>OY997270.1:467851102-470500680 GCA_963921465.1 Triticum timopheevii | reverse complement strand
ACGCGCTATCTCAGAGTATAAACAAATTACTCAAAAATAAATAGAAGAAAATAAATTATATTAAGCAAAAAACTTCACGAAGAAACTAAATACAGCAAAAAAAACTATTCAGAAATAAATAGAAGAAAAAAATAAAGCAGAAAATAAATAACTATATAAGAAATTACTCAAAAATAAATAGAAGAAAGTAAATAATGCAGAATTTTTTTTATATAAAAAACATGTTGGGGGCACTTGCCCGGTGGGCCTGCCAGACCTTGGGTGTGCAAATACATACCCAGTAGGGCCAGCAAACTCACAGGGCAGTGCACCCTAATTAGGCCCAGAAGCTTGCTATATAAAGGAGTTCGAAAGGGCAGCCACGGCTGGGTTTATAAACCAGTGCGGCTGCCCTTCGCTTGGCGAGGTGGGACTAAACGTAGCGCATAGCGGGTGACAGCGCACGGGCGTTAGTACCGGTTGGAGGCTCCAACCGGTACTAATGTGTTGCCCTTTAGTACCGGTTGGAGCCACCAACCGGTACTAAAGGCCCACGTTTCCCGCCGCTTGGGCTGGCAAAAATTGGCCTTTAGTACCGGTTGGTGGCTTCAACCGGTACTAAAGGATCCCCCTATATATACTCCATGCACGAAAAATCAGTTATCGTCGCCACTTCTCGCGCGAGACATCAATCTAGCAGACACCGCCGCCGCCGCGCCACCGTGCCGTCGCCCTCGCCGCCCCCGCCGCCCGCCATCGTCGTCGCCGCGCGCCCCCGCCGCCCGTCGTTGTCGCCGCCCCCCGCGCGCCCCCGCCGCGCGTCGTCGTCGCCGCCCCCGCCGCCCGTCGTCGTCGCCGCCCCCGCCGTGCCCGCCTCGTCGCCAGCCGGCCGCCGCCGGCCCGTCTCGTCGCGTCCTCTGCCGCCGCCGCCCGTCTCGTCGCCGTCCCCGGCCCTCGTCGCCCATCGTCGCTGCCCCCGCCACCCGTACGCGCCCGGCCCACTCCATACACACATGCATACACACACACACACACACACACATACACATACACACACACACTACACACACACACACTACACACACACACACACTACACACACACATACACTATCTAGTTTATTCTTAGAATGTTAGAAATGTTATCATCGATGAATTAGAAATATGTTAATGTTTAGTTGAACTAGTTGAATTAATATATAGAACGAACTAGTTTATTTTTAGTAAATGCTTAGTTGAACTAATTGAATTAATATAACTAGTTTATTTTCAGTAAATGCTTAGTTAAACTAGTTGAATTAATATATATATAACTAGTTTATTTTTAGTAATTGCTTAGTTGAACTAGTTGAATTAATATAATAACTAGTTTATTTTTAGTAAATATAATGCTTAGTTGAACTAGTTGAATTAATATAACTAGTTTATTTTTAGTAAATGTTTAGTTGAACTAGTTGAATTAATATATAGAACTAGTTTATTTTTAGTAAATGCTTACTTTGAACTAGTTGAATTAATATAACTAGTTTATTTTTAGTAAATGTTTAGTTGAACTAGTTGAATTAATATATAGAACTAGTTTATTTTTAGTAAATGCTTACTTGAACTAATTGAATTAATACAACTATTTTATTTTTAGTAAATGCTTGGTTGACTTAATAGAAGTAGTTGAATTAACTGAATTAGTAAGTGTTTAATGTTTCGCCTAATATGAACATAGGAAATGTCGTCTGACGACGGAAAAAATTTCATTATGTGTGAATACTGTGAAGACCAGCGCGGCCAATGCGACAGAAATTTCCTTGTTGATGGTAGGCAATTCAGCATCAAGCTGGATGAGACTTTCGAATTCGATACAGTAAGTCACAACGACAAGTCTGTTTTCGTAATTAAGCATGACTTATATATGCTTCATTTGCCTGACTTATAATTTTTAATTTTCACTATTCTACTAGCGCATCCCCTGCCATGCAAGAATTTTTGTCTTGGATAAGATAGGTTTCAAAGATATGGAAACTATGGAGGTAAAGAGAGCTTACCTGAAAACTGAGCATGATGGTTATACTTTCAACGTCAAAGTATACAATGCACACACGTACACCTATTTTGAATGCAAAACTTGGCAAGCACTATGCAAGGCTTATGCATTTGAGCCTGGTATGGTTATCACCTTTGATATTCGTCCGAAAGATGATATTGAAGGTAATAGAGACATATGGGTCAATGTGCAGACGCCTACAATTCTACCATTATGTGAGTTCTTCTCAACTATATTTTTGTCTTTGATATTGCTTATGCAAAAATAACTGACAACTAATTTCTATTGACAGCGTATCTCCATTCAACCAAACATGTCAGGCGCTTGGTAGACAGGACCTACTATTGTCCCGGTGCTGAACTAAACTGCGAGGAGATAAGTCATTATGTTTCATGGCTTGAGGATCTTCATACTGTCAAGACAAATTTTCTTCCTGCACTTACAAATGTTAGTACTCAAAACGTGCGACCAATAGTGATGGTATTGAACTACGGTCACATCTATTTAGGAACGATGGTAAGATATTTACTATTTGTCCTCGGTGCATATTTTGCATACATATTTTTTTTTGCTAAACTTTCATTGCTAAGTATATTAATTAAGTACTATACGATGTTCTTCAACAGGGACTCCCGATGACAGTTGTGCCTCAGGGGATCGAGACTAAAGGTCAGATGTCAATTGTTAGCTTACGGCCAAGATATCCTGCATTGCACATGAATGCATTCAAGATTTCTAGAAGTGATGAATGCTTAATAGTGAAAGATTGGAGGAAAATTGTTAATGATCATAGAGAAGTACTAGGGGGCAGCAATGAGAAGCGCAGCCCACGATTAGGAGACAGGTTCATCGGCATGCTCCAGTATGATCAATTAGGAGAGCTATACATGTTCTATGCTATTTTACCAGAGAGAGAGTAGCTAGCAGGAGTTATTTAGCTAGTTCTTCATGCTGCTCTTAATTAGTACTTGTCCTTTCATGTCCGTGTTCTTCGTTCTGAACTTAAGTGATTTGCTTTTGTGGTGTTATATATGAACGCTTATATCATGAAAATCATGTTGAACTCGATGATTGGTTCTACTAGAAATTCTATTTATATATATATATATATATATATATATATATATATATATATATATATGCATAAAGTGTACAATGTGTAGTATCGTAAAATACCAGCAAACAAAAAAGAATTAAAATGGAAACACAAAATTAAATGAAAAGGAAATCATAAAACAAAAAACCCCCCAAACCTTATAGTACCGGTTGGTCTTACCAACCGGTACTAAAGGGCTCCAGGCCCCCGGAGCAGGCTCGTGCCACGTGGTTGCCCTTTAGCACCGGTTCGTGCTGAACCGGTACTAAGGGGGGGGGCCTTTAGTGACCCCAATTTAGTGTCGGTTATGTAACCGGCACTAAAGGGCCTTACGAACCGGTGCTATTGCCCGGTTCTACACTAGTGTGGGTGGACCGGTGCTTGGGTGCTGCCCTTACTTGGACAAGCCTCCCAATTATGATTAACCCCTCTCGCAAGCATCCGCAAATAGGAAAGAAGAATTAAGATAAATCTAACCACAACATGAAACATATGGATCCAAATCAGCCCCTTATGAAGCAACGCATAAACTAGGGTTTAAGCTTTTGTCGCTCTAGCAACCCATAATCTACTTATTACTTCCCAATGCCTCCCCCTAGTCCCAAATAATGGTGAAGTGTCATGTGCTCTACGTTCACATAACACCACTAGAGGAAAGACAACATACATCTCATCAAAATTTCGAACGAATACCAAATTCACATGATTATTTATAACAAGACTTCTCCCATGTCCTTGATACGTCTCCAACGTATCTATAATATTTTATTGTTCCATGTTGTTATATTATCATTCTTGGATGTTTTACAATCATTTTATAGTCATTTCATATCGTATTTTGGTACTAACCTATTGACATAGTGCCGAATGCTAGTTGTTGTTTTCTGCATGTTTTTTACATTGCAGGAAATCAATACCAAACGGAGTCCAAACGCAGTGAAACTTTTTGAGGACTTTTTTGGGCCAAAAGACATCCAATGGGCCAGGGCTACAACTGGGGGGTGCCTCGATGAGGGAAGCACCCACCAGGGCACGCTTGGGGGCCCAGGCGCGCCCAGGTGGGTTGTGCCCACCTCGGGTGCCCCCAGAACCGCCTCTTTGCTCTATAAATACCCAATATTAAAGAAAACCTAGGGGAGTCAATGAAAATCAATTCCAGCCGCCATAGAGTTCAGAACCACCAGATCCAATCTAGACACCATCACGAAGGGGTTCACCACTTCCATTGGCGCCTCTTCGATGATGCGAGAGTAGTTCTTTGTAGACCTACGGGTCTGTAGTTAGTAGCTAGATGGCTTACTCTCTCTCTCTCTCTTGATTATCAATACAATGGTATCTTGGAGATCCATATGATTTAAGCCGTTCTGCGGTGTGTTTGTTGAGATCCGATGAACTTTGAGTTTATGATCAGAAATATGTTTTTATCCATGAAAGTTATTTGAGTCTTCTTTGATCTCTTATATGCATGATTTCTTATAGCCTCGTATTTTTTTCCGATATTTGGGTTTTGTTTGGCCAACTTGATCTATTTATCTTGCAATCGGAAGAGGTGCTTTGTGATGGGCTCGATCTTACGGTGCTTGATCCTAGTGACAGAAGGGGAAACGACATGTGTGTGTCATTGCAATTAAGGATAAAAAGATGGGGTCTATTTCTACATAAATAGATCTCGTCTACATCATGTCATCGTTATTATTGCATTACTCTGTTTTTTCGTGAAGTTAATACACTAGATGCACGCTGGATAGCGGTTGATTGGAGCAATAGTAGTAGATGCAGGCAGGAGTCGGTCTACTAATCATGGACGTGATTCCTATTTAGTGATCATAGCCTGGATATTTTCATGATTATTTGAAGTTCTATCAATTTCCCAACAGTAATTGTTTTCCCACCGTTTGCTATTTTTCTCGAGAGAAGCCACTAGTGAAACCTATGGCCCCGGGGTCTCTTTTCATCATATTTGCCCTTGCGATGTATTTTCCTTTGCATTTATTTTCAGATCTATCAAACTAAAAATACAAAACCTTGCTGCAATTTATTTGTTCCACGATCTATTTATCCTATCTACCACTTATATCTCACGTTATTTGCCTATCTTGAGGTGCTGTACCTGAAAAGGATTGACAACCCCTTTTACACGTTGGGTTGCGAGTATTTGTTATTTGTGTGCATGTGTTGTTTATGTGGTGTGAGGAGGTTCTCCTACTGGTTCGATAACCTTGATCTCATCACTGAGGGAAATACCTACCGTCGCTATACTGCATCATCCCTTCATCTTAGGGGAAATACCGACGTAGTTCTAGAACACATCAAAAGGAATTTCTGGCACCGTTGCAGGGGAGGATCTTCAACATCAACCAGGTTCCTCATCACAAATCTCATCTCCTCGCAATTTTCATTATTTGCCATTATGCCTCTCGTTTTCCTATCCCCCACTTCACAAAAATTTGCCATTTTATTTGCCCTCTTTTTTGTTCGCCGTTCTCGTCAGATCTTTTATTTTCTTGAACTTGTCACCATGAGTGACTTTGGTATGGCAGAAATAGATGATGGCCTAACTCCTAAAATGGGGCGTACGGGTAATCTGGATTCCGTAACTTTTGTCTTGGGGCAAGGGAATTTTATGGGAAAATAACATATCCAAGAATATTTCAATTGTGTCGGAAAATTAAGTCTCGATGATATTCCTATACTTAAAAGACTAAATCTTATGCATAAGCTATTTCGGCACTTGTTATGAAACTTGAAACAAGATTTATTCGTACTCATCCTACCTTGCAAAGATTGGTATATGAGTTGCCCATTATAAAGGATCCTAAAGCTAAAAAGTTAGCCACTCTTGTTTTGATGAATGAATTTGACTACATAATACGGATAGCTAGGGAAATCTTTGATTTTTATGGCATGAATCATGAAAAACCCGTGATTGATGAAATTCTTTATAATAGTGATTATGCTTTAAGACATTTGCTTGGAGATAACCAAATTTTTGATGAGAATCTTAAAAAACAAGTCCCCATTTTAGATATAATCCAACAAGTTTTTAACGATGTTAATCAACACTATTCTTGGATCACTGTCGGAAATCAAAGGGGTTATGATAAAAAGCAACTTTATAGTGCTAAGGTTTCCATGGATAATGTGTTTTATGTATTATTTACAAAACCTCCCGACACAAATACCTCCAGGGAAAACAAGGACAAAGATGAAAAAACTTAGAACCTACGCGTTATGCCTAGCTAGGGGCGTAAAACGATAGCGCTTTCTGGGAGGCAACCCAATCAATAAGTTTTTTTGCTTTTTTTCTTTCTGTTCTTGTGTGTTAGCACAATTATGCTACTGTTATGATTGTGTTTTTCGTGTTTTAATTAGTGTTTGTGCCAAGCAAGGCCTTTGGGTTGATTTGGGTGAAAGTTGATTTGATCTTGCTGAAAAACAGAAACATATGCACTCACGAAAATAGTTTTCATAAATCACAGAAAAGTGCTTTTGAGTTGATTCTTTTTGCAGAAGATTAATATACAAATTACCCAGGCTTTACTAATGTCTTAAGATTTTTGGAGTTACAGAAGTATTTGAAATATCCAGATTGCTACAGAATGTTCTGTTTTTTGATAGATTCTGTTTTCTTGGCATTGTGTGCTTGTTTTGATAATTCTATGGTTTTCTTTGATGATTTTTTGTAATAGAAAAGTTGTAATACGATAGATATAATGCAAAAACAAAATAAGAATAGGTTTGCAACAGTACTTATAGTAGTAGTTTGCTTTCTTATACTAACGGATCTCACGAAGGTTTTGTTGGAGTTTTGTGTGATTGAAGTTTTCAAGTTTTGGGTGATCTTACGATGGATGAAGGAATAAGGATTAGCAAAAGACTAATCTTGGGGATGCCCGAGGCACCCCAATATAATATTCAAAGAAGTAGCAAGCAACTAAGCTTGGGGGTGCGCCTGAGTGGCATACCCGCTTTCTTCTAACAACCATCGGTATTTTACTTGAAGCTATATTTTTATTCGTCATATATTATGAGTTTTTCTTGGAGCGTCTTATATGATATGAGTCTTTAATTGTTTTCCTTTGTGTCTTAAGTATTGATTCCTTGCTGAACACACCTTTTTGAGAGAGCCAAAAAATTATGCTATGCTTGCTCCTATGCTTCACTTAAGAAAATTAGAGCCATGGATTTGCTCTAGTGCTTTATCTTTTTTGAGCATGGTGTGCTTTGTTATTTTTTAAGAAATGCTCTCATGCTTCACTTAGATTTATTTGGGAGTTAGTAAAAAAATTCAGAATTCTCTCTTGCTTCACTTAGATTATTTTGAGAGAAAGAAAAAAATTATGCTCATGTTCTTCACTTATAGTTGTTTGAGCTTATCAAAAGCAACATATGAAAATAGTCCCAAAGTTATAGATATCCAAGGAGGATATAACAAAAACTTCCATGAAGATCATTGGACAAAATAAACTTGATTCTTAGTAATGATTTTGAGATATGACGATATGATATGTGTGTCATGTTGATGAGTATTTGTGCTTTCGTAAGAATATTAATGTTAAGGTTTGTGATTCCCTATGCATGCACGAAAGTCAATAGTTATGCAATGAAATTTATATCCTACTTGCAGTGCATTATTCGGTGTTACTTATGCTTAATGCTTGGGTATGAGATTTTTTTTCTTTTTGGTTGGTCGCTTCTCAATCTTTTTGCTAGCCTTCATTTTGCACTAAGTATGAGCACTACCTGTGCATCCAAAACCCTTTAAACCAGTTTTGCCATATGAGTCCACTATACCTACCTATATGCGGTATTTCCATGCCGTTCTAAGCAAATTTGCATGTGCCATCTCTAATTTTCAAAATAAATTTCTCTTTTGTGTGCTCTACCGCTCGCGAGGCGGTGAAGGGTGACCAATATTTTCCAGGCTAGATGTGTTATTCTCACGATGATTGTTTATTCACTTGTCATTGCACGATAGTACAACAAAGGTATTAGGGATGCCCAGTCCCGAAATAAAAGATGAATTTACTTTATGTTATCAAATAATAAATTCCTTCGAAAGTGTTGGTATGGAGGGCAACCGCGGATTCGGCTAGCCATGGAAAGTGAAAGTAATGGTGGAAAAAGGAATAAACTTTATTTTCTGTCTGGGAACCTCCTATGATGTATCTAGCATGGAAAGTGTTGGGATCTCTATGTCGTTTTCGTTGGTGGGAAAAGTATGCCTCTCAAAATGTTTTTATCACTCAATTTAAGCTTTGAGCTCTGGCACCTCTACAAATCCCTACTTCCCTCCACGAAGGGCCTTTCTTTTACTTATGCAATTTCTGGAATTGAGTCTCTGTATTCTCTTATAAAGCACCAACTAAGGGGAACTATGATCGTATTTGAGCATTGGGTGTAGCTAATATTCGAGTGTGTTTCATGAATGGATCAATGATTGAGCATAATGGGCTAGGGATAACTTGCTTTAGTGTTGATATTTTGAAAGACATGGTTGCTTGTTGGTATGCTTGAGTATTAAAGTCTTGATGTCAAAACTAGACTATTTCTTTGAATCATATAAAAGTCCAAATGTCCATGCTATAAAGAAAAGAAATGTGATGAACATGTTAGGCAACATTCCACATCAAAAATTCTGTTTTTATCATTTACCTACTCGAGGATGAGCAGAAATTAAGCTTAGGGATCATGATACATCTCCAACGTATCTATAATTTTTTATTGCTCCATGCTATTATATTATCATTCTTAGAAGTTATACAATCATTTTATATCATTTTTTTGGTACTAACCTATTGACATAGTGCCCAGTGCCAGTTGCTATTTTCTGCATGTTGTTTACATCGCAGGAAATCAATACAAAACGGAGTCCAAACATAGTGAAACAATTTGAGGATTTTTTTGGGCCGAAAGACATCCAGTGGGCCAGGCCTGCACCTGGGGGTGCCTCGAGGAGGGCAGCACCCACCAGGGCACGCCTAGGGGCCCAGGCGCGCCCAGGTGGGTTGTGCCCACATTAGGTGCCCCTTGAACCACCTCTTTGCTCTATAAATACCCCAATATTCCAGAAACCCTAGGGGAGTCGACGAAGATCAATTCCAGCCGCCAGAGAGTCCAGAACCACCAGATCCAATCTAGACACCATCACGGAGGGGTTCACCACTTCCATTGGTGCCTCTCCGATGATGCGTGAGTAGTTCTTTATAGATCTACGGGTCCGTAGTTAGTAGCTAGATGGCTTCCTCTCTCTCTCTCTCTCTCTCTACATTATTAATACAATGGTATCTTGGAGATCCATATGATGTAAGCCTTTTCGCGGTGTGTTTGTTGGGATCCGATGAACTTTGAGTTTATGATCAGATCTATGTTATCCATGAAATTTATTTGAGTCTTCTTTGATATCTTATATGCAGGATTGCTTATAGCCTCATATTTCTTCTTCGATATTTGGGTTTTGTTTGGCCAACTTGATCTATTTATCTTGCAATGGGAAGAGGTGCTTTGTGATGGGTTCGATCTTACGGTGCTTGATCCTAGTGACAGAAGGGAAAATGACACATATGTATCGTTTCTATTAAGGATAACAAGATGGGGTCTATTTCTACATAAATAGATCTGGTCTCGATCGTATGATCGTTCTTATTGCATTACTCCGTTTTTTCATGAACTTAATACACTAGATGCATGCTGGATAGCAGTCGGTGTGTGGAGTAATAGTAGTAGATGCAAACAGGAGTCGGTCTACTAATCTTGGACGTGATGCAAATATAATTATCATTACCTGGATAATGTCATGATTATTTGAGGTTCTATCAATTGCCCAACAGTAATTGTTTTCCCACTGTTGCTATTTTTCTCGAGAGAAGCCACTAGTGAAACCTACGGCCCCTGGGTCTCTTCTCATCATATTTGCCCTTGCGATCTATTTTCCTTTGCATTTATTTTCAGATCTATTAAACCAAAAATACAAAAATACCTTGCTGAAATTTATTTGTTCCACGATCTATTTATCCTATCTACCACTTTTATCTCATGTTATTTGCCTATCTTGAGGCGTCGTACCCGAAAGGGATTGACAACCCCTTTTACACGTCGGGTTGCGAGTATTTGTTATTTGTGCGCCGGTGTTGTTTACGTGGTGTGAGGAGGTTCTCCTACTGGTTCAATAACCTTGATCTCATCACTGAGGGAAATACCTACCGTCGCTATACTGCATCATCCCTTCCTCTTTGGGGAAATACCGACATAGTTCTAGCAGACATCCGTCCTGAGGAAAAAAAGTAACTACTCACAAAGCATATTCATGTTCGTGATCAGAGGGATATTGAATAGCATTAAGGATCTGAACATATGATCTTCCACCGAATAAACCAACTAGCATCAACTACAAGGAGTAATAATCAACACTACTAGCAACCCACGTGTACCAATCTGAGGTTTTGAGACAAAGATCAGCTACAAGAGATAAACTAGGGTTTGAGAGGAGATGGTACTGGTGAAGATGTTGATGGAGATTGACACCCTCTCGATGAGAGGATCGTTGGTGATGACGATGGCTTCAATTTCCCCCTCCCAGAGGGAAGTGTCCCTGGCAGAACAGCTCTGCCGGAGCCCTAGATTGGTTTCACCCAGGTTCCGCCTCAAGATGGCGACACTTCGTCCCGAAAACCTCCTTATGATTTTTCTAGGTAAAAACTCCTGATATAGGAGAAGATGGGCTTCTGGGGCCTGCCAGGGCCCACAAGGCAGGCGGCGCGCCCCCCAACCTTGTGGATGGCACGTGGACCCCCTCTAGTACTTTCTTGGACTGATATTTTTTATATTTTCCAAAATAATTCTCTGTGAAGTTTCAGGACTTTTGGAGTTGTGCAAAATAGGTATCTCAGATTTGCTGCTTATCCAATCCAGAATTCCAGCTACCGGCATTCTCCCTCTTCAGGTGAAGCTTGTAAAATAAGAAAGAAAATGCATAATTATTGTGCCATAATGTGTAATAACAGCCGTAATGCAATAAATAATGATATAAAAGCATGATGCAAAATGGGCGTATCAGTATTTTCTCACGATCATCATAAATTTGAACTATCACCCCATGTGGCCTCCAACATATACGTGGTGTTGTAGTTAATGGTATTATGTTGAGGAGATCTATCAGCTTATGAGGTATCCATGATACTGTGTCATCTGAATCTGATTTCATCTTCCAAGTAGTTAGTATGAAAGAGCTAAGTGCTGCAATGCCCACGTCATCACGATTTATCTTAAGAACATGAACTTTCCTTCGAAATATAGAGTTCACTTCTGCAGGATTTTCAATATAATACATGGCATGAGTTACCATATTATATCCAAAGATATGCTTGAACTTGAGAACCCAGTATATGGCATCGCCAATTCTAGTTCCTGCATGAAACTCCACATATGAAAGCGTTGGTAGAGCATCCATTGCACATTGCCAAACTGATGTAGCAGAATCAAAGGTATAAACCTTTGTTATGGTAGTTCTAGTTGCTATCCATATTATTTTGATAGGTAAACCATGGCAGCCATCTTTGTGGTCATGATCAGCAACACAAGTAACACTGCCCTGGCTTTTTACCTCATCCTCTGGTTCATTTGTAAAAATTGTATTACCTGTAATAGGATCTCAAACAACAAGGATGCTACCCATTAAACAAACCATCAGAACTTTGCCATGCCTGACATCAATTATCCTTAAGTTGTTCAAGAACTCAACATCAAAAGAGCTCTGTAATTCTTGTTCAAAGTGTTGATAATGAACTACATTTGGATACTCTCCAACAGGTATGAATCTGAACAAGTTTTCTAGTTTTGTGAATACACCAAGTAGAGGTGGTATTTTGTGCTTGTCCAGAAGTGGTTTCTTGAATATCCTAATTGTTATCAGTTTTTTTCCACTTTTTGCAAACAGTCCTAAATCGAAGGATTTGATTAGGGTGATAGGTTACTCAAGATAATATGATCTGCTTATTGTCATCTGGAAGTACAGTGTAACATCCCAAATTTTCAATTTGGAATGTTATACATAGATCATTCATGCATATCATATTTTATTGCATTTCGTTTCACGATCCTCGAAATCCTAAGCAACTCAAGGACCCTCGGAGAGAGTTGGGGATTTCATTGTTTTCATATTTGAATTTTATCAAATATTGAAACAAGGATATTGGTTTTAATTATTTTTCTCTCCGAAAATATTTCATATTAAAAATATATGAGAGGAGATAATATGACTTCTCCAAAATATTTGAAATATTGGAGGAAAAATATTAAATTCAAATATTTGATTTTATTCGGATATTATTGCTATTTTATTTGCATTAGAAAAATTGCACATTTTTCAAAATTGCATTTTAGGGCCAAGAAGATGTTCATCTCGTTCTAAATATTTTATTTAGACGGTGAAAATTTGTTTTGGAATTTTTAGATTTTTACGTTATTTTCTAGGATTTATTTAAGTTCCGGCGAAATTATTTAAAAAAAAGAAGAAAAAAATATCTCAGCGCCCAACTGGGCCGAAGCCCAACCGAGCCAGCCCACTAGCCCCACGCCGCCGTCTCCTTCCAGGAGACCGGGAGGCCGCTGCCACCGCGGCCACGAGTCCGGCCGGGACTCCGCCTCCCCGCGCCGCTTGCCCCCTCCCCCAAGCAGCCACCCCTCCTTAAATACCCCGCCACCGGACCCCCCCCCCCACCACCACCAACCCCGCCGCCTGCCCCCCCCCCCCCCCCGCCTACAGCGCCACTGCCGCTGCCCTCGCACCCCTCCACCGCAGCCCGCCTCGCCGGAGCCGCCGCCCCGCCTCGCCGGACCTCGCCGGAGGTATACGCCTCGCCGTCATTCGGTTTTTTTAGAAACCATAGTTCGTTTTTTTAAGATCGGTTCGCTGGTTTTCTCGGTTTAATGTATTCCGCGGACATTCGTCCGTATGTTCGTTTTAACAAACGGTTTTTGCTCATTAGTTATAGACAATGAACGTTCGTTCGTTAGCCTGTTCGTCAGTTTTCTTTTTCTCGGATTTTCCGTGATTATTTTCGATCGCGGTTTATGATCCAATTTTCGTTTCAGTTTATCTTTTGGCTCGTTTATTGGAATCAGGCGATTCAAGCGCCTAGATCTTCATCTCGAAATCCTCTTTCTGTTTAATCAACTTGAACAAGATTTTGTTACCGTAAAATTTTACTTTAGTCCAGATTAGTAAACGGATCTTGTTTCTTTTGTAGTTTGAGTTTCGTTGCTCTGTTTGATTTGATTCTTTTTGCAAACCGGAGTTCTTAAGCTGAACTTTCTAGTTAGGTCTTCTTATTTGAGATTTACCCATGTTTCTTTGCCTGATTTCTTATGTATGCTATTGTTTGTTTGCAATAGAATTCCCGGAGTGCGAAGCATGCTACTACGAGTCCCTAGGTTTTGCGGATCGTCAGCAAGGCAAGTAACACATTGATCATACTCTTTCCATGCCCAATTTTTATGCATTAGTTCAATCCTCAAACATTGCATTATTAGGATGTGCTTAACATGTGGGTTGGGAAGTAGTTGATGAGGTAGAACCTATTGCCCTGTTATATTCAAACCATGGGAGTTACTTCTACGTATTGCTTATATTGCTATGTTATGCTCGTAGACGTGGATTGGGTTTGAGTGTATCCATGAAAGATGTGAAATTGTTAATTAATGGTTCAACTTAAGGTGGCAACTTAAATACACATCTGGGTGGATTTCTTGTCGGGCACCTGGAGAATCCAGTGTTGTCCTAGGATATCCCGGAGTACCCGTGTGATCATCCTAAGGTACGCCACCCAGGCTCAAAGGGAACTGTGATATTTTCATGCTAGAAACATCCGTGTGCCGCCACAAGCTATTATGGGCTCTAGCATATTTGAGTAAGTTACATGAGCTCTTGAAGAGGTGGATCAGCAGGTAGAGGGATGTAGGTTTGGTATGGTCTGCCCAGAGTAAAGAGTTAATGTTCCTGAAAGATTGTGTCTCGCTCATCCGTTTCTCAAAGACCATGTAGTGCGAGAAATCCAAGGGAGGCAATCGAGTCTTGTGGGGAAAAGTGCGCAAACCTCTGCAGAGTGTACAATCTAATCATGGTTAGCCGTGTCCCCAGTTATGGACAATCTTGAGTATCTAGTACTTGGAGTATCCTAAGTATCTCATCACTCTAATTTAATATTGTTGGGTTGTTAATTACTTTAATTGGGATTGAGTTGGAGGAACCTTCTCAATGATGTTTCAACTACCATGATAGTTAAATAAAATATATTCCTTTGTTGTAGGGAAAAATTGGCTTTTCGCAAAAACTATAACCATAGAGCTTTCCACCAGCCAAATATGCATGTAGTGATATCATTATTCTGTTCTTGCTCTACTGTCTTATATTGCCAGCATATTCCATGTGCTGACCCGTTTTCGGGCTGCAACGTATTATGTTGCAGACTTTTCAGACGAGGAGTAAGGTTCGTTAGGTCGTTGCCGGGCAGCCCAGCTATGCCGTTGGAGTTGATGGACTCACTTTATCTTCCAAGCCTTCCGCTGTTATTGTATTAGATGGCCTTAAGCCATATTTACTGTAATAAGTTCTCTTCTGAGACATTCGATGTAATAAGTGTGTGATTGCCACTCTGTTATAAATCCTTTGAGTACTGTGTGTGTCAGCATTACCGATCCAGGGATGACACCGCAGCACAGAGACTTGACCGTTTGAGGTCGGGTCGCTACATACAGCCAGATCCCCTGTTTCATTTATGATCTCAGCCTCCATTGGATGATATTTACATGTCATTTGAATGATGTTAATTGTTTTCAAATAACTTCTATCATTATATCACATATAAAATATCATGTTCTGTAATAGATAATGGAATACTTTCACATTCAATAGGTTATAGATAATATATTTAAATTCATATTTCAAATAAAATACAGAAAATTTTAAATTTCATAGTCAATACTTATACATTACTTTGAAGCTAATATTATTCACATTAGTTTTAAATCACATAAATAATCATGATGCATATTAAATATCACATTTCATACATTACAAAAAGATGTCGTATTCAAATTCTGTATTTCAAATGTGTACTATTTGTTATTTAAAACTATATCTAGTATATCACATTTCACATTGGCTACAATGGTAGCATATCATCAAAATGTCAAATTAAGATTAACATACAACACACCTGTTTGTCCAACTCCTATAACATAGAATTATGTCAAATATCAAAGGTTTAAAAACTACGAAAAAATTAATTTCACATTACTTAAAAACTACAAATTTCACATTGTTTGAAATGGTTTCATACTTAGCACTCAAATAATCTATTATGTCATACATTTTCACATCACTGATGTGAATTTTCATTCAGTAGCCACAAATAATAACTATACAATTTCACATAACAGATGCGTGAATTTGAAAACTTTTTTTTGTATTTACAATTTAACACTTATGTTATGCCTTCCATGGGTAAAATTAACATATATCATTCAGAATGAAAAAAAGTTTCACAAAAAGTTGAAAACATATTTTTTGCACATTTGTTTACATAGTATGACATGTCAATATTTAACATAAATCCGATATCACATATGTCACAGGTGAGCATATATCATTTCAGTTTTCATGTTTTGACATTAGGTCAATAAAGTTTCACATATAGAACAATAGACATCTATGTTCGTAATCATACCACATGATGCATGTTTCACCATATGCGTGCTTTACAAAACAAATTTCAAGAATAGAAACACATCTTTTCATGGCAGAAACATGAAGAAGAATGGACAGATTTACCTGATGGGACACCATTAGAACCGTGCTCTTTTGTCTGATATTGCTGAAGAACTATTTATTTCTTCATGGAGGATGAACTATCAACAAGAACAATTTGTTTGCTAAGTTTCAGATGAAAGGGAGGAAAAGGATAAGTTGTATGAAGGGAGAAGAAGAAGGCGCCTGTTGTCTATGACCCGGTAGATACTATCAATGGACGAAAAGTAGTACTTGTACTCTATAGTAAACTAATGAGGACACTGCAATGTGTTGTCGTGTTAGACGGTAGCAATTTTTTTACTGCATTCACTATGAAGCAATTGAGTACACTTACACACTTACATTGTACAGACCTATATATTGACTAGGCTTCCAGAGGAAGACAAGTGGGTACTTTGCACTCTGCGTTTCATAGAAGAATTGCTGCCTGTCTGCCAACTTTCCTCCTTATTAGAAAATACATATTAATTCTCACATACACGATAATATATTTCATTTTTTATTTGTGTTTTATAAGATCAACCATGTATACAAGTGATATGAAAAATAATATATTTCAATAAATATTCAAACATTAAAATTTATTTTTATAGAAGAACATCCCATGTATATAAATCTCTTTGGCTTAATTAGGAATGTAATAAATAAAAATTATTTAAGAAAACCTACATATAGTTATGTTGATAATACTTAGATATAACACATAATAATGTATCAAAATTTTCACATGCACTTTTTTAACAAAACAAATTGTTTTATCATAACATTTTTTTATCATTTTATGTTTTCACCAATATGTATCATGTTTCAGATTTTCAAAGTAATTTCATTTCTATTTAAAAAATCATAGTTTCATTTTCGCATATTCTTGTTAGCCAACTTGCAGATACCAAAGGATCCAAGAGTATATATCATTTTCACATATCACTCTCACAATTTCACATGCTGCAACATTACAAATATTTTTCATAAATTTTACATGTAAAATAAATATGTAAGATTTAGTTTGATTTCAATGTTGATGTAGATTTTGGAAGTTAGATATTTCGGCTAATGAACTGACGTAAAATTCTGTCAGCACATTGGTATACGCATAGACTTTATACCACTATCTATATCACTGTAGACTTTATGAAGATATGACAACTTGCAGCAACCTACATGCTATTGCACTATAGACTTTATGAAGACATGACATCTTTAGCACACCCTTGTATAATAGATCTTTAGCTGCTAGTTTGTTATATGAAACACATCTGTAATATGTATAAAATCATTTTGTATTAATGTTTTGTACATTCTATACTTACACGTTTTTCTAATCAAAATCCTAGTCCGGTGAATTTTTTTAATTATCGTATATAAAATTATTTGAAGACATAATATATTTTTATAGCATTTTCATAAGATTAACATGGTTGATCACAAATTATATAATGCATGATTAAATTTATAATAATGAAGTACATACTTCATGTTCTCCTACCTTTGTCATGTTAACACATCTGTAAAAAGAAAGCACACACATATAATTCAATTAAAACATCTATGTTTTCCTACACTTAGTAAACATAAAGCACACACATCTATGTTCACAATCCAAATGACACCTTATATCTGTTGGGGAACGTTGTAGAAAATTAATTTTTCCTACGGTTTCACCAAGATCCATCTATGAGTTCATCTAGCAACGAGTCATGGAAGAGTGATTGCATCTACATACCACTTGTAGATCGCGTGCGGAAGCGTTCAAAGGAACGGGGATGATGGAGTCGTACTCGCCGTGATTCAGATCACCGATGACTTAGTGCTGAACGGACAGCACCTCCGCGTTCAACACACGTACGGAGCGGATGACGTCTCCTCTTCTTGATCCAGCAAGGGAAAAGGAGAGGTTGATGATGATCCAGCAGCACGACGGCGTGGTGGTGGATGCAGCAGAACTCCGGCAGGGCTTCGCTAAGCGACTACGGGAGGAGGAGGAGGTGTAGCTGGAAGGGGAGGCGCCAAGGGCTTCAGGGTGTGGCCACCCCTCCCTCCCCTCCCTTTATATAGGTGCAAGAGAGGGGGGGAGGGCGCAGCCTTGCCCCTTCCTCCAAGGAAGGGGTGCGGCCAAGAGGGGGGAGGAGTCCATCCTCCCCAAGGCACCTCGGAGGTGCCTTCCCCTCTTTGGACTCTCCCCTCCCAAGTCTCCTTGGCGCATGGGCTCTTTTGGGGCTGGTGCCCTTGGCCCATATAGGCCAAGGCGCACCCCCTACAGCCCATGTGGCCCCCCGGGGCAGGTGGACCCCCCCCCCCCCCCCCCCGGTGGACCCCCGGACCCCTTTCGGCACTCCCGGTACAACACCGATGATGCCCGAAAGTTTTCCGGTGACCAAAATAAGACTTCCCATATATAAATCTTTACCTCCGGACCATTCCAGAACTCCTCGTGACGTCCGGGATCTCATCCGGGACTCCGAACAACATTCGGTTTGCTGCATACTCATATTCATATAACCCTAGCGTCACCGAACCTTAAGTGTGTAGACCCTACGGGTTCGGGAGACATGCAGACATGACCGAGACGGCTCTCGGGCAATAACCAACAGCGGGATCTGGATACCCATGTTGGCTCCCACATGCTCCTCGATGATTTCATCGGATGAACCACGATGTCGAGGATTCAAACAACCCCATATACAATTCCCTTTGTCAATCGGTATTTTACTTGCCCGAGATTCGATCGTCGGTATCCCAATACCTCGTTCAATCTCGTTACCGGCAAGTCACTTTACTCGTACCATAATGCATGATCCCGTGACCAAACACTTGGTCACTTTGAGCTCATTCTGATGATGCACTACCGAGTGGGCCCAGTGATACCTCTCCGTCATACGGTGTGACAAATCCCAGTCTCGATCCGTGTCAACCCAACAGACACTTTCGGAGATACCTGTAGTGCACCTTTATAGTCACCCAGTTACGTTGTGAAGTTTGGTACACCCAAAGCACTTCTACGGTATCCGGGAGTTACACGATCTCATGGTCTAAGGAAGAGATACTTGACATTGTAAAAGCTCTAGCAAAACGAACTACACGATCTTGTGCTATGCTTAGGATTGGGTCTTGTCCATCACATCATTCTCCTAATGATGTGATCCCGTTATCAACGACATCCAATGTCCATAGTCAGGAAACCATGACTATCTGTTGATCAATGAGCTAGTTAACTAGAGGCTCACTAGGGACATATTGTGGTCTATGTATTCACAAGTGTATTACGATTTTCGGATAATACAATTATAGCATGAATAAATACAATTATCATGAAGAAGGAAATATAATAATAATACTTTTATTATTGCCTCTAGGGCATATTTCCAACAGTCTCCCACTTGCACTAGAGTCAATAATCTAGTTACATTGTGATGAATCGAACACCCATAGAGTTCTGGTGTTGATCATGTTTTGCCCGCGGAAGAGGTTTAGTCAACGGATCTGCGACATTCAGATCCGTATGCACTTTGCAAATTTCTATGTCCCCATCTTGAACATTTTCACGAATGGAGTTGAAGCGACGCTTGATGTGCCTGGTCTTCTTGTGAAACCTGGGCTCCTTGGCAAGTGCAATAGCTCCAGTGTTGTCACAGAAGAGTTTCATCGGCTCCGACGCATTGGGTATGACTCCTAGGTCGGTGATGAACTCCTTCACCCAAATTGCTTCATGCGTTGCCTCCGAGGCAGCCATGTACTCCGCTTCACATGTAGATCCCGCCACGACGCTCTGCTTGCAGCGGCACCAGCTTACTGCTCCACCATTCAACATATACACGTATCCGGTTTGTGACTTTGAGTCATCCAGATCTGTGTCGAAGCTAGCATCGACGTAACCCTTTACGACGAGCTCTTCGTCACCTCCATAAACGATAAACATGTCCTTTGTCCTTTTCAGGTACTTCAGGATATTCTTGACCGCTGTCCAGTGTTCCTTGCCGGGATTACTTTGGTACCTACCTACCAAACTTATGGCAAGGTTTACATCAGGTCTGGTACACAGCATGGCATACATAATAGATCCTATGGCTGAGGCATAGGGGATGACACTCATCTCTTCTTTATCTTTTGCCGTGGTCGCGCGTTGAGCTGAGCTCAATTTCACACCTTGCAAAACAGGCAAGAACCCTTTCTTGGACTGATCCATTTTGAACTTCTTCAAAATCTTATCAAGGTATGTGCTTTGTGAAACACCTATGAGGCATCTTGCTCTATCCCTATAGATTTTGATGCCTAATATGTAAGCAGCTTCTCCAAGGTCCTTCATTGAAAAACTCTTATTCAAGTAGGCCTTAATGCTGTCCAAAAGTTCTATATCATTTCCAATCAAAAGTATGTCATCCACATATAATATGAGAAATGCTACAGAGCTCCCACTCACTTTCTTGTAAACGTAGGCTTCTCCATAAGTCTGCATAAACCCAAACGCTTTGATCATCTCATCAAAGAGAATGTTCCAACTCCGAGATGCTTGCACCAGCCCATAAATGGATCGCTGGAGCTTGCATACCTTGTTAGCATTCTTAGGATCGACAAAACCTTCCGGCTGCATCATATACAACTCTTCCTTAAGGTGACCGTTAAGGAATGTCGTTTTGACGTCCATCTGCCATATCTCATAATCATAGTATGCGGCAATTGCTAACATGATTCGGACGGACTTAAGCTTCGCTACGGGAGAGAAAGTCTCATCGTAGTCAATCCCTTGAACTTGTCGATAACCTTTAGCGACAAGTCAAGCTTTATAGATGGTAACATTACCATCCGCGTCCGTCTTCTTCTTAAAGATCCATTTGTTTTCTATCGCTCGCCGATCATCGGGCAAGTCTGTCAAAGTCCATACTTTGTTTTCATACATGGATCCTATCTCAGATTGCATGGCTTCAAGCCATTTGTTGGAATCCGGGCCCGCCATCGCTTCTTCATAGTTCGAAGGTTCACCGTTGTCTAACAACATGATTTCCAGGACAGGGTTGCTGCACCACTCTGGTGCGGAACGTGTCCTAGTGGACCTACGAAGTTCAGTAGCAACTTGATCCGAAGTACCTTGATCATCATTAATTTCCTCTCCAGTCGGTGTAGGCACCACAGGAACATTTTCCTGAGCTGCACTACTTTCCGGTTCAAGAGGTAGTACTTCATCGAGTTCTACTTTCCTCCCACTTACTCCTTTCGAGAGAAACTCCTCTTCCAGAAAGGATCCATTCTTGGCAACAAAGATCTTGCCTTCGGATCTAAGGTAGAAGGTATACCCCATGGTTTCCTTAGGGTATCCTATGAAGACGCATTTTTCCGACTTGGGTTCGAGCTTTTTAGGTTGAAGTTTCTTGACATAAGCATCGCATCCCCAAACTTTTAGAAACGACAGCTTAGGTTTCTTCCCAAACCATAATTCATACGGTGTCGTCTCAACGGATTTAGACGGTGCCCTATTTAAAGTGAATGTAGCTGTCTCTAGAGCGTATCCCCAAAATGATAGCGGTAAATCAGTAAGAGACATCATAGATCGCACCAATCCAATAGAGTGCGATTACGACGTTCGGACACACCGTTACGTTGAGGTGTTCCAGGCGGCGTGAGTTGTGAAACGATTCCACATTTCCTTAAGTGTGTACCAAATTCGTGACTTAAATATTCTCCTCCATGATCTGATCGTAAGAACTTTATTTTTCGGTCACGTTGATTCTATACCTCATTCTGAAATTCCTTGAACTTTCCAAAGGTCTCAGACTTGTGTTTCATCAAGTAGACATACCCATATCTACTCAAGTCGTCTGTGAGAGTGAGAACATAACGATATCCTCCGCGAGCCTCAACGCTCATTGGACCGCACACATCGGTATGTATGATTTCCAATAAGTTGGTTGCTCGCTCCATTGTTCCGGAGAACGGAGTCTTGGTCATTTTTCCCATAAGGCATGGTTAGCATGTGTCAAATGATTCATAATCGAGAGACTCTAAAAGTCCATCGGCATGGAGCTTCTTCATGCGTTTGATACCAATGTGACCAAGGCGGCAGTGCCACAAGTATGTGGGACTATCGTTATCAACTTTACATCTTTTGGTATTCACACTATGAATATGTGTAACATTACGTTTGAGATTCATTAAGAATAAACCATTAACCATCGGAGAATGACCATAAAACATATCTCTCATATAAATAGAACAACCATTATTCTCGGATTTCAATGAGTAGCCATCTCGTATTAAACGAGATCCTGATACAATGTTCATGCTCAAACTTGACACTAAATAACAATTATTGAGGTTTAAAACTAATCCCGTAGGTAAATGTAGAGGTAGCGTGCCGACGGCGATCACATCGACTTTGGAACCATTCCCGACGCGCATCGTCACGTCGTCCTTCACCAGTCTCCGCTTATTCCGCAGCTCCTCCTGTGAGTTACATATATGAACAACGGCACCGGTATCAAATACCCAGGAGTTACTACGAGTACTGGTAAGGTACACATCAATTACATGTATATCAAATATACCTTTAGTGTTGCCGGCCTTCTTGTCTGCTAAGTATTTGGGGTAGTTCCGCTTCCACTGACCCTTCCCTTTGCAATAAAAGCACTCAGTCTCAGGCTTGGGTCCATTCTTTGACTTCTTCCCGGCAACTGGCTTACCGGATGCGGCAACATCCTTGCCGTCCTTCTTGAAGTTCTTCTTTCCCTTGCCCTTCTTGAACTTAGTGGTTTTATTGACCATCAACACTTGATGCTCTTTCTTGATTTCTACCTCTGCTGACTTCAGCATTGAAAATACTTCAGGAATAGTTTTCACCATCCCCTGCATATTGTAGTTCATCACAAAGCTCTTGTAGCTCGGTGGGAGCGACTGAAGGATTCTGTCAATGACCGCCTCGTCCGGGAGGTTGATGTCCAGCTGGGACAGGCGGTTGTGCAACCCAGACATTTTGAGTATGTGTTCACTGACAAAACTATTTTCCTCCATCTTACAACTGTAGAACTTGTCGGAGACTTCATATCTCTCGACCCAGGCATGAGCTTGGAAAACTAGTTTCAGCTCCTCGAACATCTCATATGCTCCGTGTCGCTCAAAACGCTTTTGGAGCCCCGGTTCTAAGCTGTAAAGCATGCCGCACTGAACGAGGGAGTAATCATCAGCACGAGACTGCCAAGCGTTCATAACATCTTGGTTCTCTGGGACGGGTGCTTCACCTAGCGGTGCTTCTAGGACATATTGTTTCCTGGAAGCTATGAGGATAATCCTCAGGTTCCGGACCCAGTCCGAATAGTTGCTGCCATCATCTTTCAGCTTGGTTTTCTCTAGGAACGCGTTGAAGTTCATGGTGACATGAGCGTTGGCCATTTGATCTACAAGACATTTTGCAAAGATTTTAGACTAATGTTCATGATAATAAAGTTCATCTAATCAAATTATTTAATGAACTCCCACTCAGATTTGACATCCCTCTAGTCATCTAAGTGATACATGATCCGAGTCGACTAGGCTGTGTCCGATCATCACGTGAGACGGACTAGTCATCGTCGGTGAACATCTCCATGTTGATCGTATCTTCCATACGACTCATGTTCGACCTTTCGGTCTCTTGTGTTCCGAGGCCATGTCTGTACATGCTAGGCTCGTCAAGTTAACCTAAGTGTATTGCATGTGTAAAACTGTCTTACACCCGTTGTATGTGAACGTAAGGATCTATCACACCCGATCATCACGTGGTGCTTCAAAACGACGAGCTTTAGCAATGGTGCACAGTTAGGGAGAACACTTTCTTGAAATTGTTATGAGGGATCATCTTATTTACTACCGTCGTTCTAAGTAAACAAGATGCATAAACATAATAAACATCACATGCAATTATATATATAGTAGTGACATGATATGGCCAATATCATATAGCTCCTTCGATCTCCATCTTCGGGGCTCCATGATCATCCTGTCACTGGCACGACACCATGATCTCCATCATCGTGTATTCATGAAGTTGTCACGCCAACGACTACTTCTACTTCTATGGCTAACGCGTTTAGCAATAAAGTAACGTAATTTACATGGCGTTCTTCAATGACACGCAGGTCATACAAAAAATAAAGGCAGCTCCTATGGCTCCTGCCGGTTGTCATACTCATCGACATGCAAGTCGTGATTCCTATTACAAGAACATGATCTCATACATCACATATATAATTCATCATTCATCACAACTTTGGCCATATCATATCACAGAACACTTGCTGCAAAAACAAGTTAGACGTCCTCTAATTGTTGTTGCAAGTTTTACGTGGCTGCAATAGGGTTCTAGCAAGAACGTTTTCTTACCTACGCGAAAGCCACAACGTGATTTGTCAACTTCTATTTACCCTTCATAAGGACCCTTTTCATCGAATCCGCTCCAACTAAAGTGGGAGAGACAGACACCCGCTAGCCACCTTATGCAACTAGTGCATGTCAGTCGGTGGAACTAGTCTCACGTAAGCGTACGTGTAAGGTCGGTCCGGGCCGCTTCATCCCACAATACCGCTGAAGCAAGATAAGACTAGTAGCGGCAAGAAAGTTGACAACATCTACGCCCACAACAAATTGTGTTCTACTCGTGCAATAGAGAACTACGCATAGACCTAGCTCATGATGCCACTGTTGGGGAACGTTGCAGAAAATTAAAATTTTTCCTACGGTTTCACCAAGATCCATCTATGAGTTCATCTAGCAACGAGTCATGGAAGAGTGATTGCATCTACATACCACTTGTAGATCGCGTGTGGAAGCATTCAAAGGAACGGGGATGATGGAGTCGTACTCGCCGTGATTCAGATCACCGATGACCTAGTGCTGAACGGAACGCACCTCCACGTTCAACACACGTACGGAGCGGATGACATCTCCTCCTTCTTGATCCAGCAAGGGGAAAGGAGAGGTTGATGATGATCCAGCAGCATGACGGCGTGGTGGTGGATGCAGCAGAACTCCGGCAGGGCTTCGCTAAGCGACTACGGGAGGAGGAGGAGGTGTAGCAGGAAGGGGAGGCGCCAAGGGCTTCAGGGTGCGGCCACCCCTCCCTCCCCTCCCTTTATATAGGTGCAAGAGAGGGGGGGAGGGCGCAGCCTTGCCCCTTCCTCCAAGGAAGGGGTGCGGCCAAGAGGGGGGAGGAGTCCATCCTCCCCAAGGCACCTCGGAGGTGCCTTCCCCTCTTTGGACTCTCCCCTCCCAAGTCTCCTTGGCGCATGGGCTCTTTTGGGGCTGGTGCCCTTGGCCCATATAGGCCAAGGCGCACCCCCTACAGCCCATGTGGCCCCCCGGGGCAGGTGGACCCCCCCGGTGGACCCCCGGACCCCTTTCGGCACTCCCGGTACAATACCGATAATGCCCGAAACTTTTCCGGCGGCCAAAATAAGACTTCCCATATATAAATCTTTACCTCCGGACCATTCCGGAACTCCTCGTGACGTCTGGGATCTCATCCGGGACTCCGAACAACATTTGGTTTGCTGCATACTCATATTCATATAACCCTAGCGTCACCGAACCTTAAGTGTGTAGACCCTACGGGTTCGGGAGACATGCATACATGACCGAGACGGCTCTCGGGCAATAACCAACAGCGGGATCTGGATACCCATGTTGGCTCCCACATGCTCCTCGATGATTTCATCGGATGAACCACGATGTCGAGGATTCAAACAACCCCGTATACAATTCCCTTTGTCAATCGGTATTTTACTTGCCCGAGATTCGATCGTCGGTATCCCAATACCTCGTTCAATCTCGTTACCGGCAAGTCACTTTACTCGTACCGTAATGCATGATCTCATGACCAAACACTTGGTCACTTTGAGCTCATTCTGATGGTGCACTACCGAGTGGGCCCAGTGATACCTCTCTGTCATAAGGAGTGACAAATCCCAGTCTCGATCCGTGTCAACCCAACAGACACTTTCGGAGATACCTGTAGTGCACCTTTATAGTCACACAGTTACGTTGTGATGTTTGGTACACCCAAAGCACTTCTACGGTATCCGGGAGTTACACGATCTCATGGTCTAAGGAAGAGATACTTGACATTGTAAAAGCTCTAGCAAAACGAACTACACGATCTTGTGCTATGCTTAGGATTGGGTCTTGTCCATCACATCATTCTCCTAATGATGTGATCCCGTTATCAACGACATCGAATGTCCATAGTCAGGAAACCATGACTATCTATTGATCAACGAGCTAGTCAACTAGAGGCTCACTAGGGACATATTGTGGTCTATGTATTCACACGTGTATTACGATTTCCGGATAATACAATTATAGCATGAATAAAAGAATTATCATGAACAAGGAAATATAATAATAATACTTTTATTATTGCCTCTAGGGCATATTTCCAACAATATCTATCTGGAAACATGGATCTAGTTTTTTCCTACCACTTGAAAATAATACAAAATTACATAACACATGATTCACAAGATAAACATTTAAGTAGAACATTCATGTTACCGTTGTTTTGTTTTCACATTTCGTATTTATTTTTTTTATTTGTGATTTTTAAGATCAGCCATTTATAAAATTCATATGAAAATACATTTTTTCGTTAAGTATTCAAACATTACATATTTGTATTCATACAAGTACATCCCATTTATATAATTATCTTTTGCTTAATCACAATTTTAAAAAATTATTTAATATAACATACATCTAGTTATGTTTATAATAATTTCATATAACACATAACCATGTACCAATTTTTTCACATGCATATTTTTAACAAAACAGATTATTTTATCATAATATATGTTATCATAATAATTATTAACCATTATGTACCTTGTTTCAAATATTTATAATAATTTCATAGCTATATAAAAAATCATAGTTTCATTTTAACATATATATGCGGATATCAAAGTATTCAATAGTATATAACATTTTTCACATATCCTGGTTAGCCAACTTGCAGATAGCAAAGGATGCAATAGTATATAACATTTTCACATATCTCACTTACGATGTAGATGTTTGAAGTCAAATATTTGGGCCAATGTACTGACGTAGAGTTCTGTTACCACATTGATATACGCATAGACTTTTATGCCACTGTCTATACCACTGTAGACTTTATATGAAGACATGACAACTAGCAGGAATCTACACGGTATCCATAAATCTTTAGCACAGATGTAATATGTATAAAATCATCTTGTATTAATGTTTTGCACATTCTATACTTGGACGTTTTTATAAGGAAAATCCGAGTGTGCAGAAATATTTTAATTATCTTATATAATTTTAATTAAACACTTCATTATTTTTATAGCTTTTCCATAAGATTAATATGCTTGATCACATATCATATAATACATGATTAAATTTATAAAATATAAGTACATACTTCATGTTCCCCTATGGATTTCACATTTCATTATATTGTATAACTCATTATTTCACATCCAAATAGTTTAGTTTTTAGTTATAATTTAACACTTCATACTTCATAGTTCTTGGCTTACTTAAAATTTCACACTTCAGAATTCATAATCCAATTAGTTATACAATTTAAACATTTTGTTTCTACACTTCACTTGTAATTTTCATTTTCACATTCTTGTTTTTGTTAACATTCTGTTGTACTAAGATTCAGTTTCACATAATATCTATTACGAAAGCTGTAGTAAATATTAACTTATATTTCACATCAGTCGTAGGCCTGCAACGTTAAATTTTTGCATATAAAGGACTACCGAAAGCAGCTGTCACTTCATTGGTATCCGCGTAGTCTTCCTGGACTTTGTGGTAGAACTTTTAACTTTATCAACACTAGACAACTTCTACACTAGTACACGCAACGAGCGGCACCATTCAAAATATCTGAGCGTCTTTTTACCATTTGCTCAACAGTTAAAAAGTAAAAAAAAAACACATATCTCCTTGCCTACAAAAGAACACCCACACTCAGTATTGTATTCATTCCTTCAAGTTTTGTTTTATGAAAACTGTCTTCTGAAACAAGTGTTCTATAGATGGATTACTACGACGATGTGAGTATTTTCTTCTTCTATGTTATATCATATATGCATTTTTCTTATGATAATTTTGTATATATCTTTATCAGGGTGTTGGTGAAGTAGTTTATGATGATGTTATCTATAGAACTGCCAAAGATAAAAGTTGGAATCACATAGACCAATATACAGTGAGAAGATGCATTAACAATCTTAGACCTGCTCGACGTGTAGCATGGGGAAGAGAGAATGGTGGATGACGTTTTCTTGGCTGCCCTATTCAGGTATTATAAATTATACACTGTATGCCAAATATATCACTTTCAAATTGGACTTGTTAATTTAATAACTTTTTTTTGACATGAAGGGTGATGAACGTGCTTGGAGCTGTTGGGTAGACCCTGAACATAAATCTTGTTTGAAAACCTACCTCGAAAACATACCTCATGACCTAGAGAATTCTTGGATCAAGATAGAAGATGCAACAGATGAATTGAAGCAAAATAATGATGTCTTCAAGATTATTGAGAAGAAGCTCAAGGAATTGATATGTCATATTAGTTATCATTGAAATAGAAAGGATATTATGATTATTATATTATGCTTTGTTGTAATTTTATTTTAATGCAAATTTTACTTCATGTACTAGTGTGTTTATCGAATGTTGTTCTATCAAAAATAAAGTCAATCTATGAAGGAGTGTTCAATCAATCTATATGAAGCCAATATATTATAATATAAATAATTATGCACTTAACTTGATGCAAATTTTGAAGTTCATATGAACAAAACTTCAAACAATGTATACATTTATTATAATTCCTATTTTATGAAATGCACACATAAATTCAAATAAGTAGTATATGGTGTTATTTAAATTATTTATAACACATAATACATTTTAAGAATTGAAATGGAATTAAATATACACAACTTCATTGTTATAACACATAATCATATACTACATTAACATATACCATTTTTTTATTCATGTGCTCCTACCTATGGTTTGGAATTACATATAAACATTTAACACATCTTACAATTTCAAATGTAATTGAATTACAGTCACCAATATATTTGATTCAAGTCACATATAAACATTTAACACATTTCACATTTGCCTATGTAATTGGAGTATTATCAATCACATTTTGATTTTTTCTATTATTCTTATACATACTACATGTAGTTATCTTCTTACTAAATTCATACAAAACGATTATGACATGAAAATTATATAAGAGGATATGCCATGTGTTCCTATATTAATCATGCACTATGTTAGAACACATTTCACAATACATAGTTAGAAGGTATTTCGCAATACTTTCATAGCCATTTCACAATTCATAGATACGTAGTGTAGGTGTGGAACGACACCTATCGGATCACAAGAATCCCTACTACGGTTGTCGGGGCGCGGGGTTGCAAGAAGAGCAAGCTCAGTAGCCAGCACAAGAATCGTTTACCCAGGTTCGGGCCGCGAGGATGCGTAAAACCCTAGTCCTGCTTTGGTGGGTGTATTTCAGAGAGTTCTTAAGCTCTCGAACTAGCTGTGGTCAGTGTGTGGTTCGAAAGAGCCGAATCCTTCTCTAGTATGCCATGGGCCTCCTCTTATAGTCGGAAGGGGCTGCCACAGTGGAACACAGGAGGTGGAAAGGCGTCCATTGCCCTGAGCTTATCGCTCGTATTACAGGACAAGACGCATCTAATGTGTAGCTTAGGTGTCCCCTTGATTTATTGGGGACGGGGGCGAGGCCCGTCCCATCCGTCGCTGCTCCTCCTCTCTTTGACACGCGCCCTGGCTAGTGAGGCACATGGTGCCATGTAGGCAGGCAGGCAGCTGAGGTGGCGCAGTGGAGGAGCCTTCACAAAGATCTGCATGCCGCCACACAGGCGCTCGATGAGTTGGCCTGGGGGTGCATGTTGCCACGCAGGTGCCCGCCCAGCTGATTGGGCTGGCAGCTGCATGTGAACGGCGGTGGAAGCTTGGTTGGCGTGGGCCTGGCGGTGGCCTTGCTGGCGTCCTTGGTCAGGGCCTTGCCGGGTGGCCCGGCAAAGGACTTGCCGTGTGGCCCGGCAAGGGTCTTGCCGTGGCGCGCTGTCGTCCCCGGCAAGGGCCTTGCTGGGGGTCTAGTGGCCTTCCTCGGCTAGGATCTTGCCGAGGACCATCGTCTTCTAATCCTCATCTGATCTTGAATACGTCTTCACAAAGATCTGCACGCCACCATAGAGGTGCCTTCCCGAGCCCTGGCCCCACGTGGATGATGGCGTTGGGGACCGTGGGCTCAAGGGTGGCTCGCTCAGTTGGTGTGGGGCGAGCTGCCCCGGCAAGGGTCTTGCCGGGGGAGCCTGCTTCGTCCCTCTGCTCTTTGTGGTCTTGGCCTTGGAGTTGCTTTTATTATCTTGGGCTTCGGTCTTACCTTGGCTCACCTCCCCTGTTCTGCTTGGTGTGACCGTGGGCGCGGCTCCGACTGCCCGTGCATAGGTAAAGGGCTACAAAAGCGTGCCCCTCTTTTCGTACACCGACAGAAGCCCCGGGCCTAGGCCACACATAAGCGCGACAAGTTGTTGGGCCAGGCCCAAAACGGTGTGCGGGCAGGCGGGGCGGTTTTTACCGTGGTAAGGCTTTTCGCGCGTTGCGCTTCCGGCGACCCGCGCGCACGGTGCGGCGTGGAGGGGCGTGCGTGGCATGGGCGGCATGCGTGGGGCGGTTTCCACACACATGCGTCATATCGCAGTAAAGAGGCGGCTCGCGCCTTCCCCGTAAAAAGAGGGAGGCGCGGAGGCGTGGCTCATTTACTGAACGGGGCTGGGTCGCGGTCTTCAAGGCATCCACTCCCCACGATCATGGGGTTGGGAGAGGTCGCTTCACCAGTCCCCTCAGTTCTGCACGTCCGCCACGCGTCCTTCATGCGCCTGGGGTGGCAAGTAGTGGAGGCAGGAAACTGGGTCGTCGCTGGTTGGGGCAGCGGGTCGGTCCTGATTCCCTGCGCCTCCGGTGGCTGGATTGGTCGAGCGGGGCGGCCGAGCCCCGACCCCGCCCCTTTGTAAAGAGGGGGAAACGGGGATGGCGTCCCGCATTATTCTATCATCTATCTCCTCTTGCTTATGCTTCTTCCTTTCACTCGCCATGGAGAAAGGGAACCCGGATCCCTCGACGGTGGCGGTGAGGGTCGCCGCTCGATAGCGCGTCCCTCCTCCTCCTGAGCCCATGGTGGTGGAACCAACCACAAGAGGAAGGGGGAGGGGGCGAGGTCGTGGGCGAGGCCGGGGCAGAGGTCGTAGTGCTCGGGGAAGAGCAGGACGGGGTAGTGCGCCGGCTTCGCCCAATTGTGCCTTTCCCGATGGAAGGCCATGTCGGAGACCAGCCCCGCGAGTTCTTTATTACGGTGCGCTGGCGTCCGCGTTGCCATCTCCATCTTCCCGCCCCGTTTCCTTGAGAGATGGAGCGTGACCGGCCCCAATCCCTCAGATTGCACATGAGGGGTTGTGGGAATGGGGGCACGTGGGTCGACGTCGACTTCCCGGCTCCTCGGGTCTTGTACCTCCGTCGTGGGTGGAAGACGTTCGCTTGCATCCACAGCTTGACGGCAAGGCTCGTCCTCTACTTCAAATTGATGGAGGACGGCCTGCTCTCCGTCAAGGTCTTCGGAGATTTCGGGACTCGCCTAAAGTGCTACGCGGAGAGCTCCTCTGATGGAGATTCCGACAATGGAAGCTCTTCCTCGAGCGAAAGTGATGAGGAGGACAGCGGGGCAGATGACGGGGATGAGTCCGACTAGGCGTCGGACGCCCCGCGCTAGGGCGGGTGCGGCAGCAGCAGCATCTGCACCTGGCCGCTCCTCCGGCAAGGTTTTGCCGGGGGGTGGGGCCAGCTCCTTGAACTTCTCAGGGCCGTCTCCTTGGGCGGCTGGCGTTGGGAGGCTGCGGAAGAGGAACAGGACGGGCGTCAAGGCCGTCAACTTGGAGTACGCGGGCACCAATGCCTTCTTCGCGTACTGCCGGTCCTGCTGCCTCGTCCTCCAGCTCCTTTCCCGGCACCGTCATCACCGGCCTACCCGTGGGCGGCCACCGAGGTGTTCTCTTGGTGCTTTCTGCTGCTCGTGGCTCGCCTAGGTGCCCCTTTTGTCCTCTCGCCTCCTTGACCTGCCTCCTAAGGAGAGGGACAAGAAAGGGATTACGAGCATCTTACCTCTTTTTTAGTCTGTAAGCCTTCGGGCCTTGTTAAATTTAAAGCTTGTAATCCCCTTGCTCATGTTTTTCATTTCGTACGAACTGTACCTCTATGGGATGTTTTTAATGAAAAAGGGATGCTTGCCGGGTTTTTCATTCATGGGTAAATCCCGCGACAAGGAGCGAATCCTTGTTATTGTTTAAGATAAACGTTTGTCGCCCGGCAATAGGCCTTGCCGTCCCCCCACTACACTTGACCGTTGACGCGCTCTTGGCGGAGGCAGGGATGAAGTGGGCTTTAGGCTCCTCATTCCACCTCCTTACCGCTGCAGCTACAACCAAATCCGGACCTAGGAAATAATCCTTAGGTATAGGAAAAAGGGGAGCACGACAGCCTAAAGATAAAAACGAGGTTTCACATGCCCCAGTCCTATTCCGAAATGCATGACAGAGGATAAAAGACTTATCTGGATCTGCATTCCTCGGCAACCTTGTCTCGACGTAGTTGGATCCTTGTGCTTGCAGCCCCCGACAACTCTGGTTTGCCGGAGTCAGGACGTCGGTTCGTTTCCTTTCTTCCAAGTAGCTTGGCAGAAGTGCTCATGTGCTCTGCGAATCAAGGGAGGACAGAAAAGAGACAGATAGACGTGCACTCGACCTCTAGGCTAGGGGTTAGTCGCCGCTAAGCACTATCAACCCTAACCAAGGAAGAGACTCAACCTAGCATGCATGCTATAACTTAGGGCGCCAGCGCTTCATTTATTTATGCTCAGGGTCTGCGCATGGCTTTGTACAAAGGGTCACATGCCTTGTCGGCAAAGCTTGTACAAAAGGTGGCTTGCCGGGAGGCCCGGCAAGCCGCTCCTTATAGGTAAAACTTGCGAAGATGCTCGATGTTCCAGGAGTTGCTCACTGGGACAGCATCTTCGATCTCCAGGCGGACTGCGCCGGGCCTGGTGACTCGCATTACTCGATAAGGGCCTTCCCACTTCGGCGTCAACTTTTTGGAATTCTTGGCCGACTAAACGCGCCGAAGAACAAGATCGCCTTCCTCAAAGCTTCGGGCATGAACCTTGCCGCTATGGTAGCAGCGCAAGGCTTGCTGGTAGCATGCTGCTCTCACAGCCGCCCGAATACGATCTTCCTCAAGGAGCCTCGCGTCATGTTGGCGCAACTGCTCTTGCTCAAGCTCATCATAAGCGAGCACTCGAGGTGACCCGTATATGAGTTCCTTGGGGAGAACTGCTTCTGCCCCGTATACCAGGGCAAAAGGTGTCTGGCTGGTGGCTCGATTTGGCGTCGTCCTGATCGACCAAAGAATCACCGACAACTCATCAATCCAGCGCCTTCCACTCTTGTGCAGCTTGTCAAAGGTCTTCGTTCTCAGGCCTCGCAACACTTCAACATTTGCCCTCTATGCTTGGCCGTTGCTCCGTGGGTGTGCCACAGAAGCAAAACAGACCTTGCTACCGAGGTATTGAATGTATTGCATGAAGGTGTGGCTTGTGAACTGCGTGCCGTTGTCGGTGATGACTCTGTTTGGCATACCACAACGGCAGACTAGTCCCTTGAAGAACTTGACGGCTGACTGAGCAGTCACCTTTCTCACTACTTCCACTTCTAGCAACTTTGTGAACTTGTCGATTGCAACGTACAAGTACTCAAAGCCCCCGACAGTGCGGGGGGAGGGGCCCAGTATATCGAGCCTCACACTGAGAATGGCCAGGAGAGAGGGATTGTTTCAAGGGCTTGAGCTGGTTGATGAAGATACTTTGAATGGAACTGACACGCTTCACACTTGGTTACTAGTGCCATCGCATCCCGGAGGGCAGTGGGACGGAAGAAACCTTGCCGGAACGCCTTTCCGGCAAGGGCCCTCGAGCCTATGTGGGAGCCACATATGCCTCCATATATCTCCGCCAACAGCTCCAGTCCTTCCTCCTGGGGGATGCACTTTAGTTCACACCGTTCGGCCTTCTCCTGTACAGTACGTCATCAACGAACTGGTACAGGACGGACCGACGGGCTACTTTCTCCGCTTCTTCCTGCCCCTCAGGAAGCTCCCCTGTTTCGTGGAATTGGACGGTATGCTGCGCCCATGCCGGAGCCTGGGGCTCGACGGCAAGGACCAAAGGCATCTCTTCCGCCATGGGAGCGGTTGTCTCTATGGCCAGGGCTTGACGCCCTGCTGGAGCCAGTTGCTCTTTGGCAGGCCCAGCGTCCGTGGCAGCACCCTTACCGGCGGCCCCAGGGGGCTCTGTAGGAAATTACTTGCCGGGACCTGACTTCCTCCGCTTGTTCTGCCCCATTGATGGCTCGACGGATGGTTGAGTTAACCGGAGCAAAAAGGTACCTGGTTCCACAGTTAGCTTGAATGCAGCATGCTTTGACAGGTAATCGGCGATGTCGTTCTCCATTCAGGGGACGTGCTCCACTTGGATACCGTCAAAGCGTTCCTCCAGCTTCCTCACCTCATCTATGTAGGCCTCCATCAATGGGCTCTGGTAATCCTTGTTGACCTGCCTAACAACAAGCTGCGAGTCACCCCCGACGATGAGCTTCTTAACCCCGAGGTCTGCTGCGATCCTGAGACCGGCGAGCAATCCCTCGTACTTAGCAGTGTTGTTAGTGGACATCTCCCTAGGGAAGTGCATCTGGATCACGTACTTGAGGTGCTCTCCGGTGGGTGCGGCGAGCAGCACAACGGCACCGGCGCCTTGCAGCGAGAAAGCCCCATCAAAGTACATGATCAAGTCGCGGTCTGCTTCCTTGCCCGGGAGAGTGGTCTCCTAGATTTCTTCGTCAGGCGTTGAGGTCCATTCTACAATGAACTCCGCCAAGACTCTGATATGGATTATCGAGGTACTTTCAAACTTCAAATCGAAACTTGATAGCTCCAAGGTCCATTCCACAATCCTTCCGGCTGCATCTGGGTTATACAGTATCCGTTGCAACGGGTGGTGGGTGACGACAGTGATCTCGTGGGCTTGGAAGTAATGACGCAGCTTCCTCGAGGCCATAAGGAGACTGAAGAGCAATTTTTGCACACGGGAATACCTCGACCTAGCCCCCTGCAAGAGGGAGCTGACAAAGTAAACCGGGTGCTGCATCATCTTCTTCTTCTGCACCACCTCACACGACTGCGCGGGCACTGGCTTGTTGGCATCAGACTCTGCCGGGGGCCGTGCCTTGCCGGCACCAGGCCCTGCCGGGGGAATCTTTAGCTTGCCCTCCGCTGTTTCTGCCGCCGTCACTGCCTCCTCGTCGACCTCCCTCTGTGCCACCAGTGTGGCGCTGACCACTTGATCCGTCGCCGCCAAATATAGCAGCAATGGCTCTTGTGGTTTAGGTGCAACCAGTATTGGCGTGGAGGAAAGGTATTTCTTCAGGTCCTGCAATGCTGCCTCGGCTTCTGGGGTCCACTCCATTGGGCCCGCCTTCTTCAAGATTTTGAAGAAAGGAAGGGCGCGCTCAGCGGACTTGGAGATGAATCGGCTCATGGCGGCGACGCAGCCGGTGAGCCGACGCACATCTTTGATCCGCTTGGGCGCCTCAATCTGCTCAATAGCCTTGATTTTGTCTGGGTTGGCCTCGATCCCACATTTTGACACAAAGAACCCGAGAAGCTTGCTGGATGGAATGCCGAAGACACACTTCTCAGGATTCAGCTTGAGGTTGATCTTGCGCACGAATTGAATTATGACACGCATGATTTGGAGTTGGCAGCCGTAGTGCATGCGTTGAAGACCTAGAGACATTACCTTATTGGAAATCGTTGTGATGTGTACACGGATCATAAGAGTTGGAAGTACATTTTCACACAGAAGGAGCTGATACTTAGGCAGAGGAGATGGTTGGAGCTTATAAAGGATTATGACATGAAGCTTCACTATCATCCAGGCAAGGCCAATGTCATAGCCGACGCTCTGAGCCAGAAGAGTTATGCTAACACCCTAGTGAGCACGGGATTGCCAAAGGAGTTAGCAGAGGATCTCAGGGAATTTCGGTTGGAGATAGTTCCTAGAGGTTTTGTTGCAACAATGGAGGTTCAGTCTACATTGTTAGGAAAGATTCGAGAAGCTCAGAAGGATGACAAAGAGATTGCTGAGATAAAAGAGAGAATGAGCAAAGGAAAGGCCAAAGGTTTTTGTGAGGATGAGCACGACACCTATGGTTTAAGGACAGTGTTTATGTGCCCAATAACACAGAGATCAAGAAGTTAATACTTCAAGAGGCTCATGACTCGCCATACTCGATACACCCCAGAAACACCAAGATGTATTTGGATTTGAAGGAACGTTTATGGTGGACTGGTATGAAGAAGGATATTGCCGAGCATGTAGCCGTATGTGATGTGTGTCAAAGAGTGAAGGCAGAGCATCAAAAGCCAGCAGGATTGTTACAGCCTATGCCGATACCCGAATGGAAGTGGGATAAACTTGGCATGGATTTCATCACCGGATTGCCCAAGACCAAATCAGGATATGATTCTATATGGGTAGTAGTTAATCGCTTGACCAAAGTAGCTCACCTTATCCCAGTAAAAACCACCTATACAGGTGCGAAGTTGGCCAAGATATATATGACCAGGATCGTATGTCTGCATGGAGTTCCGACGACCATCGTATCAGATAGAGGAACACAGTTTACTTCCAAGTTTTGGCATCAGTTGCACCAACTTTGGGAACAAGGCTGGAATTCAGTACAGCTTTTCACCCGCAGACAGATGGACAAACCAAGAGAGTCAACCAGATTCTGGAGGATATGTTGAGAGCTTGTGCGCTAGATTATGGATCTAGTTGGGATGACAATTTACCCTACGCAGAGTTCTCATACAGCAATAGCTACCAAGCCAGTTTGAAGATGGCACCGTTTGAAGCCCTGTACGGACGAAGGTGCAGAACACCATTGATGGGGGATGAAGTTGGAGACCAACAGTTGTTTGGACCAGACTTGATCAAGGAGTCTAAAGAGAAATTTAAGCTAATCCGAGATAGACTGAAGGTTGCTCAGTCCAGGTAGAAGAGTTATGCAGATACGAAACGCAAGGAGGTAACCTATGAAATTGGAGAAAGAGAATATCTGCGAGTATCACCCTTGCGAGGAGTGAAACGTTTTGGAGTCAAGGGAAAGTTAGCCCCGAGATTTGTAGGAGCGTATCGTGTTGTGGAACGTAAGGGAGAAGTTGCCTACAAGTTGGAGTTACCTGAAGGACTGTCAGGAGTTCATGATGTATTTCATGTTTCACAGCTGAAGAAGTGTCATGCTGAGATGGCCGATATACCGTTAAGAGATAAAGTACCCTTGGAAGCGATTCAGTTGGACAGTGACTTGACCTATGATGAGAAGCCAGTCAGGATTCTTGAGTTTGCCAGCCGAGTCACCCGCAGCAAGGTTATCAAGTTTTGCAAAGTTCAGTGGAGCCACCATACCGAGGATAAAGCCACCTGGGAACGAGAGGATGATCTTCGCAAAAACCACCCACACCTATTTTCTAGCCAACCCGAATCTCGAGGGCGAGATTCATCTTAAGAGGGGTAGGTTTGTAACATCCCAAATTTTAAATTTGTATTGTTATACATAGATCATTCATGCATATCATATTTTATTGCATTTTGTTTCGCGATCCTCGAAATCCTAAGCAACTCAAGGACCCTCGGAGAGATTTGGGGATTTCATTGTTTACATATTTGAATTTTATCAAATATTGAAACGAGGATTTTGGTTTTAATTATTTTTCTCTCCGAAAATATTTCATATTAAAAATATATGAGAGGAGATAATATGACTTCTCCATAATAATTGAAATATTGGAGGAAAAATATTAAAATCAAATATTTGATTTTATTCGGAGATTATTGCTATTTTATTTGCATTAGAAAAATTGCACGTTTTTCAAAATTACATTTTAGGGCCAAGAAAATGTTCATCTCGTTCTAAATATTTTATTTAGACGGTGAAAATTTGTTTTGCCATTTTTAGATTTTTATTTTATTTTCTAGGATTTATTTAAGTTCCGGAGAAATTATTTTACAAAAAAAGAAGAAAAAAATATCCTAGCGCCCGACTGGGCCGAAGCCCAACCGAGCCGGCCCACTAGCCCCGCGCCGCCGTCTCCTTCCAGGAGACCGGGAGGCCGCCGCCACCGCGACCCCGAGTCCGGCCGAGACTCCGCCTCCCTGCGCCGCTTGGCCCCTCCCCCAAGTAGCCCCCCTCCTTAAATACCCCGCCACCGGACCACCCACCACCACCAACCCGCCGCCTGCCTCGCCCCGCCTGCGGTGCTGCCGCCGGTGCCTTTGTCGCGCCGTGACGCCGCCGCCCATTGCCGCGCCGCCGCCTCCCTCGCACCCTGCCTCCGCAGCCTGCCTCGCCGGAGCCGCAACCCTGCCTCGCCGGACCTTGCCGGAGGTATACGCCTCACCGCTGTTCGGTTTTTTTAAAACTGATCCGGGTTTTTTTAGAAACCCTAGTTCGTTTTTTTAAGATCGGTTCGCTGGTTTTCTTGATTTAATTTATTCCACGGACGTTCGTCCGTACGTTCGTTTTAACTAACGGTTTTCGCTCGTTAGTTACAGACAATGAACGTTCGTTCGTTAGCCTGTTTGTCAGTTTTCTTTTTCTCAGATTTTCCGCGATTATTTTTGATCGCGATTTCTGACCGATTTTTGTTTCAGTTTATATTTTTGCTCGTTTATCGGAATCAGGCGATTCAAGTGCCTAGATCTTCGTCTCGAAACACTCTTTCTATTTAATGAACTTGAACAAGATTTTGTTACCATAAAATTTGACTGTAGTCCACATTAGTAAACAGATCTTGTTTCTTTCGCAGTTTGAGTTTCGTTGCTCCGTTTCATTTGATTCTTTTTGTAAACCGGAGTTCTTAAGTTGAACTTTCTGGTTAGATCTTCTTATTTGAGATTTACCCGTGTTTCTTTGCTTGATTTCTTGCTATTGTTTGTTTGCGATAGAATTCTCGGAGTGCAAAGCGTGCTACTACGAGTCCCTAGGTTTTGCGGATCGTCAGCAAGGCAAGTAACACATTGATCATACTCTTTCCATACCTAGTTTTTATGCATTAGTTCAATCATCAAACATTGCATGATTAGGATGTGATTAACATGTGGGTTGGGAAGTAGTTGATGAGGTAGAACCTATTGCCCTGTTATATTCAAACCTTGGGAGTTACTTCTACCTATTACATATATTGCTATGCTATGCTCGTAGACGTGGATTGGGTTTGAGTGTATCCATGACAGATGTGAGATTGTTAATTAATGGTTAAACTTAAGGTGGCAACTTAAATACACATCTGGGTGGATTGCTTGTCGGGCACCTGGAGAAAATCCAGTGTTGTCCTAGGATATCCTGGCGTACCCGTGTGATCATCCTAAGGTCTGCCACCCAGGCTCAAAGGGAACTGAAATATTTTCATGCTAGAAACTTTCGTGTGCAGCCATAAGCTATTATGGGCTCTAGCATAGTTGAGTAAGTTACATGAGCTCTTGAAGAGGTGGATCAGCAGGTAGAGGGATGTAGGTTTGGTATGGTCTGCCCGGAGTAAAGAGTTAATGTTCCTGAAAGACTGTGTCTCGGTCGTCCGTTTCTCAAACACCATGTAGTGCGAGAAATCGAACGGAGGCGATCGAGTCTTGTGGGGAAAAGTGCGCAAACCTCTGCAGAGTGTACAATCTAATAATGGTTAGCCGTGTCCCCGGTTATGGACAATCTTGAGTATCTAGTACTTGGAGTATCCTAAGTATCTCATCACTCTAATTTAATATTGTTGGGTTGTTAATTACTTTAATTGGGATTGAGTTGGAGGAACCTTCTCAATGATGTTTCAACTACCATGATAGCTAAATAAAATCTATTCCTTTGTTGTAGGGAAAAATTGGCTTTTCGCAAAAACTATAACCATAGAGCTTTCCACCTGCCAAATATGCATGTAGTGATAGCATTATTCTGTTCTTGCTCTACTGTGTTATATTGCCAGCATATTCCATGTGCTGACCCGTTTTCGGGCTGCAACGTTTATGTTGCAGACTTTTTGGACGAGGAGTAAGGTTCGTTAGTTCATTGTCGTGCAGCTCAGCTATGCCGTTGGAGTTGATGGACTCACTTTATCTTCCAAGCCTTCTGTTGTTATCGTATTTAGATGGCCTTAAGCCATATTTACTGTAATAAGTTCTCTTCTGAGACATTCGATGTAATAAGTGTGTGATTGCCACTCTGTTATAAATCCTTCGAGTATTGTGTGTGTCAGCATTACCGATCCAGGGATGACACGACAGCACAGAGACTTGACCGTTTGAGGTCGGGTCGCTACATACAGCCAGATCCCCTGTTTCATTTATGATCTCAGCCTCCGTTGGATGATATTTGCATGTCTTTTGAATGATGTTTATTGTTTTCAAATAACTTCTATCATTATATCACATATAATATATCATGTTCTATAATATATAATAGAATACTTTCACATTCAATAGGTTATAGTTAATATATTTAAATTCATATTTCAAATAAAATAGAGAAAATTTTAAATTTCATAGTAAATACTTACACATTACTTTGAAGCTAATATTATTCACATTAGTTTTAAATCACATAAATAATCATGATGCATATTAAATATCACATTTCATACATTACAAAAAGATGTCGTATTCAAATTATGTATTTGAAATGTGTACTATTTGTTATTTAAAAATATATCTAGTATATCACATTTCACATTGGCTACAATGGTAGCATATCATCAAAATGTCAAATCAAGATTAACATACAACACACCTATTTGTCCAACTCCTATAACATAGAATTATGTCAAATATCAAAGGTTTAAAAACTATGAAAAAATTAATTTCACATTACTTAAAAACTACAATTTTCACATTGTTTGAAATGGTTTCATACTTAGCGTTCAAATAATCTATTAGGTCATACATTTTCACATCACAGACGTGAATTTTCATTCAGTAGCCACAAATAATAACTATACAATTTCACATAATAGATGCGTGAATTTGTAAACTTTTTTTGTATTTACAATTTAACACTTATGTTATGCCTTCCGTGGGTAAAATTAACATATATCATTTAAAGTACTATTTTATCTATATCATACCACATATCATAATGAAAAAAGTTTCACAAAAAGTTGATAACATATTTTTCACCATATGCGTGCTTTACAAAACAAATTTCAAGAATAGAAACACATCTTTTCATGGCAGAAACATGAAGAAGAATGGACAGATTTACCCGATGGGACACCTTTAGAACCGTGGTCTTTTGTCTGATATTGCTGAAGAACTATTTATTTCTTCATGGGGGATGAACTATCAACAAGAATAATTTGTTTCCTGAGTTTCAGATGAAAGGGAGGAAAAGGATAAGTTGTATGAAGGGAGAAGAAGAAGGCGCCTGTTGTCTATGACCCGGTAGATACTATCAATGGACGAAAAGTAGTACTTGTACTCTATAGTACACTAATGAGGACACTGCAATGTGTTGTCTTGTCAGCCGGTAACAATTTTTTTACTGCATTCACTGTGAAGCAATTGAGTACGCTTACACACTTACACTGTACAGAGCTATATATTGACTAGGCTTCGAGAGGAAGACAAGTGGGTACTTGGCACTCTGCGTTTCATAGAAAAACAGCTGCCTGTCTGCCAACTTTCCTCCTTATCAGAAAATACATATTAATTCTCACATACACGATAATATATTTCATTTTTTATTTGTGTTTTATAAGATCAGCCATGTATACAAGTGATATGAAAAATAATATATTTCAATAAATATTCAAACATTAAAATTTATTTTTATAGAAGAACATCCCATGTATATAAATCTCTTTGGCTTAATTAGGAATGTAATAAATAAAAATTATTTAAGAAAACCTACATATAGTTATGTTGATAATACTTAGATATAACACATAATAATGTATCAAAATTTTCACATGCACATTTTTAACAAAACAAATTGTTTTATCATAGCATTTTTGATCATTTTATTTTTTCACCAATATGTATCATGTTTCAGATTTTCAAAGTAATTTCATTTCTATTTAAAAAATCATAGTTTCATTTTCACATATTCTTGTTAGCCAACTTGCAGATACCAAAGGATCCAAGAGTATATATCATTTTCACATATCACTCTCACAATTTCACATGCCGCAACATTACAAATATTTTTCATAAATTTTACATGTAAAATAAATATGTAAGATTTAGTTTGAATCACTGTTGATGTAGATTTTGGAAGTCAAATATTTCGGCTAATGAACTGACGTAAAGTTCTGTCAGCACATTGGTATACGCATAGACTTTATACCACTATCTATATCAATGTAGACTTTATGAAGACATGACAACTTGCAGCAACCTACATGCTATTGCACTGTAGACTTTATGAAGACATGACATCTTTAGCACACCCTTTTATAATAGATCTTTAGCTACTAGTTTGTTATATGAAACACATCTGTAATATGTATAAAATCATTTTGTATTAATGTTTTGCACATTCTATACTTACACGTTTTTCTAATCAAAATCCCGGTCTAGAGAATTTTTTAAATTATCGTATATAAACTTATTTGAAGCCATAATATATTTTTATAGCATTTTCATAAGATTAACATGGTTGATCACAAATCATATAACGCATGATTAAATTTATAATATTAAAGCACAAACTTCATGTTCTCCTACCTTTGTCATGTTAACACATCTATAAAAAGAAAGCACACACATATAATTCAATTAACACATCTATGTTTTCGTACACTCACTAAACATAAAGCAGACACATCTATGTTCACAATCCAAATGACACCTTATATCTATGGAAACATGGATCTAGTTTTTTCCTACAACTTGAAAATAATACAAAATCACATAACACATGATTCACAAGATAAACATTTAAGTAGAACATTCATGTTACCGTTGTTTTGTTTTCACATTTCGTTTTTTTTTATTTGTGATTTTTAAGATCAGCCACTTATACAATTCATAAGAAAACACATTTTTTTCATTAAGTATTCAAACATTACATATTTGTATTTATACAAGTACATCCCATTTATATAATTATCTTTTGCTTAATCACAATTCTAAAAAATTATTTAATATAACATACATCTAGTTATGTTCATAATAGTTTCATATAACACATAACCCTGTACCAATTTTTTCACATGCATATTTTTAACTAAATAGATTATTTTATCATAATATATGTTATCATAATAATTATTAACCATTACGTACCTTGTTTCAAATATTTATAATAATTTCATAGCTATTTAAAAAATCATAGTTTCATTTTAACATATATATGCCGATATCAAAGTATTCAATAATATATAACATTTTTCACATATTCTTGTTAGCCAACTTGCAGATAGCAAAGGATGCAATAGTATATAACATTTTCACATATCTCACTTATGATGTAGATGTTTGATGTCAAATATTTGGGCCAATGTACAGACATAGAATTCTGTCACCACGTTGATATACGCATAGACTTTTATGACACTGTCTATACCACTGTAGACTTTATATGAAGACATGACAACTTGCAGGAATCTACACGGTATCCATAAATCTTTAGCACAGATGTAATATGTATAAAATCATCTTGTATTAATGTGTTGCACATTCTATACTTGGACGTTTTTATAAGCAAAATCCCAGTGTGCAGAAATATTGTAATTATCTTATATAAATTTATTTAAACACTTCATTATTTTTATAGCTTTTCCATAAGATTAATATGCTTGATCACATATCATATAATACATGATTAAATTTATAAAATATAAGTACATACTTCATGTTCCCCTATGGATTTCGCATTTCATAATATTGTATAACTCATTATTTCACATCCAAATAGTTTAGTTTTTAGTTATAATTTCACACTTCATACTTCATAGTTCTTGGCTTACTTAAAATTTCACACTTCAGAACTCATAATCCAATTAATTATACAATTTAAACATTTTATTTCTACACTTCACTTGTAATTTTCATTTTCACATTCTTGTTTTTGTTAACATTCTGTTGTATTAAGAATCAGTTTCACATAATATATATTACGAAAGCTGTAGTAAATATTAATTTATATTTCAGATCAGTCGTAGGCCTGCAAAGTTCAATTTTTGCATATAAAGGACTACCGAAAGCAGTTGGCACTTCATTGGTATCCGCGTAGACTTCCTGGACTTTGTGGTAGAACTTTTAACTTTATCAACACTGGACAACTTCTACACTAGTACACGCAACCAGCGGCACCGTTCAAAATATCTGAGCGTCTTTTTACCATTTGCTCAATAGTTAAAAAGTAAAAAAACACATATCTCCTTGCCTACAAAAGAACACCCGCACTCAGTATTATATTCATTCCTTCAAGTTTTGTTTTATGAAAATTGTCCTCTAAAACAAGTGTTCTATAGATGGATTACTAGGACGATGTGAGTATTTTCTTCTTCTATGTTATATCATATATGCATTTTTCTTATGATAATTTTGTATATATCTTTATCAGGGTGTTGGTGAAGTAGTTTATGATGATGTTGTCTATAGAACTGCCAAAGATAAAAGTTGGAATCTCATAGACCAATATACAGTGAGAAAATGCATTCACAGTCTTAGACCTGCTCGACGTGTAGCTTGGGGAAGAGAGAATGGTGGATGGCGTTTTCTTGGCTGCCCTATTCAGGTATTATAAATTATACACTATATGCCAAATATATCACTTTCATATTGGACTTGTTAATTTAATAACTTTTTTTTGACATGAAGGGTGATGAATGTCCTTGGAGCTGTTGAGTAGACCCTGAACATAAATCTTGTTTGAAAACCTACCTCTAAAACATACATCATGACCTAGAGAATTCTTGTATCAAGATAGAAGATGCAACAGATGAATTGAAGCAAAAGAATGATGTCTTCAAGATTATTGATAAGAAGCTCGAGGAATTGATATGTCATATTGGTTATCATTCAAATAGAAAGGATATTATAATTATTATATTATCCTTTGTTGTAATTTTCTTTTAAAGCAAATTTTACTTCATGTACTAGTGTGTTTATCGAATGTTGTTCTATCAAAAATAAAGTCAATCTATGAAGGAGTGTTCAATCAATCTATATGAAGCCAATATATTATAATATAAATAATTATGCACTTAACTTGATGCAAATTTTGAAGTTCATATGAACAAAACTTCAATCAATATATACATTTATCATAACTCCTATTTTATGAAATGCACACATAAATTCAAATAAGTAGTATATGGTGTTATTTAAATTATTTATAACACAGAATACATTTTAAGAATTGAAATGGAATTAAATATACACAACTTCATTGTTATAACACATAATCATATACTACATTAACATATACCATTTTTTTATTCATGTGCTTCTACCTGTGGTTTGGAATTACATATAAACATTTAACACATCTCACAATTTCATATGTAATTGAATTACAGTGACCAATATATTTGATTCAAGTCACATATAAACATTTAACACATTTCACATTTGCCTATGTAATTGGAGTACAATCATTCACATTTTGATTTTTTAATTATTGTTATACATACTACATTTAGTTATCTTCTTACTAAATTCATACAAAACGATTATGACATGAAAATTATATAAGTGGATATGCCATGTGTTCCTATATTAATCATGCACTATGTTAGAACACATTTCACAATACATAGTTAGAAGGTATTTCACAATACTTACATAGCCATTTCACAATTCATAGATACATAGTGTCGGTGTGGAACGACACCTATGGGATCACAAGAATTCCTAATAGGGTTGCTGGGCCGTGGGGTTGCAAGAAGAGAAGGATCAGTAGCCAGCACAAGAATCATTTACTCAGGTTCGGGCCGCGAGGATGCGTAAAACCCTAGTCCTGCTTTGGTGGGTGTATTTCAGAGAGTTCTTGAGCTCTCGAACTAGCTGTGGTCAGTGCGTGGTTCAAAAGAGCCGAATCCTTCTCCAGTATGCCATGGGCCTCCTTTTATAGTCGGAAGGGGCTGCCACAGTGGAACACAGGAGGTGGAAAGGCGTACAGTGCCCTGAGCTTATCGCTCGTATTACAGGACAAGACACATTTAATGCGTAGCTTAGGTGTCCCCTTGCTTTATTGGGGACGGGGGCGAGGCCCGTCCCGTCCGTCACCGCTCCTCCTCTCTTTGACACGCGCCCTGGCCAGTGAGGCGCGTGGTGCCATGTATGTAGGTAGGCAGCTGAGGTGGTGCAGTGGCGGAGCCTTCACGAAGATCTGCATGCCGCCACGCAGGCGCTCGATGAGTTGGCCTGGGGGCTGCATGTTTCCACGCAGGTGCCCGCCCAGCTGGTTGGGCTGGTAGCTGCATGTGAACGGCGGTGGAAGTTTGGTTGGCGTGGGCCTGGCGGTGGCCCAGCTGGCGTCCTTGGTGAGGGCCTTGCCGGGTGGCCCGGCAAGGGTCTTGCCGTGGCGCGCTGTCATCCCCGGCAAGGGCCTTGCCGGGGGTCTGGTGGCCTTCCTCAGCAAGGATCTTGCCAAGGATCGTCGTCTTCTAATCCACATCTGATCTTGAATATGTCTTCACAAAGATCTGCATGCCACCATAGAGGTGCCTTCCCGAGCCCTGGCCCCACGTGGATGATGGCATTGGGGACCGTGGGCTCAAGGGTGGCTTGCTGTGTTGGGGTGGGCCGAGCTGCCCCGGCAAGGGTCTTGCCGGGGCTGCTAAGGCTGCCCCCGCAAGCGTCTTGCCGGGGGAGCCTGTTTCGTCCCTCTGCTCTTTGTGGTCTTGTCCTTGGAGTTGCTTTTATTATCTTGGGCTTCGGTCTTACCTTGGCGCACCTCCCCTGTTCTGCTTGGTGTGACCGTGGGCGCCGCTTCGACTGCCCGTGCACAGGTAAAGGGGTACAAAAGCGTGCCCCTCTTTTTGTACACCGACAGGAGCCCCCGGGCCTGGGCCACACATAAGCGCGACATGTTGTTGGGCCAGGCCCAAAAAGGTGCGTTGGCAGGCGGGGCGGTTTTTACCATGGTAAGTCTTTTCGTGTGTTGTGCTTCCCACGACCCGCGCGCACAGCGCGGCGTGGAGGGGCGTGCGTGATGTGGGCGGTATGCGTCGGGCAGTTTCCACATGCATGCGTCATATTGCAGTAAAGAGGTGGCTCGCGCCTTCCCTGTAAAAAGAGGGAGGCACGGAGGCGCGGCTCATTTACTGAATGGGGCTGGGTCGCAGTCTTCAAGGCGTCCACTCCCCATGATCACGCGGTGGGGAGAGGTCGCTTCACCCGTCCCCTCAGTTCTGCACGTCCGCCACGCGTCCTTCATGCGCCTGGGGTGGCAAGCGGTGGAGGCGGGAAACCGGACCGTCGCTGGTTGGGGCAGCGGGTCAGTCCTGATTCCCTGCGCCTCCGGTGGCTGGATTGGCCAAGCGGGGCGGCCGAGCCCCGACCCCGCCCCTTTATAAAGAGGGGGAAAGGGGGATTGCGTCCCGCATTCTTCTGTCATCTATCTCCTCTTGCTTCTGCTTCTTCCTTTCACTCACCATGGAGAAAGGGAACCCGGGTCCCTCGACAGCATGTCCCTGCTCCTCCTGAGCTCGTGGTGGTGGAACCAGCCACGAGGGGAAGGGTGAGGGGGCGAGACCGGGGCAGAGGTCGTAGTGCTCGGGGAAGAGGAGGGCGGGGCGGCACGCCGGCTTCACCCCCGGCAAAGGTGCCTTTCCCGATGGAAGGCCATGTCGGAGACCAGCCCCGCGAGTGCTTCATTAGGCTGCGCTGGCCTCCGTATCACCGTCTCCATCTTCCCGGCCCGTTTGCTCGGGAGATGGAGCGTGACCGGCCCCAATCCCTCAGATTGCACATGAGGGGTTGTGGGAATGGGGGCACGCGGGTTGACATCGACTTCCCGGCTCCTCGGGTCATGTACCTCCGTCGTGGGTGGAAGACATTCGCTCGCATCCACAGCTTGACGGCGGGGCTCATCCTCTACTTCAAATTTATGGAGGACGGCCTGCTCTCCATCAAGGTCTTCGAAGACTTCGGGACTCACCTGAAGTGCTGCGTGGAGAGCTCATCCGATGGAGATTCCGATGATGGAAGCTCTTCCTCGAGCGAAAGTGATGAGGAGGACATCGGGGCAGATGGCGGGGATGAGTCCGACAAGGCGTCGAATGCCCCGCGCCTGGGCGGGTGCGACAGCAGCAGCATCTGCACCTGGCCGCTCCTCCGGCAAGGTTTTGCTGGGGGTGGGGACAGCTCCACTTCTCGGGGCCGTCTCCTTGGGCGGCTGGCGTTGGGAGGCTGCGGAAGAGGAAGAGGGTGGGCGGCAAGTCCATCAACTCGGAGTACGCGGGCACCGACGCCTTCGTCGCGTACTGCCGATCCTGCCGCCTCGTCTTCCAGCTCCTTCCCCGGCACCGTCATCACTGGCCTACCCGCGGGCGGCCACCGAGGTGTTCTCTTGGTGCTTTCTGCTGCTCGTAGCTCGCCTAGGCGCCCCTTTTGTCCTCTCTCCTCTTTGACCTGCCTCCTGAGGAGAGGGACAAGAAAGGGATTACGGGCATCTTACCTATTTTTTAGTCTGTAAGCCTTCAGGCCTTGTTAAATTTAAAGCTTGTAATCCCCTTGCTCATGTTTTTCATTTCATACGAACTATACCTGTATGGGATGTTTTTAATGAAAAAGGGATGCTTGCCGGGTTTTTCGTTCGTGGGTAAATCCCGCGACAAGGAGTGAATCCTTGTTATTGTTTAAGATAAATGTTTTTTGCCCGGCAACAGGCCTTGCCGTTCCCCCACTCCACTTGACTGTTCTCCCGCTCTTGGCGGAGGCAAGGATGAAGTGGGCTTTAGGCTCCTCGTTCTACCTCCTTACCGCCGAGGCTACAACCAAATCCGGACCTAGGAAATAATCCTTAGGTATAGGAAAAAGGGGAGCACGACAGCCTAGAGATAAAAACGAGGTTTCACATGCCCCAGTCCTGTTCCGAAATGCATCACAGAGGATAAAAGACTTATCTGGATCTGCAGCCCCCGGCAACCTTGTCTCATCACGGTTGGATCCTTGTGCTTGCAGCCCCTGGCAAATCTGGTTTGCCGGGGTGAGGACATTAGTCCGTTTCCTTTCTTCCAAGTAGCTCAGCAGAAGTGCTCATGTTCCCTGCAAACCAAGGAGGATAGAAAAGAGACAGATAGATGTGCACTCGACCTCTAGGCTAGGGGTTATTCGCCGCTAAGCACTATCAACCCTAACCAAGGAAGAGACTCGACCTAGCATGCATGCTATAACTTAGGGTGCCAGTGCTTCATTTATTTATGCTCAGGGTCTGCGCCTGGCTTTGTACAAAGGGTCACATGCCTTGACGGCAAAGCTTGTACAAAAGTTGGCTTGCCGTGAGGCCCGGCAAGACGCGCCTTACGGGTAAAACTTGCGAAGATGCTCGATGTTCCAGGGAGTTGCTCACTAGGACAACATCTTCGGTTTCCAGGCGGACTGCACCGGGCTTGGTGACTCGCATTACCCGATAAGGGCCTTCCCACTTCGGCGTCAACTTGTTGGAATTCTTGGCCGACTGAACGCACCGAATAACAAGGTCGCCTTCCTCAAAGCTTCGGGCATGAACCTTGCGGCTATGGTAGCGGCGCAAGGCTTGCTGGTAGCGTGCTGCTCTCACAGCCGCCCGAAGATGATCTTCCTCAAGGAGCGTCGCGTTATCTCGGCGCAACTGCTCTTGCTCAAGGTCATCATAAGCGAGCACTCGAGGTGACCCGTATATGAGTTCCGTGGGGAGAACTGCTTCTGCCCCGTATACTAGGGCAAAAGGTGTCTGGCTGGTGGCTCGATTTGGCGTCGTCCTGATCGACCAAAGAATCGCCGGGAACTCATCAATCCAGCGCCTTCCACTCTTGTGCAGCTTGTCAAAGGTATTCATTCTCAGGCCTCGCAACACTTCAGCATTTGCCCTCTCCGCTTGGCCATTGCTCCATGGGTGTGCCATGGAAGCAAAACAGACCTTGCTACCGAGGTCTTGAATGTATTGCATGAAGTGTGGCTTGTGAACTGCATGCCGTTGTTGGTGATGACTCTGTTTGGCATACCAAAACGGCAGACCTGTCCCTTGAAGAACTTTACGGTTGATTGAGCAGTCACCTTTCTCACTGCTTCCACTTCCAGCCACTTTGTGAACTTGTTGATTGCAATGTACACGTACTCAAAGCCCCCGACAGCGCGGGGGAAGGGACCCCGTATATCGAGCCCCCAGACCGAGAATGGCCAGGAGAGAGGGATTGTTTCAAGGGCTTGAGCTAGTTGATGAAGCTTCTTTGAATGGAACTGACACGCTTCACACTTGGTAACTAGTGCTGTCGCATCCTGGAGGGCAGTGGGCCAGAAGAAACCTTGCTGAAATGCCTTTCCGGCAAGGGCCCTCGACCCTATGTGGGAGCCACATATGCCTCCATGTATCTCCACCAACAGCTCCAGTCCTTCCTCCCGGGGGATGCACTTTTGTTTCACACCGTCCGGCCTTCTCCTGTACAGGACGTCATCGACGAACTGGTACAGGGCGGACCGATGGGCTACTTTCTCCGCTTCTTCCTGTTCCTCAGCAAGCTCCCCTGCTTCTAGGAATTGGACGGTATGCTGCACCCATGCCGGGGCCTAGGGCTCGACGGCAAGGACCAAAGGCATCTCTTCCGCCATGGGATCGGCTGTCTCTACGGCCAGGGCTTGACGCCCTGCCGGAGCCAGTTGCTCTTGGGCAGGCCCAGCATCCACGGCAGCACCCTTGTCGGCGGCCCCAGGGGGCTCAGTAGGAAAGTACTTGCCCGGACCCGACTTCCTCCGCTTGTTCTGCCCCGTTGATGGCTCGACGGATGGTTGAGTTAACCGGAGCAAAAGGTACCTGGTTCCACAGGTAGCTTGAATGCAGCACACTTTGACGGGTAATCGGCGATGTCGTTCTCCATTCGGGGGACGTGCTCCGCTTGGATGCCGTCAAAGCGTTCCTCCAGCTTCCTTACCTCATCTACGTAGGCCTCCATCAATGGGCTCTGGTAATCCTTGTTGACCTGCCTAACAACAAGCTACGAGTCACCCCTGACGATGAGCTTCTTAACCCCGAGGTTTGCCGCGATCCTGAGACCAGCGAGCAATCCCTCGTACTCAGCAGTGTTGTTGGTGGACATCTCCCTAGGGAAGTGCATATGGATCACGTACTTGAGGTGCTCTCCAGTGGGCGCGACGAGCAGCACACCGGCACCAGCGCCTTGCAGCGAGAAATCCCCATCGAAGAACATGATCCAGTCGCGGTCTGCTTCCTTGCCGGGGAGTGGTCTCCTAGATTTTTTTGTCAGGCGTTGAGGTCCATTCTGCAATAAACTCCGCCAAGACTCTACTCTGGGTTGTCGAGGTACTTCCAAACTTCAAACCGAAACTTGATAGCTCCAAGGCCCATTCCACAATCCTTCCGGTTGCATCTGGGTTCTACAGTATCCGTTGCAACAAGAGGCGGGTGATGACAGTGATCTCGTGGGCTTGGAAGTAATGACGTTGCTTCCTCGAGGGCATAAGGAGGCCAAAGAGAAATTTTTGCACACCGGAATACCTCGACCTAGCCCCCTGCAAGGGGGAGCTGACAAAGTAAACCGGGTGCTGCATCATCATCTTCTTCTTCCGCACCACCTCACTCGACTACGCAGGCACTGCCTTGGTGGCATCAGACTCTGCCGGGGGCCGCGCCTTGCCGGCACAAGGCCCTGCCGGGGGAATCTTTAGCTTGCCATCCTCTGGTTCTGCCGCCGTCACTGCCTCCTTGTCGGCCTCCCTCTATGCCACCAGTGCGGCGCTGACCACTTGATTCGTCGCCGCCAAATATAGCAGCAACGGCTCTTGTGGTTTAGGCGCAACCAGTATTGGCATGGAGGAAAGGTATTTCTTCAGGTCCTGCAATGCTGCCTCGGCTTCTGGGGTCCACTCCATTGGGCCCACCTTCTTCAAGATTTTGAAGAAAGGAAGGGCGTGCTCACCGGGCTTGGAGATGAATTGGCTCATGGCGGCGACGCAGCCGGTGAGTCGGCGCACATCTTTGATCCGCTTGGGCGCCTCAATCTGCTCAATAGCCTAGATTTTGTCTGGGTTTGCCTTGATCCCGCGCTGTGACACAAAGAACCCGAGAAGCTTGCCGGCGGAACGCCGAAAACACACTTCTCAGGGTTCAGCTCGAGGTTGATCTTGCGCAGGTTGGCGAATGTCTCTTCCAGATCTTGCACAAGAGTTGGCTCGTCCTTGGTTTTGACCACTATGTCGTCCATGTATGCCTCCATATTTCTATGGAGCTGAGGTTCAAAACCAATTTGGACTGCTCTTGCGAACGTTGAGCCAGCACTCTTCAACCCGAAAGGCATCCGTAAAAAGCAATATGTACCACATGGGGTGATGAATGCTGTCTTCTCTTCATCCACTCTTGTCATGAAGATCTATTGGTAGCCTGAGTAGGCGTCGAGGAATGATAACAGATCACACCCGGCTCTGGAGTCAACAATCTGGTCGATGCGCGGCAACGGGAAGGGGTCCTTAGGATAAGCCTTACTGATATATGTGTAATCAATACACAGCCTCCACTTCCCATTCGCCTTGCGCACCACTACCGGATTAGCCTACCACGTCGGGTGGAGCACTCCTCTCACCAAACCTGCCGCTTCCAACTTCCTGATGTCCTCTGTGATGAACTCCTGCCTCTCCAGAGCCTGCTTTCTGACCTTCTGCTTGACGGGCCGCGCGTGGGGGCAGACAGCTAGGTGGTGCTCAATCACCTCCCTGGGAACACCGGGGATGTCGGATGCTTGCCACACAAACACGTCGACATTCGCTCGCAGGAAGGTGACGAGCGCGCCTTCCTATTTGCTGTCGAGGGTGGAGCCTATGGTGAAGGCCCCTCCCGTGCCATCCTCCCTGATGGTCACCTTCTTGGTCTACGGCGGCTCGGCTTTGGATCTCTTGCTCTTTTCAGTAGAGCTCTCTGGCATGTCCTCGACGGTAGCACAATGCTCCGAGGAGGTGCGCTTGCCGGAGTGGGTGCGAGAGGTCTTGTCGGGCTTCTTCTTCCCTCCCGGGCATTCAGCGGCAGGAGCAGGTGCCTTGACGGCAACTGCTGCAACTGCTTCCTGGTAGAGTTCGTCAGCGCAGATTAACACGTCCTTCTTGTCAGAGGGGACGGATATGATGGTCAATGGCCCGGGCATCTTTAGCATGTTGTAGGTGTAGTGCGATGCCGCCATGAACTTGGCTAGTGTCGGGCGGCCGAGGATCCCATTGTAGGGCAAGGGGATCTCGGCCACGTCGAAGATGATCCTCTCCGTCCTGTAGTTCAACTCCCCTCCAAACATCACGGGAAGTGTAACCTTCCCGGTCGGCTGGCTCCTCCCCGGATTGACCCCTTGAAACGTGTCCGTTTCCTCGAGGTCTCCATCATGGATTTGCAATCTTTTGATCACAACAGGCGAGAACAGGTTCAGGTCGGCCCCGCCGTCAACCAACATCTTGTTCACCCTGAGGTTGCGTATCGTTGGTGAGACCAACAATGGAAAACACCAGACCACGGTAGTGGGGTCAGGGTGGTCCTCGGTGTCAAAGATGAGGGGCGTGCTAGACCACTTCCGCAGCTTCTGAGCGTCGAACAACGGCTCTGCTGCTATAATCTCACGCGCCCACTACTTGAGCTGGCGGTGAGAGGTATGCAGCGAGGCACCGACATCGATGCACATGGCCTCCGTAGCCTTCTGGAACCCTTGCTCACCAGACTCGTCGTCCTCGTCGTGATCATCGTCTTCTTGTTTCCTTTCGCGGCCCCGAGCGGGCCTCTCTCGCTGGTTGTCCTTGCCGGGGCGGCCTCCCTGGCCGCCACGCTTCTTGCCAGATCCCTCAGCACCGTCTTGGTCCTTCTCCTTGTCCCGCCTCTCGTACTCAACCTTTTGCTTGTCAGCAAGCAGCTCGACTTGGCGGTAGTTCTGGAGGTCGTCGCCCTTGGTGCGGTGGATCTTGCAATATTGCTTGCCGGAGCTCCCTGGCTTGTCGGTAGCTGCCAAGGCCCGGCAGGCGGCGCACCCGGCAATCTCCTTGTCGGGAGCGCCTACCTTGACCTTCTTGCCGGCACCGGTGTTGTCAGATCCCTCAACGGCAAGAATGGCCTTGCCCTTGGGTTTCCTGTTGCGACTCTGGCCCTTCTTCGTTGGGGTAGCGGTGTCCTCATCGGTAGAGTCGGTTTCAGCACCGCCGTCTTCGCTGGGGTACTTCCTTCCATCTTTAGCCCGGGCGCATCTATCGGCCAGAACGTAAAGCTCGGCCACATCCTTAACCCTGGTCATCGCCAGCTCCTCGCGCATTTTGCGATTGCGCATGTTCTGGTGGAACGCGCTAATCACAGTGGCGGGATGAACGTCGGGGATGTTGTACTGCACCCGGCTGAATCTCTGGATGTACTTGCGCAGGGTCTCCCCTTCCTTCTGGGGAATGATATGCAGATCACTGGCATGGACATGAGCTTGGTGGCCTCCTGTGATGGCGCCAACGAACTCATGGCACAGATCCGACCAAGAAGAAATGGAATCCACCGGCAGGTGCATCAACCAAGACATCCCATTGGGCTTGAGCGCCAGTGGGAAATATTTGGCAAGCACGTTGTCGTCGTGAGCCCCAGCAGCCCGCATCGCGATGGTGTAGATGCTGAGGAACTCGGACGGATGGGTCTTGCCAGTGTACTTCTCGCCGACGTCGGGCTTGAACATGCGGTGGGATGGCCACTGGAACTGCCGCAGCTCACGGGTAAAGGCTGGGCAGCCCACCTCATAAGGTAGGCCGCCGGAGCCCCCAGTGCCGGGTGGTCCATAGCGGGTCCCGCCCGCTTGTCCGACTGGCGGAGCGTTTCACGCCGGCGCTCGACGGTGGTTCGAGCATCTTCATGAGCTCGTCCTCGAAGAACTTGGCGCTGGTCGCGGTGGGTCCGCGGGTCGGACGACGCTATCGAGATGTTATCACAAGAGTCGTCACGATGGGCAGACGCCCGCGGCGGCTGGCGAGGAGGAGGAGAGTACACCATGGCCGCAGCTCCCCCGGTCCTCCCAGCGCCAGCACGTGGTGGCTCGGTGGAGCGCCGACCTGAGGGCCCCGCTGGTCGTGGATCGTCTTTGTTGGTGATGGCGACAAGGCTCCGGATGGTGGCCCTTCACTTGTCGAGCTTCTCTGCGGCAGGAGGGAAGTCGAGGAGCAGCTGCGCGCGCGCCAAAGCTTCTGCTGGCATGGGCGGCGGCGACAGTTGTGTGGATCGTGGCACGCTTCGACTTCTAACTATGTTAGAGGAGCTCCGTTACAACCCAGCGGCTGCGTGCCATTTTCGCCAGCGCTTCGGCGGGCATGCTGAACCCCTTCATCCCGTGGATGACGCACAGGGCTCTTCCCACGGTGGTGCCCAGGGTCACCAGCGTGGTAAACGCTGCTCGGTGCACACACCATGGGAAGAGCGCGCAGTGGTCGTCGGCGTGGGCGTCTTGGAGATCGTTGCGCCGCCCGGAGGTGGCACAACGACACCCCTGGAGGGCCCCACGCCGCCTACGGGGGCCCAACTCCGTCTTTGGATCTGGCGACGTGCAGCTGGTCATCTAGGGCGCGTACGATGCCGCTCGCTAGGCTCTGACTGCCAGGGCGATGCTGGTGCTCGCGGACCGCGGCCCGGGTCCTGTCCGCGACCGGTCCATCGCTTGTGCGCACCGGCACGGGCTGTTCGGCTCCCAACGAGCCGATCGCCGTGGCCGTCTTCTTCTTGGGATCCATGGCGATGAAGAACCGCTAGGCTAACTACTAGACCTGATTCTCACAATTTCACACCCTACCTGGCGCGCCAAAGATGTCGGTGTGGAACGACACCTATGGGATCACAAGAATCCCTACTATGATTGCCGGGGCACGGGTTTGCAAGAAGAGCAGGATCAGTAGCCAGCACAAGAATCATTTACCCAGGTTCGCGCCGCGAGGATGCGTAAAACCATAGTCCTGCTTTGGATGGTGTATTTTAGAGAGTTCTTGTGCTCTCAAACTAGTTGTGGTCAGTGCGTGGTTCGAAAGAGTTGAATCCTTCTCCAGTATGACATGGGCCTCCTTTTATAGTCGGAAGGGGCTGCCACAGTGGCACACCGGAGGTGGAAAGTGAGGGAGTCCTGGATTAGGGGGTCCTCGGATAGCCGGACTATATACTTTAGCCGGACTGTTGGACTATGAAGATACAAGATTGAAGACTTCGTCCCGGGTCCGGATGGGACTCTCCTTGGCGTGGAAAGCAAGCTTGGCAATACGGATATGTAGATCTCGTCCCTTGTAACCGACTCTGTGTAACCCTAGCCCCCTCTGGTGTCTATATAAATCGGAGGGTTTATTCCGTAGGACAAGAACAATAATACCATAGGCTAGCTTCTAGGGTTTAGCCTCTACGATCTCGTGGTAGATCAACTCTTGTAATACTCATATCATCAAGATCAATCAAGTAGGAAGTAGGGTATTACCTCCATCGAGAGGGCCCGAACCTGGGTAAACATCGTGTCCCCCGCCTCCTGTTACCATCCGCCTTAGACGCACAGTTCGGGACCCCCTACCCGAGATCTGCCGGTTTTTACACCGACAGAAAGGCGTACAGTGCCCTAAGCTTATCACTCGTATTACAGGACAAGACGCATTTAATGCGTAGCTTAGGTGTCCCCTTGCTTTATTGGGGACGGGGGCGAGGCCCATCCCGTCAGTCGCCGCTCCTCCTCGCTTTGACACGCGCCCTGGCCAGTGAGGCGCGTGGTGCCATGTAGGCAGGCAGGCAGCTGAGGTGGCGCTGTGGCAGAGCCTTCACAAAGAACTGCATGCCGCCACGCAGGCGCTCGATGAGTTGGCCTGGGGGTCGCATGTTGCCACGCAAGTGCCCTCCCAGCTGGTTGGGCTGGCAGCTGCATGTGAACGGCAATGGAAGCTTGGTTGGCATGGGCCTGGCGGTGGCCCTGCTGGCGTCCTTGGTGAGGGCCTTGTCGGGTGGCCCGGCAAGGGTCTTGCCATGGCGCGCTGTCGTCCCCGGCAAGGGCCTTGCCGGGGGTCTGGTGGCCTTCCTCGGCAAGGATCTTGCCGAGGATCGTCGTCTTCTAATCCTCATCTGATCTTGAATATGTCTTCACAAAGATCTTCATGCCACCACAGAGGTGCCTTCCCGAGCCCTGGCCCCACGTGGATGATGGCATTGGGGACCGTGGGCTCAAGGGTGGCTCATTGTGTTGGTGTGGGGCGAGCTGCCCCAGCAAGGGTCTTGCCAGGGCTGCTGAGGCTGTCCCGGCAAGGGTCTTGACGGGGGAGCCTGCTTCGTCCCTCTGCTCTTTGTGGTCTTGGCCTTGGAGTTGCTTTTATTATCTTGGGCTTCGGTCTTACCTTGGCTCACCTCCCCTGTTCTGCTTGGTGTGACCGTGGGCGCGGCTCCGACTGCCCGTGCATAGGTATAGGGGTACAAAAGTGTGCTCCTCTTGTTGTACACCGACACATAGGATTCATGACTTTCTGAAATATTAAAAAAAATTATATGTATTGCATAAGAAAATGAAAATTGAAATTTTTATGAAATTCTAATATTATAAATATTTCATTACACATTAGAAGGTATTTTCACATATTTCATGTACAACTGTTACATTTCATTATGTTCACATAACACAAGTTATAGATCACATAATTAACAACAATAAAAGAAATGTTTAATTGATTTGTTCACATACCAAATTTGCGAAAAAATGTATTGCTTTGTACATTTCAGATATTTATGAACGTTTATCAATTTTTACAATCTTTGTGATACGTAATTAAAATTGATTTTAACATATAATACATTTCACATTTCATCAATATGCAATGACACTTGGAGAATATGTTGGTACTAAAATATATATAAGGATTATCAGAACATTACACTCGATCAAAATCACATAACTTCTATCCAAATACAGTACCAAACATGGAAGATTTTGGAAATGTTACACATATGTTATGTGAAACTAATCTAGAATTCTCCTTCTTTTCATCGAACGCCCAGCTGGTCCAACACGATGTAGTGAGAAATAACTGATTGGTTCCTGAAGCAACTCTTGATTTCTTCCAGATTCCACATCTGAAGCAACATCTCCATCTTCGATCTCTGCCTTAGGGAAGAAATTCCCTAGCAAAGTACTTTCACCAATTTTCTCTTCTTAAATGTTTTGAACATTATATTACACATCTGACTGAAATATAATATTAATTTAGTTAATTTCAACAGTTTTTACGAAAAGTAAGCAATGTTTGTAACTTATAATAGATTCAGATCTTTCGGTTTGTCCAATATTTCTTCTCATAGTAAATATCCTTGATGATTCAACATCATCCTCACAAGAACTTCCAAAAGAATCCTTTATAGAAGTGAAAAAAGAAACAAATTATTTTAAGAGATGGAAAGAAAACCATTAGCTAACCTTAACAATAATATTAAGAGACACTTACTGTTGGTTCCATGTTCACAAGATCTACCTTACTGTCCTCCTCAGATTTCTTGTGCTCACTGTCACTTTCGACTTCATTCTTACTATCTGTATGTGAAACAAGAGGGGATGTGTTTTCTCCCATCTAGTGTTATGCTTCTTGAAAGTAGTAAGTGAAATAGGTGTGTGGTGGGTGTGTCTTTATATGTGTTGTGGTGTACCAAAAATTTTCCCACCCAAACCTCTTTTGAAAGTTTAAAAACATGTGGCGGTAAGATAGCCATCATCGTACTTTACCTTTTTCTATGTCAGTCACCGTTTGATCAATTTCATATATGTCCATGCAATAAGTATATAATAGTACTCCAGTATGTTCTGTGTACTAAAGTTTGTTTCTATAGGTATTAATAACAGAATAGATATAGTGTAGTGGCCAATGTGTAAAATTCACACTAACGCGAGTAGTACATTGTATTTAATATACACATTTTGTCAACAGACATGTCACATCAATCTGTAGTATTGAAAAGCGGGTTCACAAAAGTCCCCTCTCCCACTTATCTTCTGGAAGTCCTGTTCGTCTGCTCTCTATCTTCTCCATTGCTTCTTCAGTCTCATTCTTCTAGTATATGGTGTTATATCAAGTTTTCAGATCATCCAAGGAATTCATGGTAGAGATATTCTTCCTATAGAAATAAGAAGATAGCAACCAAAAGGTTAGTACTCTGCTCAATGATAATGTAAAGTTGCTTCTTATCTGTTATACATAAAAATTTCTTATATCAATCCATTGGAGAATCGATAATCATATACAAGGAATGACTTATATAAAGAAATTTTCATTATACAATGTACGTGTGTTTGTTCTTAACCTCCTTCTTTCTGAACTTACATTTTTAAGGTATTATGACATATGAAATGTTTTCACGATTATTTGTCCGTGTGTGTGTTCTTAATCTTCTTCTTTGTTAGCTGACATTTTTTTGTGTTATGACATCTGAAATGTTTTAATGAATTTTTTTACCTGAGTGTGTTCTTAATGTTCTTCTTAGTAGAATCTGAGATGTGAAACCAATGTAAATATTTTCTTATAATTTAATTAATTTCCAACCAATTAATTTATACTTATTACTGGTTTACATGAACATTTCAAGCACTCTGTTCACGCTTTATTATATGAAGTACCATGTTTCATACCATATGTGGAATGTGTTAAATGTCAACAAATAAAAGAAAAAACATATATGAGTTTGTGAAATGTCAGTTGTAGTGGTTCCTTTTAGAGTTAACATGATTCTCAATGAACATTTGAAACTTATTATAAATAACTTTTTATATGAAATATTGTGACACTCCAAAAATTTTATTTGGTTTTCAGCAAAAACTTTGTGGTTTTTGAAAAGAGGCCATTTAAAATTTTTCCAGAAAACCTTCCTCTTAAAAACTTCCTTTTCTTTGGCAAGGTTTTTATTTTCATTCAAGCTATGGTGTTTGATCTTTTGAAAGTTATTCTGTGTTGGTTCCCTCTCAAATTTATTTTGGGAGTTTAATCTTTTTCTTTTAAAAAGAAACTCTGTGAAAACTTGGGATTTTCACATCTTGAAAACCACCCATGACTTTGTATTTTTGCCCATGTGGTAAAACCCCTCCAAAACCTCCCCTCCTCCATGTAATCAACCTAAGTTCTCTGTCCCAACTAATCCAAGCAAGTTTTGGATTTTATCCTAATTTTCTTTTCACTCAAATCATTTCTGAAAATTATTTGGAGCCTGAGAGTTTTTCAAAGCAAGTACCCTTTTGCATTTGCGTTTTGACCTCAAACCAACTCTCCTGGAAAGTCCTTTGTACCCACAACCCAGAACCATCTTGATCCACTCCTTCTCTTTTCAAATTTTTCAAAATTCAGTGTCTGCAAGTTTGGACCAGATTTGCCAAATTTGGTGAAATTCATACCTACACTTCTCCAAAAATTTCACCAAAAATCAGGCAGCCTACTGGAGCAATGAGAAGCCACTCCACCAAAAATCAGCTCAAGGAAAAATCCCTACATGCCTAGATCATTCTGTCGAACACTTGGCGTGCACTGTTGCTGTTCATATTCAGAAAGATTCAGTTTTCAGTGTCGTTTTCGTCCGTCAGTTTCAATCACGCGTAGACAGTGCGCTTGGCGTGTTGCACGCAGCTTCTTCTCCCTGGCCAGCACCCCCACACACGCGCTTGGCGTCTTCCCGGCGTCGGTGGCGCCCTTGGCCGCCCGCGCCGGCGTGTCTTGCGGCGGCCGAACCCCCGTAGCAGCCGACAGGGGACGGAACGGCGGCTCAACGCCGTTCGGCGCCTCCCAACGTCCCTCTGCCCTCCGCGTGGCCTCATGCATGCTAGCGCACGCCCGTGGCACCGTCACCGTGGCCCGGCAAGCACGGGACGTGCTCACTGCCGCCGACGGGCCCGCGCCACCCCGTTCTGTCGAATTCGCCCATAGCACCAAATCCCAGCTTGATTAGCACCTAAACGGAACCGTGGACCTCCACGATGACGCCCAACGTCCTAATTACCCCTGACCAAGCCCTGCGCCGCCGTAACCTTTATCGGAGACCCCCATTCACGGCCACCGCCTCAGGCCGCCTATAAAAAGGGCCCCCGAGCTCACCCTCGAGCACGCACCACCTCTACACCTCACCAAAGCTCTGCCAAGCCACCCGGAGGACCTCGAGGAGGTCTCCTCCCCCAACTCCGGCCGCCCCGATCCGCCTCGGCCTCCACCACGATTCGCTCCGTGAGGCCGTCTCCGGCGCCCAAACCCCGTCAGTTACTCCCTCTAGCACCCAGTAAGCTAACGCCAGCATCAATTTGTCCTTTGCAGCTCTCTCCGACGAGTCCCTCGACAACCCGAGCCGCCGTCCGCCGGAGCAAAGCTCGCCGTCGACGTGGTACTCGCCGGCGACCACCACCACCACCAACCGACGCCGGAAGGTGCCTTGATCACGGAGGTACCCTCCGATCCCCCTGCCTCGCTGTGGATCGCCACCGGCGACCACCGCGGCTCTCGGGCGCCGACGAGCTTCGTCCCCCCTCATTTGAAAGTTTAAACCTGACGAGTGGGACCCCACCGTCAGCCTCTCTGTCATTTCTAAGTGAATCGTTTTCTGGAAGCGCCTTCGGGCAAAATACGCTTTCCCCTCTGAGCTGGCGTATTCAAGACTGGAACGTTTTTTGTTTTTATAAGCTAGCCCCTGGGAACTTTCTGTTTCTTTACAGATGAGTCCCTGGACAAAAACCTTTATAACTTTTAAACAGAAAAGTATTTTTGATTGATTCTTTTTCTGTCCTCTTTAAAATTTTGTCTAGTTTTTTATCAGATTTATTTGAAAAAAAATTGGAATACTTTTTGTGCACCTCTTGGTATTTACGATAGCGCATATATTTTCTTTATACCGTAGATACCGAAGGAGGTGACGGAGCCGCGAACTTCACCGAGCTAGGCTCCGACTACTCCGAACCAGGCAAGCATGTTTGAACTTTTGATATGATGATTGTTTTGGAATGTTTGCATTAAGTAGTTTATGGCATGTTGATGAACATACCGATGAATGTCCTGTTACCTGAGATGATGAGGCAAGTGAGTTCCATGAGTGGATGGATGTGAGTATGCATGGCCATGTATTGGCATGAGGATGGGTAAGATGGCAGTGTTGTAGCATGCCATGCTTATGCCAGACTATGTGACTTCAATGTCAACTTGTATCATTCCAGTTCCTTCCATTCTTGCTTCCATGTACTACCACAGGTTTTCGGAAGGAATATGGCTTAGTAAGTTGTAAACCGCTTTCCTGGTACACACCAAAAAGGAGAGGCCATGATGATGGTTCCATGGCCCTGGATTAAAGCCAGTCATCCGGTCAGGGGGCATGGGTGTTTCCGGTTGGGACCGAGAGGGGGGCACCCCTTAGAGCGCGCGTATATAAATTTGATCCCATGCTATTCGAGATTGTGATCTCCCCGTCTCAAAAGTTTTTCTTGGACGATGTCTAGGGTGTTTCCTAGCATCGAGAGGTAGAATGGGTGTGTACTGGTTAGCTGTGTTTTCTCCCGAAAAACCGTAAACGGAACTAGTCCTTCGGGACTACGGAAAGCCGTTGGCTGTGGGAAAAATTTTGTACAAACTCTGCAAAGTCATATATTCCTCCAAATCATCTATTCCATGTCCAAGATCGATATTATCTTATCCTGATCAAATGTCTGTTTTGATGACAGAGACTCCGGTGAATCGCATGAGTGCTAAGTCCGGTTAAATGATTATTCCTGTGAATGGACTAACCCATTTATTCTCACAAATTGAATGTTTATTATGAGTATTATTTACTTGTGAATAAAAGCCCTTTCTGCGATGTCGCTCAGATGTCCGACTGTGGCATTGTTGTATTTTACTCTCTTTTCAAGCCCTTTATGTGGTGTCGCTAAGACGCCCGACTGTGGCATTTCTTTTAAAGCCCTTTCTGTGATGTCGCCCCGACGTCCGACTGTGGCATTTCTTTTAAAGCCCTTTATGTGGTGTCGCTAAGACGCCCGACTGTGGCATTTCTTTTAAAGTCCTTTCTGTGATGTCGCCCCGACGTCCGACTGTGGCATTTCTTTTAAAGCCCTTTATGTGGTGTCGCTAAGACGCCCGACTGTGGCATTTCTTTTAAAGTCCTTTCTGTGATGTCGCCCCGATGTCCGACTGTGGCATTTCTTTTAAATCCCTTTATGTGGTGTCACTAAGATGCCCGACTGTGGTATTTCTTTTAAAGCCCTTTCTGTGATGTCGCCCCGACGTCCGACTATGGCATTTCTTTTAAAGCCCTTTATGTGGTGTCGCTAAGACGCCCGACTGTGGCATCATTTCCTTATATTTATTTGTTCACCTTTCGAGGCGTCGCTTCAGACACCCGATCGGTCTTCATTTATGTTTTGTGGGATTTCAGGCGGACTACCGCCGTTTCCCTTTTACTTACCTCGTTATGCTAATTTTTGAATATACATTGGTGAATTAATCATGACGCATTCATGTATGCATTTGTTATATCTTACATACGAACTGTCTTGCGAGTACTTTCAAAGTACTCACTGGCTTGTTGATTTGGCCAGATGCTGACGAAGGCGATCTCATGGATGAAGAATTTGATAGCGAGTCCGACGCCTAGTGGAGTCCCAGTCAGTCTCGTACGACCCTGGATTTGGTCACTGTATTATATTCGCTTCCGCTACCAAATAAATTCATCGAGCCTCACCTCGACGCTCGATGAGATGACAGTTTTAGAGACTTGTATCTCTCTCCCCGCTGTGTTTTTCCACCACCGCCCTATCCTCGAGTCAGTAGCATGCCTCCACACCACTGTGTCATGTCCGCCAATATGTATATTTATTGGCGTGCTTGTAATAATTTGGTTGAGCAACCGTAGTTTGACCCTGTAATATATTTTATGCTACTGGCTTATTGTATCAAGAATTTGTCTACCAGTAAGGAGGATTTCTCTCATACTGGACTCAAAAGATTGGTTTTTCAATAAATATTTTTATTGGAAAACCGGTCGTGACAAGCTTGGTACCAGAGCCAGGCTGACTGTAGGAAGCCACTAGGTGCGATCGCTAATTGGTTATTAGCATGATTGAGCCTTTCCATATTTTCTTGATTGTAGTCATTTTCTGTCAGTCAGCATAAATTTATGGTCTGACCATGCAGAATTTTTGCCTACTTTTGTAGATGGCCGACAACAGCTGCGAGTCTCAGACCTTCGCCAACGTGCCCGATTGGTTCGTCAAGCTTCTTTCCTTCATCGTTCAGGTCGCGATGGGGCCATCTGTGCGCCCAGTCTCCACACTCTGCCAGCACCGAGTCAACGACAGTCTGACCATGCACCAGGACGCGGTGCAGTTCAAGGGAGGGCGTGGTGAGTTACGCCGCTTCCGGTTCTTGGGAAGAGCCATGCCTACGGAGAGGCATGCTATGCAGATGGCAGCCCGCGAGGCGATAGCTCATCTCAGGGATGTCCTCCCCATGATGAAGACTCGTCGTTACCGTTATCTTCCGTGCCATGTGCCTTACACCTGTCACTACGCATACTCCTGCCCTAGAGGAGAACGAGACGAGGCTTTTGAGATGCTCATTGAGTATCTCCGGGCCCTGGAGGCAGCCTTCGACAACCTGGCGGACGACTTCGTGGCTGCCCGCATGGACTCAGTTCATGGCTGTGCTGCCAACAGGAGGGAGCTCCTACCCACCGCACCGCCACTGACTTTGGTCTCGTCCTCAGCATCTTATACGCCTAATCGTCGCCTACCTTCTACCGAAGAATTCAACCAAGTCATTGCACCCACTCCAGCGCGCACTGCACCACCCTTCGCGCCCACTCCTGTTCGTGTTGTTCCGCCCCTGGCAACCGCTCCGTCCACTCTGCGCAACACTACACATATGGAGCCTATTAGCAAAGAGGAAGTGGAGTCCCCAACCTCACTACGCCTCGCCCTCGGCAGGGCAAAGGAGGTCGTCAACATCTCCGCCTGAATACGCTTAGCCGCCATGTAATGTACCGCCTTGTATGATATGTTTATATGTGCATAGGTTGTGAGAAGTAGCCTGTTTGCGCATCATGTAGGGTCTGGAGAAGTGCACTAGCCTAAATAACATGTCAGGATTATGTACGCATATCCTGAGTGATGTATTGTATAATTATCGCCCGCGTGTAAGACATGTAATGAGCAGTCCTTCTCCGTGCGCAATTCGATTTGTTTTCTTAAGTGATCTTGGTCATTTAAATTATTTGCCATCCTTGTGCATTTATGGATTTGTTTTTGCGACCATCTTCGCTTTTCTTATGGGTTTTACAAAATATATCCCCAGAGTGAAAAAATGTCTCGTCCTTGGACTCGCTCCATGCCTACTCCGCCAGAGGAAGATTATGACACTCAACCAGGCAACAATTTCACACAAGGGCAGTCGAGTCAACAGAACAGTGAAACGGCACTTTCCCAAATGTGCCGCCTTTATGAACAGAGTCAGCAACAACATCGGGAAATGATGAACCAAGTCATCAACATGGGAAATCACCATGGACAGTATCAGCAGCATTCCAAGTTATCTGAGCTACAGAAGACACGTCCTCAAACATTTTCTCATACTGACAAGCCTCTTGAAGCCGAGGATTGGCTTCGAGATATGGAGAGAAAATTAATTATTGCAAAATGTTCAGATCTCGAGAAAGTACTATATGCTCCGCACTATCTCACAGGAGCAGCTGCATCATGGTGGGAGAATTTTCTGCACATGCACCCCAACGAAAATGATATAACCTGGGATGATTTCATGGAAGGTTTCCGTGGTGCACACATTCCCAAGAGTATTATGAAAATTAAGAAGAGAGAGTTCGATGACCTCAAACAAAGGAACATGACAGTGTCGGAATACAACGGTCAATTTACTCTATTGTCCCGCTATGCCAATGAAGAACGTATGACTGACAGCAAGAAGATGGAGAAATTCCTTGACGGTCTGGCACCCGCGCTTAAATGCCAACTGGTCGTGCACACTTTTCCTGATTTTAAAACACTGGTGGACAAAGCCATTACTCTGGAAAATGAGAGACGCAGTCTGGAAGATATCCGCAAGCGAAAAAGGGACCAGACTAACCATGCTCGCAATCACCGAAGCAGGACGGATTTTCAAAAGGGTGGGACACACAAATCCTCATCCAATGTCTCACGCCCAATCAAGAATTTTCATGCAAGGGACAAGGAATTCACCTATCGCCCCGGCGTTACTTGTTACGCTTGTGGAGAAGAAGGGCACTATGCCAAACAGTGCCCCAAGCCAAGGAACTCAACCCCAAAGCTGAACAACGGCGGCAACAATTCAGTGCCCAAGCGAAACAATTTCAATCCCAACAATAACCACAGGAAGGGTCATCTGAACCACGTAACCAAAGAGGAGGCACAAAATGCTCCGGATATCGTACTCGGTACGTTTCCTGTCAACACAATACCTGCAATGGTTTTGTTTGATTCTGGAGCTTCTCACTCTTTCATTTCGAAAAGTTTTGCTTTGCAAAATAATTTTTCGATGCTTCCTTTGGAGAAATCCATGATCATCAAGTCCCCTGGGATTCAGCAAGTTACTCAGCATTACTGTCAAAATGTGGTCATTGAGTTCGAAGGATTGGAGTTTCACGCAAATCTTATTGTGTTGGAAAATAAAGGACTGGATGTCATCCTAGGGATGGATTGGCTAACCACCAACAAGGGGTTTATCGACTGTTTCAACAGGACCGTAATTCTCACACACCACCAAGGGAAGACAATAAGAGTATCAGCCAAGGAAGGAAAAATACCCCGGCAACCGAGATTAAATAAGGTGGACGTTTCTGAGCTAAACAAGGTTCCAGTAGTGTGTGAATTTCCAGATGTATTCCCTGAAGAGCTACCAGGCATGCCACCAGACCGAGAGATAGAATTCAGCATTGAGCTCGCACCAGGAACCACCCCCATATACAAGAAACCGTACCGAATGGCACCATCCGAATTAGTTGAGTCGAAGAAACAAATAAAGGAATTGCTAGACAAAGGATACATTCGAGCCAGTTCCTCACCTTGGGGATCACCAATTTTATTTGCCAAAAAGAAGGATGGAACGCTGAGATTGTGTATTGACTATCGAGCACTTAACATGGTCACAGTCAAAAACAAATACCCGATGCCAAGGATAAACGATTTGTTTGATCAACTCGCTCAGGCCAAGGTATTCTCAAAAATTGAAGGTACGAACGGAAGATATCCCCAAAACAGCCTTCACCTCCAGATATGGACTGTACGAGTTCACAGTGATGCCATTTGGATTAACTAACGCCCTAGCATATTTTCTTCACCTCATGAACAAAGTATTTATGAAGTTTATGGACAAGTTCGTCGTGGTATTCATCGACGATATTCTGGTATACTCCAAGACACCAGAAGAGCACGCAGAACATCTCAGGATTGTGCTAGGAGAGCTCAGAAAACACCAATTGTATGCCAAGTTCAGCAAGTGCGAATTTTGGCTAAGACAAGTAGGCTTTCTAGGCCACGTACTGACCCAAGACGGTATCGCAGTGGACCCAGAGAAAGTCAAGGCCGTACTTGGCTGGAAGTCAACAGCCAGCGTAACGGACATACGGAGTTTCTTGGGAATGGCAGGATATTACCGCAGATTTATTGAAGGATTCTCCACCATAGCCAAGCCTATGACGCAGTTACTCAAGAAAGATAAGAAGTTTGAATGGACAGAAGCCTGCGAGAAAAGTTTCCAAGAACTAAAGCGGAAGTTAACGACAGCACCGGTATTAATTGTACCCGACATACACAAGAATTTTGAAGTATATTGTGACGCGTCCAGAAAGGGTCTCGGATGCGTGTTGATGCAGGAAGGCAAGGTTGTCGCCTACGCTTCAAGGCAACTTCGCAAGCATGAGGAAAATTATCCCACTCATGACTTAGAAATGGCAGCAGTTATTCATGCACTCAAGGAATGGAGGCATTTCTTACTTGGGAATCGATGTGAAATATATACGGATCACAAAAGTCTCAAATATATTTTCACACAGCCAGAACTAAACTGACGGCAACGACGTTGGTTGGAGTTGGTAAAGGATTATGATGTTGGTATCCATTACCATCCAGGGAAAGCAAATGTAGTGGCCGATGCCCTTAGTCGGAACCCCAGCTCCGACGAAAACAATCTGCACAGCTTGAGGCCCGAATTCCAACAAGAATTTGCCAAGCTCAACTTGATAATGGTAGCAGAAGGCACCATATCAAACTTGGAAATACAACCCAACCTTGTGGGGAAAATTAAAGGAGCTCAGCCCGGTCACACCAGCATCGAAGGCATCAAAAGAAAGTTGAGTATGGGCAAGGCCTCGGAATTCGTCATAGACAATGAAGGAATATTATGGTACGGAGAAAGGCTCTGCGTGCCAAACATAGAAGACCCTGAACAGCAAATTTTAGCTGAAGCCCACACCGCCCCGTACTCGATCCACCCTGGAGGAACCAAAATGTATAAAGATATTCAGGAAAGATTTTGGTGGCACGGTATGAAGAGGGACATATCCACCTTCATTGCATGTTGCGACTCATGTCAACGCATAGAAGCTGAGCATCAGAGACCAGCCGGACTACTGCAACCGAACAAAATACCTGAGTGGAAATGGGATGAAATAGGGATGGATTTCATTGTCGGACTACCTCGGTCACGACACGGGAATGATGCCATATGGGTCATCACTGACAGGTTAACCAAAGTGGCACACTTTATTCCAATAAAGACGACCCACACCACTCAGAGGCTTGCCAGGATTTATCTTTCCCGCATAGTTTGTCTGCACGGTGTCCCGAAGACTATAATATCCGACAGAGGCTCAGTTCGTCTCAAGATTTTGGGAGCATTTACAACAGGCTCTGGGAACCCAACTAGCCTTCAGTACCGCATACCATCCACAGACTGATGGACAGATTGAACGCGTAAACCAAATTTTAGAAGACATGCTGAGAGCATGTGTCCTCACCTATGGAACCAGTTGGGAAGAAAGCCTGCCATATGCCGAGTTCGCATACAACAACAGTTACCAGGCCAGCCTGCAAATGGCTCCTTTTGAAGCCCTATACGGACGGAGATGTCGTACCCCGCTAAATTGGTCAGAGATCGGAGACAGCCGTATCTTCGGCCCAGACGTGCTCAAAGAAGCCGAGGAAAAAGTCAAGCTAATCAGGGACCGACTCAAGACCGCTCAAAGCCGACAGAAGAGTTATTACGATCAGAAACATCGTGGGGTAAATTTTGAACCCGGTGAATTTGTGTACCTATGAGTATCACCTATGAGGGGACTGCAACGGTTTAAGATTAAAGGAAAGTTAGCACCAAGATTCATTGGACCATTCTGCATAGTGGCACGAAGAGGCACTGTAGCCTACCAGCTAGACTTACCCGAAGACTTGTCCGACATTCACGACGTGTTCCACGTCTCTCAATTAAGGAAGTGCGTAAGCAAACCAGAGAAGCAAGTATCCCATGAGAACATTGACGTACAGCCAGACCTCACTTATCGGGAACGCCCAGTAAAAATATTAGAGGAGTCTGAAAGGAGGACCCGACAGAAGACCATCAAGTTTTTCAGAGTTCAGTGGAGCAACCACACCGAAAGCGAAGCAACTTGGGAAAGAGAGGATTTTCTTCGGACAGAGCATCCACACTTATTTGAGGAACAGTTGAAATCTCGGGGACGAGATTTTTCCTAAGGGGGTAGGTGTTGTGACACTCCAAAATTTTTATTTGGTTTTCAGCAAAAACTTTGTGGTTTTTGAAAAGAGGCCATTTAAAATTTTTCCAGAAAACCTTCCTCTTAAAAACTTCCTTTTCTTTGGCAAGGTTTTTATTTTCATTCAAGCTATGGTGTTTGATCTTTTGAAACTTCTTCTCTGTTGGTTCCCTCTCAAATTTATTTTGGGAGTTTAATCTTTTTCTTTCAAAAAGAAACTCTATGAAAACTTGGGATTTTCATATCTTGAAAACCACCCATGACTTTGTATTTTTGCCCATGTGGTAAAACCCCTCCAAAACCTCCCCTCCTCCTTGTAATCAACCTAAGTTCTCTGTCCCAACTAATCCAAGCAAGTTTTGGATTTTATCCTAATTTTCTTTTCACTCAAATCATTTCTGAAAATTATTTGGAGCCTGAGAGTTTTTCAAAGCAAGTACCCTTTTGCATTTGAGTTTTGACCTCAAACCAACTCTCCTGGAAAGTCCTTTGTACCCACAACCCAGAACCATCTTGATCCACTCCTTCTCATTTCAAATTTTTCAAAATTCAGTCTCTGCAAGTTTGGACCAGATTTGCCAAATTTGGTGAAATTCATACCTACACTTCTCCAAAAATTTCACCAAAAATTAGGCAGCCTACTGGAGCAATGAGAAGCCACTCCACCAAAAATCAGCTCAAGGAAAAATCCCTACATGCCTAGATCATTCTGTCGAACACCTGGCGTGCACTGTTGCTGTTCATATTCAGAAAGATTCAGTTTTCAGTGTCGTTTTTGTCCGTCAGTTTCAATCACGCGTAGACAGTGCACTTGGCGCGTTGCACGCAGCTTCTTCTCCCTGGCCAGCACCCCCGCACGCGTGCTTGGCGTCTTCCCGGCGTCGGTGGCGCCCTTGGCCGCCCGCGCCGGCGTGTCTTGCGGCGGCCGAACCCCCGTAGCAGCCGACAGGGGACGGAACGGCGGCTCAACGCCATTCGGCGCCGCCCAACGCCCCTCTGCCCTCCGCGTGGCCTCATGCATGCTAGCGCACGCCCGTGGCACCGTCACCGTGGCCCGGCAAGCACGGGACGTGCTCACTGCCGCCGACGGGCCCGTGCCGCCCCGTTCTGTCGAATTCGCCCATAGCACCAAATCCCAGCTCGATTAGCACCTAAACGGAACTGTGGACCTCCACAATGACGCCCAACGTCCTAATTACCCCCGACCAAGCCCTGCGCCGCCATAACCTTCACCGGAGACCCCCGTTCACAGCCACCGCCTCGGGCCGCCTATAAAAAGGGCCCCCGAGCTCACCCTCGAGCACGCACCACCTCTACACCTCACCAAAGCTCTGCCAAGCCACCCGGAGGACCTCGAGGAGGTCTCCTCCCCCAACTCCGGCCGCCCCGATCCGCCTCGGCCTCCACCACAATTCGCTCCGGTGAGGCCATCTCCGGCGCCCAAACCCCGTCAGTTACTCCCTCTAGAACCCAGTAAGCTAACGCCAGCATCAATTTGTCCTTCGCAGCTCTCTCCGACGAGTCCCTCGACCACCCGAGCCGCCGTCCGCCGGAGCAAAGCTCGCCGTCGACGTGGTACTCGCCGGCGACCACCACCACCACCAACCGACGCGGGAAGGTGCCCTGATCACGGAGGTACCCTCCGATCCCCCTGCCTCACCGTGGATCGCCGCCGGCGACCACCGCGGCTCTCGGGCGCCGACGAGCTTCGTCCCCCCCCCCCATTTGAAAGTTTAAACCTGACGAGTGGGACCCCACCGTCAGCCTCTCTGTCATTTCTAAGTGAATCGTTTTCTGGAAGCGCCTTCGGGCAAAATACGCTTTCCCCTCTGGGCTGGCGTATTCAAGACTGGAACGTTTTCTGTTTTTATAAGCTAGCCCCTGGGAACTTTCTGTTTCTTTATAGATGAGTCCCTAGACAAAAACCTTTATAACTTTTAAACAGAAAAGTATTTTTGATTGATTCTTTTCTGTCCTCTTTAAAATTTTGTCTAGTTTTTTATCAGATTTATTTCAAAAATATTTGGAATACTTTTTGTGCACCTCTTGGTATTTACGATAGTGCATATATTTTATTTATACCATAGATACCGAAGGTGGTGACGGAGCCGCGAACTTCACCGAGCTAGGCTCCGACTACTCCGAACCAGGCAAGCATGTTTGAACTTTTGATATGATGATTGTTTTGGCATGTTTGCATTAAGTAGTTTATGGCATGTTGATGAACATACCGATGAATGTCTTGTTACCTGAGACGATGAGGCAAGTGAGTTCCATGAGTGGATGGATGTGAGTATGCATGGCCATGTATTGGCATGAGGATGGGTAAGATGGCAGTGTTGTAGCATGCCAGGCTTATGCCAGACTATGTGACTTCAATGTCAACTTGTATCATTCCAGTTCCTTCCATTCTTCGTTCCTTGTACTACCACAAGCTTTCCGTAAGGAATATGGCTTAGTAAGTTGTAAACCGCTTTCCTGGTACACACCAAAAAGGAGAGGCCGTGATGATGGTTCCATGGCCCTGGATTAAAGCCAGTCATCCGGTCAGGGGGCATGGGTGTTTCCGGTTGGGACCGAGAGGGGGGCACCCCTTAGAGCGCGCGTATATAAATTTGATCCCATGCTATTCGAGATTGTGATCTCCCCGTCTCAAAAGTTTTTCTTGGACGATGTCTAGGGTGATTCCTAGCATCGAGAGGTAGAATGGGTGTGTACTGGTTAGCTGTGTTTTCTCCCGAAAAACCGTAAACGGAACTAGTCCTTTGGGACTACGGAAATCCGTTGGCTGTGGGAAAAAATTTGTACAAACTCTGCAGAGTCATATATTCCTCCAAATCATCTATTCCATGTCCACGATCGATATTATCTTATCCTGATCAAATGTCAGTTTTGATGACAGAGACTCCGGTGAATCGCATGAGTGCTAAGTCCGGTTAAATGATTATTCCTGTGAATGGACTAACCCATTTATTCTCACAAATTGAATGTTTATTATGAGTACTATTTACTTGTGAATAAAAGCCCTTTCTGCGATGTCGCTCAGACGTCCGACTGTGGCATTGTTGTATTTTACTCTATTTTCAAGCCCTTTATGTGGTGTCGCTAAGACGCCCGACTGTGGCATTTCTTTTAAAGCCCTTTCTGTGATGTCGCCCCAACGTCCGACTGTGGCATTTCTTTTAAAGCCCTTTATGTGGTGTCGCTAAGACGCCCGACTGTGGCATTTCTTTTAAAGTCCTTTCTGTGATGTCGCCCCGACGTCCGACTGTGGCATTTCATTTAAAGCCCTTTATGTGGTGTCACTAAGACGCCCGACTGTGGAATTTCTTTTAAAGTCCTTTCTGTGATGTCGCCCAGACGTCCGACTGTGGCATTTCTTTTAAAGCCCTTTATGTGGTGTTGCTAAGACGCCCGACTGTGGTATTTCTTTTAAAGCCCTTTCTGTGATGTCGCCCCGACGTCCGACTGTGGCATTTCTTTTAAAGCCCTTTATGTGGTGTCGCTAAGACGCCCGACTGTGGCATCATTTCCTTATATTTATTTGTTCACCTTTCGAGGCGTCGCTTCAGACACCCGATCGGTCTTCATTTATGTTTTGTGGGATTTCAGGCGGACTACCGCCGTTTCCCTTTTACTTACCTCGTTATGCTAATTTTTGAATATACATTGGTGAATTAATCATGACGCATTCATGTATGCATTTGTTATATCTTACGTCCGAACTGTCTTGCGAGTACTTTCAAAGTACTCACTGGCTTGTTGATTTGGCCAGATGCTGACGAAGGCGATCTCATGGATGAAGAATTTGATAGCGAGTCCGACGCCTAGAGGAGTCCCCGTCAGTCTCGTACGACCCTGGATTTGGTCACTGTATTATATCCGCTTCCGCTACCAAATAAATTCATCGAGCCTCACCTCGACGCTCGATGAGATGACAGTTTTAGAGACTTGTATCTCTCTCCCCGCTGTCTTTTTCCACCATCGCCCTATCCTCAAGTCAGTAGCATGCCTCCACACCACTGTGTCATGTCCGCCAATATGTATATTTATTGGCGTGCTTGTAATAATTTGGTTGAGCAACCGTAGTTCGACCCTGTAATATATTTTATGCTACTGGCTTATTGTATCAAGAATTTTTCTACAAGTAAGGAGGATTTCTCTCATACTGGACTCAAAAGATTGGTTTCTCAATAAATATTTTTATTGGAAAACCGGTCGTGACAAGTATGTACATATCTTAATTTGAAAAAACAAATAGAATTTAATGTTTTGTGAAATTATTGGTGAATATATTTTGTATAAAACTCAGTTGCAATGTCAGAATCTGATGGTTTATCAGTTGTACGATCAAATGATTCAAAAAATTCCGATGTATCTGAATGTGATGCTGCAACCCCGAGAAGTTCTTGTAAAAAGGTTGCAGGTGTGATCAATAAGTTTGATCTTGTTAAGAAGAAGCTTGTCAAGGAAATTGATTTTGGAGGTATTCTAGCTCTGCCTCAGATAAACAAGATTGATAGAAAATTCACTGTACTACTTTTATGCAATATTGATCCTGACAAAAGAACTATTCAGATCAACGACAAATTAAGTCAGAGTATTATAGAAAGTGATGTTAATCGTATACTCCAAATCCCAATTGGTCCAAAAACTTTGAAAGGACTAGATTGCCAATCTGTTGAAGAAAAAATTGAATTCATTAGAATTGCGATGGGTTCAGTAACTTATGATGCTGATGAGCTCAATAGCATGAAGGTTGCTGAAATGATTATAACAAGGGATTATCCAGGTGGCATGGACAAAACCGAGTCAGATCAGTTCAAAACTTCATTTGTTTGCTATCAAATGGGTAATTTTCTTATTAGAAGAAGAAGTCCAAACCATGGAGCAAAGGATTTTTGGGGATCTCTTCTAAAAACTGAAGACATACCATTGTAAAATTACTGTGAGGCTGCATTGGATGAAATAATAAAGGCAGCAAGAAAGGTCCAGCATGATATAAAAATGAATAAGAAAATTAACTACATATCTAGCTGCCCACTACTACTGCAGGTAAAATTAATACATGCTTTCTTTATGGAAAGTATGATACAAAAAATGAAGAAGAAAATTAACTACATATCTAGCTGCCCACTACTACTATAGCTTGAAAGTTGCTGAATATTTTTGACGTTTATTTTGCAATTATAGGCTTCATTTCTTGACAGTATAAATCTAGGTTTTCTCAACATACCAGATCATATAGTACCAACTATAACAGCTTTTTACTGCGAGAGGTTAGCGAAGATGATAGAAGTAGTCAGACAAAATATGAATGATAACTTGTTCGGTGACATTGAGGAAATTTTAATTTTTATTTGCTATATGATTTTTCTAATATATGTGTAACGATTCACACAAAATAATTGAATCCTAACAAAAATTATTTAGAAAAGGATTCGAAGTACAATGAAACAAAATGTGCAAAAAAAATTAAAGCATCATTCAGTATCTACTTCACGAATGATTTTATAAAAAATGGTAACAAGACAGTTCACATCCAAAATCCTGTTACGATGAAGACTTTATCTATTGGAAAGTTAGAAGGCAACAAGTATCTGCAAGCATGTATACAAGGAACAATATCTAGCAAGGTATCCATTCATTTAGTAATAAATAAAATTTTAGCATTTGGTATGAAGTAAGTATATAAAAGTACTAACATTTTATCTTGTGCATTGATACGTCCATTTTGCATCATGCTTTTATACCAATATTTATTACATTTTGGGCTGTCATTACACATTATATCTCAATACTTATGGCTATTCTCTCTTATTTTACAAGGTTTACCATGAAGAGGGGGAATGCCGGCAGCTGGAATTCTGGCTGGAAAAGGAGCAAACGTTGGAAACCTATTCTACACAACTCCAAAAGTCCTGAAACTCCACGAAACAACTTTTTGGATTTATTAAGAATTTATGAGCGAAAAAATAGGCCAGGGGGCCCACACCCTGTCCAGGAGACAGGGGGCGCGCCCCCTGTAGGGCGCGGCCCCCTATCTCTTGGGCCCCTGGTGGGCCTCTGGCGTCCATCTTCTGCTATATCATCACTTTCACCCTGGAAAAAATTGTGGGGAAGCTTATGGGACGAAACTCCGCCGCCACGAAGCGTTACCTTGGCGGAATCAATCTAGGGCTCTGGCGGAGCTGTTCTGCCGGGGACACTTCCCTCCGGGAGGGGGAAATCATCACCAACGTCATCACCGACGATCCTCTCATCGGGAGGGGGTCAATCTCCATCAACATCTTCACCAGCACCATCTCCTCTCAAAACCCTAGTTCATCTCCTGTATCCAATCTTGTATCAAAACCACAAATTGGTACCTGTGGGTTGCTAGTAGTGTTGATTACTCCTTATAGTTGATGCTAATTGGTTTACTTGGTGGAAGATCATATTTTCAGATCCTTTATGCATATTATTACTCCTCTGATTATGAATGAATATGCTTTGTGAGTAGTTATATTTGTTCCTGAGGACATGGGTGAAGTCTTGCTATTAGTAGTCATGTGAATTTGGTATTCGTTCGATATTTTGATGAGATGTATGTTGTCTTTCCTCTAGTGGTGTTATGTGAATATCGATTACAAGACACTTCACCATTATTTGGGCCTAGAGGAAGGCATAGGGAAGTAATAAGTAGATGATGGGTTGCTAGAGTGACAGAAGCTTAAACCCTAGTTTATGCGTTGCTTCGTTAGGGGTTGATATGGGCCCATATGTTTAATGATGTGGTTAGGTTTACCTTAATACTCCTTTTTGTAGTTGTGGATGCTTGCAATAGGGGTTAATCATAAGTGGGATGCTTGTCCAAGTTAGGGCAGTACCCAAGTGCCGGTCCACCCACATATCAAATTATCAAAGTACCGAACGCGAATCTCATGAATGTGATGAAAACTAGCTTGACGATAATTCCCAATGTGTGCTCGGGAGCTCCTTCTTCATTATTAGAATTTGTCCAGGCTTATACTTTGCTACATAAAGGATTGGGCCACCTTGCTGCACTTTATTTACTTTATTTACTTTTTGCTCATTACTATTTATCTTATCACAAAACTATCTATCACCTATTATTTCAGTGCTTGCAGAGAAAACCTTACTGAAAACAGCTTATCATTTCCTTCTGCTCCTCGTTGGGTTCGACACTCTTACTTATCGAAAGGACTAGATAGATCCCCTACACTTGTGGGTCATCATGCATTATCAGCTATCCATATTACAATTAATAGATTTGAAATGGCAAAATGCAAGAAATGTACGTCATTTCAATGAATTCAATTATGATATTGTGTCAGATAGCCTTGGTGATAGCAACATTATGGTGAATGTAGATTCTTTACTTGCAAAATTATTGGTTGATAACATGGAATTAGCCAAAAGAATGCAGCAACATACTTCTACAGAAAGTCATGGGATATCAATAAATAAAAATATCATCTACAAACAAAAGGTCAACAAATGAAGTTAGTGTTGAAGATTCAACAACTGACTGTAAGTTAGCACACTTTATGTATAATAAATTATTTAAGTTCGTACAAATAAACTGAATAAATTTATATTACATTTAATTTGTATTGATTTTAGGCATTTCAAAATGACTGAAAACATCCTCTACCTCAATGTTAGAAGGTAAAAAATGTATCTATTATATATATTTCATATTCTTAATAAAAATGTTTGCATTGACTACTTACGATGCTAGTTTATCATTCTCTAATTATATACAGTTCAAGAATATATGGAGAAAACAGTTAAAAGTGTCAATCGAGGAGAACAAGTTCTTGTAATTAAAGATGTGAATCGTGCAAACAAATATATTAAAAAAAGATTTATCATTTGTTTCTACCTTTGAGACACCAAAGTGTGTTACGAAGATGCAGCCGCTTTCACCTGCTACAGTTGCTGCTCGGATGTCTGAAACTGTGGTGGCATATAGATTGTTTCAAAGTGAAGACAATTTGAATCTAAGTGCCAGATCATTGGAAGCAGAGTTCACCGATTCACCCCTCATAAAGATATTAGTAAGTAATGGTAGAAAAGCAAAATATCCATGGTTATTTGTTGTACAAAGACCTGCAAGATCTTCATTTGTAATAACAAGCTTCTCTAACTTGTTGTTACACAGCAAATATGAAGATATAACAGGGTATGTACATTATATCACATCTTAAACTATTCATGCATGAACAACACAATAATATGATTTATTAACACATTATCCTTTTATAAGCAGAATATGGATTATTAACTATACACCAAGATATATTAAAGTTCAGGAATTGAGTTAAGAGAATTTTGTGTACAATTCAAGACATTTAGCAATGAAGTTTTTGATATATCTATTCGTAGACTCGTTCAGCTTGATAAATTTATGTATGGTTTTAAAAAGAAGCAAAGATGGAGGCATATAATGGAGTCAGATTTTGCGGTATGAATATGTTATCAATCTTTTATATACGTTCTGTGTATATAATAAATTTAGCGATATGTTTCATTCTTAACAGTACTACATTATTCAGATGATGGCCCTTGCTAATGAGAATGTATTATCTAGCCGATTAGTCATTGATCAATTTAGAAATTCTGCTGAATTCTATGACATATCAGATTGCAGAATGGTACATTTATAGAAGTCATAATTATCCTTTTTGTACACCTGTTTCATTCACTTATACAACTAATGAACTATTGCAGATAACATTCCCAGCTTTAGTAAGTGAAACACGGTGTTCGTATTACTTCGACACCAAGTTGTCGTGCATACATGTGGCTGATGGATTATATAGTAGATCAAAAGAGAAAGAACTTAAGGATCTACATGAGTCTAATGTCTTTAAGATAAAATCATCATTTTGTGCTTTGATAGATGAACTATACTTAAGTTGGAATATAGATTTCCACCGATGGGAAAATAACTATCTTAAGCCAATAATTCTAGACGCTAAAAGGTATATCAATTAGCAACATGATTAAAATTATATGTATATATCATTTTAAAGTTATAAAGTTATTAATAAAATAATTTTTGTGTACTCATGATTCCGGCATCTTATCATTGATTGGAATACTTGATTTCGATGGTAATTGTTCCATTGAAGATCATACTGAGGTAACTTTTCTAACACAAATATTATAGTTTTAGGCAACAAATATATTCTAATTAATTTTCTTGTGAATTTTACAGGAAACAGTTCTTTGATTCAAAGATATAATGCTCTATGAATTGCTCTCCATAGAAGGCAATGATGGATGCGTGCCATCATCTTACATAACTTATATTGATGTTTAGACCCATTTGAATTCGTATTATAAAAGATGAAATGTTTGTATGCAGTATGTATTATGGCATTTTGATACACTCTACGTTTGTAAGACTTAAATATTATTACAAGAACCATGCGCAATGAGTTATATGTTATCAGAGAGTTAACTTTTCTTCTGGCATATTTATATAACACATTTCATATATGAGATGGAAACAAACAATATTCAACATAGTTTCATGAATAGCACATCATTCAAGGTTGAATATATCTAACTATTATATGAATTTCCGTAGATCTGATGGTGTAGTATGTGTTTTCGAATTCTTTTAGGTTAAAATGGCTAAACCATGAAAGTAATGCAACACCAGTATAAGACCATGTTTTATATTTCAATAACATATTTCACAATTATGATCTTTGGTTCGAAAACATTATAGACTGTGACTTCGAAAATAAAAGAAGTTCATTCATTTTTTTACAACATCATTACTTAGACTCTTATGCCAAGGTACTAATAATTATCATGAAAACAAAATACTCATGACTTAAACAGGAAATTTAAAACAATATAGATATCATAGATTCAACATTTCAGTTCATACGAAGATGATTAAGATTCAGACAATGATGTACATAACAATGATGTTATAGATTAAGTTCCTATGTATTTAGCTTAATTTTAATTTAATCAATTCATTACCACATGGAACAAACTAATAAAATATAAAATATACTATCCAAAATAAGTCATATCATACAAATTTTCAAACCGTAAGACATTTATATCAAACTCATAAAAAAGTTTGTTAGTAGCTTCATTTTTTCCATCACGCAAAAAAGCTAAATACTAAATTATAATATTACAAATTCAAGGCAAACACATCTTAGGACAATACTTTATCGTGTGACTAGGAGAACGACATTTTCTGCAAAATCTTTTTTCTTGATATACCAAAATATCCCCCTGGTTCGTTGGTTTTATTTTTAGCTTTAGTTATACGTTTCTTTTTTGTGATATTTGCCTCCATGCTTGATTTATACCTATTATTTGAAGGCCGACCATATTTTGACACAATTAATGGTGGAAGAATAGAATCCACTAGAATAGATAAATTCCTATTCTTGTCAACAATGACTATTCCGGATTTTTTTTAGACAACCTCGCGAAACTTTATTAACCCGTCATAATGTTTACAGGGACGAAGGGAAGATCTCCTGGATGGCCTAACCAAACATGGCGGCCCAATCCAAGAGTAAGAGAATTTTTCGCTAGGATGTGAACTTCGAAGTTTGAGCTCCTAAATTCATGAACTATATCACAAGAAATATAAGAGGACGATCTATATAACACCTCCTTCAAAATCGCTCCATAAGAAGCGCGGCTGTCATATTTTATGTAATCAACTACCACCTTGCAATCCGAGGCAATATGAGCACGCCGAATATAAAGATCATCAGCAAGTGCTAGAGCTTCCCTTAGAGCCAATGCTTCAAGTGTAGGGGGGTCTATAATGTGATTGAATACAATCGCCGATGCTCCCAAAAAGAGACCATTCGGGTCCCTACAAATCATTCCTGTTGTCTCGTGCCTCCCCCTTCTCGATATTGCTCCATCAACATTAATTTTTGCACTTCCTAGTACCGGTGGCTGCCAAGATGAAGATCGGACCGGTTGCTGTCCACTCTGGTTTTGGCTTCTCCTGTTTATAAAATCCAACTCTGAAATATAGATCCGTATGAATGCATTAGTTGCATGCGGAGACTTGAATATATCCTCGTGAGTAGCCTTTCTTCTGGCTCCCCATATTGCCCAAGCCGTCACCACCACCTGGATGAAATATTTCCCGTCCAGGTTCTCATGCAAAGAAAATAGCCAATCTTTAGCACTCTCCTACTGGTGTTCAATGAGCTTCTCGACCAAATCCTCGGTTGCCAAGGCCCAAACACTCCTTGACAGCGGGCGGGTCAGGAGGTCATGCCTCCATGTATCCCTCACTCCACATAGCGGACATGAGTCCATGTCAGCCATATGATGATGATGCAAAACCTCACCATTGGCCATAGAATGTCTAGCGAGACACCAAAGAAACATGCAAAGTTTGGAAGGAACCTGGATGTGCCACAAAGCACTCCATACCTTGTCCTCCTGCCCTGTGGACGAGCCCTCGCTATCGTGCCACCAGCTCTCCCTACTCGTCCTTGTTCTCAAGATCATCGGATAACCTGAGCGAACAGTAAATACCCCTCTGCTTTCTTCATGCCATGACCAGAAGTCCGACAACCTCCTAGTGCAAACTGGTATCTTTAGGATCTCTTCTGTGTCAAAAGGAGTAAACACAGTGCGGATCAGTCCCTCCTTCCACTGCGCCGAACTGTTGTCTAGCAATTCTGGCACCTTTTCTGGCGGGTTAGGAACCAAGGACACTAATAGCCTCTTGAAAGTACCCCGTGGAATCCAGTTATTCCTCCATATGTGCGTGGTGTCCCCATCACCAATCCTTCGAACTAGGCCTTGATCTAATATATCTCTCCCATCTAAAATTGCTCGCCAAATCCGCGATGGACGTGATCCTAACTCTGCCTCCAAAAGATTGCATTGTGGGAAATAAACTGCCTTTAGTATTTGAGCACTTAATGAGGATTCTTCTGTCAAGACTCTCCACGCTTGTCTGGCAAGTAGTGCTAGGTTAAAGATTTCCATATCACGGAAACCTAGGCCTCCCAGATGCTTCGGTTGGATCATAGTGTCCCAAGCAACCCAACTAGGTTTTCTCTTTCCTTTTGTTACTACCCCACCAAAACTGTCGGATAGTTGATGTTATACTTTCACATAAACCCCGTGGCAAGCGAAAACAAGACATAGAATATACAGGTATGGCTTGAGCGACTGATTTGATCAAGACTTCTCCATCCATCCTTTTATCTTCTCCCACACCCGATCTTGGAGATATTTAAAAGTACCATTCTTGGACTAGCCAACATCTGTTGGCATGCCAAGATAACGCTCATTTAAGGACTCATTCTGGACATGTAATGTGTTTTGATCTCTGTCCTCAAAGAAAGCGGGTAACCTGGGCTGAAGAAGATTTATGATTTATCATTATTTATACGCTGTCCTGAAGCATTGCAATAAAACTCCAATAGGTTTGACACTGCAACCGACCCCTCTACACTAGCCTTAAAAAGCAGCAGGCTGTCATCTGCAAACAAAAGGTGGTTTATGGATGGACCTGTTGGGGCCACCTTAATACCTGCAAGTGATGACTGTGAACTGGATTTCAGGAGGCACAAAAGGCCCTTTGCTGCAATCAAGAATAAGTAGGGGGAGATTGGGTCTCCCTGTCGGATCCGTTTGGTTGGTCTGAAAGACTCGAGCTTCTCACCATTAAAAAGAACAGAAAAGGATACTGAAGAAACCATACCCATTATTGTGTTAATCCACTATCGAGAAAAGCCCAATTTGCCCATAATGGCCTTCAGATATGTCCACTCCAGTCTATCGTATGCCTTCATCATGTCCAGCTTGAGAGCACAATAGTTGTTAGTCTTCGATTTGGACTTCTTCATGAAATGTAGGCACTCATATGCAAATATGATATTATCAGTGATTAATATTCCCGGCACAAAAGCAGACTGATTCTCAGAGATTATGTCAAGCAAAACAACTTTCAGTCTGTTGGCTACCACTTTGGATGCAATCTTGTAGATTACGTTACACAGACTGATGGGTCGGAACTGAGAGAGTAAGGTGGGGTTTAGAACCCTTTGGGATCAGAGCCAAGACTGTGGCATTAATACTTTCCAGGCTTTGCTCTCCTCGTACTATGCTCAACACCACCCTTGTTACATCGTCACCACAATTGTCCCAATGATGCTGATAAAAGTGCGCCGGGTAACCATCCGGGCCCGGAGCTTTGGTGGGGAACATCTGAAACAGGGCTGTTTTCACCTCCTCCTTTGTATATTCAGCATTTAACATTGCATTCATCTCCTCCGAAACTTTCTGTGGCACGTGATTAAGTACTTCATCTATGCACACCCCTTCGGTTGTATAGAGCATTTGATAAAACTCATTTGCCAAGCTTTTCATCTCATCCAGGTCTACGACTATAGCACCCAGGGAATTTTGTAGAGCTTTGATCAAGTTCTTTTTTCGTCTCAGACTCGCTCTCAAATGAAAGAACTTTGTGTTTTTATCTCCTGCGGTCAACCCGTCGATCCGAGCATGCTGGCGCCACATGATTTCCTCCCTATGATAAAGGGTAATCAACCGCTCATTAACCATGAGTTCTAGATGTGATGGGTCTGTACGTAGGGGATCGCCCCGAAGCTCTTCAAGCTGCTTTTTTAGGGCTTTAATCTCTTTCCGTACACTGCCGAAAGTGTCATTGCTCCATCTTTCAAAATCTTTTGCTAAGGTACTGAGCTTTCCTCTCATCTCTTCCATCATGGAACAAGGCGCACCCGCGCCCCAGCCCTGTGCAACCGCATCATTCAGGCCCTCATGCGTCTCCCACGTCGTCTCGTATTTGAACTCATGTTTCCTCCTTTCAGTTTTTGCCGGCCAAAATCTAGAAGCAGAACAAGGTGGTCTAATGTAGCTATCGTTTCATGTGTAATAGAGGCCAGGGGGAATCTTGCCAATGAATCAGAGTTGACTAAGGCCCTATCCAACCTGCAACGAGTGTAGGTACCTACTGCCACCCTCTTCTCGAAAGTCCAAAACTGTCCTTTGTATCCCAAATCTAGCAACATGCAAACATCAATAGTTTCTCTGAATGCTTGGATCTGAGCATTGCTATGTTGTCCAACTCCCTCATGCTCAGTTGGACGTAAAACTTCATTGAAATCGCCAATACATATCCACGGGAGCGTGCCCAAAGTACTTATGTTTTTAAGAACTGTCCAAGTTTGGTGACAAAGGTGAGTTTGGGATTCACCATAGACACATGTCAACCTCCACTTGTCCTCCCCTTCCTGCTCAACAGATACGTCCAGATGATAGCACGAATAACCAAGAATTTCAATTTTTATTACATTATTCCAGAAAAGTCCAATGCCGCCACTACGGCCTTGACTGTCAACTACATATGCATTATCATAGCATATCGAACTAGCTAGAGCTTCTACCCCACCCCCTTCTATTTCTGTCTCAACAATACATAAGAGGGTAGGGGTAAACTTCTTCGCAAAATCGCGAAGCTCTCGAACTGCCGCAGATTTACCCGCTCCACGGCAGTTCCAACAGAGTGCGTTCATTGGGCCTGGCGACGCTCATCGAAGGAGCCCGCCAAATTTCTGACTACTGAGTTGCTTCCATCGCCTTGCTCAAACCCTGTCTTGGTCCGTTTCTGCTCTCTGACTATCGGAGGACTGGTAAAAGGAACAATGGCTAACTCATCCATGATTGCATCTGTACCATCTAATCCCTCGGCACCTCCCTGGTAAGACTATTGTAGCATATGGCCGGGAACGCTCCCATATCGACCTCTACCACTCCCTCCGTGAGGGGCCCTCCCTTCGCATGATCCACGGCCTGAATGTCTGAACCAATCCGCTGTCAAATCCTTAAAGGCGTTGTTAACAGCTTCAAGTGTTCCAGCATCCGGATCCTCGTACTCTGCTACTTCAACAAAGTAGCCTTCCTCATTGCTTGATGTCCCGCGGCACTCTCCATCAGGGCGCCTGAATCATATTGCTCGCTGATCTTTGAAAACCAGCGCCGATCTAACCATCGTGATACTCTTGCCCGAAGAAACCTGTTTTTCCGTGAGCGGTAGAACCCTAGTTCACTCCCTTGGTTGCCCGATCCTGGAGTCAAGGACCCCAGCGAATGACAGCCCGAGGAGAGGGCAGGGGACAGAAGTCTCCATGGCGATCGCCGCCGCCAGGAGGAAAATGAGCCCTAATGAGAGACCGCTGGCGGCTAATCTTTCGTATGACTATTCCGGATGAACCTGCATCGCTTGATTCTGCTTGAATGTCATGTTCAATGATATCTTCAGGAGTGTCTTTACTTGGATTTCCATATCCAATCTAGCATGTTGTCGTACGAGACAGTCTATGTTCTGCCAATTCCTTTTTACAGCGCATGAAATTTGATTTTGCAATTGATGGAAATATGCCCTAGAGGCAATAATAAAGTTGTTATTAATATTTACTTATATCATGATAAATGTTTATTATTCATGCTAGAATTGTAACCGAGAACTTAGTACATGTGTGAATACATAGGCAAAACAAAGTGTCCCTAGTATGTCTCTAGTTTACTAGCTCGTTAATCAAAGATGGTTATGTTTCCTGACCATAGACATGTGTTATCATTTGATGAACGGGACCACATCATTAGAGAATGATGTGATGGACAAGATCCATCCATTAGCTTAGCATAACGATCCTTAAGTTTTACTGCTATTGCTTTCTTTATGACTTATACATGTTCCTCTGACTAGGAGATTATGCAACTCCCGAATACTTGAGGAACACCTTGTGTGCTATCAAACGTCACAACGTAACTGGGTGATTATAAAGATGATCTACAGGTGTCTCCGAAGGTGTTTGTTGGGTTGGCATATATCGAGATTAGGATTTGTCACTCCGTGTATCGGAGAGGTATCTCTGGGCCCTCTCGATAATGCTCATCACTATAAGCCTTGCAAGCAATGTGACTAATGAGTTAGTTATCGGATGATGAATTACAAATATTGATATATTGGAAGGTTACATTTTGACACCGGAATGGTTTCGGGGAGTTTTGGATAAGTTTCGGTGTATCGGGAGGTTACCAGAACCACCCCCCCCCCCCGGGAGAGTAATGGGCCAACATGGGACTTAGTGGAAGAGAGAGGGCCGGCCGTAGGAGGTGGCGCCCCCCTGGCAATCCGAATTGGACAAGGGGTGGGGGAGGTGCCCCCCCCCCCCCTTTCCTTCTCCTACTCCCTCTCTCTTTTCCCTTTGCTACTCCGGAAAAAAGGAAAAGGTGGGGCGTGACGCCCCCAATTCAATCGTACACTAATCATACACGCAAATGTGTACGATCAAGATCAGGGACTCATGGGAAGATATCACAACACAACTCTAAAAGTAAAATAAGTCATACGAGCATCAAAATACAAGCCAGGGGCCTCGAGGGCTCGAATACAAGTGCTCGATCATAGACGAGTTAGCGGAAGCAACAATATCTGAGTACAGACATAAGTTAAACAAGTTTGCCTTAAGAAGGCTAGCACAAACTGGGATACATATCGAAAGAGGTGCAGGCCTCCTGCCTGGGATCCTCCTCAACTACTCCTGGTCGTCGTCAGCGACCTACACGTAGTAGTAGGCACCTCCGGTGTAGTAGGAGTCGTCGTCGACGGTGGCGTCTGGCTCCTGGGCTCCAGCATCTGTTTGCGACAACCAGGAATAGAGGAAAAGGGGGAAAAGGTGGAGCAAAGCAACCATGAGTACTCATCCAAAGTACTCACAAGCAAGGATCTACACTACATATGCATGGGTATATGTGTAAAGGGGCCATATCGGTGGACTGAACTGCAGAATGCCAGAATAAGAGGGAGATGGCTAGTCCTGTCGAAGACTACGCTTCTGGCAGCCTCCATCTTGCAGCATGTAGAAGAGAGTAGATGGTAAGTTCACCAAGTATCATCGCATAGCATAATCCTACCCGCCGATCCTTCCCTCGTTGCCCTGTGTGAGAGCGATCATCGGGCTATATCTGGCACTTGGAAGGGTGTGTTTTATTAAGTATCTGGTTCTAGTTGTCATAAGGTCAAGGTACAACACCGGGTCGCCTGTTACCGTGGACACGGCTATTCGAATATATCAACTTCCCTGCAGGGATGCACCACATTACCCGACACGCTCGATCCCTCTGGCCGGGAACACTTTCTTGGGTCATGTCCGGCCTCGGGAGATCAACACGTCGCAGCCCTACCTAGGCTCAACAGAGAGGTCAGCACGCCGGTCTAAATCCTATGCGCACAGGGGTCTGGGACCATCGCCCATTGCACACCTGCGCGTTGCGTACGCGGCCAGAAGTAGACCTAGCCCCCTTAATACAAGCGCAGGCTTACGACCCAATGCGGCGCGCGCCGCTCAGTCGCTGATGTCAAAAAGAGCTTCGGCTGATACCACGACATCGGTTGCCCATATCTTGTCCCACGTGGCGGTTAGTGCGTATAAGGTCAACGACCCAACTCAGATCAAATACCAAGATCTCGTTAAGTGTGTTATTATGAAGTAACCGCGGACGCCAACCAGGGCCAGGCCCACTTCTCTCCTAGGCTGTCTCAACCTGCCCTATCGCTCCGCCACAAAGTAACAGTCGGGGGCCATCGGGAACCCAGACCCACCTCTACCGGGATGGAGCCACCTGTCCTTTCAGCCCCCTCATCGAAACCACTTGCGGGTACTCAGCGAGCCGACCCGACTTTAGTCACCACATGTATCATGCACACGGCCCGATAGTATAGCATGGCAGACGAACAAGAATGTAGGGTCACTAATGAAGTACTAGCAACCTATACTAAGCATGTAGGATTGCAGGTAAAGGTATCAACAATTGTAGCAACAATGATAGGCTATGCAGCAGAATGGGATTAACCGGAAGCTATAACATGCTACACTACTCTAATGCAAGCAGTAGAGAGGAGAATAGGCGATATCTGGTGATCAAGGGGGGCTTTCCTGGAAGCTCAGCCGAGAAGGAGGGGTCGTCAACACCGTAGTCGTACTGGGTAGCAGGGGCGTCGGTCTCGATGTCTAGCGAGAGAAGAGGGGGAAGAAACAATAAATATAATGCAAACATATGCATGCCGATGCATGACATGACAATGAGCAGTTCTAGGTGTGCCCTAACGCGGTAGGAGGTGATACCGGCGAAGGGGGGAAAACATCCGGTAAAGTATCCCCGGTGTTTCGCGTTTTTGGACAGATGAACCGGAGGAGGAAAGTTGTGTGTTCACTGTGCTAGGGATGTGTGGCGGACGAACGGGCTACGTATTCGGGTTCGTCTCAACGTTCTGAGCAACTTTCATATACAAAGTTTTTTCATCTGAGTTACGAATTGTTTTAAATTAATTTTAAAATATTTAATCATTTTTAGAATTTATTTAATTATTTTCAATCAACATTATCCAGAATAGGGTTTGCTGACGTCATCATGATGTCAGCAGTCAACAGGGTGTTGACTTAGTCAAACTGACATGTGGGTCCCGCATGTCATTCACTGTTAGTTAATTAACAAGGGTTAATCAGGTTAACTAGTTAATTAGGCTACTCTAATCAAGATTAATTAAGTTAATTAATTAATTTAATATAATTAATTAATTAATATATTTTATTATTATTATTAATTTAAAAAAAATTTATTAAACGTTCTGGGGCCTGGGCCCCACGTGTCTGTGGCCAGGGGAGGCCTACCGGGCGCATGGGCTGGCGGTTACGGGTGCGGGCGCCCGAATGAGCGCGTGCCCGAGGGAATGGACCCGGGCGGCGCCGCGGTTGCGGGATGCAGCGGGGCGGCCGGCGGAGGCCACGGGGCTGGAGCAGGGCGGCGCGCGTGCATGCGCAGCGGGCACGTGCAGGAAGCAGCAGCTGCGCGAGGCGAGGCGGTGAGGGGAGCGGCACGGCACGCGGGCGGGCGCTTGCTGAACGCGGTGAGCAAGGGGCGCGGTAGGGGCACTGGAGCACGCACGCGCGTCGGAGAAAGGCCACGGTAGAGCAGGGCGAGGGGAGCAGGGGCATGGCCACGCGCGGGGCGCGAGCGCTCGGCCAGGCCGCGGCTGCGGTAGCTAGAAGCAGGAGGCGGCCTAGCAGCAGCAGGAGTAGCTGCAACAGCAAGGAACAGTGGGGCACGGCGAGGCAAGGCAGGGCGACGGCCCGGGCGGAAGGCATCACCGTCCAGGGCAGGACGAGGCCGGCGCGGGTGGCGAGCAGTGTGCGGCGCAGGCGCGGGCGGCGTGACAGATGAGGCAGGCGGACGCGGCAGCGGGGACGTGCGTGAGGGGGCACGGCCGTGCGCGGCCGTGCGGGGCCATGGCAGGGCGCGCTTGGGCGCGGCGCTAGCGAGCAGATGGACTCGCGCCGGCACGGGTGAGGCAAAGGCGGGTGCGGTGGAGGGCGCGACCGTTGGCGCGTGCGGAGGCACGCCGGTCAGGGCGAGGCCGCGGTGAGCAGGGTCGCGAGTGCGTCGCACGCGCGGTGGAGCCACGCGAGCGGGCGGTTGAGGCCCGAGCGGAGACAGGGGAGAGAGGAGGACCAGAGTCCTCACTGCGGGCGTAGGGTTTGGGGCAGTGGGGTTGAGGAGGAGGACGGGGACGACCGGGCGATAGGGGGTAGTCCGGCGGGGGAGCGATCCGGGGGCGACGGGGGCGAGCAGCGGGCGTCGCGGTTCATTCCAGGCGGCGTCCTGGACGGGGGGTTCGTTCCCCTTCCCGATCCAGATCTGGATCGGGGGATGGAGGAGAGAGCGACATGGGGGGGTGGGTGCAGTCGTGGGTTAGGGTTTCTGGTAGTGGGGGGTATAGGCGGGGTGGGCCAGCCTGGTGGCCCAGGGGAGGGGGTTTTGCTTTTCTCTCTTTTTGTTTTCTATTTTGTATTTTCCTTTTCATTTATTTATTTTTCTTTCCTGTTTTTGGCTAATAGTTTGGGCACCAAATGAGTTTTGTAAAATATGAGAGCTGGCCCACAAATCACAGCACAATATATCCTACCACTAAAAACTAGTTTGGGGTAAATATCATTTCATAATTATTTTGTATTAATAAAAAGGTTATTAAATAATGTTTTCAGTCACTGTTTGAGGCTGTTTAAGTCACTTATCAAATTTCAGTAATGTTGTTTACAATTTTATCATAGCTTTATCTACTATTTATTGAACATTTTAGTTTATTGAACATTTTAGTTTTAATATTTCAAAACTTTTATTGTTTGCTTTATTTTGAATTTGAATTTGAATCGGTTTCGCACTAACGCGAAACTAGCAACAATAACCGAGGTGACATGGCATCATTAACGTGGGATTACTGTAGCCTAATTATCCGAGCGTCACATGGGGGGCGAATCCTACTAGGAGTGGAGTCCTAATAGGACTCCCTCCCCCCCCCCCATGGCATGCCCCTCCTGGCCGCCGGCCTCCTCCCCCTCCTTTATATACGGGGGCAGGGGGGCACCCCAATTGCACAACATTGTCTTAGCCGTGTGCGGTGCCCTCATCCACCGTTTACTTCTCCGATAGTATCATCATAGTGCTTAGGTGAAGCCTTGCGCGGATCACATCACCAAGACCGTCATCATGCCACTGACGAAACTCTCCCTCGACCCTCTGCTGGATCAAGAGTTCGAGGGACGTCATCAAGCTGAACGTGTGCTGATCTCGGAGGTGTCGTACGTTCGGTACTAGATCGGTTGGATTGTGAAGACATTCAACTTCATCGCGTTAACCTAATGCTTCCGCTTTCAGTCTACATGGGTACGTTGACACACTCTCCCCCTCTCGTTGCTATGCATCTCCTAGATAGATCTTGCGTGATCGTAGGAAATTTTTTGAAATTGCATGCTATGTTCCCCAATAGTGGTATTAGATCTAGGTATGTGTGTAGATCATATGCACAAGTAGAATACAAAGAGTTGTGGGCGATAATAGTCATACTGCTTACCACTAACGTCTTACCTTGATTCGGCAGTATTGTTGGATGAAGCGGTCCGGACCAACATTACATGACCACGTTCATGAGACCGGTTCTACCGATGTGCTTTGCACACAGGTGGCTAGCGGGTGTCTGTTTCTCCAACTTTAGTTGAATCAAGTTTGACTACGGCCTGTCCTTGTTGAAGGTTAAAACAACACACTTGACGAAAAATCGTTGTGGTTTTGATGTGTAGGTAAGAACGGTTCTTGCTAGAAGCCCGTAGCAGCCATGTAAAACCTGCAACAACAAAGTAGAGGACGTCTAACTTGTTTTTGCAGGGCATGTTGTGATGTGATATGGTCAAGACATGATGTGATATAAATTGTTGTATGAGATGATCATGTTTTGTAACAAAGTTATCGGCAACTGGCAGGAGCCATATGGTTGTCGCTTTATTGTATGAAATGCAATTACCATGTAATTGTTTTACTTTATCACTAAGCGGTAGCGATAGTCGTAGATGCAATAGTTTGCGAGACGACAACGATGCTACGATGGAGATCAAGGTGTCAGGCCGGTGACAATGGAGATCATGACGGTGCTTTGGAGATGGAGATCAAAGGCACAAGATGATGCATAAAAGATAAACATCAAATGCAATCAAAATATGTGACATGATATGGCCATAATCTTATTTTGCTTAGTACGGCGGTAGTATTATAAGATGATCCCTCACTAAATTTCAAGGTATAAGTGTTCTCCCTGAGTATGCACCGTTGCTACAATTTGTCGTGCCGAGACAGCACATGATGATCGGGTGCGATAAGCTCTACGTTCACATACAACGGGTGCAAGCCAGTTTTGCACGTGCAGAATACTCGGGTTAAACTTGACAATCCTATCGTATGCAGATATGGCCTCGGAACATTGAGACTGAAAGGTCGAACGTGAATCATGTACTAGATATGATGAACATAGAGATGTTCACCATTGAAAACTACTCCATCTCACGTGATGATCGGACATGGTTTAGTTGATATGGATCACGTGATCATTTAGATGACTAGAGAGATGTCTATCTAAGTGGGAGTTCTTTAGTAATATGATTAATTGAACTTTAATTTATCATGAACTTAGTCCTGATAGTTTTTTTTGCATATCTATGTTGTTGTAGATCAATGGCCCGTGCTACCATTCCCTTGAATTTTAATGTGTTACTAGAGAAAGCTAAGTTGAAAGATGATGGTAACAACTACACGGAGTGGGTCCGTAACTTGAGGATTATCATCATTGCTGCACAGAAGACTTATGTCCTTGAAGCACCACTAGGTGCAAGGCCTACTAGAGGAGCAGATGCTGATGTTATGAACGTCTGGCAAGCTCGATCTGATGACTACTCGATAGTTCAGTGTGTCATGCTTTACGGCTTAGAATCGAGACTTCTAAGACGTTTTGAACGTCATGGAGCATATGAGATGTTCCAAGAGTTGAAGTTAGTATTTCAAGAAAATTCCCGAGTTGAGAGATATGAAGTCTCCAATAAGTTCTATAGTTGCAACATGGAGGAGAATAGTTCTGTCAGCGAACACATACTCAGAATGTCTGGGTACCATAACCACTTTACTCAGCTGGAAGTTAACCTTCCTGATGATAGTGTCATTGACAGAGTTCTTCAATCACTGCCACCAAGCTATAAAGGCTTCGTGATGAACTATAATATGCAAGGGATGGAAAAGGCAACTCCCGAGCTCTTCGCAATGCTAAAGGCTACGGAGGTAGAAATCAAGAAGGAGCATCAAGTGTTGATGATTAACAAGACCACTAGTTTCAAGAAAAAGGGCAAAGGGAAGAAGGGGAACTTCAAGAAGAATAGCAAGCAAGTTGCTACTCCCGGGAAGAAACCCAAGTCTGGACCTAAGCCTGAAACTGAGTGCTTCTACTGCAAAGGGACTGGTCACTGGAAGCGGAACTGCCCCAAGTATTTGACGGATAAGAAGGATGGCAAAGTGAAAGGTATATTTGATATACATGTTACTGATGTGTACCTTACTAATGCTCGTAGTAGCGCTTGGGTATTTGATACTGGTTCTGTTGCTCATATGCAACTAGAAACAAGGGCTATGGATTAAACGAAGATTGGCTAAGGACGAGGTGACGATGCGCGTCGTAAATGGTTCCAAGGTCGATGTGATCGCCGTCGGCACGCTACCTCTACATCTACCTCCAGGATTAGTTTTAGACCCGAATAATTGTTATTTAGTGTCAGCGTTGAGCATGAACATTATATCTGGATCTTGTTTGATGCGAGACGGTTATTCATTTAAATCAGAGAATAATGGTTGTTCTATTTATATGAGTAATATCTTTTATGGTCTTGTACCCTTGATAAGTGGTATATTTTTGTTGAATCTCGATTGTAGTGATACACATGTTCATAATACTGAAGTCAAAAGATGCAAAGTTAGTAATGATAGTACAACTTATTTGTGGCATTGCCGTTTAGGTCATATTGGTGTAAAGCGCATGAAGAAACTCCATGCTGATGGGCTTTTGGAATCACTTGATTATGAATCACTTGATGCTTGCGAACCATGCCTCATGGGCAAGATGACTAAGACTCCGTTCTCTCGAACAATGGAGCGAGCCACTGACTTATTGGAAATAATACATACCAATGTATGCGGACCGATGAGTGTTGAGGCTCGCGGCGGGTATCATTATTTTCTTACCTTCACAGATGATTTGAGCAGATATGGGTATATCTATTTAATGAAACATAAGTCTGAAACATTTGAAAAGTTCAAAGAATTTCAGACTGAAGTGGAAAATCATCGTAACAAGAAAATAAAGTGTCTACGATCCGATCGTGAAGGCGAATATTTGAGTTACGAGTTTGGTCTTCATTTGAAACAATGTGGAATAGTTTCGCAACTCACGCCACCTAGAACACCACAGTGTAATGGTGTGTCCGAACGTTGTAACCGTACTTTATTAGATATGGTACGATCTATGATGTCTCTTACTGATTTACCGCTATCGTTTTGGGGTTATGCTTTAGAGACGGCTGCATTCACGTTAAATAGGGTACCATCTAAATTCGTTGAGATGACACCATATGAACTGTGATTTGACAAGAAACCTAACCTGTCGTTTCCCAAAGCTTGGGGTTGCGATGCTTATGTGAAAAAGCTTCAACCTGACAAGCTCGAACCCAAATCGCATAAATGTGTCTTCATAGGATACCCAAAAGAAACTGTTGGGTACACCTTCTACCACAGATCGGAAGGCAAGATATTCGTTGCTAAGAATGGATCCTTTCTAGAGAAGGAGTTTCTCTCGAAAGAAGTGAGTGGGAGGAAAGTAGAACTTGATGATGTAATTGTACCTTCTCCCGAATTGGAAAGTAGTTCATCACAGGAATCAGTTCTAGTGATTCCTACACCAATTAGTGAAGAAGCTAATGATGATGACCATGAAACTTCAGATCAAGTTACTACTGAACCTCGTAGGTCAACCAGAGTACGGTCCGCACCAGAGTGGTACACTAATCCTATTCTGGAAGTCATTTTACTAGACCATGATGAACCTACGAACTATGAGCAAGCGATGATGAGCCCAGATTCTGCAAAAGGGCTTGAGGCCATGAAATCTGAGATGGGATCCATGTATGAGAACAAAGTGTGGACTTTGGTGGACATGCCCGATGATCGGCAAGCCATAGAAAATAAATGGATCTTCAAGAAGAAGACTGACGTTGATGGTAATATTACTCTCTACAAAGCTCGACTTGTTGCGAAAGGTTTTCGACAAGTTCAAGGAGTTGACTACCATGAGACCTTCTCACCCGTAGCAATGCTTAAGTCTGTCTGAATCATGTTAGCAATTGCCGCATTTTATGATTATGAAATTTGGAAAATGGATGTCAAATCTGCATTCCTTAATGGATTTCTTAAAGAAGAGTTGTATATGATGCAACTAGAAGGTTTTGTTGATCCAAAAGGTGCTAACAAAGTGTGCAAGCTACAGCGATCCATTTATGGATTGGTGCAAGCCTCTCGGAGTTGGAATATACGCTTTGATAATGTGATCAAAGCATATGGTTTTATATAGACTTTTGAAGAAGCATGTATTTACAATAAAGTGAGTGGGAGCTCTCTAGCATTTCTAATATTATATGTGGATGACATATTGTTGATTGGAAATAATACATAATTTCTGGATAGCATAAAAGGATACTTGAATAAGAATTTTTCAATGAAAGACCTCGGTGAAGCTGCTTATATATTGGGCATCAAGATCTATAGAGATAGATCAAGACGCTTAATTGGACTTTCACAAAGCACATACCTTGATAAAGTTTTGAAGAAATTCAAAATGGATCAGTCAAAGAAAGGGTTCTTGCCTGTATTACAAGGTGTGAAGTTGAGTCAGACTCAATGCCCGACCACTACAGAAGATAGAGAGAAAATGAAAGTCGTTCCCTATGCCTCAACCATAGGTTCTATCATGTATGCAATGCTGTGTACCAGACCTGATGTGTGCCTTGCTATAAGTTTAACAGGGAGATACCAAAGTAATCCAGGAGTGGATCACTGGACACCAGTCAAGAACATCCTGAAATACCGGAAAAGGACTAAGGATATGTTTCTTGTTTATGGAGGTGACAAAGAGCTTGTCATAAATGGTTACGTCGATGCAAGCTTTGGCACTGATCCGGATGACTCTAAGTCGTAGACCGGATTCATAGTTATATTGAATGGTGGAGCTATCCATTGGTGCATTTCTAAGCAGAGCGTCGTGGCAGGATCTACGTGTGAAGCGGAGTACATAGCTGCTTCGGAAGCACCAAATAAAGGAGTCTAGATGAAGGAGTTCATATCCGATCTAGGTGTAATACTAGTACATCGGGTCCAATGAAAATCTTTTGTGACAATACTGGAGCAATTACCTTGGTGAAGGAATCCAGATTTCACAAGAGAACCAAACACATCAAGAGACGCTTCAACTCCATCGGCGATCAAGTCAGGGAGGGAGACATAGAGATTTCCAAGATACATACGGATCTGAATGTTGCAGACCCGTTGACTAAGCCTCTTCCACGAGCAAAACATGATCAACACCAAGACTCCATGGGTGTTAGAATCATTACTATGTAATCTAGATTATTGACTCTAGTGCAAGTGGGAGACTGAAGGAAATATGCCCTAGAGGCAATAATAAAGTTGTTATTTATATTTCCTTATATCATGATAAATGTTTATTATTCATGCTACAACTGTATTAACCGGAAACTTAGTACATGTGTGAATACATAGACAAAACAAAGTGTCCCTAGTATGCCTCTACTTGACAAGCTCGTTAATCAAAGATGGTTATTTTCCCTGACCATAGACATGTGTTTTCATTTCATGAACGGGACCACATCATTAGAGAATGATGTGATGGACAAGACCCATCCGTTAGCTTAGCATAATGATTGTTAAGTTTTACTGTTATTGCTTTCTTCATGACTTATACATGTTCCTCTAACTATGAGATTATGCAACTCCCGAATACCGGAGGAACACCTTGTGTGCTATCAAATGTCACAACGTAACTAGGTGATTATAAAGATGCTCTACAGGTGTCTCTGAAGGTGTTTGTTGGGTTGGCACAGATCGAGATTAGGATTTGCCACTTCGTGTATCGGAGAGGTATCTCTGGGCCCTCTCGATAATACTCATCACTATAAGCCTTGCAAGCAATGTGAATAATGAGTTAGTTATGGGATGATGCATTACGGAACGAGTAAAGAGACTTGCTGGTAACAAGATTCAACTAGGTATGAAGATACCGACAATTGAATCTCGGGCAAGTAACATATCGATGACAAAGGGAACAACATATGTTGTTATGCGGTTTGACCGATAAAGATCTTCGTAGAATATGTAGGAACCAATATGAGCATCCAGGTTCTGCTATTGGTTATTGATCGGAGATGTGTCTCGATCATGTCTACATAGTTCTCAAACCTGTAGGATCCGCACACTTTACGTTCGATGACGATTTGTATTATGAGTTATGTGTTTTTGTGACCAGACATTGTTCGGAGTCCCGGATGAGATCACGGACATGACGAGGAGTCTCGAAATGGTTGAGAGGTAAATATTGATATATTGGAAGGTTACATTCGGACACCGGAATGGTTTCGGGAAGTTTCGGATAAGTTTCGGTGTACCGGGAGGTTACCAGAACCCCCCCCCCCCTATAGAGTAATGGGCCAACATGGGCCTCAGTGGAGGAGAGAGGGCCGGCCATAGGAGGTGCCCCCCCCTTGCCAATCCGAATTGGACAAGGGGTGGGGCGGTGCCCCCTCTTTCCTTCTCCTACTCCCTCTCTCTTTTCCCTTTGCTACTCCGGAAAAAGGAAAAAGGTGGGGGGGGCGAATCCTACTAGGAGTGGAGTCCTAGTAGGAATCCCCCCATGGTGCACCCCTCCTGGCCGCCGGCCTCCTCCCCCTCCTTTATATACAGGGGTAGGGGGCACCCCGAAGGCACAACATTGTCTTAGTCGTGTGCGGTGCCCCCCTCCACCATTTACTCCTCCGATAGTATCATCGTAGTGCTTAGGCAAAGACCTACGCGGATCACATCACCAACACCGTCATCATGCCGTCGTGCTAACAAAACTCTCCCTCGACCCTCTTTTGGATCAAGAGTTCGAGGGACGTCATCGAGCTGAACGTGTGTCGAACTCGGAGGTGCCGTACGTTCGGTACTAGATCGATTGGATCGTGAAGACGTTCGACTACATCAAGCGTGTTAACCTAACGCTTCCGCTTTCAGTCTACGAGGGTATGTTGACACACTCTCCCCCCATGTTGCTATGCATCTCCTAGATAGATCTTGCGTGATTGTAGGAATTTTTTTGAAATTGTAAGCTATGTTCCCCAACAGCAATTGCACAAGCTGTATCATCAATTTCGCCCTGATTAACTAGAGGAACAACATCAAAATACAACATCTTGTACCTAACTGATCTAGCCTCTTCTTCATTTTCAGTAAAATCTGTTTGACCTGTTATCCGGACGGTTTCAACTCTTGACTTCTTAGTCCACCTTTTCATGATATGACAATCTGGAATCTTTGATAAACCCCTAATCAACATTATCTACATTTTACCATACATATTATTAATGTTTGATATTTAATTAAGAAGTGTCCATGTTCAAATAGTACTGATGAAACTCACTAGTTAATTAATAATAAACTTACTCCAATTATATGGTTGCATATTACACCAAAATGCTGATATAAACCATATTCACAATTATAGTATCCAATCTTTTCATCAACCTTGATTATTTATTTCACTTTGCACCAAGCATCACGTGATTCCGCTTTAATATGCATCACCTCGAACATATTATCCTCTGAACTTGGTAGCAATATATACTTGGTTGATTTAACTAATTCCTTTTTGAATAGAGAGTACACTCTTGGTGTGTATATTGTAGAAGCATGTTTCTCTAGAAGATATCCAAACTGCAGTTTAATACTTCTCTGTAAATATAATTCATATGTTAATGTCATTACATTTAACATAAGAATAGTTAATACAAAGTATAAATCTGTATTCTTATCAAGTAATTCAATAAAATTACCTGTTTCGAATTCTTCTCAGCCATGGCATCACAACCTTCTCTATCATCTATTAGCTTTGTATATTGAGTAACAAAAGATTTTGCAAATAGTATATATATATATATATATATATATATATATATATATATATATATATATATATAAACACTATTCTGATCACGGGATCAGAATCATATTCTGATCACAACCTGAACTGCCCGAATAACGGGCCTGAACTTGCCTCTGTACGAACCCGACCTTCGTGCTATCTTCGCAACCGTGCCTTCTATCGCGAGTTTTTCTGATCGTTCGTGTTGTTTGTGATGTAAGTGTAATGTGGAAACGTTTTTGAGAATCTAAATGCTTCTTTTGATTCGGAATCTAGCACGTTGGCTGATTTGCTCTCGAGCGGCGATGAACATGGGTCTATTACATGCTTTTTACATGTACTGGATGTTCTATAATCTCTAACCGGATGAGAATTGGGTTTATGTACGACTTTACTGCATGTTTTGTTGTTATTTTCGAACGAATTCGATTTGGTGTTCCGCCGGCTCTGTTCTTCGTCCGCGGGAGTGGTTCCGGCCGCTGTTCAAGATTTTTAGTTTTGTTGTTCAAATTGGCGGCGGATTCGCGTGCATTAGTGAGACAAAATGATGCCCATGTTGTTAATTTCATTATGCAGGCTCATACAAATCAAAATCCGGCGATTGGATCTTCTGCCTCCCGCCGTGGTTTTCTGTTCGAGGGACAATCTGATGAGAATCGTTTCTTGTTTTTGGGGAGCATGATGACGTTCGAAATGGCGGTAGAATCCTTCCCACGTTGTTAATTTGATTTAGCTGGCTCATTCATTCTGAGAATGTGGATTGGATCTTCTGCCTCCCGCGGTGGTTCGTTGTTCGAGCGGACAGCTTGATGGCGGATCATTTTTTGTTGTTTTATCTGGAGTATGACGATGTTCGAAATGGCTGTTTACGTGTTCAAATTTACCCAAACGATTAAATCTGGGAACCAAATATGTTCGGGGTTGTTTTTTCAATCATTTTACGTTCTGTTGTACAAGCTGGACTGCTATAACATCGTAGTTGAACTTCTGTGATTCTATTCTGACGAATGTAAAACATAATGTTATCGTGGAGTCACAAGAGAAGCACATATTTTATAAATTTTCTGATTTACGAAGCTAATTTGTGAACTTACCTTTATTCAGAACATTTGATTAGTTAACTTACGCCTCGTGGAATTTTGTTTCTTCGACACTAAACAATATTTTATTCCTAAGGTGTTTCCTTCTTGGTTTTTTATGTCACAGCAATGAAACTTTTCATGAATGCAGGTCCATATTTTTTACATTAATATTCCAGGATAGATTACATTCCAAGAATCAAAAACCCTTACTGCTGGGCAGGATCTTACTGTTGTTGACACAGGTTTGTCTTATTACTTTGCTCTAATAAACCACACTACGATTAGGTAACTCTCAAACCAGAAGGTATTCGACGTGTCCCTAACTTTTTGTCTGGATTATATGAATTAAGGTTTACAAACAGAACATGTTTATGATTGATGTTGATATTTTTAAATCCATACCTTTCCATATGGGCTTCCCATGTTTCTTGGCTTTAAGAATCTCCTTCAGATATGTTATTTAAGCTTTCAATACTCATTGTTCATTCAGTTCTACTTCCTAGATTTCTTCTGCAATTTGTTGTAGCTAGTGTATAAGTGTGGAGCTGGACTTCTTTTTTATTATTGGTTGAACTTCTGGTTTTCCACATTGCATTCCACATTTGCAAGGCGAAGGTGCATGGTGCTCTATATTTGCTTTGTTTTTTTGTAATTTTAATTCTTCAGATGTTCTTTGTAGACTTTTGTCTCGTGAGCAATCATGGGAATCCCAAGTATGCATGCACTTTTTTCTAGATCATCTAAGGGTCGTTGTAACAGCCGGACTTCTTTGGTGTTCATACGTGAACTTCTGCTTTTCCTTCTTTTGCAAGGTAATGCTGCAATTCCTTTGTATTTCTTTCTTTTTTATGTTATTTTTCATTCTTTTGCATTGGTTTGGATTTTTTTGACTTAGTCCCGTGAGCAACCATGGACTTGGCCGACGGATATGCGTATATTTTTTATTTTTTCTAGAATATTTTTGTACTTATAATAGTTGTTGGTCTTCACTAAATAACTATCCTGAACTTCTGTATGATAATCGTTTTTAACATGTTAATTTGAGGTTTTACAACACCTCGAACTTCTATATCTTCACTATTTGAACTTCTTATTTATAATTTTGTTTGTTATTTTTGGATTTAAATATTTGTAGACATTGAAATTGGCATTGCGCCTATTGACAAATGCGGTAGCGCAAGACCGAGCAGGGGGGGGGGAGGGGGGAGGGACCCCCCCTCCCCTCCCCCTGCGAGGCCGAGACAGGAACGAGCCGGAGCAGGCGACGACCCGGCGTGCCGCATCGTTGCATGCGGAGGCGAGTCCGTCACATCTGTGACCCCACTATCTATCTTAGGGTATTTAGGGTTTAGGGTGCATGTGGTGGGGGTGGAAACAGAATAACCGCATTGTGTCCTGTCAAATCCTAGCGCGCAGCAATGCGGTAGCGCGAGGCTGAGCAGGGGGAGGGCGGGGAGGGACCCCCCTCCCCTCCCCCTGCGTGGCCGAGACAGGAACGAGCCGGAGCAGGCGGCGACGCGGCGTGCCGTGTCGTCGCATGCGGAGGCGAGGCCATCACATCCGTGACCCCACTATCTATCTTAGAGTTTTTAGGGTTTAGGGGGCGTGTGGTGGGGGTGGAAATAGAATAACCGCATTGCGTCCTGTCAAATCCTAGCGCGCAGCAATGCAGTAGCGCGAGGCCGAGCAGGGGGGAGGGGGTCGGGACCCTCCCCCCTCCCCTCCCCCTGCGAGGCCGAGACAGGAACGAGCCGGAGCAGGCGACGATGCGGCATGCCGCGTCGTCGCATGTGGAGGCATCCGTCACTTCCGTGACCCCACTATCTACCTTAAGGTTTTCAGGGTTTAGGGTGCGTGCGGTGGGGGTGGAAACAGAATAACCGCATTGCGTCCTGTCAAATCCTAGCGCGCAGCAATGCGGTAGCGCGAGGCCGAGCAGGGGGGAGGGGGGTCGGGACCCCCCTCCCCTCCCCTTGCGTCGTTGCATGCGGAGGCGAGTCCGTCACATCCGTGACCCCACTATCTATCTTAGGGTTTTTAGGGTTTAGGGTGTGTGTTTTAGTTAGATATGAACTTCATCTGTTTTTGTACTTGAACTTCTTCTTTTTGTTTCTTTGGGTTTATTTATTCTTATGCCTTTACTTCTTTAATTAGAGTACTTGAACTTCTGTTCTTTATTTTTTAGAACTTCTTTCTCGTGTTTTTTTAGGTGCATATTTGTGTATGTATTTTTCTTCCTTTGGTAGTGTATTTTCCATCTATTTTTGGTTTTAAGGATATCAGCAGTGCTGTTGTGTGATCTTATCTCATTATAATAGATGCATTAAAATGGTGCATTCTTTTATCTATAGATGTATTTACTTTTTTAACTGTTGGGGGGTAAAACTTTTCGTGGCACGTGATTAAGTACTTCATCTATGCCCTGCACCCCTTCGGTTGTATAGAGCGTTTTATAGAACTCATTTGCCAAGCTTTTCATCTCATCTGGGTCTATGTCTATAGCACCCAGGGAATTTTGTAGAGATTTGATCAAGTTCTTTTTTCGTCTCGGACTCGCTTTCACTACAAAAACAAATACACTTCCTTGATGATACGTGTTTGTCACAGTAGGTCACGTTTTTTTTTCATGCATGTACATCCATGACAAATTTATGACAGAATCAAGATAGTCATACTTGTGTTGTCGTAGAAGTGTTCCATGACTCTACCAAAATTATCATCACGGAAGTGTCCACTTCCATGACGATAAATCGCGCGTCACAGAAGTGCTTTCGTCAAGGGTGACCGACACGTGTTATCCACCGTAACGGAACGCCGTTAAGCTATCGGGTCGGGTTTTGGATCCGATAAGCCGTTAACAGCCCCGACCAATGGGGATTTTCCACGTGTAAAATCATCATTGGCTGGAGGAGACACATGTCAGGTCCGCGCTGGCACAGGTGTCACTCATCCAATGGGCGAGACGCACCTATGATATGTTGACACGTGGACCGACTCATCAGGTTTAAATGGGCCGGCCCAACTAAAGGCCCACAAGATTTTGCGGACCATAATGGGCTGGCCCAGCTAAAGGCCCACGAGATTTTGCGGACCATAATGGGCTGGCCCAGCTAACGGCCCACAAGATTTTGCGGGCCATAATGGGCCGACCCAGGTAAAGGCCCACAAGATTTTTGTGTGCCATAATGGGCCAGCCCAGGTAAAGTCCCACAAGATTCTTGCGGATCATAATGGGACGGCCCGGCTAAAGGCCCACGAGATTTCGCCGACATTAATGGGCCAGCCCAGCTGTAGGCCCACAAGAATTTGAGGACCCTAGTAGGCCGGCCCATTAACTGGCTGCCATGTTTTGGGCCAAATGCCGGCCCATATTAGATCTGGTCTATTAATGGCCTGCCATGTTCCGGGCCTAATAGTGGCTCATATGAGATCCGGCCCGTTAAAAGCCTACCACATTCTGGGCCAAATTACGGCCCAGATCATGTACGGCCCTTTAAGAGGCTATGGGCTCAATTATGGCCCATATCAGATTCGGCCCGTCAACTGGACACTATGCTTTTGGGCCCACTTTCTAGGGGCCCACTTAGTAATTCGGCCTGGCATTAGTTTTGGCCTCTTAAGGACCCGTTTAACATTTCAGCCCTATATTAATTTCAGCCTGTTAAATGCCCGTCATATAGTTGGGCTTAACTACGGCCCGGTTTGCATCCGGCCTGCTCGCAGCCGATATCTGATTGGGCCAAACAAGGACCGAGACAATTTTGGCCTGTTAAAAGCCCATGATTTGATTCGCACAATCATGGGCCGGGGTTCATTCCAGGCTGCTGCTGGCCCATTAGCTATTCGGCACGTTTCAGGCCCAACCTACATCGTGATTGCATGACGGCCCGATTATGTACCGTAATTTTATGGTTTGGCCGGTTTACTGCGAAGACAGGATATATATACAGTAAAATAACTGCAGCATCGTGAATAAGAAAAAACCTAGACTATACAATAAAGAAATTACAGCATATTACATCCACTGGGCATCAAAGTTTGCCACTATGATAATAAAGCACAAGCAGACAGCAGATTACATACACTGGGCATCAAAGATTGCCACCAGTGCAAATAAACACGCCGACAAAATAATATACAAAACCGACAGCACTTCAATAGAGTTCAAGAAAGGTTAGCCCTGCTGGGGAGCTGCAGCGCAAGCAGCTGAGCAAGATGATGAGATTGCGCATGTTCAACACTTAAATCTTCCTCACTCTGAAAGATAAACAAGCAGACAAATGACAGGTTTTGCACATAAAAGTATAAGTGCTGACAATTCATCACATTTCATACTGACGAATAAAGTGACACAGTTTAAAATTGCATTAACACAATATGGTATTGCTCAGGTCAAGACATGGCAGGAAATGACATTGTGAAGGAGTTGGCAGCTTCACGACACCACTGGATTACAGATCAGGAACTCATAAGTATCAATGGTTAGTGTGCTGTCAATTTATCCCATTTCAGATTGGCAAATAAAGAGACGGTTTAAATAATACTCCCTCCGTCCGGAATTACTTGTCATCAAAATGGATGTATCTAGAACTAAAATACATCTAGATACATCCATTTCAATGACAAGTATTTTCGGACGGAGGGAGTAGTAGAATGATATGACATTGTTCATAGTTAAGACATTGCAGAATATGACATTGTGTTGTAGTGGGTAGGTTCACCACACCACTGGATTACGAATAAAGAATAGAAGCATACATGCAGTGCAAAAGAAGATCACTTGCTCTGTATAGTTTAATTTACATGGTATGAATAAGGAACTTGGTTGTACAACTGAAAACTTAAATTGAGAAAGGACAAACTTTTGTTTATGAACTACATAATAAACTTTAAACGTGCAATTTGATGCAAACACCAAAAATAAACAGGTGTTGCAGTCATGTCTAACCAAATATATACAACAAAGTTTGAAGGCTTAAGATGGACAAACTTACATTATTGGTGAAGACAGGCTCTATAAAGGCCTTGTCCATGCTGATGGGGGGGGGGGGCAATTCAAAAAGTTTACCAAAGAATCTTCTTAAGCATTGCCTTTATTCTACATTTTGTTAAGAGTAAATATAGATGTGATAATATATGAAAAAATGGAGAATATTTAAGATAAGATGAAGAGTGCTGCTACATAACCAAGTAGCTATAAATGTAAGTGCAGCGATACAGGCAAAAGGTACAGCCAAGAGCAATGCACAGCTAAACTTCTTCAGTACCAACCTTATGGTAAGAGTAAATATAGATCTGATGTGTAGAAAATGGAGGGCAAAGGAAAATAAGCTGCAGAGTGATGGTTGTCGGGGAGGCTGATCGGACCCACGAACACCTATGGGACCGGCGGACCGAGTCCCTTGTGGTTCGGTAGGGGGCGGAGATCGCACGAAGAGCAGATCGAGACGAAGCACACGTGAAGATTACCCAGCTTCGGAGCTCTCCAGAGAGATAATACTCCTACTGCTGCTTGTCTGATTGTATTGTGTTCTTGCTAGGGAGCGATGAGAGCTACAAGACCTAGCGTGAGTGTTCTCTGGTTACGTTGGAATCCAACCCCCTCTACGTTGCGCATGGGCCTCCTTTTATATGCTCAAGGGGTCTCCAGCAGGTGGCAACATAGATAAGGGCAAAAACGGAAAATGAGTTGCGGTTGGTACAGCTACTTGTACAGTGTATTCTACCTAACTCTGACGGCACGGGACAAAAGCATTAAATGCCCGTCCATGTCTCCCAAACAGTGTAACAGGGACCGTCAGGGGCGCTACCGCTCGCCACGATGGCAAGCTTGTCAGCGCCGCTTACCGCTGCTCTCCGCTGGCCGCACAACCTCTTGACACGCACGCCTGGAATGACCCCATGGCGACACGTTGGTGGATGAGCTGGAGCGGAGATGAAGAGAGGTTGCCTTCCGCGGCAAGTGCCTTGCCGCGGCTGAATCCTTGTCGCGTCTGGAGGCTTGTCGCTCTCCGGGCCTTCCCGGCAAGCTCCTCTTGCCGGGGTCTTGTCTCTTGCGTGCCTTGAGAGGCCTTCCCGGCAAGCTCCTCTTGCCGGGGCCTTGTCTCCTTGGCTTAAATACTTTGTTCTTGAATGGCTCCAGAGGAACCACGGAGGATCTTGGCGGCGACCAGGCAAGCCTTGCCGCGGGGTGCTGCAACTGCCCGTGCACGAGTTCGGGATACTAGGGGACCCCTACTCTAGTACACCGACAGGAGCCCCCGGGCCTGGGCCACACACGGTGCCGAGCACTGTTGGGCCAGGCCCAAAACAGTGCACGGGCACGTGCGGCCTAGATCACGCCGTAACCAGCTCCGGACCCACCACGTCCCCCACGAACAGCACGCGTCGAACGCGGCGTCGTGGGAGAGATCGTGGGGGGGTTTCTTTATTTGGAAAAGCGGAACGTCTGCCCCCTCTCCCTCCTTATAAACAGGGGAAACAGGGGCAGGTCGCCCAACTCGCCATTGCTGTCTCGTCTTGATAACCACCGCCGCTCCCCCCTTCTTCTCTAGTTTGAAGAGAGCAGCGCTCCGTCCCCTTTTCGCCACCAGCGCCATCAACGCCGTCGGGCTCCTCCACCGCCTCCGCCATGGCTCCGAAAGCCGATAAGGGGAAGGGCGTGAAGTCGGCCGAGGCGCAGCAGCTCGCGGCGCTGCGAAAGGAGCGGGCCATCTTCGCCCCCCAGCTCGACGCAAAGGAGCTGAGGGAGGGCTACTACCTCTTCTGGTCGACGGAGACACGGGCGCATCCGCGCACGAAGGTACTCCCCGCCAGCGCTTCGGAACTATCCCCAACTGGGTACCCTTTCTTCGCACTTTTCTTCTATTGCGGGCTCTGCCCGCCCTTCTCTGAATTTTTCTGCGATATCATGAACACCTACGGGCTTCGCCTCCTTGATTTCACCCCCAATGCTGTCCTGACCATGGTAGTTTTCGCACACCTTTGCGAAAACTTTGTCGGAGTCCACCCAAACGTAGCCCTCTTCCGCCACTTCTTCATGCCCCGCGTTGAGAGAGGAGAGCCACTTGCCGGAGGGATTGCTTGGATCTCCAGGATCGGCAAGAAAGAAGCTTATCTGGAAGGAGAGCTCCGCAGCAAGTGGGAGGAGTGGAGAGCCGATTGGTGTTGGATAGTTGAGGAGAACCCGCAGCCCTTCACTACCCGGCGCCAAACTCCAATAGTGTGCGGCAACGATTGGAGCAACTTGGCGCCGGAAGATGCTAGGTTGAAGATTGCTGTGACCCGGATCTTGCGCCTCAGGCTTGCCGGACTCACCGTAGGCGCTGTTGGCGCAGATTACCTTCGCCGCCGCATAGCCCCCTTGCAGGAGAGGAGGAGACCCGCTTGGGAGTTCCAAAATGCGGCGGACATCATGAGGCTGCGCCCGGGCCTCAGCTGGAAATTCACCGTCTTGGAGCTGGATGCGATGCTGCTGGAGCTGTTCAAGCACGACCCCGATCACCCCGAGTGGTTTTGGTTGCCGAGGGGGGTCGTCCCATTGTGCAACAACTCTTCGCTCGACCGCATCCGCACCATGATGCCGTTGTGCGATTCGCATGGAATCGTTCCAACCTGGCAAGAGCCTGCGGACGACGTCGTGCGGCAGTTCTTCGACAGCTTGGAAGAAATGCCGATCCGCCCCGACGAGCAGAAGAAGCTCACCCGCGACACCACTGACGATGAGATGCAGCGCATCGCCACCAGGTTGGAGGAGGCGGCAGCAGCTGCTGCCGCTGGCGTATTCGGGTTCACCGTGGAGGAGGCAGACGCAGCAGAGGCGGCAAGCCTTGCCGAGCGAAGGGAGTTTGCCGGTGAGGAAGAGCTTGCCGAACCTGAAGCCGAGTCGAGCGAACCAGCCGAGGGCGCTTCTTCCCCACCATCCAGCAGCTTGCCGTAAACGGAGCCCCCGGCTCCGCCAAGGAGGCGTCTTCGCAAGGCCGGAGACGAGACGGAGTGGCAGATGGGCCAACAGCCGCAGCGCCGCGCGACGCGCTCTACTGCGGCAAGCACTGTTGCCGCGGGAGCACCTCACACTGCTGCAACAACTGGGGCGGGATCCTCCCGGGCCACTGCTGACACCTCCGCCAAGCGGTCAAGAGAACCTACTCCTCCGCCTCGTCGCACCGGAGGCGAGCCGGAATTTGATCTCTCCGCGCTCAGCTCCGGCGAGGAAGAAGAAGAGTAAGCTTCTATTATTGTGCTTGTATTTCTTCAATTTTGTTGCTTCGTCTTGTATCTGATTTGCTTCATTCTGAACTCTTTCCTTTTCAGGACGCTGGCCCAGAGAGCGTCGAAGAGAGCCAAGACCCCGGTGGTCGTCATTGAGGACGTTCCACCCGTGGCAACAGGAGGCGCGTCTGAGACCCCCTTGCCAGACCCGGCAACCCTTCCCCAAAGCAGCCCCCAGCACAGCCCCCAGCGTAAGTATTCGGTCCACTTCTTACTGTTAGGTGTGCATGGGTGCTCCTTCTTTATTGATATCTGACTGTTGGTTTATGTAGGAGCAGAGCAGCCTCATCAGGAGAGCCCGGAAGCCGCTCCCGAAATACCATCTGCTTCAACTACGCCGCCAAGGAAGGATTCTCCGGCAAGGGAGCGTTCTCCGACAAGGGAGACTTCTCCGGCAAGGGACAGCACCAGTGATCCTACGGTGGTCGAGACCATGGCTACAGATCCCATCGCAGGTAATCCTCTTGCGTGAAAATTTCCCTTGGGTTGTTTTTCTTCTTTTTTTTCTTTTTGAACATCTGTTTGACTGTTCTTTCTTCGTCAGATCCATCTGCCTCAGAGCCAATGGAGACCGATGTTGCCGGCGAGGAGGACACGCGCGGCAATACTGACGATGTCGCCACCATGGAGGAAGAGGCTGGCGCCGATGGGTCCGCCGACGAAGAGGCCGCCAAGGCTGCCGCCGCAAAGGCTGGCGAGGAGTCTGGCGATCGCACTGACGACCCTGAGGCCGCAGGAGCGCCAGGCACTACGCCGACCGCCGACCCCTCCGCCACTGGTGCAGCGTCGGGCTCCGAAGAGCCCCAGCCCGGCGCCTATCTGAAGGCCGGCGATGGCGTCTTCATCAAGCTCCCATGGTCGTTGAGCTCCAGGGCGCCAGTCGAAGATGAGACCTTCGACGAAGAGCTGCTCGCCTCCGCTGGGCTGTCGCTGGTTGACGCGCCAAGCAGCAGCAGCGGCGAGTCTGAGGAGGAGCAGCTGCTGAAGAAGCTGCTGTCGCTCTACCGCGCCCGACAAGCCAAGTTGGAGTCCCGGGAAGCGCATGTCGCGAAGGCGGGAGCAGATATAGAGAAGCGCGCGGAGGAGCTCCGGGGAATCAATCAGGAGGCTCTCCGGTCCTTGGCAGAGGAGCGGGAGCAAATTGTTGAGGCGCGCAAAGCCTTCATCCTCGAGAAGGCAGAGGTTGAAGAGCAGCATAGGCTCGCTGCCGAGAAGCTATCTGCGCAGGAAGGCGAGCTGGTGCAGTGGAAGATCAACCTTGACAGCCATGAAGAGGAGCTTGTCGCACGCGAGGAGTCACTTGGCGGGGCTCTCAAGGAAGCAAAGGATGCTGCCGCAGCTGCCGAGGCCGCCAAGAAAGAGTTGGAGACAAGGGTGACGCAGCTGGAGGCCAGTCTGAAGAAGAGCGGCGAGGAGCTTGCTGCACTCAAGCACGAGCGCGAGAAGGACGCCTACACTCTTGGCGAGCTGCAGGGCCGTCTCGCCGAGAGGAGCAAGGAGCTCAGCGCCGCCAAGGACTCCAAAGCTGATCTTGAGCTGAAGCTGACCACCCTGATGCAGACGCTGGACGGCGCCAAGGAGCAGGAGGTGGGCCTGTTGGAGAAGATCGAGGCCGACGAGGCGCTGCTGGCGAGTGCTACTGCCGCCCAGAGCACCTTCAGGGAGAACGTGGAGCACTAGACTGAAGGTCTTGTGAATATCGCTGCTGCCATCGACAAGGAGCTGATGGAGCTGGGGATGGTGGATCTCGGGTACTCCACCGACGAGCACCTCCGACCCAGCGCCAACCTTCCGCAATCCAGGCCTCAACCTCACCGGTGTCCTCAAGTCCTTGTCGCCGGATGCTGATGCGGAAGCGCTCAAGGCCCTTGTCGCACCCATTGTGGACAAGGTGGGCAAGATCAAGAGGGTTGAGGGCGACCGAGTGGATTAGGCCACCAACTTTAACTTTCCCTTGTCGCTGCTGATCATGTTTAGGAGAACAATTTATTAGATCTGCGACAAGCTATTTTGTAATATACTCTATCTTAGGCAGTGATTGCAATGTTATTTCCTTTACTTGATTCCTTCCTTTGTACGTTTTTGCCCTACGCTTTTAGGGAACTTGTCGGTGCAGGCACCTTTGCCGCGAGCGCTGAGTGTGGAACGTCAGCAGCCTGCTGGCGGTGCCGCTTCCGACAAGCAACCTTGTCGCAACTAGTTGCGGCTCACTTAAGTTGTTGAGCGGACTCGAAACAAAGTAAGGGCGCGACTAGCTACGAGTTGGTTCCTCCGCGCACACGTTTTCCATACAAAGTACTATCGTTCGAGGAAGATAACTTAAAAATTTTAAAAACTGATTGCTCAAACTTTGGCAACTTAGCTTTTCTGTCGTTTGCTTCCCGATAAGGCGAAACTTCCTCGAGCAACGCTTGATCCACGACATTATCTTCTCCTTCCCCCCTGGTTAACTTGTGTGCGAGGGAACCTTCATTTCTTTGAGAAGAAGAAAGAAGAGAAAATAAAGTCATGGAGCCTTGCAGCTCGTTATTGCTTACCGGGTGTGGTTGCTGCACAAAGTGTTAGACAAGACATGCAATAAAATGATGAAAGCATGAAATTGACAAGTTGTGTGCAACTCATGAGCTTTACTTATGCACGGGATCTGCGCCCGGCTTTGTACAAAGGATTACATGCAACATCGGCAAGACTTGTACAAAAGGTGGTTGCCGGAACAGGTTCTGGCAACCGCGCCCTACGGGTAAAACTTACGAAGATGCTCAATGTTCCAGGAGTTGCTCACCGGAATGCCATCTTCGGTCTCGAGGCGGACTGCGCCAGGCCTAGTGACTCGTTTCACCCGATAAGGGCCTTCCCACTTCGGCGTCAACTTGCTTGAATTCTTGGCGGTCTGAACGCGCCGAAGAACAAGGTCGCCTTCCTCGAGGCTTCTGGCACTAACTCTGTGGCTATGGTAGCGACGCAAAGCTTGCTGGTAACGAGCAGCTCGTACAGCGGCCTGAAGATGGTCCTCCTCAAGGAGCAGCGCGTCATCTTGTCGCAGCTGCTCTTGCTCAAGCTCATCATAAGCGAGTACTCGAGGTGACCCGTATACGAGTTCCGTGGGGAGAACTGCCTCTGCTCCATAGACTAGAGCGAAAGGTGTCTGGCCAGTGGCTCGATTTGGCGTCGTCCTGATCGACCAAAGAACCACCGGCAGCTCCTCAATCCAGTTTCTTCCGCACTTGTGCAGCCTGTCGAAAGTTCTGGTCTTGAGCCCGCACAGCACTTCAGCATTTGCCCTTTTTGCTTGACCGTTGCTTCTCGGATGAGCAACAGAAGCAAAGCAGACTTTGGCGCCAAGATCTTGGACGTACTGCATGAAGGTGCGGCTCGTGAATTGCGTGCCATTGTCAGTGATGATCCTGTTCGGAATCCCAAAACGGCAAAGAATCGACCTGAAGAACTTGACTGCTGACTGTGCTGTCACCTTCCTCACTGCTTCCACTTCCGGCCACTTTGTGAACTTGTCGATCGCAACGTACAAGTACTCAAAGCCCCCGACAGCTCGGGGAAAGGGGCCGAGAATGTCGAGCCCCCAGACCGAAAATGGCCAGGATAAAGGGATCGTCTGGAGAGCTTGAGCTGGTTGGTGTATCTGCTTGGAATGGAACTGGCACGCTTCACACTTGGTTACTTGTGCAGTTGCATCCTGGAGGGCTGTCGGCCAGAAGAAACCTTGCCGAAAAGCTTTGCCGGCAAGTGCTCTTGCGCCAATGTGGTGACCACATATGCCTCCGTGTATCTCTGCCAATAGCTTTTGTCCATCTTCCCGGTGAATACACTTCAATTTCACACCGTTGAGTCTTCTTCTGTACAGTGTGTTGTCAACAAACTGGTACATACTTGACTGCCGGGCTACTCTTTCCGCTTCTTCTTGCTCTTCGGGAAGTTCTCCTGTCTGAAGGAAATGGACAATCTGCTGTGCCCATGCTGGAGCTTGTGGCTCGACAACAAGGACTAAAGGCACATATGCTGCTGCAGGAACATCCGCTTCTATGGCAAGAACCTGCGGCTCGGCCGGAGCTTGATGTTCCCCGACAAGCTTGCTGGAGCAAAACTTGTCGGGAGCGTCTGCTTCAACGAAACAAACCCTTGGGCTTGTCGGAGCAGACTGCTCCTCAGCATTCTTGGTGTTGATCCTGGAGACCTTTTTGGTGGCGGCTTCGGGAAGCTCTGCCGGAAAATAGTCACCAGAAACCAACTTCCTCTTCTTGTTCTGTCCAGTTGATGGCGTTACAGTTGGTTGAGTTAGTTTGAGCACAAAAATCCCTGGTTCCACAGGTAACTTAAGTGCAGCGCACTTTGACAGGCCATCAGCAATATCATTCTGAGCTCTTGGAACATGTTCCATTTGTAGGCCGTCAAAGTGCTCTTCTAGCTTTCTCACTTCATCAACGTAGGCTTCCATCAACGGGCTCTGATAATCTTTGTTTACTTGGCGGACGACAAGCTGTGAGTCACCCCTGACAATGAGCTTCTTAATCCCAAGGTCTACTGCGATCCTGAGACCGGCAAGCAAACCTTCATACTCTGCTGTATTGTTTGTTGCTTGCTCCTTGGGAAAGTGCATCTGGACTATGTACTTGAGGTGCTCTCCGGTGCGTGCGACAAGTAGCACGCCCGCACCGGCGCCTTGCAGCGAGAAGGCACCGTCAAAATACATTAGCCACTCTTTGCTTGCCTCCTTGACGGGGATGCTCGTCTCTGGAGTTTCTTCATCCTGCGTTGGCGTCCATTCTGCTATGAACTCTGCCAATGCTCTGCTTTGGATAGTTGAAGTGCTTTCAAATTTGAGGCCAAAGCTTGACAGTTCCAGTGCCCACTCAACAATCCTGCCTGTTGCTTCTGGATTTTGCAATATCCTCTTCAGCGGAAAGCGAGTGACGACTGTTATTTCGTGTGCTTGGAAGTAATGGCGCAGCTTTCTCGAGGCCATGAGGAGGCCGAAAAGCAACTTCTGCACACCAGAGTACCTTGACCTAGCCCCCTGCAGAAGGGAACTGACAAAGTAAACTGGGCGCTGCACCATCTTTTTCTGTATCTTCTCGCACGCCTTCGCAGATCCGTCCTTGTCGGGACCAGAGCTTGTCGGTGAAGTGCCTTGCTTGTCGCTAGATGTATCTGCCATGGTTGCCAGCTCATCATCCGCCTCCCTCTCCACTACTAACGTAGCACTAACCACTTGATTGGTTGCCGCTATATATATTAGCAACTTCTCTTGTGGCTTATGTGCGACAAGTATTGGAGTGGAGGACAGGTACCTCTTTAAGTCCTGCAGCGCAGCCTCCGCTTCGGGAGTCCATTTCATTGGACCTGCCTTTTTCAAAATCTTGAAAAATGGCAGGGCGCGCTCAGCAGACCTAGAGATAAACCTGCTGAGAGCAGCCATGCAACCAGCAAGTCTTCGTACATCCTTGATGCGCTTTGGTGCTTCAATTTGCTCAATGGCCTTGATCTTATCGGGATTGGCTTCAATTCCTCGCTGAGACACGAAGAACCCGAGAAGCTTGCCGGAAGGGACTCCGAACGCGCACTTCTCGGGGTTGAGCTTGAGGTTGATCTTGCGCAGATTTGCAAAGGTCTCATCTAAATCTTGAACCAGAGTTGCCCTGTCTTTGCTTTTGACCACTATGTCATCCATGTAGGCTTCTACATTTCTGTGCATTTGCGGCTCAAAAGCGTCATGGACTACTCTTGCAAACGTTGAACCAGCATTCTTTAGCCCAAAAGGCATCCGTATAAAACAGTATGTGCCACATGGGGTGATGAATGCGATTTTCTCCTCATCCTCTTCTGCCATGAAGATCTGATGATATCCTGAGTATGCATCAAGAAATGAAAGCAAATCACATCCAGCCGTGGAGTCAACAATCTGGTCGATGCGCGGCAAGGGAAATGGGTGTTTGGGACAAGCTTTATTAACATCTGTGAAGTCAATACAAAGTCTCAATTTCCCATTTGCCTTGCGTACAACTACAGGATTGGCCAACCACGTAGGATGGAGTACTCCTCTGACAAGGCCTGCTGCTTCCAATTTCTTGATCTCTTCTGCAATGAATTCTTGGCGCTCCACTGCCTGTTTCCTGACTTTCTGCTTGACGGGTCGCGCATGAGGACAGACAGCTAGGCGATGCTCAATTACTTTCCTGGGAACACCGGGGATGTCAGACGGTTGCCATGCAAACACGTCGACGTTCGCCCGCAGGAAAGCAACGAGCGCACCTTCCTATTTAGGGTCGAGAGTGGCACTGATGGTGAAGGTACCACCAGTGCCGTCCTCCTTGGCGGACACCTTCTTGGTCTTTGGCGGAGCTGCCATCGTCTTCTTGCACTTGCCGGTCGATCTCGATGGTGCGTCCTCGACGGTAGCGCAGCACTCCGAAGAGGTGCGCTTGCCGGAGTGGGCATCAGAGCTCTTGCCGGACTTGGTCTTCTTCTCCCCCCCCCCCCCGGGAGCTTCAGCGGCAAGTGACTTGCTATCTGTTGCAGCTGCTGCTTCCCGGTAGATCTTGTCGGCACAGATAAGAGCATCCTTCTTGTCGCCATGGACAGAGATGATGCTTATCGGGCCTGGCATCTTGAGTAAGTTGTATGCATAATGAGAGGCTGCCATGAACTTGGCGAGTGCTGGACGGCCAAGTATCCCATTGTAAGGCAATGGGAAATCGGCAACGTCGAACGTGACCCTCTCATTCCTAAAGTTCAGCTCGCTGCCAAATGTTACCGGCAACGTGATCTTCCCCTTCGGCTTGCTCCTTCCCGGATTGATTCCTTGGAAAGTGCCAGTCTCTTCAAGCTCGCTGTCAGGGATCTGAAGCTTCTGGAGTACTGCGGAGGAGATCAGGTTTAAGCCGGCCCCGCCGTCAACTAGCATCTTGGTGACCTTGAGGTTGCGGATAGTTGGTGAGACCAACATCGGCAAGCACCCGACCGCAGTTATGCGATCAGGGTGGTCCTCAATATCAAAGATGATAGGTGTGCCGGACCATTTCAGAGGCTTGCGTGACTCTACGGATGGTTCTGCTTAATTAACTTCCCGCATCCACTACTTGAGTTGGCGGTGTGAAGTATGCAGAGAAGCACCGCCGTCAACGCAGAGGAACTCTGTGGCTTTCTGAAACTCCTGCTCATCGGTCTCATCGTCTTCCATATCTTCATCGTCGTCGTCGTCTTCATCCTTGTCGCGGCCGTAGGGAGGTCTGTCTCCTTGCCGCTGCTTGGCCTTGCCGCGGCGTCCTCCTCGGCCAGGTCGCTTCTTACCAACTCCCCCAGCACCTTCCTGGGCCTTCTTCTTGTCGCGTCGCTCGTACTCAGCCTTCTGCTATTCAACAAGATGCTCGACCTTCTTGCAGCTCTGGAGGTCATGGCCCTTGGTGCGGTGGATCTTGCAGTACTGCTTGTTGGAGTTGTCCTGCTTGTCGGCGGCCGCCACAGTCTGGCTGTTGGTGCCAGCGGCAACCTCCTTGCCGGAGCTACCAACCTTGGCCTTGTTGGCGCCACCTCCGTTGCCGGACTGCTCGACAACTAGCACATCTTTGCCCTTCTTCCTTCTGTTGTTCCGCCGCCGGCTTTTCTTTGCCGGAGCGGTCTCCTCACTATCAGATCCTACTTCTGCATTCTCTCCTGGGAGCCTCCTCCCTTCCTTAGCACGTGCACACTTGTCGGCCAAAGCATACAGCTCACTGACATCCTTGACTTTGCACATCGCCATCTCTTCCCTCATCCTGCGGTTCCGCATGTTTTGATGAAACGCGCTGATTACCGCGGCAGGGTGGACATCTGGGATGTTGTAGTGCACACAGCTGAATCTCTGAATGAACTCGCGCAGGGACTCTCCTTCCTTCTGGGCGAGCAGATGAAGGTCACTCTCTTGGCCATGAGGTTTGTGGCCGCCTATGAAGGCACCGACAAACTGATGGCACAAATCTGCCCAAGAGGATATGGAGCTGTCCGGCAAGTGCATGAGCCAAGATCTGATGTTAGGCTTGAGTACCAGCAGGAAGTAGTTGGCGAGGATCTTGTCGTCTCGTCCCCCTCCAGCTTGCACTGCGATGGTGTAGATGCTGAGGAACTCCGATGGGTGCGTCCTGCCATCGTACTTCTCTGGTACGTCTGGCTTGAAATTTTTCTTGCTAGGCCACTGGACTTGCCGCATCTCACGAGTGAATGCAGGGCAACCTACCTCGTACGGCAAGTCGCCTGGTTCCCCTGGCACATGCATATCGACAGAAGGCCCAGCGCGCTTGTCGGATTGACGTCGCGCTTCTCTTCGGTGCTCGATGCGAGTTCGTGCGTCTTCTTGTTGTTGTTTGTGAAGAACTTGGCGCTGATCGCGGCGAGTTCATGGATCCGATGACGCGGTGGAGTCGCTGTCGAGGTGGATTCGGCGAGTCGGCGATCTTGGCCTTCGGGGTGGAGAGTGCATGGTAGTTGCACCTCCACAAGTCTCGTCGCCACCGGCTCGTGCGTGGTCGTCTTGCCGCGGCAGCGATGTAGTTGGTTGCCGCGGAGTGTCGCCGTTGGCAAAGCCGATGAGACTCTGGATGGTGGCCCTCCATTCGTCGACCTTGTCGGCTGTTGGAGGGTAGTCGAGGAGCAGTTGAGCTCTCGCCAAGGCTTCCGCTGGAGTGGTGGGTGGCAATGCTGAACGGTGCGAGGAGCGGGATATGCTCGGACTTCTAACTATGTTAGAAGGAGTAGTATACGGTCCAGGCGACCGTACCTCGCTCGTGCCAGCATGTTGGCGTGCATGCTGGTCTTCAGGGCCTCGAGATCCTCCAGCTCGGTCTTGATCGAACGAGCGTATGGTATTGTGAATACCATGACGTTGTTGGTCCCGCGGATCCTGAGACGGGTGCGGGGCATGTACGGACGCCGAGGTTTGCGCGGCCTTGTCCTTGGACTTGGCAGCGTCACGAACTCCTTCGTCGGCGCCCGTTCTTCCGCCAGCGTCTACTCCACCACCTGTTTGCTCCGGAGGTGGTGGGTTCGACGCGGATGGCTCCGCTGCCGCCGAAGCCTTCTTCTTCGGTGGCATGTTGATGAAGATGATGAAGATGTTGCTCGTGTGAACGCCGGATCAGGTTCACACAGCCTCGACGCCCCCTACCTGGCGCGCCAAAGATGTCGGGGAGGCTGATCGGACCCACGAACACCTATTGGACCGGCGGACCGAGTCCCTTGTGGTTCGGTGGGGGGCGGAGATCGCACGAAGAGCAGATCGAGGCGAAGCACACGAGCAGATTACCCAGCTTCGGAGCTCTCCGGAGAGATAATACTCCTACTGCTGCTTGTCTGATTGTATTGTGTTCTTGCTAGGGAGCGATGAGAGCTACAAGACCTAGCGTGAGTGTTCTCTGGTTACGTTGGAATCCAACCCCCTCTACGTTGCGCATGGGCCTCCTTTTATATGCTCAAGGGGTCTCCGACAGGTGGCAACATAGATAAGGGCAAAAACGGAAAATGAGTTGCGGTTGGTACAGCTACTTGTACAGTGTATTCTACCTAACTCTGACGGCACGGGACAAAAGAATTAAATGCCCGTCCATGTCACCCAAACAGTGTAACAGCGACCGTCAGGGGCGCTACCGCTCGCCACGATGGCAAGCTTGTTAGCGCCGCTTACCGCTGCTCTCCGCTGGCCGCACAACCTCTTGACACGCGGGCCTGGAATGACCCCATGGCGACACGTTGGTGGATGAGCTAGAGCAGAGATGAAGAGAGGTTGCCTGCCGCGGCAAGTTCCTTGCCGCGGCTGAATCCTTGTCACGTCCGGAGGCTTGTCGCTCTCCGGGCCTTCCCGGCAAGCTCCTCTTGCCGGGGTCTTGTCTCTTGCGTGCCTTGAGCGGCCTTCCCGGCAAGCTCCTCTTGCCGGGGCCTTGTCTCCTTGGCTTAAATACTTTGTTCTTGAATGGCTCCAGAGGAACCACGGAGGATCTTGGCGGCGACCAGGCAAGCCTTGCCGCGGGGTGCTGCAACTGCCCGTGCACGAGTTCGGGATACTAGGGGACCCCTACTCTAGTACACCGACAATGGTACATGAACAACTACCTGTCATTATAAGTACACTGATAAAGGACAGCATGTACTTACAAGAACAATGCAGAGCTTAAAAAAACATTGGCATTCGATATATTCTACACTAATGTAACCATTCATATAGATCAGGTAATTTGGAGCAAACAATTGATAAGCAAGCTACCATGCATATTGCTGTCACATAATGAACCAGGTACGTATGCAAGTACAGTGATACAGGACAACAGGTACTAACAAGAGCAAAGCAGCGGGCAACATATTTGCGATATCCTGTCGTTCTTTTCAAACTAGAATTCTTCTTCGAGCAGATTTCCTGATAACAAGATCCGTAAGGCACATGCGGAAAAGTAGAAGTTCAAATTGTCATGTGATTTCATAGACAGTACCTCATCCTGGGAATGAGACCAGTGCATTACAAGGTTTTTCCATTCAATGTCTTCTAAATTTAGCACAGGAGACTTCACCGGAAATTCGTTTATAGATTAGCCACCAAAGTGTGATTTCCTCAGGTAACACCGATACTGCTGCAATGCTTCCTTGAAAAGCACAAGCAAGCTTTGCTCGTCATGACTATCCAGATTGACCCTCGCCTAGTTACAACAATGTAATGTAAATCATTGATGTGTTCAATCAGCAGAAAACAGGAAAATAATAACCATGAATAATAGCACTTACACGTAAGTTGGACAGGAAGATGTGAAAATGGTGTTTGTCTTCACAATAATCTTCCCATGATGGGAATATATGCACGTAGTCCCTAACAACATTGAAAGCATTGTCTTTTAAACTGGGAATAAATGGAATGGGGTTCCAATCTGCAGGAATTGGCCGTCTCTGCAGTTGGGATAGGTCTTCGGCCGGTGGACTTGCTGTACTTTTTGCTGGAGTCAGATTTTTCTATGTTACAGCTGGTGCTATGGCAAATGAAATCGGTATACCTTTTGCTGGAGTGCAGGTCCTATGTGGTGGGGCTAGTGGTGTGGCCAATGAAGTATGGGTACAGTCTACTGGAGTCGGTCCTACGTTTTGTGTCACTGGTTGTATAGCCAATATAAGTGGGGTGCTGTCTGATTTCTCCGACACCACCACGTTTTTCAAGGACTTTGCTGGTGCTCCTTCAGGTTCGGCAATCACCCTCTTCCTTTTTGATGTCGGATGCACACGAACAACATTTGAGTGGAAAAACATGGTATGATGACAGATGGAATATGTATTGATAATGGATGGGCATGGCATCTCGACATATATGATGAGTAAACTAAGCAGATGGCGGTGCAACAAAGTAGAAGAAATGCAAGACAACATATGCAAGATACCCGCAATCAATAAAACATTGCCAAATTAGAACAGGCACCTTGATGGGTGAACAGGACAAGCCATCTGCCTTTAACTCCTCAAGGTTAGAATAGTCATTAGGATCATATTCTGAACAAGAGTCAACAGGTAGGGAGCATATGAGTTTCATTGCATCCAGAATGGCACTTAATGCCTCGGTGCCAATTTTGTAAGTCATTGCAGTGTCTAGCTTCAAGAGTGGATTGCTGCTAGTGCGACACAAAGCAGCTACACAGATCATCATGTAGATATAACGGGAAAACCTTAAGCATCAGAGTAAAATCAGCAAAGTGGAACTTGCTGGAATATATGTGCTAGTATTGCCGGTACGGCTAGAAAGGCTTCGGATACCAGCTCTCTTCAAGTGAAGGTGCGGTACTATTAATATCAGTATAACTCTCAAAGGCGACACAGCTCCGCGCATTTGCTTGCTATTCTTATAGGATTCAAGTGGGCAGGCCACTACAAATCCTATTCCTATGTTTACAAGATCCTATGAATCAAAGAGGCTCAAAGTGTCCATCACAACCGACCGTATATACCTCTACACTGCAAATGTCCCTACTCATCTTCAGTACAAGGAACATACTGTACTACTAGCATACTCCTTCCATTCCAAAATATAAATCTTGGTAGAGGTTTCCACTATGTATCACATACAAATGTATCCAGATACATTTTAGAGTGTAGATTCACTCATTTTGCTCCTTATGTAGTCCATGGTGGAATCTATACAAAGACTTGTATTTAGGAACGGAGAGAGTACATATTAAAGAAGAACGGAAGAGGAACATGGTAAAGAAGAGCAAGCAGATTTTGGATAATAAAATGTTGGTTGTGCAGTGCCCACACATGATGAACCAGAGCGCATTAAGAATGCAACTCCCAGCTGTCTCTTGACCATTTCAAGCGGTTGGATGAAGATCCTACGTCTCCTAACCCTTCTTCTTCCTCGTCTCTGATTCTTCCCATACAGAACACCGCACGGGCCGCCGGCCAGACCACCGGCCCCCACCGCATGTGTTCCTCCGCCATCCCCACCCCCCACCCGCGTCGAGTTTTCTTCGTTCGGCGAGGCCCCACAACCACCCGAGCCCCTTGGATCGCACCGGCAAACTCCGGCGAGCTCTGAAAAATCGACTGACCCAATTTTGAAATTTAGTCTACTGTGATTTAACTAGTGTGGAATATAAAAGGGGAAAACCATAAGCATTGGGAGTATAGTGTTGAGCGTGCCATGGCGGATCTGAAGGTGCAAACCAGACAAAGGCAACTTCGCAACCAAGACAAGAAATCAGAGTAAAGCAGTGGTGATCTATTTTCTTGCTGCGATAAATAAGTTGAGCAGATACGGAAGAGTACCGCCTCTGGTGCGGCGCCGTGTACGCATCTGCTGAGAATTTGACGGTGCTGTGGTAGCAATGGCTATCGGTGGCGTGGAAGCAGATCTAGGAGGGTAGACGGTGGCGGCGGGGCACGGTGGACGAGACGGTCGTAGGAGCGGTGCCGGCAAGGTGGACGACGGCGGGGATGAAGCGAGAGGACGGGATGCAAAGATCCCGGTTCGAAGGCGTGGATGAGAGAGGTCAATCTCTTGTAATGGACAGCGGCGTCGGGGTATCAGCTCCGGCATGGTGGAGGAGGACGGTGGTGGATGGGGGGGCGGACGGCGGCGGACGGATGAGGGTGGGGTGGAGAGGGTGTTTTGGCGCCCACGGAGTACGAATGGGGAAAAGGGAGGTAGAGAGGAAGGGGGAACCATGTATTCAGGGCGCGCTTGTCTCAAATGCGAGGAAATTTACAAACTTAGCCCCCGTTTCAAATTTCTACTACATCACAGCAACATTAATCGGTTGGGGATAGGACGGTAATCTCGCATAGACCGAATATTTGCCGACGAGAGTTTGTTTTTGGTGCCCACCGTGTATGAATATGAATCGGGGAGGGAGTCGATTTCGGCCGAGGGCACACTGTGTTTTGGCGCCCACCGTGTATGAATCTGGGTGAGAGGCGGTTACGTCACGTTTGGGTGAAATTACAAACCTACCCCTATCAAAACCTATAGATATCCAGCAGATAGGCTTTGCGTGGCAGGGATAGGTAGTAGTGATTTCCATCTCGCAGATTTTGGTTTCAGGCAGTTACTGCGACTTTCCCCGCTTCGTTCAAATTTTGCACATTGCACGTTTACCGTGCCAACTCAATTCGAATCCCGTTTGTATTCTACTATTTTTTTTCCGGGCGGGATCCATTTTCAATTGGAATTACATTCTATATACATCATTTTTTATATATATACTTTCAAAAGCACAACAAAGAATTCTGCTCCTTTATATGTATAATATGATTTACAAATACAACGATCTCGAAATCTTAAGGTTGAATTCGAAATTTTTTAACCAAATTATGTTCTACTAAAATGTATGGATCAGTAATATCTACATATTAAATAACATAGATGTGCATGAATTCATATGAGTATGCATGTTTGATAGATCAATTTTGGTTCGAGTATGGATTACATGTATCATCATCTCGAATTCAAATATTTGAATCCCTTTTCTATACACTCCTTTCACGCCCATCTCTCTCGCATGCATGCTCCTTCAGGTAGCTATCACTCTCTTTTCTCTAGCTCACCCGCACGCTCACTTCATGTTTCTCCTATCCTCGCAAACATGGTCTCTCGACGTCTCCCTTGAGAAGTGTCACACTCTCCCTATCATTATACATTACACAGTTTTCATTATCTCTCACGTCTCTACTGTTCTCTGGTATCACTTGGTACCTAAGCTTTCTTTTCACTGCCACACACACAGTCTCCACTCGTCTTTCACTTTGTCTTTCTCTCTATGGGATTCTCTCACACACCCTATATGTCTGTACATATGACTCATACCACTAAAATTACTCTCTCTCTCTCCTGTAGACACAACATTTGTTGCGGTCTCCTTTTCGTCTCCATCCCAGACTGACACCGATAAGACAACGCCGACTACCGTCTCCTCTCTCTCTCACAGACACACACACACACACAACCCCTGCTTCCACTCCCCTTCCCAAGTACCGTCTCTCTCTCTCACACACACAAAACTCTTGCTTTCGCACCCCGACTCGTATTTCTCTCACAAACATTTATCGACTATCTAGCCTCTAGATAGGTTTATACACCCGCACACTCATGCTTCCACCATCGCATACAAGTCTCTCTCCCGCTCCTTGTATCTATGTAGCTTTTTCTTCCCTTCTTGAGACACGCCCTCTCGATCGTGCACACACACACTATCACCTCATTTTAAGCTGATACCTATCGCACACACACTACTTGTGTCTTTGTCACACATGCACTTCGTCCTCCTTCACTCTCCCTCTCTCTCACACACACATGGGCTTTTTGCAACAACAAGCAAGATGCCCATGCGTTGCATGGAACATCAAGATGCATTTGTATGAGTAGTTTATCTTGTGGGGGAAAAGGATGAACGAGGGAAGACCTTATTTGCAAATGTGGAGAGGGGTGTGGGTATCTTTTTGCAAAATTGCCATAGGTTCCTTCCTATCTGTCAGGTATAGATCGGACGGCCTATATTGCAGGATGCCAGGCACACGATCATCACCGACAATGCTTTTTATAAGAGTAGGGATAAAAAATAGAGTTGGTGATGATGGTGGGCCTGCCATCCTGCAATGTAGGTCGTCCGATTTATATCTGACGGATAGGAAGGAAATATGGCAATTTACCCACACTCTTCACCACATTTGCAGATAAGGCCTTCCCTCATTCATCCTTTTCTCCCACAAGATCTTGATGTTCCGTGCAACGCACGGGCATCTTGCTAGTAAGAGTAGAAATTAGACATATACCACTTCTCGAATCTTGAAACCAACAACATTCCTCCCTTATCTCATCAAAACCGCCAAAGGAATATATTTTGAGTGAAACATAACATATTTTTAGTGATATACGTATTTCAAAATTAGACTTTTTTTCTATCAAATCGGTGAATATGTATTAATCTACTTTGATCGTGTGACAACGCATTGGCACATTGCTAGTAGTTATTATAATTTTTTGGACACCAGACAAAACGGTGGAGTACATATACGAAGAGAAGAGGCGCACGCACACAGTCGGCCTCTCGCTGTCTCGCACACATGAGTGTTACGTAAAGGCGACGTTAACAAATAAACCCTAAAACCCTAGGTGCACGATTGCTGCATTCGCGGGTACCGGGTACGTGGTGGAGCACCTTTGTAGGAGTTGATGGTCGGGACCACAGGTGAACGACTTGGAGCGCGGTGGCTCGCCAGTTGCCACAGATCGAGTAGCCACGTTTAAATTATCGTTTTTAGCGGGGTTAAGAGTTCCGATTTTCAATGGCACATTATAAGTAGTAAGTAGTTTTTAGAACGATTGGTATGGACCGAAAATGGAATTCATAGTACTACATACCTCCTTGGCGTATGGTTGTATGGGTTTACGTTACGAGATGTTGAACCTGGTAGTTCTAGGGCAAATACTATGGTTTAGATTTAGATGCTGGTTTTCAGTAATTGGAAGGGGAAACCCTTCTTTGATTAAAAAAAACTACTACCTCCATTCTGGTTTACTAGTACCCATCGTACTTTGGGTCAAAGTTTGTCCACCAATTTTACTTGTAAAATGTGAATGGAAAACAAGATTTTGTCATACCCAAACAAAAAAGGACTAGAGGGAGTGATTGCTCCGACACGGACGCGACCTCTCATAACGCAGGCATTGAACCGGTGCGCCGGCCAAGAGGGTCGCACTCGCTGCAGGCCCGGCTGAGCACGCCTCCTCGCCGCGTGCAACCAGCTTAAGACTGCCCCGCCTGCCTTCATTGAATCCGCACGTGTGCCGGCAACATGTCCTTCTGCGAGCCAGCAGGCATTTTAGAACACAAAAAATGACTAAAATATAATTAATTTACGCATGGTCTTGACTTGTTGTGCTCGCACTGGTAGCAGGAACTAGTAGAGGTTTTTCTTTATTTATAACTCTCCTCACATTTTTTGGCTTTTAAGTGAATCATGGTTGTGGACATTATGTATAAATGTGCAGATATCTGTGAACATGAGTTTGATGTGGAAGTTGAACTTGGAATGTCGGGCTTGCGCGTGAACTATACCATGTCCAATGCTTCGTCTGTTATTGTTTGGAAAGTAATTGCTGTTATTCCATGACCTAAACAAAACATTTTGTGCCACATCAGTAGATGCACAAACATCACAACAGGCATGCTGACTGGATAAACATTTGAACCTAGCTATTATGCAGGAAATTTTGTATTGACAACAGCTTTAGATAGCAGGAGACGCCTAGCCTGCTCTGCCTCTGCTAGCTTATTTCTGGCTTCTTCCATCTCTTCTTTGGCTTGGGTGAAGAGAGCATCTGATTGCTCTTTTCGCTTCTTCAGGAACTCAGCTACATTCTCAAGGGCTGCTGCACGCTTTCTTTCAGCCTTTACTAATGCCACGAGGACACGAACAACTGACGACTCCACCTGGCTTGTGTGTAATCCAGCATCATCTGGGAATTTGCACCTTGTGTCTAATTCAGCATCATTAGGGAACTGGCACCTTGTGTGTAATCCAGCCTCATTTTGGAAACATGATCTCGAGGTTGACCATACTTCCCTCCTCGCAGGAACTACATCTTGACATGAAGTTACATCTTTTTTAGATTAATACTCAGAGAAACCTAGATCCATTTAGTAGAAGCCAAATAAGCAAAATTCAGAGAAGTGAATTCAAAAGGAAAAGAAATATAAAAACAGACTACAAGGTGAGAACACCCACTTCCTACATCAAGTTAAAAACGAAAGCATTAGGACGATTAAGACTCTTCTTATTACACATCGAAGAACACCACGCTTAAGAGAGACAGAAACTACAACATATACACATCAAAGAACACGAGGCTAAACGAAAGTAATTGAAAGGGTGTTACTTACCAAAGCTCGTTTTACAGGTTCGGTGCAGCTCCTCTTTAACTTGCCACGCTCCTTGAAGATGTCCCGAATATCCCGTGTTTGGTCTTCATTTCTCCTCTGCATGTTCACACTCATGGTTTTAAAATCTCAACATGGCAAGAAAAATACTACTAGTAATACTCGCGCATCTTGTGGGCAACATTAAAGCACTCGGCTGCCATGTTAGAGCATCTCCAACAGAATCGCAACGCGCGGCGCTTTAAAATAGCGTTTACAGTGCTGAGATCGAGAAGTAGATACTAGAGAGTAGAGGATAGTTCTCAGCATAGATAGATAAAAAAAGATACCCATACCCCTCTCCAGATTTGCAAATAAGGCCTTCCCTCGTTCAATCTTTTCTCCCACAAGATAAACTACTCATACAAATGCATCTTGATGCGTGCAAAGCATGGGCATCTTGCTAGTTCTAAAAACCTTTCCATCATTTGCCACACTGCTGGTTGCAGATGAAAAACCTACCCAAGCACAGCGCGATACAGGAGTGACGCACAATTACAAGCTGATATTCTATTGGACAATGGAGGCTATAACCAATTACTTTTATGGGAACAATAGCACCCAGGAAAATTGAAGGGTAGGTATGAACAAAATTGGAACTGCACATGTACTGCTAAGTGATTCAATACACACATTACCAATCTAGGAGGAGAACGATGGTCGCGGCGGCCTCTGTGAGTCATGGTCGGCAACGGGAGTCAGTTCATTGTCCACGATGGTGGTACTTCTGTGCTTGGCGTCGGCTTCCGGGAAGCAGATCCGAGACCGTGGAAGACGATGCCGGGGAAGAGGCTTCGTCTACGACGACGACGGTGGACCGGCTCTAGTGCGGCGTACGAGGTCGTCGATGATGTAGATGCGCTGCGGTGGAAGAGTGCGCCGATGTAAAGGGGAGGAGCACGAAGGCTGCGGTGTCGTGGAGAAGTCTATTTTGCGGTGGCGATAGAAAATGGGGAGTATTCAGGTGTACTTCTCTGGGTGCCGGGGCTGGCTGGGTAGGGTGAACCTGAAGTTACGAAAACAGCCCCCTACCAAGCGTCGTCAGTACGCCTGTTCCGAAGGCTATGATGGTAACTTCCCACTACTCGAATCAGGGTCGCGGGAGATTTTCCCGCCGACCTCAAATTTTTGTGACACTGGACTCCCCGTGTGGCGTGTTGAGTAATTCGGCTAAGCAACTAGCGAGTAGTAGTAGTAAACTCTGCATATTAGATTTGACCGAAGTCAAACTTCCTAAAGTTTGACCAAGTTTATATAAAAATATAAACATTTACCATAACAAATATGTATGATGTGGAAGTACATTCAATAATGAATCTAATGGTATTTATTTGTTATTGTATATGTTAAGATTTTTTGTTATAAGTTTTCTGAGAGTTTACAAAACTTGACTTTGACCAATTCTAATACGCGGACTAAAATAAAAACGGAGGGAGTACACATTTGTTTTCTTAGTTTGTAGTGAACTAATCATTTGTTGAAATTGTGAAATAAATATATTAGGCTATTGACTTCGAATGTAATGGTCTATACAATTCAATAGTTACAATCATTGTCAAATCCCAAGATGTATACAAGGTCTATAGTACTTCACAACATGCTCAAACTCACATAATCCCAGTCAAATGAGAATCTAAATGCATTTCATAGTTATTACTTTGTAGGACGCAACAAAAACAACCAAAACTCTACATCAGCCATTATAGAAGCAACATTTTGACATATCCCATTGTGTGAATGAAACGTGCAGAGAGAGCTTTTGAAGATGGAGCAGATAGGGAGGGAAAGATTGTATGTATGTGGACGAGAGAGTAGGAGACAAACCTAACGAGACACAGAGAGAGAGAGAAAGATAAAGAGAAAGAGAGAGGAAGAAGTTAGGTCTGTGAGAAAGATGGAGACATGTAATATACGTGGAAGGAGAAGAGACAACATGTTTGATGAGAGAGCTGGAAAAACATGGACGAGAGGGGAAGGATCTCATGGGTTGAGGGATTGACAATTTTGTGCGGGGGAGAGAGGGATTGGTAATTTTGTGCAAGAGAGAGAGAGGGTGGGGGGAGGAGTCAGCCAGCCGTCGTCACATCACCCTGCTTCCAAATGACCCTGCATTCTCTAACGTAGTGTGGTCGCCGTCTTCGATCTGCTCGATGCCCTCTTTGAAGATTGAGGTGTTGTGCATGTTGGGGTGCAAAGAAGCACAAGCGGGAGTGGTGGCCGTATAACCTTGGATGGGGATGAATTGTGTGCTCGGGGGAGTGTGTGTGTGTGTGTTGTGCTGCGTGTGTGTGTGTGTGTGTGTGTGTGTGTGTGTCAGATATTGAGCGAAAACAAACCTAAGGGGAGAACTGGGTATTCACGAAGAGATTGTGCGGGCCTTGAGGTGGGCAGGGGTCAAGTGAGGGTGTCAAAATGTGCGCGTTGATTCATATGTTGCATGCGATCGTGCGAGGGACGGACGAATCGAGAGAGATGGTTGTTGTGTTATGGATGCTCCTTTCTCTCTCTCTCTCTCTCTCTCACACACACACACACACACACACACACACTCACACACAAGTAAACTAGAAGACCGTTCTCTCATGTATACACAACGTATTGGCATCTGTCTATGTCTCACTCATGCATGATCATTTGCACATTCACACCTCTCTATGTCCGTATCACATGCACACCGTCTCCACATTGCCCTTCCGCCACAACACACATATGGACACATACACACGTTCTCTCACAGTCACACACACAAAATAAGTATTAAAAAAACTAGGGCGCACCTAAAATGTCCAAATCCAAATAAACACAAACTGGAGCTAAATTCAAATATATGGAAATATTGCAGCATCAAGAACTTTCCCAAGAAAAAAATGTTGTGTAATATTCAAGGATTATTTTCACACACACAAAAAGGTTCGGTGGATGTACTTCGAGCGCGACACGGTGACGCACCGTTCTATCGACCGCGCGGCCGCGGTTCACGCGCTTGCACAGGATTCCGTATCATGGTTGTGGTACTAACTTCAAAACAAAAATTAATAAAAGCGTTGCCTAAGTCTAATGTTTATGTGTACTAGTACGGTTTTCTTTTAAATTTGACCAACCTCATATAAAACTAAAGTAAGCTCCCATACGCGCACTCATCAATATGCCGCCGCCGTTGCGCATGCCGGCGCCCGCTTGCTCCGAACAACAATTTCTCGCCCATCATCGCCGTGTCGCCGCCATCCCTGTGCCATGAAGCCGAAGGCTCGCCCGCTCACGTCGTCTGACGTCCCTCCTCGCCATGCCGCCGCGTTGCCAAGCACGCGAGCAGCTGGTGGAGCTGCGTCTATGCACACAACGTACAAAGAGGAGGAGGAGCGCATGCTCCAGCACGCCAGCGAGGAGGAACTAGTGTGTCATTGTCGTCTCCGCCCGCGTGGAGGAGGCGCGCATGGTGGTTGTCACAGCGGAAGACGGTCGCGCGCGCGTTGACCCCGCAAACCGGGTGCGGACGCGGAATCTACCTTCGAGACCTTGAATGCCACGTGGATCCTGCAATCTGAAGGAGCAATTTGGGTTAGTTGACTCATGTGAGCCGTTTGATGCAACACGGATGGCTAGAAGGGCTTCTTCCACCTCTTCTGCCGTCTTCTTCCTTCGCTCCATCGAACTTCTTTCACAGATCGACTGACCCAAATTATACTACTAGTACCAACGTATTAAGTACAGTAGGAACACGAAGGTACGAGCAGTAGTACCAACTGCAAGAAGAACAGTAGTAAGACATAGTACTAGTACTAATCTACATACTAAAGAGTTCAAATAAGGAGAAAGAACATAAACATAGTTCTGCTGGGGCCTCAGCACAACACACCCTTGAAAATAAACTAAGCAACTAGTCCGCTTGACACTGCAGTAGAACCAGCATGAGCGACGGCACTGCCACCTACTCGGAGTCCGAGTCCACGTCCTCGACTTCGTCCTCGTCCCTCTTCCTCTTCCTCTTCGCCGACGCTTCTTTCCTTGAACCAGAAACTGGGCTCTGCTTCTTCATCCAACCCATGTAGATATTTAAACAAAGGTAGGCATCCATTGCTACGTACAGGATGTGATCTTCATCTAATGTCTTCGACTCCCATGCATGATGAAACTCGTGATGAGGTTTCTTCAGTTTAGCGTACGAAGGATCAATCATGGCTGCTGCCAGGGTCAGCATTGAAGGTTGAGAGGAGGACACGAGGCTTGCCTTCTGGAGATCAAAGGGCTGGCCTACAACGAGACCTATCCGACGCAGGACATCCCTGTCGTTCTTAAAGCCTACAGTAACGAATTTCACTCTTTTGTCCTTGAGGAAGTTCTTAAAATCCTGGTACTCAACGTCGGCATGGCATATGTGGTAGACCAAGCAAACATTATGTACGCAAACCTGGATCACGGCGGGCTTCTTCCTCTCTTCTTCCTTTATATCCTTCTCTCATCCCAGGACTGTGGTGTACTCAACATCTAGCCCAGCGACCCACTCATTCGTTGAACTGTTGAACATGCGTAGGAAGCGAGCAAGCCATGCTTTCACCGTCGTGGATCCATGTGTGTAGATGACAATGAACTGATCGCCGGTGATGGATCTAACCTGGTACTCAGCAGCGACCATGGAGATTTGGGAGGCCATGGATTTTGGAGGAGAGTTAGGAGAAGTTGAACTGTTGTACCCCACAAAAAACTGGGAGCGAACTAATGTGAAAGGACGGGCGACTGGGAGCGAACTATTGTGAGGTAGAAGATGGGGACGAGTAGGGTGTGCGAACGGCGTGGGGTTGCTGGCTTGCCAGATGGATAAACGGCTGCAAGCCCCCAAAGAGTTCTCGAGAACTATGCAGGGCCCACTAGATGTCATGTCTACTAGACCCATATCGTAGGCCTGACGGTATAGCTTCTGCCTGTTCGCACACCATGCCGGCGCGTGGATGTAACTTCACTTAATTCTGTCAACAGTCGCGCCTCCCACGACCTTCGCCTCCCTCGTGCGGTCGTGCCCTTTGAGACTTCGACCGGCTATAAATGAGCAATTTTTTTGCCTACTCCGCATGCATGATACTCCCTCTGGTCCTTTTTACTCCCGTCAACCATTTGCAAAGTGTTTGACCAAATATATACTTTTTTTGAACACCACCTTATATTAATTAACCAGCCAGACCAGTACACTCATTTGATACAATATTCACCACACAGGGCGATACGTTATTTACAAGAATACCATCTAATCTATTGTCAAAGCTATACTTAGCGATTAAGTGTGCCACCTTATTGACCGAACGGCTAATCTTTGATAATTGAGGATTGTTGATCAACTTCAAGATGCTCAACGCTTTCATCTTCAGGTCACGCATAGCAGACCTGTCATAGTCCCCCGATGCAAGAGACGCTACCACAAAAGCGCAATCAGTCTCTAAAATTACAGGATTATGAAGAGAAATACCTATGTAGAGATCGGCAATGCAAGCCCTAAGCTCCGCTTCCTCCACGCTTTGACAAGCATCAATGAAATCCCACGACCAAATTTATACTAAAAATATCAATATCTACAATACTGATTATAATGAGTATAAGAACTACGTTTTATAATGAGTGTAAAAATATTGATTTGACATTGTGAATGTTGATACTCCCTCCGTTTAGGTGAGTAAGTCATCTTGGACTGTGCACCGTGACCAAGGAGGAGGGGAAAACAAGAGACATTAATGTTTATTTGCTAATTAAATAGTATTGCATGCAATGAACTAACCACTGCATGTCATGTTTGATAGTCTCAGGTCATTAAAAGCATGCACACCCTCATCTCTTATTGGTTGATATGTCAAGAAACAAGAAACGAGGTAGAAGTTAATGCACCGCGCCTATGTGTTTTGGGATTATTTGGTTTTCGTAAGATGACTTACACACCTAGCTATTAGAGTACCACTACCTCCCTTCTAGTTTAAAGGGCTCGACTCAAAAATTTCACCTACTCTTAGCAAGATAGTAGAGGCGGTGGAATAGTTTTTGAAGTCTGCAAAAGTACTCAACTAATGATGTCATTCTTCACAAAAAAATGTGTTTACCAATGCATGCATTAACACTAGTTACTCTAACCCCCCTCTCTTCTTTAATTCTTTGCCACATCAGCATGTTTGCTATTCCCGTGTGCATGATACCAGCTAAGATACCACCATGATGGCCAGCCTTAATCATCGCATGCAATAATTTAGTGCACCTTGAAATATAAACATGTGTGGGGCGTGTATGTTTTTAATGACTTGAGACTATACCTAGCCCGGCATGCAAGATGACTTATTATGCACTGTTCCCCATACCTGCAGGAAGCCTGTTCATCTCCAAATCTTTTCCTCTCCATGTGTGGAAACAATATGCCTGCCAAACTCTCCTTCTCCCTCCGGCGGTCCCACCACTCCACCCCGTGTGAAAAAATCTTCATGCATGACTCTCCTCCCCCCATGCTCGTCCAATCCGTTGTGACCAGCAATATTTCCACCCCTTCGCTCCCCCGTAATTTACTCCAACAAATATGCCCACGTAGCTTTTACTTAACTTCAGGTGCATTCGGTCACTGACATACGTGCCTAGTAGTGTACTGGCCCACATGTCGGTGACACAACTGGACCTGCAGTTAAGTCAGTGCAGCTCAGTCCTTATCTTACGTAGGTGTGCCATTGCTCCCTATAAATACTGCGCCTCCCACGACATCGCTATCTCCTCCCCCTCACGTTCACGTTCATCGCTATCTCCTCCCCCTCCCTCTCACGTCGACCACCATGGCATCGCCCCTCCCAAGCCCTAGGAGCCCCTCGCTGCACCGCGCGGACGGTCACGCGTCGTTGTTCCGTTCCTCGCCGCCACTAGTCGAGGAGGACGCGTCGGTGTTCCGCTCCTCGCCGCTACGCGACGCGTCACTGTTCTGTTCCTCGCCACCACTAGTCGAGGAGGATGCGTCAATGTTCCGCTCCTCGCCATGATGCCACGCGTCGCCATTCTGTGCCTCGCCACCACTAGTCGAGGAGGACGCGTCGGCGTTCCGCTCCTCGCCGCGACGCGTCGAGGTGGACGCGTCGGCGTTCCCAATCTCGCCAGAACGCGTGTCGGAGGACGCGTCGGCTCCCCGCTACGAGGAGAACGCCGCGCCGCCCGTCGAGCCCCCCAGCCTTGAGGAGCTTTGGAAAGAAATGGATGTTGCCTTGTGGGAGGCTTTGCCTCCAGCAGAGCACGCCAAAATAGAGGCGGAGAAGAATTCCGGGAAGAGAAGCGCACCGCGCAACAAGCTTTCTGGGAGATCTATGTCGCGTCCGAGAGTGTCAAGCAATTGGTTCTTTGGTAGAAGGCTCGTGCGAGGGCCGTAAGGGTGGCGGAGGACGCCCGTGCCGACGCCCTGGGTGCAGTCGGGCCCAAGCGCCTCATCTACGCTTGGCGGTATGTGGACCGGGTGCATGCTTCCAGCCAGGAGGAGTACCTGTTGGCGCCGGATCACCACACCAGTGAGATCGTGCTCGCCTGCCGGCAAGCTGCCAATCAGCACCTCACGAGTTGCGAGGCTGAGGAAGAGGCGTTGTGTCGGCGTGTTGGGAAACGACTGCGCACCAGGGCACTCGTGGCGCGCGGCAAGCGCTCCTGCGAGCGCCGTGGCTTTTAGGAGGAGTATAATTTTTGTTTCGTAAGGCGATCTCATTAGTTTTTGGACGCAAATGATAAATCCCGAACGTTCAGGAATTTTTAGCGTCCTTAATTAAGTATGTAAAAGGGAAAGTTTGGAAAAGTTGTGTATTATTACGCATTTTGCAAGTACGTGCATATAGCACAAACTTTACTATATACTATCGGACTACACGTCTCTCTCGATATATGCTTGCATACTGTGGTACTCCCTCCGTCCAGGTCAATAAGTCATCTTTGGTTGTGCACGGTGACCAAGAAGGAGGGAAGACTTGTACACCTAGACGGAGCATCTCACTGGTTGGAAAGGCATGCAAATTCCCAAACCGCTTCCTACACCCTGTATAAAATTTTTTGCCTAACAAGTTGTGTCGTGCAATTGGAATTCCAACTTGAGTACTACTACTAGTAGGAGTACCAGGGGCCAGTTCTTTTAGGCTTCTAGATTAGTAATCCCATAACTACTACCTCCGTCCTGGTTTATTGGTCCCCATTGTAATCTGTGTCAAATTTTGATCATAAATTTAACTAATGAAATCTTAGTGCATGTCACATGCACTACTCCATCCGTCTAGGTGAGTAAGTCATCTTAGGCTGTGCACCGTGACCAAGGAGGAGGAGAAAACGAGAAACGTTAATGTTTATTTGCTAATTAATAGTATTGCATGCAACGAACTAACCACTGCATGTCGTGTTTGATATCTCAAGTCATTAAAAGCATGCACACTCTTTATCTCTTATTGGTTGATATGTCAAGAAACAAGAAACGAGGTAGAAGTTAATGCACCGCGCCTAAGTGTTTTGGGATTATTTTGTTTTCGTAAGATGACTTACACACCTAGATGCACCGCGCCTAAGTGTTTTGAGTAACATTTTATCAGTTAAATCTTTGGTCAAAATTTAGCACAAATTACAATGGTGAGGAATAAACCAGGACGAAGTAGTAGTTTAGAAGCCCAAATAAATGAGTGAGGCGCCTTATTGTTACTCTCCACTGTGACTAGTCTTGTGGGAAAAGCTGGGGAAGCCGCCAAAAGAACTGGCCCTAGGAGTAGTAGCTAGGGATCGAGTGTGGGAGATGAACCAGAGAAAGTAAATGCAGAGAGATGAAATGCAAAAAAGACGGAGGGATGTGATGGTTGCTTGACCGTTTATTTTACCAGGCCATTTATTACTGGGACTGGTTGGGTTTGTGATATGACGGCTTTACTGCCGCGGCACAAGCGGGGTGAGAGATGAGACTCCCGTGCAGCATCGCCCTCTACACTTGTACTACATCGGTCGTGGTTTATTAGTCCCCCATTGAATTTGACTGAAGATTTAACTGACAAAATGTTAGTGCATGTCAACAAAAACTATATTGTTGGATTCGTATTTGAACATAGTTTTGAATGATATAATTTTAGGTGACATGCATCAGTATTTATCGTACTATATATAATGTTAGTTCAATTTTTGGTCGTACTAATCTATAGTAGTAAGGTGCCCGTGCATTGCATCGAAAAGTGAAATGCATTGACCGGGGAGTTGTTTAATTTGACAAAGGATGTGGGGGTCATCTCATGTGTAACGGGTATCGGTAGGTTTCTTCGGATACTATCTCGTCTCTAGAGCTCACAAACATCCGGGTGAAATAGATAAAAAGGTATCTTTTGCAAACAAAAGCGTTCAACTGTTCAACCTGCATCCAAAACTTGTGAAGAAATAACACTTATTGTGCTTTGCAAGAAATGATCTTTAAGAATTAGTTTTTGAGTATCGATTGTTATACATGTTGGCTACAGATGACATGGCACTTTCTTATAGTCAACAGTTGGCTATACTATTAAGTAATATTAACCATGCCGTTATACACCTAGATGGAGGGATTAAATCAGGATGACTTGCAAGGGGGCAGAGGAGATGTAATAAATAGTTCATCGTAAGTCTTTCACCAATACTGTAGTAAAAAATCATACATGGAAGATTCTAGACTAAACCATAAACGGATACACTTTTATTCATGCGCGATACTCCAATAGAGCAAGATCTTGCATGGAAGTCTCCACATGCTTAGATAGCGGATTACATTGAGCGAAGACTAATGATCAACATTTAACTTGATAATGCGTATTTTTTTAGAAGAACAGGGAGGCCCCTCCCCGGTTCCATTATCAAATCAAACCCAAAGTGTCTTACATCAGCTCACTAAGAGGAGCAGTTCAAAGGAAGGACTGCGGCGAAAGCCACTCAAGTTTAACGACAAGCTTACAGAATCAAAAGCGGCAAAGACATGGGCCATAAGCGCCCACACACACACTACATGTTTTCTAAGTGCACTTGATAATGCGTATGTCCAGGTGAACCTCCTTGGAGTCCCCGTGCACCGAGTCGGCGGGTAAAGGATGGAACGGATGCCATGGGTTTTCCATGTCCACATTGGCGGGGTAGTCCCAGCTCCCCAGAGTCCAAGTCTGTCCGATGAGGCCGGTGTCGCCGCCCACGCGACCCGGAGAGGTAGTAACATTGACCACGCACCCGTACATTTGCCTCATGTCAGTGTAAGCGTCAGCGGCGACCCCCCTGACGCACATTACAGAGACGGGGCAGCGGCCTGCGCGGGCCTCGCCGGTGCCCACGATCAAGAGGAAGACGCTGCCGTCCTCCTCCGAGACTAGCAGGCAGCGGTGATCCTCCAGCGACTCCGGCATGGTGAACCGGTAGCACGTGTCGTACTTGATGTTCTCCGCCAAGGGCCAGTAGTGACCGCTGCACGCATCCGTGAGGTGATGCACCATGTCCGCCGGCGAGCCACAAAACGGCATCGGGCACTCATAGCAGTGGACGAAGGGCTCCTTGGAGGCATCGACCAGGCCGTCCATGAAACGTGAGTGGTTGTAGGGGACGTTGCACCAGTTGAATATATGAGCAAGTTACTACGAGATTTAATCTGAATAAGCACAAAATAAATCATGACGGCTATAACAGAGATGAAATTAATCATGTGGACTAGCATAGTAGTAGGATACAGAGTAGAAACATGAATTCTACCACAATTTCGAACAGGAAGGACAGAAACACATATGGTGCAACGGGAGCAGCACCGTTGGCGTTGAGGTTGTCGCCCATGTCGTTGAAGAAGAGGTTGTCGAGGTCAGGGAAGAAGTCGTCGTCGGTGAAGTCGTGGCTGCCAGCAGTCGCGAGAGTGCGCTCCCCAGATTTCAAAAGCGCCCGCCGAATGGAGCGCAGGAGGGAATGGCTGTAGGGGACGTTGCGGCCGTCGAATGGAGCGCGGGAGTAGCACACGAAGCAGTAGATGGTGTCCTTACTAGTACTCCCTAGTCTCTATCTATCTATATCTATATATATCTACTCTTATAGAAAGCCGAGTTGGTGATGATGGTATGCCTGCCATCTTGTAATATAGATCGTCCGATCTATATCTGACGAATAGAAAGCCAACTATGAAAATTTTACAAAAGATACCCGCACCTCTCTCCACATTTACAGATAAGGCCTTACCTCGTGCTCCTCCCTATGTCTCTATCTCTACTACTTTTTTTATAACAAATCGAATAGTGTTGTGCCGTCCGCTGCACAACCGGCTGAACACGCCTCCTGGCCTCCATCATCACCAACTTAGTCTTTTATAGGAGTAGGAGTAGAGAAAAAACCGAGTTGGTGATGATGGTGTGCCGTGCAATGCACGGGCATCTTGTTATTTTTTTGCATATAAGTCCAAACACCATGTTTTAAACGGGCGAGGCAAGGCAGGGCGACGGCCCTGGCGGAGGGCGTCGCCGTCCGGGGGAGGACGAGGCCGGCACGGGCGGCGAGCAGTGTGCGGCGTAGGCGCGGGCGGCGTGACAGAGGAGGCAGGCGAACGAGGCAGCAGGGACGTGCATGAGGGGGCGCGGCCGTGCGCGGCCGTGCGGGGCCATGGCGAGGGCGCGCTCGGGCGCGGCGGCAGCGAGCAGAGGGACTCGCATGGGCACGGGCGAGGCAAAGGCGGGTGGGGTGGAGGGCACGACTGGTTGCGCGTGCGGAGGCACGCCGGTCAGGGCGAGGCCATGGTGAGCAGGGGTGCGGGTGCGTCGCGCGCGGTGGAGCCACGCGAGTGGGCTGTTGAGGCCCGAACGGAGACAAAGGAGAGAGGAGGACTGGGGTCCTCGCCGCGGGCGTAGGGTTCGGGGCAGTGGGGGTTGAGCCGTTGAGGAGGAGGACGGGGACGACCGGGCGACGGGGTCCGGCGGGTGAGCGGTCTGGGTGCGACGGGGTCAAACGGCGGGCATCGCGGTTCATTCGGGGCGGCGTCCTGGACGGGGGGTTTGTTCCCCTTCCCGATCCAGATCTGGATTGGGGGATGGAGGAGAGAGCGACGTGGGGGGGGGAGTGGAAGCGATCGTGGGTTAGGGTTTCTGGTAGTGGGGGTTATAGGCGGGATGGGCCAGCCTGGTGGCCCGCTTGGGCCGTTCGGCCCAGCGGAGGGGGGTTTGCTTTTCTCTCTTTCTGTTTTCTATTTTGTATTTTCCTTTTCATTTATTTATTTTTCTTTTCTGTTTTGGCCAATTGTTTGGGCACCAAATGAGTTTTGTAAAATATGAGAGCTGGCCCACAAATCACAGCACAATATATCCTACCACTAAAAACTAGTTTGGGGTAAATATCATTTCATAATTATTTTGTATTAATAAAAAGGTTATTAAATAATGTTTTCAACCACCGTTTGAGGTTGTTTAAGTCACTTATCAAATTTCAATAATGTTGTTTACAATTTTATCATAGCCTCTGATTTATCTACTATTTATTGAACATTTTAGTTTTAATATTTGAAAACTTTTATTGTTTGCTTGGTTCTGAATTTGAATTTGAATCGGTTTCGAACTAATGCGAGACTAGCAACAATAACCGAGGTGACGTGGCATCGTTAACGTGGGATTATTGTAGCCTAATTATCCGGGTGTCACATGGGGGGGCGAATCCTACTAGGAGTGGAGTCCTAATAGGACTCGCACCCCCCCATGGCGTGCCCCTCCTGGCCGCCGGCCTCCTCCCCCCTCCTTTATATACGGGGGCAGGGGGCACCCCAAAGTCACAACATTGTCTTAGCCGTGTGCGGTGCCCCCCTCCACCGTTTACTTCTCCGATAGCATCATCATAGTTCTTAGGTGAAGCCTTGCGCAGATCACATCACCAAGACCGTCATCATGCCGTCATGCTGACGAAACTCTCCCTCGACCCTCTGCTGGATCAAGAGTTTGAGGGACATCATCAAGCTGAAGTGTGCTGAACTCGGAGGTGTCGTACATTCGGTACTAGATCGGTTCGATCGTGAAGACGTTCGACTACATCACCCACGTTAACCTAACGCTTCCGCTTTCGGTCTACGTGGGTACGTTGACACACTCTCCCCCTCTCGTTGCTATGCATCTCCTAGATAGATCTTGCGTGATCGTAGGAAATTTTTTGAAATTACATGCTACGTTCCCCAATAGTGGTATTAGATCCAGGTCTATGCGTAGATCATATGCACGAGTAGAACACAAAGAGTTGTGGGCGATAATAGTCATACTGCTTACCACTAATGTCTTACCTTGATTCGGCGGTATTGTTGGATGAAGTGGTGCGGACCAACATTACATGACCACATTCATGAGACCGGTTCTACCGACGTGATTTGCACACAGGTGGCTGGCGGGTGTCTATTTCTCCAACTTTAGTTGAATCAAGTTTGACTACGGCCAATCCTTGTTGAAGGAAAAAACAGCACACTTGACGAAAAATCGTTGTGGTTTTGATGTGTAGATAACAACGGTTCTAGCTAGAAGCCCGTAGCATCCATGTAAAACCTGCAACAACAAAGTAGAGGACGTCTAACTTGTTTTTGCAGGGCATGTTGTGATGTGATATGGTCAAGACATGATGTGATATAAATTGTTGTATGAGATGATCATGTTTTGTAACAAAGTTATCGGCAACTGGCAGGAGCCATATGGTTGTCGCTTTATTGTATGAAATGCAATTGCCATGTAATTGCTTTACTTTATCACTAAGCGGTAGCGATAGTCGTAGAAGCAATAGTTGGCGAGACGACAATGATGCTATGATGGAGATCCAGGTGTCAAGCCCGTGAAATGGAGATCATGACGGTGCTTTGGAGATGGAGATCAAAGGCACAAGATGATGCATAAAATATAAACATCAAATGCAATCAAAATATGTGACATGATATGGCCATCATCTTATTTTGCTTAGTACGGCAGTAGTATTATAAGATGATCCCTCACTAAATTTCAAGGTACAAGTGTTCTCCCTGAGTATGCACCGTTGCTACAGTTCGTCGTGCCGAGACACCACGTGATGATCGGTTATGATAAGCTCTACGTTCACATACAGCGGGTGCAAGCCAGTTTTGCATGTGCAAAATACTCGGGGTTAAACTTGACGATCATATCGTATGTAGATATGGCCTTGGAACACTGAGACCGAAAGGTAAAACGTGAATCATGTAGTAGATATGATCAACATAGAGATGTTCACCATTGAAAACTACTCCATCTCACGTGATGATCGGACATGGTTTAGTTGATATGGATCACGTGATCATTTAGATGACTAGAGAGATGTCTGTCCAAGTGGGAGTTCTTTATTAATATGATTAATTGAACTTTAATTTATCATGAACTTAGTCCTGATAGTTTTTTTTGCATATCTATGTTGTTGTAGATCAATGGCCCATGCTACCGTTCCCTAGAATTTTAATGCATTCCTAGAGAAAGCTAAGTTGAAAGATGATGGTAGAAACTACACGGAGTGGGTCCGTAACTTGAGGATTATCATCATTGCTGCACAGAAGAATTATGTCCTTGAAGCACTGCTAGGTGCAAGGCCTGTTGTAGGAGCAGATGCTGATGTTATGAACGTCTGGCAAGCTCGATCTGATGACTACTCGATAGTTCAGTGTCTCATGCTTTACGGCTTAGAATCGGGACTTCAAAGACGTTTTGAACGTCATGGAGCATATGAGATGTTCCAAGAGTTGAAGTTAATATTTCAAGCAAATGCCCGAGTTGAGAGATATGAAGTCTCCAATAAGTTCTATAGTTGCAACATGGAGGAGAATAGTTATGTCAGTGAACACATACTCAGATTGTCTGGGTACCATAACCACTTGACTCAGCTGGAAGTTAACCTTCCTCATGATAGTGTCATTGACAGAGTTCTTCAATCACTGCCACCAAGCTGTAAAGGCTTCGTGATGAACTATAATATGCAAGGGATGGAAAAGGCAATTCCCGAGCTCTTCGCAATGCTAAAGGCTACGGAGGTAGAAATCAAGAAGGATCATCAAGTGTTGATGGTTAACAAGACCACTAGTTTCAAGAAATATGGCAAAGGGAAGAAGGGGAACTTCAAGAAGAATAGCAAGCAAGTTGCTACTCCCGGGAAGAAACCCAAGTCTGGACCTAAGCCTGAAACTGACTGCTTCTACTGCAAAGGGACTGGTCACTGCAAGCGGAACTGCCCCCAAGTATTTGACGGATAAGAAGGATGGCAAAGTGAAAGGTATATTTGATATACATGTTATTGATGTGTACCTTACTAATGCTCGTAGTAGCGCTTGGGTATTTGATACTAGTTCTGTTGCTCATATGCAACTCGAAAAAAGGGCTATGGAATAAACGAAGATTGGCTAAGGACGAGGTGATGATGCGCGTCGGAAATGGTTCCAAGGTCGATGTGATCGCCGTCGGCACGCTACCTCTACATCTACCTCCGGGATTAGTTTTAGACCCGAATAATTGTTATTTGGTATCAGCGTTGAGCATGAACATTATATCTGGATCTTGTTTGATGCGAGATGGTTATTCATTTAAATCAGAGAATAATGGTTGTTCTATTTATATGAGTAATATCTTTTATGGTCATGTACCCTTGATAAGTGGTATATTTTTGTTGAATCTCGATTGTAGTGATACACATGTTCATAATACTGAAGTCAAAAGATGCAAAGTTAGTAATGATAGTACAACTTATTTGTGGCATTGCCGTTTAGGTCATATTGGTGTAAAGCGCATGAAGAAAATCCATGCTGATGGGCTTTTGGAATCACTTGATTATGAATCACTTGATGCTTGCGAACCATGCCTCATGGGCAAGATGACTAAGACTCCGTTCTCCCGAACAATGGAGCGAGCCACTGACTTATTGGAAATAATACATACCAATGTATGCGGACCGATTAGTGTTGAGGCTCGCGGCGGGTATCGTTATTTTCTTACCTTCACAGATGATTTGAGCAGATATGGGTATATCTATTTAATGAAACATAAGTCTGAAACATTTGAAAAGTTCAAAGAATTTCAGAGTGAAGTGGAAAATCATCGTAACAAGAAAATAAAGTGACTACGACCTGATCGCGAAGGCGAATATTTGAGTTACGAGTTTGGTCTTCATTTGAAACAATGTGGAATAGTTTCACAACTCACGCCACCTAGAACACCACAGTGTAATGGTGTGTCCGAACGTTGTAGCCGTACTTTATATGATATGGTACGATCTATGATGTCTCTTACTGATTACCACTATCGTTTTGGGGTTATGCTTTAGAGACGGCTGCATTCACGTTAAATAGGGCACCATCTAAATTCGTTGAGATGACACCATATGAACTGTGATTTGACAAGAAACCTAACCTGTCGTTTCCCAAAGCTTGGGGTTGTGATGCTTATGTGAAAAAGCTTCAACCTGATAAGCTCGAACCCAAATCACATAAATGTGTCTTCATAGGATACCCAAAAGAAACTGTTGGGTACACCTTCTACCACAGATCTGAAGGCAAGATATTCGTTGCTAAGAATGGATCCTTTCTAGAGAAGGAGTTTCTCTCGAAAGAAGTGAGTGGGAGGAAAGTAGAACTTGATGAGGTAATTGTACCTTCTCCTGAATTGGAAAGTAGTTCATCACAGAAATCAATTCTAGTGATTCCTACACCAATTAGTGAAGAAGCTAATGATGATGATCATGAAACTTCAGATCAAGTTACTACCGAACCTCGTAGGTCAACCAGAGTATGGTCCGCACCAAAGTGGTAAACTAATCCTATTCTGGAAGTCATGTTACTAGACCATGATGAACCTACAAACTATGAGCAAGCGATCATGAGCCCAGATTCTGTGAAATGGCTTGAGGCCACGAAATCTGAGATGGGATCCATGTATGAGAACAAAGTGTGGACTTTGGTGGACTTGCCCGATGATCGGCAAGCCATAGAAAATAAATGGATCTTCAAGAAGAAGACTGACGCTAACGGTGATGTTACTCTCTACAAAGCTCGACTTGTTGCGAAAGGTTTTCGACAAGTTCAGGTAGTTGACTACGATGAGACCTTCTCACTCGTAGCGATGCTTAATTCTATCCGAATCATGTTAGCAATTGTCGCATTTTATGATTATGAAATTTGGAAAATGGATGTTAAAACTGCATTCCTTAATGGATTTCTTAAAGAAGAGTTGTATATGATGCAACCAGAAGGTTTTGTTGATCCAAAAGGTGCTAACAAAGTGTGCAAGCTCCAGCGGTCCATTTATGGATTGGTGCAAGCCTCTCGGAGTTGGAATATACGCTTTGATAATGTGATCAAAGCATATGGTTTTATACAGACTTTTGGAGAAGCCTGTATTTATAAGAAAGTGAGTGGGAGCTCTCTAGCATTTCTAATATTATATGTGGATGACATAATGTTGATTGGAAATAATACATAATTTCTGGATAGCATAAAAGGATACTTGAATAAGAATTTTTCAATGAAAGACCTCGGTGAAGCTGCTTATATATTGGGCATCAAGATCTATAGAGATAGATCAAGACCCTTAATTGGACTTTCACAAAGCACATACCTTGATAAAGTTTTCAAGAAATTCAAAATGGATCAGTCAAAGAAAGGGTTCTTGCCTGTGTTACAAGGTGTGAAGTTGAGTCAGACTCAATGCTCGACCACTACAGAAGATAGAGAGAAAATGAAAGTCATTCCCTATGCCTCAACCATAGGTTCTATCATGTATGCAATGTTGTGTACCAGACCTGATGTGTGCCTTGCTATAAGTTCAGCAGGGAGGTACCAAAGTAATCCAGGAGTGGATCACTGGACAGCGGTCAAGAACATCCTGAAATACCGGAAAAGGACTAAGGATATGTTTCTTGTTTATGGAGGTGACAAAGAGCTTGTCGTAAATGGTTACGTCGATGAAAGCTTTGACACTGATCTGGATGACTCTAAGTCGCAGACCGGATACATATTTATATTGAATGGTGGAGCTATCCATTGGTGCATTTCTAAGCAGAGCGTCGTGGCAGGATCTACGTGTGAAGCGGAGTACATAGCTGCTTCGGAAGCAGCAAATGAAGGAGTCTGGATGAAGGAGTTCATATCTGATCTAGGTGTAATACTAGTACATCGGGTCCAATGAAAATCTTTTGTGACAATACTGGAGCAATTACCTTGGTGAAGGAATCCAGATTTCACAAGAGAACCAAACACATCAAGAGATGCTTCAACTCCATCCGTGATCAAGTCAAGGAGGGAGACATAGAGATTTCCAAGATACATACGGATCTGAATGTTGCAGGCCCGTTGACTAAGCCTCTTCCACAAGCAAAACATGATCAGCACCAAGACTCCATGGGTGTTAGAATCATTACTATGTAATCTAGATTATTGACTCTAGTGCAACTGGGAGACTGAAGGAAATATGCCCTAGAGGCAATAATAAAGTTGTTATTTATATTTCCTAATATCATGATAAATGTTTATTATTCATGCTACAATTGTATTAACCGGAAACTTAGTACATGTGTGAATACATAGACAAAACAAAGTGTCCCTAGTATGCCTCTACTTGACAAGCTCGTTAATCAAAGATGGTTATGTTTCCTGACCATAGAAATGTGTTTTCATTTGATGAATGGGACCACATCATTAGAGAATGATGTGATGGACAAGACCCATCCGTTAGCTTAGCATAATGATTCTTAAGTTTTACTGCTATTGCTTTCTTCATGACTTATACATGTTCCTCTAACTATGAGATTATGCAACTCCCGAATACCGGAGGAACACCTTGTGTGCTATCAAATGTCACAACGTAACTGGGTGATTATAAAGATCCTCTACAAGTGTCTCTGAAGGTGTTTGTTGGGTTGGCATAGATCGATATTAGGATTTGCCACTTCGTGTATTGGAGAGGTATCTCTGGGCCCTCTCGATAATACTCATCACTATAAGCCTTGCAAGCAATGTGACTAATGCGTTAGTTACGGGATGATGCATTATGGAACGAGTAAAGAGACTTGTTGGTAACGAGATTCAACTAGGTATGAAGATACCGACGATCGAATCTCGGGCAAGTAACATATCAATGACAAAGGGAACAACGTATGTTGTTGTGCGGTTTGACCGATAAAGATCTTTGTAGAATATGTAGGAACCAATATGAGCATCCAGGTTCCGCTATTGGTTATTGATCGAGATGTGTCTCGGTCATGTCTACATAGTTCTCAAACATGTAGGGTCCGCATGCTTAACGTTCGATGATGATTTGTATTATGAGTTATGTGTTTTAGTGACCGGAGTTTGTTCGGAGTCCCGGATGAGATCACGGACATGACGAGGAGTCTCGAAATGGTCGAGAGGTAAATATCGATATATTGGAAGGTTACATTTGGACACCGGAATGGTTTCGGGAAGTTTCGTATAAGTATCAGCGTACCGAGAGGTTACGAGAACCCCCCCCCCCCCCAGGAGAGTAATGGGCCAACATGGGCCTTAGTGGAGGAGAGAGGGCCGGCCATAGGAGGTGGCGCCCCCCACCCCCTTGCCAATCCGAATTGGACAAGGGGTGGGGGCGGTGCCCCCCATTCATTCTCCTACTCCCTCTCTCTTTTCCCTTTGCTACTCCGGAAAAAGGAAAAAGGTGGGGGGGCCGAATCCTACTAGGAGTCGAGTCCTAGTAGGACTCCCCCCATGGCGCGCCCCTCTTGGCCGCCGGCCTCCTCCCCCTCCTTTATATACAGGGGTAGGGGCACCCCAAAGGCACAACATTGTCTTAGTCGTGTGCGGTGCCCCCTCCACTATTTACTCCTCCGATAGTATCATCGTAGTGCTTAGGCAAAGCCCTGCGCGGATCACATCACCAAAACCGTCATCACGCTGTCGTGCTAACGAAACTCTCCATCGACCCTCTGCTGGATCAAGAGTTCGAGGGACGTCATCAAGCTGAACGTGTGTTGAACTCGGAGGTGCCGTACATTCGGTACTAGATCGGTTGGATCGTGAAGACGTTCGACTACATCAACCGTGTTAGCCTAGCGCTTCCGCTTTCGGTCTATGAGGGTACGTTGACACACTCTCCCCCCTTGTTGCTATGCATCTCCTAGATAGATCTTGCATGATCGTAGGAATATTTTTGAAATGGTATGCTATGTTCCCCAACAGCAATTACACAAGCTGTATCATCAATTTCGCCCTGATTAACTAGAGGAACAGCATCAAAATACAACATCTTGTACCTAACTGATCTAGCCTCTTCTTCACTTTCAGTAAAATCTGTTTGACCTGTTATCCGGACAGTTTCAACTCTTGCCTTCTTAGTCCACCTTTTCATGATATGACAATCTGGAATCTTTGATAAACCCCTAATCAACATTATCTGCATTTTACCATACATATTATTAATGTTTGATATTTAATTAAGAAGTGTCTATGATCAAATAGTACTGATGAAACTCACTAGTTAATTAATAATAAACTTACTCCAATTGTATGGTTGCATATTACACCAAAATGCTGATATAAACCACATTCACAATTATAGTATCCAATCTTTTCATCAACCTTGATTATTTATTTCACTTTGCACCAAGCATCACGTGATTCTGCTTCAATATGCATCACCTCGAACATATTATCCTCTGAACTTTGTAGCAATATATACTTGGTTGATTTAACAAATTCCTTTTTGAATAGAGAGTACACTCTTGGTGTGTATATTGTAGAAGCATGTTTCTCTAGAAGATATCCAAACTGCAGTTTAATACTTCTCTGCAAATATAATTTATATGTTAATGTTATGACATTTAACATAAGAATAGTTAATACAAAGTATAAATATGTATTCTTATCAAGTAATTCAATAAAATTACCTGTTTCGAATTCCTCTCGGCCATGGCATCACAACTTTCTCTATCATCTATTAGCTTTGTATATTGAGTAACAAAAGATTTGCAAACAGTATATATATATATATATATATATATATATATATATATATATATATAAACACTATTCTGATCACGGGATCAGAATAATATTCTGATCACAACCTGAACTGCCCGAGTAACGGGCCTGAACTTCCCTCTGTACGAACCCAACCTTCGTGCTATCTTCGCAACCGTGCCTTCTACCGCGAGTTTTTCTGATCATTCGTGTTGTTTGTGATGTAAGTGTAATGGGGAACAGTTTTTCAGAACCTAAATGCTTGTTTTAATTCGCAATCTAGCATGTTGGTGGATTTGCTCTCGGGCGGCGATGAACATGGGTCTGTTACATGTTTTTTGCATGTACTGGATGTTCTATAATCTCTAACAGGATGAGAATTGGGTTTATGTACGACTTTACTGCATGTTTTGTTGTTATTTTTGAACGAATTCGATTTGGTGTTCCGCCAGCTCTGTTCTTCGTCCGCGGGAGTGATTCTAGCCGATGTTCAAGATTTTTAGTTTTGCTGTTCAAATTGGTGGCGGATTCACGTGCATTACTGAGACAGAATGATGCCCATGTTGTTAATTTGATTATGCGGGCTCATACAAATCGAAATCCGACGATTGGATCTTCTGCCTCCCACCGTGGTTTTCTGTTCGAGGGACAATCTGATGAGGATCATTTTCTTGTTGTGGATTGGATCATTCATTCATTCCGAGAATGTGGATTGGATCTTCTGCCTCCTGCGGTGGTTCATTCTTCGAGCGGACAGCTTGATGGCGGATCATTTTTTGTTGTTTTATCTAGAGTATGACGACGTTCGAAATGGCTGTTTACGTGTTCGAATTTACCCAAACAATTAAATCTGGGAATCAAATATGTTCCGATTTGTTTTTTCAATCATTTTACATTCTGTTGTACAAGCTGGACTGCTATAACATCCGTAGTTGAACTTCTGTGATTCTATTCTGACGAATGGAAAACATAATGTTATCGTGGAGTCACAAGAGAAGCACATATTTTATAAATTTTCTGATTTATGAAGCTAATTTGTGAACTTACCTTTATTCAGAACATTTGATTAGTTAACTTACGCCTCGTGGCATTTTGTTTCTTCGACACTAAACAATATTTTATTCCTAAGGTGTTTCCTTCTTGGTTTTTTATGTCACAACAATGAAACTTTTCATGAATGCAGGTCCATCTTTTTGACATTAATATTCCAGGACAGAGTACATTCCAGGAATCAAAAACCCTTACTGCTAGGCAGGATCTTATTGTTGTTGACACAAGTTTGTCTTATTACTTTGCTGTAATAAACCACACTAGGATTAGGTAACTCTCAAATCAGAAGGTATTCGACGTGTCCCTAACTTTTTGTCTGGGTTATATAAATTAAGGTTTACAAACAGAACATGTTTATGATTGATGTTGATATTTTTAAAGCCATACCTTTCCATATGGGCTTCCCATGTTTCTTGGCTCTAAGAATCTCCTTCAGATATGTTATTTAAGCTTTCAATACTCATTGTTCGTTCAGTTCTACTTCCTAGATTTCTTCTGCAATTTGTTGTAGCTAGTGTGTAAGTGTGGAGCTAGACTTCTTTTTTATTATTGGTTGAACTTCTGGTTTTCCACATTGCATTCCACATTTGCAAGGCGAAGGTGCATGGTCCTCTATATTTGCTTCGGTTTTTTTTTGTAATTTTAATTCTTCAGATGTTCTTTATAGACTTTTGTCTCGTGAGCAATCATGGGATTAGCCCAAGTATGCATGCACTTTTTTCTAGATCATCTAAGGGTCATTATAGGAGCCGCACTTCTTTGGTGTTCATATGTGAACTTCTGCTTTTCCTTCTTTTGCAAGGTAATGCTGCAATTCCTTGTTATTTCTTTCTTTTTTATGTTATTTTCATTCTTTTGCATTGGTTTGGATTTTTTTTGACTTGGTCCCGTGAGCAACCATGGACTTGGCCGACGGGTATGCATATATTTTTTATTTTTTCTAGAATGTTTTTGTACTTATAATAGTTGTTGGTCTTCACTGAATAACTATCCTGAACTTCTGTATGATAATCGTTTTTAACATGTTAATTTGAGGTTTTAAAACACCTCGAACTTCTATATCTTCACTATTTGAACTTCTTATTTATAATTTTGTTTGTTATTTTTGGATTTAAATATTTGTAGACATTGAAATCGACATTGCGCCTATTGACAAATGCGGTAGCGCAAGGCCGAGCATGGGGGAGGGGGGTCGGGACCCCCCCCCCCCCCTCCTCCTGCGAGGCCGAGACAGGAACGAGCCGGAGCAGGCGACGAAGCGGCGTGCCACGTCGTCGCATGCGGAGGCGAGTCCGTCACATCCGTGACCCCACTATCTATCATAGGGTTTTTAGGGTTTAGGGTGCGTGCGGTGGGGGTGGAAACAGAATAACCGCATTGCGTCCTATCAAATCCTAGCGCGCAGCATTGCGGTAGCGTGAGGCCGAGCAGGGGGAGGGGGGTCGGGACCCCCCCTCCCCTCCCCCTGCGAGGCCGAGACAGGAACGAGCCGGAGCAGGCGACGACGCGGCGTGCCGCGTCATTGCATGCGGAGGCGAGTCCATCACATCCGTGACCCCACTATCTATCTTAGGGTTTTTAGGGTTTAGGGTGCGTGCGGTGGGGGTGGAAACAGAATAACCGCATTGCGTCCTGTCAAATCCTAGCGCGCAGCAATCTGGTAGCGCGAGGCCGAGCAGGGGGGGAGGGGGGTCGGGACCCCCCCCCCCCTCCCTTCCCCCTGCGAGGCCGAGACAGGAACGAGCCGGAGCAGGCGACGACGCGGTGTGCCGCGTCATCCCATGCGGAGGTGAGTCCGTCACATCCATGACCCCACTATCTATCTTAGGGTTTTTAGGGTTTAGGGTGCGTGCGGTGGGGGTGGAAACAGAATAACCGCATTGCGTCTTGTCAAATCCAAGCGCGCAGCAATACGGTAGCGCAACGCCGAGTAGGGGGGAGGGGGGTCGGGACCCCCCCCCCTCCCCTCCCCCTGCGAGGCGGAGATAGGAACGAGCCGGAACAGGCGACGACGCGGTGTGCCGCGTCGTCGCATGCGGAGGCGAGTCCGTCACGTTCGTGACCCCACTATCTATCTTAGGGTTTTTAGGGTTTAGGGTGCGTCTTTTAGTTAGATATGAACTTCATCTATTTTTGTACTTGAACTTCTTCTTTTTGTTTCTTTGGGTTTATTTATTCTTATTCCTTTACTTCTTTCATTAGAGTACTTGAACTTCTGTTCTTTATGTTTTGAACTTCTTTCTCTTGTTTTTTTAGGTGCATATTTATGTATGTATTTTTCTTCCTTTGGTAGTGTATTTGCCATCTATTTTTGGTTTTAAGGATATTAGTAGTGCTGTTGTGTGATCTTATCTCATTATAATAGATGCATTCAAATGGTGCATTCATTTATCTATAGATGTATTTACTTTTTTAGCTGTTGGGGGGGGGGGTAAAACTGTAATTTCTCCTGCGTTGCAAGTCCCACGACGGAGAGGCATTAATTGACCATCCCCCTTGCCACCACCTGTCAGAAAACCCCTCTTCATCTGTCGCTCGCTCTCCCCACCCTCTCCGTCGCTCCGCTGCCTTCGTCGCCTGCAACTCCTCCCGATTTCTCCGCCCCTGTCCCCTGCCCTAGTGAGTGGAGTAACCGGCGCAGGCCCCCGCTCCTATTTCTCCCCCAGCCCCGCTCTCCCTTGCCCAGCCCGCTCTCTCCTGCTCCGAAGCGAGGGCAGCAACTGCCTACGCGGTTGCAAGGTGCGCGTGGCGTCGTAGGGAGTTGAAGAACCGCCGTGGATTCGTGCGTGTGGGGGTCGTCTGGAGAGGTACAAGTGCTGCCCTAAAAGAGCGTTATATCGACTAGAGCGGGGGTGAATAGGCGATTTTTATGAATTCTTCACTAAGGAATTTGCGGGTGAGGAAATTCCTTAGCGAAGAACTACTTGCAGAGGAATAAGTACTCAGAAGTAAACATAACAGGATACAAGCATGGTCATCATGATGAAATGAAGACAAGCACAGAGTACAGAAAGCGTAAACACAGGATAACACAAGATGAAGACAAACAGACTGAAGAAATTGAACTGAGGAAATTGAGAAAGTCTTCAGTCAAAGTCTTCAAAAATAGATATGAACAAGTGCATAACACAGTTATGAGGAAATGAAAGAGTTGAGGAAATAGAACCAGTTGGCTTGGTGAAGACAATGATTTGGTAGACCAGTTCCAACTGTTGTCTCAGTTGTACATCCGGTTGGAGCGGCTAGGTATTTAAACCTGAGGACACACAGTCCCGGACACATAGTCCTCACCGTATTCTCCTTGAACTAAGGTCACACAGACCTCATCCAATCACTCATGGTAAGTCTTCAGGTGACTTCCGAACCTTCACAAACTCGGTCACTCGACAATCCACAATTCCTCTTGGATGCTCTAGACCATGATGCCTAACCGTCTAGAAGAAGCACGGGCTTCAAAGGTAACAAGCGTCGGATCCATGCAGGATCAATCTCTTCAGTGATGCTCAATCACTTTGGGATTGTAGGTGTTTGGGTTTGGGTTTGGGTTTTCCTCACTTGATGATTTTCGCTCAAAGTCCTCGGAGGATGGGATGCTCTCAAATGACAAGTGTCAGTTTCTCTCGGAGCAGCCAACCAGCTAGTGGTTGTAGGGGGGCGGCTATTTATAGCCTAGGGAGCAGCCCGATATGATAAGACATAAATGCCCTTCAATGATATGACCATTAGGTGGGAAGATATTTTGGGACAGCTGGCGCATAGCTCAGCAACGGTCGGAATTTTGAGTGTCTAATTCCTCAGGGCTATCATGTTCCTACTGTGTAGGCAATCCGCACTAGCGAATTCCTAACTCCTTAGTCAGAACAAATTCCTCAGAGACCAGAAGAACTTCGTCTCTGTCACTGAAGAATATGACTAAACTGTATGAGATTTCCAATGAATTCACTCGAAGGAATTGGTAGGTGTAGGATTTTGAGTTGAGCATCACATGGAAATTTTTCCTTAGTATTTCCTCGACCCCCTTTAACAATACGGTGTTTCCTATGACTCAAGAAAGAGAAAATGAAACTACGAAAAAAGAAGTCTTCACGCTTCATGTTCCTCGCATGAATACCAAGTCTTCAGGATTACACCAATTTCTTCACTTTCAAAGTCTTCAGAAAGTCTTCAGTCGAAGAACTTCATTTTTAGGGTCGACTTTATCTGTAAATATCAAACTCCTCATAGACTTATAGACCTGTGTACACTCACAAACGCATTAGTCCCTTAACCTATAAGTCTTCAATACACCAAAATCACTAAGGGGCACTAGATGCACTTACAATCTCCCCCTTCTTGTTCATTGATGACAATATAGGTTAAGTTTTCAACGGGGATAAACATATGAAGTGTAAATACTGACATTGAGGAATTTGATTACAAGATATAGAAGAACTCCCCCTGAAGATGTGCATAGTGAGGAATTTGCTTTTGAAGCAATGCACACTTGAAGAGTATAATCATGGAGATCTCCCCCTATATCTTGTAATTCATACACGCATTTGATATATAATATGAAGAATTTGAAATGCATGATGAAATATGGTGACTGATGTAATTCAGCATGCGTGCATTAACATTAGCGAGGAATAAGCATGCAGAAGATCACAGCATAAGTATCAGGTCACCATAGAGTTTAAGTTTACAACTCGATCCAGCAAAGTCATTAGAAGAACGAGAGTTGTAACTTAGCAAAAACGCCCATATAGATAGACCCTCTTGAAGACTAACTCAAATTTCTCCCCCTTTGTCATTGAATGACCAAAAGGATTGAAAATGAGGACTAACGCCCCTGAAGAATATCAAGTTGATGGAGGAGCGCCAGCGTTGTTGGCGTCGTTTGTCATAGTAGGGCCTGCTGCAGTGTCGTCCAAGTCTTCATGCTCGTCGGTTTCACGCGATGAAGAATATGAGATGGCCACCAAAGAAGGAACCTTAACCTTCTTGTATTTCTTCGGAGGAGGTGCAGACCAGTCAAAATCTTCCTTGAGACCCATTTTCTTCAGATCTCCTTCACCATATATGTGTGATAGAATTTCCCAGGTGCGACCGAAGACTTCATGGAGGTAGTAATGGTTTTTCTTCACGGCATTATGTGTAGAAGTCATGTTGTGAAGAATAGAACCAAACTGACGCTTAACCCATTTATGGTTCCGATCCACCTTCTGGTGAAGACTTAGCATAAGCTCACGGTCAGTCATCACACGAGGAGCAGTGGCTTGAGGATATTGCTTGGAAGCATTGGCAGCAGTGTCATGAGTGGCAGAATCATCATTGGTGGAATAAGATGCAGCTTTGCGGAACTGACCATCCAATGGACGAATGCCTTCATCAATGACAGCAGGAGCCTTGCCCTTTTCATCAGGAGAAGAATAGGTCCGCTTGAGGACTTCAATCGGGGGCAAGTAGGTGAGGTGATTCTGAAAATCAGCTTTGTAGTTGAGTGAAGACCTTGTTCTGATGAATCTCATAATCCATGGAGCATAAGGCTTCAACTCAAATGGTGACATTGCGACATTGGCCAGAGTCCTCATGAAGAAATCATGGAAGTTGACGGGAACGCCATGAATGATATTGAATAGCAGATTCTTCATGATGCCAATGACTTCTTCTTCATTCGAGTCGTGGCCCTTGATGGGACTCAATGTCTTCATCAAAATGTGATAGACAGTCCGAGGCACATATAGCAATTCCTTCACGAGGAATTTTGTTCTTGGGGCCTGACCTGGCTTCAGTGGCTTCATCAGCACTTGCATATAGTGGTTTGTAAGCTCAGGCTCTTGGTATGTGCAATGAGCAGCTTCAAGCGGAGGACTGAGAGGCAGAGCATGAAGCAATTCAGTAGCTGGTGCTTTGTAGTGAGTGTTTTCAGTCATCCAATCCAGCACCCATGAATTCACATCTTCAGAGTCTCCGGTGATGTGGAGCGTTGCATAGAATTGAAGAATGAGTTCTTCATTCTAATCACAGATGTCAGTGCAGAAATTTAACAGTCTAGCATCAGAAGAACACTGAGGACTGGCACGAAGCAGGTAGAGATTCCATATCCACATGAGGAATGTGCTCATGACCGAAGACTTTGTCTTTGTTGAACAACACTGGGGAATAAAAATTTGCCTGGCTAGCAGTCCAGAAACGCCTCTTTCTAATGCGAGCATAGTCATAGGGGTTGTAGTCAGTGAAGAATACATGCTCGCCGAAGAAATCATTAGGCTTGAATTTTTGTTTCCTTGAGAAAGGATCCTTTGGCTTGGGTTGAGGAGTGTCAGTCAGTTGCATCACTACCTCAGGAATCGCAATCTCAGGTTCTTTAGGCTGAGGAATTTCTGGTTCTTCTTCAGTGACAGCCTGGGTCTTCAATTCTTCATTTTCATTTTCTTCAGCACTAGTGGCTGGAATTTCTTCATGAACAGATGCAGTGGGTTGATTTTCTTCAGAGCCCATTTGAACAGTTTTTGAAGGGGACTGAGGGATTTGCTGCAATGGTGTGAAGAGTGGAGAGTTGGGGTGCTGACTTTCCCAAAAGTCATCATTGAGCACTGGTGTGGTACAGCCAATGTCCACATCTTCATCTTCCATTTCTTCAACGGCGGCCTCTTCAGCAGTAAACTAAGGCATAGGCGAGGAAACAACTTGAGGTGAAGGGATTGGATCCACTTCAATTTCTTCATCCAACTGCTCTGACGTAGCAGCAGAAGGATTCTCTTCATCTGATTCATCTGGAATCACATATTCTTCATCAAAAGGGACGATTTCCTTTGATGGCATGGTTGAGATAGGAACAACATCAATGGGGTTAGCAAATGAGCTTGTCAATTTCTTCATTTTCTTCGGTGCTGAAGAATCTGAAGGAGTAGATGCTTTCCTTTTCTTCACTGCTGCGTGCTCCACAGCCTTGGTCTTCTTAGCATCTGATGCAGATGGAAGAATTGGAGTTGGTGTAGGCAGGAGGAGCAGAGGAATCTGGTTGAATTTCTTCAGGCACAACTGATGCAGTTGCCCTAACTTCTTCATTTTCTTCAGGCGCATCGCTAGTGGATGCCCTGGCAATTTCTTCAGCGGCTAGAATGCAGTCATCAGCCCTGGAACTCACATTTTCTTCAGTAGCCTGAATATCATCAGTGGTGCTGGCATGTTCTTCAGTTGGCTGAGCATATGCTTCAGCCTGAGGATTTTCTTGTTGCGATGGGGCTGCAACGTTGGAGGTGAACTTCTTAGTCAGTTTAACAAACCTGACCTTGGATCCTTGCCAATCAGCATAGTAAGCATTGAAATCATCGTTGAGGGCTTTGATTTCAGACTGGATCTTCACAAGTTCATCAGTTGTCATAGAGACAATGTTGTTCTTCGGGAATTTCTCCTTCTTGTACTGCGCTTTCTTGATCTGCCTGGCCTTACTTCCATTTCTCTTCTTGAATGAAGTGAGTCAGCACATGATTTTGACCAGGAGTCAGCTTGAAATCGGGCATAGGAGCTTTGGGGTCCTTGTGCCAGAGATCAATGTAATCGAGGATCAACTTTGGATCCAAAAGCATTGGCACATCTGTGCCCTTGGCTCTAGCAGCCCTGACTTGCCTATCTCTGATGATTTCAGCAAGTTCATCATCATCAGCTTCGTCTTCATCAGATGGCACTTGGAAGGCAACCTGCTTCTTGTGAGGACTTGGTCGAGGACCTCGTCCAGCAGTGGTCTTCTTCTTCAGCAGAGAGGGGCCAGTTGAGGAATTTGGTGCAACTGAGGAACTTGCAGAAGCTCCTGAGGCAATAGAGATTCCTGTCGTCCTTTGGCACGTGGCGAGATGCACAGGTGCTGAGGATTTTGTCGGAGCAACTGAGGACTTTGGAGGAGGAGCAGGAGCAGCTTGAGGAATTGGCCGTGAGGGCTTTGAAGATTCTGGCCGTGAGGGCTTTGAGGATTCTGGCCGTGAGGGCTTTGAGGATTCTGGCCGTGAGAGCACTGCAGATGAAGCTCGTGGCTTAGGAGCAGGCTTCTTAGACATGGCCTTCTTCGGCTTGCTAGCAGAGGCCTCACTAGCAGCAGCAGCAGAGTCTTCGTTGAATTTCCTCACTGCTTCTCTGGCTCGTCAAGCCAGCTTGGCTTGGCGCTTGGCCCATTCATTAGGATAATCCTCACCGCGCTTGAGGCTAGTGGGATCTGCTTCTTGACCTAGTGCCAATGGAGGTCTTGAGCATGGAGGGTTGAGTGTGAATTTATTCATGTATTTTGGAGTAACATATCTGTACTCCCTCCACTCTCTTACCCATCTCCTCTCTATCTTCAGAATGCGCACTTTGCACTGATTTTTATCTTCTTCAGGGGGTGTACAGTATCCAGCATAGATGTCGTCAGGAATTTCAAAAGCAGTGTTGACCTCGAGCCTCTTTCCTCCTTTCTGTGGCTTCTTACCGTCAGCCATTTTCTTCAGATGAGGAATTTGGACAATGGAATTCTCTGAAGAAGTATGCAACTTTTCTTCGAGGAACGCTGCAAATGAGTTAAGTTGATGAGAACCTAGTGATTCAGCAGCGTACATGAGTACCTGTGAACAGAGTATAGTTGCGAGGAATTTGGAGAGGTCATATGCGTTCTCAGAAGGTTTTGTAAAAAAACAAGTTTGAGGAATTTGACCAGACAAGTCTTGAAGAATTTCACTAAGCTTTCTTTGCCTTAGGTTCCAGAGTTGTATAGATCAAAGATCCACACAATTGATGAATCTTGAAGAAAAACGTAGCTTAGAGAAATATATCAAGAACAGATGACATGTGAGGTGTTTTAGTGTGTGAGGATTTGAAGAAAAACACCTTTGAAGATTTTGTGGAAAACATTTGAATCAAAGAGGGTAGTAAAAGTAACTTTTAATTACCCTGGACGAAGAACACGACTAACTGTGAGGTGGAGATGTGAAGTTCATCAATGCAGATCGTCCACGCCCTAACTCGGCAGAGGAAGACAGCTACGGCGGCGGTGGAGTGAAGATTTCCGCGGCCGGCGCGAGTACGACGGCGATGAGGTCGAGGCAGTGAAGCTCTTCCTCACCGGCGATAATGAAGTAGCGGTAGCGCTAGGGTTTGAGAAGCTCGAGCGGGAGAGAGAGGTCGAGCGGAGTAAAGGAAGTGAGGAAGGGGAGGGGGTATTTATAGCCACAGTGAAAAACTGTTCGCCCGAAGATTTTGGACGAACATGCCCCTGACCCTTCTCATTCAACTGACACGAGTCACCCAAATACTGAGAAGTGGAGATCGTGTAAGATCGTCGGTGAATAGATAAGTATTATCGTGGAATGTGTAGCGGTTTGAGCGGCAAAGCCGAAAAATTAGATTGGATAAGTTTTAAAGTTTCGTTCGCAAATTCTTCAGCTGACAAGGACACAGTGAAGATTTTGAACGAGTGTCAAATAGAACGCACATGAAGAATTTGTGAATAGATTGGGTTGAGTATAGCATAGAGGGGGAAGGGTCCGATCACATTCACTTAGCAGAAAAAGCAACTTGAAGAAATAGCAATAAGTGAATGCTATAGAGGACATAAACTCATATATTATATAGCCAATGAAGAAAAACGACTGAAATAGTGAAGATAATGCAAAGTTGAAGAATATGAATAACTGAGGAATTTCAAACACTGAGGAAAAACTCAAATTGAAGATTTTTAACTTTTTGTGGTGGCGTGACCCACCGTATAAGAATGATGATTTCAGACACCGCGTACAATTATCATAGGGCTCTGAGAATCAAATTCTTTGTTAATTTATTCACACTTAGAGGGTTAGTCTTCATTGATTGAAGAAAAACGTTACTTCGTGTGTTGCACATCTAAGTCATCAATTTTGCATAAGTGTTAGGATGAGTGCCCTTTTCAAAGAACATTCGAAGATTCTAAGATATTTAGCTCACACCGCAACTTGCTAAATCTCTTCTCATCCAAGGGCTTTGTGAAGATATCGGCTAGCTGGTCTTCAGTCTTCACGTGCTCGATGGAGATGTCGCCCTTCAACACATGATCGCGAAGAAAATGATGACAAATCTGAATGTCCTTTGTCTTCGAGTGCTGAACTGGGTTGTGAGCAATCTTGATGGCACTCTCATTGTCACAATAGAGAGGCACATTCTTCAGGTTGATTTCGTAGTCCTTGAGGGTTTGCTTCATCCACAGCAGTTCTGCACAACACGAACCAGCGGCAATGTACTCAGCTTCAGCAGTAGATAGTGATACGCTGTTCTGTTTCTTCGAGGACCAACAGACCAAAGATCGTCCGAGGAAATGACATGTACCAGACGTTGACTTGCTATCCACACGGTCACCAGCATAGTCAGAGTCAGAATATCCAATGAGATCAAAAGCCGAGCCCTTGGGGTACCACAATCCAAGTGTTGGTGTGTGGGCTAGATATATACGAATATGCTTCACAGCCTTATGGTGTGATTCCTTCAGTGTAGCTTGAAATCGGGCACACATGCAAACACTAAGCATAATATCTGGCCTAGATGCACATAAGTATAATAAAGAACCAATCATGGAGCGGTATACCTTTTGATCAAAGTCAATACCATTTTCATCAGTGCATAGATGGCCATTTGTGGGCATAGGGATTTTGACGCCTTTGCAATCTTGCATGCCGAATTTCCTCAGTACAACCTTGAGGTATTTCTCTTGAGATATGAATATGTCATTGCGTTGTTGACGAATCTGAAGACCTAAGAAGAATTTCAACTCTCCCATCATAGACATTTGATATTCTTCACTCATCATATAGGCAAATTCATCACTATAATGTTGGTCAGTACATCCAAAGATAATATCATCAACATATATTTGGCACACAAACAGTTCACCATCATAAGATTTAGTGAAAAGAGTAGGGTCGAGTGAACCGGGTTTGAAGCCTTTCTTCATGAGGAATTCCTTCAAAGTATCATACCACGCCCGAGGGGTCTGCTTGAGGCCATAGAGGGCCTTATTGAGTCTAAAGACTTTGTCAGGATGCTTTGGATCTTCAAAACCTGGGGGTTGAGCAACATATACTTCTTCCTCAAGATTACCATTGAGGAATGCACTTTTCACATCCATTTGATATAAGATGATATCATGATGGTTAGCATAAGCAAGTAATATGCGAATAGCCTCAAGTCTAGCAACAGGTGCAAAAGTTTCATCGGAATCAATTCCTTCAACCTATGTGTAGCCTTGAGCTACAAGCCGTGCCTTATTCCTCACCACAAGGCCATTTTCATCTTGCTTGTTGCGATAGATCCACTTTGTGCCAAGGATATTATGCTTGCGAGGATTTGGACGTTTAACCAGTTCCCAGACGTTGTTGAACTCGAATTGATGCAATTCATCTTGCATAGCCTGAATCCACTCATGCTCCAGAAATGCTTCATCTACCTTAGTGGGCTCTGTGATAGAGACAAAATCATAGTGCCCACAAAAGTTAGACAAATATGAAGCTTTTGAGCGTGTGAGAGGACCTGGAATGTTGATGTCACTGATGATCTTTTCAACTTGCACTTCTTTTGCAACGCGACGATGAGCGGGTTGTCGTTGAGGAATTTGATCAGCATTTTCTTCAATATCATTTTCCTCAGGTGCATCAGCATGACGTACTTCACGCTCTAGAATGACTTCTTCAGTAGGAATGACATCCTCAGTAGCCTTGAACTTGATGGTTTCCTCAGGAGACTGTTCATCTAGCACAGGAGGTAGGTGCTCTCTTTGCGAGTCATTAGTTTCATCGAACCGCACATCTACACTTCCAACAATCTTGTGAAGAACATTGTTGCAGACTTTGTAGGTGTGCGAGTCCTTTCCGTAACCAAACATAAAGCCTTAATGTGCTTTCAGTGCAAATTTAGCATTGTGATGAGGACATCTAATCCAACATTTAGCACCGAAGACTTTGAAATAACTCACATTGGGTTTCTTGTCAGTGAGAAGTTCATAGGCAGTCTTCTTGAAGAATTTGTGAAGATATACCCTGTTGATGATGTGGCATGCAGTGTAAATTGCCTCAATCCATAAGTGACGAGGCGTCTTGTACTCATCAAGCATAGTGCGAGCCATCTCAACAAGAGTTATGTTCTTGCGTTCCACGACGCCATTCTGCTGAGGAGTATAAGGAGCAGATAACTCATGAGTAATACCAAGTTCATCAAGATAGTCATCAAGACCAGAATTCTTGAACTCAGTTCCATTGTCACTTCTGATGTGCTTGATCTTCACACCAAAGTTGGTTGAAGCCCTCGAGGAAAATCGTTTGAAGACTTCCTGCACTTCATGTTTGTAAGTAAACTTGTGTACCCATGTGTAACGAGAGTAATCATCAACAATAACAAAGCCATAGAGAGATGCATCATTCGTGACTGCTGGGTAATGATTAGGACCAAAGAGGTCCATGTGAAGCAAGTCGAATGGTCGAGTAGTGGTCATGATAGTCTTCGCTGGATGCTTGGCATTGGTCATCTTTCCAGCTTCACAAGCTCCGCATAAGTGATCCTTGAGGAATTTGACATTCTCAATGCCAATGACATGCTTCTTCTTCGCAAGCGTGTGCAAATTCCTCATGCCGGCATGACCAAGTTGTCAATGCCATAGCCAGCCTTCTGAAGCTTTTGCAAGAAGACACACCGTTGGTTGTGGTCCTGTAGAGAATTAACAATATACAGATCTCCTATCCTAAAGCCTTCGAAGACTTTGGAATGGTCAGCTTCCATGATCACAACACAACGATACTTGCCAAAGACAACAACCATATCAAGATCACAAAGCATTGAGACAGACATGAGGTTGTATCCTAAAGACTCGAGAAGCATGACTTTGTCCATGTGTCGATCCTTTGTGATCGCAACCTTACCTAGACCCAATACCTTGCTTTTGCCTTTGTCAGCGAAGATAATATGCTTTAGATGCAATGGAGATAAGGGAATATCCATCAATAGACTCTTGTCACCAGTCATGTGATTTGTACATCCACTATCGAGGACCCACTCATTTGCTTTGGGTTGCTCATCTTGCAGATGAATTAGTGCAACTTACGAACTCATATACTTCATCGGTGAAGAATATGACATCAATTCATCAGATCAATTTCGTCAAACAGTAAAACATATATAGCAGAAGAGGACGTGAGAAATGAGGATTCATTACTTCATGATTAGCCTCCATCCATTCAGGCAATTTGTCAGGCCCCCAGCAAATTCTTCAGACGTTAAAGCACGTCTGGAGACCTGACCCTGCAGAAGAGATTAGTTCTTTTTCTTCACCACTCACATTTGAAGGGGTGGCAAAGAGTTCATCACTCTGCAAGCTCCATACGATAATGGTGGAATAGAAGCCAGACCATTTCGTTTCACATAAGAGGGGCTAGGGTAAGCATATGAATAAGCAGAGAAATTCTTGGAGGACTTATGAACATAATGGTTTGAAGAATAATGCACATATTCATAGCCCTTAGCTCTACCCTGCGAAACAGAGGGGTTAGCACGATGATGTTGATATGAGGACTTTGATCCTTTGGAGGAATTTGATCCACGTGAGGAATTTGGTCCGTATGAGGACTTGGATCCATATGAAGAATTTGGTCCATATGAAGAATTTGATCTGGGGTTCCTATTCTTCATAGGTGGTGTCATGATGACATTCACCTGAAGATTTTCAAGGCACTTTTTGGGAACCCAGATTTTCTTCACAGGGGAACCATTACTGCAGTTAGTGCCAACATATCTAGCAAATACTTCACCATTCTGATTTTTGAACAGTTTATAGTTGGAGTCAAATGACTCATCAGAAGAATGAGGAGATTCACATGTAAAGCCAGATAAATTGGATGGATCAACTGGAGGTCCCTTTGTAGCAACCCATGAGGTTTTGGGATACTGCTCAGGCTTCCAATATGTACCATCAGCATTGAGTTTCCTCTCAAAGGCAATACCCTCTTTCCTAGGGTTCCTGTTGAGGATCTGCTTTTTAAGCACATCACAAAGAGTCTGATGCCCTTTGAGGCTTTTGTACATGCCTATCACATACAATTCCTTCAACCCTGCATTGTCAGTGATACTAGCAATATCCTCAGATGAGGAATTAGTGATAGCAGAGACAGTTGAAGAATTTGTAGTATGTGAAGCATTTGAACATTCAGGTGAAGAATTAGCAGTTTCACATTCAATGTACTTTAAGCATGGAGGAATAAATTCTTCCTGAGAAGCACTGATTTGTTGACCAAGTAATGAATCGCGCTCCTTCTGAAGATCTTCATAACTCACTCTTAGCATCTCAAGATCTTGCTTTCTTTGAAGAAATTCATAGGAAAGCTTCTCATGGTCAGATAAGAGAGTGTTATGATGATTTTGAAGGTTGTCAAACTTAGACTGAAGTCTCTGAAGATTTTCAGTCGGAGTTTTAGAGCAATCCATTTCTTCACCCAACACATCGTCACTTTTGTCTAGCATGTTTTGAACCTTTTCAAGAGCCTTTTGTTGTTTCACAGCAATCTTAGCATGTTTAGAGTAGCTGGGCTTTAGGTTTTCATCAGATTCATCCTCACTAGATTCAGAGGAGGGATATTTCAGTACCTTGGCACCTTTTTCCATGAAGCAATAGGTGGGAGCGTAGTCATCCTCGCCTTCATCAGCCTTGTTGGTGAAGCCATTTTCCTCATAGTTGAAGATAGACTTGCTGACGAATGCAGTGGCGAGAGCTAGACTCGCCACACCCGACTTGGACTCCTCAGATGCCTCCTCTTCCTCATGTTCCTCAGTCTCAGCCTCAAAGTCCATTTCCTTGCCAATGAATGCCCGAGCCTTCTTGGAGCTGGTCTTCTTGTGAGATGAAGACTTTGAGGATTTTGATGATGAAGACTTTGAAGATTTCTTCTTCTTCTTTGAGTCATCAGAACTGTAATCCTTGTATTTCTTCTTATTTGATTCCTTTTCCCACTGAGGACAGTCTTGAATGTAGTGACCGGGTTTCTTGCACTTGTGACAAAGCCTCTTCTTGTAGTCACTAGATGAGGAATCATTGCTCCTTGAGGATTTTCCGAAACGACCACGTCTTGAGAACTTCTGGAATTTCCTCACGAGCAGTGCTAGCTCCTGGATTAGTTCTTCAGGATCACCAAAGCTACTATCAGAATCTTCACCTTCAGATTCAGAGACCGCCTTGGCCTTCAGGGCACGTGATCTTCCATAGCTCGAACCATAGAGATCTCTCTTCTCAGCAAGCTGGAACTCATGAGTGTTTAGCCTCTCGAGGATATCAGCAGGATCAAGTGACTTGTAATCAGCACGTTCTTGTATCATCAGTGCCAGAGTATCAAATGAGGAATCAAGTGATCTCAGCAATATCTTCACCACCTCATGGTTGGTGATGTCAGTGGCACCAAGTGCTTGAAGCTCATTTGAGATGTCAGTGAGGCGATCGAAGGTTTGCTGAACATTTTCATTGTCGAGTCTTTTGAAGCGGTTGAAGAGATTGCGAAGAACGTCAACACGAGAGTCGCATTGAGTTGAGACTCCTTCATTCACTTTGGACAGCCTATCCCAGATAAGCTTAGCAGTTTCCAAAGCACTCACTCTTCCATACTGCCCTTTGCTCAGATGGCCACATATGATGTTCTTCGCTTGAGAATCGAGTTGCTTAAATCTCTTCACATCGGTAGAGTTAAGTGAGGGTGAGACAGAGGGAACACCATTTTCCACAACATACCAGAGATCGTTATCAATTGCCTCAAGATGCATTCGCATCTTATTCTTCCGGTAGGGGTAGTCTGTCCCATCGAAGGTAGGACAGCCAGCAGAGACCTTGATCATACCTGCAGTCGACGTAACTGAAACTCCAGGAGGTTAAACCAAAATCACATAGGCCAAGGGAGTACCTTGCTCTGATACCAATTAAAAGTGTGTTATATCGACTAGAGGGGGGTGAATAGGCGATTTTTATGAATTCTTCACTAAAGAATTTGCGGGTGAGGAAATTCCTTAGCGAAGAACTACTTGCAGCGAAATAAATACTCAGAAGTAAACATAACAGGATACAAGCATGGTCATCATGATGAAATGAAGACAAGCACAGAGTATAGAAAGCGTAAACACAGGATAACACAAGATGAAGACAAACAATCTGAAGAAATTGAACTGAGGAAATTGAGAAAGTCTTCAGTCAAAGTCTTCAAACACAGATATGAACAAGTGCACAACACAGTTATGAGGAAATGAAAGAGTTGAGGAAATAGAACCAGTTGGCTTGGTGAAGACAATGATTTGGTAGACCAGTTCCAACTGTTGTCTCAGTTGTACATCTGGTTGGAGTGGCTAGGTATTTAAACATGAGGACACACGGTCCTCACCGTATTCTCCTTGAACTAAGGTCACACAGACCTCATCCAATCACTCGTGGTAAGTCTTCAGGTGACTTCCGAACCTTCACAAACTAGGTCACTTGGCAATCCACAATTCCTCTTGGATGCTCTAGACCATGACGCCTAACGGTCTGGAAGAAGCACAGTCTTCAAAGGTAACAAGCATCGGATCCACACAGGATCAATCTCTTCAGTGATGCTCAATCACTTTGGGTTTGTAGGTGTTTGGGTTTGGGTTTGGGTTTCCTCACTTGATGATTTTCGCTCAAAGTCCTCGGAGGATGGGATGCTCTCAAATGACAAGTGTCAGTTTCTCTCGGAGCAGCCAACCAGCTAGTGGTTGTAGGGGTGGCTATTTATAGCCTAGGTAGCAGCCCGACATGATAAGACATAAATGTCCTTCAATGATATGACCATTAGGTGGGAAGATATTTTGGGACAGCTGGCGCGTAGCTCAGCAACGCTCGGAATTTTGAGTGCCTAATTCCTCAGGGCTATCATGTTTCTCACTGTGTAGGCAATCCGCACTGGCGAATTCCTAACTCCTCAGTTAGAACAAATTCCTCAGAGACCAGAAGAACTTCGTCTCTGTCACTAAAGAATATGATTGACCTGTACGAGATTTCCAATGGCTTCACTCGAAGGAATTGGTAGGTGTAGGATTTTGAGTTGAGCATCACATGGAAATTTTTCCTTAGTATTTCCTTGACCCCCTTTAACAGTACGGTGTTTCCTATGACTCAAGAAAGAGAAAATGAAACTATGAAAACATAAGTCTTCACGCTTCATGTTCCTCGCATGAATACCAAGTCTTCAGGATTACACCAATTTCTTCACTTTCAAAGTCTTCAGAAATCCAAAGTCTTCAGTCGAAGAACTTCATTTTTAGGGGTCGACTTTCTCTGTAAATATCAAACTCCTCATAGACTTATAGACCTGTGTACACTCACAAACGCATTAGTCCCTTAACCTATAAGTCTTCAATACACCAAAATCACTAAGGGGCACTAGATGCACTTACATGCCCCGCCCTAATGCTTGCTTCTAGTTTCGCCAGAGCTGTCGAGTCCGCCTCGTGTGTGCTCTCGCGTCCGCCTCTCTACCCCCTTCTTATGATGGTTTGGTGGTAGATTAGGTAGGGTTCTTGTGCGTGTGGTGGGTGGATTGCATTCCCCCGTGGTCCGATTTGTCTATGTGATGCTTGTGTGTGCTATTTGTACCTTCAGGCTTGTGTGGATTTCATTTCCCCTTTCTTGATTTCAGCATTCAGATGCATGTAAGAGAGGGTGTGGTGTGATGCTGGATCTGATGTTTCTAATTTGTTTTAGTGTTTTTGATTTCGAAGTCTATATGGTGTCTGTCACATGCTAGATAGTTTATGGATTCTTTTTTTTGTTTGTGCTTGCCTAGATGTGCTACTGTTCATCTTTTTATACTTGTTGGTATGTTCTGGTTGTTTCATTCTAGGGTTTGATTCAGTTTCTTTTTCTATTTTGTTGTATGATTTTGTACTTGCTAACTATATGCAATCAATCCCCTGTTTTTAGCAAGTTGTTCTAGTGTTTGGAGTTGCATTCATCAAGGCGGTTGTGTTGTCATGGCTTCAAAACCTTCTCCAGGTATCTTAATGTAGTTGTATCTTGTATTTTAAATAGCATTATTCTCATATATGTCTGCCCATATCTTCACTTAGTATTCATGTTGGACTGCCATTCTTAATAGTGTGAACTTCTAGGAAAGGTTATGTGTATGCTTTTTACCATTAGTTTGAGTTAGAATAGTGTTTTCTTACTTTGTAGTTGATGATTTTGCAGCTGAAACTATGTCACCAACTGTTATTGGACTTCCCAGATGTTTCATATTTGTAGTGTATATCTTTGTTTTTTTTTGTTATCATGTTGATGGTATTGATATTTAGTTTGCATGTGAAATACTATTTGTGGTCATGCTACATCTTTTTTATGTGCTACTTGCTTGGGTCACATAGTTGAACTTCTGGTTTTAATTATTGTTTGTTTATAATGAAATTTGGTTGAACTTCTGTTATGCACATTTTGTTTTACTGCTTTGTTATATATCATTGAACTTCTGGACATTCATGGTATATGTAGTAGCCCCTCTGGTGTAGATTGTTTTTATATTTAGTTTGTAGATTTTTAGTTTGTTTGTTGTGTTTACTGCTTTGTTAGGTATTGTTGAACTTCTGGGTATTGGACATTGTTGTCAAAGTAGAAGTCCCTTTGGTGTAGGATTGTGCATTAGAACTCAGCTGCCTTTTTACTTGCATTTTTTGTAGTTGGTGATGAGTTGAATAGTTCTAAAAAAATGCCTGCGATCAAGATGGAGCTTCAGAGGTTAATATTGATGCTACAATATCTGATGCGGCTAAATCACCCATTATCCCTTTGACTGTGATTGCCGAGGTTGCTTCGAGCCTTGAGAATTTTTCAAGCCTCGAGGATCTTTCTTCTGCAGCTCTTGCTTCACCTAGTATGTGAAACCCCTTTTCTTTTCATTTTAAAGTTTTGAGCCATGTTTTTTTAGCTTGTTCATGTCGGTTGTTTTTGTTTTTGTTCCTGACTTTTTTTATTTTTTGCTTTGATTTTTTGTGTTCTTTGCATATGTGTCCACAGAGGAGGAAGCAGTGAACACCATCAACGATGTTTTATCTGAGTTGGGTTTATCAGAAACCCCTGCTGCTACTGAGGAGGGGGCTCCGTCAGTCAAAGGTTGTGATTCCATTCCAGATCCTTTGTGCTCTCTTCAGATGCCAGAGACGCAGTCGCAGTCTGTTGATAGCACTGAACCTGTCACGCAACCCGAGGATGTGCCTCTTCAGATTCTCTTGGAGGACCAACGTAAGAGGAAGAAGCAAGAAGATTTTGACAAGAAGAGGGCGGCCTGCCTTGAGAAAGGTTCTGATGTTCCTGGATCTGTTCATGCGGCTGAGCTCACTGTTGAGGAAGATGTGTCGTGTGGCAGTGATGGCACGGTTGTCCCTGTTTAGAAGAAAATCAAGAAGACCGCTGCGAGGAAGTTAGTAGTTGGTGAAGTTACTCCTCGGAGGAGCCCACGTGTTTCAAGGCCTACAGAAGTTGTTGAAGATGAAGGGCTAGGCCTTGGTGGTACGCCACGCCGTAGTCCTCGTGTGCTTGCCACTGTCGCGCCTACACCTTCTCCGCTTGGTGCTGGTGCATCTGGTAAGGGGAAGAAATGCGGCGTGAAGCGCAAGGTTCCACCTGCAAAGGTCAACAAGGGTGTGAAGAAGCGTTCTCGTGTTAATCCAGAGGACAAGGATGATGCTGATTTCAATGCTGATGATGAGGACGAGGACGATGATGATGCTGCCGCTAATCAGGTATGAATGTCTCATGTTTACTGTTTTTAGAGCATTTGTCGCTATTGCTGTAGTTTTATTGTTTTTAGCACTGCCTTGGCATACATAGCTGACCTTCTGCTCCATATAGGCGAATAAATTAGCCGATGTGCTTCGCTTTTATGGTATTACTGCCTTTGTGTACATAGTTGGACTTCTGGGTATATACATGAAGAAATTAGCTTAACCTGTTGGTATACATGTTGATTACTGCCTTAGTGTACATGGTTGAACTTCTGCTTTTTAAATTTCCAACATTTTTGAAAGCATGTTAACTTGTGGTCATACATGGTTGTACTGCCTATGTAGACATAATTGGACTTCTGAGATACATGTTTGATTACTGCCTTGGTATACATGGTTGAACTTCTGCTTTGTAAATTTCCAACAATTAGAAAGCATCTTTACTTCTGGTCATACATGGTTGTACTGCCGATGTAAACATAGTTGGACTTCTCAGATGTAGTGCGTATGTAGGCATTAGTGGAATTTTGATGAAGCTTGTGTGTCTCATTGTTCTTCCTTTTTTCCTTGTCAATGTATTTTTTTTCAGTATCAGCTTGTGGAGTGGCCTGAGAGGAGGAAGAGAGGAGGCAAAGCGCCCAAAGAAGGTGGCCAAGGAGGTGGTGAGGCGAAACGTTTTAACAAGACGGTTCGCTGCTCACTAGGAGAGGTCAAGACGTGGCGAAAATGCTACAAGCTAGGCACGAGACGAGGGTTATCAAGGCTGGTTTTAGTTGTGTGTTTGACTTGAAGGTTGATTCCAACATTTCTCGTCCTTTGATGGGCAACATCTACACGAGGATTGACCCCTCAACCATGATTTTGGACATGGGTGAGGCAAACAAGGTTATACGTATTACAAGTGATGCTATTCACCATCTCTTTGGGTTCCCTCAAGGTAATCGTACCCCCCCCTAGGCCCTCGAATGATGGTTTCGATGATGCTGTTATGAGGTTGAAGGGCAATCTTGGGTATGCTAGGAGTGACGACATCAGGACAAAGGATTTGCGTAATATCCTCGCTGAACTTGTGAAGGATGAGACGAAGGATGATCTTGCTCTGCAGGTGTTTTACCTTATTGTTTTCATGAAGGTGGTTATCCCTGGAACGTCTACGCGAGTGTCCAGGGAGGCAGCAATGGCCGAGAACCTTGTGTTTGAGGATATGGAAGACATGGACTACTGCCAGTTGGTTGTTGACGATATTCGGAGTGCTGTTGTTAGGTATCAGCAAGGTACTAGCAGAGGAAAAGCTGTCACAGGATGTGCCATTGCGCCGCTTCTTATGTATCTGGACTGCCTTATCATTGGCAAGATGCCTAATATTGACTTGAGGACCCCTCACATCAATTTCATGGATCAGGTCAAGCTTCTTGAGCTTGCTGCGGCTGACTTGGTCACGAAGGGTGATGATGACCCAGCCAACTGGGTGTTTGGGAGACTGCCTGTGAGTGTTTCTATGCGTTAATCTTTCCTGTGTAGTTTAACTTGAACTTCTGGTATTGTCTTGTATATTTTTTTGTTCCCATGTTCCTTCATTTGTTTTCTGACGCGTTGACTTTTGTTTTTGTATGCAGTGGAAGACATAGGCTGAGGTTGTGTTCTTTAGGGTTATTGAACGTCATGTTCTAACTATGCCTCGTTCTGCCGGCCTAGGGAGTGGAACTTCCCCAAGATTTGAATTCTCCCGGGATGTTAATACCGGTGCCCCCCTGTAGATCCAGGAGGTTCTTCTGCCTGTGTGAGTGCTGCAGGTGGCGTTTCTTCCGAGAATTTGTTTGAAGCTGCCAATGTTTCTCTGGTTAGGATTGACAGTCTTCTTGAAACTGTTTGTGGGGAGTTGGCTCATGTTCCTTCAACTGTTGAGCGTCTTAGTCGTGTTGATGGGATTCTTCCTCCCGGACACGGTTTTGATGCTGAGTCTTCGAAGGAGGCCTTATCTATTGAAGCTAGATTTCCTGAAGAGCTTCGTCAGAGCACTTCCCACCTTCGGACTAGTGTTGGGATGTTCAAGGAAATGCAGGATGCTGGTTGCAAGCCTTTTGAAGATGAGGCAAGTGTTGTTGTGAGACAGATTCAGAGGCAGGATTCTGTTCATTCGGGTCGTGAAGGAGGCCACGTGGAGCATACCAAAGAGGTTTGTTTATGTTGGCTTTTGATATTTCTTTGCACTAATGTTCGATGTTAGCTTTAAGTTATTACTGTTTGTAGTCATAGGCCACCGTTATTGATTTCATGTGTTGTAAACTGTTTCTTTTTAGCACTAGTGTTCCTAGGTGACCTTCTCTGTTTATTGAACCTGAACTTCAATTGCTACAGCACCTGAACTTCCATGACTGGCCCTTTTTTGTTCCCTTTTGTATCTTAGAGTAGTTTGATATCTGACCTGCTATGTTTACTGTATTTGGACTTCCATTATGTGTCAGTTGTGATAGCTGACCTTCTCTGATTATGCAATTTGAACTTCTGCTGATTAGGTATTATTTGTTTTCTACATGATTTTTTTTGTAGGTTGTTGATGATGATGATGCTAGGGTTGAGGAGGATGTTTTACCTGCGCATGAAGCTGCTCCTATGCATGAGGCTGCCCCTGTGCATGAACCTGCTCCCGCTAGTGGCGTAATAGTTGATGAGGTTCATGGCAGTGAAAATAAGGTATCACTTTTCTTGTCCATTTGTCTTGTTGCCCCTGAGACGGACTTCTTGCCCCTGTGCATGAGGTTCAGTCAGCCCTTTGTAATGACTTTCTGTTTCTTTTTGTAGCAGCAGAATGATGATGTTAGTGTTCCTCCAGAGAAGGTTGCAGACATGTCCGTCTCAGGCACCGGCTGCTCCAATGGGGTGGTCCTGACTGAACCTCAGTCGTCCATTGGCGTTGCGGTTTCTGATGCTGAGTAGGGCAAGACAATTGGAGACATCATTTTGGAGAAAGATGTTGTTGAGTCTGTTGTTGAAATTGGTGGTAGTGCTGCTACAAGCCCGGAAAAGTCTCCTGCAGCAGAGCCATCAGTTGATGTTGATGTTGTACAGGCACAACCAAAAAAAATTCTTGTTTCAGATTCTCCAGTTGCTCCAGCTGCTGCTGGTGTCCTTCCCGACGACGTTGCAACGTCTACTTGAGACGACCATGAAGATACCGGAAGCGATAGCTATGGAGAGGAGGTTGATCATTCCAGTGCTGCCACTGGTCTAGGCAAGGATCCATGAAGAGAGGAGCATGCTTCTCTCTTCTTTCCCCATCCCCTTCCCTTTTTGTTGTTTGGTTTAGTCCATGATATCTCCTATGAACTGCCTGTGTGGTCTAAGTTGAACTTCTGGTCTTGTTGTTTGTCGTGTGGGTTGTAAAGAATGTTAAGTGAACCTGTTTTCTATGTGGGTGGAGGTTTGTAATGCATGGGTTGTGATGTCTATGATGATGTGGTTTTATCTTTTCTGATGTAGCGGCTGAGATCTGCTTATATTTTGAATGTTTGTGCTTGAATGTTTGTCATAATTGAAACTGTCGTGAATCTATGTGCTTTAGTGTTGCTCTTAATTGCTATTTCTTTTTGGTGAGCAGATAGCGACCTTGCTGTCATCCGAAAGAAGGTTGATGACTTTTATTACAGTGTAACTAGGCTTAGGAATGATCGTTACAAGAGGTGAGTGCAGCTGCTCAATACTTACATCATCCATGTACCCCCTGTGAACTGCCTGTTGTTTCATACCTGAACTTCTCAACTCTATGTACCTGAACTTCTTATTTTACTTCTCTGGTGCTGAACTTCTGGCCTCTTTTGTAATGTACTGCCTGTTGTGATATAGCTGAACTTCTGTGCTAACATGTGTTATGAACTTCCTGAATTCCTGCTGCTGAACTTGTTTTACTTTCTATTCGCTTGTTTTAGACAAATGATTATGTTCCGAAACAAGGAGTGTGAAGCTTCTGTCGAAGAAGTTGCAATATCTTTTGGTCGTCGTGGAATGCTTCGATCTAATGTGGCTGTGCACTCTACTGTCTACATGCGAAGTACCAGGGATCGGATAAACTCATCCTACCGTATTGGGTTTGTGTAAGTCAACCATACAATGATTTCTTTTCTGATTTGTTCCTTGCCATTTTAGTTAAAACTTGTTTTTCTCATTTTTGTATTTTTCATATGTTGGTGTTGTCTCCATTATTTTAGGACAAGATTTTCAGAGGTCAATTTGATTCCCGTGTGAGGAAGTACTTCATGGCGAGTGGTCTAGATAGCATGGATGCACATGATTCGGTATGCAATATCTTGTTTTTTGCCTCTATATTAGTTTTGTAGTGTGATCCACTTTGTTAATATTTGTTTTATTTTTCTTTGTACCGTTTGATATTAATTCTTAGTTTTTAATGATTCGTGTGTTTATGATGCTTCAGGTTGTTTTCCCCACTTTTGACCCGCCTGAGATTCCTGCTTCCATGGGTGGTGTTGGTCATTGGGTTTCAATATTTCTTGACCTGAAGAATTCAAGGTTCCAGCTTCTCGACTCCTATTATGGACCAAGAGATGAATGTGCGGTATGCCTGTTTTGGCGGATGACCGACAACATCAAGAGGCTTTGGAAGGATGCCAGCAATGATAGGGAGACACCCTTCAGTCCTCTTACCATCGACAATTTCCCTCTGGATTGGATTGATGTCCCCCAGCAGCAAAACAAGTATGAGTTCCACTTTTTATCTTTATCACATCTGTTTAACTGTAGTTGTTCTTAAGTTGTGACGTGTTTAATTTGTTGGCTTTCTTTTTCTGTTCTAACACTATTTTTTTACTGCGTTTGATGGCAGTATTGACTGCGGATTCTTCATGCTTACGAATGTTAATTCGTATCATGATGGGGTTCTTGCAAATTATTCCCATGATAATATCGCGGATATCAGGAAGACGTGGTTGTACTCAATTGCTTCTTCTAACCTGTTTGAGACAGACTTCCAAGCTCTGTTTGGCTACTACGCATGTAAGTATTTGGAACTTGGACTCCTTACCTGCACTGCATCTTTTATTCTACCTGAACTTCATATTTTTCTCTGAACTTGGACTTCTGCTTGAGACCTGGCTGGGCTGCTGGTTTCGGAAGGAGAGGAGCATTTTCTTTGTAAATGAACTTCATTTCTATCTTTTTAATTTTGCTTGTGTGTTTTGTTTCAGTAATTTCTGTCCTTCCATTGCTTAAATGGACATGAGCATTTTCTTTTCTAATTGAACTTCAGAGATGATGCCTTTCTATGGTTTTGTTAGCTGTAGCTGAATGATTTCCAGTTCATTGGTTTATCTTGAACTGTGCCTTTGGTTGTGACTGAACTTCATTTAGTTTTTTACTGCAACTAATTTTTTTAGGTTAGCTTGAGTAATAACCATGTCATCTTTATTAGTTGGACTCCACATTGTGTTGTTCCTGAACTTCAGTTGTATTTAATGGTGATGTTTTCTCTTCCTTTTTTCTTTGACAGTGGATCTGTTGGAGTTGACCGATTACCACTTGAGGGAGTCCCGGACTAGGGGGTGTCCGGATAGCCGGACTATCGTCACGGCCGGACTCCAAGTCTATGAAGATACAAGATTGAAGACTTCGTCCCGTGTCCGGATGGGACTTTCCTTGGCATGGAAGGCAATCTTGGCGATACGGATATGTAGATCTCCTACCATAGTAACCGACTCTGTGTAACCCTAACCTATCCGGTGTATATATAAACCGGAGGGTTTTAGTCCGTAGGACGAACAACTTCATCATCAACAATCATACCATATGCTAGCTTCTAGGGTTTAGCCTCCTTGATCTCATGGTAGATCTACTCTTGTACTACCCATATCATCAATATTAATCAAGCAGGAATAGGGTTTTACCTCCATCGAGAGGGCCTGAACCTGGGTAAAAACATTGTGTCCCTTGTCTCCTGTTACCATCCGCCTAGACGCACAGTTCGGGACCCCCTACCAGAGATTCGCCGGTTTTGACACCGACATTGGTGCTTTCATTGAGAGTTCCTCTGTGTCGTCACCGATAGGCCCGATGGCTCCTTCGATCATCAACAACGACGCGGTCCAGGGTGAGAATTTTCTCCCCAGACAGATCTTCGTGTTCGGCGGCTTTGCACTGCGGGCCAATTCGCTTGGCCATCTGGAGCAGATCGAAAGCTACGCCCCTGGCCATCAGGTCAGATTTGGAAGTTTAAACTATACGGCCGATATCCGCGGGGACTTGATCTTCGACGGATTCGAGCCGCAGCCAAGCGTGCCGCACTGTCTCGATGGGCATGATCTCGCTCTGCAGCCGAACAGTGCCCTGGAGGCCGCACCAGTATCCGCTCTGACCCTTAATCCGGAGCCGGATTCCCTGATCGAGGACGAGTGGTTGGACACCGCCTCGGGGGCTACAATCTCTACGGCGATCGAGCCGAACTCCATCCCTGTCCTTTGCGAAAGCCTCGACTCCAGGGTGCCGGACTCCTCTCCGGACTCCGAACCCTCCGCGCCCCTACCAATCGAATCTGATTGGGTGCCAGTCATGGAGTTCACTGTCGCGGACATCTTTCAGCACTCGCCCTTTGGCGACATCCTGAATTCACTAAAGTCTCTCTCTTTATCCGGAGAGCCCTGGCCGGACTACGGACAGAAAGGTTGGGATGCGGACGACGAAGAAATTCAACGCCCACCCACCACCCACTTTATAGCCACTGTCGATGATTTAAGCGACATGCTCGACTATGACTCCGAAGACATCGACGGCATGGACGACGACGCCGGAGACAACCAAGACCCAGCGCCCACAGGGCACTGGAAGGCCACCTCGTCATATGACATATACATGGTGGACATCCCGAAAGATGGGAACGACGATGGAACAACGGAGGATGACCCCTCCAAGAAACAGCCGAAGTGCCGACGTCAGCGGCGCCGCTCTAAATCCCATCACAATAAAAACGGTGATTCCGGCACGGGAGATAATAGCACTCCAGACATTGCAAAGAGAACCCCCTCCAGCAGGACTCAGCGCAGGAGGAGGGAGAAGCAAGTCCGCACGACAGTGCGGCCGAAAGAGAGGTCGAGGACGATAATTACGCGCCTCCCTCCGAAGATGAGGCAAGACTCGACGACGACGAATTTGTCGTGCCTGAGGATCCCGCCGAACAGGAGCGTTTCAAACGCAGTCTTATAGCCACGGCAAGCAGCCTCAAGAAAAAGCAGCAACAGCTTAGAGCTGATCAGGACCTGCTAGCTGACAGATGGAGTGAAGTCCTTGCAGCCGAAGAGTATGAACTCGAACGCCCCTCCAAAAGCTACCCCAAACGCAGGCCATTGCCTCGACTAGAGGAGGGAGCACCCAAGTCGCCAATGCATGACATGGCAGACCGGCCACCTCGTGACCGCGACAGAGAAGCCTCTCGGCCCTCCGCTCAAGCCACACCCCGACGCCGCTCAAAAAGTACCAAGGCAAGGGATAACGTGCCGGACTTGCGAGATATATTGGAGGATAAGGCAAAACATACAAGGTCGATCTACGGATCGCGTGGGCGCCCAGCAACATGGGATGATTACCGTCGCGCCGGATACAGCAAAACCGGCCGGGCCGAACACAGCAGACAAAGCTCGTATGAGCTACGTCGTGATATAGCCCAATACAGAGGCGCCGCACACCCGCTATGCTTCACAATGAAGTAATGGATCATCAAATCCCAGAGGGCTTCAAGCCCGTAAACATCGAATCATACGATGGTACCACAGATCCTGCGGTCTGGATCGAGGATTATCTCCTCCATATCCACATGGCCCGCGGTGATGATCTACATGCCATCAAATACCTCCCCCTGAAGCTTAAAGGACCAGCTAGGCATTGGCTCAACAGCTTGCCAGTAGAATCAATTGGTTGTTGGGAGGACTTGGAAGCCGCATTCCTTGATAACTTCCAGGGCACATATGTGCGACCACCAGACGCCGATGACCTTAGCCACATAATTCAGCAGCCAGAAGAATCGGCCAGACAATTCTGGACTCGGTTCCTAACAAAGAAAAATCAAATCGTTGACTGTCCGGATGCAGAGGCCCTTGCAGCCTTCAAACATAACATCCGTGACGAGTGGCTTTCCCGGCACCTAGGACGGGAAAAGCCGAAATCTATGGCAGCCCTCACAACCCTCATGACTCGCTTTTGTGCAAGAGAGGATAGTTGGCTAGCTCGAAGCAACAACTTGGCCAAACATCCTGATAGTCCGGATACCAAGGATAACAATGGCAGGTTGCGTCGCAACAAGAACAAGCGCCGCATTAATAGCGATAATACTGAAGACACGGCCGTCAATGCCGGATTCAGAGGCTCTAAACCCGGTCAGCGGAAGAAGCCATTCAAAAGAAATACCCAGGGCCCGTCCAACTTGGACCGAATACTCAACCGCTTGTGCCAGATACATGGCACCCCCGAAAACCCAGCCAATCACACCAACAGGGACTGTTGGGTGTTCAAGCAAGCAGGCAAGTTAGGTGCCGAACTCAATAACAAGGGGCTACATAGCGATGACGAGGAAGAGCCCCGGCCGCCGAGCAATAAAGGACAGAAGGGTTTTCCTACGCAAGTGCGGACAGTGAACATGATATACGCAACCCACATACCCAAAAGGGAGCGGAAGCGTGCACTAAGGGACGTATATGCGATGGAGCCAGTCGGCCCAAAGTTCAACCCATGGTCCTCCTGCCCGATCACCTTTGATCAAAGGGACCACCCCACTAGCATCCATCACGGTGGCTTCGCCGCATTGGTTCTTGACCCAATTATCGACGGATTTCACCTCACTAGAGTCCTGATGGACGGCGGCAGCAGCCTGAACCTGCTTTACCAAGATACAGTGCGCAAAATGGGCATTGACCCCTCAAGGATTAAACCTACAAAGACGACCTTTAAAGGCATCATACCGGGTGTAGAGGCCAGTTGTACAGGCTCAGTTACACTCGAAGTGGTCTTCGGATCTCCGGATAACTTCCGAAGCGAAGAGTTAATCTTCGACATCGTCCCATTCCGCAGCGGCTATCACGCACTGCTCGGACGAACCGCATTTGCCAAGTTCAATGCGGTGCCACACTACGCATACCTCAAGCTCAAGATGCCAGGCCCTCGAGGAGTAATCACGGTCAATGGAAACACCGAACGCTCTCTCCGGACAGAGGAGCATACGGCGGCCCTCACGGCGGAGGTGCAAAGTAGCCTCTCACGGCAATTCTCGAGTTCGGCCACTAAGCGTCCGGACACTGCCAAGCGCGCCCGGAGTAACCTGCAACAAGACCACCTGGCACGATTCAAGAACGAGTAGCAACCCGGCCCCAACCCCAGCCCTCACGAAATTGCGAACCCAGTATGACGCGTACATAATTACGCTCTGGAGATACCATGGGCATATGGGGAGGGGCAAGACAACGGCACGCCAAGAGTGTGGCTCGACCGCCCAGGGGCTACCGTCTGTGTCATTTCTTTTTTTCCTTTTCCATTTTTTCTTTTCTTTTTTTTTTACTTTCAGGACTCCGTCCTCGAACAGTCCTCTCCGGCACTTGAATCGCCGAACTCACGATGCAACAGCCAGGGAAGCAGAAGGCCACGTCAAGTGCTCAGGTGGTCTCTATTATGAGCATTATACTTGTTTTACATACCATCCCGCAGCTTACCCCTGGAGGGGGACATGTTAGATAGTCCCATCCCTTGCTTACCGCACTATTTGTATCGTTCTGCTTCCATTGCAGTACCCTTTTTGAATAAACAATACATAGCTCTTGCTTATTATTGCTTTAATTCCTTTATATATATACATATGTTCATTTCACGACATGCTGCAACCGTACACTTTGGTACGGCCAATACACCAGGGGCTCAAGTATCCCAAAATTATGGTGTGATAAAGTCCGAACACTTTCACAAGTGCGGCACCCCGAACTTATAGCATTATATGAATTGGCTCTGAATCACGTCTTGGGTCAATAGTTGGGTTTGCCCGGCTCCCGTGTTTTGGTACCTTACGTTCCGCTATATCGGCTAAGGTAGCACCGGGAGAACCACTGCGATTGTGCCCCAGTTATTCTGGGTCGAGCACCTCAGTGGAGAAAGCCAAAACTGACCGTCATGATAAGGCGAGAGCCGGTCGCTGTTCGAGAGGTTTTTTCGGGTCCCTAAAGACTTATGCCGCTTAGAGCGAGGAACCAGAATTATCCGTCCAAGGCGTGGATAGCGCCCCGAACTCGGTCTTCCGAATACTAGGGGCTTCGCCGAAATTTAAAATTATAGAATTCTATGGCTAAGTGAGAGTGTTCAAGCATTATAAGTCTGGTTGCCTTGTTCGTTGTGTTGAGCGCCTCCCTAGATGGACCCAAGAATGGGAACAAGAGCGCTCAAGTTTATCCCGAACACCCCAGCACTCGTGGCATGGGGGCTGAAGCCAACGACTTGCCATCTCTCAAATTTGATAAACGGCCGCACAGAAGGTAATATTTTAAATTAATAAAGCGTTGCTTAGCGCGTATGAACAAGTTTTCAGCGTACAGAATAACAAACGCGAGTCTATTCAAAAATTACATCCTTGGAGCACTCATCCGCTATTCGGCGAGCACCCTTCAGGAGGCCCTCATAATACATTTCGGGCGTGCGATGCTCCTTGCCCTTCGGTGGCCCATCCGTCACAAGCTTCTCCGCATCCAGCTTCCCCCAGTGCACTTTAGCACGGGCAAGGGCCCGACAGACCCCTTCAATGCAGACGGAGCGCTTGATAACTTCAAGCCGCGGACAGGCATCCACCAGCCGCTGCACCAAGCCGAAGTAGCTCCCGGGCATGGCCTCCAATGGCCATAGCCGCTCCATAAGGCCGCTCCTGGCCTGTTCGGCGACCTTGTGGAGCTCGACCAGCTGCTTCAGCTGGTTGCTTAGGGGCACCGGATGTCCGGCCTCAGCATACAGAGACCAGAACACCTTCTCCGTGGAGCTCCCCTCCTGGGCGCGGTAGAACGCGGCAGCATCAGACGCACTACGGGGCAAATCTGCGAATGCTCCTGGAGAGCTCCGAATCCGGGTAAGTAATAGGTAATTGACATTTACATTCTCGCTTTGCATAAAGAATGCCTTACCCGCCGCTATCTTCTTTAGTGCTTCGATTTCTTGGAGGGCTTTTTGGGCCTCGGCCTTAGCAGCTTTGGCACTCTCAAGAGCCGAGGCAAGCTCGGACTCTCGGGTCTTCAAGTCATGCTCCAAACCCTCGTGTTTCTTCACGAGAATCTGGAGCTCTTGCCGCACCTCCGCCAACTGCGCCTCCCCTTTCTCTCGCTCGGTGCACTCCGCAGCCGCTTTGTTTTCAGCCACGGCCACCGCTTCCCTCAGGGTCTCCACCTCGTTCGTGGCCCCTGCGGTACCCATGTTATTTCTGTTATTTTTTGTAACCAAAACCTTTTCCATAAGGTATTTCTTTAATAAGGCATTTCTTACCATCCTTCTCCTCGAGCTGCTTCTTGGCTTGTCCGAGCTCGTTCTCGGAACGCTCGAGGTTTTGCTTCAATGTATTGACCTCTGCAGTCAGTGCGGCAGAGGTCAGCAGCTCAGCCTGCATTCCCATATTGACATACTTATATTAGACTCCTGCGTATATCTTTTTAGATCCTCAGTCCGGCTTTTCTTTCCAAACACCGAACTAAGCATCAGGGGCTACTGTCTATGCGGTAACATTTTTATATATTTTAAACTTACCTCAAAGCATGTTAGAAGGCTGGTACAGGCTTCGGTCAGTCCGCTCTTGGCGGACTGAACTGTCCGGATCACCGCACTCATAATAGTGCGGTGCTCCTCCTCGATGGAGGCGCCGTTCAGCGCCTCCAGTAAGCTGTCCAGTGCCTCCGGTTGGATGGAGGACACTGGCGTCTTACCCTTCTTGCGAAGGATCCGCTGTCCGGACTTCGGAACCGCTGATGGTTCCGGCATGGAGTCCGGACGAGGGTCGGGCTTAGAGCCCCTGGGGGTCTTGCCCCCCGCGCGCCTGGAATCCGGGAGGTTGCCTTGTGGCGCCTCCTGCGCTACTTCCTCTTGACCAAGCCCTCCTTGGGGCCCCACCGCGGTGTCGTCCGCGGCATGAGGCGAGGAGGCGGCCGGAGGCAAGACACTCTCCATTTCCGACGAGCCCAGGGACCCGCTTGATGAATTGGCAAGCTCGCCCTTGGGTGGGCTGCATGATTGTTCGGCATTAGAGAACACTATGCAATTATGAAAAACCATGGGTATCCGGACACTTATGATCTCGCCAGGGGCTTGGTCCTTGTTGGCCAGTCCTCCTCGTCGTCGTCGACGTTGGTGGAGAAGTCCGGAGGAAGGGTTCTTCCCTTCTTGGACCCTCCGGCCTCCCCCGTTGGGGCGGCCTTCCTTTTCTTCTCCTCCCTCACTGGGGGAGGAGCTTCTTCTTCTTCCTCCTCGTCCTCAGGAGAAGATTCCGCTTCGGAACCTGATAGCACTTGGCGTCGGGAACTCCTTCGAGTTCCCGTGGCCTCCTTCTTGTCCTTCTTCTCCGGCACCACATGAGGCGCCGGAGCCAATAGCCCCGTCAATCGGGCGTCCTCCGGGTCTTCCGGCAAAGGAGCCGGACAGTTAATCTGTCCGGCCGTCTTCAGCCAGTCCTGTCAAAAATTAGGGAGTTTTAGATCCTGCATAGAGTCAATCTATGAAAAAAGAGTCCCATAAAGGGTAAAATAACTTACCTCGCCGGCTGGACGCCGTGCGCTGTACCCGCGATCTTTGGTAGCGGATGTTGGGGCTTCAGCGCCCTTGAACAGCACCTTCCAGGCATCTTCGTATGTAGTGTCGAAGAGCCGGCTCAAGGTTTGGTGCTGTGCCGGATCGAACTCCCACAAATTAAAGGCCCGTCGTTGGCAGGGGAGAATCCGGCGGATGAGCATCACCTGGATTACGTCGACAAGCTTGAGATTCTTGTCCACCAGGTTTTGGACGCATGACTGGAGTCCGGATAGCTCTTCCGAATCCCCCCACGTCAGGCCCGTTTCTTTCCATGACGAGAGCCGTGTGGGGAAGCCAGATCTGAATTCGGGGGCCGCCGCCCATTCAGGGTTGCGTGGCTCGGTGATGTAGAACCACCCCGATTGCCACCCCTTTATTGTCTCCACAAAAGCGCCCTCGGGCCATAGGACCTTGGCCATCTTGCCAACGATGGCGCCTCTGCACTCCGCTTGGCGGCCGCCCACTACCTTCGGCCGAACATTGAAGATCTTCAGCCATAAGCCGAAGTGGGGCTGGATGCAGAGGAAGGCCTCACACACGACGATAAATGCCGAAATGTTGAGGATGAAATTCGGGGCCAGATCGTGGAAGTCCAGGCCGTAGTAGAACATGAGCCCCCGGACGAAAGGGTGAAGTGGAAAACCTAGTCCGCGGAGGAAGTGGGGTAGAAACACTACCCTCTCATGGGGACCGGGGGTTGGAATGAGCTGCCCCGCTTCGGGCAGCCTGTATGCGATGTTGCCGGACAAGTATCCGGCCTCCCGCAGCTTGGTGATGTGCCCTTCCTTGACGGAGGAGGCCATCCACCTGCCTCCCGCTCCTGACATGGTTGGAGAAAGGTCGAGGTGGGATGTGCGTACTTGGGCGCTGGAGCTCGAGTGCGCGGAAATGGATAAGCAAAGGAGGAAGAAGGCGTAGGTGAAAAGGTGGATCCTTATCCCCTTATATGGACGGATGAAGCTATGCGTCACCCACCAGCCTGGTAAAACCCGCTTATTCCCCAAGCGCCGTAATCAATGGCGCGGATGGGTTACCCACGTCCGTATTGATGAGAATCCCGGAATAAGGGGGCACGATCTATGCTTTGATAAAACGTGCCAAGGAAACTGCCTCGCTAAACACGCTGAGGTGGAACAGTAAAAAAATGATTCATACAAAAGCCTGGCCGTGGTGTGATCTCACGCCACGGAATATGTCAGCAGATCTGTACAAAAATTATTCTCTCTACGGTGTTATGTGGAACTTGTTTTGCAGAGCCGGACACTATCCTTGTGTTCAAAACCTTCTATGAAGTATTCGGAGGAGGAACCCGCCTTGCAATGCCGAAGACAATATGCGCGCCGGACTCATCGTCATTGAAGCCTGGTTCAGGGGCTACTGAGGGAGTCCCGGACTAGGGGGTGTCCGGATAGCCGGACTATCGTCACGGCCGGACTCCAAGTCTATGAAGATACAAGATTGAAGACTTTGTCCCGTGTCCGGATGGGACTTTCCTTGGCGTGGAAGGCAAGCTTGGCAATACGGATATGTAGATCTCCTACCATTGTAACCGACTCTGTGTAACCCTAGCCTATCCGGTGTATATATAAACCGGAGGGTTTTAGTCCGTAGGACGAACAACTTCATCATTAACAATCATACCATAGGCTAGCTTCTAGGGTTTAGCCTCCTTGATCTCGTGGTAGATCTACTCTTGTACTACCCATATCATCAATATTAATCAAGCAGGAGTAGGGTTTTACCTCCATCGAGAGGGCCTGAACCTAGGTAAAAACATTGTGTCCCTTGTCTCCTGTTACCATCCGCCTAGACGCACAGTTCGGGACCCCCTACCCGAGATCCGCCGGTTTTGACACCGACACCACTACTCATTCCTCGGGTCACGGGAATACCAGCCTAGGGAGGAACCGATGAGTACAACTCCAATAGAAGATGATAGACCTCGGACCCTTATTCCTTCCAAGTTGGGGAAGCAGGCTGGTGGTATTTGTGGTACTCCAAAAAACCCTTGCTACAGGAAGGCTGATGCAGTCGAAGCAGCCGAAGCAGAAGTGATTTCGTCCGATGATGATTTTGAGAAGATTGCTTACCCGAAGAATGTTAAATGTGCTGCTGGTACTGTTGCTAGTAGAGGTGGGAAGAATGCCACTACAAAAAAAGACACATCCGTGACATTTTGGGCCGAACAAAAAAAATTCTGTCATACATATGACACTTCTATGATGATAATTGTGACAAAACCCAGTATCATCATAGATGTCGTGGGCTCCTACTTCTATGACAAAAAATCATGATAGGAAATGGGCTTTTCATCCTGGGTGGGCCGGAGACGCAGCTGCATGACATTCTTTGGGTCGTCCTTGACGGAAAAAACCGTGGTAGAAGCGAGGGCGAGGAAAATTTCGGGGAGTTCCCTGTTACGGTGTGAGGTTGGGGGCCGAGCGATGCGTGTTTATCTCGTACACGTACGCGCATGTGTGTGAGGCATTGGGCTCTAACTGAACCCGAGCGATTGCACTGCAGGCTACACGTTACTGAACCCGAGCGATCGATCAATGGCTGTTAACTGAACCCGATCGAGCGATTCCTTCGCTACTGCTGCAAACTAAAGCCGGTCGATTGGATGAACAGTGAGTGTTGCGGGGGGGGGGGGGGGGGGTTGGATGAACAGGACCCGTGGTGTGGTGGAGGGCTGGATGAACAGTAGACGGTGGAGGGGTGCCCGTGGAGGGGTGGTTGAACAGGACCCCGTGGTGTGGAGGGCTAGATGAATAGTAGAAGGTGGAGGGGTGCCCGTGGAGGGGTGGTTGAACAGTAGCCGGTGGAGTAGTGCGCGGTGGAGGCTGGATGAACAGGAGCCCGTGGAGGCTGGAGGAGGTCGACGGTAGCCCGTGGAGGCCGGAGGAGGTCGACGGTGGAGATGAACAGTATCCCGTGGAGTCCCGTTTTGCGGTACGCCACACCCCTCCCGATGAATAGGACCCCCGTTTCGACCGTAGGAGGTCCATTTCGTCCGTTTTGTGATACGCCACACCCCTCCCGATCAACAGGACCCCCGTTTCGACCGTAGGAGGTCCGTTTCGTCTGTTTTGCGGTACGCCACACCCCTCCTGATCAACAGGACCCCCGTTTCGACCGTAGGAGGTCCGTTTCCTCCGTTTTGCGGTACGCCACACCCCTCCCGATCAACAGGACCCCGTTCCGAAGGTAGGAGGTCGTTTCCTCCGTTTTGCGGTACGCCAGGCCTCGTTTCCATCGCATGTTCCATCCAAGCCCTCCCGATGAACATGACCACGCATTCCGTTCTGACCCAGCCGGTTGGCTCCCACGCGTTCTGTTGCCTCCCGATGAACACGACGCATTCCGTTGCCTCCCCATGAACACGACGCATTCCGTTGCCTCCCCATGAACACGACGCATTCTGTTGCCTCCCCATGAACACGACGACGACGCTGTTTCTCCGTTCTGACCCAGCCATGTACACGAGCCCTGGCCGTACGTATGCGCGAGTAGGCGTTCGAGACCCCACCCGTATGTACACATACGTGGCCGTATTTTCTTTTTTGCACCCTGGCCGTTGTACATACGTGTACATGCTATGTGCGCCTCTACTACGACACGTACGCGCCTCTACTACGACACGTGCGCGCCTCTACATCCACCAGTATATATGTACGTACACGTTTGCTACCAGAATGACAACGCTACGTACGCTTCGACCAGGTGGGTCCCGACTGTCGGCACTTCCTTGCGTGCAAAGATGTAGCTGGTGGGTCCCAGCAGTCAGGGGGCAAATCATTTTTTTTTTGCCCGGACGCACTTCCTTGCGTGCGAAGATGTAGCTGGTGGGTCCCAGCAGTCAGGGGGAAATGTTTTTTCGTGAAATGTTTTTTGCGCGTAATAAGGAGGCACTTCCTTGCTGCGGATGTGGACCCAGCTGTCAGCCTCTCCACATACAGTCCACGTCCGATGGAAGTCGTTCCTTGACCACGTTGACCACGCTGTGCCGAGAGCACCACGGCGGTGGACGATAGCGAGGACTAGGAAGGGGACGACTCGGAGCCGGAGAAGACGCAGCAGTGGATGCCCACGCGACGAGGAGTACGAGGGTTACTGGTTCGGCTGCGGTGTGAGGCTGATGTCACCACAGAATAACAGGGGGTGTGGGTGAGTAGAGGGATGGCCTGGCCAGCGGTGGGAGTAGTAGGGGGCGGTGAGGCCTCCGCGGCATCACAGCCAGCCACGGGAGGCAGGAGCACGCGGCACAACCGGCGCTGGTTTGGGCGGCTGGAGCAAGAAGACCAGAGGTTGAAGAAGCACTACAGCCGTTGGATGAACATCGTACGGTAACAGGAGCTAGAATCGTTCATATTGACTAAGTTGACAAAGCCCTCCGTCCCCGTCAACTTGGTAGGCCCACAAGTCAGCCTCCCACTATGCTGGGTTCCAGCTGGCAGGGGGAATATTCATTTTTTTGTGCGTAATAAGGAGGCACTTCCTGGCGTGCGAATATAGTTGGTGGGTCCGACATGTCAGCGGGGGGCACATTATTTTCGCGAAATACAGAGGCCCTTCCGGTGGGTCCCAGATGTCAGGTGGAGGAATCATTATTTTGCGTGTAATAAGGAGGCATTTCCTTGTGTGTGGCCGTGGACCCAGCTGTCAGCCTCTCCACGCACAGTCTACTTTCGATGGTGTCGTTCATTGACCATGTTGACCACGCCGCGCCGAGCGCATCCAAGTGGTGGGCGACAGCGAGGCCCCGGACAGCAACGAGCCGGAGATGGGAAGACGCGGGAGTAGAGTCGCAGACGGAGAGGTGTACGAGGGTTAATTGGTTCTAGTGCGGTGTGGTTCGGCAGTCGGTGGAGAAGAACAGGAGGTGTGGAGGGGTGGAGGGATGGCCTGGCCAACGGTGGAGTAGCGCTTCATAGCGAAGCATGCTAAGCAGAGCTGCTAGCAGCAGGAGGTGGGAGGTGGTCCCGGCGGCGCTGGATGAAGAAGACGAGAGATTGAAGATGGATGTCAGTCGTTGGATGTAAATCCAACGGCTAACATGTCAGAATCATTTGTTGACTAAATTGACAAAGACTTGCGTTGGCTTCGACCTATTGGCCCACATTTCAGCCTCCAAAAATGTGGCACGTATTCAACCCATTTTTTCAGAATTTACAGTCTTTTTTTGTGCGGTAGAATTTACAGTCAATTTGATCTTTTTTTTGAATTACAGCCATTAGCTGGGTTGGGTGAACAAATAATGTAGCGTCTATGCGGCCCATTTATTTTATTTCCTAAAAAATTACAGGCCATTTACACTTTCTCGAAATACACAATTTTGCCGGGCTGATTCTAATTATAATGTTGGGTTGGGCCAGCAATGTTATCAAAAGATAAAAAGGGGCTGAGCATTTTGTTATAAATATATTTAAATAATAAGTGATATTATTACATTCATCCTTAAATCTTACCAAGCTTTTGTACACAATCACTAGGATTTTCGTGCCAAAACAATCCAGGATTTTATTTGTTAAGAAATTATTCTTATAAGTTAATAAGATATGGGATATTGTTTTCTTACATATGTAAGTATCTGTTAAATATATGATGACAATAAAAATAATATAGAATAACATATAAAATAATTTAAATATATATAATATAGTTAGAAGGGAAACATAAGTTGGACCTGGCGTTCCTATTCTTATATAGAAAAATAGAACAGACCTCTGCGTTTTCTTCAAAAAAAATACATAAATTGGGCTGTCAAAAATAAAACCTCGGATGGGAGGTCCATAGGCCGGTCGATACATGACGGCCCTAAGAAAATACAAACAGGACTATGGACCTCCCATCCGAGGTCGTGGGCTGCGCATGTTAAAAATGAAAGCCTAGACGGGGCAGCCCAAAACCATGTCCAACACTTGCCAAAACTTCGTCCCTTGTTTTCTCTGTGTTTCGCACACTCGACATTGTGTGGGCATTTTGACTGTGCATCATATGAAGATGTGCTATGCATGAATGTTGATCAGCATGATGTTAACTGGCTGGTAGTTCCATTTTCGACCATGAATAAAACTTCCAACATGATGTTAACCCTATTTGAAAAGGTCGTGTTAATATAAATGCTCTGCCTCTGAAAGTTGCAGTTTCTTATCTGAAACTGAACTTGCAGTTTCTTATCTAAAACTGAACTTGCAGTTTCTTATCTAAAACTGAAACTTGCAGTTTCTTCTCTGAGAATCACATTGTCTGCACTTTTATACTCCTATGAAACTACTTTTTTTAAGTGCTAAAAATAGATCTCTAGAATTCATAAAATACTTCATATGCTCAATATTGCAAATCTGAAATTCAAAAGACATTCATATCTGAAAGTACTCTCAAAATACACAACACAAAACACAATTCACAACCTGCAAATACTGACAACCCTAAGCTCCTCCTGACAATTCAACATGATGTTAACCCTATTTGAAAAGGCCGTGTTAATATAAATGCTCTGCCTCTGAAAGTTGCAGTTTCTTATCTGAAACTGAACTTGCAGTTTCTTATCTAAAACTGAAACTTGCAGTTTCTTCTCTGAGAATCACATTGTCTGCACTTTTATACTCCTATGAAACTACTTTTTTTAAGTGCTAAAAATAGATCTCTAGAATTCATAAAATACTTCATATGCTCAATATTGCAAATCGGAAATTCAAAAGACATTCATATATAAAAGTACTCTCAAAATACACAACATAAAACACAATTCACAACCTGCAAATACTGACAACCCTAAGCTCCTTTCACAACCTGCCCGACTATTGGGCTAGGGGGGCAGCCCCCTCCTATTCCTCGGCGGCAGACAGCCACCCCGTGAGACAATGTGAACGGCGAGGGAGACGATGGCGGGGAAGCATCGTCAGGCCAACTGCTTTTCTCCTCTTGCAGTTGGGTTCGATCGACGAAGACTCCACCGGCTCGCTCTGGCAGGACACCCTCACAAATGGCACCATGTAGATGCTCGATCCTTCAATCTCTGGTGGATGCTCCATCTTGGATCGATACTCCCACCACTGCTCCCTTACGATCGGATTCAGTGAATCTGTTTGCTCCATGGCCCAGAGGAGCAGCTCTATGTACTCCGGCGCGACTCCCTCTGGGAGTATCACCGCCTTTTCGCTCTATTGCAGATATTTGGCCATGGATGTCGCCGTCACCGCTAGTTGGTCCTTGTTGTCAAACCAAGACTATATCTCCAACATCCTAGCTAGCTTCACAGGGTCGCCGTCTGTGATCCTCATGTATCGGTTGTACTCCTCCATCGATCTACTTCTCCACAGCACCTTCACACGCCGGCGGTGGTTTTTGAATGGAAGAGGAGAGGAGCAGCGCTGGTTTTGGATTAGAACAGGAGAGGAGCGACGCTGGTTTTGGACTGGAACAGGAGAGGAGGGGCGGTGGTTCTGAAATGGAAGAGGAGAGGAGCGGTGCTGCATTTAGATTGGAACAGGAGAGGAGCGGCGGTGGTTTAAGAGGAGAAGAGCGGAAGAGCGGCGCTGGTCTTGGAAGTATTTTTTTTGTTGTTTTGCGTATTTTGGGTCAAAGTTTGACCACGTACTGTATTTGACAATCAAAATGTGAATGCATGTCACCAAAAATTGTATCGCTTGGTTCGTATCTGAATGTACTTTCAAATTATATTATTTTTGCAACGTATAACATATATTTTATGTGCGAAAATCATGGTCAATTATGACCCAGAATAAAAGAGAGACTAGTTAATGTGGGGTCGCTTTCTTAATTGAAGGGTAAATTGATTTTGATTTTGATCTAGTCACAGCGTGCCGGCCCTCTCGTCCAATCCTAAGTCGCTGCCGCACGCTCCTCTCCCTCTTCTCCATTGCAAAACCACCTCCTCTCCTCTCCATCATCTCCATTCCAAAACCACCGTCTCGCCTCTCCCTCTTCTGATCTTCTCCATTGCAAAACCACCTCCTCTCCTCTCCATCATCTCCATTCCAAAACCACCGTCTCGCCTCTCCCTCTTCTGATCTTCTCCATTGCAAAACCGCCTCCTCTCCTCTCCATCATCTCCATTCCAAAACCACCGTCTTGCCTCTCCCTCTTCTCTATTGCAAGACCACCGTCTCTCCTCCCATCTTCCAAAGCTAGCACTGGACCACTCAGAAGGACATCTATGGAGAGGATGCAGCAGTGAATCAGGCAGATCGCTGGCGGCGACCAAGCAAAGTTAGCCAGGTTGAAGGAGATCCTTAGTTGGTTTGACAATGAGTGGGAGATTTCGAGGACGGTGCGGGCCATGTGGCAATGTATGCGAAAGAGCGAGACGGCGGCGATGAGGGCGGCGATGTACATGTACTCCTCGGCGGCAGTCACGCCACAGTCCTCCGAGTTCATCAAGTATCTCCTCTGGGCGATGGAGCAGACAGATTCGCCCGAGGCGACAGTCAGGTGGAGGTGGTGGGCGCACAGGTCGAAGGTCGAGCACCCAGAGGATAACGAATCGATCGAGTATGGTGTGTCGTTCGTGAGGGTGCAGAGTTAGCCGGAGCCACAGGAGTATCCGTTCTCCCACCGCAAGAGGAGGCCGGATGGCGCGACGTTGCTTCCCCGCCGTTCTCCACGGTTCCCTCGATGCTTGCCTCGTTTCAATGGCGGCGGTACAGTTTAAGGTAAGCTTCGCAGTAACCTAATCTTCCACCTACTCATGCTTACAATCAGTGTGATAGCTAATGAAAATCATGCTTACAATCAGTCTCCGAGTACTACGCCAGTCACCCTAAAATAGCTCTGGACCTTTGGGTCAAAGTTGTGACACAGTGTACAAATAAAGAAAAATAGATTGGTCCTTCTTTCAGAAAAGAGTACTCCCTAGAAAACTGCCAATATAAGCTACTAGTATTTGGTTAGATGATTTGCTACCGAGAAAGATCCGTCCACAGAGAGCGCCACACATCTCACTGGTGGTGGTGGATGCCAATGTGTGCATGCAGCATGGTTGGTGTCGGTAATTTTTTACTTGGCACACCTCGCACTCGGCATATATGCCGGTTCCATACGTACATTTGTGCAGTTCCACCAAAATGCAGCTGAATAACCCTGTTTGCACAGATAATGAAAAAGCGTGATTACATTATAGTGGAACTAGTTTATGAAACACACAAAATAAATAGAAGAAAATATTGCGATAGTATCACAGTATGCCATGCTGCGAGGGCGAGATGGGCCCTGCGATGCCTCATACGGTACGCCTCATACTGGACATCGTCCCAAGTCTCCCAGATACACCTTCTGCCAGTGATGAACATCAGTGTACAGCGGTAGTACAAGGAGGTTCCCTGAGACATTCAAATCTCTATTTTTGTACATATCAACTAAAATTAAGCACCCCAGTTTGCAGAAACACTTAAACATTAACAATGGGACTAGTTGATGAAACATACATTAGCAAAGAGAAGCACTTTCTTTATCTACATTGGAAATGAAATGATAGAGATGACACTCGCTCTATTTTAACTGTATTATTACTTCATTTTATCAGTGACACTAGGGTCGAGCAGGTGGCAAATGAGGTGTACCGTGCGTCGCAAGGATGGAGGCCGGGGGTGCTTAGACAGGGATGCTGAAGCTGGCTCTTTCAGTCACCAACATGGATGATTCAATTCATGGGACCTTTTGGTGCAGTTCACCTAAAATGAAGCAATGTCCCGTGAGCTAGCAGCTTCTTCTTCAAAAAATTTTAAGAAAAGGGCTCCAGCCCCGATTCCATTTCCATCAGAAAACGAAACCCACAGAGCTTCTTCTTCATTAATTGAAATAAAATTGAGCAACATCAAGGTTGGTTGTGAAGCTCCTGGAATGCTCAACTATAATTTGGATATCATTTGTGCAGTTCAACTAAGATCGAGCGTGAAATGTATATCTCTGTTTGCACAAAAAAGGTGGAAAGGAGGGTGACTAACAAGTGATGAAACATGCATCAAACGAAAAGAAGCATGTTCCTTATCTGAATGGCAATCCTACAAGGACAGTAGCAATTTCTAAAGCACTGGCATTGCTAGGTATTAGTATGGGCATTAGGATTAACTATGACAACCGTTAAATACGACATTACTTTGGGCACGGGAGAGTAGGCGGGCCAGGACAGTTGCATTTCTAACGAAAAGAACCAACTTATCTTAATGGGAAATTTTAGCAGGACATGTAAAGAAGTGCCATTGATTCATATTACTGGAGGCATTACATTGAAAACAACATTGGTTTAACGTGTCCTTACTTTTAATAGTGCGACTGCTACATTTTACCAGTGGCATTACATAAGAGTGGCTCGGGGCAACAAACATCAGAACAGGATATCTGGGTTGGTCCCATTTTTGTTCGGTATAGCCACCTTATACTGTGTGAGGCTAGCAAATCTAGTGCTGGACTTACTCTGTTGACTTGTCCCCCAGTCCCCACTTTCTTTCCTTTTTCAACCACTAGATCGGGTTTATATTGAGTGTGTACTGCGTTTCCCTTTATTTCCCTATTAGACCTAGAGACCAGTTGGATAGCCAGTCTCTGCAACTTTTCGCCCCCATTATTTCCTCTTTCGGCCAAGTCCTAGATTCAGCTAACAAATCCTCCCCCACCCCCCACCCCCTTTCTTCCTTGTTTGAACCAAGTAGTACTAGATTCAAGTGCATGAACTAGTTTTACCTCTTAAACGTAAAAAATTAGGTGGTTTTCGAACAGCCGATTGATCTTATCTACGAGGGGGCCTGAGAAATAGTAAAAGATACAAATGCAGCGACATCAGGAGCTCGGGAAGTAGAGCAAGCCGGTTTCGAAGGAAGTTATACCTGATGGTCGTCGGGATGTCGCTAGGTGGGCGGCGGGAGGCCGGATCTGCCCACACTACGGCAGCAAGGAAGAAGGGGTCGGAGGCCCTCCCTTGCCAGCGGTGCTTGGGAGAGAACGGCAAGGCAGGATGATCGGGACGCGCCCAGCAATGGGTAAGAGCCGTCGCCGAGGACGACCGCGTGAATGTTGCACCTTCTGACCTTCCCCGGCGGAGAGGATCCGGCTGGATCTGTGACCAGCGGTGAGCAGAGAGAGAGTGTGTGTGGCCACCGCTGTCGTGTTTAGATCTGGAGAGGCCAAGACAGTGTGAAGAGAGAAACACTAGCAAGCAAGCGCGGAGGCTCCTGCCTATATAGTGGAGTAGTACTAGTTTTCTTTTGTCTACCGGAGCCGGCTTGACCTCGTCAATGACTGTCGAGAAGTCTACATGCACGTGGCCCGGAGGCGCAGTTGTCGTCATTTTGATCTGAAGCGCCGAATTATAACATATAACCCACATGACAAGAAATCATAACCTCACTGCCCAAAGGAGATAACATGAATCCCGACGGACAAACTAGACGAGGAACAAAGCTCAAATTAAAGATAAACTCGTAGAAAAGGGTCCGTCGATAGATGTCCTAATTAACATAGCCGGCTTGACCTAGATGACAGCCGAGTAGTCACTGTTTGTGCATGTGCCCCCAATGACTAGCCCAACTCAGTTGTCGCTGTTTAACCCTCGCGGTGATCTGAAGCACATGACACCTAATTTTGCGAGATGACAAGAAACATTTTTTTAGATTTCTCACCACTACTACAGCCATGTACAACACAGCCTGCACGATATGTAGACGATAGCCAATCTAGGCGTGTCTGCTGGAGTCTGGTCACATGCATGGACGAACTGATCTTCCGTGTCTTGCAGGGATCGTCCAGGCACCAACGTAGTACAACACTTCTCTAGTACTATCGCTCGTCTCCCTCTTCTATTAAGTCACCCGACTTGCGGGGCCGGGGAGTGTGCCTATGGTCAGTTCTCAATTGCCGTCCCACATGTGTGTGCAAACGCAATATGATGTGCATTCCATTCGGAGAGCAGCGTGCCAGACTAAGCGACCATCTGGGGTGCGACACAAACGCGACGAGCGTGCTGTATACTCCGTACATGTGTACCGCCATTTTCTAGACGCTTTGCTCCATGGCGCGGGCGCAATCCATGGATACAAAATTAGTATATTGTATACTATTTAAAAGTCAAGGGCGGGCTTTTCCTGCGCGGTAGGCGGCGGGGCAGTTCCGCCTAGTCGGTTCGACAAAGACGCGAGAAGACGAGGGAGTAGGCTGCTGCAAACATAGGGCTGTGTGATTTGACAGCGAGTTACTGCTGGACAGGTGGGGCCCCGTGATTTGACTTTCCATTATCATTTTAACTGCGGCGCTACGACCGGCGTGAGTCTCCTGATTCCTGACCACCTCCATATAGGTGCCTCTCCCAATGCTCCACCATGTAGTAGAGGCTGGCTCTTGCATGAGATCCCACTTCTCCACTTTTTCCTTGCCTCTCTTTCCTCCACGTATGCAAAAATGCCATGTAAAGCACACTATTGTACTTACTTTTACTTGCTCCTACAGGTGCTTAAGCTTGCCACATAGGCATAAAGTATGATGTGGCAAGTTAATCAAGAAGAGAGAGACTAGTTTGGTGACCCAAGGAAGAAACGGTGCTAAGCACATGTACCTAGGTGAAAAGACAATTTTGAGTCTATAGCTAATTAAATGAAGCAAACTTAGCAACACCATTTCATTGGAAGAGGTCACTCCTTGGCAAATGCAATAAATACTAGTACTCCCTGTGTCCCATAATATAAGAACGTTTTTGGCACTACAGTAGTGTCAAAAATGTTCTTATATTATGGGACAGAGGGAGTACAAAGAAAGAGATAGAGAGGAGTAAAAAAATACACTTATAGCCAACCTTATAGCCAACCTTGTTGTAGTATGAGTGACTAAGTGATGACTATGTATGACATGCCAACATCAGATAGCCTAACGCGCCATGTTAAATCTCCAAGGGCACGACCGCGCGAGCGACACGACGGTCGTGGTAGGCGCGACCATGATACGGGCTGCTGGCAGCCCTTGGATCTGAGATCAAACGGTCGCATGCTAAGTTGCTAAAAATTTGCAGAATAACCCTCCAGGATTGGATATTCACCCATAGGTCTAGAATCACGCCATGCAACCGTTCGATCTCAGATCCAAGGGCTCTCGGAAGCCCGTATCATGGGAGAATGGAAAGCCACTACCCTGTCGTTCGCACGCTGGCAGTTCGCTCCTACTCGTCCCTGCACGTCCTTCAATACTAGAGCGGTTCGCTCCTAGTCGTCCCGTCCATTCACATTACGGCAGTTCCACTAATCCTAACCCTCCTCCCAAATCCATGGTGTCCCAAATCTCCATGATCGGCGGTGAGTACAAGGTTAGAACCATCACCGGCGATGAGTTCGACATCATCTACACCCGTTCTTCCGCGACGGTGAAAGGATGCCTTTCTCGCTTCAGACGCATGTTCGAAGACTCAGATGATGAGTTGGTCGCTGGGCTAGATGTTGAGTACACCACAGTCCTGGGACGAGAGAAGGATCTAAAGGACGAAGAGAGGAAGAAGCCTGCCGTGATCCAGGTTTGCGTACATAACGTTTGCTTGGTCTACCACATATGCCATGCTGACGTCGAGTGCCAGGATTTTAAGAACTTCCTCAAGGACAAAATAGTCAAATTCGTTACTGTAGACTTTGGTAACGACAAAGAAGTCCTGCGTCGGATAGGCCTCGTTGTAGGCAACACCTTCGACCTCCAGAAGAATCGGCTGGTGTCCTCTCGTCAGCCTTCAATGCTGACCCTGGCAAGAGCCATGGTTCATCCTTCGTACGGTAAACTGGAGAAACCTCATTACACGTTTCATCGTCATGCATGGCAGCGGAATGTACTAGATATAGACCACATCCACTATGCTGCAATGGATGGCTACCTTTGCTTCAATATCTACAAGGGTTGGATGAAGAGCAACAGCCAAGTGTGCGGTTCAAGCAAAGAAGTATCGGCCAAGAGGAAGAGGGACAAGGACGAAGTCAAGGACGTGGACGAGGACTCCGAGTAAGGTGGCAGTGTCGTTTCTCATGGTGGTTCTAATGCAGTGTCTACCGGAATAGTTGCAAAGTTTAATTTCAGGTGTGCTTAATTTAATTTGAGGGGTGTGTTGTGCTGAGCCCCCAACAGAACTATGTTATGTTTCTTCTCGTTACTTTAACTCTTCAGTACGTACATACTAGTATTTCTTACATTTCATCTTTTAGTTGGTATAGTACTACCACTCTTTCTTCACATTATATACGTACAATATATATGGCCAACATCATATAGCCAGCAGTTTAGTTGTCAAAGAATTTCAGGGTGCTTAGTTTTGTCAAAGAATTCCAGGATGCTTAGAGGGTACTTGGATCCAAGGGACTTATTTTAGTCTGACTAAAAATAGTCTCTTTAAGAGGCTAAATTTCCAAGGACCGCTGACTAAAGAGGGGCTAAAACTAGTCTTGAGACTAAAATGTTTTAGTCAGGGGTACCCCTACTAAAATGTGGATTAGTCCTCTCTCTACTCATTTAACTCCTCTCCTTTAACACAGGCGAGTTCTGGATTGGAGGGTTTGGAGGATAATAAATGCTCATTAACTCGATTTTATCCTTTTTAGTATTTGGATCCAAGCATGGGTGAAGCTAGCATGTTTTAGTCCCACTACTTTTAGTCATGGGACTAAAACGTATCCAAGCACCCTCTTAGTTTTATTTGAGGGGTGGGTTGTGCTGGACACCATTATTGTGACTAGCCTTTTTAATAGTACTATATGCATAATTTGGCGACGAGCGCTCTCTATATGTACCACCTTTTTTTAATTCCATGTTTTGGTCCATGGCACAATCCATCGATACTACTGTTGTACAAAAGCATACATTTTTTAAAAGGCTAGAGGGCGGGGCAGTCTAGCTTGGTCGGTTTCATGAGAGGCGAGGGCCTTTGTGATTTGACGGCTCATTACTGCTGGAAGGCGGGGCCTTGTGATTTGACTGCTCGTATAAATGCGCCGACGACCTGATCGAGGAGGAGCAAAGAACCGTGTGGTATACTCAAGTTTTCCACTGGAGTAGTATTGTGATGGAGGAGCACGAAACACGGCAGTCCAGTGCCATATGGCGATAAAAAATGATCTAATTTGCTAGTCATCTCATTGTTAGCATTGTTCTATTCATTCCCTCAAAAAAAACATTGTTCTATTCATGCCTCGCACAGAATGTGCCACGTGTGGCAAAACACCCGAAGCAAAAGATGAAACACAGGAGCAAAATAAGAAGGAAGATTATCACCCCAAATGATCTAATTCGCCACGGAGTCATAACTGCTTCTTCATCGCCTCCACGACCTCCATCTCCTTGCGCGTCTCCTCCGCCATCTTCTTCATTATGTCCATGACGCGAGATTTCTCGATGCGGGCCTTCATCATCTGTTCCACGGCCGCATTACGTACCTTGACAGCAGCCGGGTGCTCGATGCAGAGCTTCGCCAACTCCTCCTTCTGTTCCATGACGAGGGCCTGCAGCATCTTCATCGAGGAACTACTATTCTCATGCAGCTTCTTCCAGCCGGCGTTCTTCTCCTTCAATAGGTCGATCTCGTGGCAGAGCTTCGCCTTGTCCTCCTGAAGTCGTAGGATTTCGCCGGTCGCCTTCTTCTCCGAAGCAATGCTCTTCTTCAGCAGCATCACCAAGCCGGTGGTCAACTCCCCCTGCTGATTGAGCTCAACGGGCATGTCGTCGAGGCTCTCCTTCAGCAACTCCATCAAGCCTTGGATGAACTCCTTCTGCTTATAGAGGTGCTTATTGAGCTGATCGGGCATGCCATCGAGGGATAACGACTCCAGCTCCGCCAGCTCGGCATGCTCGCCTCCGCGGCTAGGGCGCTCCTGGGAGCCATCGCCTGCCCGTGAGAGATCTTTCGAGGTCTCTGCGTGGCGGTGAGCCCTCTCTTTTTTTCTGCAGCCTTGGTTGCCGCTCCCTTGTTACGAGTAGTTCTCGACCTAGAGCTCTGCTCACCGGCCATGGCAACGATGGATGAAGAAGAAGCACTTATGAGGAGGAAATGTAGAGTAATTTTCAGTTAGGTAGTTCCTCTTTTTATAACCTAAGTACTAGCACTAGTACTAATACCTGCATAGTGGGAACACGTTCAGGTTTGGTACGTACTAGTAGGTGTGAGCAGGCTTTCGAATGTGATGGGAACAAGGTAAAGATTAATTGATGGTTTTGGTTTCGAGGCCCGAAACGGCTCCCGATGAGTTTAGCGGAACATAAATTTCAATTACTACACTGCTCAAATGCGTAAATATTATGTTACTGTCAAAAATTGGCACAAAATATGAAGGAGACCAATGGAAGTACTACTAGCAACCCACGATTTAACAACTCGCATGCGCGCAGTGGAGTAATAATGTCTTTCTTACGCCCTCACGTCCACTCAATTTGCATGCGCTGTATCAATTGACCATCAATGAAGTGAACGACTTTACACGCGTCAAATTATCACATGGGGTGGATCTTGGTACAAAATTGCGTCCGCCCGTGTACCCGCGTGTGCGTGCGACGGAATGAGTGCGTGCATGGCGTGTGTGCACATCTTCGCTTCGTGCATGTACCACCAGTATGCCTTAGGGAGGACGTGTACATTCTTCTGGAACCAGCAGCACGTCACTATGATCAATCCATGCAAGGAGGTCGTGGCAACGCCTCCACATGTGCCACGTGGCTTCATGAACTGTAAGAGAGACACTGTGTAGCGTGCCATTGGTATTCTAATTTACGTGTTTTGCACATACTTCAAGTACTAGTAAGGTACACGTGCATTGCACGCATCAGATTTTGCAACCAAATTATGAATAAATACCACACTATAGCATGTAAGCTCTGAGTCATATATGATTGATGTAGCCCTTCATTTAATTCTTATAGTTCATCTCATTCAAAATCAATTAGTTTTTATAAAAAAGCTAAGAACGCGGGAATAGGAAAAACATGGGATTATAGTGGAATGTCGTCTTGAATCCTACACGATTGTACGAGTGTTTGATTGTGCATAGAAAAAACGCAGAATTCTTTCAAAGAGGTTTGAGTGGATGGTATGTTTCCTATGAAATCTAGTGCAAATGAATCATATGGAAAAATTCCTATGGTTTACAATCCTACGAATCAAACAACCAAGATAGGAAAAATTCCTAATGATTAGAATCCTCCAAAATTCCTTTGAGAATCCTTTGAATCAAAGAAGCCCTTAATCTATTTTATGATTCATGGAATTGTGCGTTGTAAAGCATAAAGTAAAAACAAATAATGGCAATTCAACTAGAAAAAAAGTTTGGGAAGTTATGATACGGAAGATTCTAGAACAAAAGAGAACCACTGTTGTTTTGAGGTTTGTGCATTATGCTTAAGTTCAACCATGGAGTCTACTAGATTGTACATGTGGCAAAATCCGGTGGGGGGCTAGAAGATGGTGCGAGGGGCCGAGTGGAGGGAGACTATGAAGGAATGCACAAGTGCGAGATCGATATTTAGAGAGAGGGGGCGAACACATGCACTGTTGCGCGCAGTGGCGGAGCCATGAAAAATAAATGAGCTAGGGGGCCAAGCATTGCTAATCCTTTATGAGGAGGGTCAATTCATGAAGTTAAACCATTTTTAGCAGCAATTGTCTAATGATCACATTCATATTAGCCTCGATATATAGTGATGTTAGGGGGGAGGGGGCAGGGCCCTTACTGCCCCCTGTCTTCGCCATTGTGCATGCGTCTGAGAGATGAAGCGGAAGGCATGGATGATGAGAGGGGGACGTTGGATATATAATTAATGTGGGTGTATTAGCTATATATGTTAATCCTATATAGAGAGGTATAGATTGATCGATGTGGACGTGGGAAAGAGGGTGAGACCTCACTGGATATATCGATTGATCGGTTTGTGTGGAAAACTATGAAAGACCTAGCTATATACACACATACATAGAGGAACATCGATCGTTGCGCATTCACGCGTGAGAGATAAAGAATGCCCGATATGATGGAGAGGGGGATGTGTGTGGGTGTGTGCCTTCATGGGAGACCGACCTGGAGAAAAAGATTGCATGCGTGCGATGGATAATGCCGACTGGTAGTGTGTGTGCATGCATGCACGAGAGAAAGTTAGTGGTACAATTATAAAGAGAAGACTATTGTGTGGGTGTAAAAGAATAGGTGAGGTCATAATCAATGTAAAGTTGAATTCAAATATTTGAATAAGAGATCCTGATGTTTGAAACCCATGCATGCATGAATATAACAGAGATCTGCGCGGTGTGGTTTGGAAACGAGCATGTTGTAATGTATACACATTGAACAAGGTCAGACTGATTTGAATTTGAGATACCGATGGCAGACATCATTTGGCCACGTCGCATCCGTGCATGGACACACTATTCTGATTGGAGATGATGGGCGGCTTTCGCATCACATATCTATATCTATACCCCTATATATATATATATATATATATATAATATTTTATATTTTTTTATATTGTGTGCGGGTAACTTTAACTTTGAAAGATGGTTTTGGATGAGGCGAATTCGATGGTCCAAAGATGGCAAATTTGAGCACTACCGGCCGTTGGATATCATCTAGATTCCACCAGATTTTGCCACATGTATAATCTAGAAGACTCCATGGTTGAACTTAAGCATAATGCACAAACATCAAAACACAAGCACTTCTTATTTGTTCTAGAATCTTCCGTATCAGAATTGCCCAAATGTTTTTCTACATGATTTGCCATTATTTGTTTTTACTTTATGTCTTACGACGCACAATTCCATGAATCTTAAAATAGATTAGCTTTCTTATAAAAACTAGATGATTTTGAATGAAATGAACTATAAGAATTAAATGAACATCTACATCATGCATATATGAATCAAAGCTTGCATGCTATAATGTGGTATTTATTCATAATTTGGTTGCCAAATCTCATGTGTGCATTGCACGTGTACCTTACTGTAGTCTAAATGGTGTTTGTGTGTGTGTTGTGCGTGTTGAGGTGCAAATTGTCTTTTTTTTGGTACACGTTAAGCTTGTTCTTCCGAAATTTCAAGTCGCGCCTTGTTATGCCGAAAATTCAAGCTAGCGTCTCTGTCTATCGTGCTGCGAAACTCCCGCCTCTTCAACCCGCGCCTTGTTAGCCCGAAATATTTAAGATATATCTTTGTCTCGTTGTGCTCCGACAACTCCCTCCATCTCAACCCGCGCCTTGCTATTCCGAAATTACAACGCGCGCGAAAACTCCCACCTCCTGTGAAATCCCGACACACGAAATGCCCGTGGTACCCCTGAACCGAAAGAACCACCTCAAATCGGTGGGGGTACTTTTGTAACTTACCCAACATTTCATACAAGTGCGTCTCTAAGCCATGGTTCCCCACTGCCATCCCATCTGCCCACCCATTCGTACACCGAGGACGTGAAAACCCGCGATGAAACCCCACACCCTGCTCCATCCGCCACCCAGCCAGAGCCTCTTCCCCGATGATGTTGTCCACAGCAACACCTCGACGTCCCTCATCCATCGTACCGGATGAGGATCCGTCATCGATCTCATCGTCCCGCCGGTTCAGCCACCCCGTCCTCCACCTCCAAGGAGCTGCCCTAACGTTTCCCTCATCTTTCGCGCCACCTCCATTCCCACACCGCCATCTTCACCTGCACCACCGGAAGAGCATCATCATCACCGTTTCCTCGGATGAAGTTGCGGCCTAATCGGCGCCACCAAAGAGGTTGTACACTAATCACTACATTTTCTTCTTGATTCGATCTCATGGTGTTGTCGGCGCTCAGTCCCGAGCCGACACGGCGCGGCTCCATCCACGGCGGCGTCGCCAGCCACTTCCTCCACGGCATCGCTCCCTCGGCGGCGACGTCCACATCAGTAGGAGCTGCTGCTGCTTTAGCTCTCGCTCGCGCTGCTGCTCTGCTCTTGCTCTCGGTCCCCTGCCTGATCTGCTCTTGCTATTGCTCTTGCTCGCGCTGCTGCTCTCGCTCTTGCTCTTGCTTGCGATGCTACTCCGATTTAGCTACACTTCAGTCAACTGAATCGACTTTTGGGTCAGTCGATTTTCAGGGGGTGGGGGGCTCACCGGGGTGAAGGAAGAACCAGCCGCAGTGGGGAGGGGGGGCTCGCCGGAGAGGTACCCCACTATCTATCTTAGGGTTCTGGATGGGGGCGGTGGTCGCCGGCAGTGGCGGGGCGGTGGTGTGGGGATCGCCGGAGAAAAAACTCGGCACGGGGGGACTAGAGGGATGGCCGGGGCGGTGGGGAGTGTTTTCGGGGCGGGCGGGGCGGCGCACCACCAGCCGCGGGCGGCGAGGGGCTGTTGTTTGCTCCGTGGTGGCTGGCGGCTCAGGGGGGTGGAGGTTGAAGATGAACCGCAGGCCCTTGATTTCGTATCCAACGGCTGCAAAATCGACTGACCAGAGATGAAAAAGTCATTCGACCGACGTGTAGCCTCACCTTGCTAGTGCGTTCAGTTTCGACAGCAAAATTCAGTTTCGACAGCAAAATTCAATTTTGACAGTTAAGTTCAGTTTCGATAGTTAAGTTCAGTTTCGACAGTTAAATTCAGTTTCGACAGCTAAGTTCAGAGATGAGCGGCTGATGTATTTTACATCTAGCACTTCGTGGTTATGTATTTTACGTCATGTATTGGAGATGCTATTAGAATTCCACTCAGGTTAACGTTGTTCGTTGTCTCTCTTGTCCTGCTTCAGCCTTGGCGTTGTATAACTCACCGGAGCTGCTCCAACGATGAAACCCTCCATCACAGCGGAGCAGTACCTTGGGCTCCATCTCCAGACGCCTAAGATCTTCTTCCCCTCCTCCGACAGCCAAGTCAGCCGGAGCATCCTCACCGGCCAACCCAATCACGCTAAGATCGACATGGCTTCGCCAAAGAGGTTGTACACTTGTTGCATCTCTTTTTTACTCTACATGTTATATATATTGTCCACTGAGCACTCGTAGTAATGGGAAATACGATTATTTTGTCCTACTATATGACAAGCAGTGACGTACCAGGCATCTTAGCTATCCGTGATGGACTCTCTTGAATGCCATCATTATTTATCTCTGCGCGTTTGAGCTGTGGATTTGTCGATGGGCCTGGGAGTTGAGCTAGTATGGCAGTGGCCTGGGTCCAAAGTAATAGAAGTAGCACAAAAACATTTTTTTAGTGTAGGATTTTCCTTGCTCAAGCCTGCCTACTAGAATTGCCAGTGCTTGAAAGGAAAAGTGAATGAAAACATTGGAATTGGAAAGTTTCCTATGGTACTACTTTTCATGAATTTGGTGCAAAGGAATTGAGCAAAGGAAAACTGTAGGATTTGTTCCTTTAGTGTCTCCTTGAAAGAAAAACCGTAGGAATTCTAATTTCCACTTCTCCTCCTTTTCATATTCCTATTCATCAAGCACAAGACTAAGAGATAGTGGCATAATAGCATTATAACCGTACATTTTCTTGTGGTTTGACTTAATCTCACCATGCTTTTTTGCATCCTGTGATCTTCCAATTGTTGTGAATCAAACACCTAGATTGGAAGAAATCCTGTGTTTTTAAATTCTCTGTTTTGCACGTGCATTCCTATCCTATTCCTGTCTATTTCCTATCTCTGCATTGTTAAAATCCTCAAATTCAAACAAGGCCTTACTCAATTACTTCTGTTACAGATGTGTCAAAGAAAACCTTGTGTGGTTTGTCCTGCTCCTGCGGCGCTTTGTTCCACCCCAGCTCAGCTGCTCCAACAACGGAAGGGTTCACCACAACAGGGATCCTCTCTCCAGACTGTCTTTCGCCGCCTCAGATCTTCTTCCCGCTGCCGGCAGCCACGGCAGCTGCATTACCATCATGAACTGAGCAGATGACCTTGAGGACTACACGGGTCCGCAAGAGAGGTCGCACTCTTCCGTGTCTGCTTACGTTATGCATCGCTTAATATGATGACATGCTACATTATCGTCGTGTTCACCTATTAGACTCCGAGTCAGGTCCAAACTAATGCTGAAACTTGAGTTTTTAAATGGTTGTGGGGTACATATTGGGGCAGCAATCAGTATTGTCTGTCTACTATCTGGTTAATCTCCGGTGTCTACTGTGAGTTTCATGTTGGGTGCAAACAAACATTAAAGGAGCCATTATCTGTATTTTTTAACTAAAGCTATTATCTGCCTGCTATCATTGGTTTTGGGTCTATCCACAGTTTGCTACCATCACTCTGGATTTGTGCATTCGCTCCTTACATAATCTCACTATGTTTTATTCCAATGCATGCCAGTTATTGTACACAATGGAACTAATCATGTAGAGCAAAAGAGACGAACCTTGCGTGGCAATAAAATTTCATGCAGACGTCATTCCATGGTGGGCGCAAAGGCAGCCCCCCCCCCCCTCCACCCATTTCGGATCGTAATCAAGAGGAAGATAACTGTTCTGAGGGGGATTCAGAAGGAGAAGACCACTCCTATTTACCCCATGAGGTCTTCGCTCTAACTTGGCATGCTGATGTTGGTAATATCATGCATATGGTGCCTTGCATTGGTTACTGTATACATTAAAGATGTCACCTGCTTAGTTTAGACATGCTTTGTGTCAATGCCATTTGTTTAGTTTCTTTATCGTATATGTGAGTCATGCAATGCCATCTTGTCTAGCCAGGCATCATATATGTGAATTTTGCAATGCCACCCTGGTTAGACAGTCATCTTATATGTGAATTATATCATGCCATCAATTTTTTTATTACGTGTTAAATTTGTCAAAAAATTTAGTACATTCAATTACTCTTCCTATGCATCAGCCATTCGGCACGGTCATGGAAAAATCTAGAGTGGAAAAAAGGTCTTCAGAGTAGACAATGCTATCTGACGAAGCGCATGTCTTGCTGGTTACCGATAGCTCCTCAGAGGAGGATTCAGAGACAGATGACCAGTCATATCCCCCCCCCCCCGAGGTGCATGCCCTAACTTGGCAGGGTTATGTTGCTCATATCATGCGTATGGTATCTTCCATTGCTATGTCATTTGCTTTGTTTAGACATGCTTTGTGTGAATGCCGCCTGTTTAGTGTCTAATTACCATATATGTGAATTATGCAATGCCATCTTGTGCAAGACATTATATATGTGAATTATGCAATGTTATCTTGTTGCAAGGCATTATGTATGTGAATTATACAATGCCATGCTGTTTAGGCAAGCGTCATATATGTGAATTATATCATGCCGTCCTTTTTTTTTGTATTTCTCATTGCTTTTGTCGACAATGTTTGTATATTCAACTGCTCTTCCTGTGCATCAGCCATTTGAATTGGTGATGGAGAAATCTGGAGTGAAAACAAGGTCTTCAGAGCAGACAATGCTACCTGCTGAAGCAGATATCTTGCTGGTTACAGATAGCTCTTCAGAGGTGGATTCAGAGGCAGATGACCAGTCCTATTATCCCCCTGAGGTGTATGCTCGAACTTGGCAGGGTTATATTACTCATATAATGCATATGTTGTATTGCAATGCTTAGTTTTTACATCATATACACAATATTGAATGCCATCTCCTTAGTTGACACATCATATATGCGATTGCCCTCTGCTCACTTCCTTAGTATATAAATCATATATTTGAATTATGTCATGCCATGATGTTTACATAGACAGCATGTATCTGAATTATGGCATGCCAACCCATTTTCTAAAGACATAATATAGTTATATCATCTCATCCTGTTTACATAGTCATCATATTTTAAATTATGTCATTCTATCCGTGAATTATATCATGCCATCATGTTTCCATCGATGGCATGTTTGTGATTTATGGCATGCCAACCACTTTAATAGACACATCGTATAGTTATATCATGTCATCCTGTTTACATAGTCATCATATTTTGAAGTATGTCATTCTATCCTGTTTAGTTAGCCATCATACATGTGAAATTGTGTCATGCTATCCTGTTTAATTAGCCATCATATATGTGAAATTATGTCCTGCTATTCTGTTTGCTTAGACAACATAAATGTGAATTATTTCATGCCCTGTTTTCTTCCCTACTATCCATTGCACTTGTCTATCTTACAATGTCTGTACATTCAATTACTTTTCTTGTTTATCAGCCATTTCAATTGGAGGGAGTGATGGCAGTATCTGTGGGAGTAAAAACATGGTCTTTAGAAAAGATCATGCTACCGGTTGATGCAGATAGAACCACGATTCTACTTGCCCAAGAACCAGCCCCACCACACATAACCCACACTCATGCAGATTGTACCTCTACCCAGTTGGACAGAGAACCAGCTACACCCCTTCTAACCCCAACCCCAGCAGATAGACACCCAATTCCCGTTGACACAGCACCTTCTCCACCACAGAGCACCCAAATACGAGCAGTTAGTAAGGCAACTACAGTGCCCAAATCACGAGGACCACCACTACGAACCCGAAGTCAACGCTTAAAGTAGAAGAAGAATTGTTCTCAGGATAGGTTCCATAGCTATGGTGTAACGCCCTCGATGCGGCTATATCTCCCACGTGTCGAAGCACGACTTAGAGGCATAACCGCATTGAAAGCAATGTCGCAAGAGAGGTAATCTTCACACAACCCATGTAATACATAAGGGAAAGAGATACATAGTTGGCTTACAGTCGCCACTTCACACAATACATAAATAAACATCCATCATTCAGATTACACTCAAGGTCCGACTACGGAACCAAAATAAAAGAAGATACCCCAAATGCTACACAGATCCCCGATCGTCCCAACTGGGCTCCACTACTGATCATCAGGAAAAGACACATAGTAACGACCACGTTCCTCATCGAACTCCCACTTGAGCTCGGTTGCGTCGCCTGCACTGGCATCGTCGGCACCTGCAACTGTTTTGGTAGAATCTGTGAGTCACGGGGACTCAGCAATCTCACACCCGCGAGATCAAGACTATTTAAGCTTATAGGAAGGACAGAGTTGTGAGGTGGAGCTGCAGCAAGCGACTAGCATATATGGTGGCTACATTCGCAAAAGAGAGCGAGAAGAGAAGCAAGGCACGGTCGTGAAGCTAGTAGCGATCAAGAAGTGATCCTGAACAACTTACGTCAAACATAACTCCAACACCGTGTTCACTTCCCGGACTCCGCCGAGAAGAGACCATCACGGTTACACACGCGGTTGATGTGTATTTTAATTAAGGTCAACTTCGGGTTTTCTACAACTGGACATTAACAAATTCCCATCTGCCTCATAACCGCGGGCACGGCTTTCGAAAGATAATACCCTGCAGGGCTGTCCCAACTTAGCCCATTATAAGCTCTCACGGTCAACGAAGGATATTCCTTCTACCGGGAAGACCCGATCAGTCTCGGAATCCCGGACTACAAGACATTTCGACAGCAATAAAACAAGACCAGCAAAGCCGCCCGATTGTGCCGACAAATCCCGATAGGAGCTGCACATATCTCGTTCTCAGGGCACATCCGAATGAACACTACGTACGGCAACCGAAGATGCCCCAAGTTGCCTCAGGGTGGCACCGCAAGTGGCTCTAGTTTGGACCAACACTCAGAGAAGCATTGGCCCGGGGGGGTTAAATAAAGATGACCCTCGGGCTCGTGAAAACCCGGGGGAAAAAGGCTTAGGTGGAAAATGGTAAAACCAATGTTGGGCCTTGCTGGAGGAGTCTTATTCAAAGCGAACTGTCAAGGGGGTCCCATAAATCACCCAACCGTGTAAGGAACGCGAAATCAAGGAACATAACACCGGTATGACGGAAACTAGGGCGGCAAGAGTGGAACAAAACACCAGGCATACGACCGAGCCTTCCACCCTTTACCAAGTATATAGATGCATTAATTATAGCAGATATATATTGTGATATCCCCAACAAGTAAATATGTTCCAACAAGGAACAACATCTCCATGTTCCAACAAGGAACAAACTTCATCTTCACCTACAACTAGCAACGCTATAAGAGGGGCTGAGCAAAGCGGTAACATAGCCAATCAACGGTTTGCTAGGAAAGGATGGTTAGGGGCTGACATGGCAATATGGGTGGCATGATATAGCAAGTGATAGGCATCGTAGCATAGGCATAGCAAAAGAGCGAGCATCTAGCATAGCAAAGATAGAAGTGATTTCGAGGGTATGGTCATCTTGCCTGCAAAGTTCTCAGAGTTGTCGAAAGCTTGATCCTCGTAAGCGTTCTCAACAGGTTCCTCGTTCACGTACTCGTCTCCCGGCTCTACCCAAAGCAAGAACACAAACAAAGGAACCACAATAAATCACGGTGCAATGCACAAGCAACATGATGCAAAACATGACATGATATGCGAGATGTGATATGCAATGCGTATGCGCGCTCCAGAAGGAAAATGATGAACCAGGCATCAACTTGGCAATCCAAGTATGCCGCTGGAAAGATGAGATGATTCCGGTTGAAATCGATATAAAGATCACCGGAATCGGATGCACGGTTTGCAAATGACAAGCAAAACAAGAATTGCACAAATCTGCCATTAACAGCATGATGCCACTTAGCAAGCAACAAGAAATTAAGCTACTGCACCCAAACGTACCAACAAAGTATATGGCAGTGATCTACTCAAGATGCTTGACAAAATATGAACACTGAGCTACGGCTAAATCACATCATAACAGGTCCAAACAAGCATGGCAAAAGTGCAAAATATATCAGCTTCACAGACTTGGTGAAATTACTGAACATGGCAAAATTAGCATCAGGAAGCAATGTTCAGAGCAAGCAAACAGCATGCTACAAGAACTTATAATAGCAAAGCAAGGCATGGCATGAATCTACTCAAAGCATAGAACAAAAGTCCCTTACTGACCATAAGCCAAAAAGGATCAGAAAATATAGTAACACCCATGTCAAAATAGCAAGTTTCGTTAACAGATTCAGCAACAAGGCATGACAAAAAACGATAACAAGGAGGCATGTTCAAGAGCTCAAAGCACTCACTACAGAGCATTACATGATAAACTAAGCATACATACATCAAGAAGACATGGCATAGAAGATATACATGGCAAGAACAACATCATAGCATACACGGATCAACTACAACAACCTTGGCAAAATTGAATAACATGTAAACAATCTGCCAGGAAACATTTTATAGCAAAAGTAGAGCTCGATTGACTCAAGCTATGGCACTCCATAATTGCAAACAAAGGCATGGATGGAAATAGCATAACCATATATTCAAAACATCCTTACTGAAGTATCTCAAAATATGCATGGATCTCTCGGTAGCATCAAGTTAACATGGCATAAAAATATCAGCAAAACAGGGGCTGAGATCAGCAACATCATGAAGCCTACTTTGCATGCTTGTGCTAGTCACCACAGAGATCATAAAAATACATGGCACACACCCCTGGAAAGATGGCATGGCATATTACAAAACACATATAGGACTCAAATTCATAGGGTGCACACGTCAATCATGGCAAAAATGACAAAAGTGCAAGTTCTGTTAAGAAACAGAAACTAACATCACATAGCCTCTTCCAACAGCATTTCGGGCATCAAGATGAGCTCAAATGAAAATGATGCAATGAGATGAAATGATCTACTCATCGAGACGAACATTTCGACATATTACACGCACGAAACGGAGCTACGGGCACAGAGTTATGGCACGATGAAAATGCAACAAAATATCTCGAAAATAAAGACTCAGAGGGATTTGGGGGGGAGAGAAAGTCAACCCTCCGGATCCCGATCGGATCGAGGCCGGAGCTCGTCGGGGCGATGCGGCCGGCGGCTTGCCGGAGCAGCATCGGGGAGGACGAGGCCGGAGGAGGAGGAGGCGGGGCCGGCCGGAGGAGGCGGCGGAGGCGGCCGGGACCGGGCGGCGCCGGCGCGAGGCGGCGGCGGCGGCCGGCCGGGGCGGTGGCGAGGACCGGCCGGGGGTGGAGGCGGACGGCGGCGGGGTCGGCGCCGGAGGCGGAGGCGGCGGCGGCGGAGGGCGACGGCGGGGGCGCGGCCCGGGAGGCGGCGGCGACCGGGCCGGGAGCGGGCGCGGGAGGCGCGGCGTACGGGCCGGGGGGGCCCGCACGGGCCAGGCGGGCCGGCGGCGGTGGGTGGCGGCGCGGACAGGTGGCGAGCAGGGATTGGGCGCGGGGGCGCCGGCGCTGACGGGCGGACACGTCCGGGCGGCGGGTGGACGTGTCCGTCGGCGGGAGGAGGAAGGAGCTAGGGTTTTGGACCCGAAATTTCGAAGGGGTGCACATATTTATAGGTAGAGGGAGCTAGGAGAGTCCAAATGAGGTGTAGTTTTCGCCCACACGATCGTGACGACGGAGAGCATGGAAGTGACTTAGATGGGTTATTGGGCTGTTTTGAAGGGGTGTTGGGTTGCAACTTAAAAGAGGCCTTTGCGAGGGTGCAGTTAACCGTTGGAGTACCAAACGAGCTCCAAATGACCCAAAACTTGACAGGTGGTCTATCGGTGGTGTACCAAGGCCACTTGACAAACCTCGGTCCATTCCGAGAAGGTTTAGTACCCGCTCACGGAAAAACGTAAAAGGGGACGCCGGGGGACATAGGAGTGCCGGATTGCAAAACGGACAACGGGGAAAATGCTCGGAATCATGAGACGAACACGTATGCAAATGCGATGCACATGATGACATGATATGAAATGCATGACATGGACAAAATGCAAAAATGAAGAAAAACCCAACCACGGAGGGAATATCATATCACAATGCCGAAAATGGCAAGAGTTGGAGTTACAAATATGGAAAGTTACATCCGGGGTGTTACAACACTCCACCACTACAAGAGGGTCTCGTCCCGAGATCTAGGACTGAAAGAACTCCGGATAATCGGAACGGAGGTGATCCTCACGCTCCCAGGTGGCTTCTCGGTCGGAATGGTGTGACCACTTCACTTTGAGGAATTTGATTGACTTGTTGCGAGTCTTGCGCTCGGTTTCTTCAAGAATAGCAACGGGGTGCTCATGATAAGAAAGATCTTCTTGAAGGTCAATTTCTTCGAAGTTGATAGTGCGTTCAGGAGTCTTGAAGCACTTGCGAAGTTGTGACACGTGAAACACATCATGCACGTTCGCGAAGTTGGACGGAAGCTCAAGTTGATAGGCGAGATCGCCTCTTTTGCCAATGATCTTGAAAGGACCCACATATCTAGGGGCAAGCTTCCCTTTGATACCGAAGCGACGAGTGCCTTTCATTGGAGAGACGCGGATGTAGACATGGTCTCCGATTTCAAAAGCCACATCACGGTGCTTGTCATCATAATAGCTCTTCTGGCGCGATTGCGCGGCTTTGAGATTCTCACGAATGACTTTGCACATTTCTTCGGCTTCTGTGATCAAGTCGTTGCCAAGAAGTTGGCGTTCACCTGTCTCGGACCAATTGAGAGGAGTACGGCACTTTTTGCCGTAGAGAATTTCGAATGGGGCCTTGCCCGAACTCGCTTGGAAGCTGTTGTTGTAGGAGAACTCGGCATATGGAAGACAATCTTCCCACTTCATACCGAAGGAAATGACACAAGACCTGAGCATATCTTCAAGGATTTGATTGACTCGCTCGACTTGGCCACTTGTTTGAGGATGGAAAGTTGTGCTGAAACGAATGTTGGTGCCCATGGCCTTCTGAAAAGAATCCCAAAACTTGGAGGTAAAGATGCTACCACGGTCTGAAGAAATCACTTGTGGAATGTCGTGCAAGGAGACAATCCTGGAGGTGTATAGCTCTGCCAACTGAACTGTTGTGATAGATTCTTTGATAGGAAGAAAATGAGCCACTTTAGTAAGCTTGTCAATGACAACGAAGATAGCATCATTTCCACGCTTGGACTTTGGAAAACCAGTCATGAAGTCCATTTCGATATGATCAAACTTCCATTCTAGAATAGCAAGAGGTTGAAGGAGACCAGCTGGTCGTTGGTGTTCTGCTTTCACTCTTCTGCAGACATCACATTCATTCACGAATTGCGCAATTTCTCGCTTCATTCAAGTCCACCAATATGACTGCTTGAGGTCATGGTACATCTTCGTACTTCCAGGATGAATGGATAGAAGCGAATTGTGCGCCTCGTTCATAATGACTTTTCTCAGATCACCCTTAGGAACCACAATCCGGTCCTCGAAGAAAAGAGTATCTTTGCCATCAATGTGGAAGCACTTGTATTTGGAAATGCCCTTGTCGATACCACGTTTCACCTTTTTCACCATGGTATCCAGGAGCTGAGCCTCACGAATCTGATCTTCCAAAGTAGGAGAGACTATGAGGTTGGCAAGAAAGCCTTGAGGAACAACTTGAAGATTCAGCTTGCGAAAAGCTTCACAAAGATCCAGTTGGAAGGGCTTGAGGATTAAACTGTTGCAATAAGCCTTCCTGCTCAAAGCATCTGCAATGACATTGGCCTTGCCCGGAGTATATTCAATACTCGGATTGTACTCTTGAATCATTTCGACCCATCGATTTTGCCTGAGGTTGAGGTTGGGTTGAGTGAAAATATACTTGAGACTCTTGTGATCGGTGAAAATGTCCACTTTCCTTCCCAACAAGAGATGTCTCCATGTTATCAAAGCATGGAAAACTGCCGCCAACTCAAGATCGTGAGTGGGGTAGTTCTTTTTGTTGGACTTCAGCTGGCGAGAGGTATAGGCCACAACCCTCTTCTCTTGCATTAACACAGCACCAAGACCTTGAAGAGAAGCATCACAAAAAACTTCGAATGGCTTGGATTCATCAGGAGGAGTCAAGACAGGAGCTGTGACGAGTTTCTCTTTGAGAGTATTGAAAGCAACGTCACACTCAGGAGACCAGACATATTTCACATGCTTCTGAAGGAGGTTGGAAAGAGGCTTTGCAATCTTAGAGAAATTCTCAACGAATCTTCGGCAATAGCTTGCAAGACCAAGAAAACTGCGGAGCTGCTTGACATTCTGAGGAGGTTCCCAATTCACAACTGCGTACACCTTCTCGGGATTAACAGCGATGCCCTTGGCGGAGATGATATGACCAAGGTAAAGCACTTCATCAAGCCAAAATTCACATTTGGAAAACTTCGCATAGAATTGATACTCTCTGAGCTTGTCTAGCACCAATCGCAAATGTTTGGCATGATCCTTCTTATTCTTGGAGAAGACCAAAATATCATCCAGATAGACCAAGACGAATTCATTGGTGTAGGGGTTGAAGATGAAGTTCATCATCCGAGAGAATGTAGGAGGAGCATTGACAAGGCCGAAAGACATGACAGTATATTCATAAGAACCAAAGCTTGTTCTGAATGCTGTCTTGGGAATATCTTGTTCACGAATGCGAATCTGATGATAACCCATACGAAGGTCAAGCTTGGAGAACACTTTAGCACCTTTGAGTTGCTCGCAAAGCTCATTGATGTTGGCAAGTGGATACTTGTTCTTGATTGTCTCCTTATTCAATGGACGGTAATCGACGCAAAGTCGGTCCGTGCCATCCTTCTTCTGGACAAAAAGAACACCACAACCCCAAGGAGATGAACTCGGTCTGATCAAACCCAGACGCTCTTGTTCATCGAGCTGCTTCTTCAATTCCTTCAGCTCATTAGGTCCAAGCTTGTATGGATGCTTGCAAACGGGTTCAGTGCCAGGCTCAAGATCGATAATGAACTCAACTGGCCGGTGAGGAGGCATTCCTCGAAGCTCTTCTGGAAAGACATCTTGGTACTCACGAAATCCTGGAATCTGAGAGATAGCATCCAATTCGCCCTTCTCGTTGCGAGAAAACAACCGAATGGTTTCATCACGAGCGGCATAGATGATCACATCATTAGAAGAGTGAGTCAATTGAATTTCCCTGGCAGCACAATCAAGCTGAGCTTTGTGCTGAGAAAGCCAGTCCATCCCGAGAATAAGATCAATATCCGAGTCACCAAGAACAAATGGTTTAGATAGAAATCTATAGTCGCCCATCTTGATAGAAACATCAGGGACGCAAATATTAGATGTCATTTGCTTACCCGGGGACACAATCTTCAACGGAATAGGAATCTTTTCCGTCACAAACTCATGCTTGGCAACAAAAGGTCTCGAAATGAAAGAAAGCGATGCACCAGTATCAAATAAGACTTTTGCAGGAATATCATTAACTTAGAGATTACCCATTATCACATCAGTAGATTCCTCCGCTTGAGCTGCATTCATCATATTCACCTTGGCATGCTTTGGATTATGCTTGACCACTGCATTGCTCGAAGATTTCACAGGAGGAGGAGGCGGAAGGCGCCTTTGGTTGAAGCACTTGTTCGCATAGTGACCTTTCTGCTGACATTTGTTGCAAGTCACCTCTGAGAGCGGACGGTGATAAGGAGCATTTGACCTTGGAGCTTGAGAATTAGACTTGTTCTGATAGCCTGGGTTGGGCGGGTGGGAAGATCCACGACCACCTGAGTTCTTCTGCTGATAAGGCTGACGGAACGGAGGAGGAGGAAGGTAGAACTTCTACTGCTTAGCTGCCACTTGAGAGGAAGAAGAAGACTGAACTGCATCCCTGATTCTCTTCTTAGAAGCCTCACATTTGAGCTGGGCAGCTTCTTGCTTCAGTGCCATGTTGTAGAATTCATCATACTTTTCTGGCTCAAAAAGCACAAGAGCTAATTGCAGATCTTCTCTGAGACCACCTCTGAATTGATAGATCATACTCTTTTCATCAGGGACGTCTTGCTTAGAAAAGCGAGCGAGTTTCTGGAACTCGATATTGTATTGATACACAGACATGTTGCCTTGCTTGAGATTGCGGAACTCCTCACGCTTGCTCTCAACAACACTTTTCGGAATGTGGTGAGCTCTGAAGTCTCGGCGGAACTCATCCCAGGTAATGACACGACCTCCTCTGGAATCTTTGTACTGCTGGTACCACTCAGCAGCTTGGTCCTTGAGTTGAAACGAAGCAAACTTGACAAAGTCCTCAGGTCTGACATTGCTACATTCAAAATGTTTACAGATGTCCACAAGCCAATCGTCGGCGTCTGTGGCCTCGACACAGAAACTGAAAGACTTCGGCTGATTAGCGAGGAACTGACTGAGAGTAGCAAAGTGCGGCTGGTTGTTGCCTTGACCTTGATTTCCTTGACTGCCTTGCCCTTGAGTACGCTCTTGCAAGAGTTGCAAAATCATCTGAGCATTGGCATTGGTGGCTGCCATGATAGCTTGCCATGCCTCCGGAGGCGGAGGTGGAGGTGGAGGGTTCGACTGACTCCCATCATTTCGTTCCGGATTCTGGCGCGTTGGCGGAGCCATCCTGAAGAGGGTGACATCCGTTAGCACTTGATAGATAGATAGATAGACAAGTTGAATCAACAGATAGAAATTGCAACATATAGTCTTCACAATAAACATTCGAACAAGGATGAATGAATTAATTCCAAAAGCAAACATCACACGTCCATTAAGGTGAGAAGCCACTTGATTAAGGGTTGATGAAAAAAATAACAAGGTAAGACTGGAACAAATAAGTGGTAAGGATTACCCAATCACGAACCAAATATCTGCGGGAAGAAATGCTAAGAGCTACTTGAATCCCACCTATAAACTCCCGAAACTTTCTGGTTATGCAATCTGGTGTTGGGGATACAGGGGACACAAAATATATCACCCAAACTAACAATACCTAGATCCAGCTGTATCCATCCGTCAACACATAACCAAGAAACCTTCGGAAATCGTGTACCTCGACCTTCGAAAAGCATCCGTTATACGAGTCATGGCAATACTCCCGAGCTCGCCCCAGTACTGGGTTATCGGGGTTATCTCACCAACAATTGTACAAAAGAGATTTCGATGTCGGTAAAAACTCAGGTATTCCAGAACTGCAACGATAAAATTGTGACGACAACACCTCGGAGCTCAACTCCCCGGGACACTGCCACAACCCCTAAATGTCGGGAGGCACCAAGAACAATGTTCTCGTCACAAAACCATTGGAACGATCCCAAGATACCCGCGTGATCCAAAAAAAAATTTAGTGAAATTTGGGGAGAGGAGAGTCAAAACTTCTACATCAGGAGACCTCACCAGAGCGACGAAGGGACTGGGGAGTAAAAAGAATCCTACTCTCCGATATATATAATCCTAAGACTCAAAACATTTTTGTTCTAGACTCAACAACGCCAGCAAACAATCAAGCAGGGGCTCCTAAGTCGGGGAAGGCTCTGATTACCAACTTGTAACGCCCTCGATGCGGCTATATCTCCCACGTGTCGAAGCACGACTTAGAGGCATAACCGCATTGAAAGCAATGTCGCAAGAGAGGTAATCTTCACACAACCCATGTAATACATAAGGGAAAGAGATACATAGTTGGCTTACAGTCGCCACTTCACACAATACATAAATAAACATCCATCATTCAGATTACACTCAAGGTCCGACTACGGAACCAAAATAAAAGAAGATACCCCAAATGCTACACAGATCCCCGATCGTCCCAACTGGGCTCCACTACTGATCATCAGGAAAAGACACATAGTAACGACCACGTTCCTCATCGAACTCCCACTTGAGCTCGGTTGCGTCGCCTGCACTGGCATCGTCGGCACCTGCAACTGTTTTGGTAGAATCTGTGAGTCACGGGGACTCAGCAATCTCACACCCGCGAGATCAAGACTATTTAAGCTTATAGGAAGGACAGAGTTGTGAGGTGGAGCTGCAGCAAGCGACTAGCATATATGGTGGCTACATTCGCAAAAGAGAGCGAGAAGAGAAGCAAGGCACGGTCGTGAAGCTAGTAGCGATCAAGAAGTGATCCTGAACTACTTACGTCAAACATAACTCCAACACCGTGTTCACTTCCCGGACTCCGCTGAGAAGAGACCATCACGGTTACACACGCGGTTGATGTGTATTTTAATTAAGGTCAACTTCGGGTTTTCTACAACCGGACATTAACAAATTCCCATCTGCCTCATAACCGCGGGCACGGCTTTCAAAATATAATACCCTGCAGGGCTGTCCCAACTTAGCCCATTATAAGCTCTCACGGTCAACGAAGGATATTCCTTCTACCGGGAAGACCCGATCAGTCTCAGAATCCCGGACTACAAGACATTTCGACAGCAATAAAACAAGACCAGCAATGCCGCCCGATTGTGCCGACAAATCCCGATAGGAGCTGCACATATCTCGTTCTCAGGGCACATCCGGATGAACACTACGTACGGCAACCGAAGATGCCCCAAGTTGCCTCGGGGTGGCACCGCAAGTGGCTCTAGTTTGGACCAACACTCAGAGGAGCATTGGCCCGGGGGGGGTTAAATAAAGATGACCCTCGGGCTCGCGAAAACCCGGGGGAAAAAGGCTTAGGTGGCAAATGGTAAAACCAATGTTGGGCCTTGCTGGAGGAGTCTTATTCAAAGCGAACTGTCAAGGGGGTCCCATAAATCACCCAACCGTGTAAGGAACGCGAAATCAAGGAACATAACACCGGTATGACGGAAACTAGGGCGGCAAGAGTGGAACAAACCACCAGGCATACGGCCGAGCCTTCCACCCTTTACCAAGTATATAGATGCATTAATTATAGCAGATATATATTGTGATATCCCCAACAAGTAAATATGTTCCAACAAGGAACAACATCTCCATGTTCCAACAAGGAACAAACTTCATCTTCACCTGCAACTAGCAACGCTATAAGAGGGGCTGAGCAAAGCGGTAACATAGCCAATCAACGGTTTGCTAGGAAAGGATGGTTAGGGGCTGACATGGCAATATGGGTGGCATGATATAGCAAGTGATAGGCATCGTAGCATAGGCATAGCAAAAGAGCGAGCATCTAGCATAGCAAAGATAGAAGTGATTTCGAGGGTATGGTCATCTTGCCTGCAAAGTTCTCAGAGTTGTCGAAAGCTTGATCCTCGTAAGCATTCTCAACAGGTTCCTCGTTCACGTACTCGTCTCCCGACTCTACCCAAAGCAAGAACACAAACAAAGGAACCACAATAAATCACGGTGCAATGCACAAGCAACATGATGCAAAACATGACATGATATGCGAGATGTGATATGCAATGCGTATGCGCGCTCCAGAAGGAAAATGATGAACCAGGCATCAACTTGGCAAACCAAGTATGCCGCTGGAAAGATGAGATGATTCCGGTTGAAATCGATATAAAGATCACCGGAATCGGATGCACGGTTTGCAAATGACAAGCAAAACAAGAATTTCTGCTGCTTAGCTGCCACTTGAGAGGAAGAAGAAGACTGAACTGCATCCTGGTTCTCTTCTTAGAAGCCTCACATTTGAGCTGGGCAGCTTCTTGCTTCAGTGCCATGTTGTAGAATTCATCATACTTTTCTGGCTCAAAAAGCACAAGAGCTAATTGCAGATCTTCTCTGAGACCACCTCTGAATTGATAGATCATACTCTTTTCATCAGGGACGTCTTGCTTAGCAAAGCGAGCGAGTTTCTGGAACTCGATATTGTATTGATACACAGACATGTTTCCTTGCTTGAGATTGCGGAACTCCTCACGCTTGCTCTCAACAACACTTTTCGGAATGTGGTGAGCTCTGAAGTCTCGGCGGAACTCATCCCAGGTAATGACACGACCTCCTCTGGAATCTTTGTACTGCTGGTACCACTCAGCAGCTTGGTCCTTGAGTTGAAATGAAGCAAACTTGACAAAGTCCTCAGGTCTGACATTGCTACATTCAAAATGTTTGCAGATGTCCACAAGCCAATCGTCGGCGTCTGTGGCCTCGACACAGAAACTGAAAGACTTCGGCTGATTAGCGAGGAACGGACTGAGAGTAGCAAAGTGCGGCTGGTTGTTGCCTTGACCTTGATTTCCTTGACTGCCTTGCCCTTGAGTACGCTCTTGCAAGAGTTGCAAAATCATCTGAGGATTGGCATTGGTGGCTGCCATGATAGCTTGCCATGCCTCCGGAGGCGGAGGTGGAGGTGGAGGGTTCGACTGACTCCCATCATTTCGTTCCGGATTCTGGCGCGTTGGCGGAGCCATCCTGAAGAGGGTGACATCCGTTAGCACTTGATAGATAGACAGATAGACAAGTTGAATCAACGGATAGAAATTGCAACATATAGTCTTCACAATAAACATTCGAACAAGGATGAATGAATTAATTCCAAAAGCAAACATCACACGTCCATTAAGGTGAGAAGCCACTTGATTAAGGGTTGATGAAAAAAATAACAAGGTAAGACTGGAACAAATAAGTGGTAAGGATTACCCAATCACGAACCAAATATCTGCGGGAAGAAATGCTAAGAGCTACTTGAATCCCACCTATAAACTCCCGAAACTTTCTGGTTATGCAATCTGGTGTTGGGGATACAGGGGACACAAAATATATCACCCAAACTAACAATACCTAGATCCAGCTGTATCCATCCGTCAACACATAACCAAGAAACCTTCGGAAATCGTGTACCTCGACCTTCGAAAAGCATCCGTTATACGAGTCATGGCAATACTCCCGAGCTCGCCCCAGTACTGGGTTATCGGGGTTATCTCACCAACAACTGTAGAAAAGAGATTTCGATGTCGGTAAAAACTCAGGTATTCCAGAACTGCAACGATAAAATTGTGACGACAACACCTCGGAGCTCAACTCCCCGGGACACTGCCACAACCCCTAAATGTCGGGAGGCACCAAGAACAATGTTCTCGTCACAAAACCATTGGAACGATCCCAAGATACCCGCGTGATCCTAAAAAAAATTTAGTGAAATTTGGGGAGAGGAGAGTCAAAACTTCTACGTCAGGAGACCTCACCAGAGCGACGAAGGGACTGGGGAGTAAAAAGAATCCTACTCTCCGATATATATAATCCTAAGACTCAAAACATTTTTGTTCTAGACTCAACAACGCCAGCAAACAATCAAGCAGGGGCTCCTAAGTCGGGGAAGGCTCTGATTACCAACTTGTAACGCCCTCGATGCGGCTATATCTCCCACGTGTCGAAGCACGACTTAGAGGCATAACCGCATTGAAAGCAATGTCGCAAGAGAGGTAATCTTCACACAACCCATGTAATACATAAGGGAAAGAGATACATAGTTGGCTTACAGTCGCCACTTCACACAATACATAAATAAACATCCATCATTCAGATTACACTCAAGGTCCGACTACGGAACCAAAATAAAAGAAGATACCCCAAATGCTACACAGATCCCCGATCGTCCCAACTGGGCTCCACTACTGATCATCAGGAAAAGACACATAGTAACGACCACGTTCCTCATCGAACTCCCACTTGAGCTCGGTTGCGTCGCCTGCACTGGCATCGTCGGCACCTGCAACTGTTTTGGTAGAATCTGTGAGTCACGGGGACTCAGCAATCTCACACCCGCGAGATCAAGACTATTTAAGCTTATAGGAAGGACAGAGTTGTGAGGTGGAGCTGCAGCAAGCGACTAGCATATATGGTGGCTACATTCGCAAAAGAGAGCGAGAAGAGAAGCAAGGCACGGTCGTGAAGCTAGTAGCGATCAAGAAGTGATCCTGAACTACTTACGTCAAACATAACTCCAACACCGTGTTCACTTCCCGGACTCCGCCGAGAAGAGACCATCACGGTTACACACGTGGTTGATGTGTATTTTAATTAAGGTCAACTTCGGGTTTTCTACAACCGGGCATTAACAAATTCCCATCTGCCTCATAACCGCGGGCACGGCTTTCAAAAGATAATACCCTGCAGGGCTGTCCCAACTTAGCCCATTATAAGCTCTCACAGTCAATGAAGGATATTCCTTCTACCGGGAAGACCCGATCAGTCTCGGAATCCCGGACTACAAGACATTTCGACAGCAATAAAACAAGACCAGCAAAGCCGCCCGATTGTGCCGACAAATCCCGATAGGAGCTGCACATATCTCGTTCTCAGGGCACATCCGGATGAACACTACGTACGGCAACCGAAGATGCCCCAAGTTTCCTCAGGGTGGCACCGCAAGTGGCTCTAGTTTGGACCAACACTCAGAGGAGCATTGGCCCGGGGGGTTAAATAAAGATGACCCTCGGGCTCGCGAAAACCCGGGGGGAAAAGGCTTAGGTGGCAAATGGTAAAACCAATGTTGGGCCTTGCTGGAGGAGTCTTATTCAAAGCGAACTATCAAGGGGGTCCCATAAATCACCCAACCGTGTAAGGAACGCGAAATCAAGGAACATAACACCGGTATGACGAAAACTAGGGCGGCAAGAGTGGAACAAAACACCAGGCATACGGCCGAGCCTTCCACCCTTTACCAAGTATATAGATGCATTAATTATAGCAGATATATATTATGATATCCCCAACAAGTAAATATGTTCCAACAAGGAACAACATCTCCATGTTCCAACAAGGAACAAACTTCATCTTCACCTGCAACTAGCAACGCTATAAGAGGGGCTGAGCAAAGCGGTAACATAGCCAATCAACGGTTTGCTAGGAAAGGATGGTTAGGGGCTGACATGGCAATATGGGTGGCATGATATAGCAAGTGATAGGCATCGTAGCATAGGCATAGCAAAAGAGCGAGCATCTAGCATAGCAAAGATAGAAGTGATTTCGAGGGTATGGTCATCTTGCCTGCAAAGTTCTCAGAGTTGTCGAAAGCTTGATCCTCGTAAGCATTCTCAACAGGTTCCTCGTTCACGTACTCGTCTCCCGGCTCTACCCAAAGCAAGAACACAAACAAAGGAACCACAATAAATCACGGTGCAATGCACAAGCAACATGATGCAAAACATGACATGATATGCGAGATGTGATATGCAATGCGTATGCGCGCTCCAGAAGTAAAATGATGAACCAGGCATCAACTTGGCAAACCAAGTATGCCGCTGGAAAGATGAGATGATTCTGGTTGAAATCGATATAAAGATCACCGGAATCGGATGCACGGTTTGCAAATGACAAGCAAAACAAGAATTGCACAAATCTGCCATTAACAGCATGATGCCACTTAGCAAGCAACAAGAAATTAAGCTACTGCACCCAAACGTACCAACAAAGTATATGGCAGTGATCTACTCAAGATGCTTGACAAAAGATGAACACTGAGCTACGGCTAAATCACATCATAACAGGTCCAAACAAGCATGGCAAAAGTGCAAAATATATCAGCTTCACAGACTTGGTGAAATTACTGAACGTGGCAAAATCAGCATCAGGAAGCAATGTTCAGAGCAAGCAAACAGCATGCTACAAGAACTTATAATAGCAAAGCAAGGCATGGCATGAATCTACTCAAAGCATAGAACAAAAGTCCCTTACTGACCATAAACCAAAAAGGATCAGAAAATATAGTAACACCCATGTCAAAATAGCAAGTTTCGTTAAAATATTCAGCAACAAGGCATGACAAAAACAGATAACAAGGAGGCATGTTCAAGAGCTCAAAGCACTCACTACAGAGCATTACATGATAAACTAAGAATACATACATCAAGAAGACATGGCATAGAAGATATACATGGCAAGAACAACATCATAGCATACACGGATCAACTACAACAACCTTGGCAAAATTGAATAACATGTAAACAATCTGCCAGGAAACATTTTATAGCAAAAGTAGAGCTCGATTGACTCAAGCTATGGCACTCCATAATTGCAAACAAAGGCATGGATGGATAGAGCATAACCATATGTTCAAAAAATCCTTATTGAAGTATCTCAAAATATGCATGGATCTCTCGGTAGCATCAAGTTAACATGGCATAAAAATATCAGCAAAACAGGGGCTGAAATCAGCAACATCATGAAGCCTACTTTGCATGCTTGTGCTAGTCACCACAGAGATCATAAAAATACATGGCATACACCCCTGGAAAAATGGCATCGCATATTACAAAACACATGTAGGACTCAAATTCATAGGGTGCACACATCAATCATGGCAAAAATGACAAAAGTGCAAGTTCTGTTAAGAAACAGAAACTAACATCACATAGCCCTCTTCCAACAGAATTTCGGGCATCAAGATGAGCTCAAATGAAAATGATGCAATGAGATGAAATGATATACTCATCGAGACGAACATTTTGACATATTACACGCACGAAACGGAGCTACGGGCACAGAGTTATGGCACGATGAAAATGCAACAAAATATCTCGGACATAAAGACTTAGAGGGATTTGGGGGGGGGGAGAAAGTCAACCCTCCGGATCCCGATCGGATCGAGGCCGGAGCTCGTCGGGGCGATGCGGCCGGTGGCTTGCCGGAGCAGCGTCGGGGAGGACGAGGCCGGAGGAGGAGGAGGCGGGGCCGGCCGGAGGAGGCGGCGGAGGCGGCCGGGACCGGGCGGCGCCGGCGCGAGGCGGCGGCGGCGTCCGGCCGGGGCGGCGGCGAGGACCGGCCGGGGGTGGAGGCGGACGGCGGCGGGGTCGGCGCCGGAGGCGGAGGCGGCGGCGGCGGAGGGCGACGGCGGGGGCGCGGCCCGGGAGGCGGCGGCGACCGTGCCGGGAGCGGGCGCTGGAGGCGCGGCGTACGGGCCGGGGGGCCCCGCACGGGCCAGGCGGGCCGGCGGCGGCGGGTGGTGGCGCGGACAGGTGGCGAGCGGGGATTGGGCGCGGGGGCGGCGGCGCTGACGGGCGGACACGTCCGGGCGGCGGGTGGACGTGTCCATCGGTGGGAGGAGGAAGGAGCTAGGGTTTTGGACCCGAAATTTCGAAGGGGTGCACATATTTATAGGTAGAGGGAGCTAGGAGAGTCCAAATGAGGTGTAGTTTTCGCCCACACGATCGTGATCCGACGACGGAGAGCATGGAAGTGACTTAGATGGGTTATTGGGCTGTTTTGAAGGGGTGTTGGGCTGCAACTTAAAAGAGGCCTTTGCGAGGGTGCGGTTAACCGTTGGAGTACCAAACGAGCTCCAAATGACCCGAAACTTGACAGGTGGTCTACCGGTGGTGTACCAAGGCCACTTGACAAACCTCAGTCCATTCCGAGAAGGTTTAGTACCCGCTCACGGAAAAACGTAAAAGGGGACGCTGGGGGACATAGGAGTGCCGGATTGCAAAACGGACAACGGGGAAAATGCTCGGAATCATGAGACGAACACGTATGCAAATGCGATGCACATGATGACATGATATGAAATGCATGAAATGGACAAAATGCAAAAATGAAGAAAAACCCAACCACGGAGGGAATATCATATCACAATGCCGAAAATGGCAAGAGTTGGAGTTACAAATATGGAAAGTTACATCCGGGGTGTTACATATGGTTCATACTACTTTGCTCTTGCATCACTGTATTTACTGATACCAATTAATTTCAAATTTGAAGGATGCAATTGAAACTCCAATGGTGCAATAGGTATGTTTTAAACCTGTTTCTTCAACGTGTTTGGCTGTTTGCTGTTATAACTTGCTCTATGTTGATTTCAGTTTCAATTGAATAAACAGTTATGTTCTCATGCCATGCACATTACAAGTGTTGTTATTGTTGTGTAGTTTCCCACAGTTATATTCTGTCTATACTGCTTTGTCTTAAATAGATATGATTCGAACTGTATCTATCTTGATTTGGCAACATAAACTAGAATGATATAGACCATACAGTGATCATACTACATAGATATATGTTTGTTTCATGTTGTTATCTTGTCCACCTTACTACTGAACTGGTTTACCAAAATGAGTTTCATATACTACACTGTAAACCTGAGATGTGTTTGTTTGTTTCTCTTTTAGAACACGGATAAAATATTGGAGAAGAGTACCCTGTTATGCAATGGTAAAGGAAGTAATGCAGATAAGGTTCAAGATAGTGAGACATCCCTGTTGGTCTCCAAGAAAGCTGATAAAAACTATATTGAAGACACTGAGACAACCCCAAAGTCCTGTCTTGATGTAGTGTTCGAGTTACTGGTTAGCACTGCTGGCACTAGCTCTTCGAACTCGTTGCCTGAATCAGTTCGGCTTCTTGAGTCTCAACTTCAAGTTGAAAGACATCGATCAGATGTTATGCAACAGGAAGCCGAAGGACTAAGGAAGTCCCTGCAGAATTCAGATGCATACTTTCTGGTGCAACAGCAAGCGCTGGAGGACTTAAGTGCCAAACAAGAGAAAGTTAATAAGCTTGCTAAGCATCTTGCCAGCATTATGGGTACCCAGGATATTGTTTCTTGAGCTCTTCTGAAGTGGTTTCAGTTCTGGACTTGTTTTGATGCGGCATTTATATGCTGTTGTGTTCCCTATATTTGCACTGGTGGCGAACTTTGATGCCTAGTGGATGTAATATGTGTAATAGCTGTGATAGCCTAGTGTAAGTTGCTTGCTTATTTATTTCCTTGGTGTCTTGTTTATTTGTTTGCTTGTAGTCAGTGCAGTTCTTTTTCTGTGGTTTGCTAGTGGCTGCAATAACCTATTTTTTAAAACTAGGCCACAATAACCATGGGCTAATATTTACTGTAGTGACACTGGGCCTCCTACGGGCCGTAGAAACAGTGGGCCTTCTACGGGCCGTATAAATAGTGGGCCTTCTACGGGCCGTAGAAACAGTGGGCCTTCTACGGGCCGTAGAAACATTGGGCCTTCTACGGGCCGTAGAAACAATGGGCCTTCTATGGGCCGTATCATTAATGGGCCTTATACGGGCCGTATGATCGATTGGCCAAACATGGGCCAAACAGACCGCATTCTGGCCGTAAACGGGCTAGAGTTGGAATCGTCTGTTCATGGATCGACCATAACGGGCCATCGTTAATAGGCCGTATTTGATGATGCTATGAAAATGGCCCAACGTATTAACGGACCACAAACGGGCCGACTGTAACCACGGGCTGAATTTGGCCCACAAGCAGAAAATGACAGTAACGGGTCGTAAGTAAACGAATGCTGGAAATAAGCCCAAGAATAAATGGGCTCTGAGAAGGCCGAAAGATAACATGGGCTAGAAACGGCCCAACGAAATAACGGGCCGTTAATGGGTATAAAGTGATACACTGTTCTTTACGGACCAGTTTCACCATGGGCCGTTAATGGGTGTAAAGTGATACACTGTTCATTACGGGTCAGTTTCACCACGGGTCGTTAATAGGCCAAGAGTTACATAGGGCCTCATATGGGCCGAAAGACGTCATGGGCCATACATGGGCCAGAAGTGAAAATGGGCTGGAATCATATTGGATGGCCTAGATGACACTACTGGGCCTAATTCGAATAGGGCGTAACGGGCCCTGGGTTAGCCGGCTGTAAATGGGCTATATGCAAACAGGCCGTTAACAGGCTTTCCATGGGCCGGCCCGCCACCTTTTGACCAAGTCAAATGGGTCGGCCTTTTCACGAGAATGGGCCTCTGTTGGGCCGTACCACATGTCGACGTATCATAGGCGCCTTTTGTCCAATGAGTGGATGACATCTGTCCCAGCGATGAGCCGACACATGTTTCCTCCAGCCAATGATGATTTTACACATGGAAAATCCCCATTGGTCGAGGCTGTTAACGGGTTATCGGATCCAAAACCCGACCCGATAGCTTAACGGCGTTCCGTTACGATGGATGCCACGTGTCGGTCACCCTTGATGAAAGAACTTCTGTGACGCGCGATTTATCGTCATGGAAGTGGACACTTCCATGATGATAATTTTGGTAATGTCATGGAACACTTCTACGACAGCACAGGTATGACTATCTTGATTCTGTCATAAAATCGTCATGGATGTACATGCATGACAGAAAATGCGACCTACTATGACAAACATGTATCATCACGAAAGTGTATTTTTTTTTGTAGTGTGCTGTCATCACCAGGAGGAAACCGGTAGTTGAGTCTGGGAACATAACTTCCTCCAAGAGAGCATCAATATTGCCTTTGAAGTGGTGTTCTCATGTCGCTCCCCTGAAAAAATACAGTTACCCTCATCTATCCGAGGCCCAGAAGTTGAAACAGTATGTGCTGAGTAAACACGGTCTGGAGAAGTATTCTGAATGAGTTTTCTTCTTCTTAACTTTGTTGCTGCCAGAGATGCTACTCTGTGTCTGAAACTTCTGTTGTTGTAGTATGTGGGCTTCTGTTCATTTCTCCCTTGCCTTGGAGTTATAGTGTCTGAACTTCCGTTGTTTGTATTGTCTGAACTGCCGTTGTTGTAGTATCTGAACTTCTGTTTTATGTCTCCTCTTGCCTTTTGAGTTATAGTATCTGAACTTCTGTTTTGTTGTTGTATCTGAACTTCTAATATTTTTTTACCATCCTTTTGTATTCTGCAGGACAAGCTACTGCATGTTTACCATCCCTGGGAATGTGATTGACCTCACAGGACATGTCCTTTATACCCTTTTCGATGAAGGGCAGCAGATGGGAGGAGACATAATGGATTATCTCATAAATTTGTGGAAGGATAAGCCAGAGACCTCTGAGATATTCTCTTGTGCTGATAGGGTTGTACTTAGTCCCTACTTCATACAGGTTTTAGTTCTTTTGCACCCTTATCTCCCTTTTTTGCTCTAGTTTTAATGTAGTGGCATTTGGGAGGTGTTTTAATTGTGTTTTTGTGAATGCACAATACTGCCTGGAGTATGATTTTTTCGGTGCAACAGTTCCAAAGTTTGATGTAAAAAAATCTGTTAAACTCCTCCCAATGTTTGTTCGCAAGGAAGAAGACCTTCTTAACGAAGCTGGTTAGTTTTTCATAACTCTTGCTTTTTTTAATTTCATGTGCATCCTTTTGTTGAGTTTGTCAAGAAGTCTTTGTTCATGCCGGTACTTCAGTACATAGGCTTTATAGTTTGTGTTCACCGGTCCTTTCATTCTTTGGCAGGTTTTCTTGATACTATTCAAGCCAATTGGCACAATGGCGCACTACAGTGTGTATGTGGTGAATAGATATCGTGGGAGCATTGACATCCTTGATTCACTTTCTTACGCTAATATGGAAATGTCGCGAACGAGTTTCCACGGGGACTGCCAAAATATCATGAGTGTTTCTTTGCCTGAACCTCCTTTCACATTCTCTTGTTTGACATGAAGTTTATTATGCCTTGTGTTGACAAAATATGTTGTTGTCTCTGTTTTTGGTAATACTGCTTGAACTGACTATGATTTGGAAGTTGAACTTCTGCCATTTTTTTAGCTGGATCTTATGCAAGTGTCACTTTTTATGTACATGAACTTAACTATTTTGGTTAACATGTTTTTGCCTTCATCTTATTTTGTTATTTCTGGCAGATCAAGAGATTTGTTGGGTTGCTCGAGGAGGTGTACGACAAGGATGCGTACAAGGTGAGCAAGCAGCCTAACTGGGTGACTATTGCAAAGAGGCCGACTTTCAACGATGTTCCGAAGCAGAAGAGTAATGATTGTGGTTTCTTTGCCGTGAAGTTCTGCTCTTCATATGATGGCGATGAGATTGTTGAAGATTTTGGTGATGTGGAAGTATGTTCTGTCTTTGTTCTTGTCTCATCATCCTTTAATTTTTCTTGTGTGTTTTTGCTGAGACGCTCCTGCTGTGGTTTTAGATATCCGTTACTAAACCATCGTTTCACTTTCTTTGTTTGCAGGCTGATGCAGATGACTGGAAGGCTGAGTTCATGCACACTCTGATGTTTAGCGAGAAGAATGAAGTCATGCGTTCAGAGCTCCCTAAAGAGATCTAGTCCTTTGGCCCGTGAATTCGAAGCATTAGTTTCATTGTAGATTTGATTTCGTACAGATTTTTAGGTTTGATAATGATTGGAACAATTCGGTAAAGATTTGGTTGTAAGAATGTTTTAGTGATTTGTGTATCTATAGATGCAGCACTATTACTTATGATATTATCGAAAAATGTATTTTGTGTGAAGAATGATTTGGCTTTGTGAATTTTAATGTACTGCGTCGTTTTTCAGTATCCATGTGTTGAATGTTTTTGCCCCAACAGATGTACCTGGACTTCTCCCTTGGTTATGGTTGAAGTGCTTGATTTTTTTGTGCTGTTTATTTTTGGGCCCCAACACATGATCATAGACTTGAACTTCTGCTTTGAGATGTGGCTGGGCTGCTGGTTTCAGATGGAGAGGATATTCTGTGTTGTGTAATGTATTGGTAATTTTCAACCCAACCAATATGTATGCTTTTGCGTAGAATCTATATATTTTTTTGTGTGTTTTTTCAAGTGCGAATGTATTTCATATGTAACTTTGTGTAGAAATATTGTTGACGTTTCTTTATCTTTTGTCAGCATTGTACATGAACTTCTACACGTATCCAAGCAGAACTTCACATTTGAACAAGTTGTCTTAGTCTTGCTAACCTTAGTTTATGCGGCGAAACTTTTTTTTAGCGTATTTTTTCCTACATCGATTTTATATACCGGAACTTCTTCTGTAAGCTGACCTGAACTTCAAAAGTGTATGATTATTTGTTGGTTGCTCTTTTATGGAATACAACACGAGCGCCTCCTGCCATAACATACCAGGACTTCTGCAGTAATATTACTTGAACTTCACAATGTATGTTTTTCATTTTTGTTCTTGCTTGCACTCTGCATGGAATACATGACCAACACAGCATTTCCTCTCATAATATACCAGGACTTCTGCAGTAAGCTTACTTGAACTTCACAATGTATGTTTTTCATTTTTGTTCTTGCTTGCACTTTCATGCAATACATCACCAGCACATCACTTCCTCTCATAACATACCAGGACTTCTGCAGTAATATTACTTGAACTTCACAGTGTATATTTTTCAATTTATTACTGCTTGCACTTTCATGCATGCAATACATCACCAGCACATCACTTCCTCTCATAACATACCAGAACTTCTGTAGTAATATTACTTGAATTTCACAGTGTATATTACCAGGGGATGACATAATATTTTGCACATTGACATGACATAAGTTTGCATTGTGTTAATTGACCTATTCTAACTGTTCATCAGCCTTGCGCTCCTCCTAGACTTTGGTGGTAGAGGTTTTTGCTTGACATGTACCTCTTCCTCTTCATCGTCCTCTTCCTCTTCATCGTCGTCTTCCTCTTCCTCTTCGTCGTCCTCTTCCTCTTTGTCTTCCTCTTCTTCGACGGTGTCTTCATCTTTGTCTTCCTCTTCATCTTCCACCACTTTCTTGTTGATGGCTCTAGGTTTTGCTTTATGTTTCTTCTCTGTCTTTTTGCTTGTCTTTTCAGCATCTGCGCGCTTCGGGCATGTTCTTGCATTATGTGGTTCATACTCCTTGCATATGCTACAAAGTCTGTTGCTTGATTTCTTTGGGTGTGGTCCCTTCTTTTGTTCCATAACTTTGGGCTGCTGTTTTTGAGATTTGGGTAGCTTGACCTCCTCATCATTGTTTCTTTCCAAGAGTGTTGGACAGGTCAGCTTGTTGTGTCCCGCAACCTGGTTGCACACACTACATTTCCTGTGTCCAAGTGGCACTCCGTTCTCATCGAGCATGATGACTCTTCCTGCAGGTGATGCCTTTATTTGAGCTCTCTTGTCACTTTTCTTTGTTGTCGTAATTTTCTTCCAACCCTTTGTTTCAGAATAAAGCGGTAGTTTCGGCGTCTCTTGCTGTCGCTGCTCCATTGATTGGCCATCACCCTGCTTGCATTGGTTGGCTTCAGCGGCGGCGTTGAGCATTTCAGCTGCATAATAATGAAGGTCATCTTCAATTTCAGCGTCCTCTTCAGCCATCCTTTCGTCAGCATCCGCTTGATTTGCTGAATGTATTGCATCAAGCTCTTCCATGAGCCTCTTGAGAACATAGTAGGCTCTGTCATATTGCTGGTCACATCTCATCGCTTTCTTGTTAACCATCAAATTCAGCTGCAGTAAGATGTCTTGCTTCGATAGCCTTGAGCTGCCATCCGATGCGGTTGTGTTGTAGTCCCTTGTATCAAAGGTTGGTTGTGATTTTGCAGTCTTTGTGTACCGTTTGAGGATATACTTGTTTGGAAATTTGTCAGGCTTGAGGTAGTCCAGTATGTTCATGATCTGAAGGCAGAACAGGCCTGCATTTTGTGATGAATGCAGAATACATAGTTTGTGAGCCAGCAATGAGTTTCATAAATTTTTGATATGATACTACTAGTCTAGCTATTTAATGAGTTTGTTTTTTCGCTCACCTGTGTGTGTCCAGAGCTTGCATTCACACTCGTATATTTCATTCTCTGGGTCAGCTACAACCTGGAATTCATGCTTTGACCAGGAAAATCTTTCTTCCTCATCATGGCCAGGCTTGTTGTGGTAGTACACAAGGTACTTAGTGGGCTCTGCTGTACGCTTTGCGCAAAATAGCGTGGCCTTTCTCATCCTATTCCTCATCTCGGTGTACACGGCTCTCGTGTACTTGATAGACATGTCTTCCTCGTAGCCGTAAGTTGTTTTTGTCACAGGATTGGTCTGCACATGTCAAAAAGTGAGATATTAGTCGAAGCAGAGTCATGGGTTTCATTTTTTAAAATTCAAAGTGCACATGTTGAAGGTAAACAGAACATGACGGGGGTGTTTTGTACTTGTCATCATACCATGTTGGTCATTGTTTGCTCGTTCTCCTTCTGCATCCGAGTTTGGATGCAAGCATTGACCCGCCTAGCAAACTTGTGTAGGTTCTGGGTTCCCTTGACAAACCCTTTCTTTAGCACGTGGTTCATGCTCTCGCTTCGTTGTGTGGAAGTCATTATAGCACAGAAAATGTTCTTGTAATATGCTGAAATCCACATCTTCCTATCACTCCAGAGCTGCATCATCATCTGGTCGTTCTCCAGGTTGTAGTTGTGCACGAGTTGAGCCCAGGCATCTTCAAACTCCGTTGGCATTAGGGGCCAGTTTAATATAGCTGTGAACTCATATTTGAATGTTTTATACTTTTTGTATAGCAATGTGAGGTATTCCCTATACTTCTTCATGATGTGCCAACGGCATAGCTTGTGGACGGTGTTTGGAAATGATTGTGGTATAGCTTTCGCCATCGATGGGCATTGGTCTGCATGAATTTAAAAAATGAAACTTGATTCTTTTTTGTATTTGATGGTGAACTTATGTTGTACAAGTACTTGAACTTCACATCTAGCAGTATGGTATCTAAGAATGTCACATGTATTTTTTCTTTACAGCAGTGTTGCTGAACTTCTGTGGTACCAGTGCTTGAACTTCACAGTTAGTAGTAGGACAAACTAGTAGTGTCACACTCAAAAATTTTCTTAAAGCATTATTGTTGAACTTTTGTGGTAGCAGTGCTTGAACTTCACATAAATAACTATATTTTTCTGAACATGCTACATATATTTATCTTACAGCTTTGTCCTTGAACTTCTATGATTCATGTATTTGAACTTCACATTCATAACTAATTTTTTTCTAAACATGTGACAGATAATTTTGCTTTCTTGTACTGCTAGTTCGACTTCTGTGCTAATAGTGGTTGAACTGCATTCTTTGCATTTTTTTTAGACAAAACCAATGTACCCAACACAGACCCATAGATTGAAAAGATGATGAAACTTGAAGAGTTTTTTTTTTGAACTCACCTATTAGAATGCAAGTTGGGTGCTTGTTGTTCATGCACCGTACAAATGTATCGAACAGCCACTTGAATGACTTTGCATCTTCGTCTCTTATCAGGGCAACAGCAAATATCGTTGACTGCAAGTGATGGTTTGTTCCAACAAACACTCCCAGAGGCATATGAAATCTGTTGGTCTTGCAAGTTGTGTCGAATATTATGCAATCGCCAAAGTCTTGATAGGCTCCTCGGCATCTTGCATTGGACCAGAAAATGTTTTTAATTGACTTGTCCTTGTCCACTTGGATGTCATAGAAAAACTCATCATTTATTGCCTTCATGTCTTTGAAGAATGAAACAAGTTTCAATACATCATCCAAATCATCTTTCCTTGCATTCATGGCTTTCCTGCAAATCATATGCAAAAATGCATTTGTTATTTTTTGCTAGCAAAGGGTTGTGAGCTAGGATGCTATTTTACATTGCAGTATGTGGGTGTTTGAATACTTACTGGTTTAGTAGGTCTCGTCCGGTCATGCTTAGGAAGTAGCTTCCATCTTCATTTTCAGATAGCATGGACATGATTGTTGTGTGCTTGACATCATGGTACTGCAGGAGCTTTACGTACTCCAAAATAGTGGGGTCATAATTCTTGTGTGAGTGCAAAAATACCAGCATTTCATCAGTTTGCATGAGTTGGTGATTATGATTGTACTCAATGTCCACTGCCACACATCTGTCATCCTCCTGCACCTTCACCCTCATTCTTGCATTGCATCCCATCATCTGCGATGTTTTGTTTCGCTTCCTATTGGCCTCTGAAACAGAAGATGTGTGTATCCCTTGGAAGACGCAAACAAAATACTTGTGGTTGTCATTTCCCCTCGTCTTCCTGATTCCAAAACCAGCGTGTCTGGCGTATCTGTTATAAAATTCCCTTGCTTTCTCTACATCTTTGAATCACATCTTTAGTCTTGGTATTAGATAATCCGGTAGATCCGGCGTCTGCAGAAAAAGAAAAAAATAATCCAAACAGCACGTTAAAATGCAGTTTATGAACTTGTTATCCTGGAGGGAGCAGAAAATTTGCAGATAATACAAGATGCGTATATAAATATTTTTTGTTTCACTTACGTGCGTGTATGATCGCAACTCCGCCGATGTCGGCTGCTGTCCCTCTGGGATGGGGCATGGCGAAGTAATCATAGCAGGATGCAGCAGTGGATCACGAGGAGGAAGGAGGGCTGAAGATGGCCTCTCTCTTGTTTGTGTCCTTTTTGCTTGAGGTGGTTGTGGAGGTATTGCGATCCTGGTCTTGGTTTGCTCTTTTGTTTTGTGAAGCAATCCCTCTACCATATGCCCCGTACAATTCTGACTTGTAGCAGCAGCAGCAGGATCCAACGGTGGTAGTGTGCAGAGCACTCTCCTCTGTGTGTGTGTGTGTTGTTGTTGGATTTGTCCTGGGATCCGGTTTAGTTGCTTCGCTTTGGCATTGATGAGGCACACCAGGATAACCTCCAGAGTTACACGCAGGACTTGAGATAACCCCCTCCTCCATCAGCGTGCTTGGGAGTCTGTTGGTGGATACAAAGAATCCGCGGGGGATTTCCGGCGTTGCCCAATTAGGTGGAGGCGCAAACTTGTGCGGATAGGGCTGTGACCTAGCATCTTGGAAGTCTCCGTGTGTTTCGGGTGTCATCCATTTTTGGTCCGAAGCAGGTTGGTAATGTTGTTGGTGCGTTTGAGGTGTGACCCATTGAGGGGGTAGTGCAACACGTACAGGCTTTGGATTGTGTACTTGCTGCTGGGAACTTCTAAGCTTCTTCATGCGTCTCTCGTCTTGTTGACATAAAAGAAAAAAATGTCTATTAGCACACAAGTTATATCTGCCTATACCTTTGTAACTGAACTTAGCATTATTCACAGCCTGAACTTCTCACATAAAAGTGGTGAGAGCCATCAAACTATGCACTGAGATGAGCATCTGCCAATACTTTTGTACCTGAACTGAGCACCCTTCACAGAATGAACGTCACATCCTGTTTAATTCTACAATATTTGATTACTTATATGTACCTGAACTAAGCACTGTCCACAACCTGAACTTCTTGTTTTGCAAAGGGGAAATACTGTCTACAGTTAAAAAACCTGAACCTTCATGAGTCTGAATGGTTGGACTGCTAGTGCATACCAACCTGACCTTCATGTGATATCACATGCATGTTCTATTTTCCTTTTATTATTATTTTTGCACAGAACCAGATACATACCAACCTGAACTCTAGCACACTTACTAGTTGAACTTCAGATGGCTTTTCCATATGTGAATGTGAATGCAGGCAGATTATATAGTATTTGTAGCCTGGACTGAGGCTAACACACTACCAGAACTTCACATGGCTGTAAGCAGGCAGATTTTAAAAAAGCTTTTATAGCCTGGACTGATGCTCACACACCACCTGAACTTCACATAGTTGTAAGCAAATAACAAGCCAAAAGAAGGAAGAAGTTCAACCATACCCTGGCTAGAAGTTCGGCCAACCTTTTTCCAGCGGCTGATAGGCCACCTTGAGAACAATTCATCGTGGAGGTAGGAGAGGAATTCCATGGCAATCCATGTCTTGCAGGGGGCGCGAAGTTCATCTGCACGAAGCAAGAAGGTCAGAGAAGGCAAGATTGAAGAAGAAGGCAATTGGGAGGAAGTTCATGTACTTTTGCCGCTGAATTTGAGGGCGCAGCCGATGCCGCCTCTGCGGAGGAGTTGCTCCGTTGGTCGCGCCGCTTGCCGTAGCTTGCGTCGGGGTCGTCATCTGGTCTGCCAAGGCTTCGGGTGGTGACGATGGGACGAGGATGCTGGTTCCTGAAGTCCATGGCGGCTTCGCCGCGTCCAGGCGACGCGGGCTCCCTCGCGCCGGCGTCCGCCGTCGCTCGCTCGCCCGTGCCGGTGGTTGGCCAGGAGCTGGAGACGGAGGGGAGGCGGGGGATCCAGCCGGCCAGGAGCTGGGGAAGGAGGGGAGGCGGCGGATCCGGTCAACCAGGAGCTGGGGAAGGAAGGGAGGCGGCGGATCCGGCGAAGATCGGCGGCGAGGAGGGGGGAGGTCGGGGATCGAGGGGAGGAGGGGGGCTGGGGCGGCTCGGGATCGGGATCGGGATCAGGTGGATCCTGTCGGGGGGCCTCGGGATCCAGTGGATCCTGTCGGGCCGGTGGCAGTTCGAAAGTTCGGGAGGGCCCTGTCGGGCCCTATATAGGGGTTGTTGTGATCCAAATAATTATTCTAATCCTGGGATTAGAATAGTGTTGTCCTGTTTCGCGTTATACTTGAACTGATGGTTCCACGCGGTTGTACTGATGATTTTCATCTTGTCGAACTGATCGTCTTTTCGTCGGAATGGGGCGTGTAATATATCATTGAAAAGCTTTTGACATATACATTACAAATATATAGGAATTTTTTGCAAAATCATTACGGTTTAAGAGTAGTTTTGAAAAAAAAACCATTTTTTAATACCGAAAACATGAATCGTATTTTGGACTCAATTTTAAACGGTTTGTCAGAATTGAGCAAATAAGAAGGCGTTGGAAAGCTGGTAAAAATCCGCATCTTCAATATATCTACTGTTTTTTCAAATTATATACAATTTAAAAGTAATTTGAAAAAAAATTAATTCTGGGCGAAACGTATTTTCGCATTTTTTTTTCAAATGGTTTGTCGGATTGATGCAAATGATACGGCGTTAGAATGCCATGGAAAATGCGCACCTTTTTCGTATAGAAATGTTTTTCTAATTCCTTACGGTTTAAAAACGAATTCGAATACGGTCAAATTTGATTTCGAACGCGATTTTTTTAAAGTTTGTCGAAATGGGGCAAATAATATACCGTTGAAAAGCTATGAAAAAGGCGAAACTTAGTCATGTTAACATTTTCTCAAATTCGCAACCTTTAAGAGTAATTTTGAATGCGGCAAGACGAATCTTGTTGTTTTCCCGTCTGAAAAACAGAGTACTCGTACTAATATATGTATGTGTTTGTACTGAGCTATTTTTTGTAGAGTAATTTTGAATGGTTCTGAAAAAAAGGTACTTGTTCTGATGTTTGCATGGGTTTGTACTAAGCGTGTTTTCACTAAGTAGACGTTGCTCTGTTTTTTGCGTAATATTTTCCTCGTAAGTTTTCAACGATTTATTGTATCATAGCCCCCGAAGTTGCATGGTTTATATTGTTGAACTGAATGCTATTTTTGCCACAAAAAAATTGTGTATTTCTTTTTTTGAAGTCAATTTTTTTTTGCAACGAATGTTCTAGATTTATCTTGTTTTGCAACTTGAACTTTTACCATCTTGAATTATCGTGTGTGGATGAGCACTTGAACTTGTAGAATTTAAAGATTTCTGTTTTAATTCCTATTTGTTTTCTTGTCCGAACTTATGGTATCATCATCACTGAACCTGCATGGTTTCTATAGCTGAACTAAAATAAACTTTTACCCGAATAAATGTGAACACCGGGACATTTGTACAATAAGAACTGAATCTAATGCCAATATTGAACTTGCAGGTCCCATACGCAAGCTAGCTATCAAATTTACTAATCCTAAAATCAATCAACACCACAAGAACACAATAAAGTTCTTTAAATGGTTGCTCGAGGAAGAGCTAGCTGCTGAACCTGATCACATTTACCGATGGGAGCAGCCAACTACTAGTTTGTAGAGGCCGCCAACCACATTTACCTCCTCAATAAAAAAATATCAAACTTTTTAACTATACTTTCTCGTTCACCTTACATGGATCCCACAAGTTTTTGCACAATGAACTCTTATATTTCATCTTTTATAGCAAGCTACACCGCAGAGAAATTAAAATACATTGGATCAGAGACCATTATAGAGCAAGACAGCAGCAGGTTCGTCATCAGCCATCATCAGCCAACCCGTACTCTCCCTGTTGCTTCTCCCTTCCTGTCCAACCAAATCACGTCGAACTGCACACACACAACATAGACACCGATCCAGGAGCCCAACCAGGAGCTGCAACACATGAGTGAGATGTCGCATGCGCAAATGAGAGAGAGTGAGTGAGTCATGGTTGCTGCTGCACACGCGCATGTATGAGAAAGAGAACAACATCAGTTGCTGCATCACGCGGGAGAGCTGGCGGCCGCTTCGATGACCTGAATTAGCATAGGTGCACTTTAGATGTAGCAAAATCTGAACTTATTTAAAATGGGAAATTGAAATTTAGCATGCTGATTGATACATCTTTTTAATAAGTAGTTATCTAAACGGGAAATGAGTTTCAATCATATGCTAGAAGATGCCCCATGCAAAAACTAGAAATATGAGTGAGATGGAAAGAGTTGTTTCAACAAGTTTGTATAAGTACAAATACATGGTGGTAGCGGTATTCAATGCAAATGGGAGCTTTGTACAATGCTCCATTGCAAGCATCATATAGCTTGGATGTATGAAACACAACCATCACCAATTCACCATGTTACTGTTCTAGGCATAGTCAATATAGTTGCACTGAGACGCTTAACCAGATGAACTGAGACAACCAATGGAGGAAGGAGTTCTTGTCTTAATATAGGCAGCTATTTTTTACAAAAATGGCTCGAACATCTTTAAAAAAAGACAACAATGACCACTTTTTTTAACTGCCTGAGTAAACAACCGCCAACTTATAGCAATTGATCACTTGAACTTATAGGAAATAGAAAAAAGAACTAAGTTTGCATTATCAAAATCTACAGTTTTTTCTGAAGTGATAACATATGTAAAACTTAGGTCAATTGGTGTGACGCACACAGTTGAACTAGTGTAATATATGTAGTCGAACGGATGTAATTATTTGTAGTTGAACCAATTGGAAACCTGGCAACGCAACAACATTTTCATTCTATGGTGATGGTTTGCTAGAGCAAGTTGAACTGAATATATTTTTCGTTTTGAACTTTGAAAGAAGCTATAACTTCTGTTTCCCAAATGTGTACAGAATTTTAAGTTTCCAAGCATATACCTTCTGTTCTTTTTTGTTGATGGGCACACCGCCCCTACTCCTGTGGACTGACGACGACGCGAAGTGGAGCTGAAGGAGAGGGGATCACGAGCGGCGCCCAGGTGCACCGGGATTTGGCCGCTTTAGGGGATCCCAGCTACCACCAAGTCATCCCCGAGGAGCTTGTAGAGGCAGGGAAGTTGGTCACTGGCCATCTGGTGTAAGTTTGAGCTACCAGGTGCACCGGGATTTGGCCGCTTTAGAGAAACAAGAAGTCAGAACACACATGAATTATATAGGTTACAGATTTTTGCCTTCTATAATGATGTGCTTCCTAGGCAATCCAAAAGCAGCAGCCGCACAAGTTCAGTAGCCGCTCGCCGTGCACACCTGCTCGATGGGAATTTACACAAACTGTTTGGAATTAGAAATTGAACTTTAGTAAAATTAGAAACTGAACTGAAAAAGAATTAGAAATTGAAGGAAAATAAAATAAGAAACTGACTAAACTAAAAATAAGAATTAACTGAAGTAAAATTGGAAATTGAACTGAATAAAAATTAAGATGGTGTCGATGTAAGAAGGGCTTCTCTTTTGCAGGTAGCTTATGCGCCGTCGGCTAGCTTTGGTTGTAAGCGTCTGTGTGGTTTACACCTACCTGCTAAGGATGACCAAACACTATATTATAAATATGGCTGTGAGTTCTAGAAATCGGGAGGAAATCATCTCTCATAAAAGAAAGAACCAGATATGTTGAGGCTTGATTTTCAGTTCACACCACTTAAGCTAGCCATACTGAAGTAGTTGTGTTCCTCTCACTCACATATACTACATGTTGATGCTTGTCATCTCGTCTTACATACTACATAGGCAGAGGTTACGTGTACTGTAGTATCAATCAAATAATATAAGACTCTATATGTATCAGACCTGGCTGAGGATGCTGCCGGTTTTCTTGTCTTTGTCAGTGACGAGGGAGTTCTCAGTGTAGTACATACGCCGCGTCGGATGTTGTGTCCTGTCCTGACTCCTGGGTGTATATATGTAGGCATCGCCTCGGACGGTGGCCCTTCCTTCCTTGTGCCTGGCGGTCACACAGTGGTCAAACTAGTTAAGTTTTGTTCTTTTTAATTCAAAAAATAAGGTGAAACTACTAGTAAATAAATGGAGCTTATCACTGAAAACTGAATGGCACCTCGGTCAGGTTAGTTTCAGGTTCTGAGACTGAATGCACGCCGTGTCTGTCCTCCTAATGTGAGACCCAAAGTAAACCAATCTTAACCAAGGAACATCACGTGTCACGGCCGCTGTCATGGAACACCGACACCGTACATGGAAACAGAGAAACTTCCAGGCAGCCTCCATGGACAGAGCCATAAACTCAAATGGCAGCACCGTCGACGGCGAACACTACCTTTTCGACAACTAGCTTGATTGACTGAAATCCTTCAAGTCCATCGCTACATACAAAATATTACTGAGAAATGATTTAGAGCAATTTCAGAAACAACATAAGCTAGTTGGAGAAGTTGCATGATTCAAATATGTAAATAGGAAATGATTCAGTTCGTAGTAATTGAACTTTCAAGCACGTTTTGTTGTGTGTAAAATTTACTTTTTTTTAACGAAGTGAACTCTAATTTGTAGGCGAGCCCTTCCTGTAGATGTGCATGAACTTAATTTTGTGTTTGCACCTGAACTACCAACATGAATAAGCTATGATGACAGAAGTGTTGTATAAAGCTCCACAAATAACAAGAATCTTTTCTGTCAAATGGATCATACAAAATCATACAAAATATTAACCAAAAATCATTTGTATGCACGTTATCCTGATATCCCATAAGCCATTTGTGTACAGCATCATTATCAGGCATAACAACAAGCACCTGTTCGTGCTATAGGAACATAGAAACACCTCCTTCGACCTATGATCCGACGCCGTTGGCTCGTTGTCCTTGCCATCAGTGGGCAATGCCCCTGAACTTGGCACTTGGCGTAGACTAGTAGTAGAACTTACCGGCCGTCCAACTTGCACTGAGGACATCTTAAACGAACATGAAATGAACCTCCTAGCATTTATTCTATGAACTTTTCTCAAGGTACACATGTTTCCCTAGATTTGCAAGTTGATTTTCTTCTTTCTTTTATCAGATAACTTACACATATAGATCTTCTTTACAATATTATATAAACGACACCACACGTGTGTACTATTTTTATTTGAACATCCTAGCACTCTTGTGTAATTTTTTCTCAGGACAAAATATATTGTAGGTGGGCATTGGAGCTTTCCATTACCTCGTGTTGTGCTAGTCCGACAAAGCATAGCTGTTCTTTCAGCACAGAATAGTTTTTCACTAAATTTTCTAGTCCAACATCAGCATCTGGTCAGGTCCCATCGCATCTCACTCCTATCTTCTGGAAGTAGGACTCTGTAATTTTCCATCAGTTCAAAGTGTAGTAGTACAAATATCCGTGGAACTGGAGATCTTACAAGTATAGAGTAAACAAAATTATGTAACTTTTTTTGTTAATTCAAATGCAGATGGGCATTACCATCAGAGGAGTATCTCCATCAAAGTCCATGCTGAAGATCTGCATCAGCAGTCACGACACTTTGACTCGGCCTCTATCAGCAGTTGCCCCCACGCCCTCGGATTACTGTACTTGAACTTCTGATTCACCATTATTAGAACTTTTTGGTTCTCCACACCTGCACTGAGAATTTGCATGCTTCTTCACAAAATCAAACTTCTGAACTCGCGCTATGATACTGATTGAACTTGCAAAAGGAACACTGCAGTACATGATGGTTGTATCCATGGCGAAGGAGGGAGTCGCAGGAGCCAGTGAGAAGAGCCGCTTGAGCACCGTCGATGTAGGGGGTGGGCCACGACGGCCGTGGTGGCGGGTGGTCTCCAAGGCTGGCTGCGTGCAGGGCGGAAGCTGGGTCGAGAATGGCGCCGCCGGCGACCACCCCCCTGAGCTCGGCACCAGCAACAGGAGAGCAACAATCAGGGAGGCACATCAACAATCCCCTGCTTTATCTCCTCCAACTCCCTGCACACACACACAGCAGAGAGAGGATGAGAGGGAGATAACTGAGCCGGATCAAGGACGGAGCACTGGGTGGCCTGCACGCAGCTTTTCTCGTGACCGACTATGGAGTGTGTTGTTGTACTGACGAGGCAAAGGTCCAAATCTATATCTATACCTACTATTAAAGCAAGATGATATTCTTAGTTTCGTCCCGCTTAGATGATTTTTTATATTTAAGATATATAAGCGAGGTGGTACTATTTATAAGAAAATCCACACAGTCCATTAAAAATCGTTTCATAGGTCAGCTGGGCCAGAAGTCTCAACGTGGCTGGGCTTCCCGGGGGTGCTAATTTTGCGCCTGGGCCTGTGAAATTGCTTCAGCGAAGCATTGGTTCCAGCCCACTTATGGGCCATGAGGCGGGCAAGCGGGCCTCCTGCAGCAAAATGAGGAAAAAATAAATTTTCCTTCTGAGGAATTGAACTTACAATCTCTTGTACAGCTGGAACTGCGGGCACCAACTGGGCTAAGCATCTGCATGTGATTACAATAGAGAGCTTCCCCTAAAAGTATCCTAAACAGTAAACACACAACTTTTCACAGTTTCTTTTTCATCAAAAGTTTCCACAGTTTAATAGTCCCACCTCAGATATTCACAACAATTTCTACCAATTTAAATACGGTCTCGAGTTACCTGGCAATAAGCGAACTCGGGAATCAACGGACAAAAAGTGAAAACAAAGAAGGCCTCGAGGTGCATGACATTAAATGGGGAATTATGGGCATTTAATCGCAGGCGTATAACTTGTGGCCATGCATGGATATTAAATTTAATTGAAATAATTTGTGGGAGTTAATAAAGAGGCTATAATAGTGCAGCCAGGGATCATTGGATTTAGCCGTATGGGGGGTGCTGCTTCCCACCCACCTCACACTTCCAAAATAGAAACAGCTGATTACGTGGGTTCACTCACAAAGTAACTACCGAATTTTCATCTGTTGGAAACAGATGTTATTTCCGCTGCAATTCAAATTTGCTTCAATCTAAACTTATAAGTCTGCTTCCTGTTGACACATAATTTGTTTCTTTGCTCCAGTCGAAAAAATTGATTCCGTTACAAAGACAAGTCTATGATTTGTTAACTTGACAAATACACCCATAAATTAGGCTAGATGCATATCATGTGTAGATGTAAAGTAATTAAATGGTAGAAGCCTGCATGTGGTGTAGCTGTATGAAGATCCCAGATGAGGACGTGCCCTAACTTGTGGGATTAAACATTTGCTGTAATTTTAATTGGGCGTCCTCGTGTTGGCTTTTTTTTTAATAGAAGAAAACTCCATGAGCACCACGCGCTAGAGCCGAGGTTCGAACGAGGGTGGGCTGGCTGCATACTCAAGCGGCCAGACAACGGAGCTGTGTCTTCCTTAGGTCTCAAAACGGAAGTGCCATTTTTTTAGGCGTACAAACTATTTTCAGACAATGCAATGTTTTTGGTGTAGTAAATATCTTCCGGGTCCATAAATCTTATGTGCATGGATTAAATTGTTTCTGTAATTGCACCTACTATAATAGTAACCCCTCTTCGTGTGCCCGTGTCCAAACCCCTCCTTCATATGGTCTTGTTCAGCTGCGACGGCAGTGCCCATAAAATTAGCAAGCCGACTTGCTACCTATGAAGAGTTTGGCTTGCCACCGGGTGAGTTCTCAACGTGGTGGTGGAGGAACATCACACTGTCGTCCTCTGGCAAGAGCTATCATGTCCCATGAGTCGCTTCTCGAAGAACCCTGTTGATGAATCCTTTTTGACATTAGAGACTCTTCTCCTACGATCTAGTTCGTCATCCAGGCAATCCGGATTCATGACAGCCAGCATTTACGTACTCCATAGCGAAGAATGGGTGGTTCAACATAGTTCCAATTTTTTAAACATAGTTCAAATTCACCCGTTGCAACGCACGGGCATATGTGCTAGTATACCACCTAAATAAGTTCAAAGAATTTTACAAAACAAGTAGGAAACAAAGAGAAAAGTCATGTATGGCTATCAGGCACAACTTCTATATATAGAAGGACTAGTAAGGGTCTCAGGAATCGACTACATTATTTCAGTCAACTCGATCTTCATCAGTACTACAATGACTGGACAAGAAGTTTAGATCTGTAGCAGGACACGCACCAAACTTACAGAATTTTTCTTCAACTTATTTAGGTGATTGCATCAGTACTAGTATGATTGGAAAAATAGTTCATATTTGTAGCAGCACACACATGAAACTTACAGAATTTTGTGGAAATACATGAGTTCTGATTTTCTTTTGAACTCCTCCAATAGTTGCACATGAACTGACCCAGGCAACCAACAACGGCCCTGCCCCCCCCCCCCCCCCCCCCCAACACATGAAACTTACAATTTTTTTCTTTTTTTCTTGTTCAAGAGTGAAATCCCTGAGTTTTGTTTTTGCTTGAACTTTCTTTTTTCTTTTTCTTGAACTTCGCACAGTATGAACAAATCACGCCATTTTACTGATACATACATGTCATCCTGTTTAACAATTGTTTTGTGATATCTCCATGCAATTTATTGATTCCAAAAGATAGCAAGATGGCACATGTGATTCAATATGAACTCAAACTGAAACAATTCATCACTAACATTCCTGGAGACATTGCAAGTTCTGAACTGTACCTCTTTTGAAGCTTCGCGTGGGTTGACAGGGGCGTCGTTGACGCGCGGATTGAGGGGCCGGTGTTGGACGGGAACTGGTGGCGGTGGTGAACGGCCTCGGGCGGCGGAGGTGAACGGAAGGGGATGGCCGGATCCGGCGGGTGCAGGAGGCCAACACCTCCCGCGCGAAACAGCAGGACAACACATGGAGACGGTGGTGTTGGGCGCTGGATCCCGACGGCTGACGCCCGACAGCAGGGTGGGGTCGGCGTCTGGCGGAGAAAAGGCGCGCTCTGATGGCGAGGAGGGGGCGGTGCCCGATGGCGAGGAGGCGCGCGCAGGAGGAGCGGCGCCCGGCGGCGAGGAGGCGCGCTCTGGAGGGGGCGGCGCCCGGCGGCGAGGAGGAGCACTCTGGAGGGGGCGGCGCCCGGCGGCGAGGAGGCGCGCTCTGGAGGGGGGAGCGCCCGACGGCGAGGAGGCGCGCGAGGAAGGGGGCGGCGCCCGGCGGCAAGGAGGCGCGCGGGGAAGGGGTGGAGCCCGGCGGAGGAGGGGGCGGGGCATGTGCAGGGGGTTCGTGGGGGGTACGGGGGAATGGGAGGTGGGCTTTTTCTTTTGTTTTTCTTGCATACCGATTGGGCCTACGACAAGAACGGAAACAGAATAATATTCTGTTACTGCTAAAAAAATGCTAACAGAATAATATATATATATATATATAGGAAAATGGGTTAGTATTTCTAGGAGTACGTACTCCTATGCTAGGTGTCTCTCCTTTGCGTGGGTGCCCTGTTTGTTACGGGCTTAAACTCATTCAACTTTTGATTTAACAAAATAGCAAATTATCATCCCACGAAGAGGTGACGTTTGTTGTGAAGTTTGTTTGCCGATCCATGTTTATAGGGATTCTGGCCATTTATTCTAACGGTGACTCCTCTTATGGCCATCACAACTTCGCTTACGTATGTAGGACATCTTGTGGCGGGGGCGACGACGTCCGACAACGACGACAAGATACACGGTGGCTACGACAACGTCATATGACGGCGACGAGATACGTAGCCGGCAATGAAGACAGCGGCGAGACACGTAGCCGGCGACGAAGACGGCGGCGAGACACGTAGTCGTCGGCGACGAAGACGACTCATCATCTGAAACCAGTTATGGATCATCAGTCAGTACTTCCATTGAATTTCATGTGTTTCTGTGCACTTGTTTTGTTCGGATCTCACAGAATAATGTTTTGTGGCATTACAATTTGTCCTTGCAGTGGCGTTGAAGATGGAAAAAAGCTTTGTGTGGCACATGACCGGCGGCGGAACAGCGACGGAAATGAGATAATGAGATTTGGCGGCCGGCGTCTAGACTGTGTTACACAACGCCAGGCCGCCGGCGGACCGACGTCCTAACGCAACGTGTGCTGATGCGTGCATGCGGTTTCTTCCAATGTACTTTCAAGAAATCGGAACATACAACAAGCTGATGCGCCAGTGAATTAGCTATTTTGATGACATTGTGCATCCCGTGATTGGTGTTCCATTTTCTAGTGGTCATGCACACATTATGGAGACGTAGAAGCAAAGTGCATATGCCTGCTCCATCCTTTTTTTTGCAAATGTATTCGTGTCTACTAAGATGAAACTTTATCTGGGAAGTATGTATTTGAATTTTTTTTGCAGTGATATATACTACTCTATTCGCAGGATAGTGTCTATACTACCTTCATAGGGTATATACCACTCATAAAAAAGTAGTATGCATCCTCTCTGCAAAAGGGAGTATATATGTACTTTTTTGTGGGGGTATATACTCATGGAAAAGTAGCATCTACGCTCTCCGCAACTTAAATGTGGTATATACTCATTCACAGACAAGTAGCATAGACTATCGAGCAAAATATATTATATATTATACCCAAAAAATTAGCATATACCTTCTTGCTCATGAAAAGGTTACATACCCTTTTTTAGAATATATGTACTCGCTCAAGAAAAAGTAGCATATACCGTCTGCAACTTAAATGTGGCCATTTGAAAAAAAACTAAAATGTGGTATATACTCACTCACAGACAAGCAGCATAGAGACTATTGAGAAAAATATAGTATACCAAAAAAATACATTCTCAGGAAAATGTGGTATATAGTTGTTCAAACAAGTTAAGAAGTATATACTCACAATGAGTACATGCATGCGTACAGAAGTAAACTATGAGTATGAGTGCACTTAAAATATAATGGATTTCCAACTGTGAGGATAAAGCCAAATAATCTTATCCGTCATAGTAGCTACCTGATCGCAAGTTTCAAAAATAGGTGGCCAAGTAAAAAATAAAACAAGCATGCACCGGATTCCTTAATTCTTGGAGGTTGTTTACACACCCAACAAAAAGGTTGTTGCTTCATTTCTAGGCGTGTGGGTGATAAACGTGGCAATCCCGGATGGGAGTACATACCCGGGAGTATAAAAGAGGAGTCTATATATAAGCCAAATTTTATTTATCACCGGTAGTAGTTACCATCTAGTTGTTTGTCCTCCACGTGTCCTCCACCATTGCACTCAACCGGGTAGAGAGATTGGCTTAACGGGTGTGGTGAAATGCAAACAGTAGCAAATTTAGTTTATAATAAAATAATCCGGCAGCTGATGCATTTGTTCAACCACCTCCTCAATTCCAGCCTAAGTACGTGAACAGGCAATATATCGGATAACCACGTTGACCGCTAATCATTCTCTTGTTCGGTGGAAGAAAATTTTCGGTGAATATGTAGCTACCTTTTACTAGAAATAGCCAAATCAGTAGTATACGCTGATTACTCTTGTAGACTGAAAGAAAATTTCCTAGTGAATACGTACCTACTTTTTCTTAGAAATAGCCAAATAGGTAGTATGGACTATGGAGTATGTAGTATGACCTTATAAATTTCCTTCAAAATTTGATAGCAATATAGTACATACCTACTTTTTAGCCGCATGGAGTATACTACTGTATACTTGGAGTATGAGTTTAGCATATAATTAGCGGAGTATGAAGTATGTTGTATATGTATATTTTCCATTAAGAGTGTGGAGCATGTATTTTTGTGTGCATGACACATATTTTAATACAGTATGTGTGTGTGTGTGTGTCTTAGATGTGCCCTTTAATATAGGAAGTACATTCATAAATTCACACGAAAAAGGGAGTATATTCATAAGACAAGGTAGTATGTAGTATTGTAATATGAAAATAAAGTAGTATGGTTCTGTAAAAAAAAGTAGTATGGAGTACATGGTATTTCATAACGAATAGAGTATCTGGCGAGAGAATGTTATAAAGAAAGTATGGAGTATCTCAAAAAAAAACAATGAGAAAGAGTATATGCTCCAAATATAAGGAGTATCTCTAAATAAAGGAATACTTGTAGATATTAGTAGAGATACTGAAAGAAGTATATTCATTTTGTTCCCTCTACATGTACAAGTACAATATGTGATGAGATTGCTTGGGGGCGAAAGTGCATACTTCTGTGGTGCAAAACGAAGTACCTATGCACGTACTAAACTCTGAAGCAAAATGAAATATCTATGCATGTACACTCTGAAGCAAAAAGTGAGCACTAGCACGTCTCTTTGCCTGATTGTGGTGCATGCTTATGTACGTGCGTGTATAGATCTATAACTTGATATACACACTGGAGTATGGAATATGTAAGGGCTAAGTCACTGTCGCGCCAACGCCGGAGCAGCCACCGGTCGGCGATGTGTAGCCTCGCCGTTGTTGCCGCCGCCGGCGATGAATGAGCAGTCACCTGCCAGCCGTGTCTAGGTGTCTGCAAGACTGCAACCTTGCCGGAGCGGTGACCGAGTACAACCGCTAGTCGCCATCGCCTCCGCGCGAAGCCGTTACCCATAAGTAATCGCACTGCCAGATATTAGGTCATCGTCACCGGGCCACACCGGAGCAGCCAGTGTTTGGTGCAGCCGTACATCTTCATGGCCGCCACCGCCACGAGCGCCTGCATATTAATCGCGCACAGAAAAAAGTCCACGATCAGACGAACAAAAAAAGAAAGAACACATGTACACATGCTAGATCTAGAGAATTAGAATGAGATGGATCCAAGATTAACATGCCTATTCAAAACAAGATGGATGAAAGAAATGGATCACGATGGTTTCCTCTTGGCCGTGAAATATGACGCGCCGGCTCACGAGGGATATGTTTGAAACGGTAGCTTGGTCTTTTGACTTGAGGTAGTTATATATGCCAATTATCTGACCGTATAAATCGGGAGGGTGTGGCTGGTTTTCTCAATCGGGTAGACAAATCTGTCTATTTTTAAAAACCAAAACCCGTTAATCAACGCATATCCCTGGGTGAGATCGGAGGGCTGCGAGGGTGGAGGTAACTACCACCCAATGGTAGAACGTATTATATATATCTTTTCCTAATCTCTCCCTAGTAATAAGGGAACGTATCCTGTGAAAATGAACTGATGGTGAAAATCTGAAAAGTTTGCCCGTGGGGCGTTGGATCCAAAATCAACGCATCTAGTGAGAGGTGGGAGGGTTCAGAAGATAACTAATAACACTTTCACACATAACCCCCCACTTATCCAAAAAGTCTGACTAAAATTCCTCAAAGCCTTCCCCCGTTCGTTCATTCTTATCCTCGTCGACACTGGCAGAAGCCGCCGGCGCTGGCTCGACCCGCTCCAGCTCCACCATATGCGCCGTCCATTTACCCCTGCGGCCAGCATCTCACGCGCGGTCAAGCATTCCTTTCCACCTTACGGGCTGCCGCAGTAGCGCTCTGCCACTTCCTTTTGAGGCGGTGACATTGGACGAGGATGCTCGATGCCCCGATCCGGTGCCGGATGCGGAGGCGAGGCCGTCTTCGTCTCGCGCAACCAGCCATAACGCTGCCTGATGCTCCCTTTGAGGAGGTGGACGCGGATGCCCAACCGGGGGCCTGATGCAGAGAAGATGCATCCCGTATGTGCAGCCGTAGCAACTCTGCCCAATGTTGTGCGCATTTGTGCTTGGTACGGTTGGCTTTGTACTTGGCACAATTGTGAAATTTTCGTTATGTTGAGTCTAAATTTATTGAAAATGTGGATGATTTCCTTTATCAATAATAACCATCGCCCCATCGGAAAGCAGTTCTGTGCAATGTGATTTACTGTGCTTCTGTTGGTTCTTTTGTCCTCTTAACACTCACCTTGATGCTAATGCATTCATAATTTCCTGCTGGTCTTATAGTTGTTTCCATCGGCCCGATGATTTGAAGTTACATAGTCCAACATGGTGCTGGAACATCCGAACGAAGCTTGCTGTTGATGATGGGCAGAAGGCCTTGGGGAAAGTTCAGGTGTTACGGACAAGTTAAACCTTGCAATCACCAATGCCAGAATGACAAAAACAGAGCTTTAAAGGTTGTAGGCGACTGCCACAACGATTGCTCCAAACCATGTTTGATCATTAGATTTGCCATTGCCTTTTAGCCTCGACACATTTGTCGCTTGCCTGTTCCAGTCTGTTGTGTAGGTGGCATACAGGAATACATCAGGTAGCATGTATTTTCAGTTAGACTTTAGATTGTCATTGGAACGATTGATGTTATACAGTGCGCATCTTTCGGAATTATACTGAGAAATGTAAGGAATTTTATTTGGGAAGATATCCACAACAATGACCAGTGCCCTTTCCTCGTATCAACTCTGTTTCCATAGTAAATGGTTTGTGATTGTGAATCTGTGATGATAATACCAGGAAACTAGCTATGTTGCAAAAACTGGGAACTGGCCGGCCTTACCTAGTTAATGTTGGGGCAGAATGATGGAAATTTTAATTCTAACATGATGCATAAACACCAAATAGAACTGGAGCAACAAATTATTACTTCTTTCTGGAGTACTTCTGCAGTCACTTGATCAACGAAAAGAGGAAGAAGAACATATAATTCATGGTACAGAACCAGTACATCTTACTGAATTTCAATTTGAGAAAATAAAAGGCTATTTTTAAAGACAAGACTGAAGCTCCCAGAAGACAACGCTGAAACTCTAAATATATAATTTCAAAGATAGCTGAAGCTCTAAATTCCATCTTGTATTCCATGAAAAGAAAATCATCAGGTTGTGCAGAACCAAGCAAAAGAAACCGCAGGTTGACATATTTAGCTGGGACACGTGCGTTTGTCATGGAAACCGACCTCCTTACACTTCCCGCACATGCGGGGCTTATTCTTCTGGCTCCCAACATCCTTATTTTGTTGTGCCCCCTTATCTGAGTGACCCCTAATTCTTTTGCATCTCCCCTTCATACCAGTTGGTGGATGAATGTCAATTTGAGTAGGCATACTACAACCAATATGTGCCTCAAATTTTTCTTGCCTGTTAGGATGATTGACATCAACTCTTTGAGACAAATCTCTTTTGAAGTCACGGAGAACATTTCTCAATGCTTCCAATTCTTCAGGAGAATGTTCAACCAACCTGATCGTGTCGTCCAATGTGTCGTGTATCTCAGAAACCATTTTGCGCTTTGCCAAGTCTGAAGAACTGCTCGCGTTCTCCTCAAGCAAGTTGCCACTACTATCATATAAAGCCTTCCTGTTAACTATTTTTTTCCATCTATCCAAAATAAAATGGCTAGGGAGCTCATTGAGCTTGGCACCTCTCAAAACCAAGATGATATGTCGACATGGAATTCCACGTGTCTCAAACAACATGCAGGAGCAGTGAGCACTCGTGGATGATGTGTTGAATTGTACTTCTCTAGCCTTGCCATAATTACCACCTATAACAGTGGTTTTGACATCACTATCCTGTGAGATGCTTTCAATCAAGCAATGATCTCTAGCTGCAAGTACCTCCTTTTGAAAAGCTCGGAAGACTTCATGGGTGAAGTATAGACTTGCATGCTTCTCAATGCCCCATGATGTTACCAATTCAGGCATCGAATCAAAACATTCATGGTCAGCCTTAAGTTCATTCTGACGTTGCTCTTCTATGGCTGTACCAATCCTAATCCAAAACTCCACCAAAGCATGCTTGTAACCAATAAAATGGTTGAAAAATGAGTTAGCACTCTCTGATCGTGAAGTGGTTCTCAAAATCTCAGCCATGAATACACCCCTGAAGTACGCCGGTATCCATGACTCACGGATTTCATATCTATGAGAAAACCACTCATTGTTCTCCAAAGCAAATTTAGAAATCATAGAAGACCAATTTGCCTCAAATTCAGTTGGATTTTCAGAGCCCCATACACACGCATTCACAACCTTATAGAAATCTTCATCTTCTCTCAAAGAAGGACCGACCTTTTCTGGAAGCTTTTTCATTATGTGCCACATGCATAACCTATGGATGGTTGTCGGCAAAACCTCTTCGATGGTGGCCTTCATGCTAGCATCTTCATCAGTTACTATAAGTCTGGGTGCTACTCCGTCCATTGCTTTCAAGAACGTTTGGAACACCCATTTGTATGATGGTATCTTCTCATTGACAATCAAGGCAGCACCATAGAACACAGACCCCCTATGGTGGTTTATCCCTGTGAAAGGACACAATATCATATTATACTGGTTGGTGCTATATGTAGAGTCAAAAGACACCATGTCTCCTGCTATAGCATAGTTCTTTCTACAAGTAGCATCTGCCCAAAACACATGAGTTAGACGATTTTTGTCATCAAGAATGTAATCAAAATAAAACGCTGGGTTGATTTGCTTCCTTTTCTTGAGATTATCAATGAACATCTGAGCATCTGAATCCTTGATCGAACTTCTCAAATTACGATGATAATTCTGCAAGTCTCTTTTTGTGCAACCCACAAACTCAAATCCGCCCTCGCCAATACGAAGCAATCGGAAGGCACCAGATGTGCCAATGCTAGCTGCATGGCATGTGAACAGAGTGGTCTTGGCCCTCTGACTAACTTGTCTATTTGACTTGATTAAATGCTGTTTGCTAGGTGTGACAAATTCATGTGTGTGTTCTTCATGAAAATATACTATTGAGTATATGCCACCCTGCATAAGCTTGACAGTTATCATAGCTTCGCAACCACATCTAGTAATCTTTGTCTTCTTCTGCTTATTTGGCTTATTTCCGGTCACAACCTTCTTGTCTTCCTCTGACTTGGATCTGAAACCTGCTTTGGCACACAAAAATCGTCTCCAGACCACCAAATTATCTACAGTCCTCTTCTGACCGATTCGAACTGAAAAGCCAACATTGTGTGCATAAGCCTTGTAGAACTCTTCGACGGCTTCCATGTTCTCGAATGTCATGCCTACAGCCGGCTTTAGATTTTCATCACATTCCGGTGTACACGATGAACCCTAAAATTACAGGACGGAGTGCATCAGAAATTAATACCGGTTAGAGGAATACTACAAAAATTGAGGATAAAATAGATGCTCACACAAAAAGGCCCGCTGCTAGCTCCTTTCTTGGGTGTGCTGAAGCTATCCTGGATGACTGGAGGGAGATTGATTTCTGGTTGTCTATTATTGGCACCATTGGTTTGCAATGAAAATTCACAACCGAGCCTAGGTTCCATCTGTAGTTCAACAACAGCGGGTAAAACATCACTTGATCACGTTTGCTCCAAGGACTAACAGAATTAATCAGGGACATGTACCACATACCTCTGCAAGGGTACGGGGAGATTGATTTGGTGCTTTATCAGAAGTTGCTGGATCCATACTCATAGAAGGGATGTCGCCGCCGCTAGGTACGGGCGGTGATGAGCGCCGCGCCGTCACACATACATGGGAGTCTAGGAGGAGGGTCGATGGCGGCGCTTTGCATGGATGGATCTCCATTATGTGTTTGGCGTGACGACCAGAAGTCTAGGCATGGAGGACTTGAGTCTTGGTTCGTACGTGTAGGGGGTTATGTGTGAAAGTGTTATTAGTTATCTTCTGAACCCTCCCACCTTTCACAAGATGCGTTGATTTTGGATCCAACGCCCCACGGGCAAACTTTTCAGATAAAGCACGGATTGAATCTGTCGGGTTCACCGTCGCGGCCTTTTTTCACAAAGGTCCCTGTGCTTTTTAGTATTCAACCCGCAATCCATAGATAAGTGAAAAACGATTCGTCCACGCCGTCTTCCTTTCGTCGGAGCAGTGGAAGGAGCGCCGGGGAGGGGGACACTCCACGGCGGCGGTGCTTGGGGCTCCGACGAGCGGAGGCGAGCGGCGAGGGGAGAAGCTCCGCCATCAGCCATGGCCGTTGTGGCTTCGCGTGCGCCCGCGAGCGGCTGCGCGTGGCTGGATGATGCGCACGCGGCCGCCGAGCTTCGCCGACCGGACTCCTCTCGTTGCAGCAGCCGCGCCGCCGTCTCACCAAGGCTAGGTTCGCGCGCTGCGTCGAGCTCCGTCGGACATCTCAGAAACGTTTGGTTCTCCTGTGCTTGTACGTTTCAATCGCTAACCTCCAGCTCCCGTGTACCAGGGAAAAGGGGATCCATGGAGATGAGGAACTAAGGTGGAGATGCGGCGAGGCGGAGAAGGAGTGCAGATGAAGGGCGGCTTGGGGCTCGTGGCAGACCGGATCCAGCTGGGGGGGGGGGGGGGGGGGGGGTCGGATTCGTCGGCTGGCGACGCGAGGAGCTCACGGCGGAGCTCCAGCGCCATGGCTCCGGCAGGAGACGTGGCGCACGGCGGCGACGGCGGCTCTCCTCAGGAGGATCTCGGGCATTGAGAGGTTGGGCTGTGTGCTGTCCCAAGGACAGAGCCCACCGACTGCTCGTCATGGGCCACCACCACCACGCCTTCGACGGGATACGACCTCCACCACTCCAGCGAACAGGAGCATCGTGGTGGCTGCGGTCTATTGAAATCTTAGTTTCTTCATCTTCTTTGAGATTATGTTTTGTTTGCATCTGATAATTGGGATGACCTCCTTTCTTTCAGGTTTGTACTGTTAATTAAGATGAACTTGAGTGACGAGGATGATTTAGAAAATTATATCTTCTGACCAGATAAAATCAGTGTTGCCGATCTGAGTTGATTTTTTTGATAAAGGGAGCTTTAAGATGTTAGTTGATTTGGAAGATTATGTCTCTAGACCGGATAAAATCTGTGCTGCTGATGTGAGTTGATTTGGAAGATTATGTCTTCAGACCGGATAAAATCAGTGTTGCTGATGTGAGTGCCTTTTCATTATGCTGAACATTCTTTGTCACTTGTACTACTTAAGCAGAAGAAATTTCATTGCGTCAGCTGAATTAGAAAATGATAATGATTCTTTAAATCCTTTACTCTTAAAAGTTTATCATAGTAAATGTACCTTCTGCTCACCATACATTTGTTTCATATATATTGACACCTATAATAGCAGTAGCAATGCCTGATTATGACATGTTATGTAACTGCTTGTGTAAATTAGGCACCCTTTTCTGCCTCCTTTGTGTTATTCACTGTGTCAATCTTTTTAAAATTGCTGCTATTTGCCAGGAAGTTGGCATGCATGCTGTCTGCAAAAATCGGTATGCTATCCCCCAAGGAATTCGAGAAGGGTTACCGAACCAACTTCCAGAAGCTTTAGACAGACTTTGACTTCTACAAATGACGCAACAAACTGTTAAAGAGGACGCTTTATTTCATACGGGTGACAATTATTAACACTAGAGTTGAATTTGTGGACAGTCGCCTCTCACAGTAATATCCTTGTATATTGGTGCTCCTATAGTGTGCACATTCAGTCTCATCGGTGTTGTTAAGCTACTTGCCTGTACAATTCCACGGAGCTCGAGTGTCATGGGAGTTGATTCCCTGCAAGAGAGAAGAATTCAAAAGGGAGAGAGCAGAGAAGAAGGAAAAGGATAGGGCGGCGGGGTCGTGGGTACATGCGCGCACTAAAGGATGCAGACGAATGGCTCGGGCAGGACCACAGGAGACGTGGTGCACGGCGGCGGCGGCTCTCCTCGGGAGGAGCTCTGGCGTTGAGAGAGGTTTGATATTTGAGATGTAGTGCTACGTGTTTGCTCTCCATTTTTGTAGGATCAGAATTTCAGAATACACTTGTTGATTGTTTTACTGTCAATTTTCTGTATATTGTTAGTGACTAATTATTTCCTAATTTTGTTTATTTAGGTTGAAGAGAATAAGTAAGGCCAATGTTTGAGCAGGAGAGTGAAAAGATCCAAGAGTGATACATCCAAGCACTTGATTTGAGTCAAACTTGGTTTGCTGTACAGAATTCCACCGTATTTGTCCACACAAATAGTTCTTGATATTTAGTTCAGATTGTTTTTCTCCATAGTTCAGTGTCTACATCTGTATTCTCCTAATATAGTCATACTGTCCATTTTATAAAGTGCAAATGTACTTTGGCTAATTGATTTTAGTAGACCTCCTGTTTGTACAGTATGGATGAAATTTGACCTACCAGTATACCTATAAAGATATTAAGATTGGATACTTAAAAATCCTATACGAACTTTTGTCTTCAACATGATTTCACAATATATAGTTTTATGACATTTCAGTAAATATATTCAAGTAAAATATTGGTGGTTAAAGCCGGATTATGGAGATCTTACCAAAACAAACAACTACTAGGAACTGGATCAATGTATTGGCGATGAAATCACCTAGGATCAAAGCGGAGGTGCCTGCTTTCTACCAAGAAATTGCATCTTCATCAAATGTTTATGTCTTCCTTTCTTCCTTGACAATCTGAATCTGAATACTACTTTCTTTTCCTGGATGTAGCTTCCACTATATTATATAGCTACCTTCCATGTCTTTTGTGAACCCAGTTTGTAGTGTGCCACTCTGAAGCTGAATTCTTCCTGTGTACCCAGTTTGTAGCGTGCCACTCTGAAGCTGAATTCTTCTTGGGTGTATCATGCACCTGTGTCTTCTTGCTGTATATTCTCAAGTCTAAACTGCGGATTCTCAAAGGCTTTGGACACCACTTCGACATAAAAAACAAAGATTTGGACTATTTAATTTAGTGACATTGATCATTGTCACAAAGATTTGGAATATTTAATTTAGTGACATTGATCATAGATGCCTGCTGTTCTTCTTCACAAACCATCTCTGGCTTTTGGCGTACACGGTACACCGTGACAATTCTATCTTGGTTCTGGACAAATAGGTCGACATGTTCTTCTATTATCAGGAGTATCATGCTTTCACTTGCAGTTCGGTTATTAAGCTAAAGCTAAAGACCTAATTGTACTGTCTAGAGGTGGAATGGCTAAGCTCTCTTTATGATCCTTTCTGCCGAATATCTTGCAAATGCCACACTAAAGTGCAGGAAATTATTAGGTGTGTGGGCATCAGTCCACTATGTTCTTATGTCTATGGATCTGGGAAATGTTGACGCTTTTTTGGTTTTTGTCACAAAAATGTTTGTATAGGATTTCATCTTAAATATATGTAGTTCTAAAGTAATACTACTTCCCAGTTAGTTCATTGAAGTAATGATACAATCAATTGGATGTTTTTCTACAGTTATGGATCTAGCGGGAAAAATGTTGTTTCGACATCATTGTTTTTCTCCACAGTTCATTGTCAGAATCTTTATTCTCCTAATACATTCATATTGTCCATATAAGTGCATCTTTTAGTTCGTAAAAGTACTTTGTACTTTGCCCAATTGATTTCACTAGATCACCTTGCAATTATTGGTAGTCTTGTGCTCAATACAGTTTATAAAGAAAAAGAGTTCTATCTTTGTGTTTCTTCCATGGCGATAAAACTGAATATTTTCGGACAGGAGTGTCACACAAGGCATGACGAGCTCATGTCAAGCACCTAGGACAAAGTCGTCAACAAGACAACATTGCATACTTGGTTTTTTTTTTTACTAACTAATTGAAGTAACAAGCAGATACCAGTCCATCGTTACACCACAAGGCAACATCTTGGCGTTGCAGGGTGAGAGGTTGTGGTGGATCGGAATTGCTGGCAATAGGTTTCGTTGTGTCAGGTGTGGGCTTGCGGCAAGCCTCTCCGGCCTCCTACCCTCGCATTGGGGTCGGTACACGAAAGAGGGGTAACTGAAGTACTAAACAAAGAATATATGAAACTGTAAAATCAAGTGATTTTTCCTTCCATTGCAAAATCATTTTGTTTTTCCCGTTACAACGCATGGGCACATTTACTTAAAAGTGTTCCAATTTTTGTGAATTTTATTAAAAATAAGGAAAATTTCACAGTTTCTCAAAAAATAAAAAATAAAACTTATGGACAACCATTCCATCCAATACTCTCTTCCATCAGACAAAGAATGCTAAGTTGCTTCTTCATGTCCAAACTTCATTCTACAAAAAGCAATAATCAGTATAACCTTATTATTAATGTTTATTAAAATTGAATATAAAAATGGCGCATAAAGCAGGTTGTGCTCTTTTTTCCGCCCGGTGCAACGCACAGGCATTTGTACTAGTTTTTACCTAATAATAAAGCACGGATTGACTTTGTCGGGTTCACCGTCACAATACGCTTCTTCCCATGAATTTACGCTTTCAGTTTTTTCACTTATATTATTTTCTACATCCGAGGTGGTATTATTTTACCACCACTATTTCGTACGTTTTGCGTCCTCCCTCGACCGAATTTCACAGGCCCAGTTCGTAGCCTTTTCTTTTAGACAAGCCGTATGGGCTCTTGTATGGACGCCGGCCCACTTACAACCGGAGAAGCAAAAATAGTACTAGCATGTTCAGGATCGAACTGGCGACCTCTATGGCTCTATGGTATTCCAGAAGGCTAAGTTTGTGTTTTTGTCTTAGTCCCACCTCGCTCCAATAGATACAATAGCACCAGTTAAAATACCTGTGCAAAACTTGTACCTACGTGGGAGCTGGGAATTTGTGGGCGTGACGGAAACTGGATTGTGGGGCATGCTAACGGTACTTGTGGGCTGCTTGTTGTAATTAAAGAAAGGGAAAGACGATTGTGGGCTTAATTAAAGGATGAGGAAATTGCTGGGGGGCTCGCTGCATGACAAAAACAAAGGATGGCTTTCAGGTTCGGCTCTGATCCAAACACGGATCAAACACGTGATAGGCTTTCAAGGCAGTCAATTTCATATGCAATCATCTCCTGGGGAGTAAGTCTCACTTGGGACGGAGGGAGTAACAGTAAACCCACTACTGGCACCATTATTCATGAACAGTTTTTTTATTCTTCGTATGTGCATCTTAGTGACTATAAAATCTTCCTTTCCTGCACCTAAGTTGCTGCTTCTTTTCAGAAGACCTGATTAATCTGCTTAATTTGGTGTGACAAATGATTGAATACTAACATGTTTTCTGACTGATTGCTATTAGTTATCATCTCTGCTTGATATGCTTATAAGTAGTTGTGCTGAAGGCCCACTATACAAATATTTAGTCAATGAAGAACAACCACCAAATAAACTGTACGACTAATGGTGGTTTGTAGCCTCCTTCATTCTGAACGTATCATTGTAGTTTACTTCATGTCTTATCCAAAATCCAGCTACTTTATATGGTAGGACCCTGTCCTGTGATTTCAATCATCCTCTAGCCCTTTGGAGTGACTCATCAAGTAGGGTATAAAATGATTGATGGTTTAGAACTGAATCGGCCTCTTGTTGCCACTCGGTTGAGGTCAAGCCGAAGGTTGTTTCAACTCCGACAGGGGCAGGTATCATGGATGGCTTCAGCCTACGTTGCGATGGAATCCACACTCATTCGTATTAGCACTACCGTTATGAAGGCGAGCATCATGGACGGTTGCGGGCACCACTACAACATCGCTGACTAAATCAAAGTCTCACAATGCGTCAAGGTCATAATTGCCATTCTTAAAAAGTCCCATTGACCTTATACATATCACTTAATTATTTGTTTGGTTCATTCAGCTGCATTGTTGTCTGCCACCTGGTTTATCACAACTGCTCTTTACTCTATAGTGAAGCACGGGCTAAGGTTTCGTAAAAAAAATCCCGTTGCAACGCACGGGCATTTTTGCTAGTAATAATAAAGCACGGATTGACTCTGTGGGTTCACCGTCATAATACGCTTTCTTCTCATGTCATAATACGCTTTTACGATTCGTATAGACAAAATCGTAAGATAAACGAGGTGGTATTAATAATTTGGGGATGTCCTATATAAAATTGCTCTCGTTTTCTACTTCGTGCCGCGTCCTATATCGATTGCGTTCGGTGCGTTAAAGACTGTTGGGCCGTCGGTTGTATCCTCAGTTGGGCTGGGCACTAGTAGAAAAGGGGGCAATGGTCCATGCCAGGTCAGCCCATTAGTCCCGGTTCAATCCAGAACCGGGACCAATGGGGGCATTGGACCCGGTTCATGAGCCCCGGGGGCCGGCCGGGCCACGTGGGCCATTGGTCCCGGTTCGTCTGGACCTTTTGGTCCCGGTTGGCGGGACGAACCGGGACCAATGGTCCTCGCTCCTGGCCCACCACTATTGGACCCGGTTGGAGGCATGAACCGGGACCAAAGGCCGCCCATTAGTCCCGGTTCATACCACCAACCGGGACTAAAGGGTTGGTCCTCGTTGCGGCCAGAGTTTAGTCTCACCTCGCCAACCGAAGGGGGCTCACACCGGTTTATAAGCCCCTTCCTCTCTGCCTTGTTGAGCTCCTCTCAAAATGAAAATAGATGCCCTTATACAGGGAATTTGACCTAAATTCATACTGAATTTCTCTGAAGTTAGTAGAAATTTATTATGAATTTAGGTTTAATTTTCTCTATAAGCGCATCTATGCTCATTTTTTTAGTAAAGTTAATCACAACTATTTTTTCTTCTATTTATTTCTGAGTAGTTTTTTATATAGTTTTTTTTTCTTTTCTGCTATATTTATTGTTTTCTATTTATTTCTGAGTTGTAATAAGTCATTAAAAATTAAAAAGATTTTAGTAAAGTTAATCACAATTATTTTTTCTTCTATTTATTTCTGAGTAGTTTTTTATATAGTTTTTTTCTTTTCTACTATATTTATTTTTTTCTATTTATTTCTGTGTGGTAATAAGTCATTAAAAATAAGCATCTATGCTCATGTTTTTAGTAAAGTTAATCACAACTATTTTTTCTTCTATTTATTTCTGAGTAGTTTTTTATATAGTTTTTTTTCTTTTCTGCTATATTTAGTTTTTTCTATTTATTTCTGTGTGGTAATAAGTCATTAAAAATAAGCATTTATGCTCATTTTTTTAGTAAAGTTAATCACAACTATTTTTTCTTCTATTTATTTCTGAGTAGTTTTTTATATAGTTTTTTTTCTTTTCTGCTATATTTATTTTTTCTATTTATTTCTGTGTGGTAATAAGTCATTAAAAATAAGCATCTATGCTCATTTTTTTAGTAAAGTTAATCACAACTACTTTTTCTTCTATTTATTTTTGAGTAGTTTTTTATATAGTTTTTTTCTTTTCTGCTATATTCATTTTTTTTCTATTTATTTCTGAGTGGTAATAAGTAATTAAAAATAAGCATCTATGCTGATCTTTTTTAGTAAAGTTAATCACAACTATTTTTTCTTCTATTTATTTCTGAGTAGTTTTTTATATAGTTTTTTTTCTTTTCTGCTATATTTATTTCTTTCTATTTATTTCTGAGTGGTAATAAGTCATTAAAAATAAAAAAGAGGCGCAATGCTAGTTAATTCGCTTCAAGCCTTTCGGAATAGTGTAAACTGCACTGCACATAGCTCCGTGCAGTCTACCCTATTCCTTAAGGCTTGAAGCGAACCAACGTGCAGGTGAGCATTGAGCCTCTTCTTCATCGTCTCTGCACTCAGGGCTTATAAACAGCTGCGAGTGCCTCTCGCTTGGCGAGGTGGGACTAAAAAAACAGCTGCAGAAAGAATCAGCTAAAAAACAGCTGCAGAAAATAAATAAGTAATTAGACGGGTCCATTGGTACCGGTTGGTGGCTCCAACCGGGACCAATGTCCCTCTTTAGTCCCGGTTGGTGGCACCAACCGGGACCAATGCCCCTCTTTAGTCCCGGGTGGTGGCACCAACCGGGACCAAAGGTCTTTGTTTCCCGCCCTTTGGGCTGCTGAAAAGAGGCTTTTCGTCCCGGTTGGTGCCACCAACCGGGACTAAAGGTGGCATTGGTCCCGGTTTGTGCCACAAACCGGGACCAAAGCCTTTGCTATATAAGTAGCACTTAGGAAAATTTCAGAACCGCATCCCCACTTCGATCTCTCCTCCTCCTCTCCTGACGCCGCGCGCCGTCCCCTGCCGCCACCTCGCCGTCACCGCCCCGCCCCGCCCCGACGCCGTCGCCGTGCCGCCCCGCCCTGCCACCCCGACGTCGCCGCCCCGGCCAGCGCCGCCCCGACGCCGTCGCCGCCCCGCAACGCACCTCGCCGTCGCCGTCGACCTCGCCGTGAGCAACTTTTTATGATTTTTGTTAGATTTTTTTAAGATTTTTTTGTAGTTCATAAATTTTTTTGTTAGATTAGATGTGTAGTAATTTAGATATGTAGTTCATAGTATGTTAATTTAGATTGTGCAATTAATTTGTTCATATTGTGTTAGATTTTTTTCTGTTAATAGATTTTTTTGTTGATATTATTGTTGAATATGCATGTTTGGTGATATTATTGTTAATATATTTTTTTGGTGATATTTAGATTGTGTAATTAATTTTGTTCATAGAATTTTAATGATTTTTTTGTTCATAGTATTTAGAAAAAGGAAAAAAATAAGAAGAGAAAGTGTTTAATATAATTAGTTAGAAAAATACTAGTTTATTTTTAGTAAGTACTATTTTATTTTATTTATAGTAAGTGCTTCATATATAGTTGAACTAGCTAGTTGATTTAATAAACTAATTTATTTTACTATATATAGAAGTAGTTTGTAGTAAGTGCTACTTTATTTATAGTAAGTGCTACTTTATTTATTTATAGTAAGTACTACTTTGTTTTTAGTAAGTATTACTTTATTTATTTATAATAAGTGCTTAGTAGTTGAACTAGATAGTGGATTTAATTAATAAAACTACTTTATTTAACTATATATGGAAGTAGTTCCCGCACCAACGTCGGCGATGCCTATCCCGCATCCTCGTCGTCGTCGACTCGGCGGTGGAGGCCTGCTTGATCAGGGCCATGTTCGGGACTGGGCTCCGCCGGGCTGGTATTGGGAGGTGCTACCTTCCGAGGGACGTAGGTTGGTGAGGAGGCAGCCCGTTGTTGACCCGATCCTTGTTTGGTGGCGGTCGCGTGGGCCAGTGGTGGTGCTGAGGCTTCCGGACACCGCGGAGGTGGTACGTCACCGTGTCAGCAAGGAGGACGAGCACGTTCGTCGCTACATGGTTGCATTGGAGGGCAGGTTCGACAATACCTGGCAGGTTCTTCAGGGATCTCACTGGAGCTATGATCCTGTGATGGTTCCTTATCTTTGGGTGTCCACCGCCCGCGACGATACCCGTCGGGTGCTACGGTTCTAGTTGTATTAGTGATGCTATATTAGTGATAATATTCGACGATGTACGGACACCAAGAGATGATGTACTTTTGCTTATAATTATTGAATGCATGCTAATTTGAATACTACTTTATTTTATTATTTGATTTTGCTTATTTTATGATTTGGTTTTGCTTATTGAATGGTCATATTGGATAAGTTCTCCTTCATTCCCGTGTGCTAGACAATTTGATGTAATAATGCACTCGGGAATGAAAGGAGGAGCTACGTACATCACTGATAGTCAACCCGTGATTAATAATAATGATCTAGTTTAATATTTGAATTATGAACATAGGCCGGAAATGTCGTACTCGGACGACGAAAATCGCCCGGGGGAGTGCGACTGGTGCCACGACGACCGAGGTATGTGCGACAGGTTCATTGAGCTGGACGAAGATCGGCGCTTCAACATTAAGCTCGAGGAGACCTTCGATGTTCATACGGTACGCAACGATGACAATAGTTTTTTCATAATTAAGCACGACTTCAACTATTTTAACGTGTATTTTTCATCTTTTTCAATTCGACTAGCTTATCCCATGCTTTGCAAGACGCTATGTCTTGGAGAGGATGGGTTTTGAAGAGCATGAGAGTATGGAAACCAAAAAAATTATCCTAAGTACCCATCATGGTGTGGATTTTCAAGTAAAGCTGTACAATGCTCAGAGTGTAACCCATTTTGGTTGCAAAAATTGGGAAGCACTTTGCAAGATGTATGGTTTTGATGAGGGTATGCTTGTCACCATGGATCTTGGTGATCCTACAATCGAGCAAGAGAGACCTTCGATTTGCGTACTTGTGGATACACCTCCGATTCTTCCCCCATGTGAGCTTAACATAGTTATTAAGTAATTTATATTGTTTATTTCAAAATAGTTGACAACTTATTTCCATTGACAGCTTATTTTCATTCTTCAAAAAATGTGCGGAAGATGGTAGACAGAACCTACTACACCGAAGGCTCCGAATTAACTTATCAGGAGAAAAATCATCTGGTCGCATTTTGTACTGATCTTGAGAATTACAATATCAATCAAACTCCTCAACATTATGGTCAATACGTGCCACTAGGGCACGTGTTGAACTACGGTAACTACCATGGAGATACCCTGGTAAGATTTTTTACTATTACGACATCCGTGCATCTTTTTGCACACTTCTAAAACTAGTACATCATTGCTTTTTTTGATTTAAAAGGAAACTTTATTCATTTGAAATAACCAGTACATCGTTTGTGAGGATCATTACAATTTCATTTGGAGGTTCCTCAAACCAGTCGGAAGTCGAAGAAAATCTAGCTAATCTAGCAAGTTCATGAGCTACTTTATTTGCCTCTCTATTACAATGTTCGAATCTAGTCGTGACAAAATCACAGGCATAGTGGTAACAATCCTCGAAAATTGCTGCCGCTGCTCCCGTTGATTGTCCTCCTTCCTGCATGGTCTCAACCACCTCCATGTTGTCTGAGTTGATGATTAGGCAGTTACACCCCGCCCTTTGCGCCATTGTTAGGCCAAACTTGAGAGCTAAAGCTTCAGCCATCAAAGCATCCGCACAATAGTCAATCTTTCCATTTCCTCCTGCAATGAACCTACCTTTGTGGTCTCTTAAAACTGCCCCCATCGTACCCTTCAACATATCATGATCAAAAGAGGCGTCAACATTAAGTTTCACAAAATCCCTAGGAGGGCAGTACCAACCCCCCTTTTTCATCGTGGCCTTTGGAGATGATGCATTTACAAAGTTGGATGTGAGAGCTATGATCCCCATTGCTATCTGATTTGCACTCTGAGTTAATTCCTTATGCACTAACTTTCGTCTTTCCTACCATAGGTACCATGCTGAAATAGCTATCATTTCACGTATATTTTGGTACCCCATAATACTCAAGTCTTGGTCTGGAAGAAGTAGAAGGTATTCCAATATTGCCTCCCCAGCAAGATCAACCTCACAAGCTTTTTCAATAATCACATCCATCCCTAGTCTCTTCCAAACCTCCTTTGCTTTACTACAGAGGAAAAGCATGTGTTTCGTATCTTCTAAACCCCGAGAGCAAGTCGGGCAAGAGGGCGAGACCTTCATGTGTCTATTAGCGAGTGTTACCCGGCATGGGAGAGTGCCATGTAATGTACGCCATATAAAAATTTTAACTTTTGCTGGGCAGGATAACTTCCATATCTGACACCAAATAGGATTTGGTATGCTTCGCCCCATCCCATTAGAATATTTGAGTCTACTCCCGTACTGATAATTCCATTCCACCGAGTAAGCAGACCTTACCGAGAACATACCATTTTTGTGTAACTCCAGGCAATGAAATCTGTCATATCATATTGCGAAAGTGGGATTGAAAGAATTCGTTGTGCGTCAATGGGCCACATAGTTTGTCTAATCAGATCCTCGTCCCAATTGTTGGAAGCAGGGTCAATCAGGTCACTCACTTTTGATAGCAAATGGCTCCCCCTAGGGGTCACAATCTTCCTAGTGACACAGTTTGGGATCCAGGCATCTTCCCAGATATTGATGTTATGTCCATTACCCACTCACCAAATATAGCCACGTTTCAGAGTAGTTATACCTGCCATAATGCTCTGCCAGGTGAAAGAAGCACCACGCTTTGGCTTAGACTTCAGCAAATCGCCATCAGGGTAGTACTTGGCCCTCAGAATAGTGGCACACAAGGAATCAGGATTATCAATAAGACGCCATGCTTGTTTGGCGAGCAAAGCCAGGTTGAAGCAGTGGATATCACGGAATCCCATTCCACCTTGGTTTTTTGGTACACACATTTTCCACCAGGCCATCCAGTGCATCCTCCTCTGGTTCTCCTCGTCACCCCACTAGAAATGCGCTATCGCGTCAATGATTCCTTTACAATTTTTTTTAGGAATTTTAAAGACCGACATTGCATAGGTAGGTATGGCTTGGATCACAGCCTTGAGTAGGATCTCCTTCCTCCCGGCGGACAGTAGTTTTTCCTTCCAACCACTAATTTTCTTAACAATTCGTTCAATCAGAAATTTAAAGTAGTCTGATTTGTCAGCACCCACGTTGGCTGGTAAACCCAGGTATTTATCATTCATTGCCTCCGTCATTATATTCAGCGCTATACACATTTCTTCTCTGATCTCAACCGTTGTATTAGGGATAAAGAAAATGCTGGACTTTTCCACACTTACCAGTTGTCCCGATGCCGCACAATATAAATCTAAAGCTGATTTTAGGGCCGCCGCACTATGCTGATTGGCTTTCATCAAGATCAATGAATCATCCGCAAAGAGAAGATTTGTGACTGGCGGGGCGTCCCTACATACTTTAACTCCTGATATGTTTTCGTTTTCTTCGGCATGTGTCAGCAATGCATTTAACCCCTCTGTGCATAGCAAGAAGAGGTATGGTGATAGCGGATCACCCTGCCTCAATCCTCTAGTAGGCTTGAAGCTCTCACTTTCCTCTGCATTGATCCTTACTCTGTATTCGACAGTTGAGACACAGTGCATAATCAAATTCACCCATTCTTGATGAAAACCCAATCTCAACATAATCTCTTTCAAGAAAGGCCACTCGACTCTATTGTATGCTTTGTGCATGTCAAGTTTTATGGCACATAATCCCTCTCTACCTTCTCTTTTGTTCTTAATTGTGTGAAAACATTCATAGGCCACTAAAATATTGTCCGTTATCAGTCTTCCCGGTACGAATGCACTCTGTGTTGGGCTAATGATTTCTGGTAAAAAAAACCTTCAAACGGGTAGCCACCATTTTTGCAATTATTTTGTATACCACATTACATAAGCTGATCGGTCTAAATTGTGTTACTTTTTCTGGTGTATTAATCTTAGGAATCATCACGATCGCCGTATCGTTCCAACCTGTCGGGATAGTACATGTGTTGACTGCTTTCAGAACCTCCTCAATTAGGTCCTCCCCCAGCATAGGCCAGAACCTTTTATAGAAAATAGCATGGAGACCATCTGGTCCTGGAGCTTTTAAGTCCCCAATATCGAATAAAGCTTTGCGAACATCTTCCGCGGTATAAGGGGCAAGTAGAGCACTGTTCATTTCATTTGACACTCTCCTACGGACAAGTGATAAAACTTCTTGATTAGGATGCTGAACTTCCGAAGTGAAAAGCTTTGAAAAATATTTGGTGATGTGATCCCTCAACTCCTTTTCTTCTACCCAGTTTCCTGAATCATCTAAGAGTTTCCTTATATTATTTCTTTTTTTCTTGGCCGTGGCAGCGTTGTGAAAGAAAGCTGTATTACGATCCCCATGCATCAACCAGTTCGCCCGTCCTCTTTGTAACCAGAAAATTTCCTCTTGATCCAATATATTTTCAATTACCACAATAATTTCCTTCTGGCGACATTGAGATTCCGTATCCAGAGGGCCTCGTCTTAGTTTCTCCAATTCTTTTTTCAATTTCCTAATTCTCACCTTCGGTCCCTTTAGAGTATCCCGGTCCCAAGTATGCAGATCGGCATGCACTGCCCTTGTATGATCAGCAAGTGAAGGTCCAATCCCTGCAAGCTTTGCTTTCTCCCAAGATGCCTTAACAATTTCAGTGACTGTCTCTTCTTTCAACCACCTCACCTCAAATTGTTTAACACGTCCCTCTGGTCGTTTGAAGATTTTTTCATCCAAAAAATCCGTATCCAGTACGATTGGACGATGGTCAGAATGAACATGTTCTTCGTTGGCCACTCCCGCACGTGGGAATTTATTTGCCCACGCTAAATTACAGACCGCCCGATCAAGACGCTCACGAATTTCGCCTCTACTCCAAGTGAGAAGGTCGCCTGTATAGCCTAAATCGTCGAGACCACAATCCATTAGGCATTCACGGAACTCTCTCATCATACAAGTGGTCTAGCTACACCACCCTCTTTTTCCGAAGGGTATAAAATTTCATTAAAATCCCCCAAAACCACCCAGGGATGGTTGCTCTTACTATGTAAATTGCGAATGTCATCCCAAGATAGATGACGTTCATTCCATTTTGGATGACCATAGAAGCCTGTGAACCGCCACTGAACCACATTCTCATACATAAAAACAATATCAATAAAATGGGGCGAGACATAGTTCAACTCAATTTTATTGGACTCATGATAAAACAAAGTGAGGCCTCCGGCCTTACCATCACTTTCCACTACAAACATAGAATCAAAACCTAATACGCGACGAAGCTCATCGGCTTTACAATTATTCAAATGGGATTCAGAGAGGAAAATTAAATCTGCCCTTGTACGCTTCTGTAGCTCCAGAAGCTCACGAACTGCCGTGTTGGAGAGCATACCACGGCAGTTCCAGCCTAGGATTTTCATTTGGCCCGGCGGTCCTCCTCCTCGGAGGCCGCCGATGTGCCAATCTCATCTTTTTCTTCGCCAACTGATTCCCCACCTCGCAGGGCATACTCTTCCTCCTTCTCATCAGTCTCCTTTGCAACATGTGTAACCCCGCCTTCCTCATCCTGGACTGCAACAACTCTACCCGTGCACACCCGTTTGGATGTGGCATTTACATCACCATATAAGATGCGCTCATAACTATCCATCTCTTTCTCAAAAGAAAACTCTAAATCACTGCCCGTTGGAGGAGCCCCAAAAGAATGCCCCCTTTTTTTCCCTAGCACTTGCTTGCGAGCAACTTCAACTCTGTTTGCCCCCCCTTTCTTTTTATCTGTCTTTTTTGAATTGCCCCGCGTTGGAATTTTTGCTGCACTGAATTTAAAGGGTAGAGCATTCTTCTCTACATCACCCCCGGCCGTAGCGATTCTCGCTGCAACAGCGCTAGACAGCGCCTCCAACACCCCCGGCTGAAAGAGAAACTCGCCAGCATCATCTCCATGTGTTGGAGTTTCTCTCGGCTTCACCTGTGCGTGAGAAATCATGGCCAAGTGACCTGCATGTGTACTTTGGGCATGTACAGCATCATAACAAAGTTGACTTTGGTCAACCTCCGCATTCTGGCGTGTCTCCAGCATGGTCACGCGGCGCTGGACCTCCTGGCCCCGCCCGGCAGGATCAGCTAGCGCGCCAGCCTGGTCCTCCTGACCAAGCGGCGTTCCCGCCGGGGTAGGCGCCACGATCCCCTGAGTCCGGCCCTCCTGGCCGGTGTTCGTTTTGAAGGAAGTAGCGGCCCCTTTATCGAAGACCGTGAGCCCGCTCACGGCAGTGGTCACCTTGACGACATCCATGGCCTTGGTGATGTTGTTGTTGACGATGCCTGTAGTCGAGTTGTTACCGCCGCGAACATAGTTCCCGAAGAGAAGACCCCTCCTGCTAGCACCTTGGCTCTTCCAGTAGGGCTCAACACTAAGTTTTTTTGGAAAACAAACTACTCTCTCCTCTCTTGGAATTTTACAAAACCTCTCCGATGTATGACCCACTATCCCACAGCACTCACAGTACAAAGGTAGTTTCTCATACTTTACATCATATTTAAAGATCTTTGAACTACCTAAAGGAGTAATCTCTACAGAGCATTTCAGAGGCTCATGCAATAATATCTTCACACGCACCCGCAGATATTTCTCAACAATTACATGGTTTCGATGCGAAACCTCCAGCACCTCTCCCAGTTGATCCTCAAGAGACCACCCTACACTCTCCGTCTTAAACTCGAACGGGAGATCGCGTACCTGGACCCATATGGTCATGACGCCAAGGTCAACCTCCGCCGGGTCGCCCTTGCCGTCGAGCTCGGCGAAGATGAGGCCGTCCCGCTTGAAATGCCATGGCTGCGCCTTAAGCACAAACCGACGGTCACTCTCAGCGGCAAAATTGAGGATGAACCTCCCGTCGGCACTGGCCACCTCCTGGATGGTGACCTCACCCTGGTGCTTCCAAGCCGTGCTCTGGAGGTCGTCGACTATGACCCTCGGGTTGACCTGGAAAGGGGACAGGAGGCGCCCCACCACCAGGAGCCCACTGACAGCCTTGCGGGCAGCCTCCATGTCAATGACAAGAGGCCGGCGAAGAGAGGACCCAGCTTGGTCGATGGCCTATGAAGAGCGCATTCCCGTCGCAGCATCCGTCACCCCCCTGGAGCTCACACCACTCACAACTTTCTTCCCCAAAGCACTACTCACAAACCCTCCCTGACCCGCCATGGACCACCTCTCTAAGCCGCCGCAAGGGATGGAAGGATCAGAGAACAGATGATTATACAATGGTAGGATAGGTGAAGAGGCCCGACCACTCCCGTACCCATAGATATAGCAGGCCAAGTTTCCCTTCCAAACGACCTCTCCCTTATCAAAACCAGAATTGATGCTAATAACCATGAGTAATAAGCCATAAATGTTTAGTTTCCTAATAACTACAGCGAAATTAGCTCCCTTTTCCTCATATGGATCATAAACGCCAATAGCAAAATCTACAATCAGTTCAACAATCAGCTCCCGCTGATGACTCCTACTATAATCTGGGCAGGATGAAAACACGTTCATTTCTACAGATACTACCTTAGAAACCCGAACGTATATTACTCTATTTCCCCCTAATATAAGGAAAACGTCATCGGTTTCCAAACAAATGATCGAAGGCATGGCTACTCCACGCTGAAATTTTTCGTTGATTCCTATCACACTTGATTGCCCTTCCAAATTAACAAGCTCAGTATCCAAATCCTCATTACAGTCAACACAAAATCCGGAAACAGAGCCAGCCAAATCCGTGGAAACCGAATCAACAAAAGATCCAGAAGATCGATTCGATCCTCCCCTGAAAGGATTAGAGAGGATCTCACCTTCCAAGTTACCAAACAACTCCGACGCTCTTCTCCTCGAAATCTTCAGGCAGTTTCTTCGATCCGCCGCCCCGCGTAGAATCCGCCTCGATCTTGCTCGGATCTCCTCCCAATCACTCGCGTTGAAGAGGCCCCCGATAAGGCCCACTGTAGGGGGATCGGCCCCTCCTCCCGGCTTAGGCGCCGGCGCCGTCGCCGCCATCACAGGCGCTCTCTTGCCACCGCCGCCAGATCGCCTACACGATCGCGGGAGCCCCTGGGGTTTTTTTGGTAAAAGGTCACGTGTTGAACACGGACCGTGCTGACACTGTGTGATTACTTTACTCCCTCCGCCCCATAATATAATATAGATGCGTTCTTGACATTGAAACTCTGCCGGAGGATTGAAGAAGTTGTTCTTTGCTGAGAGTCACACACGCAGATGCAGTTTGCACACGGACATTAATTATTACTCCATTTGTTTACTAGTACATCATTGCTAACTACGAAGTTATTACTATGTTTTTCAACAGATAATCCCGAATGATTGTGTGCCTCATCTGATGTATACGCACGGTACCCTTCATGTTTGGAACATACAACCAGGTCTTCCTACGAATCTCAACTGTCCATACCGGGTTTCTAAAAGAAGTGGAGACATGACAATCAAAGAATGGAAAAAATGTATGGACAGTCGTAAGGAGCTTCTCGGAAGCAAAAAGCAGCGAAGGGCAAGAATTGGAGACAGGATGATCGCCATTCTTCATAATGGAGAGTCAGGGTCTACATTGTTTTATGCTATTTTACCTTAAGGATGTTTAGGTCCTACCTGATACTGATGATCATGTGCTAAGAACAATTATGTAGGGTTGGGTTCGATGACTATGAGGATGATGATCGTATGACTTATCATTAATAACGAGTAGAAGTTATATGATGATGCATGATTAGTAGGACTTGTTATTATATATGATGATGTATGATGCAAGCATGCATGAGTTATTATATCAGCGGGTGAAATGAACATATATAGCAGCAGCGTTGGTAAACCAAGGATGAAGATATAAAAGAGGACACTTTTCTCTGTTAGCTAGCTAATAACAACCTAAAAATAACCCCCAAAACCCCTAAAGCAGCCACTTTTCTATAAAAAAAAAACATGGACTTTTGGTCCCGGTTGGTGCCACCAACCGGGACCAAAGGCCCCCTGACTGGGCTCGGCGCACAGGCCACGTGGAGGCACATTGGTCCCGGTTCGTGTTTGAACCGAGACTAATGGGTGGAGGTATTAGTAACGACCCATTAGTCCCGATTCATGAACCGGGACTAAAGACCTTTACGAACCGGGGCTATTAGGTGTTTTTCTACTAGCGGGGCTTTCCTTCCTTCACCCCCTCCCAAAAAAATAGAAGACGATCTGTTGCCGCATCGTCTCCTTCTTCCATCGACCCCTTTCTTCCTCTCGATACAGGAGGACGTCTCCCACCGCAGATCAATGCGCCGCCGCCACAGACCAGGTCTCCTTCCTCTTCTTCGATCCAAGGCAATCTCTTTCCTGTTCTTTAGTCCAATCCTTCTATTTCCTGATCCAATCCTTCTTTAACCTGAAACTGTCCGGGGCTCACCCGATCTCCTCCACCAGCGTGGCCACCATCCTGATCCCCTCTTTCTTCTCTACCATGAGCGCCTACTCAGCCGAGATTCGCCCGCGAGGAGAGGCAGGGAGCAGCAGCACGCCCTGGGCATCCCGTGAGCCTGCCTAATCCCGCTGTTGCCCTCCGAGATTCGCCGACCATAAGCAGTTCCGCGTGCACGGCCATGGAAAGACCTCCAAGCCGCCGCCGATTCGTGTACTTCGAGGGCTGCCACCCACAACGAGGAACACGAGCGTGGTGCGTCGACGTGGCAAACCCGTTCTCCTTCCTCACTACCATGTGCAGTTCGCCGATGCCCGTCGCCAACCCAGTCCTTACGCGAACGACACAATCTGGACCCTGGTACGCTGCCTTTGCCTATGCTACATAGTACAATATTGATTGTAGAGCAGTGCTACATGGATGACCGTTTGCGAAAGATTTTCAGACGACACAAAACTACAGCCGTTCATCCCATATGTTTTGCAGGCAGCAGCCATCGATGGGAGCATCGTGCAAAAATAGTGTGTGAAACTATCGTGGGCACAACAATTCTGTTGGTTGTATGATCTAGAGTAGTTTCTTAGGTGGTGATGTGCTACACTAGATATTACCTAATGTTCTCCTGTGTACTCAGCTTGGGACTAGGCAGTATGTTATAGTGAATTAATATACAGGTCGCACACACCTTGTGTTGGATGCTTGAAAAAGCAATGCAAAATAGTCTTTGTATTGTGACTCGTGAGTCAACACTTTTGGATCCCAAAATATTCAGTTGAAGCGTGAGTGATCATCTGCGAGTCAGTAGGAAATTTTAATTTGATGTTAGCACAAGTATGTATGGTGTCAGATGGTTGAAAAGGAACTGGAGATGGTCTTTGTGTCCTCAACTTTTGGCCCTTTAGTCAACACCCCTAAGCATTTTTCTTGAAGGGCACAAGAACCTTATTTTGGCCTAGAAGAGATTTGCCAGACTGCTTGATGATTCTGCCACCTAATAAACAAGTAAATGGATTTTGTATCCTGAAAATAGAGGAAAATAATAAACACCAAGAAGATCTGAATGGTGTTATCCATGCTTGCTTCTAAGTAGTGTATGTTCATTAGCACCACAATTCATGGATTTAAGGGCTTCCATCTTTCATGTGTGCGTATTTAATGTTCTAGGCAGTCACTTCACATAGCTGGTCGGGCTCTAAGCTTGCTCTGCTTGTTGTCGGTTACTCCTAAATATTGCATTTTTATCTACTTGGTGCTCTTCGAAGTATGCTTATTATGTTTGCGTTCTTTATACAAGTAAGTTGAGGTAGATAACAAAAGTTGAGGCAGATAACAAGGGCTCAGATTGGAAAAAAATATACGTTATGATGGTAAGAAAAATATTAGGATTTTAGTTAGTGAATGACTACAAACATTATAAGATCTTGATGAGATGCTTGACATGACCGGAACAGTTAACTAGACATGTATCATGAGTACCGTGCTCAAAATGTTTTACTCATGCTTCCATGGATCTTGGTTAAGACTAAAGTTCGTATGAACTATGAACGTGTTTTGCAGATCTATTCGTCACTAAATTTGTATACAGACTAATTTCTTCTCCCGTTGCAACGCACGCCATATTTGCTTTAGTAAATATATATATGTATGCTGTTCTTTGCTCTGCTTGAGGCAATTTTGTTCAGAGTGATATGATTTGGATCAGTTATGTGATGTTTCTGTTATGCTTTTCGTGCTCCTGCTCAAGAGAGAAATTATTAGATATTTCTACTGTTTATTGGTACGGCCACTGATTATATTTATTGTTGCTATCCAATGCAGATTATCATGATTGTATGAGAGATTAATACCATTGTACCGTGTGTGCTAGCTAGAAACCGTAGGGTGATGCTTGGTGTATTCTTGTGTAGTTGTCTTTTCATCGGAAAAACAAGGATGTGGGTCAGACTCCAGTTCATCGCGACTCCATTAACGGAGTTTGACCACTCTGAAAAAGGTGATGCTCTGTATGGTAAGTTTCTTTATGCTTGTGTGTGTTTTTATTGATGAGTTTTGCACAAGAGGTGTCTGTTTATGCATATTCAGTTGTTCAAAATGGTATGTCATTTGTGCCAGGTTAATCATCTAGGCAAAGTAATACTTGATCACAAGGTAATAAAGTTAGTACTTATATGTAAAGTTATTTAGCTTCATCAAATAGATGTCAGTTTTTTGCTGTTAGAAAGTTATGTAGCTGCTCTGCAATGACCTTTTGAACTCAATATGGCGTCGGTCAAATATACAAGGACACGAAACAAATCCGAAAGAAAGTAGCAAGCTGTTAAATTCAGATATTTCTCTGATTTGCTGCTTTCATTTTGTGGAACCTAGCTTGTGAAAACTTGATGTGCTCTTACTTGAGCGCCTCTTGTGGTTTTAGCAATGGAGTTTGGCTCTTGCTCTCGAAAAGATGGTGAACAAGAAGCTGCCCAACCTGCACACTGTAAGTTTCAACTTTATGCCTATTTATTTTGCAAATTAAAAATTCTAAAAAAAATATTCCGAATGAAAAAACAAATTTTAGAAAATATCCAAAATTTTATTGCTATTTCATAAAATATTAGAACTTGCACAAAGTTTCCATTTTTTCCAAAAAAATGTCCGTGTATAAAAGATACACATTTTCTAAAAATCTTATGATTTTCAGCACATGTCCCATTTTGAAGTAATGTTCAGAAATCCAAATAATGTTCATCTTTTTAAAAAAAAATATGTTTTCAGAAAATGTTTGTGAATCTTAAAAGATGTTCCCTACATATTTTATTCGCGTTTTTACAAAAGTGTACATAATTTTCAAAAAACTGTTGAGGATTTAAAATATTGTTCATGTTTGCTAGAATATTCAGAAACTTCATACCTTAAAATCCCGTCGATTGAAAGGAAAAGTAGATCGATTAACTAATGGGCCTTGTTTAGCGTCCGATGATATAACAAAACTCTTAAATGCCCTCAATCAATGAATGGAAAAATAGCGGATTGCTTCCTTAACAGACAGCGAAACTGAGAAGTTAAATGTTTCTTTTTTGTTTGCACACAAAGTTTTACTTGTACAAATAATTCTCATTAACTTTAAATAAATGCATACTATTTTATCTTCCATTGCAACGCACGGGCATATGTGCTAGTATATATATATATACACATTCACTTCTTTGTGTACTACACATCCTAGCACAGAAAATCTTTTGAAAGTATGGTTTAGCCCACATTTCCCTTACTTCATAAGCTCTTGTCATGAAAGCATCGTCCTTGAGACAATATTATCAATTATAATCTGCCAAGCTTTTTCCAACTCTTCAACCGTAAGCATATGATTTACTAACTTGTGGAAATCATCAGCAAAAGTCTTGTATTTCTTGTATGTTTGTCCAAGAAGTTCATGAGCTCTCTTTAGGACATGCCATTTACACCATCTATGAGTGGTATTTGGTAATTCTGTTTTGATTGCATTAGCAATTGCAAGTGCCTGATCTGCAAATTATTCACAACATTTTCAATATGAATCTAATCAATAAACACATACTAAATTAAATAGTAGACATATCATACCAGTAAGAATAGTAATAGGAGCTTTACCACCCATCATTGCAACAAATTCTTTGAAAGCCCATTTGACATTTTCAACCTTTTCATTTGTAAGCAATACTCGAGCAAAAATGACACTCTCAAAATGATTGCTGACCCCGACAAACATTCCAAATGGCATATTCTAAATGTTTGTACCATAAGTAGTGTCAAATGTGATTGCATCGCCAAAATACTGATAAAGTGCCCTACTTCGTCCACTAGTCCACATTATAGCCTTCAACCTATTATCATCATCAACTTGTGCAGTAAAAGCAAATCTATCATCTTGTGCAATTTTCTCTCTAAAAAATTCTAATGTCTTGGCAATATCATTTTGTATGTTCTCGCTTGCAACTTGAGAACAGACAGTTCTAAGTTTTCTTTTACTAAAAGGCACTTTAGTGGTTGAACCATACATATCTGATATGACAGAATTTACCCTTGTAAGTGAAACATTATTTTGTCTCAAATGCTTAATAAGATCTCTTGCTGCTGGATCAATATGCTAATGAGAATACATGTGTTTCTTTTGACCACAACTTTCAACAAGCTCATGGTTGTGTTCTTCTTTGAAACTTTTGACATACCATTCTCCAGAATCATTCAAATGGACCCTTAATTCAGCTTTGCAACCACATCTAGTTGTTGATTAAACTAAATTATTAACAATACTTGTACTCTTGCATTCTTGTTTATACCCTGTGAAATAATAAAATGTGTGTTAAAAACAATATATAAAAATAATACATATCATATAATTATTTGTTGATTAAACTAAATTATTAGCAATACTCACACTGCGCTGACACTTGTACTCTTGCATTGTCTGAATATCTTTGACATTCAGAAAATTGTCTCCATTTTTTATGCTAAAACCAAGAACCCAAGAATATGTGTTGTAAAAGTCATATGCTTCAGCTAGAGATCCCAACTTCATACCAACATAAGGTTTGAACATATCCAAAGATTTATCTTGACAGTATGGTCTCATACCTTCTTTAATAGCTCCATTTACCAAAGTACAAAAATAATATCAATTAGCATGTAGTAAATTTTATAATGATTATATTTAGAAAATTATACATGTTATCTTCCAGTTTTACAGTTCCTTCTTCATCAACTTTATATGCTGAAAATAAGTAATCTTCATCCAGAGTAGTTTTTTCACCATCAACCTTTTCTTCAGTACCATTATTTGTTCCAAATTTAGATTGAACTTCTTCAAGCTCATTGTTGTATTCGTCGAGATCAATCCTTTCAATATAATTTTTCTATGTAAGCCATTCTACTTAGACTGATAATATCAATATAAATACACTATTTGCATACCTAAGATTTTGTTGAGAAAGAACGTCTCTTGCATCTGAAAAATCTTCAGATTGTTCTTTTGTGGAGCTTTCTTTAACAATCTGAGTATCAACAATGCTACATTTTGAAAGAACATATAATTCATTTAGTATTCATATCCAGATTAACAAAGTATGTTGCAAGTTGGATTAATTTAAAATAACAAATATCTTTAAAGCTAAACCATACCTTGATGTGAAATAAGTTTGTCGGTCTTCTACCATATTTAGCACATCCATGAAGCTACCATTCATACATCCATTATCAACATCCATGTCGACAAAATTGAAATCACACCAAAAATAGTTAGAAATCACAAATCAGGCAGATAGCACATAGTGTATGTGAAAGTTATATTACAAAATGCAAAAAATGTGAAGTACAAGTATATTCATACATTCTACTGAAATTAGTTATTAAATGTGAAATCATGCAGGTAGCACATTTAGATATGTGAAAACGTATATTACACAGAAGAAAATAAGTGAAATAAGATTAAAAATGTAATTGAAATCTATACACTCCTGACTAAGTATGCTTTTCAAATGCTTGTTTCATACATAATATAAATAAAATCTATAGATATAACCACCATTTGTTTATGATTAACAAGGATAAATTATTAAGAACAAAACGATGATTCATAGCTCACCCATACGTGTGTGCTTTAGCTTTAACTTGTTCTTGCTTGATATGACGGATCTGTAACGGCGGTGAAATACTTCCAGAGTTTCTACTTTCAATCTGTTGAACGAACTGTACAGGCATGAACGATGGTCAGATAGTTCATCTAGAATGAACGAAGTGGAAGCAACGGACCGAAATCTAGCAAAAGAAGAAGGCAAGAAAACCTTGAAATACAAGAAGAACTTGAGCAATGGAGAAGAACAGAGAAAGAATAGAGGACGGGGGGAATGGATAGGAACAACGGGGAGTAGATATTTTCATCTTCATATTGACAAGAAAGCAGGGGACCCACGTACTATCGTCAGGAAAGAGGACAGTGTATAAGTTAGAACAGTTAGTAATATTTGACATGTATAGCAAAATATGAAACGTTTTCAGCTTATACAGCAATCGCTAGCACCAATCTCGGAATCGCAGCGGACGTCTCATGATCCACGGGTACATCACGAAACCGTACAACTTTCCGCTTCATGCCGGACTGCAATAGACTACTACGAGAACACACGACTAGCTACATGCAGTACAAAACAAAATATCCAGATACAAAATATGCAGATACAAAATATCAAGATTAGTTCTAACAATGCAAGGGGGATCAAACCGACTGGATGACGCATGACTTCAGGCTTCCTTCGCTCACCGATCCATCACTTCCCAATCGACAAGAGCATCCTGCTCAACGTACACAATTCAATTCATATTATGTAGTTACGGAGCTAAATTCAAATGCCACGTCAGATTCTTAAGGTCACTTTTCTGTTGCCCAAAACAAGACTCTTGGACCATATGTAAGATCTTCAAGAAGACCAGTTCGATGGCACAACAAATGGCGCTGTCTCACACTTGGGGGCCTCCATTGCCTGCAACAACTGACAAGATCTCTTCTCCACAATGCAACCGTTGCAAGCTTCTTCTTTTTGAGAGAGAGAGAGAGACAGAGACAGAGTACGCCAATGGCGTACCTTTGCTTTATACTAAAAGAAATAAAGTTCAATTGCAAGAATCCCTACTGGTTGCGAACAACAAGATAGGGAGGGAACACCACTCCAAGCACCTAAAACAGGACAAGGCTAAGGGCGTGTATGGTTGATAAGATAGTCTTATCTTAAGTCTTGCATGTAACTTAGAGATGACAAAATGTCTACAACGGATCATCTCTTAGCCTTATCTTCAATAACTAGCCATTCCTAAAAACATGGTGAGACATATTGGGTTAAGAGACACCAGTGCAGAACAGGGATTTAGTGAAGGAAATATGTCCTAAAGGCAATAATAAAGTTATTGTTTATTTCCTTATTCTCATGATAAATGTTTATTATTCATGCTAGAATTATATTAACCGGAAACGTAATACATGCGTGAATACATAGACAAACAGAGTGTCACTAGTATGCCTCTACTTGACTAGCTCGTTGATCAAAGATGGTTATGTTTCCTAGCCATAGACATGAGTTGTCATTTGATTAACGGGATCACATCATTAGGAGAATGATGTGATTGACTTGACCCATTCCGTTAGCTTAGCACTTGATCGTTTAGTATGTTGCTATTGCTTTCTTCATGACTTATACATGTTCCTATGACTATGAGATTATGCAACTCCCGTTTACCGGAGGAACACTTTGTGTGCTATCAAACGTCACAACATAACTGGGTGATTATAAAGGTGCTCTATAGGTGTCTCCAAAGGTACTTGTTGGGTTGGCGTATTTCGAGATTAGGATTTGTCACTCCGATTGTCGGAGAGGTATCTCTGGGCCCACTCCGTAATGCACATCAAAATAAGCCTTGCAAGCATTGTAACTAATGAGTTAGTTACGGGATGATGTATTACAGAACGAGTAAAGAGACTTGCAGGTAACGAGATTGAACTAGGTATTGAGATACCGACGATCGAATCTTGGGCAAGTAACATACCGATGACAAAGGGAACAACATATGCTGTTATGCGGTTTGACCGGTAAAGATCTCCATAGAATATGTAGGAGCCAATATGAGCATCCAGGTTCCGCTATTGGTTATTCACCGGAGATATGTCTCGGTCATGTCTACATAGTTCTCGAGCCCGTAGGGTCCGCACACTTAAAGTTTGATGACGGTTATATTATGATTTTATGTGCTTTGATGTACCGAATATAGTTCGGAGTCCCGGATGTGATCACGGACATGACGAGGAGTCTCGAAATGGTCGAGACATAAAGATTGATATATTGGAAGCCTATATTTGAATATCGGAAGTGTTTCGGGTGAAATCAGGATTTTACCGGAGTACCGGGGGTTACCTGAACCCTCCCGGGGGTTTAATGGGCCTACATGGGCCTTAGTGGAGAAGAGGAGGGGTGGCCAGGGCAGGCCGCATGCCCCCTCCCCCTCTAGTCCGAATTGGACAAGGAGGGGGGGCGGCGTCCCCCTTTCCTTCCTCTCTCCCTCCTCCTTTCCCCTTCTTCTACTCCAAATAGGAAAGGAGGGAGTCCTACTCCCGGTGGGAGTACGACTCCTCCTGGCGCGCCTCCTCCTGGCCGGCCGCCTCTCCCTCCCTTGTTCCTTTATATACGGGGGCAGGGGGCACCCCATAGACACAACAATTGATCTCTTGGTCTCTTAGCCGTGTGCGGTGCCCCCCTCCACTATAATCCACCTCGATAATATCGTAATGGTGCTTAGGCGAAGCCCTGCATCGGTAGAACATCATCATCGTCACCACACCGTCGTGCTGACAGAACTCTCCCTCAAAGCTCGGCTGGATCGGAGTTCGAGGGACGTCATCGAGCTGAATGTGTGCTGAACTCGGAGGTGTCGTGCGTTCGGTACTTGATAGGTCGGATCGTGAAGACGTACGACTACATCAACCACGTTGTGCTAATGCTTCCGCTTTCGGTCTACGAGGGTACGTGGACAACACTCTCCCCTCTCGTTGCTATGCATCACCATGATCCTGTGTGTGCATAGGAATTTTTTTGAAATTACTACGTTCCTCAACAGTGGCATCCGAGCCTGGTTTTATGCGTAGATGTTATATGCACGAGTAGAACACAAGTGAGTTGTGGGCGATATAAGTCATACTGCTTACCAGCATGTCATACTTTGGTTCGGCGGTATTATTGGATGAAGCGGCCCAGACCGACATTACGCGTACGCTTACGCGAGACTGGTTCTACCGACGTGCTTTGCACACAGGTGGCTGGCGGGTGTCAGTTTCTCCAACTTTAGTTGAACCGAGTGTGGCTACGCCCGGTCCTTGAGAAGGTTAAAACATCACTAACTTGACAAACTATCATTGTGGTTTTGATGCGTAGGTAAGAACGGTTCTTGCTCAGCCCATAGCAGCCACGTAAAACTTGCAACAACAAAGTAGAGGACGTCTAAGTTGTTTTTGCAGGGCATGTTGTGATGTGATATGGTCAAGGCATGATGCTATATTTTATTGTATGTGATGATCATGTTTTGTAACCGAGTTATCGGCAACTGGCAGGAGCCATATGGTTGTCGCTTTATTGTATGCAATGCAATAGCCCTGTAATGCTTTACTTTATCACTAAGCGGTAGCAATAGTCGTAGAAGCATAAGTTGGCGAGACGACAACAATGCTACGATGGAGATCAAGGTGTCGCGCCGGTGACGATGGTGATCATGACGGTGCTTCGGAGATGGAGATCACAAGCACAAGATGATGATGGCCATATCATATCACTTATATTGATTGCATGTGATGTTTATCTTTTATGCATCTTATCTTGCTTTGATTGACGGTAGCATTATAAGATGATCTCTCACTAAATTATCAAGGTATAAGTGTTCTCCCTGAGTATGCACTGTTGTGAAAGTTCGTCGTGCTGAGACACCACGTGATGATCGGGTGTGATAGGCTCTATGTTCAAATACAACGGGTGTAAAACAGTTGCACACGCGGAATACTCAGGTTAAACTTGACGAGCCTAGCATATGCAGATATGGCCTCGGAACACTGGAGACCGAAAGGTCGAGCGTGAATCATATAGAAGATATGATCAACATAGTGATGTTCACCATTGAAAACTACTCCATCTCACGTGATGATCATACATGGTTTAGTTGATTTGGATCACGTGATCACTTAGATGATTAGATGGATGTCTATCTAAGTGGGAGTTCTTAAGTAATATGATTAAACTGAACTTTAATTTATCATGATCATAGTCCTAATAGTATTTGCATAACTATGTTGTAGATCAATAGCTCGCGATGTTGCTCCCCGTTTATTTTGATATGTTCCTAGTGAAAAACTATGTTGAAAGATGTTAGTAGCAATGATGCGGATTGGATCCATGATCTGAGGATTATCCTCATTGCTGCACAGAAGAATTATGTCCTTGATGCACCGCTAGGTGACAGACCTATTGCAGGAGCAGATGTAGACGTTATGAACGTTTGATAAAGCTCGGTATGATAACTACTTGATAGTTTAGTGCACCATACTTTACGGCTTAGAACCGAGACTTCAAAAATGTTTTGAACACCACGGAGCATATAAGATGTTCTGAGAGTTGAAATTGGTATTTCATACTCATGCCCATGTCAAGAGGTATGAGACCTCTGACAGTACTTTGCCTACAAGATGGAGTAGAATTGCTCAGCTAGTGAGCATGTGCTCAGAATGTCTGAGTACTACAATCACTTGAATCAAGTGGGAGTTAATCTTCCAGATAAGATAGTGATTGACAGAGTTCTCTAGTCACTATCACCAAGTTACTAGAACTTCGTGATAAACTATAATATGCAAGGGATAACGGAAACGATTCCCAAGCTCTACGTGATACTGAAATCGACGAAGGTAGAAATCAAGAAAAACATCAAGTGTTGATGGTTGACAAGACCACTAGTTTCAAGAAAAAGGGCAAAGGGAAGAAGGGGAACTTCAAGAAGAATGGCAAGCAAGTTGCTGGTCAAGTGAAGAAGCCCAAGTCTGGACCTAAGCCTGAGACTAAGTGCTTCTACTGCAAAGGGACTGGTCACTAGAAGTGGAACTGCCCTAGATACTTGGCGGATAAGAAGGATGGCATAGTGAACAAAGGTATATTTGATATACATGTTATTGATGTGTACTTTACTAGTGTTTATAGCAACCCCTTAGTATTTGATACTAGTTCAGTTGCTAAGATTAGTAACTCGAAACGGGAGTTGCAGAATGAACAGAGACTAGTTAAGGGTGAAGTGACGATGTGTGTTGGAAGTAGTTCCAAGATTGATATGATCATCGCACATTCCCTATACTTTCGGGATTAGTGTTGAACCTAAATAAGTGTTATTTGGTGTTTGCGTTGAGCATTGATAACCCACAAGTATAGGGGATCGCAACAGTTTTCGATAAGTAAGAGTGTCAAACCCAACGAGGAGCTAAAGGTAGAATAAATATTCCCTCAAGTTCTATCGACCACCGATACAACTCTACGCACGCTTAACGTTCACTTTACCTAGAACAATTATGAAACTAGAAGTACTTTGTAGGTGTTTTTGGATAGGTTAGCAAGGTAATAAAGAGCACAAGAATAAAAACTAGGGGTTGTTTAGATAGAGACACAACTAAAGTAAATATAGCGAGTGTGGAAAAGTGGTGGTAGGAGTTGCGAAATTGTCCCTAAGCAATTGACTACTTTACTAGACCGATAGCAAGTTTTATGTGGGAGAGGCCACTGCTAGCATGTCATCTCTGACTTGGAATTCTATGCACTTATGATTGGAACTATTAGCAAGCATCCGCAACTACTAACGTTCATTAAGGTAAAACCCAACCATAGCATTAAGATATGTTGCTCCCCCTTCAATCCCGTATGCATCAATTTCTATGCTAGGTTGAAGCTTCCGTCACTTTTGCCCTCCAATACATAGTCCTATCAACATACAACTAACCCTATGGTGTGATCCATGCGCGCGCTCATATGATGGGCACCAAAGGACAGCAACATAACCACAAGCAAATTAAATCAATCATAGCAATTCATCAACCACCGATAGGACAACAAAATTCTACTCAGACATCATAGGATGGCAACACATCATTGAATAATAATATGAAGCATAAAACACCATGTTCAAGTAGAGGGTACAGCGGGTTGCGAGAGAGTGGACCGCTATAGATAGAGGGGGAAGGTGATGGAGATGTTGGCGAAGATGGCGGAGGTGTTGGTGAAGATCGCGGTGATGATGATGGCCCCGGCGATGTTCCGGCGCCACCCAAAGCGAGGGGGAGAGAGCCCCCCTCCTTCCTCTTCTTCCTTGACCTTCTCCCTAGATGGGAGAAGGGTTTCCCCTCTGGTCCATGGCCTCCATGGCATGGGAGGGGCGAGAGCCCCTCCGAGATTGGATCTGTCTCTCTGTCTCTCTCTGTTTCTGCGCTCTCTGATTCTTCCCTTTCACCATTTCTTTTGTATCCAGAGATCCATAACTCCGATTGGGGTGAATCTTTCGCCCAGATTTTTCTCGTAAAATTAGCTTTCTTGCAGAAAAAGAAGAGCATCAACCGCCTTACGGGGTGCCCACGAGGGTCCAGGGCGCGCCCCCTGCCTCGTGGCCCCCTCAGGCACCGTCTCGCGTTGATTTTACTTCCCAAAAATCATAAATATTCCAAAATAATTCTCCGTCCGTTTTTATCCCGCTTGGACTCCATTTGATATGGATATTCTACGAAACAAAAACATGCAACAAACAGGAACTGGCACTGGATCAATATGTTAGTCCCAAAAATAGTATAAAAAGTTGCCAAAAAGTATATGAAAGTTGTAGAATATTGGCATGGAACAATAAAAAATTATAGATACGACGGAGACGTATCAACATCCCCAAGCTTAATTCCTGCTCGTCCTCGAGTAGGTAAATGATAAAAAGGATAATTTTTGATGTGGAATGCTACCTATCATAATCTTGATCATGTATCTAATCATGGCATGAATATTCAGACACGAGTGATTAAAAGCAATAGTCTATCATTTGACATAAAAACAATAATATTTCAAGCATACTAACCAAGCAATTATGCCTTATCAAAATAACATAGTCAAAGAAAGCTCATCCCTACAAAATCATATAGTCTGGCTATGCTCCATCTTCACCACACAAAGCATTCAAATCATGCACAACCCCGGTTTCAGCCAAGCAATTGGTTCATACTTTTTAACGCGCTTCAGCTTTTTCAACCCTCACGCAATACATGAGCGCAAGCCATGGATATAGCACTATGGGTGGAATAGAGTATGATGACAGGGGTTATGTGAGAGGACAAAAAGGGAGAAAGTCTCACATCGACGCGGCTAATCAATGGGCTATGGAGATGCCCATCAATTGATGTCAATGCGAGGAGTAGGGATTGCCATGCAACGGATGCACTAGAGCTATAAGTATATGAAAGCTCAAACTAGAAACTAAGTGGGTGTGCATCCAACTTGCTTGCTCATGAAGACCTAGGGCATTTGAGGAAGCCCATCATTGGAATATACAAGCCAAGTTCTATAATGAAAATTCCCACTAGTATATGAAAGTGATAACTCAAGAGACTCTATATGAAGAACATGGTCCTACATTGAAGCACAAGTGTGGTAAAAGGGTAGTAGCATTGTCCCTTTTATTCTTTATTTTTTCTTTTTCTTTTTTGCGGGCTTATTTGGCCCCCTTTTTTTATTTAGGCTTCTTTGGCCTCTCTCTTTTTTGGGACAATGCTCTAATAATGATGATCATCACACTTCTATTTACTTACAACTTAATATTACAACTCGATACTACAACAAAGATATGACTCTATATGAATGCCTTCGGCGGTGTACCGGGATGTGCAATGATCTAGCATAGCAATGACATCAAAAAAACGGACAAGCCATGACAACATCATGCTAGCTATCTTACGATCATGCAAAGCAATATGACAATGAATGCTCAAGTCATGTATATGATGATGATGGAAGTTGCATGGCAATATATCTCGGAATGTCTATGGAAATGCCATGATAGGGTAGGTATGGTGGCTATTTTGAGGAAGATATAAGGAGGCTTATGTGTGATAGAGCGTATCGTATCACGGGGTTTGGATGCACCGGCGAAGTTTGAAGGAAATATGCCCTAGAGGCAATAATAAAGTTATTATTTATTTCCGTATTTCATGATAAATGTTTATTATTCATGCTAGAATTGTATTAACCGGAAACATGATACATGTGTGAATACATAGACAAACTGAGTGTCACTAGTATGCCTCTACTTGACTAGCTCGTTGATCAAAGATGGTTATGTTTCCTAGCCATAGACATGAGTTATCATTTGATTAACGGGATCACATCATTAGGAGAATGATGTGATTGACTTGACCCATTCCGTTAGCTTAGCACTTGATCGTTTAGTATGTTGCTATTGCTTTCTTCATGACTTATACATGTTCCTATGACTATGAGATTATGCAACTCCCGTTTACCGGAGGAACACTTTGTGTGCTACCAAACGTCACAACATAACTGGGTGATTATAAAGGAGCTCTACAGGTGTCTCCGAAGGTACATGTTGGGTTGGCGTATTTCGAGATTAGGATTTGTCACTCCGATTGTCGGAGAGGTATCTTTGGGCCCACTCGGTAATGCACATCACTATAAGCCTTGCAAGCATTGCAACTAATTAGTTAGTTGCGGGATGATGTATTATGGAATGAGTAAAGAGACTTGCCGGTAACGAGATTGAACTAGGTATTGAGATACCGACGATCGAATCTCGGGCAAGTAACATACCGATGACAAAGGGAACAACGTATGTTGTTATGCGGTTTGACCGATAAAGATCTTCGTAGAATATGTGGGAGCCAATATGAGCATCCAGGTTACGCTATTGGTTATTGACCGGAGACGTGTCTCGGTCATGTCTACATTATTCTCGAACCCGTAGGGTCCGCACGCTTAAGGTTTCGATGATAGTTATATTATGAGTTTATGAGTTTTGATGTACCGAAGGAGTTCGGAGTCCCGGATGATATCGGGGACATGACGAGGAGTCTCGAAATGGTCGAGACGTAAAGATCGATATATTGTACGACTATATTCAGACTTCGGAAAGGTTCCGAGTGATTCGGGTATTTTTCGGAGTACCGAAGGGTTACGGGAATTCGCCGGGAAGTATATGGGCCTTATTGGGCCATACGGGAATAGAGGAGAGAGGTCGAAAGGAAGGAGGCGCGCAGCCCCCCTCTGGTCCGAATTGGACAAGTGGTGCATCCCCCTTTTCCTTCCTCCTCTCCCCCTCTTTCCTTCTCTCCTACTCCAACAAGGAAGGGGAGGAGTCCTACTCCCGGTGAGAGGAGGACTCCTCCTGGCGCGCCCCTCCTGGCCGGCCGACCCCCTCCCCCTAGCTCCTTTATATATGGGGGCAGGGGGCACCTCTAGGCACAACAACAATTGATCCCTTGGATCTCTTAGCCGTGTGCGGTGCCCTCCTCCACCATAATCCACCTCGATAATATTATAGCGGTGCTTAGGCGAAGCCTTGCGACGGTAGAACATCAAGATCGTCACCACGCCGTCGTGCTGACGGAACTCTCCCTCGACACTCGGCTGGATCGGAGTTCGAGGGACGCCATCGAGCTGAACGTGTGCTAAAACTCGGAGGTGCCGAAGTTTCGGTGCTTGATCGGTCGGGCCGTGAAAACGTATGACTAAATCAACCGCGTTGTGCTAACGCTTCCGCTTTTGGTCTACGAGGGTACACGGACACACTCTCCCCTCTCATTGCTATGCATCACCATGATCTTGCGTGTGCGTAGGAATTTTTTTGAAATTACTATGTTCCCCAACAGTGGCATCCGAGCCTAGGTTTTATGCGTTGATGTTATATGCACGAGTAGAACACAAGTGAGTTGTGGGCGATACAAGTCATACTGCTTACCAGCATGTCATACTTTGGTTCGGCGGTATTGTTGGATGAAGCGGCTCGGACCGACATTACGCGTACGCTTACGCGAGACTGGTTCTACCGACGTGCTTTGCACACAGGTGGCTGGCGGGTGTCAGTTTCTCCAACTTTAGTTGAACCGAGTGTGGCTACGCCCGGTCCTTGCGAAGGTTAAAACAACACTAACTTGACGAACTATCGTTGTGGTTTTGATGCGTAGGTAAGAACGGTTCTTGCTCAGCCCGTAGTAGCCACGTAAAATTTGCAACAACAAAGTAGAGGACGTTTAACTTGTTTTTGCAGGGCATGTTGTGATGTGATATGGTCAAGACGTGATGCTATATTTTATTGTATGAGATGATCATGTTTTGTAACCGAGTTATCGGCAACTGGCAGGAGCCATATGGTTGTCGCTTTATTGCATGAAATGCAATCGCCCTGTAATTGCTTTACTTTATCACTAAGCGGTAGCGATAGTCGTAGAAGCAATAGTTGGCGAGACGACAATGATGCTACGATGGAGATCAAGGTGTCGCGCCGGTGACGATGGTGATCATGACGGTGCTTCGGAGATGGAGATCACAAGCACAGGATGATGATGGCCATATCATATCACTTATATTGATTGCATGTGATGTTTATCTTTTATGCATCTTATCTTGCTTTGATTGACGGTAGCATTATAAGATGATCTATCATTAAATTTCAAGATAAAAGTGTTCTCCCGGAGTATGCACCGTTGCCAAAGTTCGTCGTGCCAAGACACCACGTGATGATCGGGTGTGATAAGCTCTACGTCCATCTACAACGGGTGTAAGCCAGTTTTGCACACGTAGAATACTCAGGTTAAACTTGACGAGACTAGCACATGCAGATATGGCCTCGGAACACGGAGACCGAAAGGTCGAGCGTGGTAGATATGATCAACATAGTGATGTTCACCATTGAAAACTACTCCATCTCACGTGATGATCGGACATGGTTTAGTTCATTTGGATCACGTGATCACTTAGATGACTAGAGAGATGTCTGCCTAAGTGGGAGTTCTTAAGTAATATGATTAATTGAAATTTAATTTATCATGAACTTAGTCCTGGTAGTATTTTGCAAATTATGTTATAGATCAATAGCTCGCGTTGTTGCTCCCCTATGTTTATTTTTGATATGTTCCTAGAGAAAAACTATGTTGATAAATGTCAGTAGCAATGATGCGGATTGGATCCGTGATCTGAGGTTTATCCTCATTGCTGCACAAAAGAATTATGTCCTTGATGCACCGCTAGGTGACAGACCTATTGCAGGAGCAGATGCAGACGTTATGAACGTTTGGCTAGCTCAATATGATGACTACATGATAGTTTAGTGCACCATGCTTAACGGCTTAGAATCGGGACTTCAAAGACGTTTTGAACGTCATGGACCATATAAGATGTTCCAGGAGTTGAAGTTAATATTTCAAGCAAATACCCGAGTTGAGAGATATGAAGTCTCCAACAAGTTCTATAGCTAAAAGATGGAGGAGAATTGCTCAACTAGTGAGCAAGTACTTAGATTGTCTGAGTACTACAATCGCTTGAATCAAGTGGGAGTTCATCTTCCAGATAAGATAGTGATTGGCAGAGTTCTCTAGTCACCATCATCAAGTTACTAGAACTTCGTGATGAACTATAATGCAAGGGATGACGAAAACGATTCCCGAGTTCTTCGTGATGCTGAAATCGACGAAGGTAGAAATCAAGAAAAGAGCAGCAAGTGTTGATGATTGACAAGACCACTAGTTTCAAGAAAAGGGCAAAGGGAAAGAAAGGGAACTTCAAGTAGAATGACAAGCAAGTTGTCACTCCCGCGAAGAAGCCCAAAGCTGGACCAAAGCCTGAAACCGAGTGCTTACACTGCAAAGGAAATGGTCACTGGAAGCGGAAATGCCCTGAATATTTGGTGGATAAGAAGGATGGCAAAGTGAACAAGGGTATATTTGATATACAGGTTATTGATGTGTACCTTACTAGTGTTTATAGTAGCCCCTGAGTATTTGATACTTGTTCGGTTGCTAAAAATTAGTAACTCAAAACAGGAGTTACAGAATAAACAGAGACAAGTTGAGGGTGAAGTGACGATGTATGTTGGAAGTGGTTCCAAGATTGATATGATTATCATCGCACACTCCCTATACTTTCGGGATTAGTGTTAAACCTAAATAAATGTTATTTGGCGTTTGCGTTGAGCATGAATATGATTTGATCATGTTTATTGCAATACGGTTATTCATTTAAAGTTAGAGAATAATTGTTGTTCTGTTTACATGAATAAAGCCTTCGATGGTCATACACCCAATGAAAATAGTTTGTTGGATCTCGATCATTGTGATACACATAATCATAATATTGATGCCAAAAGATGCAAAGTTGATAATGATAGTGCAACTTATTTGTGGCACTGCTGTTTGGGTCATATCGGTGTAAAGCGCATGAAGAAACTCCATGCTGATGTTTTTTTTGGAATCACTTGATTATGAATCATTTGATGCTTGCGAACCGTGCCTTTTGGGCAAGATGACTAAAACTCCTTTCTTCGGAACAATGGAACGAGCTACTTATTTATTGGAAATAATACATACCGATGTATGCGATCCAAGGAGTGTTGATGCTCGTGGCAAGTATAGTTATTTTCTGACCTTCACAGATGATTTGAGCAGATATGGGTATATCTACTTAATGAAACACAAGTCTGAAACATTTGAAATGTTCAAAGAAATTCAGAGTGAAGTGAAGAATCATCGTAACAAGAAAATAAAGTTTCTACAATCTGATCGTGGAGAAGAATATTTGAGTTATGAGTTTGGCCTTCATATAAAACAATGTGGAATAGTTTCACAGCTCACGCCACATGGAACACCACAGCGTTATGGTGTGTCCGAACGTCGTAACCGCACTTTATTGGATATGGTGCGATCTATGATGTTTCTTATCGATTTACCACTATCATTATGGGGTTATGCATTAGAGACAGCTGCATTCACTTTAAATAGGGCACCATCAAAATCCATTGAGACGACGCCTTATGAACTGTGGTTTGGCAAGAAACCAAATTGTCGTTTCTTAAAGTTTGGGGCTGCGATGCTTATGTGAAAAAGTTTCAACCTGATAAGCTCGAACCTAAATCGGAGAAGTGTGTCTTCATAGAATACCCAAAGGAAACTGTTGGGTACACCTTCTATCACAGATCCGAAGGCAAGATATTCGTTGCTAAGATGGATCCTTTCTAGAGAAGAAGTTTCTCTCGAAAGAAGTGAGTGGGAGGAAAGTAGAACTTGATGAGGTAATTGTACCTTCTCCCTTATGTGAAAGTAGTTCATCACAGAAGACAGTTCCAGCGATTCCTACACCAATTAGTGAGGAAGTTAATGATGATGATCATGAAACTTCAGCTCAAGTTGCTACCGAACCTCGTAGGTCTTCCAGAATAAGATCCGCACCAGAGTGGTACGGTAATCCTGTTCTGGAAGTCATGTTACTAGACCATGATGAACCTACGAACTATGAAGAAGCGATGATGAGCCCAGATTCCGCGAAATGGCTTGAGGCCATAAAATCTGAGATATGATCAATGTATGAGAACAAAGTATGGACTTTGATTGACTTGCTCCATGATCAGAAAGCCATGTTAAATAAATGGATCTTCAAGAGGGAGACGGACACTGATAGTAGTGTTACTATCTACTCAGCTCGACTTGTTGCGAAAGGTTTTCGACAAGTTTAAGGTGTTGAATACGATGAGATTTTCTCACTCATATCGATGCTTAAGTCTGTCCGAATCATGTTAGCAATTGCCACATTTTATGAAATCTGGCAAATAGATGTCAAAACTGCATTCCTTAATGGATTTTTACAGAAGAGTTGTATATGATGCAACCAGAAGGTTTTGTTAATCCTAAAGGTGCTAACAAAATGTGCAAGCTCCAGCGATCCATCAATGGACTGGTGCAAGCATCTCGGAGTTGGAATATACGCTTTGATGAGTTGATCAAAGCATATGGTTTTTATGCAGACTTTTGGAAAGGCCTGTATTTACAAGAAAGTGAGTGGGAGCACTACAACATTTCTGATAAGTATATGTGAATGACATATTGATGATCAGAAATGATGTAGAATTTTCTGGAAAGCATAAAGGAGTGTTTGAAAGGAGTTTTTCAAAGAAAGACCTCAGTAAAGCTACTTACATATTAAGCATCAAGATCTATTGAGATAGATCAAGACGCTTGATAAGGTTTTCAATTAGTACATACCTTGACAAGATTTTGAAGTAGTTCAAAATGGAACAGTCAAAGAAAGAGTTCTTGCCTATGACGCAAAGGTGTGAAATTGAGTAAGACTCAAAAACCCGACCATGGCAGAAAATAGAAAGAGAATGAAAAGTCATTCCCTATGCCTCAGTCATAGGTTCTATAAAGTATGCTACGTTGTGTACCAGACCTATTGTATACCTTGCTCTGAGTTTGGCAAAGGAATACAATTTTGATCTAAGAGTAGATCACTGGACATCGGTCAAGAATATCCTTAGTAAGGACTAAGGAGATGTTTCTCGATTATGGAGGTGATAAAAGAGTTCATCGTAAAGAGTTACATCGATGCAAGCTTTTACACCGATCTAGATGACTCTAAGTCTCAATATGGATACATATTTAAAGTGGGAGCAATTAGCTAGAGTAGCTCCGTGCAGAGAATTGTAGACATAGAATATTTGCAAAATACACACGGCTCTGAATGTGACAGACCCGTTGACTGAACTTCTCTCATGAGCAAAAACATGATAATACCTTAGTACTCTTTGGGTGTTAATCACATAGCGATGTGAACTATATTATTGACTCTAGTAAACCCTTCAGGTGTTGGTCACATGACGATGTGAACTATGGGTGTTAATCACATACAGATGTGAATATTGGTGTTGAATCACATGATGATGTGAACTAGATTATTGACTCTAGTGCAAGTGGGAGACTGAAGGAAATATGCCCCAGAGGCAATAATAAAGTTATTATTTATTTCCTTATTTCATGATAAATGTTTATTATTCATGCTAGAATTGTATTAACCGGAAACATGATACATGTGTGAATACATAGACAAACTGAGTGTCACTAGTATGCCTCTACTTGACTAGCTCGTTGATCAAAGATGGTTATGTTTCCTAGCCATAGACATGAGTTGTCATTTGATTAACGGGATCACATCATTAGGAGAATGACGTGATTGACTTGACCCATTCCGTTAGCTTAGCACTTGATCGTTTAGTATGTTGTTATTGCTTTCTTCATGACTTATACATGTTCCTATGACTATGAGATTATGCAACTCCCGTTTACCGGAGGAACACTTTGTGTGCTACCAAACGTCACAACGTAACTGGGTGATTATAAAGGAGCTCTACAGGTGTCTCCGAAGGTACATGTTGGGTTGGCGTATTTTGAGATTAGGATTTGTCACTCCGATTGTCGGAGAGGTATCTTTGGGCCCGCTCGGTAATGCACATCACTATAAGCCTTGCAAGCATTGCAACTAATTAGTTAGTTGCGGGATGATGTATTATGGAACGAGTAAAGAGACTTGCCGGTGACGAGATTGAACTAGGTATTGAGATACCGACGATCGAATCTCGGGCAAGTAACATACCGATGACAAAGGGAACAACGTATGTTGTTATGCGGTTTGACCGATAAAGATCTTCGTAGAATATGTGGGAGCCAATATGAGCATCCAGGTTCCGCTATTGGTTATTGACCGGAGACGTGTCTCGGTCATGTCTACATTGTTCTCGAACCCGTAGGGTCCGCACGCTTAAGGTTTCGATGACAGTTATATTATGAGTTTATGAGTTTTGATGTATCGAAGGAGTTCAGAGTCCCGGATGAGATCGGGGACATGACGAGGAGTCTCGAAATGGACATGACGAGGAGTCTCGAAATGGTATCGAAGAAGTTCAGACTCCGGACTTTATGAAAAATAAAAGAGGCCAAAGAAGCCCAAACAAAAAAAAGAGGCCAAAGAAGCCCACCAAAAAGAAAGAAAAAAATAAAAAAAATGAAAAAAAATGAAAAATAAAAAGAAAAAATGAGAGAAAAAGAGAGAAGGGGCAATGTTACTATCCTTTTACCACACTTGTGCTTTAGAGTAGCACCATGTTCTTCATAGAGAGAGTCTCCTATGCTTTCACTTTCATATACTAGTGGGAATTTTTCATTATAGAACTTGGCTTGTATATTCCAATGATGGGCTTCCTCAAAATGCCCTAGGTCTTCATGAGCAAGCAAGTTGGATGCACACCCACTTAGTTTCTTTTGTTGAGCTTTCATATATTTATAGCTCTAGTGCATCCGTTGCATGGCAATCCCTACTCACTCACATTGATATCTATTGATGGGCATCTCCATAGCCCGTTGATATGCCTAGTTGATGTGAGACTATCTTCTCCCTTTTTGTCCTCACAACCACTACCACCATAGTGCTATGTCCATGGCTTGCGCTCATGTATTGCGTAAGAGTTAAAAAAGCTGAAGCACGTTTAAAAGTATGAACCAATTGCTCGGCTCGTCATCGGGGTTGTGCATGATGGGAGCATTTTGTGTGACGAAGATGGAGCATAGCCAGACTATATGATTTTGTAGGGATGAGCTTTCTTTGGCTATGTTATTTCGATAAGACATAATTGCTTGGTTGGTATGCTTGAAGTATTATTGTTTTTATGTCAAATGATGGACTATTGTCTTGAATCACTCGCGTCTTAATATTCATGCCATGATTAAACATATGATCAAGATTATGCTAGGTAGCATTCCACATCAAAAATTATAGTTTTTATCATTTACCTACTCGAGGACGAGCAGGAATTAAGCTTAGGGATGCTGATACGTCTCCGTCGTATCTATAATTTTTGATTGTTCCATGCCAATATTATTCAACGTTCATATACTTTTGGCAACTTTTTATATTATTTTTGGGACTAACATATTGATCCAGTGCCCAGTGCGAGTTCCTGTCTGTTGCATGTTTAATGTTTCGCAGAAAACCCATATCAAACGGAATCCAAACGGGATAAAAACGGCGGAGAATTATTTTGGAATATTTGGGATTTTCTGGAGGAAGAATCAACGCGAAACGGTGTCTGGGGTGGCCACGAGACAGGGGGGCGCACCCTTCCCCCCTGGGCGCACCCTGGACTCTCGTGGGCCACCCGTAAGGCGGTTGACACTCTTATTTTGCCGCAAGAAAGCTAATTTTACGAGAAAAATCTGGGCGAAAGATTCACCCCAATCGGAGTTACGGATCTCCAGATATAAAAGAAACGGTGAAGGGGAAGGATTAGAGAACGCAGAAACAGAGAGATAGATCCAATCTCGGAGGGGCTCTCGCCCCTCCCAAGCCATGGGAGCCAAGGACCAGAGGGGAAACCCTTCTCCCATCTAGGGAGGAGGTCAAGGAAGAAGAAGAAGAAGGGGGCCTCTCTCCCCCTTGCTTCCGGTGGCGCCGGAGCGCTGCCGGGGGCCATCCTCATCACCGCGATCTTCACCAACACTTCCGCCATCTTCACCAATATCTCCATCGCCTCCCCCCATCTATATCTAGTGGTCCACTCTCCCGCAACCCGCTGTACCCTCTACTTGAACATGGTGTTTTATGCTTCATATTATTATCCAATGATGTGTTGCCATCCTATGATGTCTGAGTAGATTTTCGCTGTCCTACCGGTGATTTATGAATTGCTATGATTAGTTTAATTTGCTTGTGGTTATGTTGCTGTCCTATTGTGCCCTCCGTGTTGCGCAAGCGTGAGGGATTCCCGCTGTAGGGTGTTGCAATACGTTCATGATTCGCTTATAGTGGGTTGCTTGAGTGACAGAAATATAAATCCGAGTAAGGGGATTGTTGCGTATGGGAAAAAAGGGGACTTGATGCTTTAATGTTATGGTTGGGTTTTACCTTAATGAATCTTTAATAGTTGCGGACGCTTGCTAGAGTTTCAATCATAAGTGCATATGATCCAAGAAGAGAAAGTATGTTAGCTTATGCCTCTCCCACATAAAACTTGCTATCGGTCTAGTAACGTAGTCAATTGCTTAGGGGCAATTTCACCACTCCTACGACCACTTTTCCACACTCGCTATATTTACTTTATTGCATCTTTATCTAAACAGGCCCTACTTTTTATTTACGCGTTCTTTATTATCTTGCAAACCTATCCTATCACACCTACAAAGTACTTCTAGTTTCATACTTGTTCTAGGTAAAGCGAACACTAAGCGTGCGTAGAGTCGTATCAGTGGCCGATAGGACTTGAGAGAGTATTTGTTCTACCTTTAGATCCTCGTTGGGTTCGACACTCTTACTTATCGAAAGAGGCTACAACTATCCCGTATACTTGCGGGTTATCAGCGCCGATGCGCTCGGGCCACCCGTCACCAACAGGGGTGCCGGACGTCGACGTAGTCCGCTCCCGCCCGACCTCTTCTTCGATCTGGTTGCTCCCCGATCGATCTAGTCATTCCGGTCGCTGGCGGCTCTGTCGCCGGTCGGAGTTTGCCGGTTGGTCATCATTCACAGTCATGATGGATCTTTGGGGCATCTTGTTCCCCGGGCGGCTGCCCGGGAGGTGGGAGCCGCGATGCTTGAGGGCTGAGCTCGCGACTCAGGTGCGGGCGGCTAGTGGCCATGGCCGCATGGGCGGTGTGGTGGCTGCCATCTCGATGTTCTCGTCGGAGGTGGAGTTTGCGTGTCGGGGTGAAAACCCTGTCTGTTTTGGCCAGACCGACGGAGACGGCGCGTGTGGGTGTCGCCATCTTCCTAAAGCCTCAGTTGTGGTTGCTCCCTCCCTTCGTTGCACTCCGGATGAAAATCTGATCTTTTGATTGGGCGGTGGCGGCGCTGTTGTGTCGTGTCCTTTCCGAAGGCACCGTCTTGGAGCGCTCGGTTTCGTCGAGCCTCAACTTCACCTCTTCGCAATATCTTCATCGGAAGGGCGCCGGCTGCTCTGTAGTGATGCTTAATGTCTTCTCCTGTAGTCTACTTCGAGTCGTGCGGCATGTTGTTGTTGTAGCCCTTTAGCACCTATGTATCTGTCCTTGGGTGTGTGTGAGTGTGGGGTGGGGTGTTGTGCTTGTATCGGTTTCAGATGTCGGTTGGTTGTTGCTTTATATATAAAGAGGGACGAAAAACTTTTTTGGCAAGATAAGATCCACCAAATCCGGCATGTTGCGCTGCTGGGCAACGTTGCCGAACACCTGAGCGTTTCTCTGTTTCCAGAGGTGCCAGCAGATTAAGATGACCAAAGAATCGAACCCCTGGCGGTCCCTGCTACCGAACCTGGCCCTAGCTCCCGGCCACTAGTGCGCCAAAGTGTCAAATTCAGTCGGGCAATCAATGTTGATTTGCAAGTCAGATAGGCATCGATGCCAAGTTTCCCTGGAACTAACACACTGGATCACAACGCTTTTCGCTTCGCCTATCGTCACGTCGTCAGCCTTTCGCTCGAGAAGATGCCTCTCGAGCTGTGGAACCGTAGGGGGGTGGCGGCGAGTGTCGCTGGCTTCGCCAGCCTCTTCCGCCTTGAGCACGCCTGCCTCCACGACAGCGAGTTCTCAAGCATCTTCGTCCTCGTCAAGGTGGAGGCCCTGCATCACATCCCCCATCATATCACCTTCCACCGCGTCGACGGCGACGACATCTATGCCGATGTCATCATCAATGAAATCTGGGACGTTGCTCGCTCCCTTGGTGCCCCCACGGTCACGCCGCGCCCGCCCGGCAGGCTTGATAGGGTAGAAGCTGCACCCCGCCCCCCTGCTCCTTCATCCCCTCGGCGTGGACATGGGCATGGGTCATCTTCAGCCCGTGGTCATGGGGGTGGTCAGGAGGGCATGGCGGACTGCACCTTCCGCGCTTTCCTGCACCCAGAGACGGCATCGCCAACCGACTTTCTGGCCATGCTCAAGTTGGCGGCAAAACCTAAGCTCATCAGAGGTTCTGCTTTCTCCTTGCCGTCTGAAGCCCAGATCTTGCATGAAGATGAGCTCCGGCTAGGCCTCCATTCCTCGCTATGGGCGGCGGAGGTGCGAATGCCACGGGTTTTTGTATCCTTCGATGTCGATGAACTGTGCTTCACGTTCAAGCTTGAGCTCAACAACAGCAGGGTGGCTTCGGGCACGATCCCAGTTCGCCTACTATCTATGGATGATGGTTTCTTCCCATGCTTCGACTACACCAAGGAGGTGCTTGCGCGGGAAAGCTGTCGTTCTCTCTTCTTCAGCTTCCTGCCCAAAATGCTGGCCGGCGGGCCGTGCCCTCGCACGCTTCCTTTGCCGCCCTCTGTTGAATGCAGGCACCCGCCTAAGGAGAACGTCTCGACTGGGCTGCTTCCTGCCGTTGGGCCAGCGCTTTCTTTTTCCGGAGAGGTTCTTCCTGTCGAGGCACAGTTCCCTGCGCAGCAGCACTACCGGGCCCACCAGATCCTGGTGGCCCGGCCCATCTGCTCTAGGCCTTTTCATCGCATCCCACGGCCTGAGCCTGGGGTCCTGCTGTGCGGTCAACCCTCGCCAATCGTCTCCACCGATCTGCAGCACGGTGCGTGCGCGGCGCTCCCCCCTCAAGTTGCCGCCGTCTTCTGCAGCTGTCGCGAGCCTCCTTGCGAGCCTGGGGCTGGTGAACTCCTGGCCAGAGATGTGTTGCACCTCTTCCCCGCCCCTTATGCGGGGAACGAATCTGTGGCTGCGGCCCCCCGCCCCCCTCCTGTGGCTTTTGACCTCAATGTGTCAGCCCTGATCTAGTCTCTGGAGGCAGTCGAGCGGGGGGGGGGGGGGGGGGGGGGGGGGGGCATGAGGAGGGAAGGGAGTCTAGCCTCGACCAAACGATGGAGGAGGAGGCGCCACCGCCGGTGCTAACTGCATCCCCGAGGCGCAGCCCGCGCATCAGCCGCGCCTACGATGGTATGCGCGTGGGTTCCGTCGAGCGGGCGGCCAAGCGGAAGGCGGTTGCTGCTGGCTCTGACTAGTTCGGAGCCGTCGCGCCGTTCTGCTGCTCTCTCCCGCCGCCGCAAGAAGAAGTCCAAGACCGCGGCCGTGGCCGGCCTTCTCGAGCTGCCACTGCTGAGCACCCCATCGCCGCTGACCAGGGGCAAGCTGAGGAAGATTGCCCAGTGTTGCGACCTCAACGCCAGTGCCATCCTGGATCAAGCCGCCTCTCACGTCGTGTCTGTTTCGTCGGGCGAAGCCTCTGCATCCGCTGGTGATGCTCCTGGCTCCCCTGCATTTGTCTTCAGCTCTTTCAATGGTTAGGTCCGGCGTCTTTCTTATGAGTCTCTGGGCAGGGTTGCCCGTAGCTGTGTCGGTCGCTTCTCTGTACCCTGTTTTGCTGGTTGGTCGGGGTCTGTCATGCTTCAAAGATTGTAGTTTATCATGTGTCGTCTGTCTTGAGTTTGTACGCTGCTGCTTTAGTTTGTTTGCCTTAGTGCCTAGCACTGTTTGTTCCAACATGAGCATGTTGCATTTCGGTTCTGCTTACTTTGTTCTGGGCTGTGTGTTCTTTACTACACTATGAAGATCCTGAACTGGAACGTTCGTGGACTCGGCGAGGACGATAAGTGCTCGTTGGTCCGTGACACTATAACTTCCTGCTGCCCTAGTGTTGTTTGCCTACAGGAAACAAAGCTGCCGTCCGTCTCCCCTCGCAAGCTGCGAGTGTTTCTGCCATCTCATCTCAAGGACCATGCCGTCAGCCCCTCCGATGGCGCTGCCGGGGGGATTTTGGTTGCACGGGATCCCACTGTGCTTCGTGGACAAGTGGTGGCGCTGCACAAATTCCATGTCACTCTGAAGATGGATTCTGCTGCAGACAATACTGAGTTTCTTCTCAGAGCCGTTTATGCGCCCTGTCTGAATCAAGAACGACCGAGCTTCTTTGACGCTGTCAGTAGTGTCACTTGCACGTCTGACTTGCCATAGGTGATGCTGGGTGACTTCAACATGTACAGATTTGCTCATGAGAAATCCCGGGATCAGATCAACTGGCATTTGATGGAAGTGTTTAACTCATGGATTCGAAGTCATGACATGGATGACGTTTAGATTGACAACAGGCTCTTCACTTGGTCCAACAAGAGGGATCAGCCTACTCTTGTTCGTCTTGATCGAGTCCTCGTCAATGCAGCTTGGAATCTAAGCTTTCTACAGTCAACTGCCTCCTGCATTCCAACCACAACGTCTGATCATGCTCCTGTGCTTTTGTCCTTCTCCACAAGCACGCCCAAAAGCAAGTTATTCCGCATGGAAAATCATTGGCTGCTCTTGGATGAACCCAGAAACATCATCTCTGAAGCTTGGTCTCGAGGAACTCGTGAGATCTGTTCTGCTGCATCGTTGATCAGCTTCAAAATGAGACGTGTGCGTGCCGCTTTGCGGCGCTGGTGCCGTTCAAAGCCCAGCCTGCGGGTTCTCTTGGATAACAATAAGCACGTTGTTGCTTATTTAAATGCTGTTGAGGAGCTCAGGTCACTTTCTGCTGTTGAAACTGTGCTCAGGGTGTTTGCTACTGCTAAGGCCGAACAACTGATCCTTTGGCAGACTGCAGCTTGGCGTCGCAGGGCCAAGGTTCGTTGGTGTGTTTCAGGGGATGAAAACAGTCAGTTTTTTCATGCTGCGGCTAACTGTCAGGCTCGTCGAAACAAGATCAAGGTGCTGGTTCAGGATGGTGTGGAATTTTTGCAGACCAACCAAAAGCTGCAGTTGGCCACCGACTATTTTAAAGCTATCTTGGGACAGCCCGCGTCCTCGTTGGACACTGTGGACCTTCCTTCTCTATGCCCCGCTTGACCTTTCTGAGCTCACAACAGATTTCTCGTGGGCAGAGGTGGTGCAGGCCATCAATTGCTCGCCAAGTAACAGAAGCCCGGGCCCTGATGGTTTCACTAATGAGTTTTACAAGGCTTTCAAACTGCTTATAAAGGATGATTTGCTCCGGTTCTTTGCTGCTTTTCATAAGAACGAAGTGGATCTCTCGGGCATCAATTATGCTTTTATTACCCTGCTCCCTAAAAAAGATATGCCTCTGGAGATGCGAGATTTCAGGCCTATTTCTCTTGTGCATAGTGTGCCAAAGTTGGCCTCTAAAGTCCTGACTAATCGGCTCAAGGTTTGGATTCCACAGTTGGTTCACTCACTACAATCTAGGTTCCTGAAGGGCCGTTCCATAGTCGAGAACTTTGCTTTGGCTACTGAAATGGTCCAGTATGCGCACAAAAGAAAGCTGCCGGTCATTGCCCTGAAGCTGGACTTTCATAAAGCCTTCGACAGTGTCAGTTGGTGTTGCTTACGCAAGATTTTTGATGCCAGAGGTTTTCCGACAGTGTGGATCAATTGGATACACACCCTCTTGACTTCTGGCAGCTCCAGAGTGCTTCTCAATGGTGAGCTGGGGGACCCCATTCAGGCAAAAAAAAGGCTTTCGGCAAGGGGATTCTTTATCACCGTATTTATTCATTCTTGTTGCCGATGTGCTCCAAAGGATGCTCTGTCAGTTGTTTCAAAATGGCTCGTTGGTGCATCTCCTTGGCTCAGACTGCTTTTTCCCGGTCCTACAATATGCAGACGACACGCTGCTACTCTTCCATGGCAGCATTCAGCAAGCAGAGCTAATTAAGTCTGCTCTCACGGCCTTCTCCGCTTTCTCTGGGCTCACTATAAACTTCCACAAAAGCACCCTCGTGCTAGTCTTAGTGGATGCAACTACAGCTTCTGCTATTGCTCAGCTCCTCGGGTGCCCGGTTTCTTCTTTCCCATGTACATATTTGGGCCTACCCCTCTCCTTGCACAAGATAACACATGGTATGTTGCTGCCAGTTATCCATAAGGTTGATCGTCGCCTCTCCGGTTGGCTGGCTACCTTCTTATCCTTGGGAGGGCGGCTGACTCTCATTAATTCGGTGCTTGCGGGTATTCCGATTTATTTCATGTCTTGCTTTGCCTGGCCTATGGAATCTCTTGGCAAGTTGGAAGGTCTGCTGCGTGCTTTCTTCTGGCAAGGCAAAAATACAGTTAAGGGAGGGCAATGCTTAGTTGCTTGGGACACGGTCTCTCTACCTCGTCTCAATGGCGGCCTGGGTGTACGACAGCTCCACGCCCACAATAAGGCTATGATGTGCAAGTTTGTTTCCAAGGTTTTGCAAGGCTCTGACATACCATGTTATGAATGGTTCGCCAAGCATTACTGCCAGGCTGCTATCCCTCAAAGCACTCGCAGCAGAGACACGGCTATCTGGAAAGGGTTCAAGGATCTTGTTCCTTTGGTTATCAATTCTTCTCGATGCGTTCTAGGCACTGGCACTCTGGTATCTTTCTGGCAGGATCACTGGCTGGACGAGGGTCGACTTTGCCTGCTGTACCCTACTCTGTTCTCCTTTGCGTCTAACCCAGCTTGCTCCGTGAGCTCTCAGTACGCCAACGGCTCTTGGACCGTTAAGCTGCACCCGAACCTTTCCCAAACAGCTTTGGCTGACCTGCTGGCCTTGCGGGACCAGTTATCCGGTGTTGCACCCAATCTGCTCCAGGATGACACAAGGTTCCCTTCCTTGGGTTCTAGCAAGATTAGTACACGATATTTCTACAGTCTGCTCACTTTCAGGGGTGTGTTGGCCATCTTCGAGCACTGGGTTTGGGACTCCCTGGTCCCTTTAAAACATAGGATCTTCCTCTGGCTTGCTTTCAAAGGTCGTCTCAATACCAGAGATAATATGGTCAAAAAAGGCTGGTCTGTGGTGGCCCCGTTTGCTCATTGTGATGCCTGTCCTGCGGTGGAATCAGCTGATCATATACTACTCCGATGTGCCCCGGCTTCCTTTCTTTGGGGTAAGCTGCAACTGGACTCTTTGGCTACCTCTGCCTCTGATATTCTAGCGTTTGTTGATCAAGCACAACACCAGCTCAGTTTTAAACGCAGATGGAATGTTGCTTTTGCTGCATGTGCTCTCACCCTATGGCATGCCAGAAATGACAGGGTTTTCAACTCCAAGGTTTGGACTGCGAGCTATACTAGTTTTTATGCTGCAAGTTTGTTGCACCTCTGGAGTAACAGAGCCTCTAACCAGGCAGCAAAGGATGACATTCAATTATGGTGCCAGAAGCTCAATACTTAGTACGCTTTTGATATGATGTAATCTGCTTTCTTCCTTGCCCTCTTGCCCTCTTATCTTCTCAATCCTGTCTCTCTGCTTGTGCCGTGCACCTGGGTGCAATGGCCAAGTTTTCTTTTGTATCAGCTACTTCATCAGGCTTTGCCTGCTTTGAAATATAAGGTCGGCAGTCAGCCACCTTCCTTGTTTCAAAAAAACAATGTGTTCAATCTTGTCCTTGTCCTGTGAGCAGACATAGCAGCTAGCAGGATGGTCTTGGATTGCATCTGGAGGTGTTGGGTGCCGCTTAAATGTAAAATCTTCGCCTGGCTAGCAGTGCAAGACAGGCTCTGGACTACGGACAGGAGGGCTAGACCCGAGAGGAGGTCCACGGCCAACTGAAGACATCCGGCGTTGGAGCTCGCCAAACGTTGTTGTATTGTAGCTGTTCTGGCACGGTAGGAAGAGGTCCGATGTCTGCAAACCAGCGATAGTTGCACCGTTCTGGAGTTTATGTGATTCGGCAGTACTTTGTTGTAGATCAATGGCGCGAGGTCTCCTGAACTGAAGCTCTATTGATCCATCTATCCTTCCAGAAGAGAACCCTCGACCATCCCCGACCTGAATCTTGACTAGTGATCTGAAAACCCCTTGAGCTAATTCATGCAACATCAAGCTTAGACCCTGCCAGGGACGATTAGGGTGTGTGCGACTAATCCATTCCCTTCTGACCCTCAAGGCTACGGCCTGAAGTTGCAAGTTCTTAATGCCCAGCCCTCAATAGCAAACCGGAGTGCACACTCCGTTCCATGCCACAAGGCAACAGGCCGCCGTGGATCTCATCTGAACCAGCCGAGAAAATTGCCCGCAGACTCTTGTTGATCGCCTCAAAAACCCACGCCGGCACATCGTCGATTGGTGATGAACAGGGCGCGCCGAACACACAGTTTTCACCAGCACCAGCCTACCCGAGCGCTCAAGAAAACCTTTCTGCCAGGCCGGCATGATAGCCGTGACTGAGTCCAGCAATGGTTGCCATTGAGCTTTGGTTAAAGGCCTTAATGCCAGCTACAAGCCCAAGTGTCTAATGGGGAAAACTCCGATCTTGCAGCCAAGAATGTTACGGATTTTGATCTTGGTTTCGTCAGCGCCTATGATGGGCACCGCAGTGGTCTTGTTGTGGTTGATCTTTTTTTTTTTGCGAAAATTGTTGCAGTTGATCTGTAGTTCGGAAGCAGCACCAAACCAGTGAGGGGCCTCGTGAATGAAACTGAAAAATCGAGCTCCATTGGCTTGACAAAGAGAACCACATAATCAGCAAAAATGGATGTCCGTTGCAGATCGGAGACACCCGGGAGTCTACTGAGCACACCCAAGTCTGCTGCCTTTGCAAGAAGCATGGTCAGAATGTCCATAACTATGAGGAGGAGCAGTGGCGAAATGGGATCCCCTTGACGAACTACTTTGGCATGAAAGAATTTAGGTCCCGGGGTACCGTTGACGATAACTTTTGTGCTGGCCGAGGATAGGAGAAATTGGATCCAGACCATCCAGCGCTGACTGAAACATTTCGCACGGAATACTTCAAACAGAAAAGGCCATGACAAGGAGTCAAATGCTCTAGCAATATCGAGTTTCAGAAGCACCGCAGAAATCTTCCTCGCGTTAAGGTTTTTTTTTTTTTTTGCGTGTGTCGCGTTAAGGTTTCTGGCCACTTGCCTAACAAGAGAAAATTATCATGAAGACATCTTCCTTTGATGAATGCTGATTGGTTGGAGTAAACAATGTCCTCCATCCTTGCCTAACAAGAGAAAATTATCATGAAGACACGTTGTTTATCCTTTGAGCCACAAAGAACTGGTACTCCAACCCTAGCCGCCCCTCCTCCTCACACCCCCACCTCCTCCCTTCCTCGCCGTCGCCTGAGGCAGCCGCCGGGCAAGCCCGGGGCGCCAAGGATGGTAGCGGCGGGGCCTCGGTTGCACTGGCGGAGCTAGGTTAAATCTTTTGGTGGGGCCAGACAGAAAATATAGATGTTTGGGGGGGGGGGGGGGCAAAAGTCTATATTTTTCCTAATCTTTCCTTCCATTTTTTTATTCTTTCACATATTTTACTCAGGCTGAGGGGCCATGGCCCCTGCAGCACACAACATAGCTCCGGCGCTGCTCGGTTGCCCTGCTTCTGCGTGTGGAACCCCGGATCTGGAGCGGCGGCTCCATTGGCAAGGCACGGACGACTAGCAGCCGTGCGGGCGGTGGATCCGGTGTCCCAGTCACGGGGGCGGCGGGATCCAGTGGTCGTTGGCGGCCAGCGGTGGCTTCTGCGGCGGTCGGTGCGCGCGATCTGGCGCCTCCCCTCCTCCCCTGCTCGGCGTGCGGGCCAGCCTGGTCGGGCCGCGCTTCCTCTTGGTCAGCGGTTCTGTACAGGAGGTGCTGCTGGTGGCGGAGATCTAGTTCGGGCGAAATCCCTGGCCGGCCATGACCGGCCGCGCCAACGGCGACGCCTGAGGGCGTCGTTCCCCTCCTTGGAGGCGTCGGTATGGACTGATCTCTCACTTCACCTTCCCCTAGGTCTCCCGGGCGAAAGCCCTAACTTTGTTGGGCGGCGACGGCGGCGCTCACGGCGCCGTTCCCTTCTTAAAGGCGCCGCTTTGGGAACCTTGGGGTTGGGTGGGGCTTGTGGGTGGTGGGCGACGGCGGTGGTGCGGCCCTATCCTAGCATGGATTTACGTCCGTTGCTTGGAGATGGACTCGCGTAGGTGGAGGTTGTCGGCTGGTGTTGTGGTGGCGTCAATGGCGGAGGAACTGCCAAGGCTCGCGTATAGGTGGAGGTCATCGTTTGGCGTCGTGGTGGCGTCGATGGCGGAGGACCTGCCAAGGTTGTCACCTCAATCTGCTCTGAAGATGGACTAGTGGAAGATGGAGGCGACGACACATGTGAGTGCGTCGGACCGGTTTGAGCCTCGGACCCAAATGGCTCAGTCGGGTCCTCCGACTTTAGATGTTAGGCTTAGGTGACAGGTCTAGGTATGTGGCCCAGCTTGCACCCCTTCATCAGTTGGATAGGATTAGCGGCAGATGTTGCCAAGATGGCGGATTCAGGCATATTGTTGTTATACTTTGTAAGGTTCTCGAGAATAATCAATAAAATGGCCGCATGCATCTCCCAGATGCAGAAGCCGGGGGTCATCCTCCTTTTCTAAAACAAAAAAAAAAAATCATTGGCCTTAGCCGGTTTGCCAAGATCTTCGCAAACAGCTTGGAGAAACTTTGTGGGAGGCTGATGGTGCAAGCTTCACATTTTGCTTCAGACAGCTCCTCCCGCTGCACCAGCAAGTCAGTTCAGCAGCAAACATGGGCTCCAGGGACAGCAGCAGCTTCAGAAACCCAGCAACACACACGATGGCTCTTCATGCAAGGTCATAAGCTTCAACTGCAGTCCATCTCCTGAAACTGGAAGGTCCCACCATCTTGCCATTCCAAACACAGCCATCACAGAAGCCCATGCACATTGCAGCGCCACTCTTACATGCAGTTTGGGCAGCCTGAGCAGCAGATCACTTGATTTGTGGCTGATTCTTCTGCAGATGTAAACGCCGACATGAGTTGCAGGAACCAAGAGTCATCCACAACGAAGCATGGCAGTACTTACAGTACCAACAAGCTCCAGGGAGACCGAATTTCCCATTCGATTTAGGAGCAAACTCTTCAGATGACTGGAATTGTAACATGCCATGGGAATCCTTTCTTAGGCCCTGTTTGTTTGGGCTTTTGCTTCTGCTTTTGCAGCTTTTCCACTTTTGCCAATAAGCCATAAAAGCTCCTAAATAGGTGCTTTTGGAGCTTTTTTGACTGTTGATGAATCATATTGGAAAAGCTGCAAAAGGAGAAGTAAAAGTCCAAACAAACAAGGCCTTAGCCCAACAGTCCATGCTGAGATGCCACATTACTAGATCAGTTTTGCTAGAACTCATCTAGATGAGATATAATTTGGTCTCATTCATCTTTTATAGCCATTGGATATGATGCTATAAGATGCGTGTGTGCTGACGTGGGTTGTATCTGTTCTTGTTTTTAAAGTGAATGAGACCAAATTATATCTCATCTAAATGAGTTCTAGGTACTCCCTTACTAGATACCTTGCCGTACATAGAATCAGAGGTGTGCGCCACCTTCATCTGTTAGCATTTCTGTCAGCAAAGATAGACAGCAGCTATTGTTTGTTCAGTTTTGTGTTAGATGCACTGTACATAGCGAGTTATATATACCCTTGTTAACAACAGAGCTAACAAAGAGAAGAATTGGTCCAAAAGTTAGGTACTTTTACATTTGGACCATCTATTGAAGATGCTCTAATCATATACAAACTTAAAAATGAATGTACTGTAGCAGCATATGTTCAGGTTGAGGGTACTAAATATGTCAAGGGGCATGTGTTTTTACTTTCTACATATGATTAATGATTAGATATATGATTAGACGTGCATTGCACATGCACACTTACTAGTGTTAGGAAATTAGAAATATTGGCGTGGGGAGGCTCACCACGTAACGCGCGTAAACGGTTCGCTCTAACCCCCAGTCTAGCGAACGATCCGATCCCACTAACCCATCTCTTCCTCCCCTCCATTCGCCCCACTAACCGCATTCGCTCATTCCTTCTCTTCCCCCTCTCGCTCTCCGCCCTTTAGCTTTGTCTTCGCCGACGATTCAAGCACGTTCAACCGCCGACATTGGGCTAGGGCTCAAAGTATGCTACTCCGCCTGCGCACGATAGTGTTGTCAGGGTAGGGCTTCCAAGCTATTGAAGTCATCACGATGGGGAGGGCCGTAGTGCTCGTCGGATTGAGTGCGGCAGCGGCGGCGAGCGTCGTGGCCACAGCCGCAAGAGGGCCATGGGCATTGGCCGTTTTTTTTTTTTGCCTTTTTAGTGTTGTGAAGAATTTGTTCTTCTGTGTGCAATTTTTAAAGCTGAATTTGTGTCAGTGAGGGCGAATGCCAAATTAGCTATTTGAGACATATTGATCCCAGCAGTTCTAGGGTCGTTGTTTTAGCTCATTTTGTTCTCTTGTTGGTCATTTTACCCCATCCTTTGCCACGTTTCCTTCTCTGCATAGCAGAGACTGGCCAATGGTCCAGTTTGTGTGTGACAGAGATTATTGCCATGCTCTGCAAATTTGATTGATCTAGAGTTACCATGATCAGATGTGGCTGATTGGGATTTTCCTGTGGTCCACCGATATTGTTCCTGTACATTTTGCCATGCCATGTTGTGTGTGCTCGAGGAACTTACCATGCTGTCCTGGTATTGTCATTACAGATTATGCCCTGGACTATATGTCTATTTTAGAGATTTGCCATGCTATATTTTTTCCTTTTGTTAATGCATATTGTCAAGGTCTCATGTGTTGTGTTGTTGGTGAATTTACCCCCTTTTTGCCGTGCTCTCATTATATCGTTACTTTAATTTTTCCATGGAATAATATGGCTGTGACACAGGTTTTCCAATGCTCTCCCATATGGTGGTGCAATGTAGATTTGCCATGGCTTCTTTATGTTTGTGAGGGTGATTTTCGGCGTGCTTTCATTACGTACCTAGTTTTATATTTTTGCCATCGAGCATTTGTGTGCACTACATATTTTTGGCATGCACTATTTTAATTTAATCACCTGTTAACGCAGAATTGCCATCGTCCAGTTATGTGTGTTCGCACAGTTTCCATTATATGATTGTGGTTACAGAATTGTTTTATGTGTTGGAGACCTTTTGCCATCAACTAATTTGTGTTAATCTTTCATGTGCAAATTTCATTTAAAGATGATTAGGAATGGCTCAGCTGACGATGATGACGATTTCATGGATATGAGAGGGGAGAGTGTCGCAATTGGCAGTCGGCCTTGAAAGGAGGCATTGATGCTTTTCACTCCCAATGTTGATGCTACTATTTACCTACCTAGTTGTTTCATGGCAATTTTGTTGTTGGTGTTTTTGTATACACCATGGCAATTTTTAGCCCTCATTTGCACAACCCATATGCTATTGTTTTTGCCATGTCATCCTATGATATATGTGATAACTGCACCTATTTAGCCACATCATGACATTTTCAATTTACTAACACCTGGCAACTTGGTCTAACGACTGGCGACAAATTGACCATTACTATCCTACCTTTTTCGGTTTTCTTCTTTCCTTTTCTTTTTCTTCCATTTTGGTCTTTTCTTCAGTTTTCTTCAATTTTTCCTTTCTATTTGTTGTTTCTTTTTCCCCTTGTTTTCTTTGTTGCTTTCTTGGGTTTTTGTTTCTTTCTTCGTTTTCACCGATTTTCTATGTTTTTTTTTTCTTTTTCAACACATGCCTACATTTTTTGTATGCATTAGGACCATTTTTTACACACCTTTAACATTTTTAAAATACATGATTAAACAAATTTCTAATATATGTATTGATGTCTATTTTTTCATACACATTATACATTTGTTCTTACACATGTAAAATAGTTTTTAAATAAATGTTTCATATTTTCCAAATACATGTTTAACATTTGTTCAAAAATGTCTTTTGAACATTTCATCAAATACATGTTTGTCATTTTTTTTAAATACACATTGGAATGTTTTTAATGATAAAAGCATTTTTTGTGAGCTATGCAAACTTTTTTTTGCATTGTACAATGATTTTTAGTGCGATGAATACACTTTTGAAACTTGTGAATATTTAAAAAAATGTAACACACATTCTTTTAATGAACAAATCATATTTTTTAATTAAACAAATGTTTTTTACATTGTATAACCATTTTTTTAAATGTCACATACATTGTTTCATGGACATTGTACATATTTCATATACATCAGAAAATATTTCTGTACATGTTGAACATTTTTCGAATACAAGATTAACACTTTTAGGGTTTATGTAAATTGCTTTTGTAATATGTATATTTAGAATGTTTTGAAATGTAAGAAAGGTTAAAAATAAGCAAAAAAATTGTGAACAAAAATTAAAAGAATAAACAAAATAAATAACATGACATCAGCATGATGATGTGACACGGTTACTAGGCCGACCCAATACATGCACCCTGCAGGCGAGCCATGGTAGCGCTCGCAGCACGCGGAACTAGCCACGCCCCAGCTAGGCAAACCCTTGCCCCTACACCCACAGCCCGGCTACGCCGCCGGGCATACTCCAACGCGTGCGCCTCCCTCCTCGTCGTCCCAGATTGACATTACTCGTCTTCGGTGCCATCCATGACTAGTACGTCGATCGTGGTAGCGCGACGGCGGGAGATCTGGAATGTATAGGAGGCTATGATAGAGGAAGGGCCGATTTGGCAGTGTTCGGGCAAAGCATCCACGGGAACATGAGGATGTGGGGTAGTGTGTGACGCCCGGATAATTAGGCTACAGTAATCCCATGTTAACGATGCCATGTCACCACAGTTACTGTTGTTAATCTCGCGTTAGTTCAAAACCGATTCAAATTCAAATTTAAACTAAAGACAAACACTAAAAGTTTTCAATCATTAAAACTAAAATGTTCTAAATGTGAAAATAAATGCAAAGGCTTATTGGCAAAGGAATCAACTTTTTATAAAATATTCAAATGCCCTTATTTAAATAAAACTGCAGCTTGGACAAATAAATAAATGCCTTCCTCAATTAATAAATTATTAATTAAGTTATTAATTGCCCAAAACTATTGGGGCAGTGGCATATTTATTAAAACTAAATTAGGTACAACTTTGGTATTTTACAAAACTATAATAAAAAAAACTAAAAGAAAACAGAAAAGAAATATAAACAATAGGTAAAAAGGGAAAATAGAGAAGTGGCACACTGCGCTTAGGCCTGCTGGCCACAGTGCGGCCCAGCTCACCTAAGCCACCATCGTCCTCCTCCTGTTCACCGCGCCTCGTGGACGACCCGAGCGCGTCCATGGTCGGGATTGCCACGCGCCAGCCATCCTCCGGTCCCCTGGTGGATAAGAGCACCCTGGCACCCCTCCCCCGAAACACTAGGACCCCACTTCCCCTTCCCTTGCGCGCTCTCTCCCTCGCTCTCCCATCTCGCCCCAAGGCCGCCGCCAAGATCCGTCATAGGCGCGGCCACCGTGCTCCCGGCGCCTCGCCGGCGAGTCCAACAGCTCTGCCTGCTTCCTCAACTCCCTCTCCGACCAAGGGTTCGAGCTCGGCGCCACCATAGCCCCGGGGATCGAGTTCTTCCTCGCCTACGGTCGCCGGTGCTCCTCCGCCAATTGCCGACGCCCTGCTGCTCCTACGCACTCACCGGGCCTACGTGAGCCTCCTCGGTGAGCACTGCGTCTTCCCCTCCGTTTTCCCCTTGCCGCGTAGCCTCTAGCCATGGCACCCGCCATGGCCGAGCCCACCGCCGCCGTTAGCTTCACCGCCGCACACGCTGCTACTGCCGCTTGTGTTCGAGCCCACAGACGTGCTCCTGGAGCTGCCAGGAGTCCAACGCACGCACGCCCGCAGCCCCTAATGCCCCTAGCTTCGGTTACGCTTTCGCCCGCACGAGGCTGCCGCTCAGCTCGACGCCGGCGACATCTCCGGCCACACCGGGACGAACCGCTGACACCACTAGATGCGCCTCTTCGCGCTCGTTCGAACGAGCCCAAGCACGCACGGATCCGTGCCCTGGGCACGTTTTCCGGTGAACTCCGGCGGGTCAGCGCCGTGTATTTGGCCGCCGGCGGTGAGAGCCGACCGCGCTGACCTGGGGCCACCCTGCTGGGTCACTGACCAGTGGGCCCGCCCCCCCCTTTGACCAGTTGACTAAGTCAACTATGATGACTAGGCGGGCCCTGTCTATGACATGTGGGTCCCGCCTGTTAAAATGATTTTTCATAAATAACTAAATCTGTTAATTAATTAAATTAATTAATTGAACACACTAATTAACCACTGATCAGTAGCCCCCCACTAATTAGATTAACTAGATTAAACTAACTCAGCTAATTAAACCACTGTTAATGACATGTGGGTCCCACTGGACCCACAGGTCAGGTTCGGCTCTGGTCGGCGGACTGTTGACCGCTGACGTCACCTCTACGTCATGCTGACATCACCAGACACTGTTCTGGATAATGCTGATTTGAAATAAATAAATAAATAAATTCCAAAAATGTTTAAAATCTTTAGAAAATCATAGAAAATAAACCGTAAGTCGGATGGAAAAACTTTGTACATGAAAGTTGCTCAGAACGACGAGACGAATCCGAATATGAAGCCCATTCGTCGGCCACATGTCCCTAGCGTAGCAAACATGCAACATTTCACCTCCGGTTCATCTGTCCGAAAACGCGAAACACCGGGGATACTTTCCCAGATGTTTCCCCCCTTCACCGGTATCACCTACTACCGCGTTAGGGCACACCGAATGCCGCGTATTGCCTTGTTACGCTTTGTGATTCTTTGTTTGCTCTGTTATTTATTGTGTTTCCTCTCCATTACTTCTTTTCGGTAGACCCCGAGACTGCCGGCGACCCCCAGTTCAACTACGGAGTTGACGACCCCTCTCTCTTGCCAGAGCAACCAGGCAAGCCCCCCCCCCCTTGATCACCAGATATCGCCTACTCTCCTCTATACTGCTTGCATTAGAGTAGTGTAGCATGTTACTGCTTTCCGTTATTCCTATCCTGATGCATAGCCTGTCTTTGCTACTTCTGTTGATACCTTTACCTGCATTCCTACTTGCATAGTATAGGATGCTAGTATTTCCATTTGTGGCCCTACATTCTTGTCCGTCTGCTGTGCTATACTATCGGGCCGTGATCACTTGGGAGGTGATCACGGGTATATACTATATACTTTATACATGATACATGTGGTGACTAAAGTCGGGTCGGCTTGTGGAGCACCCGCGAGTGATTCACGGATTGGGGGCTGGAAGGACCTTTGTCCCAACGGCCCTCTGTGTTTATCTTTGTGGCGGAGCGACATGGCAGGTTGAGACTGCCTAGGAGAGAGGTGGGCCTGGCCCTGTTCGGCGTTCGCGGATACTTAACACGCTTAACGAGATCTTGGTATTTGATCTGAGTTGGGTCGTTGACCTTATACGCACTAACCGCCACATGGGACAATTTATGGGCAACCGGCGTCGTGGTATCAGCCGAAGCATTTTGTGATGTCAGCGACTAAGCGGCGCGCGCCGGATTGGACTGGAACGCCACTAGGCTAGGTCTGCTTTCGGCCGCGTACGCAATGTGCAGGTGTGCTAAGGGCGATGGGCCCAGACCCCTGTGCGCTTAGGTTTAGACCGGCGTGCTGACCTCTCTATTGTGCCTAGGTGGGGCTGCGACGTGTTGATCTTTCACGGCCGGGCATGACCCAGGAAAGTGTGTCCGGCCAAATGGGATCGAGCGTGTCGGGTAATGTGGTGCACCCCTGCAGGGAAGTTAATCTATTCGAATAGCCGTGATCTTCGGTAACAGGACGACTTGGAGTTGTACCTTGACCTTATGACAACTAGAACCGGATACTTAATAAAACACACCCTTCCAAGTGCCAGATACAACCTGGTGGTCGCTCTCTAACAGGGCATTGAGGAGGGGATCGTCGGGTAGGATTATGCTATGCGATGCTACTTGGAGGACTTCAGTCTACTCTCTTCCACATGTTGCAAGACGGAGGCTGCCAGAAGCGTAGTCTTCGACAGGATTAGCTATCCCCCTCTTATTCTGGCATTCTGTAGTTTAGTCCACTGATATGGCCCTTTACACATATATCCATGCATATGTAGTGTAGCTCCTTGCTTGCGAGTACTTTGGATGAGTACTCACGGTTGCCTTGTTCCCCCTTTTCCCCCTTCCTTTACCCGGTTGCTGCGACCAGACGCTGGAGTCCAGGAGCCAGACGCCACCGTCGACGACGACTCCTACTACACTGGAGGTGCCTACTACTACGTGTCGGCCGCTGACGACAGCTATAGTTTAGGAGGATCCCAGGCAGGAGGCATGCGCCTCTTTTGATCTGTATCCCAGTTTGTGCTAGCCATCTTATGGCAACTTGTTTAACTTATGTCTGTACTCAGATATTGTTGCTTCCGCTGACTCATCTATGATCGAGCACTTGTATTCGAGTCCTCGAGGCCCCTGGCTTGTATTATGATGCTTGTATGACTTATTTATGTTTTTAGAGTTGTGTTGTGATATCTTCCCGTGAGTCCCTGATCTTGATCGTACACGTTTGCGTGCAAGATTAGTGTACGATTGAATCGGGGGCGTCACAAGTTGGTATCAGAGCCGACTGCCTGTAGGAATCCCCCTTCCACACTTCTTGGCCGAAGTCGAGTCTAGACGTTGCAAAAACTTTTACTAACATGGCTGTGTGTCTTACGGGCACACGTCGCCATTGGGTGGTAGTAGGATCTTTTATTCCTCGACCTATACTCTGGGACTCTGACATCTCTTCTATTCGGGTTAAACAATTTTACTAACTCGGACTCTAGGTTCTCGATAATACTTTCTCCCGGAGAGCCCCTTCAATCCAGATGATCGCCGGCTGCATCAGAAGATTTCAAAGATACTCTCCGATTTTCTCTCGAGACCTTGTGCCCGTTGCTTTTGCAATTCCTTTTCACCGAAGTATCCCTATGGATAAATACTTACACCTGTCGTGCTTACTTTTATTCTCAGTCGATCTTGTTATTACAAGATACCCCGAGAATATTTTGTGCCTACTGCCTTGCAGTTCTTTACCACCTGAATACCCCTAAGAATAATTTCTCACACTTTCCGAGTATCCGCTCATCCCAAGTTGTTCAGGTGCTTCACAAAAGGTCTTTGAAATACTATTCAATCCTCTGAAAATCTTTAGCAGCTTTATTGCTCTGCAAATACTTGTCTACTTGCATTATGGATGCTTCCCATATATCTAGCAATATTCGCTAGTATCTTTTGACACCGTCATTTTGATCCTATTGATTCAACATGTGCGCGAATGCACACAATCATCTATCAACCCTTCTAAATTATCTTTCCGGCTCAGCCGTCATTTTAACTAGAGCTGGTTATCAACCAATCAAATTGCCGTCGATTGTACCCCTAAGTCTATTCAGCTTATCCATCCTTGATCAGAGCATTTGCTCCTGACCCCTTGATTTGGAAATCATAATTACTTTGCTATTTAAACGTTGAATTATTCAGATGTTCTATAAACCGATGCATTTGCAATCTTTCTTCCTCTGATTGGGTATCGATACTCACATCAGCCCCATTGTGGATCGCCATATCCACTGTTGGATTATTATCCGACAGTGTCCTTCATAATTAATCACTTTGTGAGTTCTTTCTCCGATACATAATGCCTTTGGTAAATTGTATCCTCTGCTTGCTCAAGCATGCTCTACTTTCGAGCTGGTGATATTTACTATTGAAGTTTGTGGTATATGTTTCCACGATCCCCCGATGGGTTGAACCTATGCCTTCCATAATATGTGTGAACTCGAAAGTTTTCATGAGTCATACTATTCTGGTATTTTGCCAGATAAAATTTCAACACTGCAACTTCATCAAACGCGAGAAGTGAATGAAATGTTATGCATTGAAGAAGTGGGAGTCGACCTTGAACTTTGTGTTCAGGCCCATGGACCCGATGTGGAACTTATCATGGAAGCTTCTTGCAAAATATTTAATCATTTGGGTAATTCTTTCGGTGTCATTAAATTGGATCCCTTGCAGCTATGGTTCCGACCATGTTCTCCTTTAAATACCATTTCTCGTGCAAGTTTAAGCACTTGTCTTCTGCAGAGCAATACCCCAGTCCAACCTCTACTTTGATCCGTCGTCGAGTATTACCCCCTGGTATCTCGAGATTATCATGGAACTGCATAACCTCTTATGAGTTCTTCATCAAGTACTACATTCTCACGGATACCAAATTTTCACGGGCTCTGAGTTATTAAACACTCAAAGACACCGATAACTGAACCGAGTCCGCACTACGGTTCAACAACTCTTCAGTAATCTTCTTTAAGTAGAAGTTTGTACCCGATCATGTCATTCCTAGCCTGCTCTGCTATACCTATTCGTGTTGATTTTAACTGTGTTACTTGGTCCTTTTCCCCGGAGCAAAAATTTCGACGGTGAGCTAATCTTACGTCGATCTTCCTCGTCATATCATTACTCCTAGAACAACAAACTTGACTTTGAGTTTGTGTCGTACCCTTGGTTCCAATAACCTTTCGCATCATCATTCCTTTGACTTGATGTCATCGCAGATTGATTACACCTGCGTGAAATCAATCGACAATTGTGTCGTGATCATCATCAATATTTTGAACTCTTCCAGGATATTAATCAAATTCATGATGGGAAATACCATCTTTGCCCCTCGATGATCGTGTTATCATCGACCACATCCTTGTCTTCCCTCAACACAAACGTGTTCATGTTTTGGATTGAATCTTGAGTTCCTTGCTATCCAACATTTGTTCTTCACCTTGGAGTATTACCACGTCTTTTGTCAAGAATGTGGTGAGAATTTCACCACCTCTTAAGAATTCTTGATATAATAATACTTCTCACCATCTCCGTTCATTCCTTGGTCCCCGTATTGTTTTTAACCGGAATACCGACAATTGAGCTATGACGTGCGAATTCAAAACTTCTAGCAACCCTATTGCTTTGGAGTTAATGGGCGATAGTTTCATTCTAAGTCTTCCGATATTTGAATCACCATTCTAACATTGGTCGTGCAACCCAGCCCATATTTCGGGTGCACCTTTCAACCAATGTTTACTCGTGGATGTTCTCCTCGAGCATACATCATTATATCTTTTGATCTAACCAATGTTATCTCCTTGTTCACATAATTGTGGAAATCCATCTTGTTGAAATTCTTGATGAATTGTCGCTGAGTCAATCAGCCACCTCCTCACCTCTTCTTGATTTAATGATGAACTCTTGTTTTGGAACTCGCTTCCATAGTTCAATTCCCGAGAATCTTATGATGTCTTCTTGTCAATTCGTGTCGCACCTTTTTATCTCAGGATCTTGAGTCTGAGGTATCCTGACACCAATCAGATCTGAATATTGGTCAGATATGATGGTTGGAACATATTTCCAAGAGATATAATGTTGGTCTTTATATGACCCGGTAAGGTGATGTCATGCCTAGCACACCTGGCCGGAGGACCTATTGTTATAGTTACCTTTTTTTGGCAAGGTTAGTCATTCTTTCTTGAGGAAATTGTAAGACTTATTCTATAAATTGTTCCTGATGGATCCTTCGAGTATCCAAAATCCGATCTTTGCTTGAAAACCATGTCAATGCTATCTCGAAGCATGTATGTGGTACTCTAATTTTCAATAAGAACCTCTGAAGCACAAATGCTTAATTTTCCTTATTAATTACCCTAACACCTTTGTATGGGTAATGTCATAAAATTTCTTCCCCCTTTCCGAAAAAGTATTCTACATTATATCCTATCATGGATATCATGCTCTGCTTGTCCTTGAGAAGGATATACCCCTGAATTATGTGTTTAAACACATTTTCCTTTCCATTGTTCTGTTTAATCTGATAATCATATTTTCCTTTCCATTGTTTGATTTAACCACTCTTGTGCTCTATATTATCTAAGCAGTAATGATTCGCTGTTTATGTAAACAGCCTGGTGTATCACCTTGTCAGTAAGATCGTGTTACTATTGTTGACGACATTTCGGTAACCACTGATGGACGAGAACTTTGCCTATTGGTCCGCCTCGTTCAACGAGTAGGAAAGTGGTTCTCTTCATCCCTCGCCCTTGGTACCGACGTTGTTGCCGACATAACTGACATGCCACCCTCTGACATGCCTTGCTATCATGACCATGCAAGATGTCACCGCTCCTCCTACTTTTAACCCACATGGTGGGCCCATAACCCACAGTTCCACAGGATCGAAACCTGACTCTCCTATACACCCCCGGTTTCAAAAGTTATTCCTCGCACTTGACTTCGTATGTAGTTCGTGAGCCACCTGCCTAGTGATCAATTCTGTTATGAGACACAATACTTATTCCCGTTGCTTTGAACCCCTTTCACGCCTTGTAACAGACATCGAACGATTGCCTACCCGCTTGAAACTTCTCATGGTACCTACTTACTTTGCTCTCGATATTGTCTTAAATTTCAATTCGAGAGTTACTTTCCGCCACCTTCCTCGTTGTTGTCTACCAGATAGTCTACCCTGCAGAGGTCCATTCTTCCGATATACCCCCTTAATCTCTCGTTAGTATGATGAAGACTCCGAAGGAAGGATGGCCACTTCATCATGATGACCTAAAGCAGAAAAATGAATACATCAAGGAAAAGGATCAACCTCTTCGAAAGGGCAGCCAAGATCGAGAAGACTCATTAGGTTTTTCGCTACCAACACCTTTCCCCCCTTACTCCACCGCTTAAATCTCGGGACGAGATTTCTTGTAGTGGAGGAGAATTGTGATGCCCGAATAATTAGGCTACAGTAATCCCACGTTAACGATGCCACGTCACCACAGTTACTGTTGTTAATCTCGCGTTAGTTCAAAACCGATTCAAATTCAAATTTAAACTAAAGCCAAACACTAAAAGTTTTCAATCATTAAAACTAAAATGTTCTAAATGTGAAAATAAATGCAAAGGCTTATTGGAAAAGGAATCAACTTTTTATAAAATATTTAAATGCCCTTATTTAAATAAAACTGCAGCTTGGACAAATAAATAAATGCCTTCTTCAATTAATAAATTATTAATTAAATTATTAATTGCCCAAAACTATTGGGGCAGTGGCATATTTATTAAAACTAAATTAGGTACAACTTTGGTATTTTACAAAACTATAATAAAAAAAACTAAAAGAAAACAGAAAAGAAATATAAACAATAGGTAAAAAGGGAAAATAGAGAAGTGGCACACTACGCTTAGGCCTGCTGGCCACAGTGCGGCCCAGCTCACCTAAGCCACCATCGTCCTCCTCCTGTTCACCGCGCCTCGTGGACGACCCGAGCGCGTCCATGGCCGGGATTGCCACGCGCCAGCCATCCTCCGGTCCCCTGGTGGATAAGAGCACCCTTGCACCCCTCCCCCGAAACCCTAGGACCCCACTTCCCCTTCCCTTGTGCGCTCTCTCCCTCGCTCTCCCATCTCGCCCCAAGCCCGCCGCCAAGATCCGTCGTAGGCGCGGCCACCGTGCTCCCCGCGCCTCGCCGGCGAGTCCAACAGCTCTGCCTGCTTCCTCAACTCCCTCTCCGACCAAGGGTTCGCGCTCGGCGCCACCATAGCCCCGGGGATCGAGTTCTTCGTCGCCTACGGTCGCCGGCGCTCCTCCGCCAATTGCCGACGCCCTGCTGCTCCTACGCACTCACCGGGCCTACGTGAGCCTCCTCGGTGAGCACTGCGTCTTCCCCTCCGTTTTCCCCTTGCCGCGTAGCCTCTAGCCACGGCACCCGCCATGGCCGAGCCCACCGCCGCCGTTAGCTTCACCGCCGCACACGCTGCTACTGCCGCTTGCGTTCGAGCCCACAGACGTGCTCCTGGAGCTGCCAGGAGTCCAACGCACGCACGCCCGCAGCCCCTAGTGCCCCTAGCTTTGGTTACGCTTTCGCCCGCACGCGGCCGCCGCTCAGCTCGACGCCGGCGACATCTCCGGCCACACCGGGACGAACCGCTGACACCACTAGATGCGCCTCTTCGCACTTGTTCGAACGAGCCCAAGCACGCACGGATCCGTGCCCTGGGCACGTTTTCCGGTGAACTCCGGCGGGTCAGCGCCGTGTATTTGGCCGCCGGCGGTGAGAGCTGACCGCGCTGACCTGGGGCCACCCCGCTGGGTCACTGACCAGTGGGCCCGCCCCCCCCCTGACCAGTTGACTAAGTCAACTATGATGACTAGGCGGTCCCTGTCTATGACATGTGGGTCCCGCCTGTTAAAATGATTTTTCGTAAATAACTAAATCTGTTAATTAATTAAATTAATTAATTGAAACACTAATTAACCACTGATCAGTAGCCCCCCCACTAATTAGATTAACTAGATTAAACTAACTCAGCTAATTAAATTACTGTCAATGACATGTGGGTCCCACTGGACCCACAGGTCAGGTTCGGCTCTGGTCGGCGGACTGTTGACCGCTGACGTCACCTCTACGTCATGCTGACATCACCAGACACTGTTCTGGTTAATGCTGATTTGAAATAAATAAATAAATAAATTCCAGAAATATTTAAAATCTTTAGAAAATCATAGAAAATAAACCGTAACTCGGATGGAAAAACTTTATACATGAAAGTTGCTCAGAACGACGAGACGAATCCGAATATGAAGCCCGTTCGTCGGCCACATGTCCCTAGCATAGAAAACATGCAACATTTCACCTCCGGTTCATCTGTCCGAAAACGCGAAACACCGGGGATACTTTCCCGGATGTTTCCCCCCTTCACCGGTATCACCTACTACCGCGTTAGGGCACACCGAACGCCGCGTATTGCCTTGTTACACTTTGTGATGCTTTGTTTGCTCTATTATTTATTGTGTTTCCTCTCTGTTACTTCTTTTTGGTAGACCCCGAGACTGCCGGCGACCCCCAGTTCAACTACGGAGTTGACGACCCCTCTCTCTTGCCAGAGCAACCAGGCAAGCCCCCCCTTGATCACCAGATATCACCTACTCTCCTCTATACTGCTTGCATTAGAGTAGTGTAGCATGTTACTGTTTTCCGTTATTCCTATCCTGATGCATAGCCTGTCTTTGCTACTTCTGTTGATACCTTTACCTGCATTCCTACTTGCATAGTATAGGATGCTAGTATTTCCATCTGTGGCCCTACATTCTTGTCCGTCTGCTGTGCTATACTATCGGGCCGTGATCACTTGGGAGGTGATCACGGGTATATACTATATACTTTATACATGATACATATGGTGACTAAAGTCGGGTCAGCTTGTGGAGCACCCGCGAGTGATTCACGGATTGGGGGCTGGAAGGACCTTTGTCCCAACGGCCCTCTGTGTGGATCTTTGTGGCGGAGCGACATGGCAGGTTGAGACCGCCTAGGAGAGAGGTGGGCCTGGCCCTGTTCGGCATTCGCGGATACTTAACACGCTTAACGAGATCTTGGTATTTGATCTGAGTTGGGTCATTGACCTTATACGCACTAACCGCCACATGGGACAAGTTATGGGCAACCGGCGTCGTGGTATCAGTCGAAGCATTTCGTGACGTCAGCGACTGAGCGGCGCGCACCGGATTGGACTGGAACGCCACTAGGCTAGGTCTGCTTTCGGCCGCGTACGCAACATGCAGGTGTGCTAAGGGCAATGGGCCCAGACCCCTGTGCGCTTAGGTTTAGACCGGCGTGCTGACCTCTCTGTTCCTAGGTGGGGCTGCGACGTGTTGATCTTCGCGGCCGGGCATGACCCAGGACAGTGTGTCCAGCTAAATGGGATCGAGCGTGTCAGGTAATGTGGTGCACCCCTGCAGGGAAGTTAATCTATTCGAATAGCCGTGATCTTCGGTAACAGGACGACTTGGAGTTGTACCTTGACCTTATGACAACTAGAACCGGATACTTAATAAAACACACCCTTCCAAGTGCCAGATACAACCCGGTGGTTGCTCTCTAACAGGGCATTGAGGAGGGGATCGCCGGGTAGGATTATGCTATGCGATGCTACTTGGAGGACTTCAGTCTACTCTCTTCTACATGTTGCAAGACAGAGGCTGCTAGAAGCGTAGTCTTCGACAGGATTAGCTATCCCCCACTTATTCTGGCATTCTGCAGTTTAGTCCACTGATATGGCCCTTTACACATATATCCATGCATATGTAGTGTAGCTCCTTGCTTGCGAGTACTTTGGATGAGTACTCACGGTTGCCTTGTTCCCCCTTTTCCCCCTTCCTTTACCCGGTTGCTGCGACCAGATGCTGGAGTCCAGGAGCCAGACGCCACCGTCGACGACGACTCCTACTACACTGGAGGTGCCTACTACTACGTGTCAGCCGCTGACGACAGCTAGGAGTAGTTTAGGAGGATCCCAGGCAGGAGGCCTGCGCCTCTTTCGATCTTTATCCCATTTTGTGCTAGCCATCTTATGGCAACTTGTTTAACTTATGTCTGTACTCAGATATTGTTGCTTCCGCTGACTCGTCTATGATCGAGCACTTGTATTCGAGCCCTCGAGGCTCCTGGCTTGTATTATGATGCTTGTATGACTTATTTATGTTTTTAGAGTTGTGTTGTGATATCTTCCCGTGAGTCCCTGATCTTGATCGTACATGTTTGCGTGCATGATTAGTGTACGATTGAATCGGGAGCGTCACATAGTGTTAGTTTTTAAAAGTAAATAAAATAAAATGTGGTAGCGCTAGTTGTTCAGCCCATGCAATGGGGGCCCAGAAATGAGCCTGCACCATCGACTGGACTGAGTAGAAAAACTTTCCTTCTTCTTTAGAATGAGCCCAAGCCCACACCCTCAGGAATAGTTAATTCCATGCAATTTGTCTAAGAAAAGTCAATTCCATGCAAGACTTCATCTAGAAAGGAAAACTAATTCCATGTAATAGAAAAGGAAAAGTTTGGGTGATGCAGTAATAAAGTTCAGGTGTTCCACTCAAAAAACTAATTCCATGCAATAAAAAAGGCAAGTCCAACTGGATTTTCAACAGCTATGATTGATCCTCTCTCAAGTCTAGCTGGATTTTTAAGCGCTATGATTAATCATGTCTCTTTCTCCCATACTAGAAGGGCTAGGCGTGCTTTGCTGCATCGTTGTTGTTGTTGTTGTTGTCGTTGTCGTTGTCGTTGTCGTTGTCGTTGTCGTTGTCGTTGTCGTTGTTGTTTTTTAAAATGATTACTCACTCTGTTTCAAAATATAAGGTGTATTTTTAAGTCAAACCTTTAAGTTTAATCAAATTTATAAAGAAATATATCAAAATACATAATATCAAATCGGTATTTTTTGCTCTGAACTTGGTCAAAGCTAAATAAATTTGACTTTCCAAAAAAATAATACCCCTTATATTTCGTAACTAATGGAATATTTAGTTTGACGGGTGGGGAGATGATGGAGTGTGCTTTGTTTCTATTTATAATGCAGTGATTTGATATGCCTTTTGTGGTGTGGTTCAGTGTTATCCGCTAACCAACGAATATTTATATGGAGATATTTCTGCGTCGGTGACTGCATGTACTATATTGGTGTTATAGTATCACATGGTGACACTTATTTTCTCTAGGTGGTGAGAGGGTGCCTGGGATTGATATGTTTTTATAGGCCATTTGCTGCTGATTGATTTGAAAAATCATTGGCCCGGTCAAAATTATAAACCAAATCCAAAATTAAATGCATCAATTAAATGAAAGAGCTTCAGAACGGTAACACAGAGAATTAAAATAATTGAATGTGAGGGCCCTTGGGAAATTATGGGCCCGGTCAAAATCGGGCTGAACCATTGAAGACTTCAATTAGTTTCTGTTGGGGAACGTAGTAATTTCAAAAAAATCCTACGCACACGCAAGATCATGGTGATGCATAGCAACGAGAGGGGAGAGTGTGTCCACATACCCCGGTAGACCGAAAGCAGAAGCGTTAGCACAACGCGGTTGATGTAGTCATACGTCTTCACGATCCGACCGATCAAGCACCGAACGCACGACACCTCCGAGTTTAGCACACGTTCAGCTCGATGACGTCCCTCGAACTCCGATCCAGCCGAGCTTTGAGGGAGAGTTCCGTCAGCACGACGGCGTGGTGACGATGATGATGTTTTACCGACGCAAGGCTTCGCCTAAGCACCGCCTAATATATTATCGAGGTGGATTATCGTGGAGGGGGGCACCACACACGGCTAAGAGATCCAAGGGATCAATTGTTGTGTCTAGAGGTGCGCCGTGCCCCCGTATATAAAGGAGCAAGGGGGAGGCCGGCCAGCCTTGGGCCGCACCAAGGAGGGGAGGAGTCCTCCTCCTAGTAGGAGTAGGACTCCCCTCTTTCCTAGTCCAACTAGGAAAAGGAAGGGGGAAGGAAGGAGAGGGAAAGGAGAAGGAAAGGGGGGGGGGGCGCGCCCCCCTCCCTAGTCCAATTCGGACCCCCTATAGGGAGGGGGCGCAGCTGCCCCTTGTGGGCTGCCTTCCCTCTTCCCTATGGCCCATGTAGGCCCAATAGTCCCCCCGGGGTTTCTGATAACCCCCCAGCACTCTGATAAATGCCCGAATCACTCGGAACCTTTCGATGTCCGAATATAGTCGTCCAATATATCGATTTTTACGTCTCGACCATTTCAAGACTCCTCGTCATGTCCCCGATCTCATCCGGGAATCCGAACTACCTTCGGTACATCAAAACACATAAAATCATAGTATAACCGTCATCGAACTTTAAGCGTGTGGACCCTACGGGTTCGAGAACTATGTAGACATGACCGAGACATGTCTCCAGTCAATAACCAATAGCGTAACCTGGATGCTCATATTGGCTCCCACATATTCTACGAAGATCTTTATCGGTCAAACCGCATAACAACATACGTTGTTCCGTTTGTCATCGGTATGTTACTTGCCCGAGATTCAATCGTCGGTATCTCAATACCTAGTTCAATCTCGTACCGGCAAGTCTCTTCACTCGTTCCATAATACATCATCTTGTAACTAACTCATTAGTTACAATGCTTGCAAGGTTTATAGTGATGTGCATTACCAAGTGGGCCCAGAGATACCTCTTCGATAATCGGAGTGACAAATCCTAATCTCAAAATACGCCAACCCAAGAAGTACCTTCGGAGACACTTGTAGAGCACCTTTATAATCACCCAGCTATGTTGTGATGTTTGGTAGCACACAAAGTGTTCCTCCGGTAAAGGGAGTTGCATAATCTCATAGTTATAGGAACATGTATAAGTCATGAAGAAAGCAATAGCAACATACTAAACGATCAAGTGCTAAGCTAACGGAATGGGTCAAGTCAATCACATCATTCTCCTAATGATGTGATCCCGTTAATCAAATGACAACTCATGTCTATGGTTAGGAAACTTAACCATCTTTGATTAACGAGCTAGTCAAGTAGAGGCATACTAGTGACACTATGTTTGTCTATGTATTCACACATGTATTATGTTTCCGGTTAATACAATTCTAGCATGAATAATAAACATTTATCATGAAATAAGGAAATAAATAATAACTTTATTATTGCCTCTAGGGCATATTTCCTTCAGTTTTGAGGCTTTAAAAATTAATAAGCATGGTGTATAGTATAAAAGAATTGAATGAGATAGCTTTGGATTGCATGCTGCTTTTTTAAGAGGTTTTGGGTCATGTTAGAAGAGGACTTGGTTAAGGAGGTGTTGGAGGCCGTGAATAATTTTGTTATACCAGAGGGTTGGAATGACACGGTTATAGTGTTATTCCGAAGGTGGATAATCCAGAGAAAATATCGCAATTTCGGCCAATTTCTTTATGTAACGTTGTGTACAAGGTGGTCAGTAAAATGCTAGCTAAAAGATTGAAAGCTATATTACCAGAGGTAATTGGAGAATCCCAAAGTGCTTTTGTCCTGGGCAGATTAATAACTGATAATGTTTTGGTGGCTTATGAGAGTGTTCATAGAATAAAGAAGAAAAAAGGGAATCATGGTCTTTGTGCGGTTAAACTAGATATACACAAGGCTTATGACCGTGTGGAATGGTGTTTTCTTGAAGGTATCATGCTGAAGATGGGATTTGATGTGAGATGGGTAGGTCTAATTATGGCATGCGTTAAATCTGTGACTTATTCAGTGAGGTTTAATTCACTGGTAACAGAAAGGTTTACTCCATCTCGAGGCCTACGACAGGGCGACCCACTTAACCCATATCTATTCCTATTGGTGGCAGAGGGTTTTTCTATCTTACTTTCGGATGCAGAAGAGAGTGGAATTTGAGAAGGGGTGAAAGTTTGCCGAGATGCACCCTCGGTTTCACATCTTCTATTTGCCGATGATTCCTTGATTTTGATGAAAGCGGATGGGGTCAATGCAAATTCTTTAAGAGATGTTCTGCAATCATACTGTAGTGCGTCTGGACAATTGGTAAGTGAAGCCAAATGTAGTATATATTTTAGTCCAAATACAACAATTGCAAAAAGAGTTGAGGTGTGCACAACCCTTAATATTGTTGTGGAGGCTTTGACTGAAAAATACCTGGGTCTACCATTGTTGGTGGGGGTAGACAAGAGTGATAATTTCCAATACCCGGTGGATAGGATTTGTCAATTGGTGCAAGGGTGGAAAGAAAAAACTTTATCTATGGGGGGCAAAGAGGTTTTACTTAAAGCTGTAGCCCAAGCTCTTCCAACATATGCAATGTCTGTATTCAGGGTTCTGAAAAAAATATGCAAAGGAATCATGGATGCAATAGCGCAGTGTTGGTGGGGTGATGACATCAGTAATAAAAAGATGCACTGGTTTGCCTGGTGGAAGCTTTGTGTCCCAAAATCTCGGGGAGGGATGGGGTTTAGAGACCCTCATTGTTTTAATTTGGCGATGCTTGTGAAGAAAATTTGGAGATTACTAGAGGCACCAGATAGCTTGTGTGCAAGAGTTCTGAGGAGTAAGTATTATCCTGATGGTAAGATTCTTATTGCAAAAATTAAACCTGGTTCTTCCTTCACGTGGCAGAGTATATTGTCTGGTCTCAACACTTTAAATATAAAGGGGCGATGATACATCTCCGTCGTATCTATAATTTTTGATTGTTCCATGCCAATATTCTTTAACTTTCATATACTTTTGGCAACTTTTTATACTATTTTTGGGACTAACATATTGATCCAGTGCCCAGTGCCAGTTCCTGTTTGTTGGATGTTTTATGTTTCGTAGAAACCCAATATCAAACGGAATCCAAACGGGATAAAAACGGATGGAGAATTATTTTGGAATATTTGGGATTTTCCGGAGGAAGAATCAACGCGAAACGGTGCCCGAGGTGGCCAGGAGATAGGGGGCGCGCCCACCCCCCTGGGCGCGCCTGGCACTCTCCTGGGCCACCCGTAAGGCGGTTGATGCTCTTCTTTTGCCGCAAGAAAGCTAATTTTACGAGAAAAATATGGGCGAAAGATTCACCCCAATCGGAGTTACGGATCTCCGGATATAAAAGAAACGGTGAAGGGGCAGAATCTGAGAACGCAGAAACAGAGAGATAGATCCAATCTCGGAGGGGCTCTCGCCCCTCCCACACCATGGGAGCCAAGGACCATAGGGGAAACCCTTCTCCCATCTATGGAGAAGGTCAACGAAGAAGAAGAAGAGGAAGGGGGGCTCTCTCCCCCTTGTTTCCGGTGGCGCCGGAGCGCTGCACGGGGGCCATCATCATCACCGTGATCTTCACCAACACCTCCGCCATCTTCACCAACATCTCCATCACCCACCCCCATCTATATTCCGCGGTCCACTCTCCCGCAACCCGCTGTACCCTCTACTTGAACATGGTGCTTTATGCTTCATATTATTATCCAATGATGTGTTGCCATCCTATGATGTCTTAGTAGATTTTCGTTGTCCTATTGGTGGTTGATGAATTGATATGATTGATTTAATTTGCTTGTGGTTATGTTGCTGTCCGTTGGTGCCCATCATATGAGCGCGCGCATGGATCACACCATAGGGTTAGTTGTATGTTGATAGGACTATGTATTGGAGGGCTAGAGTGACAGAACCTTCAACCTAGCATACAAATTGATGCATACGGGATTGAAGGGGGGCCAATATATCTTAATGCTATGGTTGGGTTTTACCTTAATGAACATTAGTAGTTGCGGATGCTTGCTAATAGTTCCAATCATAAGTGCACAGAATTCCAAGTCAGGGATGACATGCTAGCAGTGTCCTCTCCCACATAAAACTTGCTATGGGTCTAGTAAAGTAGTCAATTGCTTAGGGACAATTCCACAACTCCTACCACCACTTTTCCACACTCGCTATACTTACTTTATTGCATCTTTATCTAAACAGCCCTACTTTTTATTTACGTGTTCTTTATTATCTTGCAAACCTATGCTATCACACCTACAAAGTACCTCTATTTTCATACTTGTTCTAGGTAAAGTGAACGTCAAGCGTGGGTAGAGTCGTATCAGTGGCTGATAGGACTTGAGAGAGTATTTGTTCTACCTTTAGCTCCTCGTTGGGTTCGACACTCTTACTTATCGAAAGAGGCTACAACTATCCCGTATACTTGCGGGTTATCAAGACCTTTTTCTGGCACCGTTGCCGAGGAGTCATAGCGTGGGGTGAATATTCTCGTGTGTGCTTGTTTGCTTTATCACTAAGTAATTTTTATTTTCTGTTCTAAGTTGTTCTCTATCTTTAGTTATGGATATGGAACACGAAATACCAAAAAAATTAGGTGTAGATGCTACTCATGGAGATGGGGAACCTCCTAAAACTTTCGATGCTCGTTACATGAAAGAAATTATGTACTACTTCAATAATCCTGAGAAAACCCCATTCAACTTTGTTATGGAAGACACGTTGGATCAAAATGAATACTTTAGGGATTGTCGCTTGACACAAAAAGGAAAACTATTATGGGATCAAATTTCTATATTACGTTGGTATGCTCGTCAACTATGCGCGATACATGATTATACTTGTTGCTCTAGGATGAAGGCTCCACACCTTCCCTTTTCATGCAAATTCAATGATGATAAAACCTTAGCTTCTTATGCTAATGGTGTATATGATTACTATGATGTGGAACAAATAGAAGAATTTGTTGCTTTTATGGGTGCTTATGAGATTGAATCTATGTTTAAAGCGTTTGACGATTTTGATGATTCAGTTTATAGACCAGAAAATTTTGCTATACTTAGATATTGCTATGAAAATTATGAATACAATTACAATATTAATGCATTTATAGAGAAAGTCTCCGCTGTCCAAGAAGAGACTAATATTTTACAGGAAGCTATGGAGGAAGAAATTGATGAAACTGTGAGATCATTGGATGAAAAAGATGATGAGGAGAGCGAAGAACAAAAGGAGGAAGAGCGGATTGATCACACGTGCCCACCTTCTAAAGAGAGTAACTCTTCAACTCATACATTGTTTAATTCCCCTTCGTGCTTACCGAAGGATGATTGCTATGATGATTGCTATGATCCCGTTGATTCTCTTGAAATATCCCTTTTTGATGATGCTTGCTATGCTTGTGGCCAAGATGCCAATATGAATTATGCTTATGGAGATGAACTTGCTGTAGTTCCTTATGTTAAACATGAAATTGTTGCTATTGCACCCACGCATGATAGTCCTATTATCTTTTTGAATTCTCTCGACTACACTATATCGGAGAAGTTTGTGCTTATTAAGGATTATATTGATGGGTTGCCTTTTACCATTGCACATGATGATTTTGATGAATATAATATGCATGTGCTTGCTGCTCCTACTTGCAATTATTATGGGAGAGGAACTATATCTCCACCTCTCTATGTTTCCAACACGATAGAATTGCAAGAAACTGCTTATACTATGCATTGGCCTTTACTTGGTGTGCATGAATTGTTCTTTTATGACATGCCGATGCATAGGAAGAGAGTTAGACTTCGTTGTTGCTTGATATATGTTACTTTGTGCTCACTACTAAATCACAAATCATTGTTAAATAAAATTGGCTTTGATATACCTTGGGATCCGGGTGGATCCATTACTTGAGCACTATATGCCTAGCTTAATGGCTTTAAAGAAAGCGCTGCCAGGGAGACAACCCGGAAGTTTTAGAGAGTCATTTATTTATGTTGAGTGCTTTCATATAGTCTAAAAACAAAAAAAATAAATAGGGGAACCCAAAACTTTTCAAAAAGGAAAGTGAAAGTGAGAAAGACAAGCATTGTTGAAGTGGGAGAGTTCCTTGAACTTTGTTCATGCTCACGAAAACTTTGTGAATCTTGATTACAACAACTTTTCATCAAAAATAATTATCCCCTTGTACAATTACATTGTATTATAAAAATAATTTGCTAAGGTTTGCCTTTAGGATGTTTACAATGCTTGTTGGTTTGTGCGGTGCAGGACAGAAACTTTGGCTGTAGAGCGCGATTTTACATTTTTAACTGGGACGTTAATTGGTTCTGATTCCTTTTGCACTCTCTTTCTATACAACTTTTTTATTTTTCTTAATTTTCGTAGATTTTTTGGGGTACCAGAAGTATGGTGGATGTTCAAATTTCTACAGACTGTTCTGTTTTTGATAGATTCTGTTTTTGATGCATAGTTTGCTTGTTTTGATGAATCTATCAATTTATATTAGTGGATTAAGCCATGGAAAAGTTATATTACAGTAGACACAATGCAAAAACAAAATATTTTGCAACAGTACTTAGAGTGGTGATTTGCTTTATTATACTAACGGATCTTACCGAGTTTTCTGTTGAAGTTTTGTGTGGATGAAGTGTCTAAACGAGGAGGTCTCGATATGAGGAAAAGGAAGAGAGGCAAGAGCTAAAGCTTGGGGATGCCTGAGGCACCCCAAGTAAATATTCAAGGAGACTCAAGCGTCTAAGCTTGGGGATGCCTCGGAAGGCATCCCCTCTTTCTTCAACAAGTATCGGTATGTTTTCGTATTCGTTTCGTTCGTGCGATATGTGCATGTCTTGTAGCGTCTTTTGCATTTAGTTTTCATTTTTATTTTTTGCACCATGCTGGTATGAGATAGTCCTTGGTTGATTTATAGAATTCTCATTGCACTTCACATAAATCTTTTGAGTGTGGCTTTATAGAATGCTTCTTGTGCTTCACTTATATCTTTTGAAGTTTGGATTGCCTATTTCTCTTCACATAGAAAACCGCCATTTGTAGAATGATCTTTTATTTCACTTATATTTGTTAGAGCGTGGACATATCTTTTGTAGAAAGAATTAAACTCTCTTGCTTCACTTATATCAATTTAGAGAGATGACAGGAACTGGTCATTCACATGGTTAGTCATAAAATCCTACATAAACTTGTAGATCGCTGAATATGATATGTTTGATTCCTTGCAATAGTTTTGCGATATAAAGGTATTAGAGTCATGCTAGTGGGTGATTGTGGATTGTAGAGACACTTGTGTTGAGGTTTGCAAGTCCCGTAGCATGCACGTATGGTAACCATTGTGTGACAAATTTGAAGCATGGGGTGTTTCTTTGGTTGTCTTCCTTATGAGTGGCGGTCGGGGACGAGCGATGGTCTTTTCCTACCAATCTATCCCCCTAGGGGCATGCGTAGTAGTACTTTGCTTCGAGGGCTAATAAACTTTTGCAATAAGTATATGAGTTCTTTATGACTAATGTGAGTCCATGGATTATACGCACTTTTACCTTTCGATCATTGCTAGCCTCTTCGGTACCGTGCATTGCCCTTTCTCACCTCGAGAGTTGGTGCAAACTTCGCCGGTGCATCCAAACCCCATGATATGATACGCTCTATCACACATAAACCTTATTATATCTTCCTCAAAACAGCCACCATACCTACCTATCATGGCATTTCCATAGCCATTCCGAGATATATTGCCATGCAACTTCCATCATCATCATATACATGACTTGAGCATTCATTGTCATATTGCTTTGCATGATCGTAAGATAGCTAGCATGATGTTTTCATGGCTTGTCCGTTTTTTGATGTCATTGCTACGCTAGATCATTGCACATCCCGGTACATCGCCGGAAGCATTCATATAGAGTCATATCTTTGTTCTAGTATCGAGTTGTAATATTGAGTTGTAAGTAAATAAAAGTTTGATGATCATTATTATAGAGCATTGCCCCATGAAAAAAAAGGGAAAGGCCAAAGAAGCCTAAATAAAAAAGGGGGCCAAAGAAGCCCACCCAAAAAAAGAAGAAAAAGGAAAAAGAAAAGGGGCAATGTTACAATCCTTTTTCCACGCTTGTGCTTCAAAGTAGCACCATGTTCTTCATATAGAGAGTCTCCTATGTTATCACTTTCATATACTAGTGGGAATTTTCATTATAGAACTTGGCTTGTATATTCCAACGATGGGCTTCCTCAAATGCCCTAGGTCTTCATGAGCAAGCAAGTTGGATGCACACCCACTTAGTTTCTTTTGTTGAGCTTTCATACACTTATAGCTCTTAGTGCATCCGTTGCATGGCAATCCCTACTCCTCGCATTGACATCAATTGATGGGCATCTCCATAGCCCGTAGATTAGCCGCGTCGATGTGAGACTTTCTCCCCTTTTTTGTCTTCTCCATATAACCCCCACCATCATATTCTATTCCACCTATAGTGCTATATCCATGGCTTGCGCTCATGTATTGCGTGAGGGTTGAAAAAGCTGAAGCGCGTTAAAAAGTATGAACCAATTGCTCGGCTTGTCATCGGGGTTGTGCATGATGGGAGCATTTTGTGTGACGAAAATGAAGCATGGCCAAACTATATGATTTTGTAGGGATAAGCTTGCTTTGGCCTTGTTGTTTTGAAAAGACATGATTGCTTTATTGGTACGCTCAAAGTAGTATTGTTTTTATGTCAAATGATAGACTATTGCTTTGAAACACTCGTGTCTTAATATTCATGCCATGATTAGACATATGATCAAGATTATGCTAGGTAGCATTCCACATCAAAATTATCTTTTTTATCATTTAACTACTCGAGGATGAGCAGGAATTAAGCTTGGCGATGCTGATACGTCTCCGTCGTATCTATAATTTTTGATTGTTCCATGCCAATATTCTTCAACTTTCATATACTTTTGGCAACTTTTTATACTATTTTTGGGACTAACATATTGATCCAGTGCCCAGTGCCAGTTCCTGTTTGTTGCATGTTTTATGTTTCGCAGAAACCCAATATCAAACGGAATCCAAACGGGATAAAACGGAAGGAGAATTATTTTGGAATATTTGGGATTTTTCGGAGGATGAATCAACGCGAAACGGTGTCCGAGGTGGCCAGGAGATAGGGGGCGCGCTCACCCCCCTGGGCATGCCTGGCACTCTCCTGGGCCACCCGTAAGGCGGTTGACGCTCTTCTTTTGCCGCAAGAAAGCTAATTTTACGAGAAAAATCTGGGCGAAAGATTCACCCCAATCGGAGTTACGGATCTCCGGATATAAAAGAAACGGTGAAGGGGCAGAATCTGAGAACGCAAAAACAAAGAGATAGATCCAATCTCGGAGGGGCTCTCGCCCCTCCCACGCCATGGGAGCCAAGGACCATATGGGAAACCCTTCTCCCATCCAGGGAGAAGGTCAAGGAAGAAGAAGAAGAAGAAGAAGGGGGGCTCTCTCCCCCTTGCTTCCGGTGGCGCCGGAGCGCTGTCGGGGGCCATCATCATCACCGCGATCTTCACCAACACCTCCGCCATCTTCACCAACATCTCCATCACCTTCCCCCATCTATATTCAGCGGTCCACTCTCCCGCAACCCGTTGTACCCTCTACTTGAACATGGTGCTTTATACTTCATATTATTATCCAATGATGTGTTGCCATCCTATGGTGTCTGAGTAGATTTTCGTTGTCCTATTGGTGGTTGATGAATTGCTATGATTGATTTAATTTGCTTGTGGTTATGTTGCTGTCCTTTGGTGCCCATCATATGAGCGCGCGCGTGGATCACACCATAGGGTTAGTTGTATGTTGATAGGACTATGTATTGGAGGGCTAGAGTGACAGAAGCTTCAACCTAGCATACAAATTGATGCATACGGGATTGAAGGGGGACCAATATATCTTAATGCTATGGTTGAGTTTTACCTTAATGAACGTTAGTAGTTGCGGATGCTTGCTAATAGTTCCAATCATAAGTGCATAGAATTCCAAGTCAGGGATGACATGCTAGCAGTGGCCTCTCCCACATAAAACTTGCTATCGGTCTAGTAAAGTAGTCAATTGCTTAGGGACAATTCCACAACTCCTACCACCACATTTTCACACTCGCTATATTTACTTTATTGCTTCTTTATCTAAACAGCCCCTACTTTTTATTTACGTGTTCTTTATTATCTTGCAAACCTATGCTATCACACCTACAAAGTACCTCTAGTTTCATACTTGTTCTAGGTAAAGCAAACGTCAAGCGTGGGTAGAGTCGTATGAGTGGCCGATAGGACTTGAGAGAGTATTTGTTCTACCTTTGTCTCCTTGTTGGGTTCGACACTCTTACTTATCGAAAGAGGCTACAACTATCCCATATACTTGCGGGTTATCAAGACCTTTTTCTGGCGCCGTTGCTGGGGAGTCATAGCGTGGGGTGAATATTCTCGTGTGTGCTTATTTGCTTTATCACTAAGTAATTTTTATTTGCTGTTCTAAGTTGTTCCCTATCTTTAGTTATAGATATGGAACATGAAATACCAGAAAAATTAGGTGTAGATGCTACTCATGGATGTGGGGAACCTCCTAAAACTTTCGATGCTCGTTACATGAAAGAAATCATGTACTACTTCAATAATCCTGAGAAAACCCCATTCAACTTTGTTATGGGAGACACGTTGGATCAACGTGAATACTTTAGGGATTATCGCTTGACACAAAAAGGGATACTATTATGGGATCAAGTTTCTATATTATATTGGTATGCTCGTCAACTATGCATGATACATGATTATACTTGTTGCTCTAGGATGAAGGCTCCACACCTTACCTTTTCATGCAAATTCAATCATAATAAAACCTTAGCTTCTTATGCTAATGGTGTATATGATTACTATGATGTGGAACAAATAGAAGAATTTGTTGCTTTTATGGGTGCTTATGAGATTGAATCTATGTTTAAAGTGTTTGACGATTTTGATGATTCAGTTTATAGACCAGAAATTTTTGCTATACTTAGATATTGCTATGAAAATTATGAATACAATTACAATATTAATGCATTTATTGAGAAAGTCTTCGCTGTCCAAGAAGAAACTAATATTTTGCAGGAAGCTATGGAAGAAGAAATTGATGAAACTGTGAGCTCATTGGATGAAAAAGATGATGAGGAGAGCGAAGAACAAAAGGAGGAAGAGCGGATTGATCACCCGTGCCCATCTTCTAATGAGAGTAACTCTTCAACTCATACATTGTCTAATCCCCCTTCGTGCTTACCGAAGGATGATTGCTATGATGATTGCTATGATCCCGTTGATTCTCTTGAAATATCCCTTTTTGTTGATGCTTGCTATGCTTGTGGCCAAGATGCCAATATGAATTATGCTTATGGAGATGAACTTGCTATAGTTCCTTATGTTAAACTTGAAATTGTTGCTATTGCACCCACGCATGATAGTCCTATTATCTTTTTGAATTCTCTCGACTACACTATATCGGAGAAGTTTGTGCTTACTAAGGATTATATTGATGGGTTGCCTTTTACCATTGCACATGATGATTTTGATGAATATAATATGCATGTGCTTGCTGATCCTACTTGCAATTTTATGAGAGAGGAACTATATCTTCATCTCTCTATGTTTTCAACATGATAGAATTGCAAGAAACTGCTTATACTATGCATTGGCCTTTACTTGGTGTGCATGTATTGTTCTTTTATGACATGCTGATGCATAGGAAGAGAGTTAGACTTTGTTATAATGTTATAGATATAGGGAGTATAATGTTATAGATATAGAGGATACACTCTCTTCTACCTATACTGTGTGTGTGTCTCGCAGAGTGCAATATTAATCTTGTGTTTTTTTGGAACGAAGACGCTAAAGCGTCCGGCTTTAAATTAATAAAGCCCATAAGGCAGCAGGTTCAAACACTTACAAATTTAGCATACTAAAGAAAGTATCAATGGTCCACGACCAGCATGGGGTAGGACATAAGGTTCATCGCGACATAAATATTACAGCCATCCAAACAGATCATCGCAACGACCTAGATAACAGACTTGCCACAAAAGTCACTCCAAAAACATCTTCAGCTTGCCGGATCTTGTCTTGCCTGCGCCTGAATCGCCTTGATGCGCGCCATGGCTTCTGACATGCGCTCAGCATCGCGCTCCTTCCCCAAAGGGGTCCACATCTACAAGAATAGGTGGCATTTGAAGATCACGTCTACAGGATGGTGAGGAAATTTTTTCTCGATCGTAATCTTGTTAAGCCTCGTCCAAATAGCCCATAGCAGCGCCCCTACGCAACGCCAAGCTATTCTACTTGTAATCCCTTTTGTGGACTTGACGATGAAGACTAGTTGGTGCCCCGAGGCAGGGTTCCAGTCCGTGTGGAAGGCCTCCTAAACCGCACTCCATGCGAACCTGGCCAAATGGCATCTAAAAAATACATGGTTCGCATCTTCGCCTAGTCCGCAAATCGAGCAAGTACCGTCAGCCGGACCATTTCGTTTGGCCACATTAATCTTGTGTTCCAGATTCAATTCGACTCCGTCCTCTCAAAACAAACGCATGCACCTATGGAGGGGAGAAGCGCTCTCTGCTTCCTCGTCGTGCTCACCCTTCTAGCAGCAAGCCCCGCTCTTGCAGCAGGTACTCGATTGCCTTGCCCTTCTCTTTTCCATCTCCCTTCCACGGAAAGAGATCTCCTGCTAACTACGTCCATCCATCCATGTATTTCTTTCCGCGTAGAGAGATGCGAGCAAGAGCAAATCTTCTCCCTGATATGCATGGACTGGCTGTGCGCGCAGGAGTGCGCCAGCCAGAACCCGGACATGAGGGTCAAGGCGGCCTACTGCATCGCCAAGGGGGTCAAGCGCTATTGCCACTGTACCATGTGCTATAAGTAAGAACTAGGATGTGGTTAGAGAGTAGTAGCTGCTAATAAATTTACAGTTCGAGATGTTCATCTGTATCGCTCATGGCAATGATGTTGCTGGTATGTTTCCACTTGATCGCTAGTTCTAGGTGTGATGACCATGTTGTTGTGTTGCGTTTTACTTTACCTCTCATGCCTTGGTTGTATATTGGTTGAATTCTTCACCGCTCCTCGCATCCCTATCTCTATATCCATCTCTACTCGCTATCTCTATATCTCTATCTATATGTATTAATGTAATAGAGCGAGTTGCTTAGATCCAACAAATCTCACCCATCTCTACGTCCTCAATCGTTGGGTGCGAAACATGGTAACCAATCACTAGCCAATATTTGGCCTTTGTCAAATTTTAGCATCCCGGCCTTTGGCATCAAACAAAAAATGCTCATTCTCCCTTAAATGTCAATTATTTTTACTGTTACAAAAGGAGTAAGTGCAGACATTCAATGCATCTTGTTGATTTAACGGCCTATATTTCCTCGACTTTTAATACGAAGCATGTCTAGCATGCTCAATGTTATCATTATCATTAAGTTTGTAATTATTACTATCCAATTATTATTCTCATAATTATTACTTTCCCAAAATTATTACTAGCCAATTATTGCCCATCTACCGTACTTGAAATACATAAGGTTCAATTCAATCATCGATTCACAAAAAAGGATCCTCTTTTTTTGGAGAAAATGGGAATTGTATTCCATAACTACAGGGTTACAATCAAGATGCAGAAGTTATTCAAGCACTACTAGGGAAAACCCTAGTAGTAGCGCGGGTTTTGAGGCTATCAGCAGCGCGGGCAGCCGCGCTTTTACTACGACACTACAGCTAACTGTTAGTAGTAGCGCGGTCTGCACCCGCGCTACTACTGTTGACTATATCAGCAACGCTTTTCTGAAATGCGCTACTACTAGTTAGTTGTAGCGATTTCCTAGCCCCTCGCTACTGCTATATCTTTCATCATTTTCCCCCGCTTCCTGCCCCGTTTCAGTTTCAATAAACTGCAATTTCCAGATACTACTACTAGATATCAATTTCATAAAGCATTATAGGTACTAGGTAGTACTCCCTCCGTTCCAAATTACTCGTCGTGGTTTTAGTTCAAACCACGACGAGTAATTTGGAACAGAGGGAGTACTAGATAACAATTTCATGTATAGTCAACATGCATCCTCAAGCAGTACAAGGTCATATCGACGACGATCATCATATGCAGTTCTAGATGATATCGACGACGATCATCATATGTAGTTCTAGATGATATAGCCACACACACATATGTAGTTCTAGATGATATCAAAGACGATCATCATCCTCAAGCCTAGGCGGTGGGTGTTCCTGATAGTAATTAGGATGGCCTGTCCAACACGAAGATTCTTGCCATCGAGGAATCTCTTCCACCCAACCGAGTTTAAGTGTGTGCGACCGTCCGTGTCCACGCCGTAAGTACAGGTTGTGGCGGAGCCCCTTGCGGTAAGGCGTAGTCCAGCTGAGCCTTCTTCATCAGGCTCGATACCATAACTCACCGATAGGCTCTTTGCCAATTTCTGAATAAGAAAAACATATCAATTAATAAAAAGCCTCGCACATGGTCTTGCAAATAGGGACATATGGATTATCTACACTATTAATAGTTCCTTAGATTCTACACTAATAAGCATGTGATGGAACTCTACACTAAAGCATATCATCGACTAGATTCCACCCAACATATCATTGGACTCTACACTAAGCATATCATCGGATGATTTGCATTTGTAAGTATAACATACCATATCATGTCGATCGATCATGGTACTGTTGGAAATATGCACTAGAGGCAATAACAAAATGGTTATTTTTATATTTCTTTGTTCATGATAATTGTCTGTTATTCATGCTATAATTGTGTTATCCGGAAATCGTAATACACGTGTGAATACATAGACCACAACATGTCCCTAGTGAGCCTCTAGTTGACTAGCTCGTTGATCGACACATAGTCATGGTTTCCTGACTATGGACATTGGATGTCATTGATAACGGGATCACATCATTAGGAGAATGATGTGATGGACAAGACCCAATCCTAAGCATAGCTCAAAGATCGTGTAGTTCGTTTAGCTAGAGCTTTTCCAAATGTCAAGTATCATTTCCTTAGACCATCAGATTGTGCAACTCCCGGATACCGTAGGAGTGCTTTGGGTGTGCCAAACGTCACAAAGTAACTGGGTGACTATAAAGGTGCACTACGGGTATCTCCGAAAGTGTCTGTTGGGTTGGCACGAATCGAGACTGGGATTTGTCACTCTGTATGACGGAGAGGTATCTCTGGGCCCACTCGGTAATGCATCATCATAATGAGCTCAATGTGACCAAGTGTCTGGTCATGGGATCAAGCATTACGGTACGAGTAAAGTGACTTGCCGGTAATGAGATTAAACGAGGTATTGGGATACCGACGATCGAATCTCGGGCATGTAACGTACCGATTGACAAAGGGAATTGTATACGGGATTGCTTGAGTCCTCGACATCGTGGTTCATCCGATGAGATCATCGAGGAGCATGTGGGAGCCAACATGGGTATCCAGATCCCGCTGTTGGTTATTGACCGGAGAGGCGTCTCGGTCATGTTTGCATGTCTCCCGAACCCGTAGGGTCTACACACTTAAGGTTCGGTGACGGTAGGGTTGTAGAGATATAAGTATGCAGTAAACCGAAAGTTGTTCGGAGTCCCGGATGAGATCCGGACGTCACGAGGAGTTCCGGAATGGTCCGGAGGTAAATAATTATATATAGGAAGTGAAGTTTCGGCCATCGGGAAAGTTTTGGGGGTTACCGGTATTGTACCGGGACCACCGGAAGGTTCCCGGGGGTCCACCGGGTGGGGCCACCTATCCCGGAGGGCCCCATGGGCTGAAGTGGGAAGGGAACCAGCCCCTAGTGGGCTGGTGCGCCCCCCTTGGGCCCCCCCTGCGCCTAGGGTTGGAAACCCTAGGGGTGGGGGGCGCCTCCACTTGCCTTGGGGGGCAAGCCACCCCCCTGGCCCCCCCTTGGAGATCCCATCTCCTAGGGACGGCGCCCCTCTAGGGGGCCTATATAAAGGGGGGGAGGGAGGGCAGCCGCACCCATGCTCTTGGCGCCTCCCTCTCCCCTTGCTACACCTCTCCCTCTCGCAGAAGCTTGGCGAAGCCCTACCGAGATCGCTGCTGCATCCACCACCACGCCGTCGTGCTGCTGGATCTTCATCAACCTCTCCTTTCCCCTTGCTGGATCAAGAAGGAGGAGACGTCTTCCTCAACCGTACATGTGTTGAACACGGATGTGCCGTCCGTTCGGCGCTAGGATCTCCGGTGATTTGGATCACGACGAGTACGACTCCCTCAATCCCGTTCTCTTGAACGCTTCCGCTCGCGATCTACAAGGGTATGTAGATGCACTCCTCTCTCGTTGCTATATGAACTCATAGATTGATCTTGGTGAAAGCATAGAAATTTTTTATTTTCTGCAACGTTCCCCAACAGGTACTTGTCAGGTGGGTCACGAATGGCACCCCGACAAAGTCAACACGTGGCGGAATTATGTCCCATAGGTTTCACACCTCCTCCTCGCTCAGCCTCATTCTTTGAGCTACGATGGCTTCATGAAGTGGGTCCTCATCATCTTCATCGAGTGGGTCCTCATTATTTTCATCATCTTCGTAATCTTCATCATCTTCCACCAGGTTGATATAAATGACAGCTAGCTTAATTGGGTCTTTCTGCTCTGAAGGAGAAGCTGATCAACTCACCACCAGTAAGATGCATGCGGGCGAGGAAACGGGCCCATCCATCTCCTCCAATCTGTGACATATTGCATCCTTTCTCGACCTCCATAGTGTACGGCCCCCCAGGAGCCTCAAATGTCACAGTGTCTCCTGTCAGCTTGTTGAATTTCAACCTCACATTGCATGGGATGATATGTGTAAAGAAAGCAAAATGACACAATGTAGTAATGCCAACACTAAAAAAATAGTTGTTACATTTCATACAATTTCTTACCGCGGCATGACGAAAACTCGGCTGGAAGTAGATGTCGAACAGCTTATCAGTTGCAAGGCTGCCGGCGCACCTTGACTTGCACAATCGACATGGTGGTGGTGGTGGTGGCGCCATTTTCCTAAAGCAATATGAGCAAGGATTAACGATCCACTTCACAGGAAAGAAAAATAATTATTAAATCAAAATGTTCTATAAATCAACTAGCCTATTAAATCAACTTGCCTACTAAATCAACTAAATCAAAATGTTCTATAAATCAACTAAATCAACTAGCCTATTAAATCAACTTGCCTACTAAATCAACTAAATCAAAATGTTCTATAAATCAACTAAATCAATTAGCCTACTAAATTAACTTGCCTACTAAATCAACTAAATCAAAATGTTCTAAATCAACTAAATCAACTAGCCTACTAAATAACTAAATCATATGAACTAAATCAAAATGTTGCATATGAACTAGCCTACTAAATCAAAATGTAGCAGGGAGGAGGGGTTGTGGATGGAGGAGGGAGGAGGGAGGAGGGAGAAGGAGGGGTGTCGGTGTCAATACCGGCGGATCTCGGGTAGGGGGTCCCAAACTGTGCGTCTAGGCGGATGGTAACAGGAGACAAGGGACACGATGTTTTTACCCAGGTTCGGGCCCTCTCGATGGAGGTAAAACCCTACTCCTGCTTGATTAATATTGATGATATGGGTAGTACAAGAGTAGATCTACCACGAGATCTGAGAGGCTAAACCCTAGAAGCTAGCCTATGGTATGATTGTTGTTCGTCCTACGGACTAAAACCCTCCGGTTTATATAGACACCGGAGAGGGCTAGGGTTACACAGAGTCGGTTACAATGGGAGGAGATCTACATATCCGTATCGCCAAGCTTGCCTTCCACGCCAAGGAAAGTCCCATCCGGACACAGAACGAAGTCTTCAATCTTGTATCTTCATAGCCCAGGAGTCCGGCCAAAGTATATAGTCCGGTCATCCGGACACCCCCTAATCCGGGACTCCCTCAGTAGCCCCTGAACCAGGCTTCACTGATGACGAGTCCGGCACACAGATTGTCTTCGCATTGCAAGGCGGGTTCCTCCTCCGAATACTTCATAGAAGATATTGAACACAAGGATAGTGTCCGGCTCTGCAAAATAAGTTCCACATACCACCGTAGAGAGAATAATATTTGTACAAATCTAATCTGCTGACGTATTCCGCAGCGTGACATCATGCCACGGCTAAGCCTTTATTCGAATCGTTTTACTGTCCCACCTCAGCGTGTTTAGCGAGGTGGTTTCCTTGGCACGTCTTGTCGAAGCAGAGATCGTGTCCCCTTATTCCGGGATTCTCATCAATACGAGCGTGGGTAACCCAACCGTGCCATTAATCACGGCGCTTGGGAGATAAGCGAGTTTTACCAGGCTGGTGGGGGTACATAGTTTCGTCCGCCCATATAAGGGGATAAGGATCCACCCTTCCCATCTACACCTTCTTCCTCCTTTGCTTATCCATTTCCGCGCACTCGAGCTCCAGCGCCCAAGTCCGCACTTCCCACCTCAACCTTCTCCAGCCATGTTCGGAGTGGGAGGCAGGTGGATGGCCTCCTCCGTCACGGAGGGGCACATCAAAAAGTTGAGGAAAGCCGGATACTTGTCCAACGACATTGCGCACCGGCTCCCAGACGAGGGGCAGCTCATCCCCACCCCCAGGCCCCATGAGAGGGTGGTGTTCCTCCCCCATTTCCTCCGCGGACTAGGCTTCCCACTCCACCCATTTATCCGGGGGCTCATGTTCTACTATGGCCTGGATTTCCACGATCTGGCCCCAAACTTCATCCTCAACATCTCGGCGTTTATCATCGTGCGCGAGGTCTTCCTCCGCATCAAGCCCCACTTCGGCTTATGGCTGAAGATCTTTAATGTCAAGCCGAAGGTAGTGGGCGGCCAGCAGGCGGAGTGCGGAGGCGCCATGGTTGGCAAGATGCCCAACGTCATATGGCTCGAGGGCTCCTTTGTGGAAACCATCAAAGGGTGGCAATCGGGGTGGTTCTACATCACCGAGTCGCGTGACCCTGAATGGGCAGCGGCCACCGAATTCCGATCTGGCATCCCCACACGGCTCACCTCCTGGAAAGAGACGGGCCTGTCGTGGGGTAATTTGGGAGAGCTAATCGGACTCCAAACCTGCGTGAAAGACCTGATTGACAAGAAGGTTAAACTTGTCACCGTAGTCCAGGTCATGCTCTTCCGCCGGATCCTCCCGTATCAACGACGGGCTTTTAACTTGTGGGAGTTCGACCCGGCCCAACACCAAACTTTGTCCAGGCTCTTTGACACAACGCACGAAGATGCCTGGAAGGTGCTATTTAAGGGCACCGAGGTTCCCCCTCCCATTACCGAGGATCGCGGATTCTGCGCGAAGAGCCAAGCCAACGTGGTAAGCTTGTTTTACCCATTACAGGGTACTTGTTTTTCATAGTTTGACTCTATGCGGGATCTAAGCTCCCATTCCTTTAACAGGACTGGCAGAAGAAGTCCGGACAGATCGACTGTCTGGCTCCTTTGCCTGAAGGCCCAACAGATGCCCGCTTGGCGAAGCTGCTGGTCCCGACACCTCACATGGTGCCGGAGAAGAAGGCCACGGGAACTCGAAAGAGCTCCCGGCGCCTGGTGGTGTCGGATTCATCGCCCGACGACTCCGAAGCGCACTCCTCCCACGAAGACGAGGAGGAGGAAGAAGAGGCCTCTCCCCCTCCAATGGGGGGAGGAAAGAAAAGGAAGGCCACCCCAACTAGGGGGGCCAGAGGGTCCAAGAAGGGAAAGACCCTTCTCCCGGACTACTCCACCAACGCCGACGACGGTGAAGAGGAGTGGCCATCCAGGGCCAAGCCCCTGGCAAAATCGTAAGTATCCGGATACCAGAATAACTCATGGTGTTCCTTTACTGCACAGTATCTTCTAACGCTGAACATAATCATGCAGTCCGCCTAAGGCCCGGCTCGACGCTTTGTCAAGCGGATCCCTGGATTCGTCGGATGTGAATAGTCTTTCACTCCCGACTGCTACCTCCCCTCGCCCCACGGACGATGCCGAGGTGGAGTCCCAAAAGGGGCCGAGCCAGGAGAGGGTAGCCCCGGAGGCGCCGCAAGGCGACCTTCTGGACTCCAGGCACAAAGGGGATAAAACCCCAAAGGGCTCTAAGTCCGGCCCTGGGCCGGACACCGCACCGGAACCTTCAGTGGTTCCGAAGTCCGGCAGGCGGCCCCCTCGTAAGAAGGGCAAGCCTACGACGCCGGTGACCTCCGTCCAACTGGAGGCACCGGATAATTTGCTGGAGGTGCTTAACGGCGCCTCCATCGACGAGGAGCACCGCACTATTATGAGTGCGGTGATCCGGAAGGTTCAGTCCGCCAAGAGCGAGCTGACGGAAGCCTGTGGTAGCCTTCTAACAGGCTTTGAGGTATGTATTTAAGACATGTAAAAATATTACCGCATAGACAGTAGCCCCTGATGCTCAGTTTGGTGTTCGGAAAGAAAAGCCGGACTGAGGATCTAAAAATATATACGCAGGTGTCTAACATAAATATGTCAATATGGGAATGCAGGCTGCGCTGCTGACCTCTGCCGCACTGACTGCGGAGGTCGATGCATTGAAGCAGAGCGGTCCGAGAACGAGCTCGGCCTTGCCAAGAAGCAGCTCGAGGACAAGGAAGGTAAGTAGTACCTGATGTTAGTATATAAAAAATACCTGGTTGCAAAAAATGACAGGACCAACGTGAGTGTTACAGGGGCCACAACCGAGGTGGCGACCCTGAAAGAAGCGTTGTCCAAGGCCGAAGACAATGCGGCCGTGGAGCGCACTGAGCGAGAAAAGCAGGAGGCGCGGGTGGCGGAGCTGCGGCAAGAGCTCCACGCTCTTGTGAAAAAACACGAGAGTTTGGAGCTTGACTCAAAGACTCGAGAGTCCGAGCTTGCCTCGGCCCTTGAGAGCGCCAAATCTGCCAAGGCCGAAGCCCAAAAAGCCCTCCAGGAAATTGAGGCGATGAAGAAGATAGCGGCGGGTAAGGCATTCTTTATGCAAAGCAAGCACGTGAAAGTGAATTACTTATTACTTACCCGAGTCCGGAGCTCTCCAGGAGCATTCGCAGATCTGCCCCGCAGTGTGTCCGACGCTGCCGCATTCTACCGAGCCGAGGAAGGGAGCTCGATGGAGAAGGTGTTCTGGTCCCAATATTGTGAGGCCAGACACCCGGTGCCCTTGAGCGACCAGCTGAAGCAGGTGGTTGAGCTTCATAAGGTAGCCGAACATGCCATGAAGGGCCTTATAGGCCGGCTATGGCTTGGGGAGGTCCTGTCTGGGAGCTACTTTGGGCTGGTGAGGCGGCTGGTGGATGCCTGTCCATGGCTTGAAGTCATCAAGTGCTCCGTATGCATCGAAGGCGCCCGTAGGGCCCTTGCCCGTGTTAAAGTACACTGGGACAAGATGGATGCTGAGAAGCTGGTGATAGATGGGCCACCGGAGGGGAAGGAGCATCGCAAGCCCGAGTTGTATAATGAGGGCGTCCTGAAGGGTGCCTGCCTTGTGGCCAATGAGTGTTCCAAGGATGTAATCTTTGAGTAAACTCGCTCGTGTTATCCTGTGCGCTGAAAACTTGTTCATATGCGCTAAGCAACGCTTTTTGAATTTAAAATATTACCTTCTGTGCGGCCATTTATTAAATCTGAGAGATGCGAGTCGTTGGCTTCTACCCCCATGCCATGAGTGCTGGAGTGTTCGGGATAAACCTGAGTGCTCTTGTTCCCATTCTTGGGTCCTTCGAGGGAGGCGCTCAGCACAACGAACAAGGCAATCAGACTATAATGCTTTATCACTCTCACTTAGCCATAGAATTATATAATTTTAAATTTCGGCGAAGCCCCTAGTATTCGGAAGACCGAGTTTGGGGCACTATCCACGCCTAGGCCGGACAAAGCCAGCTCCTTGCTCTAAGCGGCATAAGTCTTTAGGGACTCGAAAACCTCTCGAACAGCGACCGGCTCTCGCCCTATCATGACGGTCAGTTTTAGCTTTCTCTACTGAGGTGCTTAACCCAGCTCAACTGGGGCACAATCGCAGTAGTTCTCCCAGCGCTACCTTAGCCGATATAACGGAATGTAAGGTACCAAAACATGGGAGCCGGGCAAACCCAACTATTGACCCAAGACATGATTCGGAGCCGATGCATATAATGCTATAAGTTCGGGGTGCCGCACTCGTGAGAGTGTTCGGACTTCTCACACCATATTCTAGGGTACTTGAGCCCCTGGTGTATTGGCCGTACCAAAGTGTACGGTTGCATAATGTCATAACTGAACATATTTACATAAAAAATGAATGCAATAATAGAGAAGAGATATGTATTGTTTATTAAAAGGCTGCTGTGAAAGCAGAACGATACAAATAGTGCGATAAGCAAGAGATGGGATTATTTGACATGTCCCCCTCCAGGGGCAAGCTGAGACATTTTATGTAAGACAGGTATTTAGCTCATTATAGAGACCACCTGGACATTCGACGTAGCTTGCTGCCTCCCTGGCTGTTGCATCGTGTGTTCGGCGATTGTACTGCCGGACAGGCCTTCCGGAGAGTGGAGTCCTGAAAGTAAGAAAAAAGAAATGACAAAATCGGGAGCCCCTAGTGCGGTTGAGCCGCATTTTGGGCGTGCCGTGGTTGTGCCCCTCCCCCTGTGCCCATGGTATTTCCAAAGCGTAATTATGTACTGGTGGTACTGGTTTCGCTATTTTGCGAGGGCTGGGGTTGGGGCCGCGCTGCTACGCTTGCTCGGTGCGTGCCAGGCATTCTTTTTGTAGGTTACTCCGGGCGCACTTGACGGTGTCCGGACGTTTAATAGCGGACTGGAGAATTGCCTTGAGAGGCTACTTTGTACTTCCACCACGAGAGCCGACGTATGCTCCTCCGTTCGGAGAGAGCGTTCGGTGTTTCCATTGACCGTAATGACTCCTCGAGGGCCTGGCATCTTGAGCTTGAGGTATGCGTAGTGCGGCACTGCATTGAACTTTGCAAATGCGGTTCGTCCGAGCAGGGCGTGATAGCCACTGCGGAACGGGACTATGTCGAAGATTAACTCCTCGCTTCGGAAATTATCCGGGGATCCGAAGACCACTTCGAGTGTAACTGAGCCTGTATAGTTGGCCTCTACACCTGGTATGACACCTTTAAAGGTCGTCTTTGTGGGTTTAATCCTTGAGGGATCTATGCCCATTTTTCGCACTATATCCTGATAAAGCAGGTTCAGGCTACTGCCGCCGTCCATGAGGACTCTAGTGAGGTGAAATCCGTCAATGATTGGTGTTGTAAATATGCCCTAGAGGCAATAATAAAAGTATTATTATTATATTTCCTTGTTCATGATAATTGTCTTTTATTCATGCTATAACTGTATTATCCGGAAATCGTAATACACGTGTGAATACATAGACCACAATATGTCCCTAGTGAGCCTCTAGTTGACTAGCTCGTTGTGATCAACAGATAGTCATGATTTCCTGGCTATGGACATTGGATGTCGTTGATAACGGGATCACATCATTAGGAGAATGATGTGATGGACAAGACCCAATCCTAAGCCTAGCACTAAGATCGTGTAGTTCGTTTGCTAGAGCTTTTCCAATGTCAAGTATCTCTTCCTTAGACCATGAGATCGTGTAACTCCCGGATACCGTAGGAGTGCTTTGGGTGTATCAAACGTCACAACGTAACTGGGTGACTATAAAGGTGCACTACAGGTATCTCCGAAAGTGTCTGTTGGGTTGACACGGATCGAGACTGGGATTTGTCACTCCGTGTAAGCGGAGAGGTATCTCTGGGCCCACTCGGTAGGACATCATCATATGCGCAATGTGACCAAGGAGTTGATCACGGGATGATGTGTTATGGAACGAGTAAAGAGACTTGCCGGTAACGAGATTGAACAAGGTATAAGGATACCGACGATCGAATCTCGGGCAAGTACAATACCGCTAGACAAAGGGAATTGTATACGGGATTGATTAAGTCCTTGACATCGTGGTTCATCCGATGAGATCATCGTGGAACATGTGGGAGCCATCATGGGTATCCAGATCCCACTGTTGGTTATTGACCGGAGAACGTCTCGGTCATGTCTGCATGTCTCCCGAACCCGTAGGGTCTACACACTTAAGGTTCGATGACGCTAGGGTTATAAAGGAAGTTTGTATGTGGTTACCGAATGTTGTTCGGAGTCCCGGATGAGATCCCGGACGTCACAAGGAGTTCCGGAATGGTCCGGAGGTAAAGATTTATATATGGGAAGTCCTATTTTGGCCACCGGAAAATGTTCGGGATTTTTCGGTATTGTACCGGGAAGGTTCTAGAAGGTTCCGGAGTGGGGCCCACCTGCATGGGGGGACCCACATGAACGTGGGTAGTGGGGGCAAGGCCCCACACCCCTGGTCAAGGCGCACCAAGATCCCCCCTTAGAAGGAATAAGATCATATCCCAAAGGGATAAGATCCAGATCCCTAAAAAGGGGGGATAGCAATCGGTGGGGAAGGAAATGATGGGATTTCTTTCCTCCCACCTTTGCCAACGCCCCAATGGACTTGGAGGGCAAGAAACCAGCCCCCTCCACCCCTATATATAGTGGGGAGGCGCATGGGAGCTTCACCCTTGCCCCTGGCGCAGCCCTCCCTCTCCCAAGTGCTCCTCCTCTCTCGCGGTGCTTGGCGAAGCCCTGCAGGATTGCCACGCTCCTCCACCACCACCACGCCGTTGTGCTGCTGCTGGATGGAGTCTTCCTCAACCTCTCCCTCTCTCCTTGCTGGATCAAGGCGTGGGAGACGTCACCGGGCTGTACGTGTGTTGAACGCGGAGGTGCCGTCCGTTCGGCACTTGATCATCGGTGATTTGAATCACGACGAGTACGACTCCATCAACCCCGTTCACTTGAACGCTTCCGCTTAGCGATCTACAAGGGTATGTAGATGCACTCTCTTTCTACTCGTTGCTGGTCTCTCCATAGATAGATCTTGGTGATACGTAGGAAATTTTTTGAATTTCTGCTACGTTCCCCAACAGTGGTATCAGAGCCAGGTTTATTGCGTAGATTCTTTGCACGAGTAGAACACAAAGTAGTTGTGGGCGTTGATGTTGTTCAATATGCTTACCGTTACTAGTCCAATATTGTTTCGACGGTATTGTGGGATGAAGCGGCCCGGACCGACCTTACACGTACTCTTACGTGAGACAGGTTCCACCGATTGACATGCACTTGGTGCATAAGGTGGCTAGCGGGTGCCAGTCTCTCCCACTTTAGTCGGAACGGATTCGATGAAAAGGGTCCTTATGAAGGGTAAATAGCAATTGACATATCACGTTGTGGTTTTGCGTAGGTAAGAAACGTTCTTGCTAGAAACCCATAGCAGCCACGTAAAACATGCAACAATAGAGGACGTCTAACTTGTTTTTGCAGGGTATGCTGTGTGATGTGATATGGCCAAGAAGAATGTGATGAATGATATGTGATGTATGAGATTGATCATGTTCTTGTAGTAGGATTCACGACTTGCATGTCGATGAGTATGACAACCGGCAGGAGCCATAGGAGTTGTCTTAATTTATTGTGTGACCTGCGTGTCATTGAACAACGCCATGTAATTAATTTACTTTATTGCTAACCGGTAGCCATAGTAGTAGAAGTAATAAGTTGGCGAGACGACTTCATGGAGACACGATGATGGAGATCATGGTGTGATGCCGGTGACGATGATGATCATGGAGCCCCGAAGATGGAGATCAAAAGGAGCAAAATGATATTGGCCATATCATGTCACTATTTGATTGCATGTGATGTTTATCATGTTTTTGCATCTTGTTTACTTAGGACGACGGTAGTAAATAAGGTGATCCCTTACAAAAATTTCAAGAAGTGTTCTCCCCTAACTGTGCACCGTTGCTACAGTTCGTCGTTTCTAAGCACCACGTGATGATCGGGTGTGATGGATCCTTACGTTCACATACAACGGGTGTAAGACAGATTTACACAGCGAAAACACTTAGGGTTAACTTGACGAGCCTAGCATGTACAGACATGGCCTCGGAACACAGAGACCGAAAGGTCGAGCATGAGTCGTATAGTAGATACGATCAACATGAAGATGTTCACCGACGTTGGCTAGTCCGTCTCACGTGATGATCGGACACGGCCTAGTTGACTCGGATCATGTGATCACTTAGATGACCAGAGGGACGTCTATCTGAGTGGGAGTTCATAAGATGAACTTAATTATCTTGAACATAGTCAAAAGACCTTTTGCAAATTATGTCGTAAGCTCGCGCTTTAGTTCTACTGTTTAGATATGTTCCTAGAGAAAATATAGTTGAAAGTTGATAGTAGCTATTATGCAGACAGTAGAAAGCTTATGTCCTTAATGCACCGCTCAGTGTGCTGAACCCCAAACATCGTTTGTGGATGTTGCGAACATCAGACATACACGTTTTGATAACTACGTGATAGTTCGGTTAAACGGTTTAGAATTGAGGCACCAAAGATGTTTTTGAAACGTCGCGAAACATATGAGATGTTTCGAGGGATAAAATTGGGATTTCAGGCTCGTGCCCACGTCAAGAGGTATAAGACCTCCGACGATTTTCTTAACCTGCAAACTAATGGAGAAAAGCTCAATTGTTGTGCTTGTGCTCAGATTGTCTGAGTACAACAATCACTTGAATCGAGTGGGAGTTGATCTTCCAGATGAGATAGTGATGTTTCTCCAAAAGTCACTGCCACCAAGCTGCTAGAGCTTCGTGATGAACTATAACATATCAGGGATAGATATGATGATCCTTGAAATATTCGCGATGTTTGACACCGCGAAAGTAGAAATCAAGAAGGAGCATCAATTGTTGATGGTTGGTGAAACCACTAGTTTCAAGAAGGGCAAGGGCAAAAAGGGATACTTCATGAAACGGCAAAACAGCTGCTGCTCTAGTGAAGAAACCCAAGGTTGAACCCAAACCCGAAACTAAGTGCTTCTGTAATAAGGGAATAGCCACTGGAGCAGCATTACCCTAGATACTTCGTAGATGAGAAGGCTAGCAAGGTCGATAGAAGTATATTGGATATACATTATGTTAATGTGTACTTTACTAGTACTCCTAGTAGCACCAGGGTATAAGATACCGGTTCGGTTGCTAAGTGTTAGTAACTCGAAATAAAGGCTACGGAATAAACAGAGACTAGCTAAAGGTGAGCTGACGATATGTGTTGGAAGTGTTTCCAATGTTGATATGATCAAGCATCGCGCGCTCCCTCTACCATCGAGATTGGTGTTTGCGTTGAGCATAGACATGATTGGATTATGTCTATCGCAATACGGTTATTCATTTAAGGAGAATAATGGTTACTCTGTTTATTTGAATAATACCTTGAATGGTATTGCACCTAAAATGAATGGTTTATTGAATCTCGATCGTAGTGATACACATGTTCATGCCAAAAGATAGTAATGATAGTACCACCTACTTGTGGCACTGCCACATAAGTCATATCGGTATAAAACGCATGAAGAAGCTCCATGGTGATGGATCTTTGGGCTCACTCATTTTGAAAAGTTTGAGACATGCGAACCATGTCTATTGGTGTATGTGCATGAAGAAACTCCATACAGATGGATCGTTTGGACTCACTTGATTTTGAATCACTTGAGACATGCAAATCATACCACATGGGCAAGATGACTGAAAGCCTCGGTTTCAGTAAAATGGAACTAGAAAGCAACTCGTTAGAAGTAACACATTTTGATGTGTGCAGTCCAATGAGTGCTGGGGCATGCAGTGAATATCGTTATGTTCTTACTTCACAGATGATTCGAGTAGATGTTGAATATATTTACTTGAGGAAACACAAGTCTGAATTATTGAATGGTTCAAGTAATTTCAGAGTGAAGTAGAAGATCATTGTGACAAGAGGATAAAATGTCTATGATATGATCATAGAGATGAATATCTGAGTTACGATTGTTGGCACACAATTAAGACATTGTGGAAATTGTTTCGCAATTAATACCGCCTGGAACACCATAATGTGATGGTGTGTCCGAACATCATAGTTGCACCCTATTGGATATGGTGCGTACCATGATGTCTCTTATCGAATTACCACTATCGTTCATGGGTTAGGCATTAGAGACAACCACATTCACTTTAAATAGGGCACCACGTAATTCCGTTGAGATGACACCGTATGAACTATGGTTTAGAGAAACCTAAGTTGTCGTTTCTTAAAAGTTTGGGGCTGCGACGCTTATGTGAAAAAGTTTCAGGTTGATAAGCTCGAACCCAAAGCAGATAAAATGCATCTTCATAGGACACCCAAAACAGTTGGGTATACCTCCTAATTCAGATCCGAAAGCAATAAGGATTGTTTCTTGAATCGGGTCCTTTCTCGAGGAAAAGTTTGTCTCGAAAAGTTGAGTGGGAGGATGGTGGAGATTTGATATGGTTATTGAACCGTCACTTCAACTAGTGCGTAGCAGGGCACAGGAAGTTGTTCCTGTGGCACCTACACCAATTGAAGTAGAAGCTTATGATATTGATCATGAAACTTCGGATCAAGTCACTACCAAACCTCGTGGGATGACAAGGATGCGTACTACTTCAGAGTGGTACGTAATCCTGTCTTGGAAGTCATGTTGCTAGACAACAATGAACCTACAAGCTATGGAGAAGCGATGGTGGGCCCATATTCCGAAAAATGGTTAGAAGCCATGAAATCTGAGATAGGATCCATGTATCATAACAAAGCATGGACTTTGGTGGACTTGCCCAATGATCGGCAAGCCATTGAGATAAATGGATCTTTAAGAAGAAGACGGACGTGGATGGTAATATCACCGTCTATGAAGCTCGACTTGTGGCGAAGAGTTTTTCACAAGTTCAAGGAGTTGACTATGATGAGATTTTCTCATCCGTAGTGATGCTTAAGTTCGTCGAAATCATGTTAGCATAAGCTGCATTTATGAAATCTGGCAGATGGATGTCAAAACAAGTTTCCTTACCAGTTATCGTAAGGAAAGGTTGTATGTGATACAATCAGAAAAGTTTTGTCAATCCTAAGGATGCTAAAAGGTATGCTAGCTCCAGCGATCCTTCTAAGGACTAGAGTAAGCATCTCGGAGTTGGAATATGCACTTTGATAAGATGATCAAAGATTTTGGGTTTATACAAAGTTTATGAGAAACTTGTATTTCCAAAGAAGTGAGTGGGAGCACTATAGAATTTCTGATGAGTATATGTTGTTGACATGTTGTTGATCAGAAATGATGTAGAATTTCTAGAAAGCATATAGGGTTATTTGAAAACTGTTTTTCAATGGAAAACCTGGATTAGGCTACTTGAACAATAAGCATCAAGATCTATAAGATAGATCAAAATGCTTAATAGTACTTTTAAATGAGCACGTACCTTGACATAATCTTGAAGGTGTTCAAGATGGATCAGTCAAAGAAGGAGTTCTTGCCTGAGTTGTAAGGTATGAAGTTAAGACTTAAAGCTCGACCACGGCAGAAGAAAGAGGAAGGACGAAGGTCGTCCCCTATGCTTAAGTCATAGGCTCTACAGTATGCTATGCTGTGTACCACACCTGTAGTGTGCCTTGCCATGAGTCAGTCAAGGGGTACAAGAGTGATCCAAGAATGGATCACAGGACAGCGGTCAAAGTTATCCTTAGTAACTAGTGGACTAAGGAATTTTCTCGATTATGGAGGTGATAAAGAGTTCGACGTAAAGAGTTATGTCGATGCAAGCTTAACACCTATCCGGATAGCTCTGAGTAGAAATACCGGATACGTATAATGGAGCAACTTTTAGTATAGCTCCAAGTAGAACAGTTATTTGGAATAGCTCCAAATAGAGCATGGTAGCTACATCTAGGAGATGGCATAGAGATTTGTAAAGCACACACAGATCTAAAAGGTTCAGACCCGTTGACTATAACCTCTCTCACAAGCATAACATGATCAAACCCAGAACTCATCGAGTGTTAATCACATGGTAAATGTGAACAAGATTATTAACTCTAGTAAATTCTTTGGGTGTAAGTCACATGGGGATGTGACCTTGAGTGTTAATCACATATCGATGTGAACTAGATTATTGACTCTAGTGCAAGTCGGAGACTGTTGGAAATATGCCCTAGAGGCAATAATAAAAGTATTATTATTATATTTCCTTGTTCATGATAATTGTCTTTTATTCATGCTATAACTGTATTATCCGGAAATCGTAATACACGTGTGAATACATAGACCACAATATGTCCCTAGTGAGCCTCTAGTTGACTAGCTCGTTGTGATCAACAGATAGTCATGATTTCCTGGCTATGGACATTGGATGTCGTTGATAACGGGATCACATCATTAGGAGAATGATGTGATGGACAAGACCCAATCCTAAGCCTAGCACTAAGATCGTGTAGTTCGTTTGCTAGAGCTTTTCCAATGTCAAGTATCTCTTCCTTAGACCATGAGATCGTGTAACTCCCGGATACCGTAGGAGTGCTTTGGGTGTATCAAACGTCACAACGTAACTGGGTGACTATAAAGGTGCACTACAGGTATCTCCTAAAGTGTCTGTTGGGTTGACACGGATCGAGACTGGGATTTGTCACTCCGTGTAAGCGGAGAGGTATCTCTGGGCCCACTCGGTAGGACATCATCATATGCGCAATGTGACCAAGGAGTTGATCACGGGATGATGTGTTACGGAACGAGTAAAGAGACTTGCCGGTAACGAGATTGAACAAGGTATAAGGATACCGACGATCGAATCTCGGGCAAGTACAATACCGCTAGACAAAGGGAATTGTATACGGGATTGATTAAGTCCTTGACATCGTGGTTCATCCGATGAGATCATCGTGGAACATGTGGGAGCCATCATGGGTATCCAGATCCCGCTGTTGGTTATTGACCGGAGAACGTCTCGGTCATGTCTGCATGTCTCCCGAACCCGTAGGGTCTACACACTTAAGGTTCGATGACGCTAGGGTTATAAAGGAAGTTTGTATGTGGTTACCGAATGTTGTTCGGAGTCCCGGATGAGACCCCGGACGTCACAAGGAGTTCCGGAATGGTCCGGAGGTAAAGATTTATATATGGGAAGTCCTATTTTGGCCACCGGAAAATGTTCGGGATTTTTCGGTATTGTACCGGGAAGGTTCTAGAAGGTTCCGGAGTGGGGCCCACCTGCATGGGGGGACCCACATGAACGTGGGTAGTGGGGGCAAGGCCCCACACCCCTGGTCAAGGCGCACCAAGATCCCCCCTTAGAAGGAATAAGATCATATCCCAAAGGGATAAGATCCAGATCCCTAAAAAGGGGGGATAGCAATCGGTGGGGAAGGAAATGATGGGATTTCTTTCCTCCCACCTTTGCCAACGCCCCAATGGACTTGGAGGGCAAGAAACCAGCCCCCTCCACCCCTATATATAGTGGGGAGGCGCATGGGAGCTTCACCCTTGCCCCTGGCGCAGCCCTCCCTCTCCCAAGTGCTCCTCCTCTCTCGCGGTGCTTGGCGAAGCCCTGCAGGATTGCCACGCTCCTCCACCACCACCACGCCGTTGTGCTGCTGCTGGATGGAGTCTTCCTCAACCTCTCCCTCTCTCCTTGCTGGATCAAGGCGTGGGAGACGTCACCGGGCTGTACGTGTGTTGAACGCGGAGGTGCCGTCCGTTCGGCACTTGATCATCGGTGATTTGAATCACGACGAGTACGACTCCATCAACCCCGTTCACTTGAACGCTTCCGCTTAGCGATCTACAAGGGTATGTAGATGCACTCTCTTTCTACTCGTTGATGGTCTCTCCATAGATAGATCTTGGTGATACGTAGGAAATTTTTTGAATTTCTGCTACGTTCCCCAACAATTGGGTCTAGAACCAACGCGGCGAATCCGCCATGGCGGATGCTAGTGGCGTGGTCCCTTCGATCAAAAGTGATCGGGCAGGAGGACCACGGGTTGAACTTTGGGGTGACTGGCTCCAACGCATATACGTCCCTGAGTGCACGCTTCCGCTCCCTTTTGGGGATGTGGGTTGCGTATATCATGTTCACCGTCCGCACTTGTGGGGGAAAGCTCTTCTGTCCCCTATTATTCGGCGGCCGGGGCTCCTCCTCGTCATCTCTGTGCAGCCCCTTGTCTCTGTTTTCGGCACTTAATTTGTCTGCCTGCTTGAACACCCAACAATTCATGTTGGTGTGATTGGCTGGTGTTTCGGGGGTGCCGTGTATCTGGCACGAGCGATCGAGTATTCGGTCCAAACTGGACGGGCCCGGAGTATTTCTTTTGAATGGCTTTTTCCGCTGACCAGGGTTTAGAGCCTCTGAATCCGGCATTAACTGCCGTATCCTCAACATTGTCGTCGTTAATGCGGCGCTTGTGCTTGTTGCGACGCGACCTGCCATTGTTGTCCTTGGTATCCGAATTACCAGGGCTCTTGGTCATGTTATTACTACGAGCTAGCCAGCTGTCTTCTCCCGCGTAAAAACGGGTCATGAGTGTTGTGAGAGCTGCCATGGATTTCGGCTTTTCCTGTCCTAGGTGCCGGGCAAGCAATTCGTCTCGGATGTTATGCTTGAAGGCTGCGAGGGCCTCTGTGTCCGGACAATCGACTATTTGATTTTTCTTGGTCAGGAACCGTGTCCAGAATTGTCTGGCCGATTCCTCTGGCTGCTGAATGATGTGGCTTAGGTTATCGGCGTCTGGTGGTCGCACATAGGTGCCCTGGAAATTTTCGAGGAATGCGGCTTCCAGGTCCTCCCAGCAACCAATTGACTCTGCTGGCAAGCTGTTAAGCTAATGCCGAGCTGGTCCTTTAAGCTTGAATGGGAGGTATTTGATAGCGTGTAGATCATCACCACGGGCCATGTGGATATGAAGGAGATAATCCTCGATCCATACCGCAGGATCTGTTGTGCCATCGTATGATTCGATGTTTACGGGCTTAAAACCCTCGGGGATTTGATGATCCATTACTTCATCTGTGAAGCATAGTGGGTGTGTGGCACCTCTGTACTGGGCTATATCACGACGTAGCCCAAATGATCTTTGTCTGCTGTGTTCAGCCTGGCCGTATTTGCCATATCCGGCATGACGGTTATCGTCACGTGTCGTGGGGCGCCCACGCGATCCGTAGATCAATCTTGTTTGCCTTGCCTTGTCCTCCAATATGTCTTGCAGGTCTGGCGCATTTCCCCGTGCCTTGGTATTTTTGAGCGACACCGGGGTGCGGCTTGAGTGGATAGCCGAGAGGCCTCTCTATCGCGACCACGAGGTGGCCGGTCGGCCGCGTCATGCGCTGGTGATGTAGGTTTAGGTGCTTCCTCCTCTAATCGGGGTAGCAGCCTGCGCTTTGGGTAGCTCTTGGAGGGGCGTTCGAGTTCGTACTCTTCGGCCGCAAGGACTTTAGTCCATCTGTCGGCTAGTAAGTCTTGGTCAGCTCTAAGCTACTGCTGTTTTTTCTTGAGGCTGCTCGCCTTGGCCATAAGCCTGCGTTTGAAACGCTCTTGTTCGACGGGATCCTCAGGCATGACAAATTCGTCGTCGTCGAGGCTTGCCTCGTCTTCAGAGGGAGGCATGTAATTATCGTCCTCTACCTCTCTGTCTTCCGCTCTCTCATGAGGGCTGGCTTCTCCATCCTCCTGTGCTGAATCCTGCTGGAGGGGGTTGTCTTCGGCACTGTACGGGGTGTTATTATCTCCCGTGCCGGAATCGCCGTTTTTGCTTTGGCGGGATTTAGAGCGGCGCCGCTGACGCCGGCGCTTAGGTTGCTTCTTGGAGGGGTCATCCTCCATTGTTTCATCGCCATTCCCTTCTTTTGGGGTGTCCACCATGTATATGTCATATGACGAGGTGGCCTTCTAGTGCCCTATAGGCGCTGGTTCTTGGTCGTCTCCTGCATCGACGTCCATACCGTCGGTGTCTTCGGAGTCGAAATTGAGCATGTCGGTTAAATCATCGACAGTGGCTACAAAGTGGGTGGTGGGTGGGCTTCAAATTTCTTCGTCGTCCGCATCCCAACCTTGCTGACCATAGTCCGGCCAGGGCTCTCCTGATAAAGAGAGAGACTTTAGTGAATTCAGAATGTCGCCAAAGGGCGAGTGCTAAAAGATGTCTGCGGCGGCGAAATCCATGATCGGCGCCCGATCGGGTTCGATCGGCAGGGGCGCGGAAGGTTCGGAGTCCAGAAAGGAGTCCGGCACCTTGGAGTCACGAGCTTTGCAAAGGACAAGGCCGGTGTTCGGCTCGATCGCCGTAGAGATTGCAGCCCCCGAGGCGGTGTCCAGCCACCTGTCCTCGATTGGCGCAGTCGGCTCCGAGCTCAAGGTCGGAGCGGACACTGGGGCGGCCTCCTGGGCACTGTTCAGCGGCAGAGCTAGATCATGCCCATCGTGACAGTGCGGCGCGCTCGGCTGTGGCTCGAACCCGTCGAAGATCAAGTCTCCGCGGACGTCAGCCGTGTAGTACAAACTTCCAAATCTGACCTGATGGCCAGGGGTGTAGCTCTCGATCTACTCCAGATGGCCAAGCAAATTGGCCTGCAGTGCAAAGTCGCCGAATACGAAGATCTGTCTAGGGAGAAAAGTCTCACCCTGGACTGCATCGTTGTTGATGATCGGAGGAGCCATCGGGCCTAAAGATGACGACACAGAGGAACTCTCAATGAAAGCACCAATGTCGGTGTCAAAACCGGTGGATCTCGGGTAGGGGGTCCCAAACTGTGCATCTAGGCGGATGGTAACAGGAGACAAGGGACACGATGTTTTTACCCAGGTTCGGGCCCTCTCGATGGAGGTAAAACCCTACTCCTGCTTGATTAATATTGATGATATGGGTAGTACAAGAGTAGATCTACCACGAGATCAGTGAGGCTAAACCCTAGAAGCTAGCCTATGGTATGATTGTTGTTCATCCTACGGACTAAAACCCTCCGGTTTATATAGACACCGGAGAGGGCTAGGGTTACTCAGAGTCGGTTATAATGGGAGGAGATCTACATATCCGTATCGCCAAGCATGCCTTCCACGCGAAGGAAAGTCCCATCCGGACACGGGACGAAGTCTTCAATCTTGTATCTTCATAGTCCAGGAGTCCGGCCAAAGTATATAGTCTGGTCATCCGGACACCCCCTAATCCGGGACTCCCTAAAGGGGCGACTGGAGGAGGGAGGAGAGAGTAGGACGGAGGAGGAAGGGCGGAGCGAGGAGGGGCCGGCCGGCGGCGAGTCGAGGGAGGACGGAGGAGGAGGGGCGGTACCGAGTCCAGCGAGGAGGAGGAGGTGACGGCGGCGCAGAGGGAAGAGGGGTAGGCGACGGCGGCTGGTGGGGGAGGACCGGCGCAGGGGGGGAGGAGAGGTGAAGGGGAGATGGAGTGAGTGTGAGTGTGAGTGTGGATCGGATAGAGAAGAGCGTGGGTGGTGGGAGATAGCTAGTTTTGGCGGTAGCGCTCTAAAGGTAAAGACGCTACTGCTAAACTACCTAGCAGTAGCGCGCTCCGAATTATCGCGCTGCTGATAGAACTAGCTTTGCGGCGGGGTCGTGGGAATTATAGCAGTAGCGCGGCTTAGAGGAGGCGCGCTACTGCTACGTTTATTTCAATAGGGAGTACTGCGGGAGAGCGCTACTGCTATATTGCAGCAGCGCTTTAATTTAAAACTCGCTGCTGGTAAGATCCTGTGTATAAGCTTTTCCCTAGTAGTAAAGGGTCAATGTAAGTTGAATAGTCGTCATTCTAAATGGAGTGAATACATTGAGCCTTTTCCTTATGTCATCTTATACAAGAAGGGTAAAGAAAATGTCGTAGCGAATGCTCTTTCTTGCAAATGCATGTTAATCACCCAACTTGAACACTATGTTGTTGGCTTTGATCATATTAAAGATTTTCAAAATGGGACTTGTTGGGAGTTATCTAATGCGTGCTAACAAGCTTTATGTTCCCGAGAGTTCTTTACGTTTACTACTTTTGCAAGAATCACATGGTGGCGGACTCACGAGACACTTTGCGCGTGACAAGACTTATGTGACGTTGCCCACAAGTACTTTTGGCCAAGGGTGTTTCGCGATGTTGGACGCTCCGTCAACCGATGCAATACATGCCACAAAGCTAAGCTCAAAGCTCAATCCCATGGTCTTTACATGACATCGCCTATTTCATGTGCACCTTGGGACGACATAAGCATGTATTTCATATTTGGTTTGCCTAGGAATAAAAATAAAAAAGACTCGATATTTATAGTTGTTTGATAGGTTCTCTACGATGACACACTTTATTCCATGCCACAAGACCGATGATGCTTGACATGTTGCAACTTTATTTTGTAGGGAAATCTCGTGTCTACATGGAGTGCCCAAGATAACCATCTAATACCGCGATATTAAATACTAGAGCTAACTTTGGAAGACTCTTTGCGCCAAGCTAGGAATCAAGCTTTTGTTCTCATTGGTGTATCATCCTCAAACTGATGGCCAAACGAAGGTGGTCAACCACACACTATCTATCCTACTTCGCTTACTCATTAAAAAATGTCAGGGAGTGGGAAGAGTGCTTACCCGTTACCGAGTTCGCCTACAATCGTGCAAGACATTTGACAATGATGAAGTCTCCCTTAGAAGTGGTCTATGGCTTGGATATCCTTCCGCTTCCTCTACATGAGTGCACCAACAATGGATTTTCAAGTGCTCGAGTCAACTACATGAAGAAGATGCACGAAGACACAATACTCACCATCGAGCGCAAGTGCAAAGGCATGCAAGATCAACACCAAAAAGAGACCCATGGTGTTCAACCCCGGAGATCTTGTGTGGCTAGACCTTTGAAAGGATCGCTTTCCGGAAGAATGCAAGTCCAAGCTTCTACCCAAGCCGATGGCCCCTTCAAGGTTCTATAAAGGGTCAATAACAACGCCTACAAGATCGACATCCCTCGTGACAAGTACTCGCTGAGCGACAATTTCAGTGTCATCGAGTTGGCACCTTACCATGGTGATGAAGTTCACGATCCGAGAGCGGATCCCCCTCCCCTGGATAGGGGGGTGGGAGATGGTACGGAGCGCCCCACGAACATCCCCATGGACTCTACACCAACACCTGAAGTGTTAAGTGGACCTATGACTAGAGTACATGCACGCGCCATCGAAAAGGAGGTTAACTCGCTCCTCTTTGAACTACCCTTAACTTCATATGAGACATGGCTACTACCTCAAGCGGGGACCTTGTGCATACTTAGTTACCATGGAAATGACCATGGAGAATCAAGGGAGCAAGACCAAGCTAGGACGTGAGAGGTGTAGGGTTAAGGAGAGAAGTTCGGTCCAAGTGGCCATACATGCATCTAGGCCCTGCCCGCGAGCAGTTCATCCCAAGTGACCATGTATCCCCCTCTCTCACCCATGTCACTATAAATAGTCGTCCCCTTCCCCCTCTGTAGGGTTAGCAAAGTATACTGAAGGATATTGAGCCGACCCATTAAAACTCCGATCGCCTACTAGCATAGGAACATGAGCCGACCCATCTAAAACAATAAGGTGTGCATCAATAGCATCCGCTGGCACGTGCCACGTCAAAGATTTTTACTGTCGCTGGATCCACCCCAGGTAACACCTTCCCAAGGTTTCAACGCTTGACAAGAACGTACGCAGTCGACACAGCATCGATCCCCACGCCCTCGTCCTCCCTTCTCCTTCGCAGGCACGTCTCCTCCCCTTGACTGCCTGATCCCCTTCCTTCTTGTGCACGCCGTCTACTCACCTCCTCCGGCTGGAGCAAGGTACCGCCGTCCCTCCATCCTCGCGATGCCACCTCCTTCCTCCGCCCCTCCGCCGCCGCCAGAGGTGACCGGCTTGGGTTCAGTCGCCGCCGCCAAAATGGATGGCGTACGTGCTGCCCAGCGAGTGGCCCGGCGCCCCGGCAAGTTCTCCTTCTCCAGCTATCTTCTCGTCCCCGTTCCTCTCTCCATCCCTGCTCGTCTCCTTCTCCTTGACCGCCTCTCTCCTCTAAAGGAGCACGAGGCATGCCACTGCTCCTGAGCCGCCACAAGGACGGCAGGTGGAGGAGATCCGATGCCGACGGGCCGCTCATGCCGGTGTCTGAGCTCTTGGAACCACTGAACTCACCGTTGCTGCACGGAGACGGGTCGGCGGGCGTGCAGAGGGACGGCCCTGCCGCTCTCCTCGCCCCCGCCAGCAGCAGAGGGAGGGCTGCCGCTCCTCCGACCTCACCGCCATGCCAATCCCGCACGGCCCGGCCTCGCCGCCGCGCTAATCCCGCACGGCCCGGCCTCGCCGCCGCGCCAATCCCGCACGGCCCGGCCTCGCCGCCGTACGCGCCAACACCAGGGCCCCGACCTCGCCGCCGGCGCCAACTCCGGTTCCTACGCTGGGGATGCCGCCTGACGCGCCACCTGCACAATAGCACCACCGCTCCCTGCCACCTACAAAGCCTACCCACGCGACGGTGCCACTCCCAGCCGCCTCCCCGCGTCCGCCTGCCCTGAGAGTCCCTCCCACGCGATGCCGCCTGCCCCGAGAGCCCCTCCCACGTGATGCCGCCTGCCCCGAGAGCCCCTCCCACACGCCGCCGCCGCTCCCCACACGCGACTCACAAGCGTCGTTCATCGTCCACTGAGAAGAAGACGCACTCGACGAGTGATCTGGATGCGCTGGTTGTCGAGATCGACGTCGCCCTCAGCCGCAAGCGGAATATCCCTCAACAGCAAACGCCTCGACGAGGACACTGAAATCCTCTCGTGTGAGCAACCATCAATCTCCCACTATGTTCCTATTCCTCCTCCATTATCAATGATATGCCACGATTTAGAAATTTGATTGATTCATATATAGTGCAGATGTTTTGTTCTGAAGGGCTAAACTCAACAACCTGGTGTATGACCAAAAGAAGAGTCTTAATCTTGTGAAATCCCTGTGGACTTGACTATAAAACATAATCGTTTCTAATTACCCATTTCTGAAGTGCAAATGCATGACATCGAGTTCAGTATTCTGAACTGAAACTCAACAGTTTTATACTAGAAATAAATTAGCAAATAATTATAAAAAACAAGTTATAAAAAAGAAGTCACCTGCAGGACCAGCTACAGTATTGGTGCAAATCATGCATGTGGGTATTATGTACATAATTCTTCCTTGCACAAACCGAGTATTTTCCAGTGTAAATAAATAGATGGGTAAGCTTTAAGAAGGTTTCATATAATTGCAATGTACATATGCACTGTTAAAGAAAAGGGAACAAAACATGCCAGCCTCTGATGTCTTTTTGCTTCAGTTAACTTGCACTGCAATCTGGATGTCTTTCAGAGTGTTATGGTTGTCCAGTTCATTCAGACATCCTGTTCCTCTAGCAGCAAACTTCCTATCTTTTCTACTTCCAAGCTCCTATATGTCTGAACTAGACAATTAGCTGCTAACTATGCTGCACTTGCAATTGTTATTCTGAAACTTTTTTGTGGGTTTTTTCATCCAAGTTCTGATGCTATTGTTTCAGCTATTAATATTGAACTGTGTTCTCCAAGCATATTTGATATTTAACTGTGCTTTGGTACGGTGCCAGGTGTTACTGAACAAGTAGATACAGAGATACTGATTAGTGGCAGTCAACAGCAAGTAAGAGATGCGGATGGGGTACTGATTGCTCATTCTTTGGATTACCCGGGCTCGGATGGGGGTACTGCCAGATTTATAAGCAACCATGTGCTGTGATGATCTCCTATGAGGATGGTTAACATTGATGCACGCCCATCCTTCTCACAAGTTCAACTAAAGTTTGGTGTTACTATATTTTTACTATTGTTTCCTTGTCAATATTTCAGTGCTGGGGTAGAATTCATTTACCTTTTACGTAGTTCTTCGTTGAAAGCCGAATGTGCTATCTGAAATGTTTTCCCTAGATGAAGTACAGTTTGCATGTAATTTTTTACTGTTAGTTTCAGATTATTCCCTTTTCCATGTGCATTTACTAGACGCCTCTATGAATCTGTGTCATTTTTGGTCCAGCAAAATTTAAGTCAGTTCAAGTTACATTGAGCATTTTTCAGTTCTCTCTCCTGTTAGGTTAATTTAGGTAGTTTGGTAGGACATGCATATTCGCTTCGTGTCCTTTCTTTCAGACATTTGGCAAAGTAAAATTTATCATTCCGTGTAAGGTTATTTTCTCATTTTTTGCTGCTCGCGTATGTGTTAACCTGTACTGAGATTGTTTATTATGTGTCTGCGTCCGGCTCCTGTAATGTGATGCATCTATTTAAAGAATTTGGCTAAAATATACTACACTAGATGTAGATCCAAAGTTTAGATACTTAATAAGGATCCTTGAATTTGGAAAGTCATTACAGCGGGGAAGAGATCAGCATAGTCATTTGAGGGAACACACCTGACTTGGATCAGCTTGAAAATGCTATAACGAGTATAGTTTAATTCACATACATAATAAACAATTTGATGCAGTTCTTGTCCCTAGAGACTTCTCAGGTGTAACAGGTATCTTGAACCATCAACACCGCTTCCAGATGCCGCCCTAGGCTCTGGGGAGTACACCGGGCCGCCACGCCTCTGCTTAGGTGATGGCAGCGGCCGGTGCCGGTCTTCTTCTTGGCGCACATGCGTTATCTCTCCGAGATCTACGAGTTTGGTGGCAGGCTGCTAATCCTCCATGCCCGCTCACCCTTCTCAAAGTCTGCCATCATCATTGTCATGCTACCTCTGGCTTGCCGCTGGGATGGAGTTCTCATGGGGAATAGTTCGGATGTGCGTGCAGGTGCAGTCAATTCAGGCAGTTGGGCAAAGTAGGGTTGTTCTGGACGGTATCACCATTGCGCATCGCCGTTCGAGCCAAAATCTTGTCAGACTCTGCATGGACATCAGCAACCTCGACGCATGCTACCTTATTGGAAATTGTAAGAACAATTGGCACAATTATGAATCATGTTCCCTTTCTTTTCTTTGTTCTTAGCGAATGTAACTGATTGATCTTTCTACTGTTTTTGTTGTGTCAATAGATCCAGTTGTATTGCACTGGGGGCCGGGAGGCGGGAGCAACACTGGTGGAATGCCCTCGCTCGGCGCCGTTCAATTCACAGGCATTGCTGGCACCAAGGACAATCGCAACCTCCGTGTTGGCGCTGCGTTGTGCGTGCGCGCGCCGCACTCTACATTTTTGTAGAAGCAGGCCATAATATCATGTTATTCAAATATATGTCGTGCACGTGCTCTTAATAATATAACTTCTTGTCTTTATTAGTTATAGAATTAATTCAAGTGAACAAATGATAAGTGTGCACAAAATGGTTGAATGCCATTTAGTTTATTAATGTCATTATAATATCTGACGCTTATCTGAGGTCTGGGTTTAAGTACGCCACTAAGGTTGAGAGGAAGAGGCTAGGGCCTTTTCTCATTAGTGTCATCTGTGTATAGATCCAGTCCTAACAATCATGTATAGCCCAATGTAATGTTATCTCTGATTTCTTTTGTCAATATTACTACTCATGCTTACTGATCCGTGTCTGTCATTTATGTATAGAGCCAGTCCTAACAACCATATATTGTCTAATCTAATATTATCTCTGATTTCTTCTGTCAGTATTACAGGTCATGCTTACTAATGTTATCTTTGCTTTATTAGTGTGCATCAGGGGTATTCTTATGCTGGATTGCTTCTTTGAAGTGCAAATGAAGCTGGTGCTGGTCCATTTATGTATTGGAGTTTATACAAAGCTTGCCTGACGCACTATGGAACAACACTGACAGCTGTAGTTGACAATAGTAGGGGTGGTAGGGGGATGTTTTCCATTTGCAAGCATCTGGTAGTTTGATTATTGCTAGTGATAAGATGGTTCTGCAGCAGTCGACCAGACAGCGCCGACCTGGATAGTGAGGCCATTCATGTACATCATCTTATCCTCTCCTTTCTTTGTTCTCTTTTCCCCTGATTATGCCTATAACGGAAGTGCTTATTTGGAACAGAATTGATCTGTCTCTGCATTTCGTTTTTCTTTGCCCTCCTTATGCAAGGATTTGTATTTCAAGATCATGTGCTAGCTTGTTCCTAAGAACATTTATCTTTTGTCTTTTTTCCAGGGAACGTTTAGATTATGTCAAGAAGGTCGATAAACAGGCAGGAACTGATTTGCACCGATGCTATTCCTTCCAAGAAGTCTAATTAGTCTTCACCAGGTGTCTTAAGTTTTCAATGTAAAAACATCAGAATATCTTTTCAAGTTGGGGTGCCTACTTGGTTTAGAATGTAGTTCTCATGCTTTCTTATATGCTTGTGTACTTCATTTTTTTGGTAATATAACTAGGGGAAGCACGATTCATAGATGATATTCTCCTTACCCAAGTAGAACATATTTCTTTTCCGGTTTTCTTACATGCTCGCTGGTCATTACATTCGTGTATTTCCATTATTATTAGCAAAAAAGTGGAACTTAGACTATATTTGTTTGCATCACAACAAATGTCTATAATGAATGCTTGCAATGGAGACGTCATTAAGAATGTTTTTGAAGTTTGCCTTTGATCTTAAATCAGTGGGTGTAGATCCTTCAATTTGTTTAAACCTAAGAGATATGCTGTCATTCTTCAATTAGCTACAAATGTTTACATTTTTTAGCCAAAAATAATTTTTTAGTTCGCCATGTGTTTGTGTTTTTGCCTCTCATGTATTCTAACAGGCGAAACAAGCTGATGAGATATTAAAGATATCGATAAGTCAAATGTCAAAAGGAGGTAATTATGAATCTATTTAGTGTATGATGTTGTCTGAAACTCGCATCTTTATTCAAAGAAAATATTCGACCTCTGCGAGTTCGATTTGTGTGTGGCACTACTGCATTCAAATCTAACTCTTTAGAGGTTGTAAGTACATTGTGGTTTCTCTTTAAATTGTCATGGGTCTGTGAGTTTGTTAGCGATCCTTCCTTCATTTATAACCTTGAATGTACATTATATTTTTAAGCACACAACAGTATATATCTATGGTTAATTTTGAAGAGTTGTGGCATATGATGCAGACTATGAGACCAAGCTACGCTTCCCCTCAGTAAGCATATCAAGCTTGTCTAGGACATTGAGGCAAGTTCTCTGCCTGGTAAAAATGCTAAAAGGTGACTCATGTTCTTAGAGTATTTCTGAATCGCATACGCTTCCACTCTATTGTTAATTTAATTTTATTGATTAGCGGTGCAATCTTCCAGATCATTTCTGTCTCCAAAGCTCATTGACACATCTCAACAGGATGTTGATGCTGTTATCTGCAAGTGACAACGAGGGTGAGCACACAACCGACATCAAACAACCTACATGCCCTGCATATGTTCTACGCTAATAATTGGTAAACCTACTTCACTGTACAGTGGCGCCGTATAGTCGCTCGCAACAACCAGGAGCCTCTCGAACCTCTCCTTCTGCTTTTCCCCTAAAGGACCTAGAATCTTTGGCATGAAACGGAAATCAGATCATCGTCTCCACTACATCATTTGTGGTGACAAGGTGAAGCTCTATCAACAACACGTTGACAAGCTAGAGTGCCTCATGGGCGCAAAAGAACCTACCATTCGAACATTTGCAAGACCGGACGAGTGGATGGTGACTATTTGCACACCTTATCTTTCCATTTGACATCACATAACATCCTGCTGAATTTCATAATCATATCTTTCTCCAGTCTACAGTACTTCTCCATTATTTTCACCGATGAGCACCTCCAAGAGTGCATTGGCCCGGATCTGGGTGACCTGTCAATCAAGTTTAGAAGCAGGAGCATTCACAACATTGCTCGCATCATGACAACAACTGACAGCAGGCACGATGCTTGCCACAAACTGGACAGATTTTCCATGACTCTAAACATGAAGGAAGGCAAACCTTCATATGTTTACAAGGTTGCACCGTCACATGATGATTGCTAGGGCCAAACTCCGCACCAATACAAACTAGCGCACTACTCTATAATGATGGATAAATCTCTCCGCCTCCTTTGCATACCTTGTCTAGCAAAGGAGATACATCCAGAATTCTAGATACATCTAGATACCTTACTTTTGAATGAATAAAGCCTAACCCAAAGATAAAAAAAGACAGTGGAACGGGCGCATCTCACCTGGCACCGCCCCAACTTCCTCTTAGGCGGCGCACCACGGGTGCGCCCCAACCACTAGTTAGGATCATAACGAAGCATGCGTCGAACCACTAGGAGAGGTGCAGATTAGTTTTAGAAATCTTTGAAGGTTTCCGAACCTTTTTTTACTCATTTTCTGGTTTACCTTTTATTTATTTATTTTAGATTATTTCATTTTTCCTATGTTCCTTTCCTTTTTATTTTCTTCTCTTTTTTGTTTTCAAACTTCATAAATTAAAAAATGTGAAAAATCTCGATTTTTTTTAAATTACAATTTTTTTTGCTTTTTAAAAATGTTCATAATTTAAAATTCTCTTCATGCTTTTAAAAAATGTTCACGAATTTAAAATTTGTACAGTGAACGAGATTTGAAAATATCCTGGAAAATTTCATGAATTTGGAAATTGTTTGATTATTTCAAAAAAATGTTTAGTGAAGAATGTTTGTGAATCTGGAAATTGTTGAGAGACCGAGATTTTAAAAATGTCCAGTGGAAAATGTTCATGAACTTGAAAAAAATAGAGTGAGTGGTTTTCAACTCATGCAAAACTTCATGAAGAATTACACATTCACAAGATTTGAAAATTGTTTAGTGAAAAGTGTTCATAGTTTTTTTTCAAGTTGAAATTTGTACGATGAACAAGTTTGAAAAGTGTCCAGTAAAAAAATGTTCATGAATTTGAAAAGTGTTCGGGTTTTCATTTTTTTTTCAAGATTTACAAAAAGATCATGAATTTGAAATTTGAATGATATTTGAAAAATATTTGTGAATTTGAAAGAAACGCAAAATCCCTACATTTTTTTGTTTGAGCAGTACAAACGAGCTAAAGGAAAAGCTCCAATAGTTGATCGCTGGTGCTAGGGCCTCCCTTTTTCCCGTTAGAGATGACAACAAATTATCATCATGCTAAATTCAGCCAAGAATCTTGCCAATTAAAGGCTATGATATGTAGTAGTGAATCTTAGCAAGAATCTTTATCAATTAAAGGTTGAAGATCTTCTGTACTAGGCTTTTCAAAATGCAAAGGAATTACCAGATACTTTATAGGGAAATCTCCTACTACATTCTAAAATATATCCGCAAAAGAATGTACCATGTTAATAGGCACCAAAGCAGTCCTGTGATAATTAATCCCCATTCCAGAAACTTGTTCAAAAGAAGCCAAAATCCACTTAAGGCTAAGAGATATTCAATGGCCATTCTCCAAAAAAAGGAGGGTGTGTCTCCATTTTGCAGGCACGTGACCCCCTCCACTAATTTAGGAGATAACCCCACTAATCAAACTTGCTTGAGAGCCTTTGACTAACATTCCAGAGAAGGCATCTACTATCAGGTTAAGCAAGAGAGGAGACAAAGGGTCACCCTGTCCTAAACCTTTACCAGTATAAGAAAAAAAAGTCATTCTTATTTAACAAGTTTAGCCGTGCACTGCACACATTGGGCACAATGCGTCGGTCTCCATCCATACCTTGGCGTGGAACCTCGAAACACATAGACAGGCTGTGTGTTGCAATACGCCATAAAACTTGCTTTGTTGACGGTGTACATGGTGCGTCCCATTATCATCGTCATGCCATAACATTTGGTTTTTTCTTTCTTAGATGGACTATATTCGGTTTTTCGGTGCACAGGAAGATTCGGTTCCCCGTGTTACTTTTTTTTAGCAAATTTTGCTGTGTTACTGGGACTGACCAAACAAAATTTAATCCGTTTGTTATTTTAACATTAACACAGTTTTTTTTAGAAAAGAAATCATTAGTTTTTTTTGAGGGGTAAAGTCCAAGTTTATTCATGAAAGTCCACATGTTGTGGGATACATCTGAGGTCATGGGGCACACCAAACCAAACGTGGCGTCTCGGGCCTCTCGAAAATGAAAACTTGGCTAGACGATATGCTTCTACATTGACAACACGACTCTCAAAAACAAAAGTGCAAAGAAAAGAAGATGATCTAAGATTTATCTCACTAACAATTGCTCCATATGTTCCCCTGGCTCTTCTGTTGATGTCCGAGACCACCTGTTGACAGTCGGGGGCCACCACAAAATTTTGGATTCCCAAGTCTTCTGCTAGCGCCAAAGCTTCTCGACACGCCATTGCTTGTAGAGTAGGTGGATCTGTTACTCCTTGCATTGCAAGTGCTGAGCTCCCCATAAAATTCCCTTGTTCATCTCTGCAAACAGCTGCAACCGAACCTCCTCTAGTGCCCAGGACTCCCCCATCCACATGTATCTTGCAATAACCTGGTGGTGTCTTCCGTGGATGTGTGTAAGCCTGATTTGTGGTCACACCTCTCACAACAGCCTGCTGCATCTTCCCCTTGACAATGTCGAGCTCGGCTATGAATCTTGTGATGAAGCCGTAGGTCGCATGAGGGGTCTGAAAGATGGCTTCATGGATAGCCTTATGCCTTGCATGCCATATGGACCATAGTGTCACCGATACCAGCACGAACTCATCAGGCGATAACAGTTCCATCAACATAAACAACCATTGCTTTACCTTTGGCTTCGACGTAGCTATTATTTTATGCGTGATCTCTTCATCGATGAGAGCCCAACGACGTGCACTCAATAAGTGAATGGCACCAAGAATCCTGAACTCCACAATATCCGCACTGGGGCGAGTCAGACATATGGCGATGGGCACGGACATCGTTAGTCGAAAGCGATTGCTTCGACAATCTCCACAGGAACATCCATACCTTTCCCGGAACTTCTGTTTTCCACAGTGTTTTCCAGGCCCCTTCCTCGGCCCTAGAGCTAGAAGGACCCGGTACTTCCTCCAACCATGCTTCTCTTCTGTTTTTGGTAGCTACTAGCATATTGTATGCCGATTTTACAGTGAAAGTTCTGTGTTTGTCGTGAAACCATGCCCAAAAATCTATGATGTTTCGAGTGCACATAGGTATTCCCAATATAACCCGAGCATCCCTTGGCATGAACGTTGCTTGGACAAGCTGTCTATCCCATGAGGCTGTCACACAAGTTATAAGCTCCGATACCAGGGTGGGTGGGTTTGGTGAAATACTCCCATAGGGTCGCATCATCTCCTCCCTGGGCAACCAGTTTTCCGTCCATATATTTGTGTTTGCTCCGTTTCCAATTCTCTTTATTAAACCTTGCTTCAGAACGTCTCTTCCCTCTATAATGGCCCGCCAGACCTGGCTCGGATGACTCCCCAATTCTGCATGGAGTATATCAGAGGTTGGGTAGTAAACACTTTTCAGGACTCGAGCACTCAACGACTCCGGGTCTTGCAACAAACGCCACGCCTACCTAGCAAGAATGGACAGATTGAAAAGTTCAAAATCTTTGAAACCGAGGCCTCCCATGCCCTTGGGTTGTTTCATCATTTTCCAAGAAACCCAATGTGGTTTACGCTTTCCATCTTTTGCGCCCCACCAAAACTTCCGAATGAGCATGTTTAAATGTTCACACAAGCCTCTAGGGAGTTTGAAGCATGACATGAAGAACACTGGGACAGCCTGCGCTACAGCTTTGACAAGAACTTCCTTGCCAGCCAAAGACATAGTTCGCTCAATCCAACCTTGAACCTTCCTCCAGAGGCGATCCTTAAGATATTTGAAAGCTCCGTTCTTTGAGATCCCCATGTCTGACGGCATCCCCAAATACTTCTCATTAACAGTTTCATTGGGAATGTTAAGTGTTTCCTTGATTTCTTGTCTGACCGACTCAGGTACCCCCTTGCTAAAATAAATTGATGATTTGGAATAGTTGATACGCTGCCCCGTCGCTCGACAGTAAGTGTCCAATACATGGTGCACCTCAGTTGCCCCCACACTGTTAGCCTTGAAGAACAGCAAGCTGTCATCGGCAAATAGGAGATGGCTTACCGGTGGTGCCAAAGGAGCTACCTATAGTCCATGCAAATTGGATGACTTACTTTTAGATTTTAACAGGCACGAAAGGCCCTCTGCTGCCAGCAAGAACAAGTATGGAGAGATCGGGTCCCTTGTCTGATGCCTCTTGAAGGAATAAATAATTGTAGCTTCTTCCCATTAAACGAAACAGAAAACTTGACTGTGGTGATTGAGGGATTCCTGGATAGGGGAGTATCCGGACAGTCGGACTATGTACTTTGGCCGGACTGTTGGACTATGAAGATACAAGATTGAAGATTTCGTCCCGTGTCCGGATGGGACTCTCCTTTGCGTGGAAGGAAAGCTTGGCGATTCGGATGTAGATCTCCTTCTCTGTAACCGACTCTGTGTAACCCTAGCCCCCTCTGGTGTCTATATAAACCGGAGGGTTTAGTCTATTCTTCATCGATCTAGTGGCCGGTGAATCACTGATCAAAGAGCGAGCAGCTGCCAGGTTTAATGATTTTGTGGGATCCCTGGATGTAGCGGCTGGCGAACCATTTCTTCTTCCACAAAGATTCAGACAAAACCGAGCTTGGATAGAACTGAAGAAGATTTGGCGAACGAAGAAAAAGGTCAAAGGGTTTATTATAAAAAAATCAAAGGAGGTTATTCAGTAGCCATCGCGGGTTTCATTACTTTTCTTCCATTCAAAAAAGCTCTTCTAAAAAAAAGGGGACAACAACAATCATACCATAGGCTAGCTTCTAGGGTTTAGCCTCTACGATCTCGTGGTAGATCAACTCTTGTAATACTCATATCATCAAGATCAATCAAGCAGGAAGTAGGATATTACCTCCATCGAGAGGGCCCGAACCTAGGTAAAACATCGTGTCCCCAGACTCCTGTTACCATTAGCCTTAGACGCACAGTTCGGGACCCCCTACCCGAGATCCGCCGGTTTTGACACCGACATTGGTGCTTTCATTGAGAGTTCCTCTGTGTCGTCGCTATAAGGCTTGATGGCTCGTCTCGTTGTCAAGGACAACATTACCACTGGGGGAGCCCTGGCCCTAGGCCATACTCTCCAGCTGGGCGGCTTCGTCATGATCGCCCGATCGGCTATCGCGCCGACGATGACTTCTCAGGTCATCAAAAACAGCCTCCACGTCGATTCGGAACTCGCCGAACAAATGGACCTGATGGAGCTCTCCTCTCTTAATGAGCTCTTGGATCGCATCGCCGCCCTGGGCGTTGCTACGGACTATGACCGGATCGGGCTCAAACCCGACCAAAGGGATATTTACTCTCCGTCGGTCACCCATGAGATAGCGGTAGTGGAAGAGCATCATATGAATTCTCCCTCTATTTTGAGGATGAACTATGTCCGTATTTCCGAGCTCTCTGAGCCGGACACTCGCTCGCGGGAGGACATGGCCCAAACCCTGAATTCAGAGTCGGGCGACGGGCCGAAGAAATTGGGCAACATCCCGGAGCCCGAGCTGTTAAACTCGGAAGCTTCTTGGCCCCTAGGTCTTGGATTGGGTCAGGATTCGAATTCAAAGCCACCCACCCACCCAGATTTATTCAATCTTTCGCATATCACACAAGAGCCCCAACAGACAATACATCATTACTGGGCCAGATTCCTCCTTGTGATAAACAGGGTCAAGGACCGTCGCGAGGAAGACGCTATCTCCCTCTTTTACAAAAATTGCACGGACAAAGGGATCCTCAACGCTATAAGTCGCCGTGACATAGTACACTTCGCTGACTTAGCGGCCATAGTGCAGAAATACTGCACAATGGAAAGCGCTTGGAAAACCCAAACAAACTTCTGGGACAATCTGGCTCTCGCTAAACCCTTCGTCCGAACTAAAAGGGCAAACTCTCGTAAGTTACCCGATTCAATTACCAAAAAACCAAAGCCCAATACAAGGCGTGGAACCGTATTGGAGGAATGGCTCAATGGGCCTTGCAAACTTCACAACACACCGGACGCCACGCCAACTCACAGCCTTAGAGCATGTTGGATACTCCGGCAGGTAGCGAAGAGCGGCGAGGATCTCCTCATAAACCATACAGCAGAACAACATCCCGCCGGAAATAACAATACGGTCTTGACACTCTTCTAGACTTTCGCCTCAAATAATAGGCGCAAGCGAGCTCAACGCAGTCTCGCTGAAGTTTGCCACGTGGCAACAATAAATCCATGGAATGACACGGCTATAACTTATAATGCCAGTGACGAACCTCAATTCCAAATAGTCCGGGCACCAGCCGCTTTGGTCCTTAGTCCAATCGTGGACGGCTTTCGGCTCACTAAAGTGCTCATGGACGGCGGAAGCGGACTAAACCTCATCTACGAGGAAACCCTCAACAAGATGGAAATTGACAAGACCCGCATTGAGCAAAGCAGCACAACCTTTAGGGGAATCATCCCTAGTCGGGAGGCGCGATGTGCAGGAAAAATCACACTGGATGTGGTATTCGGCACGCCGGAGAATTACAGGTCCGAAGAAATTACATTCCAAGTGGCCCCGTTCAGCAGCGGATACCACGCCCTCTTAGGGCGGGACGCATTCACGAGCTTCCAAGATATACCCCATTACGGGTACATGAAGCTCAAAATGCCCGGGCCCAATGGAATAATCACTCTAGCTAGTGATCCGAACGTCGCACTCCGCGCTGAAAATAAAACAGCCGCACTAGCCCTGGAGGCATTATCAGAAGCCCTCACGGCCGAAGAACTGACAACGCTGCGAGCCACGGTGGACAGAGACGACAAGATACTCGACAAGTGACCCAAGTCCACCTCTTTCAAGCTCGCGGACGAGATAGTCAAATTCCAGGTCCATCCAACGGACCCTACAAAGACAGCTTCCATTGGGACACAGTTGAACCCCACAATAGACGCCGCACTGCGAGATTTCCTGTGGGAGAATTGGGATATTTTCGCCTGGCACCCTTCAGACATGCCGGGCATCCCACGTAGGCTGGCCGAACACAGCCTCAATATTCTGAAAGGATACAAGCTAGTCAAGCAGACTCTTAGGCGCTTCTCAGAGCCCAAGCGGCAAGCCATGGGAGAAGAGCTAGCCAAGCTACTCGAGGCCGGATTCATCAGAGACATAAAACATCCGGATTGGCTAGCAAACCTGGTAATGGTACCAAAGAAGGACAAATCCTGGCGCCTATGTGTCGATTTCAAGGACCTCAATAAGGCTTGCCCCAAGGATCCCTTCCCCCTCCCCCGCATTGATCAAATCATCGACGCCACCGCAGGACATGACTCATTGTGTTTCCTCGACGCATACTCTGGATACCATCAGATCAAGATGGCAGAGTCTGACCAAGCCGCAACGACCTTCATTATGCCATACGGCGCCTTCTGTTTCAATACCATGCCTTTCGGGCTCAAAAACGGCGGCGCAACCTATCAACGCATGATTCAGACATGCTTGGAAAAACAAATCGGCAAAACAGTAGAGGCTTACGTAGACAACGTGGTCATTAGAACTAGACACGTTGAAACTTTAATAGATGACTTGAGGCTCACGTTCGACAACCTCCGAACATACGACATCAAGCTCAACCCGGAGAAATGTGTCTTCGGTGTACCCTCCGGGAAATTGCTCGGCTTCATCGTTTCCAATAGAGGAATCGAAGCAAATCCGGCAAAAATCCGAGCTCTCTCACAGTTGGCTACTCCAACAGACCTCAAGCAGATCCAAAAACTAACTGGATGTGTGACTGCCTTAAGCCGCTTTATCTCCCGATTAGGAGAAAAGGCACTACCTCTTTATCGCCTTCTTCGACGCACTGAACACTTCGGGTGGACGGATGCGGCCACAGGAGGACTGGAAGAAATAAAGGCCCTCTTGGCCACCAATCCAGTCCTGACCATGCCAAATACTGGCGAACCCATGCTATTATACATAGCCGCAACACACCAAGTTGTAAGCGCAGTGCTCATCGTCGAGCGAGAAGCAGACGGACACAAGTTCCCGCTCCAAAAGCCGGTATATTACGTGTCCATTGTCCTCACTCCATGCAAATCTCGGTACCCACACTATCAAAAGATAGCGTTCGCGGTCTTCATGGCATCCCGGAAGCTACGATGCTACTTTCAAGAGTGTTCGATTACGGTGGCCTCCGAAGTACCACTCAACGATATAATAAACAACCGCGACGCAACGGGCTGAATTGCTAAATGGGCTATCGAGCTCCTTCCATTCGACATAACATATAAACCACGGAGGGCCATTAAGTCGCAAGTTCTGGCTGACTTTGTTGCCGAATGGACAGAAGCCGAACTGCCTAAAGAGTACGGCGCGTACTCCAATTGGATCATGCACTTCGATGGCTCTAAAATATTGGTAGGATTGGGAGCAGGTGTTGTCCTGACATCCCCCACCGGAGACACGGTTCAATACGTACTCCAAATACTATACACAGACTCCAACAATGCAGCCGAATACGAGGCTCTGTTGCATGGTCTTCGGATGGCAATCTCCATGGGCATCCAACGCCTCGAAGTGCGCGGGGACTCGAATCTCGCAATATCTCAGATAAATGGAGACTTCGATGCCAAAGATCCGAAAATGGTGGCTTATCGTAACGTCGTCCTCAAGATGTCAGCTCGGTTCGAGGGGCTTGAATTCCACCATGTGGTCAGAGAAAATAATCAAGCGGCGGATGTCCTTGCCCGCATCGGCGCTAAACGTGACCCCGTCCCACCTAATCTATTCTTGGAAAGGCTGTTCAAGCCATCCGTAGTATGGGAAGGGGAGTCCGGCAATATTAGTCCGGCTCCGCACAGAATCCCAGATTTTGAACCATCTTACGTAATCGGAGGCTCTGCCACCGAAATAACACCTTCGGCCCATGAAATCATGGTTGTCATCGCCCCGTGGACCGAGCCCTTCTTAGCCTGAGGACCAAAATGAGGCACGTTGTATCGTGCGACGCTCTAAGGCCTACAAAGTCCATGAAGGAGAGCTCTACAAGAAAAGTACTACCGGAGTGCTCCAAAGATACATCTCTGAAGAGGAAGGGCGGCAGCTCTTACCCGAAATCCATTCCGGACTCGGCGGGCACCACGCTGCTGCTCGGGCACTTGTAAGCAAGGCCTTCCGTACAGGTTTTTACTGGCCGACATCCCGAGCAGATGCACAGGACCTTGTCCAACATTGCGTTGGTTGCCAACTCTTCGCCAATCAGAGCCATATGCCCCCTACCGCTCTCCAAACAATGCCCATAACTTGTCCCTTCGTGGTCTGGGGGCTGGATATGGTCGGACCTCTCAAAGGGGGAAGCCATAAGAAAAAATACTTATTGGTCATGGTGGACAAGTTCACCAAATGGATAGAAGCCAAACCAGTTAAAACGGCTGAATCTGGACCAGCGATATACTTCATATCAGGGGTCGTACACCGTTACGGTGTGCCCCACAGCATCATCACTGACAATGGCTCAAATTTCACAACCGATGAGGTGAAAACTTGGTGCGGCAACATGGGCATTAAGCTCGATTACGCCTCTGTGTATCACCCCCAAACAAACGGTCAAGTCGAACGTGCAAATGGTCTCATCATGAGCGGCATCAAACCCAGACTAGTGCGATCCTTTAAAGAACCAGACACGCATTGGGTCGAGGAGCTCGACTCCATACTATGGGGGCTGCAGACCATGCCGAATTGTACCACCGTATACACACCATTTTTTATGGTGTACGGCGCAGAAGCAGTGCTACCCTGCGACATAATCCATGACTCACCTCGCGTGCGCATGTATGAAGAGAAGGAAGCCGAGCTAGATCGGCAGGACAACTTAGATGCTCTGGAGGAAGAGTGTGACGTAGCAAAAGCCCGTTCCACATTCTATCAGCAACAGGCTCGAAGGTATCAAAGCAGAGAAGTACGGGCCAAAACTTATAACATTGGCGAACTAGTTCTATGCCTCCCCGAGAAGAAGAAGGACAAGCTCAAGCCCAAGTGGGAGGGTCCCTTCATCATTTATAAAGTTCTCACAGGAGGAGCGTACCGTCTGCGCAATGCATCTGATAATAGACTCGAGCCGAACCCATGGAACGCGGCCAGACTCTGAAGATTCTACGCCTAGCACCGAACTCAGGGTTCGTCTCCTCACCTCCGCCTCTTCAATTATGTTCTCTTCCTTCCTTTCTCACCTTCTTTTCCTTTCCACACACAGCCTTACAAAACTATACGGATGCTTCGATCACTCTGGCCGCACTATGTGTGCAGACTATACCTGGGGGCTTCCTATACGGAAGCTAAAAATAACCACTTTAATGGCTCCCTGCCAGCCACATATGTGTCCATATGCGCCTTTTCTTCACCATTATATGCATCGATATGACTTAAGTTTTGGCCATGCTGGGTTGCCTGGCTCTTGTGTTTATGCCCTACGTTCCTGTTAATTCGGCTAGGGCATAAGGGGAGCACCTCTGCGATTGTTACTGCCGGTTCAGCCGGATGTGTACCTCAGACTGGGTGAAGCCGAAAGCTAGCATTCTTAAGGGAATATTCGCTCGGTGAACAAAAGATGTTTTCGTTTATTACAACGTGAATCCCCAGATGTTTTGTTTCCTGCGCTACTGTTCACAGTTCGGACATGCACATCGATGCATGCGCACCCAGAGAAAGGAACCCCTAACGGAACTATTCTCTCTGGAAGATGTTTCTTACTATCCATGTAATATAACATAACTAGTTGGGTACTTGTTTGTTAAAGAATTTATGACCCCTACGCCTGGTTTCCATGCATACCTCGGTTTTTCATAACTGTGCGGGTATTCGGATACACTCTGGACTATCGGGTCCGGGGGCTGAAGCAAAAAGGTCCGCCATGACAAATGATTTTCAATCCGGCTAGGGACTACATAGGTCCATTTAAATTACATAGTCACTTAGATTGTCTATATTCTTCCTCTATACCATCCAACAGGCTGTCTAGCTTACAATCCTATTGGGAATACTTTGCTGCTAACGCTACTTGGTCATATACCAGACTTACAGGTATCTCTTGCCCATCTGCCCCCACCGGTCCGACTTCGGCCATATGGTTCGGGTCAGCCTGGCGTATCACGTCTTCACCATGGCCCAGGCTTCCCTCTCACCTTGTCGGCAGGCTGATATCTTCCATAACCGGAAGCACCGCCGTGCTCCTTTAAGCATCTCCACAAGCTCGCTCATGCCTCCTGGCAGGGAAGCGGATGGCCCCAAGGCCTGGGCAATACCCTGCATCACCTGCCGCGCTCGTTCGTGCGGTTGTGAAAGATCTTGTAGCATATCGCCTGCGGATTCGGGCATCTCCTCTTCAGGACGGCCCGTCAGCATACCTACAGACATAACTCTGTCAATACGCTTCCTTGGCGAACTATACTATAGTTCGTTTAAGCACTTACTATAAATGTCGCGTCGAAGCCTCTTGTTCTCCTTCACGGAGTCAGCAAGCTGAGCCCGAACATCTTTTAATTCGACGCTCAGTCGGATATTAGCATCTTGGAGATTCGAATAGTCTTCGTCAGCACACGCTCGCCCGCCTTCAGCTGACTTCGCATATGTGGCTCATTATCTTCCACAGTCATCGGATTCTCCCCGGGATTGTCTGCAGCATCTCTTGTTAGATTTATAAACCATGTCGAATAAATAACTGGTACAAGGTTAGTCTTACCATAAGAGGCCCTTTTTGATTCCTCTTGTTCGGCAACAGCGGCCTTCCGCTGGGTCTTAGATTCCTCCAGTTCTTGAGATAAATGAGTATTCTTCTCTATAAGAACCTATGCATACAATGATCCTTAAATCAGTTGTGCCAACTGTTTCCAGTCTCAGGGGCTACTACTACACATACTTATCAGATTTTCTTACCCGTATATCCTTCGCATACTGGTCCGTTGCTCTGGCAAGTCCATCTTGAGCGGCGCGAATATATGCGTCTCCAGAGTTGAAGGCATCGAAAGCCTTGTCGGCGTCAAAACCGGCGGATCTCGGGTAGGGGGTCCCGAACTGTGCGTCTAGGCGGATGGTAACAGGAGACAAGGGACACGATGTTTACCCAGGTTCGGGCCCTCTTAATGGAGGTAAAACCCTACGTCCTGCTTGATTGATGTTGATATTGTGGATGTTTACAAGAGTGGATCTACCACGAGATCAAGGAGGCTAAACTCTAGAAGCTAGCCTATGGTATGATTGTAAGGGTTGTGATTGTTGTCCTACGGCCATCCGGTTTATATAGACACCGGAGAGGGCTAGGGTTACATAGAGTCGGTTACAGTGGTAGGAGATCTACATATCCGTATCGCCAAGCTTGCCTTCCACGCCAAGGAAAGTCCCATCCGGACACGGGGTGAAGTCTTCAATCTTGTATCTTCATAGTCTTGGAGTCCGGTCGATGATGATAGTCCGGCAAATGATAGTCCGGCTGATGATGGTAGTCCGGCTGTCTGGACACCCCCTAATCCAGGACTCCCAGTAGCCCCTGAACCAGGCTTCAATGACGATAAGTCCGACGTGTATATTGTTTGGCATTGCAAGGCGGGTTCCTCCTCCAAATGATAGAAGATGGTGAACACCAGGATAGTGTCCGGCTCTGCAAAATAAATTCCACATTCCACCGTAGAGAGAATAATAATATATAAACAAGTTCAATCTGCTGACGTTTTCCGTGGCATGACGTCACACCACTACCAAGCCATTACTCGAATTGTTTTTTACTTTACCACCTCAGCGCATTTAGCGAAGCGGTTTCCTTGGCACGTCTTGTCGAAGCAGAGATCGTGTTTCCCCTTAATCCGGGATTCTCATCAATACGGGCGTGGGTAACCCAACCGCGCCCGTTCGCCATGCCCCCTCTATCGAAGACGTGTCCCAAACGGTCACGGAGACGGCTCTTGGTATCCTCCCTCTTTATAACGGGACCAAGGCTCGTTTCTTTTTCTTCAATCTTCCATCGAATCCTCTCTACGCTCCAAGTTCCAGCACCTAGAACCCCAGATTCGAGCGCTTTGGACCTTCAATGATGTCCGGTTCCGACCTCCAGGGCCGGTGGATGCCTTCCTCCGTCACGGAGGAGGACGTGCTAAAGCTGCGGGATGCCAAGTACCTGTCTTACGAGATTTCGCACAGGTTGCCTGCCGAAGGGCAGGCCATCCCCACCCCTGAGCCCGGTGAGTATGTCGTCTTCGTGTCCCACCTCCGTCGGGGTTTAGGCTTCCCGATGGATCCTTTTGTGAGAGGGCTCATGTTCTACTATGGGTTGGAATTCCACGACTTGGCTCCGGAGTCCATCCTCCATATATCCGCATTTATTGTCATCTGCGAAGCCTTCCTCCGCGTCACCCCACACTTCGGCCTGTGGCTGAAGACTTTCAATGTGGCGCCGAAGATGATCGGGGGGCGTCAAGCGGAGTGTGGCGGGGCGGCCATAAGTAGGAGGTCCGATGCCCCGTGGCCCGCTGGCTCCTTCCAAGAGGAGCTCGGCCTGTGGCAGCAAGAGTGGTTCTATATTACCGTTCCGAGGGGCCGCAGGCAAAAGCCGCCGCCCCTATTCCGCCCGGGACCTCCACGACGATTGATGTCGTGGGTCAACCAAGGGCTCAACTGGGGGCCGTCAAAGGACGTGCCCCTACTGCAGGGCCGGATTTGAGATCTCTTAACGAGGGAGATCGATATGGTGGTGGTGATGCAGGTTATGCTAATTAGGCGTCTCCTGCCCTGCAAAAGCCGTCCTCTCCGGCTGTGGGAGTTCAATCCGGAGGGCCCACGGATTCTTCAACACTTCATGGGTATGACGCCCCTGGAGATGTATAGCTTATTCTTCGGATCGCAAGAGGTGCGTCCGGAATTGACCGAGGATGCTGGACTAAGCTGCAATCGCCCGGATACTCAAGTAAGTAGTTCCAAGTCCGGACATACCGTTTGTTTGCCTTTCGATGATCCGCATTATGACCAATCTTCTTCTAGCGGAAGCAAAATTAATACGGTGTCCGGCCCCCCTCCCCAAGACCGCGCCGGATCCCGTGCTGGTCCGGATGCTTGAGGTTGCGCCTTCGGAGGAAGGCGAAGGGGAAAGCAGGAAATCTACTGCCTCGCCTAAGGAGGCTATTGAACGAGGGGGGATCGAGAATCCCTCCTACCAAGGGGAGAAGAGGACTGCCTCCGAGGACCCGGGGAAAAAAGCCCCAAAACGGGGGAAGAAATCTTCGCCGGAGGGTCCTGCGTCCGGGGAGACCCCGGCCGCACAATCTCCCTTAATGAGCCAGCCCTCCAACGAGCCATAAGTAGAAAGAAAGGAGTTTTATACTAAGGGACATCCCTATTTGTGCTTCTGAGGATAACTAAAGTTTTTACCTTGTAGTTCGGATCTCCGTCCTTCGTAGATGAGCTCGTCTTCGGGGGACCTTCGTCCGGAGAAGATAGAGAGAGAGACGCCCCCGTCCGGGGCGCCGTTGGATAGGGCGGACGAGCCTGAAGTGTCGTCACGGAGGGAGCCCCCGGGTGTGGCAAAGCCGGATAGTTCGGCGCCAACTGGAGTACGGCTGAAGGATCTGCTTGAGAAGGTGTCTATCTCAGAAGATCAGCATGCATTGATGAGCATGGTGATTGAAAGGATTTCGTCCGCCGAAGGCGGGTTGCACGATGCCGTCAGGAGTTTACTGGCGGGGTTTGAGGTACGTAAAAATGACGCACCTTTTAACAGTTTTGCATATAGAATGCGCCCTGTATAGATAGTAGCCCCTGAGACTCGGTAGGTTGTCGATATCGACAGCGTGCCGAGGATCAAAATCGCAGGTTTAAATTCCCATCGTGCCGATGCAGGTGGCGGGTCGTCCGGGGGCCAGCCGGACTGATGGGGTTGCTGAACTGAAGCGGCTGTTGGGGAACGTAGCAGAAATTCAAAATTTTCCTACGTGTCACCAAGATCTATCTATGGAGAAACTAGCAACGAGGGGAAGGAGAGTGAATCTACATACCCTTGTAGATCGCTAAGCGGAAGCGTTCAAGAGAACGGGGTTGAAGGAGTCGTACTCGTCGTGATCCAAATCACCGGAGATCCTAGTGCCGAACGGACGGCACCTCCGCGTTCAACACACGTACAGCCCGGTGACGTCTCCCACGCCTTGATCCAGCAAGGAGAGAGGGAGAGGTTGGGGAAGACTCCATCCAGCAGCAGCACAATGGCGTGGTGGTGGTGGAGGAGCATGGCAAACCTGCAGGGCTTCGCCAAGCACCATGGGAGAGGAGTACTTGGGAGAGGGGGAGGGCTGCGCCAGAACTTGTGGTGCGGCTACCCTCCCACCCCCCACATATATATAGGGGCAAGGGAGAGGGGGGGCCGGCCCCCTCAGATCCAATCTGAGGAGGGGGCGGCGGCCAAGGGGGGGAGGAGTGCCTCCCAAGTCAAGTGGAGGCCCTCCCCCTTAGGGTTTTCCCCTTCCCATGCGCATGGGCCTTGGGGGGGCTGGTGCCCCTGGCCCATTAAGGCTAGGGCACCCCCCTACAGCCCATGCTACTGTATTGGACGTGGTGGAACAATTTCCGGACCTCCGGACCCCTCCGGAATCCTCCGGAAACTTCTGGAAGCTTCCCGGTACAATACCGAAAAAACCTGAACTTTTTCCGGAACCCGAACAACAACTTTCCATATATAAATCTTTACCTCCGGACCATTCTGGAACTCCTCGTGACGTCCGGGATCTCATCCGGGACTCCGAACAACATTTGTTAACCACATACAAACTTCCTTTATAACCCTAGCGTCATCGAACCTTAAGTGTGTAGACCCTACGGGTTCGGGAGACATGTAGACATGACCGAGACGTTCTCCAGTCAATAACCAACAACGGGATCTGGATACCCATGTTGACTCCCACATGTTCCACGATGATCTCATCGGATGAACCACGATGTCAAGGACTCAATCGATCCCGTATACAATTCCCTTTGTCTAGCGGTATTGTACTTGCCCGAGATTCGATCGTCGGTATCCCGATACCTTGTTCAATCTCGTTACCGGCAAATCTCTTTACTCGTTCCGTAACACATCATCCCGTGATCAACCCCTTGGTCACATTGTGCACATTATGATGATGTCCTACCGAGTGGGCCCAGAGATACCTCTCCGTTTACACGGAGTGACAAATCCCAGTCTCGATTCGTGCCAACCCAACAGACACTTTCGGAGATACCTGTAGTGCACCTTTATAGCCACCCAGTTACGTTGTGACGTTTGGTACACCCAAAGCATTCCTACGGTATCCGGGAGTTGCACAATCTCATGGTCTAAGGAAAAGATACTTGACATTAGAAAAGCTTTAGCATACGAACTACGATCTTTGTGCTAGGCTTAGTATTGGGTCTTGTCCATCACATCATTCTCCTAATGATGTGATCCCGTTATCAACGACATCCAATGTCCATGGTCAGGAAACCGTAACCATCTGTTGATCAACGAGCTAGTCAACTAGAGGCTTGCTAGGGACATGGTGTTGTCTATGTATCCACACATGTATCTGAGTTTCCTATCAATACAATTATAGCATGGATAATAAACGATTATCATGAACAAGGAAATATAATAATAACTAATTTATTATTGCCTCTAGGGCATATTTCCAACAGTCTCCCACTTGCACTAGAGTCAATAATCTAGTTCACATCGCCATGCGATTAACACTCACAGGTCACATCGCCATGTGACCAACATCCAAAGAGTTTACTAGTGTCATTAAACTAGTTCACATCATCATGTGATTTGGACTCAATGAGTTCTGGGGTTTGATCATGTTTTGCTTGTGAGAGAGGTTTTAGTCAACGGGTCTGCAACATTCAGATCCGTCTGTACTTCGCAAATCTCTATGTCATATTGTAAATGCTGCTTCCACGCTCCACTTGAAGCTATTCCAAATGGTTGCTCCACTATACGTATCCGGTTTGCTACTCAGAGTCATTCGGATAGGTGTTAAAGCTTGCATCGTCGTAACCCTTTACGCCGAACTCTTTATCACCTCCATAATCGAGAAACAAATCCTTATTCCTCTAAGGATAATTTTGACCGCTATCTGGTGATCCACTCTTTGATCACCTTTGTACCCTCTTGCCAGACATGTGGCAAGGCACACATCAGGTGCGGTACACAGCATAGCATACTGTAGAGCCTATGTCTGAAGCATAGGGGACGACCTTCGTCCTTTCTCTCTATTCTGCCGTGGTCGAGCTTTAAGTCTTAACTTCATACCTTACATCTCAGGCAAGAACTCCTTCTTTGACTGATCCATCTTGAACACCTTCAAGATCATGTCAAGGTATATGCTCATTTGAAAGTACCATTAAGCGGTTTTGATCTATCCCTACAGATCTTGATGCTCAATGTTCAAGTAGCTTAATACAGGTTTTCACTTGAAAAACACCTTTCAAATAACCCTGTATGCTTTCCAGAAATTCTACATCATTTCTGATCAACAATATGTCAACAACATATACTCATCAAAAATTCTATAGTGCTCGCACTCACTTCTTTGGAAATACAAGTTTCTCATAAATTTGCATAAACCCAAAATCTTTGATCATCTTATCAAAGTACATATTCCAACTCCGAGATGCTTACTCCAGTCCATGGAAGGATCGCTGGAGCCAGCATACCTTTTAGCATCCTTAGGATCGACAAAACTTTCTGATTGTATCACATACAACCTTTCCTTACGAAAACTGGTAAGGAAACTTGTCTTGACATCCATCTGCCAGATTTCATAAATGCAGCTAACACCAACATGATTCTGACAGACTTAAGCATCGCTACGGATGAGAAAATCTCATCGTAGTCAACTCCTTGAACTTGTGAAAAACTCTTCGCCACAAGTCGAGCTACGATGACATTACCGTTCACGTCCGTCTTCTTCTTAAAGATCCATTTATCTCAATGGCTTGCCGATCATTGGGCAAGTCCACCAAAGTCCATGCTTTGTTCTGATATATCGATCCTATCTCGGATTTCATGGCTTCTAACCATTTGTCGGAATTTGGGCCCACCATCGCTTTTCCATAGCTCGTAGGTTCATTGTTGTCTAGCAACATGACCTTCAAGACAGGATTACTGTACCACTCCGAAGTAGTAGCGTCCTTGTCGTCCTACGAGGTACGGTAGTGACTTGATCCGAAGTTTCATGATCACTATCATAAGCTTCTACTTCAATTGGTGTAGGCGCCACAGGAACAACTTCCTGTGCCCTGCTGCACACTAGTTGAAGTGATGGTTCAATAACCTCATCAAGTCTCCACCATCCTCCCACTCAATTCTTTCGAGAGAAACTTTTCCTCGAGAAAGGACCCGTTTCTAGAAACAATCCCTATTGCTTTCGGATCTGAATTAGGAGGTATACCCAACCGTTTTGAGTGTCCTATGAAGATGCATTTTATCCGCTTTGGGTTCGAGCTTATCAACCTGAAACTTTTTCACATAAGCGTCGCAGCCCCAAACCTTTAAGAAATGACAGCTTAGGTTTCTCTAAACCATAGTTCATACGGTGTCATCTCAACTGAATTACGTGGTGCCCTATTTTAAAGTGAGTGCGGTTGTCTCTAATGCCTAACCCATAAACGATAGTGGTAATTCGATGAGAGACATCATGATACGCACCATATCCAATAGGGTGCAATTTATGATGTTCGGACACACCATCAAACTATGGTGTTCTAGGTGGTATTAATTGTGAAACAATTTCCACAATGTCTTAATTGCGTGCCAAAGCTCGTAACTCAGATACTCATCTCTATGATCATATCATAGACATTCTACCCTCTTGTCACGAAGATCTTAAACTTCACTCTGAAATTACTTGAACCATTCAATAATTCAGACTTGTGTTTCATCAAGTAAATATACTCAACATCTACTCGAATCATCTGTGAAGTAAGAACATAACGATATTCACTGCATGCCTCAGCACTCATTGGACTGCACACATCAAAATGTGTTACTTCCAACAAGTTGCTATCTTGTTCCATTTTACTGAAAAACGAGGCTTTTAGTCATCTTGCCCATGTGGTATGATTTGCATATCTCAAGTGATTCAAAATCAAGTGAGTCCAAACGATCCATCTGCATGGAGTTTCTTCATGCGTATACACCAATAGACATGGTTCGCATGTCTCAAACTTTTCAAAAATGAGTGAGTCCAAAGATCCATCAACATGGAGCTTCTTCATGTGTTTTATACCAATATGACTTACATGGCAGTGCCACAAGTAAGTGGTACTATCATTACTATCTTATATTTTTGGCATGAAAATGTGTATCACTACGATCGAGATTCAATAAACCATTCCTTTAGGTGCTAGACCATTGAAGGTATTATTCAAATTAACAGAGTAACCATTATTCTCCTTAAATGAATAACCGTATTGCGACAGACATAATCCAATCATGTCTATGCTCAACGCAAACACCAAATAACAATTATTTAGGTTTAATACTAATCTTGATGGTAGAGGGAGCATGCGATGCTTGATCACATCAAACTTGGAAACACTTCCAACACATATCGTCAGCTCACCTTTAGCTAGTCTCCGTTTATTCCGTAGCTCTTTTATTTCGAGTTACTAACACTTAGCAACCGAACCGGTATCTTAATAACCTGGTGCTACTAGGAGTACTAGTAAAGTACACATTAACATAATGTATATCCAATATACTTCTATCGACCTTGCCAGCCTTCTCATCTACCAAGTACCTAGGGTAATGCTGCTCCAGTGGCAGTTCCCCTTATTCCAGAAGCACTTAGTCTCGGGTTTGGGTTCAACCTTGGGTTTCTTCACTAGAGCAGCAACTGATTTGCCGTTTCATGAAGTATCCCTTCTTGCCCTTGCCCTTCTTGAAACTAGTGGTTTCACCAACTATCAACAATTGATGCTCCTTCTTGATTTCTACTTTCGCGGTGTCAGACATCGCGAATACTTCAAGGATCATCATATCTATCTCTGATATGTTATAGTTCATCACGAAGCTCTAGCAGCTTGGTGGTAATGACTTTTGGAAAAACATCACTATCTCATCTGGAAGATCGACTCCCACTCGATTCAAGTGATTGTTGCACTCAGACAATCTGAGCACAAGCTCAACGATTGAGCTTTTCTCCGTTAGTTTGCAGGCTAAGAAAATCGTCTGAGGTCTCATACCTTTTGACGTGGGCACGAGCCTGAAATCCCAATTTCAGCCCTCGAAACATCTCATATGTTCCGCGATGTTTCGAAAAACGTCTTTGGTGCCTCATCTCTAAACCGTTTAACTGAACTATCACGTAGTTATCAAAACATGTATGTCCGATGTTCGCAACATCCACAAACGACGTTTGGGGTTCAGCACACTGAGCGGTGCATTAAGGACATAAGCTTTCTACTGATCGCATAATTGCTACTATCAACTTTCAACTATATTTTCTCTAGGAACATATCTAAACAGTGGAACTAAAGCGCGAGCTTACGACATAATTTGCAAAGATCATTTGACTATGTTCAGGATAATTAAGTTCATCTTATGAACTCCCACTCAGATAGACATCCCTCTGGTCATCTAAGTGATTACATGATCCGAGTCAACTAGGCCGTGTCCGATCATCACGTGAGACGGACTAGTCATCATCGGTGAACATCTTCATGTTGATCGTATCTACTATACGACTCATGCTCGACCTTTCGATCTCTGTGTTCCGAGGCCATGTCTGTACATGCTAGGCTCGTCAAGTTAACCCTAAGTGTTTCGCGTGTGTAAATCTGTCTTACACCCGTTGTATGTGAACGTAAGAATCCATCACACCCGATCATCACGTGGTGCTTAGAAGCGACGAACTTTAGCAACGGTGCATAGTTAGGGGAGAACACTTCTTGAAATTGTTGTAAGAGATCATCTTATTTACTACCGTCGTTCTAAGTAAACAAGATGCATAAACATAATAAACATCACATGCAATTATATAGTAGTGACATGATATGGCCAATATCATATAGCTCCATTGATCTCCATCTTCGGGGCTCCATGATCATCATCGTCACCGGCATGACACCACGATCTCCATCATCATGATCTCCATCATCGTGTCTTCATGAAGTTGTCTCGCCAACTATTACTTCTACTACTATGACTACCGGTTAGCAATAAAGTAAAGTAATTACATGGCATTGTTTAATGACACGCAGGTCATACAATAAATTAAGACAACTCCTATGGCTCCTGCCGGTTGTCATACTCATCGACATGCAAGTCGTGATTCCTATTACAAGAACATGATCAATCTCATACATCACATATCATTCATCACATTCTTCTTGGGCATATCACATCACATAGCATACCCTGCAAAAACAAGTTAGACGTCCTCTAATTGTTGTTTGCATGTTTTACGTGGCTGCTATGGGTTTCTAGCAAGAACGTTTCTTACCTACGCAAAACCACAACGTGATATGTCAATTTCTATTTACCCTTCATAAGGACCCTTTTCATCGAATCCGTTCCGACTAAAGTGGGAGAGACTGGCACCCGCTAGCCACCTTATGCACCAAGTGCATGTCAGTCGGTGGAACCTGTCTCACGTAAGAGTACGTGTAAGGTCGGTCCGGGCCGCTTCATCCCACAATACCGTCGAAACAAGATTGGACTAGTAACGGTAAGCATATTGAACATCATCAACGCCCACAACTACTTTGTGTTCTACTCGTGCAAAGAATCTACGCAATAGACCTAGCTCATGATGCCACTGTTGGGGAACGTAGCAGAAATTCAAAATTTTCCTACGTGTCACCAAGATCTATCTATGGAGAAACTAGCAACGAGGGGAAGGAGAGAGAATCTACATACCCTTGTAGATCGCTAAGCGGAAGCATTCAAGAGAACGGGGTTGAAGGAGTCGTACTCGTCGTGATCCAAATCACCGGAGATCCTAGTGCCGAACGGACGGCACCTCCGCGTTCAACACACGTACAACCCGGTGACGTCTCCCACGCCTTGATCCAGCAAGGAGAGAGGGAGAGGTTGGGGAAGACTCCATCCAGCAGCAGCACTATGGCGTGGTGGTGGTGGAGGAGCGTGGCAAACCTGCAGGGCTTCGCCAAGCACCATGGGAGAGGAGGAGTACTTGGGAGAGGGGGAGGGCTGCGCCAGAACTTGTGGTGTGGCTGCCCTCCCACCCCCCACATATATATAGGGGCAAGGGAGAGGGGGGGCCGGCCCCCTCAGATCCAATCTGAGGAGGGGGCGGCGGCCAAGGGGGGGAGGAGTGCCTCCCAAGTCAAGTGGAGGCCCTCCCCCTTAGGGTTTTCCCCTTCCCATGCGCATGGGCCTTGGGGGGGCTGGTGCCCCTGGCCCATTAAGGCTAGGGTGGCCCCCTACAGCCCATGCTACTGTATTGGACGTGGTGGAACAATTTCCAGACCTCCGGACCCCTCCGGAATCCTCCGGAACCTTCTGGAAGCTTCCCGGTACAATACCGAAAAAACCTGAACTTTTTCCGGAACCCGACCAACAACTTTCCATATATAAATCTTTACCTCCGGACCATTCCGGAACTCCTCGTGACGTCCGGGATCTCATCCGGGACTCCGAACAACATTCGGTAACCACATACAAACTTCCTTTATAACCCTAGCGTCATCGAACCTTAAGTGTGTAGACCCTACGGGTTCGGGAGACATGTAGACATGACCGAGACGTTCTCCAGTCAATAACCAACAGCGGGATCTGGATACCCATGTTGACTCCCACATGTTCCACAATGATCTCATCGGATGAACCACGATGTCAAGGACTCAATCGATCCCGTATACAATTCCCTTTGTCTAGCGGTACTGTACTTGCCCGAGATTCGATCGTCGGTATCCCGATACCTTGTTCAATCTCGTTACCGGCAAGTCTCTTTACTCATTCCGTAACACATCATCCTGTGATTAACCCTTTGGTCACATTGTGCACATTATGATGATGTCCTACCGAGTGGGCCCAGAGATACCTCTCCGTTTACACGGAGTGACAAATCCCAGTCTCGATTCGTGCCAACCCAACAGACACTTTCGGAGATACCTGTAGTGCACCTTTATAGCCACCCAGTTACGTTGTGACGTTTGGTACACCCAAAGCATTCCTACGGTATCCGGGAGTTGCACAATATCATGGTCTAAGGAAAAGATACTTGACATTAGAAAAGCTTTAGCATACGAACTACGATCTTTGTGCTAGGCTTAGTATTGGGTCTTGTCCATCACATCATTCTCCTAATGATGTGATCCCGTTATCAACGACATCCAATGTCCATGGTCAGGAAACCGTAACCATCTGTTGATCAACGAGCTAGTCAACTAGAGGCTTGCTAGGGACATGGTGTTGTCTATGTATCCACACATGTATCTGAGTTTCCTATCAATACAATTATAGCATGGATAATAAACGATTATCATGAACAAGGAAATATAATAATAACTAATTTATTATTGCCTCTAGGGCATATTTCCAACAGCGGCAACTTGTTGTGGCGGATGAAGACATCGCGCTGATCAACAGGCGACTTGATGAGTCGCAAGGTAAGTGTTACTGTGCGGTCACGTGGTAAGGGAGCCGAAGCCGACTACTTACAATATGCGCGTAAAATGCAGATAGTGCCGCTGCAGTGGAGAGTCTTCGGGCCGAACTTGCTCAAGCCAAGGAGCAGGCCAGAAGGAGTAATGTGGCGGCCTCGAAGGTGGCCGAGGAGTTAGCGGCCGAAAGGGCCGCACACTGCCGGAGCAGGGAAGAGATAGCCGAATTGGCTGTGAAGTTAAAAGAGGCTACCGACCGCAATGAGGCTCTTGGGAAGGAGCTCCTAGCGGGACAGGAAGACCTGCAAAAGGCCACCGCCGAAGCCAAGAATGCCCGTTCTGCAATGCGGGCTATGAAGGAAGAGCTGCGCCAGGCCGGGGAGATTGTAGCTGGCAAGCCTTTTCTGCTGCGCCGAAGGTTCACGGATTCAAAATATGCTCAGCTGGGCCAACTGTGGTGTCCGGAGGACCCTTATATGGACTTAGCAGTGAGTGCGGCGGATGTCGTTTTGCATTTTCGAAGCCAAAAGGATCACCGGACGGAAGAGCTGTTTTGGTCTCAATTCCATAGTCCGGAGCGTGCACTTCCGCTGAATGATCGCTTGGATGAGTGGGCTGAGCTAAATAGGTTGTCCGGGCTTGCTATGGCGGATATAGTGACCCATATCCGGCCGGATAGGCCCCAGCCGAAGAGTTACTTTGGCTTATTACAGCAATTTCTTGGGGCGGTGCCGCATATCAAGGCGATGAAGCGGTCGGCCTGCATAGAGGGTGCACGGATGGCGCTCGCCCGTGTGAAGACACATTGGACAGAGATGGATGCCACCGCTGTTGCGACCCCGGGTTCGGATAATAACCGGCTACCCGCCGAGCACTATTTTGGCGAAGTGCTGCCTGGTGCTCGTGTAATAGAGTCGCAGTGCTTGAAAAATGTTACGTCCGAATGAACGTTTATATGATGTAAAAATGATTTTTATGATGTAAACGCCTTTTATAATTGTGCATTAAAGTAATAGAATATCTCCCTTGCGGCCGTTCATGTATACGTGTGTATAACCTGAAAGATGGCAGTCGTCGGCTTCAGCCCCCACGCACAAGGTGCAGGGGTGTTTGCAAAAAATAGCGCGTTTTCACACTTAATCCGACGTCTCGGTCCTGTAAAGGAGGTGGTAGCGTAGCAAACGAGGCAACCGGACTATAATGCTTTATCACTTTCACTTAGCCATGGAGTTCGAGGGTGGGGCTACGACATAGCCCCTGGGGGCACCGTGCTCTCCGAATTCGGGGCGCGTATGTGCCTGGCTGGGAAATGGCCCTTCGTCAAAGCGGAGGAATCCTAAACATTCCCAAGGTCGATCGAGTGGTTGACCAGTCTCTCGCTGTATCATGACAGTTAGTTTTCGGCTTTCTCTACTGAGGTGCTCGCCCAGTCGAACTGGGGCACAATCGCAGTAGTTCTCCTGGAGCCGTGTTAGCCGATGATATGGAACGTAAGGCAGCAAAACACAGGAGCCGGGCAAACCCAACATTTGACCAAAGACATGATTCAGAGCTGATGCATATAAGGCCTAACTCGAGACGCCGAACACTCCCGAAGGTGTTCGGTCTTTATAATAGCGGGCAAAACAAAGCCCTAAGCCCCTTGCGTCCAGGTACGGGCAGGTTCTTCTGGCGCGGCCGATGCCAAAACGCCAGTCTCCACTCTGGTTATACTGAAAAAACCAGGGGATTATAGCAACAAGAGAGAGTAAGAAAGGTTTACGTAGGGTCTTAGTCTGAAAAGAGTCCTTGCAACGGGTCCCTACTGCACGTCTGCGCCTGTGTCTCCGTTGTGCCGTATCCTGGACGGGTGTGCATGTTGTTCATCTGTAAAAAGAGAGGAACTTGGTTGGAAAAGAAATCGTGCGAAAAAGTGCATAAAAATTGAAATATAGATTAAGAAAGCTGAGCCTATGCTAGCTCATTGTGGCTTATATACGTAAACCCTTGTGAAGGGGTGTGCGGCTGGGTAGCCCCTAGCTTATTAATTCCGGACTCGTCCAGCCGTGTCCGGGGTCTCAGACGACCCGATGATGAAAAGATGCCACATGGACCGGGCATTTTAAGCGTAAGAGACACGGAATGCGATATTGTATTGAAGCGGACGAGAGCTTCCCGTCCGGTGGTGCTTTATAGCTGGCTTAAGGGCCTGGCGCCACTCCTTCAAAGGAAGTGCGGCTATGCTGAATTGTAATAGGGTCTATCCCCAGTTGCGGATTGTGTCCGGATATAGCAGGTTTAAGTCACTGCCGCCGTCCATCAACACCTGCGTTAAATGCAGTCCGTCTATTATGGGATCCGATGTCAGGGCAGTCTATCCTGCGCTCCGGATACTTCTGGGTTAATCCAGATGGTTGAAAGTGATTGGTTCTGACATCCAACCTTGGTCCACTGGGGTGGATCGTCCGACACTTGTCATGGCGAGTGCCGTGTTGGCTTTCCGTGTTATCACGTGAAGCAAGTTTACTGTTTTGACTTCTCGAGGGAAAGTCTTTTGACTTCCGGTGCTCTGCTGGTGGGGCTCGTCATTGTCCTCGCTTGGTGTATCGAGCCCCTTGTGTCCGGCGTTAAGTCTGCCAGACTATTTGAAAACCCAACAATTTCGGTTGGTATGGTTTGCAGGCCTTCCGGGAGTACTGTCGATTTGACATATCCGGTCTAAAATTTTGTTTAAATTTGATAGCTCGTCTCTGTTGTCCTTAAGAGGCCGTGTTTTATTGTCTGGCCGCGAGCTTTTGAATCCGGCGTTGACCGCTGTGCCCTGTGGGCTTTTTTATTTATGCCGGCGCTGATCTTTCCTGCGCCGTAACTTTCCGTTTCCATCTCTGATCTCGGATGTACTTGGGTCGCTGGTGCTGCATCTTGCAAGCCAGCTGTCTTCTCCTGCGCAAAAGCGCGTCATGAGGCTTGTTAGCGCGGCCATTGTTCTTGGCTTCTCTTGGCCGAGGTGTCTGGCGAGCCATTTGTCTCGGACGTTGTGTTTAAAAGCTGCTAAGGCTTCTGCGTCCGGACAGTCGACTATTTGGTTCTTTTTGGTAAGGAACCTGTTCCAGAATTTGCGCGCTGACTCTCCGGGCTGTTGGGTTATATGACTCAAATCGTCAGCATCCGGGGGGCGGACATAAGTCCCTTGAAAGTTTGCTCTAAACACGTCCTCAATTTCTTCCCAACTTCCAACAGTGTTTTCTGGGAGGCTTTTGAGCCAATGCCGAGCTGGCCCTTTGAGCTTGAGGGGTAGGTATTTTATGGCGTGGAGATAATCTCCTCTAGCCATGTGTATGTGTAGTATGTAGACTTCTATCCAGACTCCGGGGTCTGTTGTGCCGTCGTGTGCCTCTATGTTTATGGGTTTAAACCCTGCTGGGAATTCATGATCCAGCACCTCATAGGTGAAACATAGCGGGTGTGCGGCACCCCTGTATTTGGGTGTGCCGCTGTCTTCGAACACTTGTCGTGGTGTGTTACTTCCTGGGGTCCTCTTCTTTGGCCCGTAGATGGACCTAGTTGGGCCGTCCGTTTTACCAGGATTATAATTCGGCTTGTGTGCGGCCCCGGTTGTCGCTTTGGGCCTGTCATCTGGCCGTCTATCCGGCCAGGCAGCCTCTTTATTTTTTGACTGTGAAGGCTCGATGGCTTCCTCGTCAAATTCTGGCAGCAACTTGCGCTTCGGGTAGCTCTTGGTTTGACGGCCATTGCCGTATTTGTCTGCGGTCTTGAATACTTTGCTCCACTTCATTCTGAGCGTGTCTTCTGCTGTTTTGAGCTTCCATTTCGCTTTCTTCAAACTTCTTGCAGTGGCGACGAGTTTTTTGCGTATGTTCTTATGCTCTGGTGTTGTGGCCGGACTGTTGATTGCTCCGTGAAGGGGTTGATTATCCGGCTCGTCCTGTTCGTCGTCTGCTGGTTTGCCCTGCTCTATCGCTGGGTCGTTAGGAAGGCTGCTTTGATCGAGGCGGGACTTAGGGCGGCATCTACGTCGCCGTTTTTGTTCTTTATCGGCGAGATTATCCTCTGCCGCATCCCGTTGTTCCTTGTTATCGCTTCCCTTCGGGGTGTCCACCATGTATATGTTGTATGACGAGGTGGTCTTCCAGTGTCCTGTAGGCACTGGGTCTCCGGCATCGTCGTCCATACCGTCGATGTCTTCGGAGTCGTAGGCGAGTATGTCGGTTAAATCGTCGACGGTGGCTACGAAGTGGGTGGTGGGTGGGATCTGAATTTCTTCGTTATCCGCGTCCCAACCGTCCTGGCCGTAGTTTGGCCAGGGCTCTCCGGATAGCGAGAGATGCTTTAATGAGTTTATGATATCGCCGAAGGGCGAGTGCTGAAAGATGTCCGCAGCGGTGAATTCCATGATCGGCGCCCAATCGGATTCGATTGGCAGGGGCGCAGGAGGCTCGGAGTCCGGCAGGGAGTCCGGCACCTCAGAGTCATAGGCTTTACGTGGGACAGGGTAAGTGTTCGGCTCCATCGCCGTGAGAATTGCGGCTCTTGAGGCGGTGTCCAGCCATCTGTCCTCGATCCGAGCGATCGGCTCCGGACTATGAGTCGGAGCGGATTCGTGTGCGGCCTCCAAGGGGCTGTCCGGCGGCAGAATTAGGTCATACCCATCGTGACAGCGCGGCGCGCCCGGCTGTGGCTCGGATCCATCGAGGATCAAGTCCCCACGGATATTGGCCGTGAAGTTTAGGCTTCCAAACCTGACCTGACGGCCAGGGGCGTAGCTTTCGATCTGCTCCAGATGGCCAAGGGAGTCGGCCCGCAGTGCGAAGCCGCCGAATACGAAGATCTGTCCGGGGAGAAATGTCTCACCCGGGACTGCATCGTTGTTCATTGAAGAGGCCATCAAGCCTATCGGTGACGACACAGAGGAACTCTCAATGAAAGCACCAATGTCGGTGTCAAAACCGGCGGATCTCGGGTAGGGGGTCCCAAACTGTGCGTCTAGGCGGATGGTAACAGGAGACAAGGGACACGATGTTTACCCAGGTTCGGGCCCTCTTAATGGAGGTAAAACCCTATGTCCTGCTTGATTGATATTGATATTGTGGATGTCTACAAGAGTGGATCTACCACGAGATCAAGGAGGCTAAACCCTAGAAGCTAGCCTATGGTATGATTGTAAGGGTTGTGATTGTTGTCCTACGGACTAAAGCCATCCGGTTTATATAGACACCGGAGAGGGCTAGGGTTACATAGAGTCGGTTACAATGGTAGGAGATCTACATATCCGTATCGCCAAGCTTGCCTTCCACGCCAAGGAAAGTCCCATCCGGACACGGGGTGAAGTCTTCAATCTTGTATCTTCATAGTCTTGGATCCGGTCGATGATGATAGTCCGGCAAATGATAGTCCGGCTGATGACGGTAGTCCGGCTGTCCGGACACCCCCTAATCCAGGACTCCCTCAAGCCTCCTTAGAGAAAATACCATTGCAGAGTACGGCCCGTCTGCGTCGGTGATTCATGGCACTCCTCACTTCGGAGTTTGAAGCAGAAAGCATGTCCGCATCCTCTGTGGGAGGGCAATTCGGCGTTGCCCCCACATCAGCCTCCACCCGTGAGTCCGCTTCAGGAATCCGGCTGCTTGAGGCATGGCCGGCAAGGGATCCGGATGCAGTTCGGCGGATGTTTTTCCTGCCAGGATGCAATGCAAACTGTCACAATTCGGCAAAGATAATAACAGAGCAAGTCCAATTTGTACCTCTACCCCGGCGTCTCAGTTCTAACCGCCTTCCTCTTATGCCTGCCCGAACCGGATGCCCTTTGCTGATGAGCCCCCGTGGGCTCGGCACGGTGTCCTGATGGCCGTTTCTTCAAAAATACAACATGTGTGCTTAAGGCATGGCATAATTTGGAATTTAGGGCTCCGGCTTTACTTACGTTCGACACCGGGAGCAGCCCGGGATAATCAGCAAGGATGGCCACTAAAGCGCCATCGCGGCTTGCTTGATAAAATGTCCCGTCTACAAGCTCCACGGTTATATCCGGATCTTCTTCAAGTCCAGGGTCGAGAGCCCGGCCAGGATCCTCTGGCTGCGGAGGTGGGCTGTTGAACTCTTCCACAGCCCTTCTCAGTTCCTGCTTTGAAAATAGTAAGATAAATGATTGGTGACAAAGGACACAGGTGTGAATAGAGTCGAGTAAGGAATGACAGCTTACCCAGCTTGGGGGGTTGTACATGGAAAATCCATCCCGCGGCTTAATGTGGAGGAACTCCTCTTCTTCCACTTTGTACAAATCGGACAATATTTTCGCCAGTGCGGTGGCGGAGTCCGGACCTTTACGACCGCAGCGGGTGGCGTCGTCTTCTCCGTTGAAGTGCCACATGGGTTTCCCCCGATATTGAAGTGGCTGCACCCCCCGCATTATGCATATTGACATAACCTCTATCATTGTCAATCCTGATTTGGCCAGAATTTTTATCCTGCCCGTCAGATAGAGGACCTCTCTATCGTCTTCCTCCTGGGGGCTCCGTGGGCGCCAGTTTTGGCGTTTATTCAGCGGGGCGTTGGTAAACTCGGGAAGGCCCGTCCGGACTGGGTCCGGAAGGGGAACATCATCTACATAAAACCACTCCGAGGGCCAGTCTTCGGATGCCTTCTTCGGAGTGCCGGACATGTATCCGGCCCGAGCGATGCGCCATATTTCGTCTCCGCACACTTGATATATAGATCCCTCCTGATTGTGAGGGACGAGGCAGAATAGCCTCTTCCATAACTCGAAATGAGCTTCGCAGCCCAGGAAGAGCTCGCAGAAGGCAACATACCCTGCGATGTGCAGTATGGAGGCAGGAGTGAAGTTATGCAGCTGCAGACCGTAGAACTCCAGTAGCCCGCGGAGGAATGGGTGGATTGGAAACCCAAGCCCTATCAGCAAAAACGGGACAAGGCATATCCACTCCCCTCTAGATGGGTTCGAAAAGGTCTCCGCCTGCTCCCCGCCATTATAGGTGGCTAGTCCGGCTCGAACGGGGACCATGTATGCAGGTGGGAGGAACCCCTGGGTCTGCAACTCCACTAATCGGCTATGAGGGATAGAACACTTTTCCCAATCACCTGGCTTAGAGCTAAGGGTGCGAGAGGAGGAGCTTCAGCGGCCATCCATGATGGAGTGGCTTTTCCCGGGCATGCTCTGTTGAATGCTTGCTGGGAGGAAGATGGTGTGATTTGGATCTGAGGATCCCCGTCTCTTCAAATAGACGGTCGGCTTACAGGGTCAGGATGGCAAATGTAAAAATGCCCCGACTTCTCGTATTCACTTGACACGTGGAGATAGCCATTATTGAAGCACAGAAGTCGAGGAGTACGACATTAATGGAGACCAGACACTGTTCACCACGACAGGTACTCTGGATTTGGAGAAGAACCTGCCTTGCAATGCAGAAGACAATCTGCGCGCCAGACTCATCGTCATTGAAGCCTGGTTCGGGGGCTACTGAGGGATTCCTAGATAGGGGGGTATCCGGACAGCTGGACTATGTACTTTGGCCGGACTGTTGGACTATGAAGATACAAGATTGAAGACTTTGTCCCGTGTCCGGATGGGACTCTCCTTTGCGTGGAAGGCAAGCTTGGCGATTCGGATGTAGATCTCCTTCTCTGTAACCGACTCTGTGTAACCCTAGCCCCCTCCGGTGTCTATATAAACCAGAGGGTTTAGTCCGTAGGACAACAACAATCATACCATAGGCTAGCTTCTAGGGTTTAGCCTCTACATCTCATGGTAGATCAAATCTTGTAATACTCATATCATCAAGATCAACCAAGCAGGAAGTAGGGTATTACCTCCATTGAGAAGGCCCAGACCTGGGTAAAACATTGTGTCCCCAGTCTCCTGTAACCATTAGCCTTAGACGCACAGTTCGGGACCCCCTACCCGAGATCCGCCGGTTTTGACACCGACAGTGACCAAGCTCATCACAATATCAACCCAACATTTTGTAAAACCCAGCTTTATCATTATTGCCCTTAGGTAAGGCCATTCCACCCTATCATATGCTTTCATCATATCAAGCTTGAGTGCACACGGCTGATTTTTCTTGGCTTTGTTCCTTTTCATAAAATGTAGACACTCATACGTCGTGATAATGTTGTCCGTAATCAACCTGCCTGGGACAAAAGCTGATTGCTCCGCTGACATTATGTCAGGTAGAACAACCTTAAGTCTGTTAGATATCACCTTGGAAGCAATCTTGTACAAAACATTACACAAGCTGATTGAACGAATTGGGACAATAGGGTAGGGTTTTTTTTACCTTTGGTATGAGTACCAAAATTGTGTCATTTATGCATTCAATCGACTCCGTGCCCTCAACTATCCTCAAAACCGCCTTTGTAACCTCATCACCACATGTGTCCTAGTGGTGCTGAAAAAAGTGCGATGGGTATCCGTCAGGACCAGGTGCTTTCATTGGGTACATCTGAAATAAGGTCGTTCTCACTTCCTTGTGTGTATGGAGCATTTAACATGTCATTCATGGCTGGTGTTACTTTTGTTGGAACTATATCAAGCACCTGCTCCATGTCATGCACCCCCTCCGATGTGTAGAGATTTTGATAAAAAGCTTTGGTCATGTTCTCCATCTCTATGACATTCTCTGTAGTCTGGCCATCCGGTCTCTAGAGTGATTTTATTTGGTTTTTTCTCCTTCTTCAACTTGCCCTGAGGTGGAAAAAATATGTGTTCTTGTCGCCGTGCATCAGCCACTCCAGTCGGGCGCGTTGTCTCCATAGGATCTCCTCTCTGTGATAAAGCTCAGTTAGTCTATCAATTATTTTAATCTCCAAATGACTTGGAGAATGTCTGCTTGGGATCACGTGAAGCTCCTGTAGCTCTGTCTTCAAGCGCTGAATCTCACGCAGCACATTTCCAAAATGGTTTTGGTCCCACTGGCTCACATCATGAGACAATGATTGCAGTTTGTCGCATATGCTCAACACCGAATCTCCAGCGCTATTCTGCCATGCATGCTGGACCACTGATGACAGCTCCGGGTCCCATTCCCAGGCCACTTCATATTTAAAGGAGCGCGGGGCCCGTCTGCATGCTCCATGTACATAGCTCACAAAGAGAGGGGAATGGTCGCTCGACGCCGCCGTACCATGCTCCAGCCTAGCTGATGGGAAGGCTATTGACCAAGCCGGGTTAGCAACCCCTCGATCCAACCTCACCCGTGTGTAAGTCCCCCCTATCACCTTATTCTCAAATGTCCAATCCGTAACAGTGTATCCAATATCAGATAAACCACATGTGTCGAGAGCGTCTCTGAAAGCATCCATTTGTGCTTGGCTTCTTGTCCCTACACTATCATGTTCGTGAGTGAAAGATCATGGATGTCGCCTAGAGGGGGGGTGAATAGGCGCTTTTAAAATAATTACGGTTTAGGCTTGAACAAATGCGGAATAAACCTAGCGGTTAATTTGTCAAGCACAAAACCTACAACAAGTAGGCTCACCTATGTGCACCAACAACTTATGCTAAGCAAGATAAACAACTAAGTGATAGCAAGATATATGACAAGAAACAATATGACTATCACAAAGTAAAGTGCATAAGTAAAGGTCTCGGGTAAGAGATAACCGAGGTACGCGGAGACGACGATGTATCCCGAAGTTCACACCCTTGCGGATGCTAATCTCCGTTTGGAGCGGTGTGGAGGCACAATGCTCCCCAAGAAGCCACTAGGGCCACCGTAATCTCCTCACGCCCTCACACAATGCAAGATGTCATGATTCCACTAAGGGACCCTTGAGGGCGGTCACCGAACCCGTACAAATGGCAACCCTTGGGGGCGGTCACCGAACCCGTACACTTTGGCAACCCTTGGGGCCGATCACCGGTACCCGTCAAATTGCTCGGGGCGATCTCCACAACCTAATTGGAGACCCCGACACTTGCCCGGAGCTTTACACCACAATGATTGAGCTCCAAGCACCACCAACCGTCTAGGGCGCCAAAGCACCCAAGAGGAACAAGCTCAAGGGCACCAAGCACCCAAGAGTAATAAGCTTCTCAACTCGTAACTTCCACGTATCACGTGGAGAACTCAAATCGATGCACCAAATGCAATGGCAAGGGCACACGGAGTGCCCAAGTCCTTCTCTCCCAAATCCCACCAAAGAAACTAATGCTAGGGAGGAAAATGAGAGGAAGAACGAAAGAAGAACAAGAAGAACTCCAAGATCTAGATCCAAGGGGTTCCCCTCTCTTAGAGGAGAAAGTGATTGGTGGAAACGTGGATCTAGATCTCCTCTCTCTTTTCCCTCAAGAACTAGCAAGAATCATTGGAGGGATTGAGAGTTAGCAAGCTCGAAGAAGGTCAACAATGGGGGAAGAACACGAGCTCAAAGGATAAGGTTGAATGGGGAAGAAGACCCCCTTTTATAGGAGCTCCCGAATCCAACCGTTATGCTCACAATCCGCACAGAGCAGTACTACCGCTCCAAGGAGCGGTACTACCGCTAGGGCGGTAGTACCCCTTCGAAACACAACAGCGAGGAGGCAAAAAGGCCATAAGAACCATTGGAGCGGTAGTACCACTCGTCCTCACGGTACTACCGCTCGACCTCACGGTACTACCGCAAATGGTAGCGGTACTACTGCTTGCGAGCGGTACTAAAAAAAATACTTCTGTGCCTACTTCCGCTGAGCAAAAGACGAGATTTTGGTCCGGAGCGGTACTACCGCTTAGGAGCCGCGGTAGTACTGCTCTAGAGCGGTACAACCGCTCAGGAGCCGCGGTAGTACTGCTCTGGAGCGGTAGTAAAAAATTACATCCGCTCTAGTCGCGGTAGTACCGCTGCAGCCTTTACCAAAACAACCACAACTTTTGCAAACGAACTCCGAATTCGATGAAACCAAGTTTGTTGGAAAGCTAGTGACCAGGGCTAACACAATCTTGAAAGAAATACCAATAAAAAGCAAATGAGAAAAGGCCCAAAAGGAAAATGGTGAGAACCCTTCCTCGGATAAGACCGGTAAAACCTCCAACACCGAAAACATCATAGAAGACGCATGTGAACTCCGTTTTCGATGAACTCAAGCTTGTCATCAAGATGACCATAAGCTCTAAGACTCACAAAGAGAACCAAACAAGAACCAAGAAACATGATGCAAGGATGCAAGGGTTTGAGCTCTCTACTAACGATACGATCAAGCTACCAACGTGAGAGCCCCCCTTGATAGTACGGCAAACGATCATATAACCCGGTCTCCCTACTACCACCACGAGACCGGTAAAATAGAAAACCTATCAAGGGCAAACCTTTGCCTTGCACATGGTCCACTTGAGCTAGATGATGATGATCTTGACTCCCTCAAGATGGACCACCTTTCTTTATTGCGTTGGCTCGATGAAGACTAGATGATTGCTCCCCCATAGTCCACTATGGGTGAGCCACTCTTCGGCACATCTTCACAAGTCCATTGACACCACAAAGGATGGCAAGATTCAAGCACTTGATCTCTTCGTGATGCTCCACTTGAACTTGCACACGGCAATCATGATGACGATCACCACTTGATGTCATCCTTTCCATGGGTTGTATAATATCTTCCTATTGACGCAAGCCCATGGACACATACCTAACCCCACATAGAACTCTCACATAGACCATGGGTTAGTACACAAAGTGCAATGGAAAATGCTTACCATACCATGGGATCACTTGATCCCTCTCGGTACATCTTCTACGCTTTGTGAGTTGATCAACTTGATTCACTCTTGACTTAGTCTTGATCAACCTTGAATCTTTCCAACTCTCTTCATTTGGATGATGTCTTGAAGGTAAACATGAATGATCACACAATCTTTTTCTTCAAGACATGCTTGCAATAAGCTCAACACTCACATGACCAATCTTTGGATAATTCCTTAATAGCACCTTGGTCAACTCATAAACTCCTTGAAACCAATACATAGACTTCAAGAAAAGCCTATGGACAAAACCTTCAAATATAACTCAAGGCAACCATTAGTCCATAGAGATTGTCATCAATTACCAAAACCAAACATGGGGGCATCGCATGTTCTTTCAGTGAGCATGCAACACCTCGTTGAAATCGCCTAGGACTAGCCAGGGGTATATCATTTGTGCCAACAATTCCCCTAAGCATATCCCATGTTTTATATCTTTCATTGACATGTGCTTCCCCATAGAAAAAGGTTACTCTTGTTTTAACGTCTACAAGTTCATCGATAATTGCATCAATATGATACTGGGAATAGCCAACAATCTCAAGCTTTATTTATTCATTCCAGAAAATTCCTAGACCACCACTTCTTCCCGAGCTACTAACAGCATAACTCTTATTGAAACCTAAAGAACCAGCCATATTCTCAACTCTAGAACCCTCTATCTGAGTCTCAAGGATGCATAATACAGAGGGGGCATATTGCTTCGTTAGATCACGAAGCTCTCAAACCGCCGCAGGTTTGCCAGCTCCACGATAGTTCCAACAGAGAAGACTCATTGCGCTAGGCGCGACCCCCCTAGGAGGCCCGCCAAACACGCATCATTGTTCTTTGTCAGAGTTGTATCCTTTCCGCTGTTTTTCTCACTAGTCATTGTGCTGGTCTTGTTCCTCTTTGCCTCCTGCTTTGACGATGGGCTTGGTGGGATTTCAGTGGATGGCGGCGGCACATGGTTGTTTGAGCTGTCCAAGGGTGATGGCAGCAGCAATAATGCCTTTGAACCCACCGCTGCAGCCCCTCTCTTCCTATTTTTGTCTCCCTCCTCCATGGCTCTATATCCCCTTCATGCATTCCATCTTTCTCCTGAGGGGCTGTCATATTTTGATCAGTTGCACGACCCCGTCCTCTGCCCACACGGCCTGGACAACGGCCTCCTCCTCGGCCACTCCTAGTTCCATTGCCTTCAGAATTGCCTTGTCCTTCACCTGGGCCACTCCCCGAGCCTTTAAACCATGACGCTTTCAGGTCTTTAAAGACTAGTGCCTTTGGATCGTGGACTCCATCTCCACACTCCTTGAATAGGTGACTAATGTAACCACAGACGGTGCACCAGTTAGGGAGCCGTTCATACTTCACTCTATAAATCTCCCTATGGATGGTATCTTTCTTCTTCACCACCAAAGAAACATCGTTCTTGAGAAGCTTTGTCACATCCACCTTCACATGCACACGTGCAAAGTTACCTTCAAAGTCTTGTGATCTTGGTTCATCATAGATGAACTCCCCCACTGTTGAAGCAAGAGCCTTGATTTTTGAGAAGAAGCCACCTGGGAAGTCGTGGATCTGTATCCACATGTCAATCTTATTGAGCTCTATAGTCGACGGTTTTATAAATCCATCATACTTATCTAGAACCACCGATTTGCCCTTGAAGCTCCAAGGTCCATCCTCCATTACGCGCTCCCAATCGCCTAGGCATTGATACGTCTCCAACGTATCTATAATTTTTTATTGCTCCATGCTACTTTATCTATTGTTTTGGACTATAATGGGCTTTATTTTCCACTTTTATATTATTTTTGGGACTAACCTATTAACCAGAGGCCCAGCCCAGAATTGCTGTTTTTTGCCTATTTCAGTGTTTCGAAGAAACAGAATATCAAACGGAGTCCAAATGGAATGAAACCTTCGGGAACGTGATCTTCTCACCGAACGTGATCCAGGAGACTTGGACCTTACTCCAAGAAGTGCCAGAGGCGGTCACGAGGGTAGGGGGCGCGTGTTGGGGAACGTAGCAGAAATTCAAAATTTTCCTACGTGTCACCAAGATCTATCTACGGAGAAACCAGCAACGAGGGGAAGGAGAGTGCATCTACATACCCTTGTAGATCGCTAAGCGGAAGCGTTCAATAGAACGGGGTTGAAGGAGTCGTACTCGTCGTGATCCAAATCACCGGAGATCCTAGTGCCGAACGGACGGCACCTCCGCGTTCAACACACGTACAGCCCGGTGACGTCTCCCACGCCTTGATCCAGCAAGGGGAAAGAGAGAGGTTGAGGAAGATTCTGTCCAGCAGCAGCACAATGGCGTGGTGGTGATGGAGGAGCGTGGAAATCCTGCAGGGCTTCACCAAGCACCGCGGGAGAGGAGAAGGGAGAGAGGTAGGGCTGTGCCAAGAGGGAGAGGTTCTCATGTGTTGGGCAGCCCCAAAACCCCCACTATTTATAGGAGGAGGGGAGGTGGCTGCGCCCCCATCTAGGGTTCCCACCCTAGGGGTGCGGCAGCCCTAGATGGGACTTGGAGGGGGCGGCCAAGAGGGGGAGAGAGGGGGTGCGCCCTAGGGTGGGCCTTTAGGCCCATCTGCGCCTAGGGTTTCCCCTCTCCCCTCCTAGCTGCACCTTGGGCCTTGGTGGGAGGCGCACCAGCCCACTCTGGGGCTGGTCCCTTTCCACACTAGGCCCATGCGAGCGTCCGGGCTGGTGGCCCCTCCTGATGGACCCCCGGAACCCTTCCGGTGGTCCCGGTACATTACTGGTGACCCCCGAAACACTTCCGGTGGCCAAAACCTCACTTCCTATATATTATTCTTTACCTCCGGACCATTCCGGAACTCCTCGTGACATCCGGGATCTCATCCGGGACTCCGAACAACATTCGGTAACCACATACAAACTTCCTTTATAACCCTAGCGTCATCGAACCTTAAGTGTGTAGACCCTACGGGTTCGGGAATCATGCAGACATGATCGAGACGTTCTCCGGTCAATAACCAACAGCGGGATCTAGATACCCATGTTGGCTCCCACATGTTCCACGATGATCTCATCGGATGAACCACGATGTCAAGGACTCAATCAATCCCGTATACAATTCCCTTTGTCTAGCGGTATTGTACTTGCCCGAGATTCGATCGTCGGTATCCCGATACCTTGTTCAATCTCGTTACCGGCAAGTCTCTTTACTCATTCCGTAACACATCATCCCGTGATCAACCCCTTGGTCACATTGTGCACATTATGATGATGTCCTACCGAGTGGGCCCAGAGATACCTCTCCGTCAACCGGAGTGACAAATCCCAGTCTCGATTCGTGCCAACCCAACAGATACTTTCGGAGATACCTGTAGTGCACCTTTATAGCCACCCAGTTACGTTGTGACGTTTGGTACACCCAAAGCATTCCTACGGTATCCAGGAGTTGCACAATCTCATGGTCTAAGGAAAAGATACTTGACATTAGAAAAGCTTTAGCAAACAAACTACACGATCTTTGTGCTAGGCTTAGGATTGGGTCTTGTCCATCACATCATTCTGCTAATGATGTGATCCCGTTATCATCGACATCCAATGTCCATGGTCAGGAAACTGTAACCATCTATTGATCAACGAGCTAGTCAACTAGAGGCTTACCAGGGACATGGTTTTGTCTATGTACCCACACATGTATCTGAGTTTCCTATCAATACAATTATAGCATGGATAATAAACGATTATCATGAACAAGGAAATATAATAATAACTAATTTATTATTGCCTCTAGGGCATATTTCCAACAGCGCGCCCTCCCCCCTGGGCGCGCCCCCTACCTCGTGGGCCCCCTGATGCTCCACCGACGTACTCCTTCCTCCTATATATACCTACGTACCCCCAACAGATCGGGGACAGAGCCAAAAAACCTAATTCCACCGCCGTAACTTCCTGTATCCACGAGATCCTATCTTGGGGCCTGTTCCGGAGCTTCGCCGGAGGGGGCATCCACCACGGAGGGCTTCTACATCATCACCATAGCCCCTCCGATGAAGTGTGAGTAGTTTACTTCAGACCTTCGGGTCCATAGTTAGTAGCTAGATGGCTTCTTCTCTCTTTTTGGATCTCAATACAATGTTCTACCCCTCTCTCGTGGAGATCTATTCGATGTAATCTTGTTTTTGCGGTGTGTTTGTTGAGACCGATGAATTGTGGGTTTATGATCCAGCTTATCTATGGAAAATATTTGATTCTTCTCTGAATTCTTTTATGTATGATTGAGTTATCTTTGCAAGTCTCTTTGAATTATCCGTTTGGTTTGGCCAACTAGATTGGTAGTTCTTGCAATGGGAGAAGTGCTTAGCTTTGGGTTCAATCTTGCGATGACCTTACCCAGTGACAGAAAGGGTTGCAAGGCACGTATTGTATTGTTGCCATCGAGGATAACAAGATGGGGTATTTATCATATTGCATGAATTTATTCCTCTACATCATGTCATCTTGCTTAAGGCATTACTCTGTTTTAACTTAATACTCTAGATGCATGCTGGATAGTGGTCGATGAGTGGAGTAATAGTAATAGATGCAGAATCGTTTCGGTCTACTTGTCACGGACGTGATGCCTATATACATGATCATTGCCTAGATAACCTCATAACTATGCTCAATTCTGTCAATTGCTCAATAGTAATTTGTTCACCCACCGTAGAATACTTATGCTCTTGAGAGAAGCCACTAGTGAAACCTATGGCCCCCGGGTCTATTCTCATCATATCAATCTTCATCACTTTATTTACTTGCTTTGCTTTTACTTTTTACTTTGCATCTTTATACCAAAAATACCAAAAATATTATCTCTATCAGATCTCACCCTCGTAAGTGACCGTGAAGGGATTGACAACCCCTAAGCGTTGGTTGCGAGTAGCTATCATTTTGTGCAGGTACGAGGGACTTGCGCGTGGTCTCCTACTGGATTGATACCTTGGTTCTCAAAAACTGAGGGAAATACTTACGCTACTGTGTTGCATCATCCTCTCCTCTTCGGGGAAATCCAACGCAAGCTCGAGACATAGCAAGAAGAATTTCTGGCGCCGTTGCCGGGGAGGCTTACGCAAAAGTCAACATACCAAGTACCCATCGCAATCCCTATCTCTCGCATTACATTATTTGCCATTTGCCTCTCGTTTTCCTCTCCCCTCTTCACCTTTGCCGTTTTATTCGCCCTCTCTTTCCCAATCTCCTCCTCTTTTTCCCTTTGCCTTTTGTTTGCTCGTGTGTTAGTTTGCTTGTTCGTCGCGACGGCTCGAGATGCCACCAAATTGTGTGACTTCACCAATACCAATAATAATGATTTCCTTAGTACTCCGATTGCTCCTCTTAATAATGATGAGTCTTGTGAAATCAATACTGCCTTGCTGAATCTTGTTATGAAAGATCAATTCGCCGGCCTTCCTAGTGAAGATGCCGCTACTCATCTAAACAATTTTGTTGATTTGTGTGATATGCAAAAGAAGAAAGATACGGATAACAATATTGTCAAATTAAAGTTATTTCCATTTTCACTTAGAGATCGTGCTAAAATTTGGTTTTCATCCTTGCCTAAAATAGTATTGATTCTTGGAACAAGTGCAAAGATGCTTCTATCTCTAAGTATTTTCCTCCCGCTAAGATTATCACTCTTAGGAACGATATCATGAATTTTAAACAACTTGATCATGAGCATGTTGCCCAATCCTGGGAAAGAATGAAATTAATGCTTCGCAATTGCCCTACTCATGGTTTGAATTTATGGATTATTATACAAAAAATTTATGCCGGATTGAATTTTGCTTCTTGAAATCTTTTAGATTCGGCCGCGGGAGGCACTTTTATGGAAATTACATTAGGGGATGCTACCAAATTGCTTGATAATATTATGGCTAATTATTCTCAATGGCATACTGAAAGAACTTCTAGTAAAAAAGTGCATGCTATAGAAGAAATCAATGTTTTGAGTGAAAAGATGGATGAACTTATGAAGATGTTTGCTACTAAAAATACTTCTCTTGATCCCAATGATATGCCTTTATCTACTTTGATTGAGAATAATAATGAATCTATGGATGTGAATTTTGTTGGAAGGAATAGTTTTGGAAATAACGTGTATAGAGGGAATTTTAATCCTAGGCATTATCCTAGTAATCCTTCTAATAATTATGGAAATTCCTACAACAACTCTTATGGAAATTTTAATAAGATGCCCCCTGAATTTAAGAGTAGTGTTAAAGAGTTTATGAATTCACAAAAGAATTTTAATGCTTTGCTTGAAGAAAAATTGCTTAAGGTTGATGATTTGCCTAGGAACGTTGATAGAATTTCTCTTGAAATTGATTCTTTAAAGCTTAGATCTATTCCTCCTAAGCATGATATCAATGAGTCTCTCAAAGCTATGAGAATTTCCATTGATGAGTGCAAGGAAAGAACCGCTAGGATGCGTGCTTCCAAAGATGCCTTTATTAAAGTGTGTTCTTCCGATTCCTATAAAAATCAAGATGAAGATCTAAAAGTTATTGATGTGTCCCCTATTAAATCCTTGTTTTGCAATATGAATCTTGATGAAACTGAATATGATCTTCCTTTACCTAGAAGGCGTTCTAAGAATTCGGAGTTTCTAGATCTTGATGATGAAATTGATGAAAGTGGGATTGAAATAAATAAAAACTGTGATGTTGCTAAACCCACTATTTTGGATCTCAAGGAATTTAATTATGAAAATTGCTCTTTGATTGGTTGTATTTCCTTGTTGCAATCCGTGCTAGATTCTCCTCATGCTTATAGTCAAAATAAGGCCTTTACCGAACACATTGTTGATGCCTTGATGCAATCTTATGAAGAAAAACTTGAGTTGAAAGTTTCTATCCCTAGGAAACTCCATGATGAGTGGGAACCTACTATTAAAATTAAAATTAAAAAATTTGAGTTTTATGCTTTGTGTGATTTGGGTGCTAGTGTCTCTACTATCCCCAAAACTTTATGTGATTTGCTAGATTTCCGTGATTTTGATGATTGCTCACTAAATTTGCATCTTGCGGATTCCACTATTAAAAAGCCTATGAGACGAATTAATGATGTTCTTATTGTTGCCAATAGGAATTATGTGCCCGTAGATTTTATCATTCTTGACATAGATTGCAATCCTTCATGTCCTATTATTCTTGATAGACATTTCCTTAGAACGATTGGTGCAATTATCGATATGAAGGAAGGGAATATTAGATTCCAATTTCCCTTAAAGAAGGGTATGGAACAATTCCCTAGAAAGAAAATAAAATTACCATATGAATCTATTATGAGAGCCACTTATGGATTGCCTACCAAAGATGGCAATACCTAGATCTATATTCGCTTTTATGCCTAGCTAGGGGCGTTAAACGATAGCACTTGTTGGGAGGCAACCCAATTTTATTTTGTGTTTTTTGTTTTTGGTTCTGGTTAGAAATAAATAATCCATCTAGCCTCTGTTTATATGTGGTTTTATGTATTAATTAGTGTTTGTGCCAAGTAGAACCTATAGGATAAGCTATGATGATAGTTGATTTGATTCTGCTGAAAAACAGAAACTTTGCGCTCACGAGAACAAATTCAATAAATCACAGGAACGTGATTTTGCATTTATTCTTTTTGCTGCTGATCAATAAACAAATTTTCCAGTACTTCCTATTTTGGTTGGAATTTTTAGAGTTCCATAAGTTTGCGTTTGTTACAGATTGCTACAGACTGTTCTGTTTTTGACAGATTCTGTTTTTCGTGTGTTGTTTGCTTATTTCAATGAATCTATGGCTAGTAAATTAGTTTATAATCCATAGAGAAGTTGGAATACAGTAGGTTTAACACCAATATAAATAAATAATGAGTTCATTACAGTACCTTAAAGTAGTCTTTTGTTTTCTTTCTCTAACGGAGCTCACGAGATTTCTATTGAGTTTTGTGTTGTGAAGTTTTCAAGTTTTGGGTGAATTCTTTTGATGGATTATGGAAAAAGGAGTGGAAAGAACCTAAGCTTGGGGATGCCCATGGAACCCCCAAGATAATCCAAGGACACCAAAAAGTCAAAGCTTGGGGATGCCCCGGAAGGCATCCCCTCTTTCGTCCACTTCCATCGGTAATTTACTTGGAGCTATATTTTTATTCACCAACATGATATGTGTTTTGCTTGGAGCGTCTTGTATTATTTGAGTCTTTGCTTGTTAGTTTACCACAATCATCCTTTCTGTACACACTATTTGAGAGAGCCATACATGATTTGGAATTTGATAGAATACTCTATGCGCTTCACTTATATCTTTTGAGCTTGATAGTTGCTCATAGTGCTTCACTTATATCTTTTTGAGCGTGATAATTTTTTGCTCTAGTACTTCACTTAGATCTTTTAGAACACAGTGGTGGATTTGTTTTAAAGAAACTTGATCTCTTATGCTTCACTTAGATTATTTTGAGAGTCGTTAATAGCATGGTAATTTGCTTAATGTTAATATACTTGGTGTTCAAGATATGTGAAACTTTCTTTTGAGTGTGTTGAATACTAAGATAAGTTTGATGATTGACAATTGTTTTGAGATATGGAGGTAATAATATCAAAGTCATGCTAGTTGAGTAGTTGTGAATTTGAGAAATACTTGTGTTGAAGTTTGTAAGTCCCGTAGCATGCACGTATGGTTAAAGTTGTGTAACAAATTTGAAGCATGAAGTGTACCTGGCTTGTGCATCCTCATGAGTGGCGGTTGGGGACGAGCGATGGTCTTTTCCTACCAATCTATCCCCCTAGGAGCATGTGCGTAGTACTTGATTTTTGATGACTTCTAAATTTTTGCAATAAGTATATGAGTTCTTTTGACTAATGTTGAGTCCATGGATTATACGCACTTTTACCTTTCCGCCATTGCTAGCCTCTTCGGTACCGTGCATTTCCCTTTCTCACATTGAGAGTTGGCGCAAACTTCGCCGGTGCATCCAAACTCCATGATACGATACGCTCTATCACACATAAACCTCCATATATCTTCCTCAAAACAGCCACCATACCTACCTATTATGGCATTTCCATAGCCATTCCGAGATATATTGCCATGCAACTTTCCACCGTTCCGTTCATCATTATTATGACATACATTACTTTTGTCATATTGCCATTGCATGATCATGTAGTTGGCATCGTATTTGTGGCAAAGCCACCATGCATTATTTTTCATACATGTCACTCTTGATTCATTGCACCATCCCGGTACACCGCCGGAGGCATTCATATAGAGTCATACCTTGTTCTAGTTTCGAGTTGTAATCCTCATGTTGTAATCAATAGAAGTGTGATGATCATCATTATTAGAGCATTGCCCAAAAAAAGAGAGAAAGGCCAAAAAAAAGAAAGGCCCAAAAAAAGAAAAGAAAAGGGCAATGCTACTATCTCTTTTTCCACACTTGTGCTTCAAAGTAGCACCATGTTCTTCATGTAGTGAGTCTCATATTTTGTGCTTCAAAGTAGCACCTCGTTCTTCATGTAGTGAGTCTCATATTTTGTGCTTCAAAGTAGCACCTCGTTCTTCATGTAGTGAGTCTCATATATTGTGCTTCAAAGTAGCACCATGTTTTTCATATAGTGAGTCTCATAAGTTGTCTTTTTCATACTAGTGGGAATTTTTCATTATAGAACTTGGCTTGTATATTCCTATGATGGGCTTCCTCAAATGCCCTAGGTCTTCATGAGCAAGCAAGTTGGATGCACACCCACTAGTTTTCTTTTGTTGAGCATTCATAGCTCTAGTGCATCCGTTGCATGGCAATCCCTACTCCTCATGTTGACATCAATTGATGGGCATCTCCATAGCCCGTTGATTATCCTCGTCAATGTGAGACTTTCTCCTTTTTTGTCTTCTCCACACAATCCCCATCATCATATTCTATTCCACCCATAGTGCTATATCCATGGCTCACGCTCATGTATTGCGTGAAGGTTGAAAAAGTTTGAGATTATTTAAGTATGAAACAATTGCTTGGCTTGTCATCGGGGGTATAGAAGTTGGGAACATCTTTGTGTGACGAAAATGAAGCATAGCCTAACTATATGATTTTGTAGGGATGAACTTTCTTTGGCCATGTTATTTTGAGATGACATAATTATTTTGATTAGTGTGCTTGAAGTATTATTATTTTTATGTCAATATGAACTTTTGTCTTGAATCTTTCGGATCTGAATATTAATATCACAATTAAGAAGATTTACATTGAAATTATGCCAAATTATCACTCTGCATCAAAAATTCTCTTTTTATCATTTACCTACTCGAGGACGAGCAGGAATTAAGCTTGGGGATGCCTGATACGTCTCCAACGTATCTATAATTTTTTATTGCTCCATGCTACTTTATCTATTGTTTTGGACTATAATGGGCTTTATTTTCCACTTTTATATTATTTTTGGGACTAACCTATTAACCGGAGGCTCAGCCCAGAATTGCTGTTTTTTGCCTATTTCAGTGTTTCGAAGAAACGGAATATCAAACGGAGTCCAAACGGAACGAAACCTTCGGGAAGGTGATCTTCTCACCGAACGTGATCCAGGAGACTTGGACCCTACTCCAAGAAGTGCCAGAGGCGGTCACGAGGGTGGGGGCGCGCCCTCCCCCCTGGGCGCGCCCCCCTACCTCGTGGGCCCCCTGACGCTCCACCGACGTACTCCTTCCTCCTATATATACCTACAGACCCCCAACAGATCGGGGACAGAGCCAAAAAACCTAATTCCACAGCCGTAACTTCTTGTATCCATGAGATCCCATCTTGGGGCCTGTTCCGGAGCTCCGCCGGAGGGGGCATCCACCACAGAGGGCTTCTACATCATCACCATAGCCCCTCCGATGAAGTGTGAGTAGTTTACTTCAGACCTTCGGGTCCATAGTTAGTAGCTAGATGGCTTCTTCTCTCTTTTTGGATCTCAATACAATGTTCTCCCCCTCTCTCGTGGAGATCTATTCGATGTAATCTTCTTTTTGCGGTGTGTTTGTTGAGACCGATGAATTGTGGGTTTATGATCCAGCTTATCTATGGAAAATATTTGATTCTTCTCTGAATTCTTTTATGTATGATTGAGTTATCTTTGCAAGTCTCTTTGAATTATCCGTTTGGTTTGGCCAACTAGATTGGTAGTTCTTGCAATGGGAGAAGTGCTTAGCTTTGGGTTCAATCTTGCGATGACCTTACCCAGTGACAGAAAGGGTTGCAAGGCATGTATTGTATTGTTGCCATCGAGGATAACAAGATGGGGTATTTATCATATTGCATGAATTTATTCATCTACATCATGTCATCTTGCTTAAGGCGTTACTCTGTTTTAACTTAATACTCTAGATGCATGCTGGATAGCGGTCGATGAGTGGAGTAATAGTAGTAGATGCGGAATCGTTTCGGTCTACTTGTCACGAACGTGATGCCTATATACATGATCATTGCCTAGATAACCTCATAACTATGCTCAATTCTGTCAATTGCTCAACAGTAATTTGTTCACCCGCCGTAGAATACTTATGCTCTTGAGAGAAGCCACTAGTGAAACCTATGGCCCCCGGGTCTATTCTCATCATATCAATCTTCATCACTTTATTTACTGGCTTTGCTTTTACTTTTTACTTTGCATCTTTATACCAAAAATACCAAAAATATTATCTCTATCAGATCTCACCCTCGTAAGTGACCATGAAGGGATTGACAACCCCTAAGCGTTGGTTGCGAGTAGCTATCGTTTTGTGCAGGTACGAGGGACTTGCGCGTGGTCTCCTACTGGATTGATACCTTGGTTCTCAAAAACTGAGGGAAATACTTACGCTACTGTGCTGCATCATCCTCTCCTCTTCGGGGAAATCCAACGCAAGCTCGAGACGTAGCAGGCAAATTGCAGCGTGTACAGGTTCTCTTCAAGTGGCCAGATCTTCACTTCTTTTGCCAAGTCCCATGCCACTCTCATGTTCCTGTAAAACCAGTACTGGCTATAGGCCTTCTCGGTATGAACCCTAGCGATGGCCATCCACCTGGTCGCCTCGACTGGCAGCTCATCATCCTCTATTACCACGTCCTGGAGATCATCCTCCTGTTGGGGAACATAGTAATTTCAAAAAAAAATCCTCCGCACACGCAAGATCATGGTGATGCATAGCAACGAGAGGGGAGAGTGTTTTCCACGTACCCTCGTAGACCGAAAGCGGAAGCGTTAGCGCAACGCGGTTGATGTAGTCGTACGTCTTCACAGCCCGACCGATCAAGCACCGAAAGCACGGCACCTCCGAGTTCTTGCACACATTCAGCTCGATAACATCCCTTGAACTCCGATCCAGCCGAGTGTCGAGGGAGAGTTCCGTCAGCATGACGGCGTGGTGACGACGATGATGTTCTACCAACGCAGGGCTTCGCCTAAGCACCGCTACGATATTATCAAGGAGGACTATGGTGGAGGGGGGCACCGCACACGGCTAAGAGATCAATGATCAATTGTTGTGTCTATGGGGTGCCCCCTCCTCCGTATATAAAGGGGGGAGGAGAGGGCCGGCCAAGGGGAGAGGGGCGCCCAAGGGGGGGCAATCCTACTCTAAGTAGGTTTGGCCCCCCCTTTCCTATTTCAAGTAGGAGCAGGGGAAGGAGGAGGTGGAGAGAAGGAAGGAGAAGGGGCCCCGCCACCCCCTTCCCTTTCCCAATTCGGATTGGGGCAAGGGGGGCGCGCGCCACCTCCTTGGCTCCCTCTATCCTTTCCACTAAGGCCCATAAGGCCCAATAGCTTCCCGGGGGGGTTCCAGTAACCCCCGGTACTCCGGTATATGCCTGAAACCTCCCGGAACCATTCCGGTGTCTGAACATAGTCGTCCAATATATCAATATTCGTCTCTTGACCATTTCGAGACTCCTTGTCATGTCCGTGATCACATCCGGGACTCCGAACAACCTTCGGTACATCAAAACACATAAACTCATAATATAACTGTCATCTAACTTTAAGCGTGCGGACACTACGGGTTCGAGAACTATGTAGACATGACCGAGACACGTCTCCGGTCAATAACCAATAGCGGAACCTAGATGCTCATATTGGCTCCTACATATTCTACAAAGATCTTTATCGGTCAAACCGCATAACAACATACGTTGTTACCTTAGTCATCGGTATGTTACTTGCCCGAGATTCGATCGTCGGTATCTCAATACCTAGTTCAATCTCGTTACCGGCAAGTCTCTTTACTCGTTACGTAATGCATCATCCCGTAACTAACTCATTAGCTACATTGCTTGCAAGGCTTATAGTGATGTGCATTACCGAGAGGGCCCAGAATACCTCTCCGACAATCGGAGTGACAAATCGTAATCTCGAAATACGTCAACTCAACAAGTACCTTTGGAGACACCTGTAGAGCACCTTTATAATCACCCAGTTACGTTGTGACATTTGGTAGCACACAAAGTGTTCCTCCGGTAAGCAGGAGTTACATAATCTCATAGTCATAGGAACATGTATAAGTCATGAAGAAAGCAATAGCAACATACTAAACGATCAAGTGCTAAGCTAACGGAATGGGTCAAGCCAATCACATCATTCTCCTAATGATGTGATCTCGTTAATCAAATGACAACTCATGTCTATGGTTAGGAAACTTAACCATCTTTGATTCACGAGCTAGTCAAGTAGGGCATACTAGTGACACTATGTTTGTCTATGTATTCACACATGTATTATGTTTCCGGGTAATACAATTCTAGCATGAATAATAAACATTTATCATGATATGAGGAAATAAATAATAACTTTATTATTGCCTCTAGGGTATATTCCCTTCACATCCTTCAAACCCAGCTCGTCCATCATCTCTTCCAGATCCGTCATGCCGCCGCCCGATCCCGACGCAGCGCTTTCCATCTTTCCTTGCCCGAGGTTTTTGTTTCCTCGGGCGGTATGATCCCTAACGAACCTTTCCCCCGCCGGCAGCGAGACCCCTAGGGCCCCTAGCGTCGGCGTGGAGGGAAGAAGAGGGGAGCTGTAAGTGCATCTAGTGCCCCTTAGTGATTTTGGTCTATTGAAGACTTATAGGTTAAGGGACTAATGTGTTTATGAGTGTACACAGGTCTATAAGTCTATGAGGAGTTTGATATTTACAGAGAAAGTCGACCCCTAAAAATGAAGTTCTTCGACTGAAGACTTTGATATTCTGAAGACTTTCTGAAGACTTTGAAAGTGAAAAAAATTGGTGTGACCTTGAAGACTTGGTATTCATTTGAGGAACATGAAGCGTGAAGACTTTTGTTTTCGTAGTTTCATTTTTCTCTTTCTTGATTCATAGGAAACACCGTACTGTTAAAGGGGGTCGAGGAAATACTAAGGAAAAATTTCCATGTGATGCTCAACTCAAAATCCTACACCTACCAATCCCTTCGAGTGAAGCCTTTGGAAATCTCATACAGTTCAGTCAATTTCATCAGTGACAGAGACGAAGTTCTTCTGGTCGCTGAGGATTTTGTTCTGACTGAAGAGTTAGGAATTCGCCAGTGCGGATTGCCTACACAGTGAGGAACATGATAGCCCTGAGGAATTTGAGAGTCAAATTTCCGACCGTTGCTGTGCTGCGTGCCAGCTGTCCCCAAAATATCTTATCCACCTAACGGTCATATTATTGAAGGGCATTTATGTATTATCATGTCAGGCTGCTCCCTAGGCTATAAATAGCCGCCCCCTACAACCACTAGCTGGTTGGCTGCTCCGAGAGAACTTGACACTTGTCATTTGAGAGCAACCCATCCTCCGAGGACTTTGAGCGAAAATCATCGAGTGAGGAAAAACCCAAACCCAAACACCTACAAACCCAAAGTGATTGAGCATCACTGAAGAAATTGATCCTGAGTGGATCCGACGCTTGTTACCTTTGAAGACTGTGCTTCTTCCAGACGGTTAGGCGTCATGGTCTAGAGCATCCAAGAGGAATTGTGGATCGCCGAGTGACCAAGTCTGTGAAGGTTTGGAAGTCGCCTGAAGACTTACCACGAGTGATTGGACGAGGTCTGTGTGACCTTAGTTCAAGGAGAATACGGTGAGGACTTGGTGTCCTGAGCTGCGTGCTCAGAGACTGGGTGTCCGGGACTGTGTGTCCTCGAGTTTAAATACTCAGCCGCTCCAACCAGACGTACAACTGAGACAGTAGTTGGAACTGGTCTACCAAATCATTGTCTTCACCAACCTAACTGGTTCCATTTCCTCAACCTATTCATTTCCTCATGACTGTGTTAACTGTTTGTTCATATCTATGTTTGAAGACTTTGACTGAAGACTTTCTCAATTTCCTCAGTTCAATTTCTTCAGTCTGTTTGTCTTCATCTTGTGCCATCCTGTGTTTACGCTTTCTGTACTCTTTGATTGTCTTCATTTCATCATGATGACCATGCATGTATTCTGCTATGCTTACTTCTGAGTACTTATTCCGCTGCAAGTAGTTCTTCGCTAAGGAATTTCCTCACCGGCAAATTCCTTAGTGAAGAATTCATAAAAATCGCCTATTCACCACCCCCCCCCCCCCTCTAGTCGATATAACGCACTTTCAATTGGTATCAGAGCAAGGTACTCCCTTGTTCTGTGTGATTTTGGTTTAACCACCTGGAGTTCTAGTTATGTCGACTGCAGGTATGAAGAAAGTGACTTGCCCTATCTTTGACGGTCATGATTATCCCAAGTGGAAGGCCATGATGAGGAAGCGCCTCATGGCAATGGACAGCGAGCTGTGGACCGTCACTGAAATCGGTCTTACTGATCTGTGCAAGTCGGCGAACGCAGATGATATTCGCAAGTACACTCGACTTGACATCATGGCAAAGGATATCATCTGTTCCTGCCTATCTAGAGATGAATTCAAGCGCAGTATGCATCTTTGCAATGCGAAGCTTATCTGGGACCGAATCTCTGATGTCTATGAAGGTCATCGAACTCGTCATGATCCTTGGTTTGAGGACTTCAAGGAATCTCTCAAAATGATGACTTTCGGACCAGAATCATCATCTTCTGCATCATGTCTCATGGCAAAGGGTGACAAGGTAACCGAATGTTCCTCATCTGAGTATAGTGACGATGAATCTGATGATGATGGATCTGATGATGATATTGAACCAAACTATACCAAGCTTGTTTGTATTGCCACCAAACAACAACATGCCTTGGAAAAGGTTCAAAACATGTTAGGTAAAAGTGATGATATGTTAAGTGAAGAAATGAATCGCACTAAAGCCCTGACTGAAAATCTTCAGAGACTTCAGTCTAGGTTTGATAACCTTCAAGGTCATCATAACACTCTCTTGTCTGATCATGAGAAACTTTCTTATGAATTTCTTCAAAGAAAGCAAGATCTTGAGAAGCTAAGAGTGAGTTATGAAGATCTTCAGAAGGAGCGTGATTCATTGCTAGCTCAACAAATCAGCGCTTCTCAGGAAGAATTTGCTCCTCCATGCTTAAAGTGCATTGAACGTGAATCTTCTTCACCTGAATGTTCAAATGCTTCAACTGTTACAAATTCTTCACCTGCTCCTGCTATCACTAATTCCTCATCTGAGGACATTGCTAGTATCACTGACAATGCAGGGTTGAAGGAATTGTACATGACAGGCATGTACAAAAGCCTCAAAGGGCATCAGACTCTTTGTGATGTGCTTAAAAAGCAAATCCTCAACAGAAACCCTAGAAAAGAGGGTATTGCCTTTGAGAGGAAACTCAATGCTGATGGAACATATTGGAAGCCTGAGCAGTACCCCAAAACCTCATGGGTTGCTGCAAAGGGACCTCCAGTTGATCCATCTAACTTATCTGGCTTTACATGTGAATCTCCTCATTCTTCTGATGAGTCATTTGACTCCAACTATAAACTGTTCAAAAATCAGAATGGTGAAGTATTTGCTAGATATGTTGGCACTACCTGCAGGAACGGTTCCCCTATGAAGAAAATCTGGGTTCCCAAGAAGTGCCTTGAAAGTCTTTAGGTGAATGTCCTCATGACACCACCTGTAAAGAATAGGAACCCCAGATCAAATTCTTCATATGGACAAAATTCTTCATATGGATCCAAGTCCTCATACGGACCAAATTCCTCACGTGGATCAAATTCCTCAAAAGGATCAAAGTCCTCATATGATTATCATCGTGCTAACAACTCTGTTTCGCAGGGTAAAGCTAAGGGCTATGAATATGTGCATTATTCTTCAAACCATTATCTTCATAAGTCCTCGAAGAATTTCTGTGCTTATTCATATGCTTACCCTAACCCCTCTTATGTGAAACGAAATGGTTTGGCCTCTATACCACCATTCTCTTATGGTGCTCGCAGAGTGATGAACTCTTTGCCACCCCTTCAAATGTGGGTGGTGAAGAAAAAGAACTAACCTCTTCTACAGGGTCAGGTCTCCAGACGTGCTTTAACGTCTGAAGAATTTGCTGGGGACCTGACAATCTTGCCTGAAAGGACGCAGCCTAATCATGATGAAATGAACTTTCATTTCACACGTCCTCATAGTGTTATATTTGTTTTACTGCTTGATGAAATTCATCTGATGATCCTGATATCATATTCTTCACTGATGAAGAATATGAGATCGTAAGTTGCACTAATTCATCTGCAGGATGATCAACCCAAAGCCACTGAATGGGTCCTCGATAGTGGATGTACAAATCACATGACTGGTGACAAGAATCTATTGATGGATGCTCCCTTATCACCATCACATCTGAAGCATATCATCTTTGCTGACAAAGGCAAAAGTCAGGTATTGGGTCTTGGTAAGGTTGCAATCTCTAAGGACATACACATGGACAAAGTCATGCTTGTTGAGTCCTTAGGATACAACCTCATGTCAGTCTCAATGCTTTGTGATCTTGATATGGTTGTTGTCTTTGGCAAGTATCGTTGTGTTGTGGTTATGGAAGCTGACCATTCCAAAGTCTTCGAAGGCTTTAGGAGAGGAGACTTGTATATTGTTGATTTCTCTACAGGACCACAACCAGCCGTGTGTCTACTTGCAAAAGCTTCAGAAGGTTGGCTATGGCATCGATGACTTGGTCACGCAGGCATGAGGAATTTGCACACGCTTGCAAAGAAGAAGCATGTCATTGGCATTGAGAATGTCAAATTCCTCAAGGATCACTTATGCGGTGCCTGTGAAGCTGGAAAAATGACCAAGGCCAAGCATCCAGCGAAGACTATCATGACCACTACTCGTCCATTCGAATTGCTTCACATGGACCTCTTTGGACCTAATCATTACTCAGCAGTCACTAATGATGCATCTCTATATGGTTTTGTTATTGTTGATGATTACTCTTGTTACACATGGGTACACATTGTTACTTACAAACATGAAGTGTAGGAAGTCCTCAAACAATTTTCCTCGAGGGCTTCAACCAACTGGTGTGAAGATCAAGCACATCAGGAGTGACAATGGAACTGAGTTCAAGAATTCCGGTCTTGATGACTATCTTGATGAACTTGGTATTACTCATGAGTTATCTGCTCCTTATACTCCTCAGAAGAATGGCGTCGTGGAGCGCAAGAACAGAACTCTCGTTGAGATGGCTCGCACTATGCTTGATGAATACAAAACGCCTTATCGTTTCTGGATTGATGCAATTGATATTGCGTGCCACATCATCAACAGAGTATATCTTCACAAATTCTTCAAGAAGACTGCCTATGAACTCCTCACTGACAAGAAACCCAATGTGAGTTATTTCAAAGTCTTCGGTGCCAAATGTTGGATTAGAAATCCTCATCACAATGCTAAATTTGCACCGAAAGCACATGAAGGTTTCATGCTTGGTTATGGAAAGGACTCGCACACCTACAAAGTCTTCAACATCGCCCTTCACAAGGTTGTTGAAACTGTAGATGTGTGGTTCGATGAAACTAATGGCTCGCAAAGAGAGCACCTACCTTCCGTGATAGATGAACCAGCACCTGAGGAGTCCATCAAGTTCAAGGCAACTGAGGATGTCATACCTACTGAAGAATCTGCTGAAGAATTCATTCCATTACGCGAAGAACGTCGAGCTGATGCACCTGAAGATAATGCTGAAGACAATGGTGCTGAGGAAAATGATCAAATACCTCGACGACAACCAGCTCATCCTCGCGTTGCAAAAGAAGTACAAGTTGACAAGATCATCGATGACATTGAAGCGCCAGGTCCTCTCACACGCTCAAAAGCTTCACATTTATCTAACTTTTGTGGGCACTATGCTTTTGTCTCTATCACAGAGCCCACTAAGGTAGATGAAGCATTTCTGGAGCCTGAGTGGATTCAGGCCATGCAAGAAGAATTACATCAGTTCAAGCTCAACAATGTCCGGGAACTGGTCAAACGTCCAGATCCTCGCAAGCATAATATCATTGGCACAAAGTGGATCTACCGCAACAAGCAAGATGAAAATGGCCTTGTGGTGAGGAATAAGGCACGACTTGTAGCTCAAGGCTACACACAGGTTGAAGGAATTGATTTCGATGAAACTTTTGCACCTGTTGCTAGACTTGAGGCTATTCGCATATTACTTGCTTATGCTAACCATCATGATATCATTTTATATCAAATGGATGTGAAAAGTGCATTCCTCAATGGTAAGCTTGAGGAAGAAGTATATGTTGCTCAACCCCCAGGTTTTGAAGATCCAAAGAATCCTGACAAAGTCTTCAAACTCAACAAGGCTCTCTATGGCCTCAAGCAAGCCCCTCGGGCGTGGTATGATACATTGAAGGAATTCTTCGTGAAGAATGGCTTCACCCCGGTTCACTCGACCCTACTCTTTTTACTAAATCTTATGATGGTGAACTGTTTGTGTGCCAAATATACGTTGATGATATTATCTTTGGCTGTACTGACCAACGTTATAGTGATGAATTTGCCTATATGATGAGTGAAGAATATCAAATGTCTATGATGGGAGAGTTGAAATTCTTCTTAGGTCTTCAAATTCGTCAATAGCGCAATGGCATATTCATATCTCAGGAGAAATACCTCAAAGATGTACTGAGGAAATTCGGCATGCAAGATTGCAAAGGAGTCAAAATTCCTATGCCCACAAATGGCCATCTATGCACTGATGAAAATGGTATTGACTTCGATCACAAGGTATACCGCTCCATGATTGGTTCTTTATTGTACTTATGTGCATCTAGGCCAGATATAATGCTTAGTGTTTGCATGTGTGCCCGATTTCAAGCTGCACCGAAGGAATCACACCATAAGGCTGTGAAACATATTCTTCGATATCTAGCTCACACACCAACACTAGGATTATGGTATCCCAAGGGCTCTGCTTTTGATCTCATTGGATATTCTGACTCTGGCTATGCTGGTGATCGTGTGGACTGCAAGTCAACATCTGGCACTTGTCATTTCCTCGGACGATCTTTGGTCTGTTGGTCCTCGAAGAAACAGAACTGCGTATCACTATCTACTGCGGAAGCTGAATACATTGCTGCTGGCTCTTGCTGTGCTCAACTACTATGGATGAAGCAAACGCTCAAGGACTACGGCGTCAACGTGAAGAATGTGCCTCTCTACTGTGACAATGAGAGTGCCATCAAGATTGCTCACAACCCAGTTCAGCACTCGAAGACAAAGCACATTCAGATTCGTCATCATTTTCTTCGTGATCATGTGTTGAAGGGCGATATCTCCATCGAGCACGTGAAGACTGAAGAACAGCTAGCTGATATCTTCACTAAGCCCTTGGATGAGAAGAGATTTAGCAAGTTGCGGTGTGAGCTAAATATCTTAGAATCTTCGAATGTTCTTTGAAAAGGACACACATCCTGACACTTATGCAAAATTGATGACTTAGATGTGCAACACATGAAGAAACGTTTTTCTTCAATCAATGAAGAATAACACTCTAAGTGTGAAGAAATTAATGAAGAATTTGATTCTCAGAACCCTACGACAATTGTACGCGGTGTCTGAAATCATCATTCTTATACGGTGGGTCACGCCACCACCAAAGTTGAAAATCTTCAAATTTGAGTTTTTCCTCAGTTTTTGAAATTCTTCAGTTTTTCAAATTCTTCAACTTCGCAAAATCTTCACAGTTTCCGTCGTTTTTCTTCATTGGCTAGATATATATATATATATATATATATATATATATATATATATATATATATATATATATATATATATATATATATGAGTTTATGTCCTCTACATCATTCACTTATGGCTATTTCTTCATGTTGCGTTTTCTGCTAAGTGAATGTGATCGGACCCTTCCCCCTCTATGCTATACTCAACCCAATCTATTCACAAATTCTTCATGTGCGTTCTATTTGGAACTCGTTCAAAATCTTCACTGTGTCTTTGTCAGCTGAAGAAATTGCGAACGGAATTTTAAAACTGATCTTATCCAAACTTTCGTTTTTACCGCTCAAACCGTTCTGCATCCCACGATGCATTATTCTACTCACCCACGATCGTACACGATCTCAACTACACAGTACGTGGGTGACACATGTCATGTGAAGGAGAAAGGGCAGGGGCACGTTCGTCCCAAATCTTCGGGCGAACAGTTTTTCACCGTATCTATAAATACCCCTCTTCCCTTCCTCACTTCTTTTACTCCGCTCGACCGTTCTCTCTCCCGCTCGAGCTCCTCAAACCCTAGCGCCACCGCTACTCCATCATCGCCGGTGAGGAAGAGCTTCACTGCCTCGACCTCGTCGCCGTCGTACTCGCGCCGGTTGCGGAAATCCTCACTCCGTCGCCGTTGTAGCTGTCTTCCTCCGCCAAGTTAGGGCAAGGAAGATCTAACCTGACAAACTTCCCATCTGTTCCTCTCAGTTCGTCGTGTTCTTCACTTCGGGTAATTAAAAGTTACGTTTATTACTCGCTTTGATTCTCAAGCTTTCCTGAAAATCTTCAAAGGTGTTTATTCTTCAAATCTTCACACATATGAACACCTCACACGTCATATGCTCTTGATTCGTTTCTCTAAGCAATGATTTTCCTTCAAGATTCCTCAATTGTGTGGATCCTCGATCTATACAACTCTGGAACCTAAGACAAAGAACGCTTAGTGAAATTCTTCAAGGCACATCTGGTCAAAATCCTCAAAACTTGTTCTTTTTGAAAAACCTTCTGAGAACGCATATGACCTCTCCAAATTCCTCACAACTATACTCTGTTCACAGGTACAAATGTCTGCTGCTGAATCACTAGGTTCTCATCAAGCGTGGTGAGGACTTTCCTGAAGAATGGGCCAAGCGCCAAGCTAAATTGGCACGACAAGCCAAGGAAGCAGTGAAGAAATTCAATGAGGATTCTGCCACTGCTACTGCTACTGAGGCCTCTCTCAAAACGAGGAAATCTATGCCAAAGAAGCCTGCTCGTAAGCCAAGTGCTTCACCAACAGCGCCCTCACGGCCAATTTCCTCAGCAATGCCCTCACGGCAAATCCCTCATGCTGCTCCTGCTCCTTCAAAGTCCTCAGCACCTGTGCATCTGGCCACGTGTCAAAGGACTGCTGGTTTCTCGATTGCCTCTGGTGTCTTAGCAAGTTCCTCAGCTGCACCTATTTCCTCATCAGGTCCCACACTGTTGAAGACCAAGGCCACTGCCGGACGTGGTCCTCGGCCAAGTCCGAAGAAGAAACAGGTCGCATTCCATGTGCCATCTGATGATGAAGCCTCTGATGATGAACTTGCAGAAATCATCAGAGATCGACAAGCAAAGGCCGCTAGAGCCAAAGGCACAGCTGTGCCACTGCTTTTGGATCCGAAGAAGATCCTTGACTACATTGATCTCTGGCACAAGGACCCTAACACCCCCATGCCTGATCTTCATCTGACTCCTGGTCAAAGTCACATGCTGACCCATTTCATCGCTGAAGAGAAATGGAAATATGAGAAGGCCAGGCAGATCAAGAAAGCTCAATACAGAAAGGAGAAGCTCCTGAAGAAAAATGTTGTCAGAATGACACCTGAGGAACTTCTCAAGGTTCAGACTGAAATTCAAGACCTCGGCAAAGACTTTGATGCCTATTATGCTGATTGGCAGGGAGCCAAGGTCAGATTCGTCAACCTGACGAAGAATTTCACAAATGTTGCAGCCCCAACGCAACAGGAAATTCCTCAGGCTGCAGCCTCTGCTCAGCCTGCTGAAGAACATGCCAGCACGGCCGATGACCTTCAGCCTGCTGATGACAATGCTAGTTCCAGGGCTGATGATTCAATTCCAGCCGCTGAAGAAATTGCCAGGGTATCCACTAGTGGTGCGCCTAAAGAAACTGAAGAGATCAGGGCAACTGCATCAGTTGCGCCTGAGGAAATTCAACCTGATTCCTCAGCTCCTCCTGCGCCAACACCAACTCCAATTCTTCCATCTGCCTCTGATGTGAAGAAGACCAAGGCTGCAGAGCGAGCTGCAGTGAAGAAAAGGAAGGCATCAGCTGCGTCAAATTCTTCGCCTGCGAAGAAAATGAAGCCAATGACCAGCTCCTTTGAAAATCCAATTGATGATGTTCCTATTTCCTCAATTCCATCAAAGGACCTTGTTCCTTTTGGTGAAGACTATGTGATCCCAAGCGGATCTGATGAAGAAAATCATTCTACTGCTTCGTCAGAGCAGATTGATGAAGAAATTGAGGTGGATGCTATCCCCTCAACGCCAATCATTTCCTCACCTATGCCTCAGTTCACAGCTGAAGAGGCTGGTGTTGAGGAAATTGAAGATGAAGATGTGGATATTGGAAGCACAACGCCAGTGATGGATGATGACTTCTGGGATAGTCAGCATCCAAATTCACCACTCTTCACCCCAATCCAACAAATTCCTCAGTCCCCTGCACCAACAGTTCAACTGGGCTCTGTGCATGAAGAAATTCCAGCCGCTAGTGCTGAAGAACCTGCTGCTGTTGCTGGTCCTCAGACTGCACATGAAGAGGAACCAGAAATTCCTCAGCCTGAAGAACCTGAGCTCGTGATTCCTGAGGTGGTGATGCAACTCACTGACACCCCTCTGCCAAAGCCGAAGAATCCGTTCTCAAGTAAACAGAAGTTCAAGGCTGAAGACTTCTATGGAGAGCATGTTTTCTTCACTGATTACAATCCTTATGACTCTGCTCGCATAAGGAAGAGGTGTTTTTGGACTGCCAGCCAAGCAAATTTCTATTCCTCTATGCTATTCAACAAGGACAAAATCTTCGATCATGCACATATTCCTCATGTGGACATGGAATCTCTGCCGTGCTTCGAGCCAGTCCTCAGTGTTCTTCACGACGCAGGACTTCTGAATTTCTGCACTGACATCTGTGATTGGAATGAAGAACTCATTCTTCAGTTCTACGCGACACTGCATATCACAGGCAACTCTGAAGATGTGAACTCATGGGTGTTGGACTGGATGTCTGAAAACACTCACTACAAGGCACCAGCAACTGAATTGCTTCGTGTCCTTCCTCTCAGTCCTCCCCTTGACAACGCACGTTGCATCTATAGTGACCCTGAACTGACAAATCACTATATGCAAGTGCTAATGAAGCCATTGAAGCCAGGTCAGGCCCCACGAACCAAATTCCTCGTCAAGGAATTACTATATGTGCCTCGGACTGTCTATCGGATTCTGACGAAGACAATGAGTCCTATCAAAGGCCACGACTCAAATGATGAAGAAGTCGTTGGCATCATGAAGAATATGCTTTTCAACATTATTCATGGCGTTCCCATTAACTTCTATGATTTCTTCATGAGGACTCTGGCGAACATTGCTATGTCACCATTTGAGCTGAAGCCTTATGCACCTTGGATTATGAGGTTCATCAAGGCAAGGTCTTCACTCAATTACAAAGCTGATACTCTGAACCACTGCAGCTACTTGCCTCCAATTGAAGTCCTCAAACGGACAGTTTCCTCAGCCGATGACAAAGGCAAGGCCACTGCTGTGATAGATGAAGGCATTCGTCCATTGGATGGTCAATTCCGTAAAGCAGCATCTTACTCCACCAATGATGACTCTGCCACACATGACTCTGCCGCAAATACCTCAGCCAAGCAAAATCCTCAAGCTACAGCACCCAGGGTGATGACTGATCGTGAGTTACTCCTCAGTCTTCATCAGAAGGTTGATCGCAATCATAAATGGGTTAAGCGTCAGTTTGGTTCAATTCTTCACAACATGACATCAACACACAATGCAGTGAAGAAAAACCAGTACTACCTTCATGAAACATTCAACCGCACCTGGGCTGTTCTTTCTCATGTCTATAGCGCTGAAGAACTGAAGACGATGGGTCTTAAGGAAGAATTTGACTGGTCTGCACCTCCGCCGAAGAAATTCAAGAGGGTCAAGGTTCCTCCAGTGGTGGCCAGCTCTTATTCTTCATCGCGCGACACTGATGAAAATGAAGATTTGGACGACACTACGGCAAGTACTACGACAACCGACCCCGACAACGCTGGCGCTCCTCCATCAACTTGATATTCTTCAGGGGCGTTAGTCCTCAGTTTCGATCCTTTTGGTCATTTGATGACAAAGGGGGAGAAATTTGAGTTAGTCTTCAAGCGGGTCTATTATATGGGCATATATCATTTTTTTTGCTAAGTTACAACTCTCGTTCTTTTGTTGCACTAGCTCTGATACTTTGGATGCATTTTTCCGCATGCTTATTCCTCATTAATATTATTGCACGCATGCTGAATGGCATCAGGCACCATATTTCATCATGCATTTCAAATTCGTCATATTATGTATCAAATGCGTGTATGAATTACAAGATATAGGGGGAGATCTCCATGATTCAACTCTTCAAGTGTGCATTGCCTCAAAAGCAAATTCCTCACTATGCACATCTTCAGGGGGAGTTCTTCTATATCTTGCAATCAAATTCCTCAAAATCAGTATTTACACTTCATATGTTTATCCCCGTTGAAAACTTAACCTATATTGTCATCAATCACCAAAAAGGGGGAGATTGTAAGTGCATCTAGTGCCCCTTAGTGATTTTGGTGTATTGAAGACTTATAGGTTAAGGGACTAATGTGTTTATGAGTGTACACAGGTCTATAAGTCTATGAGGAGTTTGATATTTACAGAGAAAGTCGACCCCTAAAAATGAAGTTCTTCGACTGAAGACTTTCTGAAGACTTTGAAAGTGAAAAAAAATTGGTGTGACCTTGAAGACTTGGTATTCATTTGAGGAACATGAAGCGTGAAGACTTTTGTTTTCGTAGTTTCATTTTTCTCTTTCTTGAGTCATAGGAAACACCGTACTGTTAAAGGGGGTCGAGGAAATACTAAGGAAAAATTTCCATGTGATGCTCAACTCAAAATCCTACACCTACCAATCCCTTCGAGTGAAGCCTTTGGAAATCTCATACAGTTCAGTCAATTCATCAGTGACAGAGACGAAGTTCTTCTGGTCGCTGAGGATTTTGTTCTGACTGAGGAGTTAGGAATTCGCCAGTGCGGATTGCCTACACAGTGAGGAACATGATAGCCCTGAGGAATTTGAGAGTCAAATTTCCGACCATTGCTGTGCTGCGCGCCAGCTGTCCCCAAAATATCTTATCCACCTAACGGTCATATTATTGAAGGGCATTTATGTCTTATCATGTCGGGCTACTCCCTAGGCTATAAATAGCCGCCCCCTACAACCACTAGCTGGTTGGCTGCTCCGAGAGAACTTGACACTTGTCATTTGAGAGCAACCCATCCTCCGAGGACTTTGAGCGAAAATCATCGAGTGAGGAAAAACCCAAACCCAAACACCTAAAAACCCAAAGTGATTGAGCATCACTGAAGAAATTGATCCTGAGTGGATCCGACGCTTGTTACCTTTGAAGACTGTGCTTCTTCCAGACGGTTAGGCGTCATGGTCTAGAGCATCCAAGAGGAATTGTGGATCACCGAGTGACCAAGTCTGTGAAGGTTTGGAAGTCGCCTGAAGACTTACCACGAGTGATTGGACGAGGTCTGTGTTTCCTTAGTTCAAGGAGAATACGGTGAGGACTTGGTGTCCTGAGCTGCGTGCTCAAAGACTGGGTGTCCGGGACTGTGTGTCCTCGAGTTTAAATACTCAGCCGCTCCAACCAGACGTACAACTGAGACAGCAGTTGGAACTGGTCTACCAAATCATTGTCTTCACCAACCTAACTAGTTCCATTTCCTCAACCTATTCATTTCCTCATTACTGTGTTAACTGTTTGTTCATATCTGTGTTTGAAGACTTTGACTGAAGACTTTCTCAATTTCCTCAGTTCAATTTCTTCAGTATGTTTGTCTTCATCTTGTGCCATCCTGTGTTTACGCTTTCTGTACTCTTTGATTGTCTTCATTTCATCATGATGACCATGCATGTATTCTGCTATGCTTACTTCTGAGTACTTATTCCGCTGCAAGTAGTTCTTCGCTAAGGAATTTCCTCACCGGCAAATTCCTCAGTGAAGAATTCATAAAAATCGCCTATTCACCCCCCCCCCTCTAGTCGATATAACGCACTTTCAGGAGCAAAGGTCTCTACGGTGGCGCGAGAGATCGCCGCCGCCGAGAGGAGCCAAACCCTAGCGAGAGGGGAGCACTTTTCTCCTTGCTATGACAAACGTTCGTCTGGCTGCTGCCGCTCCTGCTCGCACGCAAGAAATTGTTAGTTTAACAGGTTAGACCGAGGCTCTAGGCTGGTTGAGAAGCAGCTACTCCTCCAGTGGCTCTTTTTCAGTTGCGGCGGCTGCCCCATGCCCCTTGGCTCCGAGTAAGAATTAGCACTTCTCCGATGCCTCGCATATCTAGTCCTACCATGGTCACCGAAAGATATGGTGGTGATTTGAACTTGAGGTCGGCCAGCTTCTATGAAACATTGAAGCAATTAGCATCCCTTCAGTATTTATAGGAAGAGAACTACAACTACACTCGAGTTGATCTTGTACAACAACCTACAGAGCTAGAGGCTCACCTAGTCCTGCTCCTCCCCCCGCTCTAGGGTTCCTCCCTCCCTCCCCCGCCGCCGCCGACCTTCCTAGGCCCCGCCACCACCGCCGGCCGCCGGCCGTCCCCGCCCCCTCCCCCCCTCTCCCTTCCCCCGGATCCGCTCCATGCCGCCTCCCCGGGAGGTGGCCGGGGCGGCGCGAGCCCCGCCCCCCCTTCGGCCGCCCCCGTTTCTCCTCCCTTCCCTGCCACCACCGACGGGCGCCCTCGGCGCTGGCCGGGTGGTGTTGGCAGCGGCGGGGCCTTCCTGTCCCCGCGGGCGCGGCCCTTGCCTAAGGCATGGGGGCGGCGGCGATGCTCCTCGGCTTGATAACGACCCGGCGTCCTGGCTATGGTGGCCGGCGGCACGCGCGGTGGTGGTGCGGCTCCTTGGCGGCGTGACGCGTGGTGGCGCAGGTTGGCCGGTGGCGCGCCCCCGGCCCAGATCGGGGCCTGCGGGCCCCATCTGGGTCCTTGCGGGCCGGCCCCCGGCATGGCTTCGTCGTCGTCTGTGTGGTGAGGAGGCGGAGCAGCTCGGATGGGGGGCAGCAACGCCGGCGGCGTGCCAGCTGAGGCGCGGAGCCGGGAGCTGTCCGGGCCTCTGAGGGCCCGGCTGGGCCTGTGGGGCCACGGGTCTGATAGGCTCCTGCTTTGTCGTCCGGTCGGCTACCGTCGTGGACGGTGGAGGTGGGGCCCTCTAGTATGCTGACGGTGCTGCTGCCCTAGTCCCGGCTCCCCGTCTTTGTTGTGCAGGCCATCTTCGCGGTGCCGTGGTGAGAAAGTGTGGGAAGCTTCGTGTCCTTGTTGGCGCAGGGTGGTGGTCGGTTTGGTGGCGAGCTCCGGAGTGCCTGAGGTGGAGGATGGGATCGGGAGAAATCCCTGTTGGCTTGGCCGACACCGACGCGGTGGCGCCTGAGGGTACCACTGGACCTTCCTGGAGGGCGTCGGGGCTACCCTTCCTCTCTCCTCACCGCGTACTGGGGGAAACCCTTGGCAGCAGCGTCGTCATCGTCGCGTCCCTTCTTGAAGGTGGTGATGGGTACCGGCGCTTCGGAGTCTCGGAGCTTGGGGGGTGATTTCTGGTGGACGCAGCGGTCGCGAGGCTTCGTCGTTTTTGTCGATCCGCCGTTATCGGCATTTGTTTCTTTTCTTTTTTCTCTTTCTTTCCTTTTGGGCGTGATTGTGCTGCTTCCGCCCCAACACCTATCGTTAGTTGTATCGATGGTTGCTTTGTAATACAAAGCGGGGGAAACCCTTTTTCTTAACAGGTTTTTTTTTGGTGATTTTCTTAACAGGTTAAACCGAAGAAGCCGAATTCATCCCGGCCCAGATGTTGAGTACAAGCCCTCCCGGCCCAATTAGAGATGTCTGGACTGGACTGCTAAGCCTAGGTCACGCCCCCACCCCCGACTCAAGCCGCCGCAACCGCATCTTTTTCCCCATCCCTCCCCAACTCCCGACGGCCGACGGGCCATCATCCCGATCTCCACGCCCCCCCTGCTCGCTCGGCGCCCGCCACCCCCATGGCGATGAGGCCGCCGGCGCCGGTCGACGATGCCATGCGCGCGGTCTTCACGCGCCTGCCGGCGGACGACCCGAGGAGCCTCGTCCGCGCCGCCGCCGTCTGCAGGAGCTGGCGCGCCATACTCTCCGACCCCGGCTTCGCCCACGGCTACCGCGCGCTCCACGGGGCGTCGCCCATGCTCGGCTTCCTCCACAACGAGTACCGCAGGGGCAACCGCTTCGTCCCCACTTCGACCTTCCGCCGGCGGGCGTCGCAGGACCGCCCAGACTGCCAGGTCCTCGACTCCCGGCACGGCCTCGTCCTCCTCTACGCTCCTGCATACGACCCCCCTCTTGAAGCCCGCGACCTCGTCACCGGCGACTGGTGGGACATCGACGACGACCCCAAGTGCCGCGACATCATGCACTGGCCGGGCGACGGCCCCGACGACTTCTTCAGCGGGACTGGGATGCGCTGTAATGCCACGGTGCTCTGCGCCAAAGATCGGTGTGACCACCTCGACTGCCATGGCGGCCCTTTCCTCGTGGCCTTGGTAGGCTCTGTGGAGGAAGGAGGCATTGCCCTCGCCACTGTCTACTCGTCGGAGGCTCGTCAGTGGAGCCACATGATCTCTGTTCAGAGTCCTGGTTTGCTCACCGATGACGGAGGGCACACTGCTGTGGTGGGAGATAAGGTCTATGTCCCCAGTTATGAGTGTGACAGTGTTGTGGAGTTCAACATTCGTGAGCAACAACTATCTGTGATCAATGTGCCAGAGAACCTGGGCCAGGGATTCCTTTACCTCATCGGTGTGGAGGACGGCATGCTGCTGTTTGCGTCCGTGCTCAAGCCTAGACTCTATCTATTGTCAATGGAGGCTGGTCCTAGAGGAGCTGCGGCATGGGCGCGACGCAGGGTCGTTGAGCTTGAGCCGTTGCTCCCTCGTCGTGCCCTCTTGGACATGTCGAGCTCGGACGTGTGGACGGTTGGTTTCGCGGAAGGAGTTAGGGTCATCTTCCTCAGAACACCGGCTGGGTGTTACGCAGTTGAGCTTAATTCAGGCCGAGCCAACAAGGTGGGTGAATTTAGCATTGAAAAGGTCATGCCCTACGCGAGGTTCTGCACTGGAGGTACATACAGACTAGTCAACAAGGTGCATGATGAACAGGGCATTGAAAAGGTCATCACCCCCACGGCGATGCTGCTGAGTCCGCCGGCGCTGGTTGACGACGCCATGCGCGCGGTCTTCATGCGCCTGCCGGCAGACGACCCCAGGAGCCTCATCCGCGCCGCCGCCGTCTGCAGGGGCTGGCGCGCCATCCTCTCCGACCCCGGCTTCGCCCGCGGCTACCGCGCTCTCCACGGGGCGCCGCCCATGCTGGGCTTCCTCCACAACGAATACCGCAGGGGCAACCGCTTTGTCTCCACCTCGACCTTCCGCCGGCCGGCATCCCATGACCACCGGGACTGCCACGTTCTTGATTCCCGGCACGGCCTCGCCCTCCTCTACGCCCCTGGGTACCATGCCCCCTTTGATGTCTGCGACCTCGTCACCGACAACTGGCGGGAGATCGACGACGACCCCAAGTGCCACGACATCATGCACTGGCCGGGCGACGACCCCGGCGACTATTACAACGGCAGCATACACTGTAATGCCATGGTGTTCTGCGCCATAGACAGATGTGACCACCTCGACTGCCATGGCGGCCCTTTCCTCGTGGCCCTGGTGGGCTCTGCGGATGAAGGAAGCATTACCCTCGCCACTGTCTACTCGTCGGAGACTCGTCAGTGGAGCGACATGATCTCCGTTCAGACCCCGGGTCTTCAAATCGATACCGGGGGGCGCACTGCTGTGGTGGGAAATAATAAGGTATATGTCCCCAATTATGAGGGTGACAGCGTCGTGGAGTACAACATTCGTGAGCAACAACTGTCTGTGATCAAGGCGCCAGAGATCCTGGACCAGGGATACCTTGACCTCCTGGGTGTGGAGGATGGCATGCTGCTGTTTGCGTCAGTGTGCAAGCCTAGACTCTATCTATGGTCAATGGAGGCTGGTCCTGGAGGAGCTGCGGCATGGGCACGACGCAGGGTCGTCGAGCTCGAGCCGTTGCTCCCTCCTCGTGCCCTCTTGGACATGTCGAGCTCGGATGTGTGGACGGTTGGTTTTGCTGAAGGAGTTAGGGTAATCTTCCTCAGAACTCCGGCTGGGTTGTACGCAGTTGAGCTTAATTCAGGCCGAGCCAACAAGATGGGTGAATTTAGCATTGAAAAGGTCATGCCCTACATGAGGTTCTGCATTGGAGGTACATACAGACTATCTTGTACTGTTTTTTCAAACACGTGCACCAAGATATGAATGCTAAACATGCCATTGACTAGAATTTCAGTGTTTTTGCTTGTGGCTTACATTGTTGAGTAGTTTAAGTTCAAGAGTGCCCAAATACGTTGAGAATATGTTGCTTTATTCCTCTCATTTTCTGCTTAGGTAGATAGATATTTGTATTCAGGTCTACTCGCCTTCTCTGGTTTTCTGTCTCTAGACTAGATATACAGTACTGCTACATTATTCTGATGTTGAGTCATGCTGCAGAGTTGGCTTATTGTAGGCAACCACGAGTAGTCTGTGATTTTTCCTGTCATGCCGTCTTTGATGTTGATACAAGCCAGAGGAAAGAAAGAGTAGTTGGTGCTGATTAAGTAGGCAGCTGACCAAAAAACTCAATGGTGAATGTGTAGTAGGGGCTGTATCCTGTATGTTTTGGTTGGATGCTCTAGTATATATGGTTTTCGCTGGTTAGGCTCGCAAGTTGGTTAACTTAGTCAAAGCTTTGCTAATCAGATCCTGAGGAGTTTCCGTTGTTGTGTGCCTCCAATCGCGGATGCATTCCATCTATATATAGTTTGGTTGATATGGACAGCTAAAGATGAAATGATTTTGAGGGGGCAAAGTGCGCTCCTTTCCCTATTTTGTTTGTCAGGTTATCTGATCAATCCTTTGTTACGGTGCAGCATGGGGCCGGTTGCCGGCCTCGGATGAAGCCCCACACGCAGTTGCTGGTGGTACGATGATGTAACCAAATGGCGTCAAGAAAGATGGATCTCTCTACTTCTGCCTCCCAGAAAGACTTTGAAGATGAGCTTCTGCTGTTTGGTTAGGGTTATTTACAAGAACAAGAGCTCTTTGTATCTGCTACTTGTGTCTTCGTGTCGGGGGTCATCCTCCTTTTCGGAAAAAAAAACTTCTGTCTTCGTGTTTTAGGAGTATGTCATGCTATGAAATTCAAATTTCAAGTACAGCCCATGTCTTAACAAAGACAAGCTTAGTTTCGACCAGTTGTATTAATGTGGCTGGATTTACAGCTTATTATGATGAGTAAGCTGCTACTCAAAACTGGATTGCCTTGTTTTCACTTGAGTTATGGATCGTGCTTAGATTTCAAAACATTGCGAATGGCACACACATGCTATTCATTTTAAAGAAGCACGTCTTCTTACAAGCGATGTCATGGCAAGCATCTCAAGATCAGGAGCCGATGCATTCAGTGAAGTTTGTTGAATCTTTGTCTTTCACATTTACATGCATGCGTGTGCACAATAAGGATACATTGGAATTCATGTATTTGTCCTTGGTTTTTATCATTTTTTTCTTAGGGTAATTTCTACCATTTCTAGTAGCGCGAAAAAGATAAATTTAAAGTACTAGTAGTCTGACATCAAACTCTGAATACATAAATTTACAGAACTCCATCTTCCATTGAACTTATACGACACTTTGAAGATTAACAGTAGCAAGAAACTGATAATAATACATGAAAGCAGAGTAACCAGTGACAACAACAACAACAACAACACATCAACATCACAGCATTGCATTACACCATATGGGGTACTTCTTTCAGACCCCAGACTTGGTTCCAGTCTCTGGTGCCTCGAACTCACCAGTAGTGTGGATCCCTTAACCTTCACCGAAGGCGCACCGGAGTCGTCGTGTTTTTTTTTCTCAACATTGTATTCCTGTTCCATGTCCATCCCATACATGACCTTTAAACACTACTATTATTGTAAGGTCTCCATAAAACCGCCTGTTGCAGCTGCTCAGATGGCATAAAATGCCATACCTTATTGTACTAAGCCGAGAAGTAATCAAATGATTGAGCCCCACTCCTCTTCAGAAAAGAAATCATGGCCTACACCATCTAGCCTACTAAGGAACCCAGAATCCAAACCAATTTACAAGTGACAAAAGAAAAACATGAGTGGTTGTACCTGGTGAAGCACCTGAATGGCGAAAAATCTTCCAGTACTTTGGCAATGGCTCTCTTTCCTCAGGATTGGGCAATCAGCATTTTCCCAACCTCAAACTTTTCTAGCAAAAACAGAAGAAGCACAATCAGTCCATCCGATAGAAAGAGCATATCAACGCTGATTTTCGTATCAGATGATAACCCAATACACCCATTTATATTGGCCAAACATCATTCTAAACAAAAGGGAGGATATTATACAAGGGAAAATTGGAAGCAAAGAAGATGTAAAGCCAAAGAGGAAGTGCACAAATTTTGTGGATATGATATTATCGCACACTCACATTCTTAATCACCATTCCTCTTAGAAACTACACATATTTGCTGTTGGATGGTAGAATGACATTATAAGTAGTGAGAAATGAAGCACATTATTCTTAATTTGCTGCCTCTGATCATGCTACCAAAAACAAGACAACAATTGAACCAATTTTTAAATGACGACAATTATCACAAAGGCAGCAGGGTATAATTGGCAAAGGAAACTTGCATCAAACTTAGTTCTAGCCTTCTAGTGCCCCATTTCACTAGGCAACTGCAGCCTCATTGAACTACATTACAGAGAAGTAAATTGCTAGGGCCATGACGAAAGTTGTTTAACTACAGAAGAGAAGTTACAGCCGTGTCGATGTCATTATGTGCAGAACTGCAGAAGAAGTTATAAATTATCATGTTTAAGTGTTTACGGATGAAACTAAGGCACTGAAGTTAGCATCACATGATAATTGTTGAGTTGGAGAAAAGCTTTTACGATTGTAGTCTGCAAAGAATGTTGCTGAAGAAGATTCTGAAGATAATGATGATATAATATAGTATTGCAGCACACTTCAGACAGCAAAATAGATATTTTAGAACAGCAATTTAACCTCTGATGCATGGTAACCAGAAGGCAAAGGCGGTGGCATTTCAGATGAGGAAGAGCACTTAGTAAATTGCTTAACTTCTTACAGTTAACAATTAAGCAGTTTTAACAAAATATTAGTAATTGATCAAGGAAATTGGCTTTTATCAGCATATTCTCTGTACCCAGCAACTACACAGAATCAAGTTGTATTGGTTCAGATAGTGCATATAGTCCAACGTCAGAAGTGGAGGTGCTTCTTCTGGCTATTAAAACAAGTTCAAAGGAAGTACAGAGATGATTTGCAACAAAAGTAGGCCATTAACAAAGTTTCTAATAATCTGTAAACAAGTACTACTACCAATATTATTTTTGTGAGGGCGACTTTGTTTACGGTCAAGACTAAAGAGCACACTTTACCTCTCCCTCAAACCAATTCTATCTCAACTGAGTTCTGATTTGGGTCTGTTCCACAGATTGCTTTCCTCTTTCGAATTTCGATCTGTAGACTGAACAGCAGATCGTTGGTCCGATCGACCATTCTCGTAAATTAATGATGCATCTTTTCAAGAAAAACCTCTGGGAGTTAACTATCTGGTACAGCGATTAAAACTTCACACCATTGGAAAGGCGCCAAACGTGTTGCATTTCTGAAGTGATCTAGCAGGATCCATGTTGAAACTATTAGGTTCTCATTTTGACGATGACATGTGTGCTCTTCTTACAGTAGAGCAGAGAGATCATCATGTTGGCACATCAATAAGATTTTGAATCAGTTAAAATCAGATCTGAACTTACTTCTCTAGAAACTGTCAATGTAAAAAGAATGTATCCTTGCCTTGTACGAGAAGATTTTTCCATTATTTTCTATTCTTCTCTTTTTTATTTATGAAAACTTCACAAATTTTTAAAAAGTTCAAAGTCATCAAAAATTGTTTGAAATTACAAAAAATATTCGATTTTTAGAAAATATTTGGATTTTAAATTTGTTCACGCTTTTAAAAAATTGTTCAGGAATTTAAAAATTATCCTCTGAATGAGATCTTGTAAATTTGTTCAAGATGTTCTCTTATTTCAAAAAAATGTTAGTGAAAAATATATGCGAATCTGAAACTTGTTCGGTGAACGGGATTTAAAACTGTCTAGTGAAAAATGTTCCTGAAATTGATAATTATTAACGAATTTGAAAAAATTTCAATGGACAAGATTTGAAAATTGTTCACTTTTTTCAAATTATTGAAATTGTTCGGTGACCGAGATTTGAAAATTTCAGTGAGAATATGTTCATGAATTTGAAAATTGTTTGCATATTTAAAAAATCATGAATTTAAAAATATCAAAAATTTGAAATTTGAAATTTGAAAATGATTTGAAAAATGTTTACGAATTAAAAAATACTCGTAAAACCCATACAATATTTTGTCTAAGCCATACAGATGCGCTACATGAAGCTCGAATAGTTGACCGCTAGCATTAGCGCGATAATGGCCTTCCCTTTTCCAGTTAGAGATGACAACAAAGTATCATCATGCTAAATTCAACAAGAATCTTATCAATTAAAGGCTATGATCTGTAGTTCAATCTTATTAATTAGCCTCATATGGTTCATAGGGTAGGAAAATCATAGGAACAGAATAGTTATAGGAAATGAGATGACATGTATCTCAAATCCTATGAAATAGTTATATGAAAAGAGATGTCCTTTAGTTCACATCACAAGAATTTTTCAATTGAGTCTAGGCTAATATTTATTTTTCTATGACATGCGGAGGATAGAAGAATTCCTCTATAGGAATAGGATTCTATTCGCACAAATCAAAGGGCTCTAAAGGAATTATTTCTATAAAAATCTTGTCCTATGAAATTCCTACAATATGCCTCCAAACCAAAGTAGTTCTCGTTGAAAATTCTTAAGCTTTCAAAATGCAAAGGAATTCCCAGGTACTTGATAGGGAAATCACCTACTACACACTGGGAAAATATCCACAAAAGAGTATCCATGTTAATAGGCACCAAAGCACTCTTGTGATAAGTAATCCTGATTGTAGAACTTGTTCAAAACAAGTCAAAATCCGCTGAAGGTTAAAAGATATTCTATGATCATTCTTCAGAGAAAGGAGGGTGTCGTCTGCATATTGCAGGCACATGAACCCGCTCCGCCTTACTCATTAAATTATGACATAACTCGATAATCAGGCCTACTTGAAAGCCTTTGACTAACATTATAGAGAAGACATCTGTTGCCGGGTTAAACAAGAGAGGAGACAAAGGGTCACCCTCTCTTAATTTTTTACCAGCAAGTAAAAAAGTCATTCTCCTCCCCATTTAACAAAGTTTAGCCATGCTCATGTTGGGCACAATGTGTCGATCTCAATCCATTCCTAGGCGTGGAATCCCGAAACGAAACGCGTAGACAAACTATTTGTGGCAATACGTCATTGTGACGCCCCCGATTCAATCGTACACTAATCATACACGGAAACGTGTACGATCAAGATCAGGGACTCACGGGAAGATATCACAACACAACTTTAAAAATAAAATAAGTCATACAAGCATCATAATACAAGCCAGGGGCCTCGAGGGCTCGAATACAAGTGCTCGATCATAGACGAGTCAGCGGAAGCAACAATATCTGAGTACAGACATAAGTTAAACAAGTTTGCCTTAAGAAGGCTAGCACAAACTCGGATACAGATCGAAAGAGGCGTAGGCCTCCTGCCTGGGATCCTCCTAAACTACTCCTAGTTGTCGTCAGCGGGCTGCACGTAGTAGTAGGCACCTCCGGTGTAGTAGTCGTCATCGACGGTGGCTTCTGGCTCCTGGGCTCCATCGTCTGGTCGCAGCAACCGGGTAAAGAAAGAGGGAAAAGGGAGAACAAGGCAACCGTGAGTACTCATCCAAAGTACTCGCAAGCAAGGAGCTACACTACATATGCATGGATATATGTGTAAAGGGCCATATCAGTGGACCGAACTGCAGAATGCCAGAATAAGAGGGGGATAGCTAATCCTGTCGAAGACTACGCTTCTGGCAGCCTCCGTCTTGCAACATGTAGAAGAGAGTAGACTGAAGTCCTCCAAGTAGCATCGCATAGCATAATCCTACCCGGCGATCCCCTCCTCGTTGCCCTGTTAGAGAGCGATCATCGGGTTATATGTGGCACTTGGAAGGGTGTGTTTTATTAAGTATCCAGTTCTAGTTGTCATAAGGTCAAGGTACAACTCCAAGTCGTCCTGTTACCGAAGATCACGGCTATTCGAATATATTAACTTCCCTGCAGGGGTGCACCACATAACCCAACACGCTTGATCCCATTTGGCCGGACACACTTTCCTGGGTCATGCCCGGTCGCGGAAGATCAACACGTCGCAGCCCCACCTAGGCATAACAGAGAGGTCAGCACGCCGGTCTAAACCTAAGCGCACAGGGGTCTGAGCCCATCGCCCTTAGCACACATGCACGTTGCGAGGGCGGCCGAAAGCAGACCTAGCCTAGCAGGCGTTCCAGTCTAATTCGGCGCGTGCCGCTCAGTCGCTGACGTCACGAAATGCTTCGGCTAATACCACGACGCCGAGTGCCCACAACTGTTCCCGCGTAGTTGGTTAGTGCGTATAGGCCAGTAGCCAGACTCAGATCAAATACCAAGATCTTGTTAAGCGTGTTAAGTATCCGCGAACGCCGACTAGGGCCAGGCCCACCTCTCTCCCAGGTGGTCTCAACCTGCCCTGTCGCTCCGCCACAAAGTAACAGTCGGGAGTCGTCGGGAACCCAGGCCCACCTCTACCGGGATGGAGCCACCTGTGCTTTCAGCCCCCATCTCCGAACAGTATCACAGGTAAAGTAACAGTGTAAAGTATATAGTATATGCCCATGATCACCTCCCGAAGTGATCACAGCCCAGTAGTATAGCATGGCAGACGGACAAGAGTGTAGGGCCACTGATGGAACACTAGCATCCTATACTAAGCAGTAGGATAGCAGGTAAAGGTAACAACAGTAGTAGCAAGGACAAGCTATGCAGCAGTATAGGATTAACGGAAAGCAGTAAATGCTACACTACTCTAATGCAAGCAGTATAGAGAAGAATAGGCGATATCTGGTGATCAAGGGGGGGCTTGCCTGGTTGCTCGGACAAGAAGGAGGGGTCGTCAACTCCGTAGTCGAACTGGGCAGCAGCAGCGTCGGTCTCGTAGTCTACCGGAGAGAAGAGGGGGAAGAAACAATGAATACCATGCAAACAGATGCATATCGATGCATGACATGACAAGTAACGATTCTAAGTGTGCCCAATTGCGTAGTAGGTGATACCGACGAATGGGGAAAACATCCGGGAAAGTATTCCCGGTGTTTCGCGTTTTCGGACAGATGAACTGGATGGGGAAAGTTGCGAGTTCGATAGGTTAGGGATGTGTGGCGGACGAACGGGCTGCGTATCCGGATTCGTCTCGTCGTTCTGAGCAACTTTCATGTTGAAAATAATTTAATCCGAGTTACCGATTAAAAGATATGATTTTCTAAAGATTTACTAATTTCTGGAATTTAATTAATTATTTAAATTAATTCGAAAAATGGATTAATGACATCAGCATGATGTCATGCTGACGTCAGCAGTCAACAGAGTTGACTGGTCAACCTGACTTGTGGGTCCCGCTTGTCATAGGCTATTAACTAACCTAACAGATTAATTAACTAAACTAAGTGATTAGGTTAATTAACTAGTTTTAATTAAGTTAATCAGTTCACTAATTAATTAACTAATTAATTTTACTATTATTTTTTAATTCGTTTTCGTTTTTACTGGGGCTGGGCCCCAGCAGTCAGTGGCCAGAGGCCTAGCGGGTGTGCGGGCAACGGGTGTGGGCGCCGGGCGGAGGCCGTAGCCCGCTCGGTTGCGGGGCGAGGCCGTGGCCATCCGGTCGCGGGGGTCGCCGGCGTGGGGCCGAAGGCAAGGCCAAGGGTGGCCAGCAGCGGCGGTGAGGAAGGCAGCAGCGGGGGAAGGCGTAGCACGAGGGGCGCGTGGGAGGGAGCGCGTGTAGCGTGGACCGAGGCGACCAGGGAGGCTCGCCGGAGTGCGGTAGGATGGCTCGATGGCGGGTGCAGGGGTAGGAGCGGCTCGTGCGGGAGGGCAATCCCGACGAGCGCGGGTGCTAGGCGGCAGGGGAGTGAGCAACGGCCGGAGGGCGTGGTCGCACTTGCGCGGGTGGACACGGGGTCACGGGCTGCAGGATGAGGAGCAGTAGACAGCAGAGCGGGGCCACGCGGCCGCGGGCGGTGAGGGGAGCGGGGCGGAGCGCTGGTGAGCGTGCCTGAGGCGCGGCCCGATGCTGCGAGTGCGGTGACATGGCCGGGAAGAGAGGAGAGGCGGGAGTCGCTCACGGGGGCCGTAGGGTTCGAGGCAGCAGGGCTCGGGGAGGAGGACGGGGACGACACGTCGCAGGGGAGGCATTCCGGTGGGGAGGTGGAAGCAGGCCGGCGAGGAGGAGCTCCGGCGATGGACGGCGTCGGGCGGCAGTTCGGTGGACGGAGAGGTCGAAGACGATGGCGTCAGGCGAGGTGGTCCCGGGCAACGGCGAGCGCCGGGCGTCGGGGCACGGTCGCGGGCACGTCGGGTGCGGGACGGCGCGGGCGCGCAGTGATGGGGGTGGTCCGGCGACGGCGTGTGGGCAGGGCGTCGCGAGAGAGAGGGGGGCGGTTTCATCCCCGATCCAGATCGGATCGAGGGGAGGGGGGAGGAGAGCGTAGTGGGGGGATATTTTCGGGGGAGTGCGGGAGTGTCGGTGGGGTTTTCCCCGAGTGGGGGGATATGGACGAGGGCGTGGGGCGCCGGCTGGGCCGGCCTGATTGGCCCCGAGGCCATCTGGGCCGTGGCCCAACGGGGAGGGGGGGGGGGGGGGTTTCTCTTTTATCCTTTTTTTATTTGTTTTACATTTTTGTTTTTGTATTTTCTTTTATTTATTTATTTTCCTTTATTTTTAATTCATTTTAAGTATTTAGGTCTTTTATAAAAGCATGGATCCCACACCATAAATTCCTAGGCATTTATTTGCACACCTCGAACATTTTTGTTTTAAATTTTTGTAAAACTTTTATTGTTGACATGATTTTGAATTTGAATTCGAACCGGTTTCGAACTAACGCGAGATTAGTAGCAGTAATTGAGGTGACGTGGCATCATTAGCAGAGGTTCACTGTAGCTTAAATATCCGGGCGTCACAGTCATAAAATCTGCTTTGTCGATGGTGTACATGGTATGTCCCATATATCATCATACCATAAAAATCCAGTTTTTCGGTGCACATGAAAATTTCGTTCATGTGTTACTGACCAAACAAAATTGAACCGTTTAGTTATTTAAACGCATGTTAACCTCATTGACACTCCAGAATAGGTAGCGACCATGTTAGGCCAAGGAAAAAAAATCAATGTGACAATTGTTGTGGGGTTTTGGTATCTATGGTGGGAGCGCAGGAAGCTCGTTCATGATGAACAAGTACAATCTACAAGGCAAGTGGCAATATCTTTCATAGCACTCTTATCAAACTATGTAGCGGGAGCCTTGCCTAGAGCAGCAATTAAACGAGGGGGATTGGTTCCTCCGCCAAGTGGATATGTGAAACTGAACATTGATGCCGACTCCGATGATGGGAGGCTCAGAGGTACAACGGGTGCTATCATCTGTGGCAAGTTAAGAAAGTTTATAGCCGCTGGAAATAGCCGTATAGATTGGTGCTCGGATGTTCTTTCCGCGGAGGTTCAGGCATTAAAGTATGGACTAACTTTGGCACAGTCCATTGGATGCAACAATTTGGTGGTTAATTCTGGCAATCTAGAGATGGTTACCAAAATGAACGAAGGTGCAAACTTTGCAGGGGCTTCGGCTTCAATTTTCGACGACTGTTATGACAATGTCATGCGAATTTCCTCATATTATTTTCGAGCATTGTCCAAGAGATGCTAACTCGGTAGCCCATGGACTGCCTAGATTAGCAAAGTTCTGTGATTCTGGTGTTTGGATGAATGAAGCTCCTGTTTCGGTCACCCATCTTCTTGTAACCGATGCAACACTTACTATAAATGAATAAAGAGGAGGTTTTTAGTTTAAACAACACAGGTTAACCTTTTTTATTTTGAGTGCTTAACACAGGTTTTTCTTTGAGGCGAGAGTTTTTTTTTTTTTGAGCAAATGGGGCAAGAGTGCTTAACACGGGTTAACTGAAGAAGGCGAATTCATCCCGGCCCAGACGTTAATCACAAAGCCATCCGGCCCAATTAGAGACGCCTGGACGCGACGGCGCCCCCCACCCTGACTCGGCCGCCACCACGCATCTTCTGCCCCATCCCTGACCCCGACTCCCGACGGCCGACGGGCAATCCTCGCGACCTCCACGGCCCGCCACCCCCATGGCGATGGCGCCGAGTCCGCCGGCGCTGGTCGACGATGCCATGCGCGAGGTCTTCACGCGCCTGCCGGCGGACGACCCCAGGAGCCTCGTCCGCGCCGCCGCCGTCTGCAGGAGCTGGCGCGCCATCCTCTCCGACCCCGGCTTCGCCCGCGGCTACCGCGCGTTCCACGGTGCGGCGCCCATGCTGGGCTTCCTCCACAACGCGTACCGCAACGGCAACCGCTTCGTCCCCACTTCGACCTTCCGCCGCCCGGCGTCCTATGACCGCTGGGACTGCCAGGTCCTCGACTCCCGGCACGGCCTCGTCCTACTCTACGCCGCCGCATACCAAGTCCCCTTTGATGTCTGCGACCTCGTCGCCAACAAGTGGTGGGACATCGAGGCCGTCCCCAAGTGCCGCGACACCATGCACTGGCAGGACATGTACGATGGCGTACCGCACTGCAATGCCACGGTGCTCTGCGCCAGAGACCAGTGCGACCACCTCGACTGCCATGGCGGCCCTTTCCTCGTGGCCTTGGTGGGCTCTGTGGAGGAAGGAGGCATCGCCCTCGCCACTGCCTACTCGTCGGAGACTAGTGAGTGGAGCCGCAAGATCTCTGTTCGGAGCCCGGGTCTTCAGATCGATGATGGGGGGCACACTGCTGTGGTGGGAAATAAGGTCTATGTCCCCAGCTATGAGTGTGACAGTGTCGTGGAGTACAACATTCGTGAGCAAACACTGTCTGTGATCAACTTGCCAGAGAGCCTGGACGAGGCGCACCTTGACCTCATAGGTGCCGAGGACGGCATGCTGCTGTTTGCGTCCGTGCTCAAGTCTAGACTCTATCTATGGTCAATGGAGGCTGGTCCTAGAGGAGCTGCGGCATGGGCGCGACGCAGGGTCGTCGAGCTCGAACCATTGCTCCCTCGCCCAGCCCTCTTGGACATGTCGGACTCGGACGTGTGGGCGGTTGGTTTCGCGGAAGGGGTTAGCGTCATCTTCCTCAGGACACCGGCTGGGTTGTACGCAGTTGAGCTTAATTCAGGCCGAGTCAACAAGGTGGGTGACTGGAGCATTGAAAAGGTCATGCCCTACACGAGCTTCTGCGCTCGAAGTACAAACTAGCCTCGTACTGTTTTTTCAAACACATTCATCAAGTTATGGACAGTAAATACGCCATCGATCACTATTTCAGTGTTTTTGCTTGTAGCTTAGATCGTTGGATAGTTTAAGTTCAAGTGCGCCCAAATACGTCGATGAGTATATTGCTTTATTCTTCTCATTTTCTGCTTGTTAGGTAGATAGATATTTGTATTCAGGTCTGCTCGCCTTCTCTGGTTTTTTGTATGATATAGATAGTACTATGTAGGAAAACATACTTTGTACTGTTATATTATTCAGAATTTCAGATGCTGAGTCATGCTGCGAACCTGGCTGATTGTAGACATCCACAACTAGTCCCTGATTTTTCTCGTCATGCCGTTGTTGATACAAGCAAGAGGAAAAGAGAGAGTAGTTGGTGCTCATTAAGTAGGCAGCTGACCAAAGGAACTCTATGGTGAATGTGCAGTTGGTGCTCTTATGTTTCATAGGTTGGTCCGTTGGTGTAGTATATATGTTTTTGGCCGCTTAGGCTCGTGTGTTTGCTAACGTAGCTTTGCTAATCTGGCCCTGAGCTGTTTTCATTGTTGTGCACCTCCAATGCGGATGCATTCCAATTTCCATCTATATATAGTTTGGTTGATATGGACAGCTAAAGATAAAATGATTTTGAGGTGGCAAAGTGTGCTCCTTTCCCTCTTCTGTTGGTCGTTCATATCATCTGATCAAGCCTTTGTCTGTTACCGTGCAGCATTCCGCCGGGTGCTGGCCTCTGATGAAGCCTCAAGCGCGGTTGTCGGTGCCGGTGCGACGGTGTGACCAAGTGGCATCGAGACGATGGATGTCTGTCTACTTTTTCCTCCCAGGAAGACGACTTTGAAGATGAGCTCTGGCGGGTGTCTTCTGCTGCCGGCTGTGTTGGGTAGTTTGGTCATCTGTATGGTGTTGCCTGAACTCAAGTTAGTTTTGCTTAGTTGTGGGTTCTACCTTGTAAGTTAACACAAACATGGTTTCAATAGTATTAATAATGTGGGTGGATTTACAGCTTATTATGATGAGTAACCTGCTACTCAAAATTAGATTGCCTTTATTTTTTTTCTGCTCGAGTTGTGGATAGTGTTTACATTGTCAAAACATTGTGAATTGCAGACATATGTTACTCATTCTAAAGATGCGTGGCTTTTTTGTGCAAGTGACACTGTCTCGAGCATCTTAGGATGAGGAGCTGATGCATTTCATAAACTTCAATTTTTTGTTTTCGGATTCACGCATGAGTGTGTTCAATAAGGACACAATGGAATTCATGTATCATTTCTAGGAGCATTAAACACATAAATTGAAGTTCTGCTCGTCGACAATCAAATTCTGAATACATAAACTTACAGAACTCCATCTTCCATCGAAAATTTACATGCAACTTTTTGAAGACTAATAGTAGCAAGAAACTGGTAATAATACATTAAAGCAGTGTAATCAGTGATAACAACAAATCAACATCACAGCATTGCATTGCACTACTTTTCCAGATTACAGACTTGGTTCCAGGCTCTGGTGCCTCAATCTCACTAGCAGTGTGGATCCCTTAACCTTCATCAAAGGCGAACCACAGCTGTCATTTTTTTTTTTGAGACATTGTATCCCTGTTCCATGTACATACCACACATGGCAATTAAACACCATTATTGCAAGATCTCCGTAAACCGCCTGTCGCAGCTGCACAGATAGTAGTATCAAATATGCCATACCTTTTTGTACCAAGCCAGTAAGAAAAATCAAATGATGATATGAGCCCCACTCTTGTTCCGGTAGGAAATCACAGCCTACACCAACTAGCTGACTGAGGTACCCATAACCCAAACCAAGAAACTAATGAGAACAAACACTAGTAGGTGTACCTGGTGAAGCTTCCGAATGGCCAAGATCTTCCAGTACTTTGGCAGTGGTCTTCGTTCCTTAAGATTAGCCAAGCAGCATTTTCACAACCCTCACAGTTACTTTTCTAGCAAAATCAAAAGAAGCGCAATCAGTCCATCTGATAGAAAGAGCATATCAACACTGACTTCCGTATAAGATGACAACCAACTACACTCATTTATATTGGCTAAAAATCATTCTAAACAAAAGTGAGGATATTATGAAAGGGAATATTGGAAAGCAAAGAAGATGTAATGCCAAAGAGGAAGTACACAAATATATGGATACAATGTATTATCTCGCTCATATTATTAATCACCATTCATCTTAGAAACTATTCATCTTTGTTGTTGGATGGTGAGAAATGGAGTCTTTGCTGTCTCTCATCATGCTACTAAAACAAGAAAATAATTGAACCAATCTTTAAATGATGACATTTATCACAAAGGCAGAAGCGTGTAATTGGCAAAGGAAACTTGCATCAAATTCAGTTCTAGTGCGCTGTTTCCCTAGGCAACTGCAGCCTCGTGACATTACAGTACAGAGAAGGAAAAACGAGACCATGACAAAAGTTGTTTAACTACAAAAGAACAGTTACAGGCATGTCTGACGTATTTATGTGCAGAACTGCAGACGAAGTTAGAAATTATCATGTTTAAGCGTTGACGGATGAAACTAACGCACTGAATTTAGCAGCTAGGATAGTAGTTAATTGGCTAAAGGTTTTTAGACTTGTAGTCTGCAAAGAATGTTGCTGAAGAAGATTCTGAAGATCGTGACGGCACCCTTTACATTCAAGACCGGGCCAAACTGCCAACTGATGATATTATAGTATTGCAGCAAACGTCATACAGCAAAATATACTTTAGCAATTTAACCTCTGATGCGTGTAAACAGAAGACAAAGGTGGTGATATTTCAGATGAGGAAGAATGCTTAGTAAATGCTTCACTTCTTGCGATTAAAATTAGAGCAGTTTCAACAAAGCATTAATACTTGATCAAGAAAATTGGATTTTATTAGCATATTCTCTGTACTAACAACTACAGAATCCAGTTGTATTGGTCCAGATAGGGCATATGGTCCAATGTCAGAAGTGGAGGTGCATATTCTGGTTACTAAAACAAGTTAAAAAGGAACTACAGAGAAATTTGCAGCAAAAGTAAGTCATTAACAAAGTTTCTATTTATCTGTGAACAAGTACTACCAACATTTTTTGTGAGGCCAACTTAGTTTACGGCCAAGAAAACACTTTACCTCTCCCTCAAACCAATTCTATCTCAACTGAGTTCTGATTTGAGTCTGTTCCAGATTGCTCTCCTCTTTCGATTCATAGACTGAAGGTCAGATCGTCGGTCCAAGTGACCATTCTCGTAAATTCATGATGCATCTTTTGAAGAACATCTGGGAGTTATAGCTTTACACCATTGGAAAGGCACCGCGAGGTGTTGTATTTGTGCAGTGATCTAGCAGGATTCATGTCGAAATTTTGAGGATGACATGTGTGCTCTTCTTACAGTACAGCAGATAGATCATCATGGTGGCATATCAATAAAGATTCTGAATCAGTTGAAATCAGTTCTGGACTTGCTACTCTAGAAACTGTCAATGTAAAACGAATGTATCCTTGTACGAGAGTGCCCTGTACCATCTGATCTTACAACCAGAGCTAGTGCCCTGTACCACTGATTCAAGCAATCTTGAGTGTTACACCTTCTGAGAGACTCTAATTTTGCAATCTCAATATGTGAAACTCCTTCTTTCACTAGAATTGGTTTTAGTGCCTTGAGAGTTACATCGTTTGGCGGTGTGCTCGATGCCAACATCTTCTGAAATATTTTCACAGCCTCCTGCATTTTCCCACCAGATACATACATCTGAATCACAGAATTATAACTTAATGCTTGAGTTAGAAGCCCTAAAGCTTGCATTTCCTTGGAGATCCTGTGAGCTTCATCATAGCGAGCAACTTTCTTGTACAAGCACACCATCATCGCATATGAAAACTCATTTGCGCTTCCCGTAATCTTCAAATTCTCAAAAAGCTCACGTGCTTCGTTCACCATACAATGATCACTGTAGAGGCCAATCATGCAGTTGGATGCATAAAGGTTGGTGTCAGTATCTAATGATTTCAGAAGTTTGTACGTTTTTTGTGCCTCTGCCAGATACCCTGCTTTCGTGTAGAGTTTGATCAAAGAATTGTAGATCGAAGCACTGTCGCATAAACCAGCCTTTGTCACTAAACCAAAATATGCTGCAGCTTGCTGGACATTTCCAACTTCAGCATATGTATCAATTAAGATAGAGTAAACATATGCATCCGCGTTGACCCCCAAAGTTACCATTTCTCTAAATAGGCATTCAACCATGTGCAAATCCCCATTCTTAGTAAAGCTGCCAATCACCACAGAATATGGAACACAGTCAATCGGCATTTTAGCTGCTTGCATCTTTCTCAAGTAGTAGAGAGCTTTCTCTGGCAGTTTGGCAGTTGACAGGAGTTGAATGAGAGAACTGTAAGTCAAGTAATCAGGTAGTACGCCGTACCTCTCCATGCCAGCAGCTATCTCACATGCCTCATCAAGCTTCTCTGCTAACCCATATGCTTTGATCATAACATTGCACACAGAAACGCTAAGCATCTTCCTCTCCAGGCAACACATAAAGGCCTTTTCTGCGAGGTTTATGTACCCTTTCTTCCCAAATGCATCAATATTTGCAGAAAAGCACTCGGAGTCCATCTGATTACAGAACCTCTCAAACCAACACCACGACTGCTCAAGCATCCCAGCATTTACATACATCCTTGTTAGAGCTGACTGCGTGTATTCATCGATCACCAGGCCACTCTCGTCCATTTCTTTAACAAGGGCTTCTGCTTTACTGACCATTCCCCTGGTACAGTACCCGTACAATAGCGTGCGGCAGCTCACAACATCCGGCACCAATTTTTCGGCTTTCATCTTACAGAAGTAATGCTCTGCAACATCAATTTCATTGCTTTCTCTGTATAGTGAGATCAGTGTATTGTAAGTCCTGGTGTCAGGAAGGCACTGAAACTCCTCCATCATCCTCACCAAAGAAGCCACCTGCTCCATCCTATGGTGTTTACCCCAGACATGAATTAGTGTGTTGAATGTAATAATGCTCGGCGCGACACCTTCCCTCAACATTTGGTTGAACATGTCTGACACTTTCTCGAGCTGCCCAGCCTTTCCATAAGTATCAATCAAGGTGTTGTAGGTATACAAGCTATAGCAAAGATGTCCATCCAACCCTGTATCTGATTCGGACGACCATCTTTGAAAGAAAATCTCTGCCTTCTCATACTCTCCAGCCTTCTTATGGGCATGAAGGACAGTGCTCATGGTGACCTCGTCAGGCACCAAGCCGCGCTTGCACATGTCCCCGAGCCACAGCAACGCCGCCGTCTCTCTGCCCCCTTTGCAGTACACATCTATCAGCGTACCGTACGTCGCGTTATCCGGCGCCACGCTGCAGGAGTGCATCTGGTGCCACAGGCCGGCCACGAGGTCCCATCTCCTGGCGCGCCCGACCGCGCAGAGCACGACATTGTAGTGGATCACATTGACCTCGTGGCGCCTCTGCCCGCGGAACCAGTCGAAGATCTCGACGGCCCGCCGCCAGTCCTTCTGCTCCTTGAGGATGATGGTCCTCTCCCGGCTGCTCAGCGTGTCCCTCCACGGCCACAGCGCCTCCCCGACGTCCCGGACGCGCTCCAGCGCGTACAGCATCGCCGGGATGGACCCGCCGTAGCCGGCCAACCTGCCCCTGCCCTTCCCCCTTTGCGCAGCAGCACTCTGCCCGGTGGTGCCGGCGACGGTGGGTGGAACCACCGCCGCCGCATTGGGGCAAGTCTCGGCGGTTCTCGCCGGCGGCGCCGAGACCGCGTTGCTCTGGAGCGCGAGGCCCTTGTCCCTGCGGCTGGCGCCGGGCACCGAGGCCGCGAGGCTCGACTGCGGATTCAGCGGCGGCGGCGGCGTGGGAGCACGGTGGAGGAACCGGTCGCACGGGCTCAGCATCACGACCTTCGAAGCGAAACAGCCGGGCGTGAGTTCCGCCGGTATTTTGGTCCAGAAATAGTGGATGGAAAGAAAGCCGCGAGCTCATACCTCGAAAACCAATGGCCGGGGACTGCGGGCCGGGCGGGGGAGGCGGCAGCAGCGCGACGAGGGAGGGGGGGGGGGGGGGGGGGGTGATGGGGGCGGCGGCGGCGGCGCGGGTGTTTCAGGCGGCGGCGGTGGGCGGCGCCGAGGTGCGGCACGGCAGGCGGTGGCGGGCTAGAGGAGAGATTTTGGAGCGGCTTTGGGTTGGGTCGGCAGCAGGAGGAAGGAGATGAGTTTGGGGGGATGTGGATGTGGATGTCAAAATCACTATCTCTCACTCTACCTGACCGGAAGTTTGCCCTGATATTTCACCCCAAAATTTCGAAAGTTGCTTTCAAATTTTTGAAAACTCGTCACAAATTTTGTGAGAGGTGGTCCCGTTTCAGAATGTTTATTCTAATCTTTTGACAAATTACTCTGTTTTTTAGAGAAAATATGACAAACTTCATGAAAAAAGTGCCATGGGTTGTGAAAGCGGGAGAGTGAGTGAGAGGCAGTGTTGAACTGTCACTTGTCATAGAGCTTTATTTATTTAAGAATACCAAGCTACCACTTTTCTTGACCATTTTATAAAAAAGGGTTTTATCATTTATGTCACCACTGGTGTCCCACTACTCACTTTTTCCTTTAAAAGTTACAATTGCTCAAAAATATCATCATTTCGTGAGATGCTTGCTCAAAAATGCCGTTAGACACCTCAAAGATTCCATCGTCCCGTTAGGTGTTTGCTCAAAAATGCCATTGGACAGTGTTACTATCAGGTCCAACCCATTAACCATGTTATATGACCAAACTACCCCTAGACCCACATGTAAACTCTCTCTATCTCGCAATGATAGGTGTTGTCCCCACTTGTCAGGAGTAAACAAGCAAATAATTTTAGAGAAAAATAAGAACTTTGTTGGGGATCGAGTGGGACACACACTTTATCGTAGTGAGATAGAGGGAGAGCTGACATGTTGGTCAGTGGATATTTTGGTCATGTAACATGGTAAACGGGCTTTGAGCTGACAGTAATGGTTCAAATTTACTTATGCGGGAGCCGGTCATCGAGTGGAAAACCGCATCTGTCCGCGGACTGGGGGGGGGGGGGGGGAGGGGGCAGTCCGCGGACACTTATGCGGGAGACGTCCATCCAACTGTAACCGCATACAATTTAAACCCAATTTCAACTAACCGGACGATTTCATCAAACTCGACGGAATTCATCAAAGTTCGGATAGAAAATAGCATAAAATATCCATAAATAACATGCAAATATGTCTAGTACAACAATAGTTCAAATTCAACGAGATTTAACCGGATGTTCAACAAGTTTTTCATTGATGCATCATGTTATCCCACACATACCACCCCTAGATATTCATCCAACAATGTATGTGCATGAATGGTATCTCCTCTGACTAGTAGTACATCACGGCAGCACGTGTAGACTACACAACGTGTAGAGCAACAATGAGTGAACAAATCAATCAACAACATGTCGAGTAAGAGGGAGCCAAACTTACAAACTCCATGGTCGCCACACGCTACGGTCACATTGCCTACGACTGATCAATCGTGCCACAATACTTCATGACAGAGTTTTGCATATGTACCATCGATACGCTAAGGAATTGACACTGCGTTCATGAATGATGTGCATGTCATAGGGCGCAATGTGCTTTCGCACATGAAACGAACCATGCACGCACTGCCAAAAGGCCTCCCTTCTGATCCTTCCTACAAAGTCCGTAGACGCATCACATAAGAACTCATCCTCCTTCACCGAGTACCCCACCATCCTTCCTACTGTAAAGAACGACATGAAGTTCGAAAATATGCTCAATGGCATTTGACCAAACACCTGCTGCGGACGAATCCTAGGTGGACGATCGTGGGTGGAGGTTGTGGACGTTCGACAATGCCTGGGTGGCGGCGGGAGAGTACAGAGGCAGCGTCGGACAAGGAGGGTGCATATGCAAACCAAGGGGGAGCAGGGGCGGAGTGGAAGAGAGTAGGACCGTGAGGAAGGATTTGAGCGGGCAGGGGGTGTAAGAGTCCAACATGCAGGTGGTCGGGACTCTCGCAAAGCCCCCCTAGATTGCTTCTAATTTGCGGGGAAAAGGATGTCCGGACCTCTCCGCGGACAGCTAGGGTATCGTGTTGGATGGCAGAATGGGTCCGGACAGCTCGATCCGAATGAATGCGGGTTGTTTGAGGGGTTTTTTACGGGTTTTTTTGAGGGTTAGCGGTGGATATGTCCTTAGTAGTTAAAATGGATGAAAGTGTCACACCAGAAACAAAATTCAGACTGATAAGAAAGAATAAGTTTTGAATGTCAAATAGGAGTGTCGGAGTAAATGACCACGGATAGCCTAACCGGCTCCACCTGGCTCTTCAAAAAATATCGGGCTGACTGAGCCCTCGAACATCCAAGACGCAGGGCCGCCTTCTCTTGGCCGGCTGTCCCACCGGCCAGCTGCTGGAAGGCGGCGAGGCTCTAAGAGCTCTCTCGAAGAGGGCCGACTCCTAGCAGCCGGCCACCAGAGTGGCCGACTCCTAGCAGGTGGCCTGGCCCATGCCCTCAAAGTTTGCACCCACATAACGGTGATGAGACGGGGCGTGTCTACAGTGAAGCCTGCCACCCCCGAATCCCGGAGCAAGCATGGCCACAGTGCGCCGTACGGGGCAGCCACTCCCCATCCGGTGCAGCACTATTGCCACGTTGACCATGACGTCGCCCACGATAGGTACGGCCTGCAGGCGGCGGAGAGATACCAGAAGGCGACCGAGCTTGACCAGTCGGCCTGTGGGGAGGCCGACACCCAGCAGTCGGCCTGCCCCCACCCTAGAAGTTTGTACACCATTAAGCAGATAAGATGGGGTAAGGCTACAGTGAATGCCAGCCAGGCGGCGGCACTGTAGCCATGCTTACCCCGACAAAGCCATCGTCACCAAGAGTAAGGCTACAGTAACCAGCAGCCGACAAGACCTCCGAGCGGTGGGCCCAGCCTGTCGGCCAAGAGGCCGGCAGCCGGCAGGACCCACCAGTCGGTGGGCCCCAGTAGTCGGCGGAGAAGCCGGCGGCCATAGACACTGACGGCCTGGACCTGCATCTAGCCGGACTACCATTGTACCCCTGGGGGGTAGGCCTATATAAACCCCCCAGGACACCCATGCAAAGGGTTGATCTCTTAGAGTTTTAGACACCACATAGAGAGAAGAGGAGAGCTAGCCTTGCCCTTCTTCTTCCTCTAGCAAAACAGCTCAAGGAGCCTCTTATAGCTACTTGTTGATCTAGTGATCATGCGGAGACCCCGCAGAGCAGGACTAGGGGTGTTATCTCCTAGGAGAGCCCCAAACCTAGGTAAGATTCACCGGCATGCATGTCTTCACCTTATCCCGTTTTCAGGCACCGGCGATGTCTTACTGGCTCCCACAATGATTAGCCACCGTTGGCATATGTCGCACCTACCACCCGACATTTGGCGCCCACCATGGGGCCAGGTGCACCATCGTCCGGAGACCTACTCTGGACGGGAACCCTCTTCCTCCCCAACGAGCGTAGCCAGCCCGGCACGCCCGATGGAGCTTGCCCCGATGTGCTGCATGGCATCGACGACGCCTGCGCGGCAAGCTGCCTCGCCGATCTTTTTGTCGAGGTCCGCCTCTCCGACGAGCCCGCGCCAGGCGCGGGTGCAACCAGCTTCAAGAGCTGCCTCGTTGACTTCCTTGGCAAGCTTGACATCGCCAAGGAACGCACTTCCGACCTGGAGTCGATCGGCTCCACCGAACCGATGCTTATCGACTCTGACATGGCATCGCTTGACACCTTCCCCACCAACGTGGTGGTCATCGACGACCCTCTTCCTCGAGCCGACAGCAGCGGCAGCACCATCACTGAGGTGCTGGTCATCAGTCACGGCGCCGCCTCCAGCGGAAACATCCACGACACTCTGCAGAAAGCGCTGCATGACCTGTCCGTCCCCATCCCAGCTGACGCCGACGCTGACACATTGGAGGCCCACCACCTTGGCCTCATCGAGAACGGTAAGAAGATAGCCTCCGTGAGACGCCTCACCGAAGCCTACCAGCGCGAGGTTGATCGTGCCACCTCTGGCATGCCGTCTGCTGGCGGACCCAGCCGGATTGGCGCTATCAAGAAGCGCGGCGCGGCCATCGCCAGCATGCTGGGTGCTGACCGCCCCGTCTACGCCACGCCACTCGAGAACCTGTGTGCCGCCCAGGCGGCCATAGACGAGCTGGAAGGGCTAGAGGGCGACGAGCTTCACTGCATGACTAGACGCGTCCAACAGCTGATCGACGCGAATACAGAGCAGCACGAAGCCGGCGCCCGTGCTGAGAGCCCTCCCCCACGCCGAGAGCATGGCGCGACATCCCGGATGCCGACTGTAGGTGGCGCCCGCGAGCGAAAAGACAAGGAGCCGACTGCTAGCCGCAGTCGGATGCGCCTCACCATCGAGCGTGATGCGGAAGGCCGCCCCCGAGCTTTGGAGCGACAAGGCAACAACCCGCCTCCTCCTCCGCCCCGCGGGGAGAGATATCCCACCCCGCCGCCTGTCATGCACCCGACGCTCAGCGGACGACTGGGCCACCGCGAAGGAATCAACGAGAATGATGCCCGCCATCGGGTCGACCGCCTGGCGCGACCCGCTAGAAGAAGAAGACGATGTCGGCCCGCCCTGTTTTGGCACCCGCATCCGCGACGAGCCTTTCCCCAAAGGGTTCTCGCTCCCAAGAGACACACCAAAATATAACGGCTCGGTGAAGCCGGAAGATTGGTTGATAGATTGCTCCACTGCAGTCAGCATAGCAAGCGGCAACAGGCGCGTTGCCGTGAAGTACGTCCCCCTCATGCTTCAGGGCACAGCACGCACCTGGTTGAACAACCTCAAGCCCTACAGCATCAACAGCTGGCTAGACTTCACGGAAGTCCTCATTCGCAACTTCACCAGCACGTACAAGCGGGCACCCAAGCCACGTCAACTCTCCCTTTGTGTCCAAGGCCCGACCGAGTCCAGTCGCGACTACCTGACGCGCTGGGCCGAGCTCCGCAACTCCTGCAAAGTGGTGCACGAGGTGCAAGCAATAGAGCACTTCACCGCCGGGTGCCAAGAGGGCACCCTCCTCAAGCACCGACTTCTCTGCGATGAGCCGGCTACACTCGGCGAGCTGCTGATCATAACAGACAAGTACGCCACGGCTGACTCCTCGATGAAGACCGAGCTCCGAGTGGACGCCTCTAGAAAGGTGCTTCCTCCGGCTCCGAAAACTCTGGCTAGCGACTCCAATCGAAGCCCACATCAGAACGACAACAAGCGCAAGGATCCTATGCCACCTTCCACCAGTCGGCAGCTGGCCATGGTCGAAGACGAGCAGCCTGAAGGGCAACCTATGCCCAAGCATCCGAAAGGTGGCAGCCCGGCTTGGCAGCCGACTTTCTCCTACGAGAAAACCCTTGATGCCCCATGCAAGTTCCACAGCGGTGCGAAGCCGTCCAACCACACAACCCGGAAGTGCCATTGGCTCACACAAATCTCCAAGGGTGAAGGACCGCTGCCCCTTTGCCTGCTGGCCAGCCGCCTCCGGCTCCTTAGCAGCCGGCCACCCGCCCAGTAGTTGGAGCCATTCAAGACGAGTTCCCTGACGAGCATGCAGCCTACGTCATCTTCACAAGCCATGCTGAGGATAGGCGTAGCCGGCGCAGACAGCACCAAAAAGTCAATGCAGTCACCTCCAAAGATCCAGAGTTTATGCATTGGTCTGAAAAGCCTATCAGCTGGAGCCGAGCTGATCACCCAGAGGTGATGCCATCTCCAGGCACTTATGCATTGGTGTTGGATGCCACCTTCACAACAGATTGGCGAGCTACTCGTTTCTCCCGAGTTCTGATTGATGCGGAAGCAGCATCAACATCCGGTACCGTGACACCATGGAGAAGTTGAACATCAAGACGAAGCAACTTTTGCCCAGTTGGACCATCTTCCATGCATTGTACCTGACCTGTCATGCTCACCAATTGGCAAGATAAAGATAGATGTACTCTTCGAAGACAAGGATCACTTCCGTCGTGATGCAGTCTGGTTTGAAGTGGTGGATCTAGAGATCCCTTACCATGCTTTACTTGGTCGACCTGCCCTGGCCAAGTTCATGGATGTGCCCCACTATGCTTACTCAAGATGAAGATGTCGATCTCCAAGGGCATCATCACCATAGTCGGAGACTACACGAAATCCTCTACCTGTGCTGCAGCCAGCAGCCGGCTGGCCGAGTCCCTCGTGATTGCTGCTGAGAAGAAGATCCTTGACCGGGTTGTGGCCATGGCCGGCAAGCAGCCGGACCTATCGCCTGACCACAAGGAGTCGGAAGCTCAAGGCTCCTTCTAGCCGGCCAAGGAAACAAAGAAGATACCTCTAGACCCACAGCACCCGGAGAGGTTTGCTGTTCTAGGAGCAAACCTGGACAGTAAATAGGAAAGCGAGCTCGTCGATTTCCTCCGTGAGAATCGGGATATCTTTGCATGGTCCCCCAAGAACATGCCGGGTGTTCCGACGGATTCGCCGAGCACAAGCTACATGTCTGAGCAGATGCAAAACCAGTCAAGCAGCCCCTCCATCGACTGTCTGAGGAGAAGAGAAGAATTGTTGGTGAAGAGATAGCCTGGCTTCTGGTAGCCGGCTTCATTATGGAGGTGTTCTTTCCAGAATGGCTCTCCAACCCAATCCTTGTACTGAAGAAGAACAAGAAATGGCACATGTGTATAGATTATACCAGCCTCAACAAAGCTTGCCCCAAAGATCTGTTTGCTTTGCCCTGGATTGACCAAGTGATAGACTCCACAGCCGGATGCGAGCTGTTGAGTTTTTTGGATGCCTACTTAGGTTACCATCAGATCAAGTTAGATCCAGCAGACCGCCTGAAGACCGCCTTCATCACACCATTCAGAGCTTTCTATTACCTGACTATGACATTTGGCTTGAGAAATGCCGGTGCCACTTTTCAGCGTTGCATGCAGAAATGCCTCCTCAAGCAACTCGGCAGAAATGCCCACGTCTATGTAGACGATATTGTGGTGATGACGGAGAAGCGCGGCACCTTGCTGGAAGATCTCAAGGAAACATTTGACAACTTGCGCCGATTTCAAATCAAGCTCAACCCTGAGAAATGTGTGTTCGGAGTACTAGCCGGCCAGCTCCTAGGCTTCCCGGTCTCTAAACGCGGCATCGAGTGCAACCCAGTGAAGATCAAGGCCATAGAGAGGATGGAGATTCCCACCCGGCTTCGAGATGTCCAAAAGTTCACCGGGTGCCTGGCCTCCCATAACCGCTTCATCAGCCGGCTAGGGGAGAAGGCTCTCCCCCTGTACCAGCTCATGAGGAAATCCACTCACTTCGAGTGGAACGATCAGGCGAACGAAGCCTTTCACAAGTTGAAGAAGATGTTGACCACACCGCCTGTCCTGGCGGCACCGACTGAGAAAGAGCCCATGCTCCTTTACATTGTCGCAACTAGCCGGGTGGTCAGCATTTTCATCGTGGTTCAGCGCCCAGAAGAAGGTAGAGCTCAGCTGGTCCAGAGGTCGGTGTATTACCCGAGTGAAGTACTGTCAACCTCAAAGCAGAATTACCCCCACTACCAGAAGATGTGCTATGGCGTATACTTTGCCGCCAAGAAGCTCAAGCCCTACTTTCAAGAGCACCCCATCATGGTCGTTTGCACTGCCCCGCCTGCCGAGATCATAGGCAGCTGGGATGCATCTGGCCGGGTGGCCAAGTGGGCCATTGCACTGTCTCCTTACACCATCTTCTACCAGCCTTGCACCGCCATCAAGTCCCAAGTGCTGGCCCACTTCCTTGTCGACTAGGCCGAAACCCAGTACCCGCCACTAGCACCCGACTCCACTCATTGGCGGATGCACTTTGACGGATCCAAGATGCGCACCGGCTTGGGAGCCTGCATCGTCCTCACCTCTCCCAAAGGCGACAAGCTCAGATACACGTTGCAAATTCATTTTGCCGCCTCCAACAACGTGGCCGAGTACGAGGCGCTCATACATGGGCTCCGGCTGGTCAAAGAACTCGGCATCCGCCGGATCCTGTGCTATGGCGACTCGGACTTGGTGATCCAACAATCATGTGGCGATTGGGACGCCAAGGACACAAATATGGCGAGCTACCGCTTCCTCGTTCAGCAACTCAGTGGATACTTTGAAGGGTGCAAGTTTCTCCACGTGCCACGGGCCGACAACGAGCAAGAAGATGCCCTGGCACGAATCGGCTCCACCCGGCAAGCTATACCAACCGGCGTCTCCCTCCAACGTCTCCTCAAGCCGTCTGTCAAGCCATCTCCAGAATCAGACTCCATCTTCATGCCGCCTAACCTTGATGTAGTCAGATCCGACTTGGGGAACCCAACAGGCGGATCGGGGAATTCGACAGGCGGCTCGGGGACTGCTGTAGTCGCACCCGGCTCGGGGACTTCAGAACCCGGCCCAGGGATTGCAACAGTCGACCCGGGGACTACAACGACACAGCAGGCGGTGGCCGACTCCAACCCTTCACCACCCAACCCACACGCCCTGGTCGCAGTAGCCGTGTTGGCAATAGAATAAGTCGCAGCTCCATCATGGGCCCAGCCCATCCTCAACTTTCTAGTGAATGGAGAGCTGCCGACCAATGAGATCTCAGCAAGACAAGTTCAAAGCTGAGCCGCAGCATACACAATAGTAAACAGAGAGCTCGTTAGGCGCAGTGTCACTGGAGTCTTCCAGCGCTGCGTCGAGCCAGAGAAGGGCATTACAATCCTCAAGGACATCCACCAAGGCGAGTGCGGCCACCACGCGGCCTCAAGATCACTCGTCGTCAAAGCTTTCCGTTGTGGTTTCTTCTGGTCGACTGCTTTTGAAGATGCCAAAGAATTAGTCAAACACTATAAAGGGTGCCAACTTTTCAGCTCCAAGAAACACCTGCCGGCTTCCGCACTCAAGACCATCCCCCTCACCTGGCCTTTTGCTGTCTGGGGACTGGATATGGTGGGCCCATTCAAGACGGCTCGCGGCGGCATGACACACCTGCTTGTTGCCATAGACAAGTTCACCAAGTGGATTGAAGCAAAGCCAATCAAGAAGTTGAATGGGCCGACTGCTGTGACATTCATCGCAGACATCACCACCCGGTATGGCATACCACACATCATCATCACCGACAACGGCATGAATTTTACCAAAGGAGCATTGGCACGTTTCTGCGCGACACAGGGCATCCGACTGGACTTAGTGTCCGTTGCCCATCCGCAGTCAAACAGCCAAGTCGAGCAAGCAAACAGCCTCATCCTATCCGGCATCAAGCCCCGACTGGTCGAGCCGCTGGAGCGCTCGGCCGGCTGCTGGCTCGAGGAGCTGCCGGCTGTCCTCTGGAGCTTGTGTACCACCCCAAACAAGTCAACTGGCTTCACTCCTTTCTTCCTTGTCTATGGTGCCAAGGCTGTCATCCCAACTGACATTGAGTTCGACTCACCTCGAGTCACCACGTACACGGAAGCGGAGGCAAAGGAAGCGCGAGAAGATGACATTGACCTGCTGGAAGAGGGTCGGCTGTTAGCACTCAGCCGGTCCATCATCTACCAGCAGGGTTTGCACCATTACCACAACCGGAAGTTCAAGCCAAGATCCTTCCAAGAGGGCGATCTTGTGCTCCGGCTGATCCAGCGAACAGCCGGCCAGCACAAGCTCTCAGCCCCTTGGGAAGGCCCCTTCATCATCAGCAAGGCCTTCGGCAACGACTCCTATTACCTGATCGACGCACAGAATCCCAAGGCGCGCAAGAGAGATGATTCCGGCAAGGAGTCGGAACGACCATGGAACGCCAATCTCCTTCGAAGATTTTACATTTAAATGCAGTATGTATCATGCTATCTTTTGTATTAAGTACAAGACATCGGGCCCCCCGAGGAGCACTCGGGGACTACCCTCTTTTATCTATATGATGAGTATCATGCCTATGAATGTGTCACTACATTTGTTCTTCTATCCGGCAACGGGTTCGACTAGTCGGCCCGGGGACTTGCCGCCTTGAATTATGTTAAAGTACCACCTGCAGTCAGACAAGTAGTGTTCCGTCACCTAAGCCCTCTCTTGCCAAAAGTCGCAGCTCACAGAATCGACTGTTCGACTGGCAAGAGTTAAAGTCAGGAAAAGATGCCCACACGAAAAATGGCTAAGGACCAATGGGCTTACATAACACAAGCCGGATCCCCACCCTGCCAACCGTCTGTTAAGCAACCGGCTACCCGGCTTCCCACTCACCTTGCTACAATCTAAGAAAGCCAAAGTACTTGCCCTCCCACACGGCCAAGTACTTTCCCAGCCACAGACTGCAGAGCAGCTGTCCGGCTGGGAAGGCAGCGACCAAGGGAGGGTGCCAAAGGAAGCAGCCTGAAAAGATGCAAAGCAAACACAGTCGAAAGTCAAACACATGCAAGATTATATTTACACAAAAGGCCTTCGAGGGCCGGCATTCAACTTAGTCTGAATATACCCCAGTGGGTGGAACTGCGCGAATTTAACAAATATTGTTCAAAGACTAACAAACAGGAAGACAAAGATAAACATGGCGGCTCAGGCCAAGGGCGCAACGAGCGAGCTGGGCAGGTCAGTGGAGATGGCGGCGCTGGCTGGAGGAGTGGCTGGCTGGCGAGTCTCGGCTTGGTCATTACCAGTGGCAGGCGGCGTGTTCGCACGTGCCTCGTGTTGGAAATATGCCCTAGAGGCAATAATAAAATGGTTATTTTTATATTTCCTTGTTAATGATAATTGTCTATTGTTCATGCTATAATTGTATTAACCGGAAACCGTAATACATGTGTGAATACATAGACCACAACATGTCCCTAGTGAGCCTCTAGTTGACTAGCTCGTTGATCAGCAGATGGTCATGGTTTCCTGACTATGGACATTGTATGTCATTGATAACGGGATCACATCATTAGGAGAATGATGTGATGGACACGACCCAATCCTAAGCATAGCACAAGATCGTGTAGTTCGTTTGCTAAAGCTTTTCTAATGTCAAGTATCATTTCCTTAGACCATGAGATCGTGCAACTCCCGGATACCGTAGGAATGCTTTGGGTGTACCAAACGTCACAACGTAACTGGGTGGCTATAAAGGTGCACTACAGGTATCTCCGAAAGTGTCTGTTGGGTTGGCACGAATCGAGATTGGGATTTGTCACTCCATATGATGGAGAGGTATCTCTGGGCCCACTCGGTAATGCATCATCATAATGAGCTCAATGTGACTAAGTAGTTGGTCATGGGATCATGCATTACGGAACGAGTAAAGTGACTTGCCTGAAATGAGATTGAATGAGGTATTGGGATACCGACGATCGAATCTCGGGCAAGTAACGTACCGATTGACAAAGGGAATTGTATATGGGATTACTTGAATCCTCGACATCATGGTTCATCCGATGAGATCATCATGGAACATGTGGGAGCCAACATGGGTATCTAGATCCCGCTATTGGTTATTGGCCGGAGAGCTGTCTCGGTCATGTCTGCATGATTCCCGAACCCGTAGGGTCTACACACTTAAGGTTCAATGATGCTAGGGTTATAGGGAAGGTTTTACGTGATTACCGAATGTTGTTCGGAGTCCCGAATGAGATCCCGGACGTCACGAGGAGTTCCAAAATAGTCCGGAGGTGAAGATTTATATATGGGAAGTCATCATACGGTCACCGGAAGTATTCGGGGGTTTATCAGTATTGTACCGGGACCACCGAAGGGGTTCCGGGAGGGTCCATGACGGTGTCCTGGACTAGGGGGTACTCACCACATCGTCTCCCGATCAGTTGGATTGGGCCGAGGATCCCCATGGCCGTATACTCATGGGCCAGTCCGGACAGTTGCCGCATACAAGGAAGATTCCACAAGACTTGGCGATCAAGACAAGGACTCCTCCCCCACCGGCGTGTTCGGCTAGGACTCTTGTTATCCTAGGCCTCTGGTGCATTATATAAACCCAGGCCAGGCTAGTCGATATAAAAAACAACAATCATACCATAGGCTAGCTTCTAGGGTTTAGCCTCCTTGATCTCGTGGTAGATCTACTCTTGTAATACCCACATCATTAATATCAATCAAGCAGGACGTAGGGTTTTACCTCCATCAAGAGGGCCCGAACCTGGGTAAAACATCGTGTCCCTTGTCTCCTGTTACCATTGATCCTAAGACACACTGCTTGGGACCCCCTACCCAAGATCCGCTGGTTTTGACACCTACATCGGTGCTTTCATTGAGAGTTCCGCTGTGTGATCGGCGAAAGGATCAATGGCTCGACTGCAGGTCAACTGCGATGTCGGCTTCTTCGTCACCAGCTCGACTGGTCACCTTGGCTTGACTGAGGACTGCGGGCTACCTCCGATCGTCATGTTCGGATGAAGGCCTTCATCAACACCAACTCCGATCTCTATCAAGATCATGGAGGAGTCATCCATGGAGCTCGGGGGCTCAACGTCAACATTGCCCTCAGGCGACCGAGCTATTTTTCTGGACAGCAAACTTGTATCCGCCACCACCGCCTCCTTGAGTGTCGCTTAAATGATTACTTCGGTGGAATTATGAGGAATTAAGTCTACAACAACCCTGCAAAAATTTCGTCGAGTTCTGATGGAGGAATTTCTGGCAATCTCCGATATACCGGGCCCTGTTGAATCTGGACAAGAATCCGGACAAGTTTAGGGCGTGGTAACCAGCATCTAGCTCGGATGTCCTTTGGAGGATCCAACCGTTGATTTACTGCGGAATTCCCATATCTACCACCTGCCAAAAATTTAGCTCGATCCGACCGTCCAAACTCCGGGAAACTTCCGATTAGTGCATCACTTTTTGGATCTGTTTTCTATGCGAGAACGAATCCGACCCGAATTCATCTTCTTTATGAACGGGATCTCGGACATCCTTTTTGAAGGAAGTTTTCGTATGGGGTGTTGTGTTTTATTCTCAAACACATCCCAGTAGTATTAAAAGTATTTTTGCAATACGAACTTCACCGTCGCGCTGGTGTCAAACTAGCCCGACAACATCACTCCACGGCAGCCGACCTGTGTTAGACACGTCGTCGCTTTGTTGAGCCGAGCTCAATTTCTTCGGAACATCATCTCGGCCAGCCGAACAATAGTTCGGCATCGCGAAGGATAAATCGTCACCAACATCGCCGCTCCACGAATTACACGGAGCGGGCACACCTGCATTGCCACGCGGTCGCTTCATCAAGCCGGCATCGACCGCGTCACGACCTGCATCGGCAGGGCCGCACTATTGCTTCTTCAAGCTGGTGTCCATCATGCCGACCTACTTCGACATCTCGGCTGGACCGGGGGCTCCGCCATCTCTTCATCAACCTACTCCGGACACTTCGGCATCACTAGCCGACCAGGCAATGGGTGCGCGGATCGAGTCCCAATTTTGGGAACCACCTTCCTTTGGATTGCTACAACAAATAAACCAGGTGCTATTAATCCTAGTATTTCTTTTTGCTTGTTTGGGTTAATTTTTCCCAAGGAATTATTACTCTGGTTTGTCCATCATATGTACACAGGTCTATCAAATGGTGGCGGCATTATCGACGGTCGCATGATGGTTCGGTCAGTTTCCGTACATAGTCCGGCGAACGCCGCATCCGGAACTCAGACCGACCTGTGAATCTAGGCTTTGCCACGCCTTTATTGCATTACGTCGACGACCTGCATCGACATCGACTTCGGCGCCAGGCCATATTTCTTTTATTACTCACTTTGCATAAATTATTTATTATGCAACGATTTTTTTTACTATTATCTCTGGTTTGCACAAATTTTTTGTGAACAGGAAAATGATCTAGCCGGACTATATCCTTTGACGTCACCTCGGCTGGACGGGGGGCTTCGTCAACACTTCATTACCCCATGCCAGGGACTTCGGCATCACTCTGCCGTCCTGCATTGACCATGCTATGTCACCACTTCACAGTGCCGGGCTCTTTGCTCCGCCACCTCGGGACCGGCTTGGGGGATGGAACCTTGTCCCGCATCAAGCTCGGACTGCATCGTCAATACCGAACACATTAACCAGCTAAGTTGCCTTCATGCTCAAAGTTTTAAAATTTCTAACTTGTGTTCGGTTCGACCAAGCATTATACCTTCTCGGAAAAAAGTTTCTTGTAAAAATCTTCCTTGTCGAAACTTTGTTCGCACACACTTGACGCGCTACCCGCGCTCATTATACCTGGGGGCTTCTTTAACAGAAGCTTATTAATTCGGGCTTTATGCCCAACACATGTGTCACACTTCCGCATGTACCTTTTATTCACCATTATATGCATCGATATGACTTAAGTTTTGGTCAAGCTGGGTTGCCTGGCTCCTGTGCTTACCCCTACGTTCCCGATTGTTCGGCTAGGTGGTAAAGGGAGCACCTCTGCGATTGTTACTGTCGGGTCAGCCGGATGTGTACCTCAGACTGGGTGAAGCCGAAAGCTAGCGCTCTTAAGGGAATACTCGGTCAGTGAACTAAAAGATGATTTCTTACCTATTTATTTACCTGGCCCCAGATGTTTTTTTGCTCTTTTCGCAGTCCGGACATGCACTTTAGGGCATGCCTCCCAGGGAAAGGAACCCCTAACGGAACTATTCTCCCTGGAAGATGTTTCTTACTAACCATGTAATAAAACATAACTAGTTGGGCACTTGTCTGATAAAGCACTAATGACCCCTACGCCTGGTCTCCACGCATGCCCCGGTTTTTATAACCGCGAGGGTATTCGGACACACTCCAGACTATTGGGTCCAGAGGTTGAAGCGAAAAGGTCCGCTATGACAAACGATCTACAATCCGGCTAGAAGGCATTCTACATGTCACCTTACATTATATAGTCAACTTTTACCCAAGTCACTTGGGGGCTCTTATGTTTATTTGAGCCGTTTCATACTAAGTGTTTCTCTTCCTAGCCGTTGCAAAGTTTTTATTATTATTTATCACTCCTTTTTTCGACACAAGTGTGCGGTCACTAGCCGGGGAGCCTAATTTCTCTCTCAAAGCCGCTAGAGTTTAGTTTGCTAAACTGGCCTAGTAAGAAGTACTCCGCCTTCGGGATAGGAGGTTGAAGCCGTAGGCTGACCCGCTTGAAGTTTTGAGATAGGATGTGTCATGTTAAAGCACGGCAGAAGCACCTTTTTTTTTTTCTAAAGTCCAATTTTCGGATTGGCACCGAACACTTGATCTAGTTCGGACATTAATCTTTTGAATAAGTTTTTTGGCTTTTCGAGCCCATGGCACTTTTAAACTATTTGTGTGTTTTCAGCACAAGTCTCGCAGTGCAATGACGGACACCTTTTGAGATTCGGCAAAAATATTCTCGGATATTGCTATATATGCATCAGTTTCGAATTGTGTCTTCGGTCAATAGTTGGGTTGCCCGGCTCCCGTGCTTGCCTCCTACGTTCCGCTTTGTTCAGCTAGGTGTGCAAAGGGAGAACCAGTGCGATTGTGCTTCCAGCTCGCATGGTCAAGCACCTCAGTGGAGAAAGCCGAAAATTGACTGTCACAATAGGTGTAAACTGGTCAGCGATCCGATGACTATATTAAATGACGGGCCATTCATTGGCCGAAGTGTTTCCGGCTTGACCTCGGCTGTCGCCGAACACTATCGGGGGCTATTAACTGGCCTCCCAAACTAAATCCTCGATATTTTGCTCTTACACTGGAGCAGAGGTTTCATGATCATGCTTAGCATGACAACCCAAAGAAAGGAACCGATAGCGGGACTATTTTCTCTGGAAGACATTTCTTCTGTTAAACAGTAATATAACATGTCTCTCCGTGTACCTTTGTTTATAAAACCGTATGGCTAGATTGCCTTGTTTGTTGTAAATCTTTGCCCTCATAAAGGCTTTATAAAGTAGGACAAACACTCCTCGGCTATTGGCCGAGGAGGTGGAAGCCGATGGTCGGTCAACAAAGTTTTGTACAATGCGGATCCGAGCATTAATGACGTAAAGTACTTGGATACATAGAGTCATTACACATAATTTGTGATTTTACTATGGATATCGATCCTTAATTCGGCCTCCCGTGCCCGCATTAAGGCTCGGGGGCTACTGGGCTTCGGGCTTATTATTTACAAATATTAAAGGGGCACATCAATCCCCTGATTTGGTGTTGCCACCCGACCAGTGTCTCGGGGGCTACTGCATTGCCTGTTCTATGCAGAAAATTTTAAGTGCAATACAGTTTCCGAGGAGATTTTGATCCTCAGGTTGGTCGGCCGCACCCAACCCGAGTCTCGAGGACTGAGCACGCCGCTTTTTGTGTCCCGAAGTATTCTGCCGAGCTAGGACTTGATCCTCAGACTGATTTTGCAAATCAACCTGAGTCTCAGCGGCTACGGGGATTAGCGGTCTTATGTCATCCTTCATGTGCATCTTGGGTTTTAGACCGATACCCACCTTGAGGGCTACTGGCTATATGTCTCGTCAGAGAATAAATTGCATCAATAAAAAACATTGACCAAAAATCAGCCCATGACCGAGGTGCTTAACCACCTCGGAAACAGTCCGGCATAAAGCTCGGGCGCTAGTGGCTGGCTCCATAGAGGGCATTTCCGGCATTAAGCTCGGCTAAACTCCTTCAAACTTCTTTGAACCAAGGTGATCTACGACACCTCGAATACAGTCCGATGTTGGAGCTCGGATACATAGTCCGGCGTTAGAGCTGGGAAGCAGTCCGGCATTGGTGCTCGGCTACAAAAGATACCTCGAATGCAGTCCGGCGTTGGAGCTCAGACGCAAGAGGACGTTGCCGCCCGGGAACAACTTCAAACCCGAGGTGTGGAATAAAAATAACAAGGCATTGATAAAGGCCGGAAACTTAAAGGGGCTCCTCGGATACCCGACGTATAAACTCGTCGAATGCATTTCGGCGATCCTCAAGATCAAAGATGAGAAGATTTGTTGAACCAGTTTTCAAGACCGACGACCGAAGATGAAGAACAGTTCGGAAGAATCGAGGAGCGTCCCCAACTTGAAAACTGGTTCAGGGGGCTACTAACGGTGTCCTGGACTAGGGGGTAATCACCACGTCGTCTCTCGATCAGTTGGATTGGGCCGAGGATCCCCATGGCCGTATACTCATGGGCTAGTCCGGACAGTTGCCGCATACAAGGAAGATTCCACAAGACTTGGCGATCAAGACAAGGACTCCTCCCCCACTAGCGTATTCGGCTAGGACTCTTGTTATCCTAGGCCTCTGGTGCATTATATAAACCGAGGCCAGGCTAGTCGATATAAAAAACAACAATCATACCATAGGCTAGCTTATAGGGTTTAGCCTCCTTGATCTCGTGGTAGATCTACTCTTGTAATACCCACATCATTAATATCAATCAAGCAGGACGTAGGGTTTTACCTCCATCAAGAGGGCCCGAACCTGGGTAAAACATCATGTCCCTTGTCTCCTGTTACCATTGATCCTAAGACGCACTGCTTGGGACCCCCTACCCAAGATCCGCCGGTTTTGACACCGACAGTCCACCTACCCCGGAGGGCCCATATGGGCTGTATGTGGAAGGGAACCAGCCCCAAGTGGAATGGCGCCACCCTCTTAGGGCCCATGCGCCTAGGGTTGGGGGGGGGGACACTAAAGGGGGTGCCCCCCTTGGCTTGGGGGGCAAGCCCCTCCCCTTGCCCGCCGCCCCCCTCTAGATCTCATCTAGAGGGGCCGGCCCCCTTCACCCTTCACCCTATAAATAGAGGGGAGGAGGGAGGGCAGCCAGACCGCATCCATGGTGCAGCCCTCCCCCTCTCCAACACCTCTCTTCCTCCGTTTGTGCTTGGCGAAGCCCTGCCGGAGAACCACTGCTCCACCACCACCACACCGTCGTGCTGCTGCTGGAGCCTTCTTCCTCAACCTCTCCCTCCTCCTTGTTGGATCAAGGCGTGGGAGACGTCACCGGGCTGCACGTGTGTTGAATCCGGAGGTGCCGTTGTTCGGCGCTTAGATCGGAATCCACCGCGATTTGAATCACTACGAGTACGACTCCTTCATCTGCGTTCTTGTAATGCTTCCGTGTTGCGATCTTCAAGGGTATGAAGATGCACTCCCCTCTCTCTCGTTGCTAGTTTCTCCATAGATTGATCTTGGTGATGCGTAGAAAATTTTAATTTCTGCAATAATCCCCAACAGTGGTATCAGAGCCAGGTTTGTGCATAGTTTCTATGCACGAGTAGAACACAAGTTGTTGTGGGCATAAATTTTGTTAATTTACTTGCCACTACTAGTCTTATCTTGATTCGGCAGCATCATGGGATGAAGCGGCCTGGACCGACCTTATACGTACGCTTACGTGAGACAGGTTCTGAAGGAAATATGCCCTAGAGGCAATAATAAAGTTATTATTTATTTCCTTATTTCATGATAAATGTTTATTATTCATGCTAGAATTGTATTAACTGGAAACATAATACATGTGTGAATACATAGACAAACATAGTGTCACTAGTATGCCTCTAATTAACTAGCTCGTGAATCAAAGATGGTTAAGTTTCTTAGCCATGGACAAACGAGTTGTCATTTGATTAACGGGATCACATCATTAGGAGAATGATGTGATTGACTTGACCCATTCTGTTAGCTTAGCACTTGATCGTTTATTATGTTGCTATTCTTTTCTTCATAACTTATACATGTTCCTATGACTATGAGATTATGCAACTCCCGTTTACCGGAGGAACACTTTGTGTGCTACCAAACATCACAACGTAACTAAGTGATTATAAAGGAGCTCTACAGGTGTCTCTGAAGGTACATGTTGGGTTGGCGTATTTCGAGATTAGGATTTGTCACTCCGATTGTTGGAGAGGTATCTCTGGGCCCTCTAGGTAATGCACATCACTATAAGACTTGCAAGCAATGTAGCTAATGAGTTAGTTACGGAATGATGCATTACGTAACGAGTAAATATACTTGCCGGTAACGATATTGAACTAGGTATTGGATACCAACGATCGAATCTCGGGCAAGTAACATACCGATGACAAAGGGAACAACGTATGTTGTTATGCGGTTTGACCGATAAAGATCTTCGTAGAATATGTAGGTGCCAATATGAGCATCCAGGTTCCGCTATTGGTTATTGATCGGAAATGTGTCTCGGTCATGTCTACATAGTTCTCGAACCCGTATGGTCTGCACGCTTAAGGTTTCGATGACAGTTATATTATGAGTTTATGAGTTTTGATGTACCGAAGGAGTTCGGAGTCCCGGATGGGATCGGGGACATGACGAGGAGTCTCGAAATGGTCGAGACGTAAAGATCGATATATTGGACGACTATATTCGGACTTCGGAAAGGTTTCGAGTGATTCAGGTATTTATCGGAGTACCACAGAGTTACGGGAATTCGCCGGGGAGAAGTATTGGGCCTTATTGGGCCATACGGGAAAGAGAGAGGGGCTGCCTAGAGCAGGCCGCGCGCCCTCCCAAGGCCTAGTCCTAATTGGACTGGGGGGAGGGGCCGCACCCCCTCCTTCCTTCCCTTCTCTCTTCCCTTTCCTTCTCTCCTACTCCTACTACATGGAAGGGCTCCTAGTTCTACTAGAAAAGGGGGAATCCTACTCCCGGTGGGAGTAGGACTCCCCTAGGGCGCGACATAGAGAGGGCCGGCCCTTCCCCTCCTCCACTCCTTTATATACGGGGGCAGGGGGCACCCCATAGACACACAAGTTGATCTTCGTGATCGTTCCTTAGCCGTGTGCGGTGCCCCCTCCACCATATTCCACCTCGGTCATATCGTAGCGGTGCTTAGGCGAAGCCCTGTGTCGGTAGAACATCATCATCATCACCACGCCATCGTGCTAACGGAACTCATCCCCGACACCCTGCTGGATCGGAGTCCGGGGATCGTCATCGAGCTGAACGTGTGCTGAACTCGGAGGTGCCGTATGTTCAGTACTTGGATCGGTCGGATCGTGAAGACGTACGACTACATCAACCGCGTTGTCATAACGCTTCCGCTTTCGGTCTACGAGGGTACGTGGACAACACTCTCCCCACTCGTTGCTATGCATCACCATGATCTTGCGTGTGCGTGATTTTTTTTTGAAATTACTACATTCCCCAACAGTGGCATCCGAGCCTAGGTTTTATGCGTTGATGTTATATGCACGAGTAGAACACAAGTGAGTTGTGGGCGATACAAGTCATACTGCTTACCAGCATGTCATACTTTGGTTCAGCGGTATTGTTGGATAAAGTGGCCCGGACCGACATTACGCGTACGCTTACGCGAGACTGGTTTTACCGCTGTGCTTCGCACACAGGTGACTAGCGGGTGTCTGTTTCTCCAACTTTAGTTGAACCGAGTGTGGCTACGCCCGGTCCTTGTGAAGGTTAAAACAACACTAACTTGATGAACTATCGTTGTGGTTTTGATGCATGTAAGAACGGTTCTTGCTCAGCCCGTAGCAGCCACGTAAAATTTGCAACAACAAAGTAGAGGACGTCTAACTTGTTTTTGCAGGGCATGTTGTGATGTGATATGGTCAAAACGTGATGCTATATTTTATTGTATGAGATGATCATGTTTTGTAACCGAAGTTATCGGCAATTGGCAGGAGCCATATGGTTGTCACTTTATTGTATGAAATGCAAACGCCCTGTAATTGCTTTACTTTATCACTAAGCGGTAGCGATAGTCGTAGAAGCAATAGATGGCATAACGACAACGAATCTACGATGGAGATCAAGGTGTCGCGCCGGTGACGATGATGATCACGACGGTGCTTCGGAGATGGAGATCACAAGCACAAGATGATGATGGCCATATCATATCACTTATATTGATTGCATGTGATGTTTATCCTTTATGCATCTTATCTTGCTTTGATTGACGGTAGCATTTTAAGATGATCTCTCACTAAATTAGCAAGAAGTGTTCTCCCTGAGTATGCACCGTTGCGAAAGTTCTTCGTGCTGAGACACCATGTGATGATCGGGTGTGATAGGCTCTACGTTCAAATACAACGGGTACAAAACAGTTGCACACGCGGAATACTCAGGTTAAACTTGGCAAGCCTAGCATATACAGATATTGCCTCGGAACACGGAGACTGAAAGGTCGAGCGTGAACCATATAGTAGATATGAACAACATAGTGATGTTCACCATTGAAAACTACTCCATCTCACGTGATGATCGGACATGCTTTAGTTGATTTGGATCACGTGATCACTTAGATGACTAGAGTGATGTCTGTCTAAGTGGGAGTTCTTAAGTAATGTGATTAATTGAACTTAAATTTATCATGAACTTAGTCCTGGTAGTATTTTGCAAATTATGTTGTAGATCAATAGCTTGCGTTGTTGCTTTCATATGTTTATTTTGATATGTTCCTAGAGAAAATTGTATTGAAAGATGTTAGTAGCAATGATGTGGATTGGATCCGTGATCTGAGGTTTATCCTTATTGTTGCACAAAAGAATTATGTCCTTAATGCACCGCTAGGTGACAGACCTATTGCAGGAGCAGAAGCAGACGTTATGAACGTTTGGCTAGCTCAATATGATGACTACTTGATAGTTTAGTGCACCATGCTTAACGGCTTAGAATCGGGACTTCAAAGACGTTTTGAACGTCATAGACCATATGAGATGTTCCAGGAGTTGAAGTTAATATTTCAAGAAAATACCTGAGTTGAGAGATATGAAGTCTCCAACAAGTTCTATGGCTGAAAGATGGAGGAGAATCTCTCAACTAGTGAGAATGTGCTCAGATTGTCTGGGTACTAACAATCGCTTGAATCAAGTGGGAGTTAATCTTCTAGATAAGATAGTGATTGACAGAGTTCTCTAGTCACCATCACCAAGTTAGTAGAACTTTGTGATGAACTATAGTATGCAAGGGATGACGAAAACGATTCCCGAGCTCTTCGTGATGTTGAAATCGACGAAGGTAGAAATCAAGAAAGAGCATCAAGTGTTGATGGTTGACAAGATCACTAGTTTCAAGAAAAGGGAAAAGGGAAAGAAAGGGGAACTTCAAGTAGAATGACAAGCAAGTTGTCACTCCCACGAAGAAGCCCAAAGCTGAACCAAAGCCTGAAACTGAGTGCTTACACTGCAAAGGAAATGGTCACTGGAAACGGAAATACCCTGAATATTTGGTGGATAAGAAGGATGGCAGAGAGAACAAGGGTATATTTGATATACAGGTTATTGATGTGTACTGTACTAGTGTTTATAGTAGCCCCTGAGTATTTGATACTTGTTCGGTTGCTAAAAATTAGCGACTCGAAACAGGAGTTACAGAATAAACAGAGACTAGTTGTGGGTGAAGTGACAATGAGTGTTGGAAGTAGTTCCAAGATTGATATGATCATCATCACACACTCCCTATACTTTCGGGATTAGTGTCAAACCTAAATAAATGTTATTTGGCGTTTGCGTTGAGCATGAATATGATTTGATCATGTTTATTGCAATACGGTTATTCATTTAAAATCAGAGAATAATTGTTGTTCTGTTTACATGAATAAAACCTTCAAATGGTCATACACCTAATGAAAATAGTTTGTTGGATCTCGATCGTAGTGATACACATATTCATAATATTGATGCCAAAAGATGCAAAGTTAATAATGATAGTGCAACTTATTTGTGGCACTGCCGTTTGGGTCATATCGGTTTAAAGCGCATGAAGAAACTCCATAAAGATGGATTTTCGGAATCACTTGGTTATGAATCATTTGATGCTTGCAAACCGTGCCTTTTGGGCAAGATGACTAAAACTCCGTTCTTCAGAACAATAGAATGAGCTACTGACTTGTTGGAAATAATACATACCGATGTATGCGATCCAATGAGTATTGATGCTCGTGGCAGGTATCGTTATTTTCTGACCTTCACAAAGATGATTTGAGCAGATATGAGTATATCTAGTTAATGAAGCACAAGTCTGAAACATTTGAAAAAGTTCAAAGAATTTCAGAGTGAGGTGGAGAATCATCGTAACAAGAAAATAACGTTTCTGTGATTTGATCGCAAAGACAAATACTTGAGTTACGAGTTTGGTCTTCAATTAAAACAATGTGGAATAGTTTCACAAACTCACACCACCTGGAACACCACAATGTAATGCTGTGTCCGGACGTCGAATCGTACTTTACTAGATATGGTGTGATCTATGATGTCTCTTATCGGTTTACCACTATCGTTTTGGGGTTATGCATTAGAGACAGCTGCACTCACGTTTAATAGGGCACCATCTAAATCTGTTGAGACGACATCGTATGAACTATGGTTTAACAGTAAACCTAAGCTGTCGTTTCTTAAAGTTTGGAGTTGCGATCCTTATATGAAAAAGGTTTTCAACCTGATAAGCTCGAACCCAAATCGGAGAAGTGCATCTTCATAGAATACCCAAAGGAAACTGTTGGGTACTCCTTCTATCACAGATCCGAAGGCAAAACATTCGTTGCTAAGAATGGATCTAGAGAAGGAGTTTCTCTCAAAAAGAAGTGAGTGGGAGGAAAGTAAGAGCTTGATAAGGTAATTTGTACCTTCCCCGAATTGGAAAGTAGTTCATCACAAAAATCAGTTCCAGTGATTCCTACACCAATTAGTGAGGAAGCTAATGATGATGATCATGGAACTTCAGATCAAGTTACTACAAAAACCTCGTAGGTCTACCAGAATAAGATCCGCACCAGAGTGGTACGGTAGTCCTATTTTGGAAGTCATGTTACTTGACCATGATGAACCTACGAACTATGAGGAAGCGATGATGAGCCCAGATTCCGTGAAATGGCTTGAGGCCATAAAATCTGAGGTATGATCCATGTATGAGAACAAAGTATCAACTTTGATAGACTTGCTCGATGATCAGCAAGCCATGTTAAATAAATGGATCTTCAAGAGGAAGACGAACACTGATAGTAGTGTTACTATCTACTAAGCTCGACTTGTTGTGAAAGGTTTTCGACAAGTTCAAGATGTTGAATACGATTAGATTTTCTCACTCGTATCGATGCTTAAGTCTGTCTGAATCATGTTAGCAATTGCCACATTTTATGAAATCTGGCAAATGGATGTCAAAACTGCATTCCTTAATGGATTTTTTAAAGAAGAGTTGTATATGATGCAACCAGAAGGTTTTGTTAATTCTAAAGGTGCTAACAAAATGTGCAAGCTCCAGTGATCCATCAATGGACTGGTGCAAGCATCTTGGAGTTGGAATATACGCTTTGATGAGTTGATCAAAGCATATGGTTTTATACAGACTTTTGGAAAGGCCTGTATTTACAAGAAAGTGAGTGGGAGCTCTGTAGCATTTCTAATATTATATGTGGATGACATATTGTTGATTGGAAATGATATAGAAATTCTGGATAGCATGAAAGGATACTTGAATAAGAGTTTTTCAAATAAAGACCTCGGTGAAGCTGCTTACACATTGAGCATCAAGATATATATAGATAGATCAAGACGCTTGATAAGTTTTTTCAATGAGTACATACCTTGATAAATTTTTGAAATAGTTCAAAATGGAACAGTCAAAGAAGGAGTTCTTGCCTATGTTGCAAGGTGTGAAGTTGAGTAAGACTCAAGGCCCGACCATGGCAGAAAATAGAAAGAGAATGAAAAGTCATTCCCTATGCCTCAGTCATAGGTTCTATAAAGTATGCTATGCTATTAACCAGACATATTGTATACATTGCTCTGAGTTTTGCAAAGGAATACAATTTTGATCTAAGAGTAGATCAATGGACATTGGTCAAAATTATCCTTAGTGGAATAAGGATATATTTCCCGATTATGGAGGTGACAAAAAGGTTCGTCGTAAAGGGTTACGTCGATGTAAGTTTTGGCACTGGTCCAGATGACTTTAAGTCTTAATCTGGATACATATTGAAAGTGGGAGGAATTAGCTAGAGTGGCTCCATGCAGAGCATTGTAGACATAGAATATTTGCAAAATACATACGGCTCTGAATGTGACAGACCCGTTGACTAAGCTTCTCTCACGAGCAAAACATGATCACACCTTAGTACTCTTTGGTTGTTAATCACATAGCGATGTGAACTAGATTATTGACTCTAGTAAACCCTTTGGGTGTTGGTCACATGACGATGTAAACTATGGGTGTTAATCATATATAGATATGAATATTGGTGTTAAATCACATGGAGATGTGAACTAGATTATTGACTCTAGTGCAAGTGGGAGACTGAAGGAAATATGCCCTAGAGGCAATAATAAAGTTATTATTTATTTCCTTATTTCATGATAAATGTTTATTATTCAAGCTAGAATTGTATTAACCGGAAACATAATACATGTGTGAATACATAGACAAACATAGTGTCACTAGTATGCCTCTACTTAACTAGCTCGTGAATCAAAGATGGTTAAGTTTCCTAGCAATGTACAAACGAGTTGTCATTTGATTAACGGGATCACATCATTAGGAGAATGATGTGATTGACTTGACCCATTCCGTTAGCTTAGCACTTGATCATTTAGTATGTTGCTATTGCTTTCTTCATAACTTATACATGTTCCTATGACTATGAGATTATGCAACTCCCGTTTACCGGAGGAACACTTTATGTGCTACCAAACATCACAACATAACTGGGTGATTATAAAGGAGCTCTACAGGTGTCTATGAAGGTACATGTTGGGTTGGCGTATTTCGAGATTAGGATTTGTGACTCCGATTGTCGGAGAGGTATCTCTGGGCCCTCTCGGTAATGCACATCACTATAAGACTTGCAAGCAATGTAGCTAATGAGTTAGTTACGGAATGATGCATTACGTAACGAGTAAAGATACTTGCCGGTAACGAGATTGAACTAGGTATTGGATACCGACGATCAAATCTCGGGCAAGTAACATACCGATGACAAAGGGAACAACGTATGTTGTTATGCGGTTTGATCGATAAAGATCTTCGTAGAATATGTAGGAGCCAATATGAACATCCAGGTTTCGCTATTGGTTATTGACCGGAAACGTGTCTCGGTCATGTCTACATAGTTCTTGAACCCGTAGGGTCCGCACGCTTAAGGTTTCGATGACAGTTATATTATGAGTTTATGAGTTTTGATGTACCGAAGGAGTTCGGAGTCCCGGATGAGATCAGGGACATGATGAGGAGTCTCGAAATGGTCGAGACATAAAGATCGATATATTGGACGACTATATTCGTACTTTGGAAAGGTTCCGAGTGATTCGGGTATTTATCGGAGTACCGGAGAGTTATGGGAATTCGCCGGGGAGAAGTATTGGGCCTTATTGGGCCATACGGGAAAGAGAGAGGGGCTGCCTTGGGAAGGCCGCGCGCCCCCCCAAGGCCTAGTCCGAATTGGACTAGGGGGAGGGGCCGCACCCCCTCCTTCCTTCCCTTTTCTCTTCCCTTTCCTTCTCTCCTACTCCTACTACATGGAAGGGCTCCTAGTTCTACTAAGAAAGGGGGAATCCTACTCCCGGTGGGAGTAGGACTCCCATAGGGTGCGCCATATAGAGGGCCGGCCCTCCCCCTCCTTCACTCCTTTATATACGGGGGCAGGGGGCACCCCATAGACACACAAGTTGATCTTCGTGATCGTTTCTTAGCCGTGTGCGGTGCCCCCTCCACCATATTCCACCTCGGTCATATCTTAGCGGTGCTTAGGCGAAGCCCTGCGTCGGTAGAACATCATCAGCGTCACCACGACGTCGTGCTGACGGAACTCATCCCCGACACCCTGCTGGATCGGAGTCCGGGGATCGTCATCGAGCTGAACGTGTGCTGAACTCGGAGGTGCCGTACGTTCGGTACTTGGATCGGTCGGATCGTGAGGACGTACGACTACATCAACCGCGTTGTCATAAAGCTTCCGCTTTCGGTCTACGAGGGTACGTGGACAACACTCTCCCCTCTTGTTGCTATGCATCACCATGATCTTGCGTGTGTGTAGGATTTTTTTTTGAAATTACTATGTTCCCCAACAGGTTCCACCGACTGACATGCACTAGTTGCATAAGGTGGCTAGCGGGTGTCTGTCTCTCCCACTTTAGTCGGATCGGATTCGATGAAAAGGGTCCTTATGAAGGGTAAATAGCAATTGGCATATCACGTTGTGGTTTTGGCGTAGGTAAGAAACGTTCTTGCTAGAAACCTATAGCAGCCACGAAAAAACTTGCAACAACAATTAGAGGACGGTTAACTTGTTCTTGTAGCATATGCCGTGTGATGTGATATGGACAAAGGATGTGATGAATGAAATATATGTGATGTATGAGATTTATCATGTTCTTGTAATAGGAATCACGACTTGCATGTCGATGAGTATGACAACCGGCAGGAGCCATAGGAGTTGTCTTAATTTATTGTATGACCTGTGTGTCATTGAATAACGCCATGTAATTACTTCACTTTATTGCTAAACCGTTAGCCATAGTAGTAGAAGTAATAGTTGGTGAGACAACTTCATGAAGACACGATGATGGAGATCATGGTGTTATGCCGGTGGCGATGATGATCATGGCACCCCGAAGATGGAGATCAAAAGGAGCAAAATGACATTGGCCATATCATGTCACTATTTGATTGCATGTGATGTTTATCATGTTTTACATCTTATTTGCTTAGAACGACCGTAGCATAAATAAGATGATCCCTCATAAAATTTCAAGAATGTGTTCCCCCTAATTGTGCACCGTTGCGAAGGTTCGTTGTTTCGAAGCACCACGTGATGATCGGGTGTGATAGATTCTAACATTCGCATACAACGGGTGTAAGCCAGATTTATACATGCAAAACACTTAGGTTGACTTGACGAGCCTAGCATGTACAGACATGGCCTCGGAACACAAGAGACTGAAAGGTCGAACATGAGTCGTTTAGCAGATACGATCAACATGAAGATGTTCACCGATGATGACTAGTCCGTCTCACGTGATGATCGGACATGACCTAGTTGACTCGGATCATGAATCACTTAGAGGACTAGAGGAATGTCTATCTGAGTGGGAGTTCATTAAATAATTTGATTAGATGAACTTAATTATCATGAACTTAGTCTAAAATCTTTGCAATATGTCTTGTAGATCAAATGGCCCACGCTAATGTTGCCCTCTTCTTCAACGCGTTCCTAGAGAAAACCAAGCTGAAAGACGGTGGTAGCAACTATACAGACTGGGTCTGGAACTTGAGGATCATCCTCATAGCTGCCAAGAGAGCGTATGTCCTAGATGCATCGCTATGTGAAGCACCCATTTTCCCACAACTCAAGACGTTATGAAAGCCTGGCAGTCGCGTAGTGATGATTACTCCCTAGTTCAGTGCGGCATGCTTTACAGCTTAGAACCGAGGCTCCAAAAGCGTTTTGAGCAGCATGGAGTGATACGTCTCCAACGTATCTACTTTTCCAAACACTTTTGCCCTTGTTTTGGACTCTAACTTGCATGATTTGAATGAAACTAACCCGGACTGACGCTGTTTTCAACAGAACTGCCATGATGTTGTTTTATGTGTAGAAAAGAAAAGTTCTCGGAATGTGCTGGAAATCCACGGAGGCACTTTTTGGAATTAATAAGAATTTTTGGCGAAAGAATCAAGACCAGGGGGCCCACAGGCTATCCACGAGACAGCCCCCCCTAGGGCGCGGCCTCCTATCTCGTGGGCCCCCTGGACCTCCACCGACCTCAACTCCAACTCCATATATTCACGTTCGGGGAGAAAAAAATCAGAGAGAAAGTTTCATCGCGTTTTATGACATGGAGCCGCCGCCAAGCCCTAATCTCTCTCGGGAGGGCTGATCTGGAGTCCGTTCGGGGCTCCGGAGAGGGGGATTCGTCGCTGTCGTCATCATCAACCATCCTCCATCACCAATTTCATGATGCTCACCGCTGTGTGTGAGTAATTCCATCGTAGGCTTGCTGGACGGTGATGGGTTGGATGAGATTTACCATGTAATCAAGTTAGTTTTGTTAGGGTTTGATCCCTAGTATCCACTATGTTCTGAGATTGATGTTTCCATGACTTTGCTATGCTTAATGCTTGTCACTAGGGCCCGAGTGCCATGATTTCAGATCTGAACCTATTATGTTTTCATGAATATATGTGTGTTCTTGATCCTATCTTGCAAGTCTATAGTCACCAATCATGTGTTATGATCCGACAACCCCGAAGTGACAATAATCGGGATACTTCTCGATGATGACCGTAGTTTGAGGAGTTCATGTATTCACTATGTGCTAATGTTTGTTCCGGTTCTCTATTAAAAGGAGGCCTTAATATCCCTTAGTTTCCGCTAGGACCCCGCTTCCACGGGAGGGTAGGACAAAAGATGTCATGCAAGTTCTTTTCCATAAGCACGCATGACTATTTACGGAATACATGCCTACATTACATTGATGAATTGGAGCTAGTTCTATATCACCCTATGTTATAGCTATTACATGAGGAATCGCATCTGGCATAATTATCCATCACTGATCCATTTCCTACGAGCTTTTCATATATTGTTCTTCGCTTATTTACTTTTCCGTTACTGCTGTTACAACTACTACAAAAACCCAAAAACATTTATCTTTACTTTTGCTATTGTTACCTTTATTATCATACCACTTTTGCTACTAAATACTTTGCTGCAGATACTAAGTTATCCAGGTGTGGTTGAATTGACAACTCAACTGCTAATACTCAAGAATATTCTTTGGCTCCCCTTGTGTCGAATCAATAAATTTGGGTTGAATACTTTACCCTTGTAAGCTGTTGCGATCCCCTACACTCGTGGGTTATCAAGACTAATTTCTGGCGCCGTTGCCGGGGAGCATAGCTCTATTCTCTGAGTCACTTGGGATTTATATCTGTTGATCACTATGAAGAACTTGAAAGACGACCGAACGACTATTTTGCCCTCAACTACGAGGGGAGGTAAGGAACTGCCATCTAGCTCTGCACTAGATTCTCCTTCTGTTATTAGTAAGCTTGCGACACCTAAACCTGCTACTGCTATGAATTCTGATATGTCGCATGTTATTGATAATGCCACTTCTGCTATGCATGATAAAACTACTTCTGTGCTTGATACTACTTTGCCATTAGGTGAATTTCTTGATGAACAACTTGCTAGAGTTAGGGGGAATGAAATTACTGAAGATCCTATCACTGATGATAGTGATGATGAAGGTTCTCCCAATGATTATGTATTACCTGTTGTTCCTAAGGGTTATGTTATGAATGGAGAAGCTGCTAGGGAAATCTTTGCTTGCAATGATAGATATGATCTTAAGAAATTATTAGCTAAATGGAAGCAGCAGTCTCTTAATGCTAGAATGAAACCTGACCTTGCTTTTGCTACTTCACCTATTTGTGTTACGGATAAGGATTATGAATTTTCTGTTGATCCTGAAATTATTACTTTAGTTGAATCTGATCCTTTTTATGGCCTTGAATCTGAAACTGTTGTGGCACATCTTACCAAGTTGAATGATATAGCTACCCTGTTTACTAATGATGAGAAGTCTCGCTATTTATATATCCTTAAGATATTTCCGTTCTCATTAAAGGGTGATGCTAAGACTTGGTATAATTCTCTTGCTCCTGGTTGTGTGCATAGTCCCCAGGATATGATTTATTACTTCTCTGCTAAATATTTCCCCGCTCATAAGAAACAAGCTTCCTTGCGGGAAATATATAATTTAGTGCAAATCAAAGAAGAGAGTCTCCCACAAACTTGGGGGAGGCTTCTCCGGTTACTTAATGCTTTGCCTGATCATCCTCTTAAGAAAAATGAAATACTTGATATCTTTTATAATGGACTAACCGATGCTTCCAAGGACTACTTGGATAGTTGTGCTGGTTGTGTTTTGAGGGAAAGAACAGTCGACGAAGCTGAAATATTATTGAATAATATGTTGACTAATGAAAATAATTAGACTCTTCCTGAGCTAGTTCCTGAAGTAATTCCTGAACCAATTGAGCCAACTCCTGAGCCTATTCCTAAACCCACTCTAAGGAAGAGAGGTGTTTTATTGCTCAGTCCTGAAGATATGCAAGAGGCAAAGAAATCAATGAAAGAAAAAGGTATTAAAGCTGAAGATGTTAAGAATTTACCTCCCATTGAAGAAATACATGGTCTTAATTTATCGCCTGAAGAACCACATTGTCTTGATAACCCGACACAGGTAGTAAAGGTAAATTCTCTCTATAGATATGATAAAGTTGAAATCCCCTCTACTAAATTTCATAGCCCATGCTTAGATGAATTTGATGGCTTTATGGCTAGGCAAGAAAGTTTTAATGCTTATGTTGGTAGAGATTTAAAGAATAATGCTTTCGAGATAGGACACGTAGGCGATAATATAGCTAGAGCTAAAGATGAACTCAAACGCGTTAGCAAATATGCTTCTATGGTTGCTACTCAAACTGAGCAAGTACTTAAAGCTCAAAATGATTTGCTTGATGAATTGAATAATAAAAATGACTTTGCTGTTAGAGTGGCTACTAGAACTGGTAGAATGACTCAGGAACCTTTGTATCCTGAATGCCACCCTAAGAGAATCGAGCAAGATTCTCAGAGAAATAATTTAGAGGAATCTAGCTCTTCTAAAAAGAATAAAAAGAAAGACGATAGGACTTTGCATGCTTCTAGTGAACCTACTGTAGACACACCTAAGAATCCCAATGATATTTCTATTTCTGATGCTGAAACACAATCAGGTGATGAACATGAACCTAGTGATAATGTTAATGATAATGTTCATGTTGATGCTCAACCTAGCAAAAACAATGATGTAGATATTGAACCTGCTGTTGATCTTGATAACCCACAATCAAAGAATCAACATTATGATAAGAGAGATTTTGTTGCTAGGAAGCACGGTAAAGAAAGAGAACCATGGGTTCAGAAACCCATGCCCTTTCCTCCTAAACCATCCAAGTCAAAGGATGATGAGGATTTTGAGCGCTTTGCTGAAATGATTAGACCTATTTTCTTACGTATGCACTTAACTGATATGCTGAAAGTAAATCCTTATGCTAAGTATATGAAGGATATCATTACAAATAAAAGAAAGATACCGGAAGCTAAAATTTCCACCATGCTTGCTAATTACACTTTTAAAGGGTGGAATACCAAAGAAACTTGGAGATCCCGGGATACCTACTATACTATGCTCCATTAAAAGAAATTATGTTAGAACTGCTTTATGTGATCTTGGAGCCGGTGTTAGTGTTATGCCTCTCTCTTTATATTGTAGACTTGAATTGAATAAGTTGACACCTACTGAAATATCTTTGCAAATGGCTGATAAATCAACTGCTATACCTGTCGGTATTTGTGAGGATGTGCCTGTTGTGGTTGCAAATGTCACTATCTTAACGAACTTTGTTATTCTTGATATTCCCGAGGATGATAGTATGTCTATTATCCTTGGTAGACCTTTTCTTAATACTGCAGGGGATGTTATTGATTGCAACAAAGGCAATGTCACTTTTCATGTTAATGGTAATGAGCATACGGTACACTTTCCAAGGAAACAATCTCAAATTCATAGCATCAATTCGATTGAAAAAGTTCCAACTATCATTTTTGGAGGTTTTGAATTTCCTCTCCCTACTGTCAAGAAAAAGTATGAGATTCTTATTGTTGGGGATTTTCATATCCCCATTGAGGTAACTTAGTGTTATTCGAAATTCCTCCGGTTCCGTGTTATTCATAATGAGTTTGTTAACAAGACTTGATCAACCTTGTTAGATGATTCATTTTGATGATCACGGGATGGATGAAACTAGAAGGCACAACCTTCTGTACCCTCTTTTTACTTTCTGTTATTTAGAATAAATAAAGCAAAAATAGTATTATCTGTCTGTTTTCTGAATTATCCGTGCATAAAAAAATAGTCCGAAAATAAAATTGCTCCAAATGCCCTGCAAATTTAGTTTGATTTTTTTTGGAATATTTGAGGATTTTAGGCACTGAAATCACTGCAGGAGGAGCAAGCACCAGGCCACGAGAGAGGAGGGCACCCCCCCTATAGGGCGCCCCCTGTCTCGTGGGCCCCTGGTGGCCCCCTCCACTTGTGCCAGCAGCCATACACTTCATCTTCTACCCAAAAAAATCCCCATCCAGCTCAAGCACGAGTTCTAGCTCGTTTTGCTGTGATTTTCGATCTGTTAGCTCAAAGCTCCATTCACAAAACTGCTTTGGGAGATTGTTGCTTGGTATGTGACTCCTCCATTGGTCCAATTAGTTTTTGTTCTAGTGCTTTATTCATTGCAAATTTGTGCTGCATAGGTGACCATGTTCTTGAGCTTGCATGTTAAATTTATGAGGTCCCAAGCAATTCTAATGCATGATATAGGCTCTAGGCACTTGTAGGAGTAGTTGCTACCAATCTTGTTTATTTTTATTCACTTTTATTTTGAAGTTACTAAAATTTCAGAAATTTTTAGAAAAAGAATTATGCTTAGAAGAATGTACCAAGGTGGTTCCTCGACAAAGAAAGGGCCAAGGATTGCTATACGTGAGCAAGATGTTGAATTGCCGAGGGACGCAAATGTACGGGCTTGTGAGTGGCCATCCGATGATTTTATGGTTGAAGCAGGCTTCAAAGAGGAATTTGACGCGTATGTGCGTAATGCCGAGCTGGAGGACTTCTTACGAGATAAGTGTCCTCAGTATTATCAATTGACTGATTCCTTTGTGCGGAGGTTCGAATATATCTCTGCGCGTAATTCTCCTAGTGTCATGTTTGATATTTATGATACATCTTATACCATGGATTTAGAGGATTTCACAACTGCTTGCAAACTCCCGCAGTGGGGTAATATTAATGATCCTCACAAATCTGAATTTAGAGATTTTCTTGCGAGTATTACTGTGGGAGAATCTAGGGACATAACACAAGCTACCATAGGGAGCATTCATCTTCCTGCTATACATTATTTTGCTCTCTTTATTGGTAGATGCATTAACGGTAAGGACGAAGCATGTCATATGTGTGTCCCTGATCTTTGTGTCCTCAAGAGTGTTGTGTCAGGTTATAAAGTTTATAACTTGGGGGCAATAGTTTCACGTAGGTTGCAGAATAATAGTAGAAGGGGGGATTTATTTGGAGGAATTTATGCAACCCGTGTGGCTAATTTTCTTAATATAGCCCCACGAGAGGGGGATATGATTATACCTCCTGTTTATTTGGATAAAGAAGCTATGTTCGATCATCATTTTCTTGAGAGGAATGAACAATTCCTCCATTATCGACTAATCTATGACAGACACAACATCGTCCTTGTTACTCTTCCTGCTCCCTACCTTTTTGATTATCAGGCAAAAGGAAGATATGTTGTCACCAGGGAAGAAGCAACTGAATATGAGAGGGGAATGGAGGCAGCTCGCCAACACGCTGCTCCTCAGGAGGCTGTTGCCTCTGCATCTCAGTACAACCCCAGTTTCACTTATGGATATCATCTAGGCGGTCATTGGTATTAAACCAACTTAGGCCAAAAGCCTAAGCTTGGGGGAGTACGTATTTCTCACCGACTTTACATTCATGTTCACACACTAGTCGTCAGTGCTCATACTCTTTCATTGTATTGTCCATGCTAGTTTAAATTTCTTTTTCTAGTTTCCTTCTTGTGTGTTTGATAAACTTTAGAAAAAACCAAAAAAAATTAGTTAGTTTAATTTCCATGCTTGTAGTAGAAATTAAAATGAAAACCCAAAAAGATTTCTAGTTCTTCTTCTTACTTGTTGGGAGCTTTCCCGTGCAAATAGTTTTATTTTCTTTTATTTCCTTTGGGGGTCGAGAAGACCATATTGAAAATGCTTAGTGGCTCTTATATGCATGATTGTTTATTTAACTTAGAGCCCATATTACTTGTCTTCTCTCTTGAGTTGAATGCTTGCAGATTCTCGCTTAGTCCAATGCACGTGCACTCTTATTATTATATACATCGTCGGTCGTGCGAGTGAAAGGCAATAATGACGATATATGATGGACTTATTGGGATGAGAAAAGCTGGTATGAACTTGACCTCTCTTGTTTTTGTAAATATGATGATTCATCATTCCTGAGTCAGCTATTATGAAGTAAACATATTCGCAATGACATCTAGAGATTATAGTTGCTTGTGCCATGCTTGATTAGCTATGAGTTATAATGGTTTACCTTGCGTGCCAACATGCTATTAGAATGATTATGATGTGATATGGTGGGATGGTATCCTCCTTTGAATGAATTGAGTGACTCGACCTGGCACATGTTCACGCATGTAGTTGAATCAAATTAACATAGCCTTCACGATATTTATGTTCATGGTGGATTATATCCTACTCATGCTTGTACTTGGTGTAAATTAATTTTAATGCATGTTTACGACTGTTGTCGCTCTCTCAGTTGGTCGCTTCCCAGTCTTTTGCTAGCCTTCACCTGTACTAAGCGGGAATACTGCTTGTGCATCCAAACTCCTTAAACCCCAAAGTTGTTCCATATGAGTCCACTATACCTTCCTATATGCGGTATTTACCTGCCGTTCCAAGTAAATTTGTATGTGCCAAACTCTAAACCTTCAAATGAAATTCTGTTTTGTATGCTCGAGCAGCTCATGTTACAACTAGGGCTGCCTATATCTTCCATGCTAGGTGGGTTATTCTCATGAGGAGTGGACTCCGCTCCTCATTCACGAGAAAGGGCCGGTAACCGGGATGCCCAGTCCCATGATCCAAAAAGATCAAAACAAATCAAAATAATTAAACAAAACTCCCCCAGGGCTGTTGTTTGTTGGAGGCACTCATTGTTTCGAGCAAGCCATGGATTGATGCTTGTTGGTGGTTGGGGGAGTATAAACCTTTACCATTCTGTTTGGGAACTGCCTATAATGCATGTAGTATGGAAGATACAGCCATCTCATAGTTGTTGCGTTGACAACAAAAGTATGCCGCTCAAAATGTTATTCAATCTCTATTTCAAAATCGAGCTCTGGCACCTGTACAAATCCATGCTTCCCTCTGCGAAGGGCCTATCTATTTACTTTTATGTTGAGTCATCACCCTTCTTATTAAAAGCACCCGCTGGAGAGCACACTGTCATTTGCATTCATTACTATTGGTTTATATTGGGTATGACTTGACTGGATCTCTTTTACCATGACTTACAATGTTTAGTCAGTCCTTGATCTTTAAAGGTGCTCTGCATTTATGTTTTGCGGTCTCAGAAAGGGCTAGCGAGATACCATTTTGTTATATCATGTTATGAGTATTTTGAGAAAGTGTTGTCATCCGAGTTTTATTATTATGGCTCGCTATCTGATTATGCTATTGATATGAGTAATTGTGAGAGCTAAGTGTTATTGTGAGTATGGTTAGTTCATAATATTTGCGGAAACTTGAATGTTGGCTTTTCATGTTTACAACAACAAGAGCAAATAGAGTTTGTAAAAGTTTTTCTTTATCACTTTCAGTTTATCAACTGCATTGCTTGAGGACAAGCAAAGGTTTAAGCTTGGGGGAGTTGATACGTCTCCAACGTATCTACTTTTACAAACACTTTTGCCCTTGTTTTGGACTCTAACTTGCATGATTTGAATGAAACTAACCCGGACTGACGCTGTTTTCAGCAGAACTGCCATGATGTTGTTTTATGTGTATAAAATAAAAGTTCTCGGGAATGTCCTGGAAATCCACGGAGGCACTTTTTGGAATTAATAAGAATTTTTGGCGAAAGAATCAAGACCAGGGGGCCCACAGGCTGTCCACGAGACAGGGGGGCGCCCCCCTAGGGCGCGGCCTCCTATCTTGTGGGCCCCCTGGACCTCCACCGACCTCAACTCCAACTCCATATATTCACGTTCGGGGAGAAAAAAATCAGAGAGAAAGTTTCATCGCATTTTACGATACGGAGCCAGCGCCAAGCCCTAATCTCTCTCGAGAGGGCTAATCTGGAGTCCGTTCGGGGCTCCGGAGAGGGGGATTCGTTGCCGTCGTCATCATCAACCATCCTCCATCACCAATTTCATGATGCTCACCGCCGTGCGTGAGTAATTCCATTGTAGGCTTGCTGGACAGTGATGGGTTGGATGAGATTTACCATGTAATCAAGTTAGTTTTGTTAGGGTTTGATCCCTAGTATCCACTATGTTCTGAGATTGATGTTGCTATGACTTTGCTGTGCTTAATGCTTGTCACTAGGGCCCGAGTGCCATGATTTCAGATCTGAACCTATTATGTTTTCATGAATATATGTGTGTTCTTGATCCTATCTTGCAAGTCTATAGTCACCTATTATGTGTTATGATCCGACAACCCCGAAGTGACAATAATTGGGATACTTCTCGGTGATGACCGTAGTTTGAGGAGTTCATGTATTCACTATGTGCTAATGCTTTGTTCCGGTTCTCTATTAAAAGGAGGCCTTAATGTCCCTTAGTTTCCGCTAGGACCCCGCTTCCACGGGAGGGTAGGACAAAAGATGTCATGCAAGTTCTTTTCCATAAGCATGTATGACTATTTACGGAATACATGCCTACATTACATTGATGAATTGGAGCTAGTTCTATGTCACCCTATGTTATAGCTATTACATGAGGAATTGCATCCGACATAATTATCCATCACTGATCCATTGCCTACGAGATTTTCATATATTGTTCTTCGCTTATTTACTTTTCCGTTGCTGCTGTTACAACTACTACAAAAACCCAAAAACATTTATCTTTACTTTTGCTATTGTTACCTTTATTATCATACCACTTTTGCTATTAAATACTTTGCTGCAGATACTAAGTTATCCAGGTGTGGTTGAATTGACAACTCAACTGCTAATACTCAAGAATATTCTTTGGCTCCCCTTGTGTCGAATCAATAAATTTGGGTTGAATACTTTACCCTCGAAAGCTGTTGTGATCCCCTACACTTGTGGGTTATCATGGAGCATATGAGATTTTCCAAGAGCTGAAAATGGTTTTCCAAGCTCATGCCTGGGTCGAGAGATATGAAGTCTCCGACAAGTTCTATAGTTGTAAGATGGAGGAGAATGGTTCTGTCAGCGTGCACATACTCAAAATGTTTGGGTTGCACAACCGCTTGTCTCAGCTAGGAGATAATCTCCCGGATGATGCGGTCGTCGACAGAATCCTCCAGTCGCTTCCACCTAGCTACAAGAGCTTTGTGATGAATTTCAATATGCAGGGGATGGTGAAAACCATTCCTGAGGTATATTCAATGCTGAAATCAGCGGAGGTGGAGATCAAAAAGGAACATCAAGTGTTGATGGTCAATAAAACCACTAGTTTCAAGAAAGGCAAGGGTAAGAAGAACTTCAAGAAGGACGACAAGGGAGTTGAAGTGCCCGTTAAGCCAGTTGTCGGGAAGAATCCAAAGCATGGACCCAAACCGGAGACTGAGTGCTTTTATTGCAAGGGAAATGGACACTGGAAGCGGAACTGCCCCAAGTACTTAGCGGACAAGAAGGCCGGCAACACCAAAGGTATATGTGATATACATGTTATTGATGTGTACCTTACCAGTACTTGTAGTAGCTCCTGGGTATTTGATACCAGTACGGTTGCTCATATTTGTAACTCAAAACAGGAGCAGTGGAATAAGCGGAGAGTAGCGAAGGACGAGGTGACGATGCGCGTCGGGAATGGTTCCAAGGTCGATGTGATCGCCGTCGGCACGCTACCTCTACATTTACCTACGGGATTAGTTTTAAACCTCAATAATTGTTATTTAGTGCCAGCTTTGAGCATGAACATTGTATCTGGATCTCGTTTAATACAAGATGGCTACTCATTTAAATCTGAGAATAATGGTTGTTCTATTTATACGAGAGATATGTTTTATGGTCATGCCCCGCTGGTCAATGGTTTATTCTTAATGAATCTCGAACATGATGTTACACATATTCATAGTGTGAATACCAAAAGATGTAAGGTTGATAATGATAGTACCACATACTTGTGGCACTGCTGCCTTGGTCACATTGATGTCAAATGCATGAGGAAGCTCCATGCAGATGGACTTTTGGAGTCTCTTGATTACGAATCATTTGACACATGCGAACCATGCCTCATGGGCAAAATGACCAAGACTCCGTTCTCCAGAACAATGGAGCGAGCAACAAACTTATTGGAAATCATACATACTGATGTGTGTGGTCCAATGAGCGTTGAGGCTCGCGCAGGCTATCGTTATGTTCTCACCCTCACTGATGACTTAAGTAGATGTGGGTATGTCTACTTGATGAAACACAAGTCTGAGACCTTTGAAAAGTTCAAGGAATTTCAGAATGAGGTAGAGAATCAACATGACAGAAAAATAAAATTCTTACGATCAGATTGTGGGGCAGAATATTTGAGTCATGAATTTGGTACGCAGATAAGGAAATGTGGAATTGTTTCACAACTCACGCCGCCTGGAACACCTCAGCGTAACGGTGTGTCCGAACGTCGTAATCGCACTCTATTGGATATGGTGCGATCTATGATGTCTCTTACCGATTTACCGCTATCATTTTGGGGATACGCTCTAGAGACAACTACATTCACTTTAAACAGGGCACCGTCTAAATCCGTTGAGATGACACCGTATGAATTATGGTTTGGGAAGAAACCTAAGCTGTCGTTTCTAAAAGTTTGGGGATGTGATGCTTATGTCAAGAAACTTCAACCTGAAAAGCTCGAACCTAAGTCGGAAAAATGCGTCTTCATAGGATACCCTAAGGAAACCATTGGGTATACCTTCTACCTCAGATCCAAAGGCAAGATCTTTGTTGCCAAGAATGGGTCCTTTCTGGAGAAAGAGTTTCTCTCGAAAGAAGTAAGTGGGAGGAAAGTAGAACTTGATGAAGCACTGATATGTCTCCAACGTATCTATAATTTTTGATTGTTCCATGCTATTATATTACCCCTTTTGGATGTTTATGGGCTTTATTTTACACATTTATATCATTTTGGGACTAACCTACTAACCGGAGGCCCAGCCCATATTGCTGTTTTTTTTGCCTATTTCAGTATTTCGAAGAAAAGGAATATCAAACGGAGTCCAAACGGAATGAAACCTTTGGGAGCGTGATTTTTGGAACGAACGTGATCCAGAGAGCTTGGAGTGCAAGTCAAGAAGCAGCCGAGGGCTCCACGAGATAGGAGGCCGCGCCCCCCTGTAGGGTGTGCCCCCTATCTTGTGGGCCCCTCGGGCGGCCACCGACGTACTTCTTCCTCCTATATATACCTACGTACCCCGAAAGCATCCAGGGGCACCACGAAACACAATTTCCACCGCCGTAACCTTCTGTATCCGCGAGATCCCATCTTGGAGCCTTCACCGGCACTCTGCCGGAGGGGGAATCAACCACGGAGGGCCTCTACATCAACATCCTTGCCCCTCCGATGAGTTGTGAGTAGTTTACCACAGACCTACGGGTCCATAGTTATTAGCTAGATGGCTTCTTCTCTCTTTTTGGATCTCAATACAATGTTCTCCCCCTCTCTTGTGGAGATCTATTCGATGTAAACTCTTTTTGCAGTGTGTTTGTCGAGATCCGATGAATTGTGGGTTTATGATCAAGTTTATCTATGAATAATATTTGAATCTTCTCTGAATTCTTTTGTGTATGATTGAGTTATCTTTGCAAGTCTCTTCGAATTATCAGTTTGGTTTGGCCTACTAGATTGATCTTTCTTGCCATGGGAGAAGTGCTTAGCTTTGGGTTCAATCTTGCGGTGTCCTTACCCAGTGACAGAAAGGGTTGCAAGCCACGTATTGTATTGTTGCCATCGAGGATAACAAGATGGGGTTTATATCATATTGCTTGAGTTTATCCCTCTACATCATGTCATCTTGCTTAATGCGTTACTCTGTTCTTATGAACTTAATACTCTAGATGCAGGCAGGAGTCGGTCGATGTGTGGAGTAATAGTAGTAGATGCAGGCAGGAGTCGGTCTACTTGTTATGGACGTGATGCCTATATACATGATCATGCCTAGATAATCTCATAACTATGCGCTTTTCTATCAATTGCTCGACAGTAATTTGTTCACCCACCGTAATACTTATGCTATCTTGAGAGAAGCCACTAGTGAAACCTATGGCCCCCCGCTCTATCTCTTATCATATTTGCTTTCAATCTACTTTTATTTGCATCTTTACTTTTTGCATCTATATTATAAAATACCAAAAATATATTTATCTTATCATACTATCTTTATTAGATCTCACTTTCGCAAGTGGCCGTGAAGGGATTGACAACCCCTTTATTGTGTTGGTTGCGAGTTCTCAATTTGTTTGTGTAGGTGTGTGGGACTTTTGAGGAGCCTCCTACTGGATTGGTACCTTGGTTCTCAAAACCGAGGGAAATACTTATGCTACACTTGCTGCATCACCCTCTCCTCTTCGAGGAAAACCAACGCAAGCTCAAGACGTAGCAAGAAGGATTTCTGGCGCCGTTGCCGGGGAGGTCTTCGCTCAAGTCAAGACATACCAAGTACCCATCACAAACCCATCTCCCTCGCATTTACATTATTTGGCATTTGCCTCTCGTTTTCCTCTCCCCCCACTTCACCCTTGCCATTTTATTCGCCCTCTCTTTCCCAATCTCTTCCTCTCTTTTTCGCTTCCCGTTTTTCTGTTTGCTTGTGTGTTGGATTACTTGTTGCCATGGCGCAAGATAATACCAAATTGTGTGATTTCTCGAATACCAATAATAATGATTTCCTTAGTACTCCGATTGCTCCTCTTAATGATGTTGAGTCTTGTGAAATAAATACCGCTTTGCTGAATCTTGTTATGAAAGATCAATTCGCCGGCCTTCCTAGTGAAGATGCCGCTACTCATTTAAACAATTTTGTTGATTTGTGTGATATGCAAAAGAAGAAAGATACCGATAACAATATTGTCAAATTGAAGTTATTTCTGTTTTCGCTTAGAGATCGTGCTAATGTTTGGTTTCCGTCTTTGCCTAAAAATAGTATTGATTCTTGGAACAAGTGCAAAGATGCTTTTATCTCTAAGCACTACAAAAAAATACACTTCCATGATGATACGTGTTTGTCATAGTAGGTCGCGTTTTTTGTCATGCATGTACATCCATGACAAATTTATGACAGAATCAAGATAGTCATACCTGTGCTGTCGTAGAAGTGTTCCATGACATTACCAAAATTATCATCACGGAAGTGTCCACTTCCATGATGATAAATTGCGCATCATAGAAGTGCTTTCGTCAAGGGTGACTGACACGTGGCATCCACCGTAACGGAACACCGTTAAGCTATCGGGTCAGGTTTTGGATCCGATAACCCGTTAACAGCCCCGACCAATGGGGATTTTCCACATGTAAAATCATCATTGGCTGGAGGAAACACATGTTGGCTCACCATTGGGAGAGATGTCATCCACTCATTGGACGGAAGACGCCTATGGTACGCCGACACGTGGCACGACCCAACAGAGGCACATTCCTGTGAAAAGGCCGGCCCAGTAAAAATTAGCAGGCCAGCCCATATAAGGCCTACTTGTGTCAGGTCCATTTAAGCCCACGACCCATACGAGATGACCAATTCGGCCCGTCAACGACCCGTTAAAGATTTGACACTATTGCAGTGCATCGTCAGTTCGAGCCCGTTAACAGCCCGCTATATATCTGGGCTCAATATCGGCCCGATGAGATTTCGGCCTGTTAACGGCCCGTTTAATGGATGGGCTAATTTTTAGGATGTACATCTTTCGTCCTTTTAGCGACCCATTTAAATGTTGGGCTAGTTTCCGGCCTGGTGTGTCTTTTAGCCTGTTGACGGCCCATAAATCTGATGGGCCATTTGTTGTCGGACCTGAGTTTCGGCCTTTTAGCGGCCCATTTAAGTGTTGGGCCAATTTTCCGGCCCGGTGTCACTTTCAGCTTGTTGACGGACAATAAATCAGTTGGGCCATTTTTAGTCGGACCTGAGTTTTGGCCTTTTAGCGACCCATTTAAGTGTTGGGCCAATTCCCAGCCCTGTGTGACTTTCGGCCTGTTAACAGACCATAAATGAGTTGGGCCATTTGTAGTTGGACCTTAGTTTTGGCCCTTTAACGACCCATGCCCTTCATGGTCCAATACCAGCCCGGTTTCTCTTTCGGCCTGCTAAAGGCCCACAACACAGTTGGGCCATTTACAATACGACCTGACTTTCGGCCTCTTAGCGGCCCATGGTCTTCATGGTCCAGTACAAGCCCGCTGTCTCTTTCGGCCTGCTAAAGGCCTACAGTATAGTTGGGCCATATGTAGCCCAAACTTAGTAACGGCCTGTTAACGGCCCGTGAAATAAACTGGGGCCACCTGTTTCCTGCTTCGATGTCGGCCTATTAACGACCCGGGAGTTAAGAGGGCCGACCATTAACTTTCGGCCTAGTAACGGCCCATTAACTTAATGGGCCCACTAAAGTTCGTACATGTCTTTAGGCCAAATTAGATAATTTGAGCCCATTACGACGAGCAATTATGCACAGGACCAAAACCGATCACGCAAAGGTACGGCATATAGGGAATAACGTTGCACATCCAGCATATATTACAAGAAATTACATCCACTGGGCAATCAAAGATTGATGCCAGTGCAAATAAATGAGCAGAACCTAACCATCTACAACGTCACAATCTGCAACCTCAGCACAAATGACGCCCATAAGCATGTGGGCAAGTTCTTTCTGCTTTGCTACACTGTCTCTGAAAACATTGATCAGTTGTTGTGTCGCACGACTCTGCACCTCTGATTCATAAACCATTTCCACCATTGCTTCAACCATTAATTGGTTCACAAACATACATTTATTCCGTTGCATTCGAGACAGAGGATACTGAACAGATTCAGATGGCGATTTTGGCAGGCTTGTATTATTGATAGTGGAGAGTGTCTCGACCACTGCATCATAACATAAATTAGGACGGGAACCAAACAGATTAATCATGAGTTATTGCCATATTACCTAGCCTAGATTTTCTGGAAAGAAACAATGGGGTTGCCTTGCTGTTTTCAGAGTTTGTCTTCTTATCTTCAGCAGCCTGCACAAAATTAACACACTAGCATTGCTATCATTGGCCAAGTCAGATAATAGGAAAGCAACATTGACACAACGAATGTTTGGGCAAGTAGCCTACACCAAATTAACACAATATGGCACAGCTATCATCAGCCAGGTAAGGTAGTACGAAAGCTACATTGACACAATGAATGAATGGGCAACCAGAGAAGCACTACAATTCAGTAATGTGCGTGATATGAGATAGTACATTCATGCAGCTCAGCATGCAAAACTACCAGGCAGTTTTCCTTACAAAAATCAACATTGGCGCCTTTAACATTTTGCTACAACTAATTTTAGATCAGATAAAGGTTAGATTCACGCCGATTAACAAAATAAATATTGATGTAAAAATATAGTGATATACAACAGGTACTTACATCAGCATTGGAGCACAGAGAATTCCCACAAGATATTTTCCTCGAATATGATCCCAATGGAGGACGTCTTCTATCGTTTAACCTTATTTTCTAAAAGATATATGGGTAAGAAACATGTAGAAAATATGATCAGAATGCTATAAAATTTCATGATGCGAGGATACACACACGCTTCTTAGAATGGAGTTGACATTCTTTTGCTGGACTAGAGCAGACTAGTTCTTTGGCCACTGGAATCTGCTTATTATCAGTGGGAGTTGGGTTTCTCTGTGCTGGAGCAGTATCTATGAAAAATGGAGTTGGTTTATTATCTCCTGGCGTTTGGGTCTTTTGCAAAGACCTGGTTTGTAACCCTTCAGATTCTAACAGAGCCGTCTTCCCCTTGCATGCCTTATATAGAAGAATGGTGATTCAGTTATAAAACATGCTACAGCAGAGATGGAATAGGTACTGAAGAATAGAAAGGCATGCCATATTGACATGTATTCCCTCCATCCGGAAATAAATGGACGGGTCTAGGCGTATTTCAGTTCTAGATACATCCAGTTTTATCCATTTTTGCGACATTTAATCCGGATGGAGGGAGTATGATGTAAGAGCTAGGGATACGACGGGACAACACAGTAAAAAAACACTGAAAAACCCACTGCAGAACCAAAGTATTCAAACCCACTGATATGAGAGAGTACACTCATGCAGCTGAGGATGCAAAACTACCAGGCAGTTTTCCTTACAAAAATCAACATTGTGGCCTTTAATCATACATTTTGCTACAACTAAATTTAGATCAGATAAAGGTTGGATTCACGCCGATTAACAAAATACATGCTGATGTAAAAATATAGTGATATACAACAGGTACTTACATCTACATTGGAGCACAGAGAATTCCTGCAAGAATCTTCCCTCATAAACGATACCATTGCAGAAATTCTTCTATCTGTTAAGCTTATTTTCTAAAAGAGAGATGGGTAAGAAACATGTAGAAAATATGATCAACATGCTATAAAATTTCATGATGCGAGGATACGCACACACTTCTTAGAATTGAGTTGACATATTTTTGCTCGACTGGAGCGGACTAGTTCTTTGGCCACTGGAATCTGCTTATTATCAGTAGGAGTTGGGTTTCTCTGTGCTGGAGCAGTATCTATAAAAACTGGAGTTGGTTTATTATCTCCTGGCGTTTGGATCTTTTGCAAAGGCCTTGTTTGTAACCCTTCAGATTCTAACATAGTCGTCTTCCCCTTGCATGCCTTGTATAGAAGAATGGTACTTTAATTATAAAACATGCTGAAAGATCGTGGATGTCGCCTAGAGGGGGAGTGAATAGGCGTTTTAAAATAATTACGGTTTAGGCTTGAACAAATGCGGAATAAACCTAGCGGTTAATTTGTCAAGCACAAAACCTAAAACAACTAGGCTCACCTATGTGCACCAACAACTTATGCTAAGCAATATAAGCAACTATGTGATAGCAAGATATATGACAAAGAACAATATGGCTATCACAAAGTAAAGTGCATAAGTAAAGGGCTCGGGTAAGAGATAACCGAGGCACGCGGAGACGATGATGTATCCCGAAGTTCACACCCTTGCGGATGCTAATCTCCTTTTGGAGCGGTGTGGAGGCACAATGCTCCCCAAGAAGCCACTAGGGCCACCGTAATCTCCTCACGCCCTTGCACAATGCAAGATGTCGTGAATCCACTAAGGGACCCTTGAGGGCGATCACCGAACCCGTACAAATGGCGACCCTTGGGGGTGGTCACCGAACCCGTACACTTTGGCAACCCTTGGGGGAGGTCACCGATACCCGTCAAAATGCTCGGGGCGATCTCCACAACCTACTTGGAGACCCCGATGCTTGCCCGGAGCTTTACACCACAATGCTTGAGCTCCGAACACCACCAACCGACTAGGGCGCCCAAGCACCCAAGATGAACAAGCTCAAGGGCACCAAGCACCCAACAGTAATAAGCTTCTCAACTTGTAACTTCCACGTATCACGTGGATAACTCAAACCAATGCACCAAATGCAATGGCAAGGGCACACGGAGTGCCCAAGTCCTTCTCTCCCAAATCCCACCAAAGCAACTAATGCTAGGGAAGAAAATGGAGGAAGAATGAAAGAAGAACACGAAGAACTCCAAGATCTAGATCCAAGGGGTTCCCCTCACTTAGAGGAGAAAGTGATTGGTGGAAACGTGGATCTAGATCTCCTCTCTCTTTTCCCTCAAAAACTAGCAAGAATCCATGGAAGGATTGAGAGTTAGCAAGCTCGGAGAATGTCAACAATGGGGGAAGAACACGAGCTCAAAGGGATAATGTTCAATGGGGAAGAAGACCCCCTTTTATAGGAGGGGGAAAATCCAACCGTTACCCCACTGAACATCCTCGCACAGAGCGGTACTACCGCTAGGGAAGGGCGGTACTACCGCTCAACCCAGCGGTACTGCCGCGCTGCCAGGGTCCTGACCCCAGGGCGGTACTACCGCTAGGGAAGAGCGGTAATACCGCTTAGGGCGGTACTACCGCTCCTACTACCTCCCTTAGTGCCGCAAAACCCGACACGAAAAAATTCGTTCGAGAATCAAGGCGGAAGTAGCCCAGACACACAACGGTACTACGGCCGAAAATCCCAAGCGGTACTACTGTTCGAAGAGCGGTACTACCGCTTGGAGCGGTACTACCGCTCTGAGAGCGGTATTGACGCTAGGGAGCTTCGGCCATACTACCGCTGTGGTCGCGGTACTACCGCTGGGGCTAACCTTATGCCTCAACCACGAAACAAAGAATACTCCAGGGAAACCAGAACTGCCATAACTTCTGCAAATGAGCTCCAAATTGAGCAAACTCAAGCTTGTTTGAAACAAGACAACGAGTAGCATCAAAACAGCAACACCTCCAACAGAGAAGAACCGGCATACCCTCCAACATCGAAAACATCATAGAAGAAGCAAGTGAACTCCGTTTTCGATGAACTCGAGCTTGTCATAAAAATGACCATAAGCTCCAAAACTCACAAGGAGAAGAACCAAACAAGAACCAATAAATATGATGCAAGGATGAAATGGTTTGAGCTCTCTACTAATGATACGATCAAGCAACTCATCGAGAGCCCCCCTTGATAGTACGGCAATCGATCCTATAACCCAGTCTCCCACCGTGAGACCGGTAAAATAGAAAACCTATCAAGGGCAAACCTTTGCCTTGCATATGATCCACTTGAGCTAGATGATGACGATCTTCTCCTCCTCAAGATGGACCACCTTTCTTGATTGCGTTGGCTCGATGAAGACTAGTAGATTGCTCCCCCATACTCCACTATGGGTGAGCCACTCTTATGCACATCTTCACACGTCCATTATCGCTACAATGGACGGCAAGCTTCAAGCATATGATCTCTTCATGATGATCCTACTTGAACTTGCACACCGCAACCTAACCCCACAAAGAACTCTCACGAAGACCATGGGTTAGTACACAAAGCATAATTGACCATGCTTACCATACCATGGGATTGCTTGATCCCTCTCAGTACATCTTCTATGCTTTGTGTGTTGATCGACTTGATTCATTCTTTGACTTAGTCTTGATCAACCTTGAATCGTTCCAACTCTCTTCATTTGGATGATGTCTTGAAGGTAGACATGAATGATCACACAATCTTCTTCTTCAAGACATGCTTGCAATAAGCTCAACACTCACATGACCAATCTTTGGATAATTCCTTAATAGCACCTTGGTCAACTCATAAACTCCTTGAAACCAACACATGGACTTCAAGAAAAGCCTATGGACAAAACCTTCAAATATAACTCAAGGCAACCATTAGTCCATAGAGATTGTCATCAGTTACCAAAACCAAACATGGGGGCACCGCATGTTCTTTCACATGCGACAACAGAGAGATGGAATAGGTATTGAAGAATAGAAAGGCATGACATATTGACATGTATTCCCTCCATCCAGAAAAAAATGGATGGGTCTAGGCGTATTTTAGTTCTAGATACATCCTTTTTTTATCCATTTCGGCAACATGTAATCCGGGCGGAGGGAGTATGGTGTAAGAGCTAGGGATACGACAGGACAACACAGCAAAAAAACTAGTTGAATGTAAAACTATATGCTAGCGGAATACGTACAGAAATAACCAAGGCAACATACACGTGTATGTTTGGGAAAATAAGATGGCATTGCAACAGAGCACTAGAACAACACTTCAATGTAAAAAAACATGGTATGATAGACATATCAAGTACATACTGATGAATAACAATGCATAAGATATTCAGAAGCATGATGTCCAAATTAAGCAGATGGCATTGCGATAGAGTAGAATGACAGTACTTGAATTTGAAAACATGTTATCATGAATGGAATAGGTACTGAAAAACAGGAAGGCATGACATATTTACATGCATGATCAGCATGCTAAGCACATGGCATTGCAACAGAGTAGATACACTCCAGGACATTATATGCATGTTGTACCCATATCACATGCCAAGTTAGAGCAAGGACCTTGTGGGGTGAAGAGGATTCATCATCTTTCTGCAAGTCTTCTGAAGAACTGCCTTTACATGTTCCATCATATTGGGTATCATTAACATCAAGTTTATTGGCCTTTACATTGCTCCGTGAGGTTCTTGTGGATATATCAGTGTGTGCAATTATGTCTGACATGCATGGAAGATAACTAGTAGTTAGATTTATGTAAATGAGTGCCTGTAGGAGACAACATAAATAGTAGGACAGGGGTTAACTAGCAGCAACAGGTCTCATAAACTAAAGGGAGAACACAGATGAAAGCTATAGAATATGTATCATTTGTACTCGAGATTAACTAGATGGCACACAAAAGTATTAAAGAACAACATAGGTAATACTAGAAGTGGTATAATACTATAATCACCAGCCTGTGGGATAGCATTGGCTGATGGATGATAACTATGGAACAACGTTACCTAAAGAACAAGTATCTTAGCTGAACTATGGAACAACGTGAACTCCTGAACAAGACCCGTAAGAGATCAGCATGACTATACAGTGAAATGTGATGATCTATTTTCCGTGCTTAGATGAATAACAAAGCCATAAATGTTGCGCACAAGTAAGACGAGGGTACAACCTATCTGGCTGCCATCCATAGGAGTGAGCATCATGTGCTGACTTGTCGATGGCCCTGCAGTTGTTGTGGCTGTCCATGTCGGGCACGCGCATTCGATGCAGGGAACTGTTGAGTGGGGACTGTAGATCCCTTCTGGTGTATGCTTCCCTTGTTGGAGCAACTGCGGTGAGTCGGAAGACGGTGTGTCTGAAGATGCAGATAACGCATAAAGTTAAGAACGACATATCTCTTTGATCCGAAGAAATACACTAAGAGATCAACAGCAAGGTACGAGAGTGGTCACACGTTTGTTGACTGAAGACTAAATTGGGGTCACACAATTTTATTTTATTTTGGTACTGTCTGATCTACGCCGGATGGCTTGATGGCCGTCTTGTGCCTCCCGGCTGACACTATTCGGAATCTTCCCCGAAGAGCCAGCGACCAACGGCAGAGCAGCCTGCCTCCACCGTTCGTGGCCCTGTCCAAAACCCCGCTCCCCGCCCCACCACACTGCCGTGGTTGCGCCGCCCCCGGGCCAATCCACAAAGACTCCCCGTCATCCAGATCCGGCAGCGGCAGTACCTTCAACCCACGCAACTCTAAAAGATAGCCATCTAAGCGCTGCTTCCACGGCGAACTTGCGGCCCTGCACCCTTATGTTAGACACCAGCCAACCGGCAGCCTAGGAGCTCCGCCGCCTCGAGGGGTGCTGCTTCCCATTGGGAATTGATTGGCCAGAATAAAAATTCAGACAACTGACGCCTAAATAAAGTGATTTCAGATGAGGGTGCGACCTATCTGGCGGCATGGTGAAGTAGGCAGGTCCAGCTGTCGAGTCGGTGAGGCTGGCATGGTTGCGGTGGTGACCGGCGGCAGGGAAAGAGCAATGTCGCGATGGTCGACGGCTATGCGGAAGCAGCGCCAGGACTCTGGACGGATCCGAAGTTGGAGCCGCTCCGGCGCCTTGAACAACGGCGGGGGTGAATCGGCTCCGGTACGGTTCATGCGGCCGTCGACGAAGCAGCACCAGCAGCACGGAGTAAGAGGCACACGACCGAGTGCACGACGGCAATTGGACAGCGTCTCCGGCATTAGGGAGGAGGGCGGATGTGAAATTGGTGCGGTGGGGGCGCCATGGAGGTGGGGCTGAGGTTTCGCGGCTCGGGAGAAGGGAGCTTCCCGGGGAGAAGGTGATTTGGCGCCCATGAGGTATGAATGGGGGCGGGCGGGGGGGGGGGGGGGGGGGGAATTGGGAGGGGAGTGGAACCATGTCTTACGGACGCATTTGTCTGAAATGTGAGGGGGAGTTATAGTTCTACCCTTGCCTGTAGGCTTCTCAGCTTGGGTCTGTGTACTGAGGGTCGGGGATAGTAGAGTAACTTTGCTTCTCCCCAAATAGTGGGCGGGAGCGATTTCGGGCGAGGAGGGTGAGGGAGTCCTGGATTAGGGGGTGTCCGGATAGCCGGACTACCATCATCGGCCGGACTATCATCATCGACCGGACTCCAAGACTATGAAGATACAAGATTGAAGACTTCGTCCCGTGTCCGGATGGGACTTTCCTTGGCGTGGAAGGAAAGCTTGGCGATACGGATATGTAGATCTCCTACCATTGTAACCGATTCTATGTAACCCTAGCCCTCTCCGGTGTCTATATAAACCGGATGGCTTTAGTCCGTAGGACAACAACATCAACCCTTACAATCATACCATAGGCTAACTTCTAGGGTTTAGCCTCCTTGATCTCGTGGTAGATCCACTCTCGTAAACGTCCACAATATCAATATCAATCAAGCAGGACGTAGGGTTTTACCTCCATCAAGAGGGCCCGAACCTGGGTAAAACATCGTGTCCCTTGTCTCCTGTTACCATCCGCCTAGACGCACAGTTCGGGACCCCCTACCCGAGATCCGCCGGTTTTGACACCGACATTGGTGCTTTCATTGAGAGCTCCTCTGTGTCGTCATCGATAGGCTTGATGGCCTCTTCAATCAACAACGACGCGGTCCTAGGTGAGACTTTTTTCCCCGGACAGATCTTCGTATTCGGCGGATTCGCATTGCGGGCCAACTCACTTGGCCATCTGGAGCAGATCGAAAGCTGCGCCCCTGGCCGTCAGGTCCGGTTTGGAAGCCTAAACTTCACGGCCGATATCCGCGGGGACTTGATCTTCGATGGATCCGAGCCACAGCCGAGCGTGCCGCACTGTCGCGATGGGCACGACCTAACTCTGCCGCCGGATAGTACCTTGGAGGCCGCACACGAATCCGCTCCGGCCAGTAGTCCGGAGCCGATCGCGCAGATCGAGGACGGGTGGCTGGACACCGCCTCGGGAGCTGCAACTTCCACGGCGATGGAGCCGAACACTGACCTTGTCCCGCATAAAGCTCATGACTCCGAGGTGCCGGACTCCCTGCCGGACTCCGAACCTCCTGTGCCACTGCCAGTCGAATCCGATTGGGCGCCGATCATGGAATTCACCGCTGCGGACATCTTTCAGCACTCACCCTTCGGCGACATCTTAAATTCACTGAAGCATCTCTCGCTATCCTGAGAGCCCTGTCCGGAATACGGCCATGATGGTTGGGACGCGGACGACAAAGAAATTCAGACCCCACCCACCACCCACTTCGTAGCCACCGTCGACGATTTAACCGACGTACTAAACTACGACTCCGAAGACATCGACGGTATGGACGACGAGGACGGAGACAATCAAGAACCAGCGCCTACAGGGCACTGGAAGGCCACCTCGTCATATGATATATATATGGTGGACACCCCAAAAGGAAGCGATAACGAGGAACAACGGGATGCGGCAGAGGATAATCCCGCCGACAAACAACCAAAACAGCGACGTAGACGCCGCCCTAAGTCCCGCCTCGATCAAAGCAGCATTCCTAACGACCCAGCAATAGAGCAGGGCAATCCAGTGGACGACAAACACGCAACCAAGCAACCGTCCGAACAGGACGAGCCGGATAATCAACCCCTTCCCGGAGCAATCAACAGTCCGGACACACCACCGGAGCATAAGAATCTTCACAAAAGACTCGTCGCCACTGCAAGAAATTTGAAGAAGGAAAAACAGAAGCTCAAAACAGCGGAAGACATACTCAGAATGAAGTGGAGCAAATTACTCAAGACCACAGGCAAGTATGGCAATGGCCATCAAAAAAAGAGCTACCCGAAGCGCAAACTGCTGCCGGAATTTGACGAGGAAGAGATAGAGCCCTCAAAATCAAAAAAATAAAGAGGCCGCCTGGCCGGATAGATGGCCAGATGACAGGCCAAAAGCGGCAAACGGCGCCGCACACAAGCCGACTTATAATCCTGGGAAAATAGACGGCCCAACTAGGTCCATCTATGGGCCAAAAACGAGGGCCCCAGGAAGTAAAAAAACACTACAAGTGTTCGAAGACAACGGCACACCCAAATACAAGGGCGCCGCACACCCACTATGTTTCACCGATGAGGTGCTGGATCATGAATTTCCAGTAGGGTTCAAACCCATAAACATAGAGGCATATGACGGAACAACAGACCCTGGAGTCTGGATAGAAGACTACATACTACACATACACATGGCTAGAGGAGATGATCTCCACGCTATAAAATATCTACCCCTCAAGCTCAAAGGGCCAGCTCGGCATTGGCTCAAAAGCCTCCCAGAAAACACTGTTGGAAGTTGGGAAGAGCTTGAGGACGCGTTTAGAGCTAATTTCCAAGGGACTTATGTCCGCCCTCCGGATGCAGACGATCTAAGTCATATAACTCAACAACCCGAAGAGTCAGCGCACAAATTCTGGAACAGGTTCCTTACCAAAAAGAACCAAATAGTCGACTGTCCGGACGCGGAAGCCTTAGCAGCTTTCAAACACAACGTCCGAGACGAATGGCTCGCCAGACACCTCGGCCAAGAGAAGCCAAGAACAATGGTCGCGCTAACAAGCCTCATGACGCGCTTTTGCGCAGGAGAAGACAGCTGGCTAGCAAGATGCAGCACCAGTGACCCGAGTACATCCGAGATCAGAGATGGAAACGGAAAATCACGGCGCAGGAAAGATAAGCACCGGAATAAGGAAAACAGCCCAAAGAGCACGGCGGTCAACGTTGGATTCAAAAACTCGCAGCCAAACAATAAAACACTGCCTCTTAAGGACAACAGTGACGAGCTATCCAACTTAAACAAAATTTTGGATCGGATATGTCAAATCCACAGTACCTCCGGAAGGCCTGCAAACCATACCAACCGAAATTGTTGGGTTTTTAAACAGTCCGGCAGACTCAACGCCGAACACAAGGGGCTCGATACGCCAAGCGAAGATGATAACGAACCCCAACAGCAGAGCACCGGAAGTCAGAAGACTTTCCCACAAGAAGTCAAAATAGTAAACTCACTTCATGTGATAGTACGGAAATACAACACGGCACTCGCTAAGACAAGTGTCGCACGGTCCACCCTAGCGGAACACCGAGATTGGATGTCAAAACCAATCACTTTCGACCATCTGGATTATTCCAGAAGTATCCGGAACGCAGGATGGACTGCTCTGATATTGGATCCCATAATAGACGGACTGCGATTTACGCAAGTTCTGATGGACGGCGGCAGTGACTTAAACCTGCTATATCCGGACACAATCCGCAAGTTGGGGATAGACCCTACTACAATTCGGCATAGCCGCACTTCCTTGAAAGGAGTGGCGCCAGGCCCTTACGCCAGGTGCACAGGTTCATTATTACTAGAAGTTGTGTTCGGGTCACCTGACAACTTCCGACGAGAAAAGCTAACCTTTCATGTCACCCCATTCAAAAGTAGCCATCAAGCACTACTGGGACGTGAAGCTTTCGTCCGCTTTAACGCAATACCACACTACGCGTCTCTTACGCTTAAAATGCCCGGTCCACGTGGCATCATTTCATTAAAAGGTCGGCTAAGCCCCCGGACACGGCTGGACGGGTCCGGAATAAATAAACTAGGGGCTACCTAGCCGCACACCCCTTCACAAGGGTTTGTGTATATAAACTATAATGAGCTAGCATAGGCTTAGCTTCTTAAATTTATATTTCAATTTTTTATGTACTTTTCTGCATGATTTATTTTCAAACTAAGTTCCTCTCTTTTTACAGATGAACAACGTGCACACCCGTCCAGGATACGGCACAACGGAGACACAGGCGCAGACGTGCAGTAGGGACCCGTTGCAAGGACTCTTTTCAGACTAAGACCCTACATAAACCTTTCTTACTGTCTCTCGTTGCTATAATCCCCTGGTTTCTCATTATAACCAGAAGTGGAGACTAGCGTTTTGGCATCGGCCGTGTCAGAAGAACTTGCCCGTACCTGGACACAAGGGGCTTAGGGCATTGTTCTGCCCGCTATTGTAAAGACCGAATACCTTTGGGAGTGTTCGGCGTCTCGAGTTCGGCCTTATATGCATCAGCTCCGAATCATGTCTTTGGTCAAATGTTGGGTTTGCCCGGCTCCTGTGTTTTGCTGCCTTACGTTCCATATCATCGGCTAACGCGGCACCAGGAGAACTACTGCGATTGTGCCCCAGTTCGGCTGGGCGAGCACCTCAGTAGAGAAAGCCGAAAACTGACTGTCATGATACAGCGAGAGACTGGTCAACCACTCGATCGACCAAGGGAATGTTTAGAATTCCTCCGCTTTGACGAAGGGCCGTTTCCCGGCCAGGCACATACGCGCCCCAAATTTGGACAGCGCGGTGCCCCCAGGGGCTATATCGTAGCCCCACCCTCGAACTGCCACGGCTAAGTGAAAGTGATCAAGCATTATAATCCGGTTGCCTCGTTTGCTACGCTACCACCTCCTTTACAGGACCGAGACATCGGATTAAGTGTGAAAAAGCGCTATCTTTGTGAACACCCCCGCACCTTGTGCGTGGGGGCTGAAGCCGACGACTGCCATCTTTCAGGTTATACACACGTATACATAAACGGCCGCATAGGAGATATTTTACTACTTGAACGCACAAGTATAAAATGCGCTTACATCATAAATATTGTTTTACAACATAAAACGTTCATTTGAACGTAACATTTTTTGAGCACTGCGACTCTATTACACGAGCACCACGCAACACTTCACCAAAATAGTGCTCGGCGGGTAACCGGCTATCGTCCGAACCCGGGGTCACAACAGCGGTGGCATCCATCTCTGTCCAATGTGTCTTCACACGGGCGAGTGCCATCCGCGCACCCTCTATGCAGGCCGACCGCTTCATCGCCTTGATATGCGGCACCGCCCCAAGAAATTGCTGCAATAAGCCAAAGTAGCTCTTCGGCTTGGGCTTATCCGGCCAGACATGGGTCACGATATCCGTCATGGCAAGCCCGGACAACCTATTCAGCTCAGCCCACTCGGCCAAACGGTCGGTCAGCGGAAGTGAACGCTCTAGATTATGGAATTGAGACCAAAACAACTCTTCCGTCTTGTGATCCTTCTGGCTTCGAAAATGCACAACGGCATCCGCCGCACTCGCTGCTAAGTCCATATAAGGGTCCTCTGGACCCCACAGTTGGCCCAGCTGAGCATACTTTGGATCCGTAAACCTTCGGCGCAGCAGAAAAGTCTTGCCAGCTACAATGTGGCCTAGCGCAGCTCCTCCTTTATAGCCCGCATTGCAGAGCGGGCATCCTTGGCTTCGGCGGTGGCCTTCCCCAGGTCTTCTTGCCCCGCTAGGTGCTCCTTCCCAAGAGCCTCATTGCGGTCGGTAGCATCTTTTAACTTCACGTCCATTTCGGCCATCTCTTCCCTGCTTCGGCAGTGTGCGGCTCTTTCGGCTGCTAACTCTTCGGCCGCCCTCGAGGCCGCCGCATTACTCCTTCTGGCTTGCTCCTTGGCTTGAGCAAGTTCGGCCCGAAGGCTCTCCACAGCAGAAGCACCATCTGCGTCAAGCACACATATTATAAGATATGGGCTTCGGCTCCTCTACTAGGTGACTGCGGGGAAAAACAATTTACCTTGCGACTCGTCAAGTCGTCTGTTGATTAGCACGATGTCAGCATCCGCAACATCGAGTTGCTGCTTCAGTCCGGCAACTCCGTCAGTCCGGCTGGCCCCCGGACGACCCGCCACCTACATAGGCATGGCGAAAATGTAACCCTGCGATTTTGATCCTCGGCACGTTGTCGCTTTCGACAACCTACCGATTCTCAGGGGCTACTATCTATACAGGGCGCATTCTATATGCAAAACTGTCAAAAGGTGTGTTATTTTTACGTACCTCAAACCCCGTTAGCAAACTCCTGACGGCATTATGCAATCCGCCTTCGGCGGACGAAATCCTTTCAGTCACCATGCTCATCAATGCGTGGTGATCTTCTGAGATAGACGCCTTCTCAAGCAGACCCTTCAGCCGTACACCAGTTGGCGCCGAACTATTCGGCTTTGCCACACCCGAGGGATCCCTCCGTGACGACACTTCAGGCTCGTCCGCCCTATCCGACGGTGCCCCGGACGGAGGCGTTTCGCTCTCCACCATATCTGGACGAAGGTCCCCCGAAGACGAGCTCATTTGCGAAGGACGGAGATCCGAACTACAAGGTAAAAACTTTAGTTATCCTCAGAAGCACAAATAGGGATGTCCCTTATTATAAAAATCCTTTCTTTCTACTTACGGCTCGTTGGAGGGCTGATCCTTTAAGGGAGACTGTGCGGCCGGGGCCTCCCCGGATGCAGGACCCTCTGGCAAAGATTTCTTCCCCCGCTTAGGGGCTTTAGCCCCCGGGTCCTCGGAGGCAATCCTCTTCTCCCCTTGGAGGGAGGGATTCTCGTTCCCCCCTCTTTCAAGAGCCTCCTTAGGCGAGGCAGTAGCTTTTCCACTTTCCCCTTCGCCTTCCTCTGGAGGCGCAATCTCCAGCATCCGGACCAGCACCGAATTCGGCGCGGTCTCGGGGAGGGGGGTCGGACACCATATCAATTTTGCTTCCGCTATCCACTCCTGTTTAGAAGGAAATTGGTCATAAGGAGAATCATCGAAAGGCAAACAAACGGTATGTCCGAACTTGGAACTACTTACTTGAGTATCCGGGCGATTGCAGCTTAGGCCAGCATCCTCGGTCAATTCCGGACGTGCTTCTTGCGATCCGAAGAATAACTTGTACATCTCCAGGGGTGTCATACCCATGAAGTGTTGAAGAATTCGTGGTCCCTCCGGATTAAATTCCTATAGTCGGAGAGGATGGCGTTTGCAGGGCAAGTAACGCCTGATCAGCATAACCTGCATCACCCCGACCAGATCGATCTCCCTCGCCTGGAGGTCTCGAATCCGGCCTTGCAACAAGGCCACGTCCTTTGACGGCCCCCAGTTGAGCCCTTGGTTGACCCACGACATCAACCGTCGTGGAGGTCCCGGGCGGAATAAGGGCGGCGACTTTTGTCTGCTGCCCCTCGGAAAGGTGATATAGAACCACTCTTGCTGCCACAGGCCGAGCTCTTCTTGGAAGGAGCCCGCGGGCCATGGGGCATCGGCCCTCCTACTTACGGCCGCCCCGCTGCACTCCGCTTGACGCCCCCCGATCATCTTCGGCGCCACATTGAAGGTCTTCAGCCATAGGCCAAAGTGTGGGGTGACGCGGAGGAAGGCCTCGCAGACGACGATAAATGCAGAGATATGGAGGATGGACTCCGGAGCAAGTCGTGGAATTCCATCCCATAGTAAAACATGAGCCCTCTCACAAAAGGATCCATCGGGAAGCCTAAACCCCGACGGAGGTGGGGTACAAAAACGACATACTCGCCGGGCTTGGGGGTGGGGATGGCCTGCCCTTCGGCAGGCAACCTGTGCGAAATCTCATAAGTCAGGTACTTGGCCTCCCGCAGCTTTAGCACGTCCTCCTCCGTGACGGAGGAGGGCATCCACCGGCCCTGAAGGTCAGAACCGGACATCGTTGAAGGTCCGAAGCGCTCGAATCTGGGGCCCTAAGTGCTGGAACTTGGAGCAGGGAGAGGATTCGATGGAGGATTGAAGAAAAGAAACGAGCCTTGGTCCCGTTATAAAGAGGGAAAATACCGAGAGCCGTCTCCGTGACCGTTCGGGACCCGCCTTCGATAGAGGGGGCGTGGCGACGGGCGCGGTTGGGTTACCCACGTCCGTATTGATGAGAATCCCGGAATAAGAGGAAGCACGATCTCTGCTTCTACAAGACGTGCCAAGGAAACCGTTTCGCTAAAATGCGCTGAGGTGGTAAAGTAAAAAATGATTCAAGTAATGGCTTGGTAGTGGTGTGACGTCACGCCGCAAAAAAGTCAGCAGATTGAACTTGTGTATATATTATTCTCTCTACGGTGGAATGTGGAATTTATTTTGCAGAGCCGGACACTATCCTGGTATTCACAATCTTCTACGAATTACTCGGAGGAGGAACCCGCCTTGCAATGCCGAACAATATGCGCGCCGAACTCATCATCATTGAAGCCTGGTTCAGGGGCTACTGAGGGAGTCCTGGATTAGGGGGTGTCCGGATAGCCGGACTACCGTCATCGGCCGGACTATCATCATCGACCGGACTCCAAGACTATGAAGATACAAGATTGAAGACTTTGTCCCGTGTCCGGATGGGACTTTCCTTGGCGTGGAAGGCAAGCTTGGCGATACGGATATGTAGATCTCCTACCATTGTAACCGACTCTATGTAACCCTAGCCCTCTCCGGTGTCTATATAAATCGGATGTCTTTAGTCCGTAGGACAACAACATCAACCCTTACAATCATACCATAGGCTAGCTTCTAGGGTTTAGCCTCCTTGATCTTGTGGTAGATCCACTCTTATAAACATCCACAATATCAATATCAATCAAGCAGGATGTAGGGTTTTACCTCCATCAAGAGGGCCCGAACCTGGGTAAAACATCGTGTCCCTTTTCTCCTGTTACCATCCGCCTAGACGCACAGTTCGGGACCCCCTACCCGAGATCCGCCGGTTTTGACACCGACAGATGGCGTGTTTTGAACTATAGTGGGCGCGAGCAAATTCGAGCGAGGAGAGCGTGTTTTAAATAGTGGGTGCGAGCTATTTCGGGCGAGGAGAGCGTGTTTTGCCGACCATGGTTTATGAATTATTCGGCACATGTCATTTCGGTCGAGGAGAAGGCGCGCTTGGATGAAGTTACGAACCTACCCTTGGTGTACAACGGGCCAATTGATGTGTGTCCCACATAGGACAGTAATTTTGCGTCTCCCATTTATTTGCTCGGGCGAATTCCACCGAGCAGAGAGGATGTTTAACGGTTCGTTCAAATTTTGGGAGAATGACCATCCACGTCTACCTTACCAAGTCGATTCGAATCAAATTTTGAAATATTAGCTTGCCACTTCTCTTTTAGATGGAGAGATGATGCTCGGGAGTAATGTGTTTTTACATGCTCGTTGCTAGCGATTTACTATATGACAAATAGTTGACCCACTCAAAAACGTGAATCAAACCCAAAATGAAATATCTCGATTCAATGAACTAGCTCGTTCAGTAGGTCAAAATAGTGAACTAAATCCAAAATTGAACACCTCAATCAAGTAGCATGTTGTACAGTATTATAGTACTCCATGAACATGTTGAAAGTCAAATTAATGAACTTGTTTGATATACGCATATATCCGTTCATGTGTGGATTGCAGACAACATGGTCTCCAATTTAAATATTTGAATGCAAGTTTATATCAGTCTTTGATGCATAAAATGCGACCTCCCCCTCTCCCGGACTCCTGTTCTCTCTCTCTCTCTCTCTCTCTCTCTCTCTCTCTCTCACTCTCTCACCGACAATCTTCTATTCTGTTGCACGCATCCGACACAAAAACCTTGTTGGTCCCTCTCCCTCCCTCTCTCTCTCTCTGTGTGTGTGTGTGTGGGGGGGGGGTCTTTCTAGTCCACATCTCATAGGTCTCTCTCGCACACTATGTATGATACTCTAGCTAGTCCAAGCTAGATATCTTGGGTGCACTCATTGTACGCACACAAATTCCTTGGCTCTTTGCCCGTAACTCTCTCACGCACCACTATGTCATCTCGGAGCTCTTCCTCCCCCCCTCTCAAACTCTCCATCCACCTGGGTCACACATACACATGCATATCTCACTCGCACTCGATAGGCCCATCTAAAACTCTATCTCTCTCCATCGTTCTCTCTCCATCTCACACGCACACACACACACACACACACAATCTCATGCCTAGGTAGCCAAGTATGATGGTCTCTCACTCAATTGTAGGCACACGCAGTCCCCCCTATATGTATATGACTAGCTAATCTTAGTCTCCATCACAAACGTGTGCATGGTCTATCTCGATTTCTCTCGCGGCATCTTTCTATCGCGCACGCACTCCCTCGATCTCCCACCCATATAGTCCCCTCACGATCTCGAGGGGATCTCTCTATCAGAAACACACCCTCTCTCCCTGCCCATGCGTCCATGCCATCCATGTGTCCCTCTCGACCTTTTTTCCTTGTTGGCCAGACCTCTATTGGACATGTGCTACAGGGGTGTCTCTCTCCGTTGCAAACAATCACACACTAGCTATCTTCATGTATCTCCTCGCCTCGCTTTTCCATCTCGGAGATGCATGCATGATATGTTTGCATAAGAAACAAAAAAACACACACTGTCTCTAATTTATCGTTTGTTGTCACTTTCTCTTTCACACACATACTCTTTTTGCACACTTACTCATTCTCCTTCATACGCACTTGATCTGTCTCGACTGAGGCACTCACCTCCGTCCATAGCACATAGATTTATTGAAAAGTCAAACATCACAAAGTTTGACCATGTACGTGGAGAAAAAGAATTACATCTAGTACGGCAAACATATACCATTAGATTCACCATGAGATGTAGTTTTGTATGATGTATCTTTGGTATTGTAGATATAAATAACATTTGCGTAAACCTAATCAAAGTTTCCAAAGTTTGACTTCTAAAAAATTTACATGCACTGCATTATCGAGCGGATGGAATATCTCTTTCCCCCTCTCAGCTATCTGACGCACCACTCAGCCTTATCGGGGCTCCTCAATCTCTCTCAAACTTTATTGGTCAGTTTGATTCGTGACCTAACCCTCATGCCTTGATGGTTGGTACTTCCTAGTGTGGACGTGAGATGTAAAATATTTCTGCCTGGCCGGGCTTGTGTGGTGCTGAAGCGTTTGGTTCATGCCTGGGCTAGGCAAAGCATCAACGTCCCATCAATCAATCCATTCATCAATTATTTAATGCTAATATCCATCCATGTTGCTGTTAGCCTCGTGGCCGCACGACCAGGCACGGCTAGGCGTTCAAAATTGGTCGCTTGGGCCAGGCTACTTGCAGTGTCTGGAGTTCAGCCAGGCTAATTAAAGTGCAAGGGAACCCAGCCCAGGTGGGCTTTCTTTTTCACAGGGTAGCAACCAAACAAGCGTGCATGAAATCCAGCCACAACCCCAGGCCACGCAAAAGATGCTCACGACGCAAGCCAAACGGGCCTTATATCTCCCTGGTTCACACATACACATGTCTCGCTCGTGCTATACATATAGACCCATCCAACACTCTCCGCCCTTGTTCTCTCTCCATGTGACACGCACACCCCTAAGTACCATAATCCCTCACTCCATCATAGGCTCTGTTTGGATCCATGGGTTAGAGTTAGTTTGGGTTAGTTTGGAGTCAACTAACCCAAAAAGATCAAAACAGGAGGGTTAGTTTAGGTTAGATGCATCTAACCCATCCAAAAAAACTAACCCATCCAAGAGGTGCTTATTTGGGTTAGTTCTTCTCGGGACCACTAATAAACACTTTTTTCTCTCGCTCTCCGCGCAGCAGATCCCTCCCCGCTTCCTCGAAGCTTCTCGTCCTCTCCCTCCCTCCCTCTCACACCGCCCGTGAAGGTTCCTCGCCGTATCCGTGCTCCATCTAACCCTGCCATCCAAACACCTCTTTACTTAGAGTTAGTTCAGGGTTAGAATCTAACTCTAACCTCTAACTAAGTTAGAGTATCCAAACAGGGCCATAGGCACAAGCACTCCCCCCCTCCTAAGTATGATTATCTCTTACTAGCCATCAGGAACACACGTATTGTCTCCTTCCATCCATACGTCTATCTCGATATCTCTCGGGGCATCTTCTATCGTGCACACACCTTGTCACTCGATCTCCCACCCATGTAGTCCCATCATGATCTCCAGGGGATCTCTCTATGACAAACATACACTCTCTCCTCCCCATGTCTGCATTTTCTCTGTACGTCTCTCTCGACCTCTCTCCCTTGTTTGTCAGACACCTCTTGGCCACGTGCTAGGTATCTTCCTCTCTCGGTTCCAAACAACCACACACTATCTCCTCACCTTGCCTCCGTTGTTGAAGATGCATGTGTGATATGTTTGCATAAGACACGCACGCTTTTTCTCCACTTTTATCTTGTGTTGCCCATGTCTCTTTCACACATGCACACACACTTTTTCAGTCTCTCTCTCTCTCTCTCTCTCTCTCTCTCTCGTCAGGGACTCTGTCACGTCCATAAGCATATGGATGTTTTGAAAAGTCAAACCTCAGAAAAGTTTGACTAGTTATATGTGGAGAAAAACATTTACATCTGGAATGATCATTAGATTCATCACAACATGTACTTACTTCATACTATCATTTATCTTTGGTATTGCCGATATAAGTAATTTCTTTATAAACTTGGTCAAAGTTTCAAAAGTTTGACTTTAAAAAAATGTTGTAACTACATTATCGAACAGAGGGAGTAGCTCTTTCTCTCTCTCTCTCTGCTATCTCTCACGGGCCTCCCCTCTCACTCGAACTCTCTATACCGACGGATTATACGCTCACTGTGGCAGCGTATAGCTCTGTATATTGTTTAGTTGACCGGTCAACCAATCCACATGATGTGTTGTCAGCTCGTGTTCTGTATCTTGGTGTGCTGGCCCATGTGGCAGTGGGTGAAAATAAGTAAACTAGAGGCCCATCTAACACGCGGTGAAGGAAACAAAGTTGAAACCACTCGGGGTAGCACCCACACGCTAGTAAATTGAGTGCGCATTGAGGGCAAACTTCTTGCGCGCGAAGGACGCACTCGCGCACAATTCACCACTGCGCGGCGGCATGTAGAAGGACACACTCACACACACCCAACACACAACACAAACCAGCACACATGTACACCGGCGTCGCCGCCGGTTGAGATGGACGGCGAGGCAGCCAACAAGCGGAGGCTGCTCGAGCCAAAACCGCATCCAGCGAGCCTGGACTTCATCAGCAGCCTCCCCGACGACATGCTACTCGTCATCATCGGCCTCCTCCCCACCAAATCTGCCGTGCGGACCGCCCTGCTCTCCTGGCGGTGGCGCCCCCTCTGGCGCTGCGTCCCCCTCAACCTCACCGTCGACAGCTACCTCTGCGACGGGGATTGCAAATGCATGGCCGTAGTCTCCAAGATCCTTTCATCGCACCCGGGGCCAGCCAGACGCCTTGACATCCGCATGTTCAGTACCAACTGCAAGGTCCAACCCAAGTTCGACGAGTGGTTCTTATCCCCCGCCCTAGATCATCTCGGGGAGCTCAGCTTTGAAGCTGGACGATGTCGCTCTTTGCCGCCGTCCGCGCTCCGCCTCACGCCAACGCTGCGCCACGCCAGCTTCAGCTCCTGCTATCTTCCCCAGATTAATGCCGCGCCCGCCCTTCTTCTCCCTCAACTCAAGCAGCTCGACCTCTTCGACATTGTCATCTCGAAGAAGGCTATGGAGCACCTGCTCCGCAGCTGTACTGCACTCGAGTACCTTCGTCTTGAGAAGATCCACCGGTTCATTAGCCTCCACATCGCCTTGACGAATCTCCGATGGATTTATGTGTCTTGCTGGCCCCGCAACAAGACATCAATTGGGAAGAGATCACTCCAGCTGTTCCACGTTATGGTCATTGAGAATGCGCCTTTCCTTGAGAGATTGCTTGTATTGGATCTAGAAGGTCCAACAAAAATCAGGGTCATTGACACGCCGAAATTGACAGCGTTGGTGTACTCGTCTGCCAAATTCTCCGAACTCTTTATTGGATCCATAATCATTCAGGTACAACACTCATCTTCTTCTCTGTCTTCTGAAATTCACATTTTTAAATTTCTTCTTGATGTATTTACGGCCGTCTTCCAGAAAATGATTCCCACAAGCTTGACCCAGTCCATGCGCACAGTGAAGATCTTAGCACTAAAATCTATCGGCCCCAATATGGATCAAGTTGTTGGATTCCTTACATGCTTTCCATGCACGGAGAAGCTACTCATCGAGGTGAAACTTCTTTCCTATTAGTAAACGGTAATCACAACGTAGCTCAATTTTTTCGTAATTTCCCAAATTACGATGACAAGTGTAGTGTTCAAAACTACATCTACGCACTGCACCGAAAGAAATGTTTTTAGTATTTTTTCTCACGTGATCACCTGCATCATTTTTATGCTGTACTACTATAGTAGCCTAGGCTAGTCATAGTGGAAATTAACTTAGACTACTCCAGTAACTCTATGGTTACCCTGAGGGCAAGTACTACCTCCGTCCTGGTTTACTCTTCCAATTTTGTAGTATCAAAATTTGACCATAGATTTAACTGACAAAATGTTAATGCATGTCACTAAGAACTATATGTTGGATTCGTATTTGAACATAATTTCAAATGGTGTAATTTTTAGTGACATGCATTGGCATTTTCTTAGGTAAATCTATGGTCAAAATTTTATACTAAATACGAGGTAGTATTCCCTCCGTCCCAAAATTCTTGTCTTACATTTGTTTAGATACGGATGTATCTAACACTAAAATGTAACTAGATACATCCGTATTTAGACAAATTTAAGACAAGAATTTTGGTACGGAGGGAGTACAAAAGTGGGCTATGTAGGCCAAAACATATGCCAAATTCACTTGTGATGCATTTGGCATCGATGCCCCTCCATTGCTCACCTGGTGCCCCAATCTAGAGCACCTACTTTGCTCCGGTGCCAAATTAACTCACGCAATGAAAAAACACTGCATGGGAGAGAGAGAGAGGACTGAGGCAATAAAAAACACTTGTTTGGGAGAGTGAGAGGCTGGTGTAGTTGGTTTGATTGATTTGTTTATACATGTGGGTCTGTGTGCACAGCGGTGCCAACTCTCTCACATCGCGAGAGCGGTGCCAAAATCTTTTGATTTGACATCGATGCGTATTACGTGGCATACTTTTGTGAAATATGGCATCGGCCACATAGTGGAAGGCAACAAATGCCCAAGCTCTTCACGTGCTCCTAGTTAAATGAGAGGAAACAGAAACACAGAGAGAGAGATAGAGGGAGAGAGAGTGAAAAAATATCACTAGCCAGCCAACCCTATCGTATGAGCGAATGATATTGGTACCTCTTGATGACACGGCAATCTTATGCAGCCAGCTGCTCTAATATGTTCTCTTCTTTTGCAGATAAAAAAAGACCCAAAAGTGAAAAATGTGCTGCACTATAACAATCTCATCGAATTCCTTGATCTCCATCTTACAGAAATTGATTTGATCGACTACCGAGGCAGCACATCTGAGATTAAATTGGCCAGGTTCTTTGTTCTGGAGGCAAGTGTGCTCAAGGTAATGAGGTTTGGCGTCCTCTGGCGCAACAATGAATGGCGTGCTGATCACCGCAAGCGTCTAAGCCTAAATGACAAAGTCTCCGCAGAAGATGAATTTGTTTTTGAAACATCAATTGGCCAGAGACTCGAAAACTTATTTGCCCATTAGTGACTTGTCAGGGCGGTGGATTTTAGTTTGTACGATAACGCTGCATCCACCTAAAGTAACGAAAGTTCTTACGTGAACTTCCTAGTAATTCCCTCTTCCTAGGTGCAGCATTACTCCTAACATTTGTAATATCAGTTTGAAACTTGTAATATTGCCGTGTCCTATTCCCGTGTTTTCAAAATCCTGCAAATCAAACAGGTCCTGAGTTGGTGATGATGTTGTGCCTCCCATCTTTCACCAGTAGCCGTCGGATCTAGATCTGACGCATACAAACCAAGCTTCTCCATTTTTGCAAAAAGATGCCTGCACTTGTTCCTTATTTACAAACAACTCCTTGTCTCCCACAATCAGCCTTATCTCCTCCCCACCACATCTAGAAGGTCGTGGAAAAATCTGGCACGATGGCCGCTGCCGGAGAAGTCCACCCCCAATCTTGCTGTTCCGTGCAATGCACGGGCATCTACGCACGGGAAATTATGTCGAACAGAGCTAGCTGTAAGCAGGCTAGCTCTATAGCCATGATGATAATGACTGCGGACGGTGAGGCTGACTATGGTATGCCGAACATGGCGCCTATACTCAGGTGTCATCTCCGGCGCAGGGTCTTGTCACTTCACTGTGAGGAGCAGCACATAATGATTTGACCAACGGGTAGTACAGTGCTAGTACTCCTAGGAGTACTACATTGGTAGTACTACTACTAGTACTAGTAGCACCACCGTCTGGATTTAGGAGTACTACCACGTCCATCTGGATTTTAGTATTTGACTAGCAATATCTAGTAATGCATGTCACAAAAAATGTATAACTCCCTCTGTAAATAAATACATGGTGTTTTATTCCTATGGCGGGAGAACTTAATGTTTTCTTGCTAACTAGAGTCTTAATAGGATTACATGCAATGAACTAAACACTGCATGTCATGTTTGGTAGTCTCAAGTCATTGAAAGCATGCACGGCCCACATCTCTCACTGGTTGATATGTCACGAAATAAGAAACAAGGAGGGAGTTAATGCACCGTGCCTAAGTGTTTTGGGATTATTTGGTTTTCATAATGTGACTTACACAACATTTTTGTTTACATGCATTAACATTTTATTAGTTAAATCAAAGGTCAAAACTTGGCGCAAAATGCAAAGGGGACCAATAAACCAGTAAACATCAAACTTCTCTCGTTTGGCCCCAACTAGAGGTCCGGTGAGATGACTATACTGCACCGACACGGAGGGGGGCGCAGCTTCATTGACTTATGGCAACTGCCTTTGGGTGAATGACACGTGGGCCCAGGGGGTGGCTGGCCCACCTATCATACAGCCAAAGGCAGGTGCAGTTGAGGGCCGAGGAGTAGTACGAAATCCTACGCACCTACGCACACTAACCGAGGGCAAGAGTGATCACTCGAATCGCAAGATCAGTTGACTAGTAGAAGCTAAGCTAGACCCATGGAGGCGATGAGCGCGAGCATCAGCCGGCTGTGCCAGATGATCCACGACGCCGGCCTGTGGCCTAACAATGAGGAACGTCTCCAGGTAGTATTGCTTGAGGCCGGCAGGGCGAGGGGCCGCTTGGACGACAACTTCGTCTCCTTGTTCGACGAGGTCCTTGTCGGTTTCGTCGACAAGTTCACCGTTGTCAAGAAGCTCGCGGACGACTTTGACGCAAGCCTTCAGCCGACGCGCCCAGGCTCTGCGATGCCCGCCACCCTTAACGGCCACTATGGTGACAGCCTCTTTGACGCACTGGTGGCCCTGCGACTGCCCGCCGTCACGCCAGAGAATGTCCACCTTGAGGTCGCGCTCACCACGCAGCGCCTGGCGCAACAAGACACCATGGACATGATCACCCACATCTATGCGCATGCAAGAGGAGGACGATAGGACGCTGGCCTTCTTGGACCGCAGGGCAACCTTGGATGCACTGTTCAGAAGCATGTTGAGCTCGCCGCCAACGCCGCTGCTCCTCACACGTCGGTTGGTGACCCGGCGCACTAGGGCGTGAGGATGTCGTTGATGGATCCGTATGTATTTTTATCTTTCCGTGAAATCCATGTACTAGTATATGATACTACAGTAATTATCTTACCTTTCGCATCAACTTCATAATTTTTGTATGTACTCCATGCATGAACGGCGCTAGAACCAAACTTCTCATTACTCTAGGCAAAATCGTTATTTTCTATCTATCGATCGCGCCATGGAGCAGAACCAAATTTTACAAGTTATGAGTTCAAAAGGAAATGCATGCCGTGTTCGCGTCGCACCCCCGCACGATTGGTCCGGCACGATGCTCAAGCGGGAATGCGTGTGGTGTTGCATTTTCACTTACAAGTGGGACCGTAGTTGAGCAAACCGACTATCGGCAAACCCCCACCCCGCCCACCGCACGATGGCTTAGAAAACAGGAGGGAGAAGAGATGGATGTAGCACGGACTCCAAGAAAATTGGTGCCGGATGGGACTCGTGTGGGTGGCGTGTGCCGTAGTGCTGGACGTGAATGCTAGTTATGGCCCATGCCACCCTAGTATATCGAGCCTATATCAAGTTATAGTACGTAGAACAAATTTCCTGCAGTCCGTGCTCAACACTCCTCTATCTCTCTTCTCAGCGAGCCAGCGGACGCGCGGAGCCCGTCGTCTGTTTGCTCACATGCGGTCCCACATGTCAGTGAAAACGCAAGCAGACCCACTGAACCTGCACATCTTTCACCTCGACGTGCTGGTGATGAAAAACAAATCCAAGAAAGATCTTCGGTGGCCGCTTTTGTAATTACTCAAGAGTAGTAAGATTCTATTTACAGTTTAACCCAAGATGCACATCTCGTGGCTTCAACTTATCAACTACCACTCTATTTTCTTTCATGACACGACCTGGATGCTGGATGTCCCACGTGTCGGCAAAAGGAGGAAGAACCCGACCAAAACTTCGGTTGTGCTCTCGGATTAGACTAGTTGTGCTAACTTAAAAAATTTATTGTGTACTCCCTCCGTTCCAAAATACTTGACTTCCATTTGTCCAAAAATGGATGTGCCTATATACTAAAACATGTCTAGATACATATATATTTTGACAAATAGAAGGCATGTATTGTGCAACGGAGGGAGTATAATGGATGCGAGTTTTTGTATTGGGAAGAAGAGTACATCCATATATTGATAGAGCGCAATTTAGTAGATGTACTATCACTTTTAGCTAGCACAGAGGCTATAGATGAGATTAGTGCACTTGTTGATACTCCTACTTGGTATGCGTGTTGCTGCTTAGACGCAGAGAAAAACAGACCGGAGGGAGTACTAGAATAGAGGCTAGACATGAGACTAGATGCGATGAAGCAACGTCTACTTCTTTACACTCGAAGAAGAAAGAAGCACGCAAGATCGAGCCTCCGCAGATCAACAATGAATGCATCGAGAAGGCACTAATCCAACTTATAGGAGTAGTAAAATGTATTCTTGTGGTTCTTGTTTTCTTTGGTCTTGCTTTTCTAGTCAAAATTATCGTTGGAGTTCGTGCAAAACGGAGGTCCGTTTGGGGTCGTGCGTTGCAGTTAGCCTTACAAGTGGGACCGCAGTTAAGGAAACCGACTATCGGCATACCCCCACCTCGCCCACCGCACGATGGCTGAGTTAGAGAAACGATGAGGTTGAAGAGATTGCTCTAGCATGGACTCCAAGAAATATGATGTCAGATGGAAGTCGTGCTGGTGGCATGTGCCGTACTCCTGGACGTGAATGCTTGTTCTGGCCCATGCCACCCTGCTACTCCTACTAGTTAGTACTATATAGTACTACTAGTATCGAGGATTCGAGGTGCTGGTTACATAGTACAGTATGGCTACAGTAAAAACACCCGCACGACGCGCAAAGCATGTGAAGCTAGTACAAATAGTGTACTACTATTGTTGATTGGCCCCATCCGATAACCTGTTGCAATGCACGTACAATTATGTATTCGGAAAATATTTTTTTGGCCTCGTCGCACCACTCACTCACAGAAGCAACTCGAAAGCCATTCATAAATTTAGTAAGTTTATCACAGGCATATCATTTTATTACATACAACAGGTCATCAACCCAGATCGACAACGAGGATACATTATAAATACTAAAGTTTTCACCACACAACAAATAACAAGCAATGAAATGAACCTCAACTCAACCATTCCTCGGCGTTGGAAACGCTTGCTTTGAACCACAAGTGATTCTCTGGGACGGGCCATCCATTGTCGATCTGGAGACCAACGCAGGACTGATCATCCAGGCTGAAGCGGCCTACTATATCAGTACCAGGGTAGGGAACCACCCAAATGCCCGAGGTATAGACACAATTGCTTCTCATAAATGGTAGTAACGTTGTGTCAACAACAGTTGGATCGCCTTTCACCATCATTGGATAGTTTTGTCCAAGGAAGAGTGAGTTTTCTCCAAGACTATCAATTCTGTACCAGGGAGAAGGAGTTGGCGCTAGCACACAAGTATCCATCCCGAATACCATGCAACGGGTGTAGGAATAGGTCCGGAGAGTGCAACCATGGGAGACTACACCTGCTTCCTTAGCAGTATCATCATCAGTGGGCTGTATACACACGAGAAGAGGTGATCCATCAGAATTAGTTGCTAGGCGCCAAATAGTATATGGGCGCTGCTCGTCCTCATGCTCGTGATCATCACCATCATCATCTCCCCTGTGGTTATAAAAATCTTCAAGTATAGGTGGTGGAATGTTCACAGGACCTTGGAAACACAAGAAGAAGGTTAATTAGTAAGGCTGGCCATAGTGGGGGTAACATAAGTAGTATCATGCACTTGGGACTCGCAAACATGCTTATGTGGCAGACAATTAAGGAAGGGAGAGATGGTTATAGTAACATAGGTAGATACCGTAACATAATAAATGTGATGCTACTATGTGTCATGCATGGCAATAAATGAGACCACCTATGATACTAATCTAAGATACTATGCACTATAGAGGTAGTAACATAAACTAGTAATATATGCATGTTACTAGTCTAAGTTACTCCCCACTACGACCAGCCTTGCTAACCCGCATGCATGTGGATGAAACAATTATAATTACGGTGGAAGACAAACATACCGAAACAACAAGGATGCCATGCAAAAATAGTGCAACGAGTGGTGGCAGCAAACACAAGGCCCTCGTATTGAATTGCATCATAGTACTCATCCGTGTACAAAAACTGATTTTTGAGCAATATCCATCCAGTCAAACCACTGACGACGGCAACAAGCTTGTCGAAGATAGCAACAACTTCATAGTTGTTGTAATTCCAAGAGCGGTTGGGGACTCGAGAAATTGATATCTTCCGTAGAAGACAGTCACCATGATTGTATTTGAACGTGCATACAATACCAGTGTGCTCAACCTCTGGGCAGTCTACTGAGATTTTTGGAAGTGGAACCCGGTCACGACTGTACACATTCACAAGTTCCCACTCGCAGTTGGACCCAATGTAAACAACCCAATCTCCATTTGCGCCTGCCCAAGCCTTGCCCTCAAGCGATGGCATCTTAACATCATACATATCATTATCAAGCGGCATCAACTTGCACAAGGCGAGGCCTCCGTCGTGACGGCGCCAGTCATCAGGGTCACGGCGAAGAAGATAGGGGAGATCAAATCGCTCCTTGACTCTTGGGTTCCTTGTAATTATGTTATTAGTTGAGTGGAGAATGGGCTTGAACGAACCTGCCATGCTAGCCGAGGTGATGACGTCGCACCGATCAATGAGTTCCCCCACCACGTCATCTTTCAGATCGGGGCAAGAATAACGGGGTTGTTTCCGTCCTGTTCCCTCCATGGATAAGACGATCGAACAATGGCAGAAGAAAGGGTGAAGGGCTGAAGGAAAATGGAGGAGGGAGAGGAAGAGCGTGCGACAGCAGTTCCAAATCGAGAGGGAAAGGCGAAGAGTCGGTGGATGGTTGCCAGTTTGCCACGGTTCACGAAGGGGCGCCCTGACCTACACGTCGGTTCGGAAATACTCCTACTACTCGCCGTCGTCTCACTGATATGTGGAACGGGACCACATGTCAACGAGACATGGTGTGTAATTTCTCGTGCAAAATGTGATCTGGCCGTGTTGGCCCGAGGTGCCGCATTAGTTATCGACCTTTATTTTTTTAATGGCGCACCGTTCAGTTTTGAAGCACGACTAACAGGTACTGTACGCAAAGAAAATATAAACTACTCTACCACTACTCCACCTCCAGTACTTGTAGTATAAAGAAGATATATAGGCTGGAGCTTCAACGCTTTCTTGCCAAGGGCTACCCACTTGCTTCTCACACTACCACCCTCTCTCCAGATCTAAAAAAGAAAGCCCCTCTCTCCCTCCTTACCGGTGGTCATAGATCCGCCGGGGAAGAAAAGGACGTGCAGTGTTGACGCACTCGTCATCGGCGAGCGAGGTCACGCACTGACGACAAGGCCGTCCTCTCAGACCTAGCGCCCGCGCGGGATCGCTGCCGTAGTGTGTGCGGAGGACGACGACCACGAGCGAAGCCACTTCCCGCCGACCCTCATGTATGCTACCTCTTTTTGAACCATACCCTTGTTCTATTGCCCCATCTGGCACGTCGTTGCTTGTGGATCTTTTTCCACTCCATCATCTTCCCAATTTGCTATCCTCTGCTCTGCTGGCCACGCAGACGAAAATCATAATTTTCACTATTAAAGGAAACCCTACTTCATGCAGACTAATGCATGTCTGGGTTGAATAAGGAAAGGAAGGGAGACTGTACTGTCCAAGAGAGTAGGCATCGAACCCGCATCTAGGTTGAAAAGGGGAAAATCAGTAGCTAAGGAACGAGTCTCGTGTCTCTTGGTTGAAGAAGGGTAGAAAGGCTTGACAACACAATAGAGAATGACCAGGTCGATCGGTTTGTTGTCCTCACATAGGAAAAAGGTGGCTAAAGAGAACAAAAATGGGACGTAATCCACATATGCTGCCTGGATATTTGTTGCTCTGGGCAACCATACCTCCCTCACCACTCTGCGTCCGTGGAGGTACATCGTACTGGTGCGCCCACTGTCCGAATGGGCCTCCCATGCTCTTATTGCCACTTTTTTTGCTGTTAGTATAACGCCAGTAGTCAAGTCAAGCAATGCTACTGCTAAAGTGATGCCACATTTAACTAATGCCGCTCTCAGTCTAATGCCACAGATAAATTTAAGCAGTGCCATTTAATGTCACTAGATCATTTCAGGGTTAGCTGTTGATTGTGGATGTATTAAAGATTTTTCAGCTAAGGCATTCTAATGCTGTTGCACAACCAGTATACCAACGATGAAACTTGTTACTACCTTCAGATTTTTGCACTGTTAATGCTTATAGATTACATACCTCACTTTCATGAGATAAGTTAATTTTTTTGTACAGTGTCACCAAAATGCCAAGGCGCCGATGTCATTTTATTTTGGTTAAACTACACAGACAATTATGAAGACAAGAGGAAAGGTCAAGAGTGGGCACCTCCTCCTCCGGCTGTTCTCTTGATTATCAAGAGGAAAGATCAAGTTTTTATGTTTGATCGATTATCAAGATTGGGATAGCAATTTTTAAGGCCCCCCCCCCCCCCCCGAGTTCAAAATGATATTTACCTTGGAGGTACATGGTTTGCAATTTTTTATACTGTCATTAGTTAATAATGCTAGTTACCTTCAGACTTTTGTATTTGGTTTAATGCTCATGCACAGCTAGTATACCAATGCTGAAACTTGTTACCTTTACATTTTGTATTGTTAATTCTTATAGAAACCTTCCAGTGCTAGAGTTTATTGAAATCTGTTCAGTAAAACCATTGTACTGTACCCTGTAATAAACTAACTACTCTATTGTTGCACTAGCCATTGGATTAGTGTATATTTGTAGTATTCGAATGGTGTTGCATTAGCGTATAGACATAAATAAAGTGTGGCAAGCTTTCCCAGATATGTGCTCAAGAAAACTACTACATGTTTTTCTAAATAGTAGATGTTTGGGTACTTTAAATTGAACCACGAAAACCTCTTATATTAAGGAACAGAGGGTGTAGAGTTCATTCAAATTATCCCGGTAAAGCTAGTCACACCTTTGTTAAAATTAATGTTCATTATGTTATTGGAGGAGGTCTATATGTTTGTCTCTAATGCCTATCTACTACATACCCGACATCATGATGTAATGTTAAGTCATTTCCTTTTGTACAGTGTAACTAAATTGTCAAGGCGGTGATGGCATTTTATTTTAGTAGAACTGCACAAAATTTGCTTAAAAGAAGAGGAAAGGTCAGGAATGGCTCAGTTTTTCAGAAAAAAAAACTATGTATGCCTTCCTGACATCAGCCGCTGTTGCTTTATTTATTCCTTCAAACAGGTGGTTACAAACAGTCTTGCTACCTTTTCCCATTAAGAAATTGGAATGCTTATATTTGTGGGTCTATTCTTCAACTAGTGCCACTTTTATAGTAATCACACTTTCAATATCTATGCAAACAGGGATGCTCGATTTTAGTGGAGCTGCACAAAAAGTCCAACTAGTTCAACATTAGGAGCATGTTTTTTTCCAAACCTTTATATCCAATTGGTGGCACTATGAGCTGTTCATTATGAAGGTACATGGTTTGCTACTATCTTGCTACTCTTTTTGTACTTTCATTAGATAGTAATACTAGTGGTTTGCATATGAATTTATTGGCAGGGTGGACCTACATTGGAGGTGCAGGACAGGATTCAATGATTGGATGCTCAATTTCGGTTGTATCGATTTCACCTCTTCCATCACTGTGAACATGGTGTGGTATATGTTTACTAGCTGCTTGATATTTGTGCAGACAGAGATGTCTGCCCGTTGCTATTTGGTAAACAAACAAAGTGTCCGCAATTTTGGTTGAACTGCACAAGAGAATAGTATAGTCGCTGCATGCAGTGCCATTTGAAAATAGACACAAAGATTGGATAGTCACTTCATGGACTGCAGAAAAGTAGTACTGTACTATTTACTAGCTAACACTTGGTGCTTCATTGCTTTGGTCTGATTATACAATGGGCATCATTTTCCATAAGTTAAAGTTTGTAGTCCAAAAATAGTCTCGCGGTGTGATCGAGAGAAGACCAAATCATATTGCAGTGGATGTTCCTCTATCATGTGTGGTTCATTCTCATGGTTCCAGCTGTTGGTGAAATCACTTACGTTTGCAAGAGGAATTGTAGACTTCACAAACAAAATTGTCTTTCAGTCTGTACTGAATGTTGGCCAAGAGAAGCATCCATGTTAGTAGGAAGAACATATGTTTTTTCTAGATCTTTGCTTTTGGAGCTACATATTTGTATATGATCTGTGAATCATTGAGATGCATTAACATGTTGATCTTATGTATGGGAATCGTACTAGTTAGTTTTAGTTGCGACGCAAGATCCAAAGTGGCTCATCTTTGCTTTTGGAGCTACATATTTGTATATGATCTGTGAATTATTGAGATGCATTAACAGTTACTTATTTCTGTTTGCTCAGTGTTTACAAGTTACTGAGCGATCCCTAGCTAGCCTACAAATGCGCACCTGGCAGTTTTATTTGCGACGCAAGATGCGAAGTGGCAATTTTTTGAATAAAAATGCCTACCTCTGAAGAAACTGACAAGCTACATTATCGATCCTACACGGATAAAAATGCCTACCTCTAAAGAAACTGACAAGCTACACTATCGATCCTACATGGATAAATAGCATATCACGCACGTACTACCTCCTTTGCGGTTTGCAGGGCTCAATTCAAGAAACGACCTACTCGATCCTACACGAATAAATAGCGGATCACGCACGTACTAGTACCTCCTTTCCGGTTTGCAGGGCTTCATTCAAATCTCTCACCAACCAAGGTACTCCCTCTGTCCGGGTTTATTAGTCCCGTGAGCAAAGCAGCAATACCAAGGCATGGCAATAATTAAGGGCATGCTGAAGTTTAAGCCTAATTAATTCCAGCGATTTAAGTGGCTGCATGCGTGCCCTCGACTGCGACTCGTGGCATGCTGCTTCGCGTACTGCCTGCGAGCGATTCTGAGTGCCTGCATGCAGCCCGCCGTAATTAAGGTAGCTAACTGATGCGAAAAAAGATACGCTTTAATTGTTGTGGTCTTTTTAAATCCGTGAAATCATTATTGACAAGGAGGGAGATGATTCGAGTGGACTCGTTTGACCGCCATGCCGGCGTGCAACCCAGACGGGACGGGATGACACATTCATAATTTCCGTTTCCCTAGCTTTCCACGGCAAGCTGGCGCGCTAAGCCATTATGCATTGAATTCCGATGACCGTCGCACTACCTTCCCCCTATAAGTACTGTCTCCTGGCATTCTCCAGTGCCACCGTGACCCAACTCGCCATATCCTCATAAGCCCCCACCAGCCTGACGTCGCTCGCCACGTCCGCCATGCCCCCGCCTGTCCGCGGTAGGCGACACTGGAGGCGGTCACCGCCAGAACTAGTGTTCGGTTTTTCATCGGAAGGCAGACGGAGGGAGGAGGCATTCTAGCTGTATTTAGATGGCAATGCGCAGATCGAGGAGTTGTTGGAGCGCGACCGCATGGCGGAGGAGCGGGAGTTGTTGGAGTGCGACCGCCTGTCGGAGGAGTAGCGTAACGCCGATTTGCGCCGCCAGCGGGACATGGAGCAGCAGCGCACCGACGCTCTGAGTCGCGAGCAGAGCGCTCGCAACTGGGCCGACTACGTGGAGGCCGGTGCCCAACAAATAGCCCTGGAGGCTGTCGGGCACGCACGTGTTCGCGACGCTGATTTTTACTACCATCTCGTCATGTGGGTTTCCCGCTTGGAAGCCGAAGCTTCGATGGACCATGCCGGCATGGAAAGGGCCAACGCGCACGAGCAACGCGCCCTATCGCACCTCTGGCAAGTCCGAGGCGAGGCGCAGGACGCCGGTGTCGGCGTTTAGTGTGTACCGCCGGCATCGTCTAGTTAGCTAAGAGTAAGTTAGTACTTGTCTAGTGGGAGTAGATAGTTAACTTGGCTATGATGGTTGTGAACGTGGAAGTTCAGTACTCTATATGTGGATCAGACCTGTTACTTTGCTCTGAATGTTGAACTTTCCGTTTGAACGTATGGAATGGGCTGTTATTTTTTTAAATGGGTTGTATTTGTCCTCCACGGGTTTAGAGGCTGACTTGTGAGCCTAGCAAGTTGACGCGTACACAATCAAGAGATGATTGTACGTGGAGAGGATGACAGCAGGGACCTGCCAAGGTCATGGCAGTACGCAAGCAAGTGCCTCCTTATTTCAAGCCAATAAAAAAATGCCTCCTCCTAGTGAATTTCTGACATCTGGGTCCCATGCCATTGTCAACGTAGTCAATAAACGAGAGAATTGCACAACCAGCGGCTGACACCAGGGACCCAGCAGCTCGCCCAGTTATTTTTGTTTTGGTTTAATATGATAAATTCCTCCGAGAAATGCCACTGCAATTTCCAAACTTTGAAAAATGCCATTTCTAGTGGCATTTTTTGAAGTCTGGAGTGGCGTTTTTCAAAGTTTGCAAACTGCAGTGGCGTTTTTCAAAGTTTGCAAAAATTGCAGTGGCATTTTTCAAAGTTTGGAAATTGCAGTGGCATTTTTATGAATCGCCATAATTGGAGTGGCATTTATCTAATATGTTTTTGAGACGGAAGTAGGGTGTCAACTGGGCTGTGCGGGACACTCTGGCCTGTCTAGACAACCTTTTCTTTTATGTTTACCACAGACCAGCCCAGTAGTTTTTTTTCTTTTTGAAAATGGCTAGCCCAGTTTTTTTGTGATTTTTCAAGTAAGTCACTTTATCAGGCCTGTTGGGCTAGAAGAGGAGAGCTTCATTCGGCTGGCAGAGAAAATGACCTATCAGTAATGAGAAATGGGATGTACATTTTTAAAACACATCAAACCGGCAATTAGTTTCAAATATAATTTTTTCATTTTGAGATATTTAATTGCATTGGTTTTTATGCGTGGACAATTTATTGGATTTTATATTGATATACATTTATTTTTAAAATCAGTCTGAATGTGACTCGAAATTTCGGGATTAAAAACAGTTCAGACCGCACCGACATATGCAAAATTTCGTATAATTTTCTAACCGTGGTCACAATATGGGCTGAAATGCTAACAAAAAGAATATGGGCTCCAAAAAAACCCGTAAGAATTCGCAAATGAACTGTAAACTATTTGAAATAATGGCAGATGGGCTATATGTTGTTTTCTATAGATTTGAGGCTTTCCACAGATGGCCTGTATGCTGTTGGATGTCCATCCAACGGCCATCGTGCTTCTTCAATCTCTGCTCTTCCTACTCCAGCCACTCAAACAAGCGCCGGCAGGACTGCCTGCTCCCTCCTCCTCGTGGCTGGCTGTGCTGCCGCGCAGGCCTCACCGCCCCACCGCACTCCCATCGCTGGCCTAGCTATCCCTCTACTCACCCTCAGTCCCACACATGCTGTTATTCTCCGGCGACGGCAGACGAACCAGTAAACCCCCGTACTCCTCCGCATGGGAAATAACTGCCAAGTATTCCCTGGCTCCTTGTTGTTCCCTTCCTAGGCCTCTCCATCATCCACTGCCCTGGTGCTCTCGGCGCGGCCTGGTCAACGTGGTCAATGAACGACATCCATCGGAAGTGGACTGTACGTGGAGAGGCTGATAGCTGGGTCCACGGCCGCATGCAAGGAAATGCCTCCTTATTACATGCAAAATAATGATTCCTCCACCTGACATCTGGGACCCACCGAAAGGGCCTCTGTATTTCGCGAAAAAAACGTTACCACCGCTGACAGCTCGGACCCACCAGCTATACCTTCGCACGCAAGGAAGTGCCTCCTTATTACGCCCAAAAAAAAGAATACTCCCCCTGCTAGCTGGGACCCAGTATAGTGGGCCTACTAAGTTGACGGGGACGAAGGGCTTTGTCAACTTAGTCAATATGCATGATTCTAGCTCGACTGACCGTACAATGTCCATCCAACGGCCGTAGTGCTTCTCCAACCTCTGGTCTTCTTGCTCTAGCCGCCCAAAGCAGCGCCGGTCGTGCTGCCTGCTCCTGCCTCCCGTAACCGGGTGTGCTACCACGGAGGCCTCACCGCCCCCATACTACTCCCACCGCTGGCCAGGCCATCCCTCCACTCCACTCACCCACACCCCCTGTTATTCTGCGGCGACGGCAGCGCAACCGAACCAGTGAACCCACGTACTCCTCTCCGCGTGGGCATCCACTGCCGCGTCTTCCCCGGCTCCGCGTCGTCCCCTTCCTAGGCCTCGCCGTCGTCCACCGCCGTGGTGCTCTCGGCGCGGCGTGGTCAATGTGGTCAACGACCGAATTCCATCGGAAGAATACTGTACGTGGAGAGGCTGACAACTGGGTCCACGGTAGCCGCAAGGAAGTGCCTCCTTATTACGCGGAGAATAATTATTCCTCCACCTGATAGCAGGGACCCACCGGACGGGCCACCAGTATTTCGCGAAAAAAATATTTGCCCCTGACTGCTGCGACCCACCCGACGGGCCACCGTATATCACAAAAAAACGTTCTCCCTGCTGTCAGCTCAGACCCGCCGGAAGTGCCTCCTTATTACACACAAAAAATGAATACCCCCCCAGCTAGCTGGGACCCACCTTGGTGGGAGGTTGACTTGTGGGCCTACTAAGTTGACGGGGGCGGAGGGCTTTGTCAACTTAGTCAATATAAACGATTCTAGCTTCAGTGACCGTACGATGTCCATCCAACGGCCGTAGTGCTTCTTCAACCTCTGGTCTTCTTGCTCTAGCCGCCTAAAGCAGCGCCGGTCGTGCCGCATGCTCCTGCCTTGCGTGGCCGGATGTGCTGCCGCGAAGGCCTCACCGCCCCCTACTATTCCCACCACTGGCCAGGCCCTGCGGCGACGGCAGCCTCACACCGCAGCCGAAACAGTGAGCCCTCGTACTCCTCTCGGCGCGGGCTTCCACTGCCGCATCTTCCCCGGCTCCCCGTAGTCCCCTTCCTAGGCCTCGCCGTCGTCCACCGCCCTGGTGCTCTCGGCGCGGCGTGGTCAACGTGGTCAAGGAACGATTTCTATCGGACATGGACTATATGTGGAGAGGCTGGCAGCTGGGTCCACGGCCGCAGCAAGGAAGTGCCTCCTTATTACGCGGAAAATAATTATTCCTCCACCTGACAGCGGGGACCCACCGGACGGGCCACCGTATTTCGTGAAAAAAACATTTCCCCCCTGACTCCTGGGACCCACCAGCTACACCTTCGCATGCAAGGAAGTGCGTCCGGGTAAAAAAAAACAATTCGCCCCTCTGACTGCTGGGACCCACCAGCTACATTTTCGCACGCAAGGAAGTGCCTGACGGTCGGGACCCACCTGGTCGTAGCGTACGTAGCGTTGTCATTCTGGTCGCGAACGTGTACGTACATAATGGTTATTGTAGAGGCGCGCACATGTCATAGTAGAGGCGCGCACGTAGCATGTACACGTACGTACATCGGCCAGGGTGCAAGAAAGAAAATAAGGCCACGTATGTGTACATAAGGGCGGGGTCTCGAACGCCTAGTTGCGCATACGTAAGGCGAGGGCTCGTGTTCATGGGGAGGCAACGGAATGCATCGTGTTCATGGGGAGACAACGGAATGCGTCGTGTTCATCGGGAGGCAACGGAATGCGTCATGTTCATGGGGATGCAACGGAATGCATCGTGTTCATCGAGAGGCAACAGAACGCGTGGGAGCCAACCGGCTTGGATGGAACTGGCGATGGAAACGAGGCCTGGCGTACCGCACAACGGAGGAAACGGACCTCCTACGGTCGAAACGGGGGTCCTGTTGATCGGGAGGGGTGTGGCATACCGCAAAATGGTGGAAACGGACCTCCTACGGTCGAAACGGGGGGCCTGTTGATCGGGAGGGGTGTGGCGTACCGCAAAACGGACGAAACGGACCTCCTACATTCGAAACGGGGGTCCTGTTCATCGGGAGGGGTGTGGCGTACTGCAAAACGGGACTCCACGGGATACTGTTCATCTCCACCGTCGACCTCCTCCAGCCTCCACGGGCTACCGTCGACCTCCTCCAGCCTCCACGGGCTCCTGTTCATCCAGCCTCCACCACGCGCTACTCCATCGGCTACTGTTCAACCATCCCTCCACGGGCACCCCTCCACCGTCTATTGTTCATCCAGCCCTCCACACCACGGGGTCCTGTTCAACCACCCCTCCACCGTCTACTGTTCATCCAGCCCTCCACACCACGGGTTCCTGTTCATCCAGAGGCAACACCACACCTCACTATTCATCCACCCCCCCCGCAATGCTCACTGTTCATCCCAGAGGCAGCATCGATCGGCTTTAGTTAGCAGCAGTAGCGAAGGAATCGCTCCATCGGGTTCAGTTAACCGCCATTGATCGATCGCTCGGGTTCAGTAACGCGTAGCCTGCAGTGCAATCGCTTGGGTTCAGTTAGAGCCCAACGCCTCGCTCGGGTTCAGTTAGAGCCAACGCCTCGCACACACGCGCGTACCTGTACGAGAGAAACGCGCATCGCTCTCCCACCGTAACCAGCAACTCCCCGAAATTTTCCTCCCCCTCGCTTCTACCACGGTTTTTTTCCATCATGGACGGCCCAAAGAATGTCATGCAGCTGCATCTCCAGCCCGCCCAGGACGAAAAGCCCATTTTCTGTCATGATTTTTTGTCGTAGAAGTAGGAGCCCACCACATCTATGATGATACCGGGTTTTGTCACAATTATCGTCATAGAAGTGTCATATGTATGACAGGAAAAAAATTCATTAGGCCCAAAATGTCACGGATGTGTCTTTTTTTTGTAGTGAAGTATTTTCCTCCCGCTAAGATCATCACTCTTAGGAACGATATTATGAATTTTAAACAACTTGATCATGAGCATGTTGCCCAATCTTGGGAAAGAATGAAATTGATGCTTCGCAATTGCCCTACTCATGGTTTGAATTTATGGATGATCATACAAAATTTTTATGCCGGTTTGAACTTTGCTTCTAGAAATCTCTTAGATTCGGCCGCGGGAGGCACGTTTATGGAAATTACGTTAGGAGATGCTACAAAATTACTTGATAATATTATGTCTAATTACTCTCAATGGCACATTGAAAGATCTTCTAGTAAAAAGGTGCATGCTATAGAAGAAATCAATGTTTTGAGTGAAAAGATGGATGAACTCATGAAGATGTTTGCTACTAAAAATACTCCTCTTGATCCGAATGATATGCCTTTGTCTTCTCTAATTGAGAATAATAATGAATCTATGGATGTGAATTTTGTTGGTAGGAATAGTTTTGGAAACAATGCTTATAGAGGAAACTTTAATGCTAGACCGTTCCCTAGTAATTCCTCTAATAATTATGGAAATTCTTACGATAATTCTTATGGTAATTTTAATAAGATGCCCTCTGATTTTGAGAATAGTGTGAAAGAATTTATGATTTCTCAAAAGAATTTTAATGCTTTGCTTGAAGAAAAATTGCTCAAAGTTGATGATTTGGCTAGGAATGTTGATAGACTTTCGCTTGATGTTGATTATCTTAAACTTAGATCTTCTCCTCCTAAGCATGATATCAATGAGTCTCTCAAAGTAATGGGAATTTCCATTGATGAGTGTAAGGAAAGAACCGCTAGATTGCGTCCTAAAAGAGATAGCTTTATAAAAGCGCGTTCTTCTAGTTTCCGTGAAAATAATGATGAGGATCTTAAAGTTATTGATCCGTCTACTATTAGTTCTATGTTTTGCAATATGAATTTTGATTATTATGGGACTGATGATGAATCAACTTTGCCTAGAAGGCATCCCAAGAATTCAGAATCTTTAGATCTTGATGCTAAATTTGGTAAAAGTGAGATTGGAGAATCCTCAACTCCCAATAATATTGAACCTACTATCTCGGATTTCAAGGAATTTGATTATGATAATTGTTCTTTAAAAAGTTGTATTTCCTTGTTGCAATCCGTTGTTAATTCTCCTCATGCTTATAGTCAAAATAGAGCTTTTACCAAACATATCGTTGATGCCTTGATGCAATCTTATGATGAAAAACTTAATTTGGAAGTTTCTATACCTAGAAAACTTAATGATGAGTGGGAACCTGCTATAAAGATTAGAATTAAAGATTATGAGTGTTTTGCTTTGTGTGATTTGGGTGCTAGTGTTTCCACGATTCCGAAAACTTTATGTAATATTCTAGGTTTCCATGATCTTGATGATTGCTCTTTCAATTTGCACCTTGCGGATTCCACCATTAAAAAGCCAATGGGAAGGATCAATTATGTTCTTATTGTTGCAAATAGAAATTTGGTGCCCGCAGATTTTATCGTTCTTGATATAGATTGCAATCTTTCTTGCCCTATTATTCTTGGTAGACCTTTCCTTAGAACGATTGGTGCGATTATTGATATGAAGGAAGGGAACATTAGATTCCAATTTCCTTTAAAGAAAGGCATGGAGCACTTTCCAAGAAAGAAAGTCAAATTACCTTATGAATCTATCATGCATGCTACTTATGAATTTAGTGCCAAAGATGGCACTCGTTAGATCTATCTTTGCTTTTTATGCCTAGCTAGGGGCGTTAAACGATAGCGCTAGTTGGGAGGCAACCCAATTTTTCTTTATGTTTTTTGTTTTTGCTCCTGTTTACTAATAAATCTTGCATCTACCTTCTGTTTAGATGTGTTTTTATCTTTTAATCAGTGTTTGTGCCAAGTAGAACCTATAGGATAACCTACGATGATAGTTGATTTGATTCTGCTGAACAGAAACTTTGCACGCACGATTATAATTTTGTTAAATCACAGGAACGTGATTTTGCGTTGATTCTTTTTGTTGCTGTTCAATAAACAAATTTTCTGGGACTTCCTATTTTCGTAGGATTTTTAGAGGTCCAGAAGTTTGCGTTAGTTACAGATTGCTACAGACTGTTCTGTTTTTGACAGATTCTGTTTTTCGTGTGTTGTTTGCTTATTTCAATACATCTATGGCTAGTAAATTAGTCTATGAACTATAAGGAAGTTGGAATAAAGTAGGTTTAACACCAAAATAAATAAAGAATGAGTTCATTGCAGTACCTTATGTGGTGGTTTTGTTTTCTTTCACTAATGGAGCTTATAAGATTTCCTGTTGAGTTTTTTGTCGTGAAGTTTTCAAGTTTTGGGTAAAGCTTTTATGGACTATGGAATAAAGGGTGGCAAGAGCCTAAGCTTGGGGATGCCCATGGCACCCCAAGATATTCAAGAATAGCCAAAATCCTAAGCTTGGGGATGCCCCGGGAAGGCATCCCCTCTTTAGTCTTCGTTCATTGGTAACTTTACTTGGAGCTATATTTTTATTCGCTACATGATATGTGTTTTGCTTGGAGCGTCGTGTATTATATTAGTCTTTGCTTTTTAGTTTACCACAATCATCCTTGCTGTACACACCTTTTGGGAAACCTATTTGATTAGAATTTGCTAGAATACTCTATGTGCTTCACTTATATCCTTTGAGCTTGATAGTTTTTGCTCTAGTGCTTCACTTATATCTTTTAGAGCACGGTGCACTGGTAGAAAAAGAGGCTTCCGTCCAGCCCCATTAGTCGCGAAACTGTAGGAACCGCGACTAATGAAGTCTTTAGTCGCGGTTCGGCAGACGAACCGCGACCAAATGCCTGGGCCCAGGGCGCTCGGTGGCCAGCTGGTGCACGTGAGGGGCTTTAGTCGCGGTTGGCCAGGCCAACCGCGACTAAAGGTGCCCAAAGGCCTTTAGTCGCGCTTGGCCAGGCCAACCGCGACTAAAGCTCCTCCCCTATATATACCGGTTCAGCACACTCACTTAGCCATTTGGTGCCACTTCTCTTCGCAAGCTTCACAAGGGGGTGTAGGTTTGCTTTTGGTTCCTCTTATGCACACAAGGTGTTTGATGAAATGCCCCAAGAGCATGAAACAAACATGATATGAAGTGTTGGAGCCACACTTGAGGTTCCTCATTTATTTTTTCCTCCTCGATCGCGGTTAGCAACTTGAACCTTTCATGCATGTGTGTCATTGATAAAATATGCATGTGTGTTGTTCATTGTTTAATTTCTATTGTTTATAGCTAGTTAGTTTAACAAATGCATGATGGTTAATTATATATTTTATATTATAATAATGCAGATGAATCGGCAATGGATGTACGGTAACCGACTCTCCCGCGAGTTCACTACGGGTTTGAAAGATTTCCTCGTAGTGGCTAATGCGAACAAGCAGAAGGGTTTTGTTATCTGTCCATGTGTTGACTGTAAGAATCAGAAGGGTTACTCTTCCTCAAGAGAAGTTTACCTGCACCTGCTTCGGCACGGTTTCATGCCAAGCTATAATTGTTGGACCAAGCATGGAGAAAGAGGGGTTATAATGGAAGAAGATGAAGAAGGGGATGATTTCATCGATAAAAGCTATCTTGCTCATTTCGGTGATACTTTCATGGAGGATGCTGAAGGTGAAGGGGAAGGTGAAGGTGAAGAAGAGGCACGTGATGAGACCGTTGATGATCTTGGTCGGACCATTGCTGATGCACGGAGACGCTGCGAAACTGAAAAGGAGAGGGAGAATTTGTATCGCATGTTAGAGGATCACAGAAAGTCATTGTACCCCGGATGCGATGATGGTCTGAAAAAGCTGGGCTGCACACTGGATTTGCTGAAATGGAAGGCACAGGCAGGTGTAGCTGACTCGGCATTTGAAAACTTGCTGAAAATGTTGAAGAATATGTTTCCAAAGAATAACGAGTTGCCCGCCAGTACGTACGAAGCAAAGAAGGTTGTCTGCCCTCTAGGTTTAGAGGTTCTGAAGATACATGCATGCATCAACGACTGCATCCTCTACCGCGGTGAATACGAGAATTTGAATGAATGCCCGGTATGCACTGCATTGCGTTATAAGATCAGAGGCGATGACCCTGGTGACGATGTTGAGGGCGAGAAACTCAGGAAGAGGGTTCCCGCCAAGGTGATGTGGTATGCTCCTATAATACCACGGTTGAAACATCTGTTCAGGAACAAAGAGCATGCCAAGTTGTTGCGATGGCACAAAGAGGACCGTAAGTCGGACGGGAAGTTGAGACACACCGCAGATGGAACGCAATGGAGAAAGATCGACAGAGAGTTCAAAGATTTTGCAGCTGACGCAAGGAACATAAGATTTGGTCTAAGTACAGATGGCATGAATCCTTTTGGCTAGCAGAGCTCCAGCCATAGCACCTGGACCGTGACTCTATGCATCTACAACCTTCCTCCTTGGTTATGCATGAAGCGAAAGTTCATTATGATGCCAGTGCTCATCCAAGGTCCGAAGCAACCCGGCAACGACATCGATGTGTACCTAAGGCCATTAGCTGATGAACTTTTACAGCTGTGGGGCAGACCGGGTGTCCGTGTGTGGGATGAGCACAAAGAAGAGGAATTTGACCTACGAGCGTTGCTTTTCGTAACCATCAACGATTGGCCTGCTCTTAGTAACCTTTCGGGACTGTCAAATAAGGGATACAATGCATGCATGCACTGCTTACATGAGACTGAAAGTGTACATTTGCCAAATTGTAAGAAGAACGTGTACCTTGGGCATCGTCGTTTTCTTCCGAAAATTCATCTAGTAAGAAAGAAAGGCAAGCATTACAACGGCAAGGCAGATCACCGGCCGAAGCCTGCGGAACGCACTGGTGCTGAGGTATTTGGTATGGTCAAGGATTTGAAAGTCATCTTTGGAAAGGGTCCTGGCGGACAATCAGTTCCGAAGGGAGCTGACGGGCACGCAGCCATGTGGAAGAAGAAATCTATATTCTGGGAGCTAGAATATTGGAAAGTCCTAGAAGTCCGCTCTGCAATCGACGTGATGCATGTTACGAAGAATATTTGCGTGAACCTCCTAAGCTTTTTGGGCGTGTATGGGAAGATAAATGATACAAAGGAAGCACGGCAGGACCAGCAACGTTTGAAAGACCCTGATGACCGACATCCGGAATGGTTTCAAGGTCGTGCCAGCTACGCTCTGACCAAAGAAGAGAAGGTCATCTTTTTTGAATGCCTGAGCAGTATGAAGGTCCCGTCTGGATTCTCGTCCAATATAAAGGGAATAATAAACATGGCGGAGAAAAAGTTCCAAAACCTGAAGTCTCACGACTGCCACATGATTATGACGCAATTGCTTCCGATTGCTTTGAGGGGACTCCTGCCGGAAAATGTTTGAGTAGCCATTGTGAAGCTATGTGCATTCCTCAATGCAACCTCTCAGAAGGTAATCAATCCAGAAGTTCTACCACGGTTACAGAACGATGTGATCCAATGTCTTGTCAGTTTCGAGTTGGTGTTCCCGCCATCCTTCTTCAATATTATGACGCACCTCCTGGTTCACCTAGTCGAAGAGATTTTCCTTCTCGGTCCTGTATTTCTACACAATATGTTCCCCTTCGAGAGGTTCATGGGAGTATTAAAGAAATATGTTCGTAACCGTGCTAGGCCAGAAGGAAGCATCGCCAAGGGCTATGGAAATGAGGAGGTAATTGAGTTTTGTGTTGACTTTGTTCCTGACCTTAAGCCGATTGGTCTTCCTCGATCGCGGCACGAGGGGAGACTAAGTGGAAAAGGCACGATCGGAAGGAAATCAACGATATGTATGGACGGCCATTCTCTGACTGAAGCACACCACACTGTACTGACCAATTCCAGCTTGGTGGCTCCGTACTTTGAGAAACACAAGAATATTTTACGCTCGGACAACCCGGGGAAGCCTGAATCCTGGATTAGGAAGGCCCACATGGAGACTTTCGGCAGTTGGTTGAGAAAACATTTAATGAATGACAATGATGTTGTAGATCAGCTGTACATGTTGGCCAAGACACCATCTTCGACTATAACGACTAAGGAAAATGCGGCTAAGAAGGAGTACAATCATATTATGGGGCCAGGAGGGTATCGCCTTTGGGTGCCTAGGTTGGAGAAGATGGAGAACGAGCTGAGGGCGCGAGGAATCCGTCCAGGTACGGAGGGATGGGACCCAAGGGCCAAAAGCTGGTGGTACGGGCATGGGGGAACGCTGAACCCGGAGACAGGGGAGTGTGTTTACCGGGGCAAAATAATTAAACCCACCCAAGCCCTTATTGACGCAATGAGGGATGCTCAAGAGGGGAAGATCAAGTTCAACAGAGAGAACGACGCGCTGACAAAAGCCCTCGGGAATCCTGAACACGGAGGACGTGTACGAGGCATGGGGCACATTCCGTGGAAAATAGGGTTCCCCCAGAACGATGACCCGTACGGTTACAGAAGCCGTAAGAGAAAGATGGATCGGGAAGCAGATGTTGTGGCGCGGTTGGCATCGGAAATGGATGTGATGAAGAAAACCGTGAGTGTACTAGTAGCCGAAAGAGATGCAGCTCGGGCGCAGCATGAAGATCATCCAGCGGATCTCGGAAGCCAGCAGCGGAGAAGCAGCGTGGCTTCCACGGAGGCCCCACCGGCTGGTGCAGATGCACCGACGATCGAAATTACTGCACCGGAGCCTCTGGTGGTCGAAATTACTGCACCGGAGCCTCCTCGCTACCCCGTGGACGATATAAAGGAGATGAAAGAATGTCATCTGTATTATCCTATCGGGAACATGTCCATGAAGGTAGCCATCGGCAGTGCTTTACCATGTTTACCTGGAGCACTCCACCACAACAACCCCATTCAAGATGGCTATGCTCGTGTCACGGTGGAGGACATAGTCCAAGGGTTTGAGGACCTGGAGATTGACATTGCTACACCTGAAGGGGAGAAAAGACTTGGAGATGTCAAGCGCCATTTCATTCTATGGCAAAAGAAGTTTATCAAGTTTCCAGGCGAGGTGCCAAGGACAACAAGTCCACCCCCCTACGGTGGTGGTGGTGGCGGTGGTGGTGGTGGTGGTGGTGGTGGCGGTTCACCTACACCTCCGTCACGTCAGCCGACGCCCCCCAGTCCACAATGTCCGATGGGTGATCAGACGCCGCCCCCCAGTCCTCGTCCGGCGGGTGATCAGACGCCGCCCCCCAATCCACCTCCGGCAAAGAAGCAGAAGCAGTCCTGGATTATTAACCCGGACCCTTATGTACCTAAGACCACAAAGGTACCGGAGCCATCACTGAAGCCTCTCCCCACAAGGCCTTGGGAACGTAGTGCCGAGGAAACTGCCGCGGCCGCGGCTGCTGATCATGACAAATGGAAGGCGGACTGCAAGAAGAAAAGAGAGCCCGAGCCCAAGCCAGTATTTTCTGATGAGCAAAAGAAGTGGGCTAAGTCATTTTTGAGCACACCGTCCCAAGCCGCGAAGAATCTGCCTGATGACTTTGGACGTGAACTTCGTAGGCAGGCACTCATGTTGAAGGAGAAGAAAGAGCGGGCGGAGAACCAGGAGAACAAAGCCTTGGAGGAGGCCGAGAAAACGGAATTAGAAAGTAAAAAAAGCGGGAAACGAGTTGCCCAGCTCGGGGAACAAAGTAAACAATCGATTGCCCCGCTTATAGTGAAAGCCGCCGGTCCGGATGACCCCGATATCATAGCAGCTGCGGCAGCACATGGATTGACTGTAACGAGTGCCAGAGAACAAGTGGCCAACTTAGGTATTACTCTTCGTGAACTGTTAGGCCTTGATGAGGCGCCAGTGAAGGAGGTAGTAATTACATATGTGAAGAATGGGCCTCTCGTCGAGCCTGCGCAGGAAAAGGATCTACCTCCACAAATGAAAGGTCTGCTGAAATGGTACAAGGGTTACATAAAAAATAAAAATGCCAAAGAATATATTTATGCGGAAGTTAGATATGAGCATCACTTCAAACATTACTATGTACAAATTCATCTGAGTGAATTGTTCCAGCTTTTCAATCTGCGCGAGCTCGACAAATCTATCATCAGTTGCTACGTTCTGTAAGTGATTTATTTGTACCCCATCTCGTTCATATTGCCTGCACTATATATATGTCCTAACTATATTGTTGTGTCCGCTATTATACATGCAGAATGAAGATTAAGGAATGCAGAGTAAGGAACATCCATGATGTTGGGTTCATTGACCCACACATCGTTAATGGATATGTGTTGGAGCATCACCCCGCCGACATGGAGGCAGACCTGTGGCAGTTTCTTACAAAGCAGGAACTCAAAAGTGATATTCTATTTCCTTACCATTTTGGGTGAGTGTTTCTGTCTTGAGCACATTCTCTTTTGTTTACTCCATGCATGGTATGTGGCCGGCTAATCGATGAGTTATGCATGACGTACTGTGCATGTATCGTGTCCGCAGGTTTCACTGGATTCTGCTAGTAATTAAAGTTGACACCTCAGAATGTCTCGTCCACGACTCTCTGAATATGGATCCAAAGCTTTGGGGCGGCATGAGAAGAATGCTGCCGAAGTAATTATTTTCATTCATTTGCGCTCTATATCAATCGGCCTATTTCGTTCATTTCCTAATATCAAGTAACTAATAACTCTCTTGTTCATTTAATTTTCTTTGCCTCATAGGGTTTGGAGACGGTTCGTAGATACAAAGGTCGGTGAATTCAAAAAAGAGCTAGAATTCAAAAGGTCAAAGGCTAAGAATGCTGGGGATATTCAGCCAGCGGGGACCAATCTATGTGGATACTATGTCTGTGAGATGATCCGGAGATACACCTCTGAGCGGGTTCCGAGTGATACCAATGCTCAGAGGAATAACCTCCGGATGATGCTTAGTCCAGAAGCTCGCTTCCGACCACTTCAAGAGGAACTAGCTGGATGGTTCAGCAGGGAAGTCCTCCATTCTAAAGGAGAACACCATTACGAGGACGTAGAACTTTATATGCATTAAATTATGTATGGAAACCTGTTCAAAATTGTATATGGTCATCCGATGATATTGAATATATATTGTATATTCCTCTTGAATTCTTTTTGGTTCTAATTTCAAATTTGTTTGAAATTGTACATTCATATGCATGTATGTAGTACCGTAGAATATGTGAAACTCCTTCAAAATTAAAATAAAGCACAAAAGAAATAAAACAATACAAATTAAACAGAAAACAGGTTTAGGGGGGGGCTAAAGCCCTAAACCTGTGGCGGCCTTTAGTCGCGGTTGGCCAGAAGAACCGCGACTAAAGGTCCTCCGCCCCGACGGCCGCCTGGCGCCCACGTGGACGGGCCTTTAGTCGCGGTTCTTAAGCAACCGCGACTAAAGTGGGGGTCCTTTAGTCGCGCCCATTTGGTCGCGGTTGCGCAACCGCGACTAATGGCAGTTGCGAACCGCGACCAAAGGCCCTTTTTCCACTAGTGGTGGTGTCTTAATTTTGAAGAAATTGCTAGCCTCTCATGCTTCACTTATATTATTTTGAGAGTCTTTTAGAATAGCATGGTATTTGCTATGGTCATAAAGTTGGTCCTAGAATGATGAGCATCCAAGTTGGGTATAATAAAAACTATCATAGGAAGTGAATTGGATGCTATGATCAATTTGATGCTTGATAATTTTTGAGATATGGAGGTAGTGATATTAAAGTCATGCTAGTTGGGTGATTATGAATTTAAATAATGCTTGTGTTGAAGTTTGTGATTCCCGTAACATGCACGTATGGTGAACCGCTTTGTGATGAAGTTGGAGCACAATTTTATTTATTGATTGTCTTCCTTATGAATGGCGGTCAGGGACGAGAGATGGTCTTTTCCTACCAATCTATCCCCCTAGGAGCATGCACGTAGTGCTTTGTTTTTTGATGACTTCTAAATTTTTGCAATAAGTGCATGAGTTCTTTTGATTAATGTTGAGTCCATGGATCATACGCACCCTTTTACCCTTACACCATTGCTAGCCTCTCTCTTGTACCGTGCAACTTTCATCGGCACCATACACCCACCATACACCTTCCTCAAAACAGCCACCATACCTACCTATTATGGTATTTCCATAGCCATTCCGAGATATATTGACATGCAACTTTCCACCATTCCGTTCATATGACACGCATTACTTTTGTCATATTGGTTTTTGCATGATCATGTAGTTGAGATTGTATTTGTGGCAAGGCCACCTTCTTAATTTTCATACATGTCACTTTTGATTCATTGCATATCCCGGTACACCACCGGAGGCATTCATATAGAGCCATATCTTGTTCTAGCCTTGAGTTGTAATTTTTGAGTTGTAAATCCATAAAAGTGTGATGATCTTCATTATTAGAGCATTGTCCTAGTGAGGAAAGGATGATGAAGACTATGATTCCCCCACAAGTCGGGATGAGACTTCGTACTTTACAAAAAGAAAAAAAAGAAAGGCCAAAAAAAAGAGAAAGGCCAAAGAAAAAAAAGAGAAAAGAAAAAAAAGAAATATAAAATGAGAGAAAAAGAGAGAAGGGACAATGCTACTATCTCTTTTTCCACACTTGTGCTTCAAAGTAGCACCATGATCTTCATGATAGAGAGTCTCATATGTTGTCACTTTCATATAGTAGTGGGAATTTTTCATTATAGAACTTGGCTTGTATATTCCAATGATGGGCTTCCTCAAAGTGCCCTAGGTCTTCGTGAGCAAGCGAGTTGGATGCAGACCCACTTAGTTTCTTTTGTTGAGCTTTCATATATTTATAGCTCTAGTGCATCCGTTGCATGGAAATCCCTACTCACTCACATTGATATCTATTAATGGGCATTTCCATAGCCCGTTGATACACCTAGTTGATGTGAGACTATCTTCTCCTTTTTTGTCTTCTCCATAACCACCATTCTAGTCCACATATAGTGCTATGTCCATGGCTCACGCTCATGTATTGCGTGAAAGTTGAAAAAGTTTGAGATTATTAAAGTATGAAACAATTGCTTGGCTTGTCATCGGGGTTGTACATGATTAAATACTTTGTGTGATGAAGATAGAGCAACATCCAGACTATATGATTTTGTAGGGCCATGTTATTTTGAGAAGACATGATTACTTTGGTTAGTATGCTTGAAGTATTACTATTTCTCTTATGTCAATATGAACTTTTATTTTGTATTCATTTGGATCTGAACATTCATGCCACAATAAAGAAAATTACATTATGAATTATGCTAGGTAGCATTCCACATCAAAAATTCTCTTTTTATCATTTACCTACTCGAGGACGAGCAGGAATTAAGCTTGGGGATGCTTGATACGTCTCCAACGTATCTATGATTTTTGATTGTTCCATGCTATTATATTACCCCTTTTGGATGTTTATGGGCTTTATTTTACACATTTATATCATTTTTGGGACTAACCTACTAACCGGAGGCCCAGCAAATATTGCTGTTTTTTTGCCTATTTCAGTATTTCGAAGAAAAGGAATATAAAATGGAGTCCAAACGGAATGAAACCTTTGGGAGCGTGATTTTTGGAACGAACATGATCCGGAGAGCTTGGAGTGCAGTCAAGAAGCAGCCGAGGGCTCCACGAGATAGGAGGCCGCGCCCCCCGTGTAGGGCGCCCCCCTGTCTCGTGGGCCCCTCGGGCGGCCACCGACGTACTTCTTCCTCCTATATATACCTACGTACCCCGAAAACATCCAAGGGCACCACGAAACACAATGTCCACCGCCGTAACCTTCTGTATCCGCAAGATCCCATCTTGGAGCCTTCGCGGGCACTCTGTCGGAGGGGGAATCAACCACGTAGGGCCTCTACATCAACATCCTTGCCCCTCAGATGAGTTGTGAGTAGTTTACCACAGACCTACGGGTCCATAGTTATTAGCTAGATGACTTCTTCTCTCTTTTTGGATCTCAATACAATGTTCTCCCCCTCTCTTGTGGAGATCTATTCGATGTAAACTATTTTTGCGGTGTGTTTGTCGAGATCCGATGAATTGTGGGTTTATGATCAAGTTTATCTATGAATAATATTTGAATCTTCTCTGAATTCTTTTATGTATGATTGAGTTATCTTTGCAAGTCTCTTCGAATTATCAGTTTGGTTTGGCCTACTAGATTGATCTTTCTTGCCATGGGAGAAGTGCTTAGCTTTGGGTTCAATCTTGCAGTGTCCTTACCCAGTGACAGAAACGGTTGCAAGGCACATATTGTATTGATGCTATCAAGGATAACAAGATGGGGTTTATATCACATTGCTTGAGTTTATCCCTCTACATCATGTCATCTTGCTTAATGCGTTACTCTGTTCTTATGAACTTAATACTCTAGATGCAGGCAGGAGTCGGTCGATGTGTGGAGTAACAGTAGTAGATGCAGGCAGGAGTCGATCTACGTGTTATGGACGTGATGCCTATATACATGATCATGCCTAGATAATCTCATAACTATGCGCTTTTCTATCAATTGCTCGACAGTAATTTGTTCACTCACCGTAATACTTATGCTATCTTGAGAGAAGCCACTGGTGAAACCTATGGCCCCCGTGTCTATCACTTATCATATTTTCTTTCAATCTACTTTTATTTGCATCTTTACTTTTTGCATCTATATTATAAAATATCAAAAAAATATTTATCTTATCATACTATCTTTATTAGATCTCACTTTTGCAAGTGGTCGTGAAGGGATTGACAACCCCTTTATTGCGTTGGTTGCGAGTTCTCAGTTTGTTTGTGTAGGTGCGTGGGACTTTTGAGGAGCCTCCTACTGGATTGATAGCTTGGTTCTCAAAACTAAGGGAAATACTTACGCTACACTTGCTGCATCACCCTCTCCTCTTCGAGGAAAACCAACGCAAGCTCAAGACGTAGCAAGCACTGCCTCTTGAACCGGAAATTAGCGCAGCTCAGGAAGATGTTTCTGTGGTGCCTGCACCGACTAGAAAGAAAGTTAATGATGATGATCAAGGTACTTCAAGTTTCTACTAAACTTTGTAGGTCCACAAGGACACGTTCCACACCAGAATGCTATGGCAACCCTGTCTAGGAAATCATGTTGTTAGACAACAGTGAACCTTCGAACTATGAAGAAGCGATGGTGGGCCCAGATTCCAAAAAATGGCTTGAAGCCATGCAATCCGAGATAGGATCTGAGGGAGTCCTGGACTAGGGGGTGTCCGGACAGCCGGATTACCACCATCGGTCGAACTATCATCGGCCGGACTATCATCATCGACCGGACTCCAAGACTATGAAGATACAAGATTGAAGACTTCGTCCCGTGTCCGGATGGGACTTTCCTTGGCGTGGAAGGCAAGCTTGGCGATACGGATATGTAGATCTCCTACCATTGTAACCGACTCTATGTAACCCTAGCCCTCTCCGGTGTCTATATAAACCGGATGGCCCTAGTCCGTAGGACATACATTACAACAATCATACCATAGGCTAGCTTTTAGGGTTTAGCCTCCTTGATCTCGTGGTAGATCCACTCTTGTAAACATCCACAATATCAATATCAATCGAGCAGGACGTAGGGTTTTACCTCCATCAAGAGGGCCCGAACCTGGGTAAAACATCGTGTCCCTTGTCTCCTGTTACCATCCGCCTAGACGCACAGTTCGGGACCCCCTACCCGAGATCCGCCGGTTTTGACACCGACATTGGTGCTTTCATTGAGAGTTCCTCTGTGCTGTCACCGATAGGAAGGATGCCTCTTCCCGTCTTCAAGGATGGTATCTTCGCCAATGGAGCCCTGGCCGCCGGCCAAACTATCTGGCTAGGAGGTTTTCTTATGACCGCCTGTCCGGCTACCGCTTCCACAATGACCTCTCGAGTCATCGAGAGCAATCTTCACATCAACTCGGAATTCGCTGAGCATCTAGATCCAGCAGAGCTCTCGTCTGTAAACGAACTCTTGGATCGGATCGCTGCCCTGGGAGTCGCTACAGACTACGATTAGATTGGGCTTAAAACCAATCTGAGAGAGATTAACTCTCCCCAGGTCACCCACCACGTTACGGTGGTAGAAGAACAATGCGGCGACTCTTCTCCTGTATTGAAACTAGTCATGTCCGGGCTCCCAAACCCTCCATGCCGGATTCCCGCGGAGGGCCGGACTTCGATCAAACACTAAACTTAAAATCAGGCCTCGTTCCGGACTCGTTGGACAATGTCTAGCAATCAAAACTTCCGAGTTTGGAAACTTCTCGGCCTTCGAGCCTTGAGATGGGTAGGGTTCCGGACTTAGTTCCACCCACCCGACCAGATATATGCGATCTATCTCTAATCCGGCAAGAGCCCGCTGAAACAGTACATCACTACTGGGCCAGATTCCTCCTGGTTATGGATAGGATAAAGGACTGCTGAGAGGAAAACGCAATCTCAATTTTCTGCAATAATTGCATGGACGAAGGAATCTTGAACGCCGTCAGCCGTCGTGAAATCACACGCTTCACCGACCTGGCATCCATAGTACAAAAGTACTGTGCGATAGAGAGTTTCCGGAAAACCGAAAATAGGTTTTGGGACAATCCGGCCCTGGATACAGACCCAGTCCGCAACAAAAGGGCACATCACACTCAGGCACCAGGTGCAAGAACCAAAAAACAGAAACCCCTTAAAGGGAACGGAACCGTACTGGAGGGATGGCTCAGCAGACCCTGTACAATTCACAGTACAGAGGGCGCCGTCCCAACACATAGCCTTCGAGCATGTTGGATACTATGGCAGGTGGCCAAAAGTGGTGAGGAGCTTCTAGCCCCGGGAAACCACACCAACAATACCGGTACGGTATCAACAGTCGTCGAGACTTTCGCATCAAACAATATGCGGAAACGAACAATCCGCAAATCCTTGGAGCGACGCGGCCATCTCCTTCAACGCCAGCGACGAACCTAAATTCCGAACAGCCCGAGCACCAGCCGCATTGGTCCTCAGTCCGAAAGTGGACGGCTTTCGACTTACCAAGGTACTCATGGATGGCAGCAGCGGATTAAACCTCATCTACGAGGAAACCCTTCAAAAAATGGAAATAGACTGGAGCCGCATTGAGCGAAGCAGCACAGCCTTCAGAGGAATAATCCCTAGCTGGGAAGCGCGCTGCACAGGAAAAATCACACTCGATGTGGTATTCGGCTCGCCGGACAATTACAGGTCTGAGGAAATCACGTTCCAAGTGGCCCCGTTCAACAGCGGATATCACGCTATATTAGGATGAGAGGCATTCACAATCTTCCAAGCCGTACCCCATTACGGGTACATGAAGCTCAAAATGCCTGGGCCCGGCAGAATAATCACTCTCGTTAGTGATCCGGACATAGCACTCCGCGCCGAAAACAAGACGGCCGCATTAGCCCTGGAGGCACTATCCGAAGCCTTAGCGGCAGAAGAACTCACCGCGCTGCGCTCTATGGTGAATAGGGACGATGTGATACTCGATAAGAGATCCAAGTCCACCTCCTTTAAACCAGCCGAAGAAATAGTAAAATTCCAGGTCCACCCAACAGACCCGACAAAGACGGCCTCCATCGGGGCACAATTGGGCCCTAATGTAGACGCCGCACTGCGAGAATTCCTTCGGGAAAATTGGGACATTTTCGCCTGGCACCCCTCGGATATGCCCGGAATCCCATGCAGACTAGCAGAACACAGCCTAAACATCCTAAAAGGATTCAAGCCAGTCAAACAGGCTCTTCGACGATTTTACGAACCCAAAAGACAGGCAATGGGAGAGGAACTAGCCAAACTATTGGAAGCCGGATTCATCAGAGACATCAAACATCAGGATTGGCTAGCAAACCTGGTAATGGTACCAAAGAAGGACAAATCCTGGCGCCTATGTGTCGATTTCAAAGACCTAAATAAAGCCCGCCCAAAGGATCCCTTCCCCCTCCCCCGCATCGACCAAATCATCGATGCCACTGCAGGGCACGATTCATTGTGCTTCCTGGACGCATACTCCGGCTATCATCAAATCAAGATGACAGAAGCAGATCAAGCCGCAACGACATTCATTACTCCATATGGACCATTCTGCTTCAACACGATGCCCTTTGGACTCAAAAACGCCAGCGCAACATACCAGCGCATGATTCAGACATGTCTAGCTACCCAGATTGGCAAGACAGTAGAGGCATACGTAGACGATGTTGTCGTCAAAAGTAAACGCGTCGAAACTCTAGTAGACGACTTGAGGGTCACGTTTGACAACCTCCGAGAATATGATATCAAGCTGAATCCGGAAAAATGCATTTTCGGCGTGCCAGCCGGAAAGCTCCTGGGCTTCATCGTATCCGGTAGAGGAATTGAAGCAAATCCGGCCAAGATCCGGGCTCTATCACAGCTGGATATTCCAAAAAACCTCAAACAGATCCAGAAATTGACTGGATGCGTGGCGGCTCTCAGCCGCTTTATCTCCCACTTAGGAGAAAAGGCTTTGCCCCTCTATCGCCTCCTCAGGCACACCGAACACTTCGAGTGGACGGATGCTGCCACCGCCGGACTCGAAGAAATAAAGGCCATATTGGCAACAAATCCGGTCCTGGCTGCGCCCAACCTGGGCGAACCTATGTTGTTATACATCGCGGCAACACATCAAGTCATGAGCGCGGTGCTCGTCATAGAACGAGAGACAGAAGGGCATAAATTCCCTCTTCAAAAACCAGTATACTACGTATTCACTGTGTTAACCCCCTGCAAGTCCCGTTACCCGCACTATCAGAAGATCGCGTATGCAGTGTTCATGGCATCCCGGAAGCTTCGACACTACTTTCAAGAGTGTTCGATAACAGTGGCCTCTAAAGTACCACTCAATGACATTATAAACAACCGCGACGCAACGGGCAGGATTGCAAAATGGGCCATTGAGCTCTTACCATTCGATATAACTTACAGACCTCGGCGAGCTATAAAGTCACAAGTTTTGGCTGACTTTGTCGCTGAATGGACCGAAGCCGAACTCCCTAAAGAGTACGGCGCATACTCCAATTGGATTATGCACTTCGACGGCTCTAAAATGTTGGCCGGACTGGGGGCTGGCATCGTATTGACATCCCCGACCGGTGACACAGTCCAATACGTACTTCAAATAATGTACACGGACTCCAACAACACAACCGAATACGAGGCCCTTTTACATGGTCTCCGGATGGCAATCTCCATGGGCATTCAACGCCTAGAGGTGCGCGGGGATTCAAACCTCGCAATATCCCAAATAAATGGAGATTTTGATGCCAAGGATCCAAAAATGGCAGCATATCGCAACGCTGTTCTAAAAATGTCAGCTCAGTTCGACGGACTCGAATTCCATCACGTAGCCAGGGATAATAACCAAGCGGCCGACGTATTGGCACGCATCAGTGCAAAACGTGACGCTGTCCCTCCAAACATCTTCCTGGAATGGCTGTTCAAGCCATCCGTGCTATGGGAAGAGGAGTCCGGAAATAACAAGCCGGAAGCAGCCACACCAACCGACACAGAGCAATTTGACATAAGCGGCAATTCCGCCGCCGAAATAACACCTTCAGCCCACGACATAATGGCCGTAATCGCCCCGTGGACAGAACCATTCCTAGCCTACTTACTTAGGCAGGAACTTCCCGAAGACCAAAATGAGGCCCGCTGCATAGTTCGGCGATCTAAAGCCTACAAGGTCCACGAGGGAGAACTTTATAAGAAAAGCACAACCGGAGTCCTTCAAAGGTGTATCTCCGAAGAGGAAGGGCGAGACCTCCTGGCTGAAATTCATGCCGGACTAGGCGGACACCACGCAGCAGCCCGGGCCCTTGTAGGAAAGGCATTCCGTACAGGATTTTATTGGCCGACGGCCCGGGCAGATGCTCAGGACTTAGTCCAACGATGCGTCGGTTGTCAGCTCTTTGCTAATCAGAGCCATATGCCACCCACCGCCCTCAAAACTATACCAATTACCTGGCCGTTCGCGGTCTGGGGGCTTGACATGGTTGGACCACTTAAAGGGGGAACCCACAGGCAAAGATACCTATTGGTCATGGTGGATAAATTCACCAAATGGATAGAGGCCAGGCCAGTTAAAACGGCAGAGTCCGGACCAGTGATAGACTTTATATCCGGGGTAGTATACCGTTACGGTGTCCCCCACAGCATCATCACCGATAACGGCACGAATTTTACGGCCGACGAGGTTAAATCATGGTGCAAAAATATGGGCATTAAGCTCGATTACGCTTCAGTCTATCATCCTCAAACCAACGGTCAAGTGGAACGAGCAAATGGTCTAATAATGAGCGGCATCAAACCCAGACTAGTGCGGTCACTTACGAAATCTGACGTGCACTGGGTAGAGGAGCTCGACTCCGTACTCTGGGGGCTGCGGACAACGCCCAACCGTACTACCGGATTCACACCATTTTTTATGGTGTACGGCGCAGAGGCAGTTCTGCCCTGCGACATTATTCATGACTCACCTGGAGTGCGCATGTATGAAGAAAGAGAGGCCGAGCTGGATTGGCAGGACAACTTGGACGCATTGGAGGAAGAACGCAACGTCGCCAAGGCTCGTTCCGCATTCTATCAGCAGCAGGTTCGAAGATATCAAAGCAGAGAAGTACGGGCCAAGACTTACAACGTTGTCGAACTAGTTCTACGCCAGCCGGACAAGAAAAAGGACAAGCTCAAGCCCAAATGGGAGGGCCCCTTCATTATCGATCAAGTCCTGACCGGCGGAGCGTACCGTCTACGAAATGCGTCGGATAACCGACTCGAGCCGAACCCATGGAACGCAGCCCGCCTCCGAAGATTCTATGCCTAGCGCCGGACTAAGAGTTCGTCCTCTTCCCCTGCTCAAATTTTTATACTTCAGCTGTCTTTTATTTCTCTTTCCTCTCTTCACCCCCTACCAAAAAGCCCTTAAGGGCCTACTCGCGCATTGTTCGCACACACTTGATGTGCCATCCGCACTCATTATACCTGGGGGCTTCTTTACCAGAAGCTTAAATTATAAGGGCTTCATGCCCAGCACATGTGTCAAGCTTCCACATGTACCTTTTATTCACCATTATATGCATCGATATGACTTAAGTTTTGGCTAAGCTGGATTGCCTGGCTCCTGTGCTTACCCCTACGTTCCCGATTGTTCGGCTAGGAGGTAAAGGGAGCACCTCTCCGATTGTTACTGCCGGGTCAGCCGGATGTGTACCTCAGACTGGGTGAAGCCGAAAGCTAGCATTCTTAAGGGAATATTCGGTCGGTGACTTGAAAGATGATTTTACCTACTTATTTATCTGCCCCCAAATGTTTTCTGCTTTTTTCGCAGTCCGGACATGCACTTTAGGGCATGCCACCCCTAGAGGAAAGGAACCCTTAACGGAACTATTCTCCCTGGAAGATGTTTCTTACTAACCATGTAATATAACATAACTAGTTGGGCACTTTTCTGATAAAGCACTAATGACCCCTACGCCTGGTCTCCATGCATACCCTGGTTGTTTCATAACTGAGAAGGTATTCGGACACACTCTGGACTCTAGGGTCCCGAGGTCGAAGCGAAAAGGTCGGCAAAGACAAACGATCTACAATCCGGCTAGAAGGCATTTTACATGTCATTTTATAATACATTGTCAAATTGACTGACTGTATTCTTCTTCAATCCCGTCTAACAGGCTGTCTAATTTATAGTCCTGTTGGGAAAACTTAGCGGCCAACTCTACTTGGCCGTATACTAAACTTACAGGAATCTCCTTCCCATCAGGCCCCACAGGTCCGACTTCGAACATGTGGTTGGGATCCGCCTTCTTGTACCGCGTCTTTACCATGGCCCAGGCCTCCCTGGCACCTTGGCGGCAGGCGGAAATCTTCCATAAATGGAAGCACTGCCGCACTCCCTGAAGCTTCTCCGCAAGCTCCCCAAGTCCCTCGGGTAGGGAGAAGGCTGGCCATAAAGCCTGGATGACGCCGCTCATTGCCTGCCGAACTCGTTCGATCAGTTGCAACAACTCGGGAAGTTGATCACCCGTTGATACAGGCATCTCCTCCGCAGGGCGACCTGTGAGTATACCTACAGACATATTTTGTCAAATTGACTTCCTCGCCGAACTCTTCTTTTCAAAGGAGTTCGCTCAAGCACTTATTATAGATGCCGCAACGAAGCCGCTGATTCTCCTTAACAGAGCCAGACAGCTCGGCTCGAACGCCTTTCAGCTCTTCTCCTAGCTGGGCATGGGCATCCTGGAGCTTGTTCCTTTCGTGCTGCACCTTATGCAGCACCCTCCCGCCGGCCTTCAGCTGGCGCAGAAGTTCTTGCCTGTCCGGATCTTGTCCGGCAGCACCTGCAACGTCATTATCAGACTTGTGCACAGGCCAAACACTACTTATCTTTTTAAATAATGTGTTACCAGGAGAGGTCCCCGCGTTTCCTCCTGCGGCAGCGAGTGCGGCCTCAAGTTGAGCCTTACACTCTTGCAGCTCCTGAGACAGTTGGGTATTCTTCTCGGTAAGACCCTGTGTTTCATATGATCCTTAAATCAGTTAATATAACTACTTTAAGTCTCGGGGGCTACTGGCATATATAACTATTAAATTCTCTTACCCATATGTCTTTTACATACTACTCCGTGGCTCTGGTCAAACCATCTTGAGCGGCATGGAGGTGCGCGTCCCCTCCATTAAAGGCATCCAATGCCTCAGGGAGAAGCACGCGTCACGGAATACTGTCCGGCGACGCCTATGGTTCATGGCGCTCTCCACCTCAGACTTGGTGGCGGACAGTCTGTCGGCATCCTCTGTCGGAGGAGTGTCCGACTCGCGCCTTGCGCTCGCCTCCCCCGCCAGGCCAGGCGCTGGAGCTTGGCTGGTAGAGGCCGGATTGGCAACCTCCACGCCCGCAGTCCGGCGGGCGCTTTTTCTCCTACAAAAGTCATGAGCACTCAAACGTTTCCTAGGAACGTTGCTCCAGATAATGAATTGTGAGCTATACCTTTGCGGCGACGTTTCAGTCCGCGTCGCGCTCCTCTTCCGTCTACTGGTCCGGACTGGCCTTTGATGGTCAGCCGCCGCGGGCTCGGCTTCCCGCCCTAGAGGCGCCTCCTGCACAGTGTCATCATATACAGTGGTCAGAAATAAGCAAGGAAGGAATAACGGTGTCAGGACTTCGGTCACAATCACCTGGGAAGCCGGATATAGCCCGGGATAGTCAGCCGTAATGGCGACTAAAGCATTATCCATGCTGAGCTGGTGGAACATCCCGTCGTTAGCTCCACTCCTATGTCCGGATCCTCTTCGGAGGCCGGGTCCCGGGATCTCTCTGGATCCTCGAGTTGCGGAGCTGGACTTAGCATGTCCTCCACCGTCCGACGCAGCTCCTGCGTCGAAAGAAGAACACAATATAAGAAACTTAAGTTTCGAAGGCATGGGTTGGACACGTGAAGTGTTCGCTTACCCAAGGCCGGGGATTATTCATGGAGAACCCATTTAACGGGTTCGTCCGAAGGAAATCCTCCTTCTCCCCCTTATACAGGCCGGACAGGATCTTCACCAGGTCTTCGGCCGAATCCGGCCCTTTGCGGCCATGACGGGTGGCATCGTCCTCCCCGTTGAAATCCCACATGGGGTGGCCCCTGTATTGTAGTGGCTGCACTCCCCGCATAATGCATGTTGCCATGACTCCAATCATGGTCAACCCGGAATGGGCCAGTAACCTTATCCGGCCCATCAAATAATGGATGCTCTTGTCTTCCTCCAGTTGGGGGCTCCGTGGGCGCCAACTAAGGCGTTTCTTCAGAGGAGCATTGTTGAACTCCGGGAGGCCGATCCGAACAGGGTCCGGCAGCGGAGTGTCTTCTATATAAAACCATAACGAAGGCCAGTCTTCGGACGCCTTCTTAGGGGTTCCGGATGGATATCCGGTCCCGGCAATGCGCCATATTTCGGCGCCGCCCACTTGATATATGAACCCCTCGTGAGAGCGGGGAACAAGGCAAAACAACCTCTTCCACAGCACAAAATGGGGCTCGACGCCCAGGAATAGCTCGCAAAGAGCTAAGTAACCCGCAATATGCAGGATCGAGGCGGGCGTGAGGTTATGAAGCTGGAGTCCGTAGAACTCCAGGAGCCTGCGGAGGAACGGATGTACAGGAAATCCGAGCCCCCTTATCAGATAGGGGATGAAGCATACCCGCTCCCCTTTGTTGGGATTTGGGGTAGCCTCCGCTTGCTTCCCACCTTTATAGGTTGCCAGCCCGGCCCGGACAGGAACCATGAAGGCCGGAGGGAGATATCCCCCCGTTTGGAGCTTCACCAGCTCGTTGTGTGGAACAGAGCATCTCCCCCAATCTCCTGGCAGAGGGCTGGGAACGCGAGAAGAGGAGCTGCATTGAGGATCCATGATGGAATGGGTTCTTGGTCGAAAGCGCTCTGATGGGTATTCGCGGGGGAAGATGGTGATTTGGATCTGGATTCGTGCCTCTCTTATAGGCAGATTACTCGCACAACTAGGGGGTAAAACATAAAAAGCACCCTGGCTTTTCGCATTCGTGCGACGCGTGGAAGAAGGCCATTATTGGGCGTGGGAGCCAAGAAACGCGACATTAAGGAGGAAACCGGACACTATTCGGCAGGTACATGGAACTTGAAGAAGAACCCGCCTTGCAACGCCGAAGAATACACACATGCTGGACTTATCGTCATTGAAGACTGGTTCAGGGGCTACTGAGGGAGTCCTGGACTAGGGGGTGTCCGGACAGCCGGATTACCACCATCGGCCGAACTATCATCGGCCAGACTATCATCATCGACCGGACTCCAAGACTATGAAGATACAAGATTGAAGACTTCGTCCCGTGTCCGGATGGGACTTTCCTTGGCGTGGAAGGCAAGCTTGGCGATACAGATATGTAGATCTCCTACCATTGTAACCGACTCTATGTAACCCTAGCCCTGTCCGGTGTCTATATAAACCGGATGGCCCTAGTCCGTAGGACATACATTACAACAATCATACCATAGGCTAGCTTTTAGGGTTTAGCCTCCTTGATCTCGTGGTAGATCCACTCTTGTAAACATCCACAATATCAATATCAATCGAGCAGGACGTAGGGTTTTACCTCCATCAAGAGGGCCCGAACCTGGGTAAAACATCGTGTCCCTTGTCTCCTGTTACCATCCGCCTAGACGCACAGTTCGGGACCCCCTACCCGAGATCCGCCGGTTTTGACACCGACAGGATCCATGTATGAAAACAAAGTATGGACTTTGACAGACTTGCCCGATCATCGGCGAGCGATAGAAAATAAATGGATCTTTAAGAAGAAGAAGACGGACGCGGATGGTAATGTTACCATCTATAAAGCCCGGCTTGTCGCTAAGGGTTATCGACAAGTTCAAGGGGTTGACTACGATTAGACCTTCTCACCCGTAGTGAAGCTGAAGTCTATCTGAATCATGTTAGCAATTGTAGCATTCTATGATTATGAAATATGGCAAATGGACGTCAAAACGGCATTACTTAACGGCTTCCTTAAGGAAGAATTGTATATGATGCAGCCGGAAGGTTTTGTCGATCCTAAGAATGCTAACAAGGTATGCAAGCTCCAGCGCTCCATCTATGGGCTGGTGCAAGCATCTCGGAGTTGGAACATTCGCTTTGATGAAATGATCAAAGTGTTTGGGTTTATGCAGACTTATGGAGAAGCCTGCGTTTACAAGAAAGTGAGTGGGGGCTCTGTAGCTTTTCTCATATTATATGTGGATGACATACTTTTGATGGGAAATGATATAGAACTTTTGGAAAGCATAAAGTCCTACTTTAATAAGTGTTTTTCAATGAAGGACCTTGGAGAAGCTGCTTACATATTAGGCATCAAGATCTATAGAGATAGATTGAGACGCCTCATAGGTCTTTCAGAAAGCATGTACCTTGATAAGATATTGAAGAAGTTCAATATGGATCGGTCCAAGAAGGGGTTCTTGCCCGTATTGCAAGGTGTGAAATTGAGCTCGGCTCAAAGCCCGACCACAACAGAAGATAGAGAAAAGATGAGTGTCATCCCCTATGCCTCAGCCATAGGGTCTATTATGTATGCCATGCTGTGTACCAGGCCTAATGTAAACCTTGCCGTAAGTTTGGTAGGAAGGTACCAAAGTAATCCCGACATGGAACACTGGACAACGGTCAAGAATATCCTAAAGTACCTGAAAAGGACTAAGGATATGTTTCTCATTTATAGAGGTGACGAAGAGCTCGTCGTAAAGGGTTACGTCGATGCTAGCTTCGACACAGATCTGGATGACTCCAAGTCACAAACCGGATGCGTGTATATTTTGAATGGTGGAGCAGTAAGCTGGTGCAGTTGCAAGCAAAGTGTCATGGCGGGATCTACATGTGAAGCGGAGTACATGGCAGCCTCGGATGCAACACATGAAGCAATCTGGATGAAGGAGTTCATTGCCGACCTAGGAGTTATTCCCAATGCATCGGGCCCGATGACTCTCTTATGTGACAACACTGGAGCTATTGCCCTTGCAAAGGAGTCTAGGTTTCACAAGAAGACCAGGCACATCAAGCGTCGCTTCAACTCCATTCGTGAAAATGTTCAAGATGGAGACATAGATATTTGTAAAGTGCATACGGATTTGAATGTCGCAGATCCATTGACTAAACCTCTTCCGCAAGCAAAACATGATCAACACCAGAACTCTATGGGTGTTCGATTCATCACAATGTAACTAGATTATTGACTCTAGTGCAAGCGGGAGACTGTTGGAAATATGCCCTAGAGGCAATAATAAAATGGTTATTATTATATTTCCTTATTCATGATAATTGTCAATTGTTCATGCTATAATTGTATTGACCGGAAACCGTAATACATGTGTGAATACATAGACCACAACATGTCCCTAGTGAGCCTCTAGTTGACTAGCTCGTTGATACGTCCATTTTGCATCATGCTTTTATATCAATATTTATTGCATTATGGGCTGTTATTACACATTATATCTCAATACTTATGGCTATTCTCTCTTATTTTACAAGGTTTACCATGAAGAGGGGGAATGCCGCCAGCTGGAATTCTGGCTGGAAAAGGAGCAAACGTTGGAAACCTAGTCTGCACAGCTCCAAAAGTCCTGAAACTCCACGAAACAACCTTTTGGATTTAATAGTAATTTCTGAGCAAAAGAAATAGGCCAGGGGGCCCACACCCTGTCCAGGAGACAGGGGGGCACGCTCCCGCCTATAGGGCGCGTCCCCCTATCTCCTGGGCCCCCCTGGTGGGCCTCCGGCGTCCATCTTCTGCTATATCATCACTTTTACCTTGGAAAAAATCGTGGGAAAACATACGGGATGAAACTCCACCGCCACGAGGCGGAATCAATCTAGGGCTCTAGCAAAGCTGTTCTGCCGGGGACACTTCCCTCTGGGAGGGGGAAATCATCACCAACGTCATCACCAATGACCCTCTCATCGGGAGGGGGTCAATCTCCATCAACATCTTCACCAGCACCATCTCCTCTCAAAACCCTAGTTCATCTCTTGTATCCAATCTTGTATCAAAACCACAAATTGGTACCTGTGGGTTGCTAGTAGTGTTGATTACTCCTTGTAGTTGATGCTAATTGGTTTACTTGGTGGAAGATCATATGTTCAGATCCTTTATGCATATTATTACTCCTCTGATTATGAACATGAATATGATTTGTGAGTAGTTATGTTTGTTCCTGAGGACACGGGTGAAGTCTTGCTATTAGTAGTCATGTGAATTTGGTATTCGTTCGATATTTTGATGAGATGTATGTTGTCTTTTCCTCTAGTGGTGTTATCTGAACATCGACTACATGACACTTCACCATTATTTGGGCCTAGAGGAAGGCATGGGGAAGTAATAAGTAGATGATGGGTTGCTAGAGTAACAGAAGCTTAAACCCTAGTTTATGCGTTGCTTCATTAGGGGTTGATATGGATCCATACATTTAATGCTGTGGTTAGGTTTACCTTAATACTTCTTTTGTAGTTGCGGATGCTTGCAATAGGGGTTAATCATAAGTGGGATGCTTGTCCAAGTTAGGGCAGTACCCAAGTACTGGTCCACCCACATATCAAGTTATCAAAGTACCGAACGCGTATCATATGAACGTGATGAGAACTAGCTTGACGATAATTCCCAATGTGTCCTCGGGAGCTCCTTTACCATTATTACAAATTGTCCAGGTTTATCCTTTGCTACATAAAGGATTGGGCTACCTTGCTGCACTTTATTTACTTTATTTACTTGTTGCTCGTTACTATTTATCTTATCACAAAACTATCTATCACCTACAATTTCAGTGCTTGCAGAGAAAACCTTACTGAAAACCGCTTATCATTTCTTTCTGCTCCTCGTTGGGTTCGACACTCTTACTTATCGAAAGGACTATGATAGATCCCCTACACTTGTGGGTCATCACTCGTTGATCAACAGATGGTCATGATTTCCTGACTATGGACATTGAATGTCATTGATAACGGGATCACATCATTAGGAGAATGATGTGATGGACAAGACCCAATCCTAAGCATAGCACAAGATCGTGTAGTTCGTTCGCTAAAGCTTTTCTAATGTCAAGTACATTTCCTTAGACCATGAGATTGTGCAACTCCCGGATACTGTAGGAATGGTTTGGGTGTACCAAACGTCACAACGTAACTGGGTGGCTATAAAGGTGCACTACAAGTATCTCCGAAAGTGTCTATTGGGTTGGCACGAATCGAGATTGGGATTTGTCACTCCGTATGACAGAGAGGTATATCTAGGCCCACTCAGTAATGCATCATAATAATGAGCTCAATGTGACTAAGTAGTTGGTTGATACGTCTCCGTCGTATCTATAATTTTTGATTGTTCCATGTCAATATTATTCAACTTCCATATACTTTTGGCAAGTTTTTATACGATTTTTCGGACTAACATATTGATCCAGTGCCTAGTGCCAGTTCCTGTTTGTTGCATGTTTTATGTTTCGCAGAAACCCAATATCAAACAAAATCCAAACAGGATAAAAACGGACGGAGAATTATTTGGAATATTTGGGATTTTCCCGAGGAAGAATCAACGCGAAATGGTGCCCGAGGTGGCCACGAGACAGGGGGCGCACCCTCCCCCCTGGGCGTGCCTGGCACTCTTGTGGGCCACCTGTAAGGCGGTTGGCTCTCTTCTTTTGCTACAAGAAAGCTAATTTTATGAGAAAAATTTGGGCGAAAGATTCACCCCAATCGGAGTTACAGATCTCCAGATATAAAAGAATCAGAAGAAGCAGAAACGGAGAGAGACAGAAAGATAGATCCAATCTCGGAGGGGCTCTCGCCCCTCCCACGCCGTGGGAGCCAAGGACCAGAGGGGAAACCCTTCTCCCATCTAGGGAGAAGGTCAAGTAAGAAGAAGAAGAAGGGGGGCTCTCTCCCCCTTGCTTCCGGTGGCGCCGGAGCGCCGTCGGGGGCCATCATCATCACCGCGATCTTCACCAACACCTCCGCCATCTTCAACAACATCTCCATCACCTTCCCCCTTCTATCTATAGTGGTCCACTCTCCCGCAACCCGTTGTACCCTCTATTTAAACATGGTGCTTTATGCTTCATATTATTATCCAATGATGTGTTGCCATCCTATGATGTCTGAGTTGATTTTGGTTGTCCTATCGGTGATTGATGAATTGCTATGATTGGTTTGAGTTGTATGTTTTATTATTGGTGCTGCCCTATGGTGCTCTCCGTGTCGCGCAAGCATGAGGGATTCCCGCCGTAGGGTTTGTAATATGTTTATGATTTGCTTATGGTGGGTGGCGTGAGTGACTGAAACACAGACCCGAGTAAGTAGGTTGTTTGCGTATGGGATAAAGGGGACTTGGTGCTTTAATGCTATGGTCGGGTTTTACCTTAATGATCTTTAGTAGTTGCGGATGCTTGCTAGAGTTCCAATCATAAGTGCATATGATCCAAGAAGAGAAAGTATGTTAGCTTATGCCTCTCCCTCAAATAGAATTGCAATAGTGATTACCGGTCTAGTAACATAGTCAATTGCTTAGGGACAATTTCACAACTCCTATCACCACTTTTCCACACTCGCTATATTTACTTTATTGCTTCTTTATCTAAACATCCCTAGTTTATATTTACGCATTCTTTATTTTCTTGCAAACCTATCCTACAACACCTACAAAGTACTTCTAGTTTCATACTTGTTCTAGGTAAAGCGAACGTCAAGCGTGCGTAGAGTCGTATCAGTGGCCGATAGGACTTGAGAGAGTATTTGTTCTACCTTCAGCTCCTCATTGGGTTCGACACTCTTACTTATCGAAAGAGGCTACAACTATCCCGTATACTTGCGGGTCATCAAGACCTTTTTCTGGCGCCGTTGCCGGGGAGTCATAGCGTGGGGTGAATATTCTCGTGTGTGCTTGTTTGCTTTATCACTAAGTAATTTTTATTTGCTGTTCTTAGTTGTTTTCTATCTTTAGTTATGGGTAGGAAACGCAAAATACCAAAAAAAAGTTGTACCTACTGAACCAATGGTTGAAGAACCACTCAAAATCTATCACACTCCTGAAGATTTTTACTTGGATCATCTTTGATCCGTTGTGCTCGTGCTGAAACCCCAACTAGCTTAGTTGAGGGAAAATCTTTAGATGAGCATGCTTGTTATGTGCGGCACCGTATATCTAAAAAAGGGAAACTTTTACTGGATCAAATTCATCGTTTGCAATGCTATGCTTGGAATTTATGTGAAACATATGATATTACTTGTTGTTCTGAAAACCCTAAGAAACACCTTCCCTACCAATGTGAGTTTATTGATAATGGAATCGTATCTTCGTATGGGTGTTTATAATTACTATGATGTTGAACAAATTGAAGAATTTGTTGCTTTCAAGGGTGCTTATGAAATTGCTTCTTTGATTGAAAACTATGATGCTACTCTCTACAAATCTGAAAAATTTGCCATACTTGAATATTGTTATGATAATTATGCTTCTAATTCCTATGTTAAACTATATATTGAGAAATTCTCCGCTGTCCAAGAAGAGACTAATATTTTGCAGGAAGCTATGGAAGAAGAAATTGATGAAACTGTGAGCTCATTGGATGAAAAAGATGATGAGGAGAGCGAAGAACAAAAGGAGTAAGAGCGGATTGATCACCCGTGCCCAGCTTCTAATGAGAGTAACTCTTCACCTCATACATTGTTTAATTCCCCTTCGTGCTTACCGAAGGATGATTGCTATGATGATTGTTATGATGCCGTTCATTCTCTTGAAATATCCTTTTTTGATGATGCTTGCTATGCTTGTGGCCAAGATGCCAATATGAATTATGGTTATGGAGATGAACTTGCTATAGTTCCTTATGTTAAACATGAAATTGTTGCTATTGCACCCACACATGATAGTCCTATTATCTTTTTGAATTCTCCCGACTACACTATATCGGAGAAGTTTGTGCTTATTAAGGATTATATTGATGGGTTGCCTTTTATTACTACACATGATGATTTTGATAGATATAATATGCATGTGCTTTCTGCTCTTACTTGCAATTATTATGAGAGAGGAACTATATCTCCACCTCTCTATGTTTCCAATATGATAAAATTGCAAGAAACTGCTTATACTATGCATTGGCCTTTACTATGTGTGCATGAATTGTTCTTTTATGACATGCCGATGCATAGGAAGAGAGTTAGACTTCGTCATTTCTTGATATATGTTAATTTGTGCTCACTACTAAATTACAAATCATTGTTAATTAAAATTGGCTTTGATATACCTTGGGATCCGGGTGGATCCATTACTTGAGCACTATATGCCTAGCTTAATGGCTTTAAAGAAAGCGCTGCCAGGGAGACAACCCGGAATGTTGAGTGCTTTTATATAGTTTAAAAACAAAAAAATAAAGAGGGAACCTAAAACTTTTCAAAAAGGAAAGTGAAAGTGAGAAAGACAAGCATTGTTGAAGTGGGAGCTAGCCTTGAACTTTGTTCATGCTCACGGAAACTTTGTGAATCTTGATTACAGAAACTTTTCAACAAAAATAATTATCCCCTTGTACAATTCCATTGTATTATAAAAATAATGTGCAAAGGTTTTCCTTTAGGATGTTTACAATGCTTGTTGGTTTGTACGGTGCATGACAGAAACTTTGGCTGTAGTGCATGATTTTACATTTTTGATTGGAACGTCAAATGGTTCTAATTACTTTTGCACTGTCTTTATGTAATTTTTTTTATTTTTCCTAATTTTTGTAGAATTTGTGGTGTACCAGAAGTATGGTGAATGTTCAGATTGCTACAGACTGTTCTGCTTTTGACAGATTCTGTTTTTGATGCATAGTTTGCTTGTTTTGATGAATCTATCAATTTATATCAGTGGATTTAAGCCATGAAAAAGTTATATTACAGTAGACACAATGCAAAAACAAAATATGAATTGGTTTGCAACAGTACTTAGAGTAGTGATTTGCTTTATTATACTAATGGATCTTACCGAGTTTTCTATTGAAGTTTTGTGTGGATGAAGTGTCTAATCGAGGATGTCTTGATATGAGGAAAAGGAAGAGATGCAAGAGCTCAAGCTTGGGGATGCCCGAGGCACCCCAAGTAAATATTCAAGGAGACTCAAGCGTCTAAGCTTGGGTATGCCCCAGAAGGCATCCCCTCTTTCTTCAATAAGTATCGGTATGTTTTCAGATTCGTTTCGTTCATGCGATATGTGCAGGTCTTGGAGCGTCTTTTGCATTTAGTTTTCACTTTTCTTTTATGCACCATGCTGGTATGATATAGTCCTTGGTTGATTTATAGAATGCTCATTGCACTTCACTTAAATATTTTGAGTACGGCTTTATAGAATGCTTCATGTGCTTCACTTGTATCATTTGAAGTCTAGATTGCCTGTTTCTCTTCACATAGAAAACCGCCATTTGTAGAATACTCTTTTGCTTCACTTATACTTGTTAGAGCATGGGCATATCTTTTGTAGAAAGAATTAAACTCTCTTGCTTCACTTATATCTATTTATAGAGATTACAGGAATTGGTCATTCACATGGTTAGTCATAAAATCCTACACAAACTTGTAGATCGCTGAATATGATATGTTTGATTCCTTGCAATAGTTTTGCGATATAAAGGTGGTGATATTAGAGTCATGCTAGTGGGTGGTTGTGGATTGTAGAGACACTTGTGTTGAGGTTTGCAAGTCATGTAGCATGCACGTATGGTAACCGTTGTGTGACAAATTTGAAGCATGGGGTGTTTCTTTGATTGTCTTCCTTATGAGTGGCGGCCGGGGACGAGCGATGGTCTTTTCCTACCAATCTATCCCCCTAGGGGCATGCGTAGTAGTACTTTGCTTCGAGGGCTAATAAACTTTTGCAAAAAGTATATGAGTTCTTTATGACTAACGTGAGTCCATGGATTATACACACTTTTACCTTTCCATCATTGCTAGCCTCTTCGGTACCGTGCATTGCCCTTTCTCACCTCGAGAGTTGGTGCAAACTTCGCTGGTGCATCCAAACCCCGTGATACGATATGCTCTATCACACATAAGCTTCCTTATATCTTCCTCAAAACAGCCACCATACCTACCTATCATGGCATTTCCATAGCCATTGCGAGATATATTGCCATGCAACTTCCATCATCATCATATAGATGACCTAAGCATTCATTGTCATATTGCCTTGCATGATCGTAAGATAGCTAGCATGATGTTTTCATGGCTTGATGTCATTGCTACGCTAGATTATTGCACATCCCGGTACACCGCCGGAGGCATTCATATAGAGTCATATCTTTGTTCTAGTATCGAGTTGTAAGTAAATAAAAGTGTGATGATCATCATTATAGAGCATTGCCCATGAAAAAAAATAAAAAAAAATAAAAAAAGGAAAGGCATGTGACGCCTGGATAATTAAGCTACAACAACCCTCTACTAATGAGGCCACGTCACCATGGTTATTGTTGATAAACTCACGTTGATTCAAACCCTGTTCAAATTCAAATCCAAAATCAAGTCAAACGGCAAAAGTTTTCAAACTTTCAAACAAAAATGTTCAAAATGTTGCAAATAATCATTGAGTAATTGTCATGTCGAAACACAAATTTTATAAAACTTTTTTGTTTTAAAAGCAATGGAAAGCAGGAAACAAATAAAAGGAAAGCAAAAGAATCAGAAATAAATAAAAGGAACCAGCCTCCCCTGGGCTTTGGCCCACTAAGCCACCAAGCCGACCCACTTCCCCCGCTGCGCCCTCCATCCTATTCACCAGGGGACCGTGGCGCTCATCCCTGCCCCCGACCATGGCGCCTGATGTCGTGGCGGCCATCCCGCGGTTTTCCCCGGGGATAAGGAGGCCACCTCCCGAACCCTAGCTCCCCCTGGCCTCGATCTCCCTCACTCCACTCCCCCCCCCCACACTCTGCTCCTCTCCCCTCTCACATAGATCTCTTCCCCCCTTGCTACGCCGAGCGCCATTGTCGTCGTGCGTTGCTCGTACTCGTAGCCACCAATCTCCCCTTGGACTTGGGGCTTGATCACAAGCCTCCCGGCGTTCGTGGACTCGTCCCCGCGTCCTGGCCACGGGCTCTGGAGCCCTCGTCTCCATCGAGCTGGTGCTCTGCTTCGTCTCGGGGAGCAGCGCGACAGCCACGTCGTCTCCGTCAGCGCCCGCGGCCACCAGAACCTCGGCGCCTCGATACCCTGCTCTGCTGCTACTAAGCCGCTCACCGAGCCATCTTGTGCTCCGTGGTGAGCTACTCGACATGCCCCCTCCTCTCTCTATCACGAGCGCACTCCAACGCCCGCTCAAGGCCACCGCCCGCCCGCGCCCAGCGCCACGCGAGCGCGACCCGCTCGGCCCCTCCCGCCTTGGGTTGCCGCTAGCCCCCGGCTGCGGCCCCGTCCCCCCCTGGCTGGCGCCTCGCCGAGCCCGATGGCCTCGCTCTGCGCCCTAGGCTGCGTGCCTCGCGTCGTGGTCGTGCCCTTGCCCACTTCTGCGTCTAGCCGGCTATGCAGGCCCCGCTCCGCCTCTGACCTCGTCGTTCCCCGGTGTCCCAACCTCGCCGCGCCGCCCGGCAGGCTCCCCCGACGCCGGTGGCCTTGCCCCGCACTCGGGCGCAGTGCCCCTCGGGCAGGGGCGCCCGCACCCATTAACACCCGCCCCGCTGGGCTGGCCTGGTGCCACTGCCAGCAGGCCCCACGCCCTGCCCTTTAGAAAAAGGGTTTAAAAATAAAATATATGTTTTTAAAATATTTATAATATTTAAATTAATTAATTAGTTTAATCTGGCTTAATTAGGCTAATTACCTAGTTTAACTAATTACTCTAGGTAGTTAATCAAATAGTCTATGACAGGGGGCCCCACCCCCTGTTGACCAGTCCAATGTTGACTGGTCAACTGGGACCCCTGGACCCACATGTCACCCTCTGGTACGCTTATGTGTACACAGATCTGGGTGCACCTAGCATTTACTCTTTATTTTCGAATTAAATTAAATTGCAGAATATAATTAAATCTTCAGAAAATCATAGAAATTTAACTGTATCTCGGATGAAAAAGTTTTATACATGAAAGTTGCTCAGAACGACGAGACGAATCCGAATATGCAGCCCGTTCGTCCGCCACACATCCCTAGCATAGCAAACAATGAAATTTCCCCTCCGGTTCATTTGTCTGACAGACGTCCGGAACCGGGAATACTTTCCCGGATGTTTCCCCCTTCACCAGTATCGCCTAGCATCGCGTTAGAACACCTCTAGCATCGCTTATTGTCATGTTATGCATATGTGTATTTACTGTTTCTCCCCCCTCTTCTCTTCGGTAGACCCCGTGACGGATGCCGATGCCGTTGTGATTGACTACATCGACGACGACCCCTCCTTCTCGCCTAAGCAACCAGACAAGCCCCCCTTGATCATCCTGATATCGCACATTCTATACTCTCATGCTTGCATTAGATTTTGCTACTGCTATTGTTTGCTCCTATTCTGATGCATAGCCTGCTTTTGTACCTACTTATTGTTACCTACCTGCTTATCCTAAACTACTTAGTATAGGTTGGCTAGTGATCCATCAGTGACCCCCACTTGTCCTTGTTGCCCCTGCTTCATCATCGACGACTCGATCAACGTGATCGACGACCAGAGCCCGACACCTCATATCACATCACGCCCCTTTAGTTGCTCGACTCTGCAGAGCTACTATTGAGTGCCGAGGGTGATCCCTCATGACGCACTCCTGATGATAATTCTGTAGTGTAGCTATTCAGTCGTGGTCATCGAGGGTGATTTCCTCTTTCACCATTCCCAATACGGCTCTGTCGTTCAACACCTCAAGTGTGAACCTCGAGGGTGGTCCCTGTTACGTTCACCTTGATGATTACATTTAGTGGAATCCACTGGGGGTGATTCCTCGGGTTTTCCCCTTGATGTCTGGACACACAGTTACCTTGACTTTACTTGAGACCTTGGTGAAAGTCGGGCGGGCCCGGAGAGCACCCGCAAGATAATGACGTGGCACGGCCAGGTATTCTAGGCCCTTGTCGTAAGTCCACGAGACAGGGCGACGGGGTCACTTTCGATCATGAGTCTCTGCTCGTCTCTGCAAGCTAATAATACACTATGGTTTGGGTATTTGTTCTGAGTTGGCCTCTGGCCTTTACGCACTAACCACCACGCGAGAATAGATATGGGCCTCGACGTCGCAGTATCAGCTGAAGCTTTGTCAGATGTCCAGTTCAGCAGTGCGGAATGGTCGGATCGTGCTGGCCATCCGAGGCGGTGCTGGTATCCACCCTGCTCGCAACGACCCTGCCCGCTGCGGGCGATGGGCCCAAGACCCCGGAGTGCTTAGGATGTAGACCGACGGGGACCTCTCTGCTGAGCCTAGGTAGGGCTGCGACGTGTTGATCTTCCGAGGGCGGGCATTGAGCCCAGAAAGGTGTGTCCGTCCAGAGTGATCGAGCGTGTTGGGTAACGTGGTGCACCCCTGCAGGGAAGTTATATATTCGAATACCATGGACTATACTGTGTCCACGGTAATGGACGTTCAGACTTATATCCTGATCCTATACAACTACAAATGGATACTTGAGATATGTGACTCCGGAATTGCTTTCTCGCAAGGAGTCGAGGAAGGACCTCTAGGCATTAATGTTACAACATGCTTGTTAAATATAAACTGCTATTCTTTACTCTTCTACATGCTGCAAGATTCTCGGAGCTGCCTGAAGATGCTAGTCTTCGATAGGCTAGGCTTTCCCCCTCTATTCTGGCATTCTGCAGTTCAGTCCACAGATACAACCCTTCCATTTGATACAAATGCATACTTAGTATAGATCTGATGCTTGCGAGTACTTTGGATGAGTACTCACGGTTGCTTTGCTACCCATTTTTCCCCCTTCTTTCTTCTTTCCGGTTGATGCAACCAGATGGTGGATCCCTGGAGCCAGATGCCACCGCCGACAGATACTGCTACGTGGAGACCGCCGACGACCAGGAGTAGTTAGGAGGTCCCAGGCAGGAGGCCTTGCCTCTTCGATCGTGTTGCTTTTGTGCTAGCCTTCTTAAGGCATCTTTGTTTAACTTATGTCTATCCTCAGATATTGTTGCTTCCGCTGACTCTTGTGTATCGAGCTATGTATTCGAGCCTTCAAGGCCCCTGGCTTGTAATATGAAGCTTGTATTATTTTATTTGTGTCTAGAGTTGTGTTTTGATATCTTCCCGTGAGTCCCTGATCTTGATCATACACATTTGCGTGTATGATTAGTGTACGATAGAATCGGAGGCGTCACAAGGCCAAAGAAGCCTAAATAAAAAAGGAGGCCAAAGAAGCCCACCCAAAAGAAAAAAAGAAAAGAAAAAAGAAAAATAAAAGGGGCAATGTTACTATCCTTTTTCCACACTTGTGCTTCAAAGTAGCACCATGTTCTTCATATAGAGAGTCTTATGTTGTCACTTTCATATACTAGTGGGAATTTTTCATTATAGAACTTGGCTTGTATATTCCAACGATGGGCTTCCTCGAATGCCCTAGGTCTTCGTGAGCAAGCAAGTTGGATGCACACCCACTTAGTTTCAGTTTGAGCTTTCATACACTTATAGCTCTAGTGCATCCATTGCATGGCAATCCCTACTCCTCGCATTGACATCAATTGATGGACATCTCCATAGCCTGTTGATTAGCCGCGTCGATGTGAGACTTTCTCCTTTTTTATCTTCTCCACATAACCTCCATCATTATATTCTATTCTACCTATAGTGCTATATCCATGGCTTGCGCTCATGTATTGTGTGACGGTTGAAAAAGCTGAAGCGCATTAAAAAGTATGAACCAATTGCTCGGCTTGTCATTGGGGTTGTGCATGATGGGAGAATTTTGTGTGACGAAATTGAAGCATGGCCAAAACTATATGATTTTGTAGGGATAAGCTTGCTTTGGCCTTGTTGTTTTGAAAAGACATGATTGGTTTATTAGTACGCTCGAAGTATTATCGTTTTTATGTCAAATGATAGACTATTGCTTTGAATCACTTGTGTCTTAATATTCATGCCATGATTAGACATATGATCAAGATTATGCTAGGTAGCATTCCACATCAAAAATTATCTTTTTTATCATTTACCTACTCGAGGACGAGCAGGAATTAAGCTTGGGGATTCTGATACGTCTTCGTCGTATCTATAATTTTTGAGTGTTCCATGCCAATATTATTCAACTTCCATATACTTTTGGCAACTTTTTATACTATTTTTGGGACTAACATATTGATCCAGTGCCCAGTGCCAGTTCCTGTTTGTTGCATGTTTTATGTTTCACAGAAACCCAATATCAAACGGAATCCAAACGGGATAAAAATGGATGGAAAATTATTTTGGAATATTTGGGATTTTCTTGAGGAAGAATCAATGTGAAACGGTGCCTGAGGTGGCCACGAGACAGGGGGGCGCCCCCCCCCCTGGGCGTGCCTGGCACTCTCGTGGGCCACCCGTAAGGAGGTTGATGCTCTTCTTTTGCCGCAATAAAGCTAATTTTATGAGAAAAATCTGGGTGAAAGATTCACCCCAATTGGAGTTACGGATCTCTGGATATAAAAGAAATGGTGAAGGGGCAGAATCAAAAGACGCAGAAACAGAGAGAGACAGAGAGATAGATCCAATCTCGAAGGGGCTCTCGCCCCTCCCACGCCGTGGGAGCCAAGGACCGGAGAGGAAACACTTCTCCCATCTAGGGAGAAGGTCAAGGAAGAAGAAGAAGAAGAAGAAGAAGAATAAGAAGGGGGGTCTCTCCCCCTTGCTTCCGGTGGCGCCGGAGCGCCGCTGGGGGCCATCATCATCACCGCGATCTTGACCAACACCTCCGCCATCTTCACCAACATCTCCATCACTTTCCCCCTTCTATCTACAGCATTCCACTCTCCCGCAACCCGTTGTACCCTCTACTTAAAGATGGTGCTTTATGCTTCATGTTATTATCCAATGATGTGTTGTCATCCTATGATGTCTGAGTAGATTTCCGTTGTCCTATCGGTGATTGATGAATTGATATGATTGGTTTGAGTTGTATGTTTTATTATTGGTGCTGTCCTATGGTGCTCTCCTTGTTGTGCAAGCGTGAGGGATTCCCGCTGTAGGGTTTGCAATATGTTTATGATTTGCTTATGGTGGGTGGCGTGAGTGACTGAAACACAGACCCGAGTAAGTAGGTTGTTTGCGTATGGGATAAAGGGGACTTGGTGCTTTAATGTTATGGTTGGGTTTTACCTTAATGATCTTTAGTAGTTGCGGATGCTTGCTAGAGTTCCAATCATAAGTGCATATGATCCAAGAAGAGAAAGTATGTTAGCTTATGCCTCTCCCTCAAATAGAATTGCAATAGTGATTACTGGTCTAGTAACGTAGTCAGTTGCTTAGGGACAATTTCACAACTCCTATCACCACTTTTCCACACTCGCTATATTTACTTTATTGCTTCTTTATCTAAACAGCCCCTAGTTTATATTTATGTGTTCTTTATTATCTTGCAAACCTATCCTACAACACCTACAAAGTACTTCTAGTTTCATACTTGTTCTAGGTAAAGTGAACGTCAAGCGTGCGTAGAGTCGTATCAGTGGCCGATAGGACTTGAGAGAGTATTTGTTCTACCTTTAGCTCCTCATTGGGTTCGACACACTTACTTATCGAAAGAGGCTACAACTATCTCGTATACTTGCGGGTCATCATTGGTCACGGGATCATGCATTACGGAACAAGTAAAGTGACTTGCCTGTAACGAGATTCAACGAGGTATTGGGATACCGACGATCGAATCTCGGGCAAGTAACGTACCGATTGACAAAGGGAATTGTATACGGTATTACCTGAATCCTCGACATCGTGGTTTATCCGATGAGATCATTGTGGAACATGTGGGAGCCAACATGGGTATCTAGATCCCGCTATTGGTTATTGGCCGGAGAGCTGTCTCGGTCATGTCTGCCTGATTCCCGAACCCGTAGGGTCTACACACTTCAGGTTCGATGATGCTAGGGTTATAGGGAAGGTTTTACGTGGTTACCGAATGTTGTTCGGAGTCCCGGATGAGATCCCGGACGTCACGAGGAGTTCCGGAATAGTCCAGAGGTGAAGATTTATATATGGGAAATCATCATACGGTCACCGGAAGTATTCGGGGGTTTATCGGTATTGTGTCGGGACCACCGAAGGGGTTCCGGGGGTCCACCGGGAGGGTCCACCTGCCCCGAAGGGCCCTTATGGGCTGTATGTGGAAGGGAACCAGCCCCAAGTGGGCTGGGTGCCACCCCCTAGGGCCCATGCGCCTAGGGTTGGGGGGGAACCCTAAAGGGGGCTCCCCCCTTGGCTTGGGGCTCAAGCCCCTCCCCTTGGCCGCCGCCCCCCTCTATATCTCATCTAGAGGGGTCGGCCCCCTTCCCCCTTCACCCTATAAATAGAGGGGAGGAGGGAGGGCAGCCGGACCACATCCAAGGCGCAACCACCCAGCAGCGCCGTCGTCGTTCAGCTCGGGGACGAAGACGCTGGTGCCGGTGTACTCAGCGATCGTCGAAGCGCACTGAATGATAGCCAGCCACACCACCACCAGCTCCTCATTGGCCTCCTGTCGAAACTTGGCCAGCTGGGTCAAGTCCAGCCCAGGATACCACGCCCGGACGAACTCCAACGCCCGCTGGGTCAAGTCCAGCCCAGGATACCATGCCCGGGCTGCAGAAGCCTTCCAAGCCTCAAAGCGGCCGGCTGCCACCTCCAGCCAGTCGGAAGTTTGACTAGGGGTGCGGGGAATCGCTTCGCCAGGCTAGAGGGCGGCAAGCACCTGGGCTCCAACGCGCTAAAGGTGGTGGAGCATGCGGTGAGCCGGCTGGAGACGGGCCTGGATGGCCAATAGCTGCTCCTCAAGCATCCGGCGAGCGTCCGGCACAATCTCAGCATTAGCCCGCCTCTGCACATTGTGGTGGGCCTCGATGACTTTGCTGGCGGCAACAGAATAGCCGAGGAAGTACTCTGCACGAAGAAGAAAAGAAAAGATGCGAAGTCAAAAGTCAGACCAAGAAGCAGGCGGCAAACAAAGGGGCGAAGAGGAAGGCAGCTTACCGTCAACCATGCCTTCAATATGACCGTAGCCATCATTCAGCGCCTGCCTCGACTCGGCCCAGTTTGCCGCCTCGGTCTCATACTCGGCATGGAGGGCGGCCTCGCTGTCCTTCACCGCCTTCAGGGCCGCCTTATGGCTCTCCTCCTGATCGGCCAGCTTCTTGGCCAGACAGTCGCGCTCCTGAGCCGCGGCGCTGCACTCAGCCTCCTTGGCATGCAGCACAATCTGGGCCTCACCCAGTTGCTTCCGCAGGTCGGCATTGGCCTCTGCAAAGATGGCAAAGAAGAATAAACAGTGAGAAAGAAGTCGCTAGAAAAGATCCGGCCCGACTGCTCAGCAGTCGGCCCGAATCTCGGGGACTACACCCAGTGGGTGCGCTGACGCGCCCCCATAAGAGATAGAAGATGAAACACTTACTCCGGCTCTCACAAAAGTCAGCGGTCTTCTAAGTCAATTCCCGGGCATGGGAGTTGAAGGCGGCCGCGCGGAGGTTATGATAGTCCTGCAAAAAGGAGAGACAAACAAGTAAAGACAAATCAGCACATGAATTTACTTAGAAGTTCCTAGCCGCCTGCTCAGCAGCCGACTAGGAACTCGGGGACTACCCAGATGGCCGACGCGCCCCCACAGAAGAAAACAAGAGCAAAAAAGAAAAAGCAAGAGGCTTACCCGGATGGCCGACCGCGTCGCCAGGAACTCCTGGTTGTAGTTCTTCAAGGCGGCGGCCTGAGACTGAAGCCGAGTCCGGACGTCCTGCACCGCCGTGTTCAGCACGACTATTCTGCCTCCCGGCATCCAGCCCGGCGAGCTGACGCTCGCCCTCTCCAACTCCTGGGCCGACGAGCTTGTGCCCCCGGCCTTCTGCGGGTACGGCGCCGAGGCCTCCTTCCCTGCGCGTTGGTGTGCCGGAGATCGGACCACGAGGTCCGCCCTCGCAGCCGGCTCGCCTCCAGCCGGTGGCACAAGCGGCGCGCTGGGTTGGCTGGCTTGGTCCACCACAGTCGGTGCTGGCGGAGCTACTGATACGTCTCCAACGTATCTATAATTTTTTATGGCTCCATGCTACTTTATCTACTGTTTTAGGCAATATTGGGCTTTATTATCCACTTTTATATTATTTTTGGGACTAACCTATTAACCAGAGGCCCAGCCTAGATTTGTTGTTTTTTGCCTATTTCAGTATTTCGAAGAAACAGAATATCAAACGGAGTCCAAACGGAATGAAACCTTCAGGAACGTGATTTTCTTACCGAACGTGATCCAGGAGACTTGGACCCTACTCCAAGAAGCACCAGAGGCGGTCACGAGGGTGGAGGGCGCCCCCCTAGGCGTGCCCCCCTACCTCGTGGGCCCCCTCACGCTCCACTGACGTACTCCTTCCTCCCATATATACCTACGTACCCTAAAACTTCCAGAACAGAAGATAGATCTGGAGTTCTGCCGCTGCAAGCCTCTATAGCCACCAAAAACCAATCGGGACCCTGTTCCGGCACCCTGCCCGAGGGGGATCCCATCACCGGAGGCCATCTTCATCATCCCGGCGCTATCCATGACGAGGAGGGAGTAGTTCACCCTCGGGGCTCAGGGTATGTACCAGTAGCTATGTGTTTGATCTCTCTCTCTCGTGTTCCTCTATGGCACGATCTTGATGTATCCCGAGCTTTGCTATTGTAGTTGGATCTTATGATGTTTTCCCCCTCTACTCTCTTGTGATGAATTGAGTTTCCCCTTTGAAGTTATCTTATCGGATTGAGTCTTTTATGAACACTTGATGTATGTCTTGCCATGATTATCTGTGGTGACAATGGGATATCATGTGCCACTTGATGTATGTTTTGGTGATCAACTTGCGGGTTTCGTGACAATTGGGAACCTATGCATAGGGGTTGGCACACGTTCTTGACTCTCCGGTAGTAGCTTTGGGGCACTCTTTGAAGTACTTTTATGTTGGTTGGATGAATCTGAGATTGTGTGATGCATATCGTATAATCATGCCCATGGATACTTGAGGTGACAATGGAGTATCTAGGTGACATTAGGGTTTTGGTTGATTTGTGTCTTAAGGTGTTATTCTAGTACGAACTCTTTTATAGATCGATCTGAAAGAATAGCTTTGTGGTGGTTTCGTACCCGACCATAATCTCTATGTTTGTTCTCCGCTATTAGTGGCTTTGGAGTGACTCTTTGTTGCATGTTGAGGGCTTGTCATATGTTCTATCTATGTTATTATTGTTGAGAGAACTTGCACTAGTGAAAGTATGAACCCTAGGCCTTGTTTCCTATCATTGCAATACCGTTTACGCTCACTTTTATCGCTCGTTACCTTGCTATTTTTATTATTTCAGATTACAAAAACCCATATCTACTATCTATTTAGCACTTGTATCACCATCTCTTCGCCGAACTAGTGCACCTATACAAATTACCATTGTATTGGGTGTGTTGGGGACACAAGAGACTCTTTGTTATTTGGTTGCAGGGTTGTTTGAGAGAGACCATCTTCATCCTACGCCTCCTACGGATTGATAAACCTTAGGTCATCCACTTGAGGGAAATTTGATATTGTCCTACAAACCTGTGCACTTGCAGGCCCAACAACATCTACAAGAAGAAGGTTGTGTAGTAGACATCAAGCTCTTTTCTGGCGCCATTGCCGGGGAGGTGAGTGCTTGAAGGTATATCTTTAGATCTTGCAATCGAATCTTTTTGTTTCTTATTTTAGCACTAGTCTAGTTTATAAAAGAAAACTACAAAAAATGGAGTTGAGTTTGTCTCAAATGCTTCACCTTTTTAATATCTTTCGTGAGTATGATGGAAAGGAAAATTGTGCTCAAGTGCTAGAAGAAGAAATCTATAGAATGTTTTTATATGATGAGCATGATTGCAATGTTGTTAGTATGATTTCCTTGAATATCCATGATGCTAATGATATGCAAGGCCCCAAGCTTGGGGAAGCTATGTTTGATGGAGATGATATTTTTTGTCCCCCAAGCTTTGATGAGCAAATTTACTATGATGAAAGCATGCCTCCTATCTATGATGATTATTGTGATGATACGTATGCTATAAAGAAGAAGGTTGCTTATGTGGAGAGTAGAAAATCTTCTATGCTTGTAGATCATGAAAATAATGTTTTAGGTGCTGGTTATATTGTTGAATTCATTCATGATGCTACTGAAAATTATTATGAGAGAGGAACATATGCTTGTAGGAATTGCAATAATGTCAAGTTTCCTCTCTATGTGCTTAAATTCTTGAAGCTATGCTTGTTGTGCCATCCTATGCTAGTTGATTATTGTTCCCATAAGTTGTTTGCTCACAAAATCCCTATGCATAGGAAGTGGGTTAGACTTAAATGTGCTAGTCATATGCTTCATGATGCTCCCGTTATGTTTCAATTCTTATCTTTTATGTGAGCATCATTGTCATCATCATGCCTAGCTAGAAAGGCATTAAAGAAAAGCGCTTGTTGGGAGACAACCCAATATTTATCCTTACTGTTTTTTTGTGTCCACATGATTATGCTACTGTAGTAATCATGTTTTATAGCTTTTGTTTCAATAAAGTGTCAAGTAGAACCTTTGGGAAGACTTGGGTGAAGTTTATATGATCTTGCTGTGAAAAACAGAAACTTTTGCGCTCACGAGATTAGCTGCCATTTTTTACTGGAGAGTGCTTTTAGGTTGATTCTTAATGCAGATGATTAATAGACAAATTTCTCAGGTCCAGCAATTTATTTCATAATTTTTGGGGTTCCATAAGTATACGTTTGATACAGATTACTACAGACTATTCTGTTTTTGACAGATTCTGTTTTCTATGTGTTGTTTGCTTATTTTGATGAATCTATGAGTAGCATCGGAGGGTGTGAACCATAGATAAGTTGGAGTACTGTAGATATTACACCAATATGAATTTAGAATGAGTTCATTGCATAATGTAAGTGGTGGTTTTATTTTCTTACGGAGCTTACGAGTTTTGTTTTGAGTTTTGTGTGGTTGAAGTTTTCAAGTTTTGGGTAAAGATTCGATGGACTATGGAATAAGGAGTGGAAAGAGCCTAAGCTTGGGGATTCCCAAGGCACCCCAAGGCAATATTCAAGGATTTACAAGAGCCTAAGCTTGGGTATGCCCCCGGAAGGCATCCCCTCTTTCATTTTCGTTCATCGGTAACTTTACTTGGAGCTATATTTTTATTCGCCAAATGATATGTGTTTTGCGTGGAGCGTAAATTTCTATTGTTAGTATTTGCTTGATGTTAGTTAGAATAATGTTTTGCCTCTTTAGTTTAAATAAAAAAGTCAAGGATAGCCTTTGCCATGCTTATTTTGCTAGTTTGCATGTTGCTGTTTGAAAACAGAAAGTTTACCGCTGTTGCAAAAATTCCCTAGAAAAGTCAGAGCATGGTCTAACATTGAATATTTTTGCATATTGAGCTCTGATAAATTTATTACAGTGGTAATTTTAGTTCATAATTTTTGGAGACAGGGAAGTTTTGATACTCTTGCATTATTTACAGACTGTACTGTTTTGACAGATTGCTGTTATGGTTGCATTGTTAGCATATGTTTGCTTGTTTAATGATTCTATTTGATGATAGGAGCATTAAATATACAGAGGCATTTAGTATTCAATGTTGAATAATAATTTAAGTGATTTGTTACATTAGAATATGATAAGGTTTTGCATTCGTTTATACTAACCTATCTCACGAGTTCTTGTTGAGTTTGTTGTGAATGAAGCTTTTGATAAAAAGAGAAACCATGATATGAGAGGAATTAAGGAGACACAAAAGTTCAAGCTTGGGGATGCCCAAGGCACCCCAAGATAATATTTCAAGAAGTCTCAAGCATCTAAGCTTGGGGATGCCCCGGTAGGCATCCCACCTTTCTTCTTCAACAACTATCGGTTAGTATCGGTTGAGCCTAAGTTTTTGCTTCTTCACATGAGTTATGCTATCCTTGCATTGTAGTTTCCTTTAGCTTTGCTTGCTGTTTGAATGAAGTATCAAGATCTGAAATCCTTTAATGAGAGAGAGCCTTACACAAATTAGAATTTGTTAGAATACTCTATCTGCTTCACTTATATCTTTTGAGCTTGATAGTTTTTGCTCTAGTGCTTCACTTATATCTTTCAAGAGCATGGTGGTAGTTTTATTTTGAAGAAATATTTGAACTCCCATGCTTCACTTATATTGTTTTGAGAGTCATTAATAGCATGGTAGTTTGCTTAATGTTAATATACTTGGTGTTCAAGATATGTGAAACTTTCTTTTGAGTGAATTGAATACTAAGATAAGTTTGATGCTTGATAATTGTTTTGAGATATGGAGGTGATAATATCAAAGTCGTGCTAGTTGGGTAATTATGAATTCAAAGAATGCTTATGTTTAAGTTTGCAAGTCCCGTAGCATGCACGTATGGTTAAAGTTGTGTAACAAATTTGAAACATGAAGTGTACCTGGCTTGTGCATCCTTATGAGTGGCGGTCGGGGATGAGCGATGGTCTTTTCCTACCAATCTATCCCCCTAGGAGCATGCGTGTAGTGCTTGATTTTTGATGACTTCTAAATTTTTGCAATAAGTATATGAGTTCTTTTGACTAATGTTGAGTCCATGGATTATACGCACTCTTACCTCTTTGCCATTGCTAGCCTCTTCGGTACCGTGCATTGCCCTTTCTCACCTTGAGAGTTGGTGCAAGCTTCGCCGGTGCATCCAAACCCCGTGATACGATACGCTCTATCACACATAAACCTCCTTATATCTTCCTCAAAACAGCCACCATACCTACCTATCATGGCATTTCCATAGCCATTCTGAGATATATTGCCATGCAACTTCCATCATCATCATCATGACATACATTACTTTTGTCATATTGCCATTGCATGATCATGTAGTTGACATCGTATTTGTGGCAAAGCCACCATGCATTATTTTTCATACATGTCACTCTTGATTCATTGCACCATCCCGGTACACCGTCGGAGGCATTCATATAGAGTCATGTCTTGTTCTAAGTTTCGAGTTGTAATCCTTGTGTTGTAATCAATAGAAGTGTGATGATCATCATTATTAGAGTATTGCCCAAAAAAAGAGAAAGGCCAAAAAAAAGGCCCAAAAAAAGAAAATAAAAATAAAAAGGGCAATGCTACTATCTCTTTTTCCACACTTGTGCTTCAAAGTAGCACCTTGTTCTTCATGTAGTGAGTCTCATATATTGTGCTTCAAAGTAGCACCTTGTTCCTCATGTAGTGAGTCTCATAAGTTGTCTTTTTATACTAGTGGGAATTTTTTATTATAGAACTTGGCTTGTATATTCCTACAATGGGCTTCCTCAAATGCCCTAGGTCTTCGTGAGCAAGCAAGTTGGATGCACACCCACTAGTTTTCTTTTGTTGAGCATTCATAGCTCTAGTGCATCCATTGCATGGCAATCCCTACTCCTCATGTTGACATCAATTGATGGGCATCTCCATAGCCCGTTGATTAGCCTCGTCAATGTGAGACTTTCTCCTTTTTGTCTTCTCCACACAATCCTCATCATCATATTCTATTCCAGCCATAGTGCTATATCCATGGCTCACGCTCATGTATTGCGTGAAGGTTTAAAAAGTTTGAGATTATTTAAGTATGAAACAATTGCTTGGCTTGTCATCAGGGGTATAGAAGTTGGGAACATCTTTTTGTGACGAAAATGAAGCATAGCCTAACTATATGATTTTGTAGGGATGAACTTTCTTTTGCCATGTTATTTTGAGAAGACATAATTACTTTGATGAGTATGCTTGAAGTATTATTATTTTTGTGTCAATATGAACTTTGTCTTGAATCTTTCGGATCTGAATATTCATATCACAGTTAAGAAGATTTACATTGAAATCATGCCAAAGTATCACTCCGCATCAACAATTCTTTTTTATCATTTACCTACTCGAGGACGAGCAGGAATTAAGCTTGGGGATGCTTGATACGTCTCCAACGTATCTATAATTTTTGATTGCTCCATGCTACTTTATCTACTGTTTTAGGCAATATTGGGCTTTATTATCCACTTATATATTATTTTTGGGACTAACCTATTAACCGGAGGCCCAACCCAGATTTGATGTTTTTTTTGCCTTTTTCAGTATTTTGAAGAAACAGAATACCAAACGGAGTCCAAACGGAATGAAACCTTCGGGAACGTGATTTTCTCACCGAACATGATCCAAGAGACTTGGACCCTACTCCAAGAAGCGCCAGAGGCGGTCATGAGGGTGGAGGGCGCGCCCCTACCTCGTGGGCCCCCTCACGCTACACCGACGTACTCCTTCCTCCCATATATACCTACGTACCCTAAAACTTCCAGAACATAAGATAGATCTGGAGTTCTGCCGCTGCAAGCCTCTATAGCCACCAAAAACCAATCGGGACCCTGTTCCGGCACCCTGCCGGAGGGGGATCCCATCACCGGAGGCCATCTTCATCATCCCGGCGCTATCCATGACGAGGAGGGAGTAGTTCACCCTCGGGGCTCAGGGTATGTACCAGTAGCTATGTGTTTGATCTCTCTCTCTCGTGTTCCTCTATGGCACGATCTTGATGTATCCCGAGCTTTGCTATTGTAGTTGGATCTTATGATGTTTTTCCCCATCTACTCTCTTGTGATGAATTGAGTTTACCCTTTGAAGTTATCTTATCGGATTGAGTCTTTTTATGAACACTTGATGTATGTCTTGTCGTGATTATCTGTGGTGACAATGGGATATCATGTGCCACTTGATGTATGTTTTGCTGATCAACTTACGGGTTTCGTGACACTTGGGAACCTATGCATAGGGGTTGGCACACGTTCTTGACTCTCCGGTAGTAGCTTTGGGGCACTCTTTGAAGTACTTTTATGTTGGTTGGATGAATCTGAGATTGTGTGATGCATATCGTATAATCATGCCAACGGATACTTGAGGTGACAATGGAGTATCTAGGTGACATTAGGGTTTTGGTTGATTTGTATCTTAAGGTGTTATTCTAGTACGAACTCTTTTATAGATCGATCCGAAAGAATAGCTTTGTGGTGGTTTCGTACCCGACCATAATCTCTACGTTTGTTCTCTGATATTAGTGGCTTTGGAGTGACTCTTTGTTGCATGTTGAGGGCTTGTCATATGTTCTATCTATGTTATTATTGTTGAGAGAACTTGCACTAGTGAAAGTATGAACCCTAGGCCTTGTTTCCTATCATTGCAATACCGTTTACGCTCACTTTTATCGCTCGTTACCTTGCTGTTTTTATTATTTCAGATTACAAAAACCCATATCTACTATCTATTTTGCACTTGTATCACCATCTCTTCGCCGAACTAGTGCACCTATACAAATTACCATTGTATTGGGTGTGTTGGGGACACAAGAGACACTTTGTTATTTGGTTGCAGGGTTGTTTGAGAGAGACCATCTTCATCCTACGCCTCCTACGGATTGATAAACCTTAGGTCATCCACTTGAGGGAAATTTGCTACTGTCCTACAAACCTGTGCACTTGCAGGCCCAACAACGTCTACAAGAAGAAGGTTGTGTAGTAGACATCAGCTACCTCCTTCTCAAGGGCGACGATGTCGCCCTCCTCCCTCTCCATAACCGGCTGGTCACCGCCGGCTCCTTCTGGCGGCACCACCGGGACCTCAGGCGCCACGGAGCGGAGGGGGATGACGAGCTGCGAGGGCTGGTTGCACAAGGCTCCTCCGCCTGCGCCACGGCTGCAGCATCCGCCTGGGCCTTGGCCGCCGCATCAGCCTGCGCCCTCGCAGTCTCCTCTGCCGCCTCCTGCGCTGCCTTGGTGGCAGCTGCCCTCTGCTACTCCGCCTCCCGCTCCTCACGCGCCTCCTGCGCGTTCCTCTCCATCGCCGCCTAAAGCTCGGCGCGAGGGTCCACGCGGTGGGCGCTGTTGGAGCCTCCCACCGCCCCAACCACGGAGGCGGCGACAGACCGCTCAAGAGAGAGCCGAGGTCTGTGTTATGCAAGACAAAGAAAAATTAGAAGAGGATTGGCAAGTATGAAGAAAGAATGCGTGAGGGAGTCGGCACTTACGCAAAAACCATCTGCGGCTCCTTCACCACTTTGCGGATGCGGGTTGCCTTCGCGGCCGCCTCATCCCGCTTGGTCGCCGCGACCGAGCCCTTGGGCTTATTCGGCCAACTACCGAACATGGACGGCACGGCCCGACGTTTCTGCGCGCCGCCTCGAGTAGCCGGTGCGGAAGACGAGCTCGCGCCCTCCTGGTCGGGCACCGGCTGGCGGCGTGGGGCGACTTCTACCTCGTCATCGTCCGGCCAGTCCTCGAGACCGACCCCGAGCCCTGAGCCACGTACTTTGCCACCTTCTCCCACGACGTCGTCGTCCAAGGCGGCCACCCCCAAGTTGGGGTCGTCCACGTCGCTCTCCTCCCGGTCGACGAGAAATTAGCGCTCCAGCCCCGCGGCACCGGCTACCGGCTAGAGGAGGGGGCTCTGTTCCATAGCTGATTGGTCAAGCCGACCAAGGAGAACTCGGCAACAAAATAAAAGAGAAGAAAAGAAAACTTACCATAGGCAGAGGATCGGCGCTGAGTACGGCTACTTGCCGAACCGCCACTCCTCCGAGAGCTTGCAGTTCGACACGTAGTTCACCATGTGAGCTACCTCCGCGTGAGGCATCTCCTTGGTGCACAGCCGGCTTGGGTCTTGATGCCTGCTCATCTGACATATCATGTGAGGCCGACCCTAGAGAGGGAGCACCCAGCGCGCCATGAAGGCGGTCAGCAAGTCGGGCCCGATCAAGCCCTCTGACTTCACCAGCACCCGGAGCCGCGAGACGGCGGCGGCTCCAGAAGGCGACAGCGACCTCGCCCGATATGACCAGTTAGGTCGCTTCCCAGTCGGCGGGCCGGCTACGTAAGCCGGTAGATTGACCCATCCGCCCTCCGGGAAGATGCTTTTCACGTAGAAGTACAACTGCTGCCACATCTTCACCGATTGGATCGACGTGATGGAAGGAAATGGATTCTCGGTCGCCGACCTCCGCACCGCGACGAAGGTGCCGCATTACGGTGACACGCTCTTGACGACAGTGCCGAGCTTTGAGTAGAAGAACTCGCCCCAAAGCTCGATGGTGGGGAGGATGCCGATGAAGCCTTCGCACAAGGTGACGAAGGCGGATAGCAGCACCACCGTGTTCGGAGTGAGGTGGTGCGGCTGGAGGTTGTAGAAGTCGACGAAGGCCCGGAAGAAGCCGTTCGCCGGCAGGCCAAGGCCGCGCAGGCAATGCGACCAGAAGATGACGCGCTCGCCCTCCTCCGGCGCTGGCGAGATCTCCCGCTCCGGCACAAGGCGGACCCCTCACGTAGTCCTCGCCGGGCAGCCGCCGCGTCTTGCGGAGGAAATCGATCTGGTCTTCATGGACATTGGAGCCGTCCCAGGCTCCGGCGCGCGCCATGAAGATGAAAGGCTGACGGAGAAAGCGTGGCGACAGCGAGAGAGCGACCCCGCAGCGGCGAGCTACGACGCAGCAAGGTGGCCTGTGGAGCGGCGTGGCGGCAAACAGCAGCGGCGACAAAGAAGAAGAAGAGGAGGAAGATGGCGGAGTAGGAGGCGATCGCGCGTGCGTCTGCCGCTCCCCCTCCTCCCCCTTATTTATAGCCACGGTCCGGCGAAGCCGACGGGGCGGGACGTCGGGGACGTCGGATTAACTGCGCCCACTCCCCCATGACCCGCAATTATCGTGCCTTAAAGGCGTGCGGTAACTGCCGCTGGAATGCCAACCGTCGGCCTCGACCATAGAAGATCCGCACGTGAGCCGAGGCGTGGTGGTGGCGGGCCCCAGCCTGCAGCGATGTCCCGTCGTGCGCGTGGGCTGGCAGGCTGGTCCAGCCAAAGGGTGCCACATGGCGCGTCGACGGCGGGAGGCCGGCCCGGCGCCCAGCGCACGCGCCAGCTGGTTCCCGCCTTCAGATTCCAAATCATTCCAGACGGCGCGACCAATCGAGGCCGGCTCCTAGCTGCCGGCTCTTCAAGATAGGAAGCTGCTTGGGCTTCTCGTCCCTCTTTCAGCCGCGAAGCCCGACCATCTTCAGGGACAACTGTCGGAGTAATTGACCACGGGTAGCCTAACCGGCTCCCCTGGCTCTTCAAAAAATATCGGGCCGACTGAGCCCTTGAACATCCAAGACGCAGGGCCGCCTTCTCTTGGCCGGCTGTCCCACCGGCCGGCTGCTGCAAGGCGGCGAGGCTCTAAGAGCTCTCTCGAAGAGGGCCGACTCCTAGCAGCCGGCCACTAGAGTGGCCGACTCCTAGCAGGCGGCCTGGCCCATGCCCTCAAAGTTTGCACCCACATAACAGCGATGAGACGGGACGTGGCTACAGTAAAGCCTGCCACCCCCGAATCCCGGAGCAAGCGTGGCCACAGTGCGCCGTACGGGGCAGCCACTCCCCGTCCGACGCAGCACTGTTGCCACGTTGACCATGACGTCGCCCACGACAGGCTGTCAGTACGGCTCGTAGGCGATGCCCCCCCTGCCAGAGAGATACCAGAAGGCGGCCGAGTTTGGCCAGTCGGCCTGTGGGGAGGCCGGCACCCAGCAGGCGGCCTGCCCCCACCCTGAAAGTTTGTGCACCATTAAGCGGATAAGATGGGGTATGGCTACAGTGAACGCCTGCGAGACGGCGGCACTGTAGCCATGCTTACCCCGACAAAGTCATCGTCACCAAGAGTAAGGCTACAGTAACCAGCAGCCGACAAGACCCCCGGACGGTGGGCCCAGCCTGTCGGCGAACAGGCCGGCAGCCGGCGGGCCCCAGCGGTCGGCGGAGAAGCCGACGGCCATAGACACTGACGGCCTGGACCCGCATCCAGCCAGATTATCATTGTACCCCTGGGGTAGGCTTATATAAACCCCCCAGGGCACCCATGCAAAGGGTTGATCTCTTAGAGTTTTAGACACCACATAGAGAGAAGAGGAGAGCTAACCTTGCCCTTCTTCTTCCTCTAGCAAAACAGCTCAAGGAGCCTCTTGTAGCTACTTGTTAATCTAGTGATCATGCGGAGACCCCACAGAGCAGGACTAGTGGTGTTATCTCCTAAAAAAGCCCCAAACCTGGGTAAGATTCACCGATGTGCATGTCTTCGCCTTATCCCGTTTCCAGACACCGGCGATGTCTTACTGGCTCCCACAATGATTAGCCACCCGTTGGCATATGTTCCACCGACCATCCGACAAGGAGAATAATATTTAAGGCAGCCTTTAAGGAATTCCCTTCACGCGCAGGGAGGACCTGCCATGTCGTGTGCACACCACAGCCGCCGTCACAAACTCGCGCTTGGCTTCCTGGAATACTGCAGGAACGCGCGTACAGGCAGGCAGAGGCAGGCCGTTGAAAACACGAACGCAGATTGCTTGCTTGGGCGACGCGCCGACGACTTTGCTACGCAATGCATCCGCGGCGCTCTCTGAACCACGCACGGACCCGTTGCTCGATCGTTGAAGTCATCCGCTAATCGATGTATATATTCCGCGTCTCAGGGCACACGCCATGCCTTCGCTACTTCAGGCGACGCCTCTGATCCGATCGGAGCAGGCCATGGACCTCCGGCACCACACCATCCAGCTCGGTGCGGGTCACGGCGCAGCGGCGACGCAGCCGGGCGATGGCGGCGCGATGAGCTCCGAGCTGTACCTCGCCGTGTGCGGGGGGAAGAAGGAGGAGGCCATGGCGCTGCTTCGCCGGCTGCACTACGGCGGCGCTGCTGCGCATCATCAGGTTGCCGGTAATGTTTACCAAACTGCTAGTTGCTGGATCTCTGGTCATCCATGCGTTCGCATGATTAGAGTATTTTTTTTTTCTGTTCGCCGGTCAAAGTCAAACCTCAAGTTCTCCGGCCAGGGTTTTTGAAGTTATTTTAATCTCATACCCGCTCAAATTTACAGTTATTCATCTACTGATGAAATTTGGATTCATTTTATTCATGCGAATTGGATTTGGAGAGAATCAGAGAAAGGGTGCATTCTTTCATTTTAGAACAAAGAAGGGCATTTCACATATTGAGATCATTCCTTTTCCGTTCGCACCGATCAAAGTCAAACCAATTTTGAATCACGGCCATCGGGTCCGGTTTGGTACGGGGAGGGGGTCAACTGCAGGCAAAATTCAAGCACGCAATCGTTAGGCCCACATTTGATTATTTGAACACCACCGTAAATTTTATGGAAGCTTGGTTTTCCCTTCGGTTCGACCAAATTGCTACAATTTCTATCTCATCTTTTTTCCCCAATTCCTACCAGAGTTTGAGAAAAATTGACAAAAGTTCAACTTCTGCCTAAGTTTGTCCGTGAAGTCACGTGTCACCGATAATTTGCAAACACAAAAAGTGTGTCATCGATACATTTGGCCGATATGCAAATATCTTGGTGCCTAGTGATTTAACTGAGATTTCAGAATTCCATGTGAAATTACATTCAAAACGGGAACCCGCATATTTTTCTTAGGAAGGAAATTAAACCACACTATATCGAATTGTTTCAGGCATACAACAGGTGAGCGCAAAGAGGAACAATGTTCTTCATTTAGCCGCGGAGCACGGGCACGCCGAGCTGATCCATGATCTCGTCAGCTTCGGGGCCAAGAGCCTGCTCTCTGCCCAGAACTCTGCTCTGGACACGCCTCTGCACTGCGCGGCGAGGGCGGGGCACTGCAAGGCCGTGTCCGTCCTCGTCCAGCTCGCGCTGGACTACGGAGATGAGAGCGCGCTGTGGTGCAAGAACGCGGCCGGGGACACGGCCCTTCATCTGGCAGCGAGACTCGGCCATGGCGTGGCGGTGGAGGCCATGGTCTCCGCGGCGTCCGGGCTGGCCTCTGAGGTCAACCACGCGGGCGTGTCGCCGCTGTACCTGGCGGTGATGAGCAGGTCGGTGCCTGCCGTCAGAGCGATAACGACCAGGTGCCGGGACGCGTCGGCCGCCGGCCCGAGCTCGCAGAACGCGCTGCATGCCGCCGTCTTCCAGGGCTCAGGTCAGCTACCCAGCGAGCTCCCCCTTGATCCCGTTGTATTTGTTGAAATTCGGCTGATGCATCTGAACTTTGTTAGAAATGGTTAGCCTGCTGCTGGAGTGGAAGCCGTGCGGCCCATCCCTGGCTAGCCAAGCGGACGACACGGGCAGCACCCCGCTCCATTTCGCCTCCTCCGACGGCGACCGCTCCGTCCTAGGTGCCATCCTGAGCGCGACGCCGCAGTGCGCGGTGCGTGTGCGGGACTCCGGCGGCCTCTCTGCTCTCCACGTCGCGGCGGGGATGGGCCACGCCCACGTCGCCAGCGCGCTGATGAAGGCCTGCCCGGACGCTGCCGAGCTCCAGGACGACCGCGGCGGAACCTTCCTTCACGCCGCGGCCAGAGGAGGCCACTCCGAGGTCGTGCGGCTCGCCACCAAGAAACCGATGCTGGGCGGCGGCGACCTCCTGAACACGCAGGACGGGGACGGCAACACGCCTCTCCACCTGGCGGTGGCCGCGCGCGAGCCGGCCATCGCAGAGGCCCTGCTGTGGACGGGCCAAGTGCGAGCCGACGTGACGAACAGCGACGGCCACACGCCGCTGGACCTCGCCGCGAAATCGACCGATTTCTACTCCATGGTAAGCCTGGTGGTGACACTGACGGCGTTCGGGGCGCAGTTCCGTCCGCAGAGGCGGGACCACGTGCAGCGATGGGACAGCCGCAACATAACAAAGGCGATCGAGAAGACGTCAGACAGCCTCGCGGTGGTCGCCGTCCTCGTCGCCGGCGTGGCCTTCACCGCCGCCAACAACCTCCCCGGGTCGTACGAGCAGGAGGGGAACGTAAAGGGGATGGCGGTCCTCCGGAGCAAGACCATCTTCAAATGCTTCCTCATCCTGGACGGCGTCGCCCTGGTGACCTCCATCCTCGCGGTGGTCCTGCTCGTCTACGGCAAGGCCTCGCGCTCCGCCCGGTCGTGGAAGAGCTTCGCGGCGGCGCTGCACTGCATCTGGGCGTCCCTGATCAGCATGCTCCTCGCCTTCTACGCGGCCATCGCAGCCGTGACGAGCACCACGGGGGTCTACGACATCAGGGTCTTCGTCGTGAACCTCGTCCTCGTCGTGCTGTTCATCGTGCTCTCCGCCTTCGTCAGCCCTCCGGTGTCGCACCTCATAATGTGCAAGTTCCTGTGGCGATGTGGCCTCAAAGGACGCCGAGGTGTCGTCCGCAGGCGTATCAGCCAGCAGTATCCGGTCGTGGGCGCCTTCGTCTTCAACCTGCTTCTGTTCAGGGCTGCGCATTATGTCATACTGTTTGCCGGCTTCATCATTGTCTCCACCTTGCGGGGCGGCTCCGATGTTCGCTAGAGCGTGGTTAATAGAGCTGTTTGTTGTTGTCATGTCATTCATAGTAAATTTTATAGATGGCATATATAGTAGTTAGTTGTAAATAGAATGGACCGGGATTTGGAGCACTCGGGTGCTCCGCACCCTTATACAAACAATTCATTCAAATCCTTAAAAAAAACAATTCATTCAAATACATACCGAGAAATTTGAAAAAAGATCTGGAATTTTGGGATATCAAATGTGGGTTCCCGATCTACTCCCGTGTGAAATTTCGTGAAAAATTACCAGAAAACGTATTCATGGCAAAAAGACAAAAAGTTTCTATGTATAGAAAAAACTGTTTGGGTAGATTTTTGTTCGGACAGTATTTCCTTCGCCACGGATACGTTTTTGAGAATTTTTTCACGAAATTCCACATGGGAGTAGATTGGGAACCTAGGTTTGATATCCCCAAATTTCAGATTTTTTTGATTTTTTGGGTACTTTTACGATTATTTTTCGTATAGGGGTGTTGAGCACCCAGGAGCTTCTGTGTATTTTCCTAAATAGATACAACTTTATTAATATCTGACACACTGTTTTTTTGACCGACTCATCTCTGTCCCTCACCCACACACACGCAGTGGCGGAGGGTGACCAACAGAGTTAGGAGGAGCCAAATGCTAAGCTCATAGTGCTAGCATGGGCCAAATAAGTAAACCGTATCACATGGGCCACCATTTGCTGATTTTACTGGGTCTAATGTCTATGCTTTTCTGTGGGAGGACCAGCCATGGCCCGTTATAGTCCTCAAGAAGATCTGCCCCTGCACCCGTGGTGACGGGGAGGGAAACCCTAGATCGCGCCCCCGGTTCCCTCCACAACTGTCTCCTTCCTCACCGCTGCCAGAGGGTGCAGTCAGGTGAAGTCTGGTTGGCGTGAGGCTTTCTCGTCCTCTCACGTTGGGGGGGGGGGTGCTTGGGTATGGCAAAGGCGCGATTGATGGCGTAGATACGGGCCGTAGGGAGGATGGGCGCGCGGGAGGTGTCGAGGCAACGAACCTGACAATGAGTATTAGGGGTACGAACAAGGGGTGGAGCCTACCTACGACGCAAGTGTATCACTCGGATTTAGCGATTCCAGGCCCCTCTCGGAGAGGTAACAACCCTACGTCTCGTGCTCGGGGCTTGTATTTTTCTCTTGGGGTATATGATTGTAATGGGTATTGAACCCTTGCCATGGAGCTGAAGGGAGCCTTATATAGAGTGCGCCTCGGCCCATAAATGCCACGTCACAAGGTAGTTGAATGAGCATAACTACAACAGTTACGGGTAACGGCAACTATAACTACACTTGAAGTCCAATGTTAATCTATTTGACCATTGCAGTTCCCACTTCGCCCCTACGCATCCTCTGTCCTAGTGTTGTTGGCGAGGCCGATCGGAGGGCAAACGTCCGAGTGTTGTTGGTGCATCCAAAAATATTCACACCATGCTATTGCTCCCCGACAACGGCGCCAGAAAAAGGTCTTGATACCCCACAAGTATAGGGGACCAATTGTAGCCTTTCTCTATAAGTAAGAGTGGCGAACCCAACGAGAAGGTAAAGGTATAATTAATATTCTCTTCAAGTTCTATCGACCGCTGATACAACTCTACGCACACTTAATGTTCGCTTTACCTAGAGCAATAATAAAACTACTTTGTAAGAATAAAACTAAGAGTACTTTGCGAGATAATACAGCTAGGAGTACTTGGCAAGATAATAAAAGTTAGTTGTTTTTATTAGAGAGCTTTTTGTAACACGGAGAGAAAGATTGTCCATGGGCAATTGAATATGACATGTGTGCTACTTATCATATGCAATGAGGAAGAGGCATACGCTAACACACTTTCCGTACTTGGATCATATGCACTTATGATTGGAACTCTAACAAGCATCTGCAACTACTAAAGATCATTAAGGTAAAACCGAACCATAGCATTAAGTAACAGTCCTCTTTACTCACATTTGCAACAACCCCCTTACTTGGGTTTAAACTTCGGTCACTCTCACAACCCACTATAAGTGAATTATGAACGTATTGCAACTGTTGGAAATATGCCCTAGAGGCAATAATAAATGGTTACTATTATATTTCCTTGTTCATGATAATTGTCTATTGTTCATGCTATAATTGTATTGATCGGAAACCCTAATACATGTGTGAATACATAAACCACAACAAGTCCCTATTGAGCCTCTAGTTGACTAGCTCGCTGATCAACAAATGGTCATGGTTTCCTGACTATGGACATTGGATGTCATTGATAACGGGATCACATTATTAGGAGAATGATGTGATGAACAAGACCCATTCCTAAGCATAGCACAAGATCATGTAGTTCATTTGCTAAAGATTTTCTAATGTCAAGTATCATTTCCTTAGACCATGAGATTGTGCAACTCCCGGATACCACAGGAATGCTTTGGGTGTACCAAACGTCACAACGTAACTGGGTGACTATAAAGGTGCACTACAGGTATCTCTGAAAGTGTCTGTTGGGTTGGCACGAATCGAGACTGGGATTTATCACTACGTATGACGGAGAGGTATCTCTAGGCCCACTCGGTAGTGCATCATCATAATGAGCTCAATGTGACTAAGTAGTTGGTCACAGGATCATGCATTACGGAACGAGTAAAGTGACTTGCCGGTAACGAGATTGAACGAGGTATTGGGATACCGACGATCGAATCTCGGGCAAGTAACGTACTGATTGACAAAGGGAATTGTATATGGGATTGCTTGAATCCTCGACATCGTGGTTCATCCGATGAGATCATCGTGGAACATGTGGGAGCCAACATGGGTATCCAGATCCTGCTGTTGGTTATTGGCCGGAGATCTGTCTCGGTCATGTCTGCATGATTCCCGAACCCGTAGGGTCTACACACTTAAGGTTCGATGACGCTAGAGTTGTTATGGGAATTAGTATGTGGTTACCGAATGTTGTTCGGAGTCCCGGATGAGATCCCGGACGTCACAAGGAGTTTCGGAATGGTCTGGAGGTGAAGATTTATATATGGGAAGTCATCATACGGTCACCGGAAGTATTCGGGGTTTGCTGGTATTGTACCGGGGCCACCGAAGGGGTTCCGGGGGTCCACCTACCCCGGAGGGCCCTATGGGCTGTATGTGGAAGGGAACCAGCCCCTAAGTGGGCTGGGCACCATCCCCCTAGGGCCCATGTGCCTAGGGTTGGGGGGAACCCTAAAGGGGGCGCCCCTCTTGGCTTGGGGGGCAAGCCCCCTTCCCTTGGCCGTCGCCCCTCCCCCTCTAGATCTCATCTAGAGGGGCTGGTCCCCTTCCCCTTCACCCTATAAATAGAGGGGAGGAGGGAGGGCAGCCGCACCATATCGAAGGCGCAGCCCTCCCCCTCTCCAACACCCCTCCTCCTCCGTTTGAGCTTGGCGAAGCCCTGCCGGAGAACCGCTGCTCCACCACCACCACGCCATCGTGCTGCTGCTAGAGTTGTCTTCCCCAACCTCTCCCTCCTCCTTGCTGGATCAAGGCACGAGAGACATCACCGGGCTGCACGTGTGTTGAATGCGGAGGCGCCATTGTTCAGCGCTAAGATCGGAATCGACCGTGATCTGAATCGCTACGTGTACGACTCCTCCAACCGCGTTCTTGCAACACTTTCGATTCGCGATCTTCAAGGGTATGAAGATGCACTGCCCTCTCTCTCGTTGCTAGTCTCTCCATAGATTGATCTTGGTGATGCGTAGATTTTTTTTAATTTCTGCAACGATCCCCAACAGTGGCATCATAAGCTAGGTCTATGCGTAGTTTCTATGCACGAGTAGAACACAAGTTGGTGTGGGCGTCGATTTTGTCAATTTACTTGCCATTACTAGTCTTATCTTGATTCGGCGGCATCGTGGGATGAAGCGGCCCGGACCGACCTTACACGTATGCTTACGTGAGACAGGTTCCACCCACTGACATGCACTAGTTGCATAAGGTGGCTAGCAGGTATCTGTCTCTCCCACTTTAGTCGGATCGGATTCGATGAAAAGGGTCCTTATGAAGGGTAAATAGCAACTGGCATATCACGTTGTGGTTTTTGGCGTAGGTAAGAAACGTTCTTACTGGAAACCTATAGCAGCCACGTAAAAAACATGCAACCACAATTAGAGGACGTCTGATATGGACATAGACCCGACGGATATGACCATAGTTGTTATGCTTAAAGATAATTATCAGGTGAATTCTAATACAAATTATATGAATCATTATTTTATTTTCCGAAACGGATATACAACACAATCTTCTATCTTTTGTAGAAATGTCGAAGACTTGTACAAGCCTCGTGTGAAAATGCGGAGATCGGTCAAATAAATTCTACACATACACAAGGAAAAAGTGATGTCAATTATCCAAGCAAAGTGAGCCTCATGTAGTCACGCAGGAGCAGCCACAAGCATCGTGGGCATTGGAACACATACATGCATGCGCATGTCTTTGCATGCGTTCAATGCAAGGCCCATGTGTGTAGCAACCAGACGGTGAATCTTAATTGGTTTTTTTCTATCACAAGTTCACAAGGGAATCAAGGAAACGAAGTGGGCCTCCTCATGACAACGTGTCAGCCACGTTTTCCATCAGCGAGGGGACACATCGAGGCCGCCGCACGCTCCTTTGGATTTCAATAAATAGTAATAGCCGGTCTAGGGTTTAACTCGGGTTTTATTGTATTGTCTAGCTGTTGCTACAATTCGCATCTACGAGACGTGTAGGACTACCGCCTTGTCAGATCCATAGTGGAACCCCAACTTTTCATCTAGTTTGTGTACTCAAGTTATCATCCGCAAATTCAGTTGCAATTCACCTTTGTTCTTGCTGGTTCTTCAGTTGCTTGCAGGAACTCGAACCTCGTTGTTCAGGTTGATCGTGCCTACGGCAGGTCAATAACCATCGGAGATTGGTTTAGCGATTGTCGAGGCGTATCATTGGGTACGGTATAGCCGGATCGTTAAGGTCAAAATCCACTAAATCGATAGTTATCCCCACTCTCATCAAAAGATCGGGTCGCCGTCACATCAACGTCTAACTTGTTCTTGCAACATATGCCGTGTGATGTGATATGGCCAAAAGGATGTGATGATTGATATATATGTGATGTATGAGATTGATCATGTTCTTGTAATAGGAATCACGACTTGCATGTCGATGAGTATGACAACCGGTAGGAGCCATAGGAGTTGTCTTAATTTATTGTATGACCTGCGTGTCATTGAATAACGCCATGTAATTACTTTACTTTATTGCTAAACCGTTAGCCATAGTAGCAGAAGTAATAGTTGGTGAGACAACTTCATGAAGACACGATGATGGAGATCATGGTGTCATGCCGGTGACGATGATGATCATGGCACCCCGAAGATGGAGATCAAAAGGAGCAAAATGATATTGGCCATATCATGTCACTATTTGATTGCATGTGATGTTTATCATGTTTTTATATCATATTTGCTTAGAATGACGATAGCATAAATAAGATGACCCCTCATAAAATTTCAAGAAAGTATTCCCCCTAACTATGCACCATAGCGAAAGTTCATTGTTTCGAAGCACCACGTGATGATCGGGTGTGATAGATTATAACATTCACATACAACGGGTGTAAGCCAGATTTACACATGCAAAACACTTAGGTTTACTTGACGAGCCTAGCATGTACAGACATGGCCTCGGAACACAAAAGACCGAAAGGTCGAACATGAGTCGTATAGCAGATACGATCAACATGAAGATGTTCACCGATGATGACTAGTCCGTCTCACGTGATGATCGGATATGGCCTAGTTGACTCGGATCATGTATCACTTAGATGACTAGAGGAATGTCTATCTGAGTGGGAGTTCATTAAATAATTTGATTAGATGAACTTAATTATCATGAACTTAGTCTAAAATCTTTGCAATATGTCTTGTAGATCTAATGGCCCACGCTAATGTTTCCCTCAACTTCAACGCGTTCCTAGAGAAAACCAAGCTGAAAGACGATGGTAGCAACTATACGGGCTGGGTCCGGAACTTGAGGATCATCCTCATAGCTGCCAAGAAAGCATATGTCCTAGAAGCACCGCTAGGTGAAGCACCCGTTTTCCCAGCAACTCAAGACATTATGAACGCCTGGCAGCCGCGTAGTGATGATTACTCCCTGGTTCAGTGCGGCATGCTTTACAGCATAGAACCGGGGCTCGAAAAGCGTTTTGAGCAGCACGGAGCATATGAGATGTTCCAATAGCTGAAAATGGTTTTCCAAGCTCATGCCCGGGTTGAGAGATATGAAGTCTCCGACAAGTTCTACAGTTGTAAGATGGAGGAGAATAGTTCTGTCAGCGAGCACATACTCAAAATGTCTGGGTTGCACAACCGCTTGTCTCAGCTGGGAGTTAATCTCCCGGATGACACAGTCGTTGACAGAATTCTTCAGTCGCTTCCACCTAGCTACAAGAGCTTTGTGATGAATTTCAATATGCAAGGGATAGAGAAAACCATTCCTGAGGTATATTCAATGCTGAAATCAACGGAGGTGGAGATCAAAAAGGAACATCAAGTGTTGATGGTCAATAAAACCACTAGTTTCAAGAAAGGCAAGGGTAAGAAGAACTTCAAGAAGGACGGAAAGGGAGTTGTCGCGCCCGGTAAGCCAGTTGCCGGGAAGAAGCCAAAGCATGGACCCAAACCTGAGACTGAGTGCTTTTATTGCAAGGGAAACGATTACTGGAAGCGGAACTGCCCCAAGTACTTAGCGGACAAGAAGGCCGGCAACACCAAAGGTATATGTGATATACATGTTATTGATGTGTACCTTACCAGCACTCATAGTAGCTCCTGGGTATTTGATACCGGTGCGGTTGCTCATATTTGTAACTCAAAACAGGAGCTGCGGAATAAGCGGAGACTCGCGAAGGACAAGGTGACGATGCACGTCGGGAATGGTTCCAAGGTCGATGTGATCGCCGTCGGCACGCTACCCCTACATTTACCTACGGGATTAGTTTTAAACCTCAATAATTTTTATTTAGTGCCAGCTTTGAGCATGAGCATTGTATTTGGATCTTGTTTAATGCGAGATGGCTACTCATTTAAATCCAAGAATAATGGTTGTTCTATTTATATGAGAGATATGTTTTATGGTCATGCCCCGCTGGTCAATGGTTTATTCTTATTGAATCCCGAACGTGATGTTACACATATTCATAGTGTGAATACCAAAAGATGTAAGGTTAATAATGATAGTCCCACATACTTGTGGCACTGCCACCTTGGTCACATTGGTGTCAAACGCATGAAGAAGCTCCATGCAGATGGACTTTTGGAGTCTCTTGATTACAAATCATTTGACACGTGCGAACCATGCCTCATAGGCAAAATGACCAAGACTCCGTTCTCTGGAACAATGAAGCGAGCAACCAACTTATTGGAAATCATACATACTGATGTGTGCGGTCCAATGAGCATTGAGGCTCGCGGTGGCTATCGTTATGTTCTCACCCTCACTAATGACTTAAGTAGATATGGGTATGTCTACTTAATGAAACACAAGTCTGAGACCTTTGAAAAGTTCAAGGAATTTCAGAGTGAGGTGGAGAATCAACGTGACAGAAAAATAAAGTTCTTACGATCAGATCATGGGGGAGAATATTTGAGTCACGAGTTTGGTATGCACTTAAGGAAATGTGGAATTGTTTCAAAACTCACGCCGCCTGGAACACCTCAGCGTAACGGTGTGTCCGAACGTCGTAATCGCACTCTATTGGATATGGTGCGATCTATGATGTCTCTTACCGATTTACCGCTATCATTTTGGAGATACACTTTAGGGACAGCCACATTCACTTCAAATAGGGCACCGTCTAAATCCGTTGAGACGACACCGTATGAATTATGGTTTGGGAAGAAACCTAAGCTGTCGTTTCTAAAATTTTGGGGATGCGATGCTTATGTCAAGAAACTTCAACCCGAAAAGCTCGAACCCAAGTCAGAAAAATGCGTCTTCATAGGATACCCTAAGGAAACCATTGGGTATACCTTCTACCTCAGATCCGAACGCAAGATCTTTGTTGCCAAGAACGGATCCTTTCTGGAGAAAGAGTTTCTCTCGAAAGAAGTAAGTGGGATGAAAATAGAACTTGATGAAGTACTGCCTCTTGAACCGGAAAGTAGCACAGCTCAGGAAGATGTTTCTGTGGTGCCTACACCGACTAGAGAGGAAGTTAATGATGATGATCAAGATACTTCGGATCAAGTTGCTACTGAACTTCATAGGTCCACAAGGACACGTTCCACACCAGAATGGTATGGCAACCCTGTCCTGGAAATCATGTTGTTAGACAACGGTGAACCTTCGAACTATGAAGAAGCGATGGCGGGCCCAGATTCCAACAAATGGCTTGAAGCCATGCAATCCAAGATAGGGTCCATGTATGAAAACAAAGTATGGACTTTGACAGACTTGCCCGATGATCGGCGAGCGATAGAAAATAAATGGATCTTTAAGAAGAAGACGGACGCGGATGGTAATGTTACCATCTATAAAGCTCGGCTTGTCGCTAAGGATTATCGACAAGTTCAAGGGGTTGACTACGATGAGACCTTCTCACCCATAGAGAAGCTGAAGTCCATCCAAATCATGTTAGCAATTACCGCATTCTATGATTATGAGATATGGCAAATGGACGTCAAAACGGCATTCCTTAATGGCTTCCTTAAGGAAGAATTGTATATGATGCAGCCGGAAGGTTTTGTCGATCCTAAGAATGCTAACAAGGTATGCAAGGTCCAGCGCTCCATCTATGGGCTGGTGCAAGCATCTTGGAGTTGGAACATTCGCTTTGATGAAATGATCAAAGCGTTTGGGTTTTTGCAGACTTATGGAGAAGCCTGCGTTTACAAGAAAGTGAGTGGGAGCTCTGTAGCATTTCTCATATTATATGTGGATGACATACTATTGATGGGAAATGATATAGAACTTTTGGAAAGCATAAAGGCCTACTTGAATAAGTGTTTTTCAATGAAGGACCTTGGAGAAGCTGCTTACATATTAGGCATCAAGATCTATAGAGATAGATCGAGACGCCTCATAGGTCTTTCACAAAGCACATACCTTGATAAGATATTGAAGATGAAGGAAATATGCCCTAGCGGCAATAATAAAGTTATTATTGATTTCCTTATTTCATGATAAATGTTTATTATTCATGCTAGAATTGTATTAACCGGAAACATAATACATGTGTGAATACATAGACAAACATAGTGTCACTGGTATGCCTCTACTTGACTAGCTCGTTAATCAAAGATGGTTAAGTTTCCTAACCATAGACATGAGTTGTCATTTTATTAACGGGATCACATCATTAGGAGACTGATGTGATTGACTTGACCCATTCTGTTAGCTTAGCACTTGATCGTTTAGTATGTTGCTATTGCTTTCTTCATGACTTATACATGTTCCTATGACTATGAGATTATGCAACTCCCGTTTACCGGAGGAACACTTTGTGTGCTACCAAACGTCACAATGTAACTGGGGGATTATAAAGGTGCTCTACAGGTGTCTTCGAAGGTACTTGTTGAGTTGACGTATTTCGAGATTAGGATTTGTCACTCCGATTGTCGGAGAGGTATCCCTGGGCCCTCTCGGTAATGCACATCACTATAAGCCTTGCAAGCAGTGTGACTAATGAGTTAGTTGAGGGATGATGTATTACGGAACGAGTAAAGAGACTTGCCGGTAACGAGATTGAACTAGGTATTAAGATACCGACGATCAAATCTCGGGCAAGTAACATACCGATGCCAAAGGGAACAACGTATGTTGTTATGCGGTTTGACCGATAAAGATCTTCGTAGAATGTGTGGGAGCCAATATGAGCATCCAGGTTCTGCTATTGGTTATTGACCGGAGACATGTCTCGGTCATGTCTACATAGTTCTCGAACCCGTAGGGTCCACACGCTTAAAGTTTGATGATGATTATATTATGAGTTTATGTGTTTTGATGTATTGAAGGTAGTTCGGAGTCCCAGATGAGATCAGGGACATGACTAGGAGTCTCAAAATGGTTGAGACGTAAAGATCGATATATTGGACGACTATATTCGAACACCGGAAAGGTTCTGAGTGATTCGGGTATTTTTCGGAGTACCGGAGAGTTACGGGAATTCGTCGGGAGGGTCAATGGGCCTTCATGGGCCTTAGTGGAAATAGAGGGCAGCAAGGAAGTGTGGGGTGCGCCCCCTAGGCCCAAACCGAATTGGTTTAGGGCTTTGGGGCCGGCCCCCTCTTTCCTTCTCCCCTCCTCCTCTTTCCTTCCCCTCCTAGTTGGACTAGGAAAGGGGGAACCTACTCCTAGTAGGAGTTGGATTCCCCCCTTGGGGCGCACCCTATGAGGCCGTCGGCCCCCTCCCCTTGCTCCTTTACATACGGGGGCAGGGGGCACCTCTAGATACAACAATTGATCCCTTGGATCTCTTAGCCGTGTGCGGTGCCCCCCTCCACCATAGTCCACCTTGATAATATCGTAGCGGTGCTTAGGCGAAGCCGTACGTCGGTAGAACATCATCGTCCTCACCACGCCGTCGTGCTGACGTAACTCTCCCTCAAAGATCGGCTGGATCGGAGTTCGAGGTACGTCATCGAGTTGAACGCGTGCAGAACTCGGAGGTGCCGTGCGTTCGGTACTTGATCGGTCGGATCGTGAAGACGTACGACTACATCAACCGCGTTGTGCTAACGCTTCCGCTTTTGGTTTACGAGGGTACGTGGACAACACTCTCCCCTCTTGTTGCTATGCATCACCATGATCTTGCGTGTGCGTATGATTTTTTTTAAATTACTACGTTCCCCAACAGTGGCATCCGAGCCAGGTTTTATGCGTAGATGTTATATGCACGAGTAGAACACAAGTGAGTTGTGGGCGATACAAGTCATACTGCTTACTAGCATGTCATACTTTGGTTCGGCGGTATTGTTGGATGAAGCGGTCCGGACCGACATTACGCGTACGCTTACGCGAGACTGGTTCTACCGACGTGCTTTGCACATAGGTGGCTGGTGGGTGTCAGTTTCTCCAACTTTAGTTGAACCGAGTGTGGCTATGTCCGGTCCTTGAGAAGGTTAAAACTGTTGGGGAACATAGTAATTTCAAAAAAATTCCTACGCACACTCAAGATCATGGTGATGCATAGCAACGAGAGGGGAGAGTGTTGTCTACGTACCCTCGTAGACCGTAAGCGGAAGCGTTAGCACAACGCGGTTGATGTAGTCATACGTCTTCACGGCCCGACCGATCAAGCACCGAAACTACGGCACCTCTGAGTTCTTGCACACGTTCAACTCGATGACGTCCCTCGTACTCCGATCCAGCCGAGTGTCGAGGGAGAGTTCCGTCAGCACGACGGCGTGGTGACGATGATGATGTTCTACTGTCGCAGGGCTTCACCTAAGCACCGCTACAATATTATCGAGGAGGACTATGGTGGAGGGGGGCACCGCACACAGCTAAGAGATCAATGATCAATTGTTGTGTCTCCAAGGGGTGCCCCCCTCCCTGTATATAAAGGAGTGGAGGAGGGGAGGGCCGGACCTTTCTAAGGCGCGCCCTAGGAGTAGTCCTACTCCCACTGGGAGTAGGATTCCCCCCCTTCCAAGTAGTAGGAGTAGGAGTCAAGGAAAGTGGAGATAGAAGAGAAGGAAGAAGGGGGCGTAGCCCCTCCCCCTAGTCCAATTCGGACTAGGCCTTGGGGGGCGCCCAACCTCTCCTCTCTCTTTCCCCTAAAGCCCAATAAGGCCCATATACTCCCCGACGAATTCCCGTAACTCTCCGGTACTCCGAAAAATACCCGAATCACTCGGAACCTTTCCAATGTCCAAATATAGTCATCGAATATATCGATCTTTATGTCTCGACCATTTTGAGACTCCTCGTCATGTCCCCGATCTCATCCGGGACTCCTAACTATCTTTGGTACATCAAAACACATAAACTCATAATATAACCATCATCGAACTTTAAGCATGCGGACCCTACAGGTTCGAGAATAATGTAGACATGACCGAGACACGTCTCTCGTCAATAACCAATAGCGGATCTGGATGCTCATATTGGCTCCCACATATTCTACGAAGATCTTTATCGGTCAAACCGCATAACAACATACGTTGTTCCCTTTGTCATCGGTATGTTACTTGCCCGAGATTCAATCGTCGGTATCTCAATACCTAGTTCAATCTCGTTACCCGCAAGTCTCTTTACTCGTTCCGTAATACATCATCCCGCAACTAACTCATTAGTCACATTGCTTGCATGGCGTATAGTGATGTGCATTACCGAGTGGGCCTAGAGATACCTCTCCGACAATCGGAGTGACAAATCCTAATCTCGAAATACGCCAACCCAAGAGGTACCTTCGGAGACACCTGTAGAGCACCTTTATAATCACCCATTTACGTTGTGATGTTTGGTAGCATGCAAAGTGTTCCTCCGGTAAACGGGAGTTGCATAATCTCATAGTTATAGGAACGTGTATAAGTTATGAAGAAAGCAATAGCAACATACTAAACAATCAAGTGCTAAGCTAACGGAATGGGTCAAGTCAATCACATCATTCTCCTAATGATGTGATCCTGTTAATCAAATGACAACTCTTGTCTATGGTTAGGAAACTTAACCATCTTTGATTAACGAACTAGTCAAGTAGGGGCATACTAGTGACACTATGTTTGTCTATGTATTCACACATGTATTATGTTTCCAGTTAATACAATTCTAGCATGAATAATAAACATTTATAATGAAATAAGGAAATAAATAATAACTTTATTATTGCCTCTAGGGCATATTTCCTTCAGTCTCCCACTTGCACTAGAGTCAATAATCTAGTTCACGTCGCCATGTGATTTAACACCAATATTCATATCTGTATATGATTAACATCCATAGTTCACATCGTCATGTGACCAACACCCAAAGGGGTTACTAGAGTCAATAATCTAGTTCACATCGCTATGTGATTAACACCCAAAGAGTACTAAGGTGTGATCATGTTTTGCTCGTGAGAGAAGTTTAGTCAACGGGTGTGTCACATTTAGAGCCGTATGTATTTTGCAAAATATTCTATGTCTACAATGCTCTGTACGGAGCTAGTCTAGCTAATTGCTCCCACTTCCAATATGTATCCAGATTGAGATTTAGAGTCATCTGGATCAGTGTCAAAACTTGCATTTACGTAACCCTTTACGACGAACCTCTTGTCACCTCCATAATCGAGAAACATATCCTTATTCCACTAAGGATAATTTTGACCAATGTCCAGTGATCTACTCTTAGATCACTATTGTACTCCCTTGCCAAACCAGGGCAGAGTATACAATAGGTCTGGTCCATAGCATGACATACTTTTATAGAACCTATGACTGAGGCATAGGGAATGACTTTCATTCTCTTTCTATTTTCTGCCGTGGTCGGGATTTGAGTCTTACTCAATTTCACACCTTTGCAACACAGGCACGAACTCTTTCTTTGACTGTTCCATTTTGAACTACTTCAAAATCTTATCAAGGTATGTACTCATTGAAAATCTTATCAAGCGTCTTGATCTATCTCAATAGATCTTGATGCTCAATATGTAAGTAGTTTTACTGAGGTCTTTCTTTTAAAGAACTCCTTTCAAACACTTCTTTATGCTTTCCAGAAAAATCTACTTCATTTCTGATCAACAATATGTCACTCATATACTTATCAGAAAGGCTATAGTGCCCTCACTCACTTTATTGTAAATACAGGCTTCACCGCAAGTCCGTATAAAACTATATGCTTTGATCAACTTATCAAAGTGTATATTCCAACTCTGAGATGCTTGCACCAGTCCATAGATGGATCGCTGGAGCTTGCACATTTTGTTAGCACCTTTAGGATTGACAAAACCTTCTGGTTGCATCATATACAACTCTTCTTTAAGAAAACCATGAAGGAATGCAGTTTTGACATCCATTTGCTAGATTTCATAAAATGTGGCAATTACTAACATGATTCGGACAGACTTAAGCATCGCTACAGTTGAGAAAATCTCATTGTAGTCAACACCTTGAACTTGTCGAAAACCTTTGTGCGACAAGTCGAGCTTTGTAGATAGTAACACTACTATCAACGCCTGTCTTCCTCTTGAAGATCCATTTATTTCCTATGGCTTGCCGATCATCGGGCAAGTCCACCAAAGTCCACACTTTGTTCTCATACATGGATCCTATCTCAGATTTCATGGCCTCCAGCCATTTCGTGGAATCTGGGCTCATCATCGCTTCCTCATAGTTCTTAGGTTTATCATGGTCTAGTAACATGACTTCCAGAACAGGATTACTGTACCACTCTGGTGCGGACCATACTCTGGAAGACCTACGAGGTTCTGTAGTAACTTGATCTGAAGTTTCATTATCACCATCATTAGCTTCCTCACTAATTGGTGTAGAAATCACTGGAACTAATTTCTGTGATGAACTACTTTCCAATTCGGGAGAAGGTACAATTACCTTATCAAGCTCTACTTTCCTCCCACTCACTTCTTTCGAGAGAAACTCCTTCTCTAGAAAGGATCCATCTTAGAAACGAATATCTTGCCTTCGGATCTGTGATAGAAGGTGTACCCAACAGCTTCCTTTGGGTATCCTATGAAGACACATTTCTCCGATTTGGGTTTGAGCTTATCAGGTTGAAGCTTTTTCACATAAGCATCGCAGTCCCAAACTTTAAGAAATGACAACTTTGGTTGCCAAACCACAGTTCATAAGGCGTCGTCTCAATGGATTTAGATGGTGCCCTATTTAACATAAATGCAGCTGTCTCTAATGCATAACCCCAAAACGATAGTGGTAAACCGATAAGAGACATCAAAGATCGCACCATATCCAATGAAGTGCGGTTACGACGTTCGGACACATCATAACGCTGTGGTGTTCCAGGTGGCGTGAGCTGTGAAACTATTCCACATTGTTTTTATATGAAGGCCAATCTTGTAACTCAAATATTCCCCTCCACGATCAGATCATAGAAACTTTATTTTCTTGTTACGATGATTCTCCACTTCACTCTGAAATTCTTTGAACTTTTCAAAAGTTTCCGACTTGTGTTTCATTAAGTAGATATACTCATATCTGCTCAAATTATTTGTGAAGGTCAGAAAGTAACGATACTAGACACGAGCATCAACACTCATTGGACCGCATACATCGGTATGTATTATTTCCAACAAGTCAGTAGCTCGTTCCATTGTTCCGGATAATGGAGTTTTAGTCATCTTGCTCAAAAGGCACAGTTCGCAAGCATCAGATGATTCATAACCAAGTGATTCCGAAAATCCATCTTTATGGAGTTTCTTCATGCGCTTCACATTGATATGACCCAAACGGCAGTGCCACAAATAAGTTTCACTATCATTATTAACTTTGCATCTTTTGGCATCAATATTATGATATGTGTATCACTACGATCGAGATCCAACAAACTATTTTCATTGGGTGTATGACCATTGAAGGTTTTATTCATGTAAATAGAACACCAATTATTCTCTAACTTTAAATGAATAACCGTATTGCAATAAACATGATCAAATCATATTCATGCTCAATGCAAACGCCAAATAACATTTATTTAGGTTTAACACTAATCCCGAAAGTATAGGGAGTGTGCGATGATGATCATATCAATCTTGGAACTACTTCCAACACTCATCGTCACTTCCTCTTCAACTAGTCCTTGTTTATTTTGTAACTCCTGTTTCGAGTTACTAATCTTAGCAGCTGAACAAGTATCAAATACTCAGGGGCTACTATAAACACTAGTAAGGTACACATCAATAACCTGTATATCAAATATACCCTTGTTCACTTTGCCATCCTTCTTACCCACCAAATATTCAGGGCATTTCCGCTTCCAGTGACCATTTCCTTTGCAGTAGAAGCACCCAGTTTCAGGCTTTGGTCCAGCTTTGGGCTTCTTCATGGGAGTGACAACTTGTTTGCCATTCTACTTGAAGTTTCCCTTTCTTTCCCTTTGCCCTTTTCTTGAAACTAGTGGTCTTGTCAATCATCAACACTTGATGCTCTTTCTTAATTTCTACCTTCGTCGATTTCAACATCACGAAGAGTTCGGGAATCGTTTTTTTCTTCCCTTGCATACTATAGTTCATCACGAAGTTCTAGTAACTTGGTGATGGTGACTAGAGAACTCTGTCAATCACTATCTTATCTCGAAGATTAACTCCCACTTGATTCAAGCGATTGTAGTACCCAGACAATCTGAGCACATGCTCACTAGTTGAGCGATTCTCCTCCATCTTTTAGCTATAGAACTTGTTGGAGACTTCATATCTCTCAACTCGGGTATTTGCTTGAAATATTAACTTCAAATCCTAGAACATCTCATATGATCCATGACGTTCAAAACGTCTTTGAAGTCCCGATTCTAAGCCATTTAAGCATGGTGCACTAAACTATCAAGTAGTCATCATTTTGAGCTAGCCAAACGTTCACAACGTCTGCATCTGCTCCTGTAATAGATTTGTCACCTAGCGGTGCATCAAGGACATAATTCTTCTGTGCAGCAATGAGGATAAACCTCAGATCACGGACCCAGTCTGCATCATTGCTACTATCATCTTTCAACTTAGTTTTCTCTAGGAACACATATAAAACATAGGGAAACAACAACGCGAGCTATTGATCTACAACATAATTTGCAAAATACTATCAGGACTAAGTTCATTATAAATTAAAGTTCAATTAATCATATTACTTAAGAACTCCCACTTAGATAGACATCCCTCTAATCATCTAAGTGATCACGTGATCCAAATCAACTAAACCATAACCGATCATCACGTGAAATGGAGTAGTTTTCAATGGTGAACATCACTATGTTGATCATATCTACTATATGATTCACGCTCGACCTTTCGGTTTTAGTGTTTCGAGGCCATATCTGCATATGCTAGGCTCGTCAAGTTTAACCTGAGTATTCTGCGTATGCAAAACTGGCTTGCACCCGTTGTAGATGGGCGTAGAGCTTATCACACCCGATCATCACGTGGTGTTTGGGCACAACGAACTTTGGCAACGGTGCATACTCAGGGAGAACACTTTTATCTTGAAATTTAGTGAGAGATCATCTTATAATGCTACCGTCAATCAAAGCAAGATAAGATGCATAAAAGATAAACATCACATGCAATCAATATAAGTGATATGATATGGCCATCATCATCTTGTGCTTGTGATCTCCATCTCCGAAGCACCATCATGATCACCATCGTCACCGGTGTGACACCTTGATCTCCATCGTAGCATTGTTTTTGTCTCGCCAACTATTGCTTCTACGACTATCGCTACCGCTTAGTGATAAAGTAAAGCAATTACAGGACGATTGCATTGCATACAATAAAGGGACAACCATATGGCTCCTGCCAGTTGCCGATAACTCGGTTACAAAACATGATCATCTCATACAATAAAATATAGCATCACGTCTTGACCATATCACATCACAACATGCCCTGCAAAAACAAGTTAGACGTCCTCTACTTTGTTGTTGTAAGTTTTACGTGGCTGCTACGGGCTGAGCAAGAACTGTTCTTATCTATGCATCAAAACCACAATGATACTTCGTCAAGTTAGTGCTGTTTTAACCTTCTCAAGGACCGGGCGTAGCCACACTCAGTTCAACTAAAGTTGGAGAAACTGACACCCGCCAGCCACCTGTGTGCAAAGCACGTCGGTAGAACCAGTCTCGCACAAGCGTACGCGTAATGTTGGTCCGGGCCGCTTCATCCAACAATATCGCCGAACCGAAGTATGACATGCTGGTAAGCAGTATGACTTGTATCGCCCACAACTTACTTGTGTTCTACTCGTGCATATAACATCAAAGCATAAAACCTAGGCTCTGATACCACTATTGGGGAATGTAGTAATTTCAAAAAAATTCCTACGCACACGCAAGATCATGGTGATGCATAGCAACGAGAGGGGAGAGTGTTGTCTATGTACCCTCATAGACTGTAAGCGAAAGCGTTAGCACAACACGATTGATGTAGTCATACGTCTTCACGGCCCGACCGATCAAGCACCGTGTTGACACCTGATTTTGGCAAAATACAGAGTGAAAGGGTTTTCAGCATGAGAGAGTTTCACATTGTTGAGTGAAACAATTTTGATATTTAGGCTATCACCATTCGACCTCATCTCAGTGGCCGAAGTTGTACTCCGAGTGACAAAATTTAGTGTTCTGAGTGCTTTTTGGCCGATTACGCCCTCAATATGACCTCTGATGAAGGAGCACTCTAAAGGAATTGTCTTCGTCTCGTCGAGGCAATTGATTTTCATATATAAATCATTATAATCCGAGTTCATATGCAAAAGTTACAGTCAATACGGTTTGGACAGGCCAGAGACCAAAATATTACGCTTGACACCAGACACATATTGATGAGTGTCTGATGCAATGCGTGAGTAATTCGGCCCTCAATACGACATTGAATTGAAAAACCTTCAACACTGAAAAGTTTCATCTCGTCGAGCTGATCGATTTTCATATATAATTCGTTTCAATCCGAGGTCGTATGAGGCCTGGAGAGACAAGACAAGATCAGGCTGTGTTTTCAGTCGGAAATCCGAGTGAAAAAGCTTATCATCTGAGTGAAAATTTACCAGTCGAGTGAAAATTACCGGTCGAGTGGAAGTTTGCTGACCAGATGAACTTATTATTATCCGAATAAAAATATAGTCATCCGACTGAAATTGTCCTCCAGATGAAAATATTCCGAGTGAAAAGATTACCATCGGAACGAAAACTTGCCGATCAAGTAAGATATTGCTTTCCGAGTGAAAATATAGTCATCCGAGTGAAAGATTGTTTTCCGACTGAAAAAGTCCAGTCGGACAGTCTGAGTGAAAGTCTCTAATATCCGAGTGGATGAGCTCGAATCCGAGTGAAACTGAACATGTGCCCGAAAGTTTATCAAGATGACTTCAGATGAAGAAGTGTTCAATATAGAAGTTATGCGTATCATTAAGACGGTAAACTTTGGTTTTGGAGTCATCATCATCAGAGATAACATATGGCCTAAAAATTCACTACGAGACTCGGATAATCCAGTCTACTGCAAGACTGAGTCCGACTGGAAGGTAAAGATGACCTCGAGAAGTATTCAAGAGGCCTTATTTGAAAAAGTAATCAAGATGAGAGTTGTTCGTATCATCGAGGCGCACAAGTTTAAGATTTGGGCCTTCTTGATCAGAGATCATATGCAAGCTCGGTGGCCCACGCAAGGAGGAAGACAGAAGTTGGGCCAGATCTAGACTGAATCCGAGTTGGAATAGAAGTAGGACTCTAGAGCGTGAATTGATGTAATTTCTTGTAAGGAAAGCCTAGATGAATCCTTTACTTGTACGGGAAGTCCAGCTGCCTCTTATATATATTGGGGGTGATGGCCGATTGAACAACACACAATCGAACAAATCAATATACTACTTTTTCCTATCTACGTTTTATCTCTCCACCGTTTTTCTCTCTCGTTCTTCGTTGTTCTTCGTGTTTGAGAGCTGCAAATCCCGAGGCCCTAGGGGTGAGCGAATCGACCTAGGGCAGCCCATAGCCGCCGCACTCCCTGACGGGGTCCTTCCCGAGGGTGTAGGGTTTTCGTGTCTGCAAAAGCGTTGTCAGTCGGGTCTCCTTCGACGTGAGCTGCGGTGCATCACCCCCGGCATCGAGGGTACACGTGACGTGTTCATGTGTCAAGACACTTTTTGGCAACTCCTCTGGGGACCGAAGATCAATCATCATCATCCACCATGTTTGATCTTCCCAAGCCATCTGAGGTAGACGCTGATAACATCATTAAGCCCCGTCTTGATGAGATATCGGCCGATCATCTCCAAATCTATGAGGAGTACAAGAAGGTGCGCGAGGAGAAGGACTTGCAGGAGTTCCTTGCAAAGTTCAAGAAGGATCGCCAAGGCAACATCACTCCGATTGAAGAAATCAAGTTCCCTCCTCTTCAAGCCGAGCAGGTTAAACCCTCTGTAAGTACTACCTTTTCTCCTGAGCAGTGGGCTGAGATTGAAAGTCGTATTGCTGATGGTAACAATCTAGTCTATCAAACTTTCATAGAAAATACTAATGCTCAGAAGAATACATCTCAATCGTCTAGTGGTAATGATGGTGTAGCTGCTAGTGTGCAAAAACCTAATCTGGCTTTACCTATTGCATCGGCGCCTCCCGTGCCGATGGCTTATTATCCTATCCGAACAAATCAGATTGTGACTGCACCCATCAACCCTATTATGAGCATGCCAGGTTCAGTGGCAACGCCGAACCAAACCCTACCTACAGCTACAACCACTCGACCACTACCAAATTATGGGTCGACATACATGCCACAATTCCTACCTACATCTAGTAACCCTACTCCTCCTATGCCACTGACACAAGCTTCATCGTCCACTATGGATGATGGTTTAGCTAATCTTAGAGAGGAGATGGCTAAGATGCTTCGAGAGAATTTTGGAGTTGAGTTACCTCGGAATCGAATTTACCAAAAGCCGTACCCCGAGTACTTTGATGCCATCCAGTGCCCTCCGTGATATAAGATTCCAGATTTTGTTAAGTTCAATGGAGAGGTCACAAAAACCACATGGGAGCATGTTAGTCAATACTTAACACAACTAGGTGAAGCAGGCTCACTAAATGAGTTGAAAGTGCGTTTATTTCCTTTGTCATTAACTGGTACCGCATTTTCATGGTTTTCTTCTTTACCACATGGTTCCATTTGGGTTTGGTCACAGCTAGAGCAGAAATTTCATGATCACTTTTATAGCGGTGACAATGAACTCAAGTTGTCACATCTAACATCAGTTAAACAAAAGCATGATGAATCGGTTTCCGATTACGTCAAGATATTCAGAGAAACAAAAAACTGGTGTTTTAGTTTGGTGATAACCGAGAGGGACTTGGCGGACCTAGTGCTGAGTGGTTTGAGAACTCCCATTAGAGAAAAGCTAGAAGGCTATGAGTTCTTAAATATCAACCAAGTCTTATAAAGGGCTTTGGCTCAGGAAAACCAAAGCAAAGATCTCAAAGAAGTGCATAGATACAAAGCCGATCGTCCAAAGATGAATATGGTGGAATATGATAGTGATCACTCGGACGATGAGGGTGATGTTTTTGCTACTAAATTTGTTTGGCCATCTAAGGCCAAACCCTTTACTTGCAATGATCTGAAACCGATTCATAAGAATCATGATGAAGAGATGAAATTTACTTTTAACATTGCTAAGTGTGATAGAATATTTGATGCTTTGCTGCAGGCTATGATTATTAGAATATCTCATACTTTACCGTCGTTTGAAGAGCTAAAACGGCGTGCTTATTGCAAGTATCATAATTCTTTTTCTCATGCTACTAACGATTGTAATGTTTTTCGACGACAGATACAATCGGCCATTAATGATGGACAATTGAATTTTTCTGAGATGCAAGTTGATAAACAACCTTTTCCAATGAATACCATGGATTTGGAGGGGAAAAAGCTACTCATTCGGCCGAAGGTAGCCGAATCTGCTAATAAAGCTAATATCATTGTTGGTGAGCCCAGGAAAGACAAGGAAGGCAGCACGGTCATGGGGACACATGTTGTGCTTGATAAGCAACCCGATGGCAAGGAAGTGATCAAAATCACCATCAAGAATCCTACACTCAGGGGGCAACTACAAGTGCAAGAAGATGCTCGTGTAAGATTTGTCAAGCCCAAGAGTCCAGAAGTTGGCAAATGGAAGAGGAACGAAGCTAAAGTGCAACGCAAGCGGATCAAGCCAACTTTTGATATGTTGTTGTCCAAATATGCTAATCAGTCGACTGGTTCCAGCTCTAATCGGCCATCATACTTGAAACGACCAAGGTCACCATCAGATGATATGTTCAGTCAGTATATGAAACCGAGTGGACCAAAGGTGTTGTTTCCAGAAGAGCAAAAGCAAACTGTTTGGGATCGACTTGAATACTCATATAATGGCTGACTGGATATCGGTAACTATCGGTCGGCTGGTCAAAACATGCGAATGGATGGAAATTATTCGAGTGTAAGAATGCACCCAGGTGGAAGCTATCCGAGTGAAAAAATGAGGCCAAGTAGATTCCATCCGAATGAATTCCATCTGAGTGATATCCATCTGAGTGGATTCCATCAGAGTAAAAAGATGCGCCCGAGTGGAAATTTCATGCATCTGGAAACTCGAAAAGAATGGCGTGTTAAATCACCAAGTGTTGCAGCAGTTGAGTCGAGAAAAGGCAAGGAGAAAATGGATGCCGACTCACTTATCTTGGGCACCGAAACATTCGCCATACAGCAGCCAATTGTGCATAGCAATCCGACTGAGCCAATACTTGCTATCGCGCCTAAGCACTCGGCTAATGACCATGAAGCAAGCACCAGCCAGGTAAAAACGAGAGATCCTAAATACACTCAGCCAAAGTGGTGTCCTCCAGGGCTAACGAAGACACAAAAGAGGAAACTACAGGTGTTAAGGAGTCAAGAGATGGCAGAACAGGAGGCCGAGAAACAAAGGGATAAGTTGTTCAATGACACTCGACCCATGGTTCCAGCAAAACAAGTGTGGAGGCCCAAACAAATACAAGAGGCAGTGGCTTTTACACCGATCACGGCAGTACCTACATTACCAAAAGAGGATGGCACAATCATTGCATCGTCTATGTTACCTATTGCTTCCTCTTCACTCGGACAAATTTCAGAATCGGTGGATGCACTCGAGAAGGAGGTTGATATGTTGGACTATGAGTCTACGCCGGTTCATGAAGGTATGGATATCAATATGGTGTATTACTTACCTGCTGAGTTTCGTGCTGTAAATGAGGAAGGGGAGGTGGCTCAGCTGGATTTTGGCCCTAAAAATGCAATATTCGAGAAGCCAAAAGAACCAGTAACGCATCTGAATCTGCTATATCTCAGAGGTCATATCAATGGGTCGCCGCTCACTCGGATGCTTGTGGATGGAGGTGTTGTGGTAAATCTTATGCCCTATTCGGTCTTCAAGAAATTGGGTTTGCTTGATGAAGAATTGATCAAGACCAATATGGTGCTCAACGGGTTTGAAGGCAAAGAGAAAACTGAAGGCGAAGGTGTAATGTATGTGGAGCTTACAGTCGGAAGCAAAACTTTGGCTACTGCATACTTTGTCGCTGAGGTGCAAGGTAACTACAACGTTATACTAGGCCGTGATTGGGTTCATGCAAACCAGTGTGTGCCATCCACTATGCACCAGTTTTTGATTCAATGGGTTGATGATGAAGTGGAAGTCATTCATGCGGATAACTCGGCCTGTGTTGCTTTGGCCGATGCATCGGTGGATTGGCAACATCCCAATGCTACTTGCTTGACGGGACGTGACTTATCAGAGTTTGATTTTCTCAGCGCGACCAAGAATGGTTTTGTGCCCGTGTCTTTAAATCCGACTGAATGCAATTGGCTCCAAGGTATGATATGTTTAAATGGATCCTAATTCCGAGTGGTTACAAAAACGTCTTGTAAAATATCGGTCCAGTGAGGACGATATGTATGAGTATATAGAGGAGTTGGATGACATGGATAAACTTGGACAAGGTTTTACATCGGCTGATCCATTAGAAGAGATAGATATTGGAGATGGTTCATCACTCGGCCGACATTTATAAACAAAAATTTGAAAGCCGATTGTAAGGCTAAATTAATCGAGCTATTGAAAGAATATGTTTGTTGCTTCGCATGGAAATATCATGAGATGCTAGGGTTGAGCCGAGAGCTAGTGGAGCATCGGTTGCCTATAAAGGCCGGTTTTAGACCTTATAAACAGTCGGCCAGAAAGTTTAATCCGAAAACATATGACCGGATCAAGGAAGAGATCGGTCGACTGCTTGAAGCTAATTTCATTTGACCTTGTAGGTATGCCGAGTGGATTTCTAACATTGTCCCAATGGAGAAGAAGGGATCCGGCAAGTTGAGGGTGTGCATTGACTTCAGAGATTTGAATAGGGCTACATCCAAAGATGAGTATCCCATGCCAATAGCCGATATGCTTATTAATGATGCTTCTGGACATAAGGTTATTAGCTTTCTAGATGGTAATGCCGGATACAATCAAATTTTTATGGACGAAGAGGACATGTACAAAACAACTTTCCGATGTCCTGATTTCCATGGTTTATTCGAGTGGACAGTGATGACATTCGGATTAAAAAATGCTGGAGCCACATATCAAAGGGCTATGAATTTGATTTTTCATGATTTACTCGATATCATACTTGAAGTTTATATTGATGATATTGTTGTCAAATCAGATGCTTTTGAATCTCACTTGGCCGATTTGCGTTTAGCTTTTGAAAGAATGAAAAAGTATGGACTGAAGATGAATCCTTTGAAGTGTGCTTTCGGCGTGTCAGCTGGCAAGTTTTTGGGTTTCATTATTCATGAAGATGGCATAGAGATTGATCCCAAAAAGATAGAGGCTATACAGAAAGTGGAGGCTCCAACATGCAAGAGAGATATGCAAAAATTCCTTGGCAAGGTCAATTATTTGAGAAGGTTCATAGCTAATCTATCAGGGAAAGTTGATGCATTTACTCCTATCCTTCGGTTGAAGAATGATGCTAATTTCACTCGGGGGGCAAAACAGCAAGAAGCATTTGATATGATCAAGAGATATTTGTGCACTCCTCCGGTGATGAAAGCACCCAAGCATAGGGAACCCTTCAGGCTTTACATTGCAGCGGAGGAAGGAGTTATTGGTGCTGTTTTGACTCAAGAAACCGAGAGAAAAGAGCATGCTATTACATATTTGAGCAGACGCTTATTGGACGCCGAGACAAGGTATACATTTATTGAGAAACTATGTCTATGCTTATATTATGCTTGCACAAAATTGAGACATTATTTAGTGCCGAGTGCTTGTATAGTAGCTTGTCAAACCGATGTCATTAAATACATGTTGCATAGGCCAATTCTTAGTGGTAGAATTGGCAAGTGAGCTTATGCTTTGATTGAATATGATTTGGCTTATGAATCTCTAAAATCCATGAAAGGCCAAATTGTTGCTAATTTCATTGTTGAACATCGGATTGATGACAAGCATGATGTTGATATGAACCTTGTTTCATTAGTACCATGGAGATTATACTTTGATGGTTCAGTTTGTAGCAATGGTCAAGGTGTTGGTATTGTTTATATGTCTCCTCATGGTGCTGTTTTTGAAGCCTCATGCCGCTTAGAATATTTTTGCACAAACAATCAAGCCGAATATGAAGCATTGTTATTCGGCCTAGAGATGTTACTTGCTATATGTGTTACACATATTGAGGCTTACGGTGATTCGTTACTAGTGGTGCAGCAAATATCCGGAGTCTTTCAGTGTTTGGACGAATCACTTAATGTTTATCTTGATAAATGTCTAGATATAATTTCTACTTTGGATTGTTTTAGTATTGCACATATATCTAGACATGACAATTGGAAAGCAAATGAGTTGGCACAGCAAGCATCTGGATATCATGTTGATCATGGCATGTTTCATATCTCTCAAAGACCGATGTCTTGTCTTGCCAATATGGGAGAGGCCGAACCTGAACCCACTTATTCGGCCATTAACAAAAAATCTAGTGCAGGTGATAATCCCGACTGGAGGAAGCCCATTGTTGATTACTTATGCAATCCGAGTAAAAGGGTGGACAGGGCTGTTTGGCGTATGGCTTTCAAGTATACAATGAGAGATGATGGTCTTTATCGCCGAACAGTCGATGATGTTCTTCTAAAGTGTTTGGACGAGGACCAGGCAAGAGTTGCTATGGGAGAAGTACATGAAGGTATTTGTGGCACTCACTAGTCGGCTCCCAAGTTGAAATGGTTATTGTGACGTGCTGGGTTTTATTGGCCGACTATGATTAATGATTGCTTCAGATATTATAAAGGGTGTGAAGCTTGTCAAAAGTTTGGTGATATTCAATTGGCTCCTACTGCTATGTTACATCCTATTATCAAACCATGGCCTTTCAGAGGTTGGGGTTTAGATTTCATCGGACAAATTCACCCGTCTTCCTCAAAAGGGCATCGGTTCGTATTGGTGGCAACTGATTATTTCACTAAATGGTCTGAAGCGGTACCTCTCAAGAACATGACACATACGGAGGTAATTCAATTCATAACTCAATACATTATTCATAGATTCGGTATTCCTCAAACATTAACTACAGATCAAGGTTCATCTTTTATGTCACACCAAGTCATAGAGTTTGCCGAATCTTATAATATAAAGTTGCTCAATTCCTCTCCGTATTATGCCCAAGCAAATGGACAAGCCGAGTCTAGCAATAAAATTTTAATCAAGCTCATCAAGAAGAAGATCGAGGATAATCCAAGGAGATGGCATGAGTTGTTGTTTGAAGCTTTATGGGCACATAGAATTTCAAGGCATGGTGCTACAAAGGTAACTCCATATGAGCTAGTATATGGTCAAGAGGTTGTTTTACCAGTGGAGGTAAATTTGAATGCTTTGAGAATAGCCAAACAAAATAATTTATCGGCAGTAGACTTTTATAAAATAATGATGGACAATATTGATGAGGTTGCCGATAAACATTTGGCTGCTTTAAAAGCCATAGAGAGAGATAAGTTGAGGGTGGCAAGAGCTTACAATAAGAAAGTCAAGTTGAAGAATTTTCAAGTTGGTGATCTCGTCTGGAAAGTGATTCTACCGATTGGTTCAAGAGATAGGAAATTCGGGAAGTGGTCTCCGAGTTGGGAAGGTCCTTTTAGGATTACAAGAATAGTTCCCGGAAACTCATATTTGGTGGAATCCATACAAGGGACGGTGTTACCTAGAGCTCTCAATGGCAAATACTTGAAGAAATACCAGCCGATTGTGTGGCAGGAAGCCTAAGTAGGCAATGGACGATATACGATTATCGCCCTTAGCACAAACACGGCCGATACATAATTATTGCCCTGAGAAAAATAAATGGCCGATGGAGTGTTGACATCATCCTTAGAACGAACACTATGCATATTATTTTTCGGCGTGCAAGCTTTGCCGAAAAACAGGGGGGCATGTGTTGACACCTGATTTTGGCAAAATACAGAGTGAAAGGGTTTTCATCATGAGAGAGTTTCACATCATTGAGTGGAACAATTTTGATATTTAGGCTATCACCATTCGACCTCATCTTAGTGGCCGAAGTTGTACTCCGAGTGACAAAATTTAGTGTTCTGAGTGCTTTTCGGCCGATTACGCCCTCAATATGACCTCATATGAAGGAGCACTCTAAAGAAATTGTCTTCGTCTCGTCGAGGCAATTGATTTTCATATATAAATCATCTTAATCCGAGTTCATATGCAAAAGTTACAGTCAATACGGTTTGGACAGGCCAGAGACCAAAATATTACGCTTGACACCAGACACATGTTGATGAGTGTCTGATGCAATGCGTGAGTAATTCGGCCCTCAATACGGCATTTAATCGAAAAACCTTCAACACGGAAAAGTTTCGTCTCGTCGAGTCGATCGATTTTCATATATAATTCGTCTCATTCCAATGTCGTATGAGGCCTGGAGAGACAAGACAAGTTCAGGTTGTGTTTTCAGTCGAAAATCCGAGTGAAAAAGCTTATCATCCGAGTGAAAATTTACCGGTCGAGTGAAAATTACCGGTCGAGTGGAAGTTTGCTGACCGGATGAACTTATTGTTATCCGAATAAAAATATAGTCATCCGAGTGAAATTGTCCACCAGATGAAAATATTCCGAGTGAAAAGATTACCATCGGAACGAAAACTTGCCGATCAAGTAAGATATTGCTTTTCGAGGGAAAATATAGTTGTCGGTGTCAAAACCGGCGGATCTCGGGTAGGGGGTCCCGAACTGTGCGTCTAGGCAGATGGTAACAGGAGACGAGGGATACGATGTTTTACCCAGGTTCGGGCCCTCTTGATGGAGGTAAAACCCTACGTCCTGCTTGATTAATATTGAAGATGTGTGTTACAAGAGTGGATCTACCACGAGATCAAGGAGGCTAAACCCTAGAAGCTAGCCTATGGTATGATTGTTGTAATGGTTGTCCGTCCTACGGACTAAAATCCTCCGGTTTATATAGACACCGGAGAGGGCTAGGGTTACACAGAGTCGGTTACAATGGTAGGAGATCTACATATCCGTATCGCCAAGCTTGCCTTGCACGCCAAGGAAAGTCCCATCCGGACACGGGACAAAGTCTTCAATCTTGTATCTTCATAGTCTTGGAGTCCGGCTGACGATGATAGTCCGGCTGTCCGGAGACCCCCTAGTCCAGGACTCCCTCAGTAGCCCCTGAACCAGGCTTCAATGACGATGAGTCCGGCGCGCATATTGTTCGGCATTGCAAGGCGGGTTCCTCCTCCGAGTAATCCATAGAATATTGTGAACACCAGGATAGTGTCCGGCTCTGCAAAATAAATTCCACACTCCACCGTAGAGAGAATAATATGTACACAAGTTCAATCTGCTGACGTATTTTGTGGTATGACGTCACACCACTACCAAGCCTTTACTTGAATCGTTTTTTTATTATACCACCTCAGCGCGTTTAGCGAAGCGGTTTCCTTGGCACGTCTTGTCGAAGCAGAGATCGTGTTCCCCTTATTCCGGGATTCCCATCAATACGGACGTGGGTAACCCAACCGCGCCATTGATGGTGGCGCTTGGGGGATAAGCGAGTTTTACCAGGCCGGTGGGGACGCATAGTCTTCGTCCGCCCATATATAAGGGGATAAGGATCCACCTTTTTTACCTACGCCTTCTTCCTCCTTTGCTTATCCGTCTTCGCGCACTCGAGCTCCAGCACCCAAGTTCGCACATCTCGTCTCAACGTTCTCCAGTCATGTCCGGAGCGGGAGGCAAGTGGATGGCCTCCTCCGTCACGGAGGGGCACATCGAAAGGCTGTGCGACGCCGGATACCTGTCCAGCGACATCGCGCACCGTCTCCCCAACAAGGGGCAGCTCATCCCCACCCCCAGGCCCCATGAGAGGGTGGTCTTCCTTCCCCATTTCCTCCGCGGACTGGGCTTTCCACTTCATCCCTTTGTCCGGGGGCTCATGTTCTACTACGGCCTAGATTTCCACGATCTGGCGCCGAACTTCATCCTCAACATCTCGGCGTTTATCGTTGTGTGCGAGGCCTTCCTCTGCATCCAGCCCCACTTCGGCTTGTGGCTCAAGACCTTTAATGTCAAGCCGAAGGTAGTGAAGGGCGTCCAAGCGGAGTGCGGAGGCGCCATGGTGGGCAAGATTCCCAACGTCCTCTGGCTCGAGGGCGCCTTTGTGGAAACCATCAAGGGGTGGCAATCGGGGTGGTTCTATATCACCGAGCCGCGTGACCCTAAATGGGCAGCGGCCCCCGAATTTAGATCTGGAATCCCCATGCGGCTCACCTCTTGGAAAGAGAGTGGCCTAACCTGGGGTGATTCGGAGGAGCTGACCGGACTCCAAGCCTGTATCCAGAAGCTGGTGAACAAGAAGCTCAAACTTGTCAACGTGGTCCAAGTCATGCTCATCCGCCGGATTCTCCCGTGCCAAGAACGGGAATTTAAATTGTGGGAGTTCAATCCGGCACAGCACCAAACCTTGAGCAGGCTCTTCGACACTAGGTACGAAGATGCCTAGAAGGTGCTCTTCAAGGGCGCCGAAGCTCCCGCATCCGCCACTGAAGATCGCGGATTTCGCTCGCAGCGTCCAGCTGACGAGGTAAGTGATTCTACCCCTTTACGGGACACTTGTTTTTAATAGTTCGACCTTAAGCGGGATTTAATCTCCCCTTTCCTTTGACAGGGCTGGATGAAGAAGGCCGAGCAGATTATCTGTCCGGCTCCCATGCCAGAAAACCCAGTAGACGCCCGTCTAGCGGGGCTGCTGGCTCCGGCACCGCATGTGGTGCCGGAGAAGAAGGCCAAGAAGGAGGCCACAGGTACTCGAAAGAGTCCCCGTTTTCAGGTGTCCGATGACTCCGAGGCGGACTCCTCCCCCGAAGGTGAGGAGGAGAAATAGGACTCTCCCCTAGAGGGGGGAGAGAGGAAGAGGAAGGCTTCCCCGACGGGGGAAGCCGAAGGGTCCAAGAGGGGAAGGACCCTTCCTCCAGACAGCCCCGCCAACGCCAACGACGGAGACGAGGAGTGGCCCTCAAGGGCCAAGCCCCTGGCAAGATCGTAAGTATCCGGATTCCTGAGTGATTTGTAATTTCTTTTTTGTGCCACGTAGTGTCCTTCTAATGCCGCATACTATCTGTAGCCCGGCCGAGGAGGACCTTCCCGCTTCATCCAGCGGGTCCTTGGCCCCGTCGGATGTAGATTCCATTCCGACCGCCTCCACCCCTCGCGATGCTGAGGACGCCGAGGTGGGATCCCAGGAGGGGACCCGCCAGGAGGGGGAGACTCCGGAGGTGCCACAAGGCAACCTCCCGGACTTCGCGCCGGACTCCGTGCCGGAACCCGCAGTGGTTCCGGAGTCCGGCAGGCGGCCCCTTCGCAAGAACGGCAAGACTATGACACCGGCGGCCTCCGTCCAACCGGAGGCGCCGGACAACTTGTTGGAGGCGCTCAACGGCGCTTCCATCGAGGAAGAACACCGCACTATTATGAGTGTGGTGATTCAGAAGGTTCAGCTCGCCAAGAGCGGGCTGACCGAAGCTTGCAGCAGCCTTCTAATAGGCTTTGAGGTAAGAAGTTTAAAATATGTAATGTGATACCGCATAGACAGTAGCCCCTGATGCTCGGTTCGGTGTTCAGTAAGAAAAACCGGACTGAGGATCTAAAAATGATATACGCAGGAGTGCTAAAAATTATGTCAATATGGGTTTGCAGGTTGCACTGCTGACCTCTGCCGCACTGACTGCGGAGGTCGGTGCTTTGAAGCAGGACCTCGAGCGGTCCGAGCGAGAGCTCGGCCTTGCCAAGAAGCAGCTCGAGGACAAAGAAGGTGAGTAACACCACTTTGAAATTTGTACCTTACAGGAAAGGATTTTGGTTGCAATAGAAATAACAAGGATAACGTGGGTACTGCAAGGGCCACGAACGAGGTGGCAACCCTGAAGGAGGCCGTGTCCGCGGCCGAACACAATGCGGCCGTAGAAAGGGCGGAGCGAGAGAAGCAGGAGGCGCGGGTGGCGGAGGTGCGGCAAGAGCTCCAGGCTCTCATGGAAAAGCATGAGAGTTTGGAGCGCGACTCAAAGACTCGAGAGTCCGAGCTTGCCTCGGCTCTTGAAAGTGCCAAAGCCGCCAAGGCCGAAGCCCATAAGTCCTTCCAGGAGATTGAGGCAATGAAGAAGATAGCGGCGGGTAAGGCATTTTTCATGCAAAGCAAGCATGTGAATGTAAATTACCTGTTACTTACCCGAATTCGGAGCTCTCTAGGGGCGTTTGCAGATCTGCCTTGCAGCATGTCCGATGCCGCCGCATTCTACCGGGCCGAGGAGGGGAGCTCAACGGAGAAGGTCTTCTGGTCTCAGTATGCTGAGGCCGGACATCCGGTGCCCCCTAGCGACCAGCTGAAGCAGCTGGTCAAGCTCCACAAGGTAGCCGAGCAGGCCATGAAGGGCCTTATAGTCCGGCTGTGGCCTGGAGGGGCCATGCCTGGGAGCTACTTCGGCCTCGTGCGGCAGCTGGTGGATGCGTGCCCTTGGGTGGAGGTCATCAAGCGCTCCGCCTGCATTGAAGGTGCCCGTCGGGCCCTTGCCCGCGCAAAGGTGCACTGGGGCAGGCTGGATGCTGAGAGGCTTCTGACGGACGCGCCGCCGACGGGCAAGGAGTATCATATGCCCGAAATGTACTATAAGACTGTCCTGAAGGGTGCCCGCAAGATTGCGGATGAGTGCCCCAGAGATGTAATTTTTGAGTAAACTCGCAACGTGTTATCCTGTGCGCTTAAAACTTTGTTCATATGCGCTAAGCAACGCTTGTTTGATTTAAAATATTACCTTCTGTGCGGCCGTTTATCAAATCTGAGAGATGGCAAGTCGTCGGCTTCAGCCCCCATGCCACGAGTGCTGGGGTGTTCGGGATAAACTTGAGCGCTCTTGTTCCCATTTTTGGGTCCATCTAGGGAGGCGCTCAACACAACGAACAAGGCAACCGGACTTATAATGCTTGAACACTCTCACTTAGCCACATAATTCTATAATTTTAAATTTCGGCGAAGCCCCTAGTGTTCGGAAGACCGAATTCAGGGCGCTATCCACGCCTTGGCCGGACATAGCCGGTTCCTCGCTCTAAGCGGCGTAAGTCTTTAAGGACTCGAAAAGACCTCTTGAACAGCGACCAGCTCTCGCCTTATCATGACGGTCAGTTTTAGCTTTCTCCACTGAGGCGTTAACCCAGCTCAACTGGGGCGCAATCGCAGTGGTTCTCCCAGTGCTACCTTAGCCGACGGAACGGAACATAAGGTACCAAAACATGGGAGCCGGGCAAACCCAACTATTGACCCAAGACATGATTCGGAGCCGATGCATATAGTGCTATAAGTTCGGGGTGCCACACTTGTGAAAGTGTTCGGACTTCACACCATAATGCAGGGAACATAAGCCCCTGGTGTATTCTGCCGTACTAAATTGTACGGATGCAAGATGTCATAAGTGAACATACATATATAAATAAAGGGAATGCAATTATAAGCAAAAAATGATGCATTGTTTATTCGAGGAGTTCTGCTATGAGTGCAGAATGATACAAATAGTGCGGTAAGCAAGGGTTTGGACTATTAGACATGTCCCCCTCCAGGGATAGGCTGCGGAATGGTGTAATAAACAGATTTAATGCTCGCAATGGAGACCACCTGAGTGTTCGTCGTAGCCCTGGTTCCTCCCTGGCTGTTGCATCGTGGGTTCGGCAGATCTACTGCCGGACCGGGCCTCTTGTAATCGGAGTCCTGTGGATAAAATAAGAATAAATAAATAAATAAAAGATTGACACACTTAGGAGCCCCTGGTGTGGTTGAGCCGCACTCTGGGCCTGTCGTGGTCATGTCCCTCCCCCTATGCCCAAGGTATCTCCAGAGCGTAATGATGTACGCGGGGAGCTTGTCTTATAATCATGTAAGGGCTGGGGTTGGGGCCGCATTGCTACGCGTGCTCGGAACGCGCCAGGTGGTCTTGGTGTATGTTACTCCGAGCGCGTTTAATCCCGTCCGGTCTTTTAGCGGCCGGACTCGAAAGTTGCCTTAAGAGGCTGTTCTGAACTTCTACCGCGAGAGCCGCTGTGTGTTCCTCCGTTCGGAGGGAGCGTTTAGTGTTTCCGTTGACCGTGATGACTCCACGAGGGCCTGGCATCTTGAGCTTGAGGTATGCATAATGCGGCACCGCGTTGAACTTTGCAAACGTGGTTCGTCCAAGCAGGGCGTGATAGCCGCTGCGGAACGGGACTATGTCGAAGATTAACTCCTCGCTTCGGAAATTATCCTGGGATCCGAAGACCACTTCCAGTGTGACCGAGCCTGTACAATTGGCCTCGACACCTGGTATGACGCCTTTGAAGGTCGTCTTTGTAGGTTTAATCCTTGAGGGGTCTATGCCCATCTTGCGCACTGTATCCTGATAAAGCAGGTTCAGGCTGCTGTCGCCGTCCATGAGGACTCTAGTGAGGTGAAATCCATCGACGATTGGGTCTAAAACCAATGCGGCGAATCCGCCATGGCGGATACTGGTGGGGTGGTCCCTTCGATCAAAAGTGATCGGGCAAGAGGACCATGGATTGAGCTTCGGGGCAACTGGCTCCATCGCATATATGTCCCGAAGTGCACGCTTCCGCTCCCTCTTGGGTATGTGGGTTGCATATATCATATTTACCGTCCGCACTTGTGGGGGGAAACCCTTCTGTCCTCTATTGTTCGGCGGCCGGGTCTCCTCCTCGTCGTCGCTATGCAGCCCCTTGTCATTTTTTTCAGCAATTAACTTGCCTGCCTGCTTGAATACCCAACAATCTCTGTTGGTGTGGTTAGCTGGCTTTTCGGGGGTGCCATGTATCTGGCAAGAGCGGTCGAGTATTCGGTCCAAATTGGACGGACCCGAAGTGGTTCTTTTGAATGGCTTCTTCCGCTGACCGGGTTTAGAGCCTCTGAATCCGGCGTTGACTGCCGTATCTTCATTGTTATCGCCGTTAATGCGGCGTTTATTTTTGTTTCGACGCGACCTGCCATTGTGGTCCTTAGTATCCGGACTGCCAGCATTTTTGCTGAGGTTGTTGCTGCGAGCTAGCCAGCTGTCCTCTCCCGCACAGAAGCGGGTCATGAGTGACGTGAGGGCTACCATGGATTTCGGCTTTTCCTGTCCTAGGTGTCGGGCCAGCCACTCGTCGCGGATGTTATGTTTGAAGGCTGCGAGGGCCTCTGCATCCGGACAGTCGACGATTTGATTTTTCTTTGTTAAGAAACGTGTCCAGAATTGTCTGGCCGATTCATCTGACTGCTGAATTATGTGGCTTAGGTCATCGGCATCTGGTGGTCGCACATATGTGCCTTGGAAGTTGTCGAGAAATGCGGCTTCCAGGTCCTCCCAACACCCAATTGACTCTGTTGGCAAGTTGTTAAGCCAATGCCGAGCTGGTCCTTTAAGCTTGAGTGGGAGGTACTTGATGGCGTGGAGATCGTCTCCGCGGGCTATATGGATGTGAAGGAGATAATCTTCGATCCAAACCGCGGGGTCTGTTGTGCCATCATAAGATTCAATGTTCACGGGTTTAAACCCTTCGGGGATTTGATGATCCATTACTTCGTCTGTGAAGCATAGTGGGTGTGCGGCGCCTCTATATTGAGCAATATCACGACGTAGCTCAAGAGAGCGCTGTTTGCTGTGTTTGGCCCGGCCGGAGTTGCTGTATCCGGCGCGACGGTAGTCGTCGTGGGTCGTGGGGCGCCCACCTGATCCGTAGATAGAGCTGGATTGTCTTGCCTTGTCCTCCAATATATCCCACAAGTCCGGCGCATTCCCCCGTGGCTTCGTACTTTTCGAGCGGTGCCGGGGTACGGTTCTGATGGAGGGCCTAGATGCCTCTCTGTCGCGACCACGGGGTGGTCGGTCTGCCGTATTGTGTGCTGGTGATGAAGGTTTGTACACTTCCTCCTCTAGTCGGGGAAGCAACTTGCGTTTCTGGTAGCTTTTGGAGGGGCGTTCAAGTTCATACTCTTCGACCGCGAGGACCTCGGTCCATCTGTCGGTCGGCAGGTCTTGATCAGCTTGAAGCTGTTGCTGCTTTTTCTTTAGGCTGTTCGCCGGTGCCATTAGCCTGCGTTTAAAACGCTCTTGTTTGACGGGATCCTCGGGCACGATGAATTCGTCGTCATTGAGGCTTGCCTCGTCTTCGGAGGGAGGCATGTAATTTTCGTCCTCCTCGTCTGCCGCTCTCTCCTGAGGGCTGGCTACTCCGTCCTCCTGTGCTGAATCTTGCTGGAGGGGGTTGTCTTCGGCACTCTCTGGGGTGTTATTATCTCTGGTGCCGGACTCTCCATTCTTACTGTGGCGGGATTTAGAGCGGCGCCGCTGACGTCGGCACTTGGGCTGTTTCTTAGAAGAATCCGCCTCCGCTGCTTCTTCGCTGTCCCCATCCTTTGGGGTGTCCACCATGTATATGTCGTATGATGAGGTAGTCTTCCAGTGCCCTGTAGGCGCTGGTTCTTGATTGTCTCCGGCATCGTCGTCCATACCGTCGATGTCTTCGGAGTCATAGTCTAGCATGTCGGTTAGATCATCGACAGTGGCTACAAAGTGGGTGGTGGGTGGGCTTTGAATTTCTTCGTCGTCCGCATCCCAGCCATCCTGACCGCAGTCCGGCCAGGGTTCTCCTGATAACGAGAGATGTTTTAGCGAATTTAGGATGTCGCCAAAGGGTGAGTGCTGAAAGATGTCCGCGGCGGTGAACTCCATGATCGGCGCCCAATCGGATTCGATTGGCAGGGGCGCAGGAGGTTCGGAGTCCGGCAGGGAGTCCGGCGCCTCGGAGTCACGAGCTTCATAAGGGACAAGGTCAGTATTCGGCTCCATCGCCATGGAAGTTGCAGCTCCTGAGGCGGTGTCCAACCACCTGTCCTCGATGTGTGCGGTCGGCTCCGAACTATGGGTCAGAGCGGACTTGTGTGCGGCCTCCAGGGTACTGTCCAACGGCAGAGCTAGATCATGCCCATCGTGACAGTGCGGCACGCTTGGCTGTGGCTCGACTCCATCGAAGATCAAGTCCCCGCGGATGTCAGCCATGAAGTTCAGGCTTCCGAACCTGACCTGATGGCCAGGGGCGTAGCTTTCGATCTGCTCCAAATGGCCAAGTGAATTGGCCCGGAGTGCGAAGCCGCCGAACACGAAGATCTGTCCGGGGAGAAAAGTCTCACCCTGGACGGCATGGTTGTTGATTGAAGAAGCCATCAAGCCTATCAGTGACGACACAGAGGAACTCTCAATGAAAGCACCAATGTCGGTGTCAAAACCGGCGGATCTCGGGTAGGGGGTCCCGAACTATGCGTCTAGGCGGATGGTAACAGGAGACGAGGGACACGATGTTTTACCCAGGTTCGGGCCCTCTTGATGGAGGTAAAACCCTATGTCCTACTTGATTAATATTGAAGATGTGTGTTACAAGAGTGGATCTACCACGAGATCAAGGAGGCTAAACCCTAGAAGCTAGCCTATGGTATGATTGTTGTAATGGTTGTCCGTCCTACGAACTAAAACCCTCCGGTTTATATAGACACGGAGAGGGCTAGGGTTACATAGAGTCGGTTACAATGGTAGGAGATCTACATATCCGTATCGCCAAGCTTGCCTTCCACGCCAAGGAAAGTCCCATCCGGACACGGGACGAAGTCTTCAATCTTGTATCTTCATAGTCTTGGAGTCCGGCTGACGATGATAGTCCGGCTGTCCGGACACCCCCTAGTCCAGGACTCCCTCAATAGTCATCCGAGTGAAAGATTGTTTCCGAGTGAAAAAGTCCAGTTGGATGGTCCGAGTGAAAGTCTCTAATATCCGAGTGGATGAGCTCGAATCCGAGTGAAACTGAACATGTGCCCGAAAGTTTATCAAGATGACCTCGGATGAAGAAGTGTTCAATACAGAAGTTATGCGTATCATCAAGACAGTGAACTTTGGTTTTGGAGTCATCATCATCAGAGATAGTATATGGCCTACAAATTCACTATGTGACTCAGATAATCCAGTCTACTGCAAGACCGAGTCCGACTCAAAGGTAAAGATGACCTCGAGAAGTATTCAAGATGGCCTTATTTGAAAAAGTAATCAACATGAGAGTTGTTCGTATCATCGAGGTGCACAAGTTTGATATTTGGGCCGTCTTGATCGGAGATCATATGCAAGCTCGGCAGCCCGCGCAAGGAGGAAGACAGAAGTTGGGCCAGATCCAGATTGAATCCGAGTTGGAATAGAACTAGGACTCTAGGGCGTGAATTGATGTAATTTCTTGTAAGGAAAGCCTAGATGAATCCTTTACTTGTACGGGAAGTCCAGCCGCCTCTTATATATATTGGGGGTGATGGCCGATTGAACAACACACAATCGAACAAATCAATATACTACTTTTTCCTGTCTACGTTTTATCTCTCTACCGTTTTTCTCTCTCGTTCTTCGTTGTTCTTCGTGTTTGAGAGCTGAGAATCCCGAGGCTCTATGGGCGAGCGAATCAACCTAGGGCAGCCCATAGCCACCGCACTCCTTGACGGGGTCCTTCCCGGGGGTGTGGGGTTTTCGGGTCTGCAAAAGGGCCCGTCGAGTGTCTTGCGTATCGCGCTGTCGGTCGGGTCTCCTTCGACGTGAGCTACGGTGCATCACCCCCGGCGTCGAGGGTACACGTGACGTGTTCATGTGTCAACACACAGAAACTACGGCACCTCTGAGTTCTTGCACACGTTCAGCTCGATGACGTCCCTCGTACTCCGATCCAGCCGAGTGTCGAGGGAGAGTTCCGTCAGCACGACGGCGTGGTGAAGATGATGATGTTCTACCGTCGCAGGGCTTCGCCTAAGCACCGCTACGATATTATCGAGGAGGACTATGGTGGAGGGGGGCACCGCACACGGCTAAGAGATCAATGATCAATCGTTGTGTCTCCAAGGGGTGCCCCCCTCCCCTTATATAAAGGAGTGGAGGAGGGGGAGGGCCGGCCCTCTCTATGGCGCGCCCTAGGAGGAGTCCTACTCCCACCGGGAGTAGGATTCCCCCCTTCCAAGTAGTAGGAGTAGGAGTCAAGGAAAGGGGAGAGTGGGGGCGCAGCCCCTCCCCCTAGTCCAATCTGTTCTAGGCCTTAGGGGCGCCCAACCTCTCCTCTCTCTTTCCCCTAAAGCCCAATAAGGCCCATATACTCCCCGGCGAATTCCCGTAACTCTCCAGTACTTTGAAAATACCCGAATCACTCAAAACCTTTCCGATGTCCAAATATAGTCGTCCATTATATCGATCTTTACGTCTCAACCATTTCGAGACTCCTCATCATGTCCTCGATCTCATCCGGGACTCCCAACTACCTTCGGTACATCAAAACACATAAACTCATAATATAACCGTCATCAAACTTTAAGCGTGCGGACCCTACGGGTTCGAGAACAATGTAGACATGACCAAGACACATCTCCGGTCAATAACCAATAGCGGAACCTGGATGCTCATATTGGCTCCCACATATTCTACGAAGATCTTTATCGGTCAAACCGCATAACAACATACGTTGTTCCCTTTGTCATCGGTATGTTACTTGCCCGAGATTCGATCGTTGGTATCTCAATACCTAGTTCAATCTTGTTACCGGCAAGTCTCTTTACTCGTTCCGTAATACATCATCCTGCAACTAACTCATTAGTTACAATGCTTGCAAGGCTTATAGTGATGTGCATTACCAAGTGGGAACAGAGATACCTCTCCGACAATCGGAGTGACAAATCCTAATCTCGAAATACGCCAACCCAACAAGTACCTTCGGAGACACCTGTAGAGCACCTTTATAATCACCCATTTACGTTGTGACGTTTGGTAGCACACAAAGTGTTCCTCCGGTAAACGGGAGTTGCAAAATCTCATAGTTATAGGAACGTGTATAAGTCATGAAGAAAGCAATAGCAACATACTAAACGATCAAGTCCTAAGCTATCGAAATGGGTCAAGTCAATCACATCATTCTCCTAATGATGTGATCCCGTTAATCAAATGACAACTCATGTCTGTGGTTAGGAAACTTAACCATCTTTGATTAATGAGCTAGTCAAGTAGAGGCATACTAGTGACACTATGTTTGTCTATGTATTCACACATGTATTATGTTTCCGGTTAATACAATTCTAGCATGAATAATAAACATTTATCATGAAATAAGGAAATAAATAATAACTTTATTATTGCCTGTAGGGCATATTTCCTTCAAAAACAGCACTAACTTGACGAACTATCGTTGTGGTTATGATGCGTAGGGAAGAACGGTTCTTGCTAAGCCCGTAGGAGCCACGTAAAACTTGCAACAACAAAGTAGATGACATGTAACTTGTTTTTGCAGGGCATGTTGTGATGTGATATGGTCAAGACGTGATGCTATATTTTATTGTATGAGATGATCATGTTTTGTAACCGAGTTATCGGCAACTAGCAGGAGCCATATGGTTGTCGCTTTATTGTATGCAATGCAATCGCCCTGTAATTGCTTTACTTTATCACTAAGCGGTAGCGCTAGTGTTAGAAGCAATAGTTGGCGAGACGACAACGATGCTACGATGGAGATCAAGGTGTCGCGCCGGTGACGATGGTGATCATGACGGTGCTTCGGAGATGGAGATCACAAGCACAAGATGATGATGACCATATCATATCACTTATATTGATTGCATGTGATGTTTATCTTTTATACATCTTATCTTGCTTTGATTGACGGTAGCATTATAAGATGATCTCTCACTAAATTTCAAGATAAAAGTGTTCTCCCTGAGTATGCACCGTTGCGAAACACTACAAGAAATATGTCAACTAGTGACCTCCTATCAGTGACCCTGGAAGAATTGGTCATAGATCTATGACCATTTCAGACCAATTGGTCAAAAGCTGTTCGGGGGGCTCCAAACCCTAAACTATAACGACCATTTTGGTCAGAAAGGTCGTAATTTCCTTACACGAAATGGTCATAAAGCAGATAGCACAGGTCCGCTACCTTATTTCTAGCTGATCATGACCAATATAGATGGTCATAACCTTGTAAATTGTGGTGGGTTGCTATGACTAGGCGCCACCTCATCAGTTTTGCCTATGTGCCATGTCCATGTGGCAGTTTTTGCCCTAGGTTGTGAAGCAACCTATATTTCTGTCATTCCCAAAATTCCCAAAGAAATCTCATAAATTTTTTGGGTCATATCTTCGTCAAATATGTAAAAAAAACCTTCCTTGCCTAGTTCAAAAATAATTCAAAAATATTCGTTTTCCTATTCTGTCCAGAAAAACACTTTGTGAAGGAAGTACCACTTTGGCATGTCCAAATGGTATCCATTTTCTACAGTGCTTTCCTATGCCCAAATAACCATCCTCCACCAAATTCCAGCTCAATCCATTCATTATTTTGAGCCCAACTTCAACATTTGTATTTATGTCCAGTGTGGTACTTTGCAAAGCAAGTACCACCTAGGCTCCTCCTTTTGAGCTGAAAATTTGTGAAGACGGTCTTCTTAGTAACTGGTCATCCTCAGCCAAAACTCACGCCCATTAGCCACGTGCATTTCCCGTACCGCTAATCAAACACTTGGTTGCTTATTCATGTTTGAGCATCGATCGGTCTTCTCGTGAGAATCTTATGTTGTGATTTTCTTCCTAGCACCTACCTGGGGAGTGCCCAACCCACTAGACATGCCTAGGCCACCCAGAACACATGGCAATGCCACAGTCATGCGGCGAGCATGCGAGTTTACGCACTCTAGAGTTGGGGCCCTCGGCCACCGTCCAAACCTCGACGTATCGCCACCAAACCATGTATTTATGATTAAATAGGTACTTATGTAACTAGAAATGATTTTTGGAAAAAAATAAATAGCAAACTATGAGGCAGCTGCAGTTCAAATTTGACCCGCTTCCTGCTGAATCGGCGGGAATTTGTCTTTTTCACCAGAGGTGGATCAAAACTTTTGACACCCAACCATTTTGTCAATTGTGCATTAAATATGGCCTAGTATTTTAGAAAATTGATTTGGTCCAATTTTGCAACAAATATATGGTAGGTTCTTCACAAAAAAAACTCATTTCAGGCACTCAGAAAATGGAAAATGAATTTTTCGTGCAAAGAAAATGAAAACTCCCTTAGGCAACATTGTTTGGAATTCCAAGATGCACACTTGTGCACAATATGAGATCATTTGAGCAAACTATGCCATGAATGTGGCCATAAGATTGATCATTTGGCTTGAAAGCCATGAATCTTCACGCATGATAGCTCATTTTTTAGAACAGTTTTTTAAAATAATTTCCATATTACAAGTTTATTATTTTTCCTCGAAACTTGGTCACATATGATGACACAATCCAAAGGTTTTCCAATTTTTTAATTTTTTAAAGTTTTTTATGCCCGTTACAAAATGCGGCCAAAACGGCGGGAATGACCGTTCCTAGCTAGTGGTTGAATCTTGGAATTTTTTTGGTGTTTCTCTGATTAAATAGATACTTATGTACCTAGAAATATTTTTGAAAAAAATAATGAGCAAACTACGAGGCAGCTGCAGTTGAAATTTTACCCGCTTCCTACTGAATCGGCAGAAATTTGTCTTTTTCACGAGAGGTGGATCAAAACTTTTTACAGCCGACCACTTGGTCAATTGTGCATTAAATATGTCCTAGTATTTTAGAAAATTGATTAGGTCCAATTGTGCAACAAATATATGGTAGATCCTTCACAAAAAAACCTCTTTTCAGGCACTGAAAAAATGGAAAATGAATTTTCCGTGCAAAGAAAATGAAAACTCCCTTAGGAAACATTGTTTGGAATTCCAAGATGCACCATTGTGCACAATATGATATCATCTCAATAAACTATGCCATGAATGTGGCCATAAGATTGATCATTTGGCTTGAAAGCCATGAATCTTCACGCATGATAGCTCATTTCTGAGAACACTTTTTTAAAATAATTGCCTTATTACAAGTTTATTATTTTTCCTGGAAACTTGGTCACATATCATGACACAATGCGAAGGTTTCCCAATTTTTTGATTTTTTTGAACTTTTTATGCCCGTTTCAAAATGCGGTCAAAACGGCGGGCTTGACCGTTCCTAGCTAGTGGTTGAATCTTGGAAAACTTTTGATGTTTCTCTGATTAAATAGATACTTATGTACCTATAAATGATTTTTGGAAAAAATAAAAAGCAAACTACGAGGCAGCTGCAATTCAAATTTGACCCGCTTCCTGCTGAATCGGCAGAAATTTGTCTTTTTTTCACGAGAGGTGGATCAAATATTTTGACACCAAACCATTTGGCCAATTTTGCATTAAATATGGCCTAGTATTTTAGAAAAATGATTTGGTACAATTTTGGAAAAAATATTTGTTAGATTCTTCACAAAAAACCCTTTTTATGCACTCGGAAAATGAAAAATGATTTTTTTGTGCAAAGAAAATGAAACCCCCCAAATCAACATTGTTTGTCATCCCAAGATACACACATTTGCACTATATTGATTCATTTTAATAAACTATAAGGCTGTGTTTGATAGTAAAGTACTAAAAAACCAAAGTATTAAAAACCATAGTATTCTTTGAAACCATGGTATTTGAAAAAACCGTAGCATTCTTTAAATACGTAGAAAATGCAGAGGTATCAAACGGGGCCTAAGTGGTTAATATGTTGAATGTTTGCCCTGAATAAGAGGATAAAAACTATAAAAAAAAAACAACATATTTTTTTTACATAGCCTTAATTCTGATTGGTGGAATCAGCTAAGGCATGGATCGATGACATGGCGTACATCCGTCCATCCACCCGTCCATCCAACCATCCCGAGCCAGCCACCCCACGACCCCAGACCAACCGTGACCTAACCTATCCATTCCTTTCCCACCCTCACGATCTCTCCTCTCCTCTCCTCCATATCCGCCGCACCCACCCACCCATCCCCCGCCGCCGCCTACCTCCACTCCACCGGTGACCTCCGCCCTCTGCCCCCGATCCTCTCCACCTCCCCTCACCTTCTATCCCATAGCGGGGCCCCTAGATCGAGGAGGCGGGCGCCGTCAGATCCGCCATGCCCACATATCTCTTTGCCCCACCCCAAACCCTACCCACAACCGCCGTCGTGCTCCATCACCAGCGACCTTGCCGCCACCGCCCCTCTCCCCTCGCCCTATCTCCATACCCGCGACGCCGAGCCGGACGGGAGGAGCCACCGCCCCGCAGCATGCTCGCACCGGTACATGCAGGCGGTGCCCCCGCCGGATCTGAACAAGAACACCGAGTGGTTCATGTACCTGGCGTTCCTAGATCCATCCGCCCCACCCTCTACTCACCCTATCTCCCTCGGTGTTGGGGCATCAAGATCGACCAGGTCAAGTGCCGGCGCTCCACAATCTCCATGCGATGCGACGGTGAGGCGAGGGTGATGCTCGTGGTGGACGCCTCCGCCGTCTTCCACCGACACACAGCCGCACCCTCCGATGCCGCTCTTCCATGCGACGACAGACCTGGGTGCCGCTCGGCTAGGACAGAACCCCGCGCTCGACGATGCCATGGACATGGAGGTCTTCAAGGTACCCTCTTCCTCTCCTTCTCTGTCCCTCACCTCCAATACTTGCCACTGAGCTCGTGACGATGCCATGGCTCACTTGGGCCCTCTGATGCTTGCTCGCTACGGTCTCTCGATGAACACAATTGCTTACTCCTAAAATCCCTAATTCCTAGGGTTTACTCTTGCTGTTCTACATACTGTCATGTACCAGTATCATACTCCAGGCTTGCTTAGAATTGCTATTCCACACTTAGAATCATGACACCACCGAGTCACATGGACATCTCAACTTCTGAACGAAAAAAACATTATTGTTTGCTGCATTGCATATACCATTGTAGTTTTTGATTGAGTTTTTGACTTGCGTAATTCCGTCATCAGGGGAAGCTGATACCCACACAGCCAGATCGTGCTCACTGTATTTGACCGCCAGCTCGTGCTCTACTGCAACGAGTACCGATGCCCACACAGGTATGACATGCGTGCCCCCCATGACCTTGCACCGGTGCAATGTGCATGAGCGCGCGCGCTTGCTGCAATGTCCGATGAGGCGGTGTGCTGCAAACTTGCGATGGGGGCGGCCAGGTGGTACATGGCCGTGTGTGTGGCGATATATGGAGCTCTGGAGATTCCTATTGGATTGCCGAGACTTGGTCTTGGTTCTGCCGTTGGGGTGTTGTCTTTGCTCTAATCTGGTTAAAACTGTGTGATTAGACTAGTAGCATCAGCTCTTTATCTGGAAAAATAATACTATCAAGTCCTTAGCTAGCTAGCTAACTAGTACAAGCTGCAACCCAATAGGAACAGTAGCTTTCCTGCACACATCTAGCTAGCTAATTAGTAATTACACTACTAGTATTTAGAAACAACTTCACTTTGAAACTCTGAATCACTTCTCCCTGACAGACACTTCACCAAAATGTATCCTGTTCCAAACTCTTATTTGTATCATTATTTACCGAATGTTATTTTATTATTTTTGTTGAACTAATCTTGTCTGAATCATCCCTCTTCTGTAGGTCTTTATGAAGCTTTGGAACTGAGGGACGGTGGATCTGACTACTTGGGAAAGGGTGTTTCCAAGGTTTCATTTGAGCGAATGTTATATTAGCGTGAATAACAAATTCCCGGGCTACAGTCTTAAGTAATTATGTTACCTAGTTAGTGTTAGTGTAGTCTACCATCGCTCACATCTTTTGGTCTAACATATCTGCAGTGTTACTTATGCATGATACCTTGCTGCTTTGTTGCCCTGACATTTCTGCATGGTTGTTTTGCGCTGCTGGCCTAATTAAACAAGATAAATATGTATACTTCTTTGAGATTGAAATTCCATGCATGTTTATGAGGCACAAATTCTTTGAGATAACCATAGTTGTACTTCAAAAGTAAACATTAGCAATTCAAATAACCAGCTTACTGATGTAGGAGTAGTAGAAACTCCATGGTTTCCTGATTGCTGAACATGGGAGACGTACCTTTTGCAATTTTCATTTCTAAGATTAATTTGGTATCCTAGGTCCTGCAACACTATCTTCTTTGTTCCTGACTATAAAAATTTCCATGTGTACTAGTAGCATCTAAACCCTGCAGACTAAATCATTAGGCACACTGTACTGCATACACTAGTTAATGTTTTGTCTTTTTGAGAACATTTTGTATCTGTTTTCTAGTTCTATCCGATGATACTCGATTAGGGCCCCATGTGTTTGAACAACTAGTCAAGTAACATGGGTCCCCACTGGTGGTACAGCATCAAGTTTGGAAGCAGCTGGAGTGAATGTGAGAAAACTTGAACAGCTTACACATTTTCCTAAAATGGTATAGCTTAAATTTTTTTAGCTACTGTAGCATTTTTTGAAATGATTTTTATTCTAAGATTTTTTGTCATACTTAATAAGCTAGTTCCTGAATCAAATTTGATAACGAAATGTTTTTGTAGCATGCTATAGTTAATTAGTTGGCAAGTGTGATGTCCATTCACGCCTCCTCTGTTTTTTGCAGGTCTGGCAGCACCGCCGTGTCGACGACGAAGGTGGTGACCGCGGCGGTGAGCGGCGCGAGTTGGTGGCTGCGGGACTCGACGGCACGGCTCATATATGTGCTTCCGACTAATCCAGCTTCTTTTGGTCTAGCTGGTCATTACTTTGAGTTCATATATGTGCTTGTCACTCCATAGGTTATAGTGATTTCCTCTGTTTCCTTATATGTTCTTGTAGTTTGGTTGCTTTCCTGTTCTTGCATGTTTGTACAGCTATATCTAGTTCTGCTGTGAATCTGTCGTGCATGTATTGAAATGTAGGAAATGTTGAATACATGTTCACTCTCAGCTGGGATATTGAATTGTACATAGTTATGTGATTCATGTCTGCTTCTTATCTTATTAAGTGATTATCTTTATGTCCTTGCTACCAGTAGGATGCTTAATAGCTTGTTTTGTAGTTCTCTACTTTATGCAAATAGCTTCCTCTAGCATTGTTCTACTATCTGTGTGATGCTGAACAATATGCTCTTAATCTGTTGCTATATTCTCACCAAATGCACAATTTATTTTCTTAGACCTACTGTTAAATAAAGTCTTAACTTGTATCATTTTTTCTTAACAAATAGGCATACAATCCCTGACTCTTATGTTATATGATCAGCTTACTCCTACTTCACTGTACTAATTCCTGACTGTTGTATGTAAGGAGTAAAATAGTTTACTTGAGTGATTTCCACTGGTTCACTCAGAATGTACTGAGATTATCCCTTTCCTTGAACAGGTAAGGAAAGTTGACATGCTTGACGGTGTGACAATCCCGCGGTCCGAGAAAGTAAAGGATGAGATCATCCTCGATGGCAACGGCATCGAGCTCGTCTATCGCTCTGTTGCCCTTATCAACCAGGTTAGCCCTTGCCTAGGTGCTTCTCACACTGAAAACTTGCATCATAAGTTGCCTCGATTTCACCTGTGAAGTCTATCTCTGTATGACATAGGATGTGTCACAACACCATAATTTTTCTGTATTATGGATGAACCTTTTAGCTGTCATGTAGGCGTTGTAGCATACCTTGCAGTGATGGTATTTTCCACTCTAACATGTTCTGAGCGTTGATGCATCTTTTGTACTAGTTTATATTAGATGGACAAGTGCATAGCCTAACCTAACCTAGAAAATGAGCTATAGAACCATGCTCTGCTTCAAGTCAGTTTAAATTTGAATGGTTCATCGTGTGTAGGTGTGATCTGAATTCTGAATGGGTCTTTTGGCAGGTACTGGCGAAGGCCGGGAGCGCCAAGGTGGTGGCGTTCGACGAGATCGACCTTAGTGCTTGCTGCTGACATGTGGAGGAGAAAGCCACAGGAATCACCATATCAACGGTCTGGCCTTAGTGCTTGCTGCTGACATTTTGCTGTTATTGTTCTGCTAGACATTCTGCTGACATTTCTGTTTTGATTTTCTTTGTCATAGAATAGTTTTGTTTGGCACTTACTGTTCCCGGGATGTAAAGATATGTATTGCTGGAATGAACGGTAGTAATATAATAACATTGCACGTTGCTTTGAAAATGTATCAGAACTGTGCTAGGCCCAAGATAGCTTGTGGTGTGATGAGTTGTAATGTCTATGGCATAGTAAATTTTTTTGGATTGGATTAATTTTTTCGGAACTGGGCTAGGCCCAAGTTATATTGGACAATTATATTTGAGGGAAAAACATGAGAGGCCCATCAAAGAAATGGCCCAGAAAAATACATGATCAAAAAGAAAATCTGTTGTTAAAAGGGCCACGCAAAGAAATCAATAAGGCTGAATTGTTGGGTCAGACCCATGTAGCTAATAAAAGCACAGGAAAAAATACATTAAAAAGGTCGAATTGTTGGGCTAGGCCCATGTAGAAAATCGAATTGGACCGGGTTGATTCTTGTGCCACATCAGATTGCCACGTCGGATGCCTACGTGGCCTGGGGAGGCTGCTAGTGAACAAAACAAAACAGTAGGCATATTTTGGTCGTAAACGTCTACGACCTTCTCCTTCTCACAGAGAAGGTCGTTAATTTCAGTTTACGACCGCCAACTTTTGACCTTCTGTTTTTGGTCACAAAAAGGTCACAAATGAAAAATAATGACCTTTTAGTAACCAATAGTCAAGGTCACAAGTTGACATATTTCTTGTAGTGAAAGTTCGTCGTGCCCAGACACCACGTGATGATCGGGTGTGATAAGCTCTACGTCCATCTACAACGGGTGCAAGCCAGTTTTGCACACGTAGAATACTCAAGTTAAACTTGACGAGCCTAGCATATGCAGATATGGCCTCGGAACACTGAGACCGAAAGGTCGAGCGTGAATCATATAGTACATATGATCAACGTAGTGATGTTCACCATTGAAAACTACTCCATTTCACGTGATGATCGGTTATGGTTTAGTTGATTTGGATCAAGTGATCACTTAGATGATTAGAGGGATGTCTATCTAAGTGGGAGTTCTTAAGTAATATGATTAATTGAACTTTAATTTATCATGAACTTAGTCCTAATAGTATTTTCCAAATTATGTTGTAGATCAATAGCTTGCGTTGTTGCTTCCTTATGTTTTATATGTGTTCCTAGAGAAAACTAAGTTGAAATATGATAGTAGCAATGATGCGCACTGGGTCCGTGATCTGAGGTTTATCCTCATTGCTGCACAGAAGAATTATGTCCTTGATGCACTGCTAGGTGACAAATCTATCGCAGGAGCAGATGCAGACGTTATGAACGTTTGGCTAGCTCAAAATGATGACTACTTGATAGTTTAGTGCACCATGCTTAAACGGCTTAGAATCGGGACTTCAAAGACGTTTTGAATGTCATGGACCGTATGAGATGTTCCAGGAGTTGAAGTTAATATTTCAAGCAAATACCCGAGTTGAGAGATATGAAGTCTCTAACAAGTTCTATAGCTAAAAGATGGAGGAGAATCGCTCAACTAGTGAGCATGTGCTCAGATTGTCTGGGTACTACAATCGCTTGAATCAAGTGGGAGTTAATCTTCGAGATAAGATAGTGATTGACAGAGTTCTCTAGTCAACATCACCAAGTTACTAGAACTTCGTGATGAACTATAGTATGCAAGGGATGACGAAAATGATTCCCGAGCTCTTCGTGATGTTGAAATCGACGAAGGTAGAAATTAAGAAAGAGCATCAAGTGTTGATGATTGACAAGACCACTAGTTTCAGGAAAAGGGCAAAGGGAAAGAAAGGGAAACTTCAAGTAGAATGGCAAACAAGTTGTCACCCCCGTGAAGAAGCCCAAAGTTGGACCAAAGCCTGAAACTGGGTGCTTCTACTACAAAGGAAATGGTCACTGGAAGCGGAAATGCCCTGAATATTTGGTGGATAAGAAGGATGGCAAAGTGAACAAGGGTATATTTGATATACAGGTTATTGATGTGTACCTTACTAGTGTTTATAGTAGCCCCTGAGTATTTGATACTTGTTCAGCTGCTAAGATTAGTAACTCGAAACAGGAGTTACAAAATAAACAGAGACTAGTTGAAGAGGAAATGACGATGAGTGTTGGAAGTAGTTCCAAGATTGATATGATCAGCATCGCACACTCCCTATACTTTCGGGATTAGTGTTAAACCTAAATAAATGTTATTTGGCATTTGCATTAAGCATGAATATGATTTGATCATCTTTATTGCAATACGGTTATTCATTTAAAGTCAGAGAATAATTGTTGTTCTGTTTACATGAATAAAACCTTCAATGGTCATACACCCAATGAAAATAGTTTGTTGGATCTCGATCGTAGTGATACACATATTCATAATATTGATGCCAAAAGATGCAAAGTTAATAATGATAGTGCAACTTATTTGTCGCACTGCCGTTTGGGTCATATCGGTGTAAAGCGCATGAAGAAACTCCATAAAGATGGATTTTTGGAATCACTTGGTTATGAATCATTTGATGCTTGCGAATCGTGCCTTTCGAGCAAGATGACTAAAACTCCGTTCTCCAGAACAATGGAATGAGCTACTGACTTGTTGGAAATAATACATACCGATGTATGCGGTCCAATGAGTGTTGATGCTCGTGGCAAGTATCATTATTTTCTAACCTTCACAAATGATTTGAGCAGATATGAGTATATCTACTTAATGAAACACAAGTCTGAAACTTTTGAAAAGTTTAAAGAATTTCAGAGTGAAGTGGAGAATCATCGTAACAAGAAAATAAAGTTTATACGATCTGATCGTGGAGGAGAATATTTGAGTTACAAGTTTGGCCTTCATATAAAACAATGTTGAATAGTTTCACAGCTCATGCCACCTGGAACACCACAGCGTTATGGTGTGTCCGAACGTCGTAACCGCACTTTATTGGATATGGTGTGATCTATGATGTCTCTTATAGGTTTACCACTATCGTTTTGGGGTTATGCATTAGAGACAGCTGCATTCACGTTAAATAGGGCACCATCTAAATTCGTTGAGACGACGCCTTATGAACTGTGGTTTGGCAAGAAACCAAAGTTGTCATTTCTTAAAGTTTGGGACTGCGATGCTTATGTGAAAAAGCTTCAACCTGATAAGCTCGAACCCAAATCGGAGAAATGTGTCTTCATAGGATACCCAAAGGAAATTGTTGGGTACACCTTCTATCACAGATCCGAAGGCAAGACATTCGTTGCCAAGAATGGATCCTTTCTAGAGAAGGAGTTTCTCTCGAATGAAGTGAGTGGAAGGAAAGTACAACTTGATGAGGTAACTATACCTGCTCCCTTGTTGGAAAATAGTTCATCACAGAAACCGGTTCCTATGACGACTACACCAATTAGTGAGGAAGCTAATGATATTGATCATGAAACTTCGGATCAAGTTACTACCGAACCTCGTAGGTCAACCAGAGTAAGATCCACACCAAAGTGGTACGGTAATCCTATTCTGGCGGTCATGTTACTTGACCATGGAGAACCTACGAACTATGAGGAAGCGATGATGAGCCCAGATTCCGCAAAATGGTTTAAGGCCATGAAATCTGAGATGGGATCCATGTATGAGAACAAAGTATGGACTTTGGTTGACTTGCCCAATGATCGGCAAGCCATTGAGAATAAATGGATCTTCAAGAGGAAGACGGACACTGATAGTAGTGTTACTATCTACAAAGCTCGACTTGTTGCGAAAGGTTTTCGACAAGTTCAAGGGGTTGACTACGATGAGACCTTCTAACCCGTAGCGATGCTTAAGTTTGTCCGAATCATGTTAGCAATTGCCGCATTTTATGATTATGAAATTTGGCAAATAGATGTCAAAACTGCATTCCTGAATGGATTTCTGGAAGAAGAGTTGTATATGATGCAACCAGAAGGTTTTGTCGATCCGAAAGGTGCTAACAAAGTGTGCAAGCTCCAGTGATCCATCTATGGACTGGTGCAAGCATCTCGGAGTTGGAATATACGCTTTGATGAGTTGATCAAAGCATATAGGTTTTATACAGACTTTTGGAGAAGCCTGTATTTACAAGAAAGTGAGTGGGAGCTCTGTAGCATTTCTAAAACTATATGTAGATGACATATTGTTGATTGGAAATGATATAGAAATTCTGGATAGCATAAAAGGATACTTGAATAAGAGTTTTTCAAAGAAAGACATCGGTGAAGCTGCTTACACATTGAGCATCAAGATCTATAGAGATAGATCAAGACGCTTGATAAGATTTTTCAATGAGTACATACCTTGATAAAATTTTGAAGTAATTCAAAATGGAACAGTCAAAGAAGGAGTTTTTGCCTATGTTGCAAAGGTGTGAAATTGAGTAAGACTCAAATCCCGACCACGACAGAAAATAGAAAGAGAATGAAAGTCATTCCCTATGCCTCAGTCATAGGTTCTATAAAGTATGCTATGCTGTGTACCAGACCTATTATATACCTTGCTCTGAGTTTGGCAAGGGAGTACAATTTTGATCTAGGAGTAGATCACTGGACAAAGGTCAAGAATATCCTTAATGAGAACTAAGGAGATGTTTCTCGATTATGGAGGTGATAAAATAGTTCATTGTAAAAAGTTACATCGGTGCAAGCTTTTACACTGATCCAGATGACTCTAAGTCTCAATCCGGATACATATTGAAAGTGGGAGCAATTAGCTAGAGTAGCTCCGTGCAGAGCATTGTAGACATAGAATATTTGCAACATACATACGGCTCTGAATGTGACAGACCCATTGACTAAACTTCTCTCACGAGCAAAAACATAATTGCACCTTAGTACTCTTTGGGTGTTAATCACATATCGATGTGAACTAGATTATTGACTCTAGTAAACCTTTTTGGTGTTGGTCACATGATGATGTGAACTATGGGTGTTAATCACATATAGATGTAAATATTAGTGTTAAATCACATGGTGATGTGAACTAGATAATTGACTCTAGTGCAAGTGGCAGATTGAAGGAAATATGCCCTAGAGGCAACAATAAAGTTATTATTTATTTCCTTATTTCATGATAAAGGTTTATTATTAATGCTAGAATTGTATTAACCGGAAACATAATACATGTGTGAATACATAGACAAACATAGTGTCACTAGTATGCCTCTACTTGACTAGCTCGTTAATCAAAGATGGTTAAGTTTCCTAACCATAGACATGAGTTGTCATTTGATTAACGGGATCACATCATTAGGAGAATGATGTGATTGACTTGACCCATTCCGTTAGATTAGCACTTGATCGTTTAGTATGTTGCTATTGCTTTCTTCATGACTTATACATGTTCCTATGACTATGAGATTATGCAACTCCCGTTTACCGGAGGAACACTTTGTGTGCTACCAAACATCACAACGTAACTGGGTGATTATAAATGTGCTCTACAGGTGTCTTCGAAGGTACTTGTTGAGTTGGCGTATTTCAAGATTAGGATTTGTCACTCCGATTGTCGGAGAGGTATCTCTGGGCCCTCTCGGTAATGCACATCACTATAAGCCTTGCAAGCAATGTGACTAATGAGTTAATTGCGGGATGATGTATTACAGAAAGAGTAAAGAGACTTGCCGGTAACGAGATTGAACTAGGTATTAAGATACTGACGATCAAATCTCGGGCAAGTAACATACCGATGACAAAGGGAACATGCTTTGACCGATAAAGATCTTCATAGAATATGTGGGAGCCAATATGAGCATCCAGGTTCCGCTGTTGGTTATTGATCGGAGACAATGTCTCGGTCATGTCTACATAGTTCTCGAACCTGTAGGGTCCGCACGCTTAAAGTTCGATGATGGTTATATTATGAGTTTATGTGTTTTGATGTACCGAAGGTACTTCGGAGTCCCGGATGAGATCAGGGACATGACTAGGAGTTTCAAAATTGTTGAGACGTAAAGATCGATATATTGGACGATGATAACCCACAAGTATAGGGGATCGCAATAGTTTTTGATATGTAAGAGTGTCGAACCCAACGAGAAGCTAAAGGTAGAACAAATATTCCCTAAAGTTCTATCGACCACCGATACAACTCTACACACGCTTAATGTTTACTTTACCTAGAACAAGTATGAAACTAGAAGTACTTTGTAGGTGTTTTCGGGTAAGCTTGCAAGAAAGTAAAGAACACGTAAATATAAACTAGGGGCTGTTTAGATAAAGACACAACTAAATTAGTAAAAGTAAAGAGCTTGTTGTCACGAGAAAGTTATTTGTCCCTAGGCAATCGATAACTAGACCGGTAATCATTATTGCAATTTTATTTGAGGGAGAGGCATAAGCTAACATACTTTCTCTACTTGGATCATATGCACTTATGATTGGAACTCTAGCAAGCATCCACAACTACTAAAGATTCATTAAGGTAAAACCCAACCATAGCATTGAAGTATCAAGTCCCCTTTATCCCATACGCAACAATCCCTCTTACTTGGGTTTGTGTTTCAGTCACTCACCAACCCACTATAAGCGAATCATGAACGTATTGCAACACCCTACAGCGGGAATCCCTCACGCTTGCGCGACATGGAGGGCACCATAGGACAGCACCAATAATAAAACATATAACTCAAACCAATCACGATCATCAAATAGCCATTAGGACAAAATAGATATACTCAAACATCATAGGATAGCCATACATCATTGGGAAAGAATACATAGCGTTGAGCACCATGTTTAAGTAGAGATTACAGCGGGTAAGAGAGAGGTTACACCGCTGCATAGAGATGGGGGAAGGTGATGGAGATGTTGGTGAAGATGACGACGGTGTTGGTGAAGATCGCGGTGATGATGATGGCCCCCGGCGGCGTTCCGGCGCCATCGGAAGCAAGGGGGAGAGGGCCCCCCTTCTTCTTCTTCTTCCTTGGCCTTCTCCCTAGATGGGAGAAGGGTTTCCCCTCTGGCCCTTGGCTCCCATGGCTTGGGAGGGGCGAGATCCCCTCCAAGATTGGATCTATCTCTCTGTTTCTGCATTTTCTGCGTTGGCAGATTCTACCCCTTCACCGTTTCCTTTATATCCGGAGATCCGTAACTCCGATTGGGGTGAATCTTTCGCCCAGATATTTCTCATAAAATTAGCTTTCTTGCGCCAGAAGGAGAGCGTCAACGCCTTACGGGTGGACCACGAGGGTGTGGGGCGCGCTTGGGGGGGTAGGGCGCGCCCCCTACCTCGTGCCACCTTGGACACCGTTTCGCGTTGATTCCACTTCCCAAAAATCATAAATATTCCGAAAAAAATCTCCGTCCGTTTTTATCCCGTTTGGACTCCGTTTGATATTGGGTTTCTGCGAAACAAAAAACATGCAACAGACAAGAACTAGCACTGGGCACTGGATCAATATGTTAGTCCCAAAAATAATATAAAAAGTTGCCAAAAAGTATATGAAAGTGAATAATATTAGCATGGAACAATCAAAAATTATAGATACGACGGAGACGTATCAGCATCCCCAAGCTTAATTCCTACTCGTCCTCGAGTAGGTAAATGATAAAAAAGAATAATTTTTGATGTGGAATGCTACCTAGCATAATCTTGATCATATGTCTAATCATGGCATGAATATTAAGACACGAGTGATTCAAAGCAATAGTCTATCATTTGACATAAAAACAATAATACTTCGAGCGTACCAATAAAGCAATCATGTCTTTTCAAAACAACAAGGCCAAAGCAAGCTTATCCCTACAAAATCATACAGTTTGGCCATGCTTCATTTTCGTCACACAAAATGCTCCCATCATGCACAACCCCGATGACGAGCCGAGCAATTGGTTCATACTTTTTAACGCGCTTCAGCTTTTTCAACCCTCACGCAATACATGAGCGCAAGCCATGGATATAGCACTATAGGTGGAATAGAATATAATGATGGAGGTATGTGAAGAAGACAAAAAGGGAGAAAGTCTCACATCGACGCGGCTAATGAACGGGCTATGGAGATGCCCATCAATTGATGTCAATGTGAGGAGTAGGGATTGCCATGCAACGGATGCACTAAGAGCTATAAGTGTATGAAAGCTCAACAAAAGAAACTAAGTGGGTGTGCATCCAACTTGCTTGCTCATGAAGACCTAGGGCATTTGAGGAAGCCCATCATTGGAATATACAAGCCAAGTTCTATAATGAAAATTCCCACTAGTATATATGAAAGTGACAACATAGGAGACAATCTATATGAAGAACATGGTGCTACTTTGAAGCACAAGATATGAGACTCACTACATGAAGAACATGGTGCTACTTTGAAGCACAAGTGTGGAAAAAGAGATAGTAACATTGCCCCTTTTCTCTCTTTTTTTGGTGGGCTTCTTTGGCCCCCTTTTTTATTTAGGGTTCTTTGGACTTCCCCTTTTTTTAGGGCAATGTTCTATAATGATGACCATCACACTTTTATTTACTTAAAACTCGATATTACAACTCGATACTGGAACAAAGATATGACTCTATATGAATGCTTCCGGCGGTGTACCAGGATGTCCAATGATCTAGCGTAGCAATGACATCAAAAAACGGACAAGCCATAAAAACATCATGCTAGCTATCTTACGATCATGCAAAGCAATATGACAATGAATGCTCAAGTCATGTATATGATGATGATGGAAGTTGCATGGCAATATATCTCGGAATGGCTATGGAAATGTCATGATAGGTAGGTATGGTGGCTGTTTTGAGGAAGATATAATGAGGCTTATGTGTGATAGAGCGTATCGTATCACGGGGTTTGGATGCACCGGCGAAGTTTGCACCAACTCTCGAGGTGAGAAAGGGCAATGCACGGTACCGAAGAGGCTAGCAATGATGGAAAGGTAAAAGTGCATATAATCCATGGACTCACATTAGTCATAAAGAACTCATATACTTATTGCAAAAGTTTATTAGCCCTCGAAGCAAAGTACTACTACGCATGCCCCTAGGGGGATAGATTGGTAGGAAAAGACCATCGCTCGTCCCCGACTGCCACTCATAAGGAAGACAATCAAAGAAACACCCCATGCTTCAAATTTGTCACACAACGGTTACCATACGTGCATGCTACGGAACTTGCAAACCTCAACACAAGTGTCTCTACAATCCACAACCACCCACTAGCATGACTCTAATATCACCATCTTTATATCGCAAAACTATTGCAAGGAATTAAACATATCATATTCAGCGATCTACAAGTTTATGTAGGATTTTATGACTAACCATGTGAATGACCAATTCATGTCATCTCTCTAAATAGATATAAGTGAAGCAAGAGAGTTTAATTCTTTCTACAAAAGATATGCCCACGCTCTGACAATTATAAGTGAAGCAAAAGAGCATTCTACAAATGGCGGTTTTCTATGTAAAGAGAAACAGGCAATCCAAACTTCAAAAGATATAAGTGAAGCACATGAAGCATTCTATAAAGCCATACTCAAAAGATATAAATGAAGTGCATAGAGCATTCTATAAATCAACCAAGGACTATCTCATACCAGCATGGTGCATAAAAGAAAAGTGAAAACTAAATGCAAAAGACGCTCGAAGACTTGCACATAATGCACGAACGAAACGAATTCGAAAACATACCGATACTTGTTGAAGAAAGAGGGGACGCCTCCCGGGCATCCCCAAGCTTAGACGCTTGAGTCTCCTTGAATATTTACTTGGGGTGCCTCGGTCATCCCCAAGCTTGAGCTCTTGCCTCTCTTCCTTCTTCTCACATCGAAACATCCTCGATTAGACACTACATCCACACAAAACTTCAACAGAAAACTCGGTAAGATCCGTTAGTATTATAAAGCAAATCACCACCCTAAGTACTGTTGCAAACCAATTCATATTTTATTTTTGCATTGTGTCTACTTTAATATAACTTTTTCATGGCTTAATCCACTAATATAAATTGATAGATTCATCAAAACAAGCAAACTATGCATCAAAAACAGAATATGTCAAAAAACAGAACAGTCTGTAGCAATCTGAACAACCACCATACTTCTGGTACCCCAAAAATTCTACCAAAATTAGTAAAAATATACAAGTTGTACAGAAAGACAGTGCAAAAGGAATCGGAACCAATTGACATTCCAGTTAAAAATTTAAAATCGCGCACTACAGCCAAAGTTTCTGTCCTGCACCGTACAAACCAACAAGCATTGTAAACATCCTAAAGGCAAACCTTGGAACATTATTTTTATAATACAATGGAATTGTACAAGGGGATAATTATTTTTGTTGAAAATTTTCTGTAATCAAGATTCACAAAGTTTCCGTGAGCATGAACAAAGTTCAAGGAGCTCTCCCACTTCAACAATGCTTGTCTTTCTCACTTTCACTTTCCTTTTTGAAAAGTTTTAGGTTCCCCTCTTTATTTTTTTTGTTTTTAAACTATATGAAAGCACGCAACAGAAATAAATGACTCTTAAATGACTCTCTAAAACTTCCGGGTTGTCTCCCTGGCAGCTCTTTCTTTAAAGCCATTAAGCTAGGCATTTAGTGCTCAAGTAATGGATCCACCCGGATCCCAAGGTATATCAAAGCCAATTTTAATTAACAATGATTTGTAATTTAGTAGTGAGCAAAAAGTAACATAAATCATGTAATGACAAAGTCTAACTCTCTTCCTATGCATCGGCATGTCATAAAAGAACAATTCATGCACACCAAGTAAATGCCAATGCATAGTATAAGCAGTTTCTTGCAATTTCAAAGTATAGGAACCATAGAGAGGTGGAGAAATAGTTCCTCTCTCATAATAATTGCAAGTAGGAGCAGCAAGCACATGCATATTATATTCATCAAAATCATCATGTGTAACGGTAAAAGGCAACCCATCAATATAATCCTTAATAAGTGCAAACTTCTCCGATATAGTATAATCGGGAGAATTCAAAAAGATAATAGGACTATCATGCGTGGGTGCAATAGCAACAATTTCATGTTTAACATAAGGAACTATAGCAAGTTCATCTCTATAAGCATAATTCATATTGGCATCTTGGCCACAAGCATAGCAAGGATCATCAAAAAGGGATATTTCAAGAGAATCAACGGGATCATAGCAATCATCATAGCAATCATCCTTCGGTAAGCACGAAGGGGAATTAAATAATGTATGAGTTGGAGGGTTACTCTCATTAGAAGGTGGGCACGGGTAGCTAATCCGCTCTTCCTCCTTTTGTTCTTCGCTCTCCTCATCATCTTTTTCATCCAATGAGCTCACAGTTTCATCAATTTCTTCTTTCATATCTTCCTGCAAAATATTAGTCTCTTCTTGGACAGCGGAGACTTTCTTAATAAGTGCATTAATTTCATAATTGTATTTATAATTCTCATAGCAATATTTGAGGATAGCTAAATTTTCAGATCTATAAACAGCATCATCAAAATCCTCAAACCCTTTACACATAGCTTCAATTTCATAAGCACCCATAAAAGCAACAAATTCTTCTATTTGTTCCACATCATAGTAATCATATATACCATTAGCATAAGAAGCTAAGGTTTTATTATCATTAAATTCGCATGAAAAGGGAAGGTGTGGAGCCTCCATTCTAGAGCAACAAGTAAAATCATAACTCACGCATAGTTGCCTAGCATACCAATACAACATATTAATTTGATCACATAATAGTTTCCCTTTTTGTGTCGAGCGATAATCCCTAAAGTATTCACGTTGATCCAACGTGTCTCCCATTATAACGTTGAATGGGGTTTTCTCAGGCTTATCAAAGTAGTATATAATATCTCTCGCATAATGAGAATCGAGGGTTTTAGGAGTTACCCCATCCTCATGAGTAGCAAGTACAGCTAATTTTTTTGGTATTTTGCGTTCCATATCCATAACTAAAGATAGAGAACAACTAAGAACAGCAAATAAAAATTACTTAGTGATAAAGCAAACAAGCACACACGAGAATATTCACCCCACGCTATGACTCCCCGGCAACGGTGCCAGAAAAAGGTCTTGATAACCCACAAGTATAGGGGATCGCAACAGTTTTCGATAAGTAAGAGTGTCGAACCCAACGAGAAGCTAAAGGTAGAACAAATATTCCCTAAAGTTCTATCGACCACCGATACAACTCTACGCACGCTTAATGTTTACTTTACCTAGAACAAGTATGAAACTAGAAGTACTTTGTAGGTGTTTTCGGGTAAGCTTGCAAGAAAGTAAAGAACACGTAAATATAAACTAGGGGCTGTTTAGATAAAGACACAACTAAATTAGTAAAAGTAAAGAGCTTGTTGTCACGAGAAAGTTATTTGTCCCTAGGCAATCGATAACTAGACCGGTAATCATTATTGCAATTTTATTTGAGAGAGAGGCATAAGCTAACATACTTTCTCTACTTGGATCATATGCACTTATGATTGGAACTCTAGCAAGCATCCGCAACTACTAAAGATTCATTAAGGTAAAACCCAACCATAGCATTAAAGTATCAAGTCCCCTTTATCCCATACGCAACAATCCCTCTTACTCGGGTTTGTGTTTCAGTCACTCACCAACCCACTATAAGCGAATCATGAACGTATTGCAACACCCTACAATGGGAATCCCTCACGCTTATGCGACACGGAGGGTGCCATATGACAGCACCAATAATAAAACATACAACTCAAACCAATCACGATCATCAAATAGCCATTAGGACAAAATAGATCTACTCAAACATCATAGGATAGCCATACATCATTGGGAAAGAATATATAGCGTTGAGCACCATGCTTAAGTAGAGATTACAGCGGGTAAGAGAGAGATTACACTACTGCATAGAGATGGGGGAAGGTGATGGAGATTTTGGTGAAGATGACGGCGGTGTTGGTGAAGATCGCGGTGATGATGATGGCTCCCGGCGGCGTTCCGGCGCCACCGGAAGCAAGGGGGAGAGGGCCCCCCTTCTTCTTATTCTTCCTTGGCCTTCTCCCTAGATGGGAGAAGGGTTTCCCCTCTAGTCCTTGGCTCCCATGGCTTGGGAGGGGCGAGAGCCCCTCCGAGATTGGATCTATCTCTCTGTTTCTGCATTTTCTGCGTTGGCAGATTCTACCCCTTCACTGTTTCCTTTATATCCGGAGATCCGTAACTCCGATTGGGGTGAATCTTTCACCCAGATCTTTCTCATAAAATTAGCTTTCTTGTGCCAGAAGGAGAGCGTCAACCACCTTACGGGTGGACCACGAGGGTCAGGGGCGCGCCTGGGGGGGTAGGGCGCGCCCCCCTACCTCGTGCCCACCTCGGACACCGTTTCGCGTTGATTCCACTTCCAAAAAATCATAAATATTCCAAAAAAATCTCCGTCCATTTTTATCTCGTTTGGACTTCGTTTGATATTGGGTTTCTGGGAAAAAAACATGCAACAGACAGGAACTGGCACTGGGCACTGGATCAATATGTTAGTCCCAAAAATAATATAAAAAGTTGCCAAAAAGTATATGAATGTGAATAATATTGGCATGGAACAATAAAAAATTATAGATACGACGGAGACGTATCAGACAACTATATTCGGACACCGGAAAGGTTCCGAGTGATTCGGGTATTTTTCGGAGTACTAGAGAGTTACAGGAATTCGCTGGGAGGGTCAATGGGCCTTCATGGGCCTTAGTGGAAATAGAGGGCAGCAAGGAAGTGTGGGGTGCGCCCCCCTAGGCCCAAACCAAATTGGTTTAGGGCTTTGGGGGTCGGCCCCCTCTTTCCTTCTCCCCTCCTCCTCTTTCCTTCCCCTCCTAGTTGGACTAGGAAAGGGGGGAACCTACTTCTAGTAGGAGTAGGATTCCCCCCTTGGGGCGCACCCTATGAGGCCGCCGGCCCCCTCCCCTTGCTCCTTTATATACGAGGGCAGGGGGCACCTCTAGATACAACAATTGATCCCTTGGATCTCTTAGCCGTGTGCAATGCCCCCCTCCACCATAGTCCACCTTGATAATATCGTAGCGGTGCTTAGGCGAAGCCCTACGTCGGTAGAACATCATCATCGTCACCACGCCGTCGTGCTGACGGGACTCTCCCTGAAAGCTCGGCTGGATCGGGGTTCGAGGGACGTCATTGAGTTGAACACATGCAAAACTCGGAGGTGCCGTGCGTTCGGTACTTGATCAGTCGGATCGTGAAGACGTACGACTACATCAACCGTGTTGTGCTAACGCTTCCGCTTTCGGTCTACGAGGGTACATGGACAACACTCTCCCCTCTCTTTGCTATGCATCACCATGATCTTACGTGTGCGTAGGAAATTTTTAAATTACTACGTTCCCCAACACCTTGATAAGATATTGAAGAAGTTCAATATGGATCAGTCCAAGAAGGGGTTCTTGCCTGTATTGCAAGGTGTGAAATTGAGCTTGGCTCAAAGCCCGACCACGGCAGAAGATAGAGAAAAGATGAGTGTCATCCCCTATGCCTCATCCATAGGGTCTATTATGTATGCCATGCTGTGCACCAAACCTGATGTAGAACTTGCCGTAAGTTTGGTAGGGAGGTACCAAAGTAATCCCGGCATGGAACACTGGACAACGGTCAAGAATATCCTGAAGTACCTGAAGAGGACTAAGGATATGTTTCTCGTTTATGGAGGTGATGAAGAGCTCGTCGTAAAGGGTTATGTTGATTCTAGCTCCGATACAGATCTGGATGACTCCAAGTCACAAACCAGATACGTGTACATTTTGAATGGTGGGGCAGTAAGCTGGTGCAGTTGCAAGCAAAACATCGTGGCGGGATCTACATGTGAAGCGGAGTACATGGCAGCCTCGGAGGCAGCGCATGAAGCAATCTGGATGAAGGAGTTCATTACCGATCTAGGAGTTATTCCCAATGCGTCGGGCCCGATGACTCTCTTCTGTGACAACACTGGAGCTATTGCCCTTGCCAAGGAGCCCAGGTTTCACAAGAAGACCAGGCACATCAAGCGTCGCTTCAACTCCATTCGTGAAAATGTTCAAGATGGAGACATAGATATTTGTAAAGTGCATACGGATCTGAATGTCACAGATCCGTTTACTAAACCTCTACCACGAGCAAAACATGATCAACACCAGAACTCTATGGTGTTCGATTCATCACAATGTAACTAGATTATTGACTCTAGTGCAAGTGGGAGACTGTTGGAAATATTCCCTAGAGGCAATAATTAATGGTTATTATTATATTTCCTTGTTCATGATAATTGTCTATTGTTCATGCTATAATTGTATTGACTAGAAACTGTAATACATGTGTGAATACATAGACCACAACAAGTCCCTAGTGAGACTCTAGTTGACTAGCTTGTTGATCAACAGATGGTCATGGTTTCCTGACTATGGACATTGGATGTCATTGATAATGGGATCACATCATTAGGAGAATGATGCGATGGACAAGACCCAATCCTAAGCATAGCACAAGATCGTGTAGTTCGTTTGCTAAAGCTTTTCTAATGTCAAGTATCATTTCCTTAGACCATGAGATTGTGCAACTCCCGGATACCGTAGGAATGCTTTGGGTGTAACAAACGTCACAACATAACTGGGTGACTATAAAGGTGCACTACAGGTATCTCTGAAAGTGTCTGTTGGGTTGGCACGAATCGAGACTGGGATTTGTCACTCCGTATGACGGAGAGGTATCTCTGGGCCCACTCGGTAATGCATCATCATAATGAGTTCAATGTGACTAAGTAGTTGGTCACGGGATCATGCATTACGGAACGAGTAAAGTGACTTGCCGGTAACGAGATTGAACGAGGTATTGGGATACCGATGATCGAATCTCGGGCAAGTAACATACTGATTGACAAAGGGAATTGTATACGGGATTGCTTGAATCCTCGATATCGTGGTTCATCCGATGAGATCATCGTGGAAAATGTGGGAGGCAACATCGGTATCCAGGTCCCGCTGTTGGTTATTGGCCTTAGATCTGTCTCGGTCATGTCTACATGATTCCCGAACCCGTAGGGTCTACACACTTAAGGTTCGGTGATGCTAGAGTTGTTATGAGAATTAGTATGTGGTTACCGAATGTTGTTCGGAGGCCCGGATGAGATCCCGGACATCACGAGGAGTTTCGGAATGGTCCGGAGGTGAAGATTTATATATGGGAAGTCATCATACGGTCACTGGAAGTATTCGGGGGTTTGTCGGTATTGTACCGGGACCACCGAAGGGGTTTCGGGGGTCCACCGGGAGGGTCCACCTACCCCGGAGGGCTCTATGGGTTGTATGTGGAAGGGAACCAGCCCCTAAGTGGGCTGGGCGCCATCCACCCTAGGTCCCATGCGCCTAGGGTTTGGGGGGGAACCCTAAAGGGGGCGCCCCCCTTGGCTTGGGGTGCAAGCCCCCTCCCCTTGGCTGCCGCCCCCCTCTAGATCTCATCTAAAGGGGCCGGCCCTTCCCCCTTCACCCTATAAATAGAGGGGAGGAGGGAGGGCAGCGGCACCACATCCAAGGCGCAGCCCTCCCCCTCTCCAACACCCCTCCTCCTCCGTTTGAGCTTGGCGATGCCCTGTCGGAGAACCGCTGCTCCACGACCACCATGTCGTCGTGCTGCTGCTGGAGTTGTCTTCCCCAACCTCTCCCTCCTCCTTGCTGGATCAAGGCGCGGGAGACGTCACCGGGCTGCACGTGTGTTGAACGCGGAGGCGCTGTTATTCGGCGCTAAGATCGGAATCGACCGCGATCTGAATCGCTACGTATACGACTCCTCCAACCGCGTTCTTGCAATGCTTCCGTTTCACGATCTTCAAGGGTATGAAGATGCACTCCCCCCTCTCTCGTTGCTAGTCTCTCCATAGCTTGATCTTGGTGATGCGTAGAATTTTTTTAGTTTCTGCAACGAATCCCAACAGCAACACCCTACAACGATAATCCTGCACACTTGCATGACACAAAGGGCACCATAGGACAACACCATATTAACATACAACTCATATCAATCACACCATATCACAATTAACCCTTAGGACAAAAAGAATCTACTCAAACATCATAGTATTGTCACACATCATTGGATAATAACATATAGCATTAAGAACCATGTTCAAGTAGAGAATTACAATGGGAATAGAGAGGTTACACCGCTGCATAGAGGGGGGGATAGTTGGTGATGACGGCGACGAAGTTGTTGGTGTAGATCGTCATCACGATGGTTCCCCCGATGGTGCTCCGGCGCCACCGGAAGAGAGGGGAGAGAACCCTCTCCTTCTTCTTCTTGCTTGGCCTCCCCCTAGATGGGAGGAGTGTTTCCCCTCTGGTCCATGGCTGTCATGGCTCCCGGAGGGCAGGAGCCCCTCCGAGATTGGATCTCTCTCTCTCTCTCTCTCTCTCTCTCTCTCTCTCTCTCTCTCTCTCTCTCTCTCTCTCTTTGTGTGTGTGTGTGTGTGTGTGTGTGTGTGTGTGTGTTTCTCTTCTATTTCGCGTCCCTGTTTCAGGCCGAAAACCATTTCTTAAATATCCGGAGATCCGTAAATCCGATTGACTGAATTTTAACACAATTTTTTCTCGATATAAGATTCCTTGCGGGCGAAGAAGGAATCCAACCGACTTATGAGGTGGCCACAAGGCAACCCTGCGCGGCCTGGGGGGTGGCGGCGCCCTGATGCCTTGTGAAGGCTATGGGTCTCCGTTTGCGTTGATCATTCCTCACAAAAATCACATATATTCCAAAATAAATCTCCATAAAATTTTATCGAGTTTGGATTTCGTTTGATATGGATTTTCTCCGAAATAAAAAGATGCAAAAATACAGGACTGTCACCGGGCACTGGATCAATATGTTAGTCCTAAAAATAATATAAAATATTGCCAAAAGTATATGAAAGTTGTAGAATATTGGCATGAAACAATCAAAAAGTATAGATGCGACGAAGACGTATCAGCAACCCCAAGGTGGGCGCCAACTGTCGAGCCAACGAACGTGACAATGAGTATTAGGGTTACGAACAAGGGGCAGAGCCTAGTTACGGCACAAGTGTATCACTCGGATTTAGCGAGTTCGAGCCCCCTCTCGGAGAGGTAACAACCTTACGTCTCATGCCCAGGGGCTTGTGTTTTTCTCTTGGGTATATGATTACAATGGGTACTGAACCCTTTGCCATGGAGCCGAGGGGAAGCTTATAGAGTGCGCCTCGACCCATAAATGCCACGTTACAAGGGAGTTTAACTACAACAGTTACTAGTAACGGCAGTTATAACTAAACTTGAAGTCCAACGTTAATCTACTTGACCGTTGCAGTTCCCACGGCGCCCCTACGCCTCCTCTGTCCGATTGCTCTTGGCGAGGCCGGCTGGAGGGCAAATGTCCGAGTGTCGTTAGTTCATCCGAGTGGATTTTCGGGAATGCACATCCGAATGTGCCTACGGTCCTGGTACCTTCCAATGATGGTGTGGGGCCCTTTTTGGGCCTTAGATGTCAGGCACACGATCATACCAATAGTAGGTGACCCCATCAGGAGGGGGGGAGGTTATTTTGGTGGGCCGGGCGGTTAGAAGCGGACTTGGGAGCGGTCCGGACTCTCGTAAACCTCACCCCACTTTTTTCTCCGGTTTGCAAAAGAAATCGCATCCGGACCGCCCCGCGGATCTATACAAGTCTGGGTTGGAGATGCCCTAACTGAAACCAGCCATGTTTTTTGGTGGTCAACTTTGGCCGGCAACCACGTGGTCTGAGCGGATTAGATCTACTATTACCCACTTTGATCATTGATGCTTCATCTTTAAAGGAAGAGGCATAAATAACGAGGTTGATATCCTCGCTAAACACGCTTTCGGTTTGGATTTCGGGTGCCATCTGTTCCTTCTCAACCCCAAGACCTCCATTGTATCCAAATGAATATTATTGGTTAATTAATAAAGTGTGTTTAGAAAAGAAAAATACACGTGGTTCGAGCGGATGGAGCTCACGCAGCAGAGAGCGACCGGCGTGGGTAGTACCGAGTACGTAGTCCGAGCGGGATGAGGTTTCGTGGCCAGGGATCACTCTAGCGATCCCATCCGTCGTCCCGTCGGCGCATCCCAGCGATGGAGCCCCCGGCCCCTCCAACTCGCGGCTCACGACGGTCGACCGCAGCCGCTAGCTTGTGCAAGCGCGACGGGTACGTGGACGTGGGAGTCGCGCGAGTGGCCCTCCCTCCACGCCCTCGCCCTCGCCAGACCGCCCAACGTCGCTCTCGCCTCCGGCCGCTTAGCTTGCATCCACGTAAACTGCCACGGAGCACAAAGCCGACCCGCCCCACGGGCCTCCTCGACCGTCTTTAAATACGCGCTCGGACGTGGGGAAGCACAACACGCTGCTGCTGCCCCGCTCACTCCCCGGCCGTCGACCGCCTCTCCGCCCGCCGCCGCCGGCCTCGGGGACGTGGATGTGTACCACCGCGAGGGCGCGCTGCGAGCTGTGCGGCGCGGGAGCGGACGTGCGCTGCGAGGCCGACGCGGCGTTCCTCTGCGCGGCGTGCGACGCCGAGGTGCACGGCGCCAACTTCCTCGCGTTCCGCCACCGCCGCACGCGCGTCTCGCCGCCCGGCCCCGCGGACGCCCTGTCCCGGACGTCCACGGCCGAGTCCGCGGCGCCGCCGGCCAAGGGCCAGAAGCCACTTGCGCGGGGCGACGCGGTGCTCGAGGGCTGGGCCAGGCGGATGGGCCTCGATGCGGGGGCGGCGCGCCGGCGTGCCACGGCGGCCGGCCGCGCGCTCCGGGCCCAGGTCGCCGCCGGGCCGCCGCGAGTGCCGCTGCGCGTCGCGATGGCGGCCGTGCTGTGGTGGGAGGTGGCAGCTCACGGTGGCGTCGACGAGCCCGGCGCCGCGCTCCGGCGCCTGGAGGCCTGCGCGCACGTGCCGGCGAGGCTGCTCATGGCGGTGGAGTCGTGCATGGTGCGCGGCCGCGCCAAGAAGCGGACGGCCGCGGAGGGCTGGGGCGAGTGCTCACCACCCCACACAAGAGACAAGACAAGACACCATCTTCTCCAAGACATGACATGACTCGTTCGCTTAGGCATTTTTTTTTCTGTAAATAAGTTAAGTAAAGGTTGATCAAATCTTGTGGTTTTCCGCGGCTTCTTCTTCCTTTTGTCACTGATGGAGTATTGATGTTGGTCAGATGTAACCCAAATAGAAGAGTAAAGTGACCCTGCAGATATGACAATAAAAAGTGCTAATATCTAGTACGTGACAATTCTAGCAAAGCCCACGCCTGTCGTTGGCCTTTTTCGGAAAAAGATAGTACATCCTAAGGTCGACCCGACGGAGAAGGTACAATTTTCCTCGGTCAACCGAGTGATCGAGACCGGTGCGTCGGCGTGGGCGGCAGGCGCGTAGCACGTCGCAGTTCGAGTGGGACGAGGTTTCGTGGCCAAGGACGACTCCATCGTCGGCGCATCTTCCCCTCCAAACTCGCGGCTCACGACGGTCGACCGCTTGTGCAAGCGCGGCGCGCGCCGTGGAGTTTCGAGTGGCCGCGGTTTGCGTTGGAGTCACGGTCGGCTGCGCTGCGTGCGTGGAGGAGCGGAAAAGATCTCGATCGCGTGTTGCGTTCCAACTACCTACTGAAATGAACTCGCGCTCGCTAAATCCACGTCGGCTAGAAGCTCCAGCTGGCGCGAAGCGGTAAGACGATCGAGTTGTGGTCTGTTGGATTGAAGATGGGCGGCTGCATTTGAATCTCGCACCAAGCGGTGGCTCAACTTAAACTGAATAATACACTGTAGTGTCGATTCAGTTTGGTTGGGGCCACGTATTTGTTCTTGATTTTCCAAAAAAAATTATTTGGGGTTTCGGTTTTATGCATTCTTAGGTCCCGGTGACAAAGCGTTCACGGCAGAGATCAAAGGCGGAGGATGGAAAAAAAATTAAGGTGTGACGAAATCTTAGGAAAAGAATTTTTTTTTGATGCAAATTGAAAGAGTCAGTATACAGTACAAACGAAAATCAAATACAATAAAAATGTAGACATATTTCAATGGAAAAACAACCTAAAACATACCAATAAATGAAGTTTTCAATGACGTCTAGAAGACCTAGGCAATGGCAATGCCCTACACTCCTTTTGAATTTTTTTTCTTAATTTTACCGAGATCAATACTTTTGAAGATTTCTCGCTCAATATAACAAACCATCAAGTCACTTGATCTTCATGATTGACATGTGCCCAAACATTGACACTTTCGCGGGTGCTTGGATTCGATTTCGAGCTGCTGCCACTACCATTACTTCAAAATACCGTATCAAATATGCAATCCATAACATCAGTTTGTAACTAAATTCTGATTGGTTTCAAGCTGCTGTTATGCTACAAAATTTCACAGACATGAGCAATCTACCGCTTCCTCCCCATTCCTTTGGATTTGCTGGTCCCTTCCCCTTCTTTTCTATCTTATGGCTAGAACTGCGCTGGACTGGAGCCGCCGCCCTATAAGCCCCCAGCCTGCCGCCACCGTCAGCTGCCCCGTCGTCGGTCGCCCGCCTGGTCCTCGCGATCTGGCCAGCCGCTGCTGCGCTAGCTGGGTTGCGTCGCGCCTGGGTGGAGTTCGTCGCGTCTGTATGTGTCGTCTGCGTGGGCGCTCGATCGAGTCGGTCTCGACCGGTTCCTGGCCCAATAGCTGGATGCTTCGGCCCATCAGGGCGGTGGCCTCTTTCCTTCCATCGTTTCTCGCTGCAGTCGAACGACACAGCTGATGGCAATTCCTATTTGGCGCCGCAGGCGCCCGTTACAGTGCAATCTGCAAACTGGCGCCTGCAGCGGTCCGAGCTGGGCCGGCCCGTTCTACGTTTTTCTTTTCTGGAATGGATCAAAAAAAAAACCAGCGTGTTCCAGATTCGAACTCAAGACCACACCATAGAAAGCAAATCAAAGTAACCACTACGACACTACCATGGGTCATGCATTCTTTCTTCTTTCCACCTTTTTATTCCTTTCTGCTCGCGAAGCTTTCCCTTTTTCTTTTCTTTGTTTCTTTTTCTTAAATGCGCGAGTATTTTTATTAAAGAAATTTTCAAATTTGCCGGAGCTTTTTTTTTCTAATTCTATTTTTTTCTTATTTGGTGAACTCTTTCTCGAATTCAGTGAACTTTTTTTGAATTCGATGAAGTTTTGTTCAAAATCAATGAACTTTTTTCAAATCCGGTGAACTTTTTTCCAAACCCGGTGAACTTTTTCCAAATTTGGTGAACTTTTTTCCAAATCCGGTGAAATTTTTTCAAATCCGGTGAACTTTTTTTCAAATCCGATGAACTTTTTTCAAATCCGATGATCTTTTTTTTTTGAAATCTGGTGAACTTTTTTCAAAATAAATGAACTTTTGTTTCAAAATCGTGAACTTTTTTGCAAAATCAATGAACTTTTTTCAAAATCACGATCTTTTTTCTAATTAATTCAGAAAAAATTAAGTGGTATAGTAGATGAATAAAAATACCACTGCAGCCCTGTTATTTCGCTGTCGCCTCTGGTGCTAATCAACAATGGCAAGTAGGTCGCCTGGCTAGTAGCACTTGTATGTTAACACGATGTGATAAGTTCGAATCCTGTAGAGATCGTTATTATTTTCCATTTTTTGGCGAGGTTTTTGCGTTCCCTGGTCATCGCGGTTCGTGGGCCGGCCCAGCGTGGGGCGCTGCAGGCGCCAGGAGCGCAAACGGGCGCCTGCAGCGCCGAATAGGAGCTCCCACAGCTGATGCCAATCGATACATGCACATGTATAATGTTTTTTGCCTCGAATTAAGGTATGGTGGCTGTCATACCTTGCCCACCGGAGGCCTCCGCCAGTGGTAGAGATGCATAACAGGGGGAAATACTCCTTGATTCTTGGTTGTATCTACACCCAATATGGATTTTTTTTAACAATTACAAAAAAAAGTCAAAATAGTTCAGAAGTTTTTTTTATAATAAACTTGGCTTTCTTTTGTACCAGTATATAAATTTCCTCAAATAAAAAACCAGCATTGACGTCATGGCAAAAAAATATTATTTGGTATTACAAGCATTGTTAAGGAAATCGTTAATTGGTAGCTGCTCGATTGGCTGAGGAGTAGAAGATTAATAGGCTAATCTGCAAGTTAATCAACTGATTAATTAGTTTATCAGCTACTAGGTGTAGGGATTGGACCGCAAGTTAATTGATTCATCAAACGAATTCTTGAAAAAGGATTACAGGCCACCATTCACACAAGTAGAACGCCTGTGCATTGCCTCACAGGGGAAATACCCCTTGGTTCCTAGTTGTATCTACACCCTATATGAGGAAATGTTTTACAAAAAATGTTAAAATAGTTCCGAAGTTTTTTAGAATAAACTTGACTTTCTTTTGCACTAGTATATAATAAAAAACCAGCGTTGACTTCAATGAAAAAAAACAAAATTTATTTGCTACATAGGCATTGTTAAGGAAATCCTTAACTGCTAGCTGCTCGGTTGGCTGACGAGTAGGAGATTAATAGGCTAATCGGCAAGTTAATCGGCTGATTAATTAGTTTATCAGCTACTCGATGACCCTACTTGTAGGTGCAGGGATTAGTTCGCAAGTTAACTAATTCATCAAACGAATTCTTGAACAAGGATTATAGGCCACTATTCACACAAGTAGAATGCCCGTGCGTTGCCTCATAGGAGAAATAACCCTTGGTTCTTGGTTGTATCTACACCCTATATGAGGGGAAAAAACTAGCACATATGCCCGTGTGCTGCAACGGGAGAATTTTTTTTAATATGTATCCAAAGTTATTGAGAATTATATGTGCAAGCAAAACCCTGTGTGCATGTTAAAATGAACATATAAATTCTCGGTTTCGTCGGTTGTGAAGTAATCAATCTGCTATTTTTCCATTCATGGATCGAGGGCATTTAAGAGTTTTGTTATGCCATCGTACGCAAAAGAAGGCCCATGAATTATTCAATCTACTTTTCCTTTCAAGTGAGAAGATTTTAATGTATGAAGTTTCTGAATATTGTAGAAAACATGAACCATTTTAAAAATCCTGAACAGGTTTTTGAAAATTATGTACACTTTCAGAAAAACAAGAACAAAATTTGAAACAGGAACATATTTTAAAATTCACGAGCAATTTTTTAAAACAACATTTCTTTTAATAAAAACATGAACATTCTTTGAATTTGTGGACATTTTTTAAATGGGAATATGTGTGGAAAATTCATAGCTTTTTCCGAAAATGTGTATCTTTTATAAGCAAACATTGTTTTGAATTGTGAAAATTTCACTAAACACGAATATTTTTTGAATTTGGAGCATTTTTTAAAATGCCATTTTCTTTTTAGGAGTCTTGAACAATTTTGCAAAACAATATTTTTTTGGGAAAAAATGGGAAACTTTTTTCAAGTGCCGAATATTTTTTTAAATAGCAACAAAATTTTGAAATTCTCAAAATTTTCCAAAATCTAAAATTTTTAAATTCTGAATGTTTTTTTAGAATTTAGAATTTATGAAATAAATTATATAAGAAAATAAACTTGGTAGAAAAAAGAGATAGTGGAAGGAGAATAAAATAGAAGTAAAACACAAAAACAAAGACAAATGAGCCAGCCCATTATTGGCTGTCCTTTGCAAAGCTCTGACTATTTGTCGTCCTATGCGAAAAATAGAATTTTCCTAGCTGCATGGGTACAAAAATAAGTGGGCTGGTTTCGCTAGGCCACAGCACGCGGCCCACGTACGAAATTCTTGATAAGCCCTTTTTTCCTAGCAAACGAATAAATAAGAATGTAGTACCACCTCAGATAGAAAAAATTATTTTCGGCGGTGAACGAATGAAAAAAGTTGGAGAAACACACTTTGCTTTATTAGCAGGTATAGAGATATAGATATAGATTACAAAAAGTTAAAATAGTTCAGAATTTTTTTTGAATAAACTTGACTTTCTTTTGCACTAGTACATAATAAAAAACCATCATTGACTTCAATGCAAAAAAATATTATTTGCTATGAAGGCATTGTTAAGGAAGTCCCTAACTGCTAGCTGCTCGGTAGGCTAGCGAGTAGGAGATTAATAGGCTAATTGGCTATTTAATCAATTAATCGTTCGATTTATTAGTTTATACGCTACTCGATGACCCTAATGGTAGGGATTAGTTAGCAAGTTAACTAGTTAATCGGACAAATTCTTGAACAGAGATTATAGGTCACTATTTTGGCAAGATTTTTTTAAAAAAAAAGTCAAAGGGGGTTTTCCTTTTTGTGGATTTTTTTTCACAAATACATTGAAATGTCAAGTTTATTTCAAGAATATTTTCAGGTTCTTTTAATTTTTATTTAATTACTATTTTTTCATATAGGATGCAGATACACCCATAGACCAAATGTTCGCCTCCACTTTGATCACTACAATGTTGACACTTGGTCTCCACTTTGGATAAAAGATTTTGTGCGACAAATTGGTGATGATCCTGTTATGATTGATATTTATTGGTTACTTACTTAAAGGAAATTGCATGATGGATTGCGTATTCTGGACTGTGATACCAACACACTTAATGACAGAGTCAATTCCGGCAGACCTCAAGTATGGGGTCCCGAGTTAGCACTAGTGCAGGAACCTCTTGTTAGTACCGTTTGTTTGTGCCCTCTAGCAACTTCTAGTAGGCACACCGCTAGTGCAGCACCGCTGGTAGCATACCACTAGCAGCATGTGCCCGAACGCTGCTAGTGACTTGCAAAACTAGCAGTGTTCCCATGTTGTACGCTGCTAGTTGCTTCTGACTTAACGACGTGTACCCCTAAAGTGCGTTGCAGGCTTAGAGTATAACTATAGCAGCTTCCAGTTGGAGGACATGTGTCTAAGTTATCGAGTTGGCCACGTGTGCCTACCTTTCTCTAACCACTGCTAATATGTTGAAATTACGGTTAACGAATCTGCAAAGTTTGATAATGAAGAGAGAAAATATCATCACCAATCACCCGTAACGAACATATAGCAACATGTATATGTATTAACTAAGAGATAGCAACATATAGAGTGCGGGCTTTTGGTGGCCGCGCTACAGGCAGACCGCTATCCTGTGCGTTTGCTTGGGCCTGGGGATTCGGAATCCGTCAGTTCGTGACAGTGCTGTGGCAGGGCTAGTGGGGGGAATACGGTCCGTGTACGCCTAATCTGCTGCACAAGCGTATTCTGTTCGGCCCATTTCCTTTACCTGTTCGCGAGCCTGGAAAGGCGCATCAGAAAGGCTGGCCCATGTCCGTGACCTTATCCCTAACTCGTGAACAAGCCGTCACCGCACACCTGCTCTGCCCCTCCGTCTCTCTCTCTCTCCCTCAAACCCGACAGCGGCACTGGGTTCTCTCCGGCGAGCATCTCCCTGCCCCTTGACCCTACCCACGTACCCCGTGGTCGTGGGCAAGTCGTTGCCACACGTCGGCTCTGCCGTTGTGTCTCTTTTCCCCCAACCTCGACGGCGCCAGGGTTGCCCTCCGGCGAGATGTGCTCCTTTGGTGTTGAGTGCCACCGGTGCGTCTTCTTATGGCCCGGCGGTCATGGCTGTGTTTAGATCCGCGTCCTATTATTTGGATTTGAATTCGTTTGCCTCACCACCAACTTTTCTGCAGGATCCATGTTTGGGATGTCAGAGCCGATTCCTAATGTATTCCCCGTGGAGTCGCGGGATTCCATGAGCATCGCCGATACCCAGCTGGGCCACGGCGGCGAGGGCACACATTTGTGCGGGACGCCGGCTTAGGTTTGCTCAGAAGCCACCAGCGGCTGGACCATGAGGTAATTACGGATCTAAAAATCTCACATGTACCATATTAACTCGTTAGATTTCCCGGATAATGGTAGATGCGCCTGTTTGAGATAGAATCTTCTTGGCCAGAACGAACCATCACATCTAGTTTCAGTGTGAAAAAAGCTATTGCTGTTGTGTATAGATTGATTTTCAGTGTGAAAATCATGTGGTGAGCGCTGGAGATTTTTGTTTTGGTTGGTATTTCAGTTGCGGGATTTGTCAAACACCCGGCATCATTATTATTTGTGTCTGATTTTTAGTTGCTGCTGGTGATTTTCGGATCTGTATTCAGTTTGAAAAAAATCAATGGGCATCTCATGTTTCTCCATTAAATCAGTCATCCTATACTTAACAAATACTGAAATATTAGGCCCTGCTGTGCAACTGTTTTTTTTTATATCCTGTTTTTAGATGCAAATTGGTTAAATGACACTCATTCTCCTGTTTGGTGCCAACATTGAGAAAAAATAGGATGCATTACGTGTTATGGTTTTGAAACAAATAGATTATTTTCTATTTTTCTATCATAAATATGCTATGATGTTCTTTTTGCAAAGAAAATATGTTATTATGTTTACTGAACTGTCAAAGCGTATTGTAAATGCGCTACGAAATATTTGTTACCACTGACTCGTCTTCTTCCTCCCAATCCACCAGCGGCTGTCCCCCATGGATGAGTTCGCCGAAGCGCGGCAAGGTGGACGATACAGGTAATGAAGCTATGTTTTTAAGGCGACGCCTTACCGCCTTAGGGAGGGGGGGGGGGGGGGGGGGGCGCTTTGGCGCCTAGGCGACGCCTAGACGGGCGCTTTGGACGCCTAGGCGCCCAAAGCGGTCGATTTTCCAAAGCGGAGGGGGAGCGCTTCGACACCTAGGCGTCGCCTAGGGATGCTTTAAAAACATAGTAATGAAGTGCTCCAAATCTTCCAGTCTGATGGAGTCAGGGGCTTCTTAGTATCGTCGAAGCTGAAATTTGCAACGCTACTGAGCTTGGAAGCGGCTGGCAAAGTGGTGGATTCCCCCCTGAAGCTGGTGTGTTCCAAGTTTGCTCTTAAGCTACCAGCGGATGGACCATGTATTTTTGTCAAATTCTTAATGATGCCTCTGTAGTTCTTCGTGATTTACTACAACAATGGCTCATATATTATTTTGTTGCTGAAAATTTCCATTGCTACCAAGAGTATGCTTCCTTTTATTTTTAGTAATTCATACGGAACAGTTCTGGCTATTGAAGTTGTCCTATTGACAACTGTTGCTGTTTCATATGATATTCTCTTCACAGTAGGAACCTGATTCATGTAGATTTTGAAATGGGCAATCTTTTTCTGGCGTGCACATTTGTTGGAATTTTATGGAGCCAAATCCGTTGTAGGTTTTGCCTTATATTCCAAACTACTAACCTTCTAGGAATTTTTGATAGCAACGTTCTTTAGAATGATGCCTGAACAACTTGTAAAACCATTGAAGGTGATAAAAAAGTATGATCTTGTTGAAACATGTTTGGTTACACTTCAGAAATCTTGAAAAGAGTATTGATGCCATTATTGCTGACCACAATTTCCTTTTACCTTTTGATAATCATGATTGAAAGAGCCTGATTTATTTTTTGTATAACATTTTGTTCTCTAGTTTGCAAGCTGCTTGTTTCATTGTTAAGTAGATGACATTGGCTTGATAGAAACCACGTTCATGTAATTACTCTGATATTCACCATGTGCTTTTCTTTGTTGGCAGCACGAATGATGAAATAATTGAAGATATGAAGAAGGCTTACATGGCCGCGCAAGAGATCAAGGAGAAGAACAAATAAGCTTTATGCAATGGATAATTTTCAAGGCAAGGTTCTCCATGCCTGTATGTACGCTGCTGCTTTTGGAATTTGGCAGTTGCTTACTGGTCATCTTTGATGCCAAATTCCTCGATACATTTTGTAACATTTGGATTTGTCCAAGCGCATGCCTGTATGTAGTAGATGTGTTTACTTGTTTTCACTTATCTGCAGACAGTGTTACGTTTCCTGTGAGATGAAATTAACTAGGTCCTAATTACGTACTATGTGATTAGGTGAAAATTATATTTTAATGGAAGTGTTTTTTTTCTGAATACCATACCGTGGTACTTGTCCTGATGGAATGAATTACCTAGTTCATTGTTATTTGGCGTGCGATTACGTTAATGTTGACTATAAACTACTTCATCTCTCTGTAACAAAATTTACTGTTCGGGGTAGTCACCTGGATGCTCAATGTCCTCCAGGGCCACTTGGAGCAGAGTGTCAGACTGACATCACGTGAGCTTTGTCAGTTACGCAGAACATGCTGGTTTGGGGCATTGGGTGATCACCACCATAGGCAAATTCGACAAATTTGACCTATAGACGAAATCAAATCATAGAATGAACTATCCGTGAAACTATTTCACGCGGCTAACCTTTTTGTGTGACGCCCGCCACGAAGGCGCCACACTACACTGTGCAACGCCTCAGAGATAGGCGCTACACGGCCAGCATCGCACACGTGTGATCAAAAAATTACTAAGTGGTGTGCAGCGCCTGAGAGCTAGGCGTCACACTATATAGTGTAGCACTTAGCTCCTAGGCGTTGCACTAGTGCAGCGCCTGAGAGCTAGGCGCCACGGGTCAACCGCGTGAAATAATTTCACGGACAGTTCATTCTGTGATTTAATTTCGTCTATAGGTCAAATTTGTCAAATTTACCACCACCATAGAACAACTGTTGGACATGTACTACAAGCTAGATTCCGTCCCTATCGCTACCCCGGAATACACGGGCTGGAAAGGCTCTACGGGGGGGCAGCATGCGCGAATACAGGGCAAGCACGGACGGGCGGCCTGGATTCCGGCTTGCCTGATGCTCGGCCTCCGTTCGCATTTTCCGCAACACACACACATGTATATATATAGTAGCAACTACACAAATTGTATAGTAAGTCTAGGTACACGGTCAAGTTAGAAATAATGTTTAAAAATGATAACTAATGTTTCGAATACACAAGACCACCCAAGTTCACACATTCACTCCTTCATGGATGGCAATGAGTCGGGCATGTCGCAAACTTATGCTCTGTGCATATGACGTTGCTCCTCAATGGAGGATACACCGATGTTGAAGATCCTTGTCTCGCTGAGGACACAATCGTTCATGATTCCAACCGTTCATGTTGCATCTCTCTCAGCTTGGTTGTGTAATCATCACGTGCGAGAAGGGCAAGGGATTCACGCCATTTGGTGACCCGGTCTTCATTTCTGAGGCCGCCATGCTTCCGTATGAATTCATCCATGTGGATCATGACATACCAAGTGGAGGTCCTTGATTCATCCTCTTATTGCATGCAACTAAAGGTGGTTATGTGGTCGAACCGTACCATGCCGCCTAACTTTTTACTCTTTATCAGTAGGCCTAACTTTTTACTAGCAGGTCTAATGATTCCTCCATTGCCACCAAACATTACTAGAGCTTCATCCAAAAAATTATTTTGCTTGGTGAAGCTTCTCTTGATTGCTTGATTGGAATCCAAGAAATAGGAGCAGGCGGTCTTTGTGGATAGATTATTAGTATGCAGTGCTCTTGTGTGCGTTTATCGCCTTGCAAACAAGAGACCACAGTAGTTACCGTCAACTCTTGTGGTACAATGATAATGCGAATTTGGGGAAGGATAGTTAACGAATACTTACCCCATGCGATACCCCAATAGCTGGTAGTCCATGTTCGTGTTTCGAAGGAGAAAATTGCCTAGGTACTGGGTCATTTTGTCTTGAACTTCCGCGATCTCAAGGTTAGCCGTGTGCATGTAGTAATGGACAGCTACCGCGTGTTGGGGAACGCGATAATTTCAAAAATTTCCTACGCACACGCAGGATCAAGGTGATGCATAGCAACAAGAGGGAGAGTGTTGTCCACGTACCCTCGTAGACCGAAAGCGGAAGCGTTATGACAATGCGGTTGATGTAGTCGTATGTCTTCACGATCGACCGATCCTAGTACCGAACGTACGGCACCTCCGTGATCTGCACACGTTCAGCTCGGTGACGTACCACGAACTCCGATCCAGCTGAGTGTCGAAGGAGAGTTTCGTCAGTACGACGGCGTGATGACGGTGATGATGAAGCTACCGGCATAGGGCTTCGCCTAAGTGCTGCAACGATATGACCGAGGTGGATTATGGTGGAGGGGGCACCGCACACGCCTAAGAGATCAATGATCAACTTGTGTGTCTATGGGGTGCCCCCCTCCCCCGTTTATAAAGGAGTGGAGGAGGGGGAGAGGGCCGGCCTCCTAGGCGCGCCAAAGGGGGGAGTCCTACTCCCGGTGGGAGTAGGATTCCCCCTTCCCTAGTTGGAGTAGGAGAGGGAAGGAAGGGGGAGAAGGAGGGAAGGAAAGGGTGTCGTGGTTCTAAGTCTGACAGTAGAATGGGGGGCAGGTATGGAGAGGCAAGATCCTAGCTATGGAGCAGTTGTGAAGACACTGGATGTACGAGTTCAGGCCCTTCTCGGAGGAAGTAATAGCCCTACGTCTCGGAGCCCGGAGGCGGTCGACTGAATTATGTATGTATGGATTACAAGAGTGCGAACCCCTTACACTGAGGAGGGGGGTGGCTTATATAGTGTCTGCCAGACCCCTCCGGCCCTCAGTAATGCAGGGTTTAAAGTACATTAAGTCTAGGCGTTACTGGTAACGCCTTACATAAAGTGTCCTAAATGCCATAAAGACTACTTAATTACAGATCGTTTGGATGCAGAGTGGCTCTTGATCTCCTGGTGGTCGAGTGAGTCTTCATGGTCGAGTCCTTCGAGTTCGTCGAGTGAAGTCCCTCTTGGTCGACTGGAAGGCAGTTTGTTCTGGGGGTGTCCTTGGGTAGGGTACTTAGATCAGGTCTATGACCCTACCCTAGGTACATGACTTCATCATTAGCCCCCGAATGGATCGAGGTTTGAGTGAGGAAGGAGTTGATATTATTTCCGACCTGCTTTTGTGTTCTGGATATGTATCGTCTCGGACCAATAATCTCTTCGTTGATAACAACAACTTTTCTTTCAGTCGCCTTGATCCATTCTTTTCTCTCGTCGAATGAACTTTGGAACTTAGTAATTTTCGAGCGACGGATCGTAGGAAATTTCTCGTCTGACAGATCGATCTGCTGATAGCGGATTTTGCGGGATCCGAATTTTGGGAAGCGCGCGAAGCGGGGCAGACCGCGGCGCTCGGATGGGATAGGGCATAGATGCCTCGATTCCCGCGCCGTCTTTTTCACCACGTATCGCGTACGCGCGACTGTTTCGGGATGTGATTGGATTGCCTGGGCCCACTTGTCGTCCACTCGGAAGCGGCTCTATAAAATGCGCCCAACGAGGGTTTTTGAATAGTACTTCTCCAATCTCCCTTCTGTTCTCTCCACCTCCGCCCGCATCGCCTGCTCTCGCCTCTGCCCAACCACTCCTCGTGCGCTTCGACGACAACAATGGTGAAGGAGAATACGGCGGCTCTGGAGCGCGCGAAGAAGGCGACAGCGACGGGGAAGGCGAAAGGGAGAGCGACTAGTCGGGGAGGATCCTCGTCCAGGTCCCGCCTGCCGCAAGGCTGGGTCCAATGGGATTGGATCCGGTCGACCATCACCGAGACGGATCTCACTGAGATGGCCAACGAGGGTTTGATCCCCCACGGAGCAGCGAGGCTCCCGGGGAACGAGTGGCAACCACAACCGGGAGAGGGTGAGTGTGTCCTTCTGGCTACCCACGTCGACCGTGGGTTCTCTCTGCCTCCGAGTGTTTTCTTTCGTGGTTTCTTGAATTTCTTTGGGGCGCAACTCCACCACTTCAATCCGAATTCCATCGCCTACCTTGCTGCCTTCGTGTCCATGTGCGAGAACTTCCTGGGCTGCCGACCGCACTGGGGTCTGTTCAAGCACATATTCACTTGTCGTTCTCAGACAGTGAAAAAGGCGAGTCCAGATGACGATAAGACCAAGGATATTCAGATGTGTGGAGGTCTGGGGATTCAGATGAGGAACAAGAGCACCTTTCCGGCCATGACCCTCCCTGAGTCGGTCAGAGGATGGCAGTCGACTTGGTTCTACTGCCAAAACGAGTCGACGCCGGGGCAGTCGAGTGGTCTCCCTCCGTTCTCTATGGACCGAGCACACAAGCCCTCTTCTCTGAAGGTGCTCCCTGAGGAGAAAGCCCAAGTGAAGATGTTGATGGAGCGTGTAGTCCAGTTAGTTCGGGAAGGAGTGACGGGTATGGACCTTCTGGAGGTCTTCCTTAGGCGGCGCATCCAGCCTCTTCAGTACCGAGGCCATTGTATGTGGCTGTATTGTGGAACCAAGGATGAGACTCGGGTCCATCCAGAAGTAGTCGACGATGCCACACTGGAGAGGTGGATGGCCGCGGTCACAGGGAACAAATACAACCCTCGAGGAGCCAGGAGGATTCCGCCACTCGACCATTCTAGCACTCCAGACAAGGTATGCCCACTTTATCTTCAATTGTAGTCTTGCCATACTTATTCTGCTTTCGCTGCAAATCAGTCGATTGATCTTTATTTTGCTGTCTGTCAGGCCTTCACCAAACTATACTCGATGCCCAATGGAGCACAGACGCCGACTGAAGAGGAGGAAGGAAGTGGGGGAGAAAGCCAGGAGGAGTGGGACTCGGACGCTGCTGCTACTGATGATGATGACGACTCTGGTGGGGAGGAAGAAGAGGAGGAGGAGGAGGAAGTTGTACCACCTCACATGGAAAGGCGATCGAGGCTCATCCATGACCCTGCGACTGAACGTGGCAAGGGGGTCACGACTGTCGCACAGTCGACCAAGCGCCCTGGGACCACTTCTCCGGCGCCGACTGAGAAGGCTCCGAAGCAATCTCGAATGGTGCCATCGAAACCGGCGAAGGTCTTGCCGAAGATGAAGGTGTCGATTCCCACCATATCAGGGTAAAAATGCTATTCGAGTCTTCTTGCTCTACGTGAGTTTATTTTTGGTCGACTCATGAGTTAACCGACTGATTTTTGGGGTTGCAGTGCTGCTACTTCTGATACCTCGGCCAGGGCTGACGATCATGAGATGGAAGATGCTGCTACCTCAAAACCTGGTATGACTCTCGTAATTCCGTCTTTTAGTCAATTGGCTCTTGGTCTCTAATTCTGATTCTTTTCTGTAGCTCCACCCAATGTCGTTATCACCCTTCCTGACGACGACGACGATGAGTAACCACTGAAGCAAAGGAGGAGCAGGAAAGCGTCTGCTGGCAGGGTGACTCAGGACGTGCCAGCACCCGAGACACTGGTCGTGGAGGGAGAGAACACCACTCGGGCCACCGTATCTTTCGCGGTGCCGTTGACGAGTGCTCACCCCACATCGTCGAGTGCAGCACAGCCTTCACTCTTCTCGACCCACTACGTCCCATAGGACCAAGCCAGTGCTGCAAAAGAAGCGATACGCCAGGCGGGAGTCATGATGGAGCAGGTGAAAGCCATCCGAGAGGCAAGCCAGGCAGCCTATGACGCCAGTTCCGCTCTCCAGAGTAACGTTCAGGTCAGTCGGTCATCGCCTGTTCTGTTAGGATATGATGTCTGAAGATTCTTCTTTTCCGAAATTCTTAGTGATTGTCCTACACCCACTGGGTGTGTCGATTGAAATTCCGAACTAGTGGGGGCACGCTGAGTGCACCCACTGGGTGTAGTCCCCAAGGCTATGGTGGACCGCTGGCGGTCGACCATAGTCTTTATGTTTTGAACCTTTTCTTTCATTCGATTAGGTCGAACGGACTTTCAGACCGGTGGGGGCACGCTGAGTGCACCCACTGGGTGTAGTCCCCGAGACTGTGGTCGACTGCTGGCAGTCGGCTACAGTCTGAAGAACACGTCCCTCTTTTTTTTTATTGGTCGACTGGTCGACTCTTCCTTGATAGAACTAGTGGGGGCATGCTGAGTGCACCCACTGGGTGTAGTCCCCGAGACTATGGTCGAATGTTTGCATTCGGCTGTAGTCTTAGAAACGTATGATTTTTCCTTAGTCACTCGGAAGTGAATTGTTTTTGACATCTGTCGATTGATTCTTCGTAGAAATCCTGTGACCTTGCGGCTCATTACACCGAGCTGGAGAACAAACACATCCAGCTCGAGCTTGATCTGAAGCTGGTCCAGGAAAATTTGGCGAAGGCGAAGGAAGAAGCCAAAGGTATGTTTGGTGAGGCTTCCGACGACTGCCTTTGCCCCTCATTTGATTCAAATTCTGACCTTGCTGTAACCTTGCAGGCAAAGTGAAGGAGGCCCAGAAGAAGAAAGACCTAGAGTTGGCTGAGATGCAGAAAACAGCTTTAGAGAAGACCAGACTCGCAGACGAGAAGTTGACTTCGGTCACCAAGCTTGAAGAAGAAAACACCAATCTGAAAGCTGCTCTTGCCATTGCCAACAAGGAGGTCAGTCGACTGAAAAGCGATAAAGTTGCTCTGAATGACAAGGCCAGTGAGTTGACGGGGAAGAGGAATGATCTGGAGGCTTATCTGGGTGGACTTGCCAAGAAGTTGTTCCTCATGCTCGAAGGTAATCCTTTGCACCAAACAATTATTTTTACAGTGATCTTTCCATTCGACCGTTGTTTTGACTCGGTGGTTGTGCTTGCAGAATTTTGCCAAAACTTTGAAGAGGAGACTATTCGACTGGAATCAAACCTGGACCCCATCAACTCTCCGGTGAATGATGAAGTCGCCATGAACGTGTTCCGACTCGAATCCCGTGTCGCTGCCGTCGTTGATTATCTAGCAAGGTTGAAGGTTGCCACTTCCCGCATTGACGCTACGCTCTGGCCCGGGGAGACGCTCCAGAATGACCTCGAGTCCCTGATGATTCGACTGAACTCAGTCCCAAGTCGAGTGCAGGAGTGGAAGTCTGCTGCCAAGTGTGGTGCAGATGTTGCTTTATCTCTGGTCTGAGTCCATTGCAAGGATGCGCGAGAAGACAAGTTGGTGGCTCTTCGGGTGGCTAACACCAAGAAGCATGATTTTCGGTCCTTCATGGAGACCTTCATCGCCGCTGCCACTCGGATTGCTGATGGGATCGACCTCGACGAGTTTGTTGCACCTTCCAGCCCTCCACAGGAGGGGTAAAAAACTTCTTGAGCTCGACACTTTAAATTCGCCTCGGTATGCCGAGTGATTCTGTAACCGATAAACCTTAACAGGCTTAGCGCCTGAGCACTTTCGGTTCCGTTAGGTATTTATCCGAACTTGGATTCGACGTTTGAATATGCTCGCATTTGGTTTGAGATGTCTCTTGCAGGTTAAAGCGGGGTGCTTATTGCAATCGACTCATTCCTCAATTCACTTAGGCAGGCCCTGGGCTGCAGCTAAGCCTCCGAGTGGGAGGTTTGCTCTCCACTCGGTAGGATTTTCAAAACTTAGGCAAGCACGGGGCTGCAGCTAAGCCCCCGAGTGGGAGGTTTGCTCTCCACTTGGTAGGATTTTCAAAACTTAGGCGAGCACGGGGCTGCAGCTAAGCCCCCGAGTGGGAGGTCTGCTCTCCACTTGGTAGGATTTTCAAAACTTAGGCGAGCACGGGGCTGCAGCTAAGCCCCCGAGTGGGAGGTTTGCTCTCCACTCGGTAGGATTTTCAAAACTTAGGCGAGCACGGGGCTGCAGCTAAGCCCCCGAGTGGGAGGTCTGCTCTCCACTCGGTAGGATTTTCAAAAACTTAGGCGAGCACGGGGCTGCAGCTAAGTCCCCGAGTGGGAGGTCTGCTCTCCACTCGGTAGGATTTTCAAAAACTTAGGCGAGCACGGGGCTGCAGCTAAGCCCCCGAGTGGGAGGTCTGTTCTCCACTCGGTAGGATTTTCAAAAACTTAGACGAGCACGGGGCTGCAGCTAAGCCTCCGAGTGGGAGGTTTGCTCTCCACTCGGTAGGATTTTCAAAAACTTAGGCGAGCACGGGGCTGCAGCTAAGCCTCTGAGTGGGAGGTTTGCTCTCCACTCGGTAGGATTTTCAGGTGTTCTTCTTATAGAAGGCGCATTGTACTTGTGGCGTAGCTCGGAGGAGAGAGTAGCAGTCGACTCGTCCTTCTTGCGAGCGCACATTGTACTTGTGGCGTAGCTCGGAGGAGAGAGTAGCAGTCGACCTGCACCTCGTCCTTCTTGCGAGTGCACATTGTATTTGTGGCGTAGCTCGGAGGAGAGGGTAGCAGTCGACCTGCACCTCGTCCTCCTTGCGAGCGCACATTGTATTTGTGGCGTAGCTTGGAGGAGAGGGTAGCAGTCGACCTGCACCTCGTCCTCCTTGCGAGCGCACGTTGTATCTGTCCTTAGGCGAGTACTTAGACTGCAGCTAAGCCTCCGAGTGGGAGACTGGTTCACCACTCGGTAGGATTTTATTAAAACTTAGGCGAGTACTTGGACTGCAGCTAAGCCTCCGAGTGAGAGACTGGCTCACCACTCGGTAGGATTTTCAAAAACTTAGGCGAGCACGGGGCTGCAGCTAAGCCCCCGAGTGGGAGGTTTGCTCTCCACTCGGTAGGATTTTCAAAAACTTAGGCGAGCACGGGGCAGCAGCTAAGCCCCCGAGTGGGAGGTCTGCTCTCCACTCGGTAGGATTTTATTAAAACTTAGGTGAGTACTTGGACTGCAACTAAGCCTCCGAGTGAGAGACTGGCTCACCACTCGGTAGGATTTTATTAAAACTCAGGCGAAACGGATTCGCAGCTAAGCCCCCGAGTGGGAGACCGGCTCGCCACTCGGTAAGGATTTTTTTTTACAAACTTAGGCGAAAACGGATTCGCAGCTAAGCCACCCGCTGGGGGAATTTTACTGAATAAGAAAAAGTGACAAAAAATCATCGGGGAAATTATGACACTACTATCTTTCAAAATATGAACTACAGAAGTACTTTTATTACAACTCATCCGAGTGAATACTTAAGTGTAAAAGTGACGGAGTAACTCCGCGTTCCAAGCTCGTGGCTCGTCGATGTTGTACTTGACGTTGTAGAGACGGTACGCTTCATTGTGGAGAACCTTGGTGACAATGAAGGGTCCTTCCCAAGAAGGAGCAAGCTTGTGTTGTTTCTGCTGATCCACTCGGAGAACCAAATCCCCTTCCTGGAAGGCTCGACTCTTCACGTTTCTAGCGTGGAAGCGACGCAAGTCCTGTTGGTAGATGGTCGATCGGATAAGAGCCATCTCTCTTTCTTCCTCTAAAAGGTCGACTGCGTCCTGCCGCGCTTGTTCCGCTTCAACTTCGTTGTAGAGCTCAACTTGAGGAGCATTGTGGAGCAGATCACTCGGCAAGACCGCTTCAGCTCCATAGACCAAGAAGAATGGAGTTCTTCCGGTCGACCGGTTAGGTGTGGTCCTTAGACCCCAAAGCACCGAGGGAAGTTCATCGACCCATGCTCTAGCCGCATGTTTGAGGTCACGCATCAGTCGGGGTTTCAACCCCTTGAGGATCAAGCCATTGGCTCGCTCCGCTTGTCCATTTGACTGAGGATGGGCGACCGAAGCGTAGTCGACTCGTGTGCCTTGAGATGTGCAGAACGCTCTAAATTCCTCCGAATCGAAGTTCGACCCATTGTCAGTGATGATGCTGTGTGGGACTCCATATTTGAATGTCAGTTCTCTGATGAAGCTGACTGCAGTACCGGCGTCAAGGTTCTTGATGGGTTTAGCCTCAATCCACTTGGTGAACTTGTCGACTGCTACCAGTACATGTGTGAAACCGCTTCGACCTGTCCTCAAGGGACCGACCATATCCAATCCCCATACAGCGAACGGCCAGACGAGTGGTATGGTCTTCAGAGCCGACGCAGGCTTGTGTGACATGTTGGAGTAAAACTGACATCCCTCGCACTTGTCCACTATCTCCTTTGCCATCTCATTCGCCCTTGGCCAGTAAAATCCGGCTCGGTATGCTTTGGCCACGATGGTCCGAGAGGACGCATGATGGCCACAGGTCCCTGAGTGGATATCATCAAGGATTATTCGACCTTCCTCTGGCGTTATGCATTTCTGACCAACTCCAGTCGCGCTCTCTCTGTACAGCTACCCCTTGATCATAGTAAAGGCTTTGGATCGGTGGACGATCTGTCGAGCCTCTTCTTCGTCCTCTGGGAGCTCTTTTCTCAGGATATACGCGATGTATGGTATTGTCCAATCGGGAGTGATCACTAAAGCCTCCATGACCAAGTCGACCACTGCTGGAACTTCAACCTCAGTCGGATCTGTGGCACTCTTGGGCTGCGGAGCTTCTTCAGTAAAAGGATCTTCTTTGACTGATGGAGTATGAATATGCTCCAAGAACACACCACTGGGGATGGCTTCTCTCTTGGAACCTATCTTCGCCAAATCATCAGCCGCTTGATTTTTCAGTCGGGGTATATGATGGAGCTCTAATCCCTCAAACTTCTTCTCAAGCTTTCTCACTGCATTACAGTATCCAGTCATGGCTGGGCTTCTCACGTCCCACTCCTTCATCACTTGGTTGACCACCAAATCTGAGTCGCCATAGACCATAAGGCGACGGACGCCGAGTGAAATGGCCATGCGCAACCCATACAGAAGGGCCTCGTATTCTGCCTGGTTGTTGGAGGAATCAAAGTGAATCTGGAGCACATATCTGAGCTTATCTCCTCGGGGGGAAACCAGAACAACCCCAGCACCAGAACCATTTAACATCTTAGAGCCATCAAAGAACATGGTCCAATGCTCCGAGTGAACTTGAGTCGGCTGCTGTTGTTCAATCCACTCGGCAAGGAAATCTGCTATAGCCTGGGACTTAATGGCTTTCTTTGCCTCAAATTTGATATCAAGGGGAAGAAGTTCAATCGCCCATTTAGCCACTCGACCAGTTGCATCTCTGTTGTGCAGAATCTCTGACAATGGTGCGTCGCTGACGACTGTAATGTCATGATCGGAGAAATAATGAGCAACCTTCTTCATGGTCATGTAGATTCCATATACGAGCTTCTGATAACGAGGATATCTTTGCTTCGATGGAGTCAAAACTTCCGAGAGATAATACACTGGGCGCTGAACTTTGAAGGTTTTACCTTCCTCTTCCCGCTCGACCGTAAGTACTGTACTGACGACTTGTCCTGTGGCTGCGATATAAAGCAACAAAGGCTCTTTGTTGATTGGAGCAGCAAGCACCGGCTGGGTGGAGAGCAGAGCTTTTAGCTCGGCAAACGCTGCATCAGCTTCTGGAGTCCACTCGAACTTGTCTGCCTTCTTCATCAGTCGGTAAAGAGGCAATGCCTTTTCACCGAGGCGAGAGATGAATCGACTTAACGCGGCCAAGCATCCAGTAAGTTTCTGGACGTCGTGCACTCGCACAGGGCGTTTCATTCAGAGTATAGTGCCAACTTTCTCTGGGTTAGCGTCGATTCCCCGTTCGGAAACGAGAAAACCGAGTAACTTGCCACCTAGAACTCCGAATGTGCACTTTGACGGATTGAGCTTGATATCATACCTCCTGAGATTGGCAAATGTTTCAGCTAGGCCAGTCAATAGGTCGAAACCCTTTCATGACTTGACCACAATATCATCCATGTACGCTTCCATGTTCTGACTGATTTGAGTGAGCAAACACTTCTGAATCATCCTCATGAACGTGGCTCCGGGATTCTTGAGGCCGAATGGCATAGTGATATAGCAGAAGCACCCGAATGGAGTGATGAAAGCTGTTTTGATCTCATCCGGTCCATACAGACGGATCTGATGGTATCCGTAGTAGGCGTCTAGAAAAGATAATCTCTCACACCCCGTGGTCGAGTCGACAATTTGATCGATGCGAGGGAGAGGAAAATGATATTTTGGGCAGGCCCGATTAATGTGCTTGAAATCAATGCACATGCGGAGTGAGTTGTCCTTCTTGGGAACCATGACAACATTGGCGAGCCACTCGGAGTGGTATATCTCTCGGATAAATCCTGCCGCTAATAGTCGAGCCACCTCTTCGCCAATGGCCTTTCTCTTCTGGACGGTGGACCACCGAAGATGTTCTTTGACTGGTTTTGCTGCCGAGTCGACTCTAAGGCGATGCTCAGCCAGTCCCCTGGGAACACCCGGCATGTCAGCAGGCTTCCATGCAAAGATGTCCCAGTTCTCACGGAGGAACTGGATGAGCGCTTCTTCCTATTTAGGGTCGAGTGTTGTGGAGATATGGGTCGGAGCTGCATCGGGATCGGTCGGGTGAATGTGAATGGGCTTCGTCTCACCGGACGACTAAAAAGCTGACTCCGTGGCAGGCTTCTTAGCTCGCAACAATTCACCCGGATCAGCATTTTGCTTATATCCTTCTAGCTCGGCCATTGCCATCTGGGAATCGGCAATCTTTGAGCCTTTCTGGAAACACTCTTCTGCCTTTTTCCGATCCCCAGTGACAATGATCATGCCTTTGGGGCCGGGCATCTTCAATTTGAGGTACACGTAACATGGTCGAGCCATGAACCGTGCGTAAGCTGGTCTCCCCAAAATAGCGTGGTAAGCGCTCTGAAAATCCACGACCTCAAACGTCAGCCTCTCTTTCCGGAAATGTTTCGAGTCACCGAACACCACGTCCAGAGCTATTTTGCCGAGTGATTCGGCTTTCTTTCCAGGTATAACTCCATGAAAATTCATGTTGCTCTTGCTCAGTCAGGACATCGGAATGCCCATTCCTTTCAGCGTGTCTGCATACAATAAGTTCAGTCCGCTACCACCATCCATTAGCACCTTCGTCAGTCGAGTGCCTTCGACGATCGGGTCGACCACCAAAGCTTGCCTCCCAGGGGTGGCTATATGAGTCGGGTGATCTGACTGGTCGAATGTAATGGGAGTTTGGGACCATCTCAGATAACTGGGTGTCGCCGGGGCGACCATGTTCACCTCACGGTTGATAACCTTCAGTCGGCTCTTGCTTTCTACATCAGCAAAAATCATCAAAGTGGAGTTAACATGAGGATATCCCGTCTCACTGTCCTCCTTGTCTTCGGCTTTGTCCGACTCCTTTTCCTTATCCTTGGGTTGTTTTCCTTGGAACTACTGGATCAGGAGCCGGCACTAGCGAGTGGTATGCTTCGGGTAAATGAAATTACCCTCTTCGTCTTTCTTCGTGTGGATGTGACATGGTAGATCCATCACGTCATTTCCTTCTTTATCCTTCACCTTCTTGGGGTTCCAGGATCCTTTGGGTTTTCCCTTGAACTTGCCCTGAGTCACGGCCAGAGCCTCCCCAGGAGCCGCTGGTTCGGCCTTCCGCTTCTGTTTCCGACTGGAGTTTCCTTTCTCCGACTGACTCGGTTTGTACTTGCCGCTTCGGAGTCGGTCTTCCTCTTCACCATTGGCGTACTTGGTGGCAATTTCCATCATTCGACTTAGGGTCATATCTCCGGTCCGCCCAAACTTCAAACTTAACTCTCTGTTCTTGACACCATCCTTGAAAGCACAGACTGCCTGATGATCAGACACGTTCTCCACGGTATGATGCAAAGTAATCCACCTCTGAATGTACTCTCGTAAGGTTTCATTCGTCTTCTGCACGCAGACTTGCAGCTCTGTCAGCCCAGCTGGTCGCTTGCAGGTTCCCTCAAATGTTCTGACGAACACTCGGGAAAGATCTTCCCAAGTGTAAATACTGCTTGGAGTCAACTGATTCAGCCACGCCCTGGCCGAACCTTCCAACATGAGTGGCAAATGCTTCATGGCCACCTCATCATTCCCGCCGCCGATCTGTACCGCCACTCGGTAGTCCTCAAGCCAAGTTTCGGGCTTAGACTCACTAGTGAACTTGCTCACTCCAGTTGCCAACCTGAAGTTGGGGGGAATCACTGCGGCTCTGATAGCCCTGCTGAAACATTCCGGACCTGAAACATGCACTCGGCTGCTAGTGGGCGCATCTCTGTCATGGCCACCTCTATGAGCCCTGTTCCGATAGACCAAACCTTGCACGATGATGGATCGTGCGTCGAAGCCTGGTTCCCAGGGGTCGACCGGAGCTCTTTGCCCCACACTGAGTTGACGCCTGTCATCTTGCTACCGAGGAGCGTAAGACCCGCCTCTCGAAGGAGGAGTGGGCACTTGACGCCTATCATCACGATCATATCGGTCACCGTATTGGTCTCGTCGATTCTCGTGTCCTTCACGCCGCGGAGGCGATCTAGGGCTATGAGCCGACTGAACCGTATTCGTAGCGACGGATCGACTGTGAATCCTGTTGCGTGACTGTGACACGGCCGAATTCTGATCTCCTGCTGCCCGGAGCAAATCTCTAATCTGCATCAAGCCTCTGCCAGCCTCCGACTGAGAGGGCTGAATTGACTCTGCTATACGGGTTGCAGCTGCTAAATTCTGAACCGGGGTTCGATATACCTGAGTCGGCGGGAAGAGTTGACGTCGACTGGAGTCGGGTACTCGTTGCCGCGCGCGCTCGTCGAGTGCTCACTGGAGATTCTCCAGACGAGCGTGTTCAGCCAAGTTGGCCAAACGCGCCTCTTCCAAGGCACGACCCTCGGGGGTTTCTCCTGCGATAGGAGTATGCAGGGCATCCATGTTCCTGCGGCGAAGTTCTTCCCTTTGCAGGGAGTTAAGTGGCTCGGGTTGATACTCCTCATGGACTCGAGCGGGGTCACCTCCACCGTCCGCCCCGTCGTCACGGGGGAAGCCGGGAGGGCTATGAGGTCCATTGACCATCAAGACCTCCGCCGCTGGATCACTGCTATCACACTCGGATGCAGTCTCTACGGAGCCAGTCGACAGATCGAACAGGCCGTAGAGGGATTCATCGGGCTCGATTGCCGCGACTTGGGTGGTGGCCGTCTGGCGAGCCACCGCGTGCCACACCCACCGCTGGAGTCTCGACCGACCAGATCGCTTGCGCTGGCGAGAAACAGGGAGGGATGACAACAAGGGAGTCGACCAATACGGAGTTGACGGTTGCCGCAGCAGAACGCCGCGGACACATGCGCAAAAATGCGTCGCACCGCGGACGGGGAGCGCGTCGATGTCGAGTGGAGCCTCCTAGAGCCAAGCGGAGTCGTCGGCGATGAAGGTGAGAGCGCCGAGACGGATCTCGCGGCCCTCGACCAAAACTCCACTAGCGACCATGATGAAAGTAATCGGAAGAATTGCAACTTCTCCAAAAATCGCTAAGACACCTGCCCCAAGGTGGCGCCAACTGTCGTGGTTCTAAGTCTGACAGTAGAATGGGGGGTAGGTATGGAGAGGCAAGATCGTAGCTATGGAGCAGTTGTGAAGACACTGGATGTACGAGTTCAGGCCCTTCTCGGAGGAAGTAATAGCCCTACGTCTCGGAGCCCGGAGGCGGTCGACTGGATTATGTATGTATGGATTACAAGAGTGCGAACCCCTTACACTGAGGAGGGGGGTGGCTTATATAGTGTCTGCCAGACCCCTCCGGCCCTCAGTAATGCAGGGTTTAAAGTACATTAAGTCTAGGCGTTACTGGTAACGCCTTACATAAAGTGTCCTAAATGCCATAAAGACTACTTAATTACAGATCGTTTGGATGCAGAGTGGCTCTTGATCTCCTGGTGGTCGAGTGAGTCTTCATGGTCGAGTCCTTCGAGTTCGTCGAGTGAAGTCCCTCTTGGTCGACTGGAAGGCAGTTTCTTCTGGGGGTGTCCTTGGGTAGGGTACTTAGATCAGGTCTATGAACCTACCCTAGGTACATGACTTCATCAAAGGGGGGCCGACACCCCTCCCAATTCGAATTGGGCTTGGGAGGGGTGCCCCCACCTTGGCCGCCTCCTTCTCCTTTCCACTAAGGCCCAATAAGGCCCATTGACTCGGGGGGGGGGGGGGGGTCCGGTAACCTCCCGGTACTCCGGTAAATGCCCGAACTCACCCGGAACCATTCTGATGTCCAAACATAGCCATCCAATATATCGATCTTTATGTCTCGACCATTTCAAGACTCCTCATCATGTCCGTGATCATATCCGGAACCCCAAAATACCTTCGGTACATCAAAAAACATAAACTCATAATACCGATCGTCACCGAATGTTAAGCATGCGGACCCTACGGGTTCGAGAACTATGTAGACATGACCTAGACATGTCTCCGGAAAATAACCAATAGCGGAACCTGGATGCTCATATTGGCTCCCACATATTCTACGAAGATCTTTATCGGTCAAACCGCATAACAACATACGTTGTTCCCTTTGTCATCGGTATGTTACTTGCCCGAGATTCGATCGTCGGTATCTCAATACCTAGTTCAATCTCGTTTCCGGCAAGTCTCTTTACTCGTTCCATAATGCATCATCCCATAACTAACTCATTAGTCACATTGCTTGCAAGGCTTATAGTGATGTGCATTACCGAGAGGGCCCAGCGATACCTCTACGACAATCGTAGTGACAAATCCTAATCTCGATCTATGCCAACTCAACAAACACCATCAGAGACACATGTAGAGCACCTTTATAATCACCCAGTTACGTTGTGACGTTTGGTAGCACACAAAGTGTTCCTCCGGTATTCAGGAGTTGCATAATCTCATACATGTATAAGTCATGAAGAAAGCAATAGCAACATATTAAACGATCAAGTGCTAAGCTAACGAAATGGGTCAAGTCAATCACATCATTCTCTAATGATGTGATCCCGTCATCAAATGACAACTCATGTCTATGGCTAGGAAACTTAACCATCTTTGATTAACGAGCTAGTCAAGTAGAGGCATACTAGTGACACTCTGTTTGTCTATGTATTCACACATGTACTAAGTTTCCGGTTAATACAATTCTAGCATGAATAATAAACATTTATCATGATATAAGGAAATATATAAACAACGACTTTATTATTGCCTCTAGGGCATATTTCCTTCACCGTGATCTTCATCTGCCTCTTGTCCTTGCCTTACAGACTAGATGAAGCGCCCATAGCCTGACTATGTTGTTTCCCTCTAGGTGCTTTAGGTGGAAAATGGTGAATATATGATTGAAACCAATATAGAACAAGCTCATGGGAAACCTTCTATGAAGTTGACACCGGCAGGCACCCTCACAAGGTATATAGGGCACTAATCATGAGAAGTTTGATACGTGACCTTGGTCGCCAACTCTTTCTTTAGAACATCGTCATGAACATACCTCATAGCCAACCCGCTGCTTTCATACACATCAGCCAATACCATGGGTTGCCCAAGGTAATGGACAACATATCAGTAATGAGGAGGGGATGCCTTCTTAGTAAGTTTTTTTCTGCCGCCATCTCGGTTGACCCCTTCAAGGTGTTGGGATTGTTGGTAATGGTAGGGTTAGCTACAACAGTACTACCATCATCGTTCAAATACCGAGTAGTATAATCATCATCTTGAGGCTCAGAGTACTCGGTGACCTCATTTTTCTCGGCGGCCCCATCCCTCTCGACAACCTCATCTTTCCCAATGACCCCTTCGGTCTCGGTAGCCTCATCTTTCTCCCTATTAGGCATGGCTTCCTTGGGACCCTCGATGTTCCTGGTATGAAAAAGAGATGCTCCAAGTGAAGTGAAGCTCGTACTTGGTGCCGAAGGAGTAGTTGTTTCTTGTGATGCATTTGTTCCCAAAAGGATCTACTTCTTGGGCCACCTAAGGGGCCAATCCCGACACTGTTCGAGCTTGTATTATGTTCCCTCCTCTACTCCTTGAGGTTGTTCAAAAGGGTCCACATCTTCAAAACCTTCTAAGACTATAGGCACAAACACTCTAGCCAAGTTGGGGGGATCTGAACATTATGCATGAGTTTGCCCTTTAAAAATATAATTCAAACACCATGCCAAACTTTAATACGTACCTCACATGACAATTTTGTTCATACTTTGAGTTATATTTTTATATACACCGCAAATTTCTCATACAAACATGGCAATTTAACTAAAATACTAAGGAAAGTTTTAATCTGAATCTGACATGGCAATATTTGTTCATAACTTGTTTTTGTACTATTCATTCTTTTCAGGAATTTCCACAAAGCATTGCAATTTTAATTTACACATCATGGAAAACTTCAATATCCATTTTTCTGCGGCAAATTTTTCATGATTTATTCTTTTTTTACACACACAACAAATTTCTCACGCAAACATGGAAATTTTAATTAAAATACCACAAAAAGTTTTATTACGAATATGCCATGGCAATTCTTTGTTCATAATTTGTTCTTCTTTTTACACACATGGCAAATTTCCCATACAAACATGAAAGTTTTGATTAAAATACCATGAAAATTTTTACTATGAATATGCCATGGAATTTCTTTTTTTCATTTGTTTGCTTTCCATTGTTCATTCTATATTTTTGCATGGTAAATTTTGCCAAGTCATTTTCCGGAACATAAAATTTTGTCATGGCATTTTCTGGAAAATTGCCATGTGATCATTTTTATCCAATATCTTGCTAGAATTATTTTGCCATGCCTTTTTTAGGAATCAAAATGTAGTATAACTTGACATGCATGAAAAAAAATCTGGCAAATTGTGAAATCATTAAATTCAATTCACATGGAAATTTCTTATTTCTTATCACGACAATTTATTTTCCACATGACAATAATACTAAAGTACGGTGGCAATATTTTAATATGCATGTGGAAATTTCTTATTTCTTATATCACTAAATTCAATTTTTTGAGCACCTGCATCCGGGCCTTGTTAGCCTAGCTCTCCAATGTTGCTTTGAGATCTATGCAACACAACTAACTTTCTACATGAAAATTTCTCTTTTTTTATTTTTTGTTTCTCTCATATAGAACATTATCTTGAACTTCAAACTTTGCGGCATAGCAAAGCTTTCTAACTAGAACATGGGATAAAACTTTCAGAATTTTTTATCCGACATAAATACTAAAAATAAGATTTTTTTTAATCAAACAAATCATATTTTGTATATTTATGTTGGACCAAAAAATCTGAAAGTTGTATTCCAGATTCTAGTAAGAAAGTTTTGCTTTGCCGCAAAAGTTTGAAGTTGAAGACATGTTCTATATGAGAGAAATAAAAAAGAAAAATGTATTTACATGAATCACGATGCGGAGAATGGATGGGTAGATATAAGAAGGGCCGGGCGCACCTGCTCTAAAACATGTTTTCGCCACTACTCAGTCTCCTTCGTCTTCGTCGTAGTCCCGTCTCTCCCACCGGCGTTGCCCAGTCTCGCCATGGAGCAGCTTCACTGGCCTGGACGAGTCCGAGCTCCGGATACTGCGGCGCGGACGAGCAGTGGAGTTTGTCAGAACGCGGTGGCTTCCGCTCCGGCCGGCGCCGTCGGCCAGAACAAGCTGCTGCTGCGAGAGAAAACATTGTTACAGAATACTCTAACAATGTTTATTGCTCCGATCTTATATATTCGGAAGAAATATCATCGATTCAGACTGTGACCACAAGAACACAACCTCCACAGCCGCCGCCGCCGCCGCCGCCGCTCTGCCGCTCCTCCTCCCCTCGCTTCAGGTTCAGGTACCTCGCCCTCGCCTCCATTCCTTCAGCCCCTCCTCCTCCCCCTCCCCTCCATTCCTTCCTGCCCTCTCCGTCTTGGTTCACGGGCGGATCTGATCCAGGGCCGGTCCTGAGGGGGGCAGGGGGGGCGGCCGCCCCGGCCCCCCGAGTAGGAAGGGCCCCCGATGTTCTATATGCGTACGTGATGTTTAGCCCAAGTAATAGATCGACACATTTTTTTGTTGATAACAAGTAACAGATCGACTTATTCTAAAGGAATGTAAACAGATCGAGTAATTCTCGGCTTGCCGCGCGCGGTCTTCTCGGCGTCTACTCTCTCTTCTTTTTTTTTTTTTGAGGGAAAGGCCATCATGGCGGTTTATATTTCATGGAAAAACAGGGCTACATCGTTTGTGATTACATCGAGTAAGAAGTCCGGAGCCTCGTTCTGCCATACAATAGTTCGTGAGGGCTCCGACTTAGTAGCCAAAAGATCGACCGCCATATTGGCTTCCCTAGGGCAATGACTGAAACTAACAGAAATAAAATTACGACTAAGGAAAGTACACTCCTCATAGATGGCTGCAGCTGGTCCTAAGGAGTTACCACCTTCTTGCATGATCTGGATGACCTCCATGCAGTCCGCCCTGATCTCCACTTTGTTGCAACCGATGGTGTTTGCCAGCACCAGCCCGTCCCTGAGGCCCCTAGCCTCGGCCGTTGCTGCATCTTGGACGAAGGGGATGTTGCTCGTGGACGCCGCAATGAAGGCGCCCGTGGAGTCCCGTATGATGGCCCCTGTCCCACCAGTTTCACTGTCAGCATCAAAGGAGGCGTCAATATTGAGACTAACAAATCCCTCTGAAGGTCTCGTCCAACCATGTCTCTGTATCCTGCCCGCGCCATGCTTTTTTGCCCTCACGTAGTTTTTGGTTAAGGTTACAATGGCTTGGGCCGATCTCCCAGGTTCCTGAATGGGCTCACCATGTGTGTATCTTCGTCGTTCCCACCATATGTACCAAACTGCCACCGCAACCAGCTCTTTCATGGGCACGCCCGGGAGCGACGAAACAGCAGCATTAGGCATTAGCATCAGGTCACCGAGGACCGAAGATCCCTCTAATTCAGTTTCAGACAGCTCGTTTATGGTATTTAGCAAGCCTAGATTTGCCCAAATCTTTTGCACTCGGTTGCATCTGAAGAAAGAGTGCCGAATGCTCTCACGGTCCGTGGCACATATCGGTCAGTCGGAACTTGTTATCATATGACGATTGGCCAGTACTCCCCGGCAAGGAATTGCCCCATACAAAGCTCTCCAGACATGCACCTTGATCTTCGCCGGTACTTGAAGCTTCCATAGAGTTCGCCAAACTGGACTAGTACTTGAAGACAAGGTTGTGTTTGTTTGTCTCAACTTTCGTCCATGTTGATGATCCCACTCCATGTGGTAAGCCGTCTTAACCGAGAAAATCCCTGTTTTGTTGTAGTGCCATGACACGAAATCATCCATCATACCTGTAGCGAGAGGAATATTCAAAATTCTATTGGCATCAACCGGCCAGAATACCTGACGGATTAGCTCTTCATCCCAGCATCTATTCTCCATATCAATAAATTCAGAAACCTTTGTGAGAACAATATTACCTCTTCGGGTCATCACCATCCTGTTTGGGCTGCTAGGAACCCAAGGATCATCCCAAATATTTATTTGTGTACCATCCCCAACTCTCCAGATGTGACCCTTTTTGAAAGTCTGAATACCACTCCACAGACTCTGCCAAGTGAAAGAACTACCTTTCTTCAGCGTGCAGTTAAGAAGATCACCATCTGGAAAATATTTTGCTCTCAAAACTCTCGCACATAGTGACTCTGGCTCCGCGAGTAGTCGCCAGCATTGTTTCGTTAGGAGGGCCAAGTTAAAACAATGCACATCTCTGAACCCCGTCCCACCCATGCTCTTAGGTACACACATCTTCCACCATGCAAACTAGTGCATGTGTTTCTTCACCTCCTCATCACCCCACCAAAACTGAGACATGGCAGCAGTTATCGCATTACATATCTGTTTTGGCAGTTTGAACACAAGCATAGCATATGATGGTATGGCTTGAATAACAGCCTTCAACAACACTTCCTTCCCTCCAAAAGAAAGCATCCTCTCCTTCCAGCCTCTAAGCCTGGCCATAATCCGGTCCACAATATGTTGAAAACAGTCAGTCCTGTCCAAACCGACAATTGGTGGCAGTCCTAGATACTTATCCGAAATTGCCTCCACCATTATATTCAGGGTAGAGCACACCTCTGCTCGAACTTCCGCTGGGGTGCAAGGACTGAAAAAGATACTCGACTTCGCCTCACTCACTAATTGGCCAGAGGCATCACAATAATCATCAAGGGCCCGACGTAGGCTTGTAGCGTTAGTAGCATCAGCTTGCATCAGAATTAGTGAGTCATCTGCGAATAGCAGGTGCGAGACTGCCGGGGTGTCTTTGCAGACTCGGACCCCCATTAAGTTACCCGCCTCCTCCTCATGAATGAGCAAACTTGAAAGGCCTTCCGCACAAAGTAAGAATAAATAGGATGATAACGGATCTCTTTTGAAACTGGCAACTAGTAGTAATCAGCTATGGCAAGGTCGGTGGTGCCCCATCCGGCCATCCCCGTCATCTAATTATGATTTTTTGGCTGCTGGATGCTATCAGTGGAGGAAGGTAATGAGATTTTTTGGCTGCTGAATGCGATTAGTGGAAGAAGGTAATTTGAGTAGGCATCGATGTGTTACTAATTCACCTAACAAAAGTATATGTGTTGATTGACAAGAGCAACCAACTTTGACTGTGAATGTTCATGGGCCCGATTTCTTTGAATTGTTGAGATGGCAAGACACCACAAATTATAGTGCACTGAGCTTTTTTCTTCCGGCAATTGAAATAGTAAAAATTATGCATATGTTTATTAGGATTTAGGGCTTCATTATGTTTTTTTGCCCCGGACCCCCGAAATCTCAGGACCGGCCCTGATCTGATCTCGTCCCAAATTTCTTGTCTTAGATTTGTCTAGATACGGATGTACTCCCTCCGTCCCAAAATTCTTGTCTTAGATTTGTCCAAATATGGATGTACTAGATACATCCATATTTGGACAAATCTAAGACAAGAATTTTGGGACGGAGGGAGTATCTAATACTAAAATGTGACTTGATACATCCGTATTTAAACAAATCTAAGACAAGAATATTGGAACGGAGGAAGTATGATTCTTCTGCAACTACTATAGGTCTAAAGTATGATAAATGTTTCCCCCCTTTTTTTCAGTCCAGTGGACTGCGGCCGGTCATGGTGAAGAAAAGGAATGCAACGTCCCCTCCAGCAGCCAACAAAAGGTAATATATCACACTTTTTTTTTGTATATGCTTTACTTTTCTAGAAAATGGCATGGCAACTCCTGCACTCACACTTTTTTCAAGGTAATCACACTTGTCTAGCTGTCTGCAGGTTACTTGTTTGTAATTGGCATGTTAACTTTTCAATAGCACTCAAATCACGCCCTATGTATGTATATATGGGGCCACTTATTAGTAAATGGCAAGGTAATCTTGCACTCCAACACTGCATGTTCACATGTGTGAGGTGTCTAATGCTGAATATTAATGGCAACCGTGGGTGAGGAGAGTTGCATAATAATCATGATTATGGCCGAGACATCCGGGGCTACCAAGGAGCTTCTTCTCTGGTCATTTCTCATTTTTTCTGTTTGATCTTAAATTAAGAGCATTGCTATGCACACGATGATTCCACGCATGACAACGTTCCCACACCATTCGATTACCTAGTTTGTTTAATCTGTGTGGCTTGTAATCCCGTTGGGCACAAATCGTGCGTCCGTTAAACTAATGTGTGTCATCTCCTTTCAGAAGAAGAACCCCAAGACGACATAAACATATAGCAGAAATCATGAGTAGGGCTGAGACATCCGAGGCTATCAAGGAGGTTCTTCTCCAGCCAGCAGCAGCAGAGAAACACAAGGTAGTACATTTATTGCAGAAATATATATGCCCACTGCTTGATAACACTGATAGAAGAGGCCTTCTGTTTGTGACTTTCAGCTTGAACATGGCTTCAGGTGCAGTCCTTTTGCTGTGCATTCACTTGTCCAGGGGCTAAGCCCACAACAGAAATCCCTTGTCCATGAAATGGGGTTTGGAAGCCTCTTGGAACTCCCCCGTGTCTGGTTGCCGCGTCTCCTAGTCACCCAGTTGCTGAACAAGGTGGACTGCAAGCAGGGGACACTACTAGGAAAAGACCTACTAATGGCGCACCTAATTTGGCCATTAATGGCGCATTAGTGGTGTGCCATTAGTGCCACGCCATTAGTATATTTTACTAATGGCGCACCATTGGTGCGCCATTAGTATCTGGTATACTAATGGCGCACCTCTAATGCGCCATTAGTGTATACATAAGTACGCCATTAGTATGCCTCCCACGGGCCATGTATACCCAGGTGCTCTGGCATACTAATGGCGCACGGTAACAAGATGCGCCATTAGTAACCTCGGCATACTAATGGCGCACTGTTTAGTGATGCGCCATTAGTATACTTTGTCATACTAATGGCGCACTGTGTTGTGATGCGCCATTAGTATGAATATTAGTTTTTTTTATTTTTTATTTTCTGTTTTTTGCACAGGTTACAAAATGTATAATTGGACAAAGTATAGACAGCACACGTCAATAACAGATTCATCGAATACAATAGAAGATTAGTCTTTGAATACAATTCATCATATTAGTCTCCGAATACAATTCATCATATTAGTCTCCGAATTGAAAAGACCGAACAAAGATAGAACATTATATTACAAGTCTCGAGACCGCGAGTAGCGAGTTTGTCTTCACATTACAAGTCGATATCGATCATCTAAACTACCATCACATAGAAGAGAGCTGCGGTCATCACGATGAGCATCATCACGATGAAACTCGTCTTCATCCGGTTCCTCCAACACTCCCTCCCCTCTCCCGCTAGATAGCGGGCGTATCTAGATTCGGCCTCGGCCCTAGTGGTGTACCCTTTGTAACTGTTACCGCTGAATCGGTGAACCTGTCTCCGACACTCCTCCCAGTCGTCGTAGACTCCGGGAACCTTACCCTTGTACACGACATACGTCGGCATCGCTATGCACTAGCCAAACGAAACGTTAGTACCAATTCACAGACAATACATAAGCAATATATAAGTATGCAACAGAACGATCGGAAGAGAAAAGCAAGACATTAATAGCATTGATTACATCTAAGTTGAACGACTCTCGAAACCAAAGAGACATACTACAAGTTCATTAAAGTTTAATTACAACATGAGCCAATCGATGTTTCAGAACTAGACACAGCTGCTTTCGACTCGACTCAAGGGACCGGAGCGTGGATGAAGCCGCCGTCTATCGTGGGAGTCATGAAATAACGGTCGTTGTCAGCCTGCATTTGTAGCATTGTGTCGATGTCATTGTTGGACGGTTGATTGTTGAGGTAGAACTGCCCCGAGGTACGAAGGACATCTTGATGGATGATTTCCGCAAACTCCGACTGGATGCGAAAGAATTCTTGTCGGAGGTCCGCGTCCTGGATTGCCGACACGCTCTTTGCCCAATCTTTGAGTTTACTCGGTAGCAGAAGTTGATGATGGTCCCGTACGATCGCCCGCATGTGATGGATGGCGTAGTAGACACTCTTCTGACCGCTAGGCGGCTGCTTGACGCAGCAGAACATCGTATTGTGGGAGAACACGTGCTTGCCGTACTTACGAATAGGCTTGGTGAAGGTGCCTCCAGATTTGGCGTAGCCGGGGAGAACATCATCAAGAACCTTCTTGACATTTGTGTAGTCTACGTTCGACTGACGGTCCGGGTCGAAATACGTGGCCATGGAATATTTGGGGCTTAGGAGGATGAGCGTGCAATGTGTGTCACTGCAGAAAACACGAAATGTTAAAAGAAAAACGATCGAAATCTAAGAATTCATATGTTACGGGCCGGTTGAGGGGAGGACTTACTCGGGAAAGTAAGGCACGAGGAAGTTATCCTTATCTTGGTTTGCCAGAATGACGCCTTCGAGGTAAGAACTCGCGACTTGCCGGTCCCCAGCGCTGCCCAAGATCTTGGCACGCATGTAGAAGGGGTCGACTATCACGATGTCCGGGGTCTTGTCGCGAATGATCCGCATCTCCATACTCAGCGAAAATAGCCGAACGAAGGTGTAGTGCAGCGGATGAAGGTTCAACATAGCGTGGATGTCATCAAACCGCAGGACGATCGTACGCCCGATGGAGTTATCCACAAAGCCCTTGCCCTCTGGCACCTTGGCCGCGAAAACCGGGTATGCCACATCCTCCTCTCTGAGACGCCGCTTCTCCAAAGAAAGAACACTGTCATGCAGACTCCGCATAGCACCGGTTGCAGCATTGAGCATATTTGTCGGTAGCATCGCCCTACCCGCCACATGCACCCTCCTCGAGATATCCTTAGGTGAAGGTGGCCCGTCCTGAGCACGGATCGTACTCGGTGCCGGCTGGCTCGCACCCTTCTTAGTCTTTCTTTTGCGTGCCTTCTTCTTCTCCTGTAATGGGACCGAGTTCTGCTCACAGACCGCCTTCTTGAGTGTGTTGGGGCTGATAATATTTCGCACCTCGCCTATCTGAGGCTCGGTGAAGTCGGCAGCTAGAGGCGTCTCCTGAGAGCTGAACGCCAGACGGCGCCTGTTGCAACTTGGCTTCTCCGCGGTACCAGCTAGATCGCACACGTCTTTTGTTGGGTTGGGTTCTTGAGAAGGAGGACCCATGAAGTCGAAATCGTACCCATGATCAGCAAAGTACTGATCGACGTTGCCAAATGTATCGTCGTCGTCGTCGTTCTGATCCTGTGCCATATGCATGTTTGGATCCAGTGGCATAGGGATGTCCGGCACCGTTGCGGCGGTCTTGCCATGGGGCCGACTTGGCGCCGGCACGACTGGCGGTGTTGTCTTTGGGGTGGTGTCCCCCGCCCCCAAACGAATCTGGCTCTTCGGCCAAAGCAGGGGCCAGCTCAGGCAGGCGCTGAGGGTCATCACGTCATCATCGTCGGCCCCGACGGGTCGAATCAGAGGTAACAACTCGTCGCAGCCTGGCAGCACCCGAACCAGTTGAACCCTAAACAAGTTGGGTGGCATCTGGGTACCGTGGAACAAGGGGTTGCCCGGTTGAACGATTTTGCCCTTGGCGACATCGACCAACTCGTTGTTCACGAAGTGGAGGAGAGTGCACGGAACGTCGGCGGCGCCCTGCGAAAACATGTAGGGCGTCAGGGATGCCCAGTCAAAGGCAAGGAGATGAAGTCCTCGGCCGAGAGAGGCTTAATTAGTTACCGTGATGATGGCGTCGAGCTCGGCTAATGTCGAGGCACCGCCAACGGCGGGCGTGCAGTTGACGGAGGGGCCGCTTGCTGCAAAGGTGCCGGCCGGCATACACCCGGGTGCATTAAGCTCTCGTGCCGGCGTCGGAGACACCAATGTCGCCTCCGCCGGAGGCACCAATGGCCCCGCCATCGCATTATGCGAGTTGCTGGCCGTGAAGCTAGGAATCAGGGGCGGCCCCTGTTAGCCGCCCGCAATCCACGCACTCAACCCCAAGATCAAGGTGGGCACAATGGCGGTGATCGTCGCTCCGAGTCGTTGTTCCACTTGCTCTTGGACAATCTAAGCAGGGGAACGTTGCAGAAAATTAAAAATTTTCCTACGGTTTCACCAAGATCCATCTATGAGTTCATCTAAGCAACGAGTCAAGGGAGAGATTTTGCATCTACATACCACTTGTAGATCACGAGCGGAAGCTAGCCAAGGGGATGGTGATGATGGAGTCATACTCGAACGTGATTCGGATCACCGATGTCCAAGTGCTGAACGGACAGCACCTCCGCGTTCAACACACGTACGGGACGGGAGACGTCTCCTCCTTCTTGATCCAGCAAGGGGGAAGGAGAGGTTGAGGAAGATTGCTCCAACGGCAGCACGACGGCGTGGTGTAGTTGGTGCAGCAGTACTCCGACAGGGCTTCGCCAAGCATGTACGGAGGAGGAGAGGTGTTGGGGAGGGGAGGGGCTGCGCCTTGGCTTGTGTGTTGCAGCCCTCCCCTCACCCCTCTATATATAGGGGAAGGGGGCAAGGGGGGCCGGCCCTCTAGGGAAAACCCTAGGGGGGCGGCGGCCAAAGGGAGAGGGGAAAGGGTGGCTTGCCCCCCAAGCCAGGGGGGCGCCCCCTTTAGGGTTTCCCCTCCCCTAGCCCTAGCCGCATGGGCCTAGGTGGGGAGGCGCGCCCACCCCACCAGGGGCTGGCTGCTATCCCATGCGGCCCCATGTGGCCCCCCGGGAAGGGTGGCCCCTCCCGGTGGACCCCCGGAACCCCTCCGGTGGCCCCGGTACAATACCGATAAGCCCCCGAAACTTTCCGGTGTCTGTATAACAACTTCCCTTATATAAAACTTCACCTCCAGACTATTCCGGAACTCCTCGTGACGTCCGGGATCTCATCCGGGACTCCGAACAACATTCGGTAGTCACATACTAGTCTTCCTAACAACCCTAGCGTCACCGAACCTTAAGTGTGTAGACCCTACGGGTTTGGGAGACATGCAGACATGACCGAGACGCTCTCAGGTCAATAACCAACAGCGGGATCTGGATACCCATGTTGGCTCCCACATGCTCCTCGATGTTGTCATCGGATGAACCACGATGTCGAGGATTCGATCAAACCCTGTATACAATTCCCTTTGTCAATCGGTACGTTACTTGCCCGAGACTCGATCGTCGGTATCCCAATACCTTGTTCAGTCTCGTTACCGGCAAGTCACTTTACTCGTACCGTAATGCATGATCCCGTGGCCAACACCTTGGTCACCTTGAGCTCATTATGATGATGCATTACCGAGTGGGCCCAGAGATACCTCTCCGTCATACGGAGTGACAAATCCCAGTCTCGATCCGCATAAAACAATAGATACTTTCGGAGATACCTGTAGTGCACCTTTATGGTCACCCAGTTACGTTGTGACGTTTGATACACCCAAAGCACTCCTACGGTATCCAGGAGTTACACGATCTCATGGTCGAAGGAAGAGATACTTGACATTGGCAAAGCTCTAGCAAACGAACTATACGACCTTTGTGCTATGCTTAGGATTGGGTCCTGTCCATCACATCATTCTCCTAATGATGTGATCCCGTTATCAATGACATCTGATGTCCATAGCCAGGAAACCATGACTATCTGTTGATCACAACGAGCTAGTCAACTAGAGGCTCAATAGGGACATATTGTGGTCTATGTATTCACACGTGTATTACGATTTCCGGATAATACAGTTATAGCATGAATAAAAGACAATTATCATGAACAATGAAATATAATAATACTTTTATTATTGCCTCTAGGGCATATTTCCAACAGTCTCCCACTTGCACTAGAGTCACCACTCTAGTTACATTGTGATGAATCGAACACCCATAGAGTTCTGGTGTTGATCATGTTTTGCTCGCGAGAGAGGTTTAGTCAGCGGATCTGCGACATTCAGATCCGTATGTACTTTGCAAATTTCTATGTCTCCATCTTGAACATTTTCACGGATGGAGTTGAAACGACGCTTGATGTGCCTGGTCTTCTTGTGAAACCTGGGCTCCTTGGCAAGGGCAATAGCTCCAGTGTTGTCACAGAAGAGTTTGATTGGCCCCGACGCATTGGGTATGACTCCTAGGTCGGTGATGAACTCCTTCACCCAAATCGCTTCATGCGCTGCCTCCGAGGCTGCCATGTACTCCGCTTCACACGTAGATCCCGCCACGACGCTCTGCTTGCAGCTGCACCAGCTTACTGCTCCACCATTCAACATATACACGTATCCGGTTTGTGACTTAGAGTCATCCGGATCTGAGTCGAAGCTAGCGTCGACGTAACCCTTTACGACGAGCTCTTCGTCTCCTCCATAAACGAGAAACATGTCCTTTGTCCTTTTCAGGTACTTCAGGATATTCTTGACCGTTGTCCAGTGTTCCTTGCCGGGATTACTCTGGTATCTTGCTACCAAACTCACGGCAAGGTTTACATCAGGTCTGGTACACAGCATGGCATACATAACAGATCCTATGGCTGAAGCATAGGGGATGACACTCATCTCTTCTTTATCTTTTGCCGTGGTCGGTGACTGAGCCGAGCTCAATCTCACACCTTGTAACATAGGCAAGAACCCTTTCTTGGACTCATCCATTTTGAACTTTTTCAAAATCTTATCAAGGTATGTGCTTTGTGAAAGACCTATGAGGCGTCTCGATCTATCTCTATAGATCTTGATGCCTAATATATAAGCAGCTTCTCCAAGGTCCTTCATTGAAAAACACTTATTCAAGTAGGCCTTAATGCTGTCCAAAAATTCTATATTATTTCCCATCAAGAGTATGTCATCTACATATAATATGAGAAATGCTACAGAGCTCCCACTCACTTTCTTGTAAACGCAGGCTTCTCCATAAGTTTGCATAAACCCAAACGCTTTGATCATCTCATCAAAGCGAATAATCCAACTCCGAGATGCTTGCACCAGCCCATAAATGGATCGCTGGAGCTTGCATACTTTGTTAGTGTTCTTAGGATCGACAAAACCTTCCGGCTGCATCATATACAGTTCTTCCTTAAGATGCCCGTTAAGGAATGCTGTTTTGACGTCCATCTGCCATATCTCATAATCATAGTATGCGGCAATTGCTAACATGATTCGGACGGACTTTAGCTTCGCTATGGGAGAGAATGTCTTGTCGTAGGCAATCCCTTGAACTTGTCGATAACCCTTAGTGACAAGTCGAGCTTTATAGATGGTGACATTACCATCCGCGTCCGTCTTCTTCTTAAAGATCCATTTGTTTTCTATCGCTCGCCGATCATCGGGCAAGTCTGTCAAAGTCCATACTTTGTTTTCATACATGGATTCTATCTCGGATTTCATGGCTTCAAGCCATTTGTCGGAATCTGGGCCCGCCATCGCTTCTTCATAGTTCGAAGGTTCACCGTTGTCTAACAACATGATTTCCAAGACAGGGTTGCCGTACCACTCTGGTGCGGAACGTGTCCTTGTGGACCTACGAAGTTCAGTAGCAACTTGATCCGAAGTACCTTGATCATCATCATTGTTTTCCTCTTCGATTGGTGTGGGCATCACAGGAACATTTTCCTGAGCTGCACCACTTTCCCGTTCGAGAGGTAGTACTTCATCGAGTTCTACTTTCCTCCCACTTACTTCTTTCGAGAGAAACTCTTTTTCTAGAAAGCATCCGTTCTTGGCAACAAAGATTTTGCCCTCGGATCTTAAGTAGAAGGTATACCCGACAGTTTCCTTAGGGTATCCTATGAAGACGCATTTTTCTGACTTGGGTTCGAGCTTTTCAGGTTGAAGTTTCTTGACATAAGCATCGCATCCCCAAACTTTTAGAAACGACAGCTTAGGTTTCTTCCCAAACCATAATTCATACGGTGTCGTCTCAACGGATTTAGACGGTGCCCTATTTAAAGTGAATGTAGCTGTCTCTAGAGCGTATCCCCAAAATGATAGCGGTAAATCGGTAAGAGACATCATAGACCGCACCATATCCAATAGAGTGCGATTACGACATTCGGACACACCGTTTCGCTGAGGTGTTCCAGGCGGCGTGAGTTGTGAAACGATTCCACATTTCCTTAAGTGTGTGCCAAATTCGTGACTTAAATATTCTCCTCCACGATCTGATCGTAGGAACTTTATCTTTCGGTCACGTTGATTCTCCACCTCATTCTGAAATTCCTTGAACTTTTCAAAGGTCTCAGACTTGTGTTTCATTAAGTAGACATACCCATATCTACTTAAGTCATCAGTGAGAGTGAGAACATAACGATATCCTCCGCGAGCCTCAACGCTCATTGGACCGCACACATCGGTATGTATGATTTCCAATAAGTTGGTTGCTCGCTCCATTGTTCCGGAGAACGGAGTCTTGGTCATCTTGCCCATGAGGCATGGTTCGCACGTGTCAAACGATTCATAATCAAGAGACTCTAAAAGTCCATCGGCATGGAGCTTCTTCATGCGCTTGACACCAATGTGACCAAGGCGGTAGTGCCACAAGTATGTGGGACTATCGTTATCAACTTTACATCTTTTGGCATCTACACTATGAACATGTGTAATATTACGCTCGAGATTCATTAAGAATAAACCATCGACCATCGGAGCATGACCATAAAACATATCTCTCATATAAATCAAACAACCATTATTCTCGGACTTAAATGAGTAGCCATCTCGTATTAAACGAGATCCAGATACAATGTTCATGCTCAAACTTGGCACTAAATAACAATTATTAAGGTTCAAAACTAATCCCGTAGGTAAATGTAGAGGTAGCGTGCCGACGGCGATCACATCGACTCTGGAACCATTCCCGACGCGCATCGTCACCTCGTCCTTCGCCAGTCTCCGTTTATTCCGCAGCTCCTGCTGTGAGTTACAAATATGAGCAACGGCACCGGTATCAAATACCCAGGAGTTACTACGAGTGCTGGTTAGGTACACATCAATTACATGTATATCAAATATACCTTTGGTGTTGCCGGCCTTCTTATCCGCTAAGTATTTGGGGCAGTTCCGCTTCCAGTGACCCTTCCCCTTGCAATAAAAGCACTCAGTCTCAGGCTTGGGTCCATTCTTTGACTTCTTCCCGGTAACTGGCTTACCAGGCGCGGCAACATCCTTGCCGTCCTTCTTGAAGTTCTTCTTGCCCTTGCCCTTCTTGAACTTAGTGGTCTTATTGACCATCAACACTTGATGTTCTTTCTTGATTTCAGCCTATGCTGACTTCAGCATCGAGAACACTTCAGGAATGGTCTTTTCCATCCCCTGCATGTTGTAGTTCATCACAAAACTCTTGTAGCTTGGTGGGAGCGACTGGAGGATTCTGTCAATGACCGCCTCATTAGGGAGGTTAATATTCAGCTGGGTCATACGGTTGTGCAACCCAGACATCTTCAGGATGTGCTCACTGACATAACTGTTTTCCTCCATCTTACAACTATAGAACTTGTCGGAGACATCATATCTCTCGACCCGGGCATGAGCTTGGAAAACTAGTTTCAGCTCTTCGAACATCTCATATGCTCCGTGATGCTCAAAACGCTTTTGGAGCCCCAGTTCTAAGCTGTAAAGCATGCCGCACTGAACGAGGGAGTAATCATCAGCGCGAGTTTGCCAAGCATTCATAATGTCTTGGTTCTCTGGGACGGGAGCGTCACCTAGCGGTCCTTCTAGGACATATTGTTTCCTGGCAGCTATGAGGATGATCCTCATGTTCCGGACCCAGTCCGTATAGTTGCTGCCGCCATCTTTCAGCTTGGTTTTCTCTAGGAACGCGTTGAAGTTCATGTTGACATGAGCGTTGGCCATTTGATCTACAAGACATATTTGCAAAGGTTTTAGACTAAGTTCATGATAATTAAGTTCTAATCAAATTATGAACTCCCACTCAGATTAGACATCCCTCTAGTCATCTAAGTGTTACACGATCCGAGTCGACTAGGCCGTGTCCGATCATCACGTGAGACGGACTAGTCATCGTCGGTGAACATTCTCATGTTGATCGTATCTTCCATACGACTCGTGTTCGACCTTTCGGTCTCCGTGTTCCGAGGCCATGTCTGTACATGCTAGGCTCGTCAAGTTAACCCTAAGTGTTTTCGCTGTGTAAAACTGTCTTACACCCGTTGTATGTGAACGTAAGAATCCATCACACCCGATCATCACGTGGTGCTTAGAAGCGACGAACTGTAGCAACGGTGCACAGTTAGGGGAGAACACTTCTTAAAATTTTGTAAGGGATCATCTTATTTACTACCGTCGTCCTAAGTAAACAAGATGCATAAAACATAATAAACATCACATGCAATTATATAAAGTAGTGACATGATATGGCCAATATCATATAGCTCCTTTGATCTTCATCTTCGGGGCTCCATGATCACCTTGTCACCGGCATGACACCATGATCTCCATCATCATGATCTCCATCATCGTGTCTTCATGAAGTTGTCACGCCAACGACTACTTCTACTTCTATGACTAACGCGTTTAGTAATAAAGTAAAGTAGTTTACATGGCGTTCTTCAATGACACGCAGGTCATACAAAAAATAAAGACAACTCCTATGGCTCCTGCCGGTTGTCATACTCATCGACATGCAAGTCGTGATTCCTATTACAATAGCATGAACATCTCATACATGACATATAGATCATTCATCATTCATCACAACTTTGGCCATATCATATCACAAAGCACTTGCTGCAAAAACAAGTTAGACGTCCACTAATTGTTGTTGCATGTTTTACGTGGCTGAAGTAGGGTTCTAGCAAGAACGTTTTCTTACCTACGAATAACCACAACGTGATTTTGTCAACTTCTATTTACCCTTCATAAGGGCCCTTTTCATCAAATCCGCTCCAACTAAAGTGGGAGAGACAGACACCCGCCAGCCACCTTATGCAACTAGTGCATGTTAGTCGGTGGAACCGGTCTCAAGTAAGCGTACGTGTAAGGTTGGTCCGGGCCGCTTCATCCCACAATACCGCCGAAGCAAGAAAATACTAGTAGAGGCAAGTAAGATGACAAGATCCACGCCCACAACAAAATTGTGTTCTACTCGTGCAAAGAGAACTACGCATAGACCTAGCTCATGATGCCACTGTTGGGGAAAGTTGCAGAAAATTAAAATTTTTCCTACGGTTTCACCAAGATCCATCTATGAGTTCATCTAAGCAACGAGTCAAGGGAGAGAGTTTGCATCTACATACCACTTGTAGATCACGAGCGGAAGCTAGCCAAGGGGATGGTGATGATGGAGTCGTACTCGAACGTGATTCGGATCACCGATGTCCAAGTGCTGAACGGACAGCACCTCCGCGTTCAACACACGTACGGGACGGGAGACGTCTCCTCCTTCTTGATCCAGCAAGGGGGAAGGAGAGGTTGAGGAAGATTGCTCCAACGGCAGCACGACGGCGTGGTGTAGTTGGTGCAGCAGTACTCCGACAGGGCTTCGCCAAGCATGTACGGAGGAGGAGAGGTGTTGGGGAGGGGAGGGGCTGCGCCTTGGCTTGTGTGTTGCAGCCCTCCCCTCACCCCTCTATATATAGGGGAAGGGGGCAAGGGGGGCCGGCCCTCTAGGGAAAACCCTAGGGGGGGCAGCGGCCAAAGGGAGAGGGGAAAGGATGGCTTGCCCCCCAAGCCAGGGGGGCGCCCCCTTTAGGGTTTCCCCTCCCCTAGCCCTAGCCGCATGGGCCTAGGTGGGGAGGCGCGCCCAGCCCACCAGGGGCTGGCTGCTATCCCATGCGGCCCCATGTGGCCCCCCGGGAAGGGTGGCCCCTCCCGGTGGACCCCCGGAACCCCTCCGGTGGCCCCGGTACAATACCGATAAGCCCCGAAACTTTCCGGTGTCTGTATAACAACTTCCCTTATATAAAACTTCACCTCCGGACTATTCCGGAACTCCTCGTGACGTCCGGGATCTCATCCGGGACTCCGAACAACATTTGGTAGACACATACTAGTCTTCCTAACAACCCTAGCGTCACCGAACCTTAAGTGTGTAGACCCTACGGGTTCGGGAGACATGCAGACACGACCGAGATGCTCTCAGGTCAATAACCAACAGCGGGATCTGGATACCCATGTTGGCTCCCACATGCTCCTCGATGTTGTCATCGGATGAACCACGATGTCGAGGATTCGATCAAACCCTGTATACAATTCCCTTTGTCAATCGGTACGTTACTTGCCCGAGACTCGATCGTCGGTATCCCAATACCTTGTTCAGTCTCGTTACCGGCAAGTCACTTTACTCGTACCGTAATGCATGATCCCGTGGCCAACACCTTGGTCACCTTGAGCTCATTATGATGATGCATTACCGAGTGGGCCAGAGATACCTCTCCGTCATACGGAGTGACAAATCCCAGTCTCGATCCGCATAAAACAATAGATACTTTCGGAGATACCTATAGTGCACCTTTATGGTCACCCAGTTACGTTGTGACGTTTGATACACCCAAAGCACTCCTACGGTATCCAGGAGTTACACGATCTCATGGTCGAAGGAAGAGATACTTGACATTGGCAAAGCTCTAGCAAATGAACTATACGACCTTTGTGCTATGCTTAGGATTGGGTCTTGTCCATCACATCATTCTCCTAATGATGTGATCCCGTTATCAATGACATCTGATGTCCATAGCCAGGAAACCATGACTATCTGTTGATCACAACGAGCTAGTCAACTAGAGGCTCACTAGGGACATATTGTGGTCTATGTATTCACACGTGTATTACGATTTCCGGATAATACAGTTATAGCATGAATAAAAGACAATTATCATGAACAATGAAATATAATAATACTTTTATTATTGCCTCTAGGGCATATTTCCAACAGCTACTGCTTTCAGTCGCCTGCGGAAGGAATGTGAACCATTTAGAAATTTGGCTTCATTAATTAGAATGCAACCATATGGAGCTAATTACACGGGGGTGTATTCCTTACCAGAACAAGCTCAAGCTTCCTGGTCTTCGGATCCGTGGTAAGCTCCTTTGTTTTCGGGTCCTTCTTGTACCGGGCCCTGACAAAGTTCCTAGTCTTCTTATCACCGTATTTATCGAAGAGGGGCGGTAGGCCTTGCTCGACACGGTCCGCCTCCTCCTTGTCCCATATAGGCGCCGCCACTCTGTAACCGCCGGGACTGAGTGTGTGTTCCCCTATGTTCAGCTCCCGCATTTGTTTCCCCCACTCACTTGATTGGGAGTTTGCGGTGCTCGAGCAATTGATCTTGAAGTCGTTGTAGTCATCTTCGGTGATCGAAGGATTTTTCTCCTTGATCTTCTGATAACTCTCACCTTTCTCGATCATTCTCTTCACATTGCTTTTCCAAGTAGACAGGGCCTTGCTCATCTTCGTGAGGGCAGCATTGTTCACTTTATTCCCTTTGAGGCTTGTGTTTGCAAATTCAGCGGGGAACTTGTATCGTTCGTGCAGCTTCATGAAGAGGAGGTTGCGCAAATTCCCTCGGTCAGGATGCCTCAGGTTCTCGGTGTTGATCGAGACGGTGCTCCGGAGAATGCACCCGAGCTGAAGCGAGTACCCCTTGACTATTCGTTCGGGCGCCATTGGATTCCCGTTGGAGTCCACTTCAGTAACTTCCTCCTTGAGGGTGAGGAGCACGATCGGGTGCCGGTCCTTCCGTTGCCTCTTCGGTTGGCTGCCATCTGTTTGTGCGCCGCCATCATCAGTGGTGGCATCCTCGGCGGCACCATCAGTGGTGGCATCAGTGGGGTCATCCTCGGCGGTACCATCAGTGGTCTCAGGATCGGTGGGGAAGGCGGCGTCCTCATACAACTGAGGTTGGTCCTCCATCTCCTGGGACAACTCCCAGAATGCCTTGCCGCCCGAACCCCCGGCCTCATCGTTGTTGGCCATGTTTCTCTCTAAATAGGAACAAAGTTTGGTCAAAAAGTTGGTTATTGTTTAGGGTTTGTCGACACCGAGGCATCCTAAAAGCTAAGCTTTTATCATTGAGGGTTTTTCGACGCCGAGGCACCCTAAAAGCCTAAGCTTTCATCATTAGTCACAAGTACCCCGCCCCATGCATTAGTCACAAGTACCCCATATGTCCTATTTTTAGCAAAGTCATGCTAAAATTCACGGAAAATTTCAGCATGACCTTTGCTGAAAATAGGACATATGGAGTACCCGAATTTGCTGGAACGGAAGTTAATCGACATTCCAGCAAACTCAAGGGCCTCTCGGGTGGACAAGGCAAAAAAGGCCTCCATCACAACATGGAAAATACATTGGCATGTGAAGAGGTGAAACAATATATGCCGAGGCCTCTAGAGACATAGTAGCAGTTTCTAACATATTACACTGATAACTGAACTGTCACAAGTAAGAGACCTCATTAGGCTAAAAGCCAAAGCTAGCCCACAAGTACTTGTGAACTGAATCTTGCAAGTCCAAACCCATTGCTTGAATCCAGAGAAATAAAATTAGAATGCTCACAGGAAGAATAAACTCACACTAACACATAATTATTACCGATAGGCTAACACCACACATCTTCAAATAATTCCAATATAATGAGTTTGAGTAGAGAAAATGTCATTTCTATTACAACCAAATCCATTTACAGTACAAGTCTAAGAAAAGCTACAACACATCTTCTAACCATGAGAAGTAACCAACAAGCGGGGAGACAACTACACTAAAAGAAGACATGTCAGAAAACAGCTCAAAATCCCCACAGCCCAACGCAATCAATACCAACTGACCTCAAAGTCTGCTGACAGAAATAACGATAGATTGAAATAGTTGAGTACTGTTGAAAAATGACAGGTTAAACTGACCTCAAAGTCTGCTGACAAAATCAATACCAACTGATTGATCGCGGCCCGCCAGTTTATAATCAACGGGAACTATAAGATTTAAAAGAAAACCAATTAAATAGGTAGTCGGTAAGTCGATCGGCATAAGCAACGGTTCACACGTCACCTATAGAGGACAGTAAAAGTACACTAATAAAACTCAGGAAAGAAGAAGTAAAAGTACCCTCAAAACAAGTATTAACAAACTAGTACTGTGTAAATTTGGAAATAAGCAATAAAGCTAACTGGGGATCTGGAATTGCACGGCACATGATTGTGATCTAGTCGAAATTGATCAAAGCTAAATAGATTATTTCTCTGTTTATTATGACAAGCCTACCTATCTATGAGAGCTCAAGGTGGGTTTCTTTCAGACGACTACGAGACTACCATGTCGTTTTTGTTCTTTAGGTTGCTTTGCAACATTTAAGAGGGAGGAAATATTGGAACATGTTTGTAGCTACTTGTCTCTGCTGACATGTGGCTTTTGTTCTTATAGACAAGACGCCTGAGGATTATGATTACACTGTTGATGTCCTCATTTGATAATCTGTAAGCAGATAAAGAAGAGGAAAGAAGACTGACGATTATTCCTCTGAAAGCCCATGCCAAACCGGCTGTTATTTCTCAGGTTATTTAATTTTTCCGAACTCTGCAGTTAACCTGTTACCCCCTGGCATTTTATCACATTGCAAAGTGGTTGGTTTCTTTTCTCTAATCCTGAGTTGAACTGAATAAACAGATTGATGGACTAAGCAGCGTTCGGATGCACGTACCTAGATTGATGAATAAACAGATTGATGGACTCGAGATCAATAATTTCCTAGCCATCAGCAGGAGAGCAGGCCCGTGGTGGGAGAGGGGGGGAGGGGAGAAGGGTCAGCTTACCCGCCTGCTGCGATCCGAGGCGCGGGGAGAGGGCGGCCGCCGGGGGGGAGCGGCCGGCGGCGAGGGATCCGCGCGGCGAAGGGCGCGAGGCGGAGGGGGAAGAGGTGGCGTGGCGGAGACGAGGACGACGGGGCGACGTCGAGGCGGCGTCAGGGCGGCGTCGAGGCGGCGGGGCAGCGTCGGGGCGGCGTCGAGGCGGCGGCGTCGGGAGAGGAGAGGGGAAGGGGATCGAGGGCGAGGGCGAGGGAGAGGAGAGGGGAAGCGGATCGAGGGCCGGGGAGGAAGTATGGATGGTGGGGGCGGCACAATACTAATGGCGCACCACACCTCGGTGCGCCATAAGTAAATTGATACTAATGGCGCACCTCGCCCTGGTGCGCCATTAGTATTTTTTTTTATTTCTGCTCAAGCCAACAGGTTATCTTCCGCCTGACCTGATCCACATCAAGTTCCCTCTACTAGCTTGACTGGTCAGCAGCCAGTTCTCACACCAGGAGGTCCTGGGTTCGATTCCCAGGCTCCACAATTTTTTTTATGCATTTAAAATGTTGTTTGATACTTATTTGTGTTTAAATATGTTCAAACTTGTTTAAATCATAACAGTAATATTTTTTTATAAGACAGTAATATTTTTTTAAAAAATATCATCAAACAGTAATGCCGGTGGAGCGGGGGAGGGTGCGGGGGGTGCGGGGGGTCGGCGGCGGCGGTTGAGTAGGGGAGGGGTGTGCGGGGGGTCGGCGGCGGCGGTTGAGTAGGGGAGGGGTGTGCGGGGGGTCGGCGGCGGCGGTTGAGAAGGGGAGGGGTGTGCGGGGGGTCGGCGACGGCGGTTGAGTAGGGGAGGGGTGTGTGGGGGGTCGGCGGCGGCGGTTGAGTAGGGGAGGGGTGTGCGGGGGGTCAGCGGCGGCGGTTGAGTAGGGGAGGGGTGTGCGGGGGGTCGGCGGCGGCGGTTGAGTAGGGGAGGGGTGTGCGGGGGGTCGGCGGCGGCGGTTGAGTAGGGGAGGGGTGTGCGGGGGGTCAGCGGCGGCAGTTGAGTAGGGGAATCGAGGGTGCGGGGGGTCGGCGGCGGCGGCCGGTGGACCGGGGGGTGCTCGGCGGCGAGGGGGATCGGATCTGGCGAGGTGGGATAGCGATCGAGATGGAGGGGGATCGAGATCGAGTGTCCATGAAATTTTAAAATACATGATAGTTTAAAAAGTGCCCATGAAATACAATCGAGAAATGAAGGCTACGATTTAAATACAATCGATCTTAGCTAGCTATCTGTTCACATTCTTCTTGCCCTTCTTTTTTGCAAATGGAGTTCTTCTGTGGAACGGACGTCCTTTAGGTAGGGTGGTCCTGCTTCTTCTTGTGGTGTGTGCTGCTACTTCATCATCGTCGTCATGTTCGATCCTCGGGTCGCCGTACTTGTCGAAGTCTTGCTCATTGGACTCCATCCATTCCGATGATCTTCCTTTTGCCTCTCCTCACGACAACACGACTGGGCTTTGGCGGGTCGGTAATGAAGAAAGCATTGGTCCACTTGGGAAGCCAGTACCCATGGCTCATTTTTCGCGGTGACGTTTGCGCCCGCTGTCTTGGATTTGGCTTCGGGTATAACCATGATGGTGAAATATCGGTCTTCTTTTAGGACGCTCTTGGCCCATCTGACACGGAACATTGGCACCTTCTCTCCAGCGTAGCTCAGCTCCCAGATCTCCTCGATCCTTCCGTAGTATCTGTCCTTGTCCTTACCGGTGTAGGATTCCATCGTTACCCCAGAGTTCTGATAACCATCGCTCTTCATGTCCTTGTCCTCGGTGTAGAATGTGTAGCCGTTGATATCGTACGCCTCATAGGTCATCAGGTTGTGCTCGGAGCCCTGTGACAAGGCGAATATGAGTTGTTCTTCCGCGGAAGAATCCTCATGTAAAGGGTACGACAGAAGCTTCTGCTTGAACCAACGCGTGAAACATGAGTTGTGCTCTTTGAGTATATCTCCGTCCGTCCTCTGTTGGCCTCGGTCATTATACGTCTTCTCAATCAAGGTTTTGTGCTCTACCACCCAAGGATCGACCACGTCTATGTGTTGTAGCGCGACTAGGTTTGCTCTTTCAAAGTCGGCGAGTCGACCCTCGAAGTCGACATGCATTTCGCGGCGACCCTCACGGTGACCCCATCCAGCGAGTCTGCCGAGGTGCCTGTTGACGGGCAGACCAACGGGGTTCTCGATGCCTAGATAATTCATGCAGTAGGAGATGCACTCTTCGGCCAGAAAGCCCCTGGCTATACTTCCCTCTGGACGTGACATGTTGCGAATGTATCCTTTGATGACACCATTCATCCTTTCGAACGTCATCATGCTGTGCAGGAACGTCGGCCCGAGTTGGATGATATCCTCCACTATATGGACCAGCAGATGCACCATAACATCGAAGAATGCGGGCGGGAAGTACATCTCAAGCTCGCATAGTATCACCACGATCTCTTCCTGTAGCCTTCTGAGTTGCCTCACGCCAATCGACTTCCGAGAGATGACGTCGAAAAAGTTGCATAGGCCAAATAACGTTTCACGGACGTGCGCATCCATGATCCCACGGATTGCAACTGGAAGTATCTGCGTCATCAGCACGTGACAGTCGCGAGACTTCATCCCACTGAACTTCTGCTTCGCTGGGTCTAGGTATCTGCTTATCTTCCCTGCGTAACCGTAAGAAAGTTTTACTCCTAGGAGGCAGGTGAAAAACTGCTCGATCTCCTCCTGACTTAGAGTGAAGTACGCGGGAGGGTAGTCATTTCCGGTCTTCTTGGCCTTTTTGCCTTTGCGACGACTTTCTGTGTCCTGCTTCGCCTCATCATCATCATCATCATCATCATCATTAGCGTGAAGCTCCTGCCTGATGCCCATTGATTTCAAGTCTGCCCTTGCTTTCGGCCCATCTTTGGTCCTCTCTAGCAGACTCTCGCACACGTTCTTCGTGATATGCATGACATCAAGGCTGTGAGGCACACGGTGGATCTTCCAGTACGGCAAGTCCCAGAAAACAGACCTCGTTTTCCATACCTTCAGCAGCGGCTCTGGCGCCTTTCGCTTCTTTCCCGGCTCTGGCGCCTTTTGCTTCTTTCCCGGCAGTGGGCAGTCTTTCCAATTTTTCAACAACTTGTCTATTTCCTCGCCGCTCCTCGTACACGGGCATTTTCGGGGTTCGGTTTCACCATCGAACAGATCCTTGCGTTTCCTTCACGGGTCATCGTCGCGAAGCCACCTTCGATGTCCCATGAACACGGTTTTCGAAGACCCGGGATCTCTATCTAGCTGGCGATATGTTGTGTCATCCATGCACCTTACGCATCCAGAAAATCCGTGGACTACCTGCCCCGCGAGATATCCGTAACCGAGATAGTCGTGCACCGTCGTGAGCAGTGCGGCTCTCATAGAAAAATATTCTTTCTCTGCGGCGTCCCACGTATTGGCTGGCGTTTTCCACAGCGTGTCAAGCTCCTCTTTCAGCAGCCCCAGATACAGATTGATGTCGTTTCCTGGTTGTTTCGGCTCTTCAGTTAGCATACTCATGTGAATGTACTTCCTCTTCATGCACAACCAGGGGGGAAGGTTGTACATCCACACAAACACAGGCCAGGGGCTATGTGTGCTTCTCTGGCTGCCAAACGGATTGACTCCATCGGTGCTCGCGCCCAGCACGATGTTCCTTGGATCGTTCCCAAATTCTGGGTATTCGAAGTTCAACGCTTGCCACTGGCTCGCATCCTTAGGGTGACTCAGCATCTTGTGTTTTTTATCTATCTCCGGATCATTTGCATCATCTTCTCGCTTCTTCTCCTCCCTATCCTCGTGCCAACGCAGGAGCTTTGCTACCTTAGGGTCCGCGAAATACCGCTGCAGACGAGGAGTGATCGGAAAGTACCACACCACTTTTCGAGGAGCTTTCTTCCTCTTCTTGTATCGAGTGACGCCGCACACCGGACATATGGTAGACTCCGCGTGCTCGTCCCGATAAATGATGCAATTGTTCATGCACACATGGTATTTCACGTGCGGTAAATCCAGAGGACACACGATTTTCTTCGCCTCCTCCAAACTGGTCGGGCACTTGTTCCCCTTGGGAAGACGTTCGTGCCAGAATGACATGTTCTCGTCGAAGCATGCGTCGGTTATTTTGTGTTTTACCTTCATCTCCAGAGCCATGAGCGTTACTTTCAGGCGGGTATCCTCGGGCCTGCATCCTTCATACAATGGAGTAACCGCGTCTAACTCAAGTTGATCCATCTTGGCTTTCTCTCGGGCGGCAGCTCTTGTGTTATCCGTCTGCTTGAGAAGCAGCTCTTGAATATGAGGGTCCTGCACCCAGCCCATCGATGGTCCAGCGTCGTCTGCTCCGCCGGCATCATCATCTTCATGATCATGCCCGTCGTCTGCTCCGGCATCTTCCTCATCATTATGTCCTGCATCTTCTACATGATGACTGTGTACAGCATCACCGTCGTGATCATCTCCTGGGGATTCTTCGTCTTCTCGCCCGCCCGAGCCGCGGTGGTTGTCTTGCTGCCCTTCCTCATTTCTTGCCCGGCCCCCATGGACGACTTCGTAGTCATCTTCATCACCTTGCCACCGATAGCCATCCATGAAACCACGCAAGAGCAGGTGGTCACGCACCTGCCCGGAATCCGGGTCCGCAATAAGGCTCTTCAGCTTGCATTTTCGACACGGACATCTTATCTCCGTCTCGTTCTTTTGAAGCATCTCGGCCTTCGCGGACCTCAAAAACCTATTCACGATTCCTTCGGTCATCGTGCGGACCATGGTCGCCTGCGGGGTAGAGCAAAACGATATTTTAGAACCAAGAAAAAATTTGGCATGACTTTCCCTAAAAATAGGACCAAAAAAATGCTTAATGCCAGAATTCTCGCCGAAACGGAAATGAATCAACATTCCGGCAAAATATTGGCAACTATCGCATTTCAAATACCGGTACACCTCCAAACACAAACACATATGCAACACCACGAACATACATAGATCTAGCTAGGCCATAAAAAGTGCATGTGCACATTATTGTAGGGAGAACAACATAAATATAGCTTCCCCCCTTACTTACCTATCAAAACAAGGTAATTTAACCACTTAATTTGAATGAATATATGGTGGAAATGAGGTGAAAAAGAGGAGGCACCCGAGACAAGGAGGAGGCGGTGGAGAGAATGAAGTGGGGAGAAAGTGAGCGTGGGGAGGAGAGGTTGCCCAAAATATCTTGTTGCTGCCCACTTACTAATGGCGCACCAACCATAAATGCGCCATTAGTAATCCAGGTTACTAATGGCGCACCCTCTGGTGGTGCGCCATTAGTAGTTTTGCAAAAAAAGAATAAAAAATATAATAATAATAAAAAATTAGTGGCGCACTTTCTGACATGTGCGCCATTACTAGTTTGCGCCATTAGTATGTTTGGACAGGCGCACTAGTTAAAAAATAAATTTGATACTAATGGCGCACCTTTGGCCAGGTGCGCCATTAGTAGTTTCAACACTAATGGCGTATCAGAAGGTGGTGCGCCATTAGTGTCAATCCCATCTATAGCCCTTTTTCTAGTAATGGGACACTCGCCATTGGACCGGTCACTCTGACCATAAGACCTTTGGTATGGAAGATAGTTGGCCTTCCAGCAGGACCAACAAAGGTGCCATTTTCTGACGTCGACCAAAGTGTCGAGGAACGTTTTCACGCCATGACGCTTGCTAATCTTAAAATGGGACTGAGAAACATCCAAGATAAGAAAGAATTCCAGCAATCATTTCTTCTATTTGTTGTCAGTAGCCTGCTATGCCCCACCACGCAGGCATCAATCAACAGGAGATTCTATGCATCCGCATCCAGCATTGACAATGTTAAGAACATGGATTGGTGTGAGTGCATATATGGTAATCTCATGGAAGGCATCCGAGATTACCAAGAACTGCCTCCAGAGAGTAGGGACGATAAGATCTATGTCAAGGGCTGTGTCTACATACTTGCGGTACGTGTTTTCTAGTTAAGCTTTTAATTGATTCTTGAGATTCACTATCAGCTAGGAGTTTGATTAGATACGCTGATGCCGCTGCTCTCCTTTTAGGTCATCTTTCTGGACTTCTTGGATGGTGTGCAAAGCAAACCAGCTGGTGGATTTCCCAGGATGGCAAAGATCGGTGAGGAGCACTTCAAACCTTACAAGAAATTTGTCGACTGGAGCCAGCTTCAGTTCCTTCCTCTCGACGGCACGGTGTATGCCTCAGCTTCCCACGAAGAAACCGATGCAGATGCGGCTGCTGCTTCTGCTCTGATGATGTTAGCCAACGTTGTTGACTCTACCAGCAGCCAAGGTTGGTAACATAATCATATCCCATAGTTTAAACTAGCCGTGCAGGGTTGCTGGGATGGCTGTGACAAATTCATCTAGTACTTATTAGACATCCATTACTCGTTGTGGAAGATATGGTTGTCCTACTGTGCACAACTCATGGGACTTGATCATTTGAATCCATCCATCCTCTTCTCCAGGATTACGCAAAATGCTTTTATCATAACTGAAACTGCATGCACTTAATTCACATCTCTACCACTGCCTCCTCTAGCCTTTGGAAACTATCAGTGTATAAGACTTGTTTTGGTGCAGATGACAAGCAGGCGGAAGGCATCCTCGAGGCCGACGACTCGGCCGGTGATGACGATGCTCCATGATCGATGACCACCAGACGACCTCGCTTGGTGGCGGTGCCGCGAACCTCTTGGCGCCTTCAGTTTGTACCGCCACGGCCGGCCTTCGCACTGGCCTCCCCTATTACTAGTTGTACACCTGCAGACCGTCTCTGCTTGCACTATTGACGCCACTTTTTACGTTTTCGTGCCAATGTTGTAACGAACTGCACCTTAAGAGCCATTTGGTGTAATGCTGTTGGGACCGACTACTAGTCAGTCGACTGAATTTGTGATTTGGCTCAGTCATTTTCTTTCTACATGCAGCGTCTGGTGTCGTGTGGTGTGCCATGTTCGTGCGCGCGTGAGCTAGCTTCGCTCCGGCTGGCCGTGGCGCGTGAGCTAGCTAGCTCCGGCTTCGTCCATGCCGCGTCTGTGCGTGAGCTAGCTAGCTTGGGTCGCGCGTGAGCTTGCTAGCTACGGTTGTGTCTGTGCGTGAGCTTGCTAGCTACGGTTGTGTCTGTGCGTGAGCTAGATATAGCTTTGTCGGGCCGTGGTTAGTGGCATGATATTGCATTGCACAATTTTTTTTTTGTAAAAACACATAAAACAAACAATGACAAAAAATTGCACATAATTGGCATACAAATTGCATTGTTTCATAATATGTAAAAGTAAGCATATTGTAGCGCAATTTTTGCACATCGGTATGAATCGGACACACATTGCATAAAAATTGAGTGAGTATATATTCATGTTACGGGGGCTATTATTTGATAGGCGCTTATTTCTAGGGCGTTCAGTCAAAATTTCTCGACCACTCTCCACCACCCGATCTACATCCAAAGACACTGTCTTCTTCTTCTTTTTTAGCATTTCTTCTTCCCCTTATACTAATACTAAGAAAATAAAACAAAATAAAAAAGATTTTCTAGTGAAGAATGAACTAGTGGCATGGTATTACCCTTTAAGGAAAAATAAAATAAAATATGACAAAATTTGCATAAAATTGCACTATTTTATAATATTCAAGAATAAGCATATAATAGTAGATTTTTCGCCACAAGAAGTTCCATAAGAAGGAATAAGTTAATGGTATTGCTAGTATGCTTAACAAAGAAAGAAAATGAAATAAAAACAATCAAAATAATAAAGTTCTGTAAGAAAGAAAGAATTAGTGGCATTGGTACTACCCTTTAAGAAGAAAGAAAATGAAATAAAAACTAAAACAGATATAAAAAATCGTGAATACGCAAAAGACTTGCATATCATTGTATTGATAGGGGGAAAGAAAGTGATTGTTACATGAGTGATCTCGTAAGCACATGCGCAAAAGAGATGGTGTGAACGAGAAAGACAAGAGCACGACTATGGGGGCGTGAGACCCGGGAAGAACACACTACGTCTCGTCAATCAGTTGGCCAAGCCCATTGGCCCCAGCGCACACCCAAGCGCGGGCGTCTTCCTTGATGCAGTCAGAGACTCTGACGATAGAGGGGCTAGCGGCATTGAACACGCAGTCATTGCGGTGCTTCCAGAGTCTCCAGGTAGTGAGGATGATGATGGTGGCAAGCCCTCAACGAAAGGCGGTCGAAGAGTCATGTATGGAGGCGGAGAACCACTCACGAAACTCGTAGTCCGGGCTAGGAAGAGTGGCAGTGGCATGGTACCAAGATAGGATCTCGTGCCATACCTGCCGCGAGAATGAGCAACCAGCAAGAAGATGTTGCATGGTCTCTGGCTCCTGGTCGCATAGAAAGAACCAATTATTGGCATTGGTATTACTCTTTGAGAATAAAGAAATGATAAAATAATCAACCAATGAAAACATTTGCACGCAATATTAACAAAAAATGTGCTTTTCTATAATGTGCAAAACTAACCTTACAATAGCTGAATTTTCAGAAAAATATATTTCACAAGAAGAAATGAATTAGTGGCATTGATATTAGTCTTAAACAAGAAATAAAATAAAAATAATAACTGAAACAAAATCCATATAATGAAGTTCTCTAAGAAAAAAATGAATTATTGGCATTGGTATTACCCTTTAAGAAGAAAGAAAATAAAAAACAAAACAAAACAAAATCTAAATGATGAATTTTTCTAAGGAAGAGTGAATTGGTGGCATTGGTATTGCCCTTTGAGAAAAAACAAAAGTAAAAAACTAAAAACAATGACAAAATTTGGAGATAGTATACACAAAATTGTGTTTAAAAATATATGCATATATTACTAGAATTTTCACAAAAATAAAGTTTTCTTAGAAGGAACGAATTAGTGGCTTGGGTATTGCCCTTAAAGAAGTAAACCAAATAATAATTAAATCAAAACAGAATAATAAAGTTGTATAAGAAACAATGAATTAGTACCATAGGTACTACTCTTTAAGAATAAAGATGGTGAAAAAGTTAAAGAAACTTGCACACAACTTTGCACTAAAATTACACTTCTGTAGTATGCAAACGCCAATCATAAATTGTGTAACTTTTGCTCGTATTGCATAGTATTTATTTATTTACATTTATACTCATCCAACATCTAAAAAGTATCTAAAAAACCCTACTAATAATGAAAAACAAAAGAAGAAACACATAAAAACAGAAGAAAAGAAAAGGGAAAGAGGGATCGGCTGGGAGGTACAAGTAATGGGCTTCAGCCCAATAGCAATTCGACTGGCCCAAATATGTGGTCAGTCAAAACAAATAGCCCAAACAAACTCATAGAACAGCCCAGAAGAAAAAAATAACATAGCACGAATCTCAGAGGAAGAATCAGCGGCCAGGAAATTGACTGACCCAAACTGAAAATTCAGGCGACTTGCATATAGCCAAAGTCAATGTCATTATCTTGTGAATCAGACTATCTTTAGAGTCCTTTTCCGATGCCTTGGTAAATATGGGCCATCCGTTGGACTAGATTGGACGGTCCAGATCGGATGCAATACGCTGACGTCACGTGTATTATACTGTGGCCCGACGAGCATTTTTGGTAGAAAGAACTCAAACAAATCAATAGTTCCGTCTGAAAGTATTGTAGGGGTATTTTTGAGAGAGAATTTTATCCATTTCATTCCCCTCATTGCAATGCCCCCCTACACTATGACCATTCGCGGCGCTAGGGTTTGACCTCTAGCCGGCGGTAGGGTTTCATCCCTCTCCGACAGGTTGGAGTAGCACATCTGCTGCACACCATCACCCGGTCCGCCCCCTTCCTCCCATTCCAATCCACTTCCCCTCTCACACCTCCTCTTTATCGAAGAACATGAGCAGAGGCCGTTCTTCCTCCCCACGGCCGCCGCCGGCGATGATCAATTCATCGCCATCCACCTTCCGAGTCCTCTATGTGTGTGCCTCTAACCACGAGGTGAGCGGCTACATATTCCCCCCTTCCCCGTGGTTGTTTGCGTCCCCTAGCTCACCTCTTCGCTATGGCCGCGGCATGCTCTGGCCATGCATGTCCTCCGGCGGCAAAGTGGTCGCGTATCAGGGTGCCGTTCTCACTACTAGCGTGGTATTGTGGGACTAGGATGAAGCCGGCCGGCCTAGATGGTGAGCCCCATTTTTGCGAGCTCATCCACCTCACGGCCAAGATGTAGGTATGTTCGATTGTTGATAATGTAAAATTATTCTGGAGTTCTGATACAATTAAAAAACTAACTGAATCTTTATTCCTTCAATTTGGCTGATAGGTGAGACTTGGTTGGTTTCTTTAGGGAGAGATGATAATCTATTAATTTCATATTGTAGTATAAACAATTGATAGCTTGTGTTGGTCAGTATTTATGGTGCTCGCTCTTCATATGCAATTGTTGGACTGGGGTAATCTATGAGACATTATGTATGAGTGGTCGACTGATTTGGGCATGTGGTTTATATAATTTTAAGATTCATAGGGGATATATACAACATTTGAGGATAAGTGTAAATTCTTATCATGATGATTTAGCTTTGTTAAAGAGAGAGGAATGAGCATTGTATTGTAAGACCGTTGCTTTTGATTATTGGAATATTAGTTATGTGGAACTTTTGTTAGTTGGATACTCGCTTCTTCAAAAAGTTGATACCCTTCTCAAGTAGTGCCAGTGTAAGATAGAATACATGAACGTATATTACATTTTTTCGAAAAAGAATAAGTTGCATGTTTATTCTTCTTATGTTTACACTATGAACAAAGCAATGGACAAAAAATAGTAATTTTTCCACTGTCTTGCAGGCTTATGAAACCACATGCTATGTGATTCCCTGCAACGCTCCAGTGCTGCTGGTGGGTAAGATGGAGGCGGGATGGATGTACCATGGTTAGCCCGTTGTGCTCCCGATGGTGGCCACCCCGTTCTGCACCCTATGGTGGCTACAACGAACACTACTACATCGACGCGTAACTATCAGTGTTTGAGAGGAGTACACGTTGTAGGCTAAGATGCTACTAACGGCGTCCAGCTATGAATGCTACTGAGCTACTGCTTAGCAGCGTTTGCCCGGACGCTACTGGTTGTTGACTACCAGCGGTGCGATAGTAGCGGCGCTCCACTCAAACGCTGACACATGGCTCATTCTGATACCACCAATGAGGAGGTTATGTACTAGTGCATGGGTCAAATGTCGTTTGATGCCGGTCAAAGGGCTAGATTTGTCGGTCAAACGGGTCAGGGTTAGGCCACCGGGATCTTCGGAGGGTAGGAATCCCACCAAAACTTGCATTGTGTCCTAGCACATGTACATAGTTGTGGTGGTATATTTAAATATTCAGTACCCGGCTCCCGAGTGTGAACGACTTCACGAACGGCAATAACACCGAAGGAACGTTCGACGGTAAGAGGGGGAAACTGCCATCACAGGTAACCCAGACGGAATCTTGTGATAACTTGGGTAACCCACGGTCTACGTATTTGAATCTGATCTTTATATGGGTAAACTAGGGGGTTTGAAGAGTAAAAAGGCCATCAAGTATTGAAGTGGCAAAGTTTGGGTAAAAGAGAAAGATAGGAAAATTGACGGCAGTGAATATAAGGGCCATGAAATCTAGTCCGGAGAAAATGAATGAGAAATAGGAAACATAAATAATATTAAAAATAAATATAAATGCAATGGTCTGAAATCCTTTTTGTATTAAAAGTAGATTTGCAAAAATTATGTAAAACTTAAGACATGTGTAGAGTCACGGCACACAGCTTGTAACGTGTGTAAGCCGAGTGTTTTTTTTTTCTTTTTGCAGGGTGAAAAAAAAACTCAGTGTAAGTCGAGTGTTATGCGAGGACACATGGCTTCTAACTTGTATAAGCTGAGTGGTATGTCAGGGCACACGGCTTATAGACAGCTCCATGACAGCGTCGTCATGCACTGCCGTTGTTGACACGTGGCATATACCCTTACCGAGAACTCGTTGTAAACCGAAAGCCTTTTTGTTTATATACCAAGCGTCCTTTTTTGAAACCGAGTGCATTTTGTAAGCACTCGGCTTATAAGGTACTGTAACTTTGTAAGCCAAGGCCTCCATGTCTGTCGTGTGTTTCTTGTCACGGTACTCGGCTAGGGATGTAAGTCGAGTATCTGAACTATTGCACTCGGTTCACACATGGGTACACGGAAACACGTGATTTTCCTGTAGTGAATACTTGCAGATGATTGACATAATTACATGCACATAGTATACCCTTGGTGCTTGTCTGCGTGAAACATAGTACTACGATGGTTTTGCGTAATCACCTTGACATGCGGTAAAAATAAGACAAACAAAAAGTTCTCTAGTACTACTTCCTCTATAAACTAATATAAGAGTGTAGCAGTGATCTAAACGACTAGTTTACGGAGGGAGTGTGTATGGGCGTTTGCTCGCAAGCCCTAGAGAGACGCGTCCTTTTAAATTTCGAAAATGTTAATGCCCACACGTGTGGGCGTTCATCACCCCGACCACACGCAAGCATCTCCGTTGGCAACTGTGCGCACGAATCTTGGAACAAACCGGCCGGTTTTCGGCGCCACGTAGGACGAGTCGCGTGTGCGGTGTGCGAGTCAGTTCGCCCGCACGTTGGTTGCCATCCCGTGGTCAGCGGTTGCCACTCAGAGGCGTGCGGTGGAACTGCCATGCGCCCGCAGGCCACGCTCCGACCGCGGTTGACGTCAAACACGTCGCACACCCCTCCACCCTCTCCCTCGCGGTTCCATTTACTCACCCGCGGCGCAGTTACTGGCACAACCCACTCGCACTTCAAACCACTGGAGGAGAAGGCGAGGGGAGAAGGCGACGGCGGAGACGGAATAATCGACGGTGTTCGCGGCCGTCGGTGGTGCTCGCCGGAACGAAGCGGCTTCGCCGGAACGCGTGCGGGTTGAAGGTAATGCTCGGTACATCTCTCGCAACCCCTTCCTGCATTTTTCCCCCTTCCCTCCCTGTTCGATTCCTAGATCGATTCATAGAGATTCTGGCGATTCGGCGGTGCGTCAGCGTTCCCGACGGCGCCGAAGTTGTCTGGTAGCCGTTTTTGGTGGCACTGGGCAGTTTCGTCGCCGCGGCGGCGGCGGCATCGTCGGTGTGGTTATGCCTGTTCGGAGGCACGCACTAGTCTTGTGTATGGATTTGGGAGGTGTCACCCGGTTTGTTTGATGCGCATTGGTTCGAATTTGTGTTTGCAGTCAGTTCGTGCGAGAATTTTGAGGGTGAATTCACTAGTCTTGTGTATGGATTTGGGAGGTGTCACCCGGTTTGTTTGATGCGCATTGGTTCGAATTTGTGTTTGCAGTCAGTTCGTGCGAGAATTTTGAGGGTGAATTTGAAGTCAAAGTAGTTTCCATTGAAACCTAGATCTAGTTAGTTTGGTTTTGAAACTGTAGTATGAGGCGAACTTGGTAGACTGATTAACTATCATGATTGTGTGGCAACTAAACTCCCTGACAAATGTGATAGTTGCCACAAACGTGTTTTCCTTTGCGGCAGCAAATTACTGAAAATGACTGTCATAGTTGCCACATTTAAGCTTTCACATGGGGCAACTAATTTTATTGAATGACTATGATAGTTGCCACACACACGCTCTTCCATGTGGCAACTGAATTTGCTGAATTACTATGATAGTAACCACAAACATGCTTTTTCATTGTGACATCTAATTTTTTCTGAATTATTTGTGATAGTTACCACACTTTGATAGTTGCCACAATTGGTAGTCAATGCAGTTTCAACATCCAGCTGCACTGGACGGCAACTAATGTGCACATCAAGTGTGCCTGTTTGCCACTTGGATTGTATAATCATGTGGCAAATAGAATGTGAACACACTGTCTGTTGCCATACTGCAGATATGACAGTGTGGCAAATTGGCTGCATAATATGACAACCATATTTGCGTACCAATTGTGCCAGATGCCATGCATATGTTTTTGCATGTGGCAAGTTTTTTGGCTGACCACATCATGTCTGTTGCCATGTTACAGTCAGTACAATGTGGCAACTTCATTGTACTGCGGACGCATATTTTTTCATTTGCCACAATGACTTTGTGATATCTGAACACACTGTGCCAGTTTTCAGGTTATTGATTCAGATGTGGTTTCATTGCTTTTTTGTACTATCTTGGGCTAACATGGCAACTTCAACATTTTGTTTTCAAGTTCATTTACCATATGTACACTTTTTTTTACTTGATAGTGCAACCAACGTGCTTACTTGCCACGTTTATGTTCTCGACAATCATAGGAGGGCCGCGTGTGTGTTCATGCTATATTTTTGCATTCACTAGTTGACATTTTCTGTTAGGTGGCAACTGCTTACCTCTTGCATTTACATTTCCACCTTGACAATTTGGTATGTTCCTATATCAGCAGAATGGCTCGTGGCGATCATCAAAATGATGACGATGATTTCATGGATCCACCACAGCGTAATCGGGCAACTGGACGGAGAAAAGAGGGTGATGAGGTAATTGTCCACACACCCGCCCTCCTCCTCCTGATTTATGTTACTGGTTGGCACCTCGATCTTTTGAAGTCGTCTGTCATGAACTAAATTTTCATGACATTGCAAAACATGGCAACAACTGATCACTTCGTGTCTGTTTTTTGCAGAAGAAGAAACGTATTCGCAACAGAGCCTCCCAAGAACGTCTGACTGTGTTGATTGACAAATTCACCGGCGATCAAAAGGGAGCTGCTGCTGAGATGGGTATGCAGGCTCTGATGGATGTCCGGTGCACGAACCTTGTCAACCCTGTATGCGACTAGCTTGGTGAGATCTACGAGCCCGCCTCCAGGGAATTCGTGATTCCGGGACGTGGAAGACTTCCGTTGAACGAGGAATCCGTGTTCTACACTTTGGGTGTGCCTTGTGGACATATCAAAGTCCCGTACGAGGTCAATAATGAGATCGAGGAAGCGCTGTTCGCTCGTTTGTTTCCTGGATTGGAGTCCATGCCGAACACGTCTGCACTGGCAGATTCGCTGCAGGCCATGACGACGCACGGAGATGTTTTCAAGATGAAGCCACTCATGTACCTCATCTCAGCTGTTTTCGCGCTGACCACTTCTCTTTGCCCAAGCAACAAATGCTTCCCCATCCTGGTGAATGATCCATCTTTACTACTTTATTTTCCTTCAATCTTTTTGGCTCCGATGTCATGTGTAAAGCTAATGACTGCCAGTGTTTTCGATATTTTTTCCCGTTTGATTTCTGATGCGGCAAACTTTTTTGCCCTGAAATTTTGTGTGGTGCAGGCGAATCTGAAAAATGTGAAGAACGTGAACTGGTGTAAGTTTATTGCCGACTTCCTCCACGATGCATTCGCAAACAAGATGTACCAAAAGGGTTGTCGACTGCATTTAATGGTATTTTTTACCAGATCCCTCTATGAACTCTGTTTTATAACACACCTTTATTTTATGCATGGCAACCTGATCATAACAAGATGGCAACTGCCATAATGACAATGTGGCAACTGCCATAATGATAATATGGCAACTGTCATAATGACAATATGGCAACTGCCATCATATTAGCACGGCAACTGCTATCACAGTATGATGGCAACTGCCAGCACACTATGATGGCAACTAGCACATACATAATGCAACTTCTTTGTTTTTATTCCATTCTTTTTCATGCACATCAACTTGATTATCATTGGATCATACATTATCCTGCTCTTTTTTCAACTACAAAGTACCCATGATGGCAACTGATATTTCTTTTTTGTAAAATTATTTTAAATCAGCTCATGTATGTCGACTGTCTTGATCTGTCCACCGTGGATTTCACTAGGGTAGGAGGCCCGCCGCCTACGCACAAGTTTGCTGTTTCTGCGTGGACTATCAACGCTGTCAAGGATGTGCTTGCGCAGACAGGGCAACTGATACCACATATGGAAAACTGCAGGTAAGTTTTTGTTTCTCTCTCCACACGGCATGCTTACAAATTTGACATGAGGCAACCGTCCGTGGTTTATAAGGCATGCTTACAATTTTTTTTTGTTTTTTCTAGCTGATGGCCAAGCATGCTATAGACTACAGCGTGTTTGGGGGGCCTCAAAACTTTGAAAAGTGGATGGACGTGCACTCAGCTCCGTCTTGCCCTACCGAGGTTCAAAATATCTACATCTATGGTTTGCCATGGATTACTTGTTGATGTCGCGCAAGCGACTGCAATACAGGTGGTTGTTGATGCTTCTTGTTTTCATGCACAGGCGAGGGCACCTGTTGAGCATCTAATTGGGCAGTTTGCATCCAGAATGACCGGCTTGCTCGGGAAGTTGATTGAGGGGTGGACGTCCTTCAGTGCCTCTGAGAGCGACGCGGTTGCGAGGCAGTTCACTTCATTTGTCCCAGAACATACACATCGGCCAACTGGTTGCCGTGGCCGGTATGACTACAACGGTTCCCAAGAGCCCGGTGACACACAAAATGATGTAGATGAAGACGCTGGCCTCAGCAAGGATGACGACGATGACATGGATAATGTGCATCAGGACACCGATGACGATGAACATGCTGAAGTTCGCACAGGCGGCAACAAGGGCAAGGATGCAACAGATGTCCCCCTACTGGAGAAAGTGAAAGAACATACGGCGGCGAGAGGCGAGGGGGTGTTGCCATCAAGGAGGGGGCAGGCCCCAGAGGATGTTGGGCAGGGTTCTCCTGGCAAGAGGTCTAGGACCGATCCCGTAGCTGCCAGGAGGAGGTTTGACTTTTAATTTTAGTTTTTTTTCTGTGTCTATTTTTCTTGGAACAGTCTCATCCATTTCTTGCACTTGTTTTTTCTCAAGCGCGGCAATGAGTTTGTTGTCTGACAATTGCCACATTTTTCCCTCCATCTGTTACGTGCAGTGAGCCGACCGCTGGTGGACGAGCAGTTACGAAGAAACATGCGCCGACGCCAACCCGTGTTTCTGCCCGCTTGAACAAAGGTGCCCCCATTGCCGGTGACACCCCTTCCACCAGGTCTTCTCCTCGTACAACGACGATCAACACCGGGGATCCTGTCATGTTGCCAGACCTGAGGAAGCCAGTCAAGAAGTAGGTTTTCTCCATGTGCTTTCATTTACATAGTGGTATTTTTTCTTGAATTTCCAATGCTACTGTTTAGCTTGTCACATGTTCTTCTGTTATCGTCCCCCATGCGGCAACTGTTGTTTTTCCAAATGATTTCTTCCTTCATTTTTTTAGTTTACGGCAACTCCTATTGGTCTTTACATGGCAACTGGCATCTAGGCCAACTGGCAACTACCACTCTACCTAACGGCAACTGCCATCTTTACCGTTGGCTTTGTGAGCTCATCCCACACCTAGGTTTCAAATTGCATTCCTGACAGAACATACATTTCTATCATTCTTCAAGTTGGCTAACATGGCAACTGCTACTGGATGGCAACTGCTAACTATGACACATGGCAACTCATGTTCCCATTACATGGCAACTACCAGCTTTTCCACTTGTTTTTCATTCTTTTAAGATTTCTACCATTGCAAACATATTTTTGTTCATTTTTTCATACCATTCTTATGTGATTTTTTTTCTTTGCAGGGTGAAGAAGACTACTATGCACGGAGCCAAGCATATCAGTAAGGACCCGCTCGAACGCCTACATTCAAAGTTGTCAACGGGGGGCAACTCAGATGTACATGAGGCACCCGGCGACAATACTGCTGCTGCACCGTTGACCGCTCCCACCAACTCTGATGCAAGTGGCTGACCATCTCCGCCGGCTGCAGATGTCCAGGCTAGAACAACAGGCATCCGTACATCGGGGAGTGACGAGTCAGTATCTGCCAGGACAGCTGAAATATTGCCAACTCTTCTGGCAATGAAGGATGTTGTTGTGAGCCATGCCACCCCATCAGCAAGCGTTGAAGTGGACGCTCCCGAGACGAACCTAGGCAAGTAAGATTCCCGCTCTTCTGACACTGATTCCAAGCGCGTGCGTGGTGGCACACCTGTGTCCACGACAGAAGCAGCTGAGGCGGTAGTTCACAAGGATATGCCATCTACAGGTGAGAGTCCTAGCACAACAGCTCCAGCCCCTGTCGGTGCAGATACTGCTAAGGCGACCGTGCCGCGTGCTGGTCTTCCACCTAGGCGTCGTAGCCCCCGCAAGTAACCAACAGTCATACCCAACGCACCGGCTGTAGCTAGGAGCAGGAGAGACGAGTCTGGTTATGTTCCTGCGTCCACACTGTTCCCGCCACCTGCCAAAAGCAATGTGATGGAGAAACCGCAAGACCGGAGCACAACTGATGCAGGTGTCAAGCCGGGCACGAGTGACGCAGGTGAACGGCCGGAGCAGACTGCGCCTTTACCCGCAATGGAAATCTCCAGCATAAATCTGCGCACTTCCAGGCTCCTAGTCAATGTCGGTGTCCCCTACAACCCAAATAAGAAGATTGTCATGAAAGCTGCTGCTGATACCGCTGACAACATGCCCCGCCCTGCAAATAAGCCCGATCATTCTGTAGCGGCCGATTCAGATATGTTTGTCAATCTTTCACCCTTGGATTCTGCCCCGCAAATCATTCGTGGTCCGGCCAGTAGGAATGAGAGGCACCCTATGGCATTTACCCCACCGAGCTTCAGCCTTGGCATCAATCAAGATCAACGGGTGGTGCAAGATCCTTTGCCAGTTGTCTTTGCTTTCCCAGGAGGCATGCCCGCAATGATGGCGCAGCCAATGGTCGAGGGCAGGAAGGCTGTCAAGTTCGCGGAGCCGATTGTGCAAGGTACACTTGTCATGTCCTTATGATTTTCTTGTATACATCTTTGTAGTTTGACTTTTGTTCCAATCATATTTTTTGGGTGTTCTCACTTGTGATGGAAACTGACATGTGATGACATGGCAAGTGGATTTGATGCACCATGTCACCTACATTTTTTCGGTGCCATGCTGCATTTGACATTTGGGTAACCACGTGGCAACTGAAGTTGGTTCAACATGGCAACTGTATTTGTTGTCACATGGCAAATACAGTGTATTACACATGGCAACTGGATTTGCCACACCATGTCACCTGCATTTTTTTGTTACCATTCTGCATTTTTTCTATACGGCAATCACATGGCAAGTGGAGCTGACACAACATGGCAACTGCATTTGCTGTGACATGGCAACTATAATCCATCTAGATGGTAACTACAGCGCAACTGCATGGCAACTGTAGTTGCCATGACATGGCCACTGTAGTTGGACCACACATGGCAACTTCCCCACTATTTCTACCTACATCTCCTCACAATCCATCTGTTTTCTGATTTACCAGGTATCCTAACACACTTTTTATTTTTTAAATCATTGCAGTCACCCCTGAGGAGATTTCACCATCACTTGAAGAAACTTACCGCAAGATCGAGGAGGCAGCATTGCAGAGGAGGACCTCACGAGGGCAAGGGCAATCAAGTTCCAACGTGCCTGCAGATACGGCATCTGAGGATACCATCAGGAGTGCCACCCCTGGTCCTGTGAGGCAACAGAGGGTAGTTCACCCACCTCCCGTGGAAGACTACGAGCCCGAAATCAAGGCCACTAAGGAACAGACCCAGCTGTACGATATCATCAAGCGGTTTGGAAAAGCTAGGGCCAGCAGCAAGCACATGAAAGAGCTGAAAGCGTAAATGACCATACCCCGTAATCTCTCATTTTGCTTTGCTCCTTTTTTACCATTCATCTTCTTCGTACTTTCTATACATGATCCGCTTACATTTTAGTTCTTTCATATATTTTTTACTTAGTAGGCATGATTCTTCCATGTTATGTCGTTTTCATACAGCTCATGTTTGGACAGAACCAAAGTCATTCAATGCGGAGCGACGTACGTCGACCTGGGTGATCTTGCCAAGTCCGTGAGGCCAAATGGTAAAATGTCGACGAATGTAGTTGCATGCGGGATCGACTACATCAACAATCACATCGATGTATGTGCCGACAAGATCATCATGCATTACAGTGTGACCTGCAAAATATGGGATGGTGACTTCCACCACAAAATCCTGAGAAAGAATTTTGCTCAACATGGTGAATTCAAGCTCACACTGAAGAAATATGTGAGTACTCCTTCCCTGTCTGCACTGTTTTTTCACATGGTGTGGTTTTTTGCCATCTTCTGCACTTGTGATTATGTGGCAGATGTTTTCATGTGGCAACAGCTGCCGTGCACATTGACATCTTTGATTTTTGCATCCCGTGCGAACTATGTGGCAACTTGATAGTAAAATACACGGCACATTTTGTTCATACATGAACGGCAACTTTCTTTCAACTGCCCCCACCCATAACCAAACATTCTACGTGATTCTATTTTTTTTGTTCCTCTGCTGTTCTTTTTGTGTAGTCTGCTTCTCATTTATTCACTTTCAAATGCAGGTCATGTTCCCCATGTTCCAGGATCTTGCACCACATGACACACACGACAAGTGTGGTCACCACTATGCGATCTGTCTTGACCTGAAGAACCAACGTTTTGAGGTGCTTGATTCAATCCGTTCGGAAGCTGATTCAGACCTTACTATGCATGCCAAATTCTTCATCAACAACCTCAAAGAGACATGGAACCGTCACTATGAACATTCAAAGGTCCAGATCAGATATTTCCCGATTGAGTATGTGGCGACTGTGAAGCAAGGGAACACGTAATTTCTTAACCCCCTCCTTCATGTGCCGTTTACATCAATGCAACCCCTCTTTTTGTTGTCACATCTAAATTGAAGTCTATCTTTGCTACGTCTGTCCTTTTTGCGTATTCATCTGAATCTTTTTCTCGCGTAGGACGGACTGTGGCTTTCACGCGCTAGAATACTTTGCAAAGTGGGAAGGCAGAGTTGTCCCCGCTATCACAGCTGCAACGGTCGGTGAGCTCTGGAAAATCCACACATGGAACTGGTTGACGAATGAAGATTTCAACAAGCGGTCCGGAGCACGCGAGTTCGTGGAGGAAGCTGTCAAGAAAATCAACAAGAAGTACAAGTGATCACGTGGTGTTACACACTGGACGCATACCTTACATTCTGTTGCTGAGGAATGTAAGGTACTATCTCTTTATTATCGTCGAAAACTATGTTTGTGTGCTATGTTACGACTGAAACCCCGCATAGCCTACTATGTAGTGGTGGTGTGTCAGCGACATTTGAGTAGTTTCTGTAACATATGTGTGGACGTGAACCTATTTTAGGCGTTAATGCACGTATTTTTTTATGTTTTATCATTATTACAATGGTTTCATCGTTTATGACACCAGTTTGCTGTTTCGAATGCGTCTATGATGTTTTAAAACAGATGGCAAATGTAGTTCAACATACATGGGTAGTGAAAGTCATCGTCGTTTTCCATTTTGTCTGTTTTGCTTCTTCTTTTTCATCGCTAAGTGCACCGGCTAGCATGGGGTAGGTTGATCATGTAGCCACAACCTTGGCTGCGGTTTATGCACGTTACGCCTTTTCCAACTTGTTTCCCATACATTGCCCACAACACACTATGTTTCTCTAAACCGCGTCGTATTTGTCATGGAAATATATGTCATGCAGAGTCATTTCAAATACCATGGCACATTTTCAGTATAGCTAACATGGCAGATACAGTACAAACAACATGGCAGATCCAGCATAATTAACATGGCAGATACGGTACAACTAACATGGCAGATCCAGTACAACTAAAATGGCAGATCCAATACAACTAGCATGGCATATTTAGTACAAAATAGCATGGCATATATTTAGTATAAAATAGCATGGCAGACTAACTACACATAACATGGCAGATTAGCTACACATAACATGGCAGATTAAGTACCCATAACATGGCAACTGCATTCATCCACTCAATGAATTTTCCTTCCACTTCTGATGCCCCTCAAGAGTCATTGTCCCAATTAAAAAAAATCTCATCCTATAGGGTACAAAACAAAATGTCCACAAGGACCATGTCACATCGCCCCAATTTCTGCTCATGTATTGCCCGCCCCTTTCTTCGTTTTCTTGTGTTTTGCTTGAATCTCCAATCCTGACTTGTACCTTATCTCTCTTGGACGACCCTTTGTGATGGAACGGGGTGGGTTCCTGACCTGGGTTTGTGTGCTTGCTGTTCCAGATCCTATCTCCGAGTTTTCAGATGATGGCCCCGTCGATGAAGGCACACTTGATGTGCGGGGGAACCGGTGTAAGGCTTCCTCAGCTTTCCTCTTCTTTATCTCATCAAGCTCTCTCTTTAGTGTCTTCCTGTGTTTTTCTACGACTCTCGCTGTCTCATCACTCTTGCACGCTTCATCAATTAGCTCAGCATAGTTCTTTGTCAGCACAACGTGCCTCACGGCTTCCATGGTTGACTCAGGTCTCTCGTCATGCACAGCCAGAACCTCGTGTGTTGTCTGCGGTGCCAACGCGTCGTCAGCGTCCCAAGTCCATCGCCGCCTTATGAAATGGCAGGGCATCCGTGTCACCGCGTTCATGTCCATTACTTTTAGTATGTGACAACACACAATGCCGTCCCGTTCAAACTTGCAGCATTGGCAGTAGTATTCGCCTTGCTCGATCGAGGCTTTCACGAAGTAGTTCCTTCCTTTGTCCGGGTCTTCAGGTTCTGAATCCGACATGCCCAAAATAGAACACACCTTGAACGTATGTTCGTCCACCTGGAAAGCCGCGAACATGCTGGCACGCTTTATTTCTTCCTGGAATCTGCAAGTTTTGTGTGTTTTATGTTAATCTATTGTGCGATCTTTTTTTGTAGCACGTTACGTTGTCATGGAAATAGAAATAGATTTTTGTTTGAATATGGCAAACATAGTATACTGAACATGGCAAACATAATACACTGAACATGGCAACTGTAGTATACTAGGCATGGCAACTGTAGTACACTAGACATGGCAACTGCAGTACACCAGACATGGCAACTGCAGTACACTAGACATGGCAACTGTATTGCATTTTCAACTGGCCATCGTCATTTCCACACCAATATTTCCCCAATGGAAGCACATTGCATAAAACATGGCAACTGCATTTTTTTTAAACATGGCATCTACAGTTGAGTAAACATGGCAATTGCATTTTCAACAAACATGGCAGTTGCATTTTAGTAAACATGGCAATTTCATTTCAGCATATGTGTTGACAATATAGCATTTTTCAGTTGACATTGGCATTTGCATACCAACATGCCCCAATGGAAGTACAGTGCATTAAACATGGCAACTGCACTTCATTGAACATGAAAAATGCATCCGAGTAAGCATGGTAAACAGAATTTTCATTGAACATGGCAACTGCAGCTGAGTAAGCATGGCAAACAGTATTTCATTAAACATGGCAACTGCAATATCATGGCAACTGCATTGCACTCTATATGGCACCTACTGCCTTAGTGCTTTTGCGCAAATAAGACCGTAACGCAACTGACTTACTTGTTAAAGATCTTGTTTGTGTATATCTTGCTCATTTGCCTCTCCATTGGTAAATACGTTAGCAATTTCGGCTGCTTTAGCGCGGTGGTAGCTTCTTGCTGTAGCTCAGATCCCAGAATTTTTTGTTGCAAAGCTGTGTACTGCTTGGCAAACTGTAGCAATGAGTTGCCAGGGCTCACGTATCGCTTGAAAACAGCATTGAACCCCTCGCTGCGCTGCGTAGTCTGCAGAAAGGGGAAGAAGCACTGCATGAAGTAGGCGGGCACCTAGTACATTCGCTTCTCCCACAGGCTAGCAAGCGTCTCGTTGTCTTGGACTTAGTGTGTTTCAACCATGGCCATTCAGCTCCTTTCAAACTCCTCGACCGTCAAACTGTGGTCCATGCATAGCTCGAATGCCTTGTGCAGCTCTGGACGGTCAGCAAAGAATGGTCCTAGCGTCTCCTCAGCCTTCTTTATAATGTGCCACCTGCAGTGCCTGTGCACTGCCAACGAAAAGACCTCCTCTATGCCTGCACGCATGCTGAAATCCTGGTCTATTATTATGTTCATCGGAGCAAGTCCATCCATGCACTCCAAGAAGGTCTTGAACAGCCAGACGTACCCATCCGTGTCTTCGTTCCGAACGAGCCCGTAGCCGAACTGCAACGACTGATTGTGGTTATTTATTCCTATGAATGGAGCTCATGGCATCTTGTACATATTGGTGAGGTACGTCGCGTTGAATGACATGCAATCTCAGAAATGTTTGTAGGCTCTCCTTGCAGCACCATCCACCCAATACATGTTCCTGACACGGTCCTCATCGTCCAACCTTATCCTGTAGAAGAAATCTGGATCTTCCTTCGCTTTCTCATCGAAGTAGGCCATTGTAGCCTCTATGTCAGCCAGCTTGCTCTCTCTACGGTACTTGGCCTGTAGGTTTGTGACGTCAGCTGGTATGTAGGGCATGCTACTCAGTTTCCCCTTTTTGCTGTGGATGAGTGATAGTATCTGGACCATTCTTGATGGACCGACGTTACAATCATGTAGCAGCTTTACGAATTGCCTTTCGACTGGGGTGAATCCTCTGTGGGCGGTCAGAAATTTGACCAGGTCGAACTTCTTTATGAATTTGTGGTTGTGCTCGTCAAAATATTCAGTGACCACATACTGTGCTCCATCTACGTTTAGCTTACACCGGACAGGGCATCCCGTGTTGAGAATGATCCCTCTTTTTCGTTCCGGAACGACAGGCGCAACACCTTTCCCCTTCTTGTTCCTCTGTGCCTTGTGGCACCTCATCTCACCTCTGCTGTACTCGTTAGTTTTCTTAATTTTCCTATGGTACTCGGTGTTGACCGCAAATCCATGGAACTTTGCATATGTCTGGTAGTATTCCTTTGCTTCTTCGAACGATTCAAATCTCTGCCCAATGTACGGTGGCTGAGGTACCACGATCTCTGATTGCCCACCATCTTCATCCCCTTGTGCCTCGTCGTCAGTTTCATCATTCACTTCAGTATCAGCGGCTGTTCCATCCACCTGAGTGTTGGCAGTGATCGTGTTCAAAGGGGTGCTTGTCGGTATTGCTGGAATGATTGCCATTCCCGACTCTGACTCGAAATTGTCTGCGGCATGATTGTCTGCTAGCTGGTGGAACGCGTCTTCCGTGCGCTCAGAGCTCCCCGCAGTAGATATCCCCGCGCCGCTGTTCACTGTAGTTGTAGGCCCTGTAATAGAAAAAACAGGTACGAGAGTAATTTTTTTGTTTGAATAACATGTGTATCGCAACGGATCACACCATCTACGAGTGATTTGGCACGACATCATTTCAAACAGCAAGCCGTGAGTCTGCGCGTGGATATATATGGCAGCTGTAGCTGTCCAGTCATGGCAGCTACTGTTCAACAAACATGGCAACTATTGTTTTGCCTACAAATAACTACAAATAACAAATGTAGTGCTGTTTTTGTGGTTCAGTTTTTTTCCTTACCTTGTTGTGCTGCATTTGACCTTCTTGTGTGGTCTGTGACACCAAAATGACGTGCTCCACCTGCAATTTGTGAAGCTTCCACGAGACGTTTGCCGGGTTACCACCAGCGTAACAACCTGTACGCATAGTAGTGGTTGGTCAATTCATGGCAAATGCATTTTGTGCTAGCACGGCAACTGCAGTTGCCCCTGATGTGGCAACTGCAGTTTTACTGGCATGGCAACTGTATTTTCATCGGCATGGCAACCGCAGTTGTTCCTTCATGGCAACTACAGTTGCCATGGCATGGCAAATGTAGTTGCACTGGCATGGCAACTGCAGTTGTTCCCCCTGGCAACTGCAGGTGTCCAGGATGGCAACAACAGTTGTCCAGGGATGTCAAGTGTAGTTTCTAATACATGGCAACTGTAGATGTCCAGTCATGGCAATTGTAGTTGTCAACTATGCTGCTTCTGCTAATTGATCATCCGCAACTTCACTTTTTTTATGGACTCACCTGTGTATGACGTTGATGGCAGGTACATTGGTGCTGCCTGATGCCACGCGCTGCATGAAGGCTCTGCATTTTCACCCGTGATAACTCGTGAGTCCTTTTGCCAGTTTTTTTGCATGTTCATTTTTCATGTCCACAGCAGTACGTGCTCTTTTCTCGTTTTGCATTACCTTGATTAGCCATACAAGCTAGTTGAAGTTGGCTGCCCATACATTTGTCAGTGTTAGCACCTTGTGACTGAACTTGCCACGGGGGTCCCCTAAGAGTGTTTTGGTCATAAGAACCTGCGAAAAAATGACAGTGTACAACATAAGTACAATGTCATCTTCACCGTTGCGAAGATGGCAACTGTTCTCTTCTTTTGTTATCACGCATCATACCTGCGCCTGCATACTGTTCTAGTAGTGGCAGCAACGGCCCTGCAGAGATGAGCTGACTGTACTCTGTTGCATCCCAAGGGGGCGTTTCTGGCCTTTGAGAACCCCAAGCATCAGCGCCATCTTCGTGATTCATTCTTTCCGTGTCTCGCTTCTTTCCAATGTGTTCTCAATCACTGCATGAACAAGGAGGCATCAACAATCCACAAGAATTGTATTCTTCTGCTGCTTACATATAGAAGATATGGATGGCAAGCGACGGGTCAAAATAGGTGGCAGCTACTGACAACGAAAGGTGGCAACTGTCGTTATACACAAGTGGCAATTAATTTTTTCCAGCCCCCTTCATTCCGAAATTTGTCCCTCCTGTCCTTCTTTACTGATTCCTACTCATCCATTTTTCATACCCAACTACTTGAGTCAATTAAACTAGGAACTTAAGTCAATTTCAAATGTAGTACATGGCAGATCTGGTGTACTCTGCCTGGCAATTGCGATTATACACTGAACCATGCAGTGTTCTACCCCTATAACATGGATCCAACACAAGATCGGGAGATTTTCAACCTTAAGGATGAGAAGGATGAGATCGGGAGATTTTTCACCTGATTTTAGATGATCGTCTCTGGAGGACTGGGTTGGAGTGTGGGGTTGGTGGTGGGGAGGGTTGGGGTGTGGTTTTATGGTGGGAGTGCCCTACGGATCTGTTCTGGTTGCCATGGCAACCAGAGAAGGCCGGCGGCGGAGGTCGGGGTTCGAGAGGTGGGGGACGATGGCGGCAGACGAGAGAGGGGATGGATCGGTGGCCGGGAACTGCTGGGTCGTGCGGGCAGCGGGTCGGCTGGGCCGGACGGGGCAGTGCGGGCGGGGTTGGCACACAACGGACGTGCGGGCCGTGCTTTTGTGCGCGCTGACGTGGTCGTGCAGGCCGGTTCCCGTCCATGCCACACGAGGCGTGCGGGCGGGTTCACGTCGACGCCACACGTGTGGCAGTTATTTGGACCCTTAAATTTTCCTTCCTCTGTCGACTAGAGAGCGGACCAACGAGCTCGGATAACGACCGATGGGCGCGTACGGTAGGTAGTTCGAGCGGGACTAGGTTTCGTGGCCAAGGATGACTACGTACGCATCCCACCGATGCAGCCCCCATGCCCCCAAACTCGCGGCTCACGTCGACCAGCCGCCGCCACTTGCGCAAGTGCAGGCGCGCCGTGGAGTATTTGAGCGGCCGTGGTTGCTCCTTGGACTGGTGGATGGGCACGAACGTGGAGGAGCGGAAAAGATCTCACGGCCCCGCCATCGTCTATAAATACGAGCCCGGACGAGGAGAAGCAAAGCACGCTGCCTCGTCCTCCTCCTCCTACGTCGCTTCCCTTGGTACGTGTGGAAGAACGCTCGAACCGAGAGCTCGATCGTGTGGTGCGAGCTACCTAGCATGTGTGCCGGCGACGGCAGGAGGGAGCGCTGCGCATGCGCGCTGTGCGGAGCGGCGGCGGACGTGCACTGCGAGGCCGACGCGGCGTTCCTCTGCGCGCCCTGCGACGCCGTGGTGCACGGCGCCAACTTCCTCGCGTCCCGCCACCGCCGCACGCGCGTCTCGCCGACGCCTAAGGGCGAGGACGTCATGTCCAGGACTGCTACGACGTCGAGCTCCTGCGTGTCCACGGACGACTACGCGACGACGGCGGCACTGCACGGCAGGGGGGCGACGCTACCGGTCAGAAGGCGCGGCGCGCGGGGCGAGGCGGTGCTTGAGGGCTGGGCCAGGCGGATGGGCCTCGAGGCGGGGGCGGCGCACAGGCGTGCAGCGGCTGCCAGCCGCGCGATCCGGGTCCAGGTCGCCGCGGCGGCGCCACGCGTGCCGCTGCGCGTCACGATGGCTGCCGCGCTGTGGTCGGAGGTGGCAGCTCACGGCGTCCACGGGCCCGGCGAAGCGCTCCGGCGCCTGGAGGCCTGCGCGCACGTGCCGGTGAGGCTCCTCGTGGAGGTGGCCGCGCTGTCGACGATGGGGGACGCGCGCGCGAAGAAGAGGACGGCCGCAGTGGACACCGAGGACAGCTGGGGCGACTGCTCGATCGTGAGCCTGGACAAGACACCATGTTCTCCAAGACACGAGCTTCTCTTGTTCGTTTAGTACTACTAGAAGTAAGTTCTACTGCAGCTCAGATGGTCAAATTGCAACCAAAGATATACATGACCTTACTGTGTAAAGTATTTCGGTACAGAGGAAATATTAAATATAACAGGAATAGAATTGTGAGGCATATGCATGAGCATGAATTGTAACGTGCAAAAAATCATCTAAAATATATTGAGTTGAGCGTATTTTGGCTAGGTGTCTTTTTTGGCTATCTCAAAGCTAATGTGCAATCCACAAAGTTAAATACTCCCTCCGTCCCAAAATTCTTGTCTTAGATTTGTCTAAATACGGATGTATCTAGCTACGTTTTAGTGTTAGATACATCCGTATCTAGACAAATGTAAGACAAGAATTTTGGGACGGAGAGAGTATGATTTACGGAGGTACATAGCCTTAAATACAAAGTAAAAATGAATGACAGTTTGGATATAAAAAGAATTTAGGAAAGTCCGATTATGGAAGAGTCTAGAATATAGTAGAAGTGTGCCTTGAGTTTTGTGCAAAATGTCCACATGGCTTAAGCCCAACCATAGAATCTTCTAGATAGTACACGTGGCAGAATCTGGTAAAGTAACGAGAAGATCCAACACACACACACACACACACCCATATAGTGCATGATAACTTTGAATAACATGATGGGTTAAGCCGATCCGATGGTAGTAACGTGGCAAATCCAATTGTTGCTGACTGTTTAAATCCCCAAAAATCGCCAATATTGGGGTGGTTCCTAATCGATGCACAAAACTTCATCCTCCAAATATTTTGAACTGCATTCTTCCATTTGTGCATTCAAATGAGCAAATTGCACTATATAATGAACACATGAACAACATTTAAACATGGAGTTCATAAGTAAACATGACTTTAAGCTTCATAATTAGAGATACATAATTAAACTTAGCTTTGACGGAAGTCAAGCCTACCATAAGCACAACTAAACATAAATAAAGTTAGATTAAATATCTTAAATATAAATAAAACTACCATATAATCCAAGGTTAGTCCTTGCTACATTGCAAGCCTCCTCCTCCTCCGTTGCCACCTTAGTGGCAATGTCCTCCTGTAGCTCGCCGAAGACATCGTCGTGAGCCCTCCGCCGTCCCTCAAAGGCGACCCGATGCTCATAGTAGGCGAGCTCGGCATGATATGAGGCTAAAAAGGCCTTGATTACTTGGCGCTCCTCCACAGCGACACATTTCTCAATGGTGGAGCATTGCTCCGAGTTTGGCATGACATGAGGCCACAATGGCCTCGATTGTTTGTTGCTCCTCCATGATATTTTCATCCTCATCTCTTCCTCACACTTTAGATGATCAAGCCACGTTAGTTGTGTTGGAGAACGCAGTAATTTCAAAAAAAATCTTACGATCACGCAAGATCTATCTAGGTGATGCATAGCAACGAGAGGGGAGAGTGTGTCCACGTACCCTCGTAGACCGAAAGCGGAAGCGTTAAGTAACGCGGTTGATGTAGTCGAATGTCTTCGCGATCTAACTGATCAAGTACCGAACGCACAACACCTCCGCGATCTGCACGCGTTTAGCTCGGTGACGTCCCTCGAACTCTAGATCCAGCTGAGGCCGAGGGAGAGTTCCGTCAGCATGACGGCGTGGTGATGGTGATGATGAAGTTACTGGCGCGGGGCTTCGCCTGAGCACTACGTCGATATGACTGAGGTGGAAAACTATGGAGGGGGGCACCGCACACGGCTAAAGATCAACTTGTGTGTCTATGGGGTGCTCCCTGGCCACGTATATAAAGGATGGGAGGAAAGAGGTGGCCGGCCCAAGGGGGCACGCCAGGTGTGGGGAATCCTACTACGACTCCCCAGTCCAAGTAGGATTCCCCTCCTCTTTCCTATTCCTACTAGGAGAAGGAGGGAAGGAGGAAGAGGGGGGCGCCGCCCCCTCCTTGTCCAATTCGGACCAGCCCATGGGGGGGCACGCGGCCACCCCTTGAGGCCCTTCTCTCCTTTCCCGTATGGCCCATTACTTCCCCCGGCGAATTCTCGTAACTCTCCGGTACTTCGAAAAATACCCTAATCACTCGGAACCTTTCCGATGTCTGAATATAGCCTTCCAATATATCGATCTTTACGTCTCGACCATTTCGAGACTCCTCGTCACGTCCGTGATCTCATCCGGGACTCCGAACAAACTTCGGTCATCAAATCATATAACTCATAATACAAATCGTCATGGAACGTTAAGCATGCGGACCCTACCGGTTCGAGAACTATGTAGACATGACCGAGACACATCTCCGGTCAATAACCAATAGAGTAACCTGGATGCTCATATTGGCTCCTACATATTCTACGAAGATCTTTATCGGTCAAACCGCATAACAACATACGTTGTTCCCTTTGTCATCGGTATGTTACTTGTCCGAGATTCGATCGTAATACTTCACCCCGCAACTAACTCATTAGTCACAATGCTTGCAAGGCTTATAGTGATGAGTATTATCGAGAGGGTCCAGAGATACCTCTCTGAAACACGGAGTGAAAAATCCTAACCTCGATCTATGCCAACCCAACAAACACCTTCGGAGACACCTGTAGAGCACCTTTATAATCACCCATTTACGTTGTGACGTTTGGTAGCACATAAAGTGCTTCTCCAGTATTCGAGAGTTGCATAATCTCATAGTCTAAGGAACATGTATAAGTCATGAAGAGAGCAGTAGCAATGGAAATGTAACGATCATAGTGCTAAGCTAACGGATGGGTCATGTGCATCACATCATTCTCCTAATGATGTGATCCCGTTCATCAAATGACAACACATGTCTATGGCTTAGGAAACATAACCATCTTTGATTAACGAGCTAGTCAAGTAGAGGCATACTAGGGACACTATGTTTTGTCTATGTATTCACACATGTACTAAGTTTCCGGTTAACACAATTCTAGCATGAATAATAAACATTTATCATGAAATAAGCAAATAAATAATAACTTTATTATTGCCTCTAGGGTATATTTCTTTCAGTCTCCCACTTGCACTAGAGTCAATAATCTAGTTCACATCGCCATGTGATTTAACATCAATAGTTCACATCTGTATGTGATTAACACCCATACACTACTAGGGAAAACCCTAGCAGTAGCGCGGGTATTTCGCCTATCAGTATAGCAGGATGACACGCTACTGATAAGGTGCTACAGCTAATGTATAGCAGTAGCGCCTGTCATCCCACACTGCTGCTATACATGGCTAGCAGTAGTGAGCTTTAGCGCAGAGCACTGCTGCTAATATCTGCATCGCTTTTTAGCAAGAAGCACTACTGGTAAGGGAGCTCTACTGCTGACTTTATTCCCCCCGCTACTGCTAGTTTTATTAGTTTCTGTTTTTTTCTGCATATTTGTTTTGTATTTGAATAGGCTTTATACAATAATCTTTAGCATATCATACACATACAAATGTAATCATAGCATATACATACAAATAGTCTCATCAAATCATGTCATCATCATAATCATCATCCAACACAAAGTGGTCTCTCGTCATCATCTCAAAAATAGCGATACAAGTCTCGATTGCTTGCAACTACATCGTCATCCATCTAAACAATGATACACGTGAGAAGAGCTATCACTATGAGTGAGGGCGGAACTATGCAGTACATGAGTTTGTATCCCTCTCTCGCATTAGCGTGCACCTAAACTAACTACTGGCTGTCACTCGAAAACCGGAAACTGGTACACCAGGGCCTGACACTCCAACCACTCATCGTATACTCATGGCGTAGCACTTCTTCGTCATCGATGATCTATGCACCTGCATCGTCACATGAGTCGATGATATGCAACATATATAGTTGAGCAACAGAAAGAGACAGACTTGGCAAAAATAGAAGCAACATATCATAAGCATAAATAACAAAGTTCATCGTACCCAAAATGCCCTAACTAGAGTGATCTTCGCTAGTCGAGGATGACGGTTTAATTACATCACAAATAAAGTTTCGTCGTGCATAACTCAAAGTTTTGTCATACAGAAAGTATGGACTAAACGGACACATTGTCATATATCGACAATCACTACATGTTGTGCCATCCATCCATGTGAGGGACATAGTCCCCGAGGTTAGTGAAAGGCTTCAGGTCGAGATGCTGAGAGTCTATGCATGACGTCTTCCCGCGACATTTGTCCTTTTTTGTAGAACATCCCTGTTTTTTCGATGACCTCCTTCATGATGATTTGGGCAAGTTCACGCTGGATGTGATAGAACTCAGCTCGAAGTCGATGATCCTCGATATCTCCTAAGTCCTTTGCCCATTGCAGAATATGGGCATCGCCGGATCTGCCTGAAGGCGGGCCTGCCGTCCCCCTTCTTCTTGTCCTTGACCTCTCCACCCCATGTGCCGTAGTAAAACATAGCACTGTCGAGAACAGACTTGATGTGGGTGTAATCCTTTTTGTTAATGTTCTTCGACGAGTCCAAGTAAAGAGCGTGGGAGTATCGGGGGTAGAGGATGATGAGGACGGCGTGCCCGCCGCTGCACAAAATAAGTACACCTCAAATTAATTAGCCTCCACCATGCAAATGAATGATTGAAATCGAAGGAAGGATATCAGCACGGATGACTTACATGGGATGATAAGGCACGAGAATCGCCTCCTTGTCCTTATTGGCGAGCATGAAATTGACGAGGTAGTCGCTCGCGTATTCACAGTGCTTTGCGCAGACTGCCAAGAAGCCCTTGTGCATGAAGTACGGATCAATGATACAGATAAAAGGTATCTGCTCAACCCCGATAAGGTAGTTCATGTGCAAGGCATAAAGGTGGACAAACGTAAAATCCAGCTTCTTCAAGTGAAACATGTCAAAGATGTAATCGAATCGAAGGAAGAACTTCTCCGCGGGGAATGTGTCGACGTACAACAATTGCCGCGGCACGTTAACCACGTAGAGTGAGTATCCTGGATTTTTTGAGGCGATGAGGCCTTTCTCTATCCGCGGCACATCGTCATGAAGTCTTCTTACATCACCGAATCTGGCCCCTATCGCTGCTTTAGGTAGCATTGGTTCACCGGCAATATGCCATTTTGCCGCACTAGGGATATCTATACGGTCTTGAACCCGAGGCTGCTGAGGCGCCTGGATCATAGAAGCAGCTTTGTTGCCTTTCCTCGATCTCTTCTTAGACTTCTTTGCTACTGGAAGGTCGTCCATAATACGTTCAGACTTCGGAGGCGGCAATTTAGACACCGACTCATGACGCTCAAACCCTAAGTAGGCGCAGTATTGACATATTGTTGAGTGTCATCATCATCCTCATCCTCATATATGGCGACGTCACCAGCAACTAATGGAGCCTCTTCCTCACCCTGTCCGCTATCACCTAGGACGACAGCCGATGCTAATTGGGTAGGTGGGATGTTGATGTTCATACCTAACTGCGTGCTCGTGGGTGTGCTCCCGGCCGCCTCCAGATGAAGCAGACTCTTTGGCCACAATAGGACCCACTCATTGCAATCACCAAGCCACCGTGGGGTCTCTTCGTCATCCCCCCTAGTACCAGAGGAGCCAAATTCTCGTGGCCCGGCTTGACACTGGCCACAGAAACCTTGAAGACGTCCGGGGGGATCGACCGGCTTTGGAACAATGGTTCCTTCGGCTCCATTATCGTCCCCTTCCCCACGTCCACCTTCTGGTCACCGATGGTGTATAATATGGTGCACGGGGTTATGTCATCCTGCATAGAAATGTCTGCGACGTGAGACATCCAAATGGCAACAAAACGGGAGATTATACATTTATTGAAGAGGGCCGGTGTGACAGATACCGTGAGGGCGTCGAGCTCAGCCAAAGACGAAGCACCGCCGAGCTCGTCCAGTGTCGGAGCCGGTGCAGGAGCCGGTGCGGGAGGAGGTGCAGGAGCAGGTGCAGCTGCAGGTGCTGGTGCAACACTAGTCGAGCTGCTCCCGAAGAAGTCAGCAAGGGGAAAGTCCGCTGCATTTTTTTCTGGATTTTGCCTGCTCCAATTTAAAACGGAGATAGTAGACATATCTGCAACCACCTGTTTTGCGGCAGCTACTGCTGTTGCGACTATCTCAGATATTTCTTCTCAACCGCAATCTCAACCTTCTTGTCGATGTTTTGTTTAGTTAATCTCCATCTTTCCTTTCTCTCCTCCATGGTCTCACGGTAGTACTTCTTCCATGTGGCGCCGTCTCCAATACCGTCCACGAGTCCATACGACGGTCGAGTTTCCACCGGGAGTCCTTTCAATATATTCAACACCCGGTTGAATGGAGTGTCCCACTTGGGCCTCGCCAACACCTCAGACGGCGAGTCGCTTTCGGCCGCAATCCTGTGCTGCTCTCTCTGCAAAAGGCACAAGGATTGTTTACAAATATGACTAACATGCAGTCAAATTGATCAGAAACTAAAATTACCAGCAGTCTCATGAACTCCGTCGTGGTCGTGTTCATCTCGAAAACCTTCTTCACTGGGTCCCAACGGTGCCAGGCCCTAAGGCACGCTCCTGCGGGACGATGAACTCCGCCAAGGGGTCTGGGATGCCGAGACTCTCGGCTTCCGCGTCCTCCTTGGCCCATATGGACCTCTTCCCGCCGTAACCACGGCTTCCAAGGTGGTGGCACCCAATGTTCCTCTGTTGAAGCCCCTTCATGTACTTCGACTTTTTTTGGCAGCTTCAGCCTCGCAAGCCGCCTTGAATATTTCAAAGTGCTCTTCCGTGATTGTCGGATTATCCTTTACAATCTCGGAGTAGGGTTCCTTTTTGTTGACGATCCGATGTTTCACCCTTGCTTTCCAGGCGGCCAACGCGTCGCTAAACTTGGTCATGGCGTGTTTGTTTATCTTCTTCATTGCCGGGTCCTTATCTGGATCTTTATAATCCTTTTCATTCCAGCCCGGGAACAAGAATATTTGGTGCATCTTCTTTAGGAGGGAGGGCCTCATATTATCTTTCTTCTTTAGTCTCTCATCGTTGATGGTGGCGGTTGTCCGTACGATGCAGCCTATTTGATTGTCGTAGCACGTGCGCGCTTCCACGGGCGCGTTTGGCTCAAAATTGCCGTCGTCCACCTCCGTGACCACCACTCTAGTAGTCCTGAGCTTGTTAGGAAGTCGTTGCCTCTTTGCTTTCGGTTCTATACCGGCTCCACTAGTCTCGGTGCCGGTCTCAGTCTCAGCGCCGTCTCGATGCCGGCCTCAGTCTCAGCGCCGATCTCAGTCTCGATGTCGGTCTCAGTCTCCGATGTGACAGGTGTACCTAGCCACATCAACTGTTGATCGTCGACTTCCCTCAAAAATTCCTCTGCCGCCAGGTACACGTTCTCGCAGTCACCAGAACCATGTCCTTCATCGTTGCTAGCCGTATTTCCTACTATTAAATCTAGTCAATTAATTCTAGACCTAATAAAATGAATAATGACATAAAAAGGCCTATGCTTTGCAGGAATGTTGACTCCTTCCCGGTACGGTAAATCCCGGGCACTAGATATGTCCTAGTTTGTAGCACAAGTCATGCCAAAATTCATGGAAAATTTCGGCATGACTTTTGCTAAAAAGTGTACAAATCGAGAACCTGAAAGTTGCCAGAACGGAAATGAATCAACATTCTGGCAAAACATAGGCCACTCGGCTTCATTCCCTGGAAACAGTGTTCAAATATCCATCTTCGACACCGCAACACATGTCCAAATATACACGAGCAACCACATGTCCAAATTTCACAAGCTAATTCAAAAACTAAGTGTAGAAGAAAATTCATTTAACTACTAATAGAACAAAATTCAGTTTACTTTAGTGCTCTATAATGATGAAAGGAAAAAATTCAGTTAACTACTAATTTCATTGATTTAGGTTATTCATTTAACTTCACCTAATTAACCTACTGTACCACTACTACTAGCAGCACTACTAACCTAATTAACCTAGCAAAACCCTACTGCCCTAACTAAAAAGCATCTAATTAACATCTACTAGTACCACTACGGCCCTAACCTAATTAACATCTACTAGTATAACTATATGCTACTAGCAGCACTGCTACAACATTTTCTTCATTTTTTTCTTTAAAAAACATCTAAGAAAACAAAAACCCTAATTAAACCCTATTTCCCTAACTAACTTTTGTTGTAATTTCTCTAATCTATTTTTTGCTCTAACATCTACTACTTAACATCTTTTTCTCAAAACTAAATTTTTTTGCTATAAACTAAATTTTGCTCTAAAGTATTTTTTGCTCTAAAATGCAGAGAGAGAGGAGGGGTGGGGGCTTACAAAGAGGGAAGAGACTGTGGCAGGGAGGTGCTCGGCGACGAAGGCAGGGGCGGGGAGGGCGGGCTCGGGCTCGGGCAGCGGCGGTCCTGGGCAGGCTCGGGCGGCGGTGAGGTCAAGGGCGGCGGCGGTGAGGTTGAGGGCGGCCCGAGAGGCGTCGGCGGTGAGGCTGGGAGGCCTCGGGCGGTAGCGGTGAGGATGAGTGTGGCCTCTGGGGAGACGGTGAGGTTGCGGGCATCGACGCTGGTAGGAGACGACGGCGAAGTGGGGCGACGGCGAATTGGGGAGGCGGCGGCGAAGTGGGGAATGGGATTTAGGGGAGAAGTGGTGTCCGGGGGGAGGGAAACTGATGGTTAAGTGAAACATAACGGTAGCGCGTTACTGAAAACGCGCTATAGCTAAGTTAGCTATAGCGCGTTTCAGCAAACGCGCTACTACTATGCCTTCATCCTTTTTTCCCTTTTTCATTTATTTTTCTTTACATTTTTTCTCCTTTTTCTATTTCTTTCATTTTCATTTACTTTTCTATTTGTTTTTCGTTTTATTTTATTTTCGTTAGCAGTAGCGCCTTACACCTAAACGCGATGCTATAACAATATTAGCGGTAGCGCGGTTCTTGAAATATCGCTACTACTATGTGTAGCCTATCGGCTTAGTGGTTGGAATTTTAGTAGTAGCGCTTTTGCAACGAGACGCGCTATTGCTATATATGTATCTGCAGTGCGCTTATTTTGCACGCGCTACTGTTGTCTAGCAGTAGCGAGCTTTTTTAACAAGTGATAATGCTAAACTTCCGTGTATAAGGTTTTCCCTAGTAGTGATAGTTGACATCGCCATGTGACCAACAACCAAAGGGTTTACTAGAGTCAATAATCTAGTTCACATTGCTATGTGATTAACATGCAATGTGATCATGTTTTGCTCATGAGAGAAGTTTAGTCAACGGGTCTATCACATTCAGAGTCGTATGTATTTTGAAAATATTCTATGTATACAATGCTCTGCATGGAGCTAATCCAGCTAATTGCTCCCACTTTTAATATGTATCCAGACTGAGACTTAGAGTCATCTAGATCGGTGTAAAAGCTTGCATCGATGTAACTCTTTACCACGAACTCTTTATCACCCCCATAACCAAGAAACATTTCTTTAGTTCTCACTAAGGATAATTTTGACTGTTGTCCAGTGATCTACTCCTAGATCACTATTGTACCCCTTTGCCAAACTAATGGCAAGGTACACAATAGGTCTGATACACAGCATAGCATACTTTATAGAACCTATGACTGTGGCATAGGGAATGACTTTCATTCTCTTTCTATATTCTGCCATGGTCGGACTTTGAGTCTTACTCAACTTTACACCTTGTAATACAGACAAGAACTCCTTCTTTGACTGATCCATTTTGAAATCTTTCAAAAACTTGTCAAGGTATTTACTCATTGAAAAAATCTTATCAAGCATCTTGATCTGTCTCTATAGATCTTGATGCCCAATATGTAAGCAGCTTCACCGAGGTCTTTCATTGAAAAACTCTTATTCAAGTATCCCTTTATGCTATCCAGAAATTCTACATCATTTCCAATAAACAATATGTCATCCACATATAATATTAGAAATGCTACACAGCTCCCACTCACTTTCTTGTAAAATACAGGCTTCACCGCAAGTATGTATAAAACCATATGCTTTGATCACACTATCAAAGCGTTTATTCCAACTCTGAGAGGCTTGCACCAGTCCATAAATTGATTGCTGGAGCTTGCACACTTTGTTAGCACCCTTTGGATCGAGAAAACCTTCTGGTTGCATCATATACAACTCTTCTTCTAGAAATCCATTTAGGAATGCAGTTTTAACATCCATCTGCCCGATTTCATAAAATATGGCAACTGCTAACCTGATTCGGACGGATTTACGCATCGCTACAGTTGACAAAATCTCATTGTAGTCAACACCTTGAACTTGTCGAAAACCTTTTGTGACAAGTCGAGCTTTGTAGATGGTAACACTACTATCAGTGTCCGTCTTCCTCTTGAAGATCCATTTATTTTCTATGGCTTGCTGATCATCGAGCAAGTCCACCAACGTCCGCACTTTGTTCTCATACATGGATCCCATCTCAAATTTCATGGCCTCAAGCCATTTCACGGAATCTGGGCTCATCATCGCTTCCTCATAGTTTGTAGGTTCATCATGGTCTAATAACATAACTTCCAGAATAGGATTACCATACCACTCTGGTGCGGATTGTACTCTGGAAGACCTACGAGGTTCAGTAATAACTTGATGTGAAGTTTCATGATCATCATCATTAGCTTCCTCACTAATTCGTGTAGGAATCACTGGAACTGATTTCTGTGATGAACTACTTTCCAATTTGGGAGAAGGTACAATTACCTCATCAAGTTCTACTTTCCTCCCACTCGCTTATTTCGAGAGAAACTCCTTCTCTAGAAAGGATCCATTCATAGCAACGAATATCTTGCCTTCGGATCTTGTGATAGAAGGCGTACCCAACAGTTTCCTTTGGGTATTCTATGAAGACGCACTTCCCTGATTTGGGTTCGAGCTTATCAGGTTGAAGCTTTTTCACATAAGCATCACAGCCCAAACTTTAAGAAACGAAAACTTTGGTTTCTTGCCAAACCACAGTTAATAAGGCGTCGTCTCAACGGATTTTGATGGTGCCCTATTTAAAGTGAATGCAGCTGTCTCTAATGCATAACCCCAAAATGATAGTCGTAAACAGGTAAGAGACATCATAGATCTGAAGGAAATTTTCCCTAGAGGCAATAATAAAGTTATTATTTATTTCCTTATTTCATGATAAATGTTTATTATTCATGCTAGAATTGTATTAACCGAAAACTTAGTAAATGTGTGAATACATAGACAAACATAATGTCACTAGTATGCGTCTACTTGACTAGCTCGTTGAATCAAAGATGGTTAAGTTTCCTAGCCATAGACATGAGTTGTCATTTGATTAACGGGATCACATCATTAGGAGAATGATGTGATTGACTTGACCCATTCCGTTAGCTTAGCACTTGATCGTTTAGTATGTTGTTATTGCTTCCTTCATGACTTATACATGTTCCTATGACTATGAGATTTTGCAACTCCCGTTTACCGAAGGAACACTTTGTGTGCTACCAAACGTCAAAAAGTAACTGGATGATTATAAAGGAGCTCTACAGGTGTCTCGAAGGTACATGTTGAGTTGGCGTATTTCGAGATTAGGATTTGTCACTCCGATTGTCGGAGAGGTATCTCTGGGCCCTCTCGGTAATGCACATCACTATAAGCCTTGCAAGCAATGTGACTAATGAGTTAGTTGCGGGATGATGCATTAGATAACGAGAAAAGAGACTTGCCGGTAACGAGATTGAACTAGGTATTGAGATACCGACGATCGAATCTCGGGCAAGTAACATACCGATGACAAAGGGAACAACGTATGTTGTTATGCGTTTTGACCGATAAAGATCTTCGTAGAATATGTAGGAGCCAATATGAGCATCCAGGTTACGCTATTGGTTATTGACCGGAGACGTGTCTCGGTCATGTCTACATAGTTCTCGAACCCGTAGGGTCCGCACGCTTAAAGTTAGATGACAGTTATATGATGAGTTCATGTGTTTTGATGAACCAAAGATAGTTCGGATCCCGGATGTGATCACGGATATGACGAGGAGTCTCGAAATGGTCGAGACATGAAGATTGATATATTGGACGACTATATTCGGACACCGGAATAGTTCCGGGGGTTATCGAATATATACCGGAGTACCCGGGGGTTACCGGAACCCCCCGGGGGGTTAATGGGCCACATGGGCCCAAAGTGGAGAAGAGGAGGGGCGGCCAGGGCAGGCCGTGCGCCCCTCCCCCTCTAGTCTGAATAGGACAAGGAGGGGGCGGCGCCCCCCTTTCCTTCCTCCCCTCTCTCCCTTCCTTCCCCCTCTCCTAGTTGGACAAGGAAAAGGGGGAGTCCTACTCCCGGTGGGAGTAGGACTCCTCCTGGCGCGCCCCTCCTGGCCGGCTGCCCCCTCCCCCCTTGCTCCTTTATATACGGGGGCAGGGGGCACCTCTAGACACAACAACAATTGATCCCTTGGATCTCTTAGCCGTGTGCGGTGCCCCCCTCCACTATAATCCACCTCGATAATATCGTAGCGGTGCTTAGGCAAAGCCCTGCATCGGTAGAACATCATCATCGTCACCACGCCGTCATGCTGACTAAACTCTCCCTCAAAGCTCGGCTGGATCGGAGTTCGAGGGACGTCATCGAGCTGAACGTGTGCTGAACTCGGAGGTGTCGTGCGTTCGGTACTTGATCGGTCGGATCGTGAAGACGTACGACTACATCAACCGCGTTGTGCTAACGCTTCCGCTTTCGGTCTACAAGGGTACGTGGACAACACTCTCCCCTCTCGTTACTATGCATCACCATGATCTTGCGTGTGCGTAGGAATTTTTTTGAAATTACTACGTTCCCCAACAGTGGCATCCGAGCCTGGTTTTATGCGTAAATGTTATATGCACGAGTAGAACACAAGTGAGTTGTGGGTGATACAAGTCATACTACTTACCAGCATGTCATACTTTGGTTCGGCGGTATTGTTGGATGAAGCGGCCCGGACTGACATTACGCGTATGCTTACGTGAGACTGGTTCTACCGGCATGCTTTGCACACAGGTGGCTGGCGGGTGTCAGTTTCTCCAACTTTAGTTGAACCGAGTGTGGCTACGCCCGGTCCTTGAGAAGGTTAAAACAACACTAACTTGACGAACTATCATTGTGGTTTTGATGCGTAGGTAAGAACGGTTCTTGCTCAGCCCGTAGCAGCCACGTAAAACTTGCAAACAAAGTAGAGGACGTCTAACTTGTTTTTGCAGGGTATGTTGTGATGTGATATGGTCAAGACGTGATGCTATATTTTATTGTATGAGATGATCATGTTTTGTAACCGAGTTATCGGCAACTGGCAGGAGCCATATGGTCGTCGCTTTATTGTATGCAATGCAATCGCCCTGTAATTGCTTTACTTTATCACTAAGCAGTAGCGATAGTCGTAGAAGCAATAGGTAGCAAGATGAAACGATGCTACGATGAAGATCAAGGTGTCGCGCCGGTGATGATGGTGATCATGACGGTGCTTCGGAGATGGTGATCACAAGCACAAGAGGATGATGGCCATATCATATCACTTATATTGATTGCATGTGCTGTTTATCCTTTATGCATCTTATATTGCTTTGATTGACAGTAGCATTATAAGATGATCTCTCACTAAATTTCAAGGTAAAAGTGTTCTCCCTGAGTATGCACCGTTGCGAAAGTTCTTCGTGCTGAGACACCACCTGATGATCGGGTGTGATAGGCTCTACGTTCAAATATAACAGGTGCAAAACAGTTGCACACGCGGAATACTCGGGTTAAACTTGACGAGCCTAGCATATACAGATATGGCCTTGGAACACTGAGACGGAAAGGTCGAGCGTGAATCATATAGTAGATATGATCAACATAGTGATGTTCACCATTGAAAACTACTCCATCTCATGTGATGATCAGACATGGTTTAGTTGATTTGGATCACGTGATCACTTAGATGATTAGAGGGATGTCTATCTAAGTGGGAGTTCTTAAGTAATATGATTAATTGAACTTTAATTTATCATGAACTTAGTCCTGATAGTATTTTGCAAATTATGTTGTAGATCAATAGCTCACGTTGTTGCTTCCCTATGTTTATTTTTGATATGTTCCTACAGAAAAACTATGTTGAAAGATATTAGTAGCAATGATGCGGATTAGATCCGTGATCTGAGGTTTATCCTCATTGCTGCGCAGAAGAATTATGTCCTTGATGCACCGCTAGGTGATAGACCTATTGCAGGAGCAGATGCAGATGTTATGAACGTTTGGCTAGCTCAATATGATGACTACTTAATAGTTTAGTGCACCATGCTTAACGGCTTAGAATTGGGACTTCAAAGACGTTTTGAACGTCATGGACCATATGAGATGTTCCAGGAGTTGAAGTTAATATTACAAGAAAATACCCGAGTTGAGAGACATGAAGTCTCCAACAAGTTCTAAAGCTAAACGATGGAGGAGAATTGCTCAACTAGTGAGCATGTGCTCAGATTGTTTGGGTACTACAATTGCTTGAATCAAGTGGGAGTTAATCTTCCAGATAAGATAGTGATTGACGGAGTTCTCTAGTCACCATCACCAAGTTACTTGAACTTCATGATGAACTATAGTATGCAAGGGATGACGAAAACGATTCCCGAGCTCTTCGTGATGTTAAATCGACGAAGGTAGAAATCAAGAAAATAGCATCAAGTGTTGATAATTGACAAGACCACTAGTTTCAAGAAAACAGCAAAGGGAAAGAAAGGGAACTTCAAGTAGAATGACAATCAAGTTGTCACTCCCGCGAAGAAGCCCAAAGCTGGACCAAAGCCTGAAACTGAGTGCTTACACTGCAAAGGAAATGGTCACTGGAAGCGGAAATGCCCTGAATATTTGGTGGATAAGAAGGATGGCAAAGTGAACAAGGGTATATTTGATATACAGGTTATTGATGTGTGCCTTACTAGTGTTTATAGTAGCCCCTGAGTATTTGATACTTGTTCGGTTGCTAAGATTAGTAACTCGAAACAGGAGTTACAAAATAAACAGAGACTAGTTGAGAGGGAAGTGATGATGAGTGTTTTAAGTAGTTCCAAGATTGATATGATCATCATCACACACTCCCTATACTTTCGGGATCAGTGTTAAACCTAAATAAATGTTATTTCGCGTTTGCGTTGAGCATGAATATGATTTGATCATGTTTATTGCAATACGGTTATTCATTTAAAGTCAGAGAATAGTTGTTGTTCTATTTACATGAATAAAACCTTCAATGGTCATACACCCAATGAAAATAGTTTATTGGATCTCGATCGTAGTGATACACATATTCATAATATTGATGCCAAAAGATGCAAAGTTAATAATGATAGTGCAACTTATTTGTGGCACTGCCGTTTGAGTCATATTGGTATAAAGCACATGAAGAAACTCCATAAAGATGGATTTTCGGAATCACTTGGTTATGAATCATTTGATGCTTGCGAACCGTGCCTTTTGGGCAAGATGACTAAAACTCCGTTCTCCAGAACAATGAAACGAGCTACAGACTTGTTGGAAATAATACATACTGATGTATGCAGACCAATGAGTATTAAGGCTCGTGACGGGTATCGTTATTTTTGACCTTCACTGATGATATGAGCAGATATGGGTATATCTACTTGATGAAACATAAGTCTGAAACAGTTGAAAGGTTCAAAGAATTTCAGAGTGAAGTGGAAAATCATCATAACAAGAAAATAAAGTTTCTATGATCTAATCGTGGAGATGAATATTTGAGTTACGAGTTTGGCCTTTAGTTAAAATAATGTGGAATAGTTTCACAAACTCATGCCACCTGGAACACCACAGCATAACGGTGTGTCTGAATGTCATAACCGCACTTTATTTGATATGGTGCGATCAATGATGTCTCTTACCGATTTACCAATATCGTTTTGGGGTTATGCATTAGAGATAGCTGCATTCATGTTAAAATAGAGCACCATCTAAATCCATTGAGACGACACCGTATGAACTATGGTTTAGCAATAAACCTAAGCTGTCGTTTCTTAAAGTTTGGAGTTGTGATGCTTATGTGAACAAGTTTCAACCTGATAAGCTCGAGCCCAAATCAGAGAAATGTGTCTTCATAGGATACCCAAAGGAGACTATTGGGTACACCTTCTAATCATAGATCCGAAGGCAAAATATTCATTGCTAAGAATGGATCCTTTCTAGACAAGGAGTTTCTCTCGAAAGAAGTGAGTAGGAGAAAAGTAGAACTTGATGAGGTAATAGTACCTTCTCCCGAATTGGAAAATAGTTCATCACTGAAATCAGTTCCAGTGATGCCTACACCAATTAGTGAGGAAGCTAATGATGATGATCATGAAACTTCAAATCAAGTTACTACAGAACCTCGTAGGTCTTCTAGAGTACGGTCCGCACCAGAGTGGTACGGTAATCCTATTCTGGAAGTCATGTTACTAGACCATGATAAACCTACGAACTATGAGGAAGCAATGATGAGCCCAGATTCCGCAAAGTGGTTTGAGGCCATGAAATCTAAGATGGGATCCATGTGTGAGAACAAAGTGTGGACTTTGGTGGACTTTCCCGATGATCGGCAAGCCATAGAGAATAAATGGATCTTCAAGAGGAAGACAGACACTGATAGTAGTATTACTATATACAAAGCTTGACTTGTTGTGAAAAGTTTTCGACAAGTTCAAGGGGTTGAGTACGATGAGACCTTCTCACCCATAGCGATGCTTAACTCTGTCCGAATCATGTTAGCAATTGCCGCATTTTATGATTATGAAATTTGGCAAATGGATGTCAAAACTGCATTCCTGAATGGATTTCTAGAAGAAGAGTTGATATGATGCAACCAGAAGGTTTTGTCGATCCGAAAGGTGCTAACAAAGTGTGCAAGCTCCAGCGATCCATTTATGGACTGGTGCAAGCCTCTCGGAGTTGGAATAAACGCTTTGATAGTGTGATCAAAGCATATGGTTTTATACAGACTTCTGGAGAAGCCTGTATTTACAAGAAAGTGAGGGGGAGCTCTGTAGCATTTCTGATATTATATGTGGACAACATATTGTTGATTGGAAATGATATAGAATTTCTGGATAGCATAAAAGGATACTTGAATAAAAGTTTTTCAATGAAAGACCTCGGTGAAGCTGCTTACACATTGAGCATCAAGATCTATAGAGATAGATCAAGACGCTTGATAAGATTTTTCAATGAGTACATGCCTTGATAAGTTTTTGAAGTAGTTCAAAATGGAACAGCCAAAGAAGGAGTTCTTACCTGTGTTGCAAGGTGTGAAGTTGAGTAAGACTCAAAACCCGACCATGGCAGAAAATAGAAAGAGAATGAAAAAGTCATTCCCTATGCCTCAGTCATAGGTTCTATAAAGTATGCTATGCTGTGTACCAAACCTATTGTATACTTTGTTCTAAATTTGGCAAGGGAGTACAATTTTGATCTAAGAGTCACTGGACATCAGTCAAAGAATATCCTTAGTGAGGACTAAGGAAATATTTCTCGATTATGGAGGTGATAAAAGAGCCAGTCGTAAAGAGTTACATCGGTGCAAATTTTTACACCGACCCAGATGACTCTAAGTCTCAATCTGGATACATATTGAAAGTGGGAGCAATTAGCTAGAGTAGCTCCGTGCAGAGCATTGTAGACATAGAATATTTGCAAAATACATACGGCTCTGAATGTGACAGACCCGTTGACTAAACTTCTATCATGAGCAAAACATGATCATACCTTAGTACTCTATGGGTGTTAATCACATAGCGATGTGAACTAGATTATTTACTCTAGTAAACCCTTTGGGTGTTGATCACATGACGATGTGAACTATGGGTATTAATTACATACAGATGTGAATATTGGTGTTAAATCACATGGTGATGTGAACTAGATTATTGACTCTAGTGCAAGTGGGAGACTGAAGGAAATATGCTCTAGAGGCAATAATAAACTTATTATTTACTTCCTTATTTCATGATAAATGTTTATTATTCATGCTAGAATTGTATTAACCGGAAACTTAGTACATGTGTGAATACATAGACAGAACATAATGTCACTAGTATGCCTCTACTTCACTAGCTCGTTGAATCAAAGATGGTTAAGTTTCCTAGCCATACACATGAGTTGTCATTTGATTAATGGGAACACATCATTAGGAGAATGATGTGATTGACTTGACCCATTCCGTTAGCTTAGCACTTGATCGTTTAGTATGTTGCTATTGCTTTCTTCATGACTTATACATGTTCCTATGACTATGAGATTATGCAACTCCCGTTTACCAGAGGAACACTTTGTGTGCTACCAAACGTCACAACGTAACTGGGTGATTATAAAGGAGCTCTACAGGTGTCTCCGAAGGTACATGTTGAGTTGGCATATTTTGAGATTAGGATTTGTCACTCCAATTGTCGGAGAGGTATCTCTGGGCCCTCTCAGTAATGCACATCACTATAAGCCTTGCAAGCAATGTGACTAATGAGTTAGTTGCAGGATGATGCATTACATAACGAGAAAAGAGACTTGTCGGTAACGAGATTGAACTAGGTATTGAGATACCGACGATCAAATCTCGGGCAAGTAACATACCGATGACAAAGGGAACAACATATGTTGTTATGCGGTTTGACCGATAAAGATCTTCGTAGAATATGTAGGAGCCAATATGAGCATCCAGGTTCCGCTATTGGTTATTGACTGGAGACGTGTCTCGGTCATGTCTACATAGTTCTCGAACCCGTAGGGTCCGCACGCTTAAAGTTAGATGACAGTTATATTATGAGTTCATGTGTTTTGATGAACCGAAGATAGTTCAGAGTCCCGGATGTGATCACGGACATGACGAGGAGTCTCGAAATGGTCGATACATGAAGATTGATATATTGGACGACTATATTCGGACACTAGAATGGTTCTGGGGGTTATCGGATATATACCAGAGTACCGGGGGGGGTACCGGAACCCCCTGAGGGGTTAATGGGCCACATGGGCCCAAAGTGGAGAAGAGGAGGGGCGGCCAGGGCAAGCCGCGCGCCCCTCCCCCTCTAGTCCGAATAGGACAAGGAGGGGGGCGGCGCCCCCCTTTCCTTCCTCCCCTCTCTCCCTTCCTTCCCCCTCTCCTAGTTGGACAAGGAAAGGAGGGAGTCCTACTCCCGGTGGGAGTAGGACTCCTCCTGGCGCGCCCCTCCTGGCCGGCCGCCCCCTCCCCCATTGCTCCTTTATATACGGGGTCGGGGGGGCACCTCTAGACACAACAACAATTGATCCCTTGGATCTCTTAGCCGTGTGCGGTGCCCCCCCCCCTCCACTATAATCCACCTCGATAATATCATAGTGGTGCTTAGGCAAAGCCCTGCGTTAGTAGAACATCATCATCGTCACCACGCCGTCGTGCTGACTAAACTCTCCCTCAAAGCTCGGCTGGATCGGAGTTCGAGGGATGTCATCGAGTTGAACATGTGCTGAACTCGGAGGTGTCGTGCATTTGGTACTTGATCGGTCGAATCATGAAGACGTATGACTACATCAACCGCGTTGTGCTAACGCTTCCGCTTTCAGTCTACGAGGGTACGTGGACAACACTCTCCCCTCTCATTGCTATGCATCACCATGATCTTGCATGTGCGTAGGAAATTTTTTGAAATTACTATGTTCCCCAACAAGATCGCACCATATCCAATAAAGTGCGGTTACGACGTTCAGACACACCATTATGCTATGGTGTTCCGGGTGGCGTGAGCTGTGAAACTATTCCACATTGTTTTAAATGAAGGCCAAACTCGTAACTCAAATATTCTCCTCCATGGTCAGATCGTAGAAACTTTATTTTTCTTGTTACGATGATTCTCCACTTCACTCTGAAATTCTTTGAACTTTTCAAATGTTTTAGACTTGTCTTTCATTAAGTAGATATACCCATATCCACTTAAATCATCTGTGAAGGTCAGAAAATAACGATACCCGCCACGAGCATCAACACTCACTGGACTGCATACATCGATATGTATTATTTCCAATAAGTCACTATCTCGTTCCATTGTTCGGAGAATAGAGTTTTAGTCATCTTGGCCATAAGGCACAGTTCGCAAGTATCAAATGATTCATAATCAAGTGATTCCAAAATTCCATCTTTATGGAGTTTCTTCATGCGCTTTAAACCGATATGACCCAAATGGCAGTGCCACAAATAGGTTGCACTATCATTATCAACTTTTCATCTTTTGGCATCAATATTATGTGTATCATTACGATCGAGATTCAATAAACCATCAACATTGGGTGTATGACCATAGAAGGTTTCATTCATGTAAACAGAATAACAATTATCCTCTGTCTTAAATGAATAACCGTATTGCAAATAAACATGATCTAATCATATTCATGCTCAACGCAAACACCAAATAATATTTATTTAGGTTCAACACTAATCCCGAAAGTATAGGGGGTGTGCGATGCTGATCATATCAATCTTGGAACTACTTCCAACACACATCGTCACTTCACCCTCACTAGTCTCTGTTTATTCTGTAACTCCTGTTTCGAGTTACTAATATTAGCAACCGAACAAGTATAAAATACCCAGGGGCTACTATGAACACTAGTAAGGTACACATCAATAACCTGTATATCAAATATACCTATGTTCACTTTGCCATCCTTCTTATCCGCCAAATGTTTGGGGCAGTTCCGCTTCCAGTGACCATTTCCTTTGTAGTAGAAGCACTCGGTTTCAGACTTAGGTTTAGCTTTGGGCTTCTTCACGGGAGTAACAACTTGCTTGCCATTCTACTTGAAGTTCCCTTTCTTTTCCTTTGCCCTTTTCTTTAAACTAGTGGTTTTGTCAATCATCAACACTTGATGATCTTTCTTGATTTCTACCTTCGTCGATTTCAGCATCATGAAGAGCCCGGGAATCGTTTTCGTGATCCCTTGCATACTGTAGTTCATCACGAAGTTCCAGTAACCTGGTGATGGTGACTACAGAACTTTGTCAATCACTATCTCATCTAGAAGATTAACTCCCACTTGATTCAAGTGATTGTAGTACCAAAACATTCTGAGCACATGCTCACTAGTTGAGCAATTCTCCTCCATCTTTTAGGCAAAGTACTTGTCAGAGGTCTCATACCTCTTGACACGGGCATGAGTCTGAAATAACAATTTCAGCACTTGGAACATCTCATATGCTCCGTGACATTTCAATAATACTTTTGAAGTCCCGGTTCTAAGCCGTAAAGCATGGTGCACTAAACTATCAAGTAGTCATCATATTGAGCTAGCCAAACGTTCATAATGTCTGCATCTGCTCCTGCAATAGGTCTATCACCTAGCGGTGCATCAAGGACATAATTCTTCTGTGCATCAATGAGGATACACCCCAGATCATGGACCCAGTCCGCATCATTGCTACTATCATCTTTCAAGTTAGTTTTCTCTAGGAACATATAAAAAACATAGGGAAGCTATAACGCGAGCTATTGATCTACAACATAATTTGCAAAATACTATCAGGACTAAGTTCATGATAAATTAGAGTTCAATTAATCATATTACTTGAGAACTCCCACTTAGATAGACATCCCTCTAGTCATCTAAATGATCACGTGATCCCAATCAACTAAACCATGTCCGATCATCACATGAGATGGAGTAGTTTTCAATGGTGAACATCACTATGTTGATCATATCTACTATATGATCACGTTCGACCTTTCGGTCTCAGTGTTCCGAGGCCATATCTGCATATGCTAGGCTTGTCAAGTTTAACCCGAGTATTCTGCATGTGCAAAACTAGCTTGCACCCGTTGTATGTGAACGTAGAGCTTATCACACCCGATTATCACGTGGTGTCTCGGCACGACGAACTGTAGCAACGGTGCATACTTAGGGAGAACACTTATACCTTGAAATTTAGTAAGGGATCATCTTATAATGCTACCGCCGTACTAAGCAAAATAAGATGCATAAAAGATAAACATCACATGCAATCAAAATATGTGACATGATATGGCCATCATCATCTTGTGCTCATGATCTCCATCACCGAAGCATCGTGATGATCTCCATCGTCACCGGCGCGACACCTTGATCTCCATGTAGCATTGTTGTCGTCTCGCCAACTATTGTTACTACGACTATCGCTACCGCTTAGTGGTAAAGTAAAACAATTACATGGCGATTGCATTGCATACAATAAAGCGACAACCATATGGCTCCTGCCAGTTGCCGATAACTTTGTTACAAAACATGATCATCTCATACAACAATTTATGTCACATCATGCCTTGACCATATCACATCACAGCAAGCCCTGCAAAAACAAGTTAGACAACTTTGTTGTTGCAAGTTTTATGTGGCTGCTACGGGCTTCTAGCAAGAACTGTTCTTACCTACGAATCAAAACCACAACGATTTTTCGTCAAATGTGATGTTTTAACCTTCAACAAGGACCGGGCGTAGCCACACTCGATTCAACTAAAGCTGGAGAAACAGACACCCATTGGCCACTTGTGTGCGGAGCACGTTGGTAGAACCAGTCTCATGAACGCGGTCATGTAATGTCGGTCTGGGCCGCTTCATCAACAATACCGCCGAATCAAAGTATGACATGCTGGTAAGCAGTATGACTATTATCGCCCACAACTCTTTGTGTTCTACTCGTGCATATAACATCTGCGCATAGACCTGGCTCAGATGCCACTGTTGGAGAACGCAGTAATTTCAAAAAAAATCCTACGATCACGCAAGATCTATCTAGGTGATGCATAGCAACGAGAGGGGAGAGTGTGTCCACGTACCCTCATAGACCAAAAGCGGAAGCGTTAAGTAATGCGGTTGATGCAGTCGAATGTCTTCGCGATCCAACCGATCAAGTACCGAACACACGGCACCTCCGCGATCTGCACACGTTCAGCTCAGTGACGTCCCTCGAACTCTAGATCCAGCTGAGGCCGAGGGAGAGTTCCGTCAGCACGACGGCGTGGTGACAATGATGATGAAGTTACCGGCGCAGGTCTTTGCCTAAGCACTACGTCGATATGACCGAGGTGGAAAACTGTGGAGGGGGGCACCGCACACGGCTAAAGATCAACTTGTGTATCTACGGGGTGCCCCCTGGCCATGTATATAAAGTAGGGGAGGGAAGATGTGGCCGGCCCAAGGGGGGCGCGCCAGGTGTGGGGAATCCTACTAGGACTCCCCAGTCCAAGTAGAATTCCCCTCCTCTTTCCTATTCCTAGTAGGAGAAGGAGGGAAGGAGGAAGAGGGGAGAAGGAAGGAGGGGGGCGCCGCCCCCTCCTAGTCCAATTCGGACCAGCCCACGGGAGGGCGCGCGGCCACCCCTTGAGGCCCTTCTCTCCTTCCCCGTATGGCCCATTAAGGCCCATTACTTCCCCGGCGAATTCCCGTAACTCTCCGGTACTCCAGAAAATACCCGAATCACTCGGAACCTTTCCGATGTCCGAATATAGCCGTCCAGTATATCAATCTTTACGTCTTGACCATTTCGAGACTCCTCGTCATATCCGTGATCTCATTCGGGACTCCAAACAAACTTTGGTCATCAAATCACATAACTCATAATACAAATTGTCATCAAACGTTAAGCGTGCAGACCCACGGGTTCGAGAACTATGTAGACATGACCGAGACACATCTCCGGTCAATAACCAATAGCGGAACCTGGATGCTCATATTGGCTCCTACATATTCTACGAAGATCTTTATCGATCAAACCGCATAACAACATACGTTTTTCCCTTTGTTATCGGTATGTTACTTGCCCGAGATTCGATCGTTGGTATCATCATACCTAGTTCAATCTCGTTACCGGCAAGTCTCTTTACTCATTCTGTAATACTTAATCCCACAACTAACTCATTAGTCACAATGCTTGCAAGGCTTATAGTGATGAGTATTACCGAGAGGGCCCAGAGATACCTCTCCGAAAAACGGAGTGACAAATCCTAATCTTGATCTATGCCAACCCAACAAACACCTTCGGAGACACCTTTAGAGCACCTTTATAATCACCCATTTACGTTGTGACGTTTGGTAGCACACAAAGTGTTTCTCCGGCATTCGGGAGTTGCATAATCTCATAGTCTGAGGAACATGTATAAGTCATGAAGAGAGAAGTAGCAATGAAACTGTAACGATCATAATGCTAAGCTAACGGATGGGTCATGTGCATCACATCATTCTCCTAATGATGTGATCTTGTTCATCAAATGACAGCACATGTTTATGGTTTAGGAAACATAACCATCTTTGATTAATGAGCTAGTCAAGTAGAGGCATACTAGGGACACTATGTTTTGTCTATGTATTCACACATGTACTAAGTTTCCAGTTAATACAATTCTAGCATGAATAATAAACATTTATCATGAAATAAGGAAATAAATAATAACTTTATTATTGCCTCTAGGGTATATTTCCTTCAATTTGAGGGTTGGACTTGGAGGAGGAGTAGGTCGTGATCTCCATGTCCTCACTATTGATATCACCGGAGGACGAGCTCAACGATGGAGTGTGCACAACAGAGCAGCCAACCATTGCGAACGCGGAGGAGATTGATAGACAATGATGGCGGAGCTACCACGACAGTGATACGTCTTCATCGTAACTACTTTTCAAACTCTTTTGCCCTTGTTTTGTACTCTATTTGCATGATTTGAATGGAACTAACCCGGACTGACACTATTTTCAGCAGAATTGCCTTGGTGTTATTTTTGTGCAGAAGGATATTAAAAGAAAACAATTGCTTAATTATAGTATTGATTTCGGAGTTTGTATATTTTGTGTTAAAAGTTCTTGGATTGATCTGAAAATTTATAGAGAATTTTTGTGGAATATATAAAAAATACTGGCAGAAAAAGATACCAGAGGGGGGCCACCCAGAGGCCACAAGCCCTGGGGCACGCCTACCCCCCACCCCAGGGCTGCCTCCCAGGCTTGTGGGCCCCCTAGACTGCCTCCGATCCTAACTCCAACTCTATAAGTACCTATTCACAGAGAAAAAATCAGAGAGAAGGATTCATCACATTTTACGATACGGAGCCGTCAACACCTCCTGTTCTTCGTCCGGAGGGATGATCTGGAATCCGTTCGGTGCTCCGGAGGGTAGAATTTGTCTCCATCGTCATCATCAACCTTCCTCCATCACCAATTTTATGATGCTCACCGCCATGAGTGAATAATTCCATCGTAGGCTTGCTGGACGGTGATGGGTTGGATGAGATTTATCATGTAATCGAGTTAGTTTTGTTAGGGTTTGATCCCTAGTATCCACTATGTTGTGAGATTGATGTTGCTATGACTTTGCTATGCTTAATTCCTGTCACTAGGGCCCGAGTGCCATGAATTCAGATCTGAACCCTTTATGTTTCCAGGAATATATTTGTGTTCTTGATCCGATCTTGCGAGTTGTAGACACCTATTACGAGTTATGATCCGCATACCCCAAGTTGACAATAATTGGGATTCTTTCCGGTGATTACCATAGTTTGAGGAGTTCATGTATTCACTAAGTGCTAATGCTTTGGTCCGGTTCTCTATTAAAAGGAGGCCTTAATATCCCTTAGTTTCCATTAGGACCCTGCTGCCAAGGGAGGGTAGGATAAAAGATGTCATGCAAGTACTTTTCCTTAAGCATGTATGACTATATACGGAATACATGCCTACATTACATTGATGAATTGGAGATAGTTCTGTGTCACCCTAGGTTATGACTGCTACATGATGAATATCATCCAACACAATTATCATTGTCGATCCAATGCCTACGAGATTTTCACATATTGATATTTGCTAGTTACTTCGGTTGCTACTGCTGTTACGATCACTACAAACTGCTACTGTTACTTTTGCCACCGTTATCGTCACTATCATACTACTTTGCTACTAAATACTTGGCTGCAGATATTAAGTCTTACTGGTGCGGTTGAATTGACAACTCAACTGCTGATACTCGCGAATATTCTTTCGCTCCCCTTCTGTTGAATCAATAAATTTGGGTTGAATACTCTACCCTCGAAAACTGTTGTGATCCCCTATACTTGTGGGTTATCAAGACCTTTTTCTGGCGCTGTTGCCAGGGGGCATCGCTCTATTTGCCGAGTCACTTGGGATTTATATCTATTGATCACTATGAGGAATCTGAAAGATACCAGAACCAAGCTTTTTCCCTCTACTTTGAGGGGAGGTAAGGAACTGCCATCTAGCTCTGCACATGATTCATCATCTGTTTTGTGTAAGCTTGCGACACCACCACCTGCTATTAATTCTGATATGTCGCAAGTAATTGATAATGCTACTTCTGCTATGAATAATGCTTATGATGATGCTAGTACTTTACTTGATAAGACTGTGCCATTGGGTGAATTTCTTGATGAACAACTTGCTAGAGCTAAATATGTTGAGAATATTGAAACTGGTGATATTTCTGAAATCGATGAAACTATTGAAACTGAACACTTTGAAACACCTATTAGACCTAGCACTCCTAGATATGAATTTCTTGTCATACCTGAAGTTTATGTTATGGATGGAGAGGTATCTAGAGACTTTATTGCTTGTAAAGATAGAGAGGATCTTAAGAAACTACTAGTTAAGTTGAAAGAAAAATCTTTGAATGCTAGAATGCAATATGATCCTAAGTTTTCTACTTCACCTACCTTTGTTACTAATAAGGACTATGAATTCTCTATCGATCCTGAGTTAATTACTTTGGTTGAATCTGATCCTTTCCATGGTTATGAATCTGAAACTATTGTGGCACATCTTACTAAATTGAATGACATAGCCACTCTATTTGCTCATGAGGAAAAAATTAGCTATTATACTATTATTAACTTGTTTCCTTTCTCATTAAAGGGTGATGCTAAGATATGGTTTAATTCTCTTGCTCCTGGTTGTGTGCGTAGTCTCCAGGATATGATATACTACTTCTCATAAGAAACAAGCTGCCTTACAGGAAATATTTAACTTTGTGCAAATTGAAGAAGAGAGTCTCCCACAAGCTTGGTGGAAGCTTCTCCAATTAATTAATTCTTTGCCTGATCATCGTCTCAAGAAAAATGAAATACTTGATATCTTTTATAATGGACTAACCGATGCTTCCAGGGACCACCTAGATAGTTGTGTTGGTTGTGTTTTCAGCGAACGAACTGTTGAACAAGCTGAAGAATTATTGAATAATATATTGAGTAATGATAATGATTAGACTCTTCCTGAACCACCTCCTAAACCAACTCCGAATAAGAGAGGTATACTATTTCTCAGTCTTGAAGATATGCAAGAAGCAAAGAAATCTATGAAAGAAAAAAGGTATTAAAGCTAAAGACGATAAGAATTTACCACCTATTGAAGAAATACATGGTCTCAATACCCCGACATAGGTAGTACAGTTAAATTCTCTCCATAGATTTGATGGAGGTGATATTCCTTATAATAAATCTGTTAGTCAATGCTTGGATGAATTTGATAATTTTATTGTTAAACAAGAAAACTTCAATGCATATGTTAGTAGACAACTGAAACGCAATGCTTATATGCTTGAACACTTGGGTGACTATATGTGTAGAACTGTTAATGATCTCAAGATTGTTAGTAAACATACTTCTATGGTAAAAACTCAAGTAGAACAAGTTCTCAAAGCACAAAATGATTTGCTTAATCAAATGAATAATAAGATGAATGATAATGCTGTTAGAGTTATGACTAGAGGTGGTAAAATGACTCAGGAACCTTTGTATCATGAGGGCCATCCTAAGAGAACTGAACAAGACTCTCAAAGAATTAATAGTGATGCACCTAGTCCACCTAAAAAGAAAAAGAATGATGATAGGACCATGCATGCTTCTAGTGAACCTTTTATAGACACACCTGAGAATCCAAATGATATTTCTGTTTCTGATGCTGCAACACAACCTGGTGATGAACATGAGCCTAGAGAAAATGTTAATGATGATGTTCATGTCGATGCTCAACCTAGTAATGATAATGATGTGGAGATAAACATGTTGTTGATCTTGATAACCCACAACCTAAGAATAAAAGATATGATAAGAGAGACTTCATTGCTAGGAAACATGGTAAACAAAGAGAACCATGGGTTCAAAACCCATGCCCTTTCCTCCTAAATCATCCAAGAATAAGGATGATGTGGAATATGAGCGCTTTGTTGAAATGCTTAGACCTGTCTTTTTGCGTTTGTGTTTGACTGATCTTTTGAAAATTTCTCCTTATGCTAAGGAGATCGAAAATCTCTGAATTTCTGCGAAATGAATTTACATATTGATTGCGAGGGGCTTTGAAAAGCGAAAGGATGAAGACTGATTTAGATCCTCTAAAAGTGCAGGAAGTATGCCTTTTGAGCTTTTTCTCCACCCACCTCTGAGCATCCTGTTGGAATGGTCCTAGGAAAGACTACATACAAGAAATCATTCTCACAGCCAACTTTCCTTCTTCTGAGCAAATAAAGATATTGTTACAAATAAAAGAAAGATGCTGGAAGCTGAAATTTCCACCATGCTTGCTAATTATACATTTAAGGGAGGAATACCAACGAAACTAGGAGATCCAGGAATACCAACTATACCATGCTCCATTAAAAGAAACTATGTTAAAACTGCTTTATGTGACCTAGGAACTGGTGTTAGTGTTATGACTTTCTCTTTATATTGAAGACTTGATTTGAATAAGTTGACACCAACTGAAATCTCTTTGCAAATGGCCGATAAATCAACTGCTATACCCATCGGTATTCGTGAGGATGTGCTTGTCGTAGTTGCAAATGTTACTATCTTAACGGACTTTGTTATTCTTGATATACCCGAGGACGACATTATGTCGATCATCCTTGGTAGACCCATTTTGAATACTGCAGGGGTTGTTATTGATTGCAATAAAGGCAATGTCACTTTTCATGTTAATGGTAATGAGCATACGGTACACTTTTTGAAGAAACAACCTCAAGTGAATAGTATCAACTCTATTGGAAAAAAATTCAACAATTGTTATTGGAGGTTTTGAATTCCCTATTTCTATTGTCAAAAAGAAATATGATATTCTTATTGTTGGGGACATGCATATCCTTCTTGAGGTTACCTAGTGTTATACGAAGATTCTTCGGTTTCATGCCATTCGGAAGAAGTTTGTTAATAAGACTTGATCAACCTTATTAATGGATTCCTTTTGACGGGCATCTGATGGCTGAATTTAGTAAACACAACTTTCTGTACCCACCTTTTACTTTCTGTTATTTAGAATAAATAAAGTAGAAATGCTATTATTTTATAGTTTTCTGAATTATTCGTGCAATAAAAAATGTCTAGAAAATAGAAGTTCTCCAAATGCCCTGAAAATTTAGTATGATTTGTATGCAATATTTAAGAATTTTGGCACTGAACACACCTCGGGGGGTGCACAGTGGGCTACAAGCCCACAGGGCGCCCCCACCCCCCGGGCGCGCCTACAAGGCTTGTGGGGCCCACGTGGGTCCACTCACTTATTCCATCCACCCATCCACTTCATCTTCCTCTAGAAAAAATCCGACCATTGCTCAAAGCCGTGTTCTTGTTCATCTTGCGGCCATTTTTGATCTCCTTGCTCATTGCTCCATTTCCAAAACTATTTTGGGGGATTGTTCATCAGTATGTGACTCCTCCGATAGTCCAATTAGTTTTTGCTCTAGTGCTTTATATATTATAAATTTTTGTTGTTGTGGTGACCATGTTCTTGAGCTTGCATGTCAAATTTATATGGTCCAAAGTGGTTTTGTTGCATGATATAGCCTCTAGGCACTTGTGGGAGTAGTCGTTATCAATCTTGCTAAGTTTTGTTCACTTTTATTTTGAGTCACTAAAAATTTCAGAAATTTTTCACATGAAGAAAATGTTTAGGAAAGTATTCCAAGGTGGTTCCTCGAAGAAGAAATCCCCAAGGCTCGCGATACATGAGCCGAACCTTGAACCACCGCGAGAAGCTCTAGTGCGGCCTTGCGAATGGCCGTCGGATCATTTCATGACTCATGCTAGTTTTAATGAAGAATTTTATACGTACGTGCATAACGCTGAGCTGACGGACTTCGTGTCAGATAAGTGTCCTCGGTACTACAACCTTACTAATTCCTTTGTGATGACCCACAAGTATAGGGGATCTATCATAGTCCTTTCGGTAAGTAAGAGTGTCGAACTCAACGAGGAGCAGAAGAAATAACAAGAGGTTTTCTGTAAGGTATTCTCTGCAAGCACTGAAATTATCGGTAACAGATAGTTGTGTGATAAGATAATTCATAATGGATAGCAAGTAACAGAGTAACTAAGGTGCAGCAAGGTGGCCCAATCATTTTTGTAGCAAAGGAAAAGCCTGGACGAACTCTTATATAAAGCAAAGCGCTCCCGAGGACACATGGGAATTGTTGTCAAGTTAGTTTTCATCCAACTCATATGATTCAAGTTCGTTACTTTGATAATTTGATATGTGGGTGGACCGATTCTTAGGTGATGTCCTTACTTGGACAAGCCTCCCACTTATGATTACCCCTTTCGCAAGCATACGCAACTACGAAAGAAGAATTAAGATAAATCTAACCGTAGCATGAAACATGTGGATCCAGATCAGCCCTTTACGAAGCAACGCATAAACTAGGGTTTAAGCTTCTGTCACTCTAACAACCCATCATCTACTTATTACTTCCCAATGCCTTCCCCTAGTCCCAAATCATGGTGAAGGGTCATGTAGTCTACGTTCACATAACACCACTAGAGGAAAGACAACATACATCTCATCAAAATATCGAACGAATACCAAATTCACATGATTACTTATAACAAGACTTCTCCCATGTCCTCAGGAACAAATGTAACTACTCACAAAGCATATTCATGTTCATAATACAAGGGGTATTAAATATCATTAAGAATCTAAACATATGATCTTCCACCGAATAAACCAACTAGTATCAACTACAAGGAGTAATAAACACTACTAGCAACCCACAGGTACCAATCTGAGGTTTTGAGACAAAGATCGAATACAAGAGATGAACTAGGGTTTGAGAGGAGATGGTGTTGGTCAAGATGTTGATGGAGATTGACCCCCTCTCGATGAGAGGATTGCTGGTGATGACGATGGCTTCGATTTCCCCCTCTAGGAGGGAAGTTTCCCCGGCAGAACAGCTCCGCCGGAGCCCTAGATTGCTTCTGCCAAGTTCCGCCTCGAGACGACGGCGTTTTGTCCCAAAAGCTTCCTTCTGATTTTTTTCCCAGGTCAAAAGACATCATATAGCAGATGATGGACACCGGAGGCCTGCCAGGGGGCCCACAAGCCACAGGGGCGCGCCCAGGGGGTAGGGAACGCACCCTAGGCTTGTGGCCTCCTGGTGGGTCCTCTCTGGTATTTTATTCACCCAATAGTTTTTATATATTCCAAAATAATTCTCTGTAAATTTTCAGGACTTTTGGAGTTGTGCATAATAGGTCTCTCAGATTTTCTCCTTTTCCAGTCCAGAATTCCAGCTGCCGGCATTCTCCCTCTTCATGTAAACCTTGTACAATAAGAGAGAAAAGGCATAAGTATTGTACCAAAATGGGTAATAACAGCCCATAATGCAATAAATATCAATATAAGAGCATGATGCAAAATGGACGTATCACTTTGTGCGGAGATTTGAGTATTCTGTCCATCGCAATACACATTCTATTTTATTTGATCTATATGATAAATCATTTAGCATGGACCTTGAAGAATTTAATGATGCATGCAAAATTATGTAATGGGGCATATATACGGAACCTCGTAAATCTGATTGTGCTAAGTTCCTTGCTAGCATTACTGTAGGTGAAACCAGAGCCATAACACAAGCTACTATAGGGAGCATTCACTTTCCTGCATTGCATTACTTTGCTCTCTTTATAGGTATATGAATTAACGGTAAACATGATCATAGCCACCTTTGCGCATCCGATCTTATTGTTCTCAAGAGCGCAATAATGAATGATAAACAGTTTAATTTGGGGCTATCATTGCATGTCGACTACATAATAATGCTAAAGATGAAGACTTCTTTGGTGGAATTTATGCCACTCATTTAGCTCATTATCTTGGGGTTCCAATAAAAGAAAATGATGTTCCTTTGCCACCTACTTACCTTGATTATGATGCTATGGAACGCTTCCAAATTCTTGAGAGGGGCGAACAACCACTCCAATACAGACTAATCTTTGACAGGCGGCATGTCGTCTATGTTACGATTCCCGCTCCTTCTTTCTTTGACTTTCAGGGGAAAAGGAGATATTTTATACTTAGAGATGAGGCGGATGAGTACGAGAGGGCAAGGGAGACCGCTCGCCTTCACGAGGCAGCTCGCCAGGCGGTGGCAACTGCAATCGAGTAAAACCGCATCTACAACTCTGGATATTATCCACGCCAGTCGTGGCCATAGACCAACTTAGGCCAAAATCCTAAGCTTGGGGGAGTACGTATCTCTCATCAACATTACATTCATGATCACACATTCATTCAAGTTGTCAGTGTTCATCCTTTTTGATTGTATAATCCATGTTAGTTTATTTTTCTTGTTTTCTTCTTGCGTGTTTGAAAAACTTTGATAAAATCCAAAAATATTTTTCGCTTCTTTTTAGTTTTTCTTTCTAGCTTAATTAGCTGTAGTATTAAAAGAAAACCTGAAAAGATTTCTCATTCTTCTTTTGCTTGTTGAGAGCTTTTCCGTGTAAATAGTTTTTCTTGTTTTTGTTCTACTTTCTTCACAAAAACAAAAACTCCAAAAATATCTCACTGTGTTTCTTTGAAATTATTTTATTTTTCTTTAGGTCATGAGGAAAAGACCACCATGAAAATGTTGAGTGGCTCTCATATGCTTTATTGTTGATATAACAAACAGCCCATATTACCTTATCTTCTCCTTTGAATAAATGTTTGTAGGTTCCAGCTTAGTCCAATGCACGTGCACTCTTATTATTATTCACATCATTCGGTCATGCAAGTGAAAGGAAATAATAACTATATTTGATGAAATGATTGAGGTGGAGAAAAGCTAGTATGAACTCCACCTATTTTGCTTTTGTAAATATGATTAGCTCATCATTCTTGATTCAGCCCATTATGAATGAAACATGTTTGCAATGACAATTAGAGATTATAGTTACTCATGACATGCTTAATTATCTAGGAGTGGATAATGGTTTATCTTGCTTGCCAACATGCATTTAAAATGGTTATGATGTAGTATGATAGGATGGTATCCTCTTCTGAATAATTCAAGTGGCTTGACTTGGCACATGTTCACGCATGTAGTTGAATCAAAACCAAATTAGCCTCCACGATATTTATGTTCATGGTGATTTATATCCTAATCATGCTTGCACTCAATGTTGGTTAACCTTAATGCATGTTTATGACCGTTGTTGCTCTATAGTTGGTCGCTCCTCAATCTTTTTGCTAGCCTACACTTGTACTAAGCGCGAATACTGCATGTGCATCCAACTCCTTAAACCCAAAGTTGTTCCATATGAGTCCACCATACCTACCTATATGCGGCATTTACCTGTTGTTCCAACTAAATTTGCATGTGCCAAACTCTAAACCTTCAAACAATAATCTATTTTGTATGACAGAATTGCTCATGTAGTGATTGGGGGCTGTCAGTATCTTCCATGCTAGGTGGGTTATTCTCACAAAGAGTGTTTACTCACTTGTCATTCATGAGAAAGTGGTTGGTAATCGGTATGCCTAGTTCCATGCTCGAAATCAAATCAAAATATAATAATTAAACAAAACTCTCCTATGACTGTTGTTGGTATGGACGGTACCCATGGATTCGGCTAACCGCGGAGTGTGATTGTTGGTGGAGGGGGAGTAAAAACTTCACCATTCTGTTTAGGAACCGCCTATAATGTACCTAGCATGGAAGATAGTGAGATCTCTTGGTTGCTATGTTGACAATGAAAGCATGCCTCCCAAAATTATGTTCATCTCTGTTTTAAAAGCTTCAAGCTCTGGCACCTCTGCAAATCCATGCTTCCCTCTGCGAAGGGCCTATCTATTTAACTTTATTGTTGGGTCATCATCTTCTTATTAAAAGCACCAGTTGGAGAGCACTATTGTCATTTATTTGATTTGTTTTTAGTTGATGTTGAGTATGAGTGTGACTGGATCTCTTTTGCCATGAATTATGATGTCTAGTCAGTCCTTGATCTTTAGGGGTGATCTGCATTTATGTTTTGCGGTCTCAGAAAGGGCTAGCAAGATACCATTATGTCATATTATATCATGATTGTTTTGAAAAAGTGTTGTCATCCGAGATTTATTATTATTACTCGCTAGTTGATTATGCTATTGATAGGAGTAAGTGTGAGACCTAAGTGTTATTGTGAATATGGTTAGTTCATAATCTTTGCTGAAAACCTGAACATTGGCTAGACATATTTGCAACAACAAGATCAAACAGAGTTTGTAAAAGTTTTTCTTTGTCACTTTCAGTTTGTCAACTGAATTCCTTGAGGACAAGCAATGGGTTAAGCTTGGGGGAGTTGATACGTCTCCATCGTATCTACTTCTCCAAACTCTTTTGCCCTTGTTTTGGACTCTAATTGCCTGATTTGAATAGAACTAACCTGGACTGACGTTGTTTTCAACAGAACTGCCTTAGTGTTATTTTTGTGCAGAAATCAAAGTTCTCCGATTGACCTGAAAATTTACGAAGAATTTTTGTGGAACATATAGAAAATTACCTTAGTTTGAGGAGTTCATCTATTCACTAGGTGCTAATGCTTTGGTCTGGTTCTCTATTAAAAGGAGGCCTTAATATCCCTTAGTTTCCATTAGGACCTCGCTGCCACGGGAGGGTAGGACAAAAGATGTCATGCAAGTTCTTTTCCATAAGCACGTAGACTATATACAGAATACATGCCTACATTACATTGATGAATTGTAGATAGTTCTGTGTCACCCTAGGTTATGACTGCTACATGATGAATATCATCCAACACAATTATCATTTCCGATCCAATGCCTACGAGCTTTTTACATATTGATCTTTGCTTAGCTACTTTTGTTGCTACTGTTGTTACAATCACTACAAACTGCTACTGTTACTGTTGCCACCGTTACCGTCACTATCATACTACTTTGCTACTAAATACTTTGCTGCAGATATTAAGTCTTACAGGTGTGGATGAATTGACAACTCAACTGCTAATGCTCGCTAATATTCTTTGGCTCCCCTTGTGTCGAATCAATAAATTTGGGTTGAATACTCTACCCTCAAAAATTTTTGCGATCCCCTATACTTGTGGGTTATTAGACAGCTACATGGATACGGCTGAGATGCGGTGACACATCGTCCCTGAGCAAAATTGGCATTGGGTATTGATACAACTCAAATGCTCTACTTTTCTGAACACATTGCTATGTTTCTGCCACCTAATTTGCATAATCTGAATAAAAACTAATCCAGACAAATGCTTCAGCGAGATTTCTATGTGTTATTTTCAGTGTAGAAAAGTTACTCCAAAAATTATAGAAATTTTATCCAGAAGAAAGGACCCACAAAGCAAGAAGATGGAACCAGAGGCACCTGTGGGGCCCATGCGGGCAGTCTACACGACCACCCCTGGTCGCATGGTTTGCTGGCATGGGGCCCACAGGCACCGCCTTTCGATGCCCTTTGGCACATATTAAATTGTGATAGATCTCACATTGGGGTATTTTGCAGGGGCTTGATGTTTAGCCCATAAATCTTGGGTGGAAATGCCACAAAACCAAGGTCATACCTCGAAAATCAATAGCCGGGGATTGCAGACCATGCACCGAGGGCAAGGGGAATGAAATGAGAGAAAGGGGATACTATGGTGGCAATGGTGCGTGTGAAGAAGATTTTCAAGTGCATTTGGATTGGGTCAATGGTAGGAGGGGAGGAGGAAGATGATGGAGTTTGGGGGATATGGATGGCAAAACCACTACCTGGCCAGAAGTTTATCGCATTGTTCCACCCTAATTTGGAAAGTAGCACAAATTTATAGAAGTGGTTTTGTTGTTGAACACGTGAATTTCATAAAGTTGTCCCACTCTTTGACAAATAGCACTATCTTTTTGAAAATAAGATGTGACTAGTCCTTGAGAAGAGTAACATGGGTTGTGGATGTGGAAGAGTGAGGGAGGGGGCTTCTCATACCATCACTCGTTGCCGACTCTTATTTAAGGCTACCACTTTTATCGACCATTTTAGCAAAAAAAAAAGAGATATGAAAGCCACAATTATTCTTAGCTAAAACTATAAAGATAATGAGACACCTTTGTGTCTTATTTAGGCGGAATATTCATTCAGTGGGAGGTGACACTTCCATCGATAGCAAGCCTCTTGAAGTGACTTTGTCAATCTACCTATAGGCTTAGTCTCTCGGAGGTGCCCATGTGGTAGGGTATGTGTGCAAGCGTTTATAGGGGTGAGAGTATGTGCAAAATTCCATATCAATGATGTTGCAAAAAGTTCCTCACAAACTGATGAAAAGCGCTAATCCACCTATTGGTCCATGGAGACCAAAGTGGCTCCCTCTCACAAAGATGTATATCAAAGAACTTCATGACTACGACGGGTCACAAATCAAACAGACATGCTTGGAAAAGGATAGGCTCCATCAACTAACTGTTGGAACATCGAGACCGACTAGAGAGCTTACATATATAACATTATTTTTTCACTACTGGTTACCCAAGCGCGTATGATACGAATGAGACATATTCACACAATTCGTACATACAAAAACAAATCATGTGACATTGGTGCTAATATTGATACTATCGACGTATCGATTTTGCTTCATCTTCATATTATCATATACCAACATGAGACCGCGTGTGATGGCACTCTATGCATATATCAAGCCATTAGGACGAGAGAAGTCATCCCCTACATCCTCAGATAAGAAATTTCGGCATGCGTACAGGACCGCCGAGTTGAACCCCGATGGGTTTTCTATGAACTCAAGATGACCTCCCTGCATTGTCGGTAAAGCGTTAGTAGGCAATACCAATATATTAGATCTTAGTCTTAGTGTATATATTGACATAGAGGAAAACAAACAGACATGTGGGACTCTGATGATTTCACAAGGAACTGTCATATCCTTGCGTGCCTGTTGTGCCCCTTGGTAATTCATCCAATCATCGTGGCCATATATGAAAGTAGTCGACACTTTCCAATCGGATGCGCTGTTGCGTGTTATAAGATAGTGAGGAAACATAGTAAGAAAACATTGCAAAATATATTCATGAGCTATGAATTCCTCGTGGAATTGTGTTGATAAGTTATTGCATTAACAAGATTATAAGCTTGTGATTATTAAAAATATGGATGGACATTGATAATATGATCAATAACTTATACACTAATACTCTCTTAAAGTGTGAATGGAAGACTGACACAATCATATGCATATTAGGATGATCTCAACCAAAAAATATTGTATCACCTAAAGTGGCTTCTTGACAGGACATTTTTTGTCAAGACGGCTGTGAAATATAATGCAATGGAGCAATAATAAAGAATAGTTAAATTGCATCATGATGTACTAAATCCTTAGCAAGCATGCATCATGTGAAGAATATTTTGAACCTTTAAAAGCATAATCTAGTAAAAGAATTAATCTTGGATAGTGGGGTCAATGACATTATGAAACGGATATCAGAATCAATAAGAGAATTGCAATCAAAGTTCAACTTTCCGTTATAGACTAGCTATGATGGAATTAGAATATGTTCATGGTAACCACAAGCGGTATATCTAAACTTAACATGGATTTTAAGAGAAAAGGGAATTATCAACTACTAAGGAAGAACATGAGAAACATATACTATCCAGAGTACATGCGATTTAAAAGCTGGTAATAAATGAAAGGGAATTTCCCTTAGCTGGTTGAGCTCAAACAACCATTTTCACCATTCTAGAGAAAAATATTTTTCCAATGGGGTGCTAACTAGTTGCGGCTATTTAAGTATTTTCATTCTCTATCATGTAGAAAAGTAATGAATTGTAGTGTCCTTCGCCAATACTAAGAACTGACAGCTCTAAGTAAGAAATAAAGAAAGATGTTATCTTAAAATTTAATGATTAATGAGAATAAAAATATGTTATCTTAAAACTCTTTATTGTTGTGAGAATTCAAAGAATATGTTATCTTAAACTTAATGAGAATCATATTTAATGTGCATGTTGTTAAGACATAAGAAGGATAAACAGGAAAGTTTGTGCAAACTAAGAACACACAAAGATGAGCTAACCTTTGCAGAAGAGGTTTTCTTGCAAATGCCCCCAAAGAAAAAGTATAATTTAAGCACAACTCTCCACTGGCTTTGGCAACTAAAGTGTGGTAAATATAATCTTCATACATGTGAAAGCAAGAGTTAGTTTTATCCGCAAGCATCATTTAGAAAATGTAGTTGTTTATTTAATGTAGTAAAGAATGTTTACCTGTCAGCAAGATAGATTCATGTTTTGCTAGTAATTCACCAGTTGAATATGATCCTAACCTACTTGTGGTATATCTTCGAACAAAATATGGGCCCCAAGGACCCAATCCTCTGCTTAACAAAAACAAATGGGACATTAGGACAAATACACTCTTGCCCTTGGTTAGTTTACACCTGTTGGTTTTGCCTAATTTTCGGTTCTCCTCATTTTTACCCCTAAGAATCTTGTGTCACACAAATGCTCTTCTATCACTCTTCCATTCGGTTAAAGGCCTTTGATTGTTGTCCTAGATAACCAAAATACTTTTGCAGCGGCTAGATGGGCTATATGCCCCTTATATGTGGGACCCATCTAGAAAAAGCAAAAAAAAGGTCATATATCTTCAGGACAAGTCACTTCATGTGGGACCAAAAAAGAAACAAAAAAAGCATCACCATGCCCATACCTCTATGTGTGTGTGTGCGTGTTTGTTTGTCTCTAGCCAAGAATAGAAGTAGAGGTCGCGGTCATAGCGAAGATACACGGGATGGAGACACAGGGCACGAGATGACTTGCTGGGTAGTGTGTTCAACTCTCAGGGACCAACTGAGGTGGTATGGGGAACTAGGGTCACTGGAAACAATGACACCAACGAGCAGTAGTGGCGGCTATGGGTGAAGCACGACATGACTAGGATAGAAGGAACGTGGGAGCATGGAAGAAGAGGGAAAAGGATTGTGCGCCCAATAGGAGTACACCGCAGAGGTAGGGGTCAACTGTGGAGGCACCGAAGCGATGTTCCCATTGACGGCGGCAGCAGCAGAGCATGATCTCGCAGCAAGGTGGTCTAGGACGAGGAGATCCAAGTGGACAATGTTGGAATCTCTTACATGACCTAGGGGGTGGGGGTGTTGGACGAATGGGGCTCAACAAAGGAGATCAGGGAGTAGTGGAGCGTTGTCGAAGGCAAGGAAGACAATGGACATGCCATCGATTACTGACCCCCCCCCCTTAGTTCCTTCTACAGGGGTCCATTACGGGATATGGAGAACCTCCTGGACAAGGTTTCTTGTAACGAGATGACAGTTTACCATGGGGATGATGAAGGTCGCCGACCTCGACATGAATTGGGCACCAGCTGTGTACAAAGCTCGAGAAGGTGTGCTCAGAGAAAGTGGAGGGTGTGGCAAGGCAAGTCGAATGGCACAAGAGGGAGGAGACGAGGTGGTCAACAGAGGCAGCACTTCTTGGCACAATGGCCAACTTCGATTGGGTCGAGGACGGTTTCATCATCTCTGGAGCTCGAATATCTATGCAAAGGGAAGGAATGGAATCATGGAGTCTTGGGAATCATGTTGGTAGAGGATAAATATGATGTGAAGTCAAAAATGGCGGTGAAAGGATCTGGTGCCTGGTGGCGCTGTGGGCGCAAGCTGGTGCTTCAGCTTGAGGTTGAAGAAGGTCGGGCCTAGTTGGCTAGGCTAGGCTAGAACATGTGAGAGAAGAGGTTGCACCTCAAGTGGGCTACTCTGCTGCGTTGTAGTTGGACTAGTTCTAGGAATTTTTTTTGGTGGGTCCCATGTGTAAGGGAGATGGGCCATTTGCCAACTACCTGGGGTATTCTCGTCAAATAACAGCCAATGACCTTTAACCGCACAGAATCTTGACGGAAGGGCATTCGAGCGACCTAAAATGGAATTTTATGGGCAAAACCGAGGATAGCCAATAATTAGAGGCAAAGTCCACAAGTGAGAACTAACTGCGGGCAAGAATTTATCTGTCCCTTACAAGAACCGTTATCTTCACGATAAAAGTCACATCAGAAGTGATATTGCTTCTACATTAGATCCGCTCTATCTACTTAAATCTGAACATTGTCCTCATCTGCTTAGCCAGATGGAGAAATCAAGCCCATCGAACATTTTCACCATGGGCAGAAGAGGAGGATTACTCCATTTTTCTAACGGTACCTACATTATTCAAATTTAAGATCGAAACTAGGCTTACCTCAAAATTTTCGAAGGAGTAAAATTGGACTCCCAAAGATGGTTTGCTAGCATGCCTTTCCATGTTCCTCTAAACTTGGCTAATCGTTCGGCGCTATCATCTGCTTCTGGTGTAAAGCCAGCAGGGCCAACCAAAATCAAGTGTTGCACGTGTTCAGGGTACTGAAATGAGACACAGGTTTTAGTACAATCATAGGCATCGGTGGGGTAGCTTCACTTGTTGAATGTACTATTATAAATATACCTGTAAGGCATACTTTGCAGCAACATATCCTCCCAAAGAATGTCCAAGCAATATAAAATTGTTGAGGTTCTTTGCTTTGCGCCATTCTTCAAAAGAGTCTATGAACCAAGCATCCGTTTCTATTTACATAGTTGACCGAAAGAAGGAGGGGAACAAATTACTCATTGTTTATAAAATGAATGTAGCAAGATCTAAACACAAAGCAAAACAAATCTGCATGTTGTTCTCACAGAAGTTGCTTACAAAATCACCTAGAACTCAAATAAAGGGGAGCATTTTGAGATGTTTTGCCATAAAATTACATTCCATAGTATGCTAAACAATAGAAATAACATATATAGCTGAGGGTCACAACTAGCATAATGAAACATCTAACAACTTCTCAAAAAGTCGCACAACAAATAAAGTATTTGTATCTAACCTTCGGTACTTTTACAAATGAAGTCAGGTCTGCTTGATCCACCCCAACTGCAAAAGGAAAGCAAAATTCAACATATGCAGTGTGGGGTGACAGAAAGAACAATATAAAGCGTTGTTATCATGCATAACACATTACTCGTGTAATAGTTGGCAAACACTTCATGTGTCATCGGGCTAATTTTGAAAATATTTATTTTAGATGAGGTGGATTTTTCCAATGAATGTCATATAGGGCATATTCTCTATTCTAGGTTCATAGATCACATGAAGGAGGAAAACATTAAAACTAGGGGAAAGGGTAAAGAGTCAACTGCCTCTTCCTCCTAATTAACACCATGATATCATTCAAATTCTGATATAAATCCACATTAACGTATCCTTATTTACATATAAATAACTAAAGCAAGCAACATCAACACCAATAGCTGTCAGCAATCAAAATAATATTTGTGGCATGGCAACAAGTCAGGAGTCATAACCTAGTATGGGTAGGTAAAATACAACGTGTGCAAGTATTGTGATGCACAAAATTATTCAGATTAATTTCCCTCTTCTACAGGTACCAAGGAAAATTGTCACAATTAGTCGAGTCCTTTTTAATTTTCTTAGAGCTACTTACCCGAGTTGATCAATGGCAATGACCCGGAAATGGCTTGCGAGGGCATCGTAGTTTCGAAAGAAGAGCCCGTGTGAAGCACCATAACCATGGACCATGACAAGGGTGGGAGCATTCTCCTTGCTGCTACCAAATGTCAGTGTGTTGATGAACCTTGGCTCTTCACTTGATCTAAACCATCTTGCTTTTGACCCGGGTGGAGCAAAGCCAATGTTAACTTTCTCTTGGACATACCCAGTTCTGTAAAATAAAATAAGTTACATAATAAACGGAAAGGTCTTAAACAAAGCAATTAATATATATACTACATGAATGCTATTTTTTAGCTGACAGATTCCAATTTGCTTCTATTCTATTTTTCTGTCTGTCTAATCTCCCTTGTGATTCTTGCTGAAATTTTCAGTGGACTGAATTTGTTTTGCCTTCAGCCCAATTTCTAAATTTCTAAATTGGTCTCCCCTTTTTCCACAAGAGTTATATGCAAGTTGACTGAATTTTGAATAAGTCAATTTTGTCGGAGGATGAATGATTGAAGGAGGAAGAAAGCTGAAGGAAGAAGAAAGAAAGATGGCCGTTAGATCTTAATCTAACAATTTTGCCAAGTCCCAGTCGTCTTAATCGATTTAGACTTCGTTATCTCTCAATCCTTAAGATGGACTATTAAGTGGAGGGGGTTCTGGTGGTACAAACTTGACTAGGGAGAGGAGGCGCTTCTCGGCGGCGACGATGCCGTCGGCGGAGGTGGGGATCCAGCGCAGCGCGGACGGCCACCTGCAACTGCAAGAACCCGCCACGGCCGTGGGCGCATCCTCCGCGTTCGCCATCCCGGTCCTGCCTACCAGCAAAGCTTGTCTGGCTTGGAGGCTGCTACGTCGAGTTGGTGGTGGTGTAGGTGGCTGGCTGGCTGGTTCCGGTCGAGCTTTTATAGGGGCCGGACGCAGCGCACGTTGCCTGTGCTGTGCTTGCGTCGTTGATCGCGTGCGTGAGGGCTTGGCCTCTGTTTGCCTGGACTGCGGTGCAAGTAATGACTAATGAGCGTGGAAGAGTAGCAGCGCGCGCGACCGTTGACCGTCGACCTTTCCCGTTGAATCAAGGCTGGGTATCACGTGGGACTCAAGTAATGAGCGAGGAAGAGTAGCAGCGCGACCGTTGACCTACCGCTGACCGTCGACCTCTCCTGTTGAATCAAGGCTGGGTATCACGTGGGACTCTTTTTACGCCGGAACAGGCACTGATGCTCATACATACGCATATACGGTCATCATTATGAGTACATGCATGCACATCCTGTTCCTATGCGCATCTCTAAGAGACTGAGCCGACACATCATTTTGATATTGACACAATCCATGAAAATGTGAGCAACAGAGCCAAGTCTATGACTTGAACCCTGGTGGGTTGTGGATATCACCGTCCTCCTAATCATCCACTCACAGGTTGATTCACATAGGACCGAGTTGTCAGCGAATGTTTGGCCTTTGCAAACTGCCATACAGGACGACCATACCAGGACCATGGTACATCCTTTAATAGTTTAACGGCGCAACAAAGTACACCAACGCGTCCGCAGATTGTCCGTGATCACCCCTCAAATGTTTGCGCCCATAGTCTTGCCCCTTTTTTCGGACTCTCAATTACATATAATCTCCGTGCAACGTTAGAAACAGCATAGTCATTTGGATCTACACACATAGCATACAGGAGTTGTCATACATGACATCGATGAACCACCACAGCATTTTCACCTTGAAGCGAATCATCGATGACCTTATGCTTTGGACGCACCGGATGAGGAAACCGGCGCATAAACAGGCCGCCCACTCATGGCGTTCCTACTTCTTTTCATGACTACACGTGCTTATGTAATTCACCTTTATAATCAGACAAACGTTGGGTTACAAAACTGAGAAATATATTCAGGTCGGGAGCTTCCCCCCGTGATTTTTCAAAATACATGCTATCGGACTATCAAAATTGATATGTTCTACTAGCTATGAAATATGGCTACGGAGAAAATTCACCCACGGTTGCTCTTGCCCTTGCCATCTTCGTCACGGAAGTAACAGTCGAAAATGCAATATGAGTTGTCAGATGGGTCACCAGCCTCCTCCTCTTCCTCTTTGGGGGGCAGGCCGGCGAGGGCATGGACTGGCCGTGTATGGACTGGCCGTGTTTGCTCCAGTGCGTGGGCACAGGCCGTTCAGGTTTGCTGGTTCACCAAGATAATTCGTTGGCCTGGTGTTGCTAATACCATGAGAGAGAATGAGGTCCAAAAATATATATCATGAAGAGAGAATTCGTTGTGCAACTGCATTAGTATGTTCCCTGAATGTTCATATCAACTTTGGAGCTGTTACACTCTAGCGCCTCCACCTAATTTTTCCTGCAGTGTCTGTAACAACGACGCTCGAATACTGTGTAAATATACAAATCATGATGCTGAAAAGATTACTATCTAGCAAAAAAAAACTGCATCCTGTCAGAAATTTCTTGGATGAAAAAGTCGAACGCATCAAGCAAACCAAGTTCATATGCTCAATCAAGACACACTACACACGCATCAACTTCATGAATCATGATACAGCAGGAACTGTAAAATTGGTCTTCACATCCACCCTCGTATGTGAATTTGATATGAGAACCCAATAACAATCAATCATACCAGGAGAATTGGGTTTGACCAAGAATCATTGCTTACATTAACATGCAACTGAAGAGAACTATCTTGAGCAGGTAACTGGGATTGATTACGGTGGAAGAAGTTGGTTGCAAAGAACAAAGCTGCCGGTCGCAGTTCTAGAATTACAAAAAATCAGACAGAATACAGCCACTTTCACGAGCAAACAAGCCGCCAGTTTTCAACAAAAAGAGCAGAAAAGAAATACATGGCAATGGCCCCATTCGAGGATGACAAGAGAACGGGCCTTATTATCTGAACAAAACAGAGCCAGGAAAAAACAGGACAGAGAGGTGAGTGAGTTTCCAAACAGACTTCTCCTTGATATTTATTCAGGGGCGCACTCCAGCATCATGTGTTGGTTGAGGAGCCATGCCGCTGTGGTTCATGACAATGGATCATTATCATCCGTGTCAGCGGACTTCGTGCCACCGGTTGACCCATCCAATTTGCTGGAGTTTGTGCCTCTGTTCTGGGTAGCAGAGGAAGTTTGGTCTTCCAGTTTGTCGGAGGTCTCTGACTGAGATGGACTAGTGATGCCCTTATTGCTTGGTGGAAGATTGCTTTCTTCAGGCTGCCTTGTTTCAGAGGCTGGTGCCTTGGTTTCGCCACCTTGAGTTTTGCCTTCCCGCTGTGCTTGTTGCCTGGGGTCTTCAGGAGTTCTCGAGCTGCTCTCAGGCTTATTGTCTGCCTGGATGATACTTGCAGCATCTTTAGTTGGTTCATAGCTATTGTTTGTGTCATTGCTCTGCCGCTGAACCCTCCGGACATTTTCACCCTGTTGTTGTTCCAAAGCAGCCCTTTGAGATGCTCTAATCGTGTCTTCGGGATAGTTAGTTGAAGTGTCTTGTGCCTCAGTTTCTTCAATTTGCTTTCTGTTGTCCTGTCTTGGTTGAAAAACATCTTGGTCAGCCTGTTGTTGGTTTCTGAATCCCTCAGCTGCCTGATTGTTTTCCTTCATAGGTGACGGTTGGTTGAGAGGTGATGGTTGTATATTTCCAGATGTTGTTAAGATGTTTGGGCTTGCGGTTTCACTGGCTTCTATGCTGTCATCTCTAGATGATCTAGTGCTGGATTGGTGCTGCTGCTTCGGTTTTTCTTCAGGTGATGTCCTTTCGAGGTTCTTTTGAGGAAATGGTGATGCCGAATCATCGGAGGGTGGTCCTTTAACTGCACTATTTTCAGATTGACCATCTGCTTGGCTGGGTGACAGACTAACATTTGATTTTGTGTTGACCTGGTCACCTTTGATCATAGTGGGCTTCCCATCGCTTGACAAATCAAAAGAACCTTTATCTGGAGGCTGAACTGTATCTGTACCTGATTTAGAGGCAACAAATTTCATGACCATTAGTTGTGCAAGTACAGACTTTTGTCCTAACATTACGCGCGAACTATGAAGGTAGAATTGCATTCTATATGGTTTATTTCCAAACTGGCATAGGTTCAGTGATCAGGGAGTAACTCGTTTGGAGTCTGATTCCCACATTGTCCCTTGCTGTTGCTCAGACTAATTTCTCAAGGTTGTGAGCTAAAACAAATCTGTACGCTGAATAAATCAACAATAACTGTTCTTACCTGTCAAAGGAAGAATTGGTTTCTCTGACTTAGAGAGATAAGCATCAGGGCTAGATTCTTGTATTTTCTCTGAAGGAGGCATAGCATCTGAACTTGCGGTCTCTCTCAAGCCTGCTGGTGATACATCGGTTTGATCGGTGTTAGCAATATCTCTCCTTGATTCAACAGGAGGAGGCAACTGAGGAGACCAGGTTGAATCTTTATCTGCAAAGTACAGCAATGAGTAGTGTTGGTTAATTAAAGGTGTGCAGAAGTTGTCAGATCTAAGATGGTCCAGTAAAAGGTGCATACATTGTCCATACAAAAGACTGATTATCTAGTGTAGTAAATTTATGTTTAGCAGTGGCTGTTGCACGTGTTGTGGTACCTTGCGGAGTATCTGGAGTTGGTGCTGGGCTAGTCAGAGGTGTCACAAGTTCTTGATTAGTGGAGGGTGGTCTTGGTGACTTGATCTTTTTCGAGAAAACAACAGGTGCGTTCTGAGTTTCTGCAGGAGGCTGTGCCTGTAAATTACGTAAAGAACTTGTGGCTGGCCCATCACCACTTGTACGATTAGCATCACCACTGGTTGGTGCTGAATCAGGATTAATTTCTTCATGCTGGTCAGATCCAGTGTCTTGTGCCTCAGTTTCTTCAGTTTGCCTTTTGTTGTCCTGTGTTGATTGAAAGACAGGGTCAGCCTGTTGTTGTTTTCTGGATCTTTCAGCTGCCTGATTGTTTTGCTTGAGTGGAGAAGGTTGTGTATCTCCGGATGTTGTCAAGATATTTGGGCTTGCGATTCCACTGGATTCTATGCTATCATCTTTAGTTAATCTAGTGCTGGAATGGGTTTGCTGCTGCTGGTTCGATTTTTCTTCAGGTGATCTTTTTTCAAGGTGTTTTTCAGGAAATGATGATACTAACTCATCTGAGAGTGGTCTTTCAACTGCACTTTCAGACTGACCAACTGGCTTGCTGGCTGAGAGACTGACACTTGATATTGTATTCACCTGGTCACCTTTGATCATAGTAGGTTTCCCATCGCTCGGCAAATCAAAGGCAGCTACTTCTGGAGGCTGAACTGGATCTGTACCTGTAACACGAGGACAAAACCATTAGTTGTGGAAGTACAAAATTTTGTGCTATCATTATCTCTATTAAGGCAAAATAGTGTTGTCTATGGTTTATGCTACAGGTTAAATGAGGAGGGATCACTCATTAGGAGTATAGCGAGTTTCCACATTTTCCTTAGTGTTGTTCAGCATGATCTTGCAAAAGTTTTCAGCTGTAACTTTATGGGCTAAAACAAAAATCTCTTACTGAATAAGTCTAGGGCATTACAGTTTTACCTTTCATGGGAGGTTCTTTCTCTGACTTGGTGAGATAATCATCATGCCTAGATTCTTGTATTTGCTCTGAAGAAGGTGTAGCATCTGAACTTGCGGGGCCTCGCAGGCCTGCTTCTGATATATTGGTTTTATCAGCAGTAGCGACATTTTTACTTGATACAACAGAGGGAGTAAACTGTGAAGCATGATTTGAATATTGATCTGCAGTACATTGATTTTCAGTGTTAACAGTGAAACAGTAATTTATTAATGTTGCACAAAAATTGACGTAAAAGACGCATACAGAAAATGCCAGTTATCTAGTGGAGTAAATTTATGTCTTCAGCAGTGGCTGCTTAGCGGTACCTTGCGGAGAATCTGGAGCTGGTGTTGGGTTAGTCATAGGTGTCATGACTTCTTGATCAGTGGAGAGTGGTCTTGGTGACTCCTTTTCTGAGTAAACAGCAGGTACATTCTCAGTTCCTGCAGAAGGCTGTGCCTGTGAATCACGTAAAGAACTTGTGGTTGGCCCATCACCGCTTGTACGATGAGCATCACCACTGGTTGGTGCTGAATCGGGCCTAATCACTTCAGGCTTGTCAAGTGCAGTGTCTCGTGCCTTAGTTTCTTGAATTTGTGTTCTGCTGTCCTGTATTGATTGAAAGACAGCTTGGTCAGACTGTTGTTGGTTTCTGGATCCTTCAACTGCCTGCATTCTTTCCTTGAGTGGTGAAGGCTGTATATCTCTAGACGTTGTTGAGGTGTTAGGGTTTCTAGTTCCACTGGCTTCGATGTGGTTATCTTCAGATGATCTAGTGGTGGACTGGTCTGTTTGCTGCTGCTGGTTCCATTTTTCTTCAGGTGATGTTTTTTCGAGGTTCTTCTGAGGAAATGGTGATACTAACTCTGCAGGGAGTGGTCCTTTAACTGCACTATTTTCAGATTGACCAACTTCTTCGCTGGCTGAGGGACTGACATCTGATATTGTGCTGGCCTGATCACCTTTGATCATAGTGGGCTTTCCACCGCTCGATAAATCAAAGGAAGCTTCATGTGGAGGCCGAACTGGATCTGTACATATGATTTGAGAACAATGTTTCATTACCGTTAGTTGTGTAAGTACACACGTTTGTCCTAACATTAAAAATGAAGGAACAAATGCATTTTACATCGTTTATGCCTGAATTGTTACAGGTTTAATGAGCAGGGATCACTCATCAATAATCTAGCAAGTTTCTACATTGTCCTTAGCGTTGTTCAGCATGATCTCGTAAGAGATTTTAGATTCAACATCATGGGCTAAAACAAAATTCTGTATACTTAGTAAATCTAGGGCATTACTGTTTTACCTTTCATAGGAAGTGGTTTCTCTGACTTGGTGAGATAAGCATCCGGGCTAGATTCTTGTATTTCCTCTGAAGGAAATTTAGCATCTGAACTCGGGGGCTCTCGCAGGCCTGCTTGTGATACATTGGTTTGATCAGCATTAGCAACATCTTTCCTTGATACAACAGAGGGAGAAAACTGTGAAGAACGATTTGAATCTTGATCTGCAGTACATCAATGATCAGTGTTAACAGTGTAAAGATGATTAATTTCTATAGCACAAAAAATGACTGATGTTGAATTGACGAGTAAAAGGTGCACCAAAAGAACAGATTATTTAGTGGAGTAAATTTAAGAATTTGTGTTTAGCAATGGTTGCTTCATGCAGTGCGGTACCTTGTGGAGCATCTGGAGCTGGTGCTGAACTAGCCATAGGTTCTTGATCAGTGGAGGGTGGTCTTGGTGACTTGGTCTTTTCCAAGAAACCAGCAGGTACATTCTGAGTTCCTGCAGGAGACCGTGCCTGTGAATCACGTACAGAGCTTGTGGCTGGTTCATCGCCACTAGTACGATGAACATCGCCACCAATTGGTGCTGAATCAGGCCTAATGTCTGAGTTTTGTGCTTGGCTAGATGGAAGTGACATCTTTTCATCAACAGCACCACGCAAATCAGGAATTCTTTGTTTGTCTGGAGTAGGAGTTATTCCTCGTTGACCACTTATAGGCCGTGCCTTGTTAGTTTGATCGGATGCAGCAACAATACCATCTTCTTTTGTTGGCTCAACAAAGGAAGGCCTTTGTGCAGAACGAGCTATATCTTGAGCTGAAATGCATGGAACAGCCTTATTACTGTCAGAACAGGTATTTAATCAACTTTTAAAGGAATCATGTTAAACACAATCAAATATAGCTTTGCTAGAATTACTATTGTTTGTCCACACTCATCAGAGTAAAGAGCTTGATTACCTGACAAAGGGGAGTTTTGCCCATCATCAGTTATTTCATCGGATACTTTACCAAACTGAGTGTCTGATGCTGATCCTGGGACCACTTTAGGTGACATGACATCTTGATCACCAGAGGGTAGTTTGAAGGACTTAGGGGCATCTTGGTTAGATTTAGAGTAGACTGGAGCCTCGAAAGGTGGTGGTTGCTTAGTTGCTGCAGGTAGCTGCGCCTGTGCCTCTTGATCACGTCGAAGTCTTGTAGTTGACTGTTCATCACTGCTAGGACCAACATCAACACTCGATGGTAGAATTTGTGCTTGAGTAGAAGGTGGAACTGTTTTTTTGTCAACATCAACACTCAATGGTAGCACATCACGTTTTGCATCTGGACGTTGTGCTTGACTAGAAGAGGGAGCTGTCTTTCTGTCAACGAAGGTGCCATGCACATCAGGAGGTGGTCCTTCACGTGGTTTAGAAGCATGTTGATACTGTTCTTCCGTTGAAACATTATCAAGTACTGGTTCTGAAATGTCTGGTACATGCTTAATGTCTTGCTGAGCGATGACTGGTCGAGACACTTTGCTTCCTTCAGCTTCAGCAACAGTAAATTCTTCATTTCTTTCAACAACAGAAAGTGGTTCTGCAAAACAGAAAGAAGAACTGAGTACTGCCGAGAAATGGCATAATTGTGGTGAGACTGCTAGTTTTGAGGAAAGCTCTTGTTCAATAGTAGGTGTGCTGGAAGGTACACTATTTCTCAAGACTAAAGAAAGGATAATTACCTGATGGAGCTATGCTTTGATCAGCGGGGGTTACTACTTCACTAGTTGCTTGTGACGCCTTGGATTGATTAGGTGCAGCAACAGTGGACTGTTCTTTTTGTGGCTCACTGGAGGAAGACTTCTGTGTAGAGTTAGCTGAATCTTGATCTGAAATTCAGAAAGGGAATTTTTTTTTTTTATCAGAGCTGTAGGTTTTTTATGAAGCTTTATTATGTTAAATCAGCTACAAATTTGCTAAAAGGCGCACTGTTTTGCACAGTAAGACCATTACCTTTCAAGGGTAATTTCTGTCCTGGGCGAGCTACTTCCCCTGATGCACCACCAAGATGAGTGTCAGGAGTTGATGCTGAGCCTGTAGCTTGCTGATCAATAGAGGATGGTTTTAGTGACTTGGCTTTGCCCAAGGTGTCAGAAGTTACATCTTGGGTGGATTCGGAGTCATATGGAACCACGAGAGTCGGTGGTGGTTGGGTTTCTGCATGTTGTTTTGCTACTTGATTGGGTACAGATCTTGTGGAAGGCTCATCGCCACGGTTTTGGGTGGGATCAGGTTTTGAGTCTGAACTTTGTGCTTGGCTAGATGGAGGTCTCATAGTCTTCTTTTCACCTATGACACTACGTGAATAAGGGACTAGGCCTTCAGATACCTCAAAATCAGGTTCGGTGCGGTAAACTTGTCCTTTGCCTGGAATTGATTCAACAATATGGTGATCATCAGGAGCAACTTCCTGAAATTTCCCTGAAGTATGGTGGGTACCTGAGGATGGATATTCTGATGTTCCTGGTGCAGGCGCTTGTTGACCAATAGTAGGTTGTGAGTCCTTTGTCTGGTCAGGTGTGGCAGAGGAAAGTGGTTTTGCAGAACTTGGATAATTAAGCTCTTTATCCATAGGCTCAGCAGAGGATCTTGATCGCGTAGAAAGAGCTGAATCCCGATCTGAAACGCAAGTGGCAGCATTAGTAGTAGCAAGAAAATTATACAAGGGTAACTTTGTATTTTAGAGTAAGTTTTTCTGCATGTAATCATCTATAGGCCTGCATAGTCACACTGAGATAACTAACCTGAGGGTCCGGATTTCTGTTCTGGAAGGGCTACTTCATCAGATCTACCACTCTGAATATCAGCACGTTTGTCTCCCGTGGGCTCGTAATCAAAGGTTGGAGTGCCTCGCATACCTTCTGTGTCTTTGCTGACAATTGTTGGCAATGTCGGTTCAGCTGCAGCAACGATAGTCTCTTCTTTCTTGGTCTCAGCTGGGGAAGGTTGTTTTGCAGACTGAATTGAATCTTGATCTAAAATGCAAGAAGCGATGTCAGTAAGTAGCAAGATATTTAGTTTTGAGAAAGGTAGCTTGAGGATGCTAGAAGGTGTGCTATTTTCCAACTTGAAAGAGAATCTGGTTACCTGATGGGGCAGATTTCTTTACAGCAGGAAATACTTCACTACCACTGATGGGACGAACATAACTATCAGCTGGTGTTGAATCAGGCCTATATTCTGAAACAGGTGCTTGCCTAGATGGATATTTAGTTATGTCCTTGGCATCTGCAGCACCATAAGCATCAGGAGATGATCCTTCATGTGGTTCAGTAGAGGATCCAGCATAGGAACCTTGTTTTTCACTTGAGACAGATGGCACTGTTAACTCATCAGTGCGATAATTGTCAGGCATAGTTTCCTGGACTTTTGCTGAAGCAATTTGGGTATTTGAGGCTGGGGACTCCTTTGTGCCTGGTGCAGGTGCCCTGTCTTTTTTACTAGAGAATGCTTGTGGTGCATGGGAAACTTGTTCATGACTTGGAAAAGGTGGTATTGACGAATCATCAGTGGGAACATTATCAAGGGTGACTTGCTGGATTTTCCTATTATCATGATGGGCATCTGAGGATGGAACTTGTTTTGTGATTGGCGCAGATGGTCTCGCTTCTTGACGAAAAATTGTCTGTGGTTTCTCAGGTTTTTTATCTGAAATTCATGAAGTAAACAATTAGCTTTGACGATCTTTCATGTTTCTAATCCTCCCTTGGTCTGTTAGAAGGTTCATATTTTAGCCAATGCTTGAGAGTAACGAGTCACCTGATGGAGCAAAATTCTGTTCAGAAAGTTGAGCCTTCGAAGTTGGCGCTGGTCCAACTGTAGATGTCATGCCTTCAGTTGAAGTTGGTCGTGCGGCACGAGCTAATTTTTTATCTGAAATTCATGAAGCAAACAATTAGCTTTAACGATCTTTTCATGTTCCTAACCCTCCCTCGGTGACCTAGAAGGTTCACATTTTAGTCAATACTTAAGAGAAACTGGTCACCTGATGGAGCAAATTTCTCTTCAGCAAGCTGGGCCTTCGAAGTTGGCGCTGGTGCCTTGCCTTCAGTTGAAGTTGGTTTGGCAACATTGGTTTTGTCCAAGGTATCACTAGGTACATCTTGGGTTGATACAGAGTCACGTGGAGCATCAAAAGGTGATTGTGCTTGAGTTGATTCAGGTGGTTGTGCCCCTTGATCATGCAGAGTTGGTGTTTGCATTTGTACTGGTTCTCCATCTCTCTCAGCTGTGTCAGCTGCTGAGAATGATGATGGAGCAGTCAGAACATCGGGTGCTCGTGCTCCTGGTCGTGCAGGTGGTGCCATTCTTTGCTCTTTTTCTACCATCTCACTGGCACCCCGAGCACTGGGTATTGATTGTTGACTCATTGGTGTTGGCTTTTGATCAATGGTAGACCCACCCAGCACATCATCACCAGAATTGGGAGTTATACCTTGTAACGGCACAGATGTGCGCTGCCATCGACCAATGGTGGAAGGTTTGCTGGACATATCTCCATCGGGAGCTGCTTCCTGTGATAGTTCAGTGGCACGTTGGACTTGGGAAGTTGGTTCTTGGCCCGATAGAGGTGGTGCTCCTTTTTGCTCATCAATAGTGTCTCCATTGAAAGGCTCTTCAGTAGGATGATCGTCACGAACTCTTGCTCTGGGTGGAGCTGGAGGAGTACTTGATTTCTCTTTAGGATCCTGTTGACGCTTTGGTGTAGAATAATCTGCTCTGCCACCAGTTGGGAGGGTTTGAGGTTGCTCATGGCTGTCTTGGGCAACCAGATAGTCCTCCTGATAAGCAGAAGGTGTTCTCTCCGCCTTGATAGGGCGCCGAGGAACTTGTGTGTCTTTACTGACGGTTGTTGGCAATGTCGGTCCAGCTGCAGTAAAGATAGTCTCTTCTTTCCTAGTCTCAGCTGGAGAAGGTTGTTGGGCAGACTGAATTGAATCTTGATCTAAAATGCAAGAAGCGATGTCAGAAAGTAGCAGAATATTTAGTTTTGAGAAAGGTAGCTTGAGGATGCTAGAAGGTATACTGTTTTCCAACTTGAAAGGGAATCTGGTTACCTGATGGGGCAGATTTCTTTACAGCAGGAAATACTTCGCTACCACTGATGGGACGAACATCACTATCAGCTGGTGTTGAATCAGGCCTATATTCTAAAACTGGTGCTTGCCTAGATGGATATTTAGTTATGTCCTTATCATCTGTGGCACCATAAGCATCAGGAGATGATCCTTCATGTGGTTCAGTAGAAGATCCAGCATAGGAACCTTGCTTTTCACTCGAGACAGATGGCACTGTTAACTCATCAGTGCGATAATTCTCAGGCATAGTTTCCTGGACTTTTGCTGAAGCAATTTGGGTATTTGAGGCTGGGGACTCCTTTGTGCCTGGTGCAGGTGCCCTGTATTTTTTACTAGGGAATGCTTGTGGTGCATGGGAAACTTGTTCACGACTTGGAAAAGGTGGTATTAATGAATCATCAGTGGGAACATTATCAAGGGTAACTTGCTGGATTTTCCTAGTATCTTGATGGGCATCTGAGGATGGAACTTGTTTTGTGATTGGCGCAGATGGTCTCGCTTCTTGACGAAAAATTGTCTGTGGTTTCTCAGGTTTTTTATCTGAAATTCATGAAGCAAACAATTAGCTTTGACGATCTTTCATGTTTCTAATCCTCCCTTGGTCTGTTAGAAGGTTCGTATTTTAGCCAATGCTTGAGAGTAACTAGTCACCTGATGGAGCAAATTTCTGTTCAGAAAGTTGAGCCTTCGAAGTTGGCGCTGGTCCAGCTGTAGGTGTCATGCCTTCAGTTGAAGTTGGTCGTGCGGCAGGAGCTAATTTTTTATCTGAAATTCATGAAGCAAACAATTAGCTTTAACGATCTTTTCATGTTCCTAACCCTCCCTCGGTGACCTAGAAGGTTCACATTTTAGTCAATACTTAAGAGAAACTGGTCACCTGATGGAGCAAATTTCTCTTCAGCAAGCTGGGCCTTCGAAGTTGGCGCTGGTGCCTTGCCTTCAGTTGAAGTTGGTTTGGCAACATTGGTTTTGTCCAAGGCATCACTAGGTACATCTTGGGTTGATACCGAGTTACGTGGAGCATCAAAAGGTGATTGTGCTTGAGTTGATTCAGGTGGTTGTGCCCCTTGATCATGCAGAGTTGGTGCTTGCATTTGTACTGGTTCTCCATCTCTCTCAGCTGTGTCAGCTGCTGTGAATGATGACGGAGCGCTCAGAACATCGGGTGTTCGTGCTCCTGGTCGTGCAGGTGGTGCCATTTTTTGCTCTTTTTCTACCACCTCACTGGCACCCCGAGCACCGGGTGTTGATTGTTGACTCATTGGTGTTGGCTTCTGATCAATGGTAGACCCGCCCAGCACATCATCACCAGAATTGGGAGTTCCTTGTAATGGCACAGATGTGCGCCGCCATTGATCAATGGTGGATGGTTTGCTAGACATATCTCCATCAGGAGCTGCTTCCTGCAACAGTTCAGTGGCACATTGGACTTGGGAAGTTGGTTCTTGGCCCAATAGAGGTGGTGCTCTTTTTCGGTCATCAACAATGTCCCCTTTAAATGGCTCTTCAGTAGGATGACCGTCACGAACTCTTGCTCTGGGTGGAGCTGGAGAAGTACTTGATTTCTCTTCAGGATCTTGTTGACGCTTTGGTGTAGAGCCATCTGCTTTGCCAACAGTTGGGAGGGTTTGCGGTTGCTCATGGCTGTCTTGGGCAACCAGATGGTCCTCCTGATAAACAGAAGGTGTTCTCTCCGTCTTGATAGGGCGTCGAGAAACTTGTGTGTCTTTACCGACGGTTGTTGGCAATGTCGATCCAGCTGCAGCAACGATAGTCTCTTCTTTGCTAGTCTCAGATGAGGAAGATTGTTGTGCAGACTGAATTGAATCTTGATCTAAAATGCAAGAAGAGATGTCAGTAAGTAGCAGGATGTTTAGTTTTACCGTTCAAAAAAAGGATATTTAGTTTTGAGAAAGGCAGCTTTAGGATGCTAGAAGGTGTACTGTTTTTCAACTTGAAAGAGAATCTAGTTACCTGGTATTGGTGAATCATCAGGGGGGAATTTACGAAGGGTGACATGCTGGATTTTCCTGGTATCATTGTGGGAATCTGAGGATGGAACTTGTTTTGTGATTACTGCAGATGGTCTCGCTTCTTGACGAAAAATTGTTTGTGGTTTCTCAGGAGCAGAAAAACTAGTATCTTCTTTACTTGATTCAGGCGCAGCAGGAGCTAATTTTTTATCTGAAATTCATGAAGCGGACAATTAGCTTTGACAATATTTTCATGTTCCTAATCCTCCCTTGGTCAATTAGAAGGTTCATATTTTAATCACTACTTAAGAGTAACTAGTCACCTGATGGAGCAAATTTCTGTTCAGCAAGTTGGACCTTCGAAGTTGGCGCAGTAGCATGTGTCATGCCTTCAGTTGAAGTTGGTTTGGCAGATTTGGTTTTGTCCAAGGTGTCACGAGGTACATCTGGGGTTGATACAGAGTCACGTGGAGCATCAAAAGGGGTTTGTGCTTGAGTTGATTCAGGTGGTTGTGCCCCTTGATCACGTGAAAATCTTCCGACACGTGCATCACCACTGGTAGGTTGAGCGTTTACGGGGGTTGCTGTTGAACCAGGCCAAGTGTCTGAACCTTGTGCTTCACTAGCAGGCAATGCTGTCTTGTTGTCAACAGCAGCAGCATGAGTTGATGGACTAGCATTCCGATCATCTTCACTGGTCATGGCTAAATCATGCTTAGCTTTCAAGGCATTCCATCTTTGGGCATCAGATTTGTTTGCAAACTCTTGATCACTAGTGTCACGAGCATCAGGAGTTGCTCTTCTGGTAGGCACTGAAGTAGGACGAGCATGCTGAGTAGGTGCTTGCATTTGTACAGGCTCTCCATCTCTTTCAGCCGTGTCAGCCCTTGAGAATGATGATGGAGCACGCTGAACATCGGGCGTTTGTGCTCCTGTTCGTGCAGGTGGTACCACTCTTTGCTCTTTTTTGACCATCTCATTGGCACGCCGAGCACTGGGTATTGATTGCTCACTCATTGGTGTTGGCTTTTGATCAATGGTAGACCCATCCAGCACATCATCACCTTGTAATGGCACAGATGTGCGCCGCCATTGATCAATGGTGGATAGTTCACCATCAGGAGCTGCTTTCTGTGGCAGTTCTGTGGCACGTTGGACTTGGGAAGTTGGTTCTTGGCCCAATAGAGGTGGTGCTCCTTTTCGGTCATCAACAATGTCTCCTTTAAATGGCTCTTCAGCAGGATGAACATCACGAACTCTTGCTCTTGGTGGAGCTGGAGGAGTACTTGATTTCTCTTCAGAAATAGATGGAACCACAGGATCTTGTTGATGCTTTGGTGTAGAGCCATCTGCTCTCCCACCAGTTGGGAGGGTTTGAGGTTGCTTATGGCTATCTTGGCCAACGAGATGGTCCTCCTCATAAACAGAACGTGGTCTCTCCACCTTGATAGGGCTCCGAGAATCTGCAGGTTGTGCTTTGGATGGTGTGGGTGAGGTGGATGTAGAATGGGGAGTCCTTTCTCCATATGTGTCATGAGCATCTCTGGACACCATTTTATTTGGTGCAGAAACAGTTTCTCTACCTTCTCTGTCTTTATCGTGGGCATCTTCTTCCTCTTGTGCTTGCTGTGACAGAGGACGTGCAGTTTCTCTACCTTCTCTGTATTTATCCTGGGCATCTTCTTCCTCTTCTGCTAGCTGTGACAGAGGACGTGCAGTTCGTGGGGTGTAAGTGTGTCTTGCTCTGACAGATGGTGCAGAATCAGCAGCCTTTTTTTCTTCAGTGATGTCTTCAGTGTCTTCATCTCCATTCTGCCTTGGCCCAAAATCAGTGTCTGCAGCTTGCCTAGTGCTACCTTCAACATAAGGACGAGTCTTGTCAAATGCTGAAGTTTTGCTACGAGAATCTTCAACCTCTTGTCTTGATCTCAAAGGCTGCTCCCTAGATGACATGGAATCAGCAGGCTTTGAATCTTGAAATGTCACATTAGCATCATGAGAAGTTGTCCGCCTAGGTGCTGGAGCAGTGCCCCTAGGTTGCTTGATGGTGTCTTCATCACTTGGAGACCTTCTTTTAGATGGTGGGGTCACACTGGGACCACCTTCAGTTGTTATTTTCTCTCTTAGAGTGGGCGCAACTTGCCAAGTATCTGAAGATTGTTGTTCTCTATACGACACAGGATCACTGGGCTTTGTTTCTTTGTAAGTGCCTTGAGCATCTTGACCCACAATTTGCCTTGGCTTAAAACCATTATCCCTAGATTGTTTGGTGGTGTCTTCAACATCAGAGTGTCTCTTTTTGACTGGTGCAGTTGAACGAGGATCTTCAGTTGCTTCTTTCTTCCATGATGGAGAATCAGCTCTCTGAGAATAGAAAGGTTGCCTTCGTGATGGAGCATCAGCAGTTTCTTTCTTCCATGATGGAGCATCAGCTCTCTGAGAATCCAAAGGTTGCCCTCGTGATGGTGCAGAATCAGAATGTTTTGTTTCTTCAAAGGTAACTTTTGATTTCTTGGCAACATCTTTGGCATCAGGGTATCTCTTTTGCAATGGTGTGGAATCAGCAACCTTTGACTCTCTAAAGACATCCCTAGCATCTTGAGCTGCTATATGTGTTGGTATAGAAGCAGGGGCTCTAGGTTGTTTGCTGGTTTCTTCAGCTCTTGGATATCTTGTTGGGGATGTTCGAGCTGTCCTTTCTGGTCCTTGCACCAGTTGTCCATCCATGCCTACTGGTTCTTGTGCAAGAGGCCGAGTGTTTGCTTGTTCTGCATCTTGTGATGAGATATGTTGCACATCTTTGCTAGGTTTTTCTTGTTGAGTAGGAGGCATAAAATCATCAGTTTCTTCCTTTAGGTTACAACCAGTTGTAGCAGCATGCCACTGCTCAGACTGCAGTTTCTGATGAGCATGCTTAGCTTGTTTGGCCGTATCTTCATCATCAGAATATCTTTTCTTGGATGGTGAAACAATAGTTTGAGGATCTTCAGTTGGCTGTTGCTTTTGTGGAGGAGCATCAGCTTGCCGATGATCTGGTGTTTGTGCTTCAAATGATGCAGAATCAGTCATCTTCGTTTCTTCAAAGGCATCTGGAGACATCATCCGCTTTGGAGCAGCAGCGCCTCTATCTCGCTTCTCATTATATGGACCATCTGTATCTCCTGTTTGCAATGGTGCCATTGCACCATAACCATCTTCATCCGAAAATTGGTCAGCAGGGAACCTTCTTGCTTCTACAACATCCTTTCGTGCATAAGGGCCTTCAGATGTTGCTCGCTTGGGCGGAGGAACAGCATCATGTGGAGCATTGACAGGTTGTGATCTAGATGATGTTCCTTCAGAGGTATAATATGGACCTTGAGCCCTTGCTCGCCTTGGTGTAGACGCAGTTTCTCTGGCTTCCTGGTTGGTATCATCATCATCATATAATGGAGTAGCTTGAATGTCATCTTGTACACGCTTCGGGAGAGGAGCATCTTTTCTGTGGTCAACACGGAACCTTCTTGCTTCCACAACATCCTTTCGTGCATAAGGGCCTTCAGATGTTGCTTGCTTGGGCGGAGGAACAGCATCATGTGGAGCACTGATAGGTTGTGATCTAGATGATGTTCCTTCAGAGGTATCATATGGATCTTGAGCTCTTGTTCGCCTTGGTGCAGATGCAGTTTCTGTGGCTTCCTGGTTGGTATCATCATCATATAATGGAATAGCTTGAGTGTCATCTCGTGCACCCTTAGGGAGAGAAGCATCTTTTCTGCGGTCAGCAGGGAACCTTGCTTCCGCAGCATCCTTCCGTGCATAAGGGGGCCTTACAGCACCTCTGGATGATGCTCCGTCCTCCTTAGCAATTCCTTGAACATCAGCAGCTCGTTGCCAAGGCATAGAAGAAACATCTCTTCTCTGAGCAGTGTAGGGTGTCCGAGCTGTCCTTTCCGGTCCTTGAGCCAGTTGCTCATCCATGCTCGCTGGTTCTTGTGCGAGAGGACGAGTGTTGGCTTGTTCTGAATCTTGTGATGAGACATCTTCCACATCTTTGCTAGGTTTTGCTTGTTGAGTAGGAGGCATTAAATCATCAGTTTCTCCCTTTAGGTTGCTCAACCCAGCTGCAGCAGCATGCCACTGCTCAGACTGCAGTTTCTGATGAGATTCAGTTGAATGGGGCTTCTCAGGAGAAGTATATGCAACTCTCTGGTCAGTAGCTCTGCTAGAAATATTTCCAACAGGTCTTTGTGATGTACGCTCAGTGTATCGAACTGATTTCTTATCCTGAGTACCAGCATTGGGGGCTGTGTTCTCAGTCCAGAAACCTGACGCCCTGAGTCGGTCAGAATCTTCTTTAGCTGATCTTGGACTGGTTTCAGCATGATCAATGGCACTGCTGGGCCCATCAGTTTCAGATATCTCGTCCAGCATTTCTGAAGGTTTTGGTGAGGCGGGTTCAGTATAAGGTTCTGCTTCATCAGTATGTCTGCTTGCCTCATAGAAATCAAACGCATGAAGGTTATTAGATGCTTTTTTGGATGAACTTGGTTTGGATTTAGTAGGTAGGTCGATTTCAGTGGCTTCAGAAGGAAGTGAGGCATCTCCAATTCTGGGCTTATTAGCGCCAGTTCTTGAGGGCTTCTTAGTAGTGGTAGGAGAGGTAGCTGGGGTAAAAAAGTTGATTCGTCTTTCGACAGGAATAGGAGATTTTTTAGGAATTCTAGGAGTACTTTGGACATAGGCTGGTGGAGTTTCTTCATGTGTAGTAGAAATGGTAGCATGTTTGCTTCGGACATCTGAAGGTTTATGAGTAGTAGGGATACTTGGGCTTGAGGAGACTGGTGTTTCATCAGGAGAAGTTCCTGTAGGATGAGGCTCCTCTGCTTGAGGAGTCGTGGGAGATTCTGCGATGATACTAACAGGGGGAGGAACCAATATCGTGTGAGGTTTTGTGCTGGATTGCTCCCGTGAGTGTAGACGAAACTGGGGTCTGCTGGTTGGAGGATGCTGTCTCCGCCACTGACGCCGCTGCTGCTTCTCAAGTTCTTCCTGTTTGCGCTGCTGCTGCTTGTCAAGTTCCTCTTGTTTGTTCTGCCGCTCCACCTCATGCATAACCTTCAGCACCTTCTGCCAAGAACCCCGGCTAGAAATAGCATGCCACCACCTCTGCACATTCTTTCTTGAATCATATAGGTACAGAAACTTTTCAGAATTTGTGATGTGGTAGGAGTTTGGCAGGTGTACTAGGTCGGCAAGAGTGAACTTGTTGCCAGCAAGGAATTCACTGTCACCAAGCCTTTGCTCATAAACTTCCAGAACATCTTCTAGCTTTCTCGTCTGCAAGTCTATATCATCATCTTCTTCAGCAACGGGAAAGGCCAAGTGGCAGAACAAGGATCTGCTCGGAGGGTTGAAATTATGCTCTTCATGGTGTAGCCATTCCTCGATGGAAGCCCTCTCAAGGGAATCCTTCCCAAGGAGAAATGGGTATCCGTGATCTTCATAAGTCTCTGCTATATGGCGGCAGATTTCTCTTGATTCTGGAATTGAAGACAAACATAAATTTTGAATAAGCATAAGCCAATAATCATTTTCATGAAGACTTCTTTTCAATAGCACAGAAAAAAGCGCCAGAAGAGTGGAATATAAGAAAATCTAGGATAAAGCGTGAACCCCGAGAGCAGTTGAAATTTAAATATATATTTCAATATTAATGACAAAATTTCCTTGTTACTGGCAAAATAGACATCAGATCTACTTTATGTGCCACCTACTATGAGAAATAAGTATGAGGAGCAGTTCATCTTGGATCATGTTGCATCCCCTCTCTCAATGGAAAGTATGTGCTCTCAAGAACTGCCAGGCTCCTTGGGTCACAACATGATCTTCTGGAGTGTCAAAGTGTGCTGGTTTTATATTCGGCCCACTAAAGTCCTATACCTATTAGCATGCCAAAAATTATCGCCTAGTGTTAATAAGAAAGATAGTATGACAATTATTACATCAACTGTCGAAAGAAACATTATATCAAATTTCAGCTTAAATACTTCGTATCACATCTTACATAATTATATCTCTGTTGGAACATTTATTTGCTCTTCTATTTTTGTTATATACTTATGCTGGTACATAATTTAAAATATATTGCTTGAGTGCCTTCAACCATATCTAGGACAAGAGAATTGTTGATAAAAAAACACAACATGAGAAAAATTATGTGTTCATTTGGATAAAACCCGCTCACTGTCCTTGGCATGGCAACATGTACTAAAGCCAACGTTCTGCAGGCACAATTCAGCATATATATTTTTCACAGTTGGCAAGTTTAAAGGAAGCAATTTCCCATCTTGACTGAAATGCTAACAGTTTACAGCTTAATCGGTCAAAAGGACATCATAGCTTAATCATAAATGGACAACATAGCTTAATCAAACATCATTGTCTATACAGCTTAAATAATCATATGATCAAAGTCCATCTACACATGAAGAAACATCACAGTCTTTACACATTCATTAAACTTACCCAACACAAAGAAAAAAGACTGAAATTCCACCAATAACCATAACTGTCCACTTCCGTTTCGAAAAAAAAAAACCCATAACTGTCCACTGTAAAAAGCCATTTAAGAAAAGCTTGCACGATTGCAGTTTCATAATGAGCTCCTGACAAGCACTGAAATATACAGACTGGAATATTTACATGATTTATGATGTGCCTTTAGTTTGTTATAGTTTGTTTTGGAAGGAAGCTCTTACCCAGCCCCACATAACATGGCTTTCATCTCAAGTTCTTGATGAGATTTTTCAGTGTGGGCTCAGCCAATATATGGGGGAGCTTGCATTGTGTTCTAATGCTCAATTTTGTTATCTATTAACACAAAGAACATATAGCAGTGACAATATTCATCCTACAAATTTTATTTATGAATTAAAGGATTGTTTTCCCTTACAATCAACACATAACCATGGCAAACCTAGGATTTATCTTCCATGGAAGAATTTGTCATTGGATAATATTAGTCACACAAAATGTAAAAACAACAACATAATCGGTCATCTAGCTTCTAAGAACAAATTACACGAAAATAAAATACTAGTGTTTAGCTGATGGAACAAATTACATCAAAGGAAAATAACAGTGTTTAGCTGATTCGCGTCCCCAAATAACGTGAATTTCTCTTATCTATTCTTTTTATGGAAGCTATATTTCTGGAGTCTGCTTTTATGGCAAGTTAATCATGATCGTAGTTATTTCAGCGTGGTGTAAGTCCTTAAAATTCACAATGCTGTTTTGGAACAAACTATTTGGGAGTCTTTAGGGACAAGCAGAAAGTACTAACTACATTGATTAACTACCATTGCAAAATGAAGGAGATATGTTATGGTGAGTGACTGAAAATGGAGCCTGCATATGCCAAAAGGCTCAAGAATAAAATTTGACAAGAAACACTAGTGTGTTTTAGCAGATAATACAAGTTTTGCCAGATTATCTAGATTTTTCACTTATTTCTGATACGGATTCCTAGTTAAGGCCCAATAAATGTCCTTGTAGCAGGCTAACTAGCAAGATCATTCAACTGTAGAAAAGAAGGATAAGCATCCAGACATGTATGACTAAAGTGAAATGTTAATTGAACTTCATAAATCTGAAACCTTACCTTCTAGGAATTTATTAGGTCCATCATAGAATGGAACTGGAACATGGCTCGATGCCTGTAGAGTGCACATGAACAAAATGTAATGATGGCACTGAACTGTTTTGTTAGAAACTGATATCAAACTGCCTATGGTCTTGAACAGTTAATTCCGTGCGGAGTTGAGAATTAGAGACGCCACGTACCTGAAGTCTGAGTAGGCTCTTGTAAGAGGAGAATGTCTCTCTCTCAAAATCGATTCCCTTCTCATACAGGCATGCAAGCACCCTTGACACATCAGGTAAGATTATAGATTTCTCATGATACACCTTCACGATTGGTGCTCCAATGCCAAGCCCTGCCATGGTGGCCAGAGCCTAGGTTACCAGTGCTGAAATGAGGTGAAGTATATGTATTAACCCATCCACTGGCCAATATGATAGGTTCCATAACTCTCTGATGAAGCAAAGACAAGATGCTTAAAGCGGGAAAGCAAACGAGGGAATCAATTCAGTAGGACAACAGATCAAAATGAGTGAATATTGAGGAGGGGCAAGAAGGAAACAAAGGGAAAAAGAAAAGGCAAAAGGCAGGCCATGGATCTAGCCCTCTAATCATATTTTACAACAAATTCACCATACAGAAGCTTTTAGCACTTCACATTTTAGGAATTGCTGTGACATCCTAAAACTAGAAAAAAGTAGTTCCTTGCGAAATCCAACATGTCCTTTTTGTGCAGACAATGCAGTCAGGGACTGCAAACAAACACATCATTGCCACCATTAGTTTTTTTTTTACATGGCCACCAGAAGTTATGGTTTGTAAAAAGAAGCAAACGCTCAGTTTTAAGATAGTAGTAGTACAAACACAACCAAATGGTTTTACTGATCCAAACAAAGGGTGTAAAACAGGTGCGTTTCATTCGTGGAGTACTAGGTAAAAACAGTGGCCCCGCAGGCAAACAGTAAAAGCTAAGCGTTGTCGCCTGCTCCCAACACCACTTTATTCATTTCTTGGCCCTTTCATCAAAGGGGGGCAGGAAAGTAACCTAGTGATGCAAGTTTAGCATCACAAGGAACAAAAATTTTGGCACGAATAAGCAGCCAACTCCGACTCATCTTTGTTCAGAGGAGAGTTGGGCATGCATGTGCCTTTGCCATCTTTGTTCAGGGGGGAGTTGGGCACGCATGTGCCTTTGCCATTTCACAAGATGGTAGCAGGACATGAACTTGATAAGAGCATCAACATAATATGCACTCCGTATTATCGTGCCAAGACCGTTCGAGACGGAAATTCAAGCTGTGGACAGGATGTGGAAAGATAATCACGACTGAAAGAATCACAGCATGCCCTAAGCTAGGCTTATTATTTCATGTGCAAGTTACAGCCTGTTAAAATCAGATTAAATAATGTACAGTCCACAAGCATTCTCTTCCTATGTTACATGTAACAGAACCCGGAAGTAAATAACCAGACAAAAAAAAACTATTGGCTGTGGCCGATGAGTGGAACTACAGCTGAAAAGTTGCCATCCGGCCCAGTTCACTGTCCATCTCAATGTACTGGCACTGGGTATGCTGATAAACAGGCGCTGATCTTCGCTCAGGCCCGTCCAAATGGATTGCTAGCCATGTACACCTGCGCCACCTTAGTGTCCTCGCCCCCTCAGAGACGAAAAGAATCCCCCAAGGCTTTTGTCCTTGTGCTTTCCGTCGTGCTCATCTCCAACCTGCACCATCGCTTCGGTAAGAATGTAAACCTCGATGCACTGAAGTAAGTCGGCATGAAGTATCAGTCACAAACCTCCTCTGCTATTATCTTAAGAGCTTCTAATATTTCGGAGAAATCTGGCCTTTCAGCAGGATCCTGCTGCCAACACTTCTGAAGGAGCTCCGTGAGCTTTGCATGCGCATTTTTTGGTATTGTAGGCCGCAATCCCTGAGAAGCAATCTTGACGTGTTAATAAGATTGTACTATAATGTAATTATATCTTTGCATTTATATTTCCATTAGAAGGTACATATGTTTATCTGCAGTCACAGAGTTAAACATGACTAGATGAATGTTACTGTTTCACTATAATGTCTTTTACCAGGCAAAGTGGGTAAACATTTTCCTAGGAGTATGTTAACACTGACCATATCTTGAAATCCCATGATATCATGGAACAAAAGAAACTCAAAACAGGTTATGCTATCTGTGTGCAGTAGTCCAAAACATATACGAACATTATCATGGCACTGTGGTGGATATGATAAAGTTGAGTAACAGTCCATGTCTGAACATAACACAAAGAAGTACAGTGGTCCAAAACATATATGATCATTATCATGGCACCATGTGGTGGACATGATAAGTTTTGAGTAAGAATCCATGTCTGAACATAACGAGAACAAAGAAGACTATAGCCATGGAAAAAATTACAAGCAATTTTACCTTCTGAACCACACCTACAGCTGCTTGTAATGGTGTCAGATACTCGTAAGGAATCTGCAAGCAATAGGTGTATAAACAAATTACTAACTCATTTCAAAACAATGCAGCTAACATAATGAACTAACAGTGGCAGAAGGGTAGTGCAAGTACCTTCCCAGTGAGCAGTTCCCACAACAAAATTCCAAAACTAAAAACATCGGCCTTGTGGTCATAGGGCTTGTGTTCTATAACCTATACCAGATAAAAGTTTGTGAGGTGATATATCAATAAAGAATTATTATTACACTGATGACCTTTATTTCTTGAATTCACCGCTACTGCGCTATTAAGATACAGAAAATGGTAGATGAATTTATTGTGTCAAAAAGATATAGAGGAAACAATAAGAGGATGCAAGTCTGCAAGATATTTTATTTCCCAATGACAGCAGTTCGCACAGAGTCTCGGCCGATCAATAATAATTTGCTGGCTAAAGATTAAGGGCAGTGCTACGCGTCCGCCAGGTGATAAACCGATAAGATCAGCCGCCTCGGCAGCCGTCGGATGCCGCCCAAAACAGCCGTCCGATCTACCGTCCCAGCCAAGAGCCAACTGAGGACCTTTGCAACAACTAGCTTGTTGCGCTTATGGCTTTGCAACAAGGACCTTGTTGCAAAGTTCCACCGAGACAGCACCGCTGCCCCGCCATGGCCTGAGCGCCGCCATCTGCCGGAGTTGTTGCGCCACCTCTGAACCAGCACCCAAGCAACTGTCTACTCCAGCACAACGGTGACTAGCTCTCACACCAGGCACTCCTCTGCCAATTTCTGCAACCGGAGCTATGTTTCTGAAACATGTATCATGTTGCAACGCTTGGCCTCGTACGCTCTAACATCGGGCGCTCCTACGGAGCTTTCTGCAACCGGGGCTATCTTTCTGAAACAAGACCCCTGTTGTAGAAGAGAAAATATTCATCTTCGAACCATTTTTCTTCTTTCTGAAACAAGACCACCTTCTGAAACTAGACCCTGTTGCGGAAAAAAAAACTTCACCACCAATCCCATTTTTCTCTTTGTGAAAGATCTCTGTTGCACAAACCTTCTGAAACAAGACGCTTGTTGCACCAATCCTGTTTTTCTCTTTGTGAAAGAAGATCTCTGTTGCACAAACCTTCTGAAACAAGACGCTAGTTGCAAAAAAAAAATGGCTGCATGGAACTTGTGGCCAGTACGATCAACATCAATCAGACGGCTATGCAGGCGGCGGATGTTGTGCGTGCATCAGCCGGCTGAAGGATAGCGTTTTCCAAAGATTAAACGCAGGGTTTTTTGTTGTTGTGGGGAACTAAATACAGGTTTAAAATTGAAACTTCCCATTTAGTTCCAAAAATAATAAAGAAACAAAATAATCCCCTTGCTCCTATCAAGTATATGGAGCAATACGATGTTGTCCACATGTCAAGCACGGCCATTGAGATGAACTTGGAGCAGTGCCTCGTCTCATTCATGAGGCGATTCAGAATGTTAGGTGAGCTTTCCAGAATTAGTAAGTGGTGAATCAATGTCCAAATGGGTCAGTCACTAAATTTGAAGATGCAAATATGATTATTTTTTTCTGCACTATGGTTAATGTGGAAAAACGAGGAAAGATTTACATTTTAGCAATTGACGTTTTCGCGGTGCTTACAGCAGCTTCTCAAGACATATACGCCAGTATGCCAAATTCTGAAACTGAATCAACTAGAGAGGAGCAATGGGCAACTGGAGGCCAGGTGAGAGAGCGACCCTGAATCACGTAGTACTGAAGAAAAAAAAGCTTCAGGAGTTGGAGATGAAGGACATGAGAACAATGCAACTGCAGCTACATTGCCACACACTACCATCTGATGGGTGAACATCCAAGGAAAACTATGTCTAGCAGCCTTCTTCTGGTAACAGATTTTTTTTAGAGGATATCACTTCTATTTTGGTTCCACAAGTAGCCATCCTTGGGGTGGTGCGATGGTGCCGTATTACCAGGGTTGTAACTAAAACATTGGTAGGTTGCTGGTGCACCAAAATGCTTTGGGTCACAAGTTCACAACTGTTGAACCCTGTGGGGTTTTTTTTCGAGAAGTTGGTGGACAGGTGTTTCCTACCCTGTCAAACTGTCACTCTGAACTCAGAGCTTGGGTACTCAGCCCGCAACCTCTAATGGATCATGTATCTGCTTTTTACAGCTTGAATTTAGCATTGGTATTACATAACAACGAAGTTGTGATAACAGTGGCATAGTAATGATAGAGAAATCACCTCTGGGGCCATCCAACGGTATGTCCCGGTTTCTGCAGTCATTACTCCAGACTGAACTTTAACACGTGCAACGCCAAAATCAGCAACCTTAACCATCTGTAGAAGGAAACAATCAGTAAGAACAATTTAGCCAATTCTTCTTACAATATCATGCACTAAATGAAATAACGGGTTGCAGTAACACATTCATCACATGTACTCCCAACCAGGAAGGAGGTTCAATTCCCAGTGGCCAGCCACTCATCAATCACAAACAAGATTTCACTAGGTAGACCAACAATACAGATAAACATTGTGTTATAGTAGAATCCCTCTTATTTTGTGAAGAACTTTTTTTGAGGGAGGGGGGGTACTTAACAACTGTTATTCTTGTAAAGAACATCTGATAAAGTGAAGGCATGTCTAGTAGTTTGGGCTAAGATTTGTGGAACATCATTTCCAAGGATGCATGCATCATGAATAATTGAAGGTAGACAATACTTACCCCGTTTTCATCCATAAGAAGATTGGCGGTTTTCAGATCCCGATGAATAATGTTATTTTGGTGTAAGTAGCTCATGCCTTTTGACACATCCATTGCGACTCCAACTAAGGCAGGGAGCTTGAAGATACCTTTATGCTTATGGAGATAATCATACACGCTCCCACCGGACATAAATTCTGGACAAGTGAAGAAAATGCAGGTTCAGCAGTTGTTACTATTACTACCACGATAGGAAAATGGAAACTTAGAAGGAAAGGCCTTTGTTTAATCATACCTGTGACTATGCATAGCCTTGGGGGTTTAGTGCATGCACCAATAAATTGCACAACATTCTTGTGACGAACCTTCCTGAATTCCAATGTATACTTCATAAACTTATAAGGTAAATGGAAAAACACAGATAAGCACTACTGGAAGAAACTGATTCATAAGGCTGATACTTTTAACATGTAGCTATAGTAATACATAACTTGAAGTGTGACTGAGACATTAGTTAATAAGCAAGCAAAAAACTGACTGTTTATCTTCTTAGCGTCTGAGAGATTGAGACTAGCATTTCGAAGAATGAAATATTCATTGCATAACAGAAGAAACAGGACTAAGTGAGACGACGCAAATACACCGAGGGGGAGAACACAGGTTTATGTGCAAAAGCCTTAAACGTATATTGGGAAAACAGAGCATATGATGTAACAAACCTCATAATATAAACTTCCTGGGCAAATTCACGCTGCATGTCCACATTTACCCTCTCAGGTTTGAGCACTTTAATAGCTACATCTTGACTACAATATGTACCCCGGTAACTGGCAAAAGAACGCGTTAGTTACGTGACTGCATGAAAACTCAAAATGAATTTTCATGATAGCCAGGAGTGAACACTCACAGATCGCCATATGATCCGGATGCTACTTTATTCCCAAAATTGAGTAGTTTTATATCAATTTCCCATTCACTGGCACCATCTGTAGGTATAGCAACATGATCGGCTGTTGAGTTCTCCACGATCTGCATATTTTCAACTGGAGAAGACCATGAATGAGATGTAGACCATGCTTGTGTCTGCCCAATTCAAGCCAAAGCAAAATATGAGCATGAAGAAAACAAGCATGTGAAACTGGGACTAACTAAATTGCAATGAAGTATATGTGTCTCTGTTTCACCTCCTCAATCTTGCTGATTTCTTTTTTTAATTCTTCTATCAAATCCTCCGTTTCCTAAATAAATGAACAGATCATTAAATGCTAAACAGCGACGAAACACAAAATCATAGGTATAAAGACAAAATGAGGTACTAAAATACCTCAGCATGCCAACCAACAACAACAAACACGTCAAGTGAGTAGCCATCATTTGTCGAAAATGCATGTGCTTCTTGAATGTTGAGACCAATTTCACCAAGCAGACATGTCAGCTGGGGGCATCAGAAAACATGGCATCACTAAACAAATAGATGAAACACACATATTCAGCGAACTCGTATTTATTCAAGTTTGATATCATGAATTATATTGTTAAAAGATCTAGGAACATATAAACAGATATCCCGAATAAAATCCACAAATGTACAGAGATCCCTGTTTACCTCGCTGAGAAGCTTTGGTTTGTCAATGGTAGAGAACGTGATTTCATGCATGGGTCTGTATGGCATACAAATACAATCAAATCAGTGTACTCGGCAGAGGAAATAGCACTTGCAGAACGAGAAAATGCAATAATTATATACTTATAATATGTTAACTACCAAGCGACATACTGATCTAACAAGAATATTATTGTATGAGGATAAAATAGAGGCAAAGGTAACTAGCAAAGTCTTACCTGTAGAGAGATCGGACATTATCTGAGGTGCTATCTTGATCTTGGCCTTGCGACTTACTAGCTTCAAGCGCAAGGGCCTCAAGGTTTGTAGATGAACCAAAAGCAGGAGGAGGGTGGATGCTGAACATAACTTGTACATGTTAGAAATGAAGGAAAATTGAACCACTGGTAGAGGTATATTTTGCAATGCATGGCAATAAGAAAGATACTAGACAATTTCCAATCAGCAAAAATATTAGTAACAGATTGAAAAGCACAGGTACCTTTGTTGCCTATTCAACAGCCTTGAAGCAACTTCCTCCCCTGCAGTGTGTGAATCAGCATCAGTCTGATTCCCATCAACAATTGGAGATACCTAATGAATCAAGGCTCAAATAAGGACAATGAACAGCATAGAAGTTTTACATCTGACTGCAAGTTAGCAACTATTTTTGCAGTTAAAAAAAAAGAAATGCACAACTTGGAAATAAAAGAATGCATCAGTGCTGCCAGCTAATAATGGGAGAGCTTAAACTTTCACTCAGTAAGTAAGTGGTTAAAATCAATCAAAATATGCTACGCTCAGAGGAAATGTTTTCAGGCTTTTTTTTATCTCATTGTAAAAATGCTCTAGGGCCCCACCCTACATCTACTCTTTGAACATCACATTCATAGTATGGCATTTTTTAACAGTTTGACTCTCCATCAGTCAGGTAAATACCGGGAAAAAAAAGTACTTGCTGACAGTGTTAGCATTTAGACCATTCAAACAACTCTCAAATCTCAAATACAGTGGTGACTGGATACCCATAAGGCTTCTTCTTAGTTGGTGCTGCTGACAGTATAAACAAGTGGTGTATCCGGAAGTGGTAATACTAAGTGCCAATGAGCCGATTCCTTGATAGATAAGAATAGCAATCCAGTTTAATAGAATTATAAAATGTCCCCATTCTTCTGGACGATGAAAGACGTGTTACCACCGAGAATGAGTGTCATTGACTAGGCTCGAGTAGTGATAGGATGGAATGATTATAAAAAGGAAATCTGAAGGGCAGAAAACTGAAGCCCCAACCCACCGAGAGCAGCCAACCAGGGATGCTCAGCACATAAGTCAGAGCATATAATACAACTCCGGACAGACGAATTTCGAGTCATCTACAGCGGTCGATCACATCAGTGGCGCTCCGAATCGCATTCCTAAACTAGCGCACGAGCACGAAGGGGGAGAAGCCCGTGGGAAGGAGGAACGAACGGGTCACCTGCACGGCTCGGACGGCGAAGGCCGGGCGCTGCGCCGGATCCTTGGCCAGCTCGAGGAGGCGCTTGTGCGTGAGCACGTCCTCCGCCCTCTCCACGTTCACATCCATCGCGTAGCTGCAGACAAACCCGAAACGCCAGACCGAGAATCATCAGTCATCAGCACCGCCGCGTCGCAGCCGTCAGCAGGAGGGACCGGGAGGAGGGGCAGGGCGCGTTACCGTGCGGGGAGGCGGTTGAAGTGGCTCCAGAGGTCGTCGTCGAAGCCGGGGGCGCGCTCCTCGGCGGCGTGGAGGCGCGCCAGCACCTCGGTGTAGACCTCCAGCTTGTGGTGGTGCTGCTGCTGCTGCTTCCTGGACTGCGCCCCCGCCGCGCCCGGCGGCGACGAGGACCCCGCCTTCCCGCCCCCGCCCCCGCCCCCGCCACCGCCCCCTCCGCCGCCGCCCGCCGCGGCCGCGTGGCTGCCGCAGCTCTCGGCCACCTCCTCCACCGCCATTACCGCCTCGCCGCGATCTCGGTCGCTCGCGGATTTCGGAAGGGAGGGGAAGTGAATCGCGCGCGATCGATCCCCTCGGGGGGGGGGGGAGGAAAATGGAAAGAGGGAGAGGGATTTCGAGGGAGAGAGAGAGAATTTTGTGGATGCTGGTGGCCACAGTGGTTTTATATACGTGCGTGCGAGTTTATCTGCTGCCCCGCGAGTGTGCGAGCCCTTTTCTTTTCTTTTCTTTTCTTTTAGGGAAACGTTTGTGTGCGGTGCGCCGGCCGAACTTTCGGCTTGTCACACCGCTGTACTCGTGCAAGCACATAACGAGCAATGCCCCTGCCCACCACCCGTCACGGACAGCACCACATCCTTATCCAGACACTCTAGCAGACCAGCACCGCTTTCTCTCGTCCACACAAGTCCTGCAGCTCGTCCTCCTCCGCCCGTGCATGGCCTACCTCACGTCTTGCTCCCTGCTCGCGCATCACCCGCCTCACCTCTGGCTCGCCTCGTCGGATCCTAGCTCCGGCGAGCCCCAGCACCACTAGAGGAGTTTCCTCTGCTGCTATTTCTCCCTCTTCGGCGAGCTTTTCCCCTTTTTTCCCCATAGTTTCCTCGGCGTCCTTCCAGTTCCGCGACGCCCCCTCTTGTTGCCGGGATGGACCACGGACAACAGACCGTGGAGCTGCAATCGGGCACGCCGGAAGCTGCAGCTGGTCGACGGAGGAGCTACAACCGACGATGGGTTGAGCTGCATCTAACGGCGCCGCGCCGACGGGCGAGCTACAACCAGCTGCTACCGGAGCTTCAACCATTGGTGGCGGAGTTGCAATCGACGTTTGGGCAGCTGCATCGAGCAGGTGGAGCTGCAACCCGCGGGGGACACAGGTGCTGGAACCAGCACGGTGGCGAGCTGGAACCGGTGTATGTTTTTGCTGGAACTAGCTTTTATTTTTGCTACAATCATTCTTTTGTTTGCTACAATCGAACCAATGGGAGTTCTTCGCTGAGTTATTTTGCTGGAAATAATGTTTATTTTTGCTGGAACTAGCAATTTTGTTTGCTGCAATCAACCATTGAAGTTCTCCCTGCTGAGGTTGATTGGTTGATTTTTGCTGGAACCAATGTCCTTTTTTGCTGGAACCTTGTAATGATTTTGCTTCAACCGACGACTGAAAATTTGTTGCCTTTTTTAGATCCTTTTTGGCTAGACATGACGGTAACCGACGGCTACAGCGAGCCGGAGGCAAGATTTACGCTGGGATGCTGCAATCAAGGCGCCCGCACGATGGATCCGATCGATCTGATTTGTTTTTTAAAGTTGCATCCATGGTGAATCTCTGGAATCAATGACTGCCGTGATGCAATCCCCGCGGCCACGTGGGCAGGACCTCGCCAGAGCTCGTCAGGCACGGCCACAACGACGACAAGGAGGAGGAGTGGAGGTGTGCGCGCGGGGAGCGTGCGGATTCCCTTGTTTTTTCTCGCGAGGTACAAGACACAGGGCCAAATCCAACGTCTAATCATGATTAGATCGGGTGGCTGTGGCGCGACCGGCCGAAACGTTTAGGCCGGTGCGCCGGCGTCTAGTACTGGCCTTTCTTTTATTTCTGAATGAAAAAGAAAAAAGAAATGGGGTCAAATTCATCTGCTCGGTCGGTCGGTCGGTCGCAAATAAAAGAGCGCGGGGCTGTGGCCAATTCGGCTTTGGTCTGGGGTTTGCCTCCCACTGCCCGGTGCGCTGCATCGGTACTTCGCCCATTGTGGCGCACACTGTGGTAGGAGTAGGATAGTGTTTTTCTTTTCTTTTTTGCGCTATTTTAATCGCTGTGCCTGCCATGGACGTCGAGGGGCAGAAGCTGAATTGGGTTATTCGTCGGATCTTGGACGAATATCTGCAAACTTGGAGTAAGCTCTAGTGGTGGTACGTTGGACGGTCGGTTTGAATTTGGTTATTGTCTTGTTCGTTACTTAGGCACGAGGCAACCGGCCGGACGGCCTACTGAGCATTCTTTTTCTATTTTGAACACGCCTACTAAGCATTCTTAATTTTGAAGCATTAGAGCATCTACAACGGAAGTACCCCAACCCAGCCACACGCCCGGGCGGCTACCCGGTTAGTGCTCGGAGAAAATTTGGTCACCCAACTACCCTTCTCAAACCCAACCCAAATGTCCAGGTTGTCCGGTAACCCCATATCCAGCCCATATCTTGTATGGGGAGAACGGGACGAGCTCGGACGCCGCTGCCACGTCCCTCCGGCCCACGTCGGCCCCACCATCCTCCCCTACAAAAAGTAATTCCGACCGAAATCCTAGTCCCAAACCGCACTCCACTCATTTCTCATGGTCTATCTGCTCCCCTCCGTCTCCTTCAATTTCGATATCCGATTATCTCCCTCTCCTCCGCCATGGCCAGCTCTGGCTCTGACGGCATTGGCTGGGTGGGGCTCGCCGCTGGGGACACGTCGAGCGCATCCGACGAGGAGGATCCCGCACTACGCATTGCGCTCCGCGCGCTCAATGCTGGACCGCGGCGGGAGCTCCTCCTCGACGGTCATCAACTATTCCCCCGCGGCAGGAGAACTCTGCCCTGCCCAGTCTCTACGATCGACGGCGAGGCAACATCACAAGCGCGAGCACCAGCGGTCGTCTCAGCCAGCTCCGGCCCCTGCGGGTAGCCGTTGGGTGCTGGTATCCGCACCACCCAGCCCTCTGTCGCGTGGGCTGCAGCTGGAGACGGAGGGCGGCGGCGGGTGGAGCAAGGCATGGCTGCGGATCGTCCAGTTCCGCGTCGGAGACGCTGTCGCTCGCCGAAGACGATGACGCGATGCTCTGCCTAGCTATCTATCAGTCCTACCCCTGGCGGAGACGTACGCACGCCGTCGATGCTACAAGAACGCGGCGGCTCTCAGTCACGCGCTCGAAAAGTCGGCCAAGGTGGCGTGGTCCAAGGAGGCGGCGGCGGCAAAGAGAGTCGCGCGGAGCAGAGCCGCGTCGCTCGGCGCTTCGCGTGGTTCCTCTCGTTGTCCTCCGGCTCTGATGGGAGCGGCTCTACGACCAGCCGCCCGCAGCGGAGAGTTGCCGAGACCCCACGGTGAAGGGACCGGCGAGGAAATGGCGAAATCAGCCACCCTCGTATGCTTTAAATAAAGTTTTTATGTTTTAACTAGCTGTGATCTGCCCTTTTTATATGAACTATGTGGACGTGCGACGTGAGAAATGCTATGTTTCATCGTATTTGCTACGATCAACGTCGGTTACATGCGTGTTTGTATGAAATAGAGTAGGCAAATTTGTGATGTGAAGGCGCCCGTTTGAGGAGCACATTTTGGGTATTGCGGTTTCACAGATCTTTTCTCCTCCATAGCCTGCTCATGGCTAACATTTGGGAGTGACTGTCACGCACAAAATTCGCGTCGGTGATTATGCCCGGCACGTCCCTGGTCTTTGCGGAAACGGGCACGAAAAGAAGTGTTAATTCTCGGCTTATCCGAAACTCGCTGGCCAGACGAGCAGGCGTGTGAGGCACAGGTGACAGGTGGTGGTGTGTTGATGTTGGCTCACGTTCTCACCTGTTTTGGCCCGGTGAACCGCACGTAACCACCCTGCGCGAAACTGTCCAGCACAGAGACAGACAGGTCGGGCCCGCGCCGCGTCCTCCTCGTGCGAGCGGGAGCCCGGGACCGGGATCGGGATCAAGGGTCGGGCGCGACGGGCCGACGGAGCGAGCGGGAACTGTTAATGTTAAACAAAGCGAGGAGCGCAGGAGGATCGATGGAATGGGGCGTGGGAATATGCTCCCTCCCGGCAGTGCTGGCGCCGACGCGCGGCAGCCAGTAGCCGCTCCGCTTCTGGGGTCGCGCCGTGCCGCTTTTGGATTTGGCAGCGCGGCGGATAAGATGGATCCGTCAGCCCCTGGTCACCCCAACCCAACCCACCGGAAACAAAAATAGTACTCCCACTGCGTAACATCACCACAAAGCTAATCACCCACTCTGCCAAGGAAAAAAAAAGAATAATACAAAAGCGCCAGCACTAGTGGTAAGTACTCTACTCCTATAGTAGTAGCAGTACCTCCTACTGGCAAGAGCAGGGGCGGAGCTCTGTAGGGGCTAAACCGGGCCATGGCCCGCCCAGGAATTTAACAAAAAAATTTTTACCTACATGTCATTTTAGCCCAACCCACGAACAGACACATCATCCCCATCCTCTTGTCTCAGGCACGCACAGGCACACGCTGAGACGCATCCTCCGATTCCCCATCCTCTCAGCTAGGTTCTCCGGATGTAGCCGCCGTGCACACGGAGCACCACCGTCCACCGGAGCTTGTCGCCCGCTGTCTCGCGGAGCAACCGCCGGAGACGCCCGCGCGGCCGCGTCCCGCGGGATCTCGCCTAGCCCTCGCCGCCTCGCCCCTGCCCGGCTCCCTCACGCCGTCGCCCGGTCGCGCCGCCCACTCGCCCAGGCGCCCACGACCCACTATCTCGTGGTTCGCGAAGCTACCGCCTCGCCCCTGGCCGCGGCGACGCCCGCCGGAATCTTGCGGCTGTGCAAATTAAACAGAGGCAGCAGGCGGGCAGAGGTAGTCATGGGCAAGGAAAATCGGACTCAGAAAAGAATTGATTTGGTGTTTAAAAGGAAAAGAGATGATACAATTGAAGTTGAGGAAGACCAAGTATTGCCCTTGCTTGAATTGGAACAGCAACAACCTGAAGAACAACATAACCAAGATGGAGGAGTTCCAACAAATGAAGTTGTTACATTTCGGGGAATTGAGTTCTTGCAGCGGGATCCTGGATTGTGCCCTCAAATTTGGCAATATCCACCAGACCAGAGAGATACCGTCAGGAGAGCATATTTGATGTTAGGTCCTATGCAACCCCGTCTAGAGAACTATAAACCTTCTGGTGAACTAGGGCATCAACGCCGCTTCCATTGTTATGCCCATCGCTTGCAACTTGCTCTAGTTGATGCATCTAAAGAAGTGGTTCCTATCTTCCAGTTCTTTCAGAAATTGATCTTTATCATAAACACGGTTGACTCATCTTCAAAGCGCCATGATGAGCTTCATCTTGCCCAACTAGTTGAACTAGAAAATGGAATCTCTAATGCTAGCATCGAGACAGGTCAAGGGGCAAATCAAATCCGCTCACTTAAGCGACCAGGAGACGCAAGGTGGGGTTCTCATTTTGGTTCAGTTTATAGCCTCATGAAGATGTTTGGTCCAGTTTGTTCAGTTATCCAAGATATAGCCGCCGATGGATCAATTGGCTCAATTCGTGCAGATGCAGACACTTCTTTTGGCTACTTGTCCTCATTTGAGTTCATTTTTATCTTATGTTTGATGAAGGAAATCTTTGAAATAACAGAATTGCTTGGCCAAGCTTTACAAAAGAAACCACAAGATATTGTGAATGCTGTGCGCCTAGTTTCCTCAACAAAACAATGTCTTCAGGAGTTGAGATTAGATGATGGCTACCAAGTATTTATTACTACGGTTGTTGAATTTTGTGTAAACCATTCCATTGACATTCCAGACTTTGAGGAAACATACATCATGCGTGGTGGTCGTGCTCGTCGTCAACCTGATCAGTTCACCAAGGAGCATTACTTCCGAGTGGAAATTTTCTTCTCAACACTGGACACTCAACTATTTGAATTAAGCCGAAGATTCAATGATAAGGTAATGGATCTTCTAACCATTAGCGCCACCTTGATTCCTACAAACAAATTCAGAGGATTCAAAGCTAGTGATATATGTGAGATGGTGAAAAAGTACTACCCAGCTGATTTCCCCCAAGATATTTATGGATTACAACAGCAACTTAAGCACTTTGTTTCAGATGCTTCCAAGGATGATGATTTGAAAAACATATCTACCTTAATTGATCTATGTCGATGCCTTGTGGAGACAGGAAGACATACCGTCTTCAATTTGATTGACAGATTACTTCGGTTGCTCGTTACCCTTCCAGTTTCTACAGCCAGTGCTGAACGCGCATTTTCTAGTATGAAGATCATTAAGACAAGATTGCGCAATAAGATGGAAGATGAGAATCTGGCTAATAACTTATTAGTACACATAGAGGATGGAATTCTGGAGAACTACAGCCATGAAGATGCCATTGCAGATTTTATAAGCACGAAGGATCGGAGAGTTGATTTCTAGTATGTGAGTAAGTCCATGTCTAATGTCTCGACACTTTTGTATTAGCTAAATCAATAGTGACTCATGGTTGAACTGTACTTTGATACATATATTATATATATATACATATTTGCTAGCTCAATCTTGTGTCCTGGGTGCTTGTAACATGTCCTTATGAGTCAGAATTTGAAAAAAAATTGTGCTCTTCTTAAGTCTGGCCCGCCCAACTTTTCCGTTCAAGCTCCGCCACTGGGCAAGAGCACGCAATACGTTATCAGTGGACCTCGCTAGCAATGGTTTCTCATGTACCGCTACTGACTGCCCGGTCTCCCCTCCCGTGATGGCAACTCTTTTCCGGATATGCTCTGTGGCATCGACGACTTCAGTTCTGGGAAGGATATGCTTTGAGTTAGGCCGAGGCAGCTACGTACGTAGGGACTCGAGAAGGCATTCCGGAAGGTCGATCTCCTCTCTTGAGCCGATCGAGATGCGGCCCGTGCTACTGTTTTTGTTGGACTTGGAGGGGTTTCAGTGGGTTTGGCTGGTTCGCGCCGCACGTAGAGTACCTACCTCCACGATCCAACACGAGGGCCGCGCCGCCAACCAACCAACAGTGCATCGGGGAGAATATTCCGATCAATCTGCTCGGGCTGAAGCAAGGCTCCCATTGGAGGATGAAGGCAGGAGTTGACGCTACCCTAGAAACAAACAAAGACCTCTGCTCGACGAGACGGGGGATCAAACGAGTCGACGAACCAACCGATCCCAGCCACCCCGTCCCACTCCCAACTGGAACGAAAAGCTACTGTGGCGGCGAGCGACGCGCCGAGATACCCGGCCCACGGCGCACGCTCCGCCGCCGTGCCGGCACACTGTTGAGCGTGGTCGCTCAGCCACGGAAACGCAACCAGGGGCCGGAGCAACCACCTGGTAGCTACTGTTACTGTCAGCGGCAGTGATTATATGCTTTGGTCACGTGAGGCCACGACCCGCGCCCGTGCCGACGGGTCCATCGACGGCGCCGTGCCGTGCCCATCGTGCGATGACGTCCGGGGACCCCGTCGCTTTGCCGGAAACCACCACCGCGCGGCGGGGGATCGCCCGTGGGGGAAGGGATTCGCATCGGGAAAGGGGGTGAAGGAAGGAGGGAAACACGAGGCCTCTGACGCGGCGACACCTCGGCGCCGTGGAAAAGCGATGGCGATGCGCGCGGGTGGACGCGACGGGCAGGAGAGAACCAACGAGCGCTCCGCCGCATCTCCCGTGAACCGTGCCGGGCTTATTATACTTGATTCCTGATGATGAATCCCTGCCCTTTTCTGTGGAGTAGTACTACTAGCGCACTCGATGTCGGGAGGACATATGCTACTGGGACCAGCGCGCATGCGTTGTCACCACGAGCGGCGTGTAGCTAGTACCGAGCGAGCGTCCGCTCCCGAAGGAAGAGATATTGGCAATTATTGCACTGTTGCGAGGTTGAGCATTGGGCCAGAGTCGAGAGAATGCTAGCTCCATCGATCTCGTCCGATATAATAACTCGACAAATGTGTGAAACATGCGCTGCAATCATCACCGGCCAGATCTCGTGCAAGGATCCGATGCATCAGGCGAGCTTGACGACCAGACCACGATGACACTACCGTTAGAAAAGCACGCAAATTTCGTTTGAACTTATATAATCCAGATTGGCAGTGGCGAGCTTAGATGTTGAACATATGTTATCGTATAGAACTACGATCTTGTATTTATACCGTCGTACCTCCTCTCTCCCCTCTGTATATTTGTCTATCTTGGGAGGCAATTAAGTAGAGGCCGCTACATCCTGTACCTCTATATATACATCATGCACAGGATCAATGAATTATCGACGCATGCAAGCTTTTCCTTCCATCTAACATGATATCAGTTTAGCACGTTGATCCTCTCCTCACTTCTGCCCGGAAAAAAATTATATGAGACCAGGTCTCATATAAATCAGGTGAGACCCGCCCTGATGGATGACATGTGGCATTCACAAATCACAAAGCATCTAATCTTTTTCCCCCTGATTTCAGGTGGGGGGTGGGGTGGATGCTTTGTGATTTGTGAATGCCACGTGCCATCCATCAGGATGGGTCTCACCTGCTAATCCGTGAGACCTGGTCTCATAGAATTTTTTTCCCTTCTGCCCTAACTCGCCGCCGCCGCCACCACCACCCGTATCCTCCCTAGGCTAAATTTCGTGTTTTACCCTTTTCCCAAACCTATTCGAGATCTGACCCTAGTCTGAAATATTTTTGAGATCTGACCCTTTTGCTACCGCAGGGACCATGGCGGTAGGGTATAACAGCCTACCGCCGACGACCTTGGCTGTAGGGTTGCATGCCCTACCGTCAAAAAATCCTAAGTATTGAACACAGTGCGTGCTCGTGCCTACCGCCAAGCACCTTGGCGGTAGGGTTGTGCAGGCTACCGCCAGCCCATTTGGGTGGCTGTTAGACCCTACCGCCATGGACTCTGGCGGTAGCAAAAGGATCAGATCTTGAATTTCTTTTCAGACTAGGGTCAGATCTCGAATAGGTTTCAAAAAAGGGTCAAAACACGAAATTTAGCCTCTTCCCTACAGCCACCCACACCTCTTGTCGCCACTGCATCCCCCTCTCCCCCTCCCACCCTACAACCCTAGCCGCCACCACCCACCCAAACCCTAACCCCCCCCCCCCTCGCCGCCATGAATTCTCCCACGTCGTCCATCTTCGGTACATACACGACACCATGACCTTGGAACTCACATTGACAGCTTCCGCCTCCACCGATATTGTTGCCTATTCCGACACTGACTGGGTTGGCTGCCCCGACACGCGCCGCTCTACGTCAGACTACTGTGTCTTCCTTGGGCCCTTGCTAATTTCGTGCTCGTCCAAGCGACAACCCATGGTCTCTCGCTCGAGTGCTGAGGCGGAGTACCACGCAGTGGCTAATGCCGTTGCTAAGTGCTCTTGGCTCCGCCAGTTGCTCCAGGAGTTGCTTTGTGAGATTCACAAGGCTACGATCGTCTACTGCGATAACGTCTTCGCCGTCTACCTCTCCGTTAATCTTGTTCATCATCGCCGAACGAAGCACACTGAGCTCGATATTCACTTCGTTCGTGAACAGGTGATGCTTGGGGGCATTCGGGTTCTTCATGTGCCCACCGCTCAGCAGTGACAAAGGGGCTATTGGCATCTGTCTTTGAGGAGTTCCGGTCTAGTCTCTGCGTCTCCGGCGATGCTTCGACCGTGGGGGGTGTTGAACATACGTTATCGTCTTTACATGTATAGAACTAGGATCTTGTATTTATGCCGTCGTACCTCCTCTCTCCCCTCTGTATATTTGTATATCTTGGGAGACAAGTAGAGGCCGATCCACCCTGTACCTATAAATGTGCATCATACACACAATCAATGAATTATCGATGCATGCAATCTTTTCCTTCCATCTCACACTAGAGCTTGACCATGGGTATCACTCAACGTAAAAATGCCATGTACAATCGTAGAAATTACTCCGGTAGCGATCTAAACGCTCTTTATATTTCTTTAGGGGGGAATCAGTTTAGCGTTTTAATCCTATAACTATAATACACATGGATTAGAATAACTACTACTCCCTCCATGACAAAATGTAGGACCATTTTTTAGCCAACTACACCAAAAAAGTTTTACATTTCGTTGCATCTCTGCATGTGATGCCGCGCAAGGTTTCTGCATGCTGGGACGAGACACGCACTTAGGCTGGTCACAATGGGCAAGAACATAAGCTAGTAACTTCACACTTTCCTAGACTATGTTACTACCTCCATAGTAGGTAGAAACATCTATGTAGTGTCATGCAACGATGTATTTATTAGGTTATAGACTCATTGTTTCTTGGAGTGTGTGATGTTCCGGTAACTTAGCTAGTTACCACAAGCACCTCTCTCTTCATTAAATACGTGCCACATAAGCAAAGTTGTATTGGAGTATGTGATGTTACTCCTAAGTTCCTCCCCACTGTGACCAGCCTTAAATTGGACACTGCTTCTTCAGCAAGCTGGAGCTCCATCCATCCCTGCTTCCAGAGAAGAAGATGGTGTTTCATCCATCCATTGCACTCGCACGGAGATAATTGCATCTATAGTCCTCGTAGTTGCTGGCGACGTCCAACTTGGTCCTGAAACTTACGTATTGCTTCAATACGGTCCCGATACATAAAAATACGTAGTCAATACGGTTCCTGAGGTTGAAACAACAGTCCTGACAATACACATTGCATACGTATCCCGTATTCTCTCGTACGAGACATCAGCACGGGCCACACGTCAGCCTGGGACCCATATGTCAGTGTGAGCGAGAAATAAGATAAAGAAAAAACAAAGGGCCTGTCGTTGCCGAGTTTCGAACCCGCGACTCCCGGCCCAAAAATGTGCGCGCATGCCACCGCACTAAATGCCATCTTCTATTTAACGGGGATGGCCACCTTCTATATTAATGTCCATTCCGCAATAGGAGGCCCGTATTTTTCTTTTCAGAATGCGTGTGCTAGCGAATTAAACTGGCAATAGTATTTGTTTTTTGTGAAAAACGGTAGTATTTTTTTCCAACTAATAAAATGAACATGGTTTCGAACCATACTTGTTTCTGGTTATAAAAAATATTAGTAGTTTCCAAAATGTTTTCATTTCTAGTTTTTTCTTATTTTCAAATTGTTCCTGGTTATAAATTCTTGTTTCTGAATTTTAAAATTTGTTCGGAAATACAAAAAATCCCTCTTTTCAAAAAATGATCCAGAATTTAAGATAATGTTACATTTTTGACGAATTTTTCTTCAACAAGTTTTTTTCATGTATTTATGTTTTTTTATCTCTCAAATACAAGCACATTTATCGATAAAATATTGCACAGTGATATGGCGCTACTATACATGCATATCCATACAATTTTGAAATTTTACAGGCAGCAAAATCCATTTGTTTATTAAAAAATAGCATGCGCACCCCCCGCACCCCATTCGTACAAAAATTTTTAAACTGCATATATTTTTCAATCACAATTTTTTTTACAAAATCATGAATATTTTTTGAATTCACAAACATTTTTTGGAATTGCATGCATCGTTTTAGAACTCGTCAACAATTTTTTATGCATAGGCGAACATTTCTTGAAATTTGGGAATAAAAATTGATATGCAGGAACAGTTTTTGTTTGTGACGGACATTTTTTGAATTCTTGAATATTTTTTTGATTCAATGAACATTTTTTTAAAGATTGGTTTTTTGTTACATTCCCATAAATTGTTTTGAATATATTTTTACAAATTGGCGGACAGTGTTTTTTAGACGCGAACCTTTATTTTTGAATCTCGAACATTTTTTTGAATCGATAAACGTTTGAAAAAACTCATGAACATTTTATAAATTCACAATTATTTTTTTAAGTGACAAGAACATGTAAATATAATACAGTCTGCATCCCCATATATACAAGATCACGTGCTTGTTCTGGTGGCTCGCTCGCGCAGCAATGTGCCCCTGTTAGCGGGTTCGAATCCCTGCGGTGTGCTTTTTTCTTTTTTTTTCTTGACCCACTGACATATGGGCCTTATTCAAACGTCGTCTGAGCTGGCCCGTGTCACCTCGCAAATACGAGATACGTATGCAATGTGTATTGTCAGGACTGTTGTTTCAACCTCAGGGACCATATTGACTACGTATTTTCATGTACCGGCACCGTATTGAAGCAATACGCAAGTTCCAGAATCAAGTTGGACGTCGCCAACGACTACGAGGACTATAGATGCAATTATCTCCACTCGCACGCATCGCTACACAAACACGTCCAGCTTGCATTGCAGTAGAAGTGTGGAACTTCCCCGAGAAGAAGAAGTGGCTCTTGCCGCGCGCCAAGGGGTGCATGCATCGTGGGCGCCGCGTCGCACGACAACGCCTCTTCTTATCCACGTGCTTCGTACGGCTGCCGGGGCCAGACGCTCCGTCGCCCGCCCCACCGTGGACGCTGGACGGATTTAACAAGATTATCCTGTCCACGACCGATCATGATCCACGTCGCTTTCCCTCGCTCGCCCCTCCTCCTCGCCCCGCAGGAGCCCGGAGACGCTACCCAGCCGCTGCTACCACGTACTCCTACCGGCTCGTCGATGTAATCTTCCACAGCTCCGCCCTAATCTCCTCCTCCTCATTAGATTACGACCGGCGGCGCTATTAAAGTACCGCTGGAGCACGACCTCAAGAAGGATAATCAACCATGTGCTTTCCGTGGAGGAAGTAAGTAGTTCCAACTTCCAAGCCACTCATGTTTTCTATCTATCTTCGCGAGCCGTCTCGTTCGTAGTACTAGCTAGTGGTAGCTTTGGTTGACGGCGAAAGCAGTGGGAGGTCAGATTAGGGCCAGCATTGGGCCATGTGTTTTCTGCGGGGGAAGACAAACCACTCCTCTCCTGTTGCGCGACTCGCGGGTAACGATTTCTCATCGATCGCACTCACCCTGTTATGGCATCTAACCGACAGCTATTTTTGGGAACCATCAAGCACACGTGGACCAGTTTGTCCTTCCTTCAGCTGCTTTGGCTCAACCATCGTTTGGTCTGTGTGGCCCTGCCGCACTCGACATATGAGACACGAGTACGTGCGTACGATTGCCATTTTTTTAAAGGAAAAAGTCTAAAACAAACTTTAAACTTGTAGACAAAAGGTAAATGAACTCCGAACTTACAATCCGGAAATCAGCACACTAAACTGTTTGATTCCGGTCTATTTTAAATCTTGATGGTGTTTAGTTGGTATTTGCTCACGTGGCAAGCACAGTTGACTGGCTGGCTGGACATTAGGAGAAATTGGGCCAGCCCATTAGCGCAGTCATTCGCACGCTCGCTCTGCTTTGTTTTCTTCTGTTTTTTTTTTTTAATGATAATAAATCCTTTTTAATTTTTGTAATGATAATAAAGATTTTTTTACGAACCCACTTGTCTTCTATTAGGAGTGACAAAAATTACGGCAGCCAAGAATAATGAGCTTGGCAGTGATTATATTTAGCATGTCATGTATAAGAACAGAAAGGAGCATTCATATATGATTTTTTTAAATATTTTGTAACATTTCTTGAAAAAGAAACTGTAAACAATTTTGAAACACCAAATGTATTTTTTAAACACAAATGGTTTATGAAATTCAACAAACATATTTTAAAATAATGTGACATGGTAACATTTTGCCAAATGCATGTTTTACATTTTCTTAATGGAAATAAATATTTTATTAAATTATACGAACATTTTATAAAATTCTTCAGTTTTCAAAATTTGTTCCCATTTTTTCAAAAAATGTTTATGTTTCAAAAAGTGTTCACTCAAAACTGATTGTGTTTTCAAAAAATAAATGTTTGTTCCTTATAAAGTATTCAAAATTTTCAAAAAGTTTTCTCACTTTTTAAAAATATCTGAGATTTGAAAAATTGTTCGGGCCTGCACATTTTTAATATTTTTTTGCCCTTAAAAGATGTTACCAATCTCAACGCTTCTGTGCGTGGATGAATTATTCAGGCCTCTGATCATAGCAACGAGAGCAGCTTGATCAAACATCCATCTAACTTGATCAAACTTGTGGCAATGTGTAGCTTGAAACCAAACATCCATCTAACTTGATCAAACTTGCATAACTTGAGTTGTGGCAAAGTGCAGCTTGGAACCAAACATCCCATTGTGGGAACCACTAACCAAAACAAACCGCACACCACTATCGACACCAATAACACCTGCAGGTTGAATCGTTGGAAGACAATGCCAAAGCTTGTGCGAGATAAAAGGCATCACATGCTTCTTGGTGTTGGCTATGTTAGCCACGCCACGTTAAGAAAAAAGATCGAGCCGCGGGATTTTATTCCATGCATGCCACATCCATCAATAATTGAGACATTGTCACCAAATATATACAAAAATTAACATAGAAAAAACTGCAATCCGTACAATTGATCCAAGGGTTCCTTCGACTCTAGTTGTCCCATCAACCGGGGAACTAAAGGAAACATCGACCGAAGAGACAAAACTGTTGTTCTAATCCCGAGCTCATGTGAGCTCGGGTGAACAGCGAAACCGAATTTTTGTATATATATATTTTTTTCAGTTTTTTGTGTGAAACATTGGCTATTGTTTTGATAGCATGCAAATTTTCATCATGAAATGACATTCGTGGAAAATGTGGAAAAAAATCGATGCTCCAAAATGCGTTTGAAAATAACATTTTTGGATCATCATTTTTTTGCCACATTTTCCACGAATGTCATCTGGTGATGAATTTTTGCAAGCTATGTAAACATTTGTCAATGTTTCACACAAAAAATATACAGATTTTTGAATTGTTTTTCAATTTCTTTTGATTTTACTATTCACCCGAGCTTGAAGAAATGGCTTCTCCTGTCAGGCAATATCTTTTGATTTAGATACGAGTGGATTGCACGTTATCTTCTTAGAGAAGATGTTCTACGATACTCTCTATACACTACCGAGGTTTGTTGATAGACTTTCTGCGCGCACACAAAATATTATACCTTTTGATTTACTAATATGTGATTGACGGTGTTGTGAAATATATATCTTATCTGCTTTAATTATGCTTACCATCACATGCATTACATTGTACTCCCTCCGTTCCTTTTTACTCCGCGTATAAGTTTTGGTCAAAGTCAAACTACACAAAGTTTGACCAAATTTATATTAAAAAAATATGAACATCTACAATACTTAAACTATATAATATGAAAATACATTTCATGGTGCATCTGAAAATGTTGATTTCATGTTGTGAATGTTGATATTTTTTAATATAAAGTTAGTCAAACTATGCAAAGCTTGACTTTGACCAAACCTTATATGCAGACTAAAAAGAAACGGAGGGAGTACCCCCTCCGATCCATATTACTTGTTGTTCAAGCAAATCTATCTAGACATATTTCAGTGCTAGTACATCCATTTGAGTGAAAAGCCGACAAGTAAAATGGATCGGAGGGAGTGCATGATTTATAGATTTATTCGACCAGACACATATGTTCTATATACTTTTTCTGGTTGATCTCACATCCTGCATGAAGGGATTGCACACAACCCAATGTTGTACCCCTTGGGGCCTTCTGATAATCACAAGATCTTCATAATACAACTTTGACCATTAGTTTCTGTGTACATTTATGAAATCCAAAAAATATGTTCTATATTTTTCTAGATAGATCACACGTAAAATTATATGTTTGTTTGAAATGGGAAAAATTACAGGATTGGCGGTAGTTATAGTTGCAGTATTCATTCTCTTGAATATTGGTACTACCTCTCTCTCAATTTACAGGGCGCGCGCGTACCCCTAAGTCGTCAATTTGACCAACCTAATACAAGTCATATATTATAAAAACTATACCAACATAAACTTTGGAGTTTCTACTTTCAAAAGGTATAATTTTTGTGTTATATAGTTTATATTAGGGTGATAAAATTGACAACCTAGGTATACGCGCAAGACTTGTAAACTGAAACGGAGGTAGTAGCAAACAGTTTCCTAAACATGACTATAATTAATCGCCAAAGTCAACGGCGTATGCATGAAAGCCAGCTGGAATTTAGTTCTGAAAGTCTTTTTCAAGTCTGATGCATTAAGTAATTAGTAGTGACAATTACAATGAATAAAGAAAGTTCAGCTGGTCCTCAACTAATGTGGAGAGCACGGGCAAAAATTGTTGGGAGCATGTGATCCGTTGAACGCGAACAATCCCATGATCTTGGCATGGTTCATTGGTTGTACAGCTCCGGCATTATACACAGTCTAACGACAGCTAATCAAAATAACACCTGTTCCAAAGATCATGTCACGTACTATAGTATTTTCTGTTGATGATGACAATTACAATGTCCATACCTACTAGTTGAGACCGAAGAACAAGTGGTTCGCTGAATATAGACGTTTTCATACATGATCCTGGCCAGGTTCATCTGATTTGACTAAGACACTCTATAGAATGGTCCCCCCTTCCCCACGCTCCCGCGACGCGCCCCGCGCGTGCGTCACGGGGGCCCTCGATCCGCCCCTTCATCCTCTCCTCCCCCTCGCCGCCGTCGGAGGGTGTCCGTCGGGCGAAGCCCGTGCGACGCGGGCGACAGTGGGGACTTTCCTTCCCTCCCCTATTCAAGGCTGCGACAGCGTACGTTAGCCGCTCGTGGGGGCGCGGAGCTCTCGGCGGCTGGGACGTCCGGCTCCAACGGCTGTTAGGCTGGGAGGTGGTGGTGCGTCACCGCGACACTGTCGTCGAGGTGCTGGTCGGGCTCCAGGGCCGTTCGTGAGATTTCTGGGGACCGGGGTGATTAGTACACGGGGCCATCAATATGCTAAGTATGGTGAAAAGATATCAACCAAATGTATGTCCAACCATAAAAAGATAGTGGGATGGCAAGCTTTCAGGAAGTTCTTGATAGAGCATTTTCAAATAATATCCGTGACGTTATTGGTCACAAAGTGCTACAAGATGACTTAAATACAACATAATCAAGCATGTGGTCTCAGTTCTCACACACGAGTGTCACGTAAATGAAATTTTTAAGGTAGGACGATGCCGCTAGCGATTGAAATTTCATGTAAAGAAGAATATGGTATTACTATCTTGTGACTTATGTTCTTATCTTGTTCAAGTTAGAATGATAGGTAGACTTCCATAATTAAGTCTATAGTATTTCTACAAGCACAGCTTGACTCGTCGAAGCTAGACCGACTGATTTGATGAAATCAAAGTTAATGTGGAAAGCTCAATTGGAACCAGACCGAGGGTTAGCCCTCAGTGCTGAACATGAGTGATGACTTCAACACAAAATTGACGACCTTTTATATTTGGAACATGAGTCATGTCTTCAACTCAGTGCACATTATTTTTTTCCTTTCTTTCTCCAGTTTGCATTTCTTATTATTTTTATATTATTTATTTTTCGTAATGCTGCGATTTTAAACCGATGAATTTTTTCTTCAAAATTGACGAACTTTTTTTTCCAAACTTCATGAACTTTTTTCCAAATTGATGATTTTTTTAAAAAAACTGATGAACTTTTTACAAAAAATGATCAATTTTTTCCAAAATTTTGATTTTTTTTCAAATTTATAACTTTTTTTAGAAATTGATGAACTTATTTTCAAAATAGATGAACTTTTTTTCATGCTTGTGAACTATTTTCCAAAATTGGTGAACCTTTTTTTACAAATCCAGGAACATTTTTGAATTAATGATTTTTTTATATTTCTTCGGATTTTTCTAAAAAAAAATTTGTTCAAAAGTCAATGTTTGACTCGTTAGTGGTCAACTGCCGAAGCGGTTGCACCAGGAGACCAGTCGAACAAGGCGCTCACACAGCCGCTGGCTCGCTTGCTCATGAAGCCTGTGTTGGGCGGCCCCACAAATTCCTACGCGTGAGCGCCGGTTGCTTTACCCGGCGCGACGACTATTTATCGTATTTAGAAGGGATGTCTCGCTGAATTGATCCCCGGTTCTCCAGGAAGAAGCAAGCGCACGTAGCCACCACCCCACGGTATAATTTAAGTTAGGTAAAGGGGGCACGTCCTATTTGAAGCGAGTCAAGCCGGTTTTCTCCGTTTTTTCCTTTTTTTTTCTCCTTTTTTTCATTTGTTTCTTCAGTTTTTTTTTTCATTTTTCGTTTCCTTTGGTTTATTTTGTTTCTTTTTCGGTTTTTATTGTTTGGTTTTTCTTTGTTTCTTCTTCATGGTAGAAATGCAGCGCACGACCTGCCGCGGGCAGCCGTCGCATTTTACGATAGGCAACGGTGAGCCGATGAGCTCGGGCAACGGCCGGGCGTGTTTTTGCCGGCGACCGCCAAAGGTATAGATCCGAGCGGCTAGAGGCGGAATCAATACCTGCATGCGGCGCGGAGACGTTGTCGGGTTGTGTGGTCCGGTGCTCGGTCAATCCATGGCAAGGTGTAGTCACCGGCAACCGGATGCGCCAAATCCCGCCGCCGTAGATCTACCGGTTGGCCGCCGGGGCAAGAGAAGCACATTGGGTGGACGGGCTGGACAGAGAGGCAGCCGTGAAAATGGGCGGCGACGGCTATGGGGAGGGGGAGGGGGAGAAAAAGGGGCGTCTGTGTCCCCGAAGGACGGGCCAGGGGAGGACAAAGGCACACACGTGTCCCGCTCCGTCCGCGTGAGTCTATTTGGACCCAAACGCGGCCGAAATCTGAACAGGGAATAGGTCGAAAGCGGATAAAAAACGGATGTTTGTCTGTTTGCTCCCACGCGTTGGGCCATAATTTATGCCCGTTTACCCTTAAACGCGTTGTGCCGGACAATTTGGGGTCGTGCGTTGGAGTTGCTTTGTTGATAGGTGATCCGCGTTCGGAGATGAGCAACTACGCAGTCTACGCACAGGTGTAGGGGCTCCAGAACAGTGCCTCCGCACTCCGGTAGGTCTCTTGTGAGGCGATGGCGATGCAAGCAGGTGCAACGCATGTGGGTGTGATAATCAACCCTTGGGGTAGGTTTCCAGTGGGTTTGGCTGGTTCGCGCCAACAGGAGGACCGCGCCAGCCAACCAACCAACCAACAGGGCATCGGAGAGGATATTCCTAGCCAGCCGATCCGTCTGCTCGGATCAGCGGATCCCCTCCGGTTCCTGGTGCTCCCATTGGAGGAGGATGAGAGGGGTTGACGCTAGCTAAAACAAAGACCTGCACTGCACTCGATGAGACGAGTCGGTCGACGAACCAATCCTAGCTACTAGTCCTCTCAACTGGAACGAAAAAACCAGTGTGGCAGCGACGCGCCGGCTCTGGCGCGCGCTCCGCCGCCGGCCTCTTTCACCCATCACACTGTTGCTCGCAGTCTCACAGCCACGCAACCGGGAAGGGGCCGGAGCGGGCACCTGCTACTGTTACTGTCAGTAGAAGCGGCTAGTGCGTGCAATATGCTTTTCACCTGAGGCCATGATCTATCTCTATCTATCTGCGCCCACAGCGACGGGTCCATCGATGGCGCCGCCATGGCATTGGCCCTGTTTGGATACTCTAACTCAGTTAGAGGTTAGAGTTAGATTCTAACTTTAAACTTTTTTTTTTGCGGGGTAACTTTAAACTAACCCTAAACTAACTCTAACCAAAAAGCTGTTTGGATGGTAGAGTTAGATTGACAATAAAATATTCTTTCTCAATCATTTGACTACTTTGGACCTTGTTTGAATGGGAGGGGTAATTTTTTTTACTATTTTTTCTAGTGGGTTCAAGAGAACTAACCCAAATAAGCTCCTCTAGTGTGGGCTAGTTTTTTGGGGTGGGTTAGATCCAACTAATCCAAACTAACCCATCATGTTTGGATACTTTTGGGTTATTTGAGCCCCAACTAACTAAAACTAACTCTACAATAGGATCCAAACAGGGCCATTGGCATCTCGATAGTTCGATGGCGTCCGGGGACCGTGGGCCCGGAAGGGTGGGGGGGACCGATCTGTTTGCCGGAAACCAGTATTCCGCGGCGGGGGATCGCTGACGGAAAAGGTGATCGTGGGTGGACGGGCAGGAGAACCAACGAGCGCTCCGCCGCATCTCCCCTCAGCCGTGCCGGGTTTACTTGATTCCTGATGATGAATCCCTGCCCTTCCCTGTGTTTCTTTCTGTGCAGCGAGCGCACTGGGTCGGATATTGGATCCCGTACGTCCCATGTCGGAATGATAGTACTATATATATACTCATGGGGCCAGCGTGCATGCGTTGTCAACACGTAAGGGCGTCCATATTTCCATTCCCCAAAGAAGATACTACCAGGTCCTCCTCACGACAGTGGAGATCGGCCGTCATTGCGCTGTTGCGAGGTTGAACATTGAGAGAACTCGATCGATCTCGTCGTACAAATAAAACTCGACAAATGTGTGAAACGTGCATGCGCCTGCAATCACCACCGGCCACATCTCTTACAAGCTAGGATCCGCTACACCAAAACGAGAGCTTGAACAGACTAGGATGACAGACACCGGTGCTTCTCTGCATGCATGTGTGCATGGCATGAAAGGTTTTCTGCATGGCTGATAGGCGCCGGTGCGCCGGCTAACTTTTGGGCCGGTCGACCACCCACCGTTAGATTGTTCGATGAAAGTCAACGCATCCCCTTTCATCCCAATCTTCTTCCCCTCGCTTGTCTCTGCCACATCGCCGCGCCGTCCGCCACGGCCACGCCATGCATGCCCGTCCACCCCCTGTAGCTCTTCAGGTCCCAACCCGCCATCGCAGCTCCCTCGTCACCGCCATGGCCGTCCCTCGCTTGCCGTGTAGGCATGCATCACCGTTTCAATCAAACAAGAACTCAGCAAAGAAATCCGGTCATCACTGGTGGCAGCAAAAAAATCCATCGGTGGTAGCAAAACAAAACACCGGTTCCAGCAAAACACACAAATGCTTCCCTATTGCCGTCGCCGTAGTAGCAAAAATTTAGCAGGTTCCAACAAAAAATCTCAAAGAGCAGAATTACCATGGTCAGATTGAAGCAAAACAAAAGGACGGTTCCAGCAAAAATTAATATGATTGAAGCAAAAAAATCTCAGCAAAAAAACTAGAGTAGTGTTCTTGAAGCAAAAAAAACATATGGTTCCAGCAAAAGAAAATGCCGATTCCAGCACCTCAGGTTAAGGTGGTCGTAGCTTTTTTCCTAGCCGGTTCCAGCACCTTGGAGTGTGGATGCAACTTTTTTCATGGCCGGTTGCAGCTTCTTCAACAACTGCAGGGGAAAAAAGATGGTTAAGGATGGGTGACGAAGGTGATGGAGTTCATCCATGGCTGCTGGAGAGAGAAGGGGATGGAGTGCATCCATGGCTGCTGGGGAGAGAAGGGGAAGGAGTCCATCTATGGCTGCTAGAGAGAGAAGGGGATGAAGAACATCCATGGCTGCTGGGGAGAGAAGGGGAAGGAGTCCATCTATGGCTGCTAGAGAGAGAAGGGGATGAAGAACATCCATGGACACAACTCCCCCACTCGCATCGGCTCCGGCGCTGGGATTCCAAGGATTCAGAGAGAGAGAGAGAGAACGACGGCAAGGGAGGAACTGGACAGGTCTCGCGTGGGGGCAGGGAAGGGATAAGGTTCCTGTGGATAGCGGTGGGCAAGCGGTCACGTGGGTCCATGTGGGCGTGCATTGTGCGAGGAGGAGACCGGCCGAGTTTCGGTTGGCTGACCGATTGCAAACGTTTCCCTTTCTGCATGTGGGGACGAGACAGGACCTTAAATTGGTCACTGCTACATCTATCCTTGCTTTAAAAAGAAACAATAACTCCGTGCCGTCCATCCTATTCCCATGCATGGCTACACTACACGACCAGTATACACAGCACGGTCAGCTGAGCTAGCAGCGCAACTCCCCGGCCGGGAAGCAGTGGCCCTTGCTGCCTGCGAACGGGCGCCCGCCGCTGCTCGGTCGCGTCGTGGGCGCCACGTCGATCGCGCGACAACCCCCCTTCTTACCCTCGTGTGTGCAAATAAACGAGGCGGCACGGCCACGTGCGTCGTACGGCCCCACGGTTAGCATGCATACATACATGGCGCCCCACCGTGGACGGTGGACAGATTTAACAAGGTTTTTTTTTGAGTGGAGATTTAACAAGGTTATCTTATCCACGCCCGATCATAATCCACGTCGCATTCTCTTTGGGTGCGGCTATCTGTCAGTCGACTGACACCAAAAACGGGTCAGTCAATTGGCAAAAAAAAAACAAACTAATAAGGCATAGGAAAATGACTGACACAAAATAGGGGTCAGTCGACAAAGCCCAACAACGCAGAAAAACTTCTGAGTATGTTGTTTCTGTCATCTGCATTCAGCCCAAAATCTAACGCACCACACAACATCCATCTAACGCACAGCACTAGGTCTTCTTCCTTCCTTTCCCTTCCCCGACATCGCACGACTCAACCGCCGCCATGGACGCTGGAACAAACCTCAGATCTGTTCTGACCTCTCTGTAGTTCTTCTGCTCACATTTCTTCCTTCCGAAGTCCTTCTCTAGTCAGCCAAACATCCAGTACAGAAAAACTGGAAAAATGGATGAGTTCTCTTTTTTCACAGATCTGTCAAGAAGGACAAAACGGAGAAAAGAAAAAAGGGGAGAGAAGAACCTGCTTCACGTGCCAGAACTAGGTAGTTAAAGCAGAATACCACCCAGAAAATCAAAAAATTATATAAACAATGCGTGCTAGAACTAGGTAGTTATGTACTCCCTCCGTTCCTAAATACTTGTCTTTCTAGAGATTTCAACAAGTGACTACATACGGCGCAAAATGAGTGAATCTACACTTTAAAATATGTCTACATACATCCGTATGTTGAGTCCATTTGAAATGCCTAGAAAGACAAGTATTTGGGAACGGAGGGAGTACTTATTTATCTACAGCTATAGCAGAACACCTCCCAAAAATTAAAAAATTATATACAAAAATGTGTGACAGAACTATGTAGTTATGTACTTTCTTATCTACAGCTATAGCATAACACCACCGAGAAATCAAAAAATTATACAAAAAATTGCGTGCCAGAGCGCCTACCTTTGATTTTTTTTTTCATTGAAACATCTAGCAGATATAAAAAATTACACTAGTTGAATTTAAAAAAAACCCTGTTGAAACAAGTATATTCAGACAACTGAACTTCCTCCTATGGAATATGCTGGTGTAATATATGCATGGATGTAGTTGGGTGAAATTTGTTAAAATTGTTGCAAAACTACAGTTACAAGAATACACCACCCAGATATCATAAACTTATATAGAATGCATGCACAAAAGGTTAAACCAGAATTATTTAGTTCTCTAGTTGTTTATCTACAGTTAAACCAGAACACCTCCTGGAAATCAGAAATTTATATGAAAAATTGCTTGCTCAGAATTAAACCACACTATGAAGTTACGTAGTTTTGAAGCTACAGTCAAACCAGAACACCTCCCAGATATCATAAAACAAAAAAATTGCATACACAAAAAAAACTACAAAACTATGATAGTTATTACACAAGTGCAAATTAAGTGTAGTTCAAAACTTGCAGTTCTTGTGCGTGAACCAACAAAGGAAAAAAATAAAGTATAGGACCTGAATTTTCTACTGCCAAACTACAAGAACTTTTAGATTTCAACTACAATTTTCAGACATAAATTCATTGTGCTAACTGAATTACCACTTTGAGCCAAATGCACAAGCACAAGACAATTTGCAGCAAGGATATTATCACAATACAACTCCAGATTACAATTTGCAACACGGAGACTTGAAGAGAACTTCCATCATAATACAACTCCATATTACAATTTGCATCCTCATCAAACAAAAATTGCACACATTTTACAACGGCGAAAAATGCACAAACCATCATTATGAGTACAGGAAACTAATACCTAAAATGCACAAACCTTAATTATGAGGCAATATACTAGTGCGTACTAAATACCTACAATGACAAACTTGCATCCTCGTCATACTAAAATTGCACACATTTTATATAAAAACCTCCATCATAATACAAACTATAATTAAAAGTTGCACAGTCATAATTCTAAACTTGCAGACTAAGTACAGCAGCAAAAAAAAATACTCTAACATCAAAAGCATCAGGATCTATGCAAAATTGTAAAAATTGCACACATTCTACAACAGCAAAATATCCATAAAAAGCCTATGATATATCCTGGTTATAGAAATACAGAAATAAAGAATGTATAACTACACATTAGTGATTGCGAGCAGGTATAATGATATACACAAAAAGGAATTCAATCTACATGAAAAATAACATAATATATAACTCAATCCTTAATTTTACTTATACTAGTGAGGATTCATCAAATATCAACTGGGATATTGGCATTGAAGACAATATATATACATTCACATCTAAAATAAATAAATCAACCTATATAAGATACTTGCATGACCATCATACTGAAATTACACAGAATGTAGAACAGCAAAAGAGAAGATTCATGCTAGACTACGTTAGTAACTACTAGGATATACTAAATGCCTAAAAAATGCACACAATTCAGTATGAGTTCAAACAGCCTAAAGGGCAACCTGGTGCATGTAGCTCCCGCTTGCGCAGGGTCCAGGGAAGGGTCCGACCACTTTGGGTCTATAGTACGCAGCCTTTCCCTACATTTCTGTAAGAGGCTGTTTCCAGGACTTGAACCCATGACCTCATGGTCACAAGGCAGCAGCTTTACCACTGCGCCAAGGCTCCCCCTCATGAGTTCAAACAGCCTAATTCCTAAAAATCAAAAAAACTGCAATTACAAACTAGCATACTCACTGAACTAAAAATGCACACATTAAACAAAAGCAAGAAGACTAGAACTAGCCTACACTATACATTGTATTATATCAAAAAAGATACAAATACAGTAGTAAACTCATTCAATTTAAATCAGCCTTGATGATAAAATATATACATTCACACAATTAGGATAGACACAGCCCATACTTGCACAAGTTTCATGAGAGCAGTGGAGAAACACACAGACTGGAAAGTAGAGAATTAAAGACTTCTTGCACACATTTTATATGCACACAGCCGTACTTGACAGGAATTCATGAGAGCACTCAAAAAGCATACATACTGATATGTACATAATTAAAAATTTCTTATAAAAGAAAATATAAAATACAACTCACCGTCCTCCTGAAGCAGTCCTCATCAAGCAAAACTTCAGGAACTTCTTGATTTGCCGCAAATGGTACACAAGGGGCACCCAGGCAACGACAAATGGGGCAAACCATATCTACAGGGGAAAGAAAACAACAAAAATATTGAATAAAAAAAGAAAAACATTACATAATTAAACAAAAGAGAATAAACAGGAAGGACAACCTAAATTTACTATAGGAAATAAACACTCTCAAATCTGATTATAACTCACAAAAAAATAATTCACTAAATCTAAATTGGAAACTTACAAAAAATAAATAATGTATAACTACACACTAGTGATTGCGAGCAGGTATATTGATATAAACAAAAAGGAATTCAATCTACATGAAAAATAACATAATATATAACTCAGTTCTTAATTTTACTTATACTAGTGAGGATTCATCAAATATCAACTGAGATATTGGCATTGATATATATATACTAGTGAGGATTCATCATATATATACACCCGGTAGTAGGATGCATTTTCCCTATATATATATATATATATATATATATATATATATATATATATATATATATATATATATATATATATATATATAGCGCTATTCGTCATCCTGGGTGAGGAATAGTTATTCTTCACCCCCCTCTATTTTAACATGAATGCACCGTAATTTTAGGTTCCGTAAATTTTGTCTTATTTCAGACATAACAAGAGAACGTAAGAAAATATATAATGGCTGTAAAAAATATTTTATGGTACGCAAATTTCAAACGTAAAAACATAGTGTAAAATGTACATAAAATGTAATTTTTTTGGTCTTCTGACATTTTTTATGCCAAATTTTACGCAGTGAATCAATATGACTGTAACTATTTGTATTTGAAACATAATTTATTTATGAAATGATCGTAAGATTACCTCGGGTGAAGAATAACGTATTTTGGACCCTGGGTGATAAATAGTAACACTATATATAGTAACAATATATATATATATATATTCACATCTTAAAAAAAATTAAATCAACCTATATAAGATACTTGCATGTTCATCGTACTGAAATTACACAGAATTTAGAACAGCAAAAATAAGATTATTCATGATAGACTACATTAGTAACTATCTAGGATATACTAAATGCCTAAAAAAATGCACACAATCGAGTATGAGTACAAACAGCCTAATTCCTAAAAATCAAAAAAGCTACAATTACAAACTTGCATACTCATTGTACAAAAAATGCACACATTAAACAAAAGCAAGAACAGTAAAACTAGCCTACAATATACAGTGTAATATATCAAAAAAGCTACAGATGCAGTAGTAAACTCATTGAATTTAAATCAGCCTTGATGATAAATATATATACATTCACACAATTAGGATAGACACAGCCCAAAAAAAGCTGCCTAATCTTTACTAAATGTTAACATATTACATATCCCAAAAACCTAAACTTCCAGAAATTCCTCATCAAGCAGAAGTGTAAGAAAAAAAATCATTGACACCATAGCAACGGCAGATCCTACAGCAACCAAAACACCCGACTGTGAAGACCTGCAAACACCATAAAATAACACAGAGAAGCACCCAGGTGAGCAGATCTAGCAAAGTTAGGCGCATGACGGCATGAGGGGACTAAAGAGAAAAGAGCAAGATGAACTAAGGCAAAGGATGCAGCAAAAAAAAAAACCTGGAAAAGAATAAGATGCCAGCAAATCCAATCCAACAGCAACCAAACCGCCCGATTGGAAACACCTGCAAGCACCAAAGATAACCATGGAGAAGCACCTAAGTTAGCAGATCTAACAAAAAAACAAGAAGCCCCAGCATATGAAGGAGCAGATTAAGCACAAGGAGAAGACCTAGCAACAAACCCCAAGAACCCTAGCTCGCGACAGGAAGAGGAAGAACAGAAGCCATGGACTGAAGCAGTAGGAGCAGATGAGGCAGTGGGAGAAGATCTAGCAACTAACCCCACGAACCGCAGCTCGCGACTGGAAGAGGAAGAGCAGAGGACATTGACTGAAACAGAGAGAGGAGCGAGTGACTGACAGAAGACGAGGAGGAAGAGGATAAGACGAGAGGGGCGGCGACTGTCCACGTTCCTCATAAACGGGTCGGGCTTTCTTAACGAGCGGGCACGAGACGGCCACCACCCGCCAGCTCCACGAGCCCAGCAAAAAACGAGCCAACTGACGCAAAACACACACCAGTCGATACAACAAAGGCTCAAAACAATAGCACAAAGCACCGCTGGGAGAAAAAGAAAGCACACATCTCAAAGGAAGATCCAAAGGAACAGAATTCGACTGACGCAAATTAAAAAACTCAGCTGACTGAAAAGTAGCTAAATCGACGTACTTTACGTACTACTGCCGGTTAATCATTCATATAATCTTCCACAGCTCCGGCCTAATCTCCTCAGCATTAGATTACGACCGGCACTACTATTGTACCGCTGGAGCACGTACTACTACTCAAGAGGGATAATCGACCATGTCCATGTGCTTTCCGTGGAGGGAGAAATTAGATGCAAGTAGTTCCTTTGATTGATGGCGAAAGCAGTGGGAGGTCAGATTAGGGCCAGCATTGGGCCATGTGTTTTCTGCGGGGGAAGACAAACCACTCCTCTCCTATTGCGCGACTTGCGGTTTCCCATCCATCGCACTCAACTATAATATGGTACAGTGAGCAGCCTGTAAGGAGTAAAATAATATTTCTATACTGGCCCTGTTTGGATACTCTAACTTAGTTAGAGGTTAGAGTTGGTTTTTAACTTGTGACTAACCCTGAACTAACTTAGTAGCTTTTGTGGTGTTTGAATGAGAGGGTTAGATTGACAATAAATGCACTTCTCAATCATTTTACCCTCTTTCCAGCCGGATTCGTTGTGCTCGGCTCTTGTGTGGCCTCCTCCCGCTCAGAAATGACTACAAGGAGTGCACCAAAATCTGAAGAGAAAACTAACTAGGAGTCTAGGACAAGTCATACAAAATTGAAAAAAAATAACTTTTCATGTGAGTATGACCCAGATCATTTAACATGCATGAAAAAAGAACTGTTGGACTAAAAACTTGTGGCATTAAAAATGCCTGGCAAAGTTACTCAAAAGAATTTCTCAACCACATGCTCTTGGCAACTTGAAAAAAGGTACATCACAGAAAGCTCTGTGTATGCAGTATGCACACCCTGTTTAAGAATTTCAGGCATAAACGATCTATATATTCTCTACAAATTTTTTTTTATCCCTAAATGATATAACCTCCTGTAAAGTTGTTGCCGAACAATTCTCTTATTCGAAAAAAAACAAGTTATGTCATAGCCATAAAAGAAGGTTTTTGACAAAATTAATGTCAGAAAACTGACTACCACCGAAATAGTTTACACAATAGTTACTGGCAAAAACCCAAAAGTTACCCCGCAAAAAAGAAAAAAAAGTGATTGCAGTTTTTACCACCCTGTAACATATGTGTATCAGTGTATGCACAACTGCACGGCTGACCCATTTGCTCCTTGGTCTGGTGTAGACCCTCTGGCAATCAGCTCATAGAACAAAAAGGGAAACAACCTACTGCTCATTGTTGGTTTGATCTGATCTCCAGCAACATGAGCCAACAATCTGTAGCAACTCTGCAAATTAGCGGACGGAGGAGCAACACACATGCAAATAAACAGAGATTGCTCACAGTAAAAAACTAAGATGTGTTCAAAATAGAATACCAAAATTGTATAGCAGTAACTGATACGTCTCCAACGTATTTATAATTTATGAAGCATTCACGCTATTTGTTGGGAACGTAGTAATTTCAAAAAATTTCCTACGCACACACAAGATCATGGTGATGCATAGCAACGAGAGGGACACTGTATGTTCATACCCTTGAAGATCGCTAAGCGGAAGCGTTTATCAACGCGGTTGATGTAGTCGTACGTCTTCACGATCCGACCGATCCAAGTACCGAACGCACGGCACCTCCGAGTTGTGCACACGTTCAGCTCGATGACATCCTCGCCTTCTCGATCCAGCAAGACGGGCGAAGTAGCAGATGAGTTCCGGCAGCACGACGGCGTGGTGACGTTGTTGGTGAAGAACAATCTCCGCAGGGCTTCGCCTAAGCACTACGGAAACTATGACGGAGGATAAACTAGAGGGGACGAGTATCTTGATGTGTCTTTGGTGCTAGCCCTGCCCCTCTATTTATATGTTGAGCCTTGGGGTCGAAACTTGGAGTAAAAGCCTCCACAAAGTCGGTTTCACCCAAAAGGCAAGAGTCCTTCTCGGACTCCAGGGCCAGACGCCAGGGTTCCCGGCGTCTGGACGCCAGGGACCCTGGCGTCTGGCCCCTGGACTCCGCAAAACTTTCTTTTGCGCTTTCCAAAAACCTTGTGGGCTTTCCCCTTTGACCCAAATAACGTGTTTTCGTACCCAAACATTTCGGGAAACATCCGGAACCCCTTCCGGTGAATTCCGGAACCCTTCCGGAGACCAAACAACATTATCCCATATATTAAACTTCATCTCCGGACCATTCCGGAGTTCCTCGTCATGTTCGTGATCTCATTCGGGACTCCGAACAACATTCGGTTACCAACATACATAACTCATATAATACTATATCGTCAACGAACGTTAAGCGTGCGGACCCTACGGGTTCGAGAACTATGTAGACATGACCGAGACATCTCTCTGATCAATAACCAATATCGGAACCTGGATGCCCATATTGGCTCCTACATATTCTACGAAGATCTTTATCGGTCAAACCGCATAACAACATACGTTGTTCCCTTTGTCATTGGTATGTTACTTGCCCGAGATTCGATCATCGGTATCTCAATACCTAGTTCAATCTCGTTACCGGCAAGTCTCTTTACTCGTTATGTAATGCATCATTCCGTAACTAACTCGTTAGTTACATTGCTTGCAAGGCTTATAGTGATGTGCATTACCGAGAGGGCCCAGAGATACCTCTCCGACAATCGGAGTGACAAATCCTAATCTCGAAATACGCCAACCTAACATGTACCTTCGGAGACACCTGTAGAGCTCCTTTATAATCACCCAGTTACGTTGTGACGTTTGGTAGCACACAAAGTGTTCCTCCGGTAAACGGGAGTTGCATAATCTCATAGTTATAGGAACATGTATAAGTCATGAAGAAAGCAATAGCAACATACTAAACGATCAAGTGCTAAGCTAACGGAATGGGTCAAGTCAATCACATCATTCTCCTAATGATGTGATCCCGTTAATCAAGTGACAACTCATGTCTATGGTTAGGAAACACAACCATCTTTGATCAACGAGCTAGTCAAGTAGAGGCATACTAGTGACACCATGTTTGTCTATGTATTCACACATGTATTATGTTTTCGGTTAATACAATTCTAGCATGAATAATAAACATTTATCATGATATAAGGAAATAAATAATAACTTTATTATTGCCTCTAGGGCATATTTCCTTCAGTCTCCCACTTGCACTAGAGCCAATAATCTAGTTCACATCGCCATGTGATTCAACACAAATATTCACATCTGTATGTGATTAATACCCATAGTTCACCTGTATATCAAATATACCTTTGTTCACTTTGCCATCCTTCTTATTCACCAAATATTCAGGGCATTTCCGCTTCCAGTGACCATTTCCTTTGCAGTGTAAGCACTCAGTTTCAGGCTTTGGTCCAGCTTTGGGCTTCTTTGCGGGAGTGACAACTTGCTTGCCATTCTACTTGAAGTTCCCTTTCTTTCACTTTGCCCTTTTCTTTAAACTAGTGGTCTTGTCAATCACCAACACTTGATGCTCTTTCTTGATTTCTACCTTCGTCGATTTCAACATCACGAAGAGCTCGGGAATCGTTTTCGTCATCCCTTGCATACTATAGTTCATCACGAAGTTCTACTAACTTGGTGATGGTGACTAGAGAACTCTGTCAATCACTATCTTATCTGGAAGATTAACTCCCACTTGATTCAAGTGATCGTAGTACCCAGACAATCTGAGCACATTCTCACTAGTTGAACGATTCTCCTCCATCTTTTAGCTATAGAACTTGTTGGAGACTCCATATCTCTCAACTCGGGTATTTGCTTGAAATATTAACTTCAATTCCTGGAACATCTCATATGGTTCATGACGTTCAAAACGTCTTTGAAGTCTCGATTCTAAGCCGTTAAGCATGGTGCACTAAACTATTAAGTAGTCATCATATTGAGCTAGCCAAACGTTCATAACATCTACATCTGCTCCTGCAATAGGTCTGTCACCTAGCGGTGCATTAAGGACATAATTCTTCCGTGCAGCAATGAGGATAAACCTCAGATCACGGATCCAATCCGCATCATTGCTACTAACATCTTTCAACACAATTTTTCTCTAGGAACATATCAAAAGAAACATATGAAAGCAACAACGCGAGCTATTGATCTACAACATAATTTGCAAAATACTACCAGGACTAAGTTCATGATAAATTTAAGTTCAATTAATCATATTACTTAAGAACTCCCACTTAGACAGACATCTCTCTAGTCATCTAAGTGATCATGTGATCCAAATCAACTAAACCATGTCCGATCATCACGTGAGATGGAGTAGTTTTCAATGGTGAACATCACTATATTGATCATATCTACTATATGATTCACGTTCGACCTTTCGGTCTCCGTGTTCCGAGGCCATATCTGTATATGCTAGGCTCGTCAAGTTTAACCTAAGTATTCCGCGTGTACAACTGTTTTGCACCCGTTGTATTTGAACGTAGAGCCTATCACACCCGATCATCAGATGGTGTCTCAGCACGAAGAACTTTCGCAATGGTGCATACTCAGGGAGAACACTTCTTGATAATTAGTGAGAGATCATCTTATAATGCTACCGTCAATCAAAGCAAAATAAGATGCATAAAGGATAAACATCATATGCAATCAATATAAGTGATATGATATGGCCATCATCATCTTGTGCTTGTGATCTCCATCTCCGAAGCACCGTCGTGATCACCATCGTCACCGGCACGACACCTTGATCTCCATCGTAGCATCGTTGTCGTTTCGCCGTCTATTGCTTCTGCGACTATCGCTCCCGCTTAGTGATAAAGTAAAGCAATTACAAGGCGCTTGCATTTCATACAATAAAGCGACAACCATATGGCTCCTGCCAGTTGCCGATAACTCGGTTACAAAACATGATCATCTCATACAATAAAATATAGCATCACGTCTTGACTATATCACATCACAACATGCCCTGCAAAAACAAGTTAGACGTGCTCTACTTTGTTGTTGCAAATTTTACGTGGCTGCTACGGGCTGAGCAAGAACCGTTCTTACCTACGCATCAAAACCACAACGATAGTTCGTCAAGTTAGTGCTGTTTTAACCTTCGCAAGGACCGGGCGTAGCCACACTCGGTTCAACTAAAGTTGGAGAAACTGACACCCGCCAGCCACCTGTGTGCAAAGCACGTTGGTAGAACCAGTCTCGCGTAAGCGTACGCGTAATGTCGGTCTGAGCCGCTTCATCCAACAATACCGCCGAACCAAAGTATGACATGCTGGTAAGCAGTATGACTTGTATCGCCCACAACTCACTTGTGTTCTACTCGTGCATATAACATCTACGCATAAAACCTGGCTCGGATGCCACTGTTGGGAACGTGGTAATTTCAAAAAATTTCCTACGCACACGCAAGATCATGGTGATGCATAGCAACGAGAGGGAGAGTGTATCTTCATACCCTTGAAGATCGCTAAGCGGAAGTGTTTATCAATGCGGTTGATGTAGTCGTACGTCTTCATGATCCGACCGATCAAAGTACCGAACACACGGCACCTCCGAGTTCTGCACACGTTCAGCTCGATGACGTCCTCGCCTTCTTGATCCAGCAAGACGGGCGAAGTAGTAGATGAGTTCCGGCAGCACGACGGCGTGGTGACGTTGTTGGTGAAGAACAATCTCCGCAGGGCTTCGACTAAGCACTACGGAAACTATGACGGAGGATAAACTAGAGGGGACGGGGTTGCCGACACACGGCTTGGAGTTTCTTGATGTGTCTTTGGTGCTAGCCCTGCCCCTCTATTTATATGTTGAGCCTTGGGGTCAAAAGTTGGAGTAAAAGCCTCCACAAAGTCGGTTTCACCCGAAAGGCAAGAGTCCTTCTCGGACTCCAGGGCCAGACGCCAGGGTTCCCGACGTCTGGACCCAGACGCCAGGGACCCTGGCGTCTGGCCCCTGGATTCCTCAAAACTTTCTTTTGCGCTTTCCAAAAACCTTGTGGGCTTTCCCCTTTGACCCAAATAACGTGTTCTCGTACCCAAACATTTCGGGAAACATCCGGAACCCCTGCCGGTGAATTCCGGAACCCTTCCGGAGACCAAACAACATTATCCCATATATTAAACTTCATCTCTGGACCATTCCGAAGTTCCTCGTCATGTTCGTGATCTCATTCGGGACTCCAAACAACATTCGGTTACCAACATACATAACTCATATAATACTATATCGTCAACGAACGTTAAGCGTGCGGACCCTACGAGTTCGAGAACTATGTAGACATGACCGAGACATCTCTCTGGTCAATAACCAATGTCGGAACCTGGATGCCCATATTGGCTCCTACATATTCTACGAAGATCTTTATCGGTCAAACCGCATAACAACATACGTTCTTCCCTTTGTCATCGGTATGTTACTTGCCCGAGATTCGATCGTCGGTATCTCAATACCTAGTTCAATCTCGTTACCGGCAAGTCTCTTTACTTGTTACGTAATGCATCATTTCATAACTAACTCATTAGTTACATTGCTTGCAAGGCTTATAGTGATGTGCATTACCGAGAGGGCCCAAAGATACCTCTCCGACAATCGGAGTGACAAATCCTAATCTCGAAATACGCCAACCCAACATGTACCTTCTGAGACACCTGTAGAGCTCCTTTATAATCACCCAGTTACGTTGTGACGTTTGGTAGCACACAAAGTGTTCCTCCTGTAAACGGGAGTTGCATAATCTCATAGTTATAGGAACATGTATAAGTCATGAAGAAAGCAATAGCAACATACTAAACGATCAAGTGCTAAGCTAACGAAATGGGTCAAGTCAATCACATCATTCTCCTAATGACGTGATCCCGTTAATCAAGTGACAACTCATGTCTATGGTTAGGAAACACAACCATCTTTGATCAACGAGCTAGTCAAGTAGAGGCATACTAGTGACACTATGTTTGTCTATGTATTCACACATGTATTATGTTTCCGGTTAATACAATTCTAGCATGAATAATAAACATTTATCATGATATAAGGAAATAAATAATAACTTTATTATTGCCTCTAGGGCATATTTTCTTCATTTATTATCTGTTTTGAATGATTACGGGCTGTATTATACTCTTTTATATTACTTTTGGGACTAACCTACTAACCGGAGGCCCAACCCATATTGTTGTTTTATTGCCTGTTTCAGTATTTCAAAGAAAAGGAATATCAAACAGAGTCCAAACGGAATGAAACCTTCGGGAGCGTGATTTTTGGAAAGGATATGATCCAGGAGACTCGGAGTACAAGCCAGGGAAGGTTCGAGGAGGCCAGGAGATAGGAGGGCGCGCCCAACCCTAGGCGCGCCCCCTGTCTCGTGGGCCCCTCGAGGCTCCCCCGACCGACTTCTTTCGCCTATATATTCCCATATACCCTAAAACCATTGAATACGAAGATAGATCGGGAGTTCCGCCGCCGCAAGCCTATGTAGCCACCAAAAACCTCTCAGGAGCCCGTTCTGGCACCCTGCCGGAGGCGGGATCCCTCACCAGTGGCCATCTTCATCATCCCGGCGCTCTCCATGGCGAGGAGGGAGTAGTTCATCCTCGGGGCTGAGGGTATGTATGTTTGATCTCTCTCTCTCTCTCTCATGTTCTGGACTTCGCACGATCTTGATGTATCGCGAGCTTTGCTATTATAGTTGGATCTTATGATGTTTCTCCCCCTCTACTCTCTTGTGATGAATTGAGTTTTCCTCTTGAAGTTATCTTGTCAGATTGAGTCTTTAAGGATTTGAGAACACTTGATGTATGTCTTGAAGGAAATATGCCCTAGAGGCAATAATAAAGTTATTATTTATTTCCTTATATCATGATAAATGTTTATTATTCATGCTAGAATTGTATTAACCGGAAACATAATACATGTGTGAATACATAGACAAACATAACGTCACTAGTATGCCTCTACTTGACTAGCTCGTTTATCAAAGATGGTTATGTTTCCTAGCCATGGACAAAAGAGTTGCCATTTGATTAACGGGATCACATCATTAGGAGAATGATGTGATTGACATGACCCATCCCATTAGCTTAGCACATGATCGTTTACTATGTTGCTATTGCTTTCTTCATGACTTATACATGTTCCTGTAACTATGAGATTATGCAACTCCCGTTTACCGGAGGAACACTTTGGGTACTACCAAACGTCACAACGTAACTGGGTGATTATAAAGGAGTACTACAGGTGTCTCCGAAGGTACATGTTGAGTTGGCATATTTCGAGATTAGGTTTTGTCACTCCGATTGTCGGAGAGGTATCGCTGGGCCCTCTCGGTAATGCACATCATTATAAGCCTTGCAAGCAATGTGACCAATGAGTTGGTTACAGGATGATGCATTACAGAACGAGTAAAGAGACTTGCCGGTGACGAGATTGAACTAGGTATTGGATACCGACGATCGAATCTCGGGCAAGTAACATACCGATGACAAAGGGAACAACGTATGTTGTTATGCGGTTTGACCGATAAAGATCTTCGTAGAATATGTAGGAGACAATATGGGCATCCAGGTCCCGCTATTGGTTATTGACCGAGAATAGTTCTAGGTCATGTCTACATAGTTCTCGAACCCGTAGGGTCCGCACGCTTAAGGTTTCGATGACAGTTTTATTATGAGTTTATGAGTTTTGATGTACCGAAGGAGTTCGGAGTCCCGGATGAGATCGGGGACATGACAAGGAGTCTCGAAATGGTCGAGACGTAAAGATCGATATATTGGACGACTATATTCGGAGTTCGGAAAGGTTTCGAGTGAGTCGGGTATTTATCGGAGTACCGGAGAGTTACGAGAATTCGCCGGGGAGAAGTATTGGGCCTTATTGGGCCCTGCGGGAAAGAGAGAGGGACTGCCTGGGGCAGGCCGCGCCCCCCCCCCCAAGGCCTAGTCCGAATTGGACTAGGGGGAGGGGCCGCACCCCCTCCTTCCTTCCCTTCTCTCTTCCCCTTCCTTGTCTCCTACTCCTACTACATGGAGGGACTCCTAGTTGGACTAGGAAAGGGGGAATCCTACTCCCGGTGGGAGTAGGACTCCCCATGGCGCGCCCCTCCTAGGGCCGGCCTCCTCCTCCCTCCCTCGTTTATATACGGGGGCAGGGGGCACCCCATAGACACACAAGTTGATCTACGGATCGTTCCTTAGCCGTGTGCGGTGCCCCCTTCCACCACATTCCACCTCGGTCATATCGTCGCGGAGCTTAGGCGAAGCCCTGTGCCGGTAGAACATCATCATCGTCACCACACCGTCATGCTGACGGAATTCATCTCCGGAGTCTTTGCTGGATCGGAGGGCCGGAGATCGTCATCGAGCTGAACGTGTGCTGAACTCGGAGGCTCCGTACGTTCGGTGCTTGGATCGGTCGGATCGTGAAGACGTACGACTACATCAACCGCGTTGTGCTAATGCTTCCGCTTACGGTCTACGAGGGTACGTGGATGATCACTCTCCCCTCTCGTTGCTATATCATCACCATGATCTTGCGTGTGCGTAGGAATTTTTTTGAAATTACTACGTTACCCAACAGTGGCATCCGAGCCTAGGTTTTATGCGTTGATGTTATATGCACGAGTAGAACACAAGTGAGTTGTGGACGATGTAAGTCATACTGCCTACCAGCATGTCATACTTTGGTTCATCGGTATTGTGAGATGAAGCGGCCTGGACCGACATTACGCGTACGCTTATGCGAGACTGGTTTCACCGTTACGAGCACTCGTGCTTAAAGGTGGCTGGCGGGTGTCTGCCTCTCTCACTTTAGTTGAACCGAGTGTGGCTACGCCCGGTCCTTGCGAAGGTTAAAACGGAGTCTATTTGACAAATTATCATTGTGGTTTTAATGCGTAGGTGAGAACGGTTCTTGCTAAGCCCGTAGCAGCCACGTAAAATTTGCAACAACAAAGTAGAGGACGTCTAACTTGTTTTTGCAGGGCATGTTGTGATGTGATATGGTCAAGACGTGATGCTATATTTTATTGTATGAGATGATCATGTTTTGTAACCGAAGTTATCGGCAACTGGCAGGAGCCATATGGTTGTCGCTTTATTGTATGAAATGCAAACGCCTTGTAATTGCTTTACTTTATCACTAAGCGGTAGCGATAGTCGTAGAAGCAATAGATGGCGTAACGACAACGATGCTATGATGGAGATCAAGGTGTCGCGCCGGTGACGATGGTGATCATGACGGTGCTTCGAAGATGGAGATCACAAGCCCAAGATGATGATGGCCATATCATATCACTTATATTGATTGCATGTGATGTTTATCCTTTATGCATCTTATCTTGCTTTGATTGACGGTAGCATTTTAAGATGATCTCTCACTAATTATCAAGAAGTGTTCTCCCTGAGTATGCACCGTTGCGAAAGTTCTTCGTGCCGAGACACCACGTGATGATCGGGTGTGATAGGCTCTACGTTCAAATACAACGGGTGCAAAACAGTTGCACACGCGGAATACTCAGGTTAAACTTGACGAGCCTAGCATATACAGATATGGCCTCGGAACACGGAGACCGAAAGGTCGAGAATGAATCATATAGTAGATATGATCAACATAGTGATGTTCACCATTGAAAACTACTCCATCTCACGTGATGATCGGACATGGTTTAGTTGATTTGGATCACGTGATCACTTAGATGACTAGAGAGATGTCTGTCTAAGTGGGAGTTCTTAAGTAATATGATTAATTGAACTTGAATTTATCGTGAACTTAGTCCTGGTAGTATTTTGCAAATTATGTTGTAGATCAATAGCTCGCGTTGTTGCTTTCATATGTTTATTTTGATATGTTCCTAAAGAAAACTGTGTTGAAAGATGTTAGTAGCAATGATGCGGATTGGATCCGTGATCTGAGGTTTATCCTCATTGCTGCACAGAAGAATTATGTCCTTAATGCACCGCTAGGTGACACACCTATTGCAGGAGCAGATGCAGACGTTATGAACGTTTGGCTAGCTCAATATGATGACTACTTGATAGTTTAGTGCACCATGTTTAACGGCTTAGAATCGAGACTTCAAAGACGTTTTGAACATCACGGACCATATGAGATGTTCCAGGAATTGAAGTTAATATTTCAAGCAAATACCCGAGTTGAGAGATATGAAGTCTCCAACAAGTTCTATAGCTAAAAGATGGAGGAGAATCTCTCAACTAGTGAGCATGTGCTTAGATTGTCTGGGTACTACAATCGCTTGAATCAAGTGGGAGTTAATCTTCCAGATAAAATAGTGATTGACAGAATTCTCTAGTCACCATCACCAAGTTAGTAGAACTTCGTGATGAACTATAATATGCAAGGGATGACGATAGTGATTCCCAAGCTCTTCGTGATGTTGAAATCGACGAAGGTAGAAATCAAGAAAGAGCATCAAGTGTTGATGATTGACAAGATCACTAGTTTCAAGAAAAGGGCAAAAGGGAAAGAAAGGGAACTTCAAGTAGAATGACAAGCAAGTTGTCACTCCCGTGAAGAATCCCATAGCTGGACCATAGCCTGAAACTGAGTGCTTACACTGCAAAGGAAATAGTCACTGGAAGCGGAAAATGCCCTGAATATTTGGTAGATAAGAAGGATGGCAAAGTGAACAAGGGTATATTTGATATACAGGTTATTAATGTGTGCCTTGCTAGTGTTTATAGTAGCCCCTGAGTATTTGATACTTTTTCGGTTGCTAAGATTAGTAACTCGAAACAGGAGTTAAAGAATAAACAAAGACTAGTTGAAGGGGAAGTGACGATGAGTGTTGGAAGTAGTTCCAAGATTGATATGATCATCATCGCACACTCCCTATACTTTCGAGATTAGTGTTAAACCTAAATAAATGTTATTTGGCATTTGCGTTGAGCATGAATATTATTTGATCATGTTTATTGCAATACGGTTATTCATTTAAAGTTAAAGAATAATTGTTATTCTGTTTACGTGAATAAGACCTTCGATGGTTATACACCCAATGAAAATAGTTTGTTGGATCTCGTTCGTAGTGATACACATATTCATAATATTAATGCCAAAAGATGCAAAGTTAATAATGATACTGCAACTTATTTGTGGCACTGCCGTTTGGGTCATATCGGTGTAAAGCGCATGAAGAAACTCCATAAAGATGGATTTTCGGAATCATTTGGCTATGAATCATTTGATGCTTGCGAACTGTGCCTTTTGGGCAAGATGACTAAAACTCCGTTCTCCGGAACAATGGAACAAGCTACTGACTTATTGGAAATAATACATACCGATGTATGCGATCCAATGAGTGTTGATGCTCGTGGCAAGTATCGTTATTTTCTGACCTTCACAAGATGATTTGAGCAGATATGGGTATATCTACTTGATGAAACATAAGTCTGAAATAGTTAAAAGGTTCAAAGAATTTCAGAGTGAAGTGGAAAAATCATCATAACAAGAAAATAAAGTTTCTGTGATTTGATCGCGAAGACAAATATTTGAGTTACAGTTTGGTCTTCAATTAAAATAATGTGGAATAGTTTCACAAACTCATGCCACCTGGAACACCACAATGTAATGGTGTGTCCGAATGTCGTAATCGTACTTTACTAGATATGGTGCGATCTATGATGTCTCTTACTGATTTACCACTATTGTTTTGGGGTTATGCATTAGAGACAGCTGCATTCACGTTAAAAGGGCACCATCTAAATCCGTTGAGATGACACCATATGAACTGTGGTTTAGCAAGAAACCCAAGTTGTCATTTCTTAAAGTTTGGGGCTGCGATGCTTATGTGAAAAAGTTTCATCCTAATAAGCTCGAACCCAAATCGGAGAAGTGCGTCTTCATAGAATACCCAAAGGAAATTGTTGGGTACACCTTCTATCACAGATCCGAAGGCAAGATATTCGTTGCTAAAAATGGATCCTTTCTAGAGAAGGAGTTTCTCTCGAAAGAAGTGAGTGGGAGGAAAGTAGAGCTTGATAAGGTAATTTGTACCTTCTCCCGAATTGGAAAGTAGTTCATCACGGAAATCAGTTCCAGTGATTCCTACACCAATTAGTGAGGAAGCTAATGATGATGATCATGAAACTTCAGATCAAGTTACTACAAAACCTTGTAGGTCTTCCAAAGTACAGTCCGCACCAGAGTAGTACGGTAATACTGTTCTGGAAGTCATGTTACTAGACCATGATGAACCTATGAACTATGAGGAAGCGATGATGAGCCCAGATTCCGCGAAATGGCTTGAGGCCATAAAATCTGAGATATGATCCATGTATGAGAACAAAGTATGGACTTTGATTGACTTGCTCGATGATCAGCAAGCCATGTTAAATAAATGGATCTTCAAGAGGAAGACGGACACTGATAGTAGGGTTACTATCCACTAAGCTCGACTTGTTGCAAAAGGTTTTCAACAAGTTCAAGGGGTTGAATACGATGAGATTTTCTCACTCGTATCGATGCTTAAGTCTGTCCGAATCATGTTAGCAATTGCCACATTTTTTGAAATCTGGCAAATGGATGTCAAAACTGCATTCCTTAATGGATTTATTAAAGAAGAGTTGTATATGATGTAACCAGAAGGTTTTGTCAATCCTAAAGATGCTAACAAAGTGTGCAAGCTCCAGCAATCCATTTATGGACTGGTGCGAGCCTCTCGGAGTTGGAATATACGCTTTGATGAGTTGATCAAAGCATATGGTTTTATACAGACTTTTTGAGATGCCTGTATTTACAAGAAAGTGAGTGGGAGCTCTGTAGCATTTCTAATATTATATGTGGGTGACATATTGTTGATTGGAAATGATATAGAAATTCTGGATAGCATGAAAGAATACTTAAAAAAAAATTCAAAGCAAGACCTCGGTGAAGCCGCTTACACATTGAGCATCAAGATCTATATAGATAGATCAAGACGCTTGATAAGATTTTTCAATGAGTACATACCTTGATAAATTTTTGAATAGTTCAAAATGGAACAGTCAAAGAAGGAGTTCTTGCCTGTGATGCAAAGGTGTGAAGTTGAGTAAGACTCAAGACCCGACCATGGCAGAAAATAGAAAGAGAATGAAAAGTCATTCCCTATGCCTCAGTCATAGGTTCTATAAAGTATGCTATGCTGTGAACCAGACCTATTGTATACCTTGCTCTGAGCTTGACAAAGGAATACAATTTTGATCTAAGAGTAGATCACTGGACAGCGGTCAAGAATATCCTTAGTGAGAACTAAGGAAATGTTTCTCGATTATGGAGGTGATAAAAGAGCACGTCGTAAAAAGTTACAACGATGCAAGCTTTTACACCAATCCAGATGACTCTAAGTCTCAATCTGGATACATATTGAAAGTGGGAGCAATTAGCTAGAGTAGCTCCGTGCAGAGCATTGTGGACATAGAATATTGGCAAAATACATATGGCTCTGAATATGACAGACCCATTGACTAAACTTCTCTCACAAGCAAAACATGATCATACCTTAGTACTCTTTGGGTGTTAATCACATAGCAATGTGAACTATATTATTGACTCTAGTAAACCCTTTGGGTGTTGATCACATGATGATGTGAAATATGGGTATTAATCACATACAGATGTGAATATTGGTGTTAAATCACATGGCGATGTGAACTAGATTATTGACTCTAGTGCAAGTGGGAGACTGAAGGAAATATGCCCTAGAGGCAATAATAAAGTTATTATTTATTTCCTTATATCATGATAAATGTTTATTATTCATGCTAGAATTGTATTAACCGGAAACATAATACATGTGTGAATACATAGACAAACATAACGTCACTAGTATGCCTCTACTTGACTAGCTCGTTTATCAAAGATGGTTATGTTTCCTAGCCATGGACAAAAGAGTTGTCATTTGATTAACGGGATCACATCATTAGGAGAATGATGTGATTGACATGACCCATCCCGTTAGCTTAGCACATGATCGTTTAGTATGTTGCTATTGCTTTCTTCATGAGTTATACATGTTCCTGTAACTATGAGATTATGCAACTCCCGTTTACCGGAGGAACACTTTGGGTACTACCAAACGTCACAACGTAACTGGGTGATTATAAAGGAGTACTACAGGTGTCTCCGAAGGTACATGTTGAGTTGGCATATTTCGAGATTAGGTTTTGTCACTCCGATTGTCGGAGAGGTATCGCTGGGCCCTCTCGGTAATGCACATCATTATAAGCCTTGCAAGCAATGTGACCAATGAGTTGGTTACGGGATGATGCATTACAGAACGAGTAAAGAGACTTGCCGGTGACGAGATTGAACTAGGTATTGGATACCGACGATCGAATCTCGGGCAAGTAACATACCGATGACAAAGGGAACAACGTATGTTGTTATGCGGTTTGACCGATAAAGATCTTCGTAGAATATGTAGGAGCCAATATAGGCATCCATGTCCCGCTATTGGTTATTGACCGAGAATAGTTCTAGGTCATGTCTACATAGTTCTCGAACCCGTAGGGTCCGCACGCTTAAGGTTTCGATGACAGTTTTATTATGAGTTTATGAGTTTTGATGTACCGAAGGAGTTCGGAGTCCCGGATGAGATCGGGGACATGACGAGGAGTCTCGAAATGGTCGAGACGTAAAGATCGATATATTGGACGACTATATTCGGAGTTCGGAAAGGTTCCGAGTGATTCGGGTATTTATCGGAGTACCGGAGAGTTACGGGAATTCGCCGGGGAGAAGTATTGGGCCTTATTGGGCCCTGCGGGAAAGAGAGAGGGACTGCCTGGGGCAGGCCGCGCCCCCTCCCCAAGGCCTAGTCCGAATTGGACTAGGGGGAGGGGCCGCACCCCTTCCTTCCTTCCCTTCTCTCTTCCCCTTCCTTGTCTCCTACTCCTACTACATGGAAGGACTCCTAGTTGGACTAGGAAAGGGGGAATCCTACTCCCGATGGGAGTAGGACTCCCCATGGCGCGCCCCTCCTAGGGCCGGCCTCCTCCTCCCTCCCTCCTTTATATACGGGGGCAGGGGGCACCCCATAGACACACAAGTTGATCTACGGATCGTTCCTTAGCCGTGTGCGGTGCCCCCTTCCACCATATTCCACCTCGGTCATATCGTCGCGGAGCTTAGACGAAGCCCTGCGCCGGTAGAACATCATCATCGTCACCACGCCGTCGTGCTGACGGAATTCATCTCCGGAGCCTTTGCTGGATCGGAGGGCCGGAGATCATCATCGAGCTGAACGTGTGCTGAACTCGGAGGCTCCGTATGTTCGGTGCTTGGATCGGTCGGATCGTGAAGACGTACGACTACATCAACCGCGTTGTGCTAACGCTTCCGCTTACGGTCTACGAGGGTACGTGGACGATCACTCTCCCCTCTCGTTGCTATATCGTCACCATGATCTTGCGTGTGCGTAGGAATTTTTTTGAAATTACTACGTTACCCAACATGTCTTGCCGTGCTTATCTGTGGTGACAATGGGATATCACGTGATCCACTTGATGTATGTTTTGGTGATCAACTTGCGGGTTCCGCCCATGAACCTATGCATAAGGGTGGGCACACGTTTTCATCTTGACTCTCCGATAGAAACTTTGGGGCACTCTTCGAAGTACTTTTGTGTTGGTTGAATAGATGAATCTGAGATTGTGTGATGCATATCGTATAATCATGCCCATGGATACTTAAGGTAACAACGGAGTATCTAGGTGACATTAGGGTTTTGGTTGATTTGTGTCTTAAGGTGTTATTCTAGTATGAACTCTATGATAGATTGAACGAAAAGAATAGCTTCGCGTGTTATTTTACTACGGGCTCTTGAATAGATCGAGGAGAAAGGATAACTTTGAGGTGGTTTCATACCCTGCCATAATCTCTTCGTTTGTTCTCCGCTATTAGTGGCTTTGGAGTGACTCTTTGTTGCATGTTGAGGGATAGTTATATGATCCAAGTATGTTATTATTGTTGAGATAACTTGCACTAGTGAAAGTATGAACCCTATGCCTTGTTTCCTACCATTGCAATACCGTTTACGCTCACTTTTACCATTAGTTACCTTGCCGTTTTTATATTTCCAGATTACAAAAACCTATATCTACCATCCATATTGCACTTGTATCACCATCTCTTCGCCGAAATAGTGCACCTATACAATTTGCCATTGTATTGGGTGTGTTGGGGACACAAGAGACTCTTTGTTATTTGGTTGCAGGGTTGTTTGAGAGAGACCATCTTCATCCTATGCCTCCTACAGATTGATAAACCTTAGGTCATCTACTTGAGGGAAATTTGGTACTGTCCTACAAACCTCTGCACTTGGAGGCCCAACAATGTCTACAAGAAGAAGGTTGTGTAGTAGACATCAGTAACTTATTTCCATCAGAGAGATACTACCCAAGACTATCCATGGCAGGTGGGCCGACCGGTGCGGCGGCCGCCGAACTGCGCGCCTGGGGACGCCGGCGTCGGGACGGGAACGAAAGGGACGGAGGGATTGGGGGCGGAGGGTAGAGGGCAGGGGCAGAGGATGCGGGCGGAGGGCAGTGGCAGCATGCGAACGGGAGGGAGGCGGGATGCGATGCGGGATCCAGATGCGGGATGGATGCAATGCAATACGTTTTTAGTGGGACCCACCACATCTAACCCCAAATAGCACCTCCCCACCCTGTTGGTTTTTTTTGCTGGGTTAGATGCAAACAACTCTACTCTAACCCACATGTTTGGATATTTTAGGGTTATTTCTGCCTCATCTAACCCATACTAGCTCTAATCCCCTGATCCAAATAGGGCCTTAGTTGGAGGAAAAAGGATATGAGAGAGAATGTAAGCGGCAGGCTCTTATGCAAGAGCCAGCTGCAACACGTGCTCCTGGGCACTGTATGAGAGTGGAAGATGAACCATGTATTAATAAAGTAGCACATACTTATAGCTAATTGCTATACATGTTGGCTATAGGATTGGCTATAGATGACATGGCACTTTCTTACACATACTTACAACTAATTGCTATATACTCATCTCCTATTTGATAGAGCAATGAAAAAACCACCCGATCCTAAAATCACGGAGGGGAAATTCAGCCCCGTCCTCTCATACGATGGCGTTTTGCGAGCCGACGCCATCCAACGAGGGCCTCGGCTAGCATCAGCGGACCAGTGGCCCGCGTGATGCAGCGCGTGGGCTCCGCTGTTCTGGCCACCTCGGCCATCATGGCGCCTGTACTCGTGGCCGCGTTCCTCATTGGAGCCGGCACGATGGATGGAGACGACTTGGTGGCTCTTCCTGCAGCAGCCACAGAGATTCTAAGGTTGCGCTTTTTGGTTCCTCCTTGTCCATGGCCGTAGAGGTTGTGATAGGAGACTGCGATGCTGGCGTCTTGAAAGTGTTCGAGGCGTCAGATTTGAAGCCAGTAGCGGCGCATGGCTATGATGGTGTGGCTGCCGACGATGCATCGGCTGGGAAGGAAGGGCCGCCCTCGGAAGAGATGGACATGGAAAGGTGTACTAGCATCAAAGATCATGGTACCGGGGGCGCCCAGGGACGGGACAAATCTAAGCAATGCAGCTCCGGCGACGTGTGTTGATACCTCAGAGTCGGCATCTCGGCGTGCGATAGAGCAGCCGGTGGTGTCGATTTGGACAACATCATCAGTGACGAAGGAGCAGATAATATTAATGGCGGCGGTGGTGGCCTCCGTTGGTCACTACGCCAGGGGCGGGGGCGGCGGGCCTCAACCGCCATGGCAAGAAGATCAACGGACGTAACAACACATTTGCAGGTGCGTCAAAATATTTGCATGCACAACGGCGGTGGTCACGTTTGTTGGGGAACGTTGCAGAAAATTAAAATTTTTCCTACGGTTTCACCAAGATCCATCTATGAGTTCATCTAAGCAACGAGTCAAGGGAGTGAGATTGCATCTACATACCACTTGTAGATCGCGTGCGGAAGCGTTCAACGGAAGGGTGATGATGGAGTCGTACTCGCCGTGATTTAGATCACCGATGACCAAGTGCTGAACGGACAGCACCTCCGCGTTCAACACACGTACGGGACGGGAGACGTCTCGTCCTTCTTGATCCAGCAAAGGGAAAGGAGAGGTCGATGATGATCCATCAGCACGACGGCGTGGTAGTGGATGCAGCAGAACTCCCGCAGGGCTTCGCCAAGCTGCTGTGGGAGGAGGATGAGGTGTAGCAGGGGGAGGGAGGCGCCAATGCACAGGGTGCGGCTGCCCTCCCCCCTGCCCTCCTTTATATAGGACCCCCGGGGGGGGGGGGGCGCCGGCCCTGGGAGATGCCATCTCCCAAGGGGGGCGGCAGCCAGGGGGTGGAGTGCCCCCCAAGGCAAGTGGGGCGCCCCCCCTAGGGTTTCAACCCTAGGCGCAGGGGGTGGGCCTAGGGGGGCGCACCAGCCCACTATGGGATGGTTCCCCTCCCCAATTCAGCCCTTGGGGCCCTCCGGGATAGGTGGCCCCACCCGGTGGACCCCCGAGACCCTTCCGGTGGTCCCGGTACAATACCGGGTGACCCCGAAACTTTCCCGATGGCCGAAACAACACTTCCTATATATAATTCTTTACCTCCGGACCATTCCGGAACTCCTCGTGACGTCCGGGATCTCATCTGGGACTCCAAACAACATTCGGTATGCTGCATACTCATATTCATACAACCCTAGCATCACCGAACCTTAAGTGTGTAGACCCTACGGGTTCGGGAGACACGTAGACATGACCGAGACGACTCTCGGGCAATAACCAACAACGGGATCTGGATACCCATGTTGGCCCCACATGCTCCTCGATGATCTCATCGGATGAACCACGATGTCGAGGATTAAACAACCCCGTATTCAATTCCCTTTGTCAATCGGTACGTTACTTGCCCGAGACTCGATCATCGGTATCCCAATACCTCGTTCAGTCTCGTTACCGGCAAGTCACTTTATTCGTACCATAATGCATGATCCCGTGACCAAACACTTGGTCACTTTGAGCTCATTATGATGATGCATTACCGAGTGGGCCCAGAGATACCTCTCCGTCATACGGAGTGACAAATCCCAGTCTCGATCCGTGTCAACCCAATAGACACTTTCGGAGATACCTATAGTGCACCTTTATAGTCACCCAGTTACGTTGTGACATTTGGTACACCCAAAGCACTCCTACGGCATCCGGGAGTTACACGATCTCATGTTATAAGGAAAGGATACTTGACATTGGAAAAGCTCTAGCAAACGAACTACACGATCTTGTGCTATGCTTAGGATTGGGTCTTGTCCATCACATCATTCTCCTAATGATGTGATCCCATTATCAACGACATCCAATGTCCATAGCCAGGAAACCATGACTATCTGTTGATCAACGAGCTAGTCAACTAGAGGCTTACTAGGGACATATTATGATCTATGTATTCACACGTGTATTACGATTTCCGGATAATACAGTTATAGCATGAATAAAGACAATTATCATGAACAAAGAAATATAATAATAATACTTTTATTATTGCCTCTAGGGCATATTTCCAACAGTCTCCCACTTGCACTAGAGTCAATAATCTAGTTACATTGTGATGAATCGAACACCCATAGAGTTCTGGTGTTGATCATGTTTTGCTCGCGAGAGAGGTTTAGTCAACGGATCTGCGACATTTAGATCCGTATGTACTTTGCAAATATCTATGTCTCCATCTTGAACATTTTCACGGATGGAGTTGAAGCGACGCTTGATGTGCCTGGTCTTCTTGTGAAACCTGGGCTCCTTGGCAAGGGCAATAGCTCCAGTGTTGTCACAGAAGAGTTTGATCGGCCCCGACGCATTGGGTATGACTCCTAGGTCGGTGATGAACTCCTTCACCCAAATTGCTTCATGCGCTGCCTCCGAGGCTGCCATGTACTCCGCTTCACATGTAGATCCCGCCACGACGCTCTGCTTGCAGCTGCACCAGCTCACTGCTCCACCATTCAACATATACACGTATCCGGTTTGTGACTTAGAGTCATCCAGATCTGTGTCGAAGCTAGCGTCGACGTAACCCTTTACGACGAGCTCTTCGTCACCTCCATAAACGAGAAACATGTCCTTTGTCCTTTTCAGGTACTTCAGGATATTCTTGACCGCTGTCCAGTGTTCCTTGCCGGGATTACTTTGGTACCTTCCTACCAAATTTACGGCAAGGTTTACATCAGGTCTGGTACACATCATGGCATACATAATAGATCCTATGGCTGAAGCATAGGGGATGACACTCATCTCTTCTTTAGCTTTTGCCGTGGTCGGGGACTGAGCCGAGCTCAATCTCACACCTTGCAACACAGGCAAGAACCCTTTCTTGGACTGATCCATTTTGAACTTCTTCAAAATCTTATCAAGGTATGTGCTCTGTGAAAGACCTATGAGGCGTCTCGATCTATCCCTATAGATCTTGATGCCTAATATGTAAGCAGCTTCTCCAAGGTCCTTCATTGAAAAACACTTATTCAAGTAGGCCTTAATGCTGTCCAGAAGTTCTATATCATTTCCCATCAAGAGTATGTCATCTACATATAATATGAGAAATGCTACAGAGCTCCCACTCACTTTCTTGTAAACGCAGGCTTCTCCATAAGTCTGCATAAACCCAAACGCTTTGATCATCTCATCAAAGCGAATGTTCCAACTCCGAGATGCTTGCACCAGCCCATAAATGGATCGCTGGAGCTTGCATACTTTGTTAGCATTGTTAGGATCGACAAAACCTTCCGGCTGCATCATATACAGCTCTTCCTTAAGATGTCCGTTAAGGAATGCCGTTTTGACGTCCATCTGCCATATGTCATAATCATAGTATGCGGCAATTGCTAACATGATTCGGACGGACTTCAGCTTCGCTACGGGAGAGAATGTCTCGTCGTAGTCAATCCCTTGAACTTGTCGATAACCCTTAGCGACAAGTCGAGCTTTATAGATGGTAACATTTCCATCTGCGTCCGTCTTCTTCTTAAAGATCCATTTGTTTTCTATCGCTCGTCGATCATCGGGCAAGTCTGTCAAAGTCCATACTTTGTTTTCATACATGGATTATATCTCGGATTTCATGGCTTCAGGCCATTTGTTGGAATCTGGGCCCGCCATCGCTTCTTCATAGTTCGAAGGTTCACCGTTGTCTAACAACATGATTTCCAGGACAGGGTTGCCGTACCACTCTGGTGCGAAACGTGTCCTTGTGGACCTACGAAGTTCAGTAGCAACTTGATCCGAAGTACCTTGATCATCATCATTATTTTCCTCTTCAGTTGGTGTAGGCATCACAGGAATATTTTCCTGAGCTGCACTACTTTCCCGTTCGAGAGGTAGTACTTCATCGAGTTCTACTTTCCTCCCACTTACTTCTTTCGAGAGAAACTCTTTTTCCGGAAAGGATCCGTTCTTGGCAACAAAGATCTTGCCCTCGGATCTTAAGTAGAAGGTATACCCAATGGTTTCCTTAGGGTATCCTATGAAGACGCATTTTTCCAACTTGGGTTCGAGCTTTTCAGGTTGAAGTTTCTTGACATAAGCATCGCATCCCCAAACTTTTAGAAACGACAGCTTAGGTTTCTTCCCAAACCATAATTCATACGTGTCGTCTCAACGGATTTAGACGGTGCCCTGTTTAAAGTGAATGTAGCTGTCTCTAGAGCGTATCCCCAAAATGATAGCGGTAAATCGGTAAGAGACAACATAGACCGCACCATATCCAATAGAGTGCGATTATGACTTTCGGACACACCGTTACGCTGAGGTGTTCCAGGCGGCGTGAGTTGTGAAACGATTCCACATTTCCTTAAGTGTGTACCAAATTCGTGACTTAAATATTCTCCTCCATGATCTGATTGTAGGAACTTTATTTTTCGGTCACGTTGATTCTCTACCTCATTCTGAAATTCTTTGAACTTTTCAAAGGTCTTAGACTTGTGTTTCATTAAGTAGACATACCCATATCTACTCAAGTCATCGGTGAGAGTGAGAACATAACGATATCCTCCGCGAGCCTCAACGCTCATTGGACCGCACACATCGGTATGTATGATTTCCAACAAGTTGGTTGCTCGCTCCATTGTTCCGGAGAACGGAGTCTTGGTCATTTTGCCCATGAGGCATGGTTCGCATGTGTCAAATGATTCATAATCGAGAGACTCTAAAAGTCCATCAGCATGGAGCTTCTTCATGCGCTTGACACCAATGTGACCAAGGGGGCAGTGCCACAAGTATGTGGGACTATCGTTATCAACTTTACATCTTTTGGCATTCACACTATGAATATGTGTAATATTACGCTCGAGATTCATTAAGAATAAACCATTGACCATCGGGGCATGACCATAAAACATATCTCTCATATAAATAGAACAACCATTATTCTCGGATTTAAATGAGTAGCCATCTCATATCAAACGAGATCCAGATACAATGTTCATGCTCAAACTTGGCACTAAATAACAATTATTAAGGTTTATAACTAATCCCGTAGAGGTAGCGTGCCGACGGCGATCACATCGACCTTGGAACCATTCCCGGCGCGCATCGTCACCTCGTCCTTTGCCAGTCTCCACTTATTCCGCAACTCCTGCTGTGAGTTATAAATATGAGCAACGGCACCGGTATCAAATACTCAGGAGTTACTATGAGTACTGGTAAGGTACACATCAATTACATGTATATCAAATATACCTTTAGTGTTGCCGGCCTTCTTATCCGCTAAGTATTTGGGGCAGTTCCGCTTCCAGTGACCCTTCCCCTTGCAATAAAAGCACTCAGTCTCAGGCTTGAGTCCATTCTTTGACTTCTTCTCGGCAACTGGCTTACCGGGCGCGGCAACATCCTTGCCGTCCTTCTTGAAGTTCTTCTTGCCCTTGCCCTTCTTGAACTTAGTGGTCTTATTGACCATCAACACTTGATGTTCTTTCTTGATTTCAACCTCTGCTGACTTCACCATTGAAAATACTTCAGGAATGGTCTTCACCATCCCCTGCATATTGTAGTTCATCACAAAGCTCTTGTAGCTTGGTGGGAGCGACTGAAGGATTCTGTCAATGACCGCCTCGTCCGGGAGGTTAATGTCCAGCTGGGACAGGCGGTTGTGCAACCCAGACATTTTGAATATGTGCTCACTGACAGAACTATTTTCCTCCATCTTACAACTATAGAACTTGTCGGAGACTTCATATCTCTTGATTCGGGCATGAGCTTGGAAAACTAGTTTCAGCTCCTCGAACATCTCATATGCTCCGTGTTGCTCAAAACGCTTTTGGAGCCCCGGTTCTAAGCTGTAAAGCATGCCGCACTGAACGAGGGAGTAATCATCAGCGCGAGACTGCCAAGCGTTCATAATGTCTTGGTTCTCTGGTACGGGAGCGTCACCTAGCGGTCCTTCTAGGACATATTGTTTCCTGGCAGCTATGAGGATGATCCTCAGGTTCCGGACCCAGTCCGTATAGTTGCTGCCATCATCTTTCAGCTTGGTTTTCTCTAGGAACGCGTTGAAGTTAATGTTGACATGAGCGTTGGCCATTTGATCTACAAGACATATTTGCAAAGGTTTTAGACTAAGTTCATGATAATTAAGTTCATCTAATCGAATTATTACAATGAACTCCCACTCAGATTAGACATCCCTCTAGTCATCTAAGTGTTACACGATCCGAGTCGACTAGGCCGTGTCCGATCATCACGTGAGACGGACTAGTCATCGTCGGTGAACATCTTCATGTTGATCGTATCTTCCATACGACTCGTGTTCGACCTTTCGGTCTCTGTGTTCCGAGGCCATGTCTGTACATGCTAGGCTCGTCAAGTTAACCCTAAGTGTTTTGCATGTGTAAAACTGTCTTACACCCGTTGTATGTGAACGTAAGGATCTATCACACCCGATCATCACGTGGTGCTTCGAAACGACGAACTTTAGCAACAGTGCACAGTTAGGGGAGAACACTTCTTGAAATTGTTGTAAGGGATCATCTTATTTACTACCGTCGTTCTAAGTAAACAAGATGCATAAACATAATAAACATCACATGCAATTATATAGTAGTGACATGATATGGCCAATATCATATAGCTCCATTGATCTCCATCTTCGGGGCTCCATGATCATCTTTTCACCGGCATGACACCATGATCTCCATCATCGTGTCTTCATGAAGTTGTCACGCCAACGACTACTTTTACTTTTATGGCTAACGCGTTTAGCAATAAAGTAAATTAATTTACATGGCGTTCTTCAATGACACGCAGGTCATACAAAAAATAAAGACAACTCCTATGGCTCCTGCCGGTTGTCATACTCATCGACATGCAAGTCGTGATTTCTATTACAATAACATGATCTCATACATCACAATATATCATTCATGATTCATCACAACTTCTGGCCATATCACATCACATGACAATTGCTGCAAAAACAAGTTAGACGTCCTCTAATTGTTGTTGCATCTTTTACGTGGCTGCAATTGGGTTCTAGCAAGAACGTTTTCTTACCTACGAATAACCACAACGTGATTTTGTCAACTTCTATTTACCCTTCATAAGGACCCTTTTCATCGAATCCGCTCCAACTAAAGTGGGAGAGACAGACACCCGCCAGCCACCTTATGCAACTAGGGCATGTCTGTCGGTGGAACCGGTCTCACGTAAGCGTACGTGTAAGGTTGGTCTGGGCCGCTTCATCCCACAATACCGCTGAAGCAAGAAAAGACTAGTAGTGGCAAGCAAGTTGACAAGATCTACGCCCACAACAAAATTGTGTTCTACTCGTGCAATAGAGAACTACGCATAGACCTAGCTCATGATACCACTGTTGGGGAACGTTGCAGAAAATTAAAATTTTTCCTACGGTTTCACCAAGATCCATCTATGAGTTCATCTAAGCAACGAGTCAAGGGAGTGAGATTGCATCTACATACCACTTGTAGATCGCGTGCGGAAGCGTTCAAGGGAAGGGTGATGATGGAGTCGTACTCGCCGTGATTCAGATCACCGATGACCAAGTGCTGAACGGACAACACCTTCGCGTTCAACACACATACGGGACGGGAGACGTCTCCTCCTTCTTGATCCATCAAGGGGAAAGGAGAGGTTGATGATGATCCAGCAGCACGACGGCGTGGTGGTGGATGCAGCAGAACTCCGGCAGGGCTTCGCCAAGCTGCTGCGGGAGGAGGACAAGGTGTAGCAGGGGGAGGGAGGCGCCAATGCACAGGGTGCGGCTGCCCTCCCCCCTGCCCTCCTTTATATAGGCCCCGGCCCCCAGGGGGGGGGGGGCGCCGGCCCTGGGAGATGCCATCTCCCAAGGAGGGGGGGGGGGGGCGGCCAGGGGGGTGGAGTGCCCCCCAAGGCAAGTGGGGCGCCCCCCACCCTAGGGTTTCAACCCTAGGCGCAGGGGTGGGCCTAGGGGGGCGCACCAGCCCACTATGGGCTGGTTCCCCTCCCCACTTCAGCCCTTGGGGCCCTCCGGGATAGGTGGCCCCACCCGGTGGACCCCCGGGACCCTTTCGGTGGTCCCGGTACAATACCGGGTGACCCCGAAACTTTCCCGATGGCCGAAACAACACTTCCTATATATAATTCTTTACTTCCGGACCATTCCGGAACTCCTCATGACGTCCGGGATCTCATCCGGGACTCCGAACAACATTCTGTATGCTGCATACTCATATTCATACAACCCTAGCGTCACCGAACCTTAAGTGTGTAGACCCTATGGGTTCGGGAGACACGTAGACATGACCGAGACGACTCTCGGGCAATAAGCAACAGCGGGATCTGGATACCCATGTTGGCTCCCACATGCTCCTCGATGATCTCATCGAATGAACCACGATGTCGAGGATTAAACAACCCCGTATTCAATTCCCTTTGTCAATCGGTACGTTACTTTCCCGAGACTCGATCGTCGGTATCCCAATACCTCGTTCAGTCTCATTACCGGCAAGTCACTTTACTCATACCGCAATGCATGATCCCGTGACCAAACACTTGGTCACTTTGAGCTCATTATGATGATGCATTACCGAGTGGGCCCAGAGATACCTCTCCGTCATACGGAGTGACAAATCCCAGTCTCGATCCGTGTCAACCCAACAGACACTTTTGGAGATACCTGTAGTGCACCTTTATAGTCACCCAGTTACGTTGTGACGTTTGGTACACCCAAAGCACTCCTACGGCATCCGGGAGTTACACGATCTCATGGTCTAAGGAAAGGATACTTGACATTGGAAAAGCTCTAGCAAACGAACTACACGATCTTGTGCTATGCTTAGGATTGGGTCTTGTCCATCACATCATTCTCCTAATGATGTGATCCCGTTATCAATGACATCCAATGTCCATAGCCAGGAAACCATGACTATCTGTTGATCAATGAGCTAGTCAACTAGAGGCTTACTAGGGACATATTATGGTCTATGTATTCACACGTGTATTACGATTTTCGGATAATACAGTTATAGCATGAATAAAGACAATTATCATGAACAAAGAAATATAATAATAATACTTTTATTATTGCCTCTAGGGCATATTTCCAACAGTCTCCCACTTGCACTAGAGTCAATAATCTAGTTACATTGTGATGAATCAAACACCTATAGAGTTCTGGTGTTGATCATGTTTTGCTCGCGAGAGAGGTTTAGTCAACGGATCTGCGACATTCAGATCCGTATGTACTTTGCAAATATCTATGTCTCCATCTTGAACATTTTCACGGATGGAGTTGAAGCGACGCTTGATGTGCCTGGTCTTCTTGTGAAACCTGGGCTCCTTGGCAAGGGCAATAGCTCCAGTGTTGTCACAGAAGAGTTTGATCGGCCCCGACGCATTGGGTATGACTCCTAGGTCGGTGATGAACTCCTTCACCCAAATTGCTTCATGCGCTGCCTCCGAGGCTGCCATGTACTCCGCTTCACATGTAGATCCCGCCACGACGCTCTGCTTGCAGCTGCACCAGCTCACTGCTCCACCATTCAACATATACACGTATCCGGTTTGTGACTTAGAGTCATCCAGATCTGTGTCGAAGCTAGCGTCGACATAACCCTTTACGACGAGCTCTTCGTCACCTCCATAAACGAGAAACATGTCCTTTGTCCTTTTTAGGTACTTCAGGATATTCTTGACCGCTGTCCAGTGTTCCTTGCCGGGATTTCTTTGGTACCTTCCTACCAAACTTACGGCAAGGTTTACATCAGGTCTGGTACACAGCATGGCGTACGTAATAGATCCTATGGCTGAAGCATAGGGGATGACACTCATCTCTTCTTTATCTTTTGCCGTGGTCGGGGACTGAGCCGAGCTCAATCTCACACCTTGCAACACAGGCAAGAACCCTTTCTTGGACTGATCCATTTTGAACTTCTTCAAAATCTTATCAAGGTATGTGCTCTGTGAAAGACCTATGAGGCATCTCGATCTATCCCTATAGATCTTGATGCCTAATATGTAAGCAGCTTCTCCAAGGTCCTTCATTGAAAAACACTTATTCAAGTAGGCCTTAATGCTGTCCAGAAGTTCTATATCATTTCCCATCAAGAGTATGTCATCTACATATAATATGAGAAATGCTACAGAGCTCCCACTCACTTTCTTGTAAACGCAGGCTTCTCCATAAGTCTGCATAAACCCAAACGCTTTGATCATCTCATCAAAGCGAATGTTCCAACTCCGAGATGCTTGCACCAGCCCATAAATGGATCGCTGGAGCTTGCATACTTTGTTAGCATTGTTAGGATCGACAAAACCTTCCGGCTGCATCATATACAGCTCTTCCTTAAGATGTCCGTTAAGGAATGCCGTTTTGACATCCATCTGCCATATCTCATAATCATAGTATGCGGCAATTGCTAACATGATTCGGACGGACTTCAGCTTCGCTACGGGAGAGAATGTCTCGTCGTAGTCAATCCCTTGAACTTGTCGATAACCCTTAGCGACAAGTCGAGCTTTATAGATGGTAACATTTCCATCCGCGTCCGTCTTCTTCTTAAAGATCCATTTGTTTTCTATCGCTCGCCGATCATCGCGCAAGTCTGTCAAAGTCCATACTTTGTTTTCATACATGGATTCTATCTCGGATTTCATGGCTTCAAGCCATTTGTTGGAATCTGGGCCCGCCATCGCTTCTTCATAGTTCGAAGGTTCACCGTTGTCTAACAACATGATTTCCAGGACAGGGTTGCCGTACCACTCTGGTGCGGAACGTGTCCTTGTGGACCTACGAAGTTCAGTAGCAACTTGATCCGAAGTACCTTGATCATCATCATTATTTTCCTCTTCAGTTGGTGTAGGCATCACAGGAACTTTTTCCTGAGCTACACTACTTTCCCGTTCGAGAGGTAGTACTTCATCGAGTTCTACTTTCCTCCCACTTACTTCTTTTGAAAGAAACTCTTTTTCCAGAAAGGATCCGTTCTTGGCAACAAAGATCTTGCCCTCGGATCTTAAGTAGAAGGTATACCCAATGGTTTCCTTAGGGTATCGTATGAAGACGCATTTTTCCGACTTGGGTTTGAGCTTTTCAGGTTGAAGTTTCTTGACATAAGCATCGCATCCCCAAACTTTTAGAAACGACAGCTTAGGTTTCTCCCCAAACCATAATTCATACGGTGTCGTCTCAACGGATTTAGACGGTGCCCTGTTTAAAGTGAATGTAGCTGTCTCTAGAGCGTATCCCCAAAATGATAGCGGTAAATCGGTAAGAGACAACATAGACCGCACCATATTCAATAGAGTGCGATTACAACGTTCGGACACACCGTTACGCTGAGGTGTTCCAGGCGACGTGAGTTGTGAAACGATTCCACATTTCCTTAAGTGTGTACCAAATTCGTGACTTAAATATTCTCCTCCACGATCTGATCGTAGGAACTTTATTTTCGGTCACGTTGATTCTCTACCTCATTCTGAAATTCTTTGAACTTTTCAAAGGTCTCAGACTTGTGTTTCATTAAGTAGACATACCCATATCTACTCAAGTCATCAGTGAGAGTGAGAACATAACGATATCCTCCGCGAGCCTCAATGCTCATTGGACCGCACACATCGGTATGTATGATTTCCAACAAGTTGGTTGCTCGCTCCATTGTTCCGGAGAACGGAGTCTTGGTCATTTTGCCCATGAGGCATGGTTCGCATGTGTCAAATGATTCATAATCGAGAGACTCTAAAAGTCCATCAGCATGGAGCTTCTTCATGCGCTTGACACCAATGTGACCAAGGGGGCAGTGCCACAAGTATGTGGGACTATCGTTATCAACTTTACATCTTTTGGCATTCACACTATGAATATGTGTAATATTACGCTCGAGATTCATTAAGAATAAACCATTGACCATCGGGGCATGACCATAAAACATATCTCTCATATAAATAGAACAACCATTATTCTCGGGTTTAAATGAGTAGCCATCTCGTATCAAACGAGATCCAGATACAATGTTCATGCTCAAACTTGGCACTAAATAACAATTATTAAGGTTTATAACTAATCCCGTAGGTAAATGTAGAGGTAGCGTGCTCAAACTTGGCACTAAATAACAATTACTTGCCCGAGGCTCGATCGTCGGTATCCCAATACCTCGTTCAGTCTCGTTACCGGCAAGTCACTTTACTCGTACCGCAATGCATGATCCCGTGACCAAACACTTGGTCACTTTGAGCTCATTATGATGATGCATTACCGAGTGGGCCCAGAGATACCTCTCCATCATACGGAGTGACAAATCCCAGTCTTGATCCGTGTCAACCCAACAGACACTTTCGGAGATACCTGTAGTGCACCTTTATAGTCATTCAGTTATGTTGTGACGTTTGGTACACCCAAAGCACTCCTACGGCATCCGGGAGTTACACAATCTCATGGTCTAAGGAAAGGATACTTGACATTGGAAAAGCTCTAGCAAACGAACTACACAATCTTGTGCTATGCTTAGGATTGGGTCTTGTCCATCACATCATTCTCCTAATGATGTGATCCCGTTATCAATGACATCCAATGTCCATAGCCAGGAAACCATGACTATCTGTTGATCAACGAGCTAGTCAACTAGAGGCTTACTAGGGACATATTATGGTCTATGTATTCACACGTGTATTACGATTTCCGGATAATACAGTTATAGCATGAATAAAGACAATTATCATGAACAAAGAAATATAATAATAATACTTTTATTATTGCCTCTAGGGCATATTTCCAACTACGTTCGGCACTTACTGATGCGCATAGGAGATTTTCGTCCGGTGCGAGGGCAACGGCCATCGCATACGGAGGCTTGATGCGTCAGTGACAGAGTTTGGCGTTGATGCGCAAGCACACTGATGGTTCCCCGCCGGCTTCTACTGTCGGACCAGTGGCTCCGACGGTATGGTGGATACCAAAGTGTGATTCACGTCGGTGTGGAGTGGCAGCAGCCAGTTCCGTGCCGAGACATATGGGCGTCCACCTGATGGCCTTGACAGTTGTTTAAGGTGGGAAGACATCCCATCAATATGCTAGTGCCTTTTGGCCCTAGCATGGAGTACTGGCGGAGGTGACTATTGAACGATCCGTCTTCAAGATACTGATTGGAACACTACTTCATATCCAGAGTGAAAACTCTTGTTCCTACCTTTGTTGGTTGGGCGCAACAGCGACAAACTTGCGTGATCACCTTGTTGAAGGCGTTGTCTACTACTTATGTTGTTGTACTTGTCTTCATTGATTGATCTCGGCAACCATGATGAAAATCCCTGTCTTGGCCGTGTTTGGTCGGATGTGATGACGATGGCACAAGGGCGTTTATTTCTTCTTGAAAGCGTTGCTGCGGAAGAAGTCGACTTAGTCGTAGGTATTTCTTTCATATCTTGTAATGGTTCAGGCAATGGTTGCCTTTAGTCTGTACTCTGCTTAATTTTTAATAAAATTGGCTTTATGCATCGCTCGATGCAGAGGCCGGGGGCTATCCTCCTTTTTGAAAACAAAACAGTTGGCTATACTATTATCCTTGCTCTTATGGGCATCATAAGGACAACCTATTTTTTGAGAACCACCTTGTCCTTAAGAGCATCTACAAACCAGACTTGGTAAATCCGGCCCCTCAAACGCGCCCGGACGTGTCCGGGCACATCCGCAGGCACTGACCGGGCATGTCTCAAATTTTCACACTTACAGCCGGATATCTTATACTTCCTCCGTCGGGAAAAAGTTGTCCCTCAAATGGATGTATCTAGCACCAAGTTAGTGCTAGATACATTCATTTGAGGGACAAGCTTGTGACAAATTTTTACGGACGGAGGGAGTACTAGATTCAAATCCATACAAAGACATGCAAACTAAAAGAAACCTACATACTACGTCGATTACCTAGCTACTCGTCGTTGGATATGTTGACGATCTGCATGCCAGGCTCCGCAGCATGGGCGGTAGCTGCAGCTCTGGCTCCTCTGGCGGCTTCGCTTCGGCCTCCTCCGCCTTTATATCCGTGTCGAGTTCGGCAAAGAACGCGTCGGACTCCGCCTGCTCCCGCCAAAGGAACGCCCGGTTGGCCTCCACATAGGCCTCATCCTGAATAGACTCCAGGATGAACAACTGCTCTGCCATCTCGTCGGACTGGGTGACAGCGAACTCCGCCTCAGCCTGCTCCATGTTGAAGCCCGGCAGCTCCGGCTCCGCCTCATCCACCTCCATCGGAGCCATCTCCTCCTCCTCCTTTTCCCCGGATGCTCCTCCTCCTCCGGCTCCGGTGAGTCCGGAGGCAGCCTAGCAGCGATGCGGGCGGCGCGCGCGGCTTGCCTTGCCCGGATCTTGTAATGGCGGTCCGACGTCAGCATGGCGTAGGAGGTGATCTTGTTCCGAGCCATGGCGGAGTGCCAGAGCGTGGGCAGAGCGTTGGAGCGGGAGAGGGAGGAGGTGGATGGGCTTGGATTGGCGACGCGAAGAGGGGGGGGGGGGGGGGGGTGCCGATCAACCCGGGCATTTGAGACCCGTTTAAGGAGCCCGCCTGACGTCTGGGTCAAAAAATGTGATTGGACAGTGACCGGGCGGCCCATCCGGACGTATAAGACGTGTTTGAGGCGCCGTGTTGTAAATGCTCTAAGCTGCTTCGGCTCACCAATCGTGCTCACCAATCGTTATGTCTGTCTCTGTGTTGCCCTACCGCGCTGGAAATGTGACACACGAGTGAGTACGATTGCCATTTTTTTAGACAAACGACTGCCATTTTTCGACCCCGCTAGTTTCGTCCTTGTCGTATTTTTTTTTTCCATAAAACCCCGTCGTTAAATGGTTCTTCAGGCCTAGAGTATATTTATATTCAGCCCATCAACTGATTCATCTCTCGCCGCCCATTCATGCACACACAAATAATGAACATCTCCTGGGAGCAACTAACAAAGGAGCACCCCTTCGGAAGCCTCCCAAGGATCATTTGGGATGAGCAGAGAGCGTGTCACTTGGTGCATCTCAGTCGCCGTCATGTGTCATGCTCAGGGCGCTTCTTTCGAATTTTATTTTTTTCCACGCGTTTTTAGATTTTTAGATGGGTTTTTTCGGCTTTTCACTGGTTTTCTTAGCTTTTGAAAAAAAATAGCGGAAAACCACATTTTTTTCTTTCGCGGGAGGCCTGTGTTTGCTTCCATGAGAAGCACGACCGTGCCTCTCGAACAGAAAAACACGATTTTTTTTCCTTCCTTCCGCGAGAGGCACATATTTGCTTCCGGGAAAGGCACCGTGCCTCTCGAAAACTAAGAAAAGCGTTTTTTACCCTTCCGCGAGAGGCAATATTTTCTTTTTTTTCCTTCCGCGAAAGACACGAGTTTGCTTCCACGAGAGGCATGACTGTGCCTCTCGCAAACGAAAAAACATTATTTTTTCCTTTCGCGAGAGGCACGGGCTCGCTTCCACGAGAGGGACGGCTTTGCGTCCGCGAGAGGCACAGCCGTGCCTCTCGGAAACGAACAAATATTTACTTTTTTTCTTCGGCGAGAGGCACGGGTTTGCTTCCGTGAGAGGCACGTCCGTGCCTCTCGAAAATGAAAAAAAAAGTTTTCTTTTTTTCCCTTCTGCGAGAGGCACGGCCCATGCCTATCGAAAATGAAAAACAATGTGTTTTCTTTTTTCCCTTCCGCGAGAAGCACGGTTTGTTTCTCGTGGAAACACATATTTTTTCCTCTTTTCGGCAAGGAAAAAATGTGCTCCCAGTTCGTTATTTTCTTCTGTTTTTTTATAAAACAATTGTTAGTTAAAACCTAGCAACATGATAACTTGTTTGCAGATCTCGACGTGAGGAATCCATCGATGAAAACGGTTCGAGATTTGGACTCACGGTTTAAAAGATAAAACTTTTTGAATAAATGAATCTATGAAAAAAATCACAGGGGGCGACAAGTGGTGCTCGGAGGCGGTAGTGGCCTTTGGAACGAGTGCTCCTTAGTTGTGATTTCGACACCTCCTGATAAAATCAGGAGACACATCCAAGATTTGCAAGCTCGCCTTTTATTGCTTGACACTCCAAATCTCATAGTGTGTGAACTTCATATGACAAAAATTGAACAAGCTGGACAAATCCCTGCGACTTCAAAAACACTTACACTTGAACAACGCACAACAATATGTGAGAACAGCACTGGTGGTTGAGCCAGAAAAATATCACAGGGCTGAGGGCGGTTAGAACTGGTTTGGGAGGGCCAAATAATTGGAAAGTAGGTTTTTAGCAGCAAATACTAACTAATTTTGCTCTGTTCACTACCTAAGTAGCAACAAACTGCGATGTTAGGGCCCGCCCCCCTATCTCCATCAGTGTGTGAGAACCAAAGATTGTCTTTGGACACATCGCCAAGGCAAGCCATCAAGCTAATGATTTGTCGTCATACTTTGAAGAGAAAAAAAGTTGAAGCACAAATCACAGCTTGTTTGATTGGTGGCTAACTTTACTATAGTTTGACACACTATTTTTTTTGGCAAACTTGACTAATCCTGGATGTTCAAATTCTTAGCCACGACGTCTACCATTACCATCACAAAATTAGTTTGAGACGCTCCCGACCCCCGCGTCGCCCGAGCCGGGCGTCACGGGGGAAAATCCAGCCGCCGCCGGCCCGGCAACCACCTTCCGCCTGCCCGCACGTCGCCGTCGCCGGAGGGCTGGCCGGCGAAGCCGCGCCGGGCCCTATGATGGCGGCGGCGGGGCCCTCTTTTTCCTGCTCCATCGCCCCCGCCCCGCCCCTCAGCCTGCCCCACCCCCAGATCTGGTCCGCGGCGGCGCCGGCGGCCTCCCCCGACGGCAGGGCCGGTCACCCCCTGTTGTCTCCTCTCCGACTCGCTGGGAGGCGCGGGTGGCCTTCACCGGATGCGGCTCCCTGGGCGCGGTGCGGTCCCGTTCCTCCCCAGATGCGATCTGGGGGCTTCTCATTCGGCCGGCCGCGGTGCTCTCCGGCCGGCCTGCCGCGGCGGCCGGGCGCGCCCTCCTTGCCGCGTCTCACCTCTCCACCGACCCCCTCCCCCACCCCGTATTTGAGCTTCCTGTCATGGAGGTGTTTGGTTGTGTCCCACGGCAGTTGTTTCCTGCAGCTCGCCGGCCGGGAGCTTTGGCTGAGCGCGAGTCTTCTACACCACCACCACCACCACCCAGCAGGGCCGGCTTCGGCCCGACGGTCATGGACCTGCGCCCCCTCCTGTGTCCATGGCCGGCCGGCACAGCTTTGGATCCGACCTCCCTCGGGCGCTGCGCTCTTTCCGGCACCTTAGGCTTGATGGATCCTCGGCGTCTCCGCACCACCACAACCCTGCTGGCGTCCTTGGTTGGCCATTCACCCGGTGCATCTTTGATTCCGGCACCCTCGGTGAGCTGCGTCCCCTTTCAGCTCCTTGGGTCTGTCGGCGTCCCTGCTGCTCCGGTTCCGGTGGCCTTGATCTGCGCTCTTTTCCTGATCTTGGGCCGTCCGGGGCTTGGCCACCATCGCATCCTCATGTTCCGCTCAACCATGCAACCTCACCCTCCTTTGGAGCTCGCACGTCCGGCGGCGCCCGGTGCCTCCTCGGCGTCGAGCGTGGCTCCCCTTACGGCAGATGCAGTTCCGGCGTATGCCTGACTTCCTCTTCTCCGACTCGTACTCCGACGGCTTGGGATTGCTCGGTACATGGCCAGGGCGAAATCCCTACATCTTATGCTGGCAGCGGCGACACCCGCGGGTGCCGTCACCTTCTTGAAGGCGCTGTCATGGCCGTTATCCGTGCCCCTCTTCGAGCATCAGGGGAAACCCTAGGTCCGATTTTTCGGATCGGACGACGACGGTGTCTTGGTGTCGTTCTCCTTCGTGAAGGCGTTGTCTTGTTTGCTCGCGGTGTCCTCGGTGCTAGATGTGGAGATGTTGGTCGTCTAGTTGTTGCTTGGGTTGCTTCCCAGGTTGGCGAGTTTAGCTGTGTTTTTCTTTGTTTGGGTCGAGCTTCTCATGTCTCTTTGCTTCGGCAACCATGTTCACTCCTCTTGTGTTCGTGTCATGGGTTGTACCCCACTGTATTCGCTCTAACTTCTTCTATCAATGAATGATACGCAAGCTTTGCGTATTCGCGAAAAAAAAATTCATAGCCACATTTTGACTTGCCCAATGAAACATTGCCATATTTTTGTGTATATGGCATTTAAGGCTTATTTCTCACAAATATAATGTAGCCTTAGGTGCGGCTAGAACAAAACACCCGTCTAACTTGATCGTATTTGCCTAATTTCAGTTGTGACAAAGTGCACCTAGGAACCAAACCGTCCCATCATTGGAATCACTAACCGAAGCAAATTGCTCACCACCATCGACGCCAACAACACCGAAAAAGGTCAAACCACCTAGGTAGGTTGAATCGTTGGACAACAATGCGAAAGTTAGAGTTGATGATCTGCATGACGAAAGGCATCATATGCTTCTCGGTGTTGGCAATGTTAGCCACGCCACGTTAGGAAAAATATAGAGCCGCAGAATTTTAATCCGTGCATGCCACCTCCATCATTAATTGAGACATGTAACCAATATACACAAAACTAACATATACAGAAAACTGCAATCCATACATTGATCCGAGGGTTCGTCCGCCTCTAGTTGCCAGATCAACTACCGAATGTGAAGGAAACTAAAGGAAACAACAACCGAAGAAATGGCTTCTCCTGTTGGGGAATAGGTTTTGATTTATATACGAGTGGCTTCCATGCTATCTTCTTAGAGAGGATGTTCTAAGATACTCTATACATTAGTGAGGTTCATTTATAGATTTTTCACACACAAAAAATATCTATACCTTTTGATTTACCAATATATGCTTGATGGTGTTGAGAAATTTATATCTTATGTGCATTAATTATGCTTGCCATCACGTGCGTTACATCGTAAATGATTTATCAATATGTTCGAGCAGACAGATATGTTGTGTATACTTTTGGTTAATCTCACATCCTGCATCAAGTTTGTTTTTTTGCTAGGTATCCTGCATCAAGGGTTTGCAGACAACCCGATGTTGTACCCCTTTGGGCCTCCTAATGGTTGTTGATCCGATTATCAATGATCTTCATAATAAGTACAACTTTGGCGTATATAGTAGTAGTACATTTATGAAATCCAAAAAATGTGTTTTATGTAGGTGTTTTTCTAGGTTAATCCAATACTGTATGTTTGTTTAAAATGAAAAAAATTATAAGATCAGTGGCAGTTACAGTCGCAGTAATCGTTCTCTTGAACATTGATGCATTTCCTAAACATGACTATAATTGCCAAGGGCAACGGTGTATGTTTGAAAGCCAGCTGGAATTTAATTTTGGAAGTCTTTTTCAAGTCTGATACATTAAGTAATCAGTAGTGACAATTACAACGAATAAAAAAGGTTCAGCTGGTCCTCAACGAAAGATGCATGCAGCAGTCTAACGACAGCTAATCAAAATAAAACATGTTCCAAGGATCATGGCAAGTACTCCTGCCGTTTCTAAATATGTCTTTTTACGGATTTCAATACAGACTACATACAGATGTATATAGACATATTTTAGAGTGTAGATTCACTCATTTTGCTCCATATGTAGTCTCTATTGAAATCTTCATAAAGACTTATATTTAGGAACGGAGGGAGTAGTACTCCCTCTGTAAACTAATATAAGAGCGTTTAGATCACTAAAGTAGTAATCTAAACACTCTTATATTAGTTTACGGAGGGAGTACTATAGTATTTTCTGTTGACGATGACAATTACAATGTTCATAAACCACTAGTTGAGGCCGAGGAGCAAGTGGTTCGCTGAATATGGACGTTTTCATACATGGTGCATCTGATTTTGACAGGAGATGTCCCGTTTCAGTCGATCGCTATGTTCTGTTGGAGACTTGGATCTATGCTGAGACTGAGTCTACATCGAGGTTTGATTAACTTGGGGGATTGAGGTGGTAGAAGTGCGTTTTAATACTAAAATGTAAAGGGCTAGTTCGTTATCTATTTGTGTGCAGTCATACGGTATAAAATGTAGTGCTACTGGAAATTAGTTACTGGGTACATTTACTAATTCCAGCAATTTACTGTTACTGAGAACATACTAGTATTATGTAGCTGAAAAGATGATCTGGAACATTTTCCTAATCCGAATTTTAAAAAACAAGTGATTTTTAATCTCACTGCAATGCTGTACGAATCATATGCTGCTGAACAACATGGGTTCTTTTTTTTTTTTGAGTAAAACATGGGCTCTCTGTTAGATGATGATTCGTGTAACATGGGCTATCATAGAGGGAAAACAATGAAGTGGTAGCTTTACATGGACTCGGGCCCAATAATAAAGCCTACTACACATGGCTTAGAATGGAAAATCCTATTGGACGCTCGCTGCGTCGACTTGTCGAGGCTTCGCACGGAGAGCTAGCGATAGCGATCAAGATAGGCCGCCCAGTTAGGAGATAGCGGTGGCGCTGCAGCTTCCGGTTTTGGGAACCTTCTGGAGGGTTCCTGAACGGTTTTGGGAACCTTCTAGAAGGTTCTTGAACCGGGTTTTCACTGGTTTTTTCTGTTTGCTTTTTCTTTGTTGTTTTTCCTGTTTCTTTCTTTTTCTTTCTTCGTTTTTCTGTTTCTTTATTTCATTTTTCAATTCCTTTTTCTTCTCTTTTTGTCTTCTTGTTGTTCACATTTCAAATTATGTTTGGGAGTTTCAAAAAATCTTCCCATTTCAAATTCACGCTTCCAAATTTGTTCTCCATTTCAAAATTTGTTTTCAACATTCAAAAATTGTTCGTGCTTTTAAAAAATTGTCCGCGCTTCTAAATTTGTTCTCCATTTCAAAATTTGTTCTCAACATTCAAAAATTGTTCGCGCTTAATTTTTTTTCTCCATTTCAAAATTTGTTCTCAACATTCAAAAATTGTTCGTGCTTCCAAATTTGTTCTCCATTTCAAAATTTGTTCTCAAGATTCAAAAATTGTTCGTGCTTTCAAAAATTGTTCGAGCTTCCAAATTTGTTCTCCATATCAAAATTTGTTCTCAACATTCAAAAATTGTTCGTGCTTTAAAAAATTGTTCGTGCTTCTAAATTTGTTCTCTGTTTCAAAATTTGTTCTTAAGATTTAGAAAATGTTTGTGCTTTAAAGAAATGTCACAAATTCCAAGAATATTTGGGAAACTCAAAAGTTGTTTGTGTTTCCAAATTTTGTTTTGAAATTTGAAAAATTGTTCCTGTTCAGTTTTTTGGGTAGTTTAGAAAATCTTTCCATTCCAAAAAAATATGTTCGCGTCTCCAAAATTCGTTTATGTGTTGAAAAAATGTTTGAGTTTTCTCAAAATGTTCAGAACTTTCAAAAATTGTTCGCATTTTAGAAAAAAGTTCCAGATTACAAAATTTGTTCACCGTTTCTTCCTGTTTATGAAATATGTTTGGAATTACGAATTTTTTTCACGTTTTTTAATTTGTTTGTGTTTTCAGAAAGAATGACAATCTCAGAACTGTTCATTATTTCAAAGAAATATAAGAAAAATCATAAATATTTCAAATCTGCCGCTGCTTTCTGTTCATTAGAGTTCGCGCTATACAAATTTTATAGCATTTCTTTTTCTTGGAATGTTTCTGTTCAAATTTATCAGAACTTTTCAAATAATGACCGGCATTTCAAAAAATGTTCTCGTTTCCAAATTTTTGGTCACGTATTCAAAATTTGTTCATGTTTCAATTTTGTTGGGATTTTTAAATTGTTCTCCATTTCAAAATTTGTTCTAACAATTCCAAATAATTTCGTGATTTAAAAAATTGTTCCTCTTTTAAAATTTCGCTCATAAATTCAAAAAATGTTCATGTTTACGAAAAAGCTCAGAATATTAAAAACTGTCCCTGTTTTCAAATGATGTTCGTGTTTCCAAAAAATGTTCGGGAATTGCAAAATATGTTTGAGAATTACGAGAAATGTTCAGCAATTCAAAACAGTTCCCATTATCAAATTTTGTTCTCAAATTCAATATATATTCTATTTTTTGAAAATATTTTGGAATTAAAAAAATTGTTTGCACTGTTCAAAAATTGGTCCCAGTATTAAATTTTTGTTTCTCAAATTTCAATAAATGTTTGGGTTTTCATCAAATATCCTGGAATTTCAAAATGTTTTCTGTTGAAACATGTTCACGTTTCTATTTTATTTTTTCAAAATTTGAAAAAAATTCGAGTTGTTCAAGAAATTATTAGATTTTCAAACATTGTTTGTTTTTACAAAGAATCAGAATTTCCAGATAAAGTTCCAAAAAATTCAAAACAGCTGTCCGAGTAGTTCTTATGCATGTACGCTCCCATTTGTACACTAAAGTTTGTTGGTTCCACTGGTTAGCTGCTCAGGTACACGAGATGGAGGTCGTATGTTCGAATTCTACTCGACACCCTTTTCACGCTTTGTTCTCTTTCCATCCTTTTCACGCTTTGTTCTTTTTCCATCATAGCTGCTCTGCTACAGCGCCCACTATTGGGCCGGCCCAGTCACGGGGGCTGTTCGACGCAAAATGCGTCGAATAGGAGCTCCCGCTTAGAATGACACAATAGAACAGAATTTATGGATACTACGCATGGGCTTAAAGTGGCCCAGTCTGAACATCTCTACTTCTAATGGAGCAGTTGGTAGTCTCGCTTTCAGATTTTTTTTCGTCCCACCACTTTTGTCCGGTTTTTTTCGTAGGTTAACCGTCGTAGATTTTTTTGTCGCCTCCCCCACTTCATCGGTTTATTTTCACTTCACCCTCTCACACAACAAAAAAACTGAACGGATCAGAACTTTCCATACTGACGCAAATTATTTAGTAATGCTTTTATGTAAAAGAATCAATCACAATTAATCTCTAAAGATCAAATCTAAATTAATTAATCTTCATAACGTTTGTTTCCTTTCGAATCACGTCCATAACTTTCCTTCCTTGTTTGGGCAGAAACTGTTTGGTAGCAGAGATTAGGAAGCTTCCTATGAGTGTAGTAATAGGAAGTATTCTTTTTCTTGATGATTCGTTTCCATGCATGATGATAGTAAATTAGGCCAACATTCACCACTATTTATCAACGTCATCAATCGTATCTATTCCTACCAGTTTTAAGGGAATCTGCTCGCTATGTCTTTTTTAAGGGGATCCGCTCGCTAAGTCGTCGTCGCACGTTATTTTCACAAACAATCTCTACTCCTAATGGAGCAGTTGGTAGCCTCGTACGGTTTATTTTTGTCCTCCTCCCACCTCCACTGGTTCTTTTTCTCTCCACTCTTTCCTTGCAAACCAATAATTTCCTAACATACAAAAGATCACGAATCTATCTTTCCTTACCCGAACCAATCGCGCCCTACATCAGTGCATTTCTTTATTAAGAACTAACACGTAAATCTTAACGCATTGTAAACAAATCCCGTTATGGACCTAATTAATTTATTATGGAATCTATACATGGTCGCATTGGTTCTTTTTCTCTCCACTCTTTCCTTGCAAACCACTAATTTCCTAACATACAAAAGATCACGAATCTATCTTTCCTTACCCGAATCAATCGATCCCTACATCAGTGCATTTCTTTATTAAGAAAACTAACACGTAAATCTTAACGCATTGTAAAGAATTCCCGTTATGGACCTAATTAATTTATTATGGAATCTGTACGTGGTCGCATCTCTCCCCTCGTGAAAAAATCGCATCCATCTCCCGTTAAAAAGGAAAAGAGAACATGAACGATCAATCCCACACCATGCATCTCAGTAGCAAAAAATCGCCCCGCCTCTGTTACTGCGCCTCGCCGTGTGCCTGGCTCGACCCATGCCTCGCCTGCATGGCTGGACGCCGCCGTCTCCACCGCCACGTACAAGAAAACGGTGGGCAGAACCATCCATTCAAATCGCACACCCCCACCCTCCTCCGCAATCCGTAGCCCCCGCATCACCCTATCGCTTTCTCGCCTCTCTTTCCCCTCGATGTAGATGGTGCCGAGCGGTGGCCTCGAGCACCGGCAGTGCCGCCCTCTCTATCTTCGCTGCGTCGAGAGATGGGCCGAGGCTATCGTCGGTTCGCCGCCCATGATTGGGCCGCCTCCGATTGTCGCGCACCACCGGCTCCACCTAACGTGCCCGACCCTCTCCGCTTTCGACCTTCCGGCGACCACATCCCTCCGCGCCTCCATCCATCATCCACAAGGCCACTCCCTGCACCCACCCTCCTAAATTCTCCATACCGGCGGACAATCACCGAAGATCCAAGTTGGCCCGATATCAATGTTCTTACACGCTTTCTTTATCAGTTGGTGATGGGAATGGGTTCCAATTTCTCTCTCTGATTGTGGATTCGCAGGCAATAAGCGCTTCTACATGCATCCTCCTGTCGGTCCCTAAAGTACCAAGATAAATGGTTGATGTTGCGTTTGTGTAGGATGATATATGTTGGCTTTGTTCCGGTTCATCCGAGCAGTTCCGGTACATCGTGCATCTATCTTGCCAGTAATGTTCTGTGATGCTCTGATGCACTTTGGGAATTGTTTATCTTGTCTTCAGTGCAGAACATTTGTTTATTAATGCATGAGAAGAATCCTTGTTACTACCTTGAACCTGTTTTATAATCCATATTGTTATGCACTAGCGCGTGTGCGTGTGAAATAGATGGATTATGGTCCCGTACCCAATAAGATGGATATGTGTGTGTGTTAGAGAGAGAGAGAGGGAGAGGGGGAGAGAGAGTGAGGAGGAGGGAGGGAGAGAGTGTGTGTGAGAATTTGATGGTAAAAAGGTCGCCAATGTCACTTGATATGTATGAGAATATTAAATGTAATATTAACATAATTGATATTGAACTCTTAAATTTAATGTGGCCCCGTTGCAACGCATGGGTGTTCTTCTAGTACAAATTAAAGGGGAATTTATGCTCCGAAAGTTAGTCTGTTTGGATACAAAGTAATTTTAATACAACAATTTTGATGTAACGCAACAGTTTAAGAAACATACAATATTTCAGATTCAGATATGCTATTTCACATTTAGATGTGAAATAGTTACCTCACATCTAACTTTCTAACCACATAAGTTAGATATCAAAATTAGTATTCTAGCCTTTTCTTTTTTGATTGATCTTGTTCCTGTAAAAGTCACTCGCGGGGCGCCCGTCGTGGCAGCAGGCCGCTGTTTATCGATTGATTTTGTTCCTTATGCGTTGACTCGTTGGCTGTTGTGGCTACACGTGAACTTGTTTCAATTTTATTTTTTCTTTTTTGTTTCTTTTTATTTTTTATTCTTTATTCACTTATTTGTTTCAAACTCATAAGATTTTCAAATTCATGATTTGTTATTTTTATTTATTTATCATTTTTTCTTTTTAAAATTTTAAATTCATGATTTTTCCATCGTTGTTAGTTGACTGTCCTCCACCAACATTGACTATCCTTTTTTTCTCAAGTTGCAAATCTACCCTTAACTTGCAACTCGGTTCGACCTTTTTTTATCATAGTTGCAATCCCACCATCGACTCGTAACTCAACTTTAATTTTTTTTTGTCTCAGTTGCAACTCCATCCTCAAATCCCAACCGGGCTCCGAAATTCTTTTTGTCTCAGTTTAAGTCCACCCTCGATTTGCAATTGAGGCCCAACTTTTTGGCTCCAGTTGCAAGCTCACCCTCAACTCGCAACTGAAGCCTGACCTTTTTTAGTCCCAGTTGCAAGTTCACCCTCGACTCGCAACTAGAGCCCGACTTTTTTTGTCCTGGTTACAAGTCCACATCGATCGACTCACAACTAAACTCGACCTTTTTGTCCGGTTGATAGTACAACCTTGACTCACAACTGGGTCAACATTTTGTCCCAGTTGCAAGTCTATTGTCGACTCGCAACTAGGTTTAATCTTTTTTGTCCCAATTGCAAGTCCATCCTTGACTCGTAACTGGAGGCCCGATCTTTTTTTTGTCCCAGTTGCAAGTCCACCACCGACTCGCCATTGGGTCTAACATTTTTTGTCCTAATTGCAAGTCCATCCTCGACTCACAACTGTAGTTGGACCTTTCTTTATCCCAGTTGTGAGTCCACCATTGACTCGCGACTGTGCCCGGTCTTTTTTGTCCCAGTTGCAAGTTCACCGTCAACTCGTAGTTGGGCTCCGACCTTTTTTTTCCAGTTGTAAGTCCACACTCGATTCGCAACTGGTGCCCGACCTTTTATTTTGTCTAAGTTGCAATCCCACCCTCCACTCGCAACTGGGGCCCGGCCTTCTTTTGTCCCAGTTGCAACTCCATCCTCAACTCACGACCAAGGCGCTACATTTTTTTGTCCTAATTGCAAGTCCACACTCAACTCATAACCAGGGTCTAACCTTTTTTGTCAAGTTGGGACAGAGTAGTTGCGTGATCTTTTCGTGGGCGACAAACAAAAAAGCAGTAAGAAAATGAAATAAAATAAACAAATAATACAAATGGTGAGGTTTTATTTATCTGCTAATGTGGGATGATGGCATAGTTAGATGTGAGGTATTATCTCACATCTAGATGTGACATAGTCGGCCCTCTTTGAAATACATGAACATTTCAAAATTTTAACATTTTTTAAATTGCACAAACAATTTTTATTGAAAATTTCTTATTGAAATGAAAATAGAATAAATTTATTCGTGTTTTTCAAAAAAATTCACACTCTAAAAATTGTTCGGGAATTTTAAAAAATTGTGCATGTTTTCAAATTTTGTTCTTATTTAAAAAAACTGAATTATAAGTTTGTTCACATTTGAAAATATATTTTCGAAATTTCAAACTTGTTTGTGTTTTAAAAATATCGTACATTTCAAATATAGAATCACAATCTGTAAAATGAAGTTTCAAATAAAATAAAATTCAAACATGTTTTCTAATCTGGATTCTGTGCTATGTTCTTAAATGTTTCCGATTTACTAACTGTCACCAACAGCTATTGGTTGGAGCGGTAGGAGCTGTCATTTCTTAATATGGGGTCAGAAGATCTATTACTATGTAGCGCACAGGTCACTTGATTATTTTTTTGGTCGGCTTCAGTCGAAAAAAGAAAACAAAAAAGAGACTTAGATGTGAGATATTATCTCACGTCTAGAGGTTATGTAATCACACCCTTTCAGATTATAAGCATGAATGAAAAAACACGGTTTGCAAAATCTGAAGTATAATGCAATATTAGCATAACCGTGGGGCATTTGGTGATTGCACTATTTATATTACTAGTATTTTTTTTAAATGATTTACTAGTACTTAATTTATGCTTTCATGCTGGTCGGTAAAATAGCTGTTCTGAAAATATTATAATCAAATAAATGTGTGTGCTCACATCTACATTCATTTTGATTAAGCGCTCCAATATAAACTTCACTTGTCAAACTTTATCTTTTTCGTGAGAGGGCACAGATAAACCCCTAGATGTCTGACACAATGACACTATCAGAAGCAATACTTTCCCCCACGGCCAAAAACTAACTGGAAAATTCCTACTACCATTAGGAAAATATCTAGTCAATTAACGCAATCTTAGTGTAAAATGTACTATTTTCCTCGCGGCTTAAGTAACCCCACCAGGAAACCAAAAGTGTCCTTCTGCTCCCGAGCTCAAATGAGCTCGGTGAACAGTAAAAAAATAAAACAAAATAAAACAGATTTTTTGTGACAAACATTGGAAAAAGTTTCAAGTGCTTGCAAAAATTCGTCATGGAATCACATTCCTGTAAGGCGTGGCAAAAAAAAAACAATGCTCCAAAATGCTTTTAAAAGTAGCATTTTCAGAATACTGATTTTGTTGGTTTTCCCATGCCTTCTAGGAATGTGATTCCATGACAAATTGTTTCAAGCACTTGAAACTTCTGTCAATGTTTGTCACAAAATAAAAATGCAGATTTTTTTGAATTTGTTTTGATTTTTTTATTTTACTCAGAAACTCTGTGTCCCCAGGAAAGTTCTAATTCCTGTGAGATGCTTTGGTCTGCACAAGAGCATAGGTCATCACAGGGAAAATTCAGGTTTATAGTAGTGTGATCCTTCAAAGGCGACCTTGCTACAAAAATGAGGGTTCCAATGTACCCACATATGTGAGAAAAGAGAGAAAATAGCGAGCATTTGAAGGTTTAGAAAAGAAATTGGAGAGTAGATTTTTGTTAATATACTTTAGAAATGCCAAGGTATTCAAAATATGCAGGTTTGTAAACTTGACGTATTAAATCGACCAAAGCACCTCAAAGTTATCCTCACAAAAGAAAAGCATCCTAATATTTTATTCACCCCACGAGACGAATCCACACGATTAGGTTTTCCCATCCTCCCGCCGATGATGCCGCCAGTCTGCCTCCCTCCTATGGCCTTTGGGTTGTGGAGGTGCGGCGGACCTCGGGCCCCTACTAGTGGTAGGAACCACGTTGTTGTTCTTGTTAGGTTCAATGTCTTGATTGGAGTTGTGTGACGGCGGAGATGTCCCTCAGTAGAAATTATATCTCACACGCCCGACTCCCTTCCTTATGGTGCGTCTAGCGTTGTCGGAGGGCATGTAAAGGTGTATCTCTGCCGGATATCACATGAGTCGATCGGTGTATTTGTGTGTTTGAAGATAGAGGGCGGTTAGAGTTGGTACCAACGTTTCTTGCAATAAATAAATAAATGGTAGCAACGCGTTGGAATCTGATAACGCCCGAACGTCAGCTACGAGCACATAGCAAGTCGAACGTTTTTTATGGCAAAGTTAGTGATGCGAGGATGTCAAGTTTAGTACTGTATGTGAAGGTGACAACTTTAGTTGGCAAACATGACAACTTTGTGCTTCAGTTTATCTTTTGACAAAAAATTATAGTGTATGTCAACTAACTTGCCATTATTGCATTACTAGGATTGCCATAAAAACGTTTGATTTGCAATGTGCGCGTATCTGACGTCGCGTAATCCATGGTCGGTGACTTCTGCACAAAAGGAATATGAAATGGTGGTAGGAGACTTTGCGTCTTGTGATATATAACTGCTCAGTCTTTGTCGATCGGTTAGCTGCTGCTCAAACTTCTTTCAGAGATGCTTGACTATTCTTCCGAATTAAAACAAACGTAAAGTAAGGTTGATCTCATCTCACATTCCACGTTACCGTCTCCATTAGGGAACTGAGAAGCAGCTAACCGATCGACAAAGACTGAGCAGCTAGCTACATATCACAAGACGCAAAGTCTGCTGCCGCCATTTCACATTCCTTTTGTGCAAAAGTCACCGACCCCGGATTCGTTCAAATGCGCGCATATGCCCCGTCTCGACGGGGTTAATTAAACTACTAGGATAGTTTGGTGGGGTAGGTAAATTAGGTTAGTCGCGGAATTAAGTTTAGCATATCTGCATATGCTTTGCTTGCGTCGGTCCGCCCGACGTCGCCCGTTGAAATCGCGCACGGCGACCAAAGCTACCTGATCCTGAAGTACTAGGAGTATAGGAGTATGTCTGAACTGCCGCAAATAGAAGTTTCTGTGTGAAGTCGGCCGTTGGGCAATGGATGGGGACGGTGCGGTGCCGCGCGTGTAGGCCATCCCGCCCACGCCCAGCCCGATCTGGCTCCCGCGATCCGGTCCGACCCATGCATACGGGTTCATGGCTTCATGCATTTATACTGGAGTGTGTTTTTTGTAAATGTCTAGGCGTCCACATGCTGTTATTTAGTTTTGAAACGTTTGAAAAGGCGGAGCTGTCTTTGTGGAGTACTTCGAAGTTCGAAGGGGCATGCATGCACGTTTATCGAATCTTTGTTTTATGCGCGCTGAATCATGCGTGTCTACCAGAAACTAACTATGTCTCGTTTTCTTGCTCGCGGGAGTGGAAGAAGCATGTGCTTCGGATGCTTAGAAGAGTGTTTGTACCTCTTAATCTTGAGAGTGTTTTTACCTCTTAATGTTGATGCTATGCGACTATCATTCTACGATGTCACCAATTGAGGGGTACCTTTGCAAAGGTCATCTTTATCTTACATGAAGACTTTGTCTTGTTTCCTCCCATAAACTTAGGCGGCTACGGAAAACTCTCCCATCCAGGCTACACCAGCGAGCCCGTGGATTTGCCTCCTCGTTGCCCACCGTTTCGGTGGTCGGTGGTGGGGAGGGGGAATCCCGGTGCCTCCGATCCGGCTAGTAGTTTAGGTTAGGATTTTCAGTCCTCGCAGGCGCGACGCTCCTTCGAGTTTGTCTCCCGGATTCTGATCCTCCTCGGGTTCGTCCATGTAGTTGACGGGGCTCTGGCGTAGATTCCTGCCGTCTTTTAGGAGCGAAGGGGTTAGGGACTGAGCTTTTCGGAACAGGCTTTAAAAATCTGACCCTAAGATCCAAAGCCGCCCCGAAAAAATAAAAACAGTGGCATTTCCTATTGACTAACATCAATTAGCAGTGGTTGCGTGAGGAGTAATTTTGGTCCCCTAGCCACCATATGCCTTCTTGGGACTAAGAGGTGGGGGTCCTCGAATCATCCTGAGATTTATTGTCTTTTTTAGCATCTAGTAGTCCTCACAACGTTGATTATTCGAATATGATGAATTTATGTTATTGTATCATGCTGCTTTTGATGGTTTAATTTCCTGTTTGAAGTTAAAATATTCCCTCGACATTATGGTGAATATTTTGTGGTTAATCACTGTACTTCTATGGGATCATCTTCGGGCCAAGTACGTTCATCGATCACAATTTCTCATATTTTTGATAGGCGACTCATGGAGCTTTCAGAAATCTTTATTGGTAATCAAGTTTGTGCAGGTGAACGAGTTGCAGTATCGCTACTCCAGTCCAATTGTGGTCTATTTGTTAAAGTCTTGGCAACATTTCATCTTGCAAATATTGATACCACGGAGAAGATGCCTCCAAAAGATTTTATTGTAATTATTAGTTGTAGGAGTTGTTTGTAATTTCTTGAAGCATGGTTCAAAAGGAATGTATCGTAATTGTTGTGAGTATGAATGAAGTTATAGGTGTTTCTCAAAAGGAATTAATATCATTTATTTTTAGTGACACTTATTTTGAGATGGAGAGAGCAATGCACATATTTTCACCAAGTCATATGTTTTAAGTATTTAGGTTTCCGGCCTAGACTCACGGCTGAAAAACTAGAGCCGAAGCCCGCTCGAACTGGTCAGGCCACCCATGCCTAGATCCATACTAAAGGAGACATTGTGTGACAGTAAGGGTGGTGGTGGTGTTCCTATCCTACGTGTGAGTATCTGCATTGTACTCCCACCGTTCGAAAAAGCCTCTCCCAAGTATGTCTCTCAAATAGATGTATCTAGCACCAACTTGGTGCTAGATACATTCATTTGAGGGACAAACTTTTTCGGACGGAGAGCGATATTTCTCAAAAAGAGTTCGTAATGGGAAGAGGGAAGGTTTCCAACCACATGGAGTGCGCAACATATATACTTTTGGGAAACGTTTCCCATCGGCAGACCGGCCAAAGCTTCGGCCGGTCCTGTCGTTCGCTCCCGCGCGCCTAGCACACCCATCAATACCAGGGAACGACGCGTCCTTGCGGGCCCACATGTACCGCTTCGCCTTTTTCCTATCTTCTTCTTCCTCTCAGGAACTCTCTCTCTCTCTCCCGCTGCGTGCAGCCATGGCCGCGCTCCTCCTCTCGCTCCGATGCCCGTCTTCATTGCCGGCTACTCTCCTCTCCCTTTTCCCGATGCTTGCCGCCATGGCCTCCTCCTCCTCCTCCACCCCTCCCCCATGGTCATGGCCTCCTGTGAGCTCCGAGCCGCGCCAACCCTCGATGATTCAAGGTAGGACCGTAGGAGACGGGAGGAGAGGAGCTGCAATGGCGGATAGGGGGGCTAGATGCGGCGATGCAGGGTGTTGACGGAGCTGCTGCGTCCGCGAGATCGAACCGGCAAGGAAGCGAACTGCCACGGTGGTCGCGCGATGCTGCAACCAGCGCCTGATTTGTTACGTACGCTGGAGCATGCCGGCATTGCTGCAACCTGCTACATCGACGACGAGGACGAAAGCTGGAACCAGCAGGCTGATTTTGCTGGAACCGGTTGTCAGTTTGTTGCATACGACGAAGCTCGCGGCCGGGGACGACGGCACGGCGAAAGCTTGAACCGGCTGTCAGTTCGTTGCATACGGCGGAGCTCACGGGGACGACGAGCTAGTCCAAACACCACCTCCCGCCATTGGCTGTGACAACCGCAAGCTACTACATGACAACAAGCTCATTTTTTGATACAACCGGCTCCATTTTTTGCTACAAACCGAGAAGGCGAGCATGGTGACCATGCACGGCGACTTGCCTTTTGCTACAACCGACTTCGTTTCTTGCTACGCCCGGCTTCGTTTTTCGTTACAGCCGAGGCTGGTGAGCGTGGTGACCGCGGGCGGTGAGGCCGGGCAGCGCTGCTCCAAGCAACATTTGGTGAGGACGAGTGTCACGGATTTTGTACTACATGCTACAACCGGCATTGAAAATTGCTACCACCAGCGTCCTGTCTAGCTACAACCGCCGTCGTGATTTGCTGCATCGCACAACGATGTTCTGATTTTTGCTACAATCAGCATCATGCTTTGCTACAAACATACTGCGAAATGCTACAACTGGCAGCTGCACTGGTACAAGATGGAAGGACGAGCAACGAAGATGCTACAATGGTGGATAAAAAAATATACAACCGGCTACACAAGTTCATACAAGCAAATAAGCACTGTACTGCAACGATGGGGGCGGCTGCTGCGACGACGAGCAGCTGCCCAGGGACGAGGACGGCGACGTCGCGTTAGCTTTGAAGGTTGCAGACGAGGTTTTTCGTGCTAGAACCGGCGAGGATTCGTGCGACAAACTCCATGAAGCGATTTTTCTCGAACGCGGGGAGGAGGAGGTTATGCGAGGCCGGCGGCCGACGGCGACGAGGGTGGCGGCCGGAGCCGACGTGGGCGTCAGGCGAGCTGTGGGATCACGGGGCTGCTCAGGATGAATAGACGTCATGGCTTTTTTTTCTTTAACTAGCGAAGCAGTTTAGGAAAGCATCGTGCGGTTAATAAGAAGCTAATCTTATGTTTGTGGTGCGACCGGCCGAAATTTCGGCCGGCGCACCGGCGCCCATCACTCGCCTATATTTTTTCTTGAACTCCGCAACATATATACTCCCTCCGTCTAGGTGAGTAAGTCATCTTTGGTTGTGCACCGTGACCAAGGAGAAGAGAAAAACGAGAGACCTTAATGTTTATTTGCTAATTAATAACATTGCATGCAATGAACTAACCACTGCATGTCGTGTTTGGTAGTCTCAAGTCATTAAAAACATCCACATCCCTCATCTCTTATTGGTTGACATGTCAAGAAACAAGAAACGAGGTACAAGTTAATGCACCGCGCCTAAGTGTTTTGGGATTATTTGGTTTTCGTAAGATGACTTACACACCTAGACGGAGGGAGTACTTACTATGTGTCTTCTTGACCAACATACAGGAGATACAGCGAAAATAATTAGCAAGAAATGAGGACGATCGGCACGCACACATCTACATGGAACCAGAGATAGATGTTTAAATTAAATCAATTAACAATAATAAACTTAGCGCTTGAAATAAGCGGGTGGCTATCTCGAAAAACAATCAAGAACTCGAAAAAAAAACAATAAACTCGACGCCGGCCGGAACTTGATTCCACCTATCATGCATGCAAGCACGCACCAGGTTGCAAATCAAAGACAAGAGCAAATGACTTCAACAAGAACTAGCTAGTCACGAACGAATGAACGAACAGCATGCGGGCACGCATCTTTCCTCCGATGATCGGTCGTACGCGCGTATCTTGAGTCGTGTGCGATGCCATGCATGCATGCATGCACACGTAGGGATCGGCTTAAGAGGTGGGCGCGCCGCCTGCGGCCCCGGCGGCCTTCCCGCCGACGCCGCATGCCTCGCCGCACATCTTGGTGCAGGCTGGGTCCTCCTTGGCGCCGTTGGCGCAGCGCTCGTAGCAGTCGTCGTAGCAGCCGAAGGCGGTCGCCGCCGGCACCGACGCGGCCGCCACCACGACGGCGATCAAGAGCAGCGCGACGGCAGCGGTCCTGCTCTGGGCCATGTTCTCGTTTGTGCGTACGTATGTAACCTGTGGACGGGGCTTTCGGGAGTGAGAGACAAGGTGGCGGAAGGGTTGATAGATGGCGTGCGATGCTTGGACGGGAATGGAGTCGCCGGGTTTTTGTAGGGGGTGGCGGCCGGAGACGGTGGGCGGCCATGAGAGCTTCGCGGGCGACGTACGGTGGCATTTGGTTGCATGCATGCCGGTGCCGCCGTTTTCGCGTTACCACTGTTCCTCGATCGTGTTTGACCGAATGACCGGCAAGCGAGGGACTGTTTTGTTCTTTGTTCTTTGTTTTTTTAGCATAATAGATAGAATGTCAGAAAAAAAACGAGAAAAATATGTTTTTCATGGCGTCAACAGGTACGTTATTTGCACAGTAGAATGCTCGACATGACACGAAGATCTATCTAAAACAAAATTCGTCATCTTCATATGTGCATGGAGAACAGGAGACAAAGTAAAGCATGCATGCTGTAAAGAGTAACCGATTGAAGAGTTGACATGCAGGTGCATTTGACTGTTGTCGGCATGATACGACGAAACAACATCCTCTGTTGTCGGATGATGACGTCGTGATGCTGTATCCGTCGGTGAGCTCCCGAATTATGTCAGTCTTTGTTCCGCGTCTTGCCAATCTCGTTATTCTGTTGGGCGACGACAATGTGCTGTGCCGTGCCGTGTCGGTAAGCACCGGCAGGACCTGTGAAGAGTGATCGAGAGACAAAGGTAGGAGAGGAGTAGAATCTAATCCCCTTTTTTGACCAAATCGCGGAGAGACAAAGGCAGTTGGAATTCATTGCGTGCGCCCACTTTGTGCGTGTACGTTCCCGAAATCGCCTCACCCTCCCCGATCGGGACAGAATCGTCGTGCTTGCCTGCCGGGTGCCGACGGGTCGCGCGGCCTTGGCCTGGCCGCGACGTCGCAGCGCCTCGCTTTCCGCCTCCCAACCCCCTCGCCCCCGCACCCCACCGGTACACCGCGCTCGTTGTCGTCTCGCGACGTCGCATCGCCACCCGCCCCCCGCGCACGACAGATTTAACGCGGCACCACCACCACGGTCAGTCCGCCGCAGCTCTGATTAATCTGGGTACCTGTTAACTAGCTAGCCCGTCCCTTTCCATGCGGCTCTGAACCATTGATCGGCTGCTTGCCTGCTCGACTCGCCGCAGGCAGTGCTGGTTATTGGTTAATTACCTTTACGGCTTGTTTTTTTTTTCGAGAATGTTTACGGCTTGTTTTGCTCCCCTGATTTCATTTCATTTGCTAGAAATGAAACCCCTGTCATAATTTCATTTGGTTGATTGTGAATTCCAATTCCAAATTTCATGTTTGGCCGACACAAGATTTATGAAATGAGAATGATATTTATCCCATGTTCTCTGTCATTTCAGGGTGTAATCGTTAACCAAAAGAAAATGAGCTAACATCAAACATCTACTGTTCTCACATCAAATGCTTGCAATACATCCAATGTCAGCAACACAGCTAAGTTTACACTAAAAAGAATGATATTTGCATTACCGGAAGAAGCACTAGGAAGATCTTCATTGCTTGATTTGCTTCAGGATACATTTTTTCCCCACATTCCTTCAGGCCTACATAGAAGTAATGAATTCCTTGTGGCCATCTACTTTTTTACAAAGGAGCATCCAAAAATAGATGAAGCATGTTGGGGCTAGACAACAAACATACGATGAACAAACTCACCTACACGATAAATATGCAGACTGAACAGCCCCTCCATTTGTAGTAAATTTTGAGTACAACTTCAACCAACAAGTAACAGCGGAATAATGCAAACAACATGCACATGTGACATAGCATTTAACATGGAAAAACCTCTTCAACTTGAGGAGTAAAAAACCATGGCTATGAACTGACCGATCCATACAACTTCACTATAAAAAACACGACTATGGACCGACCGATCCATATAACCACGGCTATGAACTGACCGATCCGTAGAACTTGACTATAAAAACCACGACTATGGACCGGCCGATCCATATAACAACGGCTATGGACCGACTGATCCATACAACATGCACATGTGACAAGTATTCCGCAAACAGCTCTCAAACTCCTGAACCAAACAACACCAAATTTGGCACATGAGTAGAAGTACGAGTTTTTTAGACCTCCTCCAAATTTTAGCTAAATCGAACACCGTTTGCCTACCGAATCTGTTTGTCTCCCAAAACTACTATATGCTAAAACTGCAATAGTCTGAACTCACAAAATCAATCTCAAATCTGATGCTCCACTAACCGAATCCTCAAACCAGCTAACTGGATCGACGTACTCAAAGTAAGGAACGAGCTCACCATCTTTGGTGCCAATCCAAGCACATTTGGCCTCTAATCACAGGTTGAATACTGTCTAATCAGGTGCAGTATATCTGGACATAACCTCCTCTTCTTCCTCTCTCTCACATGTTGTGTTCCTCTTTTTTGTGCTCTCTCTCTCTCTCTCTCTCACACACACACACACACACACACACGCACACACACACACACACACACACACACACAATGGAAGCCATCTCCAGCAAGGGTGGAGTGGCTAGGGTTTTCTTCTCTACTTTTCTCACATGTTGTGTTCCTCTTTCTCTACGCCTAGTTAGGGGCATAAAACAATAGCGCTAGTTGGGAGGCAACCCAATAGTTATCTTATTTTTCTTGTTTCTTTTTCTGTTTTTGGCATGCATACAATTATGCTACTGTTATGGTTGTGTTTTTGTGTTTTAAATTAGTGTTTGTGCCAAGTAAAGCCTTTGGGATGATTTGGATAATAGTTGATTTGATTATGTGAAAAAACAGAAACTTGTGCGCAAATTATTTAAATTCATTGGAAGGTGCTTTTGATCTTAATTTTTTTACATGATTTATATACTCCCGCCGTCCGGAAATACTTGTCGAAGAAATGCATAAAAATGGATGTATCTAGAACTAAAATATGTATAGATACATCCATTCCTCCGACAAGTATTTCCGGACGGAGGGAGTACAAATTTTCCATGTTTTCCTATTTTTTTCAGAATTTTTAATGTCACATAAGTATAGCCATAATTCAGATTACTATAGTCTGTTCTGTTTTTGACATGTTCTGTTTTCGTTGCATTGTTTGCTTGTTTTGTTGAATCTACGGATTGTATTGCGGGGTGGGGTGGGGGGAGGGGTATAAGCCATGGTGAAGTTAGAATACAGTAGGTATAATGCAATAATAAAATAAGAACGGGTTTACAACAGTACCTAAAGTTTCTGATTTGGTTGTTATACTAATGGATCTCATGAAGGTTTTTGTTGAGTTTTGTGTGCTGAAGTTTTCAAGTATTGAGTGAGATCATGATGGATGAAGGAATAAGGAGTGACAAGGGCCTAATCTTGGGGATGCCCGAGGCACCCCAAGGTAATATTAAGCATCTAAGCTTGGGGATGCCCTGGAAGGCATCCCCTCTTTCTTTTGCCAACTATCAGTAATATTACTTGGAGCTATATTTTTATTCATCCCATAATATGAGTTTTGCTTGGGGCGTCGTGTATTATATGAGTCTTTGCTTTGTTTGCTTTTTAGTTTGCCACAATCATCTTTGTTGGACACACTTTTTTGAGAGGGACACACATTATTTCTGATTTGTTAGAATACTCTATGTGCTTCACTTATATCTTTTGAGTTGCTCTAGTACTTCATTTATATCTTTTAGAGCACGACGGTGGTTATATTTTAAAGAAATAATTTCACTCTAATGCTTCAGTTATATCATTTTGAGAGTTGATAATAACAATGGCAATATGCAGAAGTTATGAATTTGGTCATAATATGATAGTATTCAAGAGGGATAAATAAAAACTTCCATGTAGATCACTGAATATAGTAAGTTTGTTTTCTTGCAATAGTTTTGCGATATAAAGATGGTAATATGTGAGTTGTGCTAGTGAGTAATTGTGGTTTAGTAAGAATATTGGTGTTAAGGTTTGTGATTCCCGAAGTATGCACGTATAGTCTCTCGTTATGCTATGAAGTTGGAGCATGATTTATTATTCATTGTCTTTCTTATGAGTGACCGTCGGGGACGAGCGATTGTCTTTCAATAGTAGTAGTGTTTCCGATTTATAACGTGACAAGACTTGTTCCAAAATGACTTTGTTGATTGTTAATATGTGCGTCTTCGCAAATCAGATAGAAAAATTACCATAGCATATTGGTGCCATGTCATGACACCATGTCAAGTTTCATGATTTCCAGGCATGTTTTGGATTTACAGGAATTAAAAAACCAAGTTTCTCTATCTTTTCGGCCGAGCCACGATGCCCGGATGTTTGAATTTCATTCCCATTTCTTGCATGGGACCTAGAAATCCACCCAAGGACACACATGTGATTTCTCAACCAACGTTGGTGCATTGGAGCATGTGCTTGTAGTTCAAATTTTAATTATGCACATTAAATGCCCAGAAATTCTATTAATGTATAAAAAAGGCCAAACGAACCCGGAATAATTCCAAAATTTAGCATGATACTTCTATTTGGTCTAATATGCCTGTGTAAAAAAATTAAGGCGGGAGAAGGCAGTGTACGTATGTCACTTCGCACACGGAGGTGACACGTTCCCTCTCGGAACCACGAGCCTTTTTGAGAGAAGATCCGGTTTGCAAGAAGCTTATACCAAAGCTTGTCCCAATTCGGCCAAAAAATTTTACCGCAGCATGTTGGTGCCATGTCATGACATCATGCCAAGTTTCATGATTTTCAGGTGTGTTTTGGATTTACATGAATTAAAAACCAAGTTTCTCAATCTTTCCGGCCGAGCCACGACGCACAGATGTTTAAATTTCATTCCCATTTCTTGCATGGGACCTACAAATTCACGCAAAGACACACATATGATTTTTCAAACAACTTTGGTGCACTGGAGCATGTGCTTGCAGTTCAAATTTGAATTATGTACATTAAATGACCAGAAATTCAATTAATGTATAAAAGGGCCAAACGAACCTGAAAAAATTCCAAAATTTAGCACGATACTTCTATTTGGTCTAATCTGCCTGTGTAAAAAATCAAGGCGGGAGAAGGCAGTGTACGTATGTCGTTTCACACATGGATATGACATGTTCCTCTCGAAACCCCGAGCCTTATTCAGAGAAGCTCCGATTTGCAAGAAGCTTATACCAAAGCTTGTTCTAATTCGGCCAAAAAAATTACCGCAGCATGTTGGTGCCATGTCATGACACCATGCCAAGTTTCATGTTTTCAGGCATATTTTGGATTTATATGAATTAAAAAAGAAAATCAAATTTCTCAATCTTTCCGGCCGAGCCACGACGCCCAAATGTTTGAATTTCATTCCCATTTCTTGCATGGCTAGAAATTCACTCAAGGACCCACATGTGATTTTTCAACCAACTTTGGTGCATTGGAGCATGTGCTTGTAGTTCAAATTTGAATTATGCACATTAAATGACCAGAAATTCAATTAATGTGTAAGAAAGTCCAAACGAACCCGGAATAATTCCAAATTTTAACACGACACTCATATAGTTTTATGTTGCCTCTGTAAAAAAACAAGGAGGGCAGGCAGCGTTTATCGTTTCAAACACAAAGGTGGCACGTCCCCCCATTGGGAACCATGAGTCTTCTCGAGAGAAGCTCCGGTTTGCAAGAAGCTTATACCAAAAACTAGTCCAAATGCGGCCAATTTTTTTACCACATCATGTTGGTGCCATGAAATGACACCATGCCAAGTTTCATGATTTTCAGGCGAGTTTTGAATTTCCAGGAATTTAAAAACCAAGTTTCTCAATGTTCCTGGCCGAGCCACGATGCCCACATGTTTGAATTTCATTCCCATTTCTTGCATGGGATCTATAAATTCACCCAAAGACACATGTGATTTTCAAAAAAGTTTGGTGCACTGGAGCATGTGCTTGTAGTTCAAATTTGAATTGTGCACATTAATTGATGAGAAACTCAATTAATCCATAAAAATGCCAAACAAAAATGCCAAACAAACCCAGAATAATTCCAAATTTAAACACGACACTCATGTAGTTGCATGTTCACTGTACATAAATGTTCTAGCAATTCAAACACAATCCTTTCTCTCCGTAACACCATTTTGTCTTTCAAAACATAATGAAAAAAATCAGGAATACCACAAACAGTTTACGAGAAAGAATCGTGTGGGATGCGATATAAAATATCTTGGCGCACTGTCTTGTCTGGCTTACACAGGAAGCTTTGTCGTCTACATTCCACCTCCCTCACTTGAACCATACTTGCGTGCCAGTTTCTCGCGACACCGAGCAAATTTTTTTGCCACCGTGGAAATATCTATCTTCCCGCCCCCTCCCTCCCACCAAAAGCCACATTGCCACTATTCCTCCTCGCTTTCCAGTTCAAACCTTCACTGCTGCTTACTGGCAGCTCAGCCTCCTCGTCGGTGACCCTTCTTCTTGCAGCACGCCTCCTCGCCGGCTACCTTTCTTCTTGCAGTGCCACCTCCTCGCCAATGACCCTTCTTCTTGCAACGCCGACTCGTCGTCGGCGACCCTTCTTCTTGCTGCGCGACCTCGTCGATATGGTCAGGTAATCCCCACCCCACCCACACCATCCTCCTCCTTTCCCGTCCCACATGCCCCGACTGATGGCGCGACACCTTCCGCCAAAATCACTGCCCCCTCCTCCAATTAAGCGCCGCCAGTATAACATGGAGCTCAGTAGTATCTGGTAGCGGAGAAGCAAATTGCGGCCAGACGCGCGCACGAGGTCGCTATGGCTGCCATGTGTGCCGACCACCAGATCTTGGAGGAGCACATCGTCTTCGAGGCCACCGTCGACACCGGCACGTGGTTGTCTACTTTAAAATACAGTTCATGCTATTTTCTCGAGGCCACCACCAGTGCCTTCTAGTGATTTGTCCTCTTTAATGTTAATATGCAATCTGATGTTTAGTTTACAGTTTGGTCCTCTGAAATGTAATGTTCAGTTAACACTTTGGTCCACTGAAATGTCATGTTCAGTTAATAGTTTGGTCCAACAATTGCTACATTTCGTAGTAGTGTTCCCAAGCATTCTTTGTTTTGTTAACTATCTTATCTTCTAGTACATGTTTCTATTCTGCAATGTCGTGCTCAGTTAACTATTTTGGTTCATTTGGTCTGCTGTCTTTAACTGTTTGGTCCAGTTTTGCAATTTGATTTTCATTTGCTGTGGGTACAATTTTGTATTGTTATGCATGTGAAATAAATCGAATTTGGTTGTACTCAATACATATTCTACCGATAGTATGGAAACTCTCAGTTAACCTGATCAAGATCTTCCTTATGTGTGTTGTAGGGAAACAATGGGAGACACTGCGGTTTACCATCGAGGTTTGTTCAAGCATGGTCCTTTGGCTAATAGCACATTATTGTGCAGTTGCAGGAATCATTCTAATATTTAGGTTTCTTACAATTTGGTCTTGCCATGTAGGTCCTGCTGTCAAAGGCTTAGAACCACTGTTCGACCCATTTTGCATATGGGAAAATGAGATGTCCATGAATATTAGTCAAGTGAAGAAACTCAGAAAGATTGTTAGGATGAAGAAACTTGCGACGAATAATATGAAGATCTTTGTTTTCACAATGAAGAAGACACCAGTCAACTATAGGATGGTACTAACTCTTTTACCTTGTTTTTACCCCTTGCGCCATTTCAAAATTTATAGCAGTGATTTATGCATATCTTTGTTTTCAGTACTTTTCAAAGTAGTTCACCGATGATTACCTCTCAAACCACCTACATGGTCAAGAGGCGAGGAAGGTATTCATTCAACACCCACGGTACAATATTGAAGTCTTGTTGAAGAGGACGAAGGTTAGGCGGGCAATTATCCATAACCACTGGCCTAAAGTTGCAAGGACATTCAACATCACTGAAGGCTCAATATTTGCCTTCCACTTCTGCAGTTTCCCAGATGAGATTCATCTGTTTATTTACCGTGTATGATGCTACTTTCCAAAGGTTTTTGATGTTGCATGTGAAACTTGGTGTTGTTGTGTAATGGCAGAACTGAGTGCTGAAGCTATCTGATGTAATTCGATTATGAAATCCTGGTTGTTGTTATACGAATATGAAATATCTGGTGTGTTTTTATAAGAAACATCAATTTGATTAGTACATGGATTATCAATAATACGCTAATTACCCTACTTATTGGGGTTTTCTATTGCAGACGGTTACTCAGACAGCACCGTGGGCGATGAACTCAAACAACCCGCACGGTTTCTAGAAAGTAGGCGTGTTCGATCAACTAACAATCACACACGGCTTCCAGCAGAGAACTGTTTGCGTTAGGCCACCTTGCACAAATGTTTTCACACAAAAAATTGTGTTTGATATACATACGAACGGAAATGTTTTTCTGGGATTCACCGTGTGGGATGTACATACGAATGGAAACAATTGGGTTTCGATACCCCGCCAGATCACACACAAGCTCATTTTGCCCCAGCATGTGTGCCAGGAGGGCCTATCCCCGACGGTTTCTGGGTTGTGTGGGAAGGACCCCCTATCGCCCATGCTCACTTGGCGATGGTTCCAAACACCGTCACAGAAAGGGGTTAAAAACCGTTTGTATAGCAGGTCTCTGCACCAATGATTGTCCCTTGTGAGGAAATAAAAAAAGGTCAAAAAGAGCCCAACATAAAAAAGAAGAGAAAAAGGGGAAAATGAGAGAAAAAGAGAGAAGGGGCAATGTTACTATCCTTTCCACACTTGTCTTCAAAGTAGCACCATGTTTTTCATATAGAGAGTCTCCTATGTTTTCATTTTCATATAACTAGTGGAAATTGTTCATTATAGAACTTGGCTTGTATCTTCCAATTATGGGCTTCCTCAAATGCCCGAGGTCTTCATGAGCAAACAAGTTGGATGCACACCCACTTAGTTTTCTTTTTGAGCTTTCATACACTTATAGCTCTTAGTGCATCCGTTGCATGGCAATCCCTACTCCTTGCATTGACCTTAATTGATGCGCATCTCCATAGCCCGTTGATTAGCCTCGTCAATGTGAGACTTCTCCTATTTTTTCTTCTCCATATCAACCCCTATCATTATACTCTATTCCACCCATAGTGCTATATCCATGGCTTGCGCTCATATATTGTGTGAGAGTTGAAAAAGCTAAAGCGCGTTAAAAACTATGAACCAATTGCTCGGCTTGTTATCGGGGTTGTGCATGATAAATACTTTGTGTTAAGAAGATGGAGCATGACAAGGCTATATGATTTTATAGGGGATAACATTCTTTAGCATTGATATTTTGAAAGACATGATTGTTTGTTGGTATGCCTTATTATTATTGTTTTTATGTCAAATTATAGACTATTGCTTTGAATCATTCAGATCTTAATATTCATGCCACAAAACAGAGATTACATGATGAACATGTTAGGTAGCATTCCACAAGAAAAATTCTGTTTTTATCATTTACCTACTTGAGAACGAGCAGGAATTAAGCTTGGGGATGCTTGACACGTCTCCAATATATTTATAATTTTTGATTGTTTCATGCTATCATAGTATCAATCTTGGATGTTTATTATGTAATTATATGCACTCATATATCATTTTTTAGGACCAAACTACTAACTTCGTGCCAAGTGCCAGTTGCTATTTTTTTTTCTTGTTTTTGGTTTTCCAGGAAATCAGTACTGGACTAAGTCAAAATGCCACGAAACTTTTTGATGATTTGGACATAAGAGACACTAGAAGCTTCAGAGGAGGCCAGAAGGCGAAGGAGTGGGCTACGAGCCACCAGGGCGCACCCTGATGCCTCGTGCGCCCCTCGTTCCTTTGTTTGACCTAATTCCAGCTCTATAAATTCTTTAAAATTGGCAAACCAACAGAGAGCCATGATGTCTACTACGCAACCTTCTTGTAGACTCGTGTTAGGCCTCCAAACGCAGAGTTTTGTAGGGCAGTAACAATTTTCCCTCAAGTGGATGATCTAAGATTTATCAATCCGTGGGAGGCGTAGGATGAAGATGGTCTCTCTAAAAAACCCCGTGATACGTCTCCAACGTATCTATAATTTTTGATTGTTCCATGCTATTATATAATCTGTTTTGGATGTTTAATGGGCTTTAATATGTGCTTTTATATTATTTTTGAGACTAACCTATTAACTGAGGGCCCAGTGTCAGTTTCTGTTTTTTTTGCCTATTTTAGGGTTTTGCAGAAAAGGAATACCAAACGGAGTCCAAACGGAATGAAACTTCGCCAGGATCTTTCTTGGACCGAAAGCAAACCAGAAGACTTGGAGATGAACTCAGAGACGTAACAAGGAGGCCACGAGGCAAGAGGGCGCGCCCAGGGTGGGGGGGGGGGGGTAGGCGCACCCCCACCTTTGTGGGCCCCTTGTAGCTCCCTTGACCTAGTTCCTTCGCCTATATATACTCATATACCCTAAAAACATCAGGGAGAGCCACGAAACCACTTTTCCACCGCCGCAACCTTCTATACCCGTGAGATCCCATCTTGGGGCCTTTTCCGGTGATCTGCCGGAGGGGGATTCGATCATGAAGGGCTTCTACATCAACACCATGGCCTCTCCGATGAAGCGTGAGAAGTTTACCATAGACCTTTGGGTCCATAGTTATTAGCTAGATGGCTTCTTCTCTCTCTTTGATTCTCAATATCAAGTTCTCCCCGATGTTCTTGGAGATCTATTCGATGTAATACTTTTTTGCGGTGTGTTTGCCGAGATCCAATGAATTGTGGATTTATGATCAAGATTATCTATGAATATTATTTGGTTCTTCTCTGAATTCTTATATGCATGATTTGATATCTTTGCAAGTCTCTTCCAATTATCGGTTTAGTTTGGCCTACTAGATTGATCTTTCTTGCCATGAGAGAAGTGCTTAGCTTTGGGTTCAATCTTGCGGTGTCCTTTCCCAGTGACAGTAGGGGCAGCAAGGCACGTATTGTATTGTTGCCATTGAGGATAAAAAGAAGGGGTTTTCATCATATTGCTTGAGTTAATTCCTCTACATCATGTCATCTTGTTTAATGCGTTACTCCGTTCTTATGAACTTAATACTCTAGATGCATCCTGGATAGCGGTCGATGTGTGGAGTAATACTAGTAGATGCAGGCAGGAGTCAGTCTACTTGACACAGACGTGATGCCTATGTTCATGATCATTGCCTTAGATGTCATCATAATTATGCGCTTTTTTATCAATTGCTCGGCAGTAATTTGTTCACCCACCGTAATATATGCTATCTCGGGAGAAGCCACTAGTGAAACATATGGCCTCCGGGTCTCTTTTCCATATTATTGAATCTCGTTTACATCTTGCTAGTTTCTGATCTACTATTTTGCAATCTTTACTTTCCAATCTATACAACCAAAAATACCAAACATATTTACTTTTTCATTTATCTATCTCTATCAGATCTCACTTTTGCGAGTGACCAGGAAGGGATTGACAACCGCTTTATCGTGTTGGTTGCAAGTTCTGGATTGTTTGTGCACGTATTTGGTGACTTGTGCGTCGTCTCCTACTGGATTGATACCTTGGTTCTCAAAACTGAGGGAAATACTTATGCTACTTTGCTGCATCATCCTTTGCTCTTCAAGGGAAAACCAACGCAAGCTCAAGAGGTAGCACCTTGCAACTAAATAACAAAGAGTCTCTTGTGTCCCAAACACACCCAATACAATGGTAAATTGTATAGGTGCGCTAATTCGGTGAAGAGATGGTGATACAAGTGTAATATGGATAGTAGATATAGGTTTTTGTAATCTAAAAATACAAAAACAACAAGGTAACTAGTAGTAAAAGTGAGCAAAACCTGCATATCAATGCTTGAAAACAAGGCCTAGGGTTCATTATTTCACTAGTGCAAAATCTCTCAACAATGATAACATAACTAAATCATATGGCAACCCCTCAGTGTGTGACAAAGAATCGCTCCAAAGTTTCTATTGAAGAACGTAGGACGAAAACATGCATCAACCCCCCATGCATAGATTACCCCAATGTCACCTCGGGAATCCGCGAGTTGAGTGCCAAAACATACATCAAGTGAGTCAATAGAACATCCCATTGTCACCACGGGTATCCCACGCAAGACATACATCAAGTGTTCTCCAATCCATATAAGTATTCAATCTGATAATAGTGAAACCTCAGAGGTAGAAAATCAATTCATCACAACAAGATAGAGAGGGGAAAACACCATATGATCCAACTATATTAACAAAGCTCACGATACATCAAGATCGTGCCAAATCAAGAACACGAGAGAGAGAGAGAGAGAGAGATCAAACACATAGCTACTGGTACATACCCTCAGCCCCGAGGGAGAACTACTCCCTCCTCATCATGGAGACCGCCGGGATGATGAAGATGACCTCCGGTGATGAATTGCCCCTCCGGAAGGGTGCCGGAACAGGGTCCCAGTTGGTTTTTCGTGGCTACAGAGGCTTGCAGCGGCGGAACTTCTCATCTAGGGTTCTTTTCGGAGGTTTGGGTATTTATAAGAATTTTTGGTGTCATTCTCACATCAAGAAGGTGCCCGAGGGGCCCACAAGCCACAGGGGCGCACCCTGGGGGGAGGGCGCGCCTAGAGAGCTTATGGCCTCCTCGTCCACTTCCTGGCCCAACTCTTGTGCTTTGGGGGTCTCTTTTGGTCCATAAAAAATCATCGTAATTTTTTAGCTCATTCTGAGAACATTTATTTTCGCACAAAAAAGGACACCACGGTAGTTCTGCTGAAAATAACGTGATAATTTAATTTTGCATCATGCTTTTATATTGATATTTATTACATTATGGCCTATTATTACACGTTATATCACAATACTTATGCCTATTCTCTCTTATTTTGTAAGGTTTACATGAAGAGGGAGAATGCTTGCAGCTGGAATTCTGGACGGGAAAAGGAGCAAATATTAGAGACCTGTTCTGCACAACTCCAAAAGTCCTAAAACTTCAGGGAGAATATTTTCAGAAAATATAAAAAATATTGGGCGAAGAAAGCACCTGAGGGGAGCCACCTGCCATCCACAAGGATGGAGGGCGTGCCCTACCCCCCTGGGCGCGCCCTCCGGTCTTGTGGGTCCCCTGGAAGGCCCCCGACGCCCATCTTCTGCTATATGGTGTGTTTTGACCTGGAAAAATATCAGAAGGAAGCTTTTGGGATGAAGCGCCGCCGTCTCGAGGCGGAACCTGCGCAAAACCAATCTAGGGCTCCGGCAGAGCTATTCTGCCGGGGAAACATCCCTTCGGGAGGGGGAAATCATCGCAATCGTCATCACCATCGATCCTATCATTGTGAGGGGGTCAATCTCCATCAACATATTCACCAACACCATCTCCTCTCAAACCCTAGTTCATCTCTTGTATCCGATCTTTGTCTCAAAACCACAGATTGGTACATGTGGGTTGCTAGTAGTGTTGATTACTCCTTGTAGTTGATGCTAGTTGGTTTATTCGGTGGAAGATCATATGTTCAGATCCTTAATGATAATTAATACTCCTCTAATTATGAACATGATTATGCTTTGTGAGTAGTTATGTTTGTTCCTGAGGACTTGGGAGAAGTCTTGTTGTAAGTAATCATGTGAATTTGGTATTCGTTTGATATTTTGATGAGATGTATGTTGTCTTTCCTCTAGTGGTGTTATGTGAACATCGACTACATAAAACTTCACCATGATTTGGGCCTAGGGAACGCATTTTGAAGTAATAAGTAAATGATGGGTTGCTAGAGTGACAGAAGCTTAAACCCTAGTTTATGCGTTGCTTCGTAAGGGGCTGATTTGGATCCATATGTTTCATGCTATGGTTAGATTTATCTTAATTCTTCTTTCGTAGTTGCGGATGCTTGCGAGAGGGGTTAATCATAAGTGAAGGCTTGTCCAAGGAATGGCAACACCCAAGCACCAGTCTAGCCACATATCAAATTATCAAAGTAACGAACGCGAATCATATGAGCATGATGAAAACTAACTTGACAATAATTCCCATGTGTCCTCGGGAGCGCTTTTCTTTATATAAGAGTTCTTCCAGGCTTGTCCTTTGATACAAAAAGGATTGGGCCACCTTGCTGCACCTTACTTGCACTAATTAGTTGTTACCCGTTATGAATTATCTTATCACACAACTATCTGTTACCGATAATTTCAGTGCTTGCAAATAATACCTTGCTGAAAACCGCTTTGTCATTTCATTCTGCTCCTCGTTGGGTTCGACACTCTTACTTATCAAAAGGACTACAATAGATCCCCTATACTTGTGGGTCATCAAGAGTCTTTTCTGGCGTCCCGGGGAGTGAAGCGCCTTTGGTAAGTGGAATTTGGTAAGGAATTATTTATATAGTGTGCTGAAATTTACTGTCACTTGTTACTATGGAAAATAATCCTTTGATGGCTTGTTCGGGGTATCTTCACCTTGACTGGAAGAGCATAGAGTTGCTCCTCAACCTACTGCACCTACTGAAAATATTTATTATGAAATTCCTTCGGGTATGATAGAGAAACTACTAGCTAATCCTTATGCAGGAGATGGAACAATACATCCTGATATGCACCTAATCTATGTGGATGAAGTTTGTGGATTATTTAAGCTTGCAGGTATGCCTGAGGATGTTGTCAAGAAGAAGGTATTCCCTTTATCTTTGAAGGGAAAGGCATCGACATGGTATAGGCTATGTGATGATATTGGATCATGGAACTACAACCGATTGAAATTGGAATTTCATCAAAAGTTTTATCCTATGCATCTGGTTCATCATGATCGGAATTATATATATAATTTTTGGCTTCATGAAGGAGAAAGTATCGCTCAAGTTTGGGGGAGGCTTAGGTCAATGTTATATTCATGCCCCAATCATGAGCTCTCAAGAGAAATTATTACTCAATTTTTTTATGCTTGGCTCTCTCATAATGATCGATCCATGCTCGATACTTCTTGTACTGGTTCTTTTATGAACAAGACTATGGAATTCAGATGGGATTTATTGGAAAGAATTAAACGCAACTCTGAAGATTGGTAACTCGACGAAGGTAAGGAGTCAGGTATAAACCTTAAGTTTGATTGTGTTAAATCTTTTATGGATATCGATGCTTTTCGTGATTTTAGCACTAAATATGGACTTGACTCTGAGATAGTAGCTTATTTCTATGAATCATTTTCTACTCATATTGATATCTCTAAGGAGAAGTGGTTTAAATATAATCCTCCCATTGAAGTGAAAGTAGTAGAATCTATTAAAGTTGAATAAGAAACTATTACTTATAATGTTGATCCTATTGTTCCTACTGCTTATATTGAGAAACCACCTTTTCTTGTTAGAATAAAGGATCATGCTAAAGCTTCAACTGTGGTTCGTAAGAGTTATACTAGAACACCTACACCCCCTAAAAATATTAAAGTTGAACCTAGTATTTCTATGGTTAAAGATCTCTTGGTTGATAATATTGATGGACATGTTATTTATTTCTGTGATGAAGCTGCTAGAGTTGCTAAACCCGATACTAAAGATAAACATAGACCTGTTTCTGGCATGCCTGTTGTTTCCGTTAAAATTGGAGATCATTGTTATCATGGCTTATGTGATGTGGATGCTAGTGTGAGTACAGTTCCTTTTACCTTATATCAAGAAATTATGAATGATATTGCACCTGCTGAGATAGAAGATATTGATGTTACTATTAAGCTTGCCAATAGAGATACTATATCACCAATTGGGATTGTTAGAGATGTTGAAGTCTTGTGTGGGAAAATTAAATACCCTACTGATTTTCTTGTTCTTGGTTCCCCCAAGATGATTTTTGTCCCATTATATTTGGTTGACCTTTCTTGAATACTGTTAATGCTAAGATAGACCGCGAGAAAGATATTGTTACTATTGGTTTAAGGGATATGTCTCATCGTTTTAATTTCTCTAAATTTTGTAGACAACCCCATGATAAAGAATTGCCTAGTAAGGATGAAATTGTTGGTCTTGCTTCTATTGCCATGCCTCTTACTGATCCTATAGAACAATATTTGCTAGACCATAAAAATGATATGTTTATGAATGAAAGAAGGGAAATAGATGAAATATCCTTTAATCAAGGACCTATTTTGAAACACAAATTGCCTTTTGAAATCCTTGGGGATCCTCCTCCACCCAAGGGTGATCCCGTCTTTGAGCTTAAACAATTACCTGATACTTTGAAATATGCTTATCTTGATGAAAAGAAGATATATCCTATTATTATTAGTGCTAACCTTTTAGAGCATGAAGAAAATAATTATTGAAAACTCTGAAGAAGCACTGTGCCGCTATTTGATATACTCTTGGTGATCTTAAGGGCATTAGCCCCACTCTATGTCAAAATAAAATTAATTTGGAGCCTGATGCTAAACCAGTTGTTGATCATCAACGGCGGCTAAATCCCAAGATGAAAGAAGTGGTAAGAAATGAAATACTAAAGCTTCTAGAGGCAGGTATAATTTATCCTATTGCTGATAGTAGATGGGTAAGTCCTGTTCATTGTGTCCCTAAGAAGGGAGGTATTACTGTTGTTCCTAATGATAAGAATGAATTGATTCCACAAAGAATTGTTACAGGTTATAGAATAGTAATTGATTTTCACAAATTAAACAAAGCTACTTGAAAAGATCATTACCCTCTCCCTTTTATTTATCAAATGCTAGAATACTATGCAAACATACACATTTCTGCTTTCTAGATGGTTATTCTGATTTCTCTCAAATACCTGTGTCAAAAGATGATCAGGAAAAGACCGCTTTTACTTGCCTTTTCGGTACCTTTGCTTATAAACGTATGCCTTTTGGTTTATGCAATGCACCTGCTACCTTTCAAAGATGTATGACTGCTATATTCTTTAACTTTTGGAAAAGATTGTGGAAGTTTCCATGGATGATTTCTCCGTTTACGGAACTTCTTTTCATGATTGCTTAAGCAACCTTGATTGAGTTTTGCAGAGATGTGAAGAAACTAATCTTATCTTGAATTTTGAGAAGTGCCACTTTAAGGTTAATGAAGGTATTGTCTTGGGGCATAAAATTTCTGAAAGAGGTATTGAAGTTGATAAAGCTAAAGTAGATGCTATTGAAAAGATGCTGTGTCCTAAAGATATCAAAGGTATAAGAAGTTCCTTTGGTCATGCTGGTTTCTATAGGAGGTTCATTAAAGACTTCTCCAATATTTGTAGGCCTCTCACTAATCTCTTGCAAAAAGATGTTCCTTTTATTTTTGATGATGATTGTGTAGACGCATTTGAAATACTTAAGAAAGCCTTGATTTCTGCACCTATTGTTCAGCCACCCGGTTGGAATTTACCTTTTGAAATTATGTGTGATGCTAGTGATTATGCTATTGGTGCTGTTCTATGACAAAAAGTTGATAAGAAATTGAATGTTATTCATTATGCTAGTAAAACTCTAGGAAGTGCCCAGAGAAATTATGCTACTACTGAAAAATAATTTTTAGTAGTTGTTTTTGCTTGTGATAAGTTCAGATCTTATATTGTTGATTCCAAAGTAAATGTTCACACTGATCATGCTGCTATTAAATATCGTATGGAAAAAAAGATGCTAAACCTAGACTTATTAGATGGGTTCTCTTGCTACAAGAATTTGATTTGCATATTGTTGATAGAAAAGGAGCTGAGAACCCCGTTGGAGACAACTTGTCTAGGTTAGAAATGTTCTTGATGACCCACTGCCTATTGATGATAGCTTTCCTGATGAACAATTAGCTGTCATAAATGCTTCTCATAATACTCCATGGTATGCTGATTATGCTAATTATATTGTTGCTAAATTTATACCACCTAGTTTCACATACCAGCAAAAAAACAAGTTTTTCTATGATTTAAGACATTACTTTTGGGATGACCCACACCTTTATAAAGGAGTAGATGGTGTTATTAGACGTTGTGTACTTGAGCATGAACAAGAACAGATCCTACGCAAGTGTCACTCCGAGGCTTACGGAGGCCACCACGTTGAAGATAGAACTGCACATAAGGTATTGCAATCCGGTTTTTATTGGCCTACTCTCTTCAAAGATGCTCGTAAGTTTATCTTGTTTTTGAACCATTTGATGTTTGGGGCTTTGATTATATGGGTCCTTTTCCTTCCTGTAATGGGTATACACATATTTTAGTTCTTGTTGATTATGTTACTAAGTGGGTGGAAGCTATTCCAACTAGTAGTGCTGATCATAACACTTCTATTAAGATGCTTAAAGAAGTTATTTTTCTGAGGTTTGGAGTCCCTAGATATTTAATGACTGATGGTGGTTCACATTTTATTCATGGTGCTTTCCGTAAAATGCCTGCTAAGTATGATGTTAACCATAAAATTGCATCTTCATATCATCCTTAGTCTAGTGGTCAAGTAAAATTGAGTAATAGAGAGATTAAATTGATTTTGCAAAAGACTGTTAATAGATCTAGAAATAACTGGTCCAACAAACTTGATGATGCATTATGGGCTTATAGAACTGCTTATAAAAATCCTATGGGTAAGTCTGCTATAAAATGGTTCATGGAAAACTTGTCACTTACCTCTCAAACTAGAACATAAGGCATATTGGGCCATTAAAGAGCTCAATTATGATTTCAAAATTGCTGGTGAGAAGAGGCTATTTGACATTAGCTCGCTTGATGAATGGAGAACCCAAGTCTATGAAAATGCCAAGTTGTTTAAAGAAAAGGTTAAAAGATGGCATGATAATAGGATACAAAAGTGTGAGTTTAATGTAGGTGATCATGTTTTGCTATACAACTCTCGTTTAAGATTTTTTGCAGGAAAACTTCTCCCTAAATGGGAAGGTCCTTACATTATCGAGGAGGTCTATCATTCTGGTGCCATAAAAATCAACAACGCTGAAGGCACAAATCCGAAGGTGGTAAACGGTCAAAGAATAATACATTATATCTTAGGTAATCCCATAAATGTTGAGACCAATATAGTTGACACCGTAACACCGGAGGAGTATACAAGGGACACTTTCCAGAATGTTTTAGACTCCGAAAAGGAATAGGTATGTTGTACGGTAAGTAAACTGACTCCAAAACTGTTCTACTAGCAATTTTTCTCTGTTTTGGAATATTTAAAAATTTACGAAATTTAAAAGTAGTCCGAAAGAGACACGAGGAGACCACAAGGGTGGAGGGCGGGCCCTACCCCCTAGGCGCGCCCCTGCCTTGTGGCCACCTCGTGTGTCCTTTGGACTCCGTTTTCTTGCACGATACTTCTTTTGGTCGGTAAAAATTCATTATATAATATCTCGAAGGTTTTTACCACCGTACCATCGCAAAATCCCCTGTTTTCGTTTTGAGCTGTTTTCTGCCGGAGTTTTCAAGGCCAGACATCATGTCGACCTCCCCCTCCAACAACGCAGACAATGATGCTTGGTTGATGCAGATGGAACTTAGAAGGAAGGATGCCTAGGGAGCCATGATGGAGAAGGATGAATGAGATTCGCTTGAGGACCACCCTCCGGCTTCACAGAGAGGCACTCTGGCTGGCATCTCCACTATTCCCAATCCCCATCAAGCAATAGGGATTACAAACAACCATGAAGACCGAGATTTTCGAGAAGGGCTTCTCCCTAGGAGGCCCTTACACATATTACATCGGAACAACTTCCATAATTTGGTTCATAATTACGGAGTGAAGAACACCCCTCGTACACATATACCCCCCGATTGGGACATATCCCGTCCAAGTGAAAGCAATGCAAGAAAGAGCCTTGGGGGCCTGAAAATAAGAATCTTATGGAGGAAATTCAGAAGAATGCAAATATGCTCCAACGTGTGCTCCAAGAACTGTACGTTCTGAAAGGTGCATTAATGAAGCACTCCATTAATACATGGGTACATTAACAATAGATTCATTAACAACTCCATCATCACCACCTCCGAAGAAAGAGACATAAATACATGGGTATGGGCACTCGCCTTGGCAACTGCCAAGTTTGGGGGTGGTGCCCCGGTATCGTATCACCATCACACCTTTACTTTTATTGTTTTTCTTAGTTTGATCCTTTTGGTTATATCTTGATCTAGTAGAATAAAGTTTTAGTATGATCTAGCTTTGAGTTTTGTTTTGATCTCTATCTATGTAATCGAGTCCATGAGTTATATATAATAAAGAGTAGTTTTGAGTTGAGGGCTTTGCTATCTTGCTATGAGCTTGAGGGAATTAAAGAAAGAATAAAAAGAAATAAAAAGATCATATATTGATCTTATGGAGAGTAATGCCTTCACATATAAAGAGTATGATGAATAAAAATTGTTGAGAGTTGACAAACATGGTTTTGGTCATTGCTGCAATTAATAGGAAGTAATAAAGAAAGAGAGGCTTCACATATAAATATACTATCTTGGACATCTTTTGTGATTGTGAGCACTCACTAAAATATGAAATACTAAAAAGTTGATGTTGGTTCAAGGAAGACAACATAATGGGTTATGTTTTCTCATATCCGAATATAAGTTATATTGTCATGGATCATCCAACATGTTGAGCTTGCCTTTCCCTCTCATGCTAGACAAATTCCTTGCACCAAGTAGAGATACTACTTGTGCTTCCAAACATCCCTAAACCCAGTTTTGCCTTGAGAGTCCACCATACCTACCTATGGATTGAGTAAGATCCTTCAAGTAAGTTGTCATCGGTGCAAGCAATAAAAATTGTTCTCTAAATATGTATGATCTATTAGTGTGAAGAAAGTAAGCTTTATACGAACTTGTGATATGGAAGAAATAAAAGCGACATATTGCATAATAAAGTTCTTTATCACAAGCGGCAATATAAAGTGACGTTCTTTTGCATTAAGATTTTGTGCATCCAACCGTAAAAGCGCATGACAACCTCTGCTTCCCTCTACGAAGGGCCTATCTTTTATTTTTACCTTCTACCCTTATACAAGAGTCAGGGTGATCTTCACCTTTCCTTTTTACACTTTTTTCCTTTGGCAAGCACTATGTGTTGGAGAGATCTGGATATATATATATATATATATATATATATATATATATATATATATATATATATAATATCCACTCAGATGTAGGTTTTCATAAAGCATTATTGTTGACATTACCCTTGAGGTAAAAGGTTGGGAGGCAAAACTATAAGCCCTTATCTTTATCTGTGTCCGATTGAAACTTTGTACCCATAATTATCGCGTGAGTGTTAGCAATTGTGAAAGACTAAATGATAGTTGAGCATGTGGACTTGCTAAAAAGATCTTATATTTACTCTTTTCGATGTTATGATAAATTGCAATTGCTTCAATGACGGAGATCATAGTTTGTTAGTTTTCAATGAAGTTTCTGATTCATACTTGACCTTGTGAATGAATTATACTTTATCATAAGAAATTATAGGACAATATATGTTGTTGTTCTAAAGATGATCATGATGCCCTCATGTCTGTATTTCATTTTGTCGACACCTCTATCTCTAAAAATGTGGACATATTTTTCGATATCGGCTTCCGTTTGAGGACAAGCGAGGTCTAAGCTTGGGGGAGTTGATACGTCCATTTTTCATCATGCTTTTATATTGATATTTATTGCATTGTGGGCTGTTATTACACATTATATCACAATACTTATGCCTATTCCCTCTTATTTTATAAGGATTACATGAAGAGGGAGAATTCCGACAGCTGGAATTCTGGACTGGAAAAGGAGCAAATATTATAGACCTATTTTGCACAACTCCAAAAGTCCTAAAACTTCACGGAGAACATTTTTGGAAAATATAAAAAATATGGGGTGAAGAAAGCACCAGAGAGGGGCCACCTGCAATCCACAAGGATGGAGGGCGCTCCCTAACCCCTGGGAACGCCCTCCGGTCTTGTGGCCCCCCTGGCAGGCCCCCGACGCCCATCATCTGCTATATGGTGCATTTTGACTTGGAAAAATGTGAAGGAATCTTTCGGGACGAAGCGCCGTCGTCTCGAGGCGGAACCTGGGCAGAACCAATCTAGGGCTCCGGCAGAGCTGTTCTGCCGGGAAACATCTCTCCGTGAGGGGGAAATCATCGCCATCGTCATCACCATCGATCCTCTCATTGAGAGGGGGTCCATCTCCATCAAGATCTTCACCAACACTATCTCCTCTCAAACCCTAGTTCATCTCTTGTATCCGTATCTTTATCTCAAAACCTCAGATTGGCACCTGTGGGTTGCTAATAGTGTTGATTACTTCTTGTTGTTGATGCTAGTTGGTTTATTCGGTGGAAGATCATATGTTCAGATCCTTAATGATAATTAATACTCCTCTGATTATGAACATGAATATGCTTTATGAGTATTTACATTTGTTCCTGAGGACATGGGAGAAGTCTTGTTATAAGTAATCATGTGAATTTGGTATTCGTTCGATATTTTGATGAGATGTATGTTGTATTTCCTTTAGTTGTGTTATGTGAACTCGACTACATGACACTTCACCATGATTTGGGCCTAGGGGAAGGCATTGGGAAGTAATAAGGGGATGATGGGTTGCTAGAGTGACAGAAGCTTAAACCATAGTTTATGTGTTGCTTTGTAAGGGGATGATTTGGATCCATATGATATGGTTAGATTTATCTTAATTCTTCTTTCGTAGTTGCGGATGCTTGAGAGAGGGGTTAATCATAAGTGGGAGGCTTGTCCAAGGAAGGGCAGCACCCGAGCACCGGTCCACCCACATATCAAATTATCAAAGTAACAAACGTGAATCATATGAGCATGATGAAAACTAACTTGACAATAATTCCCATGTGTCCTCAGGAGCACTTTGCTTTATATAAAAGTCCGTCCAGGCTTGTCCTTTGATACAAAAAGGATTGGGCCACCTTGCTGCACCTTAGTTGCACTAGTTACTTGTTACCCGTTACGAATTATCTTATCACACAACTATCTGTTACCGATAATTTCAGTGCTTGCAAATAATACCTTGTTGAGCCTTCTGCTCCTCGCTGGGTTCAACACTCTTACTTATCGAAAGGACTACGATAGATCCCCTATACTTGTGGGTCATTACAGCATCAGTCCGGGTTAGTTGTAATCAAATCATGACAAAACCATATAAAATTGTTGTAAACATGGCATGAATATTTCATAAATTATAGATACGTTGGAGACTTTCAACATCCCCAAGCTTAATTCCTGCTCGTCCTCGAGTAGGTAGATGATAAAAGAAATAACTTATGAAGTGTGAATCCTAGCATAGTGCATCAGTTTGATCAATGATAATTCCAAACACTTTTTGTAGCATCATTATATATCATAAACAGTAGCTCATCTCATAAAACTTCTCATGATCAAGTAATCTTTCTTATTGTGGCATGAATATTTATATCCATAAGATTCAAAACAAAAGTTCAATATTGACATAAAAACAATAAGTATAAGTGTCGGGTTGTCTCCCAACTAGTGTTTTTCTTTAATGCCTTTTAGCTAAGCTTGATGATTTCAATGATGCTCACATAGAAGATAAGAATTGAAACATAATGGGAGCATCATGAAGCATATGACTAGAACATTTAAGTCTAACCCACTTCCTATGCATATGGATTTTGTGAGCAAACAATTTATGGGAACAAGAATCAACTAGCATAGGAAGGCAAAACAAGCATAACTTCAAGATTTTCAACACATAGAGAGGAAACTTGGTATTATTAAGATACGTAGAAGCATATATTCCTCTCTCATGATAACTTTCAGCAGGATCATGAAGGAATTCAACAATATAACTATCACATAAAGCATTCTTTTCATGATTCATAAGAATAGAAATTTTACTACTCTACGTATGATCAATTTTCTTCTCATCCATAATAGTGGGAGCAAACTCAACAAAATTAACTATCATGAGATACTTGATTGGGATAATCCAATTGAAAATTGAAATCATGGTGACAAGTTTCATGGTTATCATTATTATAGCATACATGTCATCACAATAATCATTATAGATACAAATTTGTTCTCATAGTCAATTGAAACCTCTTCCAAAATAGTGGATTCATGACTAAATAAAGTCATGACCTCTCCAAATCCACTTTCATAATTATTGAAATAAGATTCAACACCCTCCAAAATAGTGGGACGATTACTTCCTAAAGTTCACATTCTTCCAAACCCACTTTCATCAATATACATAGTCATCTTAAATAGGGGGCATGCTGTCATTAAAATAAATTTGCTCATCAAAACTTGGGGGACTAAAAATATCATCTTCATCAAATATAGCTTCCCAAGCTTATGGCTTTGCATATCATTAGCATCATGGACATTCAAAGAATACATACTATCAACATTCCAATCATGTTTATCATTCAAAGATTTAGTGCCAAACATTTTATCAAACTCTTCTTCTATCTATAGAGCACAATTTTCCGCTTCATCAATTTCACGAAAGACATTATAAAGATGAATAATATGAGGCAACCTTAATTTAATTTTTTTGTAGTTTTCTTTTATGAACCAAACTAGTGATAAAAACAAGAAGCTAAAAGATCAAATTGCAAGATCTAAAGATATACCTTCAAGCAGTCACCTCCCCGGCAACAGCGCCAGAAAAGAGCTTGATGTCTACTATGCAACCTTCGTCTTGTAGACTCATGTTGGGCCTCCAAGCGCAGAGTTTTGTAGGACAGGAGCAATTTTCCCTCAAGTGGATGACCTAAGGTTTATCAATCCATGGGAGGCGTAGGATGAAGATGGTCTCTCTCAAACAACCCTGCAACCGAATAACAAAGAGTCTCTTGTGTCCCCAATACATCCATTACAATGGTAAATTGTATAGGTGCACTAGTTCAGCGAAGTGATGGTGATACAAGTGTAATATGGATAGTAGATATAGGTTTTTGTAATCTAAAAATATAAAAACAACAAGGTAACTAGTAGTGAAAGTGAGCAAAAACAGTATTGCAATGCTTGAAACCAAGGCCTAAGGTTCATACTTTCACTGGTGCGAAGTCTCTCAGCAATTATAACATAACTAAATCATATGGAAATCCCTCAACGTGCGACAAAGAATCACTCCAAAATTTCTATCGGAGAACGTGGGACTGAAACGTGCATCAACCCCTATGCATAGATTCCCCAATGTCACCTCGGGAATCCGCGAGTAGAGTGCTAATACATACATCAAGTGAATCAATAGAACATCCCATTGTCACCACATGTATCCCACGCAAGACATAAATCAAGTGTTCTCCAATCTATAAAAGTATTCAGTCCGATAATAGTGAAAGCTCAAAGGTAGAAACTCAATTCATCACAACAAGATAGATAGGGGGAAAACACCAAATGATCCAACTATATTAACAAAGCTCGCGGTACATCAAGATTGTGCCAAATCAAGAACATGGGAGAGAGAGAGATCAAACACATAGCTACTGGTACATACCCTCAGCCGAGGGTGAACTACTCTCTCCTCATCATGGAGACCGCCGGGATGATGAAGATGGCATCCGGTGATGAATTCCCCCTCCGGCAAGGTGCCGGAACAGGGTCCCGATTGGTTTTTTGTGGCTATAGAGGCTTACGGCGGCGAAACTTCTCATCTAGGGCTCTTTTTGGAGGTTTGGGTATTTATAAGAATTTTAGGCGTCAGTCTCACGTCAAGAAGTTTCCTGAGGGGCCCACAAGCCACATGGGCGTGCCCTGGGGGGAGGGTGCGCCTAGTGGGCTTGTGGCTTCTGGGGTCTCTTTTGGTCCATAAAAAATCACCGTAAATTTTCAGCCCATTCCAAGAACTTCTATTTCTGCACAAAAAACGACACCACGGTAGTTTTTCTGAAAACAACGTCAGTCAAGGTTAGTTCTAATCAAATCATGCCAAAACCATATAAATTTTTTGTAAACATGGAATGAATACTTCATAAATTATAGATACGTTGGAGACGTGTCATGCCACCCAAAACAATTTTTCTCGTGAGATCCCATCTGGAGGCCTTTTCCAGTACTCTGCCGGTGGGGGATTCGATCACGGAGGGCTTCTACATCAACCTTCCCGCCCCTTTGATGATGTGTGAGTAGTTTACCACTAACCAACGGGTCCATAGCTAGTATCTAGATGTCTTCTTCTCTCACTTTGATCTTCAATACAATGTTCTCCTTCGTGTTCTAGGAGATCTATTCGATATAATCCTTTTTTGCGGTGCATTTGTTGGGATCTTATGAATTGTGGGTTTATGATCAGATTATCCATGAATATAATCTAAGTCTTCTCTGAACTCTTTTATGCATGATTATTATAGCTTTCTATTTCGCTTCAATCTATCCGTTTGGTTTTGCCAAGTAGATTGATTTATGTTGCAATGGGAGAAGTGCTTTTTGATGGGTTCGATTTTGTGGTGCTCAATCCCAGCAACAGAAGGGGACATGTCACGTATTTGTATCGTTTACATTAAGGATAAAACAATGGGGTTTATTCATATTGATTGGATTTACTTGGTCTACATCATGTCATCTTGCTTAAGGCGTTACTCTGTTTTTATGAACTTAATGCTCTAGATGCATTTTGGATAGTGGTCGATGTGTGGAGTAATAGTAGTAGATGCAAGCAGGGAGTCGGTCTACTTGTCTCGGACATGATGCCTATATATGTGATCGTTGCCTTGGATATTGCTACTTCTTTAACTTGCGTTGGTTTTTCCCTTGAAGAGGAAAGGGTGATCCAGCAAAGTAGAGATAAGTATTTCCCTCAGTTTGAGAACCAAGGTATCAATCCAGTAGGAGACAACGCACAAATCACCGAATACCTGCACAAACAATCAAACAAACTTGCACCCAACGCGATAAAGGGTTGTCAATCCCTTCACGGTTATTTGCAAAAGTGAGATCTGATAGAGATAGATAAACAATAAAGTAAATATTTTTGGTATTTTTGGTTTATAGATCGGAAAGTAAAAGATTGCAAAAATAGTAGATCAGAAACTTGTATGATGGAAAATAGACTCGGGGCCATAGGTTTCACTAGAGGCTTCTCCCAAGATAGCAAATAATACGGTGGGTGAACAAAATACTGCCGAGCAATTGATAGAAAAGCGCAAAGTTATGATGATATCTAAGGCAATGATCATGAATATAGGCATCACATCTGTGTCAAGTAGACCGAAACGATTCTGCATCTACTACTATTACTCCACACATCAACCGCTATCCAGCATGCATCTAGAGTATTAAGTTCATAAAGAACGGAGTAATGCATTAAGTAAGATGACATGATGTAGAGGAATTAACTCAAGAAATATGATGAAAACCCCATCTTGTTATCCTCGATGGCAACAATACAATACATGCCTTGCTTCCCCTGTTGTCACTGGGAAAGGACACCGCAAGATTGAACCCAAAGCTAAGCACTTCTCCCATTGCAAGAAAACCAATCTAGTTGGCCAAACCAAACCGATAGTTCAAAGAGAATTACAAAGATATCAAATCATGCATATAAGAATTCAGAGAAGATTCAAATAATATTCATAGATAAGCTGATCATAAATCCACAATTCATCAGATCTTAGCAAACACACCGCAAAAAAGTATTACATCAAATAAATCTTCAAGAACATCAAGGAGAACATGGTATTGAGAATCAAAGAGAGAGAGGAAGCCATCTAGCTACTAGCTATGGACCCGTAGGTCTATGGTAAACTACTGAAGCTTCATCAGAAGGGTAATAGAGTTGATGTATAAGCCCTCCATGATTGAATCCCCCTCTGGCAGGATGCTGGAAAAGCTTCCTAGATGGGTTCTCATGGGTACAGAAGGTTGCGGCGGCGGAAAAGTGTTTTCGTGGATGCCTCTGTTGGTTTGGGGATATATGGGAATATATAGGCAAAAGAATTAGGCCAGTAGGGTCACGGGGGGTCACAAGGGTGGGGGCGTGCCGTCCGTCCTTGTGGCCGCTGAGGGAGTCCTAGATTAGGGGGTATTCGGACAGCCGGACTGTATACATCGTCCGGACTATTGAAGCGTGAACATACAAGACTCAAGACTTCGGCCCGTGTCCGGATGGGACTCTCCTTTGCGTGGAAGACAAGCTTGGCGATCCGGATATTGTGTTTCCTTCCTTATAACTGACTCCATTTAACCCTAGCCCTCTCCGGTGTCTATATAAACCGGAGAGGTTGGTCCTTAGAAGGCCGATCACAATTACAATCATACCATCATAGGCTAGCTCTTAGGGTTTAGCCTCTACGATCTCGTGGTAGATCTACTCTTGTACTACCCATATCTTCAATATTAATCAAGCAGGAAGTAGGGTTTTACCTCCATCGAGAGGGCCCGAACCTGGGTAAACATTGTGTCCCTTGCTTCCTATTACCATCAGCCTAGACGCATAGATCGGGACCCCCTACCCGAGATCCGCTGGTTTTGACACCGACATTGGTGCTTTCATTGAGAGTTCCTCTGTGTCGTCGCCGCAAGGCTCAATGGCTCGTCTCGTCGTCAAGGACAACATTACCTCGGGGGGAGCTCTGGCTGTAGGCCAAACTCTTTGACTTGGCGGCTTTATCATGGTTGCCCCATCGGCAGTTGCACCGACGATGGCCTCTCGGGTCATCAAGCATAACCTTCGCTTCAGTTCGGAACTCGCTGAATGGATGGATCCGATGGAGCTCTCCTCCCTTAATGCTCTCTTGGGTCGCATCGCCGCTCTGGGAGTCGCTACAGACTATGACCGGTTCGGGCTTAAACCCGACCAAAGGGACATCAGATCCCCACCGGCCACCCATGAGATAGCGTTAGTGGAAGAACCACACATGGATTGGCCCTCAACTTTGAGGACGAATTATGTCCGGATCACCGAACTCCTTGAGCCGAACACCTGCTCAAAAGAAGACATGGCCCGGGTCCCGGACTAAGAATCGGGCATTGGGCCGAAGAAATTGGGCAGCGCTCTGGAACCCGAGCTGTCAGGCTCGGAACCTCCCATGCCCCTGGGTGCTGGATCAGATCAGTATCCGGATTCAGCTAACAACACCCACCCGGACTTAAACCGTCTCTCCCGTATTAGGCAAGAGCCCCCGGAGACAGTACATCGCTACTGGGCCAGATTCCTCCTTGTGTTAAACAAGGTCAAGGATTTCCGCGAGGAGGATGTGGTCTCACTCTTCTGCAAAAACTGCATGGACAAAGGAATCCTTAATGCTATAAGTCGCCGTGACATAGTACACTTTGCGCACTTGGCAACCATAGTACAGAAGTACTGTGCGATGGAGAGTGCCTGGAAAACCCGAACAGAATTTTGGGATAGTACGGCTCTCACCAAAACCTTTGTCCAAACTAAATGGGCGAACTCTCTAAGTCGACCGATCCAATTCCCAAGAAACCAAAACCCGCCCCGGGGCGGGGGACCGTATTGGAAGGATGGCTCAATGGGCCTTGTAAACTCCACAGCACTCCGGACGTAACACCAACTCATAGCCTTAGGGCATGTTGGATACTCCGGCAGGTTGCAAAAAGTGGCGAGGATCTTCTTGCAAGCCATAAAGCAGAACAACATCCTGCCAACGAACACAATACGGTACTAACAGTCTTCGAGACTTTTGCCTCAAACAATAGGCGCAAGTGGGCTCATCGAAACTCCACTGAGATTTGCCATGTGGCAAAAATAAACCCCTGTAACGACACTACTATAGCTTTCGACGCCAGTGATGAACCTCGATTCCAGACTGTCCGGGCACCAGCCGCTCTGGTCCTTAGCCCAATTGTGGACGACTTTCGGCTCACTAAAGTACTCATGGATGGCGGAAGCGGATTAAACTTGATCTAGGAAGAAACACTCAACAAGATGGAAATTGACAAAAGCCGTATTGAACAAAGCGGCATGACCTTCACGGGAATCATTCCTAGTCGAGAAGCGCGGTGCGCGGGGAAAATCACGCTCGATGTGGTATTCGGCACCCCGGAAAATTACAGGTCCGAAGAAATCACATTCCAAGTGGCTCCCTTTAGCAGCGGATACCACGCCCTTCTAGGGCGGGACACGTTTACAAGCTTTCAAGCTATACCCCATTACGGGTACATGAAGCTTAAAATGCCCGGACCCAATGGAATCATCACTCTAGCTAGTGATCCGGACGTCACACTTCACGCCGAAAACAAAACCGCAACACTAGCCCTGGAAGCATCATCCGAAGCCCTAGCAGCCGAAGAGTTAACAACACTGCGGGCCACCATGGACAGGGACGACGTGATACTCGACAAGCGACCCAAGTCCACCTCATTTAAACCCGCAGACGAGATAGTCAAATTCCAAGTCCATCCAACGGACCCCACGAAGACAACTTCCATCGGGAGACAGTTAAGCCCCGCGATGGACGCCGCACTGCGAGATTTCTTACGAGAGAATTGGGACATTTTCGCCTGGCACCCATCAGACATGCCGGGCATCCCGCGCAGATTCGCCGAACACAACCTCAATATACTAAAAGGATACAAACCGGTCAAGCAAACTCTAAGACGGTTTTCAGAGCCCAAAAGGCAAGCCATGGGGGAAGAGCTAGCCAAACTACTCGAGGCCGGATTCATCAGAGATATTAAACATCCGGATTGGCTGGCAAACTTGGTAATGGTACCAAAGAAGGACAAATCCTGGCGCCTATGCGTCAACTTCAAAGACCTCAACAAGGCTTGCCCCAAGGATCCCTTTCTCGTCCCTCGCATCGATCAGATTATCGATGCCACAGCTGGACACGACTCGCTGTGCTTTCTCGACGCGTACTCTGGATACCATCAAATAAAGATGGCAGAGTCTGACCAGGCTGCAATAGCTTTTATAACGCCATATGGCCCTTTTGCTTCAACACTGCCTTTCGGGCTTAAGAATGTCGGTGCAACCTATCAACGCATGATTCAAACATGCATGGAAAAACAAATCGGCAAAACAGTGGAAGCATATATGGATGACGTGGTCATAAAAACAAGACATGTCGAAACCCTAATAGATGACTTGAGGCTTACATTCGATAACCTCCGGACATACGACATCAGTTGAATCCGCAAAAATGCGTCTTGGGCGTCCCCTCGGGGAAACTGCTGGGCTTCATTGTTTCCAATAGAGGAATTGAAGCAAATCCGGCAAAAATCCAAGCTCTGTCGCAGTTGGCTATACCAACAGACCTCAAGCACATCCAGAAACTAGCTGGATGTGTGGCCGCTTTGAGCCGCTTTATCTCCAGGTTAGGAGAAAAGGCATTACCTCTTTATCGCCTCTTCGGTGCACCGAACACTTCGTATGGACGGATGTAGCCGCGGCCGGAGTCAATGAAATAAAGACCTTACTGGCCAGTAATCCAGTCCTAACAGCGCCAAATATTGGCGAACCTATGCTATTGTACATAGCGGCAACACATCAAGTGGTAAGCGCAGTGCTCGTCGTCGAACGAGAGGTGGACGGATACAAATTCCCGCTTCAAAAGCCGTTTTATTACGTATCCACGGTCCTCACCCCATTCAAATCCCGATACCCACACTATCAAAAAATAGCATACGCGGTCTTCATGGCATCCCGGAAGCTGCGACGTTACTTTCAAGAGTGTTCGATTACGGTGGCCTCCGAAGTACCACTCAATGACATAATAAATAACCGCGACGTTACGGGCCGGATTGCTAAATGGGCTATCGAGCTCCTTCCGTTTGACATAATATACAAACCTCGGCGAGCCATTAAGTCACAAGTACTGGCTGACTTTGTCGCCGAATGGACAGAAGACGAACTCCCTAAAGAGTACGGCGCGTACTCCAACTGGATCATGCACTTCGACGGCTCCAAAATGCTGGCCGGATTGGGAGCAGGTGTAGTCCTGACGTCTCCCACCGGAGACATGGTCCAATGCGTCCTCCAAATATTATACACAGACTCCAACAATGCAGCCGAATATGAGGCGTTGTTGCACGGTCTTCGGATGGCAGTCTCTATGGGCATCCAACGCTTGAAAGTGCGCGGGGATTCGAACCTCGCAATATCACAAATAAACGGAGACTTTGATGCCAAGGATCCGAAAATGGCGGCCTACCGTAATGCCGTCCTCAAAATGTCAGCTCGGTTCGAGGGGCTCGAATTCCACCATGTGGCTCGAGAAAACAATCAGGCGGCGGACGTCCTCTCCCGCATTGGCGCCAAACATGACCCTGTCCCACCTAACATATTCCTGGAAAGGTTGTTCAAGCCATCCATGATATGGGAAGGGGAGTCCGGCAATACCAGCACGGATCCGAACAAACCCCCAGATTCTGAACCATCAGACACAATCGGAGGCTCTGCCACCGAAATAACATCTTCGGCCCACGAAATCATGGCTGTAATCACCCCGTGGACAGAGCCTTTCGTGGCCTACCTAAATAGGCAGCAGCTCCCTGAAGACCAAAATGAAGCACGCTGCATCGTCCGGCGTTCTAAAGCTTAAAGAAGTCCACGAAGGGCAACTCTACAAGAAAAGTGCTACCGGAGTGCTCCAAAGATGCATCTCCGAAGAGGAAGGGCGAAAATTCTTGGCTGAAATCCATGCCGGACTGGGTGGACACCACGCCGCGGCTCGAGCACTAGTCAGCAAGGCCTTCCGTACAGGCTTCTATTGGCTGACGGCCCGAGCAGACGCACAGGACCTTGTCCAACATTGCGTCGGTTGCCAGCTCTTTGCCAATCAGAGCCATATGCCCCCTACCACTCTCCAAACAATCCCCATAACTTGGCCCTTCGCAGTCTGGGGGCTGTATATGGTCGGACCTCTTAAAGGGGGGAAGCCATAAGAAAAAAATACTTATTGGTCATGGTGGACAAGTTCACCAAATGGATAGAAGCCAAACCAGTCAAAACGGCTGAATCCGGACCAGTAATAGACTTCATATCCGGGGTCGTACACCGCTACGGTGTCCCCCACAGCATCATCACTGATAATGGCTCAAATTTCACAGCCGATGAAGTGAAAACTTGGTGCGGAAAAATGGGCATTAAGCTTGATTACGCTTCCGTCTACCATCCCCAAACAAACGGCCAGGTAGAGCGGGAATGGTGTCATCATGAGCGGTATCAAACCCAGACTAGTGCGATCCTTGATAGAGTCGGATGCGCATTGGGTCGAAGAGCTCGACTCCGTACTCTGGGGGCTGCGGACCACGCCAAATCGCACTACCGGATATACACCATTTTTATGGTATACGGCGCAGAAGCAGTACTACCCTGCGACATAATACATGATTCGCCACGCGTATGCATGTACGAAGAGAAGGAAGCCGAGTTAGATCGGCAGGATAACCTGGATGCCCTGGAGGAGGAGCGCGATGTCGCAAAAGCCCGCTCCGCATTCTATCAGCAGCAGGCTCGACGATATCAAAGCAGAAAAGTGCGGGCCAAAACTTACAGTATTGGCGAGCTCGTTCTACACCTAGCGGAGAAGAAGAAGGACAAGCTCAAACCCAAGTGGGAGGGTCCCTTCGTCATTGAAAAAGTTCTCACCGGAGGAGCGTACCGCTTATGCAACGCATTCGATAACAGACTCGAGCTGAACTGAACGCGGCCAGGCTCCGGAGATTCTACGCCTAACGCCGAACTCAGTGTTCGTCCCCTTACCCCTCCTTTTTAATTATGCTCCACCCCTTTTTCCTTTCTCGACCTTTTTTCTCTTCACACAAAGTATTTAATACAGCACGGACTCCCGGATCAATCCGGTCGCACTATGTGTGTAAGCAATACCTGGGGGCTTCCTATTCGGAAGCTAAACACAATTACTTTAAATGGCTTCTTGCCCATCACATATGCGTTCTTTTTCCATATGTGCCTTTTCTTCACCATTATATGCATCGATATGACTTAAGATGTGGCCAAGCTGGGTTGCCTGGCTCTTGTGTTTATGCCCTACGTTCCAGTTAATTTGGCTAGGGCATAAGGGGAGCACCTCTGCGATTGTTACTGCCGGTTCAGCCGGATGTGTACCTCAGACTGGGTGAAGCCGAAAGCTAGTTTCCTTAAGAGAATATTCGGTAGGTGAACAAAAGATGTATTCGTATATTACAACGTAAATCCCCAGAAGTCTTGTATCCTGTGCCATCGTTCGCAGTCCGGACATGTGCATTGTCGCATGCGTACCCAGGGAAAGGAACCCCTAACGGAACTATTCTCCCTGGAAGATGTTTCTTACTATCCATGTAATATAACATAACTAGTTGGGTACTTGTCTGTTCAAGCACATATGACCCCTACGCCTTGTTTCCATGCATACCCCGGTTTTGTATAACTGAGTGGGTATTCGGACACACCCCAGATTGTAGGATCTGGGGGCTGAAGCGAAAAGGTCCGCCATGACAAATGATTTTAATCCGGCTAGGGACTAATTATGTCCATTGGATTACACAGTCACTTGGACTGACCATATTCCTCCTCTATACCATCCAACAGGCTATCTAGCTTACAATCGTGTTGAGAATACTTAGCGGCTAACGCTACCTGGTCATATACCAGACTCACGGGAATATCTTGCCCATCGGGCCCCGCTGGTCCTACTTCGACTATATGGTTCGGGTCCAGCTTGGTGTAGCGCGTCTTCACCATAGCCCAGGCTTCTCTTGCGCCTTGCCGGCAAGCGGACATCTTCCATAGTCGGAAGCGCCGCCGTGCTCCTTGAAGCATATCCACAAGCTCCCCCATGCCATTTGGCAGCAAGCTTGATGGCCACAAAGCCTGAGCAACACCCTGCATCACTTGCCGAGCTCGCTCATGCAGTTGCAAAAGGTCTTGCAGTAAATCACTTGCAGATGAGGGCATCTCCTCCTCAGGGCGACCCGTTAACATTCCTGCAAGCAAAATTCTTTCAATATACTTCCTCACCGAACTATCATACAGTTCGTCTATGCACTCACCATAAATGCCACGTCAAAGCCTTTTATTCTCCTTCATGGAGTCCGCCAGCTGGGCGCGGACGTCTTTTAACTCTACATCCAGCCGAACATTGGCATCTTGAAGATTGTTCTTCTCCTACCGAACTTGCGTGAGAATGCGCTCTCCAGCCTTTAACTGCCTTTTGAGATGCGAGTCGTCATCCCTTACACCCTCCGGATTCACCCCGGGATTATCTGCAGAATTTTCTGTTAGATTTGTCATATCAGCCATTTACTAACTGGTGCATCTTCGTACAATTGAGACAAATGTTACCAGAGGAGGCCTTCTGGGATTCCTCTAACTTGGCAGCCGTGTCCCTCAGCTGGGCCTTACATTCCTCCAGCTCCCGAGCCAATTGTTCATTCTTATCTACAAGAACCTGTGCATAAATTGATCCTTCAAATAGTTGTCCCAACTATTTCAAGTCTCAGGGGCTACTGCTATACATACTTATCAAAATTTCTTACCCGTATATCTTTGGTATACTGGTTTGTCGCTTGGGCAAGCCTGCCTTGAGCAGCTCGGATGTATGCGTCTACCGAATTGAAGGCATTAAAAGCCTCTTCGGAAAAGATGTTGTTCCGAAGCACGGCCCTCCGGCGCCGGTGATTCATGGCGCTCTCCACTTCGGAGTTCGTGGCCGAAAACATATCCGCATCCTTTGTCGGAGAACCATGCGGTACTGGCCCTGTGTCCGCCTCCGCCCTCGAAGCCGGTTCTGGAACTCGGCTGGTGGAAGCGTGGTTGGCGGGATCCCCGGATATAGTCCGGCTGCTCCTCTTCCTACCAGACACAAAGGGCGCTGTCATATTTCAAATACTATAATCGCAGGACAGGTTATTACTTTACCTCTGCAGCGGTGTGTCAACCCTCACCGCCTTCCTCTTGAGCCTGCCCGATCCGGACGCCCGTGGTCGACGAGTCCCTAGGGGCTCGGCCCCGCGCTCCGACCATCGTCTCTGCAAAGAGCACGACGCCTCAAGGGTAAAGAATAATACCCGAGGGGGTCCTCTTCGGAGGATAGGGTTTTTAGTTCAGCTTACACGCGACACAGGGAGCAGTCCTGGATAGTCGGCGATAATGGCCACTGCGGCACCATCACAGCTCGCTTGATAAAATATCCCATTGACAAGCTCCACAGTAATATCCAGGTCTTCTTTGAGTCCTGGATCTAGGGCCCTTCCGGGGTCCTCTGGCTGTGGGGAGGGACTGAAGATTCCTTCTACGGCCCTCCTCAGTTCCTTCTCGGAAACATCGATGCGGGTAATCTTAGCAGAGAACGCTAAAGTAAGTAAAACAGGGAGAGGAATGACGACTTACCCACTCTGGGGGGTTGTACATGGAAAATCCGTCCCGCGGTTTAATGCGAAGGAATTCCTCCTCTTCCCCTTCATATAAATCGGACAATATCCTTGCCAGAGCAGTGGCGGAGTCCGGACCCTTACGGCCGCAGCGGGTGGCATCGTCTTCCCCGTTGAAGTGCCACATGGGTTTCCCCCGATATTGAAGCGGTTGCACTCCCTGTATTATGCATATTGCCATGACCTCGACTATCGTCAGTCCGGATTTGGCCAGTAACTTTATCCTACTCATCAGGAAGTGTATTTCCCTCATATCCTCTTCTTGAGGGCCCCAGGGCGCCAGCTTAGACGTGCCCTCGGCGGGGCGTTACTGAACTTGGGGAGACCTGTCCGGACTGGATCCGGAAGGGGAACATCATCAATGTAAAACCACTCTGAAGGCCAGTTTTCTGGTGCCTTCTTAGGAGTGCCGGATAGGTATCCGGTCTCGGCAATGCTCCATACTTCAGCCCCGCCCACTTGACATAGGGATTCTCCCTGGGTGCGGGGGAAAAGGCATAACAACTTCCTCCATAATCCGAAGTGAGGTTCGCAGCCTAAAAATAGCTCGCAAAGGGCGACGTACCCCGCTATATGCAGAATGGAGGCAGGGGTAATATTGTGCAACTGGAGGCCGTAGAACTCCAGGAGCCCGCGAAGAAACGGGTGGATGGGAAATCTGACGCCCCTTAGCAAATGCGGGATGAAGCATACTCGCTCCTCTGGAGATGGATTAGGAGATCCCTCTGCTTGTTCCCCTCCGTTATAGGTGGCTATTCTGGCTCGAACGGGGACCATAAACGCTGGTGGGAGAAACCCTTGGGTTTGTAACTTTATCAAATGGCTATGAGGAACTGAACACTCTTCCCAATCCCCTGACTTGGAGCGAGGTGTGCGAGCAGAAGAGCTGCGACAACCGGCCATGTTGGAATGGTTTTTTTGGAGTGCTCTGTTGGATGCTTGCTCGAGCGGGGAGAGTGAGGTTTGGATCTGAGGATCCCCGTCTCTTCAAATAGACGGTCAGCCAGAAGGATTAAGGGTGGCAAATGCAAAAATGCTTCAACTCTTCGCATTCACTCGACACGTGGAGATGGTCATTATTGAGACACTGAAGCCGAGGAGTACAACATTGATGGGATGCCGGACACTATTCGGCGTAACAGGTACTTTGGTGTATTCGGAGATGGAACCCGCCTTGCAATGCCGAAGACAAGACTGCGCGCCGGACTCATCGTCATTGAAGCCTGGTTCATGGGCTACTGAGGGAGTCCTGGATTAGGGGGTATTCGGACAGCCGGACTATATACATCGTCCGGACTATTGAAGCGTGAAGATACAAGACTCAAGACTTTAGCCCGTGTCCGGATGGGACTCTCCTTTGCGTGGAAGACAAGCTTGGCGATCCGGATATTGTGTTTCCTTTCTTATAACCGACTCCATGTAAACCCTAACCCTCTCCGGTGTCTATATAAACCGGAGTGGTTTGTCCTTAGAAGGCCGATCACAATTACAATCATACCATCATAGGCTAGCTCTTAGGGTTTAGCCTCTACGATCTCGTGGTGGATCTACTCTTGTACTACCCATATCTTTAATGTTAATCAAGCAGGAAGTAGGGTTTTACCTCCATCGAGAGGGCCCGAACCTGGGTAAACATTGTGTCCCTTGCTTCCTGTTACCATCAGCCTAGACGCACAGATCGGGACCCCGAAATGAGATCCGCCGGTTTTGACACCGACAGCCGCCTCGTGGCTCCTCCGAATTCATATCCAAGTCTCCTAGTTGTCTTATGGTCCAAGAAAAATCATCGCAAAGGTTTCATTCCGTTTGGACTCCGTTTGGTATTCCTTTTCCGCGAAGCTCAAAAACAAGGAAAAAATGGGAACTAGCACTAGGCTCTAGGTTAATAGGTTAGTCCCAAAAATAATATAAAATAGCATATTAATGCATATAGAATATCCAAAGAAGTTAATATAATAGCATGGAATAATAAAAAATTATAGATACATTGGGGACATATCAAGCATCCCCAAGCTTAATTTTTGATCGTCCTTGAGTAGGTAAATGATAAAAACAGAATTTTTTATGTGGAATGCTACCTGACATATTTATCCATGTAATTTTCTTTATTGTGGCATGAATGTTCAGATCCATAAGATTCAAAACAAACATTTAATATTGACATAAAAACAATAATACTTCAAGCCTAACAAGGCAATTATATCTTCTCAAAATAACATGGCCAAAGAAATCTTATCCCTACAAAATCATATAGTCTGGCTATGCTCCATCTTCATCACACAAATTATTCAAATCATGCAAAACCCCGGTTTCAACCAAGCAATTGTTTCATACTTTAGTATTCTCAAACTTTTTCAACTTTCACGCGATACATGAGCGTGAGCCATGGACATAGCACTATAGGTGGAATAGAATATGGTGGTTGTGGAGAAGAAACAACAAGGGAGATAGTCTCACATCAACTAGGCGTATCAACGGGCTATGGAGATGCCCATCAATAGATATCATTGTGAGTGAGTAGGGATTGCCATGCAACGGATGCACTAGAGCTATAAGTTTATGAAAGCTCAAAAAGAAAAATTAAGTGGGTGTGATCCAAGTTTATGAAAGCTCAAAAAGAAAAACTAAGTGGGTGTGATCCAACTTGCTTGCTCATGAAGACCTAGGGCGATTTGAGGAAGCCCATCGTTGGAATATACAAGCAAAGTTTTATAATGAAAAATTCCAACTAGTATATGAAAGTGACAAAATAGGAGACCCTCTATCATGAATACCATGTTGCTACTTTGAAGCACAAGTGTGGAAAAAGGATAGTAACATTGCCCCTTCTCTCTTTTTCTCTCATTTTTTGTTTGGCTTCTTTGGCCTCTTTTTTCTCACATGGGACAATGCTCTAATAATGATGATCATCACACTTCTATTTACTTACAACTCAAAAATTACAAGTCAATACTTAGAACAAAATATGACACTATATGAATGCATCCGGAGGTGTATCGGGATGTGCAATGAATCAAGAGTGACATGTATGAAAGAATTATGAAAGGTGGCTTTGCCACAAATACGATGTCAACTACATGATCATGCAAAGCAATATGACAATAATGAAGCGTGTCATAATAAACGGAATGGTGGGAAGTTACATGGCAATATATCTCGAAATGGCTATGGAAATGCCATAATAGGTAGGTATGGTGGCTGTTTTGAGGAAAGTATATGGTGGGTGTATGGTACCGGCGAAAGTTGCCCGGCACAAGAGAGGCTAGCAATGGTGGAAGAGTGAGAGTGTGTATAATCAATGGACTCAACATTAGTCATAAAGAACTCACATACTTATTGCAAATACATATTAGTCATTGAAACCAAGCACTATACGCATGCTCCTAGGGGAAGGGTTGGTAGCAGTTAACCATCGCGCGATCTTGACCTCCACACAAAGGATGGCAATCAGAAAAATACCTCATGCTCCAACTTTGTTACATAACGGTTCCCCATACGTGCATGCTACGGGAATCACAAACCTCAGCACAAGTATTTCTAAAATTCACAATTACTCCACTAGCATGACTCTAATATCAATATCATCATATCTCAAAACAATCATAAGGAATCAAACTTCTCATAGTATTCAATGCACTTTATATGAAAGTTTTTATTATATCCCTCTTGGATGCCTATCATATTAGGACTAAATTTATAACCAAAGAAAATTACCATGCTATTTAAAGACTCTCAAAATAATATAAGTGCAGTATGAGAGTTCATCAATTTCTATAAAATAAAACCATTGCCATGCTCTAAAAAGATATAAGTGAAGCACTAGAGCAAAATTGCCTAGCTCAAAAGATATAAGTGAAGCACATAGAGTATTCTAATAAATCACGATTCATGTGTGTCCCTGTAAAAATGTGTGTACAACAAGGATGATTGTGGCAAACTAAAAGCAAAGACTCAAATCATACAAGACGCTCCAAGCAAAACACATATCATGTGGTGAATAAAAATATAGCCTCAAGCAAAGTTACCGATAGACGAAAACGAAAGAGGGGATGCCTTCTGGGGCATCCCCAAGCTTAGGCTCTTGGTTTTACTTGAATATTACCTTGGGGTGCCTTGGGCATCCCCAATCTTAGGCTCTTGCCACTCCTTATTCCATAGTCCATCAAATCCTTACCCTAAACTTGAAAACTTCACAACACAAAACTCAACATAAAATCTCATAAGCTCTGTTAGTATAAGAAAATAAATCACCACTTTATGGTGATGTTTTGAACTCATTCTTTATTTATATTGGTGTAATATCTACCATATTCCAACTTTTCCATGGTTCATACGCCCCGATACTACCCATAGATTCATTAAAATAAGTAAACAACACAAAGAAAACAGAATTTGTCAAAAACAGAACAGTCTGTAGCAATCTGAAAACTTTGAATACTTCTGTAACTCTAAAAATTCTGAAAAATTAGGAAAACCTTATAAATTTATGTACCAATCCAGTGCGGAAAGAATTAGATCAAAATCACGCTTATGTGAATTATGAAAATTATTTTTCTGGGCACAAAAGTTTCTGTTTCTCAGCAAGATCAAAACAACTATCACCGTAAGCTATCTCAAAGGTCTTACTCTACACAAACACTAATTAAAACACAAAACCACATCTAACCAGAGGCTAGATGAACTATTTAAAGCAAAATAGGAAAAACAAGCAAAGAACAAAGATAAAATTGGGTTGCTTACCAATAAGCACTATTTTTTAATGCCCTTAGCTAGGCATAAAAACACGAATAGACCTAGGTATTGTCATCTTTGGTATGCAATCCTTCAATTGCACACGTATAATCCTTAGTAGATTCTTTAGTTTTATCAATGATTAAACTCCTAGGCAAGAAATCAAGAAATTCGTTCGTGGCAAACGGTTCCTTAATAATATCGAATTGGGGTGAACACTAATTGTTTTGAGATCTTCATTTTCCTTACTAGAAGATTCACCCTTATTATTAGGAATGTAAATAAACTTGGCAGTCTTAGTAGGAGGAATATTTTGAGTAGTTTTAACGGAAGAAAAGCGGAACCCAAGTTGGTAATAATGTTCTCTAGTTTGCCAATTCTAGCAGAATCTTGATCTATCTTTTCATGAACTATAGGTTCCTTTTGTTTAAGATTCTTTAAATTAACTCCTACCTAGATCCATATTGAGAAATCTGATTATGAATATTTTTATCCAAATTTTTGATCAACTCAACGGTAGCAATTTTATTCTCAATAATATCAAGCCTTTTCATCACATGTTCCAAGGTTAAAACAGTTCCATTGATCAAAAGAGGTAGCGGGCCTAACAAATCTATCATGGCATTGTAAGAATCAAAAGTATGGCTCCCCAAGAAATTTCCCTCGGTAATAGTATCTAGAACATATCTATTCCAAGGAGTAACACCCACATCGAATTTACGAAGAAGAACGACAGTAGATTACTTTCGAGTAGATCTATTCTGAGCATTGCAAATTATATACCAAGCATCTTTTAAATTTTCTCCCTCCGTTTGTTTAAAATTGAGGACTTCATTGTCGGGAGTGCTAACAATGATGGGTGGACTAGCCATGAAAGCAAAACAAGAGATCTAATGCACGAGCAATCAAAAAGCAAACGAAGAAGATGAATGGAAGAGGGGCGAAGAAAAGGCAAATCTTTTCGAAAATTGTCTTGGAAGTGGGGGAGAGGAAAATGAGAGGCGAATGTCGAATAATGTAATGCAAGAGATGAGAGTTTATAACGGGTACTTGGTATGTCTTGACTTGGCGTAGATCTCACCGGCAATGGCGCCAGAAATTTCTCTTGTTACTTCTTGAGCTTGCGTTGGTTTTTCCCTTGATGAGGAAAGGGTGATGCTGCAAAGTAGAGATAAGTATTTCCCTCAGCTTGAGAACCAAGGTATCAATCCAGTAGGAGACAACGCACAAATCACCGAATACCTACACAAACAATCAAACAAACTTGCACCCAACGCGATAAAGGGATTGTCAATCTCTTCACGGTTATTTGCAAAAGTGAGATCTGATGGAGATAGATAAACGATAAAGTAAACATTTTTGGTATTTTTGGTTCATATATCGGAAAGTAAAAGCTTGCAAGAACAATAGATCGGATTCTAATATTGTAGATCGGAAACTTGTATGATGGAAAATAGACCCGGGGGCTATTGGTTTCACTAGAGGCTTCTCTAAAGATAGGAAATAATATGGTGGGTGAACAAATTACTGCCAAGCAATTGACAGAAAAGCGCAAAGTTATGACGATATCTAAGGCAATGATCATGAATATATGCATCACGTCTGTGTCACGTAGACCGAAACGATTCTGCATCTACTACTATTACTCAACACATCGACCGCTATCCAACATGCATCTAGAGTATTAAGTTCATAAAGAACAAAGTAATGCATTAAGTAAGATGACGTGTGCTACCTCTTGAGCACTGCATTGGTTTTCCCTTGAAGAGGAAAGGGTGGAGTGGGGGAGAGGAAAACGAGAGGCAAATGGCAAATAATATAATACGAGGGAGATGAGTTTGTGATGGTTACTTGGTATGTCTTGACTTGAGAGAAGACCTCCCCGGCAACGGCGCCAGAAATCCTTCCTGCTACCTCTTGAGCACTGCGTTGGTTTTCCCTTGAAGAGGAAAGGGTGATGCAGCAAACTAGCGTAAGTATTTCCCTCAGTTTTTGAGAACCAAGGTATCAATCCAATAGGAGGCTCCTCAAAAGTCCCATGTACCTACACAAACAAACAAGAACCTCGCAACCAACATGATAAAGGGGTTGTCAATCCCTTCACGGAAACTTGGAAAAGTGAGATCTTATAGATATAATAAGATAAGATAAATATTTTTGGTATTTTTATGATATAGATTGGAAAGTAAAAGATGCAAATAAAAGTAGATGAAAAACTTATATGATAAAAGATAGACCCGGGGGCCATAGGTTTCACTAGTGGCTTCTCTCAAGTTAGCATAAGTATTACGGTGGGTGAACAAATTACTGTCGAGCAATTGATAGGAAAGTGCATAGACATGAGATTATCTAGGCATGATCATGTATATAGGCATCACGTCCGCAACAAGTAGATCGAAACGATTCTGCATCTACTACTATTACTCCACACATCGAACGACTCCTGCCTGCATCTAGAGTATTAAGTTCATAAGAACAGACTAACACATTAAGAAAGATGACATGATGTAGAGGGATAAACTCATGCAATATAACATAAACTCCGTCTTTTTATCCTCGATGACAACAATACAATACGTGCCTTGCTGCCCCTGCTGTCACTGGGAAAGGACACCGCAAGATTTAACCCAAAGCTAAGCACTTCTCCCATTGGAAGAAAGATCAATCTAGTAGGCCAAACCAAACTGATAATTCGAAGAGACTTGCAAAGATAACCAATCACACATAAAAGAATTCAGAGGAGATTCAAATATTTCTCATAGATAAACTTGATCATAAACCCACAATCCATCGGATCTCGACAAACACACCGCAAAAAGAGTTGCATCGAATAGATCCCAATAAGATCGAGGAGAACTTTGTATTGAGATTCAAAGAGAGAGAGAAGAAGCCATCTAGCTAATAACTATGGACCCGAAGGTCTGTGGTAAACTACTCACAACTCATCGGAGAGGCCTTGGAGATGATGTAGAGGCCCTCCATGGTCGATTCCCCCTCCGGCGGAGCGCCGTCGAAGGCTCCAAGATGGGATCAAGCGGATACAGAAGGTTGCGGCGGTGGAATTAGGTTTTCGTTGTGCTCCTGGATGTTTTCGGGGTACGTGGATATATATAGGAGGAAGAAGTAGGTCGGTGGAGCCACGAGGGGCCCACGAGGGTGGGGGGTGTGCCCACCCCCCTGGGGCATGCCGGGCACCCTCGTGGCCGCGTCGTTCGCTTCTTGATGTCCACTCCAAGTCTCCTGGGTTGCGTTTGCTCCAAAAAGATCGCTCCCAAAGGATTCATTCCGTTTGGACTCCGTTTGATATTCCTTTTCTTTGAAACACTGAAATAGGAAAAAAACAGCAATTCAGGCCGGGCCTCCGGTTAGTAGGTTAGTCCAAAAATGATATAAAAGTGTAAAGTAAAGCCCATAAACATCCAAAACGGGTAATATAATAGCATGGAACAATCAAAAATTATAGATACGTTCGAGACGTATCAACGTGATGTAGAGGAATTAAGTCAAGCAATATGATGAATACCCCATCTTTTTATCCTCGATGGCAACAATACAATACATGCCTTGCTGCCCCTATTGTCACTGGGAAAGGACACCGCAAGATTGAACCCAAAGCTAAGCACCTCTCCCATTGCAAGAAAAACCAATCTAGTTGGCCAAACCAAACCGATAGTTCGAAGAGAATTACAAAGATATCAAATCATGCATATAAGAATTCCGAGAAGATTCATATAATATTCATAGATAAGCTGATCATAAATCCACAATTCATCGGATCTCGGCAAACACACCGCAAAAAAATTAGTACATCGAATAGATCTCCAAGAACATCGAGGAGAACATGGTATTGAGAATCAAAGAGAGAGAGAGGAAGCCATCTAGCTACTAGCTATGGACCTGTAGGTCTATGAAACTACTCACGCTTCATCGGAAGGGCAATAGAGTTGATGTAGAAGCCCTCCGTGACCGAATCCCCCTCCGCCAGGACGCCGGAAAAGGTCCCTAGATGGGATCTCACGGGTATAGAAGGTTGTGGCATCGGAAAAGAGTTTTCGTGGATGCTTTTGTTGGTTTGGGGATATATGGGAATCACTAGTAGAAAAAGAGGTATTTGTCCTGGTTCATAAGGGCCTTCAGTCCCGGTTCTGGAACCGGGACTAAAGGGTCGTTACTAAAGCCTCCCCTTTAGTACCGGTTCTTACACGAACCGGGACTAAAGGCCGTCCACGTGGCCGCTGCCTGGTGGTCCACCTTTAGTCCCGGTTGGTAACACCAACCGGTACTAAAGGAAATTTTATGATTTTTTTTGAAAATTTTCTTTTTATTTTTTTTTTGAATTTTTTTTTGATTTTTTATTTTCAAATTTGTGAATGATTTTAACCTCTAATCTCTAATCACCCTCATCACTGCTCAATTTAACCTCTAATCTCTAATCACCCCTCATCATTCCAAATCATCTAACTTCCTGGTCGGTCACCCATCTCACTACTCCAGCCTGAGCACGCTTAACTTCCGGGTTCTATTCTCCCTCGTTTCCAAGTTTGCACTTGTTGTTTTCCTGACAATAGTAAGATGTCAATCCTATGAACCCTCGGGAATTTAGCTTGAGCATGAAGTCACACATTTCACTATTTGAGTTTGAAATTATTGTTCTAAAAAACAATAATTATTTAGTAACACTAATATTTCTTGAATAAGTAGTTTGACCATAGTTTGACCATAGTTTGACCATAGTTTGACCACAGTTTGACCAGATTTGACCAAAATTCAAAAACACTGAAATAATTATTTAGTAACACTAATATTTCTTGAATAAGTAGTTTGACCATTGTTTGACCACATTTTGACCACAGTTTGACCAGATTTGACCTAAATTCAAAAAAACTGAAATAATTATTTAGTAACACTAATATTCTTGAATAATTATTTAGTAACACTAATACTTCTTGAATAAGTAGTTTGACCATAGTTTGACCAGATTTAACAAAAATAAAAAAAATAAAAAAACTGAAATTTGAGCATAACTTTTTTTCCTTTTAGAATTTGAGGATTCTAAAAATTTGCAAACAGGCTGTGGGCAGTCAAAATCGGATGCGGATTTTCGTGCTGAACATTTTGATATATTATACGTTTTTTTCCTGACATAGTATGCAAAAGTTATAGCCGTTTTACATTTTCCCTACACTTTTTGCAAAACATGTCCAAATTTAAGTTTTTAATTTTCCTAACTAGTAGATGTAGTAACATAACTACATCTTGAAGGATTTTAATTTTTGAAGTTTTTATCATTTTCTTTTGCTTTTTGCAAAATTGAAAAGGCGATCCAGATGGGGGGGGGGGGGGGGGTACAGTTTGAAAATGGGACCTTTAGTACCGGTTCATGCCACGAACCGGTACTAATGCCTCATACCCCATTAGTACCGGTTCGTGGCATGGACAGGTACTAAAGGTTAGACCTTTAGTACCGGTTCGTGCCATGAACCGGTACTAATGGGCATCGCACCCATTAGTACCGGTTCGTGGCACCAACCGGGACTAAAGGTCCCATTTGAACCGGGACTAATGCCTTTGCCGCATGAACCGGGACCAATGCTCACATTAGTCCCGGTTCATGACTGAACCGGGACTAATGGGCTAACCCGGACTAGACCAAAGCCTTGTTTTCTACTAGTGAATATATAGGTGAAATAATTAGGTTAGGAGGGTCACGGGGGGCCCACAAGGGTGGGGGGCGTGCCCTACTCCCCTTAGCGCACCCTCCATCCTTGTGGCCGCCTCCTGGCTCCTACGATTTCATCTCCAAGTCTCCTAGTTGTCTTATGGTCCAAGAAAAATCATCGCGAAGGTTTCATTCTGTTTGGACTCCATTTGGTATTCCTTTTCTGTGAAGCTCAAAAACAAGGAAAAAAATAGGAACTGGCACTGGGCTCTAGGTTAATTGGTTAGTCCCAAAAATAATATAAAATAGCATATTAATGAATATAAAACATCCAAAACATATAATATAATAGCATGGAACAATCAAAAATTATACATACATTGGAGAAGTATTAGATATCATCATGATTATTCGTTTTTCTATGAATTGCCAAACAGTAATTTGTTTACCCACCGTATCTTATATTAAAATCCAAGAATGCTTTTCTGCATTTTTATTTACTTTATTTTGTTTTATTTTTTTCTATATATCACTACAATATTTGATGTTTGCAATTAACCGCCGAGGCATTGACAACCCCTTATTTGCGTTGGGTGCAAGTATTTATTATTTTGTGTGTACGTACTACTAACGAGGTGTTGCGTGGTTCTAGTACAGGATCGATAACCTTGGTTCTTAACTGAGGGAAATACTTATCTCTACATTACTGCATCATCCTCTCCTCTTCGGGGAAATCCCAATGCAACTAACTGTTGGGAAATGTAGCATGCAATTTCAAAAATATTCCTACGCTCGCGCAAGATCTATCTAGGAGATGCATAGAAACGAGAGAGGGAGAGTGTGTCCACATACCCTTGTAGATCGAAAGCGGAAGCCTTAGCTTAACGTGGTTCATGTAGTCGAACGTCTTCTCGAGTCAACCGATCAAGCACCGACGGTACGACACCTCCAAGTTCTGCACACGTTCAGCTCGATGACGTCCCTCGATCTCTTGATCTAGTAGAGGTACAAAGGAGTAGATGAGTTCCGTCAGCACGATGGCTTGGTGACGGTGATGGTGATGTGATCCGCGCAGGGCTTTGCCTAAGCACTACGACAATATGACCGGAGGAGTAAACGGTGGAGGGGGGCACCACACACGGCTAAGAAACAATTGATCTGCCTAGAGGTGCCCCCTGCCCCCGTATATAAAGGAGGAGAGGGTAGGAGGGACGGCCTAGGCCGTGCCCAAGTGGGGGGAGTCCCACTAGGACTCCTAGTCCTAGTCTCCCCCTTCCTTTCCAACGGAGGGGGAAAGAGGGAAGTAGAGGGAGAGGGAGAGGGAGAAGGAAAGGGGGGCCGCGCCCCCTCTCCCTTGTCCAATTCGGACTCCCATGGGGGGGCTCCACCTCCTACGGCTTGCCTTGCATCTCCTCTTAGGGCCCATGAGGCCCATTACTTCCTTGGGGGGGGGGTCCGGTAACCCCTCGGTACTCCGAAAAATATCTGAAACACTACGGAACCATTCCGGTGTCTGAATATAACATTCCAATATATCAATCTTTACTTCTCGACCATTTCGAGACTCCTCGTCATGTCCGTGATCTCATCCGGGACTCCGAACAACCTTCGGTAACTGAGGGAGTCCTGGATTTGGGGGTATCCGGACAGTCGGACTGTGTACAATGTCCAGACTATTGAAGCGTGAAGATACAAGACTCAAGACTTCGGCCCGTGTCCGGATGGGACTCTCCTTTGAGTGGAAGGCAAGCTTGGCAATCCGGATATTATGTTTCCTTTCTTGTAACCGACTCCATGTAAACCCTAGCCCTCTCCGGTGTCTATATAAACCGGGGAGGTTGGTCCTTAGAAGGCCGATCACAATTACAATCATTCCATCATAGGCTAGCTCTTAGGGTTTAGCCTCTACGATCTCGTGGTAGATCTACTCTTGTACTACCCATATCATCAATAGTAATCAAGCAGGAAGTAGGGTTTTACCTCCATCAAGAGGGCCTGAACCTGGGTAAACATCTGTGTCCCTTGCTTCCTGTTACCATCAGTCTTGACGCACAGATTGGGACCCCCTACCCGAGATCCGCCGGTTTTGACACCGACACTTGTGCTTTCATTGAGAGTTCCTCTATGCCGTCGCTATCAGGCTCGATGGATCCTTCGATCATCACCAACGACGCTGTCCAGGGCGAGACTTTCCTCCCCGCACAGATCTTCGTGTTCGGCGGCTTCGCACTGCGGGCCAATTCGCTTGGCCACCTAGAGCAGATCGATAGCTATGCCCCCGGCCACCAGGTCAGGTTCGGAAACTTGAACTACACAGCGGATACTCGCGGAGACTTGATCGTCGACGGATTCAAGCCAGCGCCAGGATCGCCGAACAATCGCGATGAGCACGGCTTAGACCTACTGTCAGACGATACTCGGGATATTACCCCGGCAGAAGCCCCGGATCTAAATCCGGGGCAGGTTGCGTTGCCTAAGGACGGAGGGCTAGACCCCGCCCCGCAGGCCGTACCCTCACCGGCGATAGAGCCGAACAAAGGCCTCACTTCTGAGGGAGCCTGTAACCCCGGACCCCCGGATTCATATTCGGTTATAGGACACAGTCCGCACACTCCCGAGCCCGCCAAGCTTGGCTGGGCCCCGGTAATGGAGTTCGCCGCCGCGAACATCTTCCAGTACTCGCCCTTTGGCGACATACTAAATTCATTTAAAATTCTCTCTTTGACAGAGAATTCCGGGCCGAACTATGTCCGGCTCAAGTGGGGAGCAGGCGACGAAGAAATTCGTTACCCACCCACCACCCACTTGATAGACACGATTGATGATTTAACCGGCGTGCTTGACTTCGACCCCGAAGGCATCGACGGTATGGACGACGATGCAGGAGAAGACTCAGAATCTATGGGGTACCGGATTCCCACCTCGTCACATGACATATACATGGTGGATACGCCCAAGGAAGACGACGGTGACAGTCCAGAAGATAAAACCCCCGGGAAAAAACCAAAGCGACGACGCAGACGCCGTTCCAAATCTAGCAACAGTAAAAATATCAGCAAGAGCGCCAGAAGAATGGATACTCCGGTCAACCCCGAAGGCAACAACGACCAAACGGAACCAGCGATGGAGCAAGACGAACCAGGTGACGCCGAGCATAGTTCGGAGCAGACGCCCGAAGACAATGATCCAGAGGGACGAGTTCACCAAACCGACCCAGGACAAGAAGATAGTCCGGATGATGACGCATTCATCATTCCGGAAGAACGCGTGGAACGAGAGAACCTCCACAGAAAGCTTATGGCCACAGCGAGAAATCTGAAGAGGCAGAAGCAACGGCTTAAAGCCGCACAGGAAACGCTCAATCGCAGATGGAACAAAGTGCTAGACACTGAAGAAAGATACGGCGATGATCGTCACACAAAGAGCTACCCAAAACAAAAGCTACCGCCAGAATTCGACGAGAGGCCGTTCCACCAAAGAATAACACGACAAGGAGACAAGACGTACCACTTCATAACCGTAATAAATCAACTACCAAAGACGCACACGATCTACGTGAGCACCTGGATAATAAAGCTGGTGCAGCTAGGTCCATCTACGGATCTAAAGGACACACCCCGGCGGGGGACTGTGGTCGTCAAAACAGTTATGACAACCAAATACCAGTTTGGAATAAACACCGAACACAACAACAGCCGACGGCATGCCATAGCGCGTCCAGATACAGAGGGGCTGCTCACCCCCTGTGCTTTACTGATGAAGTACTGGACCATGAATTCCCACAGGGCTTTAAACCTGTGAACATAGAGGCATACGATGGAACGACAGACCCAGGGGTCTGGATCGAGGACTTTATCCTGCACATACATATGGCTCGCGGGGATGACCTCCATGCCATCAAATACCTTCCCCTCAAACTGAAGGGACCAGCCCGACACTGGTTGAAAGGCCTCCCCAAAAATTCAATTGGGAGCTGGGAGGAACTAGAGGATGCTTTCAGGGCCAATTTTCAAGGAACTTATGTCCGACCTCCGGATGCTGACGATTTAAGTCACATAATCCAACAACCCGGAGAGTCCGCCCGTAAGCTTTGGAACAGATTCCTCACTAAGAAGAATCAAATTGTTGATTGTCCGGATGCCGAAGCCCTAGTGGCATTCAAACACAGCATCCGTGATGAGTGGCTTGCTAGACACCTCGGCCAAGAAAAGCCAAGGACAATGGCAGCCCTAACAAGCCTTATGACCCGCTTTTGCGCGGGAGAAGATAGCTGGCTAGCCCGTAAAGGCACCAGCGACCCCAACACATCCGAAATAAGGGATGGCAACGGGAAGCCGCGGCGTAATAAAAATAAACGCCAAAACAAGGAAGAGAGCCCGGACAACACAACGGTTAATGCCGGATTCAAGGGCTCTCGACCTAACCAGCAAAATAAGCCATCTAAAGGCATTAAGAGGGACCGTCCAGTCTGAACAGACTATGCCAAATTCATGGCACCCCCGACAAACCTGCGAACCACACGCACAGAGAGTGCTGGGTCTTCAAGCAGGCCGGAAAACTAAACGCCAAACACAAGGGAAGGGAAACACCAAGTGAAGACGAGGATGAACCTCGCCAGCCGAACACTGGGGACAGAAAAAATTCCCGCCAGAAGTTAAAACAGTGAACATGATCCACGCGACTCGCACATCCTTGGGAAGGCACGAACGCACCCATAAAGACGCGCGTGCTATAGAGCCCATCGTACCCACACCTAACTACTGGATGTCTTGTTCGATCACTTTCGATCACCTGGACGGCCGAACTAGTATTCAGCGCGAAGGATCAAATGCCTTGGTGCTTGACCCAATAATTGACGGATACCATCTCACTCATGTCCTCATGAACGGCGGCAGCAGTCTCAATTTAATATATGAGGACAGTGTCCGCAGGATGGGGATAGACTCATCCAGAATCAGCAAGATTAACACCACCTTTGAAGGGGTGATACCTGGTGTTGAAGCCTATAGCAGGGGCTCCGTCATACTGGAGGTAACATTCGGCTCTCCAGGCAACTCCAGAAGCGAAGAACTAGTCTTCATCATCGCACCCTTCGACAACAGCTATCAAGCATTGCTTGGAAGAACGGCCTTCGCCCGCTTCAATGCATTCTGCACTATGGCTACCTTACACTTAAGATGCCCGGTCCACGCGGCGTCATCACCGTTAGCAGAATAACAAAGCGCTCTTCGCGCGCAGAGGAATACGTGACGGCCCTAGCGGCCGGACTATAAGCGGCCTCTAACAAAAATATGACGGGTCGTTAAGACCACAGACACGGTTAGACGAGTCCGGCAGCCCATATCAAACCAGGGCACCGTATATGTAATCCTATAGTGGATACCATGGGCTAATAATAAAGCCCCACACTTGGCTCAACCTTATTGGCAGGCCAGCATCTTATACTTTTTACTATCCATCGCATACTTACGTTGCACACTTCTATGAGTTTCCCTTTTCCGCAGACAAGGTTCGCGCGATACCCTTCCAGGATGCGGCACAACGGAGACAAAGGCGCAGACGTGCAGCAGGGCCCCATTCAACAGGTTTCTTTTTAGATTAAGCCCCTGTGTAAACCTTTTCTATTGCCTCTTGTTGTCTAACCATCCCATGGGTTCCATACCCACAGAGGATACTGCCGTTTTTGGCATTTCGCCACGACAGATTAACGCCCGTACCTGGAAACACAGGGTTTATAATGAATGGGCATTCTTGAGCTCATCATCTGTTATATAGTCCGAATACCTTCGGGAGTGTTCGGCGTCACGAGTTTGGCCTTCTATGCATCAACTCCGAATCATGTCTTTGGTCAAATGTTGGTTTGCCCGGCTCCTGAGTTTGCCGCCTTACGTTCCATTATTATCAGCTAAGGTGGCCAAAGGAGAACTACTGCGATTGTGCCCTGGTTATTCCGGATGAGAACCTCAGCAGAGAAAGCCGAAAACTGACTATCATGATACAACAAGAGACTGGTCAACCACTCGGCAACTCACCAGAATCTTTAGGATTCCTCCGCATTAACGAAGGGCCAATTCCCTGCCAGGTACATACGCGCCCGTATTTGGATGCACGCAAAGGTACCAGGGGCTACATAGTAGCCCCACTTTAGAATCCTGTGGCTAAATGAAAGTGTTACGGCTATATAGTCCGGTTGCCTAGTTCGTCGTGCGATCACCTCCTTAATGGACCAAGACGTTGGAGTAAGAGTGATTAAGCACATTTTTTCGCGAACACCCCCGCATTGTATGCGTGGGGGCTGAAGCCAACGACTGCTAACTTTCGGATTACACACACACACACACACACACACACACACACACACATATAAACGGCCGCACAGGGGACACAATGATATTTTCCGACAAACATTACAAATATAGCCTTATAATAAAAATAAACATTGTTTCTACAATAATTTGAATCATCACTCAAATAGGAGATTCTTCGGGCACTGTGCCTCTATCAGGCGGGCACCCTCTGTGACCTGCGCCAAGTAGTACACGGCCGGATATTGTCCCCCTACCGGATCCTGAGACGCTATTATAGTGGCATCCATATTCGTCCAAAACGCTTTAACGCGGGCAAGGGCCATCCGCGCACCCTGTATGCACGCCGACCTCCTCATGGCATCGATCCGAGGCACGGCCCCAAGGAACTGTTGCACCAAACCAAAGTAACTATCCGGCTTAGGCCCCTTCGTCCAAAGATGGTCTATTACAGACCGCATTGCAAGCTCGGACAGCCTGGGAAGCTCCGCTACAGTAGCCATCTTGTCACTCAACGGCAGCGGGTGAGTGGGAGCATTAAACTGCGACCAGAAAAGCTTCTCTACTTCTTTCTCACCCTGATCTTTGAAGAACTCCACAGCATCAGCTGTACTCTTCGCCAGATCCGCGTATGCGTCCGCCGAACTCCAGCGTCCGTCCAGGGGAGCGTACTTCGGATCGCAGAACTTCGTCCGCAGCAAATAGGAGCCCCCAGCCGCTATTTTACCGGCCTGTTGAAGCTCCTCCCGCGCACCCCTGAGCTTGGTCCGTATTTCCTTGGTGGCATTAAGTGCCTTGCTCAGGTCAGCCGATTTATCCTCATGCTCCTTTTTCAGGAGCTCATACCGGTCAGCGACATTTTTTAACTCGATAGCCATTTCGGCTATCTTTTCCTCCCTTCGGCGATGAGCAGCCTGTTCGGCTCTCAATTCCTCGGCCTCCTTTAGGGCAGCCGCATTGCTCACCCGAGCTTGTTCCTTGGCTAGAGCAAGTTCCGCCCTCAGAGCCTCCACGGCAGCAGTACCATCTGCAGTCCGAACATGTTATATTAATATATGCCACCTTAATATTTTCCTATGCAATGGGAGACAGGTGATAACCCGCAATTATACGGGATAGTTGTAGCCTCTTTCGATAAGTAAGAGTGTCGAACCCAACGAGGAGCTAAAGGTAGAACAAATACTCTTTGAAGTCCTATCGGCCACTGATACAACTCTACGCACGCTTGACGTTCGCTTTACCTAGAACAAGTATGAAACTAGAAGTACTTTGTAGGTGTGATAGGATAGGTTTGCAAGATAATAAAGAGCACGTAAATAAAAAGTAGGGGCTGTTTAGATAAAGAAGCAATAAAGTAAGTATTAGTAGAGAGCTTTTTGTTACGAGAAAGTTATTTGTCCAAGACAATCGATAACTAGACCGGTAATCACTGTTGCAATTCTATTTGAGGGAGAGGCATAAGCTAACATACTTTCTCTACTTGGATCATATGCACTTAGGATTGGAACTCTAGTAAGCGTCCGCAACTACTAAAGATTCATTAAGGTAAAACCCAACCATAGCATTAAAGTATCAAGTCCCCTTTTATCCCATATGTAAACAACCTACTTACTCGGGTTTGTGTTTCAGTCACTCACGCAACCCACTATAAGCAAATCATAAACATATTGCAAACCCTACAGCAGGAATCCCTCACACTTGCGCGACACGGAGGGCACAATAGGACAGCACCAATAATAAAACATGCAACTCAAACCAATCACGATCATCAATCAACCCATAGGACAAAACGGATCTACTCAAACATCATAAGATAGCCATACATCATTGGGAAATAATATATAGCGTTGAGCACCATGTTTAAGTAGAGATTACAGCGGGTAAGAGAGAGGTTACACCGCTGGATAGAGGGAGGAAGAGTTGGTGATGAAGGCGGTGAAGTTGTTGGTGAAGATCGCGGTGATGATGATGGCCCCCGGCAGCACTCCGGCGCCACCGGAAGCAAGGGGGAGAGAGCCCCCTTATTCTTCTTCTTCCTTGACCTCCTCCATGGATGGGAGAAGGGTTTCCCCTTTGGTCCTTGGCTCCCATGGCTTGGGAGGGGTGAGAGCCCCTCCGAGATTGGATCTATCTCTCTGTTTCTGCGTTCTCAGATTCTACCCCTTCACCGTTTCTTAAATATCCGGAGATCTGTAACTCCGATTGGGGTGAATCTTTCGCCCAGATCTTTCTTATAAAATTAGCTTTCTTGCGCCAAAAGAAGAGCGTCAACCGCCTTACGGGTGGCCCACGAGAGCCCAGGCCGTGCCTGCCTCCCTGGGGCTCATCCCCCTGTCTCGTGGCCACCCCAGACACTGTTTCGCGTTGATTTTACTTCCCAAAAATCATAAATATTCCAAAAAAAATCTCCATCCGTTTTTATCCCATTTGGGCTCCATTTGATATTGGGTTTCTGTGAAACAAAAAACATGCAACAGACAGGAACTGGCACTGGGCACTGGATCAATATGTTAGTCCCAAAAAATAGTATAAAAAGTTGCCAAAAGTATATAAAAGTTGAATAATATTGGCATGGAACAATCAAAAATTATAGATACGACAGAGACGTATCAACAGGGCACATACCTTGTGATATATCCAGCCGCTCATTCATCAGAGTGATATCGGCATCAATCGACCCAATTTGCCTCGTCAGTTCGGCAACCTCAACGGACGGGCCGGCGGCTGGACCCACAGGTACCTGCACATATTTACAACACCAATTATTGATTGATGATCCCCCGTTTGCCGCCTATGGTGGGTAACCAGAGTCTCAGGGGCTACTACCTATATGGTGTATTCTTCATTACATACCTCAAAGCCTCTGAGAAGGCTTGTAAATGCTTCATTCAAACCGCTTGTAGCGGATGAAATCTTCTTGAGCACCGCACTCATTAATGAGCGGTGCTCCTCCGAGAACGCAGCTCGCTCCAGTAAGCCCGTCAGAACGTCCAGACTCAGGGCGGCTGACGTATTGGCCTCCGGCCTCGGCAGATCCGGACTCCTCCGCGACGACACCTCGGTGTTGCCCGCTTCAAGAATCGGAGAGGCGGGTGGGGTCTCGCTCTCCATCATCTCCGGAGGAAGGTCCCCTGAAGACAATCCCTGTTGAGAAGAGCTGCCAGCCGGACTGCAAAAAGTTGAATCCTGGTTATTGATCCAGGAGAAATACAGTACCTTCAAGTTAATGATTGACTTACGGCTCGGTGGAGGACTGGCCCGTTGGAGGGCATGGTGCGGTGAGGGTGCCCGACGGGGCAAGACCCCCGGGGATGTCTTTTTCCCTGATTTGGGCATCTCCGCCTCCAGATCTTCGGAGGCGGCCCTCTTCTCCCCGCGCGGAGAGGAGGCAGTAGCCTCCCCTCCCCGACTATCCTCCTTGGGGGAAGTAACAATTCCCCCAGTTCGGATGCGTAGCATGTGGGGTTCGGTCTCTTCATCCCTCCCCTTGTCTTTCCCCGAGGGCATTCTGCTGAGTACCCGGTCGAGCATCTTGGCCATAATAGGGGCGGGCGAGCCTTCAGGAAGCGGTGCCGGACACCTGATTCTCTCTGCCTTGCTGATCCATTCCTTGACGCGGATGATTGTCAGAACAAACAGTCATGATAAATACAAAACATGGTGTCCGGTATCAAGGCTACTTACTTGGGTATCTAGGCGATTACAGCTTAGCCCCGCATCCTCGGTGGTGTCCGGACACATTACTTTCCATCCGAAGAATAATTTGCACATCTCTTCGAGCTTCAAGCCGAAGAAGTGCTTGACAGTCCGCGAACCCTCCGGATTGAACTCCCACATCCGGAGAGGCCGGCGTTTGCACGGCAACGTCCGCCGGATTAACATCACTTGCATTATGCTGACAAGATTAATGTTCCTCGCAAGGAGCTCCCAGATGCAATTCTGCAGTACTGGTATATCACCAGCGGGCCCCCAATTCCATCATACGTCTATCCGAGACGCCAACTGTGATGGAGGGCCCGAGCGAAACGTGGGGGCAGCCACCCACTTTGTGCCTCTGGGAGCCGTGGCATAAAACCACCTCCGCTGCCATACATCAGATACTTCTGGGAAAGAACCCTCTGGCCATGGGGCATCGGTGTTTCTGCTTATTACAGCACCTCCGCACTCCGCATGTCGCCCCTCGATCATCTTCGGCTTCACATTGAAAGTCTTGAGCCATAAGCTGAAGTGTGGCGTGACGTGGAGAATAGCCCCGCACACGATAATAAACAACGAGATATGGAGGATAGCGTCTGGAGCCAGGTCATGAAAATCCAACCCGTAATAGAACATGAGCCTCCTCACGAAGGGATCGAGGGTGAAACCCAAACCGCGGAGGAAGTGTGGGACGAAAACGGCACACTCATTGGGCTCCGGCGTAGGGATGACCTGTCCTGGAGCAGGAAGCCTGTGATGGATATCTGCGGTCAAGTATCCGACCTCCCTAAGCTTTGCAATGTCCTTCTCTTCAATCGAGGAGGCCACCCACCGGCCTTGAGGGTCAGATCCGGACATATTGGAGGATTCCAGAGGGGTGGAGCTTAGGTCTTGGGTGTTAGAACTCGAGGTGCGAGAAGGCGTGATGAAGGTGAAAAGGAGGCGTAGGTCTCGGCCCCTTTATAAAGAAGGTGAATACCAAGAGTCCCCGGTGTGACCGTTTGAGGCTTATCTAAAAACACACGGGGTTATACCAACGGCCGCCGAGGGGTCACGCACGCTCACATTGATGGAAAATCCCGTATTAAGAGGAACACGATCTCTGCCTCGACGGGACGTGCCAATAAAACCGCCTCGTAGCATGAGTCGTTGTGGGGTAAGAAACGTCGGTTCGCGTTGGACCAAGCCACGTTGCAAGGGCACGATGCATGAAGATTGCCAGCAAATCAGATCTATACCATGTGAAGATCATCTCGCAGATCTGGACACGGCATACGTGTTCGATAACCACTTTGGAGTATTCCGAGAAGGAACCCGCCTTGCAATGCCGAAGACAATACTGCACGCCGGACTCATCGCCAGTGAAGCCTGGTTCAGGGGCTACTGAGGGAGTCCTAGATTTGGGGGTATCTGGACAGCTGGACTGTGTACAACGTCCGGACTATTGAAGCATGAAGATACAAGGCTCAAGACTTCGGCCCGTGTCCGGATGGGACTCTCCTTTGCGTGGAAAGCAAGCTTCGCGATCCGGATATTATATTTCCTTTCTTGTAACCGACTCCATGTAAACCCTAGCCCTCTCCGATGTCTATATAAACCGAAGAGGTTGGTCCTTAGAAGGCCGATCACAATTACAATCATTCCATCATAGGCTAGCTCTTAGGGTTTAGCCTCTATGATCTCATGGTAGATCTACTCTTGTACTACCCATATCATCAATATTAATCAAGCAGGAAGTAGGGTTTTACCTCCATCAAGAGGGCCCGAACCTGGGTAAACATATGTGTCCCTTGCTTCCTGCTACCGTCAGCCTTGACGCACAGATCGGGACCCCTTACCCGAGATCCGCCGGTTTTGACACTGACAGTCACCAAAACACATAACTCATATAATACATATCGTCATCGAACGTTAAGCGTGCGGACCCTATGGGTTCAAGAACTATGTAGACATGACCGAGACACCTCTCCAGTCAATAACCAATAGCGGAACCTGGATGCTCATATTGGTTCCCACATATTCTACGAAGATCTTTATCGGTCGAACCGCAATGCCAACATACATTATTCCCTTTGTCATCGGTATGTTACTTCCCCGAGATTCAATCATCGGTATCTTCATACCTAGTTCAATCTCGTTACCGGCAAGTCTCTTTACTTGTTCCATAGTGCATCATCCTATAACTAACTCATTAGTCACTTTGCTTGCATGGCTTCATATGATGTACATTACTGAGAGGGCCCAGAGATACCTCTCCGATACCCAGAGTGACAAATCATAATCTTGATCTATGCCAACCCAACAAACATCTTCGGAGATACCTGTAGAGCATCTTTATAATCACCTAGTTACATTGTGACATTTGATAGCACACAAGGTATGCCTCTGGTGTCCGGGAGTTGCATAATCTCATAGTCGGAGGAATATATATTTGACATGAAGAAAGTAGTAGCAATAAAACTGAACTATCATTATGCTAAGCTAACAGTTGGGTCTAGTCCATCACATAATTCCACTAATGATGTGATCCCGTTCATCAAATGACAACTCATGTCCATGGCTAGGAAACTTAATCATCTTTGATCACCGAGCTAGTCTGGTAGAGGCATACTAGGGACACAGTGTTTTGTCTATGTATTCACACATGTATCAATTTTTCGGTTAATACAATACTAGCATGAACAATAAACATTTATCATGAATAAGGAAACATAAAATAACAACTTTATTATTGCCTCCAGAGCATATTTCCTTCAGTCTCCCACTTGCACTAGAGTCAATAATCTAGATTACATTGTAATGAATCTAACACCCATGGAGTCTTGGTGCTGATCATGTTTTGCTCGTGGAAGAGGCTTAGTCAATGGGTCTGCCACATTCAGATCCGTATGTATTTTGCAAATCTCTATGTCTCCCTCCTTGACCAAATCTCGGATGGAGTTGAAGCGTCTCTTAATGTGTTTGGTCTTTTTGTGAAATCTGGATTCCTTCGCCAAGGCAATTGCTCCCGATGCACTAGGTATTACATCTAGATCGGATATGAACTCCTTCATTTGCTGCTTCCGAAGCAGCTATGTACTTTGCTTCACACGTAGATCCCGCCATGACGCTCTGCTTCAAACTACACCAACTGACAGCTCCACCATTCAATAAAAATACATATCCGGATTATGACTTAGAGTCATCTGGATCAGTGTCAAAGCTAGCGTCGACGTAACCATTTACGACAAGCTCTTTGTCACCTCCATAAATAACAAATATATCCCTAGTCCTTTTCAGGTACTTCAGGATGTTCTTGACCTCTGTCCAGTGATCCACTCCTGGATTACTTTGGTACCTCCCTGCTAAACTTATAGCAAGGCACACACCAGGTCCGGTACACAGCATAGCATACATGATAGAACCTATGACTGAGGCATAGGGAATGACTTTCATTTTCTCTGTATCTTCTGTAGTGGTCGGGCATTGAGTTTGACTCAACTTCACACCTTGTAACACAGGCAAGAACCCTTTCTTTGACTGATCCATTTTGGACTTCTTCAAAACTTTAGGATCGACAAAACCTTCTGGTTGCATCATATACAACTCTTCTTTAAGAAATCCATTAAGAATGCAGTTTTGACATCCATTTGTCAGATTTCATAATCATAAAATGCGGCAATTGCTAACATGATTCGGACAGACTTAAGCATTGCTATGGGTGAGAAAGTCTCATCATAGTCAACTCCTTGAACTTGTCGAAAACCTTTTGCGACAAGTTGAGATTTACAGATAGTAACATTACCATCAGCGTCAGCCTTCTTCTTGAAGATCCATTTATTCTCTATGGGTCGCCGATCATCAGGCAGATCCACCAAATTCCACACTTTATTCTCAACTTCTCATACATGGATCCTATCTCAGATTTCATGGCCTCAAGCCATTTATCAAAATCTGGGATCATCATAGCTTCTTCATACGAGGAGGCTTATCCTCGACTGGATCCTTTTCATTGTCGCCGTTGTTCTCTTTGGGTGTATCCACCATGTATACTTCAGACGAGGAGGTGGCTGTCCAGCACCCTGTAAGCGGTGGTTTTTGTGCCTGCCCTTCTCCGGCATCGTCGTCCATACTGTCGATGTCTTCGGAGCCGTAATCGAGCATGTCAGTTAAGTCTTCCATAGTGGCTATGAAGTGGGTGGTAGGTGGGAAGCGGAATTCTCCGTCATCATCTTCCAATCCAAACTGGATATAGTTCAGCTAAGAGTTCCCCGATAAGGAGAGGGCTTTTAATGTGTTGAGCACATCGCCTAAAGGTGAGTGCCGGAAGATGTCCGCGAAACTGAACTCAATGATCGGCGCCTGATCAGATTCAATGGGCGCGGATGCACGCATTTCAGAACCTATGGCCGGAGACGAATCCGAGGTTCCAATGACACATGTCCTATTCGAGGTTGGATCTATGTGCGGCTCTAACGCCGCTGAGTCTGCAGCTTCCGCGGCGGGGTTGAGCTTCCCGTCCTTGCACGGTGCAGTCTGCTCCGGATCTAGGGCCAGAGCAGTTACAGGAGCTATCTCCTGAGCATGGTCTGATGACAGATTTTGGTGATGTTCATCGTGGTGGCAGGGAGCGGCTGTCACGGGCTCTAATCCGTCAAAGATCAAGTCTCCACGGATATCGGCAACGTAATTCAAGCTTCCAAACCTGACCTGATGGCCAGGGGCGTAGCTGTCGATCTGCTCTAGATGGCCAAGCGAGTTGGCCCGTAGTGCGAAGCCACCGAATACGAAGATCTGTCCAGGGAGGAAGACCTCCCCCTGGACTATGTTGTTGTAGATGATTAACGGAGCCATCAAACCTTTTGGTGACGACGCAGCAGAACTCTTAATGAAAGCACCAATGTTGGTGTCAAAACCGGCGGATCTCGGGTAGGGGGTCCCGAACTGTGCGTCTAAGGTTGATGGTAACAGGAGGCAGGGGACACGATGTTTACCCAGGTTCGGGCCCTCTCTATGGAGGTAATTGATACGTCTCCAACGTATCTATAATATTTGATTGTTCCATGCTATTATATTACCTGTTTTGGATGTTTAATGGGCTTTACTATACACTTTTATATTTTTTTGGGACTAACCTATTAACCGGAGGCCCAGCCCAAATTGCTGATTTTTTTGCCTATTTCAGTGTTTCGCAGAAAAGGAATGTCAAACAGTGTCCAAATGGAATGAAACCTTCGGGAGAGTTATTTTTGGAACAAACGCAATCCAGGAGACTTGGAGTGGACGTCAAGGAACAAACGAGGAAGCCAGGAGGCAGGAGGGCGCGCCCCCCACCCTCATGGGCCCCTCGTGGCTCCCCTAACCGACTTCCTTCGCCTATATATATCCACATACCCTGAAAACATCCAGGAGCACCACTAAACCCTATTTCCATCGTCGCAACCTTATGTACCCGTGAGATCCCATCTTGGGGCCTTTTCCGGCGCTCCGCCGGAGGGGAATCGATCACGGAGGGCTTCTACATCAACGCCATAGCCTCTCCGATGAAGTGTGAGTAGTTTACCACAGACCTTCGGGTCCATAGTTATTAGCTAGATGGCTTCCTCTCTCTCTCTCTCTCTCTCTCTCTCTCTCTCTCTCTTTGAATCTCAATACAAAGTTCTCCTCGATCTTCTTGGAGACCTATTCGGTGTAACTCTTTTTGCGGTGTGTTTGTCGAGATCCGATGAATTGTGGGTTTATGATCAAATTTATCTATGAGAAATATTTGAATCTCCTCTGAATTCTTTTATGTATGATTGGTTATCTTTGCAAGTCTCTTTGAATTATCAGTTTGGTTTGGCCTACTAGATTGATCTTTCTTGCAATGGGAGAAGTGCTTAGCTTTGGGTTCAATCTTGCGGTGTCCTTTCCCAGTGACAGCAGGGGCAGCAAGGTACGTATTGTATTGTTTCCATCAAGGATAAAAAGATGGGGTTTATTCTCTATGGCCCCCGGGTCTATTTTTCATCATATAAGTTTCCGATCTATTTTATTTTGCAATCTTTACTTTCCAATCTATATCATAAAAATACCAAAAATATTTATCTTATTATCTCTATCAGATCTCACTTTTGCAAGTGGCCGTGAAGGGATTGATAACCCCTTTATCGCGTTGGTAGCAAGGTTCTTGATTGTTTGTGTAGGTACGAGGGACTTGCGTGTAGCCTCCTACTGGATTGATACCTTGGTTCTCAAAAACTGAGGGAAATACTTACGCTACTTTGTTGCATCACCCTTTCCTCTTCAAGGGAAAACCAACGCAGTGCTCAAGAGGTAGAAGTAATACCCTACTTCCTGCTTGATTGATCTTGATGAATATGAGTATTACAAGAGTTGATCTACCACGAGACCGTAATGGCTAAAACCCTAGCAGTTTAGCCTGTATGATTATCATTGCCTCTATGGACTAAGCCCTCTGGTTTATATAGACACCGGAGGGGACTAGGGTTGTACAAAGTCGGTTACAGCGAAAGTAATCTACATATCCGAACGCCAAGCTTGCCAGCCACGCAAAAGGAGAGTCCCATCCGAACACGGGAAGAAGTCTTCTATCTTGTATCTTCATAGCCCATCAGTCCGGCCCACATCACATAGACCGAACGGCCGAGGACTCCCTCAACGGTGTCATCTCAACGGATTTTGATGGTGCCCTGTTTAACGTGAATGCAGCTGTCTCTAATGCGTAACCCAAAATGATAGTGGTAAATCGGTAAGAGACATCATAGATCGCAGTATATCCAATAAAGTGCGGTTACAATGTTCGGACACACCATTATGCTGTGGTGTTCCAGGTGGCGTGAGTTGTGAAACTATTCCACATTGTTTTAAATGAAGGCCAAACTCGTAACTCAAATATTCACCTCTGCGATGAGATCGAAGAAACTTTATTTTCTTGTTACGATGATTCTCCACTTCACTCTGAAATTCTTTGAACTTTTCAAATGTTTCAAACTTGTGTTTCATTAAGTAGATATACCCATATCTGCTCAAATCATCTGTGAAGGACAGAAAATAACGATACCCGCCACGAGAATCAACACTCATTGGACCGCATACATTGGTATGTATTATTTTCAATAAGTCATTAGCTCGTTCCATTGTTCCGGAGAACGGAGTTTTAATCATCTTGCCCATAAGGCACGGTTCGCTGGTATAAAAATGATTCATAATCAAGTGATTCCAAAAGTCCATCTTTATGGAGTTTCTTCATGTGCTTTACACCGATATAACCCAAACAGCAGTGCCACAAATAAGTTGCACTATCATTATCAACTTTGCATATTTTGGCATCAATATTATGAATATGTGTATCATCACGATCAAGATTCAACAGAAATAGACCACTCTTCAAGGGTGCGTGACCATAAAAGATATTACTCATATAAATAGAACAACCATTATTCTCTGATTTAAATGAATAACCGTCTTGCACTAAACAAGATCTAGATATAATTTTCATGCTCAACGCTGGTACCAAATAACAATTATTCAGGTCTAAAACTAATCCCCAAGGTAGATGTAGAGGTAGCGTGCCGACGGCGATCACATCGACCTTGGAAGCATTTCCGACGCGCATCGTCACCTCATCCATAGCCAATCTTTGTTTAATCCGTAGTCCCTGCTTTGAGGTACAAATATGAGCAACTGAACCGGTATCAAATACCCATGCACTACTACGAGAATTAGTAAGGTACACATCAATAACATGTATATCAAATATACCTTTGTTCACTTTTCCATCCTTCTTATCCGCCAAATACTTGGGGCAGTTCCGCTTCCAATGACTAGTCCTTTTGTTGTAGAAGCACTCAGTTTCAGGCTTGGGTCCATCTTTGGGTTTCTTCCCGGGAGTGACAACTTGCTTGTCATTCTTCTTGAAGTTCCCCTTCTTTTTACCCTTGCCCTTCTTCTTGAAACTAGTGGTCTTGTTAACCATCAACACTTGATGCTCCTTCTTGTTTTCTACCTCCATAGCCTTTAGCATTGCGAAGATCTCGAGAATAGTATTTTCCATCCCTTGCATATTGTTGTTCATTATGAAGCCTTTGTAGCTTGGTGGCAGTGATTGAAGAACTCTATCAATGACACAATCATCTGGAAGATTAACTCCCAGCTGAGTCAAGTGATTATGGGACCCAGACATTCTGAGTAGGTGCTCACTAACAGAACTGTTCTCCACCATCTTGCAGTTATAGAACATGCTGGAGACTTCATATCTCTCAACTCGGGCATTTGCTTGAAATATTATCTGCAATTCCTGGAACATATCATATGGTCCATGACGTTCAAAACGTCTTTGAGGTCTCGATTTTAAGCCGTAAAGCATGATAAACTAACGAGTAGTCATCAACACGTGACTGCCAGGCATTCACAGTGTCAGAAGTTGCTGGGGCAGGTGGTACACCTAGCGGTGCATCAAGGACATAAATCTTCTGTGCAGCAATGAGGATAATCCTCAAGTTATGGACCCAGTCCGTGTAGTTGCTACCATTATCTTTCAACTTAGCTTTCTCTAGGAACGCATTAAAATTCAAGGGAACGGTAGCACGGGCCATTGATCTACAACATAGATAAGCAAAAAACTATCTGGACTAAGTTCATGATAAATTAAGTTCAATTAATCATATTACTTAAGAACTCCCACTTAGATAGACATCTCTCAAGTCATCTAAATGATACGTGATCCAAATCAACTAAACCATGTCGACATCACGTGAGATGGAGTAGTCTTCAATGGTAAACATCTCTATCTTGATCATATCTACTATATGATTCATGTTCGACCTTTCGGTCTCCAGTGTTCCGAGGCCATATGTGTATATGCTAGGATCGTCAAGTTTAACCCGAGTATTCTGCATGTGCAAAACTGGCTTGCACCCGTTGTATTTGAACGTAGAGCTTATCACACCTGATCATCACGTGGTGTCTCAACACGAAGAACTTTCGGAATGGTGCATACTCGGGGAGAACACTTATACCTTGAAATTTTACTAAGGGATCATCTTATAATGCTACTGTCGTACTAAGCAAAATAAGATGCGTAAAGATAAACATCACATGCAATCAAAATATGTGACATGATATGGCCATCATCATCTTGTACTTTTGATCTCCATCACCAAAGCAACATCATGATCTCCATCGTCACTGGCTTTGACACCTTGATCTCCATCATAGTGTCGTGGTCGTCTCGCCAACTATTGCTTCGACGACTATCGCTACCGCTTAGTGATAAATTAAAGCAATTACATGGTGTTTGTATTTCATACAATAAAGCGATAACCATATGGCTCCTGCCAGTTGCCGATAACCTTTTACAAAACATGATCATCTCATACAACAACTTATATCACATTATGTCTTGACCATACCACATCACAACATGCCCTGCAAACACAAGTTACGTCCTCTACTTTGTTGTTGCAAGTTTTACGTGGCTGCTACGAGCTTCTAGCATGAACCGTACTTACCTACGGCACAAAAACCAGAACAGTGATTTATCAAGTTTGTTGTTTTAACCTTCACAGGGACCGACCGCAGTCAAATTTGATTCAACTAAAGTTGGAGAAACACACACCCGCCAGCCACCTTTATGCAAAACTAGTTGCATGTCTGTCGGTGGAACCGGTCTCATGAACGCGGTCATGTAAGGTTGGTCCGGGCCGCTTCATCCGACAATACCGCCGAATCAAAATAAGACGTTGGTGGTAAGAAGTATGATGATCACTGCCCACAACTCTTTGTGTTCTACTCGTGCATATCATCTACGCATAGACCTGGCTCGGATGCCACTGTTGGGAAACGTAGCATGCAATTTAAAAAATTTTCCTACGCTCACGCAAGATCTATCTAGGAGATGCATAGCAACGAGAGGGGGAGAGTGTGTCCACGTACCCTCATAGACCGAAAGTGGAAGCGTTAGCTTAACGTGGTTGATGTAGTCAAATGTCTTCTCGAATCAACCGATCAAGCACCAAACGTACGACACCTCCGAGTTCTGCACACGTTCAGCTCGATGACATCCCTCGAACTCTTGATCCAGTAGAGGTACAAAGGAGTATATGAGTTCCGTTAGCACGACGGCGTGGTGACGGTGATGGTGATGTTATCCGTGCAAGGCTTCGCCTAAGCAGTACGACAATATGACAGGAGGAGTAAACGGTGGAGGGGGCACCGCACATGGCTAAGGAACAATTGATCTACCTAGAGGTGCTCTCCCCCCCGCCCCCATATATATATATAAAGGAGGAGAGGGGAGAAGTGCCGGCCTAGGGTGCGCCCAAGTGGGGGGAGTCCTAGTAGGACTCCTAGTCCTAGTTGCCCGCCCCCCTTCCTTTCCAACAGAGGGGGAAAGAGGGAAGTAGAGGGAGAGGGAGAGGGAGAAGGAAAGGGGGGTCGCACCCCCTCCCCCTTGTCCAATTCAGACTCCCATGGGGGGCCACCTACTACGGCCTCCATTGCCTCTCCTCTTAGGACCCATGAGGCCCATTACCTTCCTCGGGGGGCTTCCGGTAACCCCTCGGTACTCTGAAAAATATCCGAAACACTCCAGACCATTCTTGTGTCCGAATATAACTTTCCAATATATCAATATTTGCTTCTCAACCATTTCGAGACTCCTCGTCATGTCCGTGATCTCATCCGGGACTCTGAACAACCTTCGGTCACCAAAACACATAACTCATATAATACCGATCGTCATCGAACATTAAGTGTGCGGACCCTATGGGTTCGAGAACTATGTAGACATGACCGAGACACCTCTCAGGTCAATAACCAATAGCGGAACCTAGATGCTCTTGGTTCCCACATATTCTATGAAGATCTTTATCGGTCGAACCGCAATGTCAACATACGTTATTGAAGGAAATATGCCCTAGAGGCAATAATAAAATTATTTATTTCCTTATATCATGATAAATGTTTATTATTCATGCTAGAATTGTATTAACCGGAAACGTGATACATGTGTGAATACATAGACAAACAGAGTGTCACTAGTATGCCTCTACTTGACTAGCTCGTTGATCAAAGATGGTTATGTTTCCTAGCCATAGACAAAGAGTTGTCATTTGATTAACGGGATCACATCATTAGGAGAATGATGTGATTGACTTGACCCATTCCGTTAGCTTAGCACTTGATCGTTTAGTATGTTGCTATTGCATTCTTCATGACTTATACATGTTCCTATGACTATGAGATTATATAACTCCCGTTTACCAGAGGAACACTTTGTGTGCTATCAAACGTCACAACGTAACTGGGTGATTATAAAGGTGCTCTACAGGTGTCTCCGAAGGTACTTGTTGAGTTGGTGTATTTCGAGATTAGGATTTGTCACTCCGATTGTCAGAGAGGTATCTCTGGGCCCTCTCGGTAATGCACATCACTATAAGCCTTGCAAGCAATGTGACTAATGAGTTAGTTGCGGGATGATGCATTACGGAATGAGGAAAGAGACTTGCTGGTAACGAGATTGAACTAGGTATTGAGATACCAATGATCGAATCTCGGGCAAGTAACATATCGATGAGAAAGGGAACAACGTATGTTGTTATGCGATTTGACCGATAAAGATCTTCGTAGATTATGTGGGACCAATATGAGCATCCAAGTTCCGCTATTGGTTATTGACCAGAGACGTGTCTCGGTCATGTCTACATAGTTCTCGAACCCGTAGGGTCCGCACGCTTAAAGTTCGATGATGATTATATTATGAGTTTATGTGTTTTGATGTACCGGAGGTAGTTCGGGGTCCCGGATGAGATCGGGGACATGATGAGGAGTCTCGAAATGGTCGAGACGTAAAGATCGATATATTGGACGACTATATTTGGACTTCGGAAAGGTTCCGAGTGATTCGGGTATTTTTTCCGAGTACCGGAGAGTTACGGGAATTCGCTGGGGAGTATATGGGCCTTATTGGGCCATACGGGAATAGAGGAGAGAGGCCAAAAGGAAGGAGGCGCCCCCCCTCTGGTCCGAATTGGACAAGGGGTGCAACCCCCTTTTCCTTCTCCCTCTCCCCCTCTTTCCTTCTCTCCTACTCCGGAAAGGAAAGGGGAATCCTACTAGGACTTGGGAGTCCTAGTAGGACTCCCCACACTTGGCACGCCCCCTCTAAGGTCGACCTCTCCCTCCCTCCTTTATATACGGGGGTAGGGGGCACTCCAAGACACAACAATTGATCCTTGAGATCTATTAGCCGTGTGCGGTGCCCCCCTCCACCACATTCCACCTTGGTAATATTGTAGCGGTGCTTAGGCGAAGCCCTGCGTCGGTAGAACATCATCAACGTCACCACGCCGTCGTGCTGACGGAAATCTCCCTCGAAGCTCGGTTGGATCGGAGTTCGAGGGACATCATCAAGCTGAACGTGTGCTGAACTCAGAGGTGTCGTGCGTTCGGTACTTGATCAGTCAAATCGTGAAGACGTACGACTACATCAATCGTGTTGTGCTAACGCTTCCGCTTTTGGTCTACGAGGGTACGTGGACACACTCTCCCCTCTCGTTGCTATGCATCACCATGATCTTGCGTGTGCGTAGGAATTTTTTTGAAATTACTACGTTCCCCAACAATGGCATCCGAGCCTGGTTTTATGCGTAGATGTTGTATGCACGAGTAGAACACAAGTGAGTTGTGGGCAATACAAGTCATACTGCTTACCAGCATGTCATAGTTTGGTTCGGCGGTATTGTTGGATGAAGCAGCCCGGACCGACATTACGCGTACGCTTACGCGATACTGGTTCTACCGACGTGCTTTGCACATAGGTGGCTGGCAGGTGTCAGTTTCTCCAACTTTAGTTGAACCGAGTGTGGCTACACCCTGTCCTTGAGAAGGTTAAAACAACACTAACTTGACGAAATATTGTTGTGGTTTTGATGCGTAGGTAAGAACGGTTCTTGCTCAGCCCGTAGCAGCCACGTAAAACTTGCAACAACAAAGTAGAGGACGTCTAACTTGGTTTTGCAGGGCATGTTGTGATGTGATATGGTCAATACGTGATGCTATATTTTATTGTATGAGATAATCATGTTTTGTAGCCGAGTTATCGGCAACTGGCAGGAGCCATATGGTTGTCGCTTTATTGTATGCAATGCAATCGCCATGTAATTGCTTTACTTTATCACTATGTGGTAGCGATAGTTGTAGAAGCAATAGGTGGCGAAACGACAACGATGCTACGATGAAGATCAAGGTGTCGCGCCGGTGAAGATGGTGACCATGACGATGCTTCGGAGATAGTGATCACAAGCACAAGATGATGATGGCCATATCATATCACTTATATTGATTGCATGTGATGTTTATCCTTTATGCATCTTATTTTGCTTTGATTGACGGTAGCATTATAAGATGATCTCTCACTAAATTTCAAGGTATAAGTGTTCTCCCTGAGTATGCACCATTGCGAAAGTTCTTCGTGTTGAGACACCACGTGATGATCGGGTGTGATAGGCTCTACATTCAAATACAACGGGTGCAAAACAGTTGCACACGCAGAATACTCAGGTTAAACTTGACGAGCCTAGCATATACATATATGGCCTCGAAACACTGGAGACCGAAATGTCGAGCGTGAATCATATAGTAGATATGATCAACATAGTGATGTTCACCATTGAAAACTACTCCATCTCACGTGATGATCGGACATGGTTTAGTATATTTGGATCATGTGATCACTTAGATGATTAGAGGGATGTCTATCTAAGTGGGAGTTTTTAAGTAATATGATTAATTGAACTTTAATTTATCATGAACTTAGTCCTGGTAGTATTTTGCAAATTATGTTGTAGATCAATAGCTCGCGTTGTTTCTTTCATACGTTTATTTTGATATGTTCCTAGAGAAAATTGTGTTGAAAGATGTTAGTAGCAATGATACGGATTGGATCCGTGATCTGAGGATTGTCCTCATTGCTGCACAGAAGAATTATGTCCTTGATGCACCGCTAGGTGATGGACCTATGGCAGGAGTAGATGCAGACGTTATAAACGTTTGGCTAGCTCAATATGATGACTACTTGATAGTTTAGTGCACCATGTTTAACGACTTAGAATCGGGACTTCAAAGACATTTTCAACGTCATGGGCCATATGAGATGTTCGAGGAGTTGAAGTTAATATTTCAAGCAAATACCCGAGTTGAGAGATATGAAGTCTCCAACAAGTTCTATAGCTAAAAGATGGAGGAGAATTGCTCAATGTGAGCATGTGCTCAGATTGTCTGGGTACTACAATCGCTTGAATCAAGTGGGAGTTAATCTTCCAGATAAAATAGTGATTGACAGAGTTCTCTAGTCACCATCACCAAGTTAGTAGAAATTCGTGATGAACTATAGTATGCAATGGATGACGAAACCGATTCCCGAGCTCTTCGCGATGTTCAAATCAACGAAATCAAGAAAGACCATCAAGTGTTGATGATTAACAGGACCACTAGTTTCAAGAAAAGGGCAAAAGGAAAGAAAGGGAACTTCAAGTAGAATGACAAGCTAGTTGTCACTCCCGCGAAGAAGCCCAAAGCTGGACCAAAGCCTGAAACTGAGTGCTTACACTGCAAAGGAAATGGTCACTGGAAACGGAAATGCCCTGAATATTTGGTGGATAAGAAGGATGGCAAAGTGAACAGGTTATTGATGTGTGCCTTACTAGTGTTTATAGTAGCCCCTGTGTATTTCATACTTGTTCGGTTTCTAAGATTAGTAACTTGAAACAGGAGTTACATAATAAACAGAGACTAGTTGAGGAGAAGTGACGATGAGTGTTGGAAGTAGTTCCAAGATTGATATGATCATCATCACACACTCCCTATACTTTCAGGATTAGTGTTAAACCTAAATAAATGTTATTTGACATTTGCGTTGAGCATGAATATGATTTGATCATGTTTATTGCAATATGATTATTCATTTAAAGTCAGAGAATAATTGTTGTTCTGTTTACATGAATAAAACCTTCAATGGTCATACACCCAACAAAAATAGTTTGTTGGATCTCGATCATAGTGATACACATATTCATAATATTGATGCCAAAAGATGCAAAGTTAATAATGATAGTGCAACTTATTTGTGGCACTGCCGTTTGGGTCATATCGGTGTAAAGCGCATGAAGAAACTCCATAAAGATGGATTTGCAGAATCACTTGGTTATGAATCATTTGATGCTTGCGAACCGTGCCTTTTGGGCAAGATGACTAAAACTCCGTTCTTTGGAACAACGGAATGAGCTACTGAATTGTTGGAAATAATACATACCGATGTATGCGGTCCAATGAGTATTGATGCTCGTGGCGGGTATCATTATTTTCTGACCTTCATAGATGATTTGAGCAGATATGAGTATATCTACTTGATGAAACATATGTCTGAAATATTTGAAAAGTTCAAAGCATTTCAGAGTGAAGTGGAAAATCATCATAACAAGAAAATAAAGTTTCTGCGATTTGATCGTGGAGACGAATATTTGAGTTATGAGTTTGGTCTACAATTAAAACAATGTGGAATAGTTTCACAAACTCATGCCACCTGGAACACCACAGCGTAATGGTGTGTCCGAACATCGTAACCACACTTTATTAGATATGGTGCGATCTATGATGTCTCTTACCGATTCAACATTATAATTTTGGGGTTATGCATTAAAGACATCTGCATTCACTTTAAACAGGGCACCATCAACATCCGTTGAGACGATGCCTTATGAACTGTGGTTTGGCAAGAAACCAAAGTTGTCGTTTTTAAAGTTTGGGGCTCCAATGCTTATGTGAAAAAGTTTCAACCTGATAAGCTCGAACCCAAATCGGAGAAGTGCGTCTTCACAGAATACCCAAAGGAAACTGTTGGGTACACCTTCTATCACAGATCCGAAGGCAAGATATTCGTTGCTAAGAATGGATCCTTTCTAGAGAAGAAGTTTCTCTCGAAATAAGTGAGTGGGAGGAAAGCAGAACTTGATAAGGTAATCGTATCTTCTCCCGAATTGGAAAGTAGTTCATCACAGAAATCAGTTCTAGTGATGCCTACACCGATTAGTGAGGAAGTTATTTATGATGATCATGAAACTTTGGATCAAGTTACTACAGAACCTCGTAGGTCTTCCAGAGTACGATCCGCACCAGAGTAGTATGGTAATTCTGTTTTGAAAGTCATGTTACTAGACCATGATAAACCTACGAACTATGAGGAAGCGATGATGAGCCCAGATTCCGTGAAATGGCTGTAGGCCATGAAATCTGAGATAGGGTCCATGTATGAGAACAAAGTGTGGACTTTGGTGGACTTGCCTGATGATTGGCAAGCCATAGAAAATAAATGGATCTTCAAGAGGAAGACGGACGATGATAGTAGTGTTACTATCTACAAAGCTCGACTTGTCGCAAAAAGGTTTTCGACAAGTTCAAGGTGTTGACTACAATGAGATTTTCTCAACTATAGCGATGCTTAAGTCTGTCCGAATTATGTTAGCAATTGCCACATTTTATGAAATCTGGCAAATGGATGTCAAAACTGCATTCCTTAATGGTTTTCCTAAAGAAGAGTTGTATATGATGCAACCAGAAGGTTTTGTCAATCCTAAAGATGCTAACAAAATGTGCAAGCTCCAGCGATTTATCTATGGACTGGTGCAAGCATCTTGGAGTTGGAATATACGTTTTGATAAGTTAATCAAAGCATATAGTTTTATACGGACTTTGCAGTGAAGCTTGTATTTACAATAAAGTGAGTGGGAGCACTACAACCTTTCTGATAAGTATATGTAAGTAACATTGTTGATCAGAAATGATGTAGAATTTTTCTAGAAAGCGTAAAGAAGTGTTTGAAAGGAGTTCTTTAAAAGAAAGACCTCAGTAAAGCTACTTACATATTGAGCATCAAGATCTATTAAGATAGATCAAGACGCTTGATAAGATTTTCAATGAGTACATACCTTGACAAGATTTTGAAGTAGTTCAAAATGGAACAGCCAAAGAAAGAGTTCTTGCCTGTGTTGCAAAGGTATGAAATTGAGTAAGACTCAAATCCCGACCACGGCAGAAAATAGAAAGAGAATGAAAGTCATTCCCTATGCCTCAGTCATAGGTTCTATAAAAGTATGTCATGCTATGGACCAGACCTATTGTATACTATGCCCTGGTTTGGCAAGGGAGTACAATGGTGATCTAGGAGTAGATCACTGGACATTGGTCAAAATTATCCTTAGTGGAATAAGGATATATTTCTTGATTATGGAGGTGACAAGAGGTTCGTCGTAAAGGGTTACGTCGATGCAAGATTTGACAATGATCCAGATGACTCTTAAGTTTCAATCTGGATACATATTGAAAGTGGGAGCAATTAGCTAGAGTAGCTCCGTACAGAGCATTGTACACATAGAATATTTGCAAAATACATACGGCTCTGAATGTGACAGCCCCGTTAACTAAACTTCTCTCACGAGCAAAACATGATCACACCTTAGTACTCTTTGGGTGTTAATCACATATCGATGTGAACTAGATTATTGACTCTAGTAAACCCTTAGGGTGTTGATCACATGACGATGTGAACTATGGGTGTTAATCACATACAAATGTGAATATTGGTGTTAAATCACATGCTGATGTGAACTATATTATTGACTCTAGTGCAAGTGGGAGACTGAAGGAAATAGGCCCTAGAGGCAATAATAAAGTTATTATTTATTTCCTTATATCATGGTAAATGTTTATTATTCATGCTAGAATTATATTAACTGGAAACGTGATATATGTGTGAATACATAGACAAACAGAGTGTCACTAGTATGCCTCTACTTGACTAGCTCGTTGATCAAAGATGGTTATGTTTCCTAGCCATAGACAAGAGTTGTCATTTGATTAACGGGATCACATCATTAGGAGAATGATGTGATTGACTTGACCCGTTCCGTTAGCTTAGCACTTGATCATTTAGTATGTTGCTATTGCTTTCTTCATGACTTATACATGTTCCTATGACTATGAGATTATGCAACTCCCGTTTACCGGAGAACACTTTGTGTGCTACCAAACGTCACAAACGTAACTGGGTGATTATAAAGGTGCTCTACAGGTGTCTCTGAAGCTACTTGTTGAGTTGGCGTATTTCAAGATTAGAATTTGTCACTCCGATTGTCTGAGAGGTATCTCTGGGCCCTCTCGACAATGCTCATCACTATAAGCCTTGCAAGAAATGTGACTAATGAGTTAGTTGCGGGATGATGCATTACAGAACGAGTAAAGAGACTTGCCGGTAACGAGATTGAACTAGGTATTGAGATACCGATGATCGAATCTTGGGCAAGTAACATACCGATGACAAAGGGAACAACATATGTTGTTATGCGGTTTGACCGATAGAGATCTTCGTAGAATATGTGGGAGCCAATATGAGCATCTAGGTTCCGCTATTGGTTATTGACCGGAGACGTGTCTCGGTCATGTCTACATAGTTCTCGAACCCGTAGGGTCCGCACGCTTAAAGTTCGATGACGGTTATATTACGAGTTTACGTGTTTTGATTTACCGAAGGTAGTTCGGAGTCCCGGATGAGATCGGGGACATGACGAGGAGTCTCGAAATGGTCGAGACGTAAAAATCGATATATTGGACGACTATATTCAGACTTCGGAAAGGTTCCGAGTGATTCGGGTATTTTTCGGAGTACCGGAGAGTTACGGGAATTCGCCGGAGAGTATATGGGCCTTATTGGGCCATACGGGAATAGAGGAGAGAGGCCAAAAGGAAGGAGGCGCCCCCCCCCCCACCTCTGGTCCGAATTGGACAAGGGGTGCAGCCCCTTTTCCTTCTCTCTCTCCCCCTCTTTCCTTCTCTCCTACTCCGGCAAGGAAAGGGGAATCCTACTAGGACTTGGGAGTCCTAGTAGGACTCCCCACACTTGGCGCGCCCCCTCTAGGGCTGGCCTTTCCCTCCCTCCTTTATATACGGGGGCAGGGGGCACTCCAAGACACAACAATTGATCCTTGAGATCTATTAGCCGTGTGCGGTGCCCCCCTCCACCATATTCCACCTCGATAATATCGTACCAGTGCTTAGGCTAAGCCCTGCGTCGGTAGAACATCATCATCGTCACCACACCGTCGTGCTGACGGAAATCTCCCTCGAAGCTCGGCTGGATCAAAGTTCGAGGGACATCATCAAGCTGAACGTGTGCTGAACTCAGAGGTGTCGTGCGTCGGTACTTGATTGGTCAGATTGTGAAGACGTACGACTACATCAACCGCTTTGTGCTAACGCTTCCGCTTTTGGTCTACAAGGGTACGTGGACAAACTCTCCCCTCTCGTTGCTATGCATCACCATGATCTTGCGTGTGCGTAGGAATTTTTTTGAAATTAATATGTTCCCCAACAGTTATTCCCTTTGTCATCGGTATGTTACTTTCCCGAGATTCGATCATCGGTATCTTCATACCTAGTTCAATCTCGTTACCGGCAAGTTGCTACCTCTTGAGCATGCGTTGGTTTTCCCTTGAAGAGGAAAGGGTGATGCAGCAAAGTAGCATAAGTATTTCCCTCAGTTTTTGAGAACCAAGGTATCAATCGAGTAGGAGGCTACACGCAAATCCCTCGTACCTGCACAAACAAATAAGAACCTTGCAACCAACGCGATAAAGGGGTTGTCAATCCCTTCACGACCACTTCCACAAGTGAGATCTGATAGAGATAATAAGATAAATATTTTTGGTATTTTTATGATATAGATTTGAAAGTAAAGATTGCAAAATAAAATAGATCGAAAACTTATATGATGGAAAATAGACCCGGGGGCCATAGGTTTCACTAGTGGCTTCTCTCAAGATAACATAAGTATTACGATGGGTGAACAAATTACTGTAGAGCAATTGATAGAAAAGTGCATAGTTATGAGAATATCTAGGCATGATCATGTATATAGGCATCACGTCCGCGACAAGTATATCGAAACGATTATGCATCTACTACTATTACTCCACACATCGACCGCTATCCAGCATGCATCTAGAGTATTAAGTTCATAAGAACAGAGTAACGCATTAGGCAAGATGACACGATGTAGAGGGATAAACTCAAGCAATATGATATAAACCCCATCTTTTTATCCTCGATGGCAACAATACAATACGTGCCTTGCTGCCCCTGCTGTCACTGGGAAAGGACACCGCAAGATTGAACCCAAAGCTAAGCACTTCTCCCTTGCAAGAAAGATCAATCTAGTAGGCCAAACCAAAATGATAATTCGAAGAGAGTTGCAAAGATAACAAATCATACATAAAAGAATTCAGAGGAGATTCAAATATTGTTCATAGGTAATCTTGATCATAAACCCACAATTCATCGGATCTCGACAAACACACCGCAAAAAGAATTACATCGAATAGATCTCCAAGAAGATCGAGGAGAACTTTGTATTGAGATCCAAAGAGAGAGAAGAAGCCATCTAACTAATAACTATGGACCCGAAGTTCTATGGTAAACTACTCACACTTCATTGGAGAGGCTATGGTGTTGATGTAGAAGCCTTCCATGATCGATTCCCCCTCCGGGGGAGCGTCAGAAAAGGCCCCAAGATGGGATCTCACGGATACAGAAGGTTGCGGCGGTGGAAAGAGGGTTTCGTGGTGCTCCTGGATGTTTTCAAGTTATATGAGTATATATAGGCGAAGGAAGTCAGTCAGGGGAGCCACGAGGGGCCCAGGAGGCTGGGGGGCGCGCCTACCCCCCTGGGCACGCCTCCCTGCCTCGAGCCTGCGTCGTTTCTTTCTTGACGTCCACTCCAAGTCTCCTGGATTGTGTTTGTTCAAAAAATAACTCTCCTGAATGTTTCATTCCGTTTGATATTCCTTTTCTGCGAAACACTGAAATAGGCAAAAAAAAAACAGCAATTTGGGTTGGGCCTCCGGTTAATAGGTTAGTCCCAAAAATAATATAAAAGTGTATAATAAAGCCCATTAACCAACCAAAACAGATAATATAATAGCATGGAACAATCAAAAATTATAGATACGTTGGAGACGTATCACAAGTCTCTTTACTCATTTTGTAGTGCATCATCTCATAGCTAACTCATTAGTCACATTGCTTGCAAGGCTTCATATGATGTGCATTATCGAGAGGGCCCAGAGATACCTCTCCGATACTCGGAGTGACAAATCCTAATCTCAATCTATGCCAACCCAAAAAACACATTCGGAGATACCTATAGAGCATCTTAATAATCACCCAGTTATGTTGTGATGTTTGATAGGACACAAGGCATTCCTCCGGTGTCCGGGAGTTGCACAATCTCATAGTCAGAGGAATACATATTTGACATGAAGAAAGCAGTAGCAATAAAACTAAACGATCATTATGCTAAGCTAACGGATGGGTCTTGTCCATCACATCATTCCACTAATGATGTGATCCCGTTTATCAAATGACAACTCATGTCCATGGCTAGGAAACTTAACCATCTTTGATCAACGAGCTAGTCTAGTAGAGGCATACTAGGGACACAGTGTTTTGTCTATGTATTCACACATGTACCAAGTTTCCAATTAATACAATTCTAGCATGAATAATAAACATTTATCATGAATAAGGAAAAATAACAATTTTATTATTGCCTCTAGGGTATATTTCCTTCACTAACAAGTAGCAACTTGCTGCCTGCTAATTCTTGAGCTTGCGTTGGTTTTTCCCTTGAATATGAAAGCGTGACTATTTCCCTCAATTAAGAACCAAGGTATCAATCTAGTAGGAGGAACACACAAGTCACCAACGATTGCACCTACACAAAGAAACAAATTAATACTTTCACCCAACGCGAAAAAGGGGTTGCCAATCCCTTCACTGTTACTTGCAAGGATGAGATATGATAGATAAAGATATAAAAGATAAATAAAAGTGCAAAATAAAGTAAAGGTAAAGAAATTGCAGAAAGGTATTTTTGTGTTTTTGGTTTTATAGATCTGAAAATAATATGATAAAAATAGACCCGGGGGCCATAGTTTCACTAGAGTCTTCTTTCTTGAAAGAATGCATACGGTGGGTAAACAAATTATTGTTGAGGAATTCATAGAAAAGGGCAAAGCTATGACGATATCCAAGGCAGTGATCATGAATATAGGCATCACATCCGTGACAAGTAGACCGACTCCTGCCTGCATCTACTACTATTACCCCACACATCGACCGCTATCCATCATGCATCTAGTGTATTAAGTTAACAAGAATGGAGCAACACCTTAAGCAAGATGACATGATGTAGAGGGATAGATCCAATCAATATTAATAAACCTCACCTTTTTATCCTTAGTGGAAACAATACAAATATGTGTCATGTCCCCTTCTGTCACTGGGTATGAGCACCACAAGATTGAACCCAGTACAAAGCACCTCTCCCATTGCAAGAAAAATCAATCTAGTTAGCCAAACCAAATCAATAGATCGGAGAGAAATACAAAGCTATCTTAATCATGCACAAAAGAGTTCAGAGAAAACTCAAATAATATTCATAGATAATCTGATCATAAATTCACAATTCATCGGATCTCAACAAACCCACCGCAAAAGAAGATTACATCGAATAGATCTCCAAGAACATTGAGGAGAACATTGTATTGAAGATCACAGAGAGAGAAGAAGCCATATAGCTACTAGCTATGGACCCGTAGGTCTATGGTAAACTACTCACACATCATCGAAGGGCAGCAAGGTTGATGTAGAAGCCCTCCGTGATCGAATCCCCCTTCGGCGGAGTGCCAGAAAAGGCCCCAAGATGGGATCTCACGAGAATAGAAGCTTGCGGCGGCGGGAAAGTATTTTTGGTGTGCCCTTTGATCTACGGGGAATATTTGGATATTTATAGAACGAAGATTAGGGTTGGAAGTGCCACGGTGGGCCCACAAGCTCGGGGAGTGCGTCCTACCCCCTAGGGCGCGCCCTGTGAGCTTATTTCCCATTCGTGGCTATTCCGACCTCCTCTCGAAGCTTCCAGGGTGTCTTGTGGTACAAGAAAAATCTTCAAAAAGTTTCGTTCCATTTGGACTCCGTTTGGTATTGATTTTTAGTAAAACACAAAAACAAGGAAAAAACAGCAACTGGCACTTGGCACTGGGTTAATAGATTAGTCCTCAAAAATGATATAAAGTAGCATAATAATGCATATAAAACATCCAAGATGGATTATAAAATAGCATGGAACAATGAAAAATTATAGATACGTTGGATATGTATCACTGCCATGCCACTCTAATTGATGTAATCTTCACAACCAAAGAAAAGATCTCATTATAGTCAATGTCTTTCTCTAGCCGAATCCTTGTACAACTAGCATGGACTTGTACCATGGATGTTATGTGTGCTCTACTTGCTTGATTTTGTAGACCCATTTGCTTTTCAAAAAAAAATTCTTTCCATTGGGAAAATTCACCAACTCATAAGTTTGATTCTTATGCAAGGAATCCACCTTTTTGCATAGCTTTTTTTCCACTCCTTCTTGTGCTTGTCTTTAATTGCATCTGTAAAGCGCATAATTAGGTTCTGAATCGCCAAATAATAACACCGAATATTGACCTAGGGTATACTTGTTGGAAAGAATTTGACCCCAGGTAGATCTAATGAATGGAGAAACTGGTGGACTGTCAAGTGTTGGTGCTTCATGCTGATCTGGTTCATCAACTTCAGTATCATACTCTTGCCGCTATTGGGAAGCATGTTCTTCACCTCCACAACCATGCACATCAGCTTGTACATCTTCTGCATCTGCTTCAACTTGCACTGGACCTAGAGCTGTAGGAACTGAGTCAGAATCAACCATGTCTTGCCGCTGAGAAGTAACAAATCCCTTTGTTTTCATAATCCCCTCAGTTCTTTGGTCTTCTACGAACACAACATTACGACTTCTCACAACTTTCCTTACTATAGAGTAAAACAACATGTAGCCAAACTCATCATCTCCATAGGCAAGAAAGATGCACTGCCAAGTTTTTGAATCAAGTTTTGACCTTTCATCTTACGGAATATGAATAAAGGTCTTGCACCCAAACAATATTGGCTAGCACTACCTTGCACATATTCCTAGACTTTTTGGCTGAATGTCTTGTTTAGTTATCCAATTTTTTGAATGATTGCTCGTTCCCACGATGATTTATGCCAAATTTATATACTTTTTTCTAACATATTATTTTTTGCATCCCATAATTTTAAGGTTATATTTCAAATAGCTACTTACATCATAATCCACTTAGTAATGTTGCTAAATATTAGTTCGAGTGCTTGCTTTGGTACAATCTATATTTTCACGAAATGGATAATAATAAATTTGTATTTGAATAACTGTAATGTATATCGTTGAATACATTTGTGTTGCAGTAAATTAATCATTTAATTATGTTACTTTTATCATTTTGAGTCATTTCCCCTGAACATAACCTTCAAATCGAACTCCCCCTTACTGCAACGCAAACTTGTATGCCTTTTTGAATTAAATGACAATTGCATAAATTTTGACAATTAAATAACTATTTGTGTGTGTGCGCGTTGGCACGTGCGTTTGTGTGTGTATGTGTATGTGTGTGTTACTTTCCTTAAATATCTTGGAATGGATCTCTTCACAACATTACATTCTAACAAATATCTTAATAGCAGCCTATACTATATGATTCGGTATTCTTTTGGAAACTTATAGAGTATAAATAGAATTGTTGGCAATGATCATATTACCAATTTTTTTCTTTTTCCATTGGTCATATATGTCTCAAAGGTTAAAGTGGGTTTATTAATAAGTTGACAATATGTGCATGCATGCTATATACTTTATTAAAACAACATGAATTATACTAATGATACCGATTAACATAAAAATGACGTGGAGTGTACTACTTCTGCGTATAGAAGACTTGACGTGCTTGATATCATTTGGTGTATACAAGCACCCCTAACGTATCATACAGAAACCTAATAGATGATTAATCGTTCATATACACTATTTAATGAGATTTTCTGAAGAATCGAAAATCTAGGTTGTTAGTCATTTTTATTATGACTTTGGAAAAGCAGTTTACATACAAGAGTTCTAGAACTTAACAGAACATCTGCCAGAAGAACCAAAAAAAGAGAGGAAAAACTACTCCTCGCCATCCCCGCAATAAGCCGTTGGTCCTTCTTGATCAAATACTACAACCGAAACTCCTTTATCGCTCCATAAGCTACCCGACTTGCCATCTCGCTCCTATTTTCAAACACCCGGGCGTTCCTCTCAAGCCATATTTTGCGCATGCCCACAATCAGAATCTTCGCCATCCACCGTTGGTTCCTTCTCAAGAACCGACTTACAGTTGAGTGCCACCACACCCTAACCGGATCATGCCCCATAGGAGTAATAGACTAAAAACCATACATGGTTAACAACCGATGCCAAACCTTTCAAGCATAGGAGCACTCCACAAGCAAATGATCGATATTCTCCTGTTCTTGGTCGCATAGGGGATAGACTACCGGCCTCGACAAGCCTATCATTTCAAAACGGTTAGCCATCCGGCACCGGTTGCGAAGTGCAAGCCACATGAAGAATTTCTCCTTAAGGGGTGCCACGTTATTCCACTGAAATTGAGTCAAAAAAGAAAGCCTTATAAGCCGAATCAGCAGAATACTCCCTTAGCAGTAAGGTGCCACCTAAAGGAATCAGAACCACTCAGGATGGGAGGAGCTGCCTGCACCGCCTACCAAAGTTCGAGGAATTTGGCCAACGCTTAAATCGAAGGAGTGCCCCTCAGGTCTAAAACCCAATAGTTCTGGGCGGGGGCTTCATCCACCGTTCTGGATTCTGCCCCACACACCCTGGTGAATAGAAATAACTCTGGCACGGTCTCTTTAGCACTTCTCCCTTTAAGCCTCTGTCATGCCAAAATTTAACTCGCCTGCCAGCCCCAATCACACACTCCACCGATGCGAGGAATAGATCGCGCGCCACATGAGGAATGATTATTAGCAACCCAACCCAGGCCTTGGACTCCTCTGCTTTGCCATCCAACACCATCTGATACGCAAGGCGTGATTCAGAAGTTGCAAATAGTGGATACCCAAACCTCCGTACTTCCCACGCCACTCGACAATGCCCCCATCTTGCCTCATCTGAGCCACCCAAAAGGAAACCTATTAATTTTTTGTGGAGATAGTTGAACACCCATGGGGACGGGACCAGGGAAAGCATGTGAAAAATCACAATAGTAGATAAAACGGCCTTGATAAGAACAGCCCTGCTGCTGATATAGAACAGAGATGTTTGCCAAGTGCCAAGCTTTCCCACAACTTTGTCAATGAGCGGTTGTAGCTCCTTTTTGGACAGAGGGGAGCAAGACAGGGGGAGACCCAAATAAGTGCGAGGAAATGGCTTTAAATGTCAGGGATAGATGTCCGCCAATGCATGCAAGTTCATTTCATCACATCGAATCAGGAGAGATTTTATCCATATTTGCTTTGAGTCCAGAACTCTAGCCAAACAACTTCAGAAGTTCACGATGCACCAGCAATTCCTCTTCTACTAGTTTGATAAGGAGTGTTGCATCGTCCGCAGAAAAGGATAAGCGGTGATTCACTCCCCAGCGAGCAAGGCTCACGAAGACCTCGACCTCCTCAGCCTTTGACACAGTGGAGCTGAGCACATCCATAATCAAGAGGAAGAGAAGGGGAGAGGGCCCCCCTCCTCAACCCCCTAGCATGCCCTATTATTAGACACGAATGACCAACAATCAACCTTTGTGCTGGCCGAAGATAAGCATAAAGCAATCCATGAACACCAACGAGGGTTGAAACCTCTTTTCCGCAAAACTTGATTCAAGAATGGCCACGATATTGAATTGAACGCTCTGACGATATCCAATTTCAAGAAGAGTGCGCGGGATCTGCGATGGTGCAACGATCTGATTAATCGATTAACCATCATGAAGTTGTCTTGAATTTCTTGACTCTTAAACTAGCCACGGTACTTAGTGAGAAAATATCCAGTGAAAATCAATTATATATAGAAACCGATGAAAACGAGAAGAAACTATGTTTCAAGGTTTCTAGAAAAAACTAAAAAATACAAGATGTTTAACAAACATGAAAATTTTCAAGGTCAAAATTAAATTAGTTCAGGAGGCTTGAAAAACCAAATTTAACAATAATAGTGATGAGCAAAATAACATCACTTCTCATGCATGAATAACTTGTTTTTTTTTTGTCTTCCAAATGAATACTTATGAGTTTGAACTTATAATTCTGCATGTCTACAAAACAGCACCGTCCTAACAGGCAATGTTTTCCTTTGAGTTTTTTTGAAAACTTTCAAAGACGATCAATTTCCACAGGATTTTTTTTTGTGTGTGTGTGTGATTCGGTTGCGCGTACTTTCTCCTACTTGTTGCTCGTATTCTCGTAATCACAGGAGCCAGAGAATTCCAAATGGGGACAAACCTAGGAGCGTTTAGAGCCTTTTTAAATTGATTGGACAAGGGGTAAATAGAAAATGCTATCTTCGTCCCAAGAATTCAGACGACCCTCTGTCCCATCTCATGCAAGAAAACACAAGAAAAGTGGACCGTGATGTCTTGTTCCGTACCTACTGCAAACCAAAAAAGTCGATCATTTTGTACATCTATCACGAGATTTGATTCCCAAGGCTAGGCTACAGTATGCGACAACAGAAGCGAACATACGAGGACAGTAGCACAGTACAGAAAAGAACGGAAAACCCGTCCATGATCGACGGGGCTGATCAATCATCTCAAATCAATCACAACTGGAAAAGAAAACAACAACCAAAACACAGCACCGGACGAAGCAAAAGTACATGACATATATACCGTGCATTACGGAAAACAACAAATGCATGTACAGCAAAACTGAAATACATACTTATATACGTGATACGATAGATACACGGAGATAAGCGAAGATAATAGTTGCATGCATGGAGTAGCAGCACTGCTTGAAGGCGTCGAGGTTGTGCTGGAAGACGGGGACAAAGGCGTCGACGCTGCCGTCGCCGAGGTAGGACGGCACCAGAAACAGCATCCCCTCCGTGGGGAAGTAGGACGGCATGAAGTAGCTCGGGCTGCCGGCGCCGAAGTCCAGCTCGTAGAACGGGAACGTCAGCCAGCTGTCCACCTCCAGGTCCGGGCACAGCACGTCCTTCAGCACCGCCGTCTTCTCCAGCCCCTCCCGCTCCACTGCGCCCGAACTGGCGAAGTCGACCAGCGACTGGAAGTATGCGCCGTCGAGGCGGGCCACCGCGTCGTGGATCGTCTGCGCCGCGTGCTTGAGCGGCCGGCTCAGCAGGTCCCCCACCGTGGTGCGCGGGAACGCCCACAGGACCAGGTTTCCGAAGTACCCCGGTGGGGCTGAAAGGCGCCGCCGCCCGTCCACGGAGATGCGGATGGTGGAGGTCTCCTCGAGGCTGAGCCCACGCGCGCGCGTCATGGTCCGCCACAGGTGCGCGAGCGTTGTCTCAAACCGGCTGAACGGCCTGCCGCGCCCCTCTGAGGCCTTGGCGCGTAGCCCTGCGATGAAGTCCTTGGTGAAGTGCGCCTTGTGGATGACCACGTTGTCGGCGCCGTGGTGCCCGCCCTCCCCCTGCTTGGGGTTGCCGGACGTCGGCCGGTAGTACTCGACGCCGCGGTGCTCGAACTGGACGACCGGCGGGTCGCGCGGACGGAAGAGCTCATGGTGGTTGTGCGGCGGTGGCGTCGGCGACTGGCCGGAGATGTCCAGCCCTCGCGCGGCGCGGCCCCACGCGACGAGGAAGTCGCTGGTGGCGTGGCCGTCAGCAACGGCATGGTTGGCCGTGAACCCGACGGCGAGCGAGCCGCGCGCAAACCTCGTGAGTTGCACCTGCACCACCTCCTCCACGTCGCCCTCCAGGTCCGGGTGCAGCTGCAGCACGACGGGCGACGGCTTGGGCGGTGCGAACTCGACCAGTGTGGCCCCTTCTACCCGCGCCTCCACGAGCCGCGCGCCGTGGTCATTGAGCAGCACCCCCGGCGCGCCATCCGGGCCGGCACAGACCTGGCCGGCGAAGAGGCGGTACAAGGCCAGCACTTGGGCGAGGCCGCGCTCGATGTCTTCCGTGGAGGGCGCCGGCGCCTGGAAGGCGTAGATGATGGCCATCTGGATGTGGTACGTGATCTTGTCGAACACTGAGGACGGGACGTGCTCCGTGGTGTCCGGCCGCGGCGCGCCCTCGGCGTACCGCGGCTTCACGATCTTGGAGCTCACCACCTTCACCTCCATGATCACCGGCTAGCTAGCACGGTAGTTTACTCCTTGTTTACCAAGTACGATCGATGTATATATGGTTTTGTTGTTGATGCCTCGATCTAGAATTCTAGATACCGGCAGTGCACTTAAGATGGAGGAAGAAGGCGATCAACTGATTGACACTGCTCTGCTTACATATCTGAAGCGCGGTATAAATAGGCAGCGTGGGAACGGAAAGGGGGTAGGTGGTGTAGCCGATCGTTGGCTTAGTCGGTGCACTTGTATTGTAATCCCTCCGTTCCATAAATGTAGCGCGTCGGCGCTTTCCAAAATCTAAGTTTGACGATATGTTTAACCAATGAAACCGACTGCAATGGAAGCAAAAAGTTATACCACTATGAGGAGCAAATATTATACCACGACGGTCGGTCTTGTTGGTTAAATGTGTGGTCAAACTTTGATCTCGGTAAGTGCGGTATGAATTCAATGGTATAATTTTGCTTCCGTCACGGTCGGTCTCATTGGTTAAACGTATAGTCAAACTGAGATCTCGAGAAGCACGGGTACACTACATTGTTAAACGAAAAGGTGCCATAGCACCCGGGTGCCCCGACACCCTGTTATCTGGGGCGTCCAGCGACTTGAAGATTCGTGCTGAAGAATAGTCAGCAGCAGACCATTTGCATGCTCATGCTAATTAGGCAGCTGTTTTACAGGGGGTCAGCAGGGCTGCAGGAGACAGAACTGGGCCAGTCCTAGGCACCTTTTCGATGGAGACAGAGATGACTTGAAAATACTGTTTGTAGGTTCTCTTTGTCTTATTTTTGTGCATGCGGTGAAAGGACTTGACATGGTAACAGTACAGATTCCCACCATCATAGCCAGGCCGTTGTCCAGTCCAACACAGCACATTACATGTCACATGTCACCATTCAAACTTTGGCCATGTTTAAATCCATGGGTTAGAGTTAGTTTGGGTTAGTTTGGACTCAACTAACCCAAAAATATCTAAACATGAGGGTTAGTTTGGGTTAGATTCGTCTAATCCTTCAAAAAATTAACCCACCCAAGAAGTGCTTATTTGGGTTAGTTCTCCTCAGGACCAGTAAACACATATTTTTCTCTCGCTCTCCCCACAACAGATTCCTCCCCACTTCATCTGGCCCAGATCTTAGCCAAGTCATAGTCCGCCCTAATTCAGCTCGAGCAATCCTGGCTAAACTATCACTAGCTTTATTGTGAGCTCGTGAAACATGAGTAATACAAGTTTGTCTAAGACATAACAGCAGTCTAATTTCATTCACCAAGGAGGCATAAACAGAGCGATCAACATCAATAGAGGATATCAAGGACACCGCCATACACTGAGTCTGATTCAATAGCAACTGGCAGTTCAGGCCTTTGTATGGCTAACGATAAACCTTCCATGATCCCACATAACTCTAAAGGAAATATGCCCTAGAGGCAATAATAAAGTTGTTATTTTATATTTCCTTATTTCATGATAAATGTTTATTTTTCATGCTAGAATGTATTAACCAGAAACTTGATACATGTGTGCACACATAGACAAAATACCGTGTCCCTAGTAAGCCTCTACTAGACTAGCTCGTTGATCAAAGATGGTTAATTTTTCTAACCATAAACATGTGTTGTCATTTGATAAACGGGATCACATCATTAGGAGAATGATGTGATGGACACCCATTCGTTAGCTTAGCATATTGAGCGTTCAATTTTATTGCTATTGTTTTCTTCATGTCAAATACATATTCCTTCGACTATGAGATTATGCAACACCCGGATACCGGAGGAATACCTTGTGTGCTATCAAACGTCACAACGTAACTGGGTGATTATAAAGATGCTCTACAGGTATCTCCAAAGGTGTTTGTTGGGTTGGCATAGATCAAAATTAGGATTTGTCACTCCGAGTATCGGAGAGGTATCTCTGGGCCCTCTCGGTAATACACATCATAAAAAGCCTTGCAAGCAAAGTGACTAATGAGTTAGTTGTAGGATGATCTATTACGGAACAAGTAAGAGACTTGCCGGTAACGATATTGAACAAGGTATGTAGATACAGACGATCAAATCTCGGGCAAGTAACATACCGATGACAAAGGAAATAACGTATGTTGTCATAACGGTTCGACCGATAAAGATCTTCGTAGAATATGTGGGAGCCAATATGAGCATCCAGGTTCCGCTATTGGTTATTTACCAGAGAGGCGTCTCCGTCATGTCTACATAGTTCTCGAACCCGTAGGGTCCGCACGCTTAACGTTCGATGACGATATTGTATTATATGAGTTATGTGATTTGGTGACCGAATGTTGTTCGGAGTCCCAAATGAGATCATAGAAATGACGAGGAGTCTCGAAATGGTCAAGACGTAAAGATTGATATATAGGACGATAGTATTCAGACACTGGAAGTGTTCGGAGGGTATCAGGTACGTATCGGGTCACCGAAAGGGGTTCCGGGCACCCCCGGCAATAGATATGGGCCTATTGGGCCAAGAGGGGAAACACACTAGCCACAAGGGGCTAGTGCGCCCCCTATTTGGGCCGGCCAAAGAGGATAAGGAAAGAGGGGAAGAGAAAAAGGAAATATATGAAGTACTACTTCCTTCTTTCCCCTTTCCTTCCCCCTCCGGCAATTTATGGAAAGGGGGGGCGCCACTTGGGAAAACCCCAAGTAGGATTCGGATCCTACTTGGGGCGCCCCATGGCTTCCTCCCCTCTCCCTACAACCTATATATATGTGAGGGGGGCGCCCTAGCACAAAACAACATCAATTGTTAGCCGTGTGCGGCGCCGCCCTCCACAGTTTCCACCCCCGGTCATATTCTCGCCGTGCTTAGGCGAAGCCATGCGCGGATCACATCACTATCACGGTCACCATGCCGTCATGCTGACGGAACTCATCTACTTCCTCGACACCTTGCCGGATCAAGAGCATGAGGGACGTCATCGAGCTGAACGTGTGCAAAACTCAGAGGTGCCGTACGTCGGTACTTGATCGGTCGGAGCTAGAAGTAGTTCGACTACATCAACCATGTTGTCCAATGCTTCCGCTTACGGTCTACGAGGGTACGTAAACACACTCTCCCCCTCTCGTTGCTATGCATATCCTAGATAGATCTTGCATGAGCGTAGGAATTTTTTTGAAATTGCATGCTACGTTCCCCAACAGTGGCATTAGAGTCAGGTCTATGTGTAGATGATATGCACGAGTAGAACACAAAGAGTTGTGGGCGCTGATCGTCATACTGCTTACCACCAATGTCTTATTTTGATTCGGAGGTATTGTTGGATGAAGTGGCCCGGACCAACCTTCCATGACCACGTTCATGAGACTGGTTCCACCGACAGACATGCAACTAGTTTTGCATAAAGGTGGCTGGCGCGTGTCTGTTTCTCCTACTTTAGTTGAATCAAATTTCACTGCGGCCGGTCCTTGTTGAAGGTTAAAACAGCAACCTTGATTAATCACCGTTGTGGTTTTTGTGCCATAGGGAAGAACGGTTCTTGCTAATAGCCTGTAACAGCCACGTAAAACTTGCAACAACAAAGTAGAGGACGTCTCACTTGTTTTTGCAGGGCATCTTGTGATGTGATATGGTCAAGACATGGTGTGATATACGTTATTGTATGAGATGATCATGTTTTGTAAAAGTTATCGGCAACCGGCAGGAGCCTTATGGTTGTCTCTTTATTGTATAGAATGCAAACGCCATGTAATTACTTTACTTTATCACTAGGCGTTAGCGATAGTTGTAGAAGAAATAGTTGGTGAGACGACCACGACGCTACGATGGAGATCAAGGTGTCGAGCCGATGACGATGGAGATCATGATGATGCTTTGGAGATGGAGATCAAAAGCACAAGATGATGATGTCCCTATCATGTCACATATTTTGATTGCATGTGATGTTTATCATTTATGCATCTTATTTTGCTTAGTACGGCGGTAGCATTATAAGATGATCCCTTAACTAAATTTCAAGGTCTAAGTGTTCTCCCTAAGTATGCACCATTGCGACAGTTCGTCGTGCTGAGACACCACGTGATGATCGGGTGTGATAGGCTCTACGTTCACATACAAAGGGTGCAAGACAGTTTTGCGCATGCGGAATACTCGAGTTAAACTTTACGAGCCTAGCATGTACAGACATGGCCTCAGAACACTGGAGACCGAAAGGTCGAACGTGAATCATATAGTACATATGATCAGAGCATCTCCAGCCGTGCCCCCGGGACGGCCCCCAGGAGCCTTTTTTTGACACCGGCGATAAAAAGCGTTCCAGTCGCACTTCCAGAGTCTCCTTTTTCCCCGGATTTAATGAAAACTACGGCCGGCGCATGCAAGAGAAACCCAAAGAATCGGGGAGCAGCTGAGAGCGCTGGCACTACTTTTTGGCTGCAAAAGGCCCACTGCCAGCCTCTAATTTCTCTCTCTCCTTTCTTTTTCTGGCTAGTCCCACCATGTGCCTCTCCCGCATGCCCGCCGCCCCTTCTCCTCCACAATCCACCAGCCCTTCCTCGCTCATCCGCCGTTGCGGCCTGCGCCGGCTCCGGACAGGCGAGCGCGGCCGGCGAGCCGGTGCCTGGGCTCCACCGCGCCATCCGAGCCGCCTCTCCGGCCGGACCCCGCGGGAGCTCGCCCGCACTCCTGCTTGATGGGCGCGGCCTAGGCTCCACCCGAGCTTGCCGCCTCTCCGGCCGAATCCCGCAGGAGCTCGCCCATGCTGCTGCTCCATCGCGCCACCCGAGCTCGCCGCCTCTCACCGTGCATTGTCAAGCTGTTCGGCGTCGTCTTCTTCTTTTCCTCTTCGCAGTCTTCGCTCTGCACGTCCTCCTCTGCCGCCACGACTACCTGTCGGCCACGGAGGCAAGCCCGTGATGGGCCACCATGATGGGAGGCTGCGACTATGGCGGGTCTCCTCGCGTGCGCCCGCCCGGATCCGCCTCGAAGCCGCGCTCCCCACGGTCTCCGCGTCCAACCACGTCTCCATCAAGGCCGAAGCTGTGTGGCCGGAGCGAGCTCACATGGCCCGGCACGGAGAGTGCACGGGCCCAGCACGGAGCTCGAGCTCGCGCAGCCGTGGCGCAGCTCGTGCTCGCGCGGCCGGAGCGGACGCATGGCCGGCGCGGAGCGGAGAGCGTGCATGGCCCGGGCGGGGCTCGCACTCGCACGGCTGTGGCAGAGCTCGCATGGCTGGAGCGGAGAGCGCGCATGGCTGGGGCGGGGCTCGCGCTCGCACGGCGGTAGCGGAGGGAGCTAGACGAAGGGCACGAGGACGGATGGCTGGTGGTGCGTGGCGGACGGTGGCGGGTGTCCTCAATGGTGATGGAGACGGTGTCGAGCTGCGGGGTGCCGCCACGCGTCCTTGGAATGCATCTTGTGTGGGGCGACGGCCGGGAAATTTTGCTTCCCGAAGCCTAAAATTCCACCGGTGCGACCCGAAGCGGCAAAAAAAGACCTCCTGGGGGCACCAACGAGTGGAGATGCTCTCAACATAGAGATGTTCACCATTGATGACTACCCCATCTCACGTGATGATCGGGCATGGGTTAGTTGATTTGGGTCACGTATCACTTAGATGACTTGAGGGGTGTCTATTTAAGTGAGAGTTCTTAAGTAATTTGATTAATTGAACTTAATTTATCATGAACGTAGTCCTGATAGTATTTGCAAATTATGTTGTAGATTAATAGCTCGCGATGTAGTTCCCCGTTTATTTCTGATATGTTCCTAGAGAAAACTAAGTTGAAAGATGATAGTAGCAATGATCCGGACTGGGTCCGTGATCTGAGGATTACCCTCATTGCTGCACAGAAGAATTATGTCCTTGATGCACCGTTAGGTGACAGACCTATTGCAGGAGCAGATGCAGACGTTATGAGCGTTTAGCAAGCTCGATGTGATGACTACTTTATAGTTTAGTGCACCATGCTTTATGGCTTAGAACCGGGACTTCAAAAACATTTTGAATACCACGGAGCATATGAGATGTTCCAAGAGCAGAAATTGGTATTCGGACTCATGCCCGTGTCGAGAGGTATGAGACCTCTGACAAGTACTTTGCCTACAAAATATAGGAGAATAGCTCAGCTAGTGAGCATGTGCTCAGAATGTCTGGGTAGTACAATCACTTGAATCAAGTGGGAGTTAATCTTCCAGATAAGATAGTGATTGACAGAGTTCTCTAGTCACTATCACCAAGCTACTAGAACTTTGTGATGAACTATAATGTGCAAGGGATAACGAAAACAACTCCTGAGCTCTTCGCAATGCTCAAAGTTGCGTAGGTAGAAATCAAGAAGGAAAATCAAGTGGTGATGGTTAACAAGAACACTAGTTTGAAGAAAAAGGGCAAGGGAAAGAAAGGGAACTTCAAGAAGAATGGCAAGCAAGTTGCCACTCCCGTGAAGAAGCCCAAAGCTAGACCTAAACCTGGAATTAAGTGCTTCTACTGCAAAGGAAATGGTCACTAGAATTGGAACTACCCCAAATACTTGGCGGATAAGAAGGATGGCAAAGTGAACAAAGGTATATTTGATATACATGTTATTGATGTGTATTTTATTAGTGTTCATAGTAACCCCTAGGTATTTGATATCGGTTCAGTTGCTAAGATTAGGAACTCGAAACAAGAGTAGTAGAGACTAGTTAAAAGCGAGATGACGATGTGTGTTGGAAATGATTTCAAGGTTGATATGATCACCATCACACACTCCCTCTACCTTCGGGATTAGTGTTGAACCTAGATAAATGTTATTTGGTGTTTGCGTTGAGCATTAATATGATTAGATCATGTTTGTTGCAATACGATTATTCATTTAAGTTAGATAATAATTGTTATTCTGTTTACATGAATAAAACCTTCTATGCTCATGCACCAATGTGAATGGTTTATTGAATTTTGATCGTGGTCATATACATATTCATAATATTGATGCCAAAAGATGCAAAGTTGATAATGATAGTGCAACATACTTGTGGCACTACCGTTTAGGTCATATTGTTGTAAAGCGCATGAAGAAACTCCATGCAGATGGACTTTTGGAATCACTTGATTCTGAATCATTTGTTACTTGCGAACCATGCCTCACGGGCAATATGACTAAAACTCCATTCTCTGGAACAATGGAGTGAGCCAATGACTTATTGGAAATAATACATATTGATGTATACGGTCTGATGAGTGTTGAGGCACGCGGCGGGTATTGTTATTTTCTGACCTTCAAAGATGATTTGAGCATATATGGGTATATCTACTTAATGAAACACAAGCCTAAAAACATTTGAAAAGTTCAAAGAATTTTAGAGTGAAGTGGAGAATCATCGTAACAAGAAAATAAAGTTTCTACGATCTGATCGGAGAAGCAAATATTTGAGTTACGACTTTGGCCTTCATTTAAAACAATGTGGAATAGTTTCACAACTCACGCCACCTGGAATACCACAGCGTAATGGTGTGTCTGAACATCTTAGTCGTACTTTCTTAGATATGGTGCGTTCTATGACGTCTGTTACCAATTTACCACTATCGTTTTGGGGTTATGCATTAGAGACAGTTGCATTCACATTAAATAGGGCACCGTCTAAATACGTTGAGACGACACCTTATGAACTGTGGTTTGGCAATAAACCTAAGTTGTCGTTTCTTAAAGTTTGGGGTTGCGACACTTATGTCAAAAGGCTTCAACCTGATAAGCTCGAACCCAAGTCGGAGAAGTGTGTCTTCATAGGATACCCTAAGGAAACAATTGGGTACACCTTCTACCATAGATCCGAAGCAAGATCTTTGTTGCCAAGAATGAAACCTTTCTAGAGAAGGAGTTTCTCTCGAAAGAAGTGAGTGGGAGTGTCGGTGTCAAAACCGGCGGATCTTGGGTAGGGGGTCTCGAATTGTGCATCTAGGGTTGATGGTAACAGGAGGTGGGGGACACGATGTTTACCCAGGTTCGGGACCTCTCTACGGAGGTAATACCCTACTTCCTTCTTGATTGATCTTGATGAATATGAGTATTACAAGAGTTCATCTACCACGAGATCGTAATGGCTAAAACCCTAGAAGTTTAGCCTGTATGATTTTGATTGCCTCTACGGACTAAACCCTCCGGTTTATATAGACACTGAAGGGGACTAGGGTTGTACAAAGTCGGTTACAGAGAAAGGAATCTACATATCCGAACAGCAAGCTTGCCTTCCATGCAAAGGAGAGTCCCATCCGGACACGGGAGAGAGTCCTCGGTCTTGTATCTTTACAGCCCATCAGTCCGGCCCATGTCAATAGGCAGGACGCCCGAGGGCCCCTTAATCCAGGACTTGAAGGAAATATGCCCTAGAGGCAATAATAAAGTTATTATTTATTTCCTCATATCATGATAAATGTTTATTATTCATGCTATAATTATATTAACCGGAAACATGATACATGTGTGAATACATAGACAAACATAATGTCACTAGTATGCCTCTACTTGACTAGCTCATTAATCAAAGATGGTTATGTTTCCTAACCATAGACATGTGTTGTCATTTGATTAACGGGATCACATCATTAGGAGAATGATGTCATTGACTTGACCCATTCCGTTAGCTTAGCACTTGATCGTCTAGTATGTTGCCATTGCTTTCTTCATGACTTATACAAAGTTCCTACAACTATGAGATTATGCAACTCCCGTTTACCGGAGGAACACTTTGTGTGCTACCAAAAATCACAACGTAACTGGGTGATTATAAAGGAGCTCTACAGGTGTCTCCAAAGGTACATGTTGAGTTGGCGTATTTCAAGATTAGGTTTTGTCACTCCGATTGTCGGAGAGGTATTTCTGGGCCCTCGGTAATGCACATCACTATAAGCCTTGCAAGCAATGTAGCTAATGAGTTAGTTATGGAATGATGCATTACGTAACAAGTAAAGGGACTTGCCGGTAACGAGATTGAACTAGGTATTAGATACCAACGATCGAATCTCGGGCAAGTAACATACCGATGACAAAGGGAACAACGTATGTTGTTATGCGGTTTGACCGATAAAGATCTTCGTAGAATATGTAGGAGCCAATATGAGCATCCAGGTTCCGCTATTGGTTATTGACCGGAAACAGTTCTAGGTCATGTCTACATAGTTATCGAACCCGTAGGGTCCGCACGCTTAACGTAATGATGACATTTTTATTATGAGTTTATGAGTTTTGATGTACCGAAGGTTGTTCGGAGTCCAGGATGTGATCACGGACATGACGAGGAGTCTCGAAATGGTCGAGACATAAAGATCGATATATTGGACGACTATATTTGGACATTGGAAAGGTTCCGGGTGAGATTGGGACAATACCGGATCTCCGGGAGGTTACCGGAACCCCCCGGGAGGTATATGGGCCTTATTGGGCCTTAGTGGAAAGGAGGGAGAAGGAGCAAAGGAGGGGGCGCCCCCCCCCAAGCCCAATCCAAATTGGGAGGGGGGGCCCTTTCCTTCTTCCCTCCCCCCTCTTCCTTCCCTCTCCTACTCCTAATAGGAAAAGGGGGAGTCCTACTCCCGGTTGGGGTTGGACTCCCCCCTAGGGCGCGCCACCCCCTTGGCCGGCCCCTCTCCTCCCTCCTTTATATACAGGGGCAAGGGGGCACCCGATGACACATAAGTTGATCTTCGTGATCGTTCCTTAGCCGTGTGTGGTGCCCCTCTCCACTATATTCCACCTCGGTCACATCGTAGCGGTGCTTAGGCGAATCCCTGTGTCGGTAGAACATCATCACCATCACCATGCCGTCGTGCTGACGGAACTCTTCCCCGACACCCTGCTAGATCGGAGTCCGGGGATCGTCATGGAGCTAAACGTGTGCTGAACTCGGAGGTGCCGTACGTTCGATACTTGGATCGGTCGGATCGTGAAGACGTACGACTACATCAACCGCATTGTTCTAACGCTTCCGCTTACGGTCTACGAGGGTACGTGGACAACACTCTCCCCTCTCGTTGCTATGCATCACCATGATCTTGCGTGTGCGTAGGAATTTTTTTGAAATTACTACGTTCCCCAACAGGACTCCTTCGGTAGCCCCTGAACCAGGCTTCAATGACGAGGTGTCCGGCGCGCAGATTGTCTTCGGCATTGCAAGGCGGGTTCCTCCTCCGATTACTTAAAAGTACCTGACTTAAAGAGCAGTATTCGGCTTTCCATTAAATGTCACGCCCATCGGCGTCCACACCTTCATGACTTCAGCTTCCAAGTGTCGAGCAAATACAAGAGGTCGGGGCATTTTTGCACATATAACCCTGACCATGTAAGAAAGGCGTCTATTTAAAGAGATTGGGATTTTCAGATCCATTCCACACCAAGCGAGGAATCCTCAGAGCTTGCTAGGAGAAACCATTCCAACCAAGCTAGCACTCCCAGCTCTTCCTCCCGTCCACACGGCTCCGGAAAAGGCGATTGGGAGAAATGCTCCGTATCCCACAGTCAGTTAGCGAAGCTGCAGACTGATGACCCACAAGTATATGGGATCTATCATAGTCCTTTCGATAATTAAGAGCGTCGAACCCAATGAGGAGCAGAAGGAAATGACAAGCAGTTCTCAGTAAGGTATTCTCTGCAAGCACTGAAATTGTAGGTGACAGATACTTTTGCGATAAGATAATTTGTAACTGGTAACGAGCAATGAAAGTAAATAAGGTGCATCAAGGTGGCCCAATCCTTTTTGTAGCAAAGGACAAGCTTGGACAAGTTCTTATAATGAGAAAAGCGCTCCCGAGGACACATGGGAATTATCGTAAAGCTAGTTTTCATCACGCTCATATGATTCGCGTTCGTTACTTTGATAATTTGATATGTGGGTGGACCGGTGCTTGGGGACTGCCCTTTCTTGGACAAGCATCCCGCTTATGATTAACCCCTATTGCAAGCATCCACAACTACAAAATAAGTATTAAGGTAAACCTAACCATAGCATGAAACATATGGATCCAAATCGGCCCCTTACGAAGCAACGCATAAACTAGGGTTTAAGCTTCTGTCAGTGTAGCAACCCATCATCTACTTATACTTCCCAATGCCTTCCTCTAGGCCCAAATAATGGTGAAGTGTCATGTAGTCGATGTTCACATAACACCACTAGAGGAGAGACAACATACATCTCATCAAAATATCAAACGAATACCAAATTCACATGACTACTAATAGCAAGACTTCATCCTTGTCCTCAGGAACAAACGTAACTACTCACAAAGCATATTCATGTTCATAATCAGAGGGGTATTAATATGCATTAAGGATCTGAACATATGATCTTCCACCAAATAAACCAACTAGCATCAACTACAAGGAGTAATCAACACTACTAGCAACCCACAAGTACCAATCTGAGGTTTAGGTACAAAGATTGGATACAAGAGATGAACTAGGATTTGAGAGGAGATGGTGCTCGCGAAGATGTTAATGGAGATTGACCCCCTCCCGATGAGAGGATCGTTGGTGATGATGATGGTGATGATTTCCCCCTCCCGGAGGGAAGTTTCCCCGGCAGAACAGCTCCGTAGGAGCCCTAGATTGGTTTCGCTAAGGTTCCGCCTCGTGGCGGCGGAGTTTCATCCCGTAAGCTTGCTTATGATTTTTTCCAGGGTAAAAGACTTCATATAGCAGAAGATGGGCACCGGAGGGATGCCAGGTGGCCCATGAGGCAGGGGGGCGCGCCCTGTAAGGGTGGGCGCGCCCCCCACCCTCGTGGACGGTGGGTGGACCCCTTAGGTATTTCTTCCGCTGAATAATTATCATTAATTCCAAAAATCACTTTCGTGGAGTTTTAGGACTTTTGGAGCTGTGCAGAATAGGTCTCCAATATTTGCTCCTTTTCCAGCCCAGAATCCCAGCTGCCGGCATTCTTCCTCTTCATGTTAAACCTTGTAAAATAAGAGAGAATAGCCATAAGTATTGTGACATATCGTGTAATAACAGCCCATAATGCAATAAATATCGATATAAAAGCATGATGCAAAATGGACGTATCAACTTCCCCAAGCTTAGACCTCGCTTGTCCTCAAGCGGAAGCCAAAATCGAAAAATATGTCCACATGTTTAGAGATAGAGGTGTCGATAAAAATAAAATACGGACATGTGGGCATCATGATCATTCTTATAACAACAATATATATATATATATATATATATATATATATATATATATATATTGTCATATGATTTCTTATGCTCAAGTAACAATCTATTCACAATATCAAGTATAAATCAGAAACTTCATTGAGAACTAACAAACTGTAATCTCAGTCATTGAAGCGATTGCAATTTATCATAACATCGGAAAGAGTCAATATAAGAGCTTTTCAGCAAGTCCACATACTCAACTGCTGACACTCAATACTTATGGTTATGGAGTTTTAATCGGACACAGAGAAAGATAGGGGCTTATAGTGTTGTGTCCCAACGTCTTACCTCAAGGGTAATGTCAACAATAATAGTTCATGCTAACTTACATCCAATTGGATATATATATATATATCAGGATCTTTCCAACACGAGGTGCTTGCTAAAGGATAAAATAAAAAGGGAAAGGTGAAGATCACCTTGACTCTTGCATAATGTAAAAGACATAAAGTAAAAGATAGGCCCTTCGCAGAGGGAAGTAGATGTTATCATGTGCTTTTAGGGTTGGATGCATGAAATCTTAATGCAAAAGAACGTCACTTTATATTGCCACTTGTGATATGAACCTTTATTATGCAGTCCGTCACTTCTATTACTTCCATATCACACGATCGTATAAAGCTTATTTTCTCCGCACTAATAAGTCATACATATTTAGAGAGCAATTTTTATTGCTTGCAATCATGACAATTTACTTGAAGGATCTTACTCAATCCATAGGTAGGTATGGTGTACTCTCATGGCAAGACTGGGTTTAAGGATGTTTGGAAGCACAAGTAGTATCTCTACTTGGTGCAAGGAATTTAGCTAGCATGAGGGGGAAAGGCAAGCTCAACATGTTTGAATCATCCTTGACAATATACTTTAACTGAGATGTGAGAAAACATAACCCATTATGTTGTATTCCTTGTCCAACATCAACTCTTTAACATGTCATACTTAATGAGTGCTCACAATCATTGTCGGTGTCAAAACCGGCGGATCTTGGGTAGGGGGTCCCGAACTATGCGTCTAGGCGGATGGTAACAGGAGACAAGGGATACGATGTTTTTACCCAGGTTCGGGCCCTCTCGATGGAGGTAAAACCCTACTCCTGCTTGATTGATATTGATGATATGGGTAGTACAAGAGTGGATCTACCACGAGATCAAGGAGGCTAAACCCTAGAAGCTAGCCTATGGTATGACTGTTGTTCGTCCTATGGACTAAAACCCTCCGGTTTATATAGAGACTGGAGAGGGCTAGGGTTACACAGAGTCGGTTACAATGGTAGGAGATCTACATATCCGTATCGCCAAGCTTGCCTTCCACGCCAAGGAAAGTCCCATCTGAACACGGGACGAAGTCTTCAATCTTGTATCTTCATAGTCTTGGAGTCCGGCCGATGATGATAGTTCGGCTATCCGGACACCCCCTAGTCCAGGACTCCCTCAGTAGTCCCCGAACCAGGCTTCAATGACGATGAGTCCGGCGCGTACATTGTCTTCGGCGTTGCAAGGCGGGTTCTCCTCCAAATTCCATGTGCTTGCCGAATAGTGTCTGGCTTCCTTATAAATGTTGCGCTCCTTGGCTTCCACGTCCAATAATGTCCCTCTTCCACGTGTCGTATGAATGCAAAAAGCCAGGGTATCTTTACGTTTTACCCCCTAGCTGCGCGAATAAGCTGCTTATAAGAGAGGCGAGGATGTAGATCCGAATCACACCATCCTCCTTCCGTGAGTACTCATCGAAGCGCCTCTGACAAAAATCCACTCCATCATGGACAGTCGACGCGGCTCGTCCTCTCGCGCTCCCAGCCCTCAGCCCGGAGATTGGAGGAGATGTTCAGTCCCGCATAGCGAGCTAGTGACGCTCCAAGCAGAGGGATACCTTCCCCCAGCCTTCATGGTTCTGGTTCGAGCCAGACTGGCCACCTACAAGGGCGGGAAGCAGGCGGAGAGCATCCCCAATCCCTGCAAAGGAGAGCGGGTGTGCTTTGTCCCTTATCTAATAAGGGGACTCGGATTTCCCATACATCCGTTTCTCCGAGGGCTCCTGGAGTTCTACGGACTCCAGCTTCACCATCTTACACCTACCTCCATCTTGCACATCGCGGGCTTTGTAGCCCTTTGCGAGCTGTTTTTGGGCATCGAGGCCCATTTTGCGCTGTGGAAGAGATTGTTTTGCCTCGTATCCCATTCTCACGAGGGGTCGATATATCAAGTGGGCAGAGCCGAAATATGGCGCATCGCCGGGACCGGATATCTATCCGGAACCCCGAAGAAGGCGTCTGAAGACTAGCCTTCGGAATGGTTTTATATGGAAGACGCCCCACTGCCGGACCCAGTTCGGATCAACCTCCCGGAGTTCAGCAACGCTCCTCTGAAGAAACGCCTAAGTTGGCGCCCGCAGAGCCCTCAACGGGAGAATGATAGGAGCGTCCAATATCTGATGGGCCGGATAAGGTTACTGGCTCATTCCGGATTGACCATGATTGAAGTCATCATGCGAGGGGTGCAGCCGCTCCAATATAGGGGCCACCCCATGTGGGACTTCAACGGGGAGAATGACGCCACCCGTCATGGCCGCAAGGGACCGGGATCGGTTGCCGATCTGGTGAAGATCCTGTCCGGCTTGTACAAGGGGGAGAAGGAGGACTTCCTCCGTGCAAGTCCTTTGAATGGATTCTCCATGAATAACACTCGAAGCTTGGTAAGCGAACGTTTTTATCTATCCGATCCATATTCCCAAAGTTAAGTTTCTCACATTGCGACTTCGACGCAGGAACTGCGCCGGGATGTAGAGGGCATACTCAGCCCGACTCCACAACCCGAGGATCCAGGACGATCCCTTGATCCGGCCTTCGAAGAGGATCCGGACATAGAGGTGGAGCTGATCGATGGGGTGTTCCACCAACATAGCATGGACAATGATTTGGTCGCCATTACGGCCGACTACCCCGGTTTATCTCCGGCTTCCCAGGTAACTGTGACCATAGTCCTGACATTATTACTCATCCATGTTTATTTATGGCCACCGTATACCAACGGTGCCTTGCAGGAGGTGCCTTTAAGGCGGGAAGCCGAACCCGCGGCGGCTGACCAACAAGGGTCAGTTCGGCCCAGCAGGCGGAAGAGGAGTGCGGCGCGACTCAAAACGTCGCCGCAACGGTATGGCACGCAACCATATTTAAGGGAAAGATTCCTGGGAGGTATATTAACGCTCATGACTTTTCCAGGAGAAAGAGCGCTCGCCGGACTGTGCCCGGAGAGGTTGCCAACCAAGCCCCCGACAGCCAGGCTCCAACGCCTGGTCCGGAGGGGGAGGCGAACACAAGGCGTGAGCCGGATGCTCCTCCAACGGAGGATGCCGACAGGCTGTCCGCCACCATGTCTGAGGTGGAGAGCGCCATGAATCACAGGCGCCGCCGGACAGTTCTTCGTGACGCGTGTTTCTCTCCGGAGGCGTTGAATGCCTTTAATGCGGGAGATGCGCACCTCCGTGCCGCTCAAGATGGTTTAACCAGAGCCACGGAGCAGTATGTGAAAGACATACGGGTGAGGAATTTTAATAGTGATATATGCCAGTAGCCCCCGAGACTTAAAGTAGTTAGAATAACTGATTTAAGGATCATTTGTTATGCAGGATCTTACGGAGAAGAATACCCACCTGTCCAAGGAGTTTCAAGAGTGCAAGGCCCAACTTGAGGCCGCACTAGCTGCCGCAGGGGGAGCCACAGAGACCCCCTCTGGTAATACATATTTCAAAAAGACAAGTAGTTTATGAAGTGCGGCGTGTGTATAAGTCTGACAATAATATTGCAGATGGTGCTGGACTTGATCCGAACAAGCAACAGCTACTGCGCCAGCTGAAGGCCGGCAAGAGGGTGCTTATGAAGGTGCAGCAGGAGAGGAACAAACTCCAAGATGCCAACACCCAGCTGGGCAAAGAACTAAAAGGTGTTCGGTCCCAGCCGTTTGGCTCCATGAAGGAGAATCAGCGGCTTCGTCGCGGCATTTACAGTAAGTGCTTGAGGAAACTCTTTTGAAAAGAAGAGTTCAGCGAGGGAGTCGATTGACAAAATGTGTCTGTAGGTGTGCTCACAGGTCGTCCTGCAGAGGAAATGCCCGGTTCAACGGGTGATCAACTTCTCGAGCTGCTGCAACTGCACGAACATATTCGGCAGGTGATGAGCGGCGTCGCCCAGGCCTTATGGCCGTCCGTCTCCCTACCCGAGGGTCTTGGAGGGCTTGCGGAGAAGCTTCAGGGAGCACGGCAGCGCTTCCGTCTATGGAAGATATCGGCCTGTCGTCAAGGCGCCCGGGAGGCCTGGGCCATGGTGAAGACGAGGTACACGAAGGCTGATCCAAACCACATGGCCGAGGTCGGGCCTGTGGGGCCCGATGGGAAGGAGATCCCTGTGAGCTTAATGTACGGCCAAGTAGAGTTGGCCGCTAAGTATTCCCAACGGGACTATAAGCTAGACAGCCTGTTAGATGGGATTGAAGAGGAGTACAATCAGTCAATTTCACGATGTAATTTAAAAATGACATGTAAAATGCCTTCTAGCCGGATTGTAGATCGTTTGTCTTTGCGGACCTTTTCGCTTCAACCTCGGGACCCAAGAGTCCGGAGTGTGTCCGAATACCCTCACGGTTATGTAAAAACCGGGGCATGCATGGAGACCAGGCGTAGGGGTCATTAGTGCTTTATCAGACAAGTGCCCAACTAGTTATGTTATATTACATGGTTAGTAAGAAACATCTTCCAGGGAGAATAGTTCCGTTAGGGGTTCCTTTCCCTGGGAGGCATGCCCTAAAGTGCATGTCCGGATTGCAAAAAGAGTAGAAAAGCATCTGGGGGCAGATAAATAAATAGGTAAGAAAAATCATCTTTCAAGTCACCGACCGAATATTCCCTTAAGAACGCTAGCTTTCGGCTTCACCCAGTCTGAGGTACACATCCGGCTGACCCGGCAGTAACAATCGCAGAGGTGCTCCCTTTACCTCCTAGCCGAACAATCGGGAACGTAGGGGTAAGCACAGGAGCCAGGCAACCCAGCTTGGCCAAAACTTAAGTCATATCGATGCATATAATTGTGAATAAAAGGTACATGCGGAAGTGTGAAACATGTGTTGGGCATGAAGCCCGTATAAATAGGCTTCTGTTAAAGAAGCCCCCAGGTATAATGAGTGCGAGCAACACGTCAAGTGTGTGCGACCAATGCGCAGATCAGCCCTCAAAGGTTTTACGAAAAAGAGAGGAAGAAAGAGAGAAACCAAAGACAACTAAATTATAAAATGTGGACGGAGGAAGGAGACGAACTCTGAGTCCGGCGCTAGGCATAGAATCTTCGGAGACGGGCTGCGTTCCATGGGTTCGGCTTGAGTCGGTTGTCCGATGCGTTTCGCAGACGGTATGCTCCACCGGTCAGGACTTGGTCGATGATGAAGGGACCTTCCCATTTGGGCTTGAGTTTGTCCTTTTTCTTGTCCGGCAGGCATAGAACTAGTTCGCCAACATTGTAAGTTTTGGCCCGTACTTCTCTGCTTCGATATCTTTGAGCCTGCTATTGATAGAATGCGGAACAAGCTTTTGCCACGTCGTGCTCCTCTTCTAAGACGTCCAAACTGTCCTGCCGATCCAACTCGGCTTCTCTTTCTTCGTACATGCGCACGCAAGGTGAGTCGTGAATTATATCGCAGGGCAAGACTGCCTCTGCGCCGTATACCATAAAAAATGGTGTGAATCCGGTAGTACGGTTTGGCGTGGTCTGCAGCCCCCAGAGTACGGAGTCGAGCTCCTCTACCTAGTGCGTGTTAGATTCCGTGAGGGACCGCACTAACCTGGGTTTGATGCCGCTCATGATTAGACCATTTGCTCGTTCGACATGACCGTTAGTTTGAGGGTGATAGATTGAAGCAAGTCGAGCTTGATGCCCATATTTTTGCACCAGAGTTTAACCTCGTCGGCCGTGAAGTTCGTGCCGTTATCAGTGATGATGCTGTGGGGGACGCCATAACGGTGTACTACCCCAGATATGAAGTTTATCACAGGTCCGGATTCGACCATTTTAACTGGCTTGGCCTCTATCCATTTGGTGAATTTGTCCACCATGACCAATAGGTACTTTTGCTTGTGGGTTCCCCCTTTGAGGGGTCCAACCATGTCAAGCCCCCAGACCACGAACGGCCAGGAGATGGGTATAGTTTTGAGGGCGGTGGGTGGCATGTGGCTTTGATTAGCAACGAGCTGGCAACCGACGCGTCATTGGACTAAGTCCTAATCATCTGCCCGGGCCGTCGGCCAATTAAATCTTGTACGGAAGGCCTTGCCTACAAGGGCCCGGACTGCAACGTGGTGCCCGGCGAGTCCAGCGTGAATTTCAGCCAGAAGATTTCTCCCTTCCTCTTCGGAGATGCACCTTTGAAGGACTCCGGTTGTGCTTTTCTTATAAAGTTCTCCCTCATGGACCTTGTAGGCTTTAGATCGCCGTACTATGCAGCGGGCCTCATTTTGGTCTTCGGGGAGTTCCTACCTGATTAAGTAGGCTAGGAATGGTTCCATCCATGGGGCATTGACTGCCATTATTTTGTGGGCTGAAGGTGTTATTTCATTGGCTGAGCCACCGATTGTGTCAGAATGTTCTGTGTTGGGCGGAGCAGTTGGTTCCGGGTTGTTGTTTCCTGACTCCTCTTCCCATAATACGGATGGCTTAAAGAGCCGCTCCAGTAAGATGTTTGGAGGGACGGCATCGCGCTTTGCGCCGATGCGTGCCAACACGTCGGCCGCCTGGTTATTATCCCGGGCTACATGGTGGAATTCGAGTCCTTCGAACCGAGCTGACATTTTTAAGACGGTGTTACGGTAGGCTGCCATTTTCGGATCCTTGTCATCAAAGTCTCCATTTACTTGGGATATTGCGAGGTTTGAATCCCCACGGACCTCTAGGCGTTGAATGCCCATGGAGATTGCCATCCGGAGACCATGTAGAAGGGCCTCATATTCGGCTGCATTGTTGGAGTCCGTGTACATTATCTGAAGTACGTATTGGACTGTGCCTCCAGTTGGGGACGTCAAGACGACGCCAGCCCCCAAGCCGACCAACATTTTAGAGCCGTCGAAGTGCATGATCCAATTGGAGTATGCGCCGTACTCTTTAGGGAGTTCGGCTTCGGTCCATTCAGCGATGAAGTCAGCCAAAACTTGCGACTTTATAGCTCGCCGTGGTTTGTAGGTTATGTCGAATAGTAGTAGCTCAATGGCCCACTTTGCAACCCTGCCCGTTGCGTCGCGGTTGTTTATAATGTCGTTGAGAGGTACTTCGGAGGCTACTGTTATCGAACACTCTTGAAAGTAGTGTCGCAGCTTCCGGGATGCCATGAACACCGCGTACGCTATCTTTTGATAATATGGATACCGAGACTTGCATGGAGTTAAAACAGTGGATACGTAGTACACTGGTTTTTGGAGAGGGAATTTATGTCCTTCTGTTTCTCGTTTGACGACGAGCACCGCGCTTACAACCTGATGTGTGCCGCGATGTATAATAACATTGGTTCGCCCAAGTTGGGCGCGGCCAGGACCGGATTTGTTGCCAATATGGCCTATTTCTTTGAGTCCGGCTATGGCAGCATCCGTCCATTCGAAGTGTTCGATGTGCCGGAGGAGGCGATAAAGGGGCAATGCCTTTTCTCCCAAGCGGGAGATGAAGCGGCTTAGAGCCGCCACACATCCGGTCAATTTTTGTATTTGTTTGAGGTCTTTTGGGATATCCAACTGTGACAGAGCTCGGATCTTGGCTGGGTTTGCTTCAATTCCTCTACCGGATACAATGAAGCCCAAGAGCTTTCCGGCTGGTACGCTGAAAACGCATTTTTCCGGGTTGAGCTTAATGTCATATGCTCGGAGGTTGTCGAATGTGAGCCTCAAATCGTCTACTAAAGTGTCGACGTGTTTGGTCTTGACAACCACATCGTCTACGTATGCCTCCACTGTTTTGCCGATCTGGGTTGCCAGACATGTCTGAATCATGCGCTGATATGTTGCGCTGGCGTTTTTGAGCTCGAAGGGCATTGTGTTGAAGCAGAATGGTCTGTATGGAGTAATGAATGTCGTTGCGGCTTGGTCTGTCTCCGCCATCTTAATTTGATGGTAGCCAGAGTATGCGTCAAGGAAGCACAATGAATCGTGCCTTGCAGTAGCATCGATGATTTGATCAATGCGGGGAAGAGGGAAAGGATCCTTTGGACAGGCCTTGTTAAGGTCTTTAAAATCGACACATAGGCGCCAGGATTTGTCCTTTTTTGGTACCATTACGAGGTTTGCTAGCCAGTCCGGATGCTTTATGTCTCTGATGAATCCGGCTTCTAATAATTTGGCTAGCTCCTCTCCCATTGCCTGTCTTTTGGGTTCGGAAAATCGCCGAAGAGCCTATTTGACTGGCTTGAATCCTTTTAGGATATTTAGGCTGTGTTCTGCCAACCTACGTGGGATTCCTGGCATGTCTGAAGGGTGCCAGGCAAAGATGTCCCAATTTTCCCGAAGGAATTCTCGTAGTGCGGCGTCTACCTCGGGGCTTAATTGTGCCCCAATGGAGGCCGTCTTTGTGGGGTCCGTTGGATGGACTTGGAATTTGACTATTTCATCCGCTGGCTTAAAAGAGGTGGACTTGGATCTCTTATCGAGTATCACATCGTTCTGTTCACCGTGGAGCGCATCGCAGTGAGTTCCTCTACCGCTAGGGCTTCGGATAATGCCTCTAGGGCTAGTGCGGCTGTCTTATTTTCGGCACGGAGTGCTATGTCTGGATCACTGATAAGAGTGATGATTCCATTGGGCCCGGGCATTTTAAGCTTCATGTACCCGTAATGGGGTATAGCTTGAAAAATTGTCAATGCCTCTCGCCCTAATAAAGCGTGATATCTGCTGCTGAACGGGGCCACTTGGAATGTGACCTCCTCGGACTTGTAATTGTCCAGCGAGCCGAACACCACATCCAGTGTGATTTTTCCTGTGCAGCGTGCTTCCCGACTAGGGATTATTCCTCTAAAGGTTGTGCTGCTTCGCTCAATGCGGCTCTAGTCTATTTCCATTTTTCGAAGGGTTTCCTCGTAGATGAGGTTTAGTCCGCTGCCACCATCCATGAGTACCTTAGTAAGACGACAGCCGTCCACTATTGGACTGAGGACCAGTGCGGCTGGTGCTCGGGCTGTTCGGAATTTAGGTTCGTCGCTGGCGTTGAAGGTGATGGCCGTGTCGCTCCATGGATTTATTGTTGCTACTTGGTAGACTTCAGCGATGTTGCGGAGTGTTCATTTCCGCATATTATTTGATGCGAAAGTCTCGAAGACTGTTGATACCGTACTGGTACTGTTGGGGTAGTTTTCTGGGGCTAGAAGCTCTTCACCACTTTTGGCCACCTGCCGTCGTATCCAACATGCTCGAAGGCTGTGTGTTGGAGTGGTGCCCTCTGTACTATGGATTTTACAGGGTCCGCTGAGCCATCCCTCCAGTACGGTTCTGTGCCCTTTAGGGGTTTTTTGCTTTTTGGTTCTTGTTCCAGGTGCTTGAGCATGATGCACCCTTTTATTTAGGACTAGGGTTGTGTTCGGGGCCGGATTGTCCCAAAACTTGGTTTCGGTTTTCCAGGAACTCTTCATCGCACAGTACTTTCGTACTATAGACTCCAGGTCGGCGAAGCGTGTAATTTCATGACGGCTTATGGCGTTCATGATTCCCTTGTCCGTGCAATTGTTGCAGAAAATTGAGATTGCGCTTTCCTTACGGCAGTCCTTTATCCTGTCCATAACCAGGAGGAATCTGGCCCAGTAATGATGTACTGTTTCAGTGGGCTCTTGCCGGATTTGGGATAGATCGCTTGTGTTTGGGTGGGCGGGTGGAATTAAATTCGGAACCCCGCCCAATCTGAGGCTCAAGGGCCGAAAAGTTTCCGAATTTGGAAGCTTAGATTGCTGGATGTTGTCCAACGAATCCGGTCCGCTGCCTGACTTTAGGTTCAGTGCTTGATTGACGTCCGTCCCTCCGCGGGAATCCGGCATGGAGGGATCAGGAATTCGGACATAACTGGTCTTTAATACAGAAGAAGAGCCGCCGCGCTTTCCTCTACCACAACAATGTGGTGGGTAGCCTGGGGAGAGTTGATCTCTCTCAGATCGGTTTTAAGCCCAATCTGATCGTAGTCTGTAGGGACTCCCAGGGCGGCGATACGATCCAAGGGCTCGTTTACGGAGGTGAGCTCCATCGGATCTAGCTGCTTGGTGAGTTCCGAGTTGACGTGAAGATCGCTTTTGATGACCCGAGAGGTCATTGTCGGAGCGGCGGCCGAACAGGCGGTCACAAGAAAACCACCCAGCCGGATTGTTTGGCCGGTGGCCAAAGCTCCTTTGGCAATGGTACCGTCTTTAAAGACGGGAAGAGGCATCCTTCCTGATTGCGACGACACAGAGGAACTCTCAATGAAAGATCCAATGTCGGTGTCAAAACCGGCGGATCTCGGGTAGGGGGTCCCGAATTGTGCGTCTAGGCGGATGGTAACAGGAGACAAGGGACACGATGTTTTTACCCAGGTTCGGGCCCTCTCGATGGAGGTAAAACCCTACTCCTGCTTGATTGATATTGATGATATGGGTAGTACAAGAGTGGATCTACCACGAGATCAAGGAGGCTAAACCCTAGAAGCTAGCCTATGGTATGATTGTTGTTCGTCCTATGGACAAAAACCCTCTGGTTTATATAGACACCGGAGAGGGCTAGGGTTACACAGAGTCGGTTACAATGGTAGGAGATCTAAATATCTGTATCGCTAAGCTTGCCTTCCACGCCAAGGAAAGTCCCATCCGGACACGGGACAAAGTCTTCAATCTTGTATCTTCATAGTCTTGGAGTCCGGCCGATGATGATAGTTCGGCTATCCGGACACCCCCTAGTCCAGGACTCCCTCAATTATAAAAGATGTCCAATATAGTATATTTATATGTGAAAACCTCTCTCTTTATTACTTCCTATTAATTGCAACGATGACCAAAACTATGTTTGCCAACTCTCAACAACTTTTATGTATCATACTCTTTATGTGTGAAGTCATTACTATCCATAAGATCAATATGTACTCTTTTATTTCTTTTTGTTCTTTCATGCACTTAAGATCATAGCAAGATAGCAAAGCCCTTGACTCAACACTAATCTTTATTATATATAGCTCATGGACTCGATTACATAAAGGGATCACAAAGCAAAACTCAAAACTAATTCATACCAAAACTTTATTCTACTAGATCAAGATATTACCAAAAGGATCAAACTAAGTAAAACGGTAAATATAGGAGTGTGATGGTGATACGATATCGGGGCACCTCCCCCAATCTTGGCAGTTGCCAAGGGGGGTGCCCATACCCATGTGATTATGTCCTCGGAGGTGATGAAGGTGGATAGTCGCACATCGAGCGTAAAAGCTCCTCCAACTTGCGGATAATGCCCTTGGGTGCGATGATATGATCCTTCAGCAAAATATTTTCCTGTGTGAGATACTTGTTTTGTATGCGAGCTAAATCAATCATCTTGAAAGCTTCAATCTCGGTTGGGGTAAAGAGGTTAGGTAGAGGTTGAGGGATGTTTTCTTCTTCCGCCGCCGGAGCTTGATCCTCCATGGCCTTCTTGATCCCTTCATCCTTGTTGATCTCCTCCGGTTCTTCTCTTTTCAGCTCTATCTTCAATAGCCAAGCATCCTTGTCTTCATTGTTGGAGGAGGGTGATGTCATGATGCTCTAGATCTATCAGAAAAATAGCTCAAAACAAAGACAGAGGATTTTTGCGTGATACGATGATCAAAATCTTTGGGAGATTATATAATGAATTTTTACCGACCAAAAGAAGTATCATGCAAGAAAACGGAGTCCGGAGAGCACACGAGGTGCCCACGAGACAGGGGGCGCGCCCAGTAGGGTAGGGCGCATCCTCGCCTCGTGGATGCCTCGTGTCCTTCCCGGACTACTCCTTATTTTCATATTTTCTTAAATATTCCAAAACGGAGAAAAATTGCTATTAGAACTGTTTTGGAGTCGGTTTACTTACCGTACCACATACCTATTCCTTTTTGGAGTCTGAAACGTTCTGGAAAGTGTCCCTTATGTATTCCTCCGGGGTTACGGTGTCAATAATATTAGTTTCAACATTTATAGGATTACCTGAGATATAATGTTTGATTCTTTGACCGTTCACCACCTTCGGATTTGTGCCTTCGAAGTTGTTGATTTTTATGGCACCGGAGTGACAGACCTCCTCGATAACGTAAGGACCTTCCCATTTAGAGAGAAGTTTCCCTGCAAAAAATCTTAAACGAGAGTTGAATAGCAACACATAATCACCTACGTTAAACTCACGCTTTTGTATCCTTTTGTCATGCCATCTTTTAACTTTTTCTTTAAACAGCTTGGCATTCTCATAGGCTTGGGTTCTCCATTCATCAAGTGAGCTAATATAAAATAACCTCTTCTCGCCGGCAAATTTGAAATCATAGTTGAGCTCTTTATTAGCCCAATATGCCTTATGTTCTAGATCGAGAGGTAAATGACATGCTTTTCCATAAACCATTTTATATGGAGACATACCCATAGGATTTTTATATGCAGTTCTATAGGCCCATAATGCATCATCAAGTTTCTTGGAGCAATTCTTTCTATATCTATTAACAGTCTTTTGCAAAATTAGTTTGATCTCTCTATTACTCAATTCTACTTGACCACTAGACTATGGGTGATATGGGGATGCAATTCTATGATTAACATCATATTTAGCAAGCATTTTATGAAAAGCACCATGAATAAAATGTGAACCACCATCAGTCATTAAATATCTAGGGACTCCAAACCTCGGAAAAATAACTTCTTTAAGCATCTTAATAGAGGTGTTATGATCAGCACTACTAGTTGGAATAGCTTCTACCCACTTAGTAACATAATCAACAGCAACTAAAATATGTGTATATCCATTAGAGGCAGGAAAAGCTCCCATATAATCAAAGCCCCAAACATCAAACGGTTCAATAACAAGAGAATTTTTCATAGGCATTTCTTGACGTCTACTAATATTACAAATTCTTTGACATTCATCACAAGACAAGACAAACTTACGGGCATCTTTGAAGAGAGTAGGCTAATAAAAACCGGATTGCAATACCTTATGCGCAGTTCTATCTCCAGCGTGGTGTCCTCCGTATCCCTCGGAGTGAGACTTGCGTAGGATCTGTTCCTGTTCATGCTCAGGTACACAACGTCTAATAACACCATCTGCTCCTTCTTTATAAAGGTGTGGGTCATCCCAGAAGTAATGTCTTAAATCATAAAAGTACTTTTTCTTTTGCTGGTATGTGAAACTAGGTGGTATAAATTTAGCAATAATGTAATTAGCATAATCAGCATACCATGGAGCAGTACGAGAAGCATTTATGACAGCTAATTGTTCATCAGGAAATCTATCATCAATAGGTAGTGGGTGAGGGAGTCCTGGACTAGGGTGTGTCCGGATAGCCGGACTATCATCATCGGCCGGACTCCGAGACTATGAAGATACAAGATTGAAGACTTCGTCCCGTGTCCGGATGGGACTTTCCTTGGCGTGGAAGGCAAGCTTGGCAATACAGATATGTAGATCTCCTACCATTGTAACTGACTCTGTGTAACTCTAGCCCTCTCCGGTGTCTATATAAACTGGAGGGTTTTAGTCCATAGGACGGACAACCATTACAACAATCATACCATAGGCTAGCTTCTAGGGTTTAGCCTCCTTGATCTCGTGGTAGATCCACTCTTGTACTACCCATATCATCAATATCAATCAAGCAGGAGTAGGGTTTTACCTCCATCGAGAGGGCCCGAACCTGGGTAAAAACATCGTGTCCCTTGTCTCCTGTTACCATCCGCCTAGACGCACAGTTCGGGACCCCCTACCCGAGATCCGCCGGTTTTGATACCGACATTGGTGCTTTCATTGAGAGTTCCTCTGTGCCGTCGCGATCAGGAAGGATGCCTCTTCCCGTCTTTAAAGACGGTATCATCGCCAAAGGAGCCTTGGCCGCCGGCCAAACTATCCGGTTAGGTGGTTTTCTCATGACCGCCTGTTCGGCCACCACTTCGACGATGACCTCTCGGGTCATTGAAAGCAATCTTCACGTCAACTCGGAATTCGTCGAGCAGCTGGATCCAATGGAGCTCTCCTCCGTAAGCGGGCTCTTGGATCGCATCGCCGCCCTGGGAGTCGCTATAGACTACAACCAGATTGGGCTTAAAACCGATCTGAGAGAGATTAACTCTCCCCAGGTTACCCACCATGTTGCGGTGGTAGAGGAACAAAGCGGCGGCTCCTCTTCTGTATTAAAAACTAGTTATGTCCGGACTCCCGAACCCTCCATGCCGGATTTCCACGGAGGGATGGACGTCGATCAAGCACTGAACCTAAAGTCAAGCATCGGATCAGATTCGTTGGACAACATCCAGCAATCCAAGCTTCCAAATTCGGAAACTTTCCGGCCCTTGAGCCTCGAGATGGGTAGGGTTCCGGACTCAATTCCACCCACCCACCCAAACATATGCGATCTATCTCAAATCCGGCAAGAGCCCGCTGAAACAGTACATCATTACTGGGCCAGATTCCTCCTGGTTATGGACAGGATAAAAGACTGCCGTGAGGAAAATGCAATTTCAATTTTCTGCAATAATTGCGCGGACAAGGGAATCTTGAACGCCGTAAGTCATCGTAAAATTACACGATTCACCGACCTGGCGTCCATAGTACGCAAGTACCGTGCGATGGAGAGTTTCCGAAAAACTGAAACTAAGTTTTGGGACAATCCGGCTCCGAATACAACCCTAGTCCGAAACAAAAGGGTGCATCATACTCAGGCACCAGGTACAAAAACCAAAAAGAAAAAACCCCATAAAGGGCACGGAACCATACTGGAGGGATGCCTCAGCGGACCCTATAAAATTCACAGTACAGAATGCGCCACTCCAACGCATAGCCTTCGAGCATGTTGGATACTGCGGTAGGTGGCCAAAAGTGGCGAAGAGCTTCTAGCCCCAGATGACCACTCTAACAGTACCAGTACGGTGTCAACAGTCTTCGAGACTTTCGCATCAAATAATATGTGGAAACGGACAATCCGCAGCCTCGCCGAAGTCTACCAAGTAGCAACAACAAATCCATGGAGCGACACGGCCATCACCTTCAACGCCAGCGACAAACCTAAATTCCGAACAGCCCGAGCACCAGCCGCATTGGTCCTCAGCCCAATAGTGGACGGCTTTCGTCTTACCAAGGTACTCATGGATGGCGGCAGTGGATTAAACCTCATCTACGAGGAAACTCTTAAAAAATGGAAATAGACTAGAGCCGCATTGAGCGAAGCAGCACAACCTTTAGAGGAATAATCCCTAGCCGGGAAGCACGCTGCACAGGAAAAATCACACTTGATGTGGTGTTCGGCTCGCCGGACAATTACAGGTCCGAAGAGGTCACGTTCCAAGTGGCCCCGTTCAGCAGCGGATATCACGCTATATTAGGGCACGAGGCATTCACAATTTTTCAAGCCGTACCCCATTACGGGTACATGAAGCTTAAGATGCCCGGGCCCATTGGAATAATCACCCTTGTCAGTGATCCGGACACAGCACTCCGCGCCGAAAACAAGACAGCCGCACTAGCCCTAGAGGCACTATCCGAAGCCTTAGCAGCAGAGGAGCTCACGGCGCTGCACTCCACGGTGAACAGGGACGATGTGATACTCGATAAGAGGTCCAAGTCCACCTCTTTTAAACCAACGAACGAAATAGTCAAATTGCTAGTCCATCCAATGGACCCAACAAAGACGGCCTCCATTGGGGCACAGTTAAACCCTGATGTAGACGCTGCACTGCGAGAATTCCTTTGGGAAAATTGGGACATCTTTGCCTGGCACCCCTTCACATATGCCAGGAATCCCACGCAGATTGGCAGAACACAGCCTAAACATCCTAAAAGGATTCAAGCCAGTCAAACATGCTCTTCGGCGATTTTCCGAACCCAAAAGACAGGCAATGGGAGAGGAGCTAGCCAAACTACTGGAAGCCGGATTCATCAGAGACATCAAACATCCGGACTGGCTAGCAAACCTGGTAATGGTACCAAAGAAGGACAAATCCTGGCGCCTATGTGTCGATTTTAAAGACCTCAACAAGGCCTGCCCAAAGGATCCTTTTCCCCTTCCCCGTATCGACCAGATAATCGATGCTACTGCAGGGCACGATTCATTGTGCTTCCTCGACGCATACTCCGGTTACCATCAAATCAAGATGGCGGAGGCGGACCAAGCTGCAATGGCATTCATTACCCCATATGGACCATTCTGTTTCAACACGATGCCCTTCGGAATCAAAAATGCCGGCACAACATATCAGCACATGATTCAGACATGTCTGGCTACCCAGATCGGCAAAACAGTAGAGGCATACGTAGACGACGTAGTCGTCAAAACCAAACACGTCGAAACTCTAGTAGATGATTTGAGACTCACATTCGACAACCTCTGAGCATATGACATTAAGCTGAACCCGGAAAAATGCATTTTCGGCGTACCAGCCGGAAAGCTCCTGGGCTTCATTGTATCCGGTAGAGGAAATGAAGCAAACCCAGCCAAGATCTGAGCTCTGTCACAGCTGGATATTCCAAAAGACCTCAAACAAACACAAAAATTGACTGGATGCTTGGCGGCACTAAGCCGCTTCATCTCCCGTTTGGGAGAAAAGGCATTGCCCCTCTATCGCCTCCTCAGGCGCACCGAACACTTCGAATGGACGGATGCTACCACTGCCGGACTCAAAGAAATAAAGGCCGTATTGGCAACAAATCCGTTCCTGGCCGCGCCTAACTTGGGCGAACCAATGTTGTTATACATCGCGGCAACACATCAAGTTGTAAGCGCGGTACTCGTCGTCGAACGAGAAACAGAAGGGCATAAATTCCCTCTTCAAAAACCAGTGTACCACGTATCCACTGTCTTAACTCCCTGCAAGTCCCGGTACCCGCATTATCAAAAGATAGCGTACGCGGTGTTCATGGCATCCCGGAAGCTCCGACACTACTTTCAAGAGTGTTCGATAATAGTGGCCTCCGAAGTGCCCCTCAACGACATCATAAACAACCGCGACGCGACGGGCAGGATTGCAAAATGGGCCACTGAGCTCTTACCATTCGACATAACTTATAAACCTCGGCGAGCTATAAAGTCGCAAGTCTTGGCTGACTTCATCGCTGAATGGACCGAAGCCGAACTCCCTAAAGAGTACGGCGCATACTCCAATTGGATTATGCATTTCGACGGTTCCAAAATGTTGGCCGGCTTGGGGGCTGGCGTCGTACTGACGTCCCCAACCGGAGACACAGTCCAATACGTACTTCAGATAATGTACGCGGACTCCAACAATGCAGCCGAATATGAGGCCCTCCTACATGGTCTCTCGACGGCAATCTCCATGGGTATTCAACGCCTAGAGGTGCGCGGGGATTCAAACCTTGCAATACCCCAAGTAAATGGAGACTTTGACGCCAAGGATCCAAAAATGGCAGCCTATCGTAATGTTGTCCTAAAAATGTCAGCTCGGTTCGAAGGACTTGAATTCCACCACGTAGCCCGGGATAATAACCAAGCAGCTGACGTGTTGGCACGCATCGGCGCGAAACGCGACGCTGTCCCTCCAAACATCTTCCTGGAACGGCTCTTTAAGCCATCCGTACTATTGGAAGAAGGGTCCGGAAATAACAACCCGGAAGCAACCGCACCACCCAACATAGAACAATCTGACATAACCGGCGGTTCAGCCGATGAAACATCACCTTCAGCCCACGAAATAATGGTGGTAATTGCCCTGTGGACAGAACCATTCCTAGCCTACTTAATTAGGCAGGAACTTCCCGAAGACCAAAATGAGGCCCGCTGCATAGTTCGGCGATCTAAAGCCTACAAGGTCCATGAGGGAGAACTTTATAAGAAAAGCACAACCGGAGTCCTTCAAAGGTGCATCTCCGAAGAGGAAGGGCGAAATCTTCTGGCTGAAATTCACGCCGGACTAGGCGGACACCACGCTGCAGCCCGGGCCCTTGTAGGTAAGGCCTTCCGTACAGGATTTTATTGGCCGACGGCCCAGGCAGATGCTCAGGACTTAGTCAAAAGATGCATCGGTTGTCAGCTCTTTGCTAATCAGAGCCATATGCCACCCACCGCCCTCAAAACTATACCCATTACCTAGCCGTTCGCAGTCTGGGGGCTTGACATGGTTGGACCCCTTAAAGGGGGAACCCACAAGCAAAAGTACCTATTGGTCATGGTGGACAAATTCACCAAATGGATAGAGGCCAAGCCAGTTAAAACGGCAGAGTCCGGACCAGTGATAGACTTCATATCCGGGGTAGTACACCGTTATGGCGTCCCCCATAGCATCATCACCGATAACGGCACGAACTTCACGGCCGACGAGGTCAAACTCTGGTGCAAAAATATGGGCATTATGCTCGACTACGCTTCAGTCTATCATCCTCAAATCAACGGTCAAGTTGAGCGAGCCAAACCATACTACCGGATTCACACCATTCTTTATGGTATACGGTGCAGAGGCAGTTTTACCCTGCGACATAATTCATGACTCACCTCGAGTGCGCATGTGTAAAGAAAGAGAAGCCGAGCTGGATCGGCAGGACAGCTTGGACGCATTGGAGGAGGAACACGATGTGGCAAAGGCCCGTTCCGCATTCTATCAGCAGCAGGCTCGAAGATATCAAAGTAGAGAAGTACGGGCTAAAACTTACAATGTTGGCGAACTAGTTCTACGCCTGCCGGACAAGAAAAAGGACAAACTCAAGCCCAAATGGGAAGGTCCCTTCATCATCAACCAAGTCCTCACCGGCGGAGCATACCGCCTGCGAAATGCATCGGACAACCGACTCGAGCCGAAACCATGGAACGCAGCCCGCCTCCGAAGATTCTATGCCTAGCACCGGACTAAGAGTTCATCTCCTTCCTCCGTCCACATTTTTACACTTCAGCTGTCTTTCGTTTCTCTCTTTTCTCCCACCTTTTCCATAAAAGCCCTTAAGGGCCTATTTGCGCATTATTCGCACACACTTGATGTGCTACCCGCACTCATTATACCTGGGGGCTTCTTTAACAGAAGCTTACTTATACGGGATTCATGCCCAGCACATGTGTCAAACTTCCACATGTACCTTTTATTCACCATTATATGCATCGATATGACTTAAGTTTTGACCAAGCTAGGTCGCCTGGCTCCTGTGCTTATCCCTACGTTCCCGATTATTCAGCTAGGAGGTAAAGTGAGCACCTCTGCGATTGTTACTGCCGGGTCAGCCGGATGTGTACCTCAGACTGGGTGAAGCCGAAAGCTAGCATTCTTAAGGGAATATTCGGTCGGTGATAAGAAAGATAATTTTTTACATATTTATTTATCTGCCCCCAAATGTTTTCCTGCTCTTTTCGCAGTCCGGACATGCACTTTAGGGCATGCCTCCCAGGGAAAGGAACCCTTAACGGAACTATTCTCCCTGGAAGATGTTTCTTACTAACCATGTAATATAACATAACTAGTTGGGCACTTGTCTGATAAAGCACTAATGACCCCCACGCCTGGTCTCCATGCATGCCCCGGGTCTTTCTTAACCGAGAAGGTATTCGGACACACTCCGGACTCTAGGGTCCCGAGGTTGAAGCGAAAAGGTTGGCAAAGACAAACGATCTACAATCCGGCTAGAAGGCATTTTACATGTCATTTTAAAGACATCGTCAAATCGACTGACTGTACTCCTCCTCAATCCCGTCTAACAGGCTGTCTAATTTACAGTCCCGTTGGGAATACTTAGCGGCCAACTCTACTTGGCCATACACTAAGCTCACAGGGATCTCCTTCCCATCGGGCCCCACAGGTCCGACCTCGGCCATGTGGTTTGGATCTGCCTTCTTGTACCGCGTCTTCACCATGGCCCAGGCCTCCCTGGCACCTTGACGGCATGCCGATATCTTCCATAAACGGAAGCGCTGCCACGCTCCCTGAAGCTTCTCCGCAAGCTCTCCAAGGCCCTCGGGTAGGGAGAGGGACGGCCATAAGGCCTGGACGACGCCGCTCATCGCCTGCCGAACACGTTCGAGCAGTTGCACCAGCTCAGGAAGTTGGTCACCCGTTGAACCGGGCATTCTTCTGCAGGGCGAGCTGTGAGCACACCTACAGACATATTTATATCAATTGACTTCCTCGCCGAACTCTTCTTTTCAAAGGAGTTCGCTCAAGCACTTACTATAGATGCCGCGACGAAGCCGTTGATTCTCTTTCACAGAGCCAGACAGCTCGGCCCGAACACCTTTCAGCTCTTCTTCAAGCTGGGCGTGGGCATCCTGGAGTTTGTTCCTCTCCTGCTGCACCTTCGTAAGCACCCTCTCACCGGCCTTCAGCTGGCGCAGTAGCTGTTGCTTGTCCGGATCAAGTCCGGCAACATCTGCAATACCATTTGTCAGATTTATACGTACGCCACACACCGCTTATCTTTTTGAAATAATGTGTTACCAGAGGGGGTCTCTGTGCCTCCTTCTGCGGCAGCTAGTGCGGCCTCAAGTTGGGCCTTGCACTCTTGTAGCTCCTGGGACAATTGGGTATTCTTCTCCGTAAGATCCTGCATATCAAATGATCCTTAAATCAGTTACTTTAACTACTTTAAGTCTCGGGGGCTACTAGCATATACAACTATTAAAATCTCTTACCCGTATGTCTCTTACATACTGCTCCGCGGCTCTGGTTAAACCATCTTGAGCGGCACGGAGGTGCGCGTCCCCCGCATTAAAGGCATTCAACGCCTCTGGGGAGAAACACGCGTCACGCAGTACTGTTCGGCGGCGCCTATGATTCATGGCGCTCTCCACCTCAGACCTGGTGGCGGACAGCCGGTCGACATCCTCCGTTGGTGGAGTGCCCGGCTCGTGCCTTACGCTCGCCTCCTCCTCCGGACCAGGTGGTGGAGCCTGGCTGGCGGAGGCTTGGTTGGCAACCTCTCCGGACATAGTCTGGCGAGGGCTCTTCCTCCTGGAAAGGTCATGAGCATTAATACACCTCCTAGGAGTCTTTTCCCTGAATAACGATCGCAAGCTATATCGTTGCGGTGACGTTTCGATCCGCACCGCACCCCTCTTCCGCCTGCTGGGCCGGACTGACCCTTGTTGGTCAGCCACCGCAGGTTCGGCTTCCCGCCTTGAAGGCACCTCCTGCGAGACACCATTGTATACGATGGTCAGAAATACGCAAGGATGAAGTAATAGTGTCAGGACTCCGGTCATAATTACCTGGGAAGCCGGAGTTAGGCCGGGGTAGTCAGCCGTGATGGCGACTAGAGCATTGTCCATGCTGAGTTGGTAGAACACCCCGTCAGTTAGCTCCACCTTTATGTCCGGATCCTCTTTGGAGGCCGGATCAAGGGATCTTCCCGGATCCTCGGGTTGTGGAGCCGGACTATGTATGCTCTCCACATTTCGGTGCAGTTCCCGCGTCAAAACCATAAAGTGAGGTACTTAACTTTGAAAGCACGGGTCGGATAAATAAACGTCCGCTTACCCAGCTCCGAGGGTTATTCATGGAGAACCCATTCGATGGGCTCGTCTGGAGGAAGTCCTCTTTCTCCCCCTTGTATAGGCCGTACAGGATCTTTACTAGATCCGCGGCCGATCCCGGCCCCTTACGGCCATGACGGGTGGCGTCGTTCTCCCCGTTGAAATCCCACATGGGGTGGCCCTATATTGGAGCAGCTGCACCCCTCGCATGATGCATACGGCCATGACTCCGATCATGGTTAATCCGGAATGGGCCAGCAACCTAATCCGGCCCATCAAGTAATGGACGCTCCTGTCTTCCTCCTGTTGAGGGCTCCCTGGACGCCAACTTAGGCGGTTCTTCAGAGGAGCCTTGTTGAACTCCGGGAGGCCGATCCGAACTGGGTCCGGCAGTGGAGCGTCTTCCACATAAAACCATTCCGAAGGCCATTCTTCGGACGCCTTCTTTGGGGTTCCGGATAGATATCCGGTCCCAGTGATGCACCATATTTCGGCTCCGCCCACTTGATATATTGACCCCTCGTGAGAACGGGGTACGAGGCAAAACAGTCTCTTCCACAGTGCAAAATGGGGCTCGATGCCCAGGAACAGCTTGCAAAGGGCTACGAAACCCGCGATGTGTAGAATAGGGGCGGGCGTGAGGTGATGAAGCTGGAGTCCGTAGAACTCCAGGAGCCCCCGGAGAAATGGGTGTATGGGAAACCCGAGCCCCCTTATTAGATAAGGGACGAAGCACACCCGCTCTCCTTTGGATGGACTAGGGGTGGTCTCTGCTTGCTTTCCACCTTTGTAGGTGGCGAGCCTAGCTCGAACCGGGACCATAAAGGCTGGGGGGAGGTATCCCTCCGCTTGGAGCGTCGCCAACTCGTTGTGCGGAACTGAACATCTCCTCCAATCTCCTGGCGGAGGGCTGGGAGCGCGAGAGGAGGAGCCGCGTCGACGGTCCGTGATGGAATGGATCTTTTGGTCAGAAGCGCTCCGATGAGTACTTGCGGAAGGAAGATGGTGTGATTTGGATCTGGATTCTTGCCTCTCTTATAGGCAGGTTATTTGCGCAGCTAGGGGGTAAAATATAAAAGATACCCTGGCCTTTCGCATTCGTGCGACGCGTGGAAGAGGGCCATTATTGGGCGTGGAAGCCAATGAGCGCAACATTTGTAAGGAAGCCGGACATTATTCGGCAAGCACATGGAATTTGAAGGAGAACCTGCCTTGCAACGCCGAACACAATATATGCACTGGACTCGTCGTCATTGAAGCCTGGTTCGGGGGCTACTGAGGGAGGCCTTGACTAGAGGGTGTCCGGATAGCCAGACTATCATCATCGGCCAGACTCCGAGACTATGAAGATACAAGATTGAAGACTTCGTCCCGTGTCCGGATGGGACTTTCCTTGGCGTGGAAGGCAAGCTTGGCAATACGGATATGTAGATCTCCTACCATTGTAACCGACTCTGTGTAACCCTAGCCCTCTCCGGTGTCTATATAAATCGGAGGGTTTTAGTCCAGAGGACGGACAACCATTACAATAATCATACCATAGGCTAGCTTCTAGGGTTTAGCCTCCTTGATCTCGTGGTAGATCCACTCTTGTACTACCCATATCATCAATATCAATCAAGCAGGAGTAGGGTTTTACCTCCATCGAGAGGGACCGAACCTAGGTAAAAACATCGTGTCCCTTGTATCCTGTTACCATCCGCCTAGACGCACAGTTCGGGACCCCCTACCCAAGATCCCCCGGTTTTGACACCGACAGTGGGTCATCAAGAACATTCTCTAACCTAGACAAGTTGTCTGCAACGGGGTTCTCAGCTCCCTTTCTATCAATAAGATGCAAATCAAACTCTTGTAGCCAGAGAACCCATCTAATAAGTCTAGGTTTAGCATCTTTATTTTCCATAAGATATTTAATAGCAGCATGAAGTGTGAATAGTTACTTTAGAATCAACGATGTAAGGTATGAACTTATCACAAGCAAATACAACTGCTAAGAATTCTTTTTCAGTGGTAGCATAATTTCTCTGTGCAGTATCTAGATTTTTACTAGCATATTGAATAACATTTAGTTTCTTATCAACTCTTTGTCCTAGAACAGCACCTACAGCATAATCGCTAGCATCACACATAATTTTAAAGGGTAAATTCCAATCAGGTGACTGAACAATAGGTACAGAAATCAAAGCTTTCTTAAGTATTTCAAATGCTTCTACACAATCATCATCGAAGACAAAAGGAATATCTATTTGCAATAGATTAGTTAGAGTCCTAGAGATTTTAGAAAAGTCCTTAATGAACCTCCTAAAAAACCGGCATGACCAAGGAAACTTCGTATACCTTTAATGTCCTTGGGGCATGGCATCTTTTCAATAGCATCAACTTTAGCTTTATCAACTTCAATACCTCTTTCAGAAATTTTATGCCCCAAGACAATGCCTTCATTAACCATAAAGTGGCACTTTTTCCAATTCAAAACAAGACTAGTATCTTCACATCTCTGCAAAACTCGATCAAGTTTGCTCAAGCAATCATCAAAAGAGGATCCATAAACGGAGAAATCATCCATGAATACCTCACAAATCTTTTCACAAAAGTCAGAGAATATAGCCATCATGCATCTTTGAAAGGTAGCAGGTGCATTACATACACCAAAAGGCATACGTCTATAAGCAAAAGTACCGAAAGGGCAAGTAAAAGTAGTCTTTGCTTGATCGTCCGCTGACACAAGTATTTGAGAGAAACCAGAATAACCATCTACAAAGCAGAAATGTGTATGTTTGGATAGTCTTTCTAGCATTTGATCAATAAAAGGTAAAGGGCAATGATCTTTCTTAGTAGCTTTATTTAATTTGCAAAAATCAATTACCATCCTATAACCTGTAATAATTCTTTGCGGGATCAATTCATCTTTATCATTAGGAACAATAGTAATACCTCCCTTCTTAGGGCAGAATGCACAGGACTTACCCACTGACTATTAGCAACGGGATAAATTATACCTGCCTCGAGAAGCTTTAGTATTTCCTTTCTTACCACTTCTTTCATCTTAGGATTTAAACGCCGTTGATGATCTCTAATTGGTTTGGAATCTTCTTCCAAATTTATTTTGTGTTGACATAAAGTGGGACTAATGCCCTTAAGATCATCAAGAGTATATCCAATAGCAGCACAGTGCTTCTTCAGAGTTTTTAATAATCTTTCCTCTTCCTCCTCTGAAAGGTTAGAACTAATAATAACATGATATATCTTCTTTTCATCGAGATAAGCATATTTAAGAGTATCAGGTAATGGTTTAAGCTCAAACACGGAATCACCCCTGGATGGAGGGGGGTCCCCTTCGATTTCAACAGGCAAGTTGTGTTTCAAAATAGGAGCCTGTTTAAAGAATACTTCATCTATTTCCCTTTTTTCATTCATAAACATATCATTTTCATGGTCTAGCAAATATTTTTCTAAAGGATCAGTAGGAGGCATGGCAATAGAAGCACATTACTTGGGAAAAGCCTATACACAGAGGTAGTAGTAGTGCTGGTTAAAATAGGGCGCTACTGCTAATTTGTAGTAGCGCGTTCATGCAAAGCGTGCTATACCTCAAACTTTAGCAGTAGCGCATGTTCAGAAACAAGCGCTACCACTATAATTACCACGGCTTAGCCGATAGGCTACACATAGTAGTAGTGATCCACATAGAACCGCGCTACCGCTACTCCCTTTGTAGCAACACACTTTCTTCTAAACTCGCTACTGCTAAAGGATATAAAATTAAATGGAAAGCAAATAGAAAGGTAATTGAAAATGAAAGAAATAGAATAAGGTGAAAGGAAAAAAATAAAATGTGAAGATAAATAGATGAAAAGGGGAGAAAAGAGAAAGGAGTAGCAGTAGCGTGTATACCAGAACGCGCTGTAGCTAACGTAGCAGTAGCGCGCTTTCTAGAATGCGCTACTGCTACTTCTGAATTAACCACCCGCCTGCTCAAAATTTCGCTAAGTCCTCCATTCCCCGCTTTCCCCTATTCCTATGTCGCTGCCGCCCGAGCCTGCCCTCACCGCCGCCGCCCGCCCTCAACCTCAGCGCCGCCGCCCGCCGCCGCTCTCGACCTCACCGTCGCCGTCCTCGACCTCACCGCCGCCGCCCGAGCCCGCCCAGCACCGCCGCCTCTCGATCCTGAGCCCGCCCTCGCCACCCCTACCTCTCTATCGCTGAGCACCTCCCCGCCACCGTCTCTCCCCTCTCTGTAAGCCCCCCACCCTCCCCCACCCCCTTTCTCTCTGCTTAATTAGTTAGTACTAGATGTTTTTAGTAGTAGTAGATGTTAATTTAGGGTTCATAGATAATGATTTTTAGTAGTTGAACTAGTTTAGTAAGTAAATTAATAAACTAGTTGAACTAGTTGAATTAATAGAACTAATGTATTTTTAGTAAGTAAATTAATAAACTAGTTGAACTAGTTTAGTTTTAGTTGAACTAGTTTAGTAAGTAAATTAATATAACTAGTTGAACTACTTTATTTTTAGAAAGAACTAGTTTTTTTCTATTTATAGTAAGTTTATATTTAGTAAGAACTAGTTGAATTACTAGAACTAGTTGAACATGTCATATTTGTTGTTATTTTTTTAGTTTAAGCAATTATTCGGGATGTATTAGTGATAACTTTGCAGAAATCAAGGAGCCCCTCCATCATCCCCACCGTTGTCCCCGTCACCGACCCCCTCGGACCTCGAGGTGAGACCTGCCAAATCTCCATGTATATCTTGTGTTGCTCATATAGGATATGTGGTTGCCCAAGTGGCCGGTCATGTTCATGATACACCTCCGAGTGGCCTATGTTTTGCCGGAGTGTTGATTAATTTCCGTTCCGGCAAATTTCAGGCGCTCGATATGTCCTTTTTTAGCAAAGGTCATGCCGGATTTTTCCGTGAATTCTGGCATGACTTGTGCTAGAATATGTACAAGTTTAATATTTGAACTATGAACGTAGGAAATGTCGTACTCGGACGACGACAGTCTCCCGGGGGAGTGCAGCTGGTGCCACGATGATCGAGGTATGTGCGACAGGTTCGTTGAGCTGGACGAAGATCGGCGCTTCAGCATTAAGCTCGAGGAGACATTCGATGTTGAAATGGTACACAACAACGACAAGTGTTTTTTCCGTAACTAAGCATGACTTCAACTATTTCAATGTCTAATTTTCATCTTTTACAATTCGACTAGCTTATCCCATGCCATGCAAGATGCTATGTCTTGGAGAGGATGGGTTTTGAAGACCATGAAAATTTTGAAACAAAGAAAATACACCTAAGGACCCATCATGATATGGATTTTGAAGTAAATATGTGCAATGCTCAGAGCATAACCCATTTTGGTTGCCAAAATTGGGAAGCACTTGTTTTTATGAGGGTATGATTGTCACCATGGATCTTGGTGATCCTGACATTGAGCAAGACAACATGGATATTTGGGTCCTTGTTGATACGCTTCCGATTCTACCGCAATGTGAGTTTCTCAAACAAGTTATTAACTAATTTATATTGTTTATTTCAAAATAGTTGACAACTTATTTCCATTGACAGCTTATTTTGATTCTTCAAAGAATGTGCGGAAGATGGTAGACAAAACCCACTACATTGATGGCTCCGAATTAACTTATAAGGAGAAAAGTCATCCGATTGCTTATTGTACTTATCTTGAGAATTACAATACCTATTATCAAACTCCTCCAAATTATGGTGAATACGTTCCACTAGTGCACGTGTTGAACCACGGTAACTTCTATGGAGTTACCCTGGTAAGATTTTTTACTATTACGACATCCGTGCATCTTTTGCATACTTCTAAAACTAGTACATCATTGCTAACTACGAAGTTATTACTATGTTTTTCAACAGAAAATCCCGATGGATTGTGTGCCTCATCTGATGTATCTGAATGGTCGCCTTAGAGTTCTGAACATACTACCAGGTCAATCTAGGGAGCTCACCTGTGCATATCGGATTTCTAAAACCGGTGATCACATGCTCATCAAAGAATGGAAAAAATGTTTGGACATTTGCAAGGAGGTTCTTGGAAGTAACATTAAGCGAAAGGCAAGAATTGGAGACAGGATAATCTCCATTCTCCATAATGGAGAGTCAGGGGCTATCTTTTTTTTTTTTGCTATTTTACCTTAGAGAATGTAGTAGGTCCTAAGAGAATGTAGTAGGTCCTATGAGGTACAATATGTTTATTATGTGGTACAATGTGTTAGAATTGATGCTGAGGAGTACTTGTGATTACGACTAGTGACCGATTTGCTATGTGATGTCATTGATGAAAACGATGATATTGAGGAGGTGTTATATGACAATGATGTATTATCATGATAAGTTCTTAATGATATGATGATAATGATATTTATTATATCATTGGGTGAAAGAACCGCGGATTAGTTTCAAGTGGATGGACATCCACTTGAAACTAGTCCACGATTCTTTCACCCCGTGATGTAATAACTCATTATGATGTAAAAACAATCTCTAAACTCCTGTTGTATGAAAACTTGTGTAAAGGTGTATGAATACAACATGAAATAAAAAAGAAATAAAATATGAAATAATAGTAGTAGCGCGGGAAGGGAGAAGCGCTACTACTAATTACCAGTAGCGCTCCTCCGGGAAATCGCTACTACTAAGTCGATTTAGCAGTAGCGTGGGTTGAGGCACGCTACTGCTAAGCTTTAGCTGTAGTGCCGTACCAGTAGCGCTCCAGCCCGCGCTACTGATAGGCCTAAAACCCTCACTGCTGCTAGGCTTTTCCGTAGTAGTGGCAAGACCAATAATTTCATCCTTACTAGGCAATTCTTTAACATGGGGTTGTCTACGAAATTTAGCAAAATTAAACTCATGAGACATATCTTCCAAGCCAATCGTAACAACATCCTTTTCACAATCAATCCTAGCATTGACAGTATTCAAGAAGGGTCTACCAAATATAATGGGACAAAAGCTATCTTGTGGGGAACCAAGAACAAGAAAATCAGTAGTATATTTAACTTTCCCACACAAGACTTCGACATCTCTAACAACCCCCATTGGTGAAATAGTATCTCTATTTGCAAGCTTAATTGTAACATCAATATCTTCTATTTCAGCGGGTGCAATATCATGCATAATTTCTTTATATAAGGAAAAAGGTATTGCACTAGAACTAGCACCCATATCACATAAGCCATGATAACAATGATCTCCTGTTTTAACAGAAATAACGGGCATGCCTACAACAGGTCTATGTTTCTTAGGATCGGGTCTAGCAATATTAGCATCTTCATCACAAAAATAAATAACATGCCCATCAATATTATCAGCCAAGATCTCTAACCATAGCAATACTAGGTTCAACTTTAATTTGGTGTATATGTTCTAGTATTATTCTTACGAACCATAGTTGAAGCTTTAGCATGATCCTTTATCCTAATAGGGAAAGGTGGTTTGTCAACATAAGTAGTAGGAACAATAGGATCATTGTAAGTGATAATCTTTTCTTCAACTGTAACAGGTGCAACTACTTTTACTTCGGTGGGAGGATTATATTTAAACCACTTCTCCTTAGGGAGATCAACATGAGTAGCAAATGATTCACAAAAGGAAGCTACTATCTCAGAGTCAAGTCCATATTTAGTGCTAAATCCACGAAAAGCATCGGTATCCATAAAAGATTTAACACAATCGGACTTAGGTGTCATACCTGACTCCTTACCATCGTCGGAATCCCAATCTTCAGAGTTGCATTTAATTCTTTCCAATAAATCCCACTTGAATTCAATAGTCTTCATCATATAAGAGCCAGCACAAGAAGTATTGAGCATTGTGCGATCATTGAGAGAAGTTGATCATAAAATTTTTGAATAATCATTTCTCTTGAGAGCTCATGATTGGGGCATGAATATAACATTGAATTAAGCCTCCCCCAAGATTGAGCGATGCTTTCTCCTTCGCGGGGCCAAAAATTATATATATAATTACGATCACGATGAACAAGATGCATAGGATACAACTTCTGGTGAAATTCCAATTTCAATCGTTTATAGTCCCAAGATCCCGTATCATCACATAGCCCATACCATGTCAATGCATCTCCCTTCAAAGATAAAGGGAAAACCTTCTTCTTAACAACATCATCGGGCATACCTGCAAGCTTAAATAATCCACAAACTTCATCGACATAGATAAGGTGTAAATCGGGATGAAATGTTCCATCTCCTGCAAAGGGATTAGCTAGCAGTTTCTCTATCATACCCGAAGGAATTTCGAAGTAAACATTTTCAGTAGGTTCAGTAGGTTGAGGAGCAACTCTTTGCTCTACTGGTCGGGGCGAAGATGCCCCGAACAAGCCCCTCAAAGGCTTAGTTTCCATAGTAACAAGTGATAGTAAATTTCAGCACATTATATAAATGTTTCCTTACCAAGTTCCACTCACCAAAGGCGCTTCACTCCCCGGTAACGGGGCTAGAAAAGAGTCTTGATGACCCACAAGTATAGGGGATATATCATAGTCCTTTCGATAAGTAAGAGTGTCGAACCCAACGGGGAGCAGAAAGAAATGACAAGCGGTTTTCAGTAAGGTATTCTCTGCAAGCACTGAAATTGTAGGTGACAGATAGTTTTGTGATAAGATAATTTGTAACTGGTAGCGAGCAATGAAAGTAAATAAGGTGCAGAAAGGTGGCCCAATCCTTTTTGTAGCAAAGGAAAATCCTGGACAAGTTCTTATAATGAGTAAAGTGACCCCGAGGACACATGGGAATTATCATCAAGCTAGTTTTCATCACGCTCATATGTTTCGGGTTCGTTACTTTCATAATTTGATATTTGGGTGGACCGGTGCTTGGGTACTGCCCTTTCTTGGACAAGCATCCCACTTATCATTAACCCCGATTGCAAGCATCCGCAACTACAAAAGAAGTATTAAGGTAAACCTAACCATAGCATGAAACATATGGATCCAAATCAGCCCCTAACGAAGCAATGCATAAACTAGGGTTTAAGCTTCTGTCACTTTAGCAACCCATCATCTACTTATTACTTCCCAATGCCTTCCTCTAGGCCCAAATAATGGTGAAGTGTCATGTAGTCGACGTTGACATAACACCACTAGAGGAGAGACAACGTACATCTCATCAAAATATCGAACGAATACCAAATTCACATGACTACTAATAGCAAGACTTCATCAATGTCCTCAGGAACAAACGTAACTACTCACAAAGCACATTCATCTTCATAATCAGGGGGTATTAATATGCATTAAGGATTTGAACATATGATCTTCCACCAAATAAACCAACTAGCATCAACTACAAGGAGTAATCAACACTACTAGCAACCCACAGGTACCAATCTGAGGTTTAGGTACAAAGATTGGATACAAGAGATGAACTAGGGTTTGAGAGGAGATGGTGTTGGTGAATATGTTGATGGAAATTGACCCCCTCCTGATGAGAGGATCGTTGGTGATGACAATGGTGATGATTTCCCCCTCCCGGAGGGAAGTTTCCCCGACAGAACAGCTCCGCCAGAGCCCTAGATTGGTTCCGCCAAGGTTCCGCCTCGTGGCGGCGGAGTTTCGTCCCGTAAGCTTGCTTATGTTTTTTTCCAGGGTAAAAGACTTCATATAGCAGAAGATGGGCACCGGAGGTCTGCCAGGTGGCCCACGAGGCAGGGGGCGCGCCCTGTAAGGGTGGGCGCGCCCCCCACCCTCATGGACGATGGGTGGCCCCCCTCAGGTATTTCTTCCGCTGAATAATTATCATTAATTGCAAAAATGACTTTCATGGAGTCTCGGGACTTTTGGAGCTGTGCAGAATAGGTCTCCAATATTTGCTCCTTTTCCAGCCCAGAATCCCAGCTGCCGGCATTCTCCCTCTTCATGTTAAACCTTGTAAAATAAGAGAGGATAGCCATAAGTATTGTGACATATCATGTAATAACAGCCCATAATGCAATAAATATCGATATAAAAGCATGATGCAAAATGGACGTATCACAGACACAGGAATTTCTTCCCCCCACAGATCTAGTCCCCGTTCGAGCAGGATTGACTTCCTTCAGCAGCGGGGCTCAGGCGAAGAATCGCCCCAATCCATCCAGGGGGGAACGAGTATGCTTCGTTCCCTACTTGTTGAGAGGCGTTGGATTTCCAATCCATCCGTTCCTCCGAGGGCTTTTGGAGTATCATGGCCTCCAACTGCACAATTTCACTCCTGCCTCCATCATGCACATCGTGGATTATGTCGCTCTTTGTGAGCTATTCCTGGGTTGTGAGGCCCATTTTGAATTATGGAGGAAACTATTCTGCCTCGTCCCTCGCAGCCAAGAGGGATCAATATTTGAAGTGGGCGGAGCTGAGGTATGGTGCATTGCCGGGACCGGATACCTGTCCGGCACACCGAAGAAGGCATCTGAAGAGTGGCCTTCCGAATTATTCTATATCGAGGACGTCGCCCTTCCCGACCCAATCCGAATGGGTCTTCCCGAATTCTCAAGCATTCCGTTGAAGAAACGCCACAACTGGCGCCCTCGGAGCCTCAAGGAGGAAGATAGTGCGGAAGTTCGTCAATTGATGAGCAAGATAAAGATGCTCGCCTAGTCCGGATTATCAGTAGTCGAAGTAATGGCAACTTCCATAGTACGAGGGGTTCAGCCACTCCAATATAGAAGGCTTCCTATGTGGCACTATAATGGGGAAGATGACGCCTCCCGCTGCGGTCGAAAGGGTCCGGACACCCCCGCCGCTTTGGCCAAAATACTGGCCGAACTATACAAAAGGGAGAAAGAGGAATTCATTCGTATTAAGCATTGAGATGGATTTTCCATGTACAATCCTCCTAGCTGGGTAAGTTCCAATCCACTACTCTACTCAATCTACTCCCTGAGTCACTTTCCATGGACATTAATCCGTCCATTTGTAACAGGAATGGCGGAAGATCATCAAGGGCCTCCACAGTCCCACCCCACAACTAGAGGACCACAACCGGGACCTTGACCCCGGATTAAAAGAGGATCCCGATATATTCATGGAGCTCGAGGATGGGGTGTTCTACCAGGCGAGCCATGACGGAACGGAAGTGGCCATCACCACTGACTATCCCGCTCTTCTCCCTGCCTCACATGTAAGTAATTAGGAGACATCTCCTCCGAAAGAATTTCCTCATTCTGCCTCACCCACCACACTATCTCGTGCTCCAAAGGGGAGGTGCTCGGCACGCCATCTTGCACCAGAGGCGACTCCAAAGAGAGCGGCGCCCACACCGGGCAAGCTTTCAAAGAGGAAGGCACGCGAAGACACATCAGAGCCGTCATCAGGGAGGTATGGCTTTGAAAATATGCCCTTTGGCAGTCACATCCAACTGTGACATTATCTGTTCGCGTCTTATCAGGAAGCGTGTTCGCCAGACTATGTCCGGGAGTCCTGCCCGTCACACTTCCAACAGCCAGGTTCTAGACCCTGCCGTAACAACGAGGGCTGATACGGGAGTGCCGCCAGATTGTCCTTTGGCAGAGGATTTAGATGATGTGTCCGTCACAATCTCGAAAGTGGAGAGCGCCATGAACCATCGGCGCCGGAGGGCCGCTCTTCTAGACCCCGGCTTTACAACAGAGGCATTCAATGCCTTCAGCTCGAGTGATGCGTACATCCGAGCTGCTCGAGATGGGCTTGCTAGAGCCACAGACCAATATTTGAAACATATGCGGGTAAGTACACAATTGTACAAATCTGATAATTATATACCAGTAGCCCCCGAGAGTTGAAACAGTTGATACGACTGATTTAAGGATCATTGTATAACCAGGTGCTCACAGAGAAGAACAACCTGTTGTTTCAAGAGCTGGAAAAGTGTTGGACCCAGCCAACTGCTGCTACCACCCAACTGGAGAAATCCAAGGAGGCATCGCCTGGTAATGTGTCCCTCCATCGAGAAAAATCGAATTATATACCAGCAATGCTAACACAGCTGCATATCCTATGGCAGGATCGTCAGATCATCCGGGGGAGGTGCCGGAAGTCGCACAAGTGGGTGAACAAGAATCCAAAAAGCAACTGGCCGCGGGCGAACGTATACTGACACGGGTCGGGGAGGAGAAGAACAAACTCCAGGATTCTAACACACAGCTGGGTGAAGGACTGAAAGATGTGCGGGCCCAGCTGGCGGACACCGTGAAGGAAAATAGAGGCTGCGAGGTGGCATATTTAGTATGTGTTCAAACTTACCTCCGCATAATCTGGCGAGGAAATGAACTGACAGAGTTATTTCTGTAGGTATGCTGACTGGCCGTCCCGAAGAGGAGATGGCCGGATCTTCGGGCGATCTGCTACAAGAGCTGTCACGAATGCACGAGCGAGCTCGGCAGGCGATGCGGAGTGTTGCCAAGGCCTTATGGCCATCCTCCTCCCCTCCAGGAAGTATGGAGGAGCTTGTACAACTTTTTAAGGGAGCACGGCGGTGTTTCCGGTTATGGAAGATATCGGCCTGCCGGGAAGGTGCGCGAGAGGCATCGGCAATGGTCAAAACACGGTACGCCAAGCTTGATCTGAATCATATGGCCCGGATCGGACCTTTAGGGTCAGATGGAAAAGAAATTCCAGTTAGTTTGGTATATGACCAGGTAAAGATAACCGCCAAGTATTCCCAATAGGATTGTAAGCTAGATAGCATGTTAGATGGCATAGAGGAAGAATTTTTGAGTCCAAGTGACTATGTACTTCAATTGACAAATTTGTCCCTAGCCGGATTGTAAAACGGTTGTCATGGCGGACCTTTTCGCTTCGACCTCCAGACCCAAAGGTGCGGAGTGTTTCCGAATACCCGCTTGGTAATGTAGACCGGGGTACGCGTGGAAACCAGGCGTAGGGTTCATAGTTGCTTGAACAGACAAGTATCTGGCTAGCCATGTTATATTACATTGTGATTGTAAGAAACATCTTCCAGAGAGAATAGTTCAGTTAAGGGTTCCTTTCCCTGGGTGATCATGCATTAACGTGCATGCCCGAACTGTGATTAAAAAATCGCAGTATATGTAACATATGGGGGTTCATAGTGTAATGAGTAAATAACATCTTTAGTCCGCTGACCAAATATTCCCTTAAGAACGGTAGCTTTCGGCTTCACCCAATCTGAGGTACACATCCGGATGACCTGACAGTAACAATCGCAGAGGTGCTCCCTTTATGCCCTAGCCAAACTAACAGGAACATAGGGCATAAGCACAGGAGCCAGGAAAACCAGCTTGGCCAAAACTTAAGTCATATCGATGCATATAATGGCAAAGAAAAAGCACATACAATGAAAAGACACATATGTGGTGAGCTAAATGCTCGGAAAATAATAATAATAATAATAATAAGCTTCTGTACAAGAAGCCCCCGGGTATAATGGACGTACATATTTGAGGATGTGTACGTCGTAGGTGCATGGTTTAGCCGCACAAGAGCTTTAAGGCTAAAAAAGAAAAAGTGAAAAGAGAGGAAAAAATAAATAATGGAAACAAAAGGGAGAATGAGACGAACGAAGAGTTTGGCGCTAGGCATAGAATCTTTGGAGCCTGGCCGCGTCCCATGGGTTCGGCTCTAGGCGATTGTCTGATGCATCACGCAGGCGGTACGCTCCTTCAGTGAGAACTTCGTCAATGATGAAGGGACCCTCCCACTTGGGCTTGAGTTTGTCCTTTTTCTTGTCCGGCAAGCGTAGAACGAGTTCGCCAACATTATAAGTCTTGGCCCGTACTTCTCTGCTTTGATATCTGTGGGCATGTTGTTGATAAAATGTGGAACGGGCTTTTGCAATGTCGCGCTCCTCCTCCGGGGCATCTAAGTTGTCCTGCCGATCAAGCTCAGCCTCTCTCTCTTCGTACATGCGCACTCGTGGTGAGTCATGAATAATGCCGCAGGGTAACACAGCCTCTGTGTCGTACACCATGAAGAAAAGTGTATATCCGGTAGTGCGATTGGGCGTGGTCCGCAGCCCCCAGAGTACAGAGTCGAGCTCCTCGACCCAGTGCTTGTCTGATTGTTTCAAATACCGCACTAGTCTGGGTTTAATGCCGCTCATAATAAGACTATTGGCTCGTTCGACTTGACCGTTTGTTTGCGGGTGATAGACGGAGGCGTAATCAAGCTTAATGCCCAGATTAACACACCAGGTTTTCACCTCATCGGCTATGAAATTGGAGCCATTATCAGTGATGATGCTGTGTGGAACACCATAACGGTGCACAACACCGGATATGAAGTCTATCACCGGTCCGACTTCGGCTATTTTAACTGGTTTGGCCTCTATCCACTTAGTGAATTTATCCACCATGAACAACAAATATTTTTTCTTATGGCTTCCTCCTTTAAGGGGTCCGACCATATCAAGCCCCCAGACCACGAAAGGCCAAGTGATGGGGATTGTTTGCAGAGCGGTGGGTGGCATATGGCTTTGGTTAGCGAAAAGCTGGCATCCAGCGCAACGTTGGACAAGGTCATGTGCGTCTGCTCAGGCCGTCGGCCAATAGAAACCTGTACGGAAGGCCTTGCTTACAAGGGCCCGAGCCGCAGCGTGGTGACCACCATGACCGGTATGAATTTCAGCCAAGAGCTGCCGCCCCTCTTCCTCGGAGATACATCTTTGAAGTACTCTGGTAGCGCTTTTCTTGTAAAGTTCTCCGTCGTGAACCTTGTAGGCTTTCGAGCGCCGGATAATGCGGCGTGCCTCATTCTAATCCTCAGCGAGTTCTCGCCTGTTAAGGTAGGCCAAGAAGGGTTCGGTCCATGGGGCAATGATTGCAATAATAAGATGGGCCGACGGTGTTATTTCGGTGGCTGAGCCCCCCATGATATCGTTGTGTTCGGAATCTGGGGTTATAGTCGGGTCCGGACTGGTATTGCCGCTCTCCCGTTGCCACACCACGGATGGCTTGAAGAGCCTTTCCAGAAAGATGTTAGGTGGGACGGGGTCGCGCTTAGCACTGATGCGAGCAAGGACATCTGCCGCTTGATTGCTTTCTCGAGCCACATGATGAAACTCGACGTGCCTAGTTTTGATGACTATGTCATCTACATATGCTTCAACTGTCTTGCCGATTTGTTTCCCCAAGCATGTTTGAATAATGCGTTGGTAGGCGGCGCCGGCGTTTTTGAGCCCAAAGGGCATAGCGTTGAAGCAGAAAGGCCCGTATGGGGTAATAAATGCTGTTGCGGCTTGATCGGACTCCTTCATCTTGATTTGATGGTATCCGGAGTATGCGTCGAGGAAACACAGTGAGTCGTGCCCTGCAGTAGCATCGATAATTGCTACGTATTGAGCTTGCGTTGGTTTTCCTTGAAGAGGAAAGGGTGATGCAGCAATAGTAGCGTAAGTATTTCCCTCAGTTTTGGAGAACCAAGGTATCAATCTAGTAGAAGGCTCCTCAAAAGTCCCACGCACCTACACAAACAAACAAAGAACTCGCAACCAACGCAATAAAGGGGTTGTCAATCCCATCACGGCCACTTGCGAAAGTGAGATCTGATAGAGATAGTATGATAAGATAAATATATTTTTGGTATTTTATAATATAGATTGGAAAAGTAAAGATGCAAATAAAAGTAGATTGAAAGCTTATATGATAAAAGATAGACCCGGGGGCCATAGGTTTAACTAGTGGCTTCTCTCAAGATAGCATAAGTATTACGGTGGGTGAACAAATTACTATCGAGCAATTGATAGAAAAGCGAATAATTATGAGATTATCTACGCATGATAATGTATATAGGCATCACCTCCGTGACAAGTAGACCGACTCCTGCCTGCATATACTACTATTACTCCACACATCGACCGCTATCTAGCATGCATCTAGAGTATTAAGTTCATAAAGAACAGAGTAACGCATTAAGAAAGATGACATGATGTAGAGTGATAAACTCATGCAATATGATATAAACCCCATCTTTTTATCCTCGATGGCAATAATACAATACATGCCTTGCTGCCCCTGCTGTCACTGGGAAAGGACACTGCAAGATTGAACCCAAAGCTAAGCACTTCTCCCATTGCAAGAAAGATCAATCTAGTAGGCCAAACCAAGCTGATAATTCGAAGAGACTTGCAAAGATAACTTAATCACACATAAAAGAATTCAGAGGAGATTCAAATATTTCTCATAGATAAACTTGATCATAAACCCACAATTCATCGGATCTCAACAAACACACCGCAAAAAGAGTCGCATCGAATAGATCTCCAAGAAGATCAAGGAGAACATGGTATTGAGATCCAAAAAGCGAGAAAAAGCCATCTAGCTAATAACTATGGACCCGAAGGTCTATGGTAAACTACTCACAACTCATCGGAGGGGCTATGGTGTTGAGGTAGAATCCCTCCATGGTCGATTCCCCCTCCGGCGGAGCGCCGGCGAAGGCTCCAAGATGGGATCTCGCGGATACAGAAGGTTACGGTGGTGGAAATAGTTTTTTGTGGTCGCCTCTGATGTTCTCGGGGTACGTGGGTATATATAGGAGGAAGAAGTAGGTCGGTGGACGCCCGAGGGGCCCACGAGATAGGGGCGCGCCCTCCACCCTCGTGGCCTCCTCGATTGCTTCTTGACTTGCACTCCAAGTCCTCTGGATCACGTTTGTTCCAAAAAGATCGCTCCCGAAGGTTTCATTCTATTTGTACTCGATTTGGTATTCCTTTTCTTCGAAACACTGAGATAGGGATAAAACAGCAATACGGGCTGGGCGTCCGGTTAGTAGGTTAGTCCCAAAAATGATATAAAAGTGTAAAGTAAAGCCCATAAACATCCAAAACAGGTAATATCATAGCATGGAACAATCAAAAATTATATATACGCTGGAGACAATCAAGCATCCCCAAGCTTAATTCCTGCTCGTCCTCGAGTAGGTAAATGATAAAAACAGAATTTTTTATGTGGAATGCTACCTAGCATAATTCTCAATGTAATTTTCTTTATTGTGGCATGATTGTTCAGATCCAAATGATTCAAGATAAAAGCTTATAAAACATAAAAGTAGTAATACTTTGAAGCATACTAACAAATAATCATGTCCTATCAAAATAGCATAGCCAAAGAAAGCTTATCCCTACAAAATCATATAGTTAGGCCATGCTTCATTTTCATTACACAAAATACTCCCATCATGTACAACCCCGATGACGAGCTGAGCAACTGGTTCATACTTTTTAACGCGCTTCAGCATTTTTAACTCTTACGCAATACATGAGCGCAAGCTATGGACATAGCACTATGGTGGTATATGGTGGTGGTTGTGAGGAAAAAAGGGAGAAGATAGTCTCACATCAACTAGGCATGTCAATGGGCTATGGAGATGCCCATCAATAGATATCAATGTGAGTGAGTAGGGATTGCCATGCAACGGATGCACTAGAGCTATAAATGTATGAAATCTCAACAAAAGAAACTAAGTGGGTGTGCATCCAACTTGCATGCTCACGAAGACCTAGGGCATTTTGAGGAAGCCCATCATTGGAATATACAATCCAAGTTCTATAATGAAAAACTCCCACTAGTATATGAAAGTGACAACACAAGAGACTCTCTATCATGAAGATCATGGTGCTATTTTGAAGCACAAGTGTGGAAAAAGAGATAGTAGCATTGTCCCTTCTCTCTTTTTCTCTCATTTTTTTATATTTGGCCTTTCTCTTTTTTATTTGGCCTTTTTTTATTTGGTGGGCTCTTTGGCCTCTTTTTTTCTTTTTTTATTTAAAGTCTGAAGTCTCATCCCGACTTGTGGGGGAATCATAGTCTTCATCATCCTTTCCTCACTTGGGACAATGCTTTAATAATGAAGATCATCACACTTTTATTAATTTACAACTCGAGAATTACAACTCAACACTTAGAACAAAATATGACTCTATATGAATGCCTCCGGCGGTGTACCGGGATATGCAATGAATCAAGAGTGACATGTATGAAAATTATGAGGGTGGCCTTGCCACAAATACGATGTCAACTACATGATCATGCAAAGAGCAATATGACAATGATGGAGCGTGTCATAATAACAGAACGGTGGAAAGTTGCATGGCAATATATCTCGAAATGGCTATGGAGATGCCATAATAGGTAGGTATGGTGGCTGTTTTGAGGAAGGTAAATAATGTGTTCATGATACCGGCGAAAGTTGCGCGCCACAATAGAGGCTAACAAAGTGGAAGGTTGAGTGTGCGTATATCCATGGACTCACATTAGTCATAAAGAACTCATATACTTATTGCAAAATTCTACTTAGCCCTCGAAGCAAAGTACTACTACGCATGCCCCTAGAGGGATATATTGGTAGGAAAAGACCATCGCTCGTCCCCGACTGCCACTCATAAGGAAGACAATCAAAAGAGCACTTCATGCAACAAATTTGTCACACAACTTTTACCATATGTGCATGCTATGGGGCTTGCCAACTTCAACAAAAGTATTTCTCAATTTCATAATTATCCACTAGCATGACTCTAACATTACCACCTCCATATCTCAAAACAATTATCAAGAATCAAATTGATCCTAGTGTTTTATGCACTTTCTATGATAGTTTTTATTATACCCAACTTGGATGCTCATCATTCTAGGACCAAATTTATAACCAAAGCAAATACCATGATGTTCTAAAAGACTCTCAAAATATTATAAGTGAAGCATGAGAGATCAACAATTTCTTCAAAATTAAGCCACCGCCGTGCTCTGAAAGATATAAATGAAGCACTAGAGCAAAAACTATCTAGCTCAAAAGATATAAGTGAAGCACATAGCGTATTCTAATAAATTCTAATCAAGTGGGCTTCTCCCCAAAGGTGTGTACAGCAAGGATGATTGTGACAAACTAAAAAGCAAATACTAATATCATACAATACGCTCCAAGCAAAACACATATCATGTGGCGAATAAAAATATAGTTCCAAGTAAAGTTACCGATAAACGAAGACGAAAGAGGGGATGCCTTCCGGGGGCATCCCCAAGCTTAGGCTTTTGGCTATTCTTGACTATCTTGGTGTGCCATGGGCATCCCCAAGCTTAGGCTCTTGCCACTACTTATTCCATAGTCCATCAAATCTTTACCCAAAACTTGGAAACTTCACAACACAAAACTCAACAGGAAATCTCATAAGCTCCGTTAGTGAAAGAAAGCAAAACCACCACATAAGGCAATGTAATTAACTCATTCTTTATTTATATTGGTTTTAAAACTACTGTATTACAAGTTCTCTATGGTTCATACCACTTAATACTAGCCATAGATGCATCATAATAAGCAAACAACACACGAAAAACAGAATCTGTCAAAAACAGAACAGTCTGTAGAAATCTGTAACTCTCGAATACTTATAGAACTTTAAAAATCCTACCAAAATAGGAAGTCCTAGTAAATTTGTCTATTGATCTAAAGAAAAAAGAACCAACGCAAAATCACGTTTTTGTGAATTACTAAAATTATTTTCGTGCGTGCAAAGTTTTTGTTTTTCAGCAGAATCAAATTAGCTATCACCATAGGTTATCCTATAGGTTCTACTTGGCACAAACACTAAATAAAACACAAAAACACATCTAAACAGAAGGTAGATGCAAAATTTATTACTAAGCAGAAGCAAAAACAAAAAACACAAATAAAATTGGGTTGGCTCCCAACTAGCGCTATCGTTTAACGCCCCTAGCTAGGCATAAAAGCGAGGATAGATCTAAATAGTGTCATCTTTGGCACTCAATTCTTCAATAGAGCACTTATAATCCCTAGGAGTTTCTTTCTTTTTAGTAATGATTAAGCTCCTAGGTAAGAAATCAAGAAATTCGTTTGTAGCAAAAGGTTCCTTAATGATAGCAAGAAAATTGGGGTGAACACTAATTGATTTGAGATCAGGACTTGCTTTACTAGAAGATTCACCCTTATTTTTAGGAACATACATGACCTTGGCAAATTTAGTAGGAGGAGTTGGGGTATTTTTCAAAGATGAAAAGGCAGACCCTAAGTTGGTGATAATGTCCTCCAGTTTACCAATTCTTGTAGAATCTAGATCCATTCTTTCTTTAACTATGGGTTCTTTTTCTTTAAAAAATTTCAAGGTAACACCAACCCTAGATCCATATTGGGTAATTTGATTGTGGATCTTTTTATCCAAATTTTCAATTAACTCAATAGTGGCAACTTTATTTTCAATAATTTCAAGCCTTTGCATCACATGTTTCAAGGTTAAAACAGTTCCATTAACCAAAAGAGGAGGTGGACCAAACAAATCTAACATAGCATTATAAGCATCAAAAGTATGGCTACCCAAGAAATTCCCTCCGGTAATGGTATCAAGGATATATCTATTCCAAGGAGTAACGCCCACATAAAAATTGCGAAGAAGAACGGAAGTGGATTGCTTCCTAATAGATCTATTTTGAGCATTGCAAACTCTATGTCAAGCATCTTTCAAATTTTCTCCCTCCCTTTGTTTAAAATTGAGAACTTCATGATTGGGAGTATTGATGATAATAGGAGGACTAGCCATAGCGATGAGGAAACAAAAGGCAAACGAAAGAGAGAGAGGATATTGGGAAAGAGAGGGCGAATAAAACGGCAAGGGTGAAGTGGGGGAGAGGAAAATGAGAAGCAAATGACAAATAATGTAAATGCGAGGGAGATGAGTTTGTGATGGGTACTTGGTATGTCTTGACTTGAGCGAATACCTCCCCGGCAACGGTGCCAGAAATCCTTCTTGCTACGTCTTGAGCTTGCATTGGTTTTCCTTGAAGAGGAAAGGGTGATGCAGCAATAGGAGCATAAGTATTTCCCTCAATTTTTGAGAACCAAGGTATCAATCCAGTAGGAGGATCCTCAAAAGTCCCATGCACCTACACAAACAAACAAAGAACTCGCAACCAACACAATAAAGGGGTTGTCAATCCCTTCACGGCCACTTGCGAAAGTGAGATCTGATAGAGATAGTATGATAAGATAAATATATTTTTGGTATTTTATAATATAGATTGGAAAAGTAAAGATGCAAATAAAAGTAGATTGAAAGCTTATATGATAAAAGATAGACCCAAGGGCCATAGGTTTCACTAGTGGCTTCTCTCAAGATAGCATAAGTATTACGGTGGGTGAACAAATTACTATCGAGCAATTGATAGAAAAGCGAATAATTATGAGATTATCTAGGCATGATCATGTACATACGCATCACGTCCGTGACAAGTAGACCGACTCCTGCCTGCATCTACTACTATTACTCCACACATCGACCGCTATCCAGCATGCATCTAGAGTATTAAGTTCATAAAGAACAGAGTAATGCATTAAATAAGATGACATGATGTAGAGGGATAAACTCATGCAATATGATATAAACCCCATCTTTTTATCCTCGATGGCAATAATACAATATGTGCCTTGCTGCCCCTGCTGTCACTGGGAAAGGACACCGCAAGATTGAACCCAAAGCTAAGAACTTCTCCCATTGCAAGAAAGATCAATCTAGTAGGCCAAACCAAGCTGATAATTCGAAGAGACTTGCAAAGATAACTTAATCACGCATAAAAGAATTCAGAGGAGATTCAAATATTTCTCATAGATAAACTTGATCATAAACCCACAATTCATCTGATCTCGACAAACACACTGCAAAAAGAGTTACATCGAATAGATCTCCAAGAAGATGAAGGAGAACATGGTATTGAGATCCAAAAAGAGAGAAGAAGCCATTTAGCTAATAACTGTGGACCCGAAGGTCTGCGGTAAACTACTCACAACTCATCGGAGGGGCTATGGTGTTGATGTAGAAGCCCTCCGTGGTCGATTCCCCCTCCGACGAAGTGCCGGCGAAGGCTTCAAGATGGGATCTCGCGGATACAAAAGGTTGCAGTGGTGGAAATAGTTTTTCGTGGTCGCCTCTGATGTTCTCGGGGTACGTGGGTATATATAGGAGGAAGAAGTAGGTCGGTGGACGCCCGAGGGGCCCACGAGATAGGGGGCGCGCCCAGTAGGGGGCGAGCGCCATCCACCCTCATGGCCTCCTCGGTTGCTTCTTGACTTGCACTCCAAGTCCTCTGGATCACGTTTGTTCCAAAAAGATCGCTCCCGAAGGTTTCATTCCGTTTGGACTCCGTTTGGTATTCCTTTTCTTCAAAACACTGAAATAGGCAAAAAAAACAGCAATACGGGCTGGGCCTCCGGTTAGTCGGTTAGTCCCAAAAATGATATAAAAGTGTAAAGTAAAGCCCATAAACATCCAAAACAGGTAATATCATAGCATGGAACAATCAAAAATTATAGATACGTTGGAGACGTATCAATAATCTGATCGATGCAGGGGAGTGGGAAGGGATCCTTAGGGCAGGCCTTATTAAGGTCTTTAAAATCGACACATAGGCACCAGGATTTATCCTTCTTTGGTACCATCACCAGGTTTGCTAGCCAGTCCGGGTGTTTTATTTCTCTGATGAATCCGGCCTCGAGTAACTTGGCTAGCTCCTCCCCCATAGCTTGTCGTTTGGGTTCGAAAAAGCGCCACAGTGTTTTCTTGACCGACTTATGTCCCTTCAACATATTGAGGTTGTGTTCGACCAGCCTGTGTGGGATCCCTAGCATATCAGAAGGGTGTCGGGCGAATATGTCCCAGTTTTCGTGTAGGAACGCTCGTAGTGCGGCGTCCACCATTGGGTCCAGTTGTGCCCCGATGGATGCTGTCTTCTTGGGGTCCGTCGGGTGGACTTGAAATTTGACTATTTCATCCACTGGTTTAAAGGAGGTGGATTTCGGTCGCTTTTCCATGATCACGTCGTACCTATCCACCGTGGAGCGTAGTGCAGTTAACTCTTTGGCCGCGAGGGCTTCAAATAGTGCCTCGAGGGCCAGGGTTGCGGTTTTGTTTTTGGCCTGGAGGGCTATGTCCGGATCACTGGCAAGAATGATAATACCATTGGGCTCGGGCATCTTGAGCTTGATGTACCCGTAATGAGGTATAGCTTGGAAGCGTGCAAATGCATCTCACCCTAATAAGGCGTGATATCCACTGTTGAAAGGGGCCACTTGGAAGGTCATCTCTTCGGACCGATAATTCTCCGGCGTGCCGAATACAACATCGAGTTTGATTTTTCCCGCGCATCACGCCTCCCGACTGGGAATGATTCCTCGGAAGGTCGTGCTACTTTGCTCAATGCGGCTCCTATCTATTTCCATTTTGTTGAGAGTTTCCTCGTAAATGAGGTTTAGTCTGCTGCCGCCGTCCATGAGCACTTTGGTAAGCCGAAAGCCGTCCACGATTGGACTGAGGACCAATGCGGCTGGTGCCCGGGCTACCCTGAACTTTGGTTCATCACTGGCATTGAAAGTTATGGCCGTGTCGTCCCAGGGATTTATTGTTGTGACTTGGCAGACTTCAGCGAGGCCGTGGAGTGCCCTTTTGCGCCTATTGTTTGAGGCGAAAGTCTCAAAGAGCGTCAATACTCTGAAGTCATCGTCTCCTGTGGGATGTTTCTCTGTGGTGTTTTTGGTGAGGAGATCCTTCCCGCTCTTGGCCACTTGCCGGAGTATCCAACATGCTCTAAGGTTGTGGGTTGGTATGGTACCCGGTGTTGTGTGTATTTTGCATGGCCTATCGAGCCATCCCTCCAGAATGGTTCCACGTCCCGTAATGGGCTTCGATTTCTTTACTATTGGATCGGGCGACCCATGATGGTGCATCCTTTTTTTCCCGGATGAGGGGTTGAGTGGAAACTGGTGGCTCCCAGGAAGCTGCCTGAGTTTTCCAGGCACTTTCCATTGCGCAATACTTCTGTACTATGGTTGCCAAGTCAGCAAAGTGTAATACGCGATGGCGGTTAATGGCATTGAGGATTCCCTCGTCCGTGAAATTATTGCGGAATACAGAGATTGTGTCTTCGTCGCGGCAATCTTTAATCTTGTTTTTAACAAGGAGGAATCTGGCCCAAAAGTAATGGACTGTTTCCTCAGACTACTGTCGTAAGTACATAAGATCGCGTATATCTGGGTGGGTGGGTGGGTGGATTTGAATCCGAACCCTAACCTAATTTGGGATCCGGAGTTCGAGAAACTTCCGAGCTTAACAGTTCGGGCTCCGGGATATCAACCAATTTTTTAGGTCCATCGTCCGACTCTAGGTTCGGAGGACGGTATCCGGCTCTTAGAGCTCGGAAATCTGAACATAGTTCGTCCTCAATATAGAGGAAGAGTTGTTGTATTGCTCCTCTACTACCGCTATCTGATGGGTGATCGGTGGAGGTTTGATTTCTCTCTGATCGGGTTTAAGCCCAATCCGATCATAGTCTGTAGCGACCCCCAAGGCGGCGATGTGATTCAGGAGTTCGTTTAAAGATGACAACTCCGTTGGATCCATCCGTTTGGAGTATTCAGAGTCGACACGGAGGCGATTTTTGATGACCCTAGAAGTCATCGTTGGTCCAACGCCTGAATGGGCGGTCATGGTAAAGATGCCTAGATGGAGGGTTTGGCCTGAGGCCAGGGCTCCTCCGGAGGTGATATTGTCCTTGATAACAAGGCGAGTCATCAATCCTGTCTTCGACGTCGTACCGGAACTCTCAATGAAAGCACCAATGTCGGTGTCAAAACCGGCGGATCTCGGGTAGGGGGTCCCGTACTGTGCGTCTAAGGTTGATGGTAACAGGAGGTGGGGGACACGATGTTTACCCAGGTTCGGGCCCTCTCTACGGAGGTAATACCCTACTTCCTGCTTGATTGATCTTGATGAATATGAGTATTACAAGAGTTGATCTACCACGAGATCGTAATGGCTAAAACCCTAGAAGTCTAGCATGTATGATTATGATTGCCTCTACGGATTAAATCCTGTGGTTTATAGAGACATCGAAGGGGACTAGGGTTATACAAAGTCGTTTACAGAGAAAGGAATCTACATATGCGAATGCCAAGCTTGCCTTCCATGCAAAGGAGAGTCCCATCCAGACACGGGAGGGAGTCTTCGGTCTTGTATCTTTACAGCCCATCAGTCTGGCCCATGTCAATAGGTCGGACGCTCAAGGACCCCTTAATCCAGGACTCCCTCGGGGAGAAAAGTAGAACTTGATGAGGTAATTCTACCTTCTCTCAATTTGGAAAGTAGCTCATCAAAGAAATCCATTCCCGTGATGCCTACACCAGCTAGAGAGGAAGCAAATGATTATGATCATGAAACTTCATATCAAGTTACTACCGAACCTCGTAGGTCAACCAGAACACGATCGACACTAGAGTGGTACAGTAATTCTGTTCTGGAAGTCATGTTACTAGACCATGGCGAACTTACGAACTATGAAGAAGCTATGATGAGCCCAGATTCCGATAAATGGCTTGAGTCCATGAAATCTGAGATAGGATCCATGTATGAGAACAAAGTGTGGACTTTGGTGGATTTGCCCATTGGTCGGTGAGCCATAGAGAATAAATGGATCTTCAAGAAGAAGATCGACGCTGATAGTAATGTTACTATCTATAAAGGTCGACTTGTCGCAAAAGGTTTTCGATAAGTTCAAGGAGTTGACTACGATGAGACTTTCTCACCCGTAGCGATGCTTAAGTCTGTCAGAATCATGTTAACAATTACCGCATTTTATGATTATGAAATCTGGCAAATGGACGTCAAAACTACATTCCTTAATGGATTTCTTAAAGAAGAGTTGTATATGATGCAACCAGAAGGTTTTGTCGGTCGTAAAGGTGCTGACAAAGTGTGCAAGCTCCAGCGATCCATCTATGGACTGGTGCAAGCATCTCGGACTTACAGTGAAGCCTGTATTTACAAAAAGTGAGTGGGAGCTCTGTAGCATTTCTGATATTATATGTGAATGACATATTGTTGATTGGAAATGATATAGAATTTCAGGATAGCATAAAAGGATAGTTGACTAAGAAATTTTTCAATGAAAGACCTCGATGAAGCTGCTAACATATTGGGCATCAAGATATATAGAGATAGATCAAGACGCTTGATAAGATTTTCAATGAGTACATACCTTGACAAGATTTTAAAGGAGTTCAAAATGGATCAGTCAAAGAAGGATTTCTTGCCTGTATTGTAAGGTGTGAAGTTGAGTAAAGACTCAAAACCCGACTGAGGGAGTCCTGTACTAGGGGGTGTCCGGATAGCCGGACTATCATCATCGGCCGGACTCTGAGACTATGAAGATACAAGATTGAAGACTTCGTCTCGTGTCCGGATGGGACTTTCCTTGGCGTGGAAGGCAAGCTTGGCAATACGGATATGTAGATCCCCTACCATTGTAACCTACTCTGTATAACCCTAGCCCTCTCCGGTGTCTATATAAACCGGAGGGTTTTAGTCCATAGGACGAACAACCATTACAACAATCATACCATAGGCTAGCTTCTAGGGTTTAGCCTCCTTGATCTCGTGGTAGATCCACTCTTGTACTACCCATATCATCAATACCAATCAAGCAGGAGTAGGGTTTTACCTCCATCGAGAGGGCCCGAACCTGGGTAAAAACATCGTGTCCCTTGTCTCCTTTTACCATCCGCCTAGACGCACAGTTCGGGACCCCCTACCCGAGATCCGCCGGTTTTGACACCGACATTGGTGCTTTCATTGAGAGTTCCTCTGTGTCGTCGCGATCAGGAAGGATGCCTCTTCCCGTCTTTAAAGACAGTATCATCGCCAAAGGAGCCTTGGCCGTCGTCCAAACTATCCGGTTAGGTGGTTTTCTCATGACCGCCTGTTTGGCCACCACTTCGACGATGACCTCTCGGGTCATCGAAAGCAATCTTCACGTCAACTCGGTATTCGTCGAGCAGTTGGATCCAATGGAGCTCTCCTCCGTAAACGGGCTCCTAGATCACATCGCCGCCCTGGGAATCGCTATAGACTACAACCAGATTGGGCTTAAAACCGATCTGAGAGAGATTAACTCTCCCCAGGTTACCCACCATGTTGCGGTGGTAGAGGAACAAAGTGGCGGCTCCTCTTCTGAATTAAAAACTAGTTATGTCCGGACTCCCGAACCCTCCATGCCGGATTTCCGCGGAGGGACGGACGTCGATCAAGCACTGAACCTAAAGTCAGGCATCAAATCAGATTCGTTGGACAACATCCAGCAATCCAAGCTTCCAAATTCGGAAACTTTCCGGCCCTTGAGCCTCGAGATGGGTAGGGTTCCGGACTCAATTCCACCCACCCACCCAAACATATGCGATCTATCTCAAATCTGGCAAGAGCCCGCTGAAATATTACATCATTACTGGGCCAGATTCCTCCTGGTTATGGACAGGATAAAAGACTATCGTGAGGAAAACGCAATTTTAATTTTATGCAATAATTGCACGGACAAGGGAATCTTGAATGCCGTAAGTCGTCATGAAATTGCACAATTCGCTGACCTGGCGTCCATAGTACGCAAGTACTGTGCGATGGAGAGTTTCCGTAAAACCGAAACTAAGTTTTGGGACAATCCGGCTCCGAATACAACCCTAGTCCGAAACAAAAGGGTGCATCATACTCAGGAACCAGGTACAAAAACCAAAAAGAAAAAACCCCATAAAGGGCACGGAACCGTACTGGAGGGATGGCTCAGCGGACCCTGTAAAATTCACAGTACAGAAGGCGCCACTCCAACGCATAGCCTTCGACCATGTTGGATACTGCGGCAGGTGGCCAAAAGTGGCGAAGAGCTTCTAGCCCCAGATGACCACTCTAACAGTACCAGTACGGTGTCAACAGTCTTCGAGACTTTCGCATCAAATAATATGTGGAAATGGACAATCCGCAGCCTCGCCGAAGTCTACCAAGTAGCAACAACAAATTCATGGAGCGACACGGCCATCACCTTCAAAAAATGGAAATAGACTGGAGCCGCATTGAGCGAAGCAGCACAACCTTTAGAGGAATAATCCCTAGCCGGGAAGCACGCTGCACAAGAAAAATCACACTTGATGTGGTGTTCGGCTCGCCGGACAATTACAAGTCCGAAGAGGTCACGTTCTAAGTGGCCCCGTTCAGCAGCGGATATCACGCTATATTAGGGCGCGAGGCATTCACAATTTTTCAAGTCATACCCCTTTACGGGTACATGAAGCTTAAGATGCCCGGGCCCAGTGGAATAATCACCCTTGTCAGTGATCCGGACACAGCACTCCGCGCCGAAAACAAGACAGCTGCACTAGCCCTAGAGGCACTATCCGAAGCCTTAGCAGCAGAGGAGTTCACGGCGCTGCGCTCCACGGTGAACAGGGACGATGTGATACTCGATAAGAGGTCCAAGTCCACCTCTTTTAAACCGGCGGACGAAATAGTCAAATTTCAAGTCCATCCAACGGACCCAACAAAGACGGCCTCCATTGCAGCACAGTTAAACCCTGATGTAGACGCCGCACTGCGAGAATTCCTTCGGGAAAAATTGGGACATCTTGCCTGGCACCCTTCAGATATGCCAGGAATCCCACGCAAATTGGCAGAACACAGCCTAAACATCCTAAAATGATTCAAGCCAGTCAAACAGGCTCTTCGGCGATTTCCCGAACCCAAAAGACAGGCAATGGGAGAGGAGCTAGCCCAACTACTGGAAGCCGGATTCATCAGAGACATCAAACATCCGGACTGGCTAGCAAACCTGGTAATGGTACCAAAGAAGGACAAATCCTGGCGCCTATGTGTCGATTTTAAAGACCTCAACAAGGCCTGTCCAAAGGATCCTTTTCCCCTTCCCCGTATCGACCAGATAATCGATGCTACTGCAGGGCACGATTCATTGTGCTTCCTCGACGCATACTCCGGTTACCATCAAATCAAGATGGCGGAGGCGGACCAAGCCGCAACGGCATTCATTACCCCATATGGACCATTCTGTTTCAACACGATGCCCTTCGGACTCAAAAATGCCGGCGCAACATATCAGCACATGATCCAAACATGTCTGGCTACCCAGATCGGCAAAACAGTAGAGGCATACGTAGACGACGTAGTCGTCAAAACCAAACACGTCGAAACTCTAGTAGGCGATTTGAGACTCACATTGGACAACCTCCGAGCATATGACATTAAGCTGAACCTGGAAAAATGCGTTTTCGGTGTACCAACCGAAAAGCTCCTAGGCTTCATTGTATCCGGTAGAGGAATTGAAGCAAACCCAGCCAAGATCCGAGCTCTGTCACAGCTGGATATTCCAAAAGACCTCAAACAAATACAAAAATTGACTGGATGCGTGGCGGCACTAAGCCGCTTCATCTCCCGTTTGGGAGAAAAGGCATTGCCCCTCTATCGCCTCCTCAGGCGCACCAAACACTTCGAATGGACGGATGCTGCCACTGCAGGCCTCGAAGAAATAAAGGCCGTATTAGCAACAAATCCGGTCCTGGCCGCGCCTAACTTGGGTGAACCAATGTTGTTATACATCGCGGCAACACATCAAGTTGTAAGCGCGGTACTCGTCGTCGAACAAGAATCAGAACGGCATAAATTCACTCTTCAAAAAGCAGTGTACTACGTATCCACTGTCTTAACTCCCTGCAAGTCCCGGTACCTGCATTATCAAAAGATGGCGTACGCGGTGTTCATGGCATCCCGGAAGCTCCGACACTACTTTCAAGAGTGTTCGATAATAGTGGCCTCCGAAGTGCCCCTCAACGACATCATAAACAACCGCGACGCGACGGGCAGGATTGCAAAATGGGCCATTGAGCTCTTATCATTCGACATAACTTATAAACCTCGACGAGCTATAAAGTCGCAAGTCTTGGCTGACTTCATCGCTGAATGGACCGAAGCCGAACTCCCTAAAGAGTACGGTGCATACTCCAATTGGATTATGCATTTCGATGGCTCCAAAATGTTGGCCGGCTTGGGGGCTGGCGTCGTACTGACGTCCCCAACCGGAGACACAGTCCAATATGTACTTCAGATAATGTACGCAGACTCCAACAATGCAGCCGAATACGAGGCCCTCCTACATGGTCTACGGATGGCAATCTCCAGGGGTATTCAACGCCTAGAGGTGCGCGGGGATTCAAACCTTGCAATATCCCAAGTAAATGGAGACTTTGACGCCAAGGATCCGAAAATGGCAGCCTATTGTAATGTTGTCCTAAAAATGTCAGCTCGGTTCGAAGGACTTGAATTCCACCACGTAGCCCGGGATAATAACCAAGCAGCCGACGTGTTGGCACGCATCGACGCGAAACGCGACGCTGTCCCTCCAAACATCTTCCTGGAACGGCTCTTTAAGCCATCCGTACTATGGGAAGAAGGGTCCGGAAATAACAACCCGGAAGCAACCGCACCACCCAACACAGAACAATCTGACATAACCGGCGGTTCAGCCGATGAAATAACACCTTCAGCCCACGAAATAATGGCGGTAATTGCCCCGTGGACAGAACCATTTCTAGCCTACTTAATTAGGCAGGAACTTCCCGAAGACCAAAATGAGGCCCGCTGCATAGTTCGGCGATCTAAAGCCTACAAGGTCCATGAGGGAGAACTTTATAAGAAAAGCACAACCGGAGTCCTTCAAAGGTGCATCTCCGAAGAGGAAGGGCGAAATCTTCTAGCTGAAATTCACGCCGGACTGGGCGGACACCATGCTACAGCCCGGGCCCTTGTAGGTAAGGCCTTCCGTACAGGATTTTATTGGCCGACGGCCCGGGCAGATGCTCAGGACTTAGTCCAAAGATGCGTCGGTTGTCAGCTCTTTGCTAATCAGAGCCATATGCCACCCACCGCCCTCAAAACTATACTCATTACCTGGCCGTTCGCAGTCTGGGGGCTTGACATGGTTGGACCCCTTAAAGGGGGAACCCACAAGCAAAAGTACCTATTGGTCATGGTGGACAAATTCACCAAATGGATAGAGGCCAAGCCAGTTAAAACGGCAGAGTCCGGACCAGTGATAGACTTCATATCCGGGGTAGTACACCGTTATGGCGTCCCCCATAGCATCATCACCGATAACGGCACGAACTTCACGGCCGACGAGGTCAAACTCTGGTGCAAAAATATGGGCATTAAGCTCGACTACGCTTCAATCTATCATCCTCAAACCAATGGTCAAGTTGAGCGAGCAAATGGTCTGATAATGAGTGGCATCAAGCCCAGACTAGTGCGGTCCCTTACGGAATCTAACACGTACTGGGTAGAGGAGCTTGACTCAGTACTCTGCGGGCTGCGGACCACGCCAAACCGTACTACCGGATTCACACCATTCTTTATGGTATACGGCGCAGAGGCAGTTTTACCCTGCGTGACTCACCTCGAGTGCGCATGTACGAAGAAAGAGAAGCCGAGCTGGATCGACGGGACAGCTTGGACGCATTGGAGGAGGAATGCGATGTGGCAAGGCCCGTTCCGCATTCTATCAGCAGCAGGCTCGAAGATATCAAAGTAGAGAAGTACGGGCTAAAACTCAAGCCCAAATGGGAAGGTCCCTTCATCATCGACCAAGTCCTGACCGGCGGAGCATACCGCCTGTGAAATGCATCGGACAACCGACTCGAGCCGAACCCATGGAACGCAGCCCGCCTCCGAAGATTCTACGCCTAGCGCCGGACTAAGAGTTCGTCTCCTTCCTCCGTCCACATTTTTACACTTCAGATGTCTTTCGTTTCTCTCTTTTCTCCCACCTTTTTCATAAAATCCCTCAAGGGCCTATTTGCGCATTGTTCGCACACACTTGATGTGCTACCTGCACTCATTATACCTGGGGGCTTCTTTAACAGAAGCTTACTTATACGGGCTTCATGCCCAGCACATGTGTCAAACTTCCACATGTATCTTTTATTCACCATTATATGCATCGATATGACTTAAGTTTTGGCCAAGCTGGGTTGCCTGGCTCCTGTGCTTACCCCTACGTTCCCGATTGTTCGGCTAGGAGGTAAAGGGAGCACCTCTGCGATTGTTACTGCCGGGTCAGCCGGATGTGTACCTCAGACTGGGTGAAGCCGAAAGCTAGCATTCTTAAGGGAATATTCGGTCGGTGACTTGACAGATGATTTTTTACATATTTATTTATCTGCCCCCAGATGTTTTCCTACTCTTTTCGCAGTCCGGACATGCACTCTAGGGCATGCCTCCCAGGGAAAGGAACCCTTAATGGAACTATTCTCCCTGGAAGATGTTTCTTACTAACCATGTAATATAACATAACTAGTTGGGCACTTGTCTGATAAAGCACTAATGACCCCTACGCCCCGCCTCCATGCATGCCCTGGTTTTTTCTTAACCGAGAAGGTATTCGGACACACTCCGGACTCTAGGGTCCCGAGGTTGAAGCGAAAAGGTCAGCAAAGACAAACGATCTACAATCCGGCTAGAAGGCATTTTACATGTCATTTTAAATACATCGTCAAATCGACTGACTGTACTCCTCCTCAATCCCGTCTAACAGGCTGTCTAATTTACGGTCCCGTTGGGAATACTTAGCGGACAACTCTACTTGGCCGTACACTAAGCTCATAGGGATCTCCTTCCATCGGGCCCCACAGGTCCGACCTCGGCCATGTGGTTTGGATCCGCCTTCTTGTACCACGTCTTCACCATGGCCCAGGCCTCCCTGGCACCTTGACGGCAGGCCGATATCTTCCATAAACGGAAGCACTGCCACGCTCCCTGAAGCTTCTCCGCAAGCTCTCCAAGGCCCTCGGGTAGGGAGAGGGACGGCCATAAGGCCTGGACGACGCCGCTCATTGCCTGCCACACACGTTCGAGCAGTTGCACCAGCTCGGGAAGTTGGTCACCCGTTGAACCGGGCATTTCTTCTGCAGGGCGACCTGAGAGCACACCTACAGACATATTTCTGTCAATTGACTTCCTCGCCGATCTCTTCTTTTCAAAGAAGTTCGCTCAAGCACTTACTATAGATGCCGCGACGAAGCCGCTGATTCTCCTTCATGGAGCCAGACAGCTCGGCCCGAACACCTTTCAGCTCTTCTGCAAGCTGGGCGTGGGCATCCTGGAGTTTGTTCCTCTCCTGCTGCACCTTCGTAAGCACCCTCTTGCCGGCCTTCAGCTGGCGCAGTAGCTGTTGCTTGTCCGGATCAAGTCCGACAACATCTGCAATACCATTTGTCAGATTTATACGTACGCCACACACCGCTTATCTTTTTGAAATAATGTGTTACCAGAGGGGGTCTCTGTGCCTCCTTCCGCGGCAGCTAGTGCGGCCTCAAGTTGGGCCTTGCACTCTTATAGCTCCTGGGACAATTGGGTATTCTTCTCTGTAAGATCCTGCATATCAAATGATCCTTAAATCAGTTACTTTAACTACTTTAAGTCTCGAGGGCTACTGGCATATACAACTATTAAAATCTCTTACCCGTATGTCTTTTACGTACTGCTCCGTGGCTCTGGTTAAACCATCTTAAGCGGCACGGAGGTGCGCGTCCCTCGCATTAAAGGCATTCAACGCCTCTGGGGAGAAACACGCGTCACGCAGTACTGTCCGGCGGCGCCTATGATTCATGGCGCTCTCCACCTCAGACCTGGTGGCGGACAGCCGGTCGGCATCCTCCATTGGTGGAGTACCCGGCTCGCGCCTTATGCTCGCCTCCCCCTCCGGACCAGGTGGTGGAGCCTGGCTGGCGGAGGCTTGGTTGGAAACCTCTCCGGACACAGTCCGGCGAGCGCTCTTCCTCCTGGAAAGGTCATGAGCATTAATACACCTCCTAGGAGTCTTTTCCCTGAATAACGATCGCAAGCTATACCGTTGCGGTGACGTTTCGATCCGCACCGCACCCCTCTTTCGCCTGCTGGGCCGGACTGACCCTTGTTGGTCAGCCGCCGCGGGTTCGGCTTCCCGCCTTGAAGGCACCTCCTGCGAGACACCATATGGTCAGAAATACGGAAGGATGAAGTAATAGTGTCAGGACTCCAGTCATAATTACCTAGGAAGCCGGAGTTAGGCCGGGGTAGTCAGCCGTGATGGCGACTAGAGCATTGTCCATGCTGAGTTGGTAGAACACCCCGTCAATTAGCTCCACCTTTATGTTCGGATCCTCTTCGGAGGCCGGATCAAGGGATCTTCTTGGATCCTCGGGTTGTGGAGCCAGACTATGTATGCTCTCCACATTTTGGCGCAGTTCCTGCGTCAAAACCATAAAGTGAGGTACTTAACTTTGAAAGCACGGGTCGGATAAATAAACGTCCGCTTACCCAGCTCTGAGGGTTATTCATGGAGAACCCATTCGATGGGCTCATCTGGAGGAAGTCCTCTTTCTCCCCCTTGTACAGGCCGGACAGGATCTTTACCAGATCCGCGGTCGATCCCGGCCCCTTACGGCCATGACGGGTGGCGTCGTTCTCCCCGTTGAAATCCCACATGGGGTGGCCCCTATATTGGAGCGGCTGCACCCCTCGCATGATGCATACGGCCGTGACTCCGATCATGGTTAATCCAGAATGGGCCAGCAACCTAATCTGGCCCATCAAGTAATGGACGCTCCTGTCTTCCTCCTATTGAGGGCTCCGTGGACGCCAACTTAGGCGCTTCTTCCTAGGAGCCTTGTTGAACTCCGGGAGGCCGATCCGAACTGGGTCCAGCAGTGGAGCGTCTTCCACATAAAACCATTCTGAAGGCCAGTCTTCGCACGCCTTCTTTGGGGTTCCGGATAGATATCCGGTCCCGGCGATGCGCCATATTTCGGCTCCACCCACTTGATATATTGACCCCTCGTGAGAACGGGGTACGAGGCAAAACAGTCTCTTCCACAGCGCAAAATGGGGCTCGATGCCCAGAAACAGCTCGCAAAGGGCTACGAAACCCGCGATGTGCAGAATAGAGGCTGGCGTGAGGTGATGAAGCTGGAGTCCATAGAACTCCAGGAGCCCCCGGAGAAACGGGTGTATGGGAAACCCGAGCCCCCTTATTAGATAAGGGACGAAGCACACCCGCTCTCCTTTGGATGGACTAGGGGTGGCCTCCTCTTTCTTTCCACCTTTGTAGGCAGCGAGCCCGGCTCGAACCGGGACCATAAAGGCCGGGGGGAGGTATCCCTTCACTTGGAGCGTCGCCAGCTCATTATGCGGAACTGAACATCTCCTCCAATCTCCTGGCGGAGGGCTGGGAGCGCGAGAGGAGGAGCCGCGTCGATGGTTCATGATGGAATGGATCTTTTGGTTAGAAGCGCTCCGATGAGTACTCGCGGAAGGAAGATGGTGTGATTTGGATCTGGATTCTTGCCTCTCTTATTGGCAGGTTATTTGCGCAGCTAGGGGGTAAAATATAAAAGATACCCTGGCCTTTCGCATTCGTGCGACGCGTGGAAGAGGGCCATTATTGGGCGTGGAAGCCAAGGAGCGCAACATTTGTAAGGAAGCCGGACACTATTTGGCAAGCACATGGAATTTGAAGGAGAACCCACCTTGCAACACCGAAGACAATATATGCGCTGGACTCGTCGTCATTGAAGCCTGGTTCGGGGGCTACTGAGGGAGTCCTGGACTAGGGGGTGTCCGGATAGCCAGACTATCATCATCGGCCGGACTCCGAGACTATGAAGATACAAGATTGAAGACTTCGTCCCGTGTCCGGATGGGACTTTCCTTGGCGTGGAAGGCAAGCTTGGCAATACGGATATGTATATCTCCTACCATTGTTACCGACTCTGTGTAACCCTAGCCCTCTCCGGTGTCTATATAAACCGGAGTGTTTTAGTCCATAGGACAAACAACCATTACAACAATCATACCATTGGCTAGCTTCTAGGGTTTAGCCTCCTTGATCTCGTGGTAGATCCACTCTTGTACTACCCATATCATCAATATCAATCAAGCAGGAGTAGGGTTTTACCTCCATCGAGAGGGCCCGAACCTGGGTAAAAACATCGTGTCCCTTGTCTCCTGTTACCTTCCGCCTAGACGCACAGTTCGGGACCCCCTACCCGAGATCCGCCGGTTTTGACACCGACACCGACCACAGCCGAAGATAGAGAGGGAATGAAAGTCATTCCCTATGCCTCAGTCATAGGTTCTATAAAGTATGCCATGTTGTGTACCAAACATGTTGTGTACCTTGCCATGATTTTTGCAAGGAGGTACAATAGTGATCCAGGAGTAGATCACTAAACAGCGGTCAAAAATTATCCTTAGAGGACTAAGGAAATATTTCTCAGTTATGAAGGTGATAAAGAGTTCATCGTAAAGAGTTACGTCGATGCAAGCTTTTACGCCGATCTAGATGACTCTAAGTCTCAATCTAGATACAAATTGAAAGTGGGAGCAATTAGCTAGAGTATCTCCATGCAGAGCATTGTAGACATAGAAATTTGCAAAATACATACGGATCTGAATGTGACAGGCCTGTTGACTAAACCTCTCTCACAAGCAAAACATGATCACACCTTAGTACTCTTTGGGTGTTAATCGCATGGCGATGTGAACTAGATTATTGACTCTAGTAAACCCTTTGGGTGTTGTTCACTTGGCGATGTGAACTATGGGTGTTAATCACATGACGATGTGAACTATTGGTGCTAAATCACATGGCGTTGTGAACCATATTATTGACTCTAGTGCAAGTGGGAGACTGAAGAAAATATTCCCTAGAGGCAATAATAAAGTTATTATTTTATATTTCCTTATTTCATGATAAATGTTTATTATTCATGTTAGAATAGTATTAACCGGAAACTTGATACATGTGTGGATACATAGACAAAATATCGTGTCCCTAGTAAGCCTCTACTAGACTAGCTCGTTGATCAAAGATAGTTAAGTTTCCTAACCATAGACATGTGTTTTCATTTTATAAACGGGATCACATCATTAGGAGAATGATGTGATGGACAAGACCCATTTGTTATCTTAGCATTATGATCTTTCAGTTTTATTGCTATTGCTTTCTTCATGTCAAATACATATTCCTTCGACTATGAGATTATGCAACTCCCGGATATCGGAGGAATGCCTTGTGCGCTATCAAACGTCACAACGTAACTGGGTGATTATAAAGATGCTCTACAAGTGTCTCTGAAGGTGTTTATGGGGTTGTCATAGATCAAGATTAAGATTTGTCACTCCGAGTATCGGAGAGGTATCTCTGGGCCCTCTCGGTAATACACATCATAAGAAGCCTTGCAAGCAAAGTGACTAATGAGTTAGTTACAGGCTGATGTATTACGGAACAAGTAAGAGACTTGCCGGTAATGAGATTGAACAAGGTATGTAGATACCGACGATCGAATCTCGGGCAAGTAACATACCGATGACAAAGGGAATAATGTATGTTGTCATAACGGTTCGACCGATAAAGATCTTCGTAGAATATGTGGGAGCCAATATGAGCATCCAGGTTCTGCTATTAGTTATTGACCGGAGAGGTGTCTCGGTCATGTCTACATAGTTCTCGAACCCGTAGGGTCCGCACGCTTAACATTCGATGACGATATTGTATTATATGAGTTATGTGATTTGGTGACCGAATATTTCTCGGAGTCCTAGATGAGGTCACGGACATTACGAGGAGTCTCGAAATGGTCGAGACGTAAAGATTGATATATAGGACGATAGTATTCGGACACCGGAAGTGTTCCGGAGGGTATCGGGTCACCGGAAGGGGTTCCGGGCACCCCCGGGAAAAGATATGGGCCTATTGGGCCAAGAGGGGAAACGCACCAGCCACAAGGGGCTGGGGCGCCTCCCATATAGGCCGGCCTAAGAGGAGAAGGAAAGAGGGGAAGGGAAAAAGGAGAAATAAGAAGTACTACTTCTTTCCCCTTTCCTTCCCCCTCCGGCAATTTATGGAAAGGGGGCACCACTTGGGAAAACCCCAAGTAGGATTCGTATCCTACTTGGGTCGCCCCATGGCTGCCTCCCCTCTCCCTCCAACCTATATATATGTGAGGGGGGCGCCCTAGCATAAAACAACATCAATTGTTGGCCATGTAATGCGCCCCCCTCCAAAGTTTACACCCCTAGTCATATTCTCGCGGTGCTTAGGCGAAGCCCTGCGCGGATAACATCACATCACCGTTACCATGCCGTCGTGCTGACGGAACTCATCTACTTCCTCGACACCTTGCTGGATCAAGAGGACGAGGGGCGTCATCGTGCTGAACGTGTGCAGAACTCGGAGGTGTTGTATGTTCGGTACTTGATCGGTCGGAGCTAGAAGAAGTTCGACTACATCAACCGTGTTGTCAAACGCTTCCGCTTACGGTCTACAAGGGTACGTAGACACAGTCTTCCCTCTCGTTGCTATGCATCTCCTAGATGGATCTTGCGTGAGCATAGGAATTTTTTTGAAATTGCATGATACGTTCCCCAACAGTCTCTACAGGAATATAATGATCTGCAAGCTAAAAAAAATGATCATACCCCTAGAGTCACGAAGAATCATACCAACTCCAGCCTCTTCATTTGCCACAAATGAGCCATCCGTGCTCAACTTTACCCAACCATGGTCGAGCGGCCTCCATCTAAGTTCATAGGTCGTTCGCTGGGGGGGGGGGGCGCTGCACCAGTTTGATGATCAAAAGATAAGAAGCACCAGTTCATAGATCGTTCGCTGTGGGGGGGGGGGGGGCGGGGGCGCTGCACCATGGTCGGGCGGCCTCCATCTAAGTTCATAGATCCTAGAAAGCAAATTAATACACCAATTTGACAGTAAAAACTCCAAGTTTACCAGGTCCCCATGCAATCACGTATCTCCATGATCTCATTCACATCCGCGGCCAATAAATACAGTTGCAGTAGCTCAACTTTCCAAGACCCATTAGCATTTTGAAGGTCCGAAACAAAACAAATACGGCACCTGCCTTGTAGTGATATTGATTTGTATGAAAATGGCCTTGGTAACCTATTGGTGATATTGGCTTAACCAATCATGGCATGGGGACAAGGTCCTGTTGTGCGGCGGTAGCTTATTTCCGTCCGATCTTGACATGGTAATTAATCAATTGGAGAGTGTCGTGGTCACCGACTAACACATTGACACGGTCAGTTGCGCCATGTATCTACGTGCAGTGTACAGCTACACATACATTGACGTCTTCCGCAGAACGGGACAACTTACTGGGAGTATATCCGTAGAGTAATGCTATACTCCCGCATAAAAAAAGGGAAATGTTAACGCCCACACGTGTGGGCGTTTGCACATCGCCCACACGCCTCCATCACCATTCATTTTGCCACGTATGAATAGATGACATCAGCAGAATTTTTTTTGGTTTTCGGCTTAAAAATGTTGTATCTCCTAAATAAAAAAGCGAACTAAAAATCCGTTTTCACCATTAAATCCGTCTCGACGAGATCTTCAAAACTAGACCCCATGTTGATATGTTTCCACGAAAAATTTTTTTGCCAGAAGTTGCCACGATGTTTACACTGTAGTTGCCATAGGGCTTAAACTATAGTTGCCATGTGGCAATTTTAGTTTGTAGATCATGGCAATTTTAGTATTTTGATGATGGCAACTCCAGTACTTTGACCATGAAAATTATTATTTATATGAATCATGGCAATTTTACGTGCATGTATCATGGCAATTTTAGTTTATGGTTCATGCCAAGTCTAGTTTCTTAATTCCCTGTTTTATAAATGTCAAAATTTACTTTTAAATGTAGAAGAAAATAGCTGAAACATATCATGGCAACTTTAGTGTAAACATCATCGCAATTCATATGCAATAGACATGGCAAATTTTAATCCAAAAAAAATTTCATCAAAACATATCAACATGGGATCTAGTTTCGAAGATCTCATCGCGAGGGATTTAATGGTGAAAACGGATTTTCAATCGGATTTTTCGTTTAAGAGATAAAACATTTTAAAAACTGAAAATCCAAAAAGATTTCTGCATACATGCATGCGATGACGTGACAATCTGTTTACATTAGAGACGTGTGGTGCGTCTCCCTTCCTGCCACACGTGTGGCAGTTAGCGCGACCCTAAAAAAAGAGTAATCCTATATATGATCTACAAGGTGAAATTTAGATCCGTGAGTCCGTCTTGGTAAGGATAGGATTTTTTAAGTTGAATAATAGGAACATTTTCTGATAATATGTAAGTGTTTTTGGGCTGGCATTTTGCAAAACCATGGCTTTTGTTTACTGTAGTGCGGTTTATAATCGTCAGATCTTGATTGTGTTAAGGAGTTTTCCAGACGACCGCTCGCCAGGTAACATTATGGAATATATAACACTAAAAAATTACACTATCCTGACCGGCTACTACACCGAAAAGTTGCACCGTCCCGACCTTTTGGAGTGCAACGGAGGAGCCATATATATGGAGGGAGAAGCCCTCTTTGTTAGAGCATCTCCAATGGGCGCGCCAAAAGACGAGCCCACGTGGTAAAATTGCATTTTAGCGCGCGTGGCCCGATTTCGCACGCTCCAACGGTGGCGGCAAATTACCGCGCGCGGGAAGCGTTTGCGCGCGGCAGGAGAAAGCGGCAGCTGGCGCGGCAGATTTGGCGCGCCGCTTCGTGCGCCCTTATAAAATCCGGCGCTCACTACGCGCCCTCCTCCTCGCCACCTCGCCGCTCTTTCTCGCCGCTTTCCTCGACACCATCACGCCACCATGCCGCCGCGCCGCCGGGGTTCTTCGGGCTACCGCGGCGTCCGCGAGCGCCCCTCGGGTTGGTACTCCGCCGAGATCCGATCCGGCGACGTCCGGCTCGGCCTCGGCTCGTTCACGACCACGTACGAGGCGGCCCGCGCGTACGACGCGGCGGCGTCACTATTAGGAAAAGGCCTACTAATGGCGCACCAGTTTTGCCTACTAATGGCACACTACCGGTGCGCCATTAGTATCACACCACTAATATTTTTTACTAATGGTGCATCACTGGTGCCCCATTAGTATCTGATATACTAATGGCGTACCACCAAGTGCGCCACTAGTTTTGCCAACAGTGCGCCACAAGTGTCTGCTATACTAATGGCGCACCACATGGTAGTGCGCCATTAGTAACAATTTTTTTAGTTTTTTTTCTTAATCTCAGGTCACTATTTCACATATGAGATATCCAACACATATATATACAACAAGCATCCATATAACAATCATAGCCAACACACAAGTTCCATCATATATACATACATAGCCAACACATAGTTCCATCGTTACATATTACAAAAGTTTCACATTGTTCATCCAACACTGTTATCCATCAATTCACAAAAGTTTCACATTGATACAAAATAAAAACACAAATGGAAAAGAAGCACTCCATCCATGCAAGCTTCCGTGAATTAAATCAAATCTGCAAAATGATAAACAAGAAGTTAGAAAAAGAAGAAGAAGAAGAAAATAAGAATACTAGAAGAAGAATAAGAAGAATTTTGGAAAAGAAGAAGAATAAGAAGAAGACTATAAGCTTATTATGTAAACTTGATCATTTTGTGCTAACATAAGTAATTTTGGAGCTAACCTATAGGAAACTAAGCATCTAAGCTTTAAGTTAGTATATTAGAGCCAACTTAGGTAAAATGAAGCTAACCTATGTCCTTTTGGAAAAGAAGAAGAATAAGAAAAAGACTATAAGCTTATTATGTAAACTTGATCATTTTGTGCTAACATAAGTTATTTTGGAGCTAACCTATAGGAAACTAAGCATATAAGCTCTAAGTTAGCATATTAGAGCCAACTTAGGTAAAATGAAGCTAACCTATGTCATTTTGGAAAAGAAGAAGAATAAGAAGAAGACTATAAGCTTATTATGTAAACTTGATCATTTTGTGCTAACATAAGTTATTTTGGAGCTAACCTATAGGAAACTAAGAATATAAGCTCTAAGTTAGTATATTAGAGCCAACTTAGGTAAAATGAAGCTAACCTATGTCATTTTGGAAAAGAAGAAGAATAAGAAAAATACTATAAGCTTATTATGTAAACTTGATCATTTTGTGCTAACATAAGTTATTTTGGAGCTAACCTATAGGAAACTAAGCATCTAAGCTTTAAGTTAGTATATTAGAGCCAACTTAGGTAAAATGAAGCTAACCTATGTCCTTTTGGAAAAGAAGAAGAATAAGAAAAAGACTATAAGCTTATTATGTAAACTTGATCATTTTGTGCTAACATAAGTTATTTTGGAGCTAACCTATAGGAAACTAAGCTTATAAGCTCTAAGTTAGCATATTAGAGCCAACTTAGGTAAAATGAAGCTAACCTATAGGAAACTAAGCATATTAGAGATAACATAGGTAACTAAGTATATATATATATATATCATTTTGGAGATCTGACATACCTGACAAAGTTCAGTTCTCATGCATTGTTCTTCTTCTTCTCCTTCCTCAGCCTGATGCGCCAAGAGCGGCGAGGCGATGGAGGCAGTGGAGGCAGTGGGATGTAGTCTTCTACCACAATTAGCGTGGTCATGTCACCCAGCTGTGGGATTGTCGGCGCCACCACCGGTGCGTGGTCATTGTCAGGCACCACCACCATCGCGAGGCCACCTTCAGGCAGGACGGGCACGACCATCGCTAGGTCATCCTCAGCCACCTCCATCTCTTGCCCATGGTCAGCCACCACCATCTCTTGCCCATGGTCAGCCACCACCATCTCTTGCCCTTGGTCAGCCACCACCAGCGCTAGGTCATCCTCAGCCTGATGCCAATCGTCATCCTGCAGCTCCTCATCCCCACTCTGCTCCTCTTCTCCCGCACTCCAGTCTGGATCATCCTTCTTGTTGTCTATGCTGCTGCCAGAATCGCTGCTACTTTCGCTAAAGCCAGAATCGGTGTTGCTTTTGCTACAGCCATAGTCGCTGCTGCTTTGGCTGTAGCCAGTGTCGCTGCTGCTGCTCGCATTACCTGTCCAAATGCAACAATGACCGTTAACAATCGATGTGAGACAAAGCCAAATGTAGAGGAATAAGAAGAGGCAGAACGTACTGGCATCATCATTGTCAGCGTAGTGCATGCGACACATAGTCGCGTTGAACACCTTCACGATGAGCATGGTGGCGTCGTCGTCGTACCTGAAGAGAAGGAAGTACCCCAGCCGCAGGTCGTAGACATGGTAGAACTTCTCCCACTCACGAGACAAGTACATGTGGCCCTCCTTGATCACCAACTCCACATCCCACTGCCTGCGAAACCCGCTGCCGGCCTGTTGCAGCTTCACATTATTTGGCGGATCTTCACCCAGCATGTTCATGAAACTGTCAGGCAGCCTCTGCAGTTTGGCACAATGAGTGATGTAGCAAACAACAGATATCATAATGAGATGGGTGAAGAGGAGATTTCTCGTTTTATATACCAGCGTCATGGATGATACTGAAGTCCCAAGTATGATACTGAAGAACTCGGAAGCATCCAACTCGTACTGCAGTGTCACAGAGCGGCGGTGGCTGCTTCCCGCCATCTCTGAAAAGCAGCAGAAGAGACCAATTAGCAGTACCCTTACAATAGATCATAAAACATGCATTAGTCGCAAGTACCCCATATGTCCTAATTTTAGCAAAGTCATGCTAAAATTCACGGAAAATTTCAGCATGACCTTTTGCTAAAAATAGGACATATGGAGTGCCCGAATTTGCCGGAACGGAAGTTAATCGACATTCCGGCAAACTCAAGGGTCTCTCGGCAAACTCAAGTTAATCGAAATCACAATAAAGCAACACCCTGCACTAGCCTAAAAACAAGTGAAGTTTCACCCATATAAGAACAACTTTATAAAATCAGAGAAGTTGCTAAATTTTTTGTATCCTTCATACACACTGGAGTACAATCCTTTATAATGTTCCATCATCATTACAGAAATCCAAGACCATGTGTTCCATCATCATCATCATTGCATAAACCCAAGAAACATCATGCTTTTTAACAGTTTTCAGTTTGGACAGAATACTCAAAACTACAGTTTGGACAGAACTCCTAACACTTTGGTCTTCTAGTTACAAAACAAAACTGACATAATTACATAAAAAGTATCCCAGGTTTCCATCTTAATATAACAATATAACACCATCTTAATATATGAACCCAGCTGATTTCTCTGAATTTACGACAGCAACCACCAACGGACAGAAAACAGTAATATGATCTACATCATCTAGATGATGAACCAAATCAGAGCTCCTGACTAAACTTAAAATCAGCACTGTCTCTGTAAGCGGATGAATACATAACAAATGATATCTCACAGCACCTTCAGAGATACGTGATTGCTTCAAACTCCAGTTGACTCCGGGCTCAAAGTGGTTAGTGGTTAAGATACTTTTAGGGACACATGTGGATTCAAGAAGAGCAACACATTACACATCATTTAACACGATACAGTTTCGGCCTAAGATACTTTTAGGGACAGATATTTTGGGGGAAAGATACTACATGTAGATCAGTAGACGCTTTCCCAAACTGTAACCATGGCCAAGGAGATACTACTACATGGATCAACATGCACAATTCAGCACAACAAATGGTTCCATGGACCAACACTGAAGCCTCATTCCCTAAAGCAACCATCGCCGCATACGATACAGAAACCAGAAAAACAGGGAACATCGGACCGAGGCCAGAACCGGTTTCCACCTATCTGTTTTTCCCCGGTCAAAGCGAAGCTAATCGCAGATCACATTCGCTGGAGAATCAGAATGTGGAGGAAAATCTTTGAAGGTGTGCCGAGGAAATCATCTGAGATGATTGCTCTGTCGATCTCTGCAACATGCGCTCCCGGGAGCATCAGGGACAACAAAGCCTGGGAGTAACCACCAGTCAGGTAGAATGAGTTCACTTCCAAGTTTCTGTCCCACAAATGGGATGAACGAGCAATAGTTCACCATATGGCTGTGCCAGCGGAGAAGTTCATTGTAGACCATGGACATATAGACACGGGATCCATGCTACGACTGCCTGGGGTCGAGGGGAGGGAGGGAGGGAATGGGGAAGGGTGGAGAGGGAGGAAGGGAGGAAGGAGGAGAGGTACCTGGTCGCCGGAGGGGTCGGGGTCGGGGTCGGCGAAGGGGTCAGGGTCGGGGTCCGAGCTCGTCCGGGTCCTTGCTCGCTGCGGTCGAAGGAGAGCAGGGGCCGGTGGCGGAGGACGGCAGGGGCTGGCGGGGTGGGCGCGTCGGGGCCGCGCTCACCGGCTGCTGCAGGGGCCGCAGGAGGCCCTCGCTCGTCGGAGGGAGGAGGAGAGGAGAGGAGCGGGCGGCGGGGGTGGGGTCCTGCGGGGGTCGGGGCGGCGGCGTCGCCGACGGCGTGCAGGCGTGGTGGATGGAGGGGGCGAAGCAAGGGGACGGCGGCGTACGGTTGGGTCGAGTGGATCTGGCGAGGGAGGGAGGGAGGCAACAGTGAGAGGGGAACAGGTGAACTGGGGGGAGGGATCTAATGGCGCACCGCAACCCTAGTGCGCCATAAGTACAACCAATCTAATGGCGCACCCAGCCCCAGTGCGCCATTAGAATTTACTAGCCCGACTGGTAAGGTTATATTCAACATAACCCCCACTCCATCACAACAATCCCACTAGCCCGACTGGTCAGCATGTAGCACACACACTAAGAGGTCCTGGGTTCAATTCCTAGGCTCCCAATTTTTTGTATTTATGCATTTAAAATGTTGTTTGATATTTATTTGTGTTTAAATATGTTCAAACTTGTTTAAATCATAACAGTAATATTTTTTTATAAAAATAGTAATATTTTTTTAAAAAATATCATCAAATTTGCTATTTGAAAATATTTATGAATATGAAAAAATATCATCAAATTTATTATTTGAAAATATCATCAAATTTGTTATTTGAAAATATAATCAAATTTGTTTTTTTTTTGCAATTTTAGTTGCATTCATTTGTGACGGTGGAGCGGGCCGGGGAGGGTGCGGGGGGGGGGGGGGGAGGGTGCGGATGGTCGTCGGCGGCGGTGGAGTGGGGGACGGTGCGGGCCGGGGGTCGGCGGCGGCGTCCTGTGGAGTGGGGGAGGGTGCGGTGGGACGTCGGCGGCGGTGGAGTGGGAGAGGGTGCGGGGGGTCGGCGGCGGCGGTGGAGTGGGGGAGGGTGCGGGCCGGGGCTCGGCGGCGGCGGTCGGTGGAGCGGGGGAGGGTGCGGTGGGACGTCGGCGGCGGTGGAGTGAGGAAGGGTGCGGGTGGTCGTCGGCGACGGTGGAGTGGGGGAGGGTGCGGGCCGGGGGTCGGCGGCGGCGGCCGGTGGAACCGGGGAAGGTGCGGTGGGACGGGGGGTCGGTGGAGGGTGCGGTCGGCGGCGGCGGCCGGTGGAGCTAGCGGGGGGTCGACCCTGGTAACTAATGGCGCACCAGCTTCTGGTGCGCCATTAGAAGTTTTGCAAAAGAATAAAAAAAGTATATATTCTAATGGCGCACGGTTTGGCAAGTGCGCCATTACTAGTTAGCAGTAGTAATGGCGCACTTTGCCACGGTGCGCCATTAGAATGTTTGGAAAAATTAAAAAAAATTATTTCTAGTGGCGCACCGTTTTCCTGGTGCGCCATTAGTGTCTTCCACACTAATGGCGTACCTTAACAGGGTGCGCCATTAGTATATACTAATGGCGCACCACCAGACAGGTGCGCCATTAGTGTCCATCCCATCTATAGCCCTTCTTCTAGTAGTGTGTGGCGCTTGGAGAGGCCCCCGTCGCAGATGAACTTTCGGGACGTCTTCACGCGCGAGCAGGCGCAGCATCTCGGCCCTCTGCCTCGTCTCATCACCGACCAGAACCGTGCGGACCACGTGCGGCGGCAGCGCCGCCTCATCATCGCCGAGGAGGACGAGCGAGCCATGGCGGAGTGGCGCCATCGCCATCCGGAGGACGTCGCCGCCAAGAACGAGTTCTGGGCAGAGAGGACGGCAAGGCACCGCGCGGAGCGTGCCGACAGGCGTCGGCGCAAGGCACTGGCCTTATCGCAATGTGATATCGTCGAGAACGGCGGGCAGTCGATCTTCTCCCCCAACGATCTGTGTTGGGATGACATGTGGCTCGATACCTCGGGCCACACCACCGAGGATGATGATGGTGATGATGATGACGGCTAGGAGTCACCGTAGTTTGTCTCATTGCACCGTAGTTTTTTCTATCTAGTTGCATCGTAGTTTTATCTATCTATGCTTTGGAACTATGTAAACTATCTTTGTATCCTTTTTATGCTATGAACTATGTATCGTTTTTTATCTATGCTGGAATTATGCATCGTTTTATCTATGCAAAGTTATTAAAAAAAAATTGTAGCATGAGCGTGCGAGCTGCATTTTAGCGCGCCTGCTGGAGCTAGGCGCGCGCTGCATTTTAGCGCGGCCGCTGGAGCCAGTGCTGCACGCCGCGTCAAACCTGGCGAAGGGCGCGCCGTAAACCAGAATTTAGCGCGGCGCGCGTTCGGCCGCTGTTGAAGATGCTCTTAGCAGCTTATCGGAACTTGTTGGTAAATAGAATATATATACTACTCCAGTATGATGTGATCTTGGTAGAGATATAGCCTTTTTTAATCTTACAACCATCCATTTGTTTGGTGAAACAGGGGAATAAACCTACTCATTCACCGGGTTTAAAAAAAAAGTTTGATGTCCCGCAAAAGAAGAAAGAAAAGAAAGAGAGGATGCCTTGATTATGTACTCTGTTGCATGCAGGGATCCAACACTTCGGATCTTAAGTCTTGCATGTAATTTAAAGATGATAATGTCTACAATGGGTCATCTATTAGCCTTATCTTCAATAACCGTCATTCCTAAAACATGATGAGACATATTGTGCTAAGAGTTCATCTCTTGTCTTCTCTTAAATAAGAAAAGACAAGCTTTTCTTATGAGTTTCCTCTCCTCTACCTTATCATTTATTCTACATGGCACTCTTAAAATAGCATCATTGTACATGCTCTTACATCAACCTTTGACGTGCAACGATCCTGGACTTTCCAAAAAAAAAAAAGGAATAGCGAGCTAGGGAGCCATTGGTGGCCTAGAGAGACGGGGTTGGGTTCCGGCGCCCCTGCACGCGTTCGCGTGACACCGAGACCAAACGTTCGCTACGCTGCGCACGGGACGTGCTGGGCGTAGGTGCGATATCAACACCCTCGGCTTGACTATGGGATATGGCATATGGGAGGCAGCGCCGTCGCGCTCACCCACGTTTTTACCTTCTGTGGCGGAAGTTAAACTCGCCGAGATGACGTTTCGTTCCGCGACCCGAACACGTATACGCACTCCAGTCTCTTCGGTCTCGATCGATAGCTCAGCTCAACACCTAAGAGGATCGGATTTGTGATCCACCACGTAACTTTACCCAACAAACCGCGGGCGCAAGTGCGAGTGTAAAACACGAGGCGGGAGGTGTGCATGCGCGCCGCTCCATTTGCAGGCCAAGACAAAACGCTGCTAAAGACACTGTATATAGCTTTTTTTTGCGGGTGACACTGTATATAGCGATATAAAACTTTGTTTGAATTATTATGGTGAGATCATCGTCTGAATAAAACTAGCCACGACCCAGAAATGAGAGATTCCCAACAGGTAGTACTACTAACATCTCCACAAACTCAACCACATATTTCTTCTAAATAACAATATGATCATTTTTCATCCCTACATGTTACTCATTCTCATTAGAGCTAGAGCTACACGTCATGGTCGTGGATCCCTCCAGCATCAAAGAATGTGTTGTATTCGGCTAGGCACCATGCCAACGCAAGGTCGTCGTGAGGTCTGGTGGACAAGATAACCATTGAAACGTAGAGTAGCCAATCCAAAAGTCTGGCGGAGCTTCAAAGGGAAAAAGCACTCTTTAGTGTGTACCAGGAGAACAAGTCAATTTTTAATAAAATACACCCAAAGGGCATCGTAAATGTAATAAATATCAAGGAAACCCATACTCATTACAATGGACAACAATTGGACGCGGAATGAATATTAAAAAAATGAAACTCCTAGCCTTCTTCTTCCTCTGCTTGTACGCCGCCTGTCAGAGATTAAAACTAGTACCGAGCCAAGGTAAAGGAAAGGGACACCTAAAAATGACCATGTCATACTAGGTTTTGAAGACTGGAATATCCACTCGCCCCTTGAGTCGAGATCATGAAATCACTAAAGAAATTGCATATGTTCACTCGGTTGACAAATTCCCGAGTGACTGTGCATATGTTCACTCGGTTGGCATGCTCCCGAGGGATTATGCATAGCCCTGCTCCTCGCGCGGGCAGTAGAAGTTGCATACAAACATATATTGAGATGATCCAAACATCAAATTTTATGTTCCTCAATGAGACAAATAATTCTCGTGTTGATCACTTTTCCATGTAAGGCCATCTTGGTGCCTCTAAGGGTCAATATTGAGCTTCAGGTCAGAATCTGTCACGCGTCCAACTAGACTGATCAATACTTCTAGGAACACTGTAGGTCACATACTAACTCAAATGGTGATGACTCCCAAAAGCAATGTTGACCATTTCGTTGACACGCACAACTTCCGTGTTAAACACTTTTTCATCAGAGACCATATGTATGACTTTACGGGGCCATTTTCAGCATCAGGCTGAATTACGCGACTCCAGTCGAATTTGGGATGCTTTAATCGGATTTTTGTCCCTTCGCTTGGATGCTTCAGTCAGGAGACATAATATTTACCCCGCTGGACTTCAATCGGATTACCCGACTGGTTTTACTCGGATTCCCTGACTGGATTTCACTCCGATTTGAACATATTCACTCGGATTTACCCAACTTGATTTTTTTTAGCCTGATCATGTTTTGACTCTACAAATAGCATACGACCTCAGATTGAGATGATTTGGGTACCAAAATCAATCGCCTCGTCAAGGCGAACACATTCCATGTAGAACGCCATTTCATCCGAGGTCGTCTTGGTGACATAATCATAAAAACAGTATTAGAATAGCAATTCTTAGTACTCCGAGCACAGTTTCAGCCCCCGAGATGAGATCAGATGACGATGACCCAAATATTAAAATTGTTCGTTTCGACTGTACGAACATTCTTCACATTGGACATTTTTTTTCTTTGAGACCATTTTAATTAGGTCGTCTGCGGTGTCAAAAGCTTGTGTCAACGCGAGTGACCCACAGCTCCACGTTTGTTGGAAATATGCCCTTGAGGCAAAATGTTTGTATTATTTGTTTCTAAATTTATAGTTGATGTTTATATTCTTTGTTATAAATGTCATCCCATACCATTTGAGTGACAATCTACAAATGCTCCTCCCCAAAGAAAAACCTACAAACTACACAGCAAAGATTCACTTTGGAAATGTCACGGCCAGAGAATTTCCATTAAGGACAAACCTTGGGGCATTCAAGCTTCTTCTAATTGGACAAGGAGAAATAGAAAAATACTACTGTATTTCCGTTCCAGGAATCTAGATTATCCTCTGTTGCAGCTCAAGCAAGAGAACACAAGAAGATCGGACCGTGATGTCTTGTTCTGTACTCCCCATTGATCCGAAACGTCTTAGAGCATCTACAACCGGACACCTCATATCCATCTCAAAAACCCGGGCAGGCCATTCGGTCGGTCCAGACACCCCATATCCATCTCAAACGCCTGAACTAACCAGCACCCCTCATATCCATCTCAAATATGAGGACAATATGAGGGCTCGCGGACGCGCCCTGGCACGTCCGGTCGGTCCGCCACGTATGACGCGACCCCACCCCGGATCACCTTTTCTCTTTCATTATTCATTCTTTTCTTTCTCTCTCTTTTTTCCATCAACCACGTGCAAGTGATCGGACATATGAGAACAAATATGAGAAGTGTGGCTGCGCGGACGAAAAGGTAGGACCTCAAAACAGACACGCCCGGTCACTGACCGGACGCGTCCGCGGGTGTTCGAAAGGTCAAATTAGAGGTACGTGGCTGAAGATGCTCTTAGAGCATCTCTAGAAGACCCCTTAAAATCGCAAACTGTAAAACTGGGATACGGGTCGAGAAAAATGCATTTTAAGGATTCATTTTAGCTACAACCGAACAAATATTGTAAAACAAACTGTAAAACTGGGATAAAGAGCTCCTTCCTCCAGTCCGGCCGCTGCTGCCCCTTCCCCTAGCCGGCCGCGCCCAACCCCGTCGGCCGCGCCCCGTCGCCCTCCGGTCGTGCCAGGTCGCCCGTCGGCCGCGCCCCGTCCCTGCTGGCCGCGCCCCATCACCATGCCGGTCGCGCCCTGCCTCGCCGGCTGTTGGGGATATAACTATTGGGTATGACCCGCCCAGGAGGGGCCGGGTTATACCTATGGCGATTCATAATATGAAGCCCAAGACGATACTTGGATATGGCGGTTCAGTTTAGGGCCCAAGGCCCAAAGGCGGCTTAAGGCCCGTAGAGATAAACCGCCATATGTGTATCACTTGTATTGTAAGGCAGGAATAGATAGTCACCGAGCCGGACAGTGTTTATGAGCCGGCCGGGACTCCGTGAGCCGCTGGGCGTCGACCTCTGTATATAAAGGGACGACCCGGCGGCGGTTCATGACAAGTAACATCAGATCGAGAACTAGGTCAAGCGAATTGGCTCCTTAGTAATCGAGACATAAGTAATCCCACCTCAAACTGGATTAAGCCATTACCTTCACCTCAAGGGGACAAACCAGTATAAACTCCCGTATCCTTTGTCCCGTTTTAACCCCTTTAAGCTTCCTAGTTGCGATGGCTCCAGGACTAAGTCCTTTTGCTAGGACATCTACCGTGACGTTTCCACGACAGTTGGCGCCCACCATGAGGCCAGCGCATGGTGGATTTGAGTTCTTGAAGGGAAACTTCGAAGGGCTCAAGGGATACGCTGTGGGTCGGATGACCAAGAGTCATCGCGGCAAGCTCTACATCGACGACGCGGGCTGGGGCCCCGAGGCTGGCTCAATTGAGTACGGGTACCGGGTCCCCTTCGGCGGGATCCACGTCTTCATCGGCAAGATCGGTGAGCCAGGCCCTGAGCCGGACATCTGCATTGACATCGTCGAGACGGCTCAGCGTGCGAGACCCGCACGAGCTCAACCCGCCGTGAAGCGTGCCTTCGTGGGATGCATCCATGGAGAGGAATTTTCTGAAGGATCTGTGCCTGGCAGTGAGACGGCCATCTACTCTGATGGTGAGTCGTCCACGGGTGAGACGGATTCGTTGTATCAACTGCAAGATGGCGGGCTAGGGGGTTGTTCCAATGGCAACAGTATTCCGGACCCCTTTGAGCCGCCGAACAGAGTCGGGATCTTCATGGCTGGCACGCAACCCGGGCAGAACTCTACGGTTGTGGCAGCAATGACTTTCAGGTCAGCAGCGGTGACGGCAGCCGAGGCAGGAGGCCCTGTGCGCCGGCCGGCCCAGGTCCTGATGGCTTTAATGGATAAGATGACAGCTCTGTTAAGCGACGTGGTTAATCCGGCGGATCAAGCTCAACATGATGCGGAAGTGGCGCAGTTACGTGAAGAGGTAGTATAAGCCAAGGAGAACTTGGCAGCAGAGGACGTCAGGATGCCCGCAGAGCGGGCGGCTTTGGATGCTCCAGCCCAACAGATTCAATCAGGGGCTTTTCAGCTTACGATGGATCAGAACGCATCAAATGAGATCATGAGGAGAAGGCACCAGAAGGCTCAGTCATGTCTGCCTACGGGTTATGAGCCTAGAAACCTCTTCCGCAGGCCTGGTGCAGGGCCCAGTAACCCGCCGGAGGTAAACCGGGATGCAGTGCCCGGAGCTGGGACACCGGTTCAGTCGTGTGTGACGGAACCCCCTCGTCTGAATGCTGCTCCACCTTACCATGTACCGCCACCACCGGGTCATTATTCTAATCCTTTGGAGAACATGATCGCTGCGGTGGCACGATTGGCGGCTCTCCCGGTGGATGGCGACTCTCCGATGGCGGTTGAAACATGAAGGGTCAGAGAACTTCTTCAGGCAGCTCTGGCACAACAGGAGGCGTATTCTTATATTCGAGACAGGATTCATTCCACCCCTCGCCCATGCCGGAGCTATAGCAGGCACATGGACATACCAGCCGTTTCAAGCAACGCATGGCGCCGTGACCAGCCGCGCGGGTATGACCCGACACGTGATGGAGTTCCTAACGTAGTTGATCAGGACAGATTGCGTTAGGAAGCCAAGCGGGCGGCTCAGCAGGCGGCTTATCAGCCCCTTCCGGTTTATCCGACGACTTCAACTGAGGCAGGCGTGACCTCTAGGACTGCGGGCGTACCTTGTTTGGTACCGGCTCTGCGTAATGAGCGTTTGCCCAAGGATTTCCAGGGACCTTGAAAGGTGCCTAATTACACGGCCAACTTATCCCCTGAGGCATGGATTGAAAGCTACGAGGTGGTTATGGAACTACTGGAAGTCAGTGACGCTGCAATGGCCAAGTACTTCACCTTGTTGCTGGATGGAACGGCCCATACTTGGTTGAAGGGGCTGCCACCTAATTCCATCGGTTCATGGGTAGAGTTAAAGGCCCGGTTTATTCAGAACTTTAAAGACACATGCAAGCAACCCATGTCGATTGTGGACTTGACTAATTGCAACCAAGAGGAGGGTGAATCCACGGCCCATTGGGTGCGACGGGTCAAAGCAATCATACAGTCATCTGATAAGATGGATGCCGGCTCTGCAGTCTTAATGTTGGAGAAAAATTGCTGTTTTGAGCCTCTGAAACAGATGCTGGGGTGGCTCAAGCGCGATTATAATGACATGGGCCAGCTGATGGCGGCTCTAGTCAAATATGCCGACTCTGATAGTACCAAGGAGCTTGAGTCTGACGATGAGAAGACAGGGAAGGTAAAGAAGAACGGCAACACTAAGGGCCCTCAGCATAACCCGGCGAATCAAGGGGGCAATAACAAATGTAAGGCTGATAGTAGCTCGGAGTTTGTGGCTAACACCAATGCGCAGGTCAACAATCAACGACGTAAGGGGAGGCCGCCTCCTCAGTCTGGCGAGTCAGGTCCCACTCTTGAGCAGTTGCTGAATGAGCCCTGTCCAAGGCATGGCACTCAGGAGAAATCGGCCACTCACCCGTGGAAGGATTGTACGATCATGAAGGCTTTCAAGAACTCTAACATGTTTGACAGCAATCATGGACAGGGCGGTGGCTCAGGCGGCGGCGGTTTTCATGGCCCGGGTTATGGAGGTGGTGGATCTAATTCCGGCTTTCAGGACCACCAAAATAATCAGGGTGGAGATAATCAAGGCAACCAGGGTGGTTATAACCAGCAATCCGGCCAGGGGGGTCAGCAGCAGCAGCAATCCGGATATCAGAGTAATCCAAAGCAGCTGAATAGTGGACAGTATCATGTGTTTACCACCAGTTTGTGTAAGCGGGACCAGAAGCTTCATAAGAGGGTTGTGAACGCTGTTGAGCCGGCAGTTCCTCGTTACTTGCGGTGGTCTGAGCAGCCTATTCCGTAGAGTAGAGAGGATCACCCTCCCTGGGTTGACAACCCGGGTCACTTAGCCTTGGTGGTGGCGCCTCAAGTTGGTGGATATAAATTCACTAAAGTGCTCATGGATGGAGGCAGTAGCATCAACATCCTTTATTATGAGACTTTCCGTCGCATGGGGTTGACCGATAAAAATCTTAAGACGTCCAACACTGTTTTCCATGGAGTGGTGCGTGTTAAGTCGGCGTACCCAGTGGGTAAGATTGATCTGGAGGTGGCCTTTGGAGATGAGCATGATTCCAGGCTGAGAAGTTAACTTTTGAAGTGGTCAAAATCAAAAGCCCGTATCACGCTCTGTTTGGACGGCCGGCTTATGCAAAGTTCATGGCATAGCCATGTTTATGTTTATCTGCAGCTCAAGATGTCGGGTCATAAGGGAACCATCACAATGCATGGGAGTCGGAAGATAGCCCTGGAATGTGAGGAAGGCGATGCTTCTTACGCTGAGTCTGTCTGTGCAACAGATGAGTTGAAGTTTTACAAGGACAATGTTGACCCAGCGGACATGACGTCTTTGAAAAAGCCAACCACAGAGCATGAGCCGGTGATGAAGTTTAAATTGGCTGATGACACCAAGCTGGTTGATTTTGTTCCTGGCGACTCATCTAAGTAGTTCAGTATTAGTGCTAACCTGGATCCCAAATAGGAAAGCACGCTCATCGAGGTCATCGTGAGAACCGGGACATCTTTGCATGGAAACCTGCTGACATGCCGGGTGTATTGAGAGAACTCGCTGAGCACACTCTCAATGTTGATCAAAAATTTAAGCCGGTCAAGCAGTTTCTTCGGCGGTTCAATGAGGAGAGGCGTAAGGTCATTGGTGAGGAAGTGGCCCGGCTCTTGGCGGTCGGGTTCATTGTTGAAGTTTTTCATCCAGAGTGGTTGGCTAACCTGGTGCTAGTGCTTAAGAAGAACGGCACCTGGCATATGTGTGGATTACACAGACTTAAACAAGGCTTGTCTGGCTGATCCTTTTGCTCTCCCTCGTATTGATCAAATCACTGATGCTACGGCGGGTTGTGAGCGCTTGAGCTTTTTGGATGCTTATTCTGGTTATCATCAGATCAAGATGGCAGTCAAGGACCAGGAGAAGACGGCTTTTATTGCTCCTTTTGGAGCCTTCTGCTATGTGTCTATGCCTTTTGGGCTCAAGAGTGCCCAGGCGACTTATCAGCGATGTGTGCAGAACTGTATTCACAACCAGATTGGGCGCAATGCTCATGCTTATGTGGACGACATTGTGGTGAAATCCAGAGAGAAGGATACCTTGATAGATGATTTGAAGGAAACCTTTGATAATCTCCGGGTCTACAAGATGATGCTTAACCCGGCAAGTGCGTTTTTGGTGTGCCAGCAGGCAAGCTTTTGGGTTTTTTTGCTTTCTAACAGAGGCATTGAGGCTAACCCGGAGAAGATCAAGGCCATCACCTCCTTAGCTAAGCCGGCGTGTATCAATGATGTTCAGCGTTTGGCGGGTCGTATTGCTGCCTTAAGCTAGTTAGCCAAGAAGGCTATACCACTGTATCATATGATGAAGAAAACAGACGACTTTGTCTGGAGTGATGCTGCTAACGATGCATTTGAAGATTTGAAGAGGCAGCTAGCTGAGCCGCCGGTTCTTGCTGCTCCCATTGATAAGGAGCCATTATTGTTATATGTGGCTTCTAACACACGCGCTGTCAGTGTGGCCATTGTGTTGGTGCGCAAGGAGGCTGGCAAAGAATATACGGTTCAACGGCCGGTTTACTACATCAGTGAGGTGCTTATTGAGTCCAAGCAGAGATATCCACATTGGCAGAAACTTGTTTATGGGGTGTTCATGGCCAGCCAGAAGCTTAAACAATATTTTCTGGGTCATTCCATCACTGTGGTCAGTTCTGCTCCTTTAGGAGATATCATTCAAAACAGAGAAGCCATAGGAGGAGTCACCAAGTGGGCCATTGAGCTTGGGCCTCATGGTTTAAAGTATGTGCCACGCACAGCTATCAAGTCTCAAGCACTGGTGGATTTCATCAACGATTGGACAGAGTTGCAGATGCCTAAAGAGAAGTCGGACAACACATACTGGACTATTCACTTTGATGGGTCCAGGCCATTGGAGGGCTCGGGGGCTGGAGTTGTTTTAGCTTCCCCTCAAGGTGACAAATTTTCTTATGTGCTAAGGTTGATGTTTCCCTGTACTAACAATGCAGCTGAGTATGAGGCCTTGCTCCATGGTCTTCGGATGGCTAAGGAGATGAGCTTAAGCCGGGTGAGGTGTTTTGGCGACTCAGATTTGGTGGCTCAACAAGTCTCAGACAAATGGGATTCCAAGGATCCCCTCATGGCGGCTTATCGCCGTGAAGTTGATGCTGTTGCTGGGCACTTCAAGGGTTATCAAGTGGAGCACATTGATCGCAGAAAGAATGAAGTGGCTGATGCTTTAAGCTGGTTGGGGTCTCAGCGTAAGCCGGTGCCACCTAACACTTTCTTGGATATTCTGCATAACCCTTCTGTCAAGTTGCCTACAAAGGAAGACTTGCCTGTTCCTGACCCGGAAGCACAATTTGTGGCGGCTATTCACGTCATCCCAGACTGGACAGTGCCATATTTGGCTTACATGACCCGGGGCGAGTTGCCTGAGGATGAAACCTTGGCTAGGCAGATAACCTGGCGGTCTAAGTCAATGACAATTGCCAATCGCGAGTTGCATCATCATAGTGTCACTGGGGCGTTTCAGCGTTGTGTCTCTCCTGAGGAAGGTCAAGAGATTCTTCGTGAGATTCATGAAGGAGATTGTGGCCATCATGTCGGTTCAAAGTCCCTTGTGGCCAAAGCTTTTCGTCATGGATTTTATTGGCTGACGGCTTACGCTGATGCAGAGGATCTGGTCAGTAAATGTGACGGTTGTCAGAAATTCTCATGGCGAGCTCACGTGCCAGCTCAAGAATTGAGGATGATTCCAATTACTTGGGTGTGGGGACTTGACATGGTTGGGCCTTTTAAAAGATCCAAGGATAAAAAGACCCACCTCTTGGTGGTGGTTGACAAATTCACAAAGTGGGTTGAAGCAGAGCTGGTCAGTAAGTGTGACGCGGCAACGGCGGTTCAATTCATAAAAAAGGTGATTTTCCGCTTTGGCTTTCCCCACAATATCATAACTGATAATGGCACTAACTTGTCCAAGGGTGCCATGGAGGAGTTTTGTCAACGTGAGCATATTCAGCTTGACGTCTCATCAGTAGCTCACCCCCAATCCAATGGTCAAGCCAAAAGAGCCAATCAAGAAATTTTGAAAGGCATCAAGCCCCGGCTTCTGGTTCCCTTGCAACGAACGCTGGGTTGTTGGGTGGAGGAGTTACCATCAGTGTTATGGAGTATCAATACTACCCCCAACAGATCTACAAGTTACACCCCTTTCTTCATGGTTTATAGAGCAGAGGCGGTTCTTCCTAGTGACATCCGTCATGACTCGCCCCGTCTGGCGGCTTACGTTGAAGCTGATAATGGGCAAGCGCGTCAGGATGCACTTGACCTGTTAGATGAAAAGCGTGATTTGGCAGCTGCCCGCTCGGCGATTTACCAACAGGACCTACGCTGTTATCATAGCCGCCGGATTAAGTCCAGAACCTTTCAAGAAGGTGATTTGGTGCTCCAGCTCATCCAAGATCAAACTGATGCACGCAAGTTATCCCCACCTTGGGAAGGGCCCTTTGTGGTCAGCAAGAACTTGAACAACGGGTCATACTACCTTATCGATGTTCGAGAGCACAAAGACTCACGTAAGTCGGAGGAGGAGATCCGCCAGTTTCCTGTTCAAACATAGGTCGTATTCGAACCAAAGAGAACATAGCTATCGGTACCCTCTTGATCGGCGCAATGCCAAACCCACTAGGGGGCTTCTTGATCGTATTCGAATCATAGCTTAACCCCTTTTGGGTCCGACTTTGATTGTATTCGAATCAGAGTCGTTAAAAAAGTCTCAAGGTCATTTGGGGGCTTCCTGTTCAAACATAGGTCGTATTCGAACCAAAGAGAACATAGCTGTCGGTACCCTCTTGATGGTGCAATGCCAAAACCTCTAGGGGGCTTCCTGATCGTATGCGAATCCTAGCTTAACCCTTTTTGGTCTGGCTTATTGGTCGTATTCGAATCGGAAGCCTCGTTTTTTCTCTCTGTTTGGCTTAAGTTTTTTGAAAACAATCTTTGGGTTTGTCTTAAGACTTTTTTGTTCATATCCGAGGCATATAGATATATATATGTGGTTTCTATTTAACCCGGCTTGGCTTTGGACGATAAGTCGCCAGCATAGGACAATCATCAAACATTTGGATGTTTTGGCTTCTAAAAGATTGGGTTATCACCCTTACTGTGCAGGTCACGTAAACCGGCAGTGCAAATTCAATATCACAGGTATGATATTATAGTTATGTTTCAAAGTTATGATTCATAACAGGCATATCAGTGACTCCCTTTTTACATATCAGTGGTCATATGTAAGATATTATGACTCGCCCTGCGGTAAACTGCCAAGGGTTCTTGTGATATATTTCTGTGTGCAGGATAGTTCAAGTACTTTCTTATGCAGAAGGAACACAGACGATAAGTATAATAAGGGAAAATATAAGACGGCGGCTTAACAGTGTTGAGCACCAAAATGTGCATGATGGCACGACAGAGCAAAGTCATTTCTACCCTATTACATGACTCCCCGAGTCCAAATGATTAAACTGTTTTTTCAGAAGGCTACAAATATGAGCCGCCCGGCGGATCAGTTCTCTTGTTGGCCTGAAGCTTCTGGATCAACCCTCTCCACTTCTTTGTCCTGTCCCCTGTCCTGGAAGGTTGATGACGACCAGTCAATGCCATTCAAAGCTTCAAATTCAGCTTCATCATCAATTAGCCCGGACGGGTCAACTTCAGGGGCGAAGGTATGCTTACGGATTGGGGGGATCAGGCCTATCACTTTATAACACGATGTCTGCATCCTCTGATTTCCTGCGTCATAAGCCGGATGGTACTTGGTGAGGTCCGTCTCATCGGCAATCAAGGTGGCCACAGGGTGTATTTCCTTCACACTAGCGGCAAAGTCCTCCTGTTCAAATGAAGTGCCATCTTCCTTAAGGCTTGGATACCCAATGGTGATGTCGGCCGGGTCTAATTCCGGTAGCCATGCTTTGGCCCAGCTTAAGGTAGCCACGGCTCCGGCTCTCGCAGATGACCGCTTTAATTCATTGAACCGCTGGGGCAGCACAGAAAGCTTCTTTAGCACATCAACCAGGAGTGTGGGGGCTTCATTTGACAGGGCAACTGTGGCTAAGGCACGCTGAGATCCAGTGTAAAGTTGTTCTACGAGCGTGTAAACCGCCTTCAGCTTCACCAGCATGTCCTGATTGAGGTTGGTGCTCCTAGGGCCAGCATAGCAATAACAGATGAGTTAACAACATTTCATATGATCACCAGAAAGATTCAACACTTGACACTTGTAGGGCGGCTTACCAAAGATTGCCGAGACCATCTGAGAAACATGGCATTTTAAGTCGGACAATTCAGTGGTCACCTCTTCAAGAGCCACCTCTGCTTTTTCAGCTCGATGGGTCAAGGCAATCTTTTCTTCAGCCCAGGCCTTTTTCTCAACTTCAAACTCGGCCCTCAATTTTTCTTGTTCAGACACGCTAAATTCAAGTTTAGAGTTTGCTCTTTGAGTCTCCGTCTCTTGCAGCTCCAAGCGGTTCTTCAATTCAGATAGCTCTGATTGAAGTTGAGCAGTGGTGGTCTGTACATGTACCGGATCACAATCATAAACATTAGTATGCAATATTAATCCCAAGCCTTTTGCAAGCAACAACACTTGGCACTTGGGGGCTAATGTCTACCGAAATCTTTTGCCTAAGTGGCGGCTTATGAGAATAAAAGTCCCAAGCACTTTGCCAGCAAGAGTACTTGGCACTTGGGGCCTAATGCATATTGTTGTTAAAAGTTACACAAATACTATCTTCTACACAAGCATATGAAGGACCGGCTCATTCGTGTTGATTAAACTGGCCCTTGGGTACTATGGTTTAAGCCGGATTTTTAAAGGTTTTACCAAAGGATATTACTGATGTTCTTAAGTTCGTTCTAAGTCTACATCATATTCATCATAAGCAGTAGACTTGGGGGCTGGCATAATAATGAGAATTCAATAAAGGGAAAAATTCGTACCTCAAATTTCTGGTGCATTTGTTTCACCATGTCAACTTCAAGATCGCGGCTGCTGTGCACTTGGCTAAGATAACCAACTTCGCCAATGCTCAATTGAGTATAGTCAGCAACATCAAATCTGGCTTTACGTCATTCAATGTGCTCCTCCTTGGCAGAACACTTGGCTAGCACAGTAGGTCTCCCCGGCTCAGTATAGCCGGTCTTGGTGATTTCCACATCAACATCTTGTGGGTCGGCTGTCTTAGCCGGGCTTGAAGATTCGGAGTTTACAGAGCCGTTGGCGGCTTGATTGACAGGCGGGTCAGCAGTCATTGTTGGCATATCGTGAACCGGCTCAAGTGGTGGCTCAGGAACAGAGGCCTCAGGCGCTGCGGGTTGAAGCTCCGGCTCATTGGTGGTCGGTTCTTCGACCGGCTTGCTTTTCTTCACCCTCTTGCTGGGCTTTGCTTTTCCACTGCATAAAATCAAAAAGGTTAGTACATATATAAAGGATTGTAATGAGTACAGGATAAGTAATTCGTCATTACCTTGGAGCGGTCTTAAAAGTCGGCATGTTGGACTGGATTGAGTCACCGGAAGAATGTGAAGTTTCCTGATAATTTTAAACAGAAGAGTTGAGTGGTTGATGAGTGAGACCCGCCAAAGGATAAAAAGGGTTTAAGTCGGAGGTGACCTCGTTTCGGCGCTTCCTTCGCGTGCTCGCTAAGCCGGAGGAGAGTTCCGCGTCCTTGCTGGTCCGGGTCTGCCTCCGGCTCTCATGAATCTATCGCTTCAAAAGAAAGTGAGGATCTTGATAAGCTAAGGGATGTGAAAAATCTTATTTTCCGGGTTACTCTTTAGATTTTTTGTCTCGGCAAAGGCTCGGAGTCGGAGGAAATAATAGTTACCTCTTCATCCACTCCCTGACTCGTTCTCGTGCCAGCCTGATGATAATCAGTGTCAATAAGGTGGTTAAAAAAGGAGCCAAGAGAGTCAAGGGTGAAAGACCGTGGATGTCGCCTAGAGGGGGGGTGAATAGGCGCTTTAAAATAATTACGGTTGAGGCTAGAACAAATGCGGAATAAAACTAGCGGTTAATTTGTCAAGCACAAAACCTACAACAACTAGGCTCACCTATGTGCACCAACGACTTATGCTAAGCAAGAAAAACTACTTAGGTGATAGCAAGATATATGACAAGAAACAATATGGCTATCACAAAGTAAAGTGCATAAGTAAAGAGCTCGGGTAAGAGATAACCGAGGCACGTGGAGACGATGATGTATCCCAAAGTTCACACCCTTGCGGATGCTAATCTCCGTTTGGAGCGGTGTGGAGGCACAATGCTCCCCAAGAAGCCACTAGGGCCACCGTAATCTCCTCACGCCCACGCACAATGCAAGATGCCGTGATTCCACTAAGGGACCCTTGACGGCGGTCACCGAACCCGTACAAATGGTGACCCTTGGGGGCGGTCACCGAACCCGTACACTTTGGCAACCCTTGGGGGCGGTCACCGGAACCCGTCAAATTGCTCGGGGCGATCTCCACAACCTAATTGGAGATCCCGACGCTTGCCCGGAGCTTTACACCACAATGATTGAGCTCCGAACACCACCAACCGTATAGGGCGCCCAAGCACCCAAGAGGAACAAGCTCAAGGGCACCAAGCACCCAAGAGTAATAAGCTTCTCAACTTGTAACTTCCACGTATCACGTGGAGAACTCAAGCCAATGCAGCAAATGCAATGGCAAGGGCACACGGAGTGCCCAAGTCCTTCTCTCCCAAATCCCACCGAAGCAACTAATGCTAGGGAGGAAAATGAGAGGAAGAACGAAAGAAGAACACGAAGAACTCCAAGATCTAGATCCAAGGGGTTCTCCTCACTTAGAGGAGAAAGTGATTGGTGGAAACGTGGATCTAGATCTCCTCTCTCTTTTCCCTCAAAAACTAGCAAGAATCCATGGAGGGATTGAGAGTTAGCAAGCTCAAAGAAGGTCAACAATGGAGGAAGAACACGAGCTCAAAGGATAAGGTTCAATGGGGAAGAAGACCCCCTTTTATAGGTGGGGGAAAATCCAACCGTTATGCTCATAACCCGCACAGAGCGGTACTAGCGCTCGTCCTCACGGTAGTACCGCTAGGGATCGCGGTACTACTGCTTGCGGTACAAAAATATACTTTCGTACCTACCTCCGCAGGACTTGGGACGAGTTTTTTGGTCCGGAGCGGTACTACCGCTCTAGGAGCCGCGGTAGTACCGCTCTGGAGCGGTAGTAAAAAATTATATCCGCTCCAATTCGCGGTAGTACCGCTGCAGCCTTTTCAGAACACCAAAACTGCCACAACTTTTGCAAACGGACTCCGAATTCGATGAAACCAAGTTTGTTGGAAAGCTAGCGACAAGGGCTAACACAATATTGAAATAAATACCAATAATAAGCAAATGAGAGAAGGCCCAAAAGAAAATGCTGAGAACCCTTCCTCGGAGAAGACCGGTAAAACCTCCAACACCGAAAATATCATAGAAGACGCATGCAAACTCCGTTTTCGATGAACTCAAGCTTGTCATCAAGATGACCATAAGCACTAAGACTCACAAAGAGAATCAAACAAGAACCAAGAAACATGATGCAAGGATGAAATGGTTTGAGCTCTCTACGAACGATACGATCAAGCAACTTATCGAGAGCCCCCATTGATAGTACGGCAATCGATCCTATAACCCGGTCTCCCACAACTACCATGAGACCGGTAAAATAGAAAACCTATCAAGGGCAAACCTTTGCCTTGCACATTGTCCACTTGAGATAGATGATGATGATCTTCACTCCCTCAAGTTGGACCACCTTTCTTGATTGCGTTGGCTCGATGAAGACTAGATGATTGCTCCCCCATAGTCCACTATGGGTGAGCCACTCTTCGGCTCATCTTCACAAGACCATTGACACCACAATGGATGGCAAGATTCAAGCACTTCATCTCTTCGTGATGCTCCACTTGAACTTGCACACGGCAATCTTGATGACGATCACCACTTGATGTCATCCTTTCCATGGGTTGTTGATATCTTCCTCTTGATGCAAGCCCATGGATACATACCTAACCCCACATAGAACTCTCACATAGACCATGGGTTAGTACACAAAGTGCAATGGACAATGATTACCATACCATGGGATCACTTGATCCCTCTCGGTACATCTTCTACGCTTTGTGAGTTAATCAACTTGATTCACTATTGACTTAGTCTTGATCAACCTTGAATCTTTGCAACTCTCTTCATTTGGATGATGTATTGAAGGTAAACATGAATGATCACACAACCTTCTTCTTCAAGACATGCTTGCAATAAGCTCAACACCCGCATGACCAATCTTTGGATAATTCCTTAATAGCACCTTGGTCAACTCATAAACTCCTTGAAACCAACACATGGACTTCAAGAAAAGCCTATGGACAAATCCTTCAAATATAACTCAAGACAACCGTTAGTCCATAGATATTGTCATCAATTACCAAAACCAAACATGGGGGCACCACATGTTCTTTCAATCTCCCCCATTTTGGTAATTGATGACAATCACTTTCAAGAGAGTTTATACAAGGAATTATGCATCACCATGCAATGCAACAACCAATGATGCATGAGAATGAGATGCAAATGCTTAGGAACCAAAACCAAAGCAAGGAGAAAACTCAGAAGACTTCTCCACAGAACTCTCTGAAACTCCTCCCCCATTGGCATCGATTGCCAAAATGGGTGAAAAGCTAAGAAGGCCAAAATAAAAGGTGTTCCTCCATAAATTGTGTACTTCTCAACAAGAGAGTGGAATGCAATACACATATCCAACTGCCAATACTTGGAGGAAGACAAACTATATTGAGGCCCAAAGATTGCAACAAAAAGGATATGACGCAAAGACATAACAAAGAGAGACACAAGCAATCAGAAGATACCAATTGAAGCAAGCAGTCAACGGATATGAATTGAACCAACTAGACCAATGATCCTACATGCCACAAGACTAAAGATATTATGATAAGCACAAATGAGTGTTCTAAAGAAACTAGAGAAGCTCCCCATGATTTGTGCACACATAAGAATTTTTTGTATTTGAATACAAAGTGCACAAAATAGGATCATAGCTCCCCCAGAATCAATAGAAACTCACATCCAATGCAAGTGAGCATATGGGAAACAAAGCCTAGCACTTGCAACAAGCACATGGTTGAGCAACATGTAAAAGAGGCAACTTAAGAATAGGCTCAACCAAAATGATGTGTGTGAGTCATGGCGAAGCACTTGAGAAGACTAAAATTAGGATGAGCATTAAGCATCAACATAGTCTTGAAAGAATGAGGCACACGGTGCAAGGCCTATCATTGCCATACACAACTAGCAAATGGATTCACAAGCTTACTAATAAGCATATAAAGAACTTATGCTTGTGACGACCTGTGGTGAAGATAGAAGATGAAAGCCTCATCAAGACGAGGGATACCAATTAAGATGGCAAAAGCCTCGTAAAGATAAGCATGAGGAAAATAATCTTCACCACACAAGAGTGCATCAAGATGCAACGATAGAGGACACACACTCAAGGCAAAAGCTTTCACGGAGCCACCAAAGAAATAACATAAGAAAGACAAGGTGGACGTGAAAGAAAGGATATCAACTAGAGATGTAATTTCTCTCAAGTGTATAAGGTTCTATGTAGACGAAATCATGATGATATATATATCTACAAAGAAGGATGTACACCCGAAATAGTTACAACACGAAGGAACAAGATATCCACAAGGAAGTCATAAATATACCAATAAGGTATTTGCTTGAAAGCATAACACTTGGCTAGATATGGTCTTATTGTATATAAATGAATTCCAGTCACACATCCATCAAAGACATCACAACTAGCAACAAGAGATCATCGTTGGGATGCTTTGAGAAAGGAAACAAGTATCACAAGATATGAAATGAATATCATGCCAAGATGCAACCTACACAAGGTTGAAAGCAAGAGAGGAAAGCATGAATAGATACTTGTTACCGAGATATCATTGGAAGGATGTAGTAGATACCAATTGAAGGTAGATAGTAGTTCATTGATCATCCTAGCTTGACTCCAATATGCACATGGTGACAACACCTTCCTTGTGAGTGAGCCGAGCATCCAATGTATCTCCAAATGTTCCTAGAAGAACAACACAAACTAAACGGTACCCAAACTCATCGGGACCAAATAGTTAGAAACACCAATACATAGGACAAACTCCAAATAAGTATGTGCATATAGATATGAAAATGAATTTCATGCACATCTCATCCAAATTGAGACTAGGTGGAGTTTCCCCTATATATTGAGTCAAAGAAAGAAAGCATGCCAAATGAAATACATGAAGTAAACATGCATGCTCAAGACTTTCAAAACCCGAAACCAAAAGACAAAGAAATGCCAAATGAAAAGGATACTAAATGGAGAAATCATCACTTGGAAGATATCATTAAAGATACATCAAGGAATGAGATATCCATTGATACACACTAAACTAAAGATGTCAAAATCCCAAAGAGAGGATGGTTCCAAACAAACCAAGACCTCAACAAAGTTTCATGATGGCACAAAGTACCAAAAAGAAATGGCTTGCCTTCCACCAAAACACACTTGATAAGGATCACAAGAAGAGTGTTCTGAAGAAAATAGAATAGCTCCCCGACGAGTTGTGCATTATATAGGATTTGTATTTGAATACAAAATGCACAAGGTGGGATCACCGCTTTCACTATATATAGAAAACACTAGACAAGAACAAGAAATAAACAAGATCCACAAGTGATATGGAAGACAACAGGAGTTGACACAATCCTTGGCAAGAAAAGGCAAGTAAAACAAAAGCCAATGTAAAGATGATCAATAAATTCTACCACACATAAATGACTACCAATTGTTAAAAGACAAGAAGTAGATGGAAAGAATTCCCGGTGGTAGATAGCAAGGATATCCAACATCATTTTCACACCACACACAAGCAGATTGCAACTTGTAGAGCTAACATGCCACCTAGGAACAAGATAATCTACAATATCAACACTAGGTGACAACATCTCAAATGTACACATTTTCTAGGCTAGTAATATACATAGCATATTACTCCCCCATAATGTGATACCAATGAATAAAACTTAACAAGAGGCAATAAGAGGATCCAACACGAGATAATCAATGGAATTTTTAGAATTTGAATTTCTCATGAGAGATATACCACCTAGCGACTAGATAATCTTGAAATATCAATACTAGATGGTATTACTCATGTGCACACATTTATAGGATTGTGAGGTGCACAAAGCACACCACTCCCCCATAATGGATATTCCATTAATCTCTCACAAGAGCCAACTAAGAAATAAACAAGATGCACTAAGGCTCAACGAACGACACACAAGTACATGATGTGCAAACCAACATACACAAAGGCAATTTGGAGACACATCATATACAAACACACGCAAGGAACAAAACCAAAACATGCAAAGGGGCAAGTAACTTTCAATGTAAACAATTTAAGTACAAGTTACCGCAAGGAGGCACATTGGATATAAGATAGAAACTTGACAACCCAATCGACTTGGCTTGAGACAACAAGAAAGATGAAGTCCCCTTAATTCTTCATAATGTAGCCAAGTCTCCAATGACCTCCATAAACACCTATTGATCAAGTTTGAGCTTGTTGGTCCCCAACCAAGTTGGGTCCTAAGAGGTTAGTCACAATAGGCTTGGCTACCCAAATGGTTCTTTTCTTGACACCACTTTGAGTACCAACAAACTTGGCAAACACATTGCCAAACTTATCCTTCCCAAGAGAATAGATATCATCAATAATAATTGGGTTGGATAAGTTATCACTAGTGCATGAAGAAGCGACGTGACCTTTCTCACGACATAAGTAGCAACGTCTACTCTTCACTTTCTTCTCACTTGATTTTTCCACAAGAGAAGCATTAGCTTGAGTCTTCTTGGGAAGTGGCCTTTCTTCAACTTGAGGTTGAGCATGAGATTGAACTTGTGCCCTCTTCCCTTGTTGCTTAACACTAATGGCCTTCTTCTTCAATGGGCAAGATCTAACATGATGCCCTTCTACTTTGCACTTGAAGCAAACAATCTTGGCCGAATTCTTGACTTGTTCTTGGCCCTTCTTTTTGTTCATCTTGGACTTCTTCTTCTTATTGGAGTTGAATCCAAGTCCACCTTTGTCATTGGGGGATTTTTGCACACTCAAGATATTGTTGAGTGCGGATTTCCCTTCATGACACTTTTCCAAGTCTTTCTTCAAAGAAGTGACTTGGGCCTTGAGCTCTTTGATTTCCTCTACATGGTTAGTCTCAACACAAGTACTAGAGGAAGTATAAGCTTCATCGTTAGAGCAACAAGGCAAGGAAAGCAATTCATCACAAGATGTACCAACATTGTGAGTAGATGAATTACAAGGACTAGCACATGGCAATATACTATTTTGACTAGAAGTAGTGCTAGTATCCACATGAGGCTCACTAGATGTTACCTTAGCAATCATGGCCTCATGAGCTATCTTTAGCACACTATGGGATACTAGAAGATCATCATGAGATCTTGAGAGCTTTTCATGACATTCTTCCAATTTCCCATAATTGCAAGATAGCACCTCAAGTTGAGCCCGTAGCTCAACATTCTCCTTCAAAATGGATGCTTCACAAGTAATAGAATTACTAGCACAAGCATCATCATTAACAACAAGAGGAGAAGGCAACTTGGCAAGCTCTTTTAAATAAGAAGCTTCAAGTTGAGCATGAGACTCGGTGAGTTTGATGAGCTCACCCTTGATGACCCTTGAGCCATTTTCGAGGTGCTCAAAATCCTCAAGGAGTCTAGCATGAGCAACTTCAAGCTTAGCATTTTTAGTTTCAAAAACATTGGCCACCTCAAGGGCTCTATCAGTAGATTCCTTCACTCTAGACAATTCTAGAGCAAAAGTCTCCTCAAGAGATTCCTTGGTGGTTTGTTCAAGTTCAAGAGCTTGAGAGAGGTCCGCAATCTCATTAGCGTAATCACGCCCATGACCTTCCATTTTATCAATGGTGACCTCATGCTCCTCAAGACGAGATTCCAACTCGTCAATATATTTCTTGCTCTCAATAGCAATGGACATAATTTCCATGAAGTTGGAACGAGAAATTTTATTTTTATGAAGAGCTTTAAAAACCATTTCCCCCTTAATTTTTAAGGAGGCAACATTATCATTCTCTTCATCATTATCCTCATCATCATTAGCATCAACATCATCATCAAGAGACATATTGGGGTACAAAGTAGGAGATACCTTTGACGCCTTAGCCATAAGGCAAAACACAATAGATGATGATGTAGGATCCCTTGAGGCACCATTAAACACCACATCTTGTTCCATGGAGTGTTCGGTTTCCTCTACATTGTTAGCACAACAATTCAAGGAAATAGATGCATTTTTATCATGGCAACAAGACATAGCAAGCATATCATCATGATATTTAGTCAAGCAATTTCTACATGATATGCAAGGACTATCAACACAAGTATGTGAAACATTTGGAGTGCTCGAAGTGTTAAAGCCCAAAGAGGGAGCATTGCAATAATATAGTGATGAAGGATCATCCACAATAAGCATACTATCATCATTGCAATGACCAACACTACTCACCATATCATTACCTTGTGGCAAACCACATGTAGGTGAAGTAGAAGAAGTTGAGAAGACTATATGACCGGAGGTGGAGGGAGAACAACCATCCTCACAAATCTTGGACACACCATATTTATCTTGAAGCTTTGTCCATAACTCATGAGCATCCCGGAACGGCATGAGTTGAAATATAACTACATTGCTCAAAGCATCGAAAAGCACATTAGAGGCTTGAGCATTGAGATAAGAGTTTTTCTCATCCTCTAAAGATAATCTTTGGGGATCCTTTGGAGGAGAAAAACCCATATCTACAATTCGCTCTAAATTTGGGTCCATGACCCTAAAGAGATTAAGCATGCAAATTACCCAAACATCAAAATTTGTGCCATCGAAACTAAGAGTGTCAGAGAATCCTAATCCTCTAATCGACATCTTTACTCTCTAGGTGGTTAAGCCCAACAAAGAGAGACGAGGCTCTGATACCAATTGAAAGATCGTGGATGTCGCCTAGAAGGTGGGGGGGTGAATAGGCGCTTTAAAATAATCACGGTTGAGGCTTGAACAAATGCGGAATAAACCTAGCGGTTAATTTGTCAAGCACAAAACCTACAACAACTAGGCTCACCTATGTGCACCAACGACTTATGCTAAGCCAGAAAAACTACTTAGGTGATAGCAAGATATATGACAAGAAACAATATGACTATCACAAAGTAAAGTGCATAAGTAAAGAGCTCGGGTAAGAGATAACCGAGGCACGCGGAGACGATGATGTATCCCGAAGTTCACACCCTTGTGGATGCTAATCTCCGTTTGGAGCGGTGTGGAGGCACAATGCTCCCCAAGAAGCCACTAGGGCCACCGTAATCTCCTCACGCCCTCGCACAATGCAAGATGCCGTGATTCCACTAAGGGACCCTTGAGGGCGGTCACCGAACCCGTACAAATGGCGAACCTTGGGGGCGGTCAGCGAACCCGTACACTTTGGCAACCCTTGGGGGCGGTCACCGGAACCCGTCAAATTGCTCGGGGCGATCTCCACAACCTAATTGGAGACCCCGACGCTTGCCCGGAGCTTTACACCACAATGATTGAGCTCCGAACATCACCAACCGTCTAGGGCACCCAAGCACCCAAGAGGAACAAGCTCAAGGGCACCAAGCACCCAAGAGTAATATGTTTCTCAACTTGTAACTTCCACGTATCACGTGGAGAACTCAAACCGATGCACCAAATGCAATGGCACGGGCACACGGAGGGCCCAAGTCCTTCTCTCCCAAATCCCACCGAAGCAACTAATGCTAGGGAGGAAAATGAGAGGAAGAACGAAAGAAGAACACGAAGAAATCCAAGATCTAGATCCAAGGGGTTCCCCTCACTTAGAGGAGAAAGTGATTGGTGGAAACGTGGATCTAGATGTCCTCTCTCTTTTCCCTCAAAAACTAGCAAGAATCCATGGAGGGATTGAGAGTTAGCAAGCTCAAAGAAGGTCAACAATGGGGGAAGAACACGAGCTCAAAGGATAAGGTTCAATGGGAAGAAGACCCCCTTTTATAGGTGGGGGAAAATCCAACCGTTATGCTCATAACCCGCACAGAGCGGTACTACCGCTCGTCCTCACGGTACTAACGCTAGGGATCGCGGTACTACTGCTTGCGGTACAAAAAATATACTTCCGTACCTACCTCCGCAGGACTTGGGCCGCGGTAGTACCGCTCTGGAGCGGTAGTAAAAAATTACATCCGCTCCAATTCGCGGTAGTACCGCTGCAGCCTTTTCAGAACACTAAAACTGCCACAACTTTTGCAAACGGACTCCGAATTCGATGAAACCAAGTTCGTTGGAAAGCTAGCAACAAGGTCTAACACAATCTTGAAAGAAATACCAATAATAAGCAAATGAGAAAATTCCCAAAAGAAAATGGTGAGAACCCTTCCTCGGAGAAGACCGGTAAAACCTCCAACACCGAAAACATCATAGAAGACGCATGCAAACTCCGTTTTCGATGAACTCAAGCTTGTCATCAAGATGACCATAAGCACTAATACTCACAAAGAGAATCAAACAAGAACCAAGAAACATGATGCAAGGATGCAATGGTTTGAGCTCTCTACGAACGATACGATCAAGCAACTCATCGAGAGCCCCCCTTGATAATACGGCAATCGATCCTATAACCCGGTCTCCCACAACTACCATGAGACCGGTAAAATAGAAAACCTATCAAGGGCAAACCTTTGCCTTGCACATGGTCCACTTGAGCTAGATGATGATGATCTTCACTCCCTCAAGTTGGACCACCTTTCTTGATTGCGTTGGCTCGATGAAGACTAGATGATTGCTCCCCCATAGTCCACTATGGGTGAGCCACTCTTCGGCTCATCTTCACAAGGCCATTGACACCAGAATGGATGGAAAGATTCAAGCACTTGATCTCTTCGTGATGATCCACTTGAACTTGCACACGGCAATCTTGATGACGATCACCACTTGATGTCATCCTTTCCATGGGTTGTTGATATCTTCCTCTTGATGCAAGCCCATGGATACATACCTAACCCCACATAGAACTCTCACATAGACCATGGGTTAGTACACAAAGTGCAATGGACAATGATTACCATACCATGGGATCACTTGATCCCTCTCGGTACATCTTCTACGCTTTGTGAGTTAATCAACTTGATTCACTATTGACTTAGTCTTGATCAACCTTGAATCTTTGCAACTCTCTTCATTTGGATGATGTATTGAAGGTAAACATGAATGATCACACAACCTTCTTCTTCAAGACATGCTTGCAATAAGCTCAACACCCGCATGACCAATCTTTGGATAATTCCTTAATAGCACCTTGGTCAACTCATAAACTCCTTGAAACCAACACATGGACTTCAAGAAAAGCCTATGGACAAATCCTTCAAATACAACTCAAGACAACCATTAGTCCATAGAGATTGTCATCAATTACCAAAACCAAACATGGGGGCACCGCATGTTCTTTCAAAGGGCTACCTCCGACTCAGAGGTGTCTTCTAGTCGAAGCAAGTCAGAACCGCTGGGCTTCTTTCCTCTTTTCTTGGCGGCGGCTCTCCTGGCGGCTTTTTTAGCATTCCTGGCTCTCTTTGCAGCCTCATGATCATACTTTTTCTTCCAAAATTTGTCATCAGCCTGTGAAAATTAGCAAAGGTTTGAGTAAAAGCTAAAACATCAAGGATGAAGGTAAATTAACTCAGTTTGGCGGCTTACCCCTGGAGCTGGGTTAGTTTTGCGGAAAGGGCTTAAGCCCACCTTGCCACAGTCTGCTAGGCTTTCATTCAAAAGTGATTTCGTCGTATCATTGACAACATCATCAGGTAAATCGTCACGGCTGTGGCGCAGTGGATCTTTCTTCTCGCCCATGTAGGTGCACATTAAACCGGAGCGACGGCTCAACGTGATGATCCGCCATGCGACCCAGCACCGGACCAAGTCAATACCATTTAAGTCGTTCCCTAAAAGAGCCTTGACTTTAGCCATGGTAGGAGCGAGCTTTTGGCGGTCAGCAGTTGACAACTTGTCTGGAAGAGGATGACTGGAATCGAGGCACAGGGCGCGAAGGCCGGGCAGAGGGTTCTCATCAGCCGGAGAAGTGTCTTGACAGTAGAACCATGTCCGGTTCCAGTCTTTGGGATGACTCGGTGGTTGTGTGTAAGGGAAAATGGCATCCCTCCGTCGTTCGATTGAGACCCCGCCGAGCTCCAAACTAGGTCCGTTGGAGTATTCATTCTGGCGGTTCAAATAAAAAAACCCTCTGAAAAGTAGTAAGCTGGGATTTTCTTCAAGATACACCTCACAGAACACTTGGAGGTTGCATATGTTGGACACGGAGTTGGGTCCGATATCTTGAGGACGAAGGTCAAAAAAGTGCAGGACATCTTTGAAGAACTTTGAGCCGGGTGGTGAAAAGCCCCGATTCATGTGATCTGTGAAGACAATGACTTCCCCTTCTTTGGGCTGAGGTTTTTCTTCTGATGGATGAGGAGCACAGTATGACATGACATCCTTTTTTGGCAGATAGCTGGTTTTCACAAAATCATCAAGTGTACCCTTTGTGACAATGGATTTGACCTAGTTGCATGAAGTGGTTGTTTTGGGTGGCATTGTGAAGAAGGAAGCCTAACAAAGAGTAAATTTGCCGGTTCAAATTTAAGCCAGAGGAAAAGTATTATAGCACATATTCAGAATGGCGGCTTATAAAGGGGCCTAATGGTATATGGCTAATTACGTCAGGTTATTTAAACCGCCGTGAGCAGTCAAGTTATTTAAGCCGCCATGAGTGGTTGATGTTATCTATTGATCATTGCAATTTAAGCCAGTGGTTTGAGCCGCCATGGCTTGGTGGATCTATCAAAACACCGATTTTTGGCTAAGTGTCATACAAACAAGTTTCACAGATTGCAATCATTATTTTGGATCAACGGATGTTCAGAAAAAGGAAATAAATCTAGACCTAAAAACCAGTACAGATGAGTTCAAAAGTTCTAATAAGATCTCTTTCCAGAGAAAGGGGATACGCTGGTATCAAAAGTGGAGGCAAAACAACCACCGCATAAGTTCTGTATTGCTTTTGGATCAAAAGATGCTACGGTGGAGCAACTATGGAGAAACCGTGAAGAACACGACGAATAGTCAGGAACCCTAATGCGATACAACGCGGTGGAGAAGAAACACTTACAGGTGCAGATTCAACTGCGGTGGGGCGCCGGCGTACTCTGGTCCAACACAGGTTGATGCGGCGGGCGAGGTTGAGGAGGACGAGGTGCTCTGCGGTGGCCGCGGAGCTCGAGCGACAGAAGGTCGCGAGAGGAGGAAGACGCTGGAAAGGGGTAGAATGAGGAAAGACTGGTCGTGGCTATTTATAAGGAAAAGACTGATAAGTGGGCGCAAAAAACGAGGAGGCCAAAACATGGTTATCCAGCTGCCCAGACGCCTTGATTCTCGGGACGGTTATTAAGATAAGGATCCGTTGAGATATGTTGGACAAAGTGTGAATTAATGACATGTGATGTCATGGCGGGTTATCACAGATCCAGAAGATGACGTCATGGCGGTTTATAAACTTTCGCACAAATGAAGAGCAGAAGATTTTTCTTAAGTGTTGAAGATTGACATGAACCAGTTCAAATCAATCTGGGGCCTAATGTTGGGGATATAACTATTAGGTATGACCCGCCCAGGAGCGGCCGGGTTATACCTATGGCGATTCATAATATGAAGCCCAAGACGATACTTGAAGATGGCGGTTCAGTTTAGGGCCCAAGGCCCAAAGGCGGCTTAAGGCCCATAGAGATAAACCACCATATGTGTATCACTTATATTGTAAGGCAGGAATAGATAGTCACCGAGCCGGACACTGTTCATGAGCTGGCCAGGACTCCGTGAGCCGCTGGGCGTCAACCTCTGTATATAAAGGGACGACCCGGCGGTGGTTCAGGACAAGTAACATCAGATCGAGAACTAGGTCAAGCGAATTCGCTCCCTGGTAATCGAGACATAAGTAATCCTACCTCAAACTGGATTAAACCATTACCTTCGCCGCAAGGGGCCAAACCATTATAAACTCCCACGTACTTTGTCCTGTTTTAACCCCTTTAAGCTTCCTAGTTGCGATGGCTCCATGACTAAGTCCTTTTGCTAGGACATCTGCCGTGACGTTTCCACGACACCGGCCATGCCCCATCGCCTCCGCCAGCCGCGCCCAGCCCCGCCGGCCACGCCCCGTTGCCACCGCCGTCCGCGCCTTGCTCTATTGCCAGCCGCGCCGGCCAAGACGTGCCCTTTGCCTGCCACGCTGGGAGGATTCTGGCGGCCAAGCTGAGGTCATGGGAGGCCACAGCGATGTCGAGCTCGTCCAATTCGAACCAGCGACGATCGATTGCACCGTCTAGCGTCCTTTTTCGGTGTGCGATGATGAATTTCGGCGAGTTTAGGGCAGATTCCGGCAAACTCCGCGACGGCGTGTTTGCTCCGACGAGGTTTGACCGGTATACAGGCCCCCCTAGGTTCGGCCTTCCAACCTCCAAATATAAGGGTTTCGGTTGTGCATTTTCTGTGGCCCTTAAAAATTTTACAGGTTGGGCCACTTTTACGGTTTCTGTTCTGAATTTTTTTCGACCAAAACAGTAGAACGCAAAAATTATAAGGGTTTGACCATTTATACGGGGTCTACTAGAGATGCTCTTAGAGAGGGAGTACATACTAACGCAAAGCAAAGAGTCAAATCATACTGAAAAATCAATCACGAGATTTGGTTCCCACCGCTAAGCTACAGCATCCGACAACACATGCAAACAAACCAGTACTCTAGTTATAATTACTAGCAAAAGAGCCCGTGCGTTGCAACGGGGTAACAAAATTAGGTTTCACCACTTATCACAATTGCTACATCTTGTCATTGTCATCAACCTATTCATCCTTATGCCCAAGTTTCCTTCCGCCCTTTTGCAAGTTTTGTTATGTACACGCCCTTGTGGTTTCCATCATCATATTGAGGAAATGCCAGTTAGAAAGGAGAGGTGGAGGTCAAGGCCTACTCTAAGTGTCATCTTAATAACTGGAGCCTCGATCTGTTTTACTTTCCTTGTCAGCAAAATTAATGATATTGATTTGCTTGTATCTAGGCTATATAACCAAATGCTCCTCGTGGAGCTAGTGTCCACATCCCTTGTTGGTAATCATTTGGGTGGGATGTTGCATCGAATATATTTGGGTGGGATCATGCACATGAAAAAATTTGGTACCATCGACGGTGAAGCGTAAGAAAGATGTAAGTTACCTAAAAATATTTTCAACTTGAAAAATAGTACTCCCTCTATAAAGAAATATAAGAGCGTTTCAATTCTTTACAGAGGGGGTATGTGTCAAATACTGTATGGTCTGGTAGAAAACATCTACCTAGCTTTCGCGACATCCATTACTACAGGTGTTGTTGCAGTTGACAGTCAGTCGGTCAGTAGGCAAAGGCATGTACATCAGCTTGAGCTCTGAGTCAAAGAACATATGTGAGGGGCCGATTCAACAGGGATGACCATGTCGGCCTCCCAACTAGCGAGCTGCTTCTTCTGTGAGCTCCCACTCGAGGGAAGTGAGGCATGCAGAGCCAGCCTGGTTCCCAACATCTGCGAGCTCTCCATCTCGTTGTAAACTTATAGACTAATCAATGCCAAATCACAAGTATGTTTAGGGTGATCAAAAGCTGCGGGAGCAGTACTTCTTGTCCTGGTCTCTTCATGGAGTGCATATACATATAAATGGTATAATCAATCACAGGATGACCAACTCCCCTATGATAATATGTGCATACGATGTGATCATCTAGGGTCCTTTATACCATTGATGATATGCGATTAGTATAGTGGTTCTAACGTACCTGACCGGAAACATGTTGCATGGCGTCTAGATCGATGTGTCCGCGGAGGGTTGCCACTGAAGGCGGCAACGACTTTGCTGAGGTGAGCTTATTTTTTCAAGAAGCCTGTTGGTTCTGATATTTATATACATGTATATATCTAGAGTCATATGTCCACGCTCAATGGATTATCGGAGGGAGGTGAGCGAAAAAATCGTGTGTATCATTTGGCCTGACTCGAACGAATGCGACACAAAAAATTAGACCAATGAAAGGATTTTTCAGGTATGCGTGTATGTATACTTAAAATTTATACACATTTTTCTCAGGTTTTTATATATATAACATGTTATATTTTGAGTTAGTGTTTGAAAGAGAAATATTTTGAATATTTTCTCAGGTTTTTTTATAGGGAATCATTTGTAACCGGCGCACCGGCCGAAAACTCAGTCGGTCGCTTTCCCATGCGCATACGAAGCAGTGGCCCTATGCAAACCCACTCCCATACCTTATCTTCTCTCGTTCCTTTTTTTTTTCTCAACCACTCGTTCTTCCTTTGTTCTTCCTCCTTTGCTTTCTTCTCCCCAATCCTCTCTCTCCTGCAGCTACAACGATCACCATCGCCGCCCTACCGACGCCGGCTCAGCAAAATACCACTGCCACGCCCTGCCGCGACTCATTGGATGTTGCGTCCAGCAAGCCAAAAAGCTTCAACCACCCCTGCAGAAGCTGCAACCTCAAAATCCAAGAATTGTGCATGGATGCTGAAACCGGTGATGGCCGGACTTACATGGAGGCGACCACCTTTACCAGTACAGTCACTTTATACACCCCACAGCATCCAGATGCTGCAACTGTAGTGTCCAAGTGCTGGAACCACGGTGACCAGATGCTGGAAGCTGGCAGCTGCCGATGGTGACCACACATGACAGGGGGAGTGCTACAACCATGACATCCAAATGCTGGAACTGTGATGCCGAGAAGTTGGAACCATGTTGGCCTTTTGCTACATGCATTCACGACGGAGCTTCAATGGCACTGCACAACAAGGGGAAGCTGCAACCGTAGTGGGATTTTGCTACTACCGGCGAAGCTTTTTGGTACATCCATCAGGCGGAGCTACAACCTCGCGACGACGACAACGACGATTTGCTGCAACCGTAGTAGGATTTTGCTACTACCGTTGGAGGTTTTTGCTACATCCATGTAAGGCGGAGCTGCAACCTCGCTAAGGCGGTGACGGCCTTTTGCTGCACCCGTAGTTTGATTTTGCTACTGCCGGTGAAATTTTTTGCTACATCCATTCAAATGGCGTTGATTGACCCACGGCCGCCGTCGACGTATTTTCCTGCAGCGAGCATCAATGGCGAGGGCGGCAGAGCTACAGTCGTCGTCGTCAAGAACTGCAACCGCAGGTGGAGCTGTTGCATGGGTCGATCGAGGCGACAACGAGGCTGGAAGGATGGGGGACCGGTGACGAGGACGGCCGGCGAGGGCGAGGTCCGGCGGGCGACGAGGAAGACCAGCGAGGGTGGGGACTGACCACGGGGACGACCACCGGAGGGGACGGGAGGCGCGGTGCCGCGCTCCCCGAGCGGGAGATGTGGATCCAGGCCGACTGCCCGAGGAAGAAAAAGCTGGGGGCGATCTATATTTTCTTTTTTTCCTGGATCCAACGGACGCGCGGCTCAGATCCAACGGGCTGGGCTGGACCGGCCGAGCCTTTCGGCCGGTGCGCCGGCGCGTATAAGTGCCCTTTTATATATATATAACATGTTATATTTTGAGTTAGTGTTTAAAAGATAAACATTTTGAAGAGCATTTTATTCTATCAAAAAAAAAGAAAGATTAAAACAAGAAGAGGGGGAAAAAGATGAGAAAGACCGGGCTCGAACCCACATCTCCCGCATAGAAGACCAACGTTCCAACCAGCAAACTACATAGTGCTTGTACTACTTATTAGACATGGCCGGTAAATAAACAAAAGACCATTACCGCGACTTGTGAAAAAAAGACCGAATCGTTTTTTCCTCACTTATAGGTGGCATTGGTGGGTAATATTTAGCAAATTTAGGGGCAAATTATATGACGTACCACCAGAAACAATAGCTGCTTTATTATTACTAGTAAAAGAGCCCGTGCGTTGCAACGGGAGAAAAAAATAACACACACTCTAAACCCAATAACCATAATATGTTCATGCCCTTTATTTTAGCGAGGCATCATTTTTGTGTTGCCGCTTATCCTCCTTCTCATCTTCAGTGACCTTGGTGTTTACACAAACCAAAGTGTGTTTAAATGTTGTTTTTCCCCTGCCAGTTTTCTACACATTTTTCTAATCAATTTTCATATATAACATGTTAAAATCGGAGTTACGGTTTAAAAGATATGAATAATTTAGAAAAAACATGTGTTTGACTTGTATATGATCGGCGGGTGAATTATCTAATACGTCAGGGGGGTTTCCGTAAAAACGTAAAATAACGGTTCGGTTATGACTTAAGTGTGTACTGCGGGTTAATTCATAGAAAACGCAGGGGGTTTTCTGCAAAAGTGCATGACGGACCGCCGAAACCCAATTTGCTTTATTATTAGGTAGAGATTAGGGAAGACTAGAGAGCACAGGGAATTAAAATCCGCTCGCATTATTTCTGAATTTATTTCATTCTTACGACGATGTTCGATCAGTAGGAGAAGTCGTTTTTGTTGACTGCGAGGCCTATGACGACTTCGTAAAATCTCAAGACACTATGTCGCCTCAGCCTCCCGAAGGTGCTCAAAGAGATAGAGTGTGTGTATCTGCAGTCACAGGGACGAATGTATGCTCGTATATGTGGACGACTTCAATTGTACTGTGTTGAAAAAGCAAACCATCGTCGCAAAAATATCAAAATAAACAAACAACCCAGTCCAAAAATGAAGCAAAATGTACACCATTAGATATTACATGCATGTACACCATATACATATGTAGGGATACAATGGATACACGCAGGGGAGATGAAGAATACTGTACTGCTTGCATGCACGCAAATGCAGCGATACGATGGCCGGTTTTAATTACTCGATGATCATATAGCTTAATTAGTTCATCTTTAATCCATGGAGTAGCAGCACTGCTTGAAGGCCTCGAGGTTGTGCTGGAAGACGGGGACGAAAGCGTCGACGCTGCCGTCGCCGAGGTAGGACGGCACCAAGAACAGCATCCCCTCCGTGGGGAAGTAGGACGGCATGAAATAGCTCGGGCTGCCGGCGCCGAAGTCCAGATCGTAGAACGGGAACGTCAGCCAGCTGTCCACCTCCAGGTCTGGGCACAGCACGTCCTTCAGCACCGCCGTCTTCTCCAGCCCCTCCCGCTCCACGGCGCCCGAGCTCGCGAAGTCCACCAGCGACTGGAAGTAGGCGCCGTCGAGACGGGCCACCGCGTCGTGGATCGTCTGCGCCGCGTGCTTCAGCGGCCGGCTCAGCAGGTCCCCCACCGTGGACCGGGGGAACGCCCAAAGTACCAGGTTGCCGAAGTAGCCCGGCGGGGCGGAAAGGCGCCGCCGCCCGTCCACGGAGATGCGGATGGTGGAGGTCTCTTCGGGGCTCAGGTCGCGCGCGCGCGTCATGCTGCGCCACAGGTGCGCGAGCGTGGTCTCGAACCGGCTGAACGGCCGGCCGCGCCCCTCCGAAGCCTTGGCGCGCAGCCCGGCGATGAAGTCCTTGGTGAAGTGCGCTTTGTGGATGACCACGTTGTCAGCGCCGTGGTGTCCGCCCTCGCCCTGCTTTGGGTTGCTGGTAGACGGCCGGTAGTACTCGACGCCGCGGTGCTCGAAGTTGACGACTGGCGGGTCGCGCGGCGGGAAGAGATCGGGATGGTTGTGCGGCGATGGCGTCGGCGATGGGCCGGAGATGTCCAGCCCTCGCGCGGCGCGCCCCCACGCGACGAGGAAGTCGCTGGTGGCATGTCCATCAGCGACGGCATGGTTGGCCGAGAACCCGACGGCCAGCGAGCCGCACGCGAACCGCGTGAGCTGCACCTGCACCACCTCCTGCACGTCGCCCTCCAGGTCCGGGTGCAGCTGCAGCACGACGGGCGACGGCTTGGGCGGCGCGAACTCGACCAGTGTGGCCCCGTCCACACGCGCCTCGACGAGCCGCGCGCCGTGGTCGTTGAGCAGCACGCCCGGCGCGCCGTCCGGGCCAGCTCGGACCTGGCCGGCGAAGAGGCGGTATACGGCCAGCACTTGGGCGAGGCCGCGCTCTATGTCCTCCGTGGAGGGCGCCGGCGCCTGGAAGGCGTAGATGATGGCCATCTGGATGTGGTACGTGATCTTGTCGAACACCGAGGACGGCACGTGCTCCGTGGTGTCCGGCCGCGCCGCGCCATCGGCGTACCTCGGCTTCACGATCTTGGAGCTCACCACCTTCACCTCCATGGTCACCGTACGTTGTTCCCAAGTAGGATCTATATGTATTGCCTTGTTGTTGATGCCCTTAGTACCGGCAGTGCACTTACGGTGGAGTACAAGGCCGGCAGTGTTGCTGGCGAATTGGCGATGGAGCAGAGGAGGAAGACGGTGGACGGATCGATGAAGCGAGCGCGCACACACTTGCCCTGGTGAAGACGGGGAAGCCACCGGTGTATAAATAGACAGCGCGGGGACGGGGTAGGTGTTGTGTCCGTTGGCTCAGTCGACATGTACTCCTATCCTAGTCTGTTGGATGGAGGAAGCCATTGGTTCAGTTGATGATTTGGTCAGACGATGGGGTCCTTTTGTGCGGCAGTAGCTTACTGTATATTTCGAGTTGGATCTTGTCGCGGTAACAATTAGTAAATCACACAGTGTCGCGGTCCCGGAGTAAAAAGTTGACACGCTCTTTAGCGAGCTTTCCCGGGCCGTGTATCTCATCGCACTTGTTATTGTAAATAATTTACGGCCGGATACGTGCAGCTGCACACGCATTGACGTCTTCCGCATAACCGGCCAATTCATCGGGAGTATATATGTATGTATGACGCGCATGAATACGTACGTTTATGTTCAACAGTAGCTTTTTAATAGTAACTAGCAATAGAGTTGGTTTGTTGCCGCTTATCCTCCTTCTCATCCTCGTCGACTGTGGTCTTAGTGCTCATACAATCACAACACTTTTGAATGTTGTCAATTTTAATCTCGCTCTCACTCACTCACTCTCTGTCTCTTCGCATAAGATGAGAAATGTGCTTTCTTTTATCATCTGGAGGTTTTGCCGAGCATGCATACGTGGTTGTAGATGGATTTTTTCGTCTCTAAACTGATTTTGCTGAGGTGTTGATTTTCAATTCGGATCTACAGCGTTACGACAAAAGACACATCATGCGCTATTGATTGAGGTTGCTCTCTAAATTGCATTATAAAAATGTTTAACAGGTAAAACAACATCATATTCAGATTCTACCACATATTTTTATAATATATTTTAATATATAACATGTCAAAATCAAAGTTAGGGTTTAAAAGATATGATTTTTTCTACAAAGCATTTAAACTCGCTTTAGATAGGACTGCAGATTGATTAACTAAAATATCATAGGGCCTTTTTGCAAATAATGAAACGTATTCTGGACTCACTTACAACAGGACCGTGGGTTGACTAACCAAAAGATCAGGCTTTTTTTAAATGAACCTTTTTTTCTCACACAAAATAGGACAGTGGGTTGATTAACCGAAACATCAGTTTTTTTTTTAAAGTAAAACATGTTTTCTCACACAAAATAGGACAGCGGGTAGATTTTGAAAAACAGCAGGGGTTTTCCATACAAATCGCGATGGACGGGTATAAGCACCTTTTTATTAGTAGGTATAGATAGACTAATATAACTGGGTGGAACGACTCTGGTTACAATTAACTAGTTGGTGAAACAATAATAGTTGTATTTTCTTTTTTATATGGATGAACTTTTGATCTATTCATAATTTTTTTACAGGTACAATCTATTCATAGTCAATTATGGAAGTACATAGAACACCAGAGATCACAAAAAGTATAAGTAGGTCCATGGGTCACAACAAGATATAATCATGACAATGTCGAAGGTGTCACACATTATTCAGGGACATCGCTGCGGCCACACAGTCCGAACCAGGACGACGAACCTAACCAAAATGACAATGGAGTCTCTTCTACCCCCATGGCCCAAAGTCCATCCGGAGGATACCTTATTATCTCCATGGTGCCTTTTTCTTTTCTTAGAGGGAGAAGCGAAGTAACAATAACAATACTAGTATGACGTGATCTTCGTTGGTAGAGTATAACCTTAATTAATTATAATCGATCTTACAACGAATTAGTAGGTGAAACAGCGACGGGGACAATCCAAACCTTTCCTAGTCGTGAAAAGTCTTGCCCTCTGCTGCAGCCTGCATGTAGGGATACAACACTTCGGCCGGGTGGGGTGGAACGGAGCAGGTTCCGGCACCCCCGCGCGCGTGTGACGCTGGGACCAGACGCCGACCCATCCATCGATCACCGCTATACGCATGGGACGAGCTGCTGAGGCCGGGTGGTTGGGGAATATTGACATCCTGGCGGCCATGCGCCGCACACCCGCGGTTTGACTACGGGGAGCCGCACCGCCGCAGAGCTCGTGGAATGGATCGGCGGCCATCCAGCTTTGTGGCGGCAACTGTGCGGGACCACGGCGACCCCAACACGTATACGCTTCGGCGGCTGGCTTGGTTGGTTCCGTCCCTTCTTCGGCCTCGGGTCGGTAGCTCAACGGTAGTACCCAACAAGCGAGTAAAGTCTATTTTAAACCTTAAACTCGTAGAGCCCGTTGAAATTAAACCTTAACCTCTCAATCCCTGAAATTGATACCCTATATTCACCAATCCCGGTTATTTTCAACCCTAAACCGATCGTAGATTTGTTTGTAAGCACATTCCCGGTCAGGATCACAAGTTTCTCTCACTGACTACATGGGCCCAGAGGTCATATCCATCTTCTACCCCGTCTCTCCTGGTCACGCTCGACGTGCGCCCATCTTACGGCAGGGCTCGCCTCACTAGGGCCGCTTGCGACGATCTGCTCGGGGGATTGCACTAACGTATGTGTGGGTTCCAAGGTATGCCCCGAGCTGGCTGGGTGCTGTGTTTTGATTTTCGGCCGAAAAAAATGGATTTCGGCCGAATTTTGGCCATCTCGGCCTGGGGCGAAAAGTATATTTAGGCTGGAATTGCTCAAATTTGGCAAATTTTGGTCAAATTTAAGTCAAATTGCAGTTAAATTTTGGTCAAATTTCAGCCGAAATTTTTGAAAATGGCCGAAATTCGGCCATCTCGACCTAGGGCGAAAAAAAAACTCAAACCGAAAATCAAAACACAGGCTGGGTGGCAAGTGGACGCCAGCGGACTACAAGGATCTGCAGAGCGGAGCCGCTGAGCAGCGCAAGTATGGCGGCGCCCACGAAGTTGAGGTACTTAGCGGCCGAGCAATGCTCAGAATTGTGCGCGCGTGTGGTGAGCGTGGTCGCAGTGTGGCGCTGTCGAAGACGGCCATGCCGAGTCTACTAACAGTGACACATGAACATCTTCTTGCTCACCGTCAGGCTAACGACCACCACAGTGGATGTTGACACAGGAGCATGCTGTTCCTCACCGTCAAGCTGCGGCATGGAGGCATTCTAGGTGGCGACCTGGGTGTTGGGCTTGCCACTCCCGGCCGGCACAGAGGTGCGCTCAGCTACATCCACCACAAATCTCGGGGGAGTTTCCGCGGCCGCAATGGCGAGTGTAGATGGAGAAGAAGCGGATAAAGAAGAAAGTGCTGAGCGCCATGGGGAGCACTACCATGGCGCGTTTGAGTTGGGCGAGCTCCTCGCGTCGGTCACGCTCCCACGGCGGCGGCAGCGGCGGCGCGACCCTCGTCCTTACTCCGGCTGCACGAGCACGGGAATGGTACTGGAGGCCCTTGTTCTTGTGCATCTTCCTCCCTCCTAATTGCTCCTCACCCTCTGCTACCGATTGCAATCGGACGAGCTGGGCACTGCCTGTGGATAAGGTAGAGGAAGGAGATGAGTTGTGCGCTTTTACAAAAATGGCCTTCCCATCTTTTGTAATTCTGGAGCTGGTATGCCAGTATTTGTGGGCCTAGTGGAGTATATTACATGTAGGTCTGATATGTCAGTGAGAGTAGGAAAAACTATATGTAATTCTGGCCGGGATTGAGTTTTTCCTAGTGCGCCAAACATCTCTAAGGTTGATATTGACCAGGATTATTAAGGTTAGGGTGCCGATTTCAGGGATTAGAAGGTCGAGGTTTGATTTCGACGGGCTCTACGAGCTCAAGGTTTAAAATAGACTTTACCCCCAGCAAGCCGGGCGCAAGTGCTATCGGGTGCCTGCTCTGGGAAGGTGAGGACACGAGGCGAGCGGCATGACGATCAGAATAGAAGGACCAGCCAAGACTTGACGGCCCGGACCGACCCCACCTTCTTCTTCAAAAATCCATGTTGATGCCCACGACTTAGACAAGAACTATTTTTTATTATATCAACTGCGGACATTTTCCCGATGTACGCAAGCGTGTGATACTCCCACGGTTTCATAATGTGGTGTGTCCGCGCTTTCCGAGATCCAAGTTTGACAGTCAATATAACCAACGAGGCCGACTGCGACGGGAGCAAAAATTATATTACTGAATTCATATCAAAAATACAAATTCGATGGCATAATTTTTGCACCCGCCGCAATCGGTCTCGTTGGTTAAATTTACGGTCAAACTTAAATCTCGGATAGTGCGAACGCATTACATTGTGGAATGAAGAGAGTACTACTAAAGATAGAAAGAAATCCAATAAGAAGAAAACGAAATCGCCAAGTCATGTCATATACACCTGCAAAAAAAACTCATGTTATATACGTAACCCCCTCGCGTCGCTCCCGCGAGCGACCGAGGGGGCGATCCCTAGCCGCCGCTCCTAGTCCGCCGTATCCAGCTCCCTCCCTCGTTGCCGCCGGCGTGCGTCGCTGATCCGATCGGCGTAGGCAGCGGCGGGGATCCCCTTCTCCTCGCACGATGTCGGGCGGCGCTGGACGACGACTTTAGCTACGACGTCTTGCGATCCATGGCACGGCGGATCCCGACGGTGGCGCTTTGGCGGTGCGGGTGTTGATCGGTTGGGCGTGGCAAACGTGGCTAGAAGATTGAGGTTTGGCTGGGCGTGGCCGACGGCGGTGGCGTCCAGCCCGGATCCGGTCTTGGCGGTGGCGATAGCGACGGCTCGCCCGGATCCGGCCATGGTGGTGGCGGTGTCCCCTCCGCCGGGGATAACGGGCTAGGTGGTGGGTCCTTGTGGTGGCGGCGGATCTTGGGATCCCGTGTCCGGGCTTGTCGCACGACGCGCGTGGCTGCCGGAGCTTCCTTCGGCGTCGATGGTGCTTGATGCGGGATCGCGGTGGCGGTTATCGTTGTAAGGGCGACGACTACGGCTGGCGCGACGGTGGGTGCTTCCTGTAGCGCCCGGAATCAGGGAGGCAGCCCCTCTTCATCAACTGCGGCGGACTCCGGGGTCGTGTCGGCGACTCAAAATGCGGATCTCGAGTTGGTGACGGCCTTCTAAGGCTGGTGGCGGTATGGGACGTCCCTTCCATCATCAGACCAGGTTCGATGTGGCTCGGCAGGTGACACATGAACCTCTCTCGGAGTTGTCGGGTGGTGCCTGTCATCGGCAGGTGAAGCCACTGGTGGATGTGCTATCGATGCTACGCACGATGTCTTATACGAAGACGCAAGTCATGCCTGCTACCGGCAGGTGATGCACGCCGGCTCTGGTACTGGTGTCAAGTTTAGCCCGTTGTTGTTGGATCGAAGGCGGTGCGACAGTAGCGGGAGGCAGGCAGTTTGGACATCTTTGTCTTCTGTTGTCTCCTCTAGAGGTAACCATCTATCGAGGTGTCGGTAAATGGATAAAGGCGGATGGTACAGACAGCTTCAGCGACGAGCTTATGCACTCTGGTGGAAACACAAGATCTCTGATCGGGCTATGTCGTTGCGCATATGTGCCGTGTCCTTGACGAAGGTGATGGATTGAAGCTTTGCTTTTGAGGATGAGAATCCGAAGTTCAACCTTGTGGTGGACTCGCCATCATCGACACATGTGCGACGATTTCTTCTTGAAAGGGTAGCCTAGGAGTTGTGTATTTTTCGTTTATGTTGGTTAGTGGTTATCTGGGGGAGTTACTGTCCTGACGTATATGGCCTCATGGTTTGTTTTTGCTTTTTTCTGGGTCGATGGTGTTCGGCTACTGGATTTTGCCCTATTAATAATACTCCCTCCATTTCACAATGTAGTGCCTATATTTTTTTTTCTGAAAGTCAAATTTTGTGAACTTTGACCAAGTGTATTGTGAAAACTGTCTACAATACCAAACATGTACAATCCGAAAATACAACTCATTATGTATCCAATGATGTGAATTTGGTATTCTAGATGTGCCTATTTTTCTCCATAAATATGGTTAAAAATTGTAATGCTTGACTTTTATAAAAATCTATAGGCACTACATTATAGAATGGGGGGAGTATATGGCTGCATGCATTGTTATGATGCATAGGCCGGGATTATCCTCCTTTAAAAAAAATAAGCATATTGACCCTCGGTCGACCAAGCTCGCTCATTGTCAATGGGCCGTATACACAATTCCGTCTTCACACTACATGGCAGTTGCCATCAAGGTTGTCAGAATCGCGATTCTGAATCAGATGGGACCTCCAATGGCAGGATCGCAAATCGTAGAATCTTCACTATTAGAATCGAAACAACGTAGATTATATGAACCAAAATCGTATAATCAAAGAGGTTAATTTAAATCGTAAAATCGTAGAATCATACAATAGAATTGCGATCCTGACAACCTTGGTTGCCATGCCATTCGCCAAGTGCATACATATCTTTTTTTCTCTCCTTTTTTGGGCACAGGTTCGCCACCTCACACCAGACGAGTTCTACTAGCTTTTTGGTAGCAGCAGCAGCAGTAACATGGCAGATGTTATCGCAACAACAACAAAAAAGTAACATGCCAGATGGAGTTTTCCTTGTGGCCCGCACTGAACACCAACGAGCTCTGCACATGTTAAAGTGTCCACCAAAGGAATGCAAGCTCTTCTTTGACGAACACGATTGCCCTTAAAAAGCAGCAGCCAAAGGGTCCGAGCAGACAAGCAGTACCTAGTCACATGCATACACATGCATAAGCACCAATCTCGATGTACTCCTACCTCTGGACAAAACTAAAATAAAAGGCTAGCTCGCTCGTGGTTACGGCGCGCGATCTTGTCGTTCACTCGATCGTTTATTCCCTTTAAAAACATCCGCCCAACCCGATCGGTGCATGAACCAATCTGTGGTTGGGTAGTTAGAAGGATAGTGGTATTTCCAGCCCATTAGGTTTAAATTCTGATGCTCGTATTTATTTCGAATTTATTTCAGGATTTTCGGCAATACGCTTTTAGTGGGAATAAACTTTTCCGTCGACTACGAGGTGCCTATGGTGACTTCGTAAAATCCGAAGATGACATGCCGACTCAGTCTCTCGAAGGTGCTCATAGGGGATGGTGTGCGTGTGTGCGTTAATCTGAATGAGTGTATGTGTGTATATATGAGCGCTTGCATCTGTAATGTGCTAAAGAATAAAAAACGACTGGTGCATCTCTCATGACCCACAAAATCCTGGTCATTTTGCTTCGGCATGTGCTGAATCAAGGGCGTGCTTCATTTTATGGGAACCACGAACGTGGAGTACACTTGCTACTCCTCTGTACTCCTATTTCCATTTTAAAGGGTGCTTGGATCCAAGGAATTTATTTTAGTCTGACTAAAAATAGTCTTTTTAAGAGGCTAAAGTTCCAAGTACCCCTGACTAAAGAGGGGCTAAAACTAGTCTTGAGACTAAAGTTTTTAGTCAGGGGTACCCCTACTAAAATATGGATTAGTCCTCTCTCTCCTCATTTAACTCCTCTCCTTTAACACATGCGAGTTCTGGATTGGAGGGTCTGAAGGATAATAAATGCTCATTAACTTGATTTTAGTCTCTTTAGTACTACCCCCGTCTCAGTTTACAAGTCCTGCGCGTATACCTAGGTTGCCAATTTTATCACCCTAATATAAACTATATAACACGAAAATTTATACCTTTTGAAAGTAGAAACTCTGTAGTTTATGTTGGTATATTTTTTGTAATATATGACTTGTATTAGGTTGGTCAAATTGACTGTTGGGGAACGTTGCAGAAAATTAAAAATTTTCCTACGGTTTCACCAAGATCCATCTATGAGTTCATCTAAGCAACGAGTCAAGGGAGTGAGTTTGCATCTACATACCACTTGTAGATCGCGTGCGGAAGCTTGCAAGGGGATGGTGATGATGGAGTCGTACTCGACGTGATTCAGATCACCGATGTCCAAGTGCTGAACGGACAGCACCTCCGCGTTCAACACACGTACGGGACGGGAGACGTCTCCTCCTTCTTGATCCAGCAAGGGGGAAGGAGAGGTTGAGGAAGATCGCTCCAATGGCAGCACGACGGCGTGGTGGTGTTGGTGCAGCAGTACTCCGACAGGGCTTCGCAAGCATGTAACGGAGGAGGAGATGTGTTGGGGAAGGGGAGGGGCTGCGCCTGGAAGATGTGTACAGCTGCCCTCCCCTCACCCCTCTATTTATAGGGGAAGGGGCAAGGGGGGCCGACCCCTCTAGATGGGATCTAGAGGGGGGGCGGCGGCCAGGGAGGGGGAACTTGCCCCCCAAGCAAGGGGGGCGCCCCCTTTAGGGTTTCCCCCCAACCCTAGGCGCATGGGCCCAAGGTGGGGGGCGCGCCCAGCCCTCCAGGGGCTGGCTCCCTCCCCTTTGCGGCCCATGTGGCCTCCGGGAGGGGTGGCCCCTCTCGGTGGACGCCCGGAACCTTTCCGATGGCCCCGGTACAATACCGATAAGCCCCCGAAACTTTCCGGTGTCCGTATGACAACTTCCCATATATAAAACTTCACCTCTGGACCATTCCGGAACTCCTCGTGACGTCCGAGATCTCATCCGGGACTCCGAACAATATTCGGTAGTCACATACTAGTCTTCCTAACAACCCTAGCGTCACCGAACCTTAAGTGTGTAGACCCTACGGGTTCGGGAGACATGCAAACATGACCGAGACCACTCTCCGGTCAATAACCAACAGCGGGATCTGGATATCCATGTTGGCTCCCACATGTTCCACGATGATTTCATCGGTTGAACCACGATGTCGAGGATTCGATCAAAACCCCGTATACAATTCCCTTTGTCAATCGGTACGTTACTTGCCCGAGACTCGATCGTCAGTATCCCAATACCTTGTTCAGTCTCATTACCGGCAAGTCACTTTACTCGTACCGTAATGCATGATCCCGTGACCAACCACTTGGTCACTTTGAGCTCATTATGATGATGCATTACCGAGTGGGCCCAGAGATACCTCTCCGTCATACGGAGTGACAAATCACAGTCTCGATCCGTGTCAACCCAACAGACACTTTCGGAGATACCTGTAGTGCACCTTTATAGTCACCCAGTTACGTTGTGACGTTTGATACACCCAAAGCACTCCTACGGTATTCGGGAGTTACACGATCTCATGGTCAAAGGAAGAGATACTTGACATTGGAAAAGCTCTAGCAAACGAACTACACGATCTTTGTGCTATGCTTAGGATTGGGTCTTGTCCATCACATCATTCTCCTAATGATGTGATCCCGTTATCAACGACGTCCAATGTCCATAGCCAGGAAACCATGACTATCCATTGATCACAACGAGCTAGTCAACTAGAGGCTCACTAGGGACATATTGTGGTCTATGTATTCACACGTGTATTACGATTTCCGGATAATACAGTTATAGCATGAATAAAAGACAATTATCATGAACAATAAAATATAATAATACTTTTATTATTGCCTCTTGGGCATATTTCCAACAGTCTCCCACTTGCACTAGAGTCACCAATCTAGTTACATTGTGATGAATCGAACACCCATAGAGTTCTGGTGTTGATCATGTTTTGCTCGCGAGAGAGGTTTAGTCAACGGATCTGCGACATTCAGATCCGTATGTACTTTGCAAATATCTATGTCTCCATCTTGAACATTTTCACGGATGGAGTTGAAACGACGCTTGATGTGCCTGGTCTTCTTGTGAAACCTGGGCTCCTTGGCTAGGGCAATAGCTCCAGTGTTGTCACAGAAGAGTTTGATCGGTCCCGACGCATTGGGTATGACTCCTAGGTCGGTGATGAACTCCTTCACCCAAATCGCTTCATGCGCTGCCTTCGAGGCTTCCATGTACTCCGCTTCACACGTAGATCCCGCCACGACGCTCTTCTTGCAGCTGCACCAGCTTACTGCTCCACCATTCAACATATACACGTATCCGGTTTGTGACTTAGAGTCATCCAGATCTGAGTCGAAGCTAGCGTCGACGTAACCCTTTACGATGAGCTCTTCGTCTCCTCCATAAACGAGAAACATGTCCTTTGTCCTTTTCAGGTACTTCAGGATATTCTTGACCGCTGTCCAGTGTTCCTTGCTGGGATTACTTTGGTATCTTGCTACCAAACTTACGGCAAGGTTTACATCAGGTCTGGTACACAGCATGGCATACATAATAGATCCTATGGCTGAAGCATAGGGGATGACACTCATCTCTTCTTTATCCTTTGCCGTGGTCGGTGACTGAGCCGAGCTCAATCTCACACCTTGTAACATAGGCAAGAACCCTTTCTTGGACTGATCCATTTTGAACCTTTTCAAAATCTTATCAAGGTATGTGCTTTGTGAAAGACCTATGAGGCGTCTCGATCTATCTCTGTAGATTTTGATGCCTAATATATAAGCAGCTTCTCCAAGGTCCTTCATTGAAAAACACTTATTCAAGTAGGCCTTAATGCTGTCCATAAGTTCTATATCATTTCCCATCAAGAGTATGTCATCTACATATAATATGAGAAATGCTACAGAGCTCCCACTCACTTTCTTGTAAACGCAGGCTTCTCTATAAGTCTGCATAAACCCAAACGCTTTGATCATCTCATCAAAGCGAATGTTCCAACTCCGAGATGCTTGCACCAGCCCATAAATGGATCGCTGGAGCTTGCATACTTTGTTAGCGTTCTTAGGATCGACAAAACCTTCCGGCTGCATCATATACAGCTCTTCCTTAAGATGTCCGTTAAGAAATGCCGTTTTGACGTCCATCTGCCATATCTCATAATCATAGTATGCGGAAATTGCTAACATGGTTCGGACGGACTTCAGCTTCGCTACGGGAGAGAATGTCTCGTCGTAGTCAATCCCTTGAACTTGTCGATAACCCTTAGCGACAAGTCGAGCTTTATAAATGGTAACATTACCATCCGCGTCCGTCTTCTTCTTAAAAATCCATTTATTTTCTATCGCTCGCCGATCATCGGGCAAGTCTATCAAAGTCCATACTTTGTTTTCATACATGGATTCTATCTCGGATTTCATGGCTTCAAGCCATTTGTTGGAATCTGGGCCCGCCATCGCTTCTTCATAGTTCGAAGGTTCACCGTTGTCTAACAACATTATTTCTAGGACAGGGTTGCCGTACCACTCTGGTGCGGAACGTGTCCTTGTGGACCTACGAAGTTCAGTAACAACTTGATCCGAAGTACCTTGATCATCATCATTGTTTTCCTCTTCAGTTGGTGTGGGCATCACAGGAATATTTTCCTGAGCTGCACCACTTTCCCGTTCGAGAGGTAGTACTTCATCGAGTTCTACTTTCCTCCCACTTACTTCTTTCGAGAGAAACTCTTTTTCCAGAAAGCATCCGTTCTTGGCAACAAAGATCTTGCCCTCGGATCTTAAGTAGAAGGTATACCCGACAGTTTCCTTTGGGTATCCTATGAAGACGCATTTTTCCGACTTGGGTTCGAGCTTTTCAGGTTGAAGTTTCTTGACATAAGCATCGCATCCCCAAACTTTTAGAAACGACAGCTTAGGTTTCTTCCCAAACCATAATTCATACAGTGTCGTCTCAACAGATTTAGACGGTGCCCTATTTAAAGTGAATGTAGCTGTCTCTAGAGCGTATCCCCCAAATGATAGCGGTAAATCGGTAAGAGACATCATAGATCGCACCATATCCAATAGAGTGCGATTACGACGTTCGGACACACCGTTACGCTGAGGTGTTCCAGGCGGCGTGAGTTGTGAAACGATTCCACATTTCCTTAAGTGTGTACCAAATTCGTGACTTAAGTATTCTCCTCCACGATCTGATCGTGGGAACTTTATCTTTCGGTCACGTTGATTCTCTACCTCATTCTGAAATTCTTTGCACTTTTCAAAGGTCTCAGACTTGTGTTTCATTAAGTAGATATACCCATATCTACTTAAGTCATCAGTGAGAGTGAGAACATAACGATATCCTCCGCGAGCCTCAACGCTCATTGGACCGCACACATCGGTATGTATGATTTCCAACAAGTTGGTTGCTCGCTCCATTGTTCCAGAGAACGGAGTCTTGGTCATTTTGCCCATGAGGCATGGTTCGCATGTGTCAAACGATTCATAATCAAGAGACTCTAAAAGTCCATCAGCATGGAGCTTCTTCATGCGCTTGACACCAATGTGACCAAGGCGGCAGTGCCATAAGTATGTGGGACTATCGTTATCAACTTTACATCTTTTGGCATCCACACTATGAACATGTGTAATATTACGCTCGAGATTCATTAAGAATAAACCATTGACCATCGGAGCATGACCATAAAACATATCTCTCATATAAATAGAACAACCATTATTCTCGGATTTAAATGAGTAGCCATCTCGTATTAAACGAGATCCTGATACAATGTTCATGCTCAAACTTGGCACTAAATAACAATTATTAAGGTTCAAAACTAATCCCGTAGGTAAATGTAGAGGCAGCGTGCCGACGGCGATCACATCGACTCTGGAACCATTCCCGACGCGCATCGTCACCTCGTCCTTCGCCAGTCTCCGTTTATTCCGCAGCTCCTGCTGTGAGTTACAAATATGAGCAACGGCACCGGTATCAAATACCCAGGAGTTACTACGAGTACTGGTAAGGTACACATCAATTACATGTATATCAAATATACCTTTGGTGTTGCCGGCCTTCTTATCCGCTAAGTATTTGGGGCAGTTCCGCTTCCAGTGACCCTTCCCCTTGCAATAAAAGCACTCAGTCTCAGGCTTGGGTCCATTCTTTGACTTCTTCCAGGTAACTGGCTTACCGGGCGCGGCAACATCCTTGCCGTCCTTCTTTAAGTTCTTCTTGCCCTTGCCCTTCTTGAACTTAGTGGTCTTATTGACCATCAACACTTGATGTTCTTTCTTGATTTCAGCCTCTGCTGACTTCAGCATCGAGAACACTTCAGGAATGGTCTTCACCATCCCCTGCATGTTGTAGTTCATCACAAAGCTCTTGTAGCTTGGTGGGAGCGACTGGAGGATTCTGTCAATGACCGCCTCATCTGGGAGGTTAATGTTCAGCTGGGTCATACGGTTGTGTAACCCAGACATCTTTAGAATGTGCTCACTGACAGAACTGTTTTCCTCCATCTTACAACTATAGAACTTGTCGGAGACATCATATCTCTCGACCCGGGCATGAGCTTGGAAAACTAGTTTCAGCTCTTCGAACATCTCATATGCTCCGTGATGCTCAAAACGCTTTTGGAGCCCCGGTTCTAAGCTGTAAAGCATGCCGCACTGAACGAGGGAGTAATCATCAGCACGAGTTTGCCAAGCATTCATAATGTCTTGGTTCTCTGGGACGGGAGCGTCACCTAGCGGTCCATCTAGGACATATTGCTTCCTGGCAGCTATGAGGATGATCCTCAGGTTCCGGACCCAGTCCGTATAGTTGCTGCCATCATCTTCCAGCTTGGTTTTCTCTAGGAACGCGTTGAAGTTCATGTTGACATGAGCGTTGGTCATTTGATCTACAAGACATATTTGCAAAGGTTTTAGACTAAGTTCATGATAATTAAGTTCATCTAATCAAATTATGAACTCCCACTCAGATTAGACATCCCTCTAGTCATCTAAGTGTTACACGATCCGAGTCGACTAGCCCGTGTCCGATCATCACGTGAGACGGACTAGTCATCGTCGGTGAACATCTTCATGTTGATCGTATCTTCCATACGACTCGTGTTCGACCTTTCGATCTCCGTGTTCCGAGGCCATGTCTGTACATGCTAGGCTCGTCAAGTTAACCCTAAGTGTTTTGCTGTGTAAAACTGTCTTACACCCGTTGTATGTGAACGTAAGGATCTATCACACCCGATCATCACGTGGTGCTTCGAAACGACGAACTATAGCAACGGTGCACAGTTAGGGGAGAACACTTCTTGAAATTGTTGTAAGGGATCATCTTATTTACTACCGTCGTCCTAAGTAAACAAGATGCATAAACATAATAAACATCACATGCAATTATATAGTTGTGACATGATATGGCCAATATCATATAGCTCCATTGATCTCCATCTTCGGGGCTCCATGATCATCTTGTCACCGGCTTGACACCATGATCTCCATCATCATGATCTCCATCATCGTGTCTTCATGAAGTTGTCACGCCAACGACTACTTCTACTTCTATGGCTAACGCGTTTAGCAATAAAGTAAAGTAGTTTACATGGCGTTCTTCAATGACACGCAGGTCATACAAAAAATAAAGACAACTCCTATGGCTCCTGCCGGTTGTCATACTCATCGACATGCAAGTCGTGAATCCTATTACAAGAACATGATCTCATACATCACAACTTCTGGCCATATCACATCACATGATCAATCGCTGCAAAAACAAGTTAGACGTCCTCTAATTGTTGTTGCATCTTTTACGTGGCTGTAATTGGGTTCTAGCAAGAATGTTTTCTTACCTACGAATAACCACAACGTGATTTTGTCAACTTCTATTTACCCTTCATAAGGACCCTTTTCATCGATTCCGCTCCAAGTAAAGTGGGAGAGACAGACACCCGCCAGCCACCTTATGCAACTAGTGCATGTCAATCGGTGGAACCGGTCTCACATAAGCGTACGTGTAAGGTTGGTCCGGGCCGCTTCATCCCACAATACCGCTGAAGCAAGAAAAGACTACTAGTGGCAAGCAAGTTGACAAGATCCACGCCCACAACAAAATTGTGTTCTACTCGTGCATTAGAGAACTACGCATAGACCTAGCTCATGATGCCACTGTTGGGGAACGTTGCAGAAAATTAAAATTTTTCCTACGGTTTCACCAAGATCCATCTATGAGTTCATCTAAGCAACGAGTCAAGGGAGTGAGTTTGCATCTACATACCACTTGTAGATCGCGTGCGGAAGCTTGCAAGGGGATGGTGATGATGGAGTCGTACTCGACGTGATTCAGATCACCGATGTCCAAGTGCTGAACGGACAGCACCTCCGCATTTAACACACGTGCGGGATGGGAGACGTCTCCTCCTTCTTGATCCAGCAAAGGGGAAGGAGAGGTTGAGGAAGATCGCTCCAACGGCAGCACGACGGCATGGTGGTGTTGGTGCAGCAGTACTCCGACAGGGCTTCGCAAGCACGTAACGGAGGAGGAGATGTGTTGGGGAGGGGAGGGGCTGCGCCTGGAAGATGTGTACAGCAGCCCTCCCCTCACCCCTCTATTTATAGGGGAAGGGGCAAGGGGGGCCGACCCCTCTAGATGGGATCTAGAGGGGGGGCGGCGGCCAGGGAGGGGGAACTTGCCCCCCAAGCAAGGGGGGCGCCCCCTTTAGGGTTTCCCCCCCAACCCTAGGCGCATGGGCCCAAGGTGGGGGGTGCGCCCAGCCCTCCAGGGGCTGGCTCCCTCCCCTTTGCGGCCCATGTGGCCCTCCGGGAGGGGTGGCCCCTCCCGGTGGACCCCCGGAACCTTTCCGGTGGCCCCGGTACAATACCGATAAGCCCCCCGAAACTTTCCGGTGTCCGTATGACAACTTCCCATATATAAAACTTCACCTCCGGACCATTCCGGAACTCCTCGTGACGTCCGGGATCTCATCCGGGACTCCGAACAACATTTGGTAGTCACATACTAGTCTTCCTAACAACCCTAGCGTCACCGAACCTTAAGTGTGTAGACCCTACGGGTTCGGGAGACATGCAGACATGACCGAGACCACTCTCCGGTCAATAACCAACAGCGGGATCTGGATACCCATGTTGGCTCCCACATGTTCCACGATGATTTCATCGGTTGAACCACGATGTCGAGGATTCGATCAAAACCCCGTATACAATTCCCTTTGTCAATCGGTATGTTACTTGCCCAAGACTCCATCGTCGGTATCCCAATACCTTGTTCAGTCTCGTTACCGGCAAGTCACTTTAATCGTACCGTAATGCATGATCCCGTGACCAACCACTTGGTCACTTTGAGCTCATTATGATGATGCATTACCGAGTGGGCCCAGAGATACCTCTCCGTCATACGGAGTGACAAATCACAGTCTCGATCCGTGTCAACCCAACAGACACTTTCGGAGATACCTGTAGTGCACCTTTATAGTCACCCAGTTACGTTGTGACGTTTGATACACCCAAAGCACTCCTACGGTATCCGGGAGTTACACGATCTCATGGTCAAAGGAAGAGATACTTGACATTGGAAAAGCTCTAGCAAACGAACTACACGATCTTTGTGCTATGCTTAGGATTGGGTCTTGTCCATCACATCATTCTCCTAATGATGTGATCCCGTTATCAATGACATCCAATGTCCATAGCCAGGAAACCATGACTATCCATTGATCACAACGAGCTAGTCAACTAGAGGCTCACTAGGGACATATTGTGGTCTATGTATTCACACGTGTATTACGATTTCCGGATAATACAGTTATAGCATGAATAAAAGACAATTATCATGAACAATGAAATATAATAATACTTTTATTATTGCCTCTAGGGCATATTTCCAACATTGACGACCTAGGGGTACGCGCACGCCCTGTAAACTGAGAGAGAGGTAGTATTTGGATCCAAGCATTGGTGAGGCTAGCAAGTTTTAGTCCCACTATTTTTAGTCATGGGACTAAACCGTATCCAAGCACCCTCTTAGTCGTTCCTGATAGAACAGGAAGTACCCAATTAACCCCTCCTGGTTCAAGAACGTGGAGTGCATGTAACGAAGCAGCTATCCGTTGAAGATTCAAGCATCGTGGAGAATGTGGAGCATTATTTAGTGAGTTCTTGTTAGAGTATATCTCCGTGTATCGCTTATGTATAGGAACATCGCAACCTACCTGATTTTGTATGATATGGTTGTGATCTCTCTTGGCCTCCAAGGCATGTAACTCCCTTGTACTCCTATATATACGTAACACGAGGGCCGCCCCATGTGTGGCGCATTGCCTAAACTATCTCGTTCACTTGGTATCAGATAGATCGATCCCCTCCTCCTAAACCCTACCACGCCGCCGCCAGCCCTCTCCCGATCGCCGTCCCATCGCCATGTCTGGCACCGGCGCCTCCACCACCTCCTCCCTCACCTCCCCCTCCCTACCCGCCTCCAACTCCACCACCGCCGGCACCCTCATCAACTCCACCATGCCCGCCTCCGCCTCGCCGGCTGTGCAAGTCACCAGTATGCGCACCCACGTCCCCGTCACGCTGGATCTCAACACCTCCAACTTCGCCAAGTGGCAGATGCTCATCTGCGTCCTCCTCGGCAAGTACGACTTGCTGTCCCACATCACCACCGTCACGCCCGCGGCGGACTGGACCCGCGAGGACTACGTCGTCCGGTCCTGGCTGTACGGGTCCATCTCCGATGAGATCCTTGATCTGATCATGGCGGAAGATCAGACGGAGCTTGAGGCTTGGAATCTCATCTCCAACCTATTCTTGGACAACCGGATGACACGCGTGGTCTACCTCGAGACCGAGTTCCGCGGCCTCGTCCAAGGCGATCTCTCGGTCACCGCGTACTGCCACCGCCTGAAGGCCCTCTCCGACGCCCTCGCCGATGTCGGCACCCCGGTCACGGACCAAACCCTCGTCCTCAACTACCTTCGCGGGCTCAACCCGCGGTTTGCCGACATCACCACGATCGTGACCATGCAGAACCCGCTCCCGACGTTCGGACAAACGCGCTCTTTGCTGGTTCTTCGCGAGACTCGGCTCGCCAACACCTCCGCCGTGGCCAACCAGACCGCCTTGTATGGCAGCCACTCTTCCCAGGGCTCCGGTCCTGGCAGCGCCAACTCCAACCGCGGCGATGGCAACCATGGTGGCGGCAACCCCGGTGGTGGCGGGAACTCCGGTGGTGGCGGCAACCGCAACGGCGGGAACTAGCGCAAGAAGCGACAAGGCGGCGGCTCCGGCGGCAGCAACTCCGGCGGCTCCCGCGTCGGTGCAGGCGGTCAACCTGCGGTAGGCCCGTGGATCTGCTTCAACCCTTACACGGGCCAGCCGCTGCAGCCCCAGGGCGCCCCCACGCCACGCCCGACCGGTGGTGCCGGCCTGCTCGGCCCGCGTCCCCCGGTGCTGCCCCCCGCCCAGGCCTTCACCTCCCTGGCTCCTCTTCACAGCCAGGCCTTCGGCACCAACGCCCCTCCGGTCCCTGGCTACAACCCGGCTCCTCAGTGGGACTGCGCCGCGCTCATGGCCGCCTTGAACAATGCTGCATCGGCCTCCAACGTCAGTGAGTGGGTCATGGACTCCGGAGCCACTTCCCACATGGCCTCCGACCCCGGTATGCTTCGCCATCTCCTTCCTGCCTCTCCCTCCTCCACTGTCACCGTTGGCAATGGCTCCACCTTGCCCGTGTCTCACACCGGCGACGCCTCTATTCCTACTTCCGCTCGCACACTACTCCTTCACAATGTTCTTCTTGTACCTCACATTGTTAAAAACTTACTTTCTGTTCGTCGTTTTACTATTGACAACTTATGTTCCATTGAGTTTGACCCCTTCGGCTTCTCTGTGAAGGACCTTCGCACCAAGGCCGTGATCCTTCGCTGCAATAGCCATGGAGATCTCTACGTGTTTCCTCCTCCGTCATCAACCATCACGCCCGAGGACTCATCGCCACCACCTCCATCGAGCTTTGGCATCGTCGTCTAGGACATCCAGGTCGCGACGCTATGTCGCATCTTCATAAACAGTCATCTATCCCTTGTAATAAAACGGCGCCACACGTTTGCCATGCTTGCCAACTTGGCAAACATGTGCGTTTGCCGTTCAGTAGGTCAACATCACATTCTGTCGAACCGTTTCAATTAGTGCATTGTGATCTTTGGACATCTCCTGTTTTGAGCAACTCTGGTTTTAAGTATTATCTTGTTATTGTGGACGACTTCTCGCATTATATCTGGTCATTTCCCCTTCGCAACAAATCCGACACCGCCACCACACTTATTAATTTTGTCGCCTATGCCCGCACACAATTCTCCCGTCCACTAGTAGCAATGCAGTCCGACAACGGCACCGAGTTTCTCAACTCCACGGTCACCACCTTCTTTACCTCCCATGGTATTCATCTACGGCTCTCATGCCCGTATACCTCCCCCAGAACGGCAAGGCCGAACGTGCTATCCGCACCCTCAACGATGTTGCACGCACACTTCTGTTTCAGTCCTCGATGCCACCATCCTACTGGGCGGAAGCCTTGGCCACCGCCACCCATCTCATCAACATACGCCCCTCTTAGTCCATCCAATTCGCCATCCCCTATATCCGCCTCCACAATTCCCTTCCTAACTATAGCATGCTCCGTGTCTTTGGATGTCTATGCTACCCCAACCAATCCTCCGTCGCCAAACACAAGCTAGCGCCCTGATCCGTCGCATGCGTCTTCCTAGGTTATCCCTCCAACCACAAAGGGTATCGGTGTCTCGATCCTCAAACACGTCGCGTCATCATATCTCGTCATGTTGTCTTCGACGAGACAATATTCCCCTTCTCCTCCTCTCCGGATCGCCCATCTAACGGCCTTGCGTCGTTGGATTTTCTTCTCCAACTCGCCGCCACCGACACCACACCTCCCCCATCTCCTGCGGTTCAACCCGCTATGCATGCACCCGTTATGCATGCTGCCCCTCCATCTCCCCCCCAACCCTCTCCCCGCTCGCCCGCCCGCGCACCCAGCCCCGCTGGGTCACCGAGCCCGCCACCCAGCCCCGCTGAGCCGTCGAGTCCGCCTCCTCCCTCTCCTGCTATAGCTGACCCGCCGAGCGCACCCGCCTCCCCTGGGTCTCCTCCGGCCACGTCCTTCCCTCCTGTTGTTGTACACCGTCCACCCTCCCCTACCAACACCCATACGATGCTGACTCGCGCCAAGCGCGGTCTCTTCCAGCCCATCGATCGCATGAACCTCCTGGTTACCGACTCCTCTGTCTCTCCACTTCCCAAAACATACCGGGTGCTCTAAACGACCCACACTGGCGTCGTGCCATGCATGATGAGTTCGAGGCGCTTGTCACAAACCGGACGTGGTCACTCGTTCCACGCCCACCTCGTGCTCATGTTGTTTCAGGGAAATGGATCTCCAAGCATAAATTCCATTCGGATGGGAGGCTGGCTCGGTATAAGGCTCGGTGGGTGGTCCGTGGCTACTCCCAACAGCCGGGCATCGACTTCGACGAGACGTTCAGCCCGGTTGTCAAACCGGCCACCATCCGCATCGTCCTCACCATTGCGGTCTCCCGTGCGTGGCCGATCCATCAGCTTGATGTCAAGAATGCCTTCCTCAACGACAATCTTGACGAGGAGGTTTATTGCCAGCAGTCGCCTGGTTTTGTTGACGCCAGTTGCCCCGACTATGTGTGCCGCCTTCACAAGTTGCTCTACGGGCTCAAACAGGCGCCCCGTGCATGGTACCAGCGGTTCGCTCTCTACGCTCATCGCCTCGGTTTTGTTGCGTCCAAATCGGACGTTTCTCTCTTCATCTACCGCCATGGAGATCAGCTCGCGTACATCCTTCTGTACGTTGATGATATTGTGATCACCGCCTCTACATCCGCACTCCATCAGCAACTGACGCAGCAGCTACACTCGGAGTTTGCCATGACAAATCTTGGAGACCTCTCATTTTTCCTCGGCATCTCGGTTACTCGGGACGCTACTGGACTGGTTCTCTCTCAGCGACAGTACGCCCTGGATCTCCTTCAGCGTGCGGGCATGGCAGACTGTCATCCATCGCCTACTCCCGTTGATGTCAAGGTCAAACTCTCAGCCACTGATGGTGCTCTGCTTGATGATGCTACTACCTATCGGAGTTATGCTGGTGCATTACAGTATCTCACACTCACCCGGCCGGACATCGCCTATGCTGTGCAGCAGGCCTGCCTTTATATGCATGCTCCCCGTGAGCCGCATCTACACTTGGTCAAGCGTATTCTTCGCTACATCAAGGGTACACTGGATCTACGCTTGCACATTCCTCGGACGTCGACTTTGTCTCTCACGGCCTACTCCGACGCTGACTGGGCCGGCTGCCCTGACACTCGACGGTCTACCTCCGGTTACTGTGTCTATCTCGGTGACACCCTGGTTTCTTGGTCGTCCAAGCGCCAAACCACGGTTTCCCGATCGAGTGCTGAGGCGGAGTATCGGGCTGTCGCTCACGCTGTTGCCGAGTGCTGTTGGATCCGTCAGCTTCTTACAGAGCTCCATCATCCCCTGACTACTGCAACGGTCGTTTTTTGCGATAATGTCAGCACAGTGTACATGGCCTCTAACCCGGTGCAAGACCGCCGTACCAAACACATCGAGATTGACATTCACTTTGTTCGGGAGAAGGTGTCCCTCGATCAGGTTCGTGTGCTCCATGTGCCATCATCTCGCCAGTATGCTGACATTATGACGAAAGGCTTATCCTCGCAGCTCTTCTCGGAGTTCCGGTCCAGTTTGTGCCTCTTGCCAGCTGACGCACAAACTGAGGGGGAATGTTAGAGTATATCTCCGTGTATCGCTTATGTATAGGAATATCGCAACCTACCTGATTTTGTATGATATGGTTGTGATCTCTCTTGGCCTCCAAGGCATGTAACTCCCTTGTACTCCTATATATACGTAACCCGAGGGCCGCCCCATGTGTGGCGCATTGCCTAAACTATCTCATTCACTGTTCTTCATTTTTATTTGGTCCTCTATGGTGGATAATGTGGAGTATTCTTTGGTGAGTTCTTACATTTTATATCGTCGTATATGAAGAACGTGTAGTGTTTAGTTAGTGAGGATTTACATTTTCATCCCCGTTCTGATCCAGTATATGTTTATACAATTTGGTGTTGTGAGTTGACGAGAAATTAATTAGGGAAACATGCTTAGCCTATTATCAACTCTTACATTTTCATTTTAGTTGTTCCTAATAGAACAAGTAACACTGAATAATTGCTTCTCCTAAGAAGAAACATAACCAATCAAGGCTCCCGTTTCAAGATGTACTCTCCGTCCTAAATTCAGAAAATAAGTTGAAAAGTTTGAAAATTCCCAAAAACAATCAGGCATGAAGATATTGGAGTGAGTCGTGTGCCAGCAAAATTTTGTAGAAAAATCCACTGGTTTACGGACGATGTGAAAAAGCAAAACTGGTGAGGTACAATTGCATTAACTCGCATGCAAATAAATTGTGACTTTAGAAAATCAGATGAATAAAAAGTAGTTTTCTGAAAAGGAAACATATTATTATGAAAACACGTCATAATTTTGATGCATATCTCGGCTATTTCTTAAAGCTTGTGAGCTAGTATATTCCGGGACCTCGGAAATTCAAACTAGCCCCTACAACTTGTGAAGGTCGATAGTGATCCAGCTAACCCTGATTTATTCAAAGCTTCTAAGGCCCCATTTTTAAAACATTGACCGAAAACGTAGGAATGAAAAAAATGAGGAATTGAAATGTTATGTATCCTGGATTCCTTGGAAACTGAAATCACAGGAAAATTCCAAGACTATTGTTTCACAGGAAAAACACTAATTGTGGACACAAAGAGGAGAAACATGAGGTCCCTCATGCATGTTTGGTTTCCTCCAAATATCCTAGCGACTACCGAATTTCAAAGGAATACACGATAGATTTTGTTTTTGTTCTAGACAGTACCAAGTAATAATTCCCGTAAAAATATTCTATCCTTCAAAACTCTTGCTTATTTTCATTTGTTTTCCCGTTGTTCTACACATGCCTGGCCTAATTGTTGTGCCGGATCTCAAAGGTTCTAGCATCTGCCGCCACCCGGGCCAAGGGTTTGTTAAAGCTGCTGCTAACACGTTGGGTCCCCAGGTGCAAAGCCACTATGCGTCGTGTACTTGATCCTCTATCTCTGTCCGGAGATCCATAGATCGTGATTGTATATCTCTTGCTAGCTTTATGGTTAAGTAGGTGGCTTATCCGAAACAAAAGTTAGCCACGTTAAAAAGGTGTACTTAGCCGATCCAAAGCATATATTCGTAGTATCTGATTCTTTGCATGCTAAGCTGTGCCACTGCCTGTGCTTGGGTCTAGAGAGAGAAAACAAACTTTACGGCTGAATATCGTAGCGTATCGTGTCAAGGCACGCCCAGTACGCTCACCATACCCTCACGGGCCAAACGGTCATGCATGCGGGCGAGGCGAGGCGAGGCAGCTTTCGCTCGATTCTGTGGCGGAAGCCGGAGCACGATGCATGCGTTCCGGCCGGGGACCCGAGCACGTAGTATGACCTCGAGCAATGGCTTTGGTCCGGCCGGCGCGCGCAGTGGCTGCTCCCGACCCGTCGACCTCGATCCATCGGTGGCTGAACGTACGTAGTAGTAGAGTCGGGTTTGTGCTGCTTCACCATTCTCGACAGATCAATATCTATATTAGGCAACCGCCAACCAGGACTCACCGATGATAATGACGGATCGTCATCGTCAGCGCTGATCTCGTCCCGGTTATGGATCGTCAACCACGTACGCCTCGAAATTCCATAGCTAGCTCTCGTTGTCTAGGGCGGCTACAAGTGCGTCCCGGATCCCCCTGCCCGAGAAAATCCAAGTGTCCATCTTCTCGTTGGCACGTTGCTCTTGGCCATGCCCATGTGTGTGGTCCACTCGATGTGCTTCCCGTTTAATTTCCACACCAAAACGTACACATGTTCCGCATACAACAATGAACACTACCCGCTCAAGGCCCCCGTTTCCACACGTACATTCAGTCACCTTGTTAACTGTTGACCGTTGAAGCGATCCGATAACACAGATACACAATACAGTCAGTCAGTCAGCTTTTTTCTTTTAGACAAACTCACAAAGCTTTTATTCAAACATCATGAGGTCTATAGGGACGAAAACAAGATATCTGGGCTGTCCTAATCAAACATGGCGGCCTGTACCCAGCGTTAAAGCATGCTTTGCGAGTTTGTGAGACTCTACGTTAGAAGTTCTAAATTCACGAGTAATTAAACAAGAGTTAAGAAGTCTAGATCTATCTATTATTTCAAAACAGAATTTGGACGAGGACAGATTAGAGAAGCGCGGATGGCCAAACTGTGGCCTTTGTACACTTTGCAAGCGGGAGCAAGAGTCTGTTGACCCCCTTTTGTACAAATGTCGCTTCCTGCAACTGGTTAGCATCGATACTTCCTCATGGCACCTCTTGGACAACATCGAAGAGTGGTGGGTGGGCCTCTCCGACACATCTACCCCCAACAAGAAGGCGATGCCACTCACCAAGCTCGTCGCCTAGACCATTTGGAACGAGAGGAATGCGCGAGTGTTCCGTCAGAAGAGTACTCCACCGACGGTCCTACTCGCCAATATCGAGAAGGAGGCCACGGTTTGGATAACTGCGGGTGCTAGAAATTTGGGATACTTGATGACACGAGAGTAGTTGGTCACCTTTATTTTGGTTGTTGCGGCGCTGTCTGTGTTGTAACACGAACATAAACTCTATTCCTCTTATCTAATGACTGAGGCAAATCTTTTGCCTCTCTTAAAAAAATTATATCATGTACTACTGCACTATATGAAGCCGACGTGCCCGACTTGATATAGCCTCCACAACCACTTTGCAATCTGACGCAATAGCGATTTTTCGTATGTAAAGATCATCCGAGAGAGCTTGTGCTTCACGTATCGCCAAAGTCTCCAACACCTCAGGGTTATCGATATTTTTGAAAACCACCACCGAGGCCCCCTGGTAGGTTCACTCACTATCACGACAAATCGCTGCCACCGCCCCAAACCCTCCATATGCCGCGCGACCGTAGCATCAACGTTCACCTTTGCGTGCGTCAGTCAGTCAGCTAACTGAACATGCTTGCTTTGATTAAGGCTCTTCCAACCGTGGCTTTCTGGTAGGCAGCCCGGTAATTAACCGAGTATGGCTCGCATTGTGGTAGGTGGCTTATCCAAAAACCAACACATAACTAGCCGTCGTATTGAAAAAGTCGGTACTTGGTGCAAAGCAGACCTGCAGTAATCCCTTCCGACTTATCTACCTACTCAGTGGCGGTCATCGCTTGCATCTCAGTACTCCCTCGGTAAACTAATAGTAGTTATCTAAATGTTTTTATATTAATTTATGGAGGGAGTAGTATACGTGCTTGATTGCTATTGATTTGATGTCAGTCCGAGGATGGATCAGTATAATCGATGCACATGTGCAAACTTCAAACCCATCTTCGAAGTCCGCAACTTTGATTAGTATTTTGCATGATCAGTCTATCAGATCATCTCACCCAGCCGGTCTAAGAGCATCTCCAATAGCAATGGTCTAAAAAGATTCCCTCATATACACATCCAGTTTTGCATCAGAACGTTTATATACAGGGACCATGACAGGGGGGTCGTTGCTGGGAGAGGAAGAAATCATGACTATTGCTGAGTTTAGATAACACCTTCACATTGTCTAGGCGTGGACATTGTCGAGGTCGATTTAGAGGATGTGTATATTTGAACAACCATATAGACAAGCTGTTGGACGTCACGTCGTGGAAAATGAGTATAGACATCCATATAGACAAGCTATTGGAGATGCTCTAACCTGCGTCTATTCTTTTTGTTCTTCCTTTCTGTATTTTTTCCCGAGGCGTGATCGAGCTACTTGTCGCCCACGATATCACACGTTGTATTTATGTAGTGACGGTAATTGTAGTATTCCTATTGTTAGAATAAATCCGAGGTACGCGGTCGATCATCCGAGAAACAAGCAATCACGGACAATGACGACACCGAGATTTGTTAACGAGGTTCGGCGAACTCGCCTACTCCTCGGGTGCCGGCACAAGTCGTCAGCACCCCCTTGCGAGTCTGTCGCTATCTAGTCATTATAGGTTACAACGTGGGGTGCCTCCTCATATATAAGAGGCCAAGGGTACAACGTGTCCGACTCCGACACTACAAGTATCCTACCCACACTACAACACCAAGTCCAAACGTAACCCAACTCGTACACAATATTCGACACAAACACAACAAACTCCACCTTGGCGAATATTCTCCACCATCTTGAATTTGTCCATGCGTCAAATTTCCATGTACTCCGGGCTTGTGTTGTCTTCTTCGTAGCTTACTGAGAGCTACTCGACGAGTCTGCCCCAGACCCGCCCCCGCCGTGAGACCCCGCTGCTACTCCCGCAACTCCAGTCTCCGTGACTCCACCTGCAATAGTGCTCCCTTGCAGCTTGTAAAGATGCAAAGCCGTCTTCCCTCCAATCATCACGGTCACCTCATCTTCCATGATTCTCATGGTCTTCCTATCCCGATCACATCGGAATACCATACCACCATCATGAAGAACTCCAAGCGAAATTCGATTCCTCCTTAGTCCCGGCACATGCCTGACTCCCCGAAGAATCCTCTCAACTCCGTCAAACATCTTGATTTTGATGTCAGCTACTCCAGCAACACGATAACCTATGTCATCGTCCACATAGGCTAAACCAAACTCACCAGACTTGTACGAAGAGAACAACTCCCTGTTGGGTGTCGCATGAAAAGAGCAAGCTAAATCCAACATCCACGCTTCACTTTTGGTTGACCGCCTGTTTGATACTACAGGACATCACTACTGCTGTCTGAGTCATCACCATGAGTTGCCTTATTAGCACAGGCCCCACCATAGAGTTCTGGACAATCCTTTCTCATATGTCCCCACTGCTTACACTTGTGACACTGTATATTCTTTTTCTTTTTCTTGTTCTTCCCAGCCTCATATCACTTCCGCCACTGCTCACCCTTGACTAGCAAACCTTCACCATGAGAAACTTCCACCGCGTTCTTCTTTCTCATATCATAAGATAGCAGTGCCGCAGTAATATCTGTCGTGGTTCTAAGTCTGACAGTAGAATGGGGGGTAGGTATGGAGATGCAAGATCCTAGCTACGGTGCAGTTGTACACACAAGGGATTTACGAGTTCAGGCCCTTTTCGGAGGAAGTAACAGCCCTACGTCTCGGAGCCCGGAGGCGGTCGACTGGATTATATGCGTATGAGTTGCAGGGGTGCGAACCCTTTACACTGAGGAGGGGGGTGGCTTATATAGTGTCTGCCAGACCCCTCCGGCCCTCAGTTATGCAGGGTTTAAAGTACATAAAGGATTGACGTTACTGATAACGTCCTACATAAAGTGTCATCATGGCCATAAAGACTACTTAATTACAGACCGTTTGGATACAGAGTGGCTCTTAATCTCCCAGTGGTCGAGTGTGTCTTCATGGTCGAGTGTCTTCAAGTCTGTCGAGTGGATTCCCTCTTGGTCGACTGGAAGGCAGCTTCTTCTGAAGATGTCCTTGGGGAGGATACTTTGGACAGGTCCGTGACCCTACCCTAGGTACATGACTTCATCATTAGCCCCCGAATGGATCGAGGTTTGAGTGAGGAAGGAGTTGATAATCTTTCCGACCTGTTTCTATGCTCTGAGCATGTCTCATCCTAGATCACCTTTTTTAATGATGGCATCGACTTTTCTTTCAGTCGCCTTGATCCATTCTTTTCTTCTGTCGAGTGAACTTTCGAACTTGGTGAACTTCCGAGCGACGGATCGTAGGAAATCTACTGTCTGACAGGTTGATCTGCTGTTAGCGGATTTTGTGGGATCCGAATTTTGGGAAGCACGCGAAGCGGGCGGACCGCAGTACTCGGATGGGATAAGGCATAGACTCCTCGATTTCGGTGCCGCCTTTTTCGCCATGTATCACGCGTGCGCGACTGTTTCGGGATTTGACAAGACCGCCCGGGCCTACTTGTCAGCCACTCGGAAGCGTCCCTATATAAGGCGCCGGGCGAGGGTTTTTGAACAATGCCTCCCCATTCTCCTCTCTGCCCTCTTCACCTCCGCCTGCTGCGCCTGCTTTCGCCTCTGCCCAACCACTCCTCGTGTACTTCACCGGCGATGATGGTGAAGGAGAAGACAGCGGCCTTGGAGCGCGCAAAGAAGGCGACGGCGACGGCGAAAGCGAAGGGAAGAGCGACCAGTCGGGGTGGATCTTCGTCGAGGTCCCGCCTGCTGCAAGGTTGGGTCCAAGGGGATTGGATCCGCTCGACCATCACCCAGGCGGATCTCAACGACCTAGCCAATGAGGGACTGATCTCTCATGGGTCATTAAGGCTTCCGGGGACCAAGTGGCAACCGCAACCGCAGGAGGGTGAGTGCGTTCTCCTAGCCACTCATGTAGATCGTGGATTCTCTCTGCCACCGAGTCTTTTCTTCCGAGGGTTTCTGAACTTCTTTGGGGCGCAACTCCACCATTTCACTCCCAATTCCATTGCCTATCTTGCTGCTTTCGTGTCCATGTGCGAGAACTTCCTGGGTTGTCGATCGCACTGGGGTCTCTTTAAGCACATATTCACCTGTCGCTCACAGACGGTGAAAAAGGCGAGTCCGGATGATGAGAGGACTAAGGTTATCCAGATGTGCGGGGGCCTTGGGATCCAGATGAGGAGTAAGAGTTCCTTTCCGGCCATGACTCTTCCTGAGTCGGTTAGAGGGTGGCAGTCGACCTGGTTCTACTGCCAAGACGAGTCGACGCCAGGACAGTCGACTAGTCTCCCTCCGTTCTCCATGGACCGAGTGAACAAACCCTCTTCTTTGAAGGTGCTTCCTGAGGAGAAAGCTCAGGTAAAAATGTTGATGGAGCGCGTAGTCCAGCTCGTTCGGGACGGAATGACGGGTATGGACCTTCTGGAGGTCTTCCTTCGACGGCGTATTCAACCACTTCAATACCGAGGCCACCAGATGTGGCTGTACTGCGACACCTAAGATACCACTCGGGTCCATCCAGAGGCGGTCAGTGACGCCACACTGGAGGGATGGATGGCTGCCATCACAGGGAATAAGGATAACCCTCGAGGGGCTAGGAGGATCCCACCACTCGACCATACTTACACACCGGACACGGTATGACCACTTATCTCCGGTTGTGACCTTGCTTCATTCATTCTGTTTCACTGCGAATTGGTCGATTGACCTTTGTCTTGTTTTGTTGTCTTGTCAGGCCACCACTGAGTTGTACTCGATGCCCAATGGAGCGCAAGCGCCGACTGAGGAGGAGGAAGGAAGTGGGGGTGAAAGCCCGGAGGAGTGGGATTCGGATGCTGATGATGATGATGAGGATGATGACTCTGGCAGGGAGGAAGAGGAGGAGGAGGAGGAGGAAGTTGCACCTCCTCGCTCGGAAAGACACTCGAAGCTTGTCCATGATCCCGCAACCGAGCGTGGTAAGGGGGTTGTGCCCGTCGCGCAGTCGACCAAGCATCCTCGGACGACTTCTCCAGCGCCGACTGAGAAAGCTCCAAAGCAATCTCGAGTGGCGCCGTCGAAGCCGGCGAAGGTCTTGCCGAAGATGAAGATGGTGATCCCAACTATCTCAGGGTAATGGTGTAACTTGAGTTTTCCCGTTTCACATGAATTTATTCTTGGTCGACCCATGAGCTAATCGACTGACTTCTGGGACTGCAGTGCTGCTACTTCTGATACCTCGGACAGGGCTGAAGATCACGATATGGAAGATGCTGTTACTTCAAAACCTGGTATGACTTTTATAGTTCCGTCTTCAGTCGATTGGCTCTTTGTCTCTAATTTTGATTCTTTTCTGCAGCTCCATCTAACGTCGTTATTGACCTTCCTGACAACGACAACGAGGAACCACTGAGGCAGAGGAGGAACAGGAAAGCGTCTGCTGGCAAGGCGACTCAGGACGTGCCAGCACCCGAGACGTTGGTCATGGAGGGAGACAACGTCACTCGGCCTACCGTATCCTTTGCGGTGCCGCTGACGAGTGCTCGCCCTTCGTTGTCGAGTGCTGCTCAGCCTTCACTTTTCTCGACCCACCACGTCCCAGAGGACCAAGCCAGTGCTGCTAAAGAAGCAATATGCCAGGCAGGGGTCATGATGGAGCAGGTGAAGGCAATCCGAGACGCCAGCCAGGCAGCTTATGACGCCAGTTCAGCTCTTCAGAGTAATGTTCAGGTCAGTCGGTCACCGCCTGTTCTGTTAGGATATGATATCTGAAAATCCTAGTATCTGTCGTACACCCACTGGGTGCGTCGATTGAAATTCCGGATTAGTGGGGGCACGCTGAGTGCACCCACTGGGTGTAGTCCCCAAGGCTATGGTGGACTGCTGGCAGTCGACCATAATCTTTATGTCTTAAGCTTTTTTCTTTACTCGATCAGGTCGAATGGATTTATAGACCGGTGGGGGCACGCTGAGTGCACCCACTGGGTGTAGTCCCCGAGACTGTGGTCGACTGCTTGCAGTCGACTACAGTCTGAAGAACACCTCCCGTTTTTTTGTTGTTGGTCGACTAGTCGACTCTAACTGATAAAACTAGTGGGGGCACGCTGCGTGCACCCACTGGGTGTAGTCCCCGAGACTATGGTCGAATGTTTATATTCGGCTGTAGTCTTAGTAATGCTATGATTTTTCCTTAGTCACTCGGAAGTGAACTGTTTTTGACATCTGTCGATTGGCTCTTCGCAGAAATCTTGCGAGCTTGCAGCTCATTACACTGAGCTGGAGAACAAGCAAATCCAGCTCGAGCTTGATCTGAAACTTGTCCAGGAGAACTTCACGAAGTCAAAGGAGGAGGCAAAAGGTATGTTTGCTGAGAACCTCGACGACTGCTTTTGTCTGTTGTCCGTTTCCGAGTCTGATCTCACTGTGACTTTGCAGACAAACTGAGGGATGCTCTGAAGAAGAAAGACCTTGACTTGGCTGAGATGCAAAAAGCGGCTTTAGAGAAGACCAAGCTCGCAGATGAGAAGCTGGCTTCAATCACCAAGCTTGAAGAGGAAAATACCAATCTGAAAGCTGCTCTTGATGCGGCCAACAAGGAGATCAGTCGACTGAAGAGTGACAAGATTGCCTTGAGTGACAAGGCCAGTGAGTTGGTGGGAAAGAAGAATGATCTGGAGGCTTATCTAGGAGGACTCGCCAAGAAGCTATTCCTCATGCTTGAAGGTAATCTTCTGTATAAACAGACATTTTAACTATGATATCTCCGTTCGACTGCTGTCTTGACTCTGGGGTTATGCTCGCAGAGTTCTGCCAGAACTTTGAAGAGGAGACTGGTCGACTAAAAATAAACCTGGATCCTATCAACTCTCCTGTGAAAGATGAAGTCGCCATGAATGTTCTCTGACTCGAATCTCATGTTGCTGCTGTTGTTGACTATCTCGCAAGGCTGATGGTCGCAACTTCCCGCATCGACACAACACTCTGGCCAAGAGAGACTCTTCAGAATGACCTCGAATCTCTGATGACTCGACTAAACGAGGTTCCAAGTCGAGTGAAAGAATGGAAGAAGTCATCTGCCAGGTGCAGCGCGGATGTTGCTCTGTCTCTGGCTCGTGTTCACTGCAAGGAGGCTCGAGAGGACAAGCTGGCAGCCCTCAAGGTGGCCAATACCAAGAAGCATGATTTCTGATCCTTCATGGAGACCTTCATCGCTGCCGCCACTCGGATCGGAGACAGAATCGACCTGGATGAATTCGTTGCGCCTTCCAGCCCTCTGCAGGAGGGTTAAAAAACTTCTGTGCTCGATACTTTAAATTTGCCTCGGTATGCCGAGTGGTTTTTGTAACCGATAAACCTTAACGGGCTTAGCGCCCGAGCACTTTCGGTTCCGTTAGATGTTATCTGAATTTGGATTCGACGTTGAATATGTCTGCATTTGGTTTGAGGTGTCTTTTGCAGGCTAGGGCGAAGCGCTTATTGCAACCGACTTGTTGCCCAACACACTTAGGCGAGCACTGGGCTGCAGCTAAGCCTCCGAGCGGGAAGTCTGCTCCTCACTTGGTAGGATTTTCAAAAACTTAGGCGAGCACTGGGCTGCAGCTAAGCCTCTGAGTGGGAGGTCTGCTCCTCACTCGGTAGGAATTTCAAAAACTTAGGCGAGCACTGGGCTGCAGCTAAGCCTCCGAGTGGGAGGTCTGCTCCTCACTCGGTAGGATTTTCAAAAACTTAGGAGAGCACTAGGCTGCAACTAAGCCCCCGAGTGGGAGGTCTGCTCTCCACTCGGTAGGATTTCAAAAACTTAGGCGAGCACTGGGCTGCAGCTAAGCCCCCGAGTGGGAGGTCTGCTCTCCACTCGGTAGGATTTTTGCGGTGTGCCTCTGAAGAACAGGGCATCAATCGACCTGTACTTCGTCTTCCTTGCAGAGCACACATTGTACTTGTGGCGTAGCTCAGAAGAGGAGGGTAGCAATCGACCTGCACCTCGTCTATCTTGCAGAGCGCATGTTATACTTGTGGCGTAGCTTGGAAGAGTAGGATAGCAGTCGACCTGCACCTCGTGTACCTTGCATAGCGCACATTATACTTGTGGCGTAGCTCGGAAGAGGAGGATAGCAGTCGACCTGCACCTCATCTACCTTGCAGAGCGCACGTTATACTTGTGGCGTAGCTCGGAAGAGGAGGATAGCAGTGGACCTGCACCTCGTCTACCTTGCAGAGCGCACGTTATACTTGTGGCGTAGCTCGGAAGAGGAGGGTAGCAGTCGACCTGCACCTCGTCTACCTTGCAGAGCGCACCTTATACTTGTGGCGTAGCTCAGAAGAGGAGGGTAGCAGTCGACCTGCACCTCGTCTACCTTGCAGAGCGCACGTTATACTTGTACTTAGGCGAGCGCTATGCTGCAGCTAAGCCCCCGAGTGGGAGGCTGTTGGGGAACGTAGTAATTTCAAAAAAATTCCTATGCACACGCAAGATCATGGTGATGGCATAGCAACGAGAGGGGAGAGTGTTCGTCCACGTACCCTCGTAGACCGTAAGCGGAAGCGTTAGCACAACGCGGTTGATGTAGTCGTACGTCTTCACGATCCGACCGATCCAAGCACCGAACGTACGGAGCCTCCGAGTTCAACACACGTTCAGCTCGATGACGATCTCCGGCCTCCGATCCAGCCGAGCTCCAGAGATGAGTTTCGTCAGCACGACGGCGTGGTGACGATGATGATGTTCTACCGGCGCTGGGCTTTGCCTAAGCTCCACGACGATATGACCGAGGTGGAATATGGTGGAAGGGGGCACCGCACACGGCTAAGGAATGATCCGTAGATCAACTTGTGTGTCTATGGGGTGCCCCCCGCCCTCGTATATAAAGGAGCCAGGGGGGAGGAGGCTGCCGGCCTAAGGGGGCGCGCCAAGGGGGGAGTCCTACTCCCACCGGGAGTAGGACTCCTCTTTTCCAAGTTGGAGTAGGAGAGAGGGGGAAAGAGGAGGAAGAGGAGAAGGAAAGGGGGGGCGCCGCCCCCCTTCCCTTGTCCTATTCAGACTAGGAGGGGGAGGGGCGCGCGGCCCCCTCCTTGCTCCTTCCTCTTCTCCCTCTTGGCCCATGTAGGCCCATTAACTCCCCGGGGGGTTCCGGTAACCTCCCGGCACTCCGGTAAAATGCCGATTTCACCCGGAACCATTCCGATGTCCAAATATAGGCTTCCAATATATCAATCTTTATGTCTCGACCATTCCGAGACTCCTCGTCATGTCCGTGATCACATCCGGGACTCCGAACAAACTTCGGTACATCAAAACTTATAAACTCATAATAAAACTGTCATCGAAACGTTAAGCATGCGGACCCTACGGGTTCGAGAACTATGTAGACATGACCTAAAACCATTCTCGGTCAATAACCAATAGCGGGACCTGGATGCCCATATTGGTTCCTACATATTCTATGAAGATCTTTATCGGTCAAACCGCATAACAACATACTTTGTTCCCTTTGTCATCGGTATGTTACTTGCCCGAGATTTGATCGTCGGTATCCAATACCTAGTTCAATCTCGTTACCGGCAAGTCTCTTTACTCGTTCCATAATACGTCATCTCATAACTAACTCTTTAGTTATGTGCTTGCAAGGCTTAGGTGATGAGTATTACCGAGAGGGCCCAGAGATACCTCTCCGACAATCGGAGTGACAAATCCTAATCTCGAATTATGCCAACCCAACATGTACCTTCGGAAACACCTGTAGAGCACCTTTATAATCACCCAGTTACGTTGTGACGTTTGGTAGCACACAAAGTGTTCTTCCGGTAAGCGGGAGTTGCACAATCTCATAGTTGCAGGAACTTTTGTATAAGTCATGAAGAAAGCAATAGCAGTATACTAAACGATCAAGTGCTAGGCTAACAGAATGGGTCATGTCAATCACATCATTCTCCTAATGATGTGATCCCTTTAATCAAATGACAACACATGTCTATGGTTAGGAAACATAACCATCTTTGATTAATGAGCTAGTCAAGTAGAGGCATACTAGTGACTATGTGTTTGTCTATGTATTCACACATGTATCATGTTTCCGGTTAATACAATTCTAGCATGAATAATAAACATTTATCATGATATGAGGAAATAAATAATAACTTTATTATTGCCTCTAGGGCATATTTCCTTCAGTCTCCCACTTGCACTAGAGTCAATAATCTAGATTACATAGTAATGATTCTAACACCCATGGAGTCTTGGTGCCGATCATGTTTTGCTCGTGAGAGAGGCTTAGTCAAGGGGTGTGCAACATTCAGATCCGCATGTATCTTGCAAATCTCTATGTCTCCCACTTGGACTTGGTCCCGAATGGAATTGAAGCGTCTCTTGATGTGTTTGGTCCTCTTGTGAAATCTGGATTCCTTTGCCAGGGCAATTGCACCAGTATTGTCACAGAAGATCTTCATTGGTCCCGATGCACTAGGTATGACACCTAGATCAGAAATGAACTCTTTCATCCAGACTCCTTCATTCGCTGCTTCAGAAGCAGCTATGTACTCCGCTTCACATGTAGATCCCGCCACGACGCTTTGTTTAGAACTGCACCAACTTACAGCTCCACCGTTTAATAAAAACACGTATCCGGTTTGCGATTTAGAATCGTCCGGATCAGTGTCAAAGCTTGCATCGACGTAACCATTTACGACTAGCTCTTTGTCACCTCCATATACAAGAAACATATCCTTAGTCCTTTTCAGGTATTTCAGGATGTTCTTGACCGCTGTCCAGTGATCCACTCCTGGATTACTTTGGTACCTTCCTGCCAAACTTATTGCTAAGCATACGTCAGGTCTGGTACACAGCATTGCATACATGATAGAGCCTATGGCTGAAGCATAGGGAACATTTTTCATTTTCTCTCTATCTTCTGCTGTGGTCGGGCATTGAGTTTTGCTCAACTTCACACCTTGTAGCACAGGCAAGAATCCTTTCTTTGCCTGATCCATTTTGAACTTTTTCAAAATTTTGTCAAGGTATGTGCTTTGTGAAAGTCCTATTAAGCGTCTTGATCTATCTCTATAGATCTTGATGCCCAATATGTAAGCAGCTTCACCGAGGTCTTTCATTGAAAAACTTTTATTCAAGTATCCCTTTATGCTATCCAGAAATTCTATATCATTTCCAATTAATAATATGTCATCAACATATAAAACTAGAAATGCTACAGAGCTCCCACTCACTTTCTTGTAAATACAGGCTTCTCCAAAAGTCTGTATAAAACCATATGCTTTGATTACACTATCAAAACGTTTATTCTAACTCCGAGATGCTTGCACCAGTCCATAAATGGAACGCTGGAGCTTGCACACTTTGTCAGCACCTTTTGGATCAACAAAACCTTCCGGCTGCATCATATACAACTCTTCTTCTAGAAATCCATTCAAGAATGCAGTCTTGACATCCATTTGCCAAATTTCATAATCATGAAATGCAGCAATAGCCAACATGATTCGGGCAGACTTAAGCATCGCTACGGGTGAGAAAGTCTCATCGTAGTCAACCCCTTGAACTTGTCGAAAACCTTTCGCAACAAGTCGAGCTTTATAGACAGTAACATTACCATCAGCGTCAGTCTTCTTCTTAAAAATCCATTTATTCTCAACCAAAGTCTATACTTTGTTTTCAGACATGGATCCCATCTCAGATTTCATGGCCTCTAGCCATTTTGCGGAATCTAGGCTCATCATCGCTTCCTCATAGTTCGTAGGTTCATCATGGTCAAGTAACATGACTTCCAGAATAGGATTACCATACCACTCTGGTGCGGATCTTACTCTGGTAGACCTACGAGGTTCAGCAGAAACTTGATCTGAAGTTTCATGATCAATATCATTAGCTTCCTCACTAATTGGTGTAGTCGTCACAGGAACCGGTTCTCGTGATGAACTACCTTCCAATAAGGGAGTAGATACAGTTATCTCATCAAGTTCTACTTTCCTCCCACTCACTTCTTTCGAGAGAAATTCCTTCTCTAGAAAGGATCCATTCTTAGCATTGAATGTCTTGCCTTCGGATCTGTGATAGAAGGTGTACCCAACAGTTTCTTTTGGGTATCCTATGAAGACACATTTCTCCGATTTGGGTTCGAGCTTATCTGGTTGAAGTTTCTTCACATAAGCATCGCAGCCCCAAACTTTAAGAAACGACAACTTTGGTTTCTTGCCAAACCACAGTTCATAAGGCGTCGTCTCAACGGATTTAGATGGTGCCCTATTTAACGTGAATGCGGCCGTCTCTAAAACATAACCCCAAAACGATAGCGGTAAATCGGTAAGAGACATCATAGATCGCACCATATCAAGTAAAGTACGATTACGACGTTCGGACACACCATTTCGTTGTGGTGTTCCAGGTGGTGTGAGTTGTGAAACTATTCCGCATTGTTTCAAATGTAAACCAAACTCGTAACTCAAATATTCTCCTCCACGATCAGATCGTAGAAACTTTATTTTCTTGTTACGATGATTTTCCACTTCACTCTGAAATTCTTTGAACTTTTCAAATGTTTCAGACTTGTGCTTCATTAAGTAGATATACCCATATCTGCTCAAATCATCTGTGAAGGTGAGAAAATAACGATATCCGCCACGAGCCTCAACATTCATCGGTCCACACACATCTGTATGTATGATTTCCAACAAATCTGTTTCTCTCTCCATAGTTCCGGAGAACGGTGTTTTAGTCATCTTGCCCATGAGGCACGGTTCGCAAGTACCAAGTGATTCATAATCAAGTGATTCCAGAAGTCCATCGGTATGGAGTTTCTTCATGCGTTTTACACCGATATGACCTAAACGGCAGTGCCATAAATAAGTTGCACTATCATTATCAACTCTGCATCTTTTGGCTTCAACATTATGAATATGTGTATCACTACTATCGAGATTCAATAAAAATAGACCACTCTTCAAGGGTGCATGACCATAAAAGATATTACTCATATAAATAGAACAACCATTATTCTCTGATTTAAATGAATAACCGTCTCGCATCAAACAAGATCCAAATATAATGTTCATGCTCAACGCTAGCACCAAATAACAATTATTCAGGTCTAAAACTAATCCCGAAGGTAGATGTAGAGGTAGCGTGCCGACCGCGATCACATCGACTTTGGAACCGTTTCCCACGCGCATCGTCACCTCGTCCTTGGCCAGTGCTCGCTTATTCCGTAGTCCCTGTTTCGAGTTGCAAATATTAGCAACAGAACCAGTATCAAATACCCAGGTGCTACTACGAGCTCTAGTTAGGTACACATCAATAACATGTATATCACATATACCTTTGCTCACTTTGCCATCCTTCTTATCCGCCAAATACTTGGGGCAGTTCCGCTCCCAGTGTCCAGTCTGCTTGCAGTAGAAGCACTCAGTTTCAGGCTTAGGTCCAGACTTGGGTTTCTTCTCTTGAGCAGCAACTTGCTTGCTGTTCTTCTTGAAGTTCCCCTTCTTTTTCCCTTTGCCCTTCTTCTTGAAACTAGTGGTCTTGTTGACCATCAACACTTGATGCTCCTTCTTGATTTCTACCTCCGCGGCTTTCAGCATTGCGAAGAGCTCGGGAATAGTCTTGTTCATCCCTTGCATATTATAGTTCATCACGAAGCTCTTGTAGCTTGGTGGCAGTGATTGGAGAATTCTGTCAATGACACTATCATCAGGAAGATTAACTCCCAGTTGAATCAAGTGATTATTATACCCAGACATTCTGAGTATGTGTTCACTGACAGAACTATTCTCCTCCATCTTGCAGCTATAGAACTTATTGGAGACTTCATATCTCTCAATCCGGGCATTTGCTAGAAATATTAACTTCAACTCCTGGAACATCTCATATGCTCCATGACGTTCAAAACGTCGTTGAAGACCCGGTTCCAAGCCGTAAAGCATGGCACACTGAACTATAGAGTAGTCATCAGCTTTGCTCTACCAGACGTTCTTAACGTCGTCAGTTGCATCAGCAGCAGGCCTGGCACCCAGCGGTGCTTCCAGGACGTAACTCTTCTGTGCAGCAATGAGGATAATCCTCAGGTTACGGACCCAGTCCATGTAATTGCTACCATCATCTTTCAACTTTGCTTTCTCAAGGAACGCATTAAAATTCAATGGAACAACAACACTAGCCATCTATCTACAAACAAACATAGACAAGCAAGATACTATCAGGTACTAAGTTCATGATAAATTTAAGTTCAATTAATCATATTACTTAAGAACTCCCACTTAGACAGACATCTCTCTAGTCATCTAAGTGATTACGTGATCCAAATCAACTAAACCATAACCGATCATCACGTGAGATGGAGTAGTTTTCAATGGTGAACATCACTATGTTGATCATATCTACTATCTGATTCACGCTCAACCTTTCGGTCTCCGTGTTCCGAGGCCATATCTGCATATGCTAGGCTCGTCAAGTTTAACCTGAGTATTCTGCGTGTGCAAAACTGGCTTGCACCCGTTGTAGATGGACGTAGAGCTTATCACACCCGATCATCATGTGGTGTCTCGGCACGACGAACTTTGGCAACGGTGCATACTGAGGGAGAACACTTCTTGATAATTTTAGCGAGAGATCATCTTAAAATGCTACCGTCAATCAAAGCAAGATAAGATGCATAAAGGATAAACATCACATGCAATCAATATAAGTGATATGATATGGCCATCATCATCTTGTGCTTGTGATCTCCATCTCCGAAGCACCGTCGTGATCACCATCGTCACCGGCGCGACACCTTGATCTCCATCGTAGCATCGTTGTCGTTTACGCCATCTATTGCTTCTACGACTATCGCTACCGCTTAGTGATAAAGTAAAGCAATTACAGGGCGTTTGCATTTCATACAATAAAGCGGCAACCATATGGCTCCTGCCAGTTGCTGATAACTTCGGTTACAAAACATGATCATCTCATACAATAAAATATAGCATCACGGCTTGACCATATCACATCACAACATGCCCTGCAAAAAAAGGTTAGACGTCCTCTACTTTGTTGTTGCAAATTTTACGTGGCCGCTACGGGCTTAGCAAGAACCGTTCTTACCTATGCATCAAAACCACAACGATAGTTTGTCAAATAGACTCCGTTTTAACCTTCACAAGGACCGGGCGTAGCCACACTCGGTTCAACTAAAGTGAGAGAGACAGACACCCGCCAGCCACCTTTAAGCACAAGTGCTCGTAACGGTGAAACCAGTCTCGCGTAAGCGTACGCGTAATGTCGGTCCGGGCCGCTTCATCTCACAATACCGCTGAACCAAAGTATGACATGCTGGTAGGCAGTATGACTTATATCGTCCACAACTCACTTGTGTTCTACTCGTGCATATAACATCAATGCATAAAACCTAGGCTCGGATGCCACTGTTGGGGAATGTAGTAATTTCAAAAAATTTCCTACGCACACGCAAGATCATGGTGATGGCATAGCAACGAGAGGGGAGAGTGTTCGTCCACGTACCCTCGTAGACCGTAAGAGGAAGCGTTAGCACAACATGGTTGATGTAGTCGTACGTCTTCACGATCCGACCGATCCAAGCACCGAACGTACGGAGCCTCCGAGTTCAGCACACGTTCAGCTCGATGATGATCTCCGGCCTCCGATCCAGCCGAGCTCCGGAGATGAGTTCCGTCAGCACGACGGCGTGGTGACGATGATGATGTTCTACCGGCGCAGGGCTTTGCATAAGCTCCGTGACGATATGACCGAGGTGGAATATGGTGGAAGGGGGCACCGCACACGGCTAAGGAATGATCCGTAGATCAACTTGTGTGTCTATGGGGTGCCCCCCGCCCCCGTATATAAAGGAGCCAGGGGGGAGGAGGCCGCCGGCCTAAGGGGGCGCGCCAAGGGGGGAGTCCTACTCCCGAGTAGGACTCCTCTTTTCCAAGTTGGAGTAGGAGAGAGGGGGAAAGAGGAGGAAGAGGAGAAGGAAAGGGGGGTGTCGGTGTCAAAACCGGCGGATCTCGGGTAGGGGGTCCCGAACTGTGCGTCTAGGCGGATGGTAACAGGAGACGAGGGACACGATGTTTTACCCAGGTTCGGGATCTCTCGATGGAGGTAAAACCCTACGTCCTGCTTGATTAATATTGATGATATGGGTTGTACAAGAGTGGATCTACCACGAGATCAAGGAGGCTAAACCCTAGAAGCTAGCCTATGGTATGATTGTTGTAATGTATGTTGTGTCCTACGGACTAAAGCCCTCCGGTTTATATAGACACCGGAGGAGGCTAGGGTTACACAGAGTCGGTTACAATGGTAGGAGATCTACATATCCGTATCGCCAAGCTTGCCTTCCACGCCAAGGAAAGTCCTATCCGGACACGGGACGGAGTCTTCAATCTTGTATCTTCGTAGTCTTGGAGTCCGGCGGACGATGATAGTCCGGCTGTCCGGACACCCCCTAGTCCAGGACTCCCTCAGTAGCCCCTGAACCAAGCTTCAATGATGATAAGTCCGGCGCGCATAACGTTCGGCATTGCAAGGCGGGTTCCTGCCTTGAATAATCCAGAGAAGATCATGAACACCAGGATAGTGTCTGGCTCTACAAAATAAATTCCACATTCTACCGTAGAGAGAATAAAATGTACACCAGTCCAATCTGCTGACGTATTATGCGGCGTGACATCACACCGCTACCAAGCCTTTGTTTGAATCATTTTTTACTATACCACCTCAGCACGTTTAGCGAAGCGGTTTCCTTGGCACGTCTTGTCGAAGCAGAGATCGTGTTCCCCTTATTCCGGGATTCTCATCAATACGGACGTGGGTAACCCAACCGCGCCATTGATGGTGGCGCTTGGGAGATAAGCGAGTTTTATCAGGCCAGCGGGACGCACAGTTTTCGTCCGCCTACATATAAGGGATAAGGATTTACCTTCTCACCTATGCCTTCTTCCTCCTTTGCTTATCCACCTCCGCGTACTCAAGCTCCAACGCCCAAGCTCGCGCATCTCGCCTCGACCTTCTCCGAATATGTCCGGAGCGGGAGGCAAATGGTTGGCCTCCACCGTTAAGGAGGAGCACATCACCAGACTGTGCAGCGCCGGATATCTTTCCGGCGATATCGCGCATCGGCTGCCCGACAAGGGGCAGCTCGTCCCTACCCCCGGGCCTCAGGAGAGGGTCGTCTTCCTTCCCCACTTCCTCCGCGACTGGGCTTTCCGCTCCATCCATTCGTCCGGGGGCTCATGTTCTATTACGGCCTGGATTTCCACGATCTGGCGCCGAACTTCATCCTCAACATCTCGACTTTCATCGTCGTGTGCGAGGCCTTCCTCTGCATCCGGCCCCACTTCGGCCTGTGGCTCAAGACCTTCAACGTCAAGCCGAAGGTTGTGCTGGGTACGCAAGCGGAATGCGGAGGCGCCATGTTGGGTAAATTACCCAACGTCCTTTGGCTCGAAGGGGCCTTCGTGGACTCCGTCAAGGGGTGGCAATCGGGGTGGTTCTACATCATCGAGCCGCGCAAGCCCACATGGGCGGCGGCCCCCGAGTTTAGATCTGGCGTCCCCACGCAGCTCACCTCCTGGAAAGAGAAGGGCTTGTTGTGGGGCAATTCGAAGGAGCTGACGGGACTCCGAGCCTGCATCCAGAAGCTGGTGAGCGGTAAGCTCAGGCTCGTCGACGTGGTCCAAGTCATGCTCATCCGCCGGATTCTCCCATGCCAAGAACGGGCATTCAATCTGTGGGAGTTCAATCCGGAACAGCACCAGGCACTGAGCGGGCTCTTCGATACGACATACGAAGGCGCCTGGAGGGTGCTGTTTAAGGGCGCCGAAGCCCCCGCATCCGCGACGGAAGATCGCGGATTCAGCTCGCAGCATCCAACTGACGAGGTAAGTGATTCAACCCCATCATGGGACACTTTGTAGTAATCGATTTGATTATAAGAGGGTTTCATTCTTTCCTTTCCTTTGACAGGAATGGATGGAGAAGGCCAAGCAGCTTATCAGCCCGGCTCCCATGCCAGAAGACCCAGTGGACGCCCGTTTAGCAGGGCTGCTGGTTCCGGCACTGCATGTGGTGCCGGAGAAGAAGGCCAAGAAGGTGGCCGCGGGGACTCGAAAGAGTTCCCGCAATCAGGTGTCCAACGACGAGGCGGACTCCTCCCCTGAAGACGAGGAGGTTTCTCTCCCAGAAGAGGGAGAGAAGAAGAGGAAGGCTTCCCCAATAGGGGAGGCCGAAGGGTCCAAGAGGGGGAGAACTATCCCCCCGGACAGTTTCGCCGACACCACCGTTGGCGAGGATGAATGGCCTCCAAGGGCCAGGCGTCCGGCGAGATCATAAGTATCCGGATCCTTGATATGCAACATCTTTTATGTCGCGTAATGTCCTTCTAACGCCGCATTCTGTCCGTAGTCCGGCCGATGACGATCTCCCCGACTCATCGAGCGGGTCGTTGGCCCCGTCGGATGTGGATTCACTTCCGACTGCCTCTACCCCACGCGCCGACGAGGACGCCGAGGTGGGATCCCAGAGAGGGACCCATCAGGAGGAGGCTCCGGAGGCGCCGTAAGGCAGCCTCCCTCTACATCGGAACCCGCAGTGGTACCAGAGTCTGGCAAGCGGCCCCTTCGAAAGAAGGGAAAGACCGTGACACCGGTGGCCTCCGTCCAACCGGAGGCGCCGGATAACTTGTTGGAGGTGCTTAAAGGCGCTTCCATCGAGGAAGAACACCGCACTATCATGAGTGCGGTGATTCAAAAGGCTCAGCTCGCCAAAAGCGGGCTGACCGAAGCCTGCAGCAGCCTTCTAATAGGCTTTGAGGTAAGAAGTTAAAATTATGTAATGTAATACCGCATAGACAGTAGCCCCTGATGCTCAGTTCGGTGTTCGGAAAGAAAAGCCGGACTGAGGATCTAACAAGATATGCGCAGGGTTGCTTAACATATGTCAATATGGGTTTGCAGGCTGCGCTGCTGACCTCTGCCGCACTAACGGCGGAGGTCGATGTGCTGAAAAAGGATCTCGAGCGGTCCGAGCAAGAGCTCGGCCATGCCAAGAAGCAGCTCGAGGACAAAGAAGGTGAGTCACACCGCTTTGAATGGTTACCTTACAGAAAAGGATTTTGGTTGCAGTAAAATTAACAAGGATAATGTGTGTATTGCAGGGGCCACTAACGAGGTGGCAGCCCTGAAGGAGGCTGTGTCCGCGGCCAAACGCAGTGCGGCCGCGGAACGGTCAGAGAGAGAAAAGCAGGAGGCACGGGTGGCAGAAGTACGGCAAGAGCTCCAGGCTCTCATGGAGAAACATGAGAGTTTGGAGCGTGACTCCAAGACTCGAGAGTCCGAGCTTGCCTCGGCTCTCGAAAGTGCCAAGTCCGCCAAGGCCGAAGCCCATAAGGCCCTTCAGGAGGTTGAAGATGTAAAGAAGATAGTGGCGGGTAAGGCATTTTTCATGCAAAGCAAGAATGTTAATGTAAAATACCTGATACTTACCCGCATTCGGAGCTCTCCAGGGGCGTTTGCAGATCTGCCGCGTAGTGCGTCCGATGCCGCCGCATTCTATCGTGGCGAGGAGGGGAGCTCGACGGAAAAAGTCTTCTGGTCTCAGTATGCTGAGGCCGGACACCCGGTGCCCCCAAGCGACCAGCTGAAGCAGCTGGTCGAACTCCACAAGGTAGATGAAGAGGCCATGAAGGGCCTTATAGTCCGGCTGTGGCCTAGAAAGGCCATGCCTGGGAGCTACTTTGGCCTCGTGCGGCGGCTGGTGGATGCATGCCCCTGGGTGGATGTCATCAAGCGCTCGCCGGGCCCTCGCCCGCACAAAGGTGCAATGGGGCAGGTTGGATGCGGAGAAGCTTCTCACGGACCCACCGCCGCCAGGCAAGGAGTATCGCACGCCCGAAATGTATTATAAATATGTCCTGAAGGGAGCCCGCGATATTGCGGATGAGTGCCCCAGAGATGTAATCTTTGAGTGAATTTGCTATGTATTATCCTGTGCGCTGAAACTTTGTTGATGTGCGCTTTGAGCAATGCTTTTTTAATTTAAAATATTACCTTCTGTGCGGCCGTTTATAAAATCTGAGAGATGGCAAGTCGTTGGCTTCAGCCCCCAAGCCACGAGTGCTGGGGTGTTCGGGATAAACTTGAGTACTCTTGTTCCCATTGTTGGGTCCATCGAGGGAGGCGCTCAACACAACGAACAAGGCAACCAGACTTATAATGCTTGAACACTCTCACTTAGCCATAGAATTCTATAATTTTAAATTTTGGCGAAGCCCCTGGTATTCGGAAGACCGAATCCGGGGCGCTATCCACGCCTTCGTCGGACATTGTCCGGAACTTCGCTCGAAGCGGCGTGAGTCTTTAAGGACCCGAAAAACCTCTCGAACAGCGACCAGTCTCTCGCCTTATCATGTCAGTCAGTTCTAGCTTTCTCCAATGAGGTGCTTGCCCGGCTCAACCGGGGCGCAATCGCAGTGGTTCTCCCAGTGCCACCTTAGCCGACAGAACGGAACGTAAGGCACCAAAACGTGGGAGCCGGGCAAACCCAACTATTGACCCAAGACATGATTCAGAGCCGATTCATATAATGCTATAAGTTCGGGGTGCCGCACTTGTGAAAGTGTTCGGACTTATCACACCATAGAGTGGGGAACACAAGCCCCTGGCGTATTAGGCCGTACCAAAATATACGGGCGCAAGATGTCATATAATGAGCATATATATAAAAGGTAATGCAATTGCAATCAAAAAGGTGCTGCATTATTAATGAAAGAAAGTCTGCTAGTAGAGCGGACTGATACAAATAGTGCGGTAAGCAAGGGATTTGGACTAAGTAAACATGTCCCCCTCCAGGGGTGAGCTGCGGACTTGGTGTATATAATCGAATTTAATGCTCGTAATTGAGACCACCTGAGTGTTCGTCGCAGCCTTCTTTAGTCCCTGACTGTTGCGTCATGAGTTCGGCAGGGTCGCCGCCAGACAGGGCTTCTGGTTAGCAGAGTCCCGTGTACATAAAAGAAGAAAAATAAAAAATATAAAAAAAGGGGGGCACACTTGCAAGCCCCCGGTGTGGTCGAACCGCACGCTGGGTCCGTTGCGATCGTGCCCCCTCCCCTGTGCCCATGGTATCTCCAAAGTGTAATGATGTACGCGGAGTGTTATTATTGCGATCATGCGCGGGCGAGGGTTGGGGCCGCATTGCTACGCATGCTCTCATCGCGCCAGGTGGTCTTGGTTGGTATTGCTTCGGGCGCGTTTTGCTGTATCCGGCTGTTTAACAGCCGGACTGGAGAATTGCCTTAAGAGGCTACTCTGTACTTCTGCCGCGAGAGCCGCTGTATGTTCCTCCGTCCGGAGGGAGCGTTCCGTATTCCCATTGACCGTGATGACTCCACGAGGGCCTGGCATCTTGAGCTTTAGGTATGCATAATGCGGCACCGCGTTGAATTTTGCAAATGCGGTTCGTCCGAGCAGAGCGTGATAGCCGCAGCGAAACGGGACTATGTCGAAGATTAACTCTTCGCTCCGGAAATTATCCGGGGATCCGAAGACCACTTCCAGTGTGACTGAGCCTGTACAGTTGGCTTCCACTCCTGGTATGACACCCTTAAAGGTTGTCTTTGTAGGTTTAATCCTTGAGGGGTCTATGCCCATTTTGTGCACTGTATCCTGATAAAGCAGGTTCAGGCTACTGCCGCCGTCCATCAGGACTCTCGTGAGGTGAAATCCATCGACGATTGGGTCTACAACCAATGCGGCGAATCCGCCACGGCGTATGCTGGTCGGATGGTCTCTTCGATCGAAAGTGATCGGACAAGAGGACCATGGATTGAACTTCGGGGCGACTGGCTCCATCGCATAGACGTACCTTAGTGCGCGTTTCCTCTCCCTCTTGGGTATATGGGTCGCGTATATCATATTCACCGTCCGCACTTGTGGGGGAAAACCCTTCTGTCCTTTATTGTTCGGCGGTTGGGTCTGTTCCTCGTCGTCGCTGTTTAGCCCCTTGTCATTGTTTTCGGCAATTAACTTGCCGGCCTGCTTGAACACCCAGCAATCTCTATTAGTGTGGTTAGCTGGCTTTTCAGAGGTGCCATGTATCTGGCATAAGCGGTCGAGTATTCGGTCCAGATTGGACGGACCCGGAGTGGTTCTTTTGAATGGCTTCTTCCGCTGACCGGGTTTAGAGCCTCGGAATCCGGCGTTGACTGCCGTATCCTCCTTATCGTCGCCGTTAATGCGACATTTGTTTTTGTTTTGACGTGACCTGCCGTTGTTGTCCTTAGTATCCGGACTGCCAGAATTTTTACGGAGATTGTTGCTGCGAGCTAGCCAGCTGTCCTCTCCCGCGCAAAAGCGGGTCACTAACGATGTGAGGGCTGCCATGGATTTCGGCTTTTCCTGCCCCAGGTGCCGGGGTAGCCATTCGTCCTGGATGTTATGTTTGAAGGCTGCAAGGGCCTCTGCATCCGGACAATCGACGATTTGATTTTTCTTCGTCAAGAACCGTGTCCAGAATTGTCTGGCCGATTCGTCCGGCTGCTGAATGATGTGGCTTAGGTCATCGGCGTCTGGTGGTCGCACATACGTGCCTTGGAAGTTATCAAGGAATGCGGCCTCCAGGTCTTCCCAACACCCAATTGACTCTGCGGGCAAGCTGTTAAGCCAATGCCGAGCTGGTCCTTTAAGCTTGAGTGGGAGATACTTGATGGCGTGGAGATCGTCGCCGCGGGCCATATGGATGTGGAGAAGATAATCTTCTATCCAAACCGCGGGGTCTGTTGTGCCATCGTAGGATTCAATGTTTACGGGTTTAAACCCTTCAGGGATTTGATGATCCATTACTTCGTCAGTGAAGCATAGCGGGTGTGCGGCGCCTCTGTATTGAGCAATATCGCGACGCAGCTCGAGAGAGCGCTGTCTGCTGTGCTCGGCCCGACCGGGGTTATTGTATCCGGCGCGACGGTATTCGTCGTGGGTCGTGGGGCGCCCACGTGATCCGTAGATGGATCTGGATTGTCTTGCTTTGTCCTCCAATATGTCTCGCAAGTCCGGCGTGTTCCCTCTTGGCTTCGTACTTTTGGAGCGATGCCGGGGTACGGTTTTGGCTGGGGGCCTGGATGCCTCTCTGTCACGACCACGGGGTGGTCGGTCAGCCATATCGTGCGCTGGTGATGGAGGTATGTATGCTTCCTCCTCTAATCGGGGGAGCAGCTTGCGTCTTGGGTAGCTTTTGGAGGGGCGTTCGAGTTTATACTCTTCGGCCGCGAGGACCTCGGTCCATCGATCGGCCAGCAGGTCCTGATCAGCTTGAAGCTGTTGCTGCTTTTTCTTTAGGCTGTTTGCTGTGGCGATAAGCCTGCGCTTGAAACGCTCTTGTTCGACGGGATCCTCAGGTACGACGAACTCGTCATCGTTGAGGCTTGCTTCGTCTTCGGAGGGAGGCATATAGTTATGATCATCAACCTCTTCGTCTGCCGCCCTCTCGTGAGGGCTTTCTTCTGCATCCTCCTGCGCTGAGTCTTGCTGGAGGGGATTGTCTTCGGCACTCTCTGGGGTATTATTATCTCCTGTGCCGGAATCTCCATTCTTGCTGTGGCGGGATTTAGAGCGGCGCCGCTGACGCCGGCGTTTGGGCTGCTTCTTTAAAGAGTCTGCCTCCGCTGTTTCTTCGCCGTCCCCATCTTTTGGGGTATCCACCATGTATATGTCATATGACGAGGTGGTTTTCCAGTGCCCTGTGGGCGCTGGTTCCAGTTCGTCGCCGGCATCATCGTCCATAGCGTCGATGTCTTCGGAGTCGTAGTCTAGCATGTCGGTTAGATCGTCGACAGTGGCTACAAAGTGGGCGGTGGGTGGGCTCTGAATTTCTTCGTCGTCCGTACCCCAACCATCCTGGCCATAGTCCGGCCAGGGCTCTCCTGATAACGAGAGATGCTTTAGTGAATTCAGGATATCGCCAAAGGGCGAGTATTGGAAGATGTCCGCGGCGGTGAATTCCATAACCGGCGCCCAATCCGATTTGATTGGTAGGGGCGCGGGAGGTTCGGAGTCCGGCAAGGAGTTCGGCACCTTGGAATCACAAATTTCGCGGGGGACGAGATTATTGTTCGGCTCCATAACCGTGGAAGTTGAAGCCCCCGAGGCGGTGTCTATCCACCGATCCTCTATCCGGTCGATCGGCTCCGGACTAATGGCCGGAGCGGATTCGTGTGCGGCCACCAAGGCACTGTTCAGCGGCAGAGCTAGATCATGCCCGTCGCAACAGTGCGGCGCGCTTGGCTGTGGCTCGGGTCCGTCGAAGATCAAGTCTCCGTGGACATCGGCCGTGAAGTTTAGGCTTCCGAATCTGACCTGACGGCCAGGGGCGTAGCTTTCGATCTGCTCCAGATGGCCAAGCGAATTAGCCCGCAGTGCGAAGCCGCCGAATACGAAGATCTGTCCGGGGAGAAAAGTCTCACCCTGGACAGTGTTGTTGGTTGAAGATGCCATCGAGCCTATCGGTGACGACACAGAGGAACTCTCAATGAAAGCACCAATGTCGGTGTCAAAACCGGCGGATCTCGGGTAGGGGGTCCCGAATTGTGCGTCTAGGCGGATGGTAACAGGAGACGAGGGACACGATGTTTTACCCAGGTTTGGGCCCTCTCGATGGAGGTAAAACCCTACGTCCTGCTTGATTAATATTGATGATATGGGTAGTACAAGAGTGGATCTACCACGAGATCAAGGAGGCTAAACCCTAGAAGCTAGCCTATGGTATGATTGTTGTAATGTATGTTGTGTCCTACGGACTAAAGCCCTCCGGTTTATATAGACACCGGAGGAGGCTAGGGTTACACAGAGTCGGTTACAATGGTAGGAGATCTACATATCCGTATCGCCAAGCTTGCCTTCCACGCCAAGGAAAGTCCCATCCGGACACGGGACGGAGTCTTCAATCTTGTATCTTCGTAGTCTTGGAGTCCGGCGGACGATGATAGTCCGGCTGTCCGGACAGCCCCTAGTCCAGGACTCCCTCAGGGGGCGCCGCCCCCCTTCCCTTGTCCTATTCAGACTAGGAGGGGGAGGGGCGCGCGGCCCCCTCCTTGCTCCTTCCTCTTCTCCCTCTTGGCCCATGTAGGCCCATTAACTCCCCGGGGGGTTCCGGTAACCTCCCGGCACTCCGGTAAAATGCCGATTTCACTCGGAACCATTCCGATGTCCAAATATAGGCTTCCAATATATCAATCTTTATGTCTCGACCATTCCGAGACTCCTCGTCATGTCCGTGATCACATCCGGGACTCCGAACAAACTTCGGTACATCAAAACTTATAAACTCATAATAAAACTGTCATCGAAACGTTAAGCATGCGGACCCTACGGGTTCGAGAACTATGTAGACATGACCTAAAACCATTCTCGGTCAATAACCAATAGCGGGACCTGGATGCCCATATTGGTTCCTACATATTCTACGAAGATCTTTATCGGTCAAACCGCATAACAACATACTTTGTTCCCTTTGTCATCGGTATGTTACTTGCCCGAGATTTGATCGTCAGTATCCAATACCTAGTTCAATCTCGTTACCGGCAAGTCTCTTTACTCGTTCCGTAATACGTCATGTCATAACTAACTCTTTAGTTATATGCTTGCAAGGCTTAGGTGATGAGTATTACCGAGAGGGCCCAGAGATACCTCTCCGACAATCGGAGTGACAAATCCTAATCTCGAATTATGCCAACCCAACATGTACCTTCGGAAACACCTGTAGAGCACCTTTATAATCACCCAGTTACGTTGTGATGTTTGGTAGCACACAAAGTGTTCTTCCGGTAAACGGGAGTTGCACAATCTCATAGTTGCAGGAACTTTTGTATAAGTCATGAAGAAAGCAATAGGAGTATACTAAACGATCAAGTGCTAGGCTAACAGAATGGGTCATGTCAATCACATCATTCTCCTAATGATGTGATCCCTTTAATCAAATGACAACACATGTCTATGGTTAGGAAACATAACCATCTTTGATTAATGAGCTAGTCAAGTAGAGGCATACTAGTGACTATGTGTTTGTCTCTGTATTCACACATGTATCATGTTTCCGGCTAATACAATTCTAGCATGAATAATAAACATTTATCATGATATGAGGAAATAAATAATAACTTTATTATTGCCTCTAGGGCATATTTCCTTCAGAGGCTGGCTCACCACTCGGTAGGATTTTATTGAAACTTAGGCGAGTACTTGGACTGCAGCTAAGCCCCCGAGTGGGAGGCTGGCTCACCACTCGGCGGGATTTTTTTTTGAAACTTAGGCGAGTACTTGGACTCCAGCTAAGCCCCCGAGTGGGAGGCTGGCTCACCACTCGACGGGATTTTTTTGAAACTTAGGCGAGTACTTGGACTGCAGCTAAGCCCCCGAGTGGGAGGCTGGCTCACCACTCGGCGGGATTTTTTAATACTTAGGCGAAACGGATTTGCAGCTAAGCCCCCGAGTGGGAGGCTGGCTCACCACTCGGGCAAGGATTTTTTTTTACAAACTCAGGCGAAACAGATTCGCAGCTAAGCCACCCACTGGGGGGAAATTTTATTGAACAAACAAAAAGTGACAACAATCACTGGGAAAATTATAAAACTATTGTCTTTTGAAAAATGAACTACAGAAGTGCTTTTATTACATTTCCGAGCGGCTACTTAAGTGTAAAAGGGGCGGAGCAGCTCCGCGTTCCAAGCTCGGGGCTCGTCGATCTTGTGCTCAACGTTGTAAAGACGGTACGCTCCATTGTGGAGAACCTTGGCGATGATGAAGAGACCTTCCCAAGAAGGAGCGAGCTTGTGTGGTTTCTGCTGATCCACTCGGAGAACCAAATCTCCTTCCTGGAAGGCTCGACTTTTCACGTTTTTGGCGTGGAAGTGATGCAAGTCTTGCTAGTAAATGGTCGATCGGATCAGGGCCATCTCTCTTTCTTCCTCTAGAAGGTCGACTGCATCCTGCCGTGCTTGTTCTGCTTCAGCTTTGTTGTAGAGTTCGACTCGAGGAGCGTTTTGAAGCAGGTCACTTGGCAAGACCGCTTCATCTCCGTAGACCAAGAAGAACGGAGTTCTCCCAGTCGACCGGTTAGGCGTGGTCCTTAACCCCCAAAGCACCGAGGGAAGCTCGTCGACCCATGCTCCAGCCGCATTCTTGAGATCATGCATCAGTCGGGGTTTCAACCCTTTGAGAATCAAGCCATTGGCCCGCTCTTCTTGCCCATTCGACTGAGGATGAGCTACTGAAGCATAGTCGACCCGTGTGCCCTGAGATGTGCAGAATGTCCTGAATTCCTTCGAATCAAAGTTTGACCCGTTGTCAGTGATGATGCTGTGCAGGACTCCATATCTGAATATCAATTCTCTGATGAAGCTGACAGCAGTACCGGCATCAAGGTTCTTGATGGGTTTAGCCTCAATCCACTTAGTGAACTTGTCGACTGCTACCAGCACATGGGTGAAACCGCTTCTTCCTGTTCTCAAGGGGCCAACCATATCCAACCCCCATACTACGAAGGGCCAGACGAGTGGTATGGTCTCTAAAGCTGAGGCGGGCTTGTGTGACATATTGGAGTAAAATTGACATCCCTCACACTTGTCGACTATCTCCTTTGCCATTTCATTCGCTCTTGGCCAGTAAAATCCGGCTCAGTATGCTTTGGCCACGATGGTCCGAGAGGACGCATGATGACCACAGGTCCCCGAGTGGATGTCGTCAAGGATTATTCGACCTTCTTCTGGTGTTATGCATTTCTGACCAACTCCAGTCGCGCTTTCTCTGTACAGCTGTCCCCTTATCACGGTAAAGGCTTTAGATCGGCGGACGATCTGTCGAGCCTCTTCTTCGTCCTCCGGGAGCTCTTTCCTTAAGATATACGCGATATACGGTACTGTCCAATCGGGAGTGATCACTAATGCTTCCATGATCAGGTCGACCACTGCTGGAACTTCAACCTCAGTCGGATCTGTGACACTCTTGGGTTGCGGAGCTTCTTCGGTAAAAGGATCTTCTATGACTGATGGAGTATGGATATGCTCCAAGAACACATCACTGGGAATGGCTTCTCTCTTGGAACCTATCTTCGCCAAATCATCAGCCGCTTGATTCTTCAGTCGGGGTATATGGTGGAGCTCTAACCCTTCGAACTTCCTTTCAAGCTTCCTCACTGCATTGCAGTATCCAGTCATGGTTGGGCTTCTAACGTCCCACTCCTTCATCACCTGATTGACCACCAGATCTGAGTCGCCATAAACCATAAGGTGACGGACGCCGAGTGAAATGGCCATGCGCAACCCATACAAAAGTGCTTCATATTCTGCTTCATTATTGGAGGAATCAAAGTGGATCTGGAGCACATATCTGAGCTTATCTCCTCGGGGGGAAACCAAAACTACCCCAGCACCGGAACCATTTAACATCTTAGAGCCATCAAAGAACATGGTCCAATGCTCCGAGTGAACTTGAGTCGGGTGCTGTTGTTCAATCCACTCGGCAAGGAAATCTGCTATCGCTTGGGACTTAATGGCTTTCTTTGCCTCAAACTTGATATCAAGGGGAAGGAGTTCAATCGCCCATTTCGCCACTCGACTAGTTGCATCTATGTTGTGCAGAATCTCTGACAGTGGGGCGTCACTGACGACTGTAATGGAATGATCAGAGAAATAATGAGCAACCTTCTTCGTGGTCATGTAGATCCCATACACAAGCTTCTAATAATGAGGATATCTTTGCTTCGATGGAGTCAAAACTTCAGAGAGATAATACACTGGGCGCTGAACTTTGAAGGCTTTCCCTTCTTCTTCTCGCTCGACCGTAAGCACTGTACTGACGACTTGTCCTGTGGCTGCAATGTAAAGCAACAGAGGCTCTTAGCTGATTGGAGCAGCAAGCACCGGCTGGGTGGAGAGCAGAGCTTTTAGCTCGACAAACGCTGCATCAGCTTCTGGAGTCCACTCGAACTTGTCTGCCTTCTTCATCAGTCGGTAAAGAGGCAATGCCTTTTCATCGAGGTGAGAGATGAATCGACTTAACGCGGCCAAGCATCCAGTAAGCTTCTGGACATCATGCACATGCACAGGGCATTTCATTCGGAGTATGGTGCCAACTTTTTCTGGGTTAGCATCGATTCCTCGTTCGGAAACGAGAAAACCGAGTAACTTTCCACCAGGAACTTTGAATGTGCACTTTGATGGATTAAGCTTGATATCATACCTCCGGAGATTGGCAAATGTTTTAGCGAGGTCAGTCAACAGGTCGGAACCCTTTCGTGACTTGACTACGATATCATCCATGTATGCTTCCACATTCCGACTGATTTGAGTGAGTAAACACTTTTGAATCATCTGCATGAACGTGGCTCCGGCATTCTTGAGACCGAATGGCATGGTGACATAGAAGAAGCACCCGAATGGAGTGATGAAAGCTGTTTTGATCTCATCGGGTCCATACAGACAGATCTGATGATACCCGGAATAGGTGTCTAAAAAAGACAATCTCTCGCATCCCGCAGTCGAGTCGACAATTTGGTCGATGCGAGGTAGAGGAAAATGATCTTTCGGGCAGGCCTGATTGATGTGTTTGAAATCGATGCACATGCAAAGTGACTTGTCCTTCTTGGGGACCATGACGACATTGGCGAGCCACTCGGAGTGGTATATCTCTCGGATAAATTCTGCTGCCAGGAGCCGAGCCACCTCCTCGCCAATGGCTTTTCTCTTCTGAACGGCGGACCGTCGAAGATGTTCTTTGACAGGTTTTGCTTTTGAGTCGACTCTAAGGCGATGCTCAGCCAGTCCCCTGGGAACACCCGGCATGTCAGCAGGCTTCCATGCAAAGATGTCCCAGTTCTCACGGAGGAACTGGATGAGCGCTTCTTCCTATTTAGAGTCGAGTGTTGTGGAAATATGGGTCGGAGCTGCGCTGGGGTCGGTCGGGTGAATATGAACGGGCTTTGTTTCACCGGACGACTGGAATGCTCACTCTGTGGCGGGCTTCTTGGCCCGCAACAAATCACTCGGATCTGCATTTTTCTTGTATCCCTCCAACTCTACCACTGTTATCTGGGCATCCGCAATCTTCGAGCCTTTCTGAAAACATTCTTCTGCCTTCTTCCGGTTGCCAGTGATAGTGATCACACCTTTGGGACCAGGCATCTTCAATTTGAGATACACGTAACATGGTCGAGCCATGAACCGTGCATAAGCTGGTCTCCCCAAAATAGCGTGGTAAGCGCTCTGGAAATCCACGACTTCAAATGTCAGCTTCTCTTTGCGGAAATGCTTCGAGTCGCCGAACACCACATCTAGAGCTATTTGACCGAGTGACTCAGCCTTCTTTCCAGGAATGACTCCATGAAAACTCATGTTGCTAGAGCTGAGTCTGGACATTAGAATGCCGATTCCCTTTAGCGTCTCTGCATACAATATATTCAGTCCGCTACCACCATCCATCAGCACCTTCGTTAGTCGAGTGCCTTCGACGACTGGGTCGACCACCAAAGCTTGCCTCCCAGGGGTGGCTATGTGAGTCGGATGATCGGACTGGTCGAACGTAATGGGAATTTGAGACCATCTCAGATAACTTGGTGTCACCGGGGCGACCATATTTACCTCACGGTTGATAACCTTCAATCGACTTTTGCTCTCCACATCAGCAAAAATCATCAGGGTGGAATTGACATGAGGATATCCTCCATCACTATCCTCTTTATCCTCAGCCTTGTCCGACTCCTTTTCCTTGTCCTTGGGCTGCTTTCCTTGAAACTGCTGGATTAAGAGCCAGCACTGGTGAGGGAGTCCTGGACTAGGGGGTGTCTGGATAGCCGGACTATCATCGTCAGCCGGACTCCAAGACTATGAAGATACAAGATTGAAGACTTCCTCCCGTGTCCGGATGGGACTTTCCTTGGCGTGGAAGGCAAGCTTGGCAATACGGATATGTAGATCTCCTACCATTGTAACCGACTCTGTGTAACCCTAGCCCTCCCCGGTGTCTATATAAACCGGAGGGTTTTAGTCCGTAGGACGAATAACCATTACAACAATCATACCATAGGCTAGCTTCTAGGGTTTAGCCTCCTTGATCTCGTGGTAGATCCACTCTTGTACTACCCATATCATCAATATCAATCAAGCAGGAGTAGGGTTTTACCTCCATCGAGAGGGCTCGAACCTGGGTAAAAACATCGTGTCCCTTGTCTCCTATTACCATCCGCCTAGACGCACAGTTCGGGACCCCCTACCCGAGATCCGCCGGTTTTGACACCGACATTGGTGCTTTCATTGAGAGTTCCTCTGTGTCGTCACCGATAGGCTTGATGGCTTCTTCAATCAACAACAACGCAGTCCTGGGTGAGACTTTTCTCCCCCTACAGATCTTCGTATGCGGCGGCTTCACACTGCGGGCTAATTCACTTGGCCAGCTGGAGCAGATCGAAAGCTACGCCCCTGGCCGTCGGGTCAGATTTGGAAGCCTAAACTTCACGGCGGATATCCGCGGAGACTTGATCTTCGACGGATCCAAGCCGCAGCCGAGCGTGCCGCACTATCACGATGGGTATGATCTAGCTCTGCCGCCGGACAGTACTCTAGAGGCCGCACACGAATCTGCACCGACTCATAATTTGGAGCCGATCGCGCAGATCGAGAACGGGTTGCTGGACACCGCCTCGGGAACTGCAACTTTCACGGCGATGGAGCTGAACACTAACCTCGTCCCTTATAAAGCTTGTGACTTCGAGGTGCCGGACTCCCTGCCGGACTCCGAACCTCCTGCGCCCCAATCCGATTGGGCGCCGATCATGGAGTTCACTGCCGCGGACATCTTTCAGCACTCGCCCTTTGGCGATATCCCAAATTCGCTAAAGCATCTCTCGCTATCCGGAGAGCCCTGGCTGGACTACGTCCAGGATGGTTGGGATACGGACGACGAAGAAATTCAAAGCCCACCCACCACCCACTTTGTATCAACTATCGACGATCTAACAGACATGCTAGATTACGACTCCGAAGACATCGACGGTATGGACGACGATGCTGGAGACGATCAAGAACCAGTGCTCACCGAGCACTGAAAGGCCACCCCAACCCATGATGTATATATGGTGGACACCCCAAAAGGAAGCGATAACGAGGACCAACGGGGCGCGGCAAAGGATAATCCCGCCGACAAACAACCAAAACAACGACGCAGACGCTGCGCTAAGTCCCGCCTCGACAAAAACAGCGCTCCTAATGACCCAGCAATAGAGCAGGGCAAACCAGTGGACGACGAACATGCAACCAAGCAACCATCTGAACAGGACGAATCGGATAATCAATCCATGCCCGGCGAAACCAACAGTCCAGACGACCTCACGCCGGACACACCACCGGAGAATAAGAACCTTCACAAAAGACTCGTCGCCACTGCAAGAAGTCTGAAGAAGGAAAAACGGAAGCTCAAAACAGCGGAAGACATACTCAGAATGAGGTGGAGCAAAGTGCTCAAAACCGCAGACAAATACGGCAATGGCCATCAATCAAAGAGCTACCCGAAGCGCAAGCTGCTGCCAGAACTTGACGAGGAAGCCATAGAGCCACCACAGTCAAAAATTAAAGAAGCCGCCTGGCCAGATAGACGACCAGATGACAGGCCAAAAGCGACAAGCGGCGCCGCGCACAAACCGACTCATGATCCTCGGAAAACAAATGGCCCGGTCAGGTCCATTTACGGGCCAAAAAAGAGGGCCCCAGGAAGCAACACAACACGCCAAGTGTTCGAAGACAACGGTACACCGAAATACAGGGGCGCCGCGCGCCCACTATGTTTCACCAATGAGGTGCTGGATCATGAATTTCCAGTAGGGTTTAAACCCATAAACATAGAGGCTTACGACAGAACAACAGACCCTGGAGTCTGGATAGAGGATTATATACTACACATACATATGGCTAGAGGAGATGATCTCCATGCCATAAAATATCTACCCCTCAAGCTCAAAGGGCCAGCTCGGCATTGGCTCAAAAGCCTCCTAGAAAACACTGTGGGAAGTTGGGAAGAGCTTGAGGATGCGTTTAGAGCAAATTTTCAAGGGACTTATGTCCGCCCTCCAGATGCAGACGATCTAAGTCATATAACTCAACAGCCCGGAGAGTCAGCGCGCAAATTCTGGAACAGGTTCCTTACTAAAAAGAACCAAATAGTCGACTGTCCGGACGCTGAAGCCTTAGCAGCTTTTAAACACAACGTCCGAGACGAATGGCTCGCCAGACACCTTGGCCAAGAGAAGCCAAGGACAATGGCCGTGCTAACAAGCCTCATGACCCGCTTTTGCGCGGGGGAAGACAGCTGGCTAGCAAGATGCAGCACCAGCGACCCAAGTACATCCGAGATCAGAGATGGAAACGGAAAATCACGGCGCAGAAAAGATCAGCTCCGGAATAAACAGAAAAGCCCAAACAACACGGTAGTCAACGCCGGATTCAAAAGCTCGCGGCCAAACAACAAAACACTGCCTCTTAAGGACAACACTGATGAGCTATCCAACTTAAACAAAATTTTGGATTGGATATGTCAAATCCACAGTACCTCCGGAAGGCCTGCAAACCACACCCACCGAGTTTGTTGGGTTTTCAAACAGTCCGGCCGACTCAACGCCGAACACAAGGGGCTCGACGCACCAAGCGAGTTTGATGACGAACCCCACCAGCAGAGCACCGGAAAACAAAAGACTTTCCCACAAGAAGTCAAAGCAGTAAACTCACTTCATGTGATAGTATGGAAAAACAATGCGGCACCCGCTAAGACAGGTGTCGCACGGTCCACCCCAGCAGAACCTCGAGATTGGATGTCAAAACCAATCACTTTTGACCACCTGGATCATTCCAGAAGTGTTCGAAATGCAGGATGGATTGCTCTGATATTGGATCCTATAATCGACGGACTACAATTTACACAAGTCCTGATGGACGGCGGCAGCGATTTAAACCTGCTATATCCGAACACAATCCGCAAGTTGGGGATAGACCTTACTAAAATTCGACATAGCCGCACTTCCTTTAAAGGAGTGATGACAGGCCCTTACGCCAAGTGCACAGGCTCCTTATTACTAGAAGTTGTGTTCGGGTCACCAGACAACTTCCGACGCGAAAAGCTAATCTTTCATGTCGCCCCATTCAAAAGTAGCTATCAAGCACTATTGGGACATGAAGCTTTTGTCCGCTTTAACGAAATACCACATTACGCGTCTCTTACACTTAAAATGCCCGGTCCACGTGGCATCATTTCATTAAGAGGGTCATTCAAAGACCCCAGACACGGCAAGACGAGTCCGGCATAAATATGCTAGGGGCTCCCTAGCCGCACACCCTTTCACACGGGGCTGTGCATATAAGCAATAATGAGCTAATATAGACTCAACTTTATTCATTTATTAATATTTTTATGCACTTTTTCGCACGATTTCCTTTCAAACTAAGTTTCTCTCTTTTTACAGATGAACAACGTGCACACCCTTTCCAGGATAACGGCACAACGGAGACACAGGCGCAGACGTGCAGTAGGTACCCGTTGCAAGGATTCTTTTCAGATTAAGACCCTGCGTAAACCTTTTTTACTGTCTCTTGTTGCTATAATCCCCTGGTTTCTCATTATAACCAGAGTGGAGACTGACGTTTTGGCATCGGCCGCGTCAGAGGACCACGCCCGTACCTGGACACTAGGGGCTCAGGGCATTGTTCTGCCATTATTATAAAGACCGAACACCTTAGGGAGTGTTCGGCGTCTCGAGTTAGGCCTTATATGCATCAGCTCCGAATCATGTCTTTGGTCAAATGTTGGGTTTGCCCGGCTCCTGTGTTTTGCTGCCTTACGTTCCGTATCATCGGCTAACGCGGCACCAGGAGAACTACTGCGATTGTGCCCCAGTTCGGCTGGGCGAGCACCTTAGTAGAGAAAGCCGAAAACTGACTGTCATGATACAGCGAGAGACTGGTCAACCACTCGATCGACCACCGGAATGTTTAGAATTCCTCCGCTTTGACGAAGGACCATTTCCCGATCAGGCACATACGCGCCCCGAATTCGGAGAGCGCGGTGCCCCCAGGGGCTATATCGTAGTCCCACCCTCGAACTCCAATGGCTAAGTGAAAGTGATAAAGCATTATAGTTCAGTTGCCTCGTTTGCTACGCTACCACCTCCTTAACAGGACCGAGACGTTGGATTAAGTGTGAAAATGCACTATTTTTGCGAACACCCCCGCACCTTGTGCGTGGGGGCTGAAGCCGACGACTGCCATCTTTCAGGTTATACATACATATACATAAATGGCCGCACAGGAGATATTTCAATACTTGAACGCACAAGTACAAAAAGCGCCTACATCATAAACATTGTTTTATAAAATTAAACATTCATTCGAACGTGACATTTTTTGAGCACTGGGACTCTATTACACGAGCACCATGCAGAACTTCCACAAAATAGTGCTCGGCGGGTAACCGTCTCTCGTCCAAACCCTGGGTCGCAACAGCGGTGGCATCCATCTCCGTCCAACGTGTCTTCACACGGGCGAGTGCCATCCGTGCACCCTCTATGCAGGCCGACCGCTTCATCGCCTTGATATGCGGCACCGCCCCAAGAAATTGCTACAATAAGCCAAAATAGCTCTTCGGCTTGGGCCTATCCGGCCAGACATGAGTCACGATATCTGTCATGGCAAGTCCGGACAACCTATTCAACTTAGCCCATTCGACCAACCGATCAGTCAGCGGAAGTGAACGATCCGGACTATGGAATTGAGACCAAAACAGCTCTTCCGTCTTGTGATCCTTCTGACTTCGGAAGTGCACAACGGCATCCGCCGCACTCGCCGCTAAGTCCATATAAGGATCCTCCGGACCCCACAGCTGGCCAAGCTGGGCATACTTTGGATCCGTAAACCTGCGGCGCAGCAGAAAAGGCATGCCAGCCACAATGTCTCCGGCCTGGCGCAGCTCCTCCTTTATAGCCCGCATTGCAGAACGGGCATCCTTGGCTTCGGCGGTGGCCTTCCCCAGGTCTTCTCGCTCCGATAGGCGCTCCTTTTCAAGAGCCTCATTGCGGTCGGTAGCATCCTTCAACTTAACGGCCATTTTGGCCATCTCTTCCCTGCTTCGGCAGTGTGCAGCCCTTTCGGCTTCTAACTCCTCGGCCGCCCTTGAGGCAGCCGCATCACTCCTTCTGGCTTGCTCCTTGGCTTGAGTAAGTTCTGCCCGAAGGCTCTCCACAGCAGCGGCACCATCTGCGTCAAGCACAAATATTATAAGAGGTGGGCTTTGGCTCCCTTAATAGGTGACTGCGGAGAAACAACTTACCTTGCGACTCGTCAAGTCGCTTGTTGACTAGCGCGATGTCCGCATCCGCAACATCGAGTTGCCGCTTTAATTCAGCAACTCCATCAGTCCGGCTAGCCCTCGGACTATCCGCCACCTGCATAGGAAGGGCGACACTCAATACCTGCGATTTTGATCCTCGGCACGCTGTCGCTTTCGACAACCTACCGAGTCTCAGGGGCTACTATCTATACAGGGCGCACTTTATGTGCAAAACTGTCAAAAAGGGGTGTCATTTTTACATACCTCAAACCCCGCCAGCAAACTCCTGACGGCATTATGCAATCCGCTTTCGGCGGACGAAATCCTTCCAATCACCATACTCATCAATGCATGGTGATCTTCTGAGATGGACGCCCTCTCAAGCAGATCCTTCAACTCCCCCGGCCGAACACTAGTCGGCGCCGAACTCTTCGGCTCTGCCGGGCTCGGGGATACCCTCCGTGATGACACTTCAGGCTCGTCCGCCCTATCTGACGGCGCAGCGGACAGAGGCGTCTCGCTCTACACCATCTCCGGATGAAGATCCCCCAAAGATGAGCTCATCTGAGAAGGTCGGAGATCCGAACTACAAGGTAAAAATTCGGTTATCCTCAGAAGCACAAATAGGGATGTCTCTTATTACCGAGCTCTCTTTTTTCTACTTACGGCTCGCTGGAGGGTTGATGCTTTAGGGGAGATTGTGCGGCCGGGGCCTCCCCGGACGCAGGACCCTCTGGTGAAGACTTCTTCCCCCGCTTAGGGGCTTTGGCCTCCGGGTCTCCAGAGGCGGTCCTCTTCTCCCCTTGGAGGGAGGGATTCTCGATCCCCCCTTTTTCAAGAGCCTCCTTGGGCGAGGCGGTAGCTCCCTTATTTTCCCCTCCGCCTTCTTCTGAAGGCGCAACCTCCAGCATCTTGACCAGCACGGGATCCGGCGCGGTCTCTAGGAGGGGGGCCGGACACCGTATCAGCTTTGCTTGCGCTATCCACTCCTGTTGAAGGATAACAGGTTAAAAGGCGCATTGTAGAAAGGCAAACAAATGGTATGTCCGAACACTGAGCTAATTACTTGAGTATCCGGGCAATTGCAGCTTAGGCCGGCGTCCTCGGTCAATTCCGGACACACCGCCCGTGATCCGAAGAACAACTCGTACATCTCCACGGGTGTCGTACCCATAAAGTGTTGGAGAATCCATGGTCCCTCCGGATTGAACTCCCATAGCTGGGGAGGACGGCGTTTGCAGGACAGGAGATGCCTAATCAGCATAACCTGCATCACCACAACCAGATCGATCTCCCTCGCCTGGAGGTCTCTAATCCGGCCCTGCAATAGGGGCACGTCTTTTGACGGCCCCGAGTTGAACCCTTGGTTGACCCACGATATCAACCGTCGAGGAGGTCCCGAGCGGAATACGGGCGGCGGCTTCTGCCTGCTGCCCTTCGGAGCGGTGATATAGAACCACTCCTGTTGCCATAAGCCAAGCTCCTCTTGGAAGGAGCCCTCGGGCCACGGGGCATCGGCCCTCCTGCTCACGGCCGCCCCGCCACACTCTGCTTGACGCCCCTTGATTATCTTCGGCTCCACATTGAAGGTCTTCAAACACAGGCCGAAGTGGGGGTGACACGGAGGAAGGCCTCGCAGACGACGATAAATGCCGAAATATGGAGGATGGACTCCGGAGCCAAGTCATGGAATTCCAACCCATAGTAGAACATGAGCCCTCTCACAAAAGGATCCATCGGGAAGCCTAAACCCCGACGGAGGTGGGATACAAAGACGACATACTCGCCGGGCTCGGGGGTGGGGATGGCCTGCCCTTCGGCAGGCAACCTGTGCGAAATCTCGTAAGACAGGTACTTGGCCTCTCGCAGCTTTAGCACGTCCTCCTCCGTGACGGAGGAGGGCATCCACCAGCCCTGAAGGTCGGAGCCGGACATTGTTGAAGGTCTGAAGCGCTCGAATCTGGGGCACTGGGTGTTGGAACTTGGAGCAAGGAGAAGGTTCGACGGAGGATTGAAGAAAAGAAACGAGTCTTGGTCCTATTGTAAAGAGGAAGAATACCAAGAGCCGTCTCCATGACCGTTTGGGACTCGCCTTCGATAGAGGGGGCGTGGCGACGGGCGCGGTTGGGTTACCCACGTTCGTATTGATGAGAATCCCGGAATAAGGGGAACACGATCTCTGCTTCGACAAGACATGCCAAGGAAAGCGCTTCGCTGAACGCGCTGAGGTGGTATAATAAAAAACGATTCAAGTAAAGGCTTGGTAGTGGCGTGACGTCATGCTACGAGATACGTCAACAAATTGAACTTGTGTACATAATATTCTCTCTACGGTGGAATGTGGAATTTATTTTGCAGAGCCGGACACTTCGGAGAAGGAACCCGCCTTGCAATGCCGAACAATATGCGCGCCGGACTCATCGTCATTGAAGCCTGGTTCAGGGGCTACTGAGGGAGTCCTGGACTAGGGGGTGTCCGGACAGCCGGACTATCATCGTCAGCCGGACTCCAAGACTATGAAGATACAAGATTAAAGACTTCGTCCCGTGTCCGGATGGGAATTTCCTTGGCGTGGAAGGCAAGCTTGGCAATACAGATATGTAGATCTCCTACCATTGTAACCGACTCTGTGTAACCCTAGCCCTCCCCGATGTCTATATAAACCGGAGGGTTTTAGTCCGTAGGACGAATAACCATTACAACAATCATACCATAGGCTAGCTTCTAGGGTTTAGCCTCCTTGATCTCGTGGTAGATCCACTCTTGTACTACCCATATCATCAATATCAATCAAGCAGGAGTAGGGTTTTATCTCCATCGAGAGGGCCCGAACCTGGGTAAAAACATCGTGTCCCTTGTCTCCTGTTACCATCCGCCTAGACGCACAGTTCGGGACCCCCTACCCGAGATCCGCCGGTTTTGACACCGACAACTGGCGAGTGGTATGTTTCGGGTAGATGAAGTTACCCTCTTCGTCTTTCTTCGTGTGGATGTGACACGGCAAATCCATCATGTCGTTTCCTTCCTTATCCTTTACCTTCTTGGGGTTCCAGGATCCTTTGGGCTTCCCTTTGAATTTGCCCTGAGTCACAGCCAGAGCCTCTCCAGGAGCCGCTGGCTCGGCTTTCCGCTTCTGCTTCCGACTGGAGTTTCCTTTTTCCGACTGACTCGGCTTGTACTTGCCACTCCGGAGTCGATCCTCTTCTTCACCATTGGTGTACTTGGTGGCGATTTCCATCATTCAACTCAGGGTCATATCTCCGGTCCGACCAAATTTCAAACTTAACTCTCTGTTCTTAACGCCATCCTTGAAGGCGCAGACTGCCTGATGATCAGACACATTCTCCACTGTATGATGCAAAGTGATCCATCTCTGTATGTAATCTCTCAAGGTTTCATTCAACTTCTGCACGCAGACTTGCAGCTCTGTCAATCCAGCTGGTCGCTTGCAAGTTCCCTCGAATGTCCTGACGAACACTCGGGAAAGATCTTCCCAAGTGTAAATGCTGCTAGGAGCTAACTGATTCAACCACGCCCTGGCCGAACCTTCCAACATGAGCGGTAAGTGTTTCATGGCCACCTCATCATTACCGCCGCCAATCTGTACCGCCACTTGGTAGTCTTCAAGCCAGGTTTCAGGCTTGGACTCACCGGTGAACTTACTTACCCCAGTCGCCAACCTGAAGTTGGGGGGTATCACTGCAGCTCTGATGGCTCTGCTGAAACATTCTGGACCTGAAACATGAACTCAGCTGCGAGTGGGTGCATCTCTGTCATGGCCACCTCGATGAGCTCTACTCCGATCGACCAAACGTTGCACGATGATGGATCTCGCGTCAAAGCCTGGTTCCCTGGGGTCGACCGGAACTCGTCGCCCGGCACTGCGCTGGTGCCTATCATCTTGCTGCCGATGAGCGTAAGACCCACCCCTTGGGGGAGGAGTGGGCACTCGACGTCGATCATCACGGTCGAATCGGTCATCATATTGGTCACGTCGACTTTTGCGTCCCTCATGCCGCGGAGGCGATCTCGGGCTATGAGCCGACTGAACTGTATTCACAGCGACGGATCGACTGTGAGTCCTGTTGCATGACTGTGACACAGCTGAATTCTGGTCTCCTGCTACTCGGAGCAAATCCCTGATCTGCATCAAGCCTCTGCCAGCCTCCGACTGAGAGGGCTGAATTGACTCTGCTATACGGGCTGCAGCTGCTAGATTCTGAATCGGGGTTCGATATACCTGAGTTGGTTGCAGAAAGAGTTGACGTCGACTGGAGTCGGGTACTCGTTGCTGCGCGCGTTCGTCGAGTGCTCGCTGGAGGTTCTCCAGTCGAGTGCGTTCAGCCAAGTTGGCCAAACGTGCTTCCTCCAAGGCGCGAGCCTCGGGAGTTTCTCCTGCGATGGGAGTATGCAGGGCATCCATGTTCTAGCGACGAAGATCTTCCCTCTGCAGAGAAGTGAGCGGCTCAGGTTGATATTCCTCGTGGGCCTGAGCGGGGTCACCTCCACCGTCTATCCCGTCGGTGCGGGGGAAGCCGGGAGGGCTATGAGGCCCATTGACCATCAGAGCTTCCGCCGCCGGATCACTGCTGTCACACTCGGATGCAGTCTCTACGGAGCCAGTGGACAGATTGAACAGGCCATAGAGAGATTCGTCGGGCTCGATTGCTGCGACTTGGGTGGTGGCCGATTGGCGAGCCACTGCGTGTCTCACCCACCGTTGAAGTCTCGACCGACCAGAGCACTTGCGCTGGCTGGAGACAGGGAGGGAGGACGACACAGGAGTCGACCGATACGGAGTCGACGGTTGCCGCAGTAGGACGCCGCGGACACACGCCCGAAAATGCGTCGCACCACGGACGGGGAGCGCGTCGATGTCGAGTGGAGCCTCCTGGAGGCAAGCGGAGTCATTGGCGATGAAAGTGAGCGCGCCGAGACGGATCTCGCGGCCCTCGACCAGAACACCGCCAGAAACCATGATGAAGGCAATCGGAACAATTGCAACTTCTCAAAAAATCACTAAGACACCTGCCCCACGGTGGGCGCCAACTGTCGTGGTTCTAAGTCTGACAGTAGAATGGGGGTAGGTATGGAGAGGCAAGATCCTAGCTACGGAGCAGTTGTACACACAAGGGATTTACGAGTTCAGGCCCTTCTCGGAGGAAGTAACAGCCCTACGTCTCGGATCCCAGAGGCGGTCGACTGGATTATATGCATATGAGTTGCAGGGGTGCGAACCCTTTACACTGAGGAGGGGGCTGGCTTATATAGTGTCTGCCAGACCCCTCGCCCTCAGTTATGCAGGGTTTAAAGTACATAAATTATTGACATTACTGATAACGTCCTACATAAAGTGTCATTGAGGGAGTCCTAGACTAGGGGGTGTCCGGATAGCCGGACTATCATCATCGGCTGGACTCCAAGACTATGAAGATACAAGATTGAAGACTTCGTCCCGTGTCCGGATGGGACTTTCCTTGGTGTGGAAGGCAAGCTTGGCAATACGGATATGTAGATCTCCTACCATTGTAACCGACTCTGTCTAACCCTAGCCCTCTCCGGTGTCTATATAAACCGGAGGGTTTTAGTCTGTAGGACGAACAACCATTACAAAAATCATACCATAGGCTAGCTTCTAGGGTTTAGCCTCCTTGATCTCGTGGTAGATCCACTCTTGTACTACCCATATCATCAATATTAATCAAGCAGGAGTAGGGTTTTACCTCCATCGAGAGGGCCCGAACCTGGGTAAAAACATCGTGTCCCTTGTCTCCTGTTACCATCCGCCTAGACGCACAGTTCGGGAGCCCCTACCCGAGATCCGCCGGTTTTGACACCGACATTGGTGCTTTCATTGAGAGTTCCTCTGTGTCGTCACTAATAGGCTTGATGGCTCCTTCGATCATCAACAACGACGCAGTCCAGGGTGAGACTTTTCTCCCCGGACAGATCTTCGTATTCGGCGGCTTTGCACTGCGGGCCAATTCGCTTGGCCATCTGGAGCAGATCGAAAGCTACGCCCCTGGCCGTCAGGTCAGATTTGGAAGTCTAAACTTCACGGCTGACATCCGCGGAGACTTGACTTTCGATGGATTCGAGCCACGGCCGAGCGCGCCGCACTATCACGATGGGCATGATTTAGCTCTGCTGCCGGACAGTGCCCTGGAGGCCGTGCATGAGTCCGCTCCGACCCTTAGTTCGGAGCCGACCGCGCAGACCGAGGACGGGTGGCTAGACACCGCCTCGGGAGCTGCAACCTCTACGGCGATGGAGCCGAATACTGACTTTGTCCCTTGTAAAGCTCGTGACTCCGAGGTACCGGACTCCTCGCCGGACTCCGAACCTCCTGCGCCCCTACCAATCGAATCCGATTGGGCGTCGATCATGGAGTTCACCGCCACGGACATCTTTCAGCACTCACCATTTGGCGACATCCTGAATTTGCTAAAGTATCTCTCGTTATCAGGAGAGCCCTGGCCGGACTGCGGTCAGGACGGTTGGGATGCGGACAAAATTCAAAGACCACCCACCGCCAACTTTGTAGCCACTGTCGACGATCTAACCGACATGCTAGACTACGACTCCAAAGACATCGACGGTATGGACGACGATGCCGGAGACGACCAAGTACCAGCACCTACTGGACACTGGAAAGCCACCTCAACTCATGACATATACATGGTGGACACACCAAAAGGAAGCGATAACGAGGAACAACGGGACACGGCAAAGGATAATTCCCCCGAGAAACAACCAAAACGTTGACGCAAGCGCCGCCTGAAGTCTCGCCTCGATAACAACAGCACCCATAATGACCCAGCCGTAGAGCAGGGCAAGCCAGTGGACGACGAACATGCAACGAAGCAACCATCCGAACAAGATGAATCGGACAATCAACCCATCCTCGGTGAAAACAACAGTCCAGACGATCTCACGCCGAACACATCACCGGAGCATAAGAACCTTCACAAAAGGCTCGTCGCCACTACAAAAAGTTTGAAGAAGCAGAAACGGAAGCTCAAAACAGCGGAAGACGTACTCAGAATGAGGTGGAGCAAAGTACTCAAAACCGCAGACAAATACGGCAATAGTCACCAAGCAAAGAGCTACCCGAAGCGCAAGCTGCTGCCCGAATTCGACGAGAAGGCCGTAGAGCCACCACAGTCAAAAAGCAAAGAGGCCGCCTGGCCGGATAGATGACCACATGACAAGCCAAGAGCGGCAAACGGCGCCGCACACAAGCCGGCACATGACACCCATAAAGATGCTCGCCAAAATAATGGCCCGATCAGGTCCATTTACGGGCCAAAAAAGAGGGCCCCAGGAAGCAACACAACACGCCGAGTGTTCGAAGATAACGACACACCTAAATACAGGGGCGCCGCACACCCACTATGTTTCACCGATGAGGTGCTGGATCATGAATTTCCAGCGGGATTCAAGCCCGTAAACATAGAGGCATACGACGGAACAACAGACCCCGGAGTCTGGATTGAGGATTACATCCTACACATACATATGGCTAGAGGAGACGATCTCCACGCCATAAAATACCTACCCCTCAAGCTCAAAGGGCCAGCTCGGCATTGGCTCAAAATCCTCCCAGAAAATACCATTCGAAGCTGGGAAGAGCTCGAGGATGCGTTTAGAGCAAATTTTCAGGGGACTTATGTCTGCCCTCCGGATGCAGACGATTTAAGTCACATAACTCAACAGCCCGGAGAGTCAGCACGCAAATTCTGGAAGAGTTTTCTCACCAAAAAGAACCAAATAGTCGACTGTCCGGACGCTGAAGCCTTAGCAGCTTTTAAACATAACGTTTGAGACGAATGGCTCGCCAGACACCTCGGCCAGGAAAAACCAAGAACAATGGCCGCGCTCACAAGCCTCATGACCCGCTTTTGCGCGGGAGAAGATAGCTGGTTGGCAAGATGCAGCACCAGCACATCCGAGGTCAGAGATGGAAATGGGAAATCACGACGCAGAAAGGATCAGCGCCGGAGTAAAGAAAATGGCCCAAAGAACACGGCGGTTAACGCCGGATTCAAAAGCTCTTGGCCGAACAACAAAACACTGCCTCTTAAAGACAACAGTGACGAGCTATCCAACCTAAACAAAATTTTGGACAGGATATGTCAAGTCCACAGTACCCCCGGGAAGCCTGCAAACCATACCCACCGAGATTGTTGGGTCTTCAAACAGTCCGTCTGACTTAACGCCGAACACAAGGGGCTCGACACACCAAGTGAAGACGATGACGGACCCCACAAGCAGAGCGCCGGAAAACAAAAGACTTTCCCACAAGAAGTCAAAACAGTAAAATCACTTCATGTGATAATACGGAACAATAGTGCGGCACCCGCTAAAGTACGCGTCGCACGGTCCACCCCAGCGGAATCCCGCGATTGGATGACAAAACCAATTACTTTCGACCACCTGGATTATTCCAGAAGCATTCGTAACGCAGGATGGACTGCTCTGATATTGGATCCTATAATCGACGGACTACAATTTACACAAGTCCTAATGGATGGCGGCAGCGATTTAAACCTGCTATATCCGGACACAATCCACAAGTTGGGGATAGACCCTACTAAAATTCGCCATAGCCGCACTTCCTTCAAAGGAGTGACAGCAGACCCTTACGCCAAGTCCACGGGCTCCTTACTACTAGAAGTTATGTTCGGTTCACCCGACAACTTCCGTCGCGAAAAGCTAATCTTCCATGTCGCCCCATTTAAAAGTAGCCATCAAGCACTATTGGGACGTGAAGCTTTCGCCCGCTTTAACGCAATACCGCACTACGCGTCTCTTACACTTAAAATGCCCGGTCCATGCGACATCATCTCATTACAAGGTCGCTCAAGACCCCGGACACGGCTAGGCGAGTCCGGCACAAATAAACTAGGGGCTTCCTAGCCGCACAACCCTTCACAAGGGGCTGTGCGTATGAACAATAAGAGCCAATAAAAGTTCAACTTTATTCATTTATTCATACTCTGTTTTAAATACATTTTTTGCACGATTTCTTTTCAAACTAAGTTCCTCTCTTTTACAGATGAACAGCATGTACACCCATCCAGGATACAGCACAACGGAGACACAGGCGCAGACGTGCAGTAGGGACCCGTCGCAAGGATTCTTTTCAGATTAAGACCCTGCGTGAACCTTTCTTACTGTCTCTTGTTAATTCACATCCCCCGGTTTTTCACCATAACCGATGAGGAGGCTGGCGTTTTGGCATCGGTCGCGTTAGAAATTTTCGCCTGTACCTGGACACTAGGGGCTTAGGGCATTGTTCTGCCGTTATCATAAAGACCGAATACCTTAGGGAGTGTTCGGCGTCTCGAGTTAGGCCTTATATGCATCAGCTCCGAATCATGTCTTTGGTCAAATGTTGGGTTTTCCCGGCTCCTGTGTTTTGCTGTCTTACGTTCCGTATCATCGGCTAACGCGGCACCAGGAGAACTACTGCGATTGTGCCCCGGTTCGGCCAGGCGAGCACCTCAGTAGAGAAAGCCGAAAATTGACCGTCATGATACAGCGAGAGACTGGTCAACCACTCGATCGACTATCGGAATGTCTAGAATTCCTCCGCTTTGACGAAGGACCGTTTCCCGGTCAGGCACATACGCGCCCCGAATTCGGAGAGCGCGGTGCCCCTAGGGGCTATATCGTAGCCCCACCTTTGAACTCCTATGGCTAAGTGAAAGAGATAAAGCATCATAGTCCGGTTGCCTCGTTTGCTACGCTACCACCTCCTTCACAGGACCAAGACGTTGGATTAAGTGTGAAAATGCGCTATTTTGCAAACACCCCCGCACTATGCGCGTGGGGGCTGAAGCCGAAGAGTGCCATCTTTCAGGTTATACACAAGTATACGTTAACGGCCGCACAGGAGACATTTCAATACTTGAACGCACAAGTATAAAAGGCGCTTATATTATGAATATCGTTTTACAAATCATAAAGATCATTTGAACATGACATTTTTTGAGCACTGCGACTCTATTACACGAGCACCCTGCAGGACTTCCCCAAAATAGTGCTCGGCGGGTAACCGGCTCTCGCCCGAACGCCGGGTTGCAACATCGGTGGCATCCATCTCTGTCCAGTATGTCTTCACACGGGCGAGGGCCATCCGTGCACCCTCTATGCATGCCGACCGCTTCATCGCCTTGATATGCGGCACCGCCCCAAGGAATTGCTGCAATAAGCCAAAATAACTCTTCGGCTTGGGCCTATCCGGCCATAGATGAGCCACTACATTCGTCATGGCAAGACCGGACAATCTATTCAGCTCAGTCCACTCAGCCAGCCGATCGGTCAACGGAATTGAACGCTCCGGACTATGGAATTGAGACCAAAAAAGCTCTTCTGTCTCGTGATCCTTTTGACTTCGGAAGTGCAAAACGGCATCCGCCGCACTCGCCGCCAAATCCAGATAAGGATCCTTCGGACCCCACAGCTGGCCAAGCTGAGCATACTTCTGATCTGTGAACTTCCTGCGCAGCAGAAAGGGCTTGCCAGCCGCAATGTCTCCGGCCTAATGCAGCTCCTCCTTTATAGCCCTCATTGCAGAACGGGCATCCTTGGCTTCGGCGGTGGCCTTCTTCAGGTCTTCTTGCTCCGCTCGGCGTTCTTTTTCAAGAACCTCATAGCGGTCGGTAACTTCCTTCAGCTTCACGGCCATTCCGGCCATCTCCTCCCTGATGCGACAGTGAGCAGCCCTTTCGGCTTCTAGCTCTTCGGCTGCCTTCGAGGCAGCCGCCTCACTCCTTCTGGCTTGCTCCTTGGCTCGAGCAAGCTCTGCTCGAAGGCCCTCCATAGCAGCGGCACCATCTGCATTAAGCATACATGTTGTAAGGAGCGGGCATCAGCTCCCTTACTAGGTGACCACGGAGAAACAACCTACCTCGTGACTCGTCAAGTCGTTTATTGACCAGCGCGATGTCCGCATCCGCAACGTCGAGTTGCCGCCTTAGTTCGGCAACTCCATCAGTCCGGCTGGCCACCGGACTATCCGCCACCTGCATAGGAAAGGCGGGAATTAATACCTGAGATTATGATCCTTGGCACGCTGTCGCTTTCGACAACATACCGAGTCTCAGGGGCTACTATCTATACAGGGCGCACTTTATGTGCAAAACTGTCAAAAGGTATGTCATTTTTACGTACCTCAAACCCCGCCAGCAAACTTCTGACAGCATCATGCGACCCGCCCTCGGCGGATGAAATTCTTTCAATTACCGTACTCATCAATGTACGGTGACCTTCTGAGATAGACGCCCTCTCGAGCAGATCCTTCAGCTCCCCCGGCCATACACCGGTTGGTGCCAAACACTCCGGCCCTGCTGGACTCGAGGACACCCTCCGCGACGACACCTCAGGGTCATCTGCCCCGCCTGACGGTGCGGCAGATGGAGGCGTCTCGCTCTCCATCATCTCCGGACGAAGGTCCCTCGAAGACGAGCTCAGCTGAGAAGGACGGAGATCCGAACTACAAGGTAAAAACTTCGGTTATCCTCAGAAGCAAAATAGGGATGTCCCTTATTACAAAACTCCCCTTTTTTTACTTACGGCTCGCTGGATGGCTGACTCCTTAGGGGAGATAGTGCGGCCGGGGTTTCCCCAGGCGCAGGACCCTCTGGTGAAGATCTCTTCCCCCGCTTTGAGGCCTTGGCCTCCGGGTCTTCGGAAGCGGTCCTCTTCTCCCCCTGGAAGGAGGGATTCTCGATCCACCCTTTCTCCAAAGCCTCCTTAGTAGAGGTGATAGCTTCTCTATTTTCCCCTTCGCCCTCCTCAAAAGGCGCAACCCCCAGCATCCTGACCAACTTCGAATCCCGCGCGGTCTCTGGGAGGGGGGCCGGACACCGTATCAGTTTTGCTTGCGCTATCCACTCCTGTTCGAAGGACGACTGGTTAAAAGGCAAATCCAAGATATGTAAACGAACGGTATGTCCGGACACGGAGCTACTTACTTGAGTATCCGGGCGATTGCAGCTTAGGCCGGTGTCCTCGGTTAATTCCGGACACACCTCTTGTGATCCGAAGAACAATTTGTACATCTCCATGGGTGTCGTACCCATGAAGTGTTGGAGAACTCGTGGTCCCTCCGGATTGAACTCCCACAGGCGGAGAGGGCGACGTTTGCAGGGCAGAAGACGCCTAATCAGCATAACCTGCGTCACCACGACCAGATTGATCTCCCTCCCTTGGAGGTCTCGAATCCAGCCCTGCAATAGGGGTACGTCTGTAACGCCCCGGATTCGTTGCGCCAGGTGTCTGCCAGTTTTTCGCCGTCATTGCCATGTCATTTGCTTGCGTGTTGCACTTTGCCATGTCATCATCTGCATTTCATATCATGTCATCATGTGCATCGCTTTTGCATACATGTTCGTCTCATGCATCCGAGCCTTTTCCCCGTTGTCCGTTTTGCAATCCGGCACTCCTATGTTCCCCGGCGTCCCCTTTTGTCTTCTGTTGTGAGCGGGTATTAAACTTTCTCGGAATGGCCCGACGTTTGCCAAGCGGCCTTGGTATAGCACCGGTAGACCGCCTGTCAAGTTTCGTGTCATTTGGAGCTCGTTTGATACTCCAACGGTTAACCGGGTAACCGTAAAGCCCTCTTTGAGCTGCAGCCCAACACCCCTTCCAAAGTGGCCCAAAACCCATCTAACTCCCCTCCATGCTCTCGGTCGTTCGATCATGATCACGTGGCCGAAAACCGCTCCTCACTTGGACTCTCCTAGCTCCTTCTACCTATATAAACGTCCTCCTCCTCCATTTTTCGTTGCAAACCCTAGATCAAACTCCACCCGCCGCCGCCGGACAAAAATCCGGGAAGCGGACGTGTCCGCCCGCTCCGCCGGACCAACCCGCCGCCGCCACGTGTCCCGGGCCGGTCCCCAGTTCGCCGCCGGCCCGCGAGGCCCGTGCGGGGCCCGCCCGGCCCGCGCGCCCGCCGCCGCTCGCCCGCGCGCCTCGCGCCCGAGCCGCCTCCCGTCGGCGAGCTCCTCCCAGCCGCCCGGCTTTCCCTCCGCCGCTCGCCGCTGCGGCGCCCCGCGCCGCCGCCCGGGGGCCGCGCCTCCCCGGCCTCCCCAGCGCCGCGCCTCCCCGGCCTCCCCAGCGCCGCCGCCGCCCCGCGCCGGCCCTCCGCTCCGGCGCCGCCGCCGTCCGCGCCCGCCGGCGCGCCGCCCGGCCGACGCTGCCCGCGCCGCCCCGGCTCCGCGCCGCCATCCCCGGCCTCCTCCGGCGCCGCCCCGCCCTCCGGCCGCCGTCTCCGGCCGCCTCGTCGCCGGATCCGGCGGGTGGGATGAGATCCACCCGCCCGGCCATCCAAACGGTGCCCGGATCCCTCCGTCCCGCACCGTCCCGTCCCGGGTTGTTTTTTTCGCGGAGGTGATATATCCACTAAGTCCCCAGATTCCAGTTTTATCATGCCATCTTCATCGCATCGCATCTCTGCATCCGTAGCTCCGTTTCGTGCGTGTAATATGTCAAATTGTTCGTCTCAACGATTAATTCATTTCATCTCATTGCATCATTTTCATTTGAGCTCATCTTAATGCCCGAAATGCTGTTGAAAGAGTGCATGTTGATGTTAATCTGCTGAAACTGTTATAACTTGCTCAGTTATCATTTTTGCCATGATTGATGTGTGCATCCTATGAGGTTGATGTCAACATATGTTTTGATCTATGCCATGCCATCTTTCCAGGGGTGTTAACCATGTATTTTTGTGACTTGTGTAGTGAGTGCATCAAGCTTGTTAAGTAGGGCACTTGCTGTTGCTGTTTTGCTAGGCAGATTCTGTTATATTTTGTTGCTATGTAAACATGCTTCTACTAATCATTCTATGCATAATCTGGAGATGTTCTATAAACATGTTTTGATCTACATGTCATGCTCTATCCATTCATGCCCTTGGTTGCAATTATAGCCTGCTGTATCATGTTGTAATCTTGCTCCAAACTTGCTTGAAAATGTTGCTGTCAGCCTGTTAACACTAAGTTCAATGTTTCCATGATTGTTTTCTAATGTTCCATGCATCCTATGACCTTGCTCTTGCCATGCTTAGCTTCATAAACATGTCTTCCTACTGTTGGTTGCCTTGCCATGCCATGTATTGCTCTGTGGTGAGTGGTTCAAGCTCACGAACATGCCTACTTATTGTTATTTCTGCCATGTTTGAATCTGTAATATAACTTGCCATGTTTACATGGGTGCCATCTTATCTTCTGATCCTTTTTGGCTCATGGTCAGTAAGGGACTTTTGATCTATGCAATTAGTAGATTCATGCCATGCCTTTGTTTGCCATGATAAGTTCCTGTAACATGTTGTTTGATAGGTCTAAACATTGCAACCTGATGTTATTTCTGCTAAAGTCTGAAACTGTTATTATTTGCAATATCTCCATGTCTTTTTGAGCATGTTCTAGTTGTTTCTGGAGATAGATCAGTGTTCATGTTTTGTTATGCTTTACCTGTACTTCATGCCCACGCCTTTTTTTATTATGTTGAGATGCTGTAGCATGTTGTTTTGATGCTTGTAAGATGCCTAGTTGCTGTTTTGGGCAGATTGTTGTTATGACTTGTATAGTGTGTGTGTGTTACACCGTTGCTCCGTTTTGAGTGTGCTCTATATGAAAATTGCTTGATTTTGCATGTAGTTTCATATTATCATGTTGCATCCTTGTTTTGGTGTGTTTGCTTGATGTTTGGGTGCATTTTGCATCAATGCCATGTCTGACTTGTTTTGCTCATATCTTCTAGACCGTAGCTCCGAATCTAATGAACTTTATATGTAACTTGACTAGAATTTCGTGTAGATCATCTTGGTGCATCTTAACTTGCTGTTTAACAACTTGAACTTAAGGTTTATTCAGTTCTGGACCAATTTCGAAATATGCATATGAGGACTTACCGGTATTGTTATATGTTGTTCCCGGCCTCATTTAAACTTGCCTTGATGTGTTGTTCTTGTTTGCATCATCTCTTGCCATGAGTAGCTTCTTGTAGCTTGGTCACGCATCATGCTTGTTGTGCATCATCTCTTGTTCATGTGTGGTGTGTTTACCATGTTGTGTGCTTCTTCTCGATAGTTGTCGTTTCGTTGCGATCGTGAGGATGCGTTCGTCTACGTGTGGTTCGTCTTCGTGGCTTCATCTTCTTCATGGACTCGTTCTTCTTCCTTGCGGGATTTTAGGCAAGATGAACGCTACCCTGGATCTCACTACTATCATTGCTATGCTAGTTGCTTCGTTCTATCGCTATGTTGCGCTACGTATTACCTGTTTATCAAGCCACCCCATATTGCCATGAACCTCTAACCTTTGACACCATTCCTAGCAAACCGTTGTTTGGCTATGTTACCGCTTTGCTCAGCCCCTCTTATAGCGTTGCTAGCTGCAGGTGAAGATGAAGATTGCTCCATGGTGGACAGGGTTTATGTTGGGATATCACAATATCTCTTATATTATTAATGCATCTATATATTTGGTAAAGGGTGGAAGGCTCGGCCTTATGCCTGGTGTTTTGTTTCACTCTTGCCGCCCTAGTTTCCTTCATACCGGTGTTATGTTCCCGGATTTTGCGTTCCTAACGCGGTCGGGTGATTTATGGGACCCCCCTGACAGTTCGTTTTGAATAAAACTTGTCCAGCAAGGCCCAACCTTGGTTTTACCATTTGCCTCACCACCACCTACTTTTCCCTTGGGAGTAATTAACCCAAGGGTCATCTTTATTATAGCCCCCCCCCCCCCGGGCCAGTGCTTGTCTAAGTGTTGGTCCAAACTAGAGCACCGTGCGGGACCATTCCTTGGCAACTTGGATTCGTCGGTACCTGTACGCTTCGCTTATCCGGTGTTGCCCTGAGAACGAGATATGTGCAGCTCCTATCGAGATTGTCGGCGCATCGGGCGGCTTTGCTGGTCTTGTTTTACCATTGTCGAAATGTCTTGTAAACCGGGATTCCGAGACTGATCGGGTCTTCCTGGGAGAAGGTCTATTCCTTCGTTGATCGCAAGAGCTTGTCATGGGCTAAGTTGGGACACCCCTGTAGGGTTTAAACTTTCGAGAGCCGTGCCCGCGGTTATGTGGCAGATGGGAATTTGTTAATGTCCGGTTGTAGATAACTTGACACCTGATCCGAATTAAAACGCATCAACCGTGTGTGTAGCCGTGATGGTCTCTTCTCGGCGGAGTCCGGGAAGTGAACACGGTTTCTGAGTTATGATTGACGTAGGTAGGTGTTCAGGATCACCTCTTGATCATTGCTAGCTTCACGACCGTTCCTTTGCTTCTCTCCTCGCTCTTATTTGCGTATGTTAGCCACCATATCATGCTTAGTCGCTGCTGCAACCTCACCATTTTACCCCTTCCTTTCCCCTTTAAGCTTTGCTAGTCTTGACACCCATGGTAATGGGATTGCTGAGTCCTCGTGGCTCACAGATTACTACAACAACAGTTGCAGGTACAGGTTATGCGGTGATCATGACGCGAGAGCGATGTTTGCTTGCGTTGAGTTCTTCTTCTGCTTCTTCTTCGATCAGGGGATAGGTTCCAGGTCGGCAGCCTGGGCTAGCAGGGTGGATATTGTTTGAGTTTCTGTTTATGATTCATCCGTAGTCGGATGTTGTTCTTGTATGTGGTGATGTTGTATTCGTGTGGCATTGTATGCCTCTTGTATGTATCCCCATCTATTATGTAATGTTGATGTAATGATATCCACCTTGCAAAAGCATCTCAATATGCGGGTCTATCCTTGGTGGGACCTTCGAGTTCCTTTTGGATAGGGTCGCATATTGGGCGTGACAACGTCCTTGGACGGCCCCCAGTCAAGCCCTTTGCTGACCCATGACGTCAGCCGCTGTGGAGGACCCGGGCAAAAGACGGGCGGCGGCCTTTGCCTGCTGCCCCTGGGAGCGGTAATATAGAACCACTCCTGCTGCCACAAGCCGAGCTCCTCCTGAAAAGAGCCCTCGGGCCATGGAGCATCGGCCCTCTTGCTTATGACCGCCCCGCCGCACTCTACGTGACGCCCCTCAATTATCTTCGGCTCCACGTTGAAGGTTTTGAGCCACAAACCTAAGTGAGGGGTAGTGCGGAGGAAGGCCTCGCAGACGACAATAAACGATGAGATATGGAGGATGAACTCCGGAGCCAGGTCATGGAATTCCAGCCCTTAGTAAAACATGAGGCCTCTCACAAAAGGATCCATCGGGAAGCCTAAACCCCGACGGAGGTGGGACACGAACACGACGTTCTCGCCAGGCTCGGGAGTAGGAATGACTTGCCCTTTGGCAGGCAACCTATGCGAAATCTCGTAGGTCAGGTACCTGGCTTCTCTCAGCTTTAGCACGTCATCTTCCGTGACGGAGGAGGGCATCCACCGGCCCTGTAGGTCGGAGCCGAACATTGTTGCAGGTCCGAGGCGCTCGAATCTGGAGCTCTGGGTGTTGGAACTCAGGGCGAGGGGCGGATTCGATTGAGGATTGAAGAAAAAAACCGGCCTTGGTCTCATTATAAAGAGGGAGAATACCAAGAGACGTCCCCGTGACCGTTTGGAACTCGCCTTCGATGGAGGAGGCGTGGCGGCGGGCGCGGTTGGGTTACCCACGTCCGTATTGATGAGAGTCCCGGAATAAGGGGAACACGATCTCTGCTTCGACAAGACGTGCCAAGGAAACCGCTTCGCTAAACGCGCTGAGGCGGTATAATAAAAATGATTCAAGTAAAGGCTTGGTAGAGGTGTGACGTCACGCCACAAAAATGCGTCAGCAGATTGAACTTGTGTACATATTATTCTCTCTACGCTGGTATGTGGAATTTATTTTACAGAGCCGGACACTATCCTGGTGTTCACAATCTTCTATGAATTATTCGGAGGAGGAACCCGCCTTGCAATGCCGAAGACAACATGCGCGCCGGACTCATCGTCATTGAAGCCTGGTTCAGGGGCTACTAAGGGAGTCCTCGACTAGGGGGTGTCCGGATAGCCGGATTATCATCATCGGCCGGACTCCAAGACTATGAAGATACAAGATTGAAGACTTCGTCCCGTGTCCGGATGGGACTTTCCTTGGCGTGGAAGGCAAGCTTGGAAATACGGATATGTAGATCTCCTACCATTGTAACCGACTCTGTGTAACCCTAGCCCTCTCCGACGTCTATATAAACCGGAGGGTTTTAGTCCGTAGGACGAACAACCATTACAACAATCATACCATAGGCTAGCTTCTAGGGTTTAGCCTCCTTGATCTCGTGGTAGATCCACTCTTGTACTACCCATATCATCAATATTAATCAAGCAGGAGTAGGGTTTTACCTCCATCGAGAGGGCCCAAACCTGGGTAGAAACATCGTGTCCCTTGTCTTCTATTACCATCCGCCTAGACGCACAGTTCGGGACCCCCTACCCGAGATCCGCCGGTTTTGACACCGACAGTCATCATGGCCATAAAGACTACTTAATTACAGACCGTTTGGATACAGAGTGGCTCTTGATCTCCCGGTGGTCGAGTGGGTCTTCATGGTCGAGTGTCTTCAAGTCTGTCGAGTGGATTCCCTCTTGGTCGACTTGAAGGCAGCTTCTTCTGAAGATGTCCTTGGGGAGGGTATTTTGGACAGACCCGTGACCCTACCCTAGGTACATGACTTCATCAATATCCTCATTCTTGACGGTCTCCTTGTCGTGCGTCAAAGTAGTGATCAAATGGTCATAGGATGATGGCAATGAACAAAGAAGCAGAATTGCCCTATCCTCGTCGTCAACCGTCGCACCCAAGCGTGCTAGATCCGTCACGACGTGATTAAAGGCGTTCATATACTCCACAAGATTTGACCCCTCCTGCATCCTCATCCCATACAACTTTTGCTTCAGATACACCTTGGTCGTCGCAGTCTTGGACATAAACTGAATTTCCAGCTTCTCCCAGATCTTCTTTGGCGAATTCTCATCCATCACATGATAAATAACCTGGTCCGACAAACACAACCGTATAGTCCCGATTGCTTTCAACTGTAACTCCTCCCAGTCATCCGCCTCCATCTTAGCTGGCTTGGCTTCCTGCAACAACGCCTTCAAGCATCCCTGTTATGCCAACAAATCTTTCACCCTTGTCTGCCATAACCCAAAGCTTTCAGTTCCGTTGAACTTCTCCAGCTCAAACCTGGTACCCGATGGCGCCATGGTCCTTTGTACGGCTGACCCTGTGAAAAGTTATCCGAGCTTGCACGCGATGCCCAAAGTACGCAACTGAACCTCCGATCCTCCACGTACTACTAGCACTTCCAACCAAAAAAATCTCTTCTGGTCTTCACGTGTATAGCTCCTGTCCTGGCTCAACTCCTGATGCTAAGCTAATTTGCTTTGCCAAAGCCTGATGGTAATTCCAATGGATGCGTAGCCCCTGTACTAAATCTGATGGATTTTTCTCTTCTGCCAATCTGATCTGTATCTTTTGCCTCGTCGTGTCCCTTTGCCTGGCTGCCTTCTTATATAGTGCGTGACTGCACGTGCACGGCTCCAGCAGTCCGGCTCGGCTACAAACTCGGTCGCTACAGCTCACCCTTGGTTTGCCAACGTACCTTCGGCCGCACGCCCGACTCGGTCGGCTCGCCTAGCGCAGCTGGCCCCACACGCGTCTAAGTTGTCCATCGCTGCACGGCTGCCCGCGCTTCCGGTCCGAACCGCTCCTGCTGCCTCCGCGTGATGCTTTTCGATCTCGGCGAGATCCCATTGAATAACTCGAGCGAGCTCAACGATTGTCTTCCTCTGGATCAACGCACAACAACCTCATTGTATCCTTGCTCATGATATCATTTGTTAGAATAAATCCGAGGTACGCGGTCGATCATACGAGGAACAAGCAATCACAGACAATGACGACACCGAGATTTGTTAACGAGGTTCGGCGAACTCGCCTACTCCCCGGGGCAATGACTACGGGCTCTCCTCCCCGAGATACCGCAACACCGGCCACCTGGGCGCCGGCACAAGCCGTCAGCACCCCCTTGCGAGCCTGCCGCTATCTAGTCATCATAGTTTACAACGTGGGGTGCCTCCTCATATATAAGAGGCCAAGGGTGCAACGTGTCCGACTCCGACACTACAAGTATTCTACCCACACTACAACACCAAGTCCAAACATAACCCAACTCGTATACAATATTCGACACAAACACAACACCTATTGGGACGTGGTGTTTCCGAGCTCACATTAACACCAAAATCCGAAAAGAATTGAAAAACAAGTGGTAGTCTCCACGCTAAAAGCATGCTAGTTCACCCAAAAAAAATCAGAGTTGTTTGAATTCTTTTTCTTTCTTTTTTCGGATATTACTGTTCATCACAAGTTTAAATGAGCTCATGAGCAGAAGATGACTTTGCGGTCCTATTGCGTGTTTGCACTTTCCTCTTTTCAGAGTATCTACAGCCGGATATGGCAAATCTGGCCCCTCAAACGTCCACGTACGCGTCCGCAAGCACTGACCGGTCGATTCTCAATTTTTATTGTCCACATCCACGTATCTCATATCCGATTCCCTATACCATACTAAACCATGCAACATTGATAAAAGCTAAGTAAATCACACATGAACATAAAAACGGACATACAAATGCACAATCCGTTCATCAAAAGATCACAGCGGGATCGTCAAAAGATAGCCAAAGTTCACATAATGTATATAATACGACGGACAAGTTCTAACTACATCTAAAAACTTGAAATTAAGGTGGAGAAGACAGGTCTTCACCACTTCCTCGCCGACCCTTTCCCTTTCTGGTCGACGACGTTGATGTAGGCATCAGTGGCTAGTGAAGGACCGTCCGAGTCGTCGGACGAGGCGTTGTGGTTATCGCCGTCGGAGGAGTCAGAGTCAAAGAGGACGATCAACCCTTTGAGCCGCCAGACGGCCCTGTACTGCTACCGCTTGAGCTTCGCCAGCAGAGTCGCCTTCGCCACTGCCTCCGGCGCCGCCTCACACTCCGACTGCTCAATGGCAGGTCGGATTGCCTTGGTGTTCTTCCGATGGAGCCGCCGAGCGTCTATCTTCGTCATCGTAAGCGACTGGCGGTAGACCCAAGAGAGGGGCTGCTCGTCCTTACCGGGCTCTGCCAGCAACCCGCGGCGGTGGCGAACGGACTGCTCTGCCGCCTTCGTCTTACTTGCCCGCTGCCTCTCGCGGCGGGCGCCGATTTGCGCGTCCGGGCCAGTGGTGCGGGCACTAGCACCCATCGTTGCTAGCGCGGAGTAGTGGCCGACGGGGGCAGAGGACCGCATGGGGGAGGCACAGACTGTGCAACCTTCTCGGAGATGCGCACGAACCGGGAGGGGCCAGCATAGACATCCTTGCTGCATCAGTAGGGGAGAGGCGAGGCGGCAGATCCGGAGCTCCCCCCCCCCCCCCCCCCCCCCCCCCGTGTCCACCTTGGACCTCTCGTGGGCAATGCGAAGGGCCAGCTCCTCGTCGATAGTCGGAGCAGCTGCCGGAGCTCGACATGGTAGCCGGAGTCGTCTGACTGGATCAAATCGAAGAAATCGTAGGAGGAGAAGAAGAGACGAAGCGAGTGCGGAGTGAGGTAGAGTTTTTGGATTAGGAATATTTATGGGGATAGAGTGGGGTTGGGGTGGGCCGGGCTGAGGTGGGCGCGTCCGGGCCACCTCATATCCACCCTATTAAGCTGGATATAACGGGCCTCAGACAGTACAGGTGTTCGAGACCCGTTTAACGCATCCGTCTAAGTCAAAATTTCGTGACCTACCATTAACCGAGCAGTCCGTCCGAGCGTTTAAGGCAGATTCAAGGCGTTCGGTGTAGATGCTCTCAGTCTGATATTTACATTGACAAGGTGACTACTAGAAACCGGGGTACGCCCTATTGCGTGCTTGCACTCTTCCTTTTTTAGTCTGGTATGTACAATGACGTGGTGACTTCTTGAAACAGGGTATGTCCAATTGTGTGCTTGCAGTTTTCTTCTTCTAGTGTGTATGTACAGTGACAAGGTGACTACTAGAAACAGGGTATGTCTCCTATTGCGTGCTTGCACGTTTCTGTTTTTAGGTCTATGGCGGTCAAATTTGGTATTTTGACCTTTTCTTAAAAATTACGCCAGATTTGACTTTGGTTAAAAAAATCGGGTTCTAACCCTTTTCCTGCTGTCGGGGTCGACGACGGTAGGGTATACCAGCCTACCGCCAAGGCCCCTGGTAGTAGACAACTTGTCCACGTCAATGTAGTGCAACCTTACCTCTAAACAGGTTGGTGGTAGCCTGTGTAATCCTACCGCCGAGGTGCCTGGCCATAGATGAGTACAGGCACTGTATTCGATACTTCATTTTTTTTCTACGGCAAGGCGTGCGCCCCTACCGCCCGGGGCCTTGGCGACAGGTGAAGGAAATATGTCCTAGAGGCAATAATAAAGTTGTTATTTTATATTTTCTTATATCATGATAAATGTTTATTATTCATGCTAGAATTGTATTAATCGGAAACTTGATACATGTGTGAATACATAGATAAAACACTGTGTCCCTAGTATGCCTCTACTTAACTAGCTCATTGATCAAAGATGGTTAAGTTTCCTACCATGGACATGTGTTGTCATCTGATGAACGGGATCACATCATTAGGAGAATCATGTGATGGACAAGACCCATTCGTTAGCTTAGCATAATGATCGTTCAGTTTTATTGCTACTGCTTTCTTCATGTCAAATACATATTCCTCCGACTATGAGATTATGCAACTCCCGGACATCGGAGGAATGCCTTATGTGCTATCAAACGTCATAACGAACTGGTTGATTGTAAAGATGCTCTACAGGTATCTCCGAAGGTGTTTGTTGGGTTGGCATAGATTGAGATTAGGATTTGTCACTCCGAGTATCGGAGAGGTATCTCTGGGCTCTCTCGGTAATGCACATCATATGAAGCCTTGCAAGCAATGTGACTAATGAGTTAGTTGCGGGATGATGCATTACGAACGAGTAAAGAGACTTGCCAGTAACGAGGTTGAACTAGGTATGAAGATACCGACGATCGAATCTTGGGCAAGTAACATACCGATGACAAAGGGAATAACGTATGTTGACATTGTGGTTCGACCGATAAAGATCTTCGTAGAATATGTGGGAACCAATATGAGCATCCAGGTTCCGCTATTGGTTATTGACCGGAGAGGTGTCTCGGTCATGTGTACATAGTTCTCGAACCCATAGGGTCCGCACGCTTAAACGTTCGATGACGATATGTATTATATGAGTTATGTATTTTGGTGACCGAAGGTTGTTCGGAGTCTCGGATGAGATCACGGACATGACGAGGAATCTCGAAATGGTCGAGAGGTAAAGATTGATATATTGGACTATGGTATTCGGACACCGGAATGGTTTCAAAAAAGTTCGGGTATTTTTTGGAGTATTAGGAGGTTACCAGAACCCCCGGGGAATTATTGGACCTACATGGGCCATAGGGGAAAGGGGAGGCAGCCCACAAGGGGTGGCCGCACCCCCCCCCCCCCCCTCCCATGGGGAGTCCGAATTGGACTAGGGGAGGGGGCACGCCCCCCTTTCCTTCTCCTCTTCCCTCTCCCTTTCCCTTTTTCCCCCTCCATGAGAAGGAAAAGAAGGGGGGAATCCTACTAGGACTCGGAGTCCTAGTAGAACTCCCCCCTCCTTGGCGCGCCCCTTGTGGCCGGCCTCCTCCCCTCCTCCTTTATATACGGGGGCAGGGGGCACCCCAAAGCACATCAATTGTGTAACCGTGTGCGATGCCCCCCTCCACCGTTTACTCCTCCTGTCATATTGTCGTAGTGCTTAGGCGAAGCCCTGCGCAGATCACTTCACCAACACCGTCATCATGTCATTGTAATGACGAAACTCATCGACTCCTTCGTACCTCTACTGGATCAAGAGTTCGAGGGACGTCATTGAGCTGAACGTGTGTAGAACTCGGAGGTTCCGTACGTTTGGTACTTGATCGGTTGATTCGAGAAGACGTTCAACTACATCAACCGCGTTAAGTTAACACTTCTGCTTTTGGTCTAGGAGGGTACGTGGACACACTCTCCCCTCTCGTTGCTATGCATCTCCTAGATAGATCTTGCGTGAGCGTAGGATTTTTTTTGAAATTGCATGCTATGTTCCCCGACAGTAGGCTGGTATGCCCTACCGCCATCAACCCCGACGGGAGAATAAATCCCAAAAAATTTCCGAACCAGGGTAAGATCTTGCTTAACTTTCGCAAACGGGTAAAAACACCATCCATGGCCTCATGGTGCTTTCCTTTTTCATTTTTGCACTTGTACTTTATTGGAGCTTAATTGTGATGCGAGTTCGACTTTATCCGAAGCACAATTTTCTGTCATAATTGGTGCTTTGTGATTCACTACTAAATGTGCAATTGTGCAACCGCTAATTTAGATTTGCATAGGCTTTGCAGTCTTACTCTTGTACTCTATCTCAAAATTTTGAGAACCCTTTGACAAGGCGTTCAACGAGATCTCAAATAGAACATAAAAGTGAAAGCGTTCATTGCATGAAGGTTTTATTTGATGTAATCATTTAGGTGTTCATGTAAGCGAACCATATTATGTGGACATGAAAAGGCCCCCGTGTCATCCGACGCGAGAGGCGTAGGGCTGGGATAATGTGATGAGGCTCGCTCAAGGTGTCGGATGGTTGTCCTCCCTATGATTGCTCTCCTCCAGCGGCCACGTGTGGCTGCCGCAATCGTTGCCGGCGGATCTGGGCCTCTCTTGCCAACATTCGACCTGTGACGTGGTTATATTTCTAGGGAAACTTCATTTTGTGATAACCTTTTCAAAAAGTTAATACTCCCTCCATCTCATAATGTAAGACACTTTTTCAAGCTATGTTAGAGCATCAACAGCGTATGCAGACAGAGCTGCCTCTAACCTGAGACCCACAAATTTTCCGGAGTTGGCTAATAATGCCACAGTGTATAGCATTTCATACCACCTCTAAGATGGACCCACTATGAGTTAAAAAATGAGTAAACAAGTCATTTTCCTCCCCCACTTTAGAGCTGTTCACATGCACTAGACAAACTAAGCATGCAATCAAGTGGGGCCTTTGAATTATTTAGGCCCTTGGAGGCTGCCTCCAAGCATAGAGCCGACCAACCAGTTTTTGTTGGAGGCAGCTAGTTGCAATGCATAACTCCCACGTCTAAGGCCATCTTCAACAGCAATCCGCTAAAAATGTTTCGCATCCGTCCGCGAATAGGAGGGACCAGTTCGCGGACATGGATGTGGGAGGTCGACATCCAACCGTTGCTGCATACATCCAGCCTTTCGTATTTTTTCCCCAGTCCGTACGATCAAGTAGCCGCATGCAAAGGGCATAGAAGTTCAAATAGCCACATGCAGCACTAGTTAAAATTAAAAATAGTTCAAATATTTTACACCCCAACATTCTTGTCCCCTTTCACCGCCGATTGATGCTCAATCAGATCTTCCTTGAGCTGCTCATGAATTGGTTGATGCCGAATTTGTTGATGCATTTGAACTCCTTAAATGTGGCCGGATTCTGGTCCATAAGTTGGATAGGATCACCCATGTTCTCAAATCTCAGAGCTACGACAGCATCGTCACCCTCATCATCGACGATCATGTTTTGCATGATCACACAACATGTCATCATCTCCCACAAGGTCTCCGGATCCCATTGTTTTGCTAGTCCACGAAGAACTGCAAAACGGGCCTGAAGAACTCCAAATGCTCTATCGACATCCTTTCTAGATGTTTCTTGTCTTCAGTCAAATTGAGCCTTTTTCTGGCCAACTGCGTTTGAGATGGTGCTGATAATGGTAGCCCATGGACGATAGATACTGTCAACCAGATAGTAGCCCATGTTGTACCCCCATGTTGTACTCATGTCCATTGACAGTATACTGGCAACGAGGAGCTTTTCCTCTTTAGCTTCGCAAACAACGGCAGTCGTTGCAGCACATTGATGTCATTGTGAGACCAGAGCATATGCCAAAAAAACATGCCAAATCCAAAGATCATGTGATGAAACTGCTTCAAGAATGACGGTGAGATTCTTAGCATGACCCGTATATTGCCCTTGTAAAACCTTCGGGCAATTCTTCCATTTTCAATGCATGCAGTCAAGAGATCCAAGAAAACCTGGCCTCACTCTTTCTTTTGAAATTGCAAAGACTCTCGGTGTATGCCATAGTTGGTTCTCTCTGGTACCAAGGTCCGAACCCCTCGACCACGACAGTTACAAACCTGACCATTGCATCTCCACATGTGCTCTTAGACATCCATAGGTACACATCCCACGAATCAGCGGCCGTGCCATATGCAAGCATCCGTAGTGTGGCTGTGCACTTCTGGTAACCAGAGAAGCCAATCGTTCTCAAGGTGTCCTTCTTCAGGATGAAGTAGTCATCGTAGGACCGGACACCATGGTACAAACCGAAGACAGTCTTGCCCGTCCGAAAACACCGACGAAAGTTGTCAGTGAATAGTGCAGCGGGGGCAAAGTAGTCGGCCATTAGTGTCAAATGCATGCGCGCGCTGTTGCGGTTGAGCACTCGATGACCCTTGATCGAGCCCTTGAAATTGAGAACATGCTCCTCCGCACGCTCCGCGTCTTCATGGACCACATGCATCATCGCCGTCTCATCGGAGTACTCCTCCTCGTCCAAGGAGCCGTCGGAAGACTCAACATACTGCTCATATATGTACTCCAAATTGGAATCTATTGCCACAAACATGAAGGGACAACTGTTTTCAACTCCCGTGATTCATCGAACAATTGCTAGACATGGTAGAGGATGGTACCTGGCGGGGCGGTAGGAGGACAGTGTGTTCAATGGAGATGGAGGAGAAGCTGTGGGGAGCCCTGCTGGATCGCCGGAGGTGACGGAGACGTAGATTTCCAGCAGGGGTGTGTCATTGTGGCCGGGGTGGTGGAGCAGCGGCGACGGCAAGAGAGAAAGACAGAATGAGAGAAAATGGGGAGGATGGACTCGTGGGGTCCGGGAAGGGTTTTGGGTTGGCCTGGGGTGTCGGATTCGTATGTTTCACGTGTCAGTACTCCTGCAAATCTCCCTCACTTTTGTCTCCGTTTTGCGAGAGAAATTGCATCTGGACCGCCCCATGGACCAATACAGGACCGCGTTGGATTGCTTCCGCGGTCCTAACAGCGCAATCCGAACGGTTGCGGAAGATTTATGGATCCACCTTGGAGATGCCTTAATGCCTTAGAGGCAAAAAAAGGGTAGATTATGGATGGCTTTAGCTTGCAAAAATGTCTTGCATTATAAGACGAAGGGCACGAAAAAACAAAATAGATCAAGAAAGCCTTCACTTCCCTTAAAGAAAGAGAAAGCCTTGACAGTTCACACTTCTTGCCAGCACCAACTACTAGGTAGTACTATAGCGTGCAGTGTCGTCATAGTGGTTCCTTTTGATCTTGTTGCCGCCTACCTGCACTCACTGACTGAATGGCCAATGGCTCCACCAGGCTACTCCGACCACGCAATGAGTCATGGGATATGGCGGCTACAAGTGCCGATCTCCTGCCCCAGGAAATTCCACCCATGGATCGTCTCTTTTTTTAACACAGTACATATGCAAGCGCTAATATACATGTGCATACACTTATTCCTGTGAATACACACATGTATACCCTATCCCTATGAGCACTTTCGAAAAACTGAGCCGACATATCATCTTGAAATTTACGAAGTCACCGTAGGCATCTCGTCGTCGACAGAAACGTCTTCTCCCACTGAATGTGCATCGCCGGAAATCCTGAAATAAATGCAGGAATAAATGCAAGCATCATAATTTGAACCCTGGTAGGATACGGATACCACAGTCCCTATAACCATCCAACCACAGGTTGGTTCGCCATGGATCGTCTCGTTGGCACGTTCTCCTTGGCCATTTTGTGGACGATGTGTTTCCATTTTGAACACTAAATCTTTAGCTAACTACACGCTGAACAAATCATTAATCATGGATTCGAACCAAGTGTGCAGGTTTTGCGGATCGGCTTGAAGGTTCCCCTCGCGGTGGCCACCACCAGGGTTTGTTGAGTGCTGCCAACACATTCGGTCCTCACGTATACGCAGGCAAATTAAGCCACTATCTGTCCATTTCTTTCATTGTTCTTTGATCTATCTCCCCGATCTCGTAGATGGTGGGTGGCTTATCCAGAACAAAATATAGCCGGCATGTTGAAAAGGTAGGTACGTACGTAGCTAGTGCGGAGAATGTGGCTTGATCCCTTCCGACTACAGCGGATTTGACGGCGGTCCGGCGATGGATATCGATCAAGATCAAACAATCAATGTGGTCGGTCAAACTCAGTCAAAGTCCCCACGTTTGATTAGTAGTATTCCATTGCCCCTTGTCCTTATGAATGGTCGATCAATTAGATTATTTTTTTTGGAAAAGGATCGATCGGTTGGATGTCTCACTCATTTCATGGCAAAGATGTCTCACTCACTCAAGCGGTGGCTTAGCTAGCGTGCTATTATTTCTTCGTTCTAACGAAGGGCTACTCTGAGCCACGAGCAATTGTTGCTGAAGATACTTGTATTTCGTATGTGTGAAGGGGACCGAGTACGTACGTAATTGCACTGAAACCAAGTTATGATGAAAGTTTTTTCTGAAAGAAACTCTAAGAAAGGCCATATGCTAACTATTACTATCACGCGAACATGAAGTTTAAACACAAATGTATTTACGAATTACGAGGCATGCAGGAAAAAAAGGACATTGACATTTACTGTTCGGAAAATACTCAGATAGTACGTCGGAGAGAACCGAAATCAACTGTGGAATTGTGCATTCCCTGAGAAAAAAAACTGTGGAATTGTGCATTACGTGGCTCCGTCGGCGGACGCATGCATGCAATGCACCAACCGCGCTTTGACTATGGGGAGCAGCCAAGGATCCACGCAGCGATCTTCACTCAGTTCTGTGGCGGAGACTGGCCGACCGAGACATGTCGACCGCGATGCGATCCGCGCCAGCGACCCGAACACGTTTACGCTTCCGTGGTAGTAGCCCGACGAAGAATCGGGTTTGTACTTCACTACTCGTACTCAACTTTCAGTTAGTCAAGCACAAGAAGCCTACAGCCACCACCCATCATCAGGAACATTCATCATATCATCATCAGGCTAGCACTGCCCTGCATGCGCCACTGGTGCACGTACGTATCGAGTTAATCCAGCATAGGGCAACTCCCGCACGACCACAAAATGGTCCAACATGTGAGGACAACCGGATCAATGTCTGTTTTCGATCCGCTTTCGACTTATTCCTAGCTCAACTTTAGGCCGAGTTTGCGACCGAACGGACACGTGCGGACGGCGTGTGGCGCCTGCCCATGTCCTCGCCTGGCCTGCCCGTCAGGGACACATGTGCCCCTTTTCCTATTCCCCTCCCCCACTCCAGCCGCACCCCCGTCCCTCTCGTCCCGAGCCGCCGCTGCCACCATTTTTCTCGGACGTGTCGCTGTCTAGCACGGCCGCACGCTCGCCCATACCTTGTCGCAACCCCCGTTCCCTCGACGCCCCTAGCTGTCCAACCCCGGCCACCTGATTTTAGCGCACCCGACGGTCAGATTTGAAGCGGATCCGACCGGATTTGAGCTCACCCAGCTGCCGGAGGCCCCGCCGTGCCATGGACTAGCCGGGCACCGGGCCGAATAGCCCAGGCAAGGCCGCCAACCGCATGCAAGTACTGACTCTGCCTCTAGCCGCTCGGATCTACCACGTCAGCGGTTCACCGGCAAATACACGAACGGTTGTCGTCCGGGCTCGGTGCTGGCCCAATGGCTCGTCGGCGCACCATTGCGCTCATAAAGTGCGACGACTGCCCATGAAAGGTCTTGCGCCGCATGTTTACAACGTCGGAACATCCCGGATGGGTGTTCGTCAAGTGCACAAATGATGGGGTATGTGCTAGTTTAGCTTCAGTTGTGCTCTCGGATTCGGCTAGTTTTACTTACACTAAAATATTTATTGTGTAGGATGGATGCAACTTTTGGTATTGGAAAGAAGAATACGTCGATCTATTGATAAAGCGCAATTTAATAGATGTTCGTGCACTTGTTGCTAGAATAGAGGCTAAAGATGAGACTAGATGCGAAGAAGCAACGTCTACTTTTTTAGAATCGAAAAAGAAAGATGCACGCAAGAACGAGACTCCGTAGATCAAGAATGGATGCATCGAGAATGCACTAATCCAATTTACGGGAGCATTTATGAAAGTTTGATATGTTATAACTATCTTCTTGGTGTTCTTATTTTCTTTGATCTTACTATTCTAGTCAATATTTCGTAATGTGCTTCAATGTATCAAAAATCAATGATAAAAATAAATATGTGTTAAAAAATATATACGGACGAGATGCGGCCGAAATGCGTCCGTGCGTTGGACACACGACCACCGCATGTACAAGTCCGGGCAGACAAAGACGTTGGGGGGAGTTGTCCTTGGCTCTCCTGGCCAGATTGCTGCCCGGCGGCCAGCACCGGGGTCACCCCTCGTGGCCTTGTCGTTGCTCGCCGCCGCTCTGGAAACAAGTGGCGGACCGGCGCTCCTGGCTGGCCCGGGCAGGTGTGAACCAAGTGCTTCCATTTTCCAAGACAAGATCCATCGAGAACGTCGTCCGTGGTGGTTAGATCTTGACCGTTCCGGTCTCAGACACGGAATAATATATTTACTCGTAATTCCCGCATCATTCTTGCTTGAAATCGAATCGATCGAGCATCGATCGTCCCAGGGGACGGATATTCCCGCCTCCGTGTTGGCGATGCACGACTTCTGGACGAATGCTTTCGGTCCCTAGCTATAGCCTATAGATGCTAACGGTACGTGTGTGCACACATCAGTGGGCCAGTCAGCTATATATCCGTATCTACCTACCTTTCGGATCGATGGATAGCGATTACATGCTCTCATCTCCGTATTGTTTTTTCTGAAATACGCACGAGTGCGCGTGCGTATCAGTGGTACTTTGTGTTGTGTACGTACCAGTGGCGGACCCAAGAAAAAAAATGAAGGGCGTGCACACTCTAAAAAAAACTCCCACCTAATCCATGTGTCAGACAAAATATGACAAAATAATAACATGAGTATCTTAATGCAAATCTCATAACAATTTAGTTCACAAAATATATCTCAAATGTGCTCAATTACAATACGAGTCGTTTTACATGAAAAAAGCACAAGTAGACAATTACATCACTAGGTAACTCTACGTTTTTGCATTGCCATGAAAACATCAACTATGTCATCTTCGCTTACTTTCATGAACACATCCCGTTCAATAAATGTCACCAAGCAACCATTCAAGCGATCATCACTCATAGTAGTCCTCAACTTATTTTTCACTAGATTTATTGCTGAAAAACTCTTTCAACACTCGCCGTCGCCACCGGTAAAATCAATATCAATTTGATGAGTAAGTAGACCAAATCATAAAGAACATGCTTCTTTGTTGCAACAAGCATAATAGAGAGCTCACCAATATTACTTGCATTTCTAAACCTATCATCTTGTCTCATATCATCAATAAAATTAGCAAGTTGAAATTATAGCCTTATCAAAAATGTGCTTGAAATGTCCATGGGATAGAATTCAGCAAGTTTCATTACCTTGAGTGCATCGTAAGAAGCAAATGAATTGAGGGGATTTAAAGCCGACATGCAAATAAGCAAATATGTATTAACCTCATCAAACCGATTGTCAAGCTCTTGAATGGTTTGATCAATGACACCAAGATATACTTCTCTTCTATAACGATCATTATTTGTATGTACTTCATAATACTGACGTGATCTTCGATTAGGCTCATAAATATCATCCCACAAAGGAACTTGAATGTCTTGTTTGTTGCAAAATAAGGTTAGCTTTGCAAGAAATTCTTCCCAACCATGAGACCTCATGTGTTGCATTTTACTCTTTGCCAAACTAACAAGTGTCATTGCATAGTGGTCATCACTAGACTCATCAGCTAGGATTGCATAGTGGTCGTCACCAATATCTTCAATAATTCTTTTAGTTGTTTGCGTCGCACAACATTCAATTATTTGATTTTGTATCTTTGGACTAGTCAAGATGCAATTCCCAAGAGCATTGTTCAAAAAAGGACTGAATGTCACAATTACAACAAAAAGCACAACTATTAGAGACATCTAGGCAAAGCTTAGTACAAGCACAACTTTAAGATTGAACAATACTACTACTCAATTGGCAATGTATTCCCTTCAATGCACTGCACCAAATATCATCCCTCATGCACAGATTTAAGAATCAATTGGCAGTCCAGGACAGCAAATTAACTGAATGGATATACAGTACTATTGACAGAAGCTCACCCAAAGGCCAAAGGGCGTCAGGAACTAGGGATTCAGCGGGGATTGAGCCATTCAGGAGCTTGGGCAGCAGCTCTTCATCTCCTCCGGGCTACGGAGCAGCGGCTGGCGGCGCCGGGTGCTTGCTGCCTTGCTTCGGACGTCCGGCGAACGGCGGGCGGTTGCTCGTGGTGGCTGGAGATCCACCAGCTAGGCAAGGCAGTGCTCGAAGGGGAGCAGAGCGGCGACTCTTCTCGGTGGAAGGAGGCAAGGAGCGGCTGACGACCCCGGCGGGATGGCCGGATGGGGATGGGGATGAGTAGATGGGCTGGGGCGCTGTCTCTGTTTGACTGTAGCTCGCTCGGGAGTAGATGGGCTGGGGCGCTGCTGCGCTGGGCTGATGTTGATTTTATTGAATTCATGCTTCAGCCAACTCATCTAAAAGTCCGAACTGATGGAGGGAGGTGGGCAATATATTTCAACACTCCCCCTCACGTCTAGGCTATATTAGTCCTTAGACGTGAGATCGATGTAGGCCGCAGAATCGTTTTATTTAATACTGCGTTGGCAGGGTCTTGAACTCAAGACCTCTTGGCTCGGATACCATATTGAATTCATGCTCCAGCCAACTCATCCAAAAGTCTGAACTGATGGAGGGAGGTGGGCAATATATTTCAACATTCGGCCTAAATATCATATATGGTAATAAAAAAATAGAAATTTTCTGGGTGTGCCACGGCACACCTTGCACACACGCTGGGTACGCCAATGGTACGTACGTGGCTAGCTAGCTAGGTGGCTTATCCAGAAGAATCAAAGCTTAGCCATCTTGAGAAGGAAGGTACTTAGCTGAACTATAACACGCACGTCGCTGGTACTACTACTTAATCGTATCCATTTTGACTCGTGAAGCCTGATACTTTGCTTGCTAGCCAGGTGACGAATGAGTGCGACCCCGCCGCCTTGCTTTGCTTTTCGTTTGGTGCCCGGCCGGGGTCAAGGAATGTCGATCCATCGAGTGATCTGCGTGTTCAGGCTCGCCAAAGTCGGCGAGTTGGATTCACTACTTTGAAGCTGTGTTTCCTGTATACTGCTACAGCTAGTATGCTGTAGGTTTTGCAGCCTCCAAGTCTTGTCAACTTGTTGACTTGCAATCAGTGTGCCAGCAGTATTGTTGAAGACACATGTGACATGTCCGACCAGGGATGGAAATGGTCGGTCTACCGAGGTAGGTTCACTTTGTCCCCTTTTCTCTCAAAGCTCACATGCATGTTGCCAAGTGGGAGATGGTCGTAGTTGCAATGCGGTCGCTCCCCTCCCTACCTGTTAACAGTTTTTTTTTTTAGAATGAAGGCTCGCGATGAGCCCGGCTTTGAATTAACAAAGCCATCAACCGGTCAGGAATTACAACATCACATCAAGCACATCGGCCGAACGATACAAGGGAGCACCCTAGGAAGCTTACAACTCAACGCAGTATACAAGCTCGAAACATAAAGAAGAGGAAGCCCAAGCTAGTACACGCCGCAGACCGCAGCAAACAAGAACCAAGGATTGCGACCAGCATGAACACGACAAGGACCCGCCGAAAACAGAGTGTAGTTGTGGACATGACTGAGTCCAAGGTTGGAGGAATCCAATCATCTTCCTTCGCTCTCGCCGTAGAGGGACCCTACCCTCTCGCCTTGGATCGAAAGGCGCCGCCGTCGGACATGAGAGACGCTCACCCTAGAGCGGGAGAGATGTTGACCTCGAGTCCTGGAACAGGCACAGAGCACACCTCCTAGGATATTAGCACACCTCATCTGACACACCGGCGCAACCTAGGACACCGCCTGAAAGACAGCGGGAAAGCCACCGGGAGCAGCCACTGAAGAACGAGCAGCAAGGACATCAGGAGAGGCCGCAGAGCGACGAGGAGCAAGAGTCGTCGGCCGCTGAAGAGAAACACTAGGCGTCCACGGCCAAGGACGTGTTACTACTGCCAGGAAGAGGAACCCTATCCCCTACCGCCGGATCGCAGACGCGAACCGCTGGAGATGAGCCAAACACGCCACCGCCAAGGAGAACCACCCTTGAGGGGAGCGGGCACAGACTTCCATGCGAACCATACCTCCCCACTGCCACCTGATAACGAGAGCCGCCCAAAACTCCACCTTTGTCGCCCCTCACCCGAATGCACGCTCCCCAGGCGGCACCTCCAAGGAGGACACGACGCGTAGCGCGCCGTCATCGCCCAATCCAAGAAGATTTTGGGCTTTCACCCGGGAGGGGAACGGGGGTGGATTGGGGTGGGACCTCGACTGCACCTCTAAGGAGGAAGGGCGTCGCCGCCGCCGGGCCGGACCAGCCGACCGATGGTTTCCACAGTCCCAAAACCACACGACCGGGCACCCATCAACACCTTTCCGGCGACCGAAGCCGCTGAAAATGACGAGGATGAGGGAGCCGAAGGGAAGGGGAGCCGAACCTCAGATCTGGCGAGGAGGGCGGTCTCCACGCCGCAGCCATCACCCGCCGCCGTCACACCACCCGCGTGGTCGGGAACGCCGGCCAGGATCCCCCGCGGACGCCGCCAGCCGGGAGGGCGCCGCCACTAGTAGAAAAAGGGTCAAACGTGAAGCACATTAGTGCCGGTTTGTATTAGAGCCGGCACAAATGTATACATTAGTGCCGGTTCCAACGGCTAGCCGGGCCGCTCTCATTAGTACCGGTTCGTGGCTAACCTTTAGCACCAGTTCGTGCCACGAACCGGTACTAATGAGGGTGGTGGCAGGATGTTGTCAGTCTGGGCCCCCTCCAGCACCTTTAGTACCGGTTCGTGGCACGAACCGGTACTATAGGTCCTCCTGCATATAAACCCTTCGTCCAGCTCGCTCTGTTCTTCCCCCTTTCCCCTCTCCTCTCCTCTCTGCTCTTCCTTTTCCCCTCGAGCTCATCACACATTTTGCCCAAAATTTGTCAAGATTTGAAGGCCCCCATCCATTCAAGTGATCACAAAGGTTAGCAACTTTGTCCTTTCATCTCTCATTGCTAGATTAGCTCTTGCAATGCTTTATATAGTTATTAATTTGTGAGTTTAGTAATTTGGGAGGAAATATATATATGTGCTAGTATTTGATTTATATGCAATTTGAGGTCAAAAATAACACTTAGTTTGCATATGTAGGTGTGGTTTACTTAGTGCCTTCTAAATCTCCGTCGTAACCACCGTCGATCGCCCGCACCGTCCCGTCGCCGGCACCACCTTGTGGCGAGCCTCTTGTTCATGAAATTTTATATATAAAATTGATGTTTGTGTGATTTGGATATATAGTTAATCATGTAATAATTATCTTACCCGTACGTTGTTTGTTATACATAGTGCCATGGTTTTGATATCTGTCCCCGTCGGCCCTCGTCCTTGTTATGATTCGGATGTGGTATATTCTCTTTTAAAACTATTTGTTACATTTCGTGTTTATGACAAATTATGCCCATCAAGTTGACATAGATATTTTTATCTAGGAGGTATGTGAACCGGAAATTCCAACCGACCCTATTGTCGAGAGGTTAAATTTAGTTGAAAGAGAAAACGAGTACTTGAAAGAAAAATTGAAAAGAATTGAGGGGGAGAAGATGGAATTGGTGTTGCATATTGCCGATGTCGTCGATGATCACAAGATCAAGATGGAGAAAATGCGCTTGAAGATTAGAAAGATTAGAAAATATGCCATCGATAGTGAGGCTTGGTATCATTATGCTGTTGGATCAATTGTTACCTTAGTTGCGATCTTGATCGCATTTGTTGTTGCATTTAAATGCTTTAGCTAGAGAGTTATTTGTTTGTTGCATTTAAGTGTTGTATGAACTTTATGTATGAACTTGTATTAATTTGGTCTATTCGGTGTTGTGTAATGAAGATGAGCCGGCAATGGATGTACGATGACCGATGCTCTCCCCAGTTCGTTGAGGGCGTGCATACTTTTCTTCTTGCGGCTGAGGCAAACAAGCGGGCGGATGGTTTTATGCCTTGTCCATGGGCTGGCTGTAAGAATGGTCACAATTACTCTACGTCAAGAACCATTCACGTCCACCTGTTTGAGTCCGGTTTCATGCCCCACTATAATGTTTGGACCAAGCACGGAGAAAGAGGGGTTATGATGGAAGACAATGAAGAAGAAGAGGACGACGACAGCTATCCTGGTCATGGGTTCCCTGAATACGATGATACAACAATGGGGGAAGAAGCTGAGCCGGTAATGCGGGAAGAAGTTGAGCCGGCAATGCGGGAAGAAGCTGAAGAAGAGGCATCAGATGAGCCCGTTGATGATCTAGGTCGGGCCATTGCCGATGCAAAGAGAAACTGCGCAAGTGATTTGGAGAAGAAGAAGTTGCAGCGCATGTTAGAGGATCACAAAAAATTGTTGTACTCGAATTGCGTAGGTGACAAGAAAAAGCTGGGCACCACACTGGAATTGCTGCAATGAAAGGCAGAGAATGGTGTATCTGACAAGGGATTTGGAAAGTTGCTGGTAATGATAAAGGATATGCTTCCAAAGGACAACGAATTGCCCGAGAGTACGTACGAAGCAAAGAAGGCTGTCTGCCCTCTAGGGTTAGAGGTGCAGAAGATACATGCATGCCCTAATGATTGCATCCTCTACCGCGGTGAGTACGAGGATTTGAACGCTTGCCCGGTATGTGGTGCATTGCACTATAAGATCAGCCGCGATGAGCCTGGTGATGTCGAGGGTGAGCGCCCCAGGAAGAAGATTCCTGCCAAGGTGATGTGGTATTCTCCTATAATACCATGGTTGAAACGTTTGTTCCAAAACAAAGAGCATGCCAAGGCGATGCGATGGCACAGAGAAGACCGTAAGAAATACGGAAAGTTGAGAGTACCCGCTGACGGCTCGCAGTGGAGAAAAATCGAAAGAAAGTACAGGAAGGAGTTTGCAGATGACGCAAGGAGCGTATGGTTTGGTCTAAGCGCAGATGGCATTAATCCTTTTGGGGAGCAGAGCAGCAACCATAGCACCTGGCACGTGACTCTATGTTTGTATAACCTTCCTCCTTGGTTGTGCATGAAGCGGAAGTTCATTATGATGCCAGTGCTCATCCAAGGCCCTAAGCAACCCGGCAACGACATTGATGTGTACCTAAGGCCATTAGTTGAAGAACTCTTACAACTATGGAATGGAACAGGTGTACGTGTGTGGGATGAGCACATGGGGGAAGAATTTGACCTAAAGGCGTTGCTGTTCGTGACCATCAATGATTGGCCTGCTCTCAGTAACCTTTCAGGACAGACAAACAAGGGATACTGCGGATGCATGCACTATTTGGATGATACCGATAGTATATATTTGAATAGTTGTAAGAAGAATGTGTACCTGGGACATCGTCGATTTCTTCCGAGCAGGCATCCCGTAAGAAAGAAAGGCAAGCATTTCAAAGGTGAGGCGGATCACCGGACGAAGCCTCGCCACCGTACTGGTGCTGATGTACATGATATGGTCAAGGATTTGAAGGTGATATTTGGAAAGGGTCCTGGCGGACAACCTGTTCCGAAGGACGTGGATGGACGTGCACCCATGTGGAAGAAGAAATCTATATTTTGGGACCTGCCATATTGGAAAGACCTAGAGGTCCGCTCCGCAATCGACGTGATGCACGTGACGAAGAATCTTTGCGTGACCCTGCTTCGCTTCTTGGGCGTGTATGGGAAGACAAAAGATACACCTGAGGCACGGGAGGACCAGCAACGTATCCACGGAGAAGACGACATACATCAGGTTCATGCAAGCTACGCTCTTACCAAAGAAGAGAAGGAAATCTTCTTTGAATGCCTGCTCAGTATTAAGGTACCGTCTGGCTTCTCATCGAATATAAAGGGAATAATAAACATGGCAGAGGAAAAGTTCCAGAACCTAAAGTCACATGACTGCCACGTGATTATGACACAACTGCTTCCGGTTGCATTGAGGGGGCTTCTACCGGAAAACGTTCGATTAGCCATTGTGAAGCTATGTGCATTTCTCAATGCAATCTCTTAGAAGGTAATCGATCCAGAAATCATACCAAGGTTACAGAATGATTTGGTGCAATGTCTTGTCAGTTTCCAGTTGGTGTTCCCACCATCCTTCTTCAACATCATGACGCACGTCCTAGTTCACCTATGCGAAGAGATTAACGTTTTGGGTCCTGTATTTCTACACAATATGTTCCCCTTTGAGAGGTTCATGGGAGTCTTAAAGAAATATGTTCATAACCGTGCTAGGCCAGAAGGAAGCATCTCCAAGGGCCATCAAAATGAGGAGGTCATTGAGTTTTGTATTGACTTTATTCCTGACCTTAAGCCGATTGGTGTTCCTGAATCACGGCATAAGGGCAGACTGGATGGAAAAGGCACGCTAGGAGGGGAACAAATAATATGTATGGACGAACATTCTCTCACTGAAGCACACTACACAGTTCTACAGAATTCCACCTTGGTGGCTCCGTATATGGATGAACACAAGAATTTGCTACGCTCCAAACACCCGGAGCGGTCTGATGACTGGATTACACGTGAACAAACTAGGAGTTTCGCCAACTGGTTGCAGACACGTACCATGCATGACACCTCTATTGAAGATGACCTGTACTTGCTGTCCCAGTTACCATCTTCGAATATAATGACTTTCAAAGGGTACGAGATAAATGGTAATACATTTTACACGATCGCCCAAGATAAGAAGAGCACCAACCAAAACAGTGGTGTCCGCTTTGATGCAGAAAGCAAGACGGAAAAGGAAACATATTATGGTTATATACAGGACATATGGGAACTTGACTATCGACGTGGTTTAAAGGTCCCTTTGTTTCGGTGCAAATGGGTCAATATGACACGAGGCGGGGTAACGGAAGACCCGCAGTACGGAATGACAACAGTGGATCTCAACAATCTTGCGTATGCAGACGAACCATTCGTCCTAGCCAATGATGTGGCACAGGTTTTCTATGTGAAGGACATGTCTACCAAGCCAAGAAAGAGAAAAGATAAGGAAGCGAATGCATCATACGATGAGCCAAAGCGGCACATAGTTCTTTCTGGGAAGAGAAACATCGTGGGAGTGGATGACAAGACAGACAAGTCAAAAGATTATGAAAAGTTTGATGAAATTGCTCCATTCACAGTGAATATTGACCCAAGCATCCCGTTAAATGATGAAGATTTTCCATGGTTACGGCGCAAAGGGACACACGCGAAGAAAAAGTTTCACACCCAAAGATCTGGGATGTGATCGGCTTCACTATCATCACTTTCTTCTGTGTTTCACACCCAGGAGGGAATGTCTGTAATAGTTAGGGTAGTTATGTGTTTTGGCATTTGAAACGCGAAGAAATTTTATGTGCAAACAAATTCTTTTCATGCATTTACTGATTTTTTTTCCAGCTAAATGACCCTGAAATTGAAAAGCAATTCAAATGAACTCAGAAAAGGTTGAAAGTTGGTATGGTATCATAATTTCATACAAATAGCATGTGCAAGAAAGTAGAGAGGGTTACGGCAAAAACTGTATGCAGTTCGTGTACAAAATGGACAATCTCTTTCGAAGTATCAGGGTTTCCGACGAAAACTGAACTGTTACAAAGGCATTACATTTTTTAAATAACCTAAGCATTACTAAATTGAATATAATGATAAAACACACTAATATTAAACATAAGAAAAAAGAATCACTGAAAAAACTTTTTTCAAAGTTAAGTTATTCACAAACTAGTGATTCACACAAATTTCAAATAATTCAAAATTTAAACTATTCAAATTTGAAATCTACCGGCACTAACAGAAAGTTTGTAAATTTTTGTACCTAAAGCAAAAAATATTCACAAAGAAACACTAAATACAGCAAAAAAACAACTCAAAAATAAATAAAACAAAAAAATAAAGCAAAAAAAATAAAGCAAAAAAATAAAGCAAAAAAATTAAGAAAAAAAAGCCCGCCTACTGGGCCAAAGCGGCCTGCATACGATTAGCGACACAACCTTTCGTTGGGCCAGGATGCAGGCCCGCGAAGGCCCAGTAGGCCCACTAGGCGAAGAGGACAGGTAGGCCTAGTAGGCCTGGTTAGGAGAGGAGCTCGAGAGAGCTACCGCACTGGGGCTTATAAACCAGTACGGTAGCCCCTCGACTAACGAGGTGGGACTAAACTTGCCGCACCGCACCTGCACTAGCGCACCCCTTTAGTACCGGGTCGTGGCACAAACCGGTACTAAAGGGGTGGCCTTTAGTACCGGTTTGTGCCACCACCCGGTACTAAAGGGGGTCGCTTCCCGCCGCGTGGCCTGGCCAAAACAGACCTTTAGTACCGGTTGGTGGCTCCAACCGGTACTAAAGGTGCCTTCTATATATACAACAGCTACAAAAATTTCAGTTTCCCTCTGTTTGTTCCTTTGTTCCGTAGTCTCCGTCGCCGTCGCCGCCGCCCTCGATCGTCTCCGTTGCCGCTCGTCTCCGTCGCCGCCCCCGTCCCCGTCGCCGCCCCCGTCCCCGTCGCCGCCCTCGTCTCCGTCGCCGCCCCGGGCCCGTCCCCGTCGCGCCATCCCCGTCCCCGTCGCGCCGTCCCCGTCCCCGCCGTCGCCGCCCCGGCCGTCGCCTCGCCGTGGCCTCGCCGTCGCCTCGCCTCGTCGTCGCCTCGCCGTCGCCGTCGCCCGCTGTGAGCCCTCCCCGAGCCCGTACACACACACACAAGCATGTTTAATTAGTTTAGATAATTAGTCTTTAATTAGTTTAGATTATTTAGATTATTATTTTGTATGTTTAATTAGTTTAGATAATTAGTGTTTAATTAGTACACACACACACACACGTATTTTGTATGTTTAATTAGTTTAGATTATTATTTTTTCACTATTATATATGTATGAATGCATGTTAGATGGATATAATTAGTGCTTAATCAGTTAGAAATTAGTGTTATATAGAAATGTTAGAAATTAGTGTTATATAGAAATGTTAGAAATTTTAGTGTTATTTAGATTATTTAGATTAGCATAATTAGTGTTATATAGAAATGTTAGAAATTTTAGTTATCAAAATCCAATCATTAAAAAAATGTTACTTTTTGCGGGCATATAGCTAGTATTTGTTCTCGACGATGCCCGGCCCGCATCCTCGCCGTCGACCCGTTCGCGACGACGTCCAGCCGACCCATGTCCGGGACTGGGCTCCGCCGGGCTGGCACTGGGAGGTGCTGCCTGGAGGGGCGCGCCGCTTGATGAGGAACCCAGCCCCGGGTCCCGTCGTCGACCCTGATCTCGTTTGGTGGCGTTCGCGTGGGCCAGTTTCGGTGCGGAGGGACCCGGCCCCGCCGGAGGTGGTACATCGCCGTGTCAGGGAGGAGGACGAGCACGTCCATCGCTACATGGTTGCGTTAGAGGGCGGTAGGTTCTCCAATACGTGGCAGTATCTTCGGGGATCTCACTTCAGCTATGATCCTGTGAGGGTTCCTTCTCTTTGGGTGTCCACTGCCCGCGCCGGAGGAACCGCGAGTGTCCTAGATTCTTCTGTAGTATTCGATCTTTATTAGCTAATAGCCAGTGATGTACTATTCAATATTATATATTATTCGAGACGATGTATTCGAGATTATATCTATTATTCTAGACGATGTATTCGAGATTATATCTATTATCAGAGACGATGTAATTTGAATACTAAATTGTTTTATATTTCTTTTGGATTAGTTAAACAAAAGCTATGGCAGACAATACCGACAGAGAGGGAGAACAGACCATGTTCGATATGATACGCGGGCCAGATGATAATCAGAATGAAGAAGATTATGACGGCTCCGAATTTCTAAACAATACCGGAGAGGGTGATATGATATTCGATCGCGACGACGAAATTGATGAAGTCATGAACTACGATTATGATGATGACGAAGAACATGTTGATCCTGAAACAACAAAGACCGGCGAGGTATATATATTTATATAAGCAGGCATGTGGTGATCATCACATGTTTTAAATGACTTGAAGATATATTAACGAATCGATCTTTGTTCTTTCAGCCATCCGGATCGAGCAAATCTTCAGGCAAAATGACGAAACGAGGCCCAACAAAAAGTTGAAGCCAGGCGTAAAGTGCAATATCGAGGCATGCAGCCCTACTGGCAAACCATTAGCGCCTAAGAAGATTGCGGACAAGTTCGTTCGTTAGTGCGGAGTTCTTGTGAAGGACCAACTCCCGATCAAACTTCAAGAATGGAGAGAGCCAGCAAAGCCACGTCCAAATGTTACTTTTGTCGACAAGAATCAAAAAGATTTGCTTTGGGATACTCTCATGGAACATTTCACCCTACCAGATCATTTCACAGAAGCAGATGTGCAGAAAGTCAAGGAGGCTGCTCTTAGGATGATGGCGATTGCATTCAAGAACTACAAGAATCGTGAATGGAAGAAGTACGTCAAGGGAGGAAGGAAGACTCCAGTATTCAAGGGAACACTAGAGAACCAATGTGATCATTGGGACGATTTCGTGAAATTCAAGGATTCGGAATTAGCTAAGGAACGGTCGAGAATAAACAAGAAGAATGCCGAAATCACAGCCATATCGAAGGCTGAGGTGGAAGCCCATTTTGCACCGAAACCGCCACCGCCGCCAAGGGAGAAAGTGCCTGAGGAAACGATTGACCACTTCATTCATATGGCTCAACCACCAGCTCCCAAGCCTGTTGACACAGACTATGAGCGCCACATCAGGAAGTTAAATCGAGCACGTCTACAAAGGGAGGCGAGCACGTCTACATCGGGATCGAGCAAACAAGAAGCAGCTGTCAAAAAATGCGGGAAAACCATTCCCTAGCTGGGAGAACAGGCGGCGCAATCGATCCCCTCGCTTTTGTGCCAGCAACAGGTGACAGTACGCGCGCCCAATATTATTGTGGGCAAACAGTGCACGTTCCCGAGGTGGGCAATGTGGTAATAACGGAGGAGCATATAATGCAGGCTGAAGTTCTCAACATCACTGTTGGACAACTCCTCGAGACCGAGCCCATGCCTTTGCTTAGAGAGGATGAAATAAAACGGAAATATGTCCGGGGCCAACCTTTGGTCGTGCCAGACAAGGTCAAGCACCTCCCAAAGAGAATGTATGAATTGCATCAATGGTACATGAACATTACCAAGATTTCAGATCGATTGTCCCTCATGGTGAATGTCAAGCAGGACCATTACTTCCATGAGAAAGCTGTGTCCGTTGAGTATTTAGAACTGTTTCAGTTATACAATCAAGACACACTCGACAAATCTATCGTCAGTTGCTATTGTCTGTAAGTGATTTCTTTCTATAATTTAAGTCTCAAGCTTGCTGTAGTGATCCTTTTGATCAATCATTACCTGTAATTATCCTCACTATATTCTTTTCTGTGGTATTATGCAGGATGAAGATATATGAAATGAGAAAAGGTGGACGCTTTAGCATTGGGTTCATTGACCCAAACACCGTTAATGAATACACATGGAAGATAAATGAACGTCAGAAAAAGAACGTAGAGGACAGCATGCTAGAGTTCTTGAAGCGCCTCAAATACAATGAAGATATACTACTTCCTTACAATTTCCAGTGAGTCACAATGTCTTGTACTACAAATTCTCTATTTTTGCCTACTAGCTAGCTACATGTTTTTGCTTACATATGCCCGCTTAATTAAGACATGCAAACGTGTGTGCATGCAGATTTCACTGGGTCTTGTGTATCATTAAAGTTGACGCTGGAACAGTTGAAGTACTGAGCTCACTAATCTCAGAAAAAACTGACTATAACATCTTGTATGGGATAGTCAACAGGTAATTTCAATCATTATTAACTATATATCTCGGCCTATTTAGTTCGTCATTTCATGATATGAACTATTTAATAACCCCTTTATTCATTTTCTTTGTCGGCGGGCAGGGCTTGGGCAAGGTTCATTGCCGTCACACCCGGCGAATGGAAAAAAAAGCTTAAATGGTTTCGACCCAAGGTAAGCAATTAAGTAGTACTAGTTAGCTAGCTAGCTGCCATCTCTTTAATTATCATGCTTGATTAATTTTTATCTAATCAAATTCCATTCTCGTAAAGGCCCTGAAGCAGGCGCAGGGGACTGATCTATGTGCATGCTGCGTTTGCGAGAACATTCACATGATGGCGTCCGAAAGGAGCAGATCTCAAAGACAGGAATGGGTACGCTTGTTAGAACACTATTCACAATTTTTACACCATTATCGATATCTAGTTACACAACTAATACACATGCATATTGATCTCCTTCTTAACAATTCAAAGAGGTGCGGGAGAAGCTCATAGAAACGGAGCGCGTAGAAGCACTTCAAGAGGAAATAGCGGGATTTTTGCTCGACCAGGTCATAAATCCGAAGGGAGAATTCTATTACCCGCTACTGCCCCCATGAAAACCACTTCCAATTGTCATCGTGCTCCGAAGGCACCAATTAGGCTAATGCCACTGGCTCCGAAGGCAACATTCATATGTAGGAGAAATTGTATATAGCTATACATGTGTGTATGTGTGAATTAATTAATATGGTGGTTTGTGAGACATTGATGATATATATATGCATGATTGGTTCTACTAGAAATTATATATATATATATATATATATATATATATATATATATATATATATATATATATATATATATATGACAATTTTTTCCTACTACCGGGTGTAGTTACTCCCACTTTTGTTTCATACGTTCTAGGTAGTATCTATCATGTCGAAGAATATGTACGCGTAGTATGTAGTATGTAAGAATGTTTAGGTAGTATATATACTATTTTTAGGTAGTATGTAGTATATTTTGAGTATACTCTTTTGTACGTAAAAATATGTACGTATTTCACAAATATTATAAAAACATGGGCTCAAATGCAATTTTTTCACATAACTCGCTTTGGAGTATTTTAGATATAGTATGTGAATATACTAAAAATAATAAAATAAAGTATATACTACCACATGGTAGTATACGAGAAATGGGTGTAACTACACCCGGTAGTAGGATGCATTTTCCCTATATATATATATATATATATATATATATATATATATATATATATATATATATATATATATATATAATGTGTACAATGTGTAGTATCGTAAAATATCAGCAAACGAAAAAGAATTAAAATGGAAACAGAAAATTAAATGAAAAAGAAATCATAAAACTAAAACCCCCCCAAACCTTATAGTACCGGTTGGTCTTACCAACCGGTACTAAAGGGCTCCAGGCCCCCGGAGCTGGCTCGTGCCACGTGATTGCCCTTTAGCATCGGTTCGTGCTGAACCGGTACTAAAGGAGGGGGGCCTTTAGTGACCACAATTTAGTGCCGGTTATGTAACCGGCACTACAGGGCCTTACGAACCGGTGCTAATGCCCGGTTCTGCACTAGTGCGCCGCCGCGCCATGAAGGGCCGCCGCCCCAGATCCGCAATCCTCCTCCAGGAATGGAGCGAGCAGGGCCTCGCCGCCATCGTCACCGGCGACCTCCTCGGGTGGCGACGAGGGGGGAGGAGGCGGGGGGTGGCGGCGCTAGGTGGAAACCCTAGTCGCCCGAGCGGACGACGCGGGGGGGGGGGGGGGGGGGGGGGGGGAGGGGGGAGAGGGGTGGGGTGGGGAGGGGGCTTGCTTTTCGTTTGGTGGCCGGAGGTCGATGAGTGTCGATCCATCGAATGATGTTTGTGTTCAGACAAACTCGCTTGCAATTTGTAGGTTTTGCAGCCTCAAGTCGTGGAAACTTGTTGGCATGTAGTGTGCCAGCGGTATCGTCGAACAAAAGTCCCGTTTTTCTTTGAAGCTCACATCCATGCATGCTGCGGCCAAATTCATCGTCGCCGTTGGGCTGGTGCCGCCCGTCAGCGCAGGCCCGTTTGGTGGTCATGGCACGCCATTTTCTGGCGCTTCCGCAAGCCAGAGCTATATTTTGCTTATAATGAAATGGAAGCTGCTCTTGCGTCAGGGTGCAGCTTGAGCGGGCCGGCCAATTAGCATATGACTTCCCCGCTTTAGGTCCTATTTTTCTTCGCCTTTTTCTGTTTTCTCTTCAACTTGTTTTGTTTTTTCATTGGTTTTCTTTGGGTTTTTTTTACCATCGGTATAACTTCACTTTTCCTTGTAGTTCACTGGTTTTCGTTGTTTCTCACGGGTTTTTACTTTCCTTCATTTTTCTCTTCTTTTCATTTTTTCCTTGTTTCACTTATTTTCTCACCCTTCTCTTTGGCTTTCTTTGCGGTTTTCTTTCTTTTTATGTGTCTTCTTTATGGTTTTCATTGGTTTGAAACCTTTTTTATTGAGATTTCTTTTGTTTCCTATGTGTTCCTTGTATCATTTTTCCTCAGCTTTCAATGTACATGTGAAATGTTATTTTTATACATGATAAATATTTCTAAAATACAGAATTAACATTTCCAAGAATTAATGTTTTAATGTCTAAATTTTTTGTATACATCAGCAACATGTTTTTTTGCAGGTAATCAGCAACATGTTTTTATACATGTTAAACGTTTTTTAAACACATGATTAACACTTTTTAAAAATCTGTGTTTGATGGTTAGTTTTTTTACACATTGTACATTTTATATACATTAGAAACATTTTATATACATGTTTAACATTTTTAAAATACATAAATAATATTATTTTCGAAATTTAATCTTTCATGAATAGTTTCTCATACACATTGTACATTTTCCTTATATATAGGGTATATGTTTAATACAATTGTAACATTTTTTAAATATTATAAATTATTAACTTTAGATAATCATTTTTAGATTTATCTTTTGGTACTCAATATTTTTAATACACATTCTAATTTTTTATCTATATAAAAACATTTTTTATACATATTTTACAATTTTATAATATATTTTGTTATTTTCAAACACTATGGAAATTATAATACGTCTTTAACATTTTTTAGATAAATGACTAACATTTTTTATACACAATCAATGTTTTTAATAGAACTAGCAAAGCAATAAAAGATTTAACTCTATATATACTTAACAGAAAAACCAAAAAAATATAGGCATTGCGCTACCAGGTTTCGATCCCGCAGCCGCTGTCAAGAGTGACAGCTCCAGACACTGCTACAAATATATGTTTGTTAAAAAACGAGCAGTGCAACTTAGCTCATTGCGGCCTGCCTGGCCTATGGACACAGCGCTGCGCCGGCAGCATCCAATCCACCCCGCGTTAAGCGATATATAGTCGCACCCCACATCCGCACGAGGTGCTGCTTTTGTGGATCTCTCATCGCAAGCAACCGCGACACGTTGCTCAAGCGCACGCTAGTGTTGTCGCTCACTGCGATCTGTAACTGGCCAAGGTCCAGCGTGCAGAAACATTGCCACTAACGGGGAGCTCGACTAGGCGGAAGCAGTCGCACGCATATTTCCCATTCCAGTTTTTGCATTTTATTGGTATGAGTTCTATATATTGTGGCCTTTTTACATTTAGTTTGGTTTTACTTTATTTTAAAAATGTTCATGGATACAAAAATATTTGCCAAGTTGAAAACGTTCATGAATACCTAGAACGTTTAATTACAAAAAAATTATGCATTCATAAAAAGTTCACGAAATCAAATGAATGTTCGACAAAATTAAGAAAATGTTCATCAATTAGAAAATAAAAAATTGTTCATTATTTCAAAAAATATTCATGTAAGAAACGTTAACAAATTAAAAATTATGTTTGCAAAATATTCATGAATTTGAAAAATGTTCCCAAATCTGAAAACTGTTCATAAATTTGAAAAACTTTTCGTGAATTCACAAAATATCCCCGGATAGAAAAAATGTTCATCGATTTGAAAAATGGTCACAAATTTGGAGAATATTCGCTAATTTACCAAATGTTTGCAAAAAATGAGAAATGTTGGCAGATTTGAAAGAAGTTGACAAATTTGAATAACATTCACGAGTTTTAAAATTGCTCGCATCTTTTAAAAAAAGTTCATGATATTTTTTTGAAAAAATCATGAAATATAAATTAAAATTGAAAATAAAAATGACAAGGGGGAAAAGAAAAACAATTGAATTGAGACCAAACAAAAAACTGGTAGGAAAAACCCAATGAGAAAAATAAACCGGTCGAGTGCTTCTAGAAGCTTCACAAAACCGATTTGGCAAATCCCGTGTCCTATTCAGCTCCTTTAGCATCCAATACAGTTGTTTCCATAGTCGGGCGCATACCCCCACCCCCTCAAACTTGTAGGAAGAATGACGAGGTGCAGTAGCCAATACGCTAGGGCACCTCTTCGCAAAACTTCTATCTATACGTCATCTTAACACATGCCCCAGACTTGTTTTTTTTCCTTTTTCTATTTCTTTCCTGTTTTTGCTTTTTCTTTTTCTTTTTATATTTTCTTTTTTTCTTTTTTCTAGTTCCTTTTCGTTTTTCATTTTTATTTTCCATTTTTTTGGTTTTATTTTTTCCCTTTTCAAATTTGATGATATTTGTTTTCAAATTTGTAAACTATTTAAAGTTTTCATTAACTTTTTTTGTAAAACGATGAACTTTTTTAGAAATTGATAAAGTTTTTCAAATTTAATGAATCTTTTTTGAAAATTGATGAAAATCAATGAACTTTTTTCCAAAATCGATACACTTCTTTTGAAAATCAAGGAACTTTTTCCAAATTTGCGAACTATTTTCCATTGTGATGAACTTTTTCCAAATCTGCTGAACTTTATTCCAAATCAATCTTTATGTGCTTTTTAGAAAATTGATGAACATTTTTTCAAAGTCAATGATTTTTTTTCAATTTTCTAAACTTTTACTAAAATTTGGATGAACTTTTTATAATCTGTGATTTTTTATTTTGAATTTTTTCTGAACTATTGATTTTTATTCTTGAAAATTCAATGCTCAATGGTTGACCCCATCAATGGTTGACCGACCATAAGCCGATCGATCAGGGAAGCCAGGGGAAGCGTGCGCGTCATGAGCGATTACTTGGGCTTGTTCTTGGTCAGGCCCACGTACCCAGGCGTGTGGGCGCTAGTTTGGTCTACTGGCGCATAAGATCGATGTACTATGAGATCAATCTACCCATTGTGACTACCGCTTTCATAGTACATCGATCTTAGTCTTCTGGAAACTACATCTCTTGATGAGTGGGCTCCCAATGCCCTTTTGGCTTGTGGTGTATTCTTGTCACATCCATTAATAGGTTCTTCTGCCTTGAGATGCTTTCTTTTTGCTCCATGACCTTATTCTTTTGCTCTTGCACCTTCCTCGTGGTCATCTTCATTTCGACCTTGATCAGAGTGCATGATTTCGAAAGTGCCCTAGGCATCCATGTCGGCAACATTTGTGTCTTTGTGTCTTGCCCGCACCAAGGTAGACATACAACTCGGCTCAGGAAGCCTTGTGGTGGGCTGCCCCAGTAGCAATCTTTCTATTTGGTGTTTGTCTCCTTCGATTTTTCTTTCATTTGCCCATTTGTTTTCTTGTTTTTCTTACTTTTGTTTAAATTTAGAAATATTCTAAATACAAAAGTTTCAGTAATTAATTTACTTAATTTTTAAAAGCATTCATGGCGTATTTTGAATATGTTCAAAGCAGTGTAAAAATTTAAATCACACAATGTTCAAAAAAAATCACACAATCCGAAAAAAGTGTTCGTTACACTTATACAATTTTTATATTAAATTTTAAAATCAAATACATAGAAATGTAAATTTTGGTTGACATATTTGAAAAATATGCATATCGTTTGAAAAAATATTTATAATAGTTTTGAAAAAGGCATCCGCATACCTGAAGAAATGTTTTGTACCATTAAAAGAATGATCATGACATTTGAAAAAAAATTCTAACACTTAATTTTTGCAAGTTAAAAAAATCATAATATATACGAAAATTGTCAAATCTGTGTTAAACACAGTATTTGCCCTGTATTAAAAAATGTTCAATGTGCATTGCAAATTTTCAATGTGTAATTTGGTAAAATGTTCAACGTGTATTTGAAAAATGCTCAACGTATAGCTGAAAATGTTAACCGTGTATGCTGGAAATGTTCACCATGTATTTAAAAATAGTCGACATGTGTTTCAAAAAGAAAGGAAAAAAGAACATAATGAACAAGAAAAAACAGAAGGTTAATGAAAACTGCCATGGAAAACACAAAAAGGGGAAATGTACCAAAACATAAGCTTTAAACCCAGCCTAAACCAGTCATCGAAGCTCCCCAAAACTGCTTCGAGATGTTACATAAACCCACATTATGGGTAGGCACGCTAGCGGGATCGCTTGAGGAGAGACATGCTTAGGTTTTGCCGAGATATAGCTCTCGTGGTCCGTGTCACCTCGTGAGAATGTCAAGGGAGCAACTAGGTGACGGGTACCCCTTCGGGGGGAACCATAGAGGTCACTTCACCAAACTTGCTAGTTCATGTGCAACATATTAGTTTCACAAGGAATATGTTCGTAGATCACATGTGGAAAGTCACATGATGATAGCAGTCGTCAAAAATAGCTATAGCCACTCCCAAAGAACAACATGACTAGGTAAAATGTCGTTGGACTAGTGCGCACCTTGCTCGCCGTGGCATGCCGCACAATCTGGCCTGTGCTTTCTGCGACAAGCCATCGAATCCATGCAGCACCTCCTTATTGGCTGCTCCTTCTCCCAGATCGCGTGGCACGGAGTATATTGTGCTCTGCGGCTCAGGAGCGACTTGTCGCGATGTGATGATACCTTCTACGACTAGTGGCATTCTTCCATCGAGACCGCTCCAACTTCGCTCCGCGAAGGGGTTGCCTCGCTTGGGATCATTGTTGTGTGGCCTCTTGGGAAGCATAGGAATGCGTTCGACAACGCAGAGCCGTTGTCCACCGCCGTTACCCAAGCTATTATTGACGAGGCCAAGACTTGGGTTCTGGACGGCGCTAAGGGCCTAGCGTCTTTTAGCTTTGACCCGCCTTAGTTACTCCCTGTACTTTTGGTCATTGCTGTTCTAGACACACATTTTGGTTTGTGGCTTGCGCTAGCTCTTTGTAACTCCCTCTTCTCTCTATCAAAGAAATCATACACACTTTGTGTACTTGCAAAAAAAAAGCGGTTCAGTTTTAGTATTTCTCTGCACGCATCTTTTTGGATCAGAGCTTATCATGTTATCTTGTGCCTCTTACCTGAGCATCCGATTGTAGAACCGGCATGGGCTCACCTATTCGGAAAACCATGGTGTCATTCATCATGCTTGTGTCATGGACCATTTGGAATGAGCAAAACACCCGTGTATTCCGTCACAAGAGCGCTCCACCACCAACCTTGCTCAACATCATCATGACCGAGGTGAACTTGTGGATCACCACGGGTGCGAAGAAACTAGGGTCTATTGTATTGTGCGAGTAATCCTCAACATGATGCTCTTCGTTGGTTGTAACAAATTCTATTCCCTTCTTATTTAGTGGATTAGGCAAATCTTTTGCTTCCATTTCACAAAAATATCTAGTAATCACTCTGTTTTTTCCTCGAAAAGCAGGATGACCCCCGACCTCTTCATCAGAGCGATGCATGCATTTATTAATTATTCACCAATACCTTGCAAAATAATACAACAATAAGTCTGAAAGCATTTTGTTAATTATTCACTACTGTAGCATGGGTATTCATGGACATGTTTGGCAACTTTCTCTGATGTATAATGGCCATATTTTTGTTGTAGTATGATGAAACTATTAAACTCCTCTTTCTCGATTATCCGCTGGCCAAACTATTATGGCGTTCAATTCATATCGCCTTTAATATCACCCCCTCCCCCCAAATAGTATTCACATGTCATTTGGGATGTCGCTAAATGGAGTGGAGCCAAATACTACGAGACATATTCGGATAGGAGTATGTGTTGGGGAACGCAGTAATTTCAAAAAATTTCCTACGCACACGCAAGATCATGGTGATGCATAGCAACCAGCGGGAGAGTGTTGTCCACATACCCTCGTAGACCGTAAGCGGAAGAGTTTTGTCAACACGGTTGATGTAGTCGTACATCTTCACGATTCAACCGATCCAAGTACCGAACGCACGACACCTCCGAGTTCAGCACACGTTCAGCTCGGTGACGTCCCACGAACTCACGATCCAGCAGAGTGTCGAGGGAGAGTTTCGTCAGCACGACGGTGTGATAACGGTGATGATGAAGCTACCGGCGCAGGGCTTCGCCTAAGCACTGCAACGATGTGACCGAGGTGGATTATGGTGGAGGGGGGCACCGCACACGGCTGGAAACAATCAACTTGTGTGTTCTCGGGTGCCCCCTGCCCCCGTATATAAAGGAGCAAGGGGGGAGGCCTGCCGGCCTTGAGGCGCACCAAGGAGAGGGGGGAATCCTCCTCCTAGAAGGAGTAGGACTCCCCTTTCCTAGTCCAACTAGGAAGGAGGAAGGGGGAAGGAAGGAGAGGGAAGAGGGAGGAAAGAGGGGGCGCCCCCCTTGTCCAATTCGGACTCCCAAGGGGGGGGGGGGGCAGCCAGCCCTAGGCCCTCTCCTCTCTCTCCCACAAGGCCCATGTTGGCCCATTAGTTCCCCCGGGGGTTCCGATAACCCCCCGGCACTCCGATGACCCCCGGTACACTTCCGGTGTCCGAATATAGTCGTCCAATATATCAATCTTTATGTCTCGACCATTTCGAGACTCCTTGTCATGTCCGTGATCACAGCCAGGACTCCGAACTATCTTCGGTACATCAAAGCACATAAACTCATAATACCGATCGTCACCTAACGTTAAGCGTGTGGACCCTACGGGTTCGAGGACTATGTAGACATGACCGAGACACGTCTCCGGTCAATAACCAATAGCGGAACCTGGATGCTCATATTGGCTCCCACATATTCTAAGAAGATCTTTATCGGTCAAACCGCATAACAACATACGTTGTTACCTTTGTCATCGGTGTGTTACTTGCCCCAGATCCGATCGTCGGTATCTCAATACCTAGTTCAATCTCATTACCGGCAAGTCTCTTTACTCGTTCCGTAATGCATCATCCCGCAACTAACTCATTAATCACATTTCTTGCAAGGCTTATAGTGATGTGCATTACCGAGAGGGCCAGAGATACCTCCTCGACAATCAGAGTGACAAATCCTAATCTCGATCTATGCCAACTCAACAAACACCATCGGAGACACCTGTAGAGCACCTTTATAATCACCCAGTTACGTTGTGACGTTTGGTAGCACACAAAGTGTTCCTCCAGCATCTGGGAGTTGCATAATCTCATAGTCATAGGAACATGTATAAGTCATGAAGAAAGCAATAGCAACATACTAAACGATCAAGTGCTAAGCTAACGGAATGGGTCAAGTCAATCACATCATTCTCTAATGATGTGATCCCGTTCATCAAATGACAACTCATGTCTATGGCTAGGAAAATTAACCATCTTTGACTAATGAGCTAGTCAATAGAGGCATAGTAGTGACACTCTGTTTGTCTATGCATTCACACATGTACTAAGTTTCCGATTAATACAATTCTAGCATGAATAATAAACATTTATCATGATATAAGGAAATATAAATAACAACTTTATTATTGCCTCTAGGGCATATTTCCTTCAGTCTCCCACTTGCACTATAGTCAATAATCTACACTACTAGGGAAAACCTTATACACAGAATCTTACCAGTAGCGCGTGTTAAAATGAGGCGCTACTGCTACTTAGCAGTAGCGCGTCAGCTAATACAGCGCTACTGTTACCCGCTTAGCAGTAGCGCGACAGGAACAGAACGCGCTACTACTATAATTGCCACACCGTTCCGGACGTGCTAGGTATAGTAGTAGCGCCCTTCTAGAAACAGCACTACTACTACGGATTTTAGCAGCAGCGCGTTTTCGCTCCCCACGCTACTGTTAAAGCTATTTTCACCTAACCCCCTGCGCGGCCTGATTCCCTCTCCTCTGCTTCGTCCCCCAATTCCCCACTCTCTCTTCTCCCCTTCGTCGCCTCCGCCGGAGCCCCTCCCCTCCCCCTCGCCGGAGGCCCTGCCCTCGCTCTCCGCCGGAGTCTACCCCTCGACGTCGTCGCGCGCCTGTGCCTCCTCCTCCTCGACCTCGACCTTGCCGGAGCCCCTGCCCTCGCTCTCCGCCGCCGTCTCCCTCGACCCGCCTCGCCGCCGTCTCCCTCGACCCCGCCTCGCCGCGCCTCGGCGCCGCCGTCTCCCCCGACCCCATCTCTCTCCCCGCCCTCTGTAAGCACTCTCCCCTTCCGATCCCTCTTCTCTGCTTAGTATGAACCCTAGCTATTTAGTGCTAGTTAGTATGAACCCTAGGCTATTTTTAGTGCTAGTTAGTTAATTACAATTACTATTAACCCTATTTAATTAGGTAGTACGAACCCTAGTTAAAAAATGGATATTTATATGGTAATTAGGGCAGTAGTTCCTAGGTACTAATTAGTTAGTAAGAACTAGGTACTAATTTATTTTTATTTATAGTAAATTTATTTTTAGTAAGAACTAATTGAATTAATAGAACTAGTTAGTAAGAACTTGTTGCTATTTTTTAGTTAAATCAATTTTCCCGCATCGACGTGGACGATGCCTATCCCGCATCCTCGTCGTCGAGTCGACGGAGGACGACACCTGCTTGAACAGACGGGCCATGTCCGAGACTGGGCTCCGCCGGGGTCTACTGGGAGGCGCTACCTACCGGGGGGCACAGGTTGGTGAGGAACCAGCCTGTCGTTGACCCGAACCTTCTTTGGTGGCGGTCGCGTGGGCCAGTGACGGTCTAGAGGCTCGAGGACCCCGCGGAGGTGGTGCGTCACCGTGTCAGTGAGGAGGACGCGCACGTCCGTCGCTACTTGTTTGCGTTGGAGCACAGGTTCTCCAATACCTGGCAGGTTCTCCAGGGATCTCACTGGAGCTATGATCCCGTGATGGTTCCTTCTCTGTGGGTGTCCACCGCCCGCACCGATACCCGTCGTGTGCTAGGGTTTTAGTTGTATTAGTGATGTTATATGTATGACACTATTCGACATGTATTAGTGATAATATTCGACGATGTACGAACGCATGAGATGATTTACTTTTGCTTATTGAATGCATGCTAATTTGAGTCCGATAAGATATTTTGACATGTATATCTTGTGTTGCTCAAATAGGATATTTGCTTGCCCAAGTGGCCGGTCATGTTTGCAGGTTACACCTCCGAGTGGCCTATGTTTTGCCGGAGTGTTGATTCATTTCCGTTCCGGCAAATTTCAGGCGCTCGATATGTCCTATTTTAGCAAAGGTCATGCCGGATTTTTCTGTGAATTTTGGCATGACTTGTGCCAGAATATGTAGGAAATATCGAGTGCCCCGGATTTGTGTGTTGAGTATCCTGGTAGTTGTCTTCGGTCGATTTTCAATTAATGTTTTAACTATGAACATAGGAAATGTCTGACGACGAAAAGGATTTTGGTATTTACAAATACTGCGAAGACGAGCGCGGCCTGTGCGACGGAATCTTCCTAGATGATGATAGGCGCTTCAGCATCAAGCTGGACGAGAACTTCGAAGTGGATACAGTAAGTCACAACGACAAGTCTTTTTTCGTAAATAAGCATGACATCTGCTTCATTTGCTTCAACTTATAATATTTTTTTACTATTCTAATAGCGTATCCCCTGCCATGCAAGAGTTTTTGTATTGGATAAGATAGGTTTCAGTTCTATGACAACTACTATTGAGGTAAAGAGAGTTTATTTGAAGACTGAGCATGGTTATATTTTCCATGCAAAATTATACAACGAAGACGACTACACCTATTTTGGATGCAAAACATGGCGAGCACTATGAAAGACTTATGCATTTGAGCATGATATGGTTATCACCTTTGATATTCGTCCGGAAGATGGTATTGAAGGTAATACCGACATCTGGGTCGATGTGCAGACGCCTCCAGTTCTACCAAAATGTGAGTTTCTCAACCATATTTATGTCTTTGATATTGTTTATTCAAAAATAGTTGACAACTAATTTCTATTGACAGCTTATTTCCAATCAAGCAAACATGTCCAGCGCTTGGTAGACAGGACCTACTACTGTCCTGGGGCTGAACTAAACTGCGAGGAGATAAGTCATTATGTTTTATGGCTTGAGGATCTTCATACTGTCAAGACAAATTATTATTTTGGACTTGCAAATCTTAGTACTCAAAACGTGCGACCAATAGTGTTCGTATTGAACTATGGTCACATCTATTTAGGAAAGATGGTAAGATTTTTACTATTTGTACTCAGTGCATCTTTCACATACATTATTTTTTAAGCTAAACTTCATTGCTAAGTATGTTACTATACGCTGTTCTTCAACAGGGACTCCCGCTGAATGTTGTGCCTCATTGGTGAAGGAAATATGCCCTAGAGGCAATAATAAGTTATTATTTATTTCCTCATATCATGATAAATGTTTATTATTCATGCTAGAATTGTATTAACCGGAAACATAATACATGTGTGAATACATAGACAAACATAGTGTCACTAGTATGCCTCTACTTGACTAGCTCGTTAATCAAAGATGGTTATGTTTCCTAACCATAGACATGTGTTGTACATCATTAGGAGAATGATGTGATTGACCTGACCCATTCCGTTAGCTTAGCACTTGATCATTTAGTATGTTGCTATTGCTTTCTTCATGACTTATACATGTTCCTATGACTAAGAGATTATGTAACTCCCGTTTGCCGGAGGAACACTTTGTGTGCTACCAAACATCACAACATAACCGGGTGATTATAAAGGTGCTCTACAGGTGTCTCCAAAGGTACTTTTTGAGTTGACGTATTTCGAGATTAGGATTTGTCACTCCGATTGTCGGAGATGTATCTCTGGGCCCTCTCGGTAATGCACATCACTATAAGCCTTGCAAGCAATGTAGCTAATGAGTTAGTTACGGAATGATGCATTACGTAACGAGTTAAGAGACTTGCCGGTAACGAGATTGAACTAGGTATTGAGATACCGATGATCGAATCTCGGGCAAGTAACATACTGATGACAAAGGGAACAACGTATGTTGTTATGCGGTTTGACCGATAAAGATGTTCCTAGAATATGTAGGAGCCAATATGAGCATCCAGGTTCCGCTATTGGTTATTGACCAGAAACAGTTCTAGGTCATGTCTACATAGTTCTCGAACCCGTAGGGTCCGCACGCTTAACGTTACGATGACAGTTATATTATGAGATTATGAGTTTTGATGTACTGAAGGTTGTTGAGAGTCCCGGATGTGATCACAGACATGACGAGGAGTCTCGAAATGGTCGAGACATAAAGATTGATATATTGGAAGCCTATATTTGGATATCGAAATCGTTCCGGGTGATATCGGGATTTTACCGGAGTACCAGGGGGTTACCGGAACCCCCCGGGGGTTAATGGGCCTACATGGGCCCTAAGGGAGAAGAGGAGGGCCGGCCAAGGCAGGCCGCGCCCCCTCCCCCCTAGTCCGAATAGGACAAGGAAGGGGGTGGGGGGCGCCCCCTTTCCTCTTTCCCCCTTCCCCCTTCCTTCTGCAACAAGGCAAGAGGGGGGAGTTCTACTCACAGTGGGAGTAGGACTCCTCCAGGCGCACCCCTAGGGGCCGGCCGCACCTCCCCCCTCCCTCCTTTATATACGGGGGCAGGGGGCACCCCATGACACACAAGTTGATCTTCGTGATCGTTCCTTAGCCGTGTGGCGTGCCCCCCTCCACCATATTCCACCACGGTCATATCGTAGCGGTGCTTAGGCGAAGCCCTGCGTCGGTAGAACATCATCACCGTCACCACGCCGTCGTGCTGACGGAACTCATCCCCGACACCCTGCTGGATCGGAGTACGGGGATCGTCATCGAGCTGAACGTGTGCTGAACTCAGAGGTGCCGTACATTTGGTACTTGGATAGGTTGGATCGTGAATACGTACGACTACATCAACTGTGTTGTTCTAACGCTTCCGCTTTCGGTGTACGAGGGTACGTGGACAATACTCTCCCCTCTTGTTGCTATGCATCACCATGATCTTGCGTGTACGTAGGAATTTTTTTGAAATTACTACGTTCCCCAACAATTGGATCAAGACTAAAGGTCAGATGAGAATTGTTAGCTTACGGCCAAGATATCCTAGAATGCACTTTAGTGCATTCAGGATTTCTAATAGCGAGGAATGCTTAATAGTGAAAGATTGGAGCAAAATTGTGAACGATCGCAGAGAAGTACTAGAGGACAACAATCAGAAGCGCAGCCCACGATTAGGAGACAGGTTCATCTGCATGCTCCAACTTGATGAAGAACGAGTGCTACACATGTTTTATGTTATTTTACCTGAGAGAGAGCAGCAGGAGTGATTAGCTAGTGTTGGTGGCAATGACTGATGATTTTTATTAGCTAGTGTTGCTGGTGATTAGATAGCTACCGAAGTTAGTGTTGGTGGTGATTAGCTGGCTAGAATGAGTTTGAAGATGGTGATGTGCTACACTATGACTATGATGATTAAATAACTATTGCTGATGTTATGACTATGATGATGATTAAATATCTTATGCTGGCGGATTAGATTCAAGTGGAGGAAACATGTGGTGCACATCGAAAGTACTACTAGTCCAAACTAGATCAAGTTTGGTTTAGTAGTATACTTTTGACATGCACCACATATTGCCTCCACTTGAACCTAATCCACCTTCATTTGACACACTATTATGGACATAATGATGTAAACCTCATAACTGGTATTGTACCAAATATTTGTACGATGGAGCATAAATGCACTAAAAATAAAAAATAAAAAAAGAATACTAGTAGCGATGGAGAGAAAACACGCTGCCACTAGTTACATTAGCAGTAGTGTGGGAGTGAACAAACGCTGCAGCTATTTGTCCTAGCAGTAGCGCGTGCGAGCACGTGTTACTGCTAAGCAATAGTTGTAGTGCCTTATTAGTAGCGCGCCTCCCCGTGCTACTAGTGAGCACAAAACCAGCGCTACTGCTAGGGTTTTCCCTAGTAGTGCTAGATTACACTGTAATGACTCTAACACCCATGGAGTCTTGGTGCTGATCATGTTTTGCTCGTGAGAGAGACTTAGTCAACGGGTCTGCAACATTCAGATTTGTATGTATCTTGCAAATCTCTATGTCTCCCTCCTTGACTTGATCACGGATGGAATTGAAGCGTCTCTTGATGTGCTTGGTTCTCTTGTGAAATCTGGATTCCTTTGCCAAGGCAATTGCACCAGTATTGTCACAAAAGATTTTCATTGGACCCGATGCACTAGGTATGACACCTAGATCAGATATGAACTTCTTCATCCAGACTCCTTCATTTGCTTCTTCCGAAGTAGCTATGTACTCCGCTTCACACGTAGATCTCGCCATGACGCTTTGCTTAGAACTGCACCAACTTACAACTCCACCGTTCAATATAAATACGTATCCGGTTTGTGATTTAGAGTCATCCAAATCAGTGTCAAAGCTTGCATCGACGTAACCATTTACGATGAGCTCTTTTTCACCTCCATAAACAAGAAACATATCCTTAGTCCTTTTCAGGTATTTCAGGATGTTCTTGACCGTTGTCTAGTGATCCACTCCTGGATTACTTTGGTACCTCCCTGCTAAACTAATAGCAAGGCACACATCAGGTCTGGTACACTGCATTGCATACATGATAGAGCCTATTGCTGAAGCATAGGGAACATCTTTCATTTTCTCTCTATCTTCTGCAGTGGTCAGGCATTGAGTCTGACTCAACTTCATACCGTGTAACACAGGCAAGAACACTTTATTTGCTTGATTCATTTTGAACTTCTTCAAAACTTTATCAAGGTATGTGCTTTGTGAAAGTCCAATTAAGCGTCTTGATCTATCTCTATAGATCTTTATGCCCAATATATAAACAGCTTTACCGAGGTCTTCCATTGAAAAACTCTTGTTCAAGTATCCTTTTATGCTTTCCAGAAATTCTATATCATTTCCAATCAACAATATGTTATCCACATATAATATTAGAAATGCTACAGAGCTCCCACTCACTTTCTTGTAAATACAGGCTTCTCCAAAAGTCCGTATAAAACCATATGCATTGATCACACTATCAAAACATTTATTCCAACTCCGAGAGGCTTGCACCAGTCCATAAATGGATCGCTGGAGCTTGCACACTTTGTTAGCACCCTTTGGATCGATAAAACCTTCAGGTTGCATCATATACAACTCTTCTTCTAGAAATCCATTCAGGAATGCAGTCTCTACATCCATTTGCCAAATTTCATAATCATAAAATGCAGCAATTGCTAACATGATTCAGACGGACTTAAGCATCGCCACAGGTGAGAAGGTCTCATCGTAGTCAACTCCTTGAACTTGTCGAAAACCTTTTGCAACAAGTCGAGCTTTGTAGACAGTAAAATTACCGTCAACGTTAGTCTTTTTCGTTAAGATCCATTTATCTCGATGGCTTGCCGATCATCGGGCAAGTCAACCAAAGTCCACACTTCGTTCTCATACATGGATCCCATCTCAGATTTCATGGCCTCAAGCCATTTTGCGGAATCTAGGCTCATCATCGCTTCCTCATAGTTCGTAGGTTCTTCATGGTCAAGTAACATGACCTCCAGAACAGGATTACCGTACCACTCTGGTGTGGATCTTACTCTGGTTGACCTAGGAGGTTCGGTAGTAACTTGATCTGAAGTTTCATGATCATTATGATTGGCTTCCTCACTAATTGGTGTATGGATCATAGGAACTGATTTCTGTGATGAACTACTTTCCAATAAGGGAGCAGGTACAGTTACCTCATCAAGTTCTACTTTCCTCCCACTCACTTCTTTTGAGAGAAACTCCTTCTCTAGAAAGGATCCATTCTTAGCAACAAATGTCTTGCCTTCGGATCTGTGACAGAAGATGTACCTGACAGTTTCCTTTGGGTATCCTATGAAGACACATTTCTCCAATTTGGGTTCGAGCTTATCAGGTTGAAGCTTTTTTCACATAAGCATCGCAACCCCAAACTTTAAGAAACTACAACTTTGGTTTCTTGCCAAACCACAATTCATAAGGCGCCATCTCAACGGATTTAGATGGTGCCCTATTTAACGTGAATGCGGCCGTCTCTAAAGCATAACCCCAAAATGATAACGGTAAATCAGTAAGAGACATCATAGATCGGACCATATCTAATAAAGTGCGGTTACGACGTTTGGACACACCATTACGTTGTGGTGTTCCGGGTGGCGTGAGTCGCGAAACTATTCCGCATTGTTTCAAATGAAGACCAAACTCATAACTCAAATATTCTCCTCCACGATCAGATCGTAGAAACTTTATTTTCTTGTTATGATGATTTTCCACTTCACTCTGAAATTCTTTGAACTTTTCAAATGTTTCAGACTTATGTTTCATTAAGTAGATATACCCATATCTGCTCAAATCATCTGTGAAGGTGAGAAAATAACGATACCCGCCGCGAGCTTCAATATTCATCGGACCACATACAGCAGTATGTATGATTTTTAATAAATCTGTTGCTCGCTCCATTGTTCCGGAGAATGGAGTTTTAGTCGTCTTTCGCAAGTACCAAGTGATTCATAATCAAGTGATTCCAAAAGTCCATCAGAATGGAGTTTCTTCATGCGCTTTACACCAATATGATCCAAATGGAAGTGCCACAAATAAGTTGCACTATCATTATCAACTCTACATCTTTTGGCTTCAATATTATGAATATGTGTATCATTACTATCGAGATTCAACAAAAATAGACCACTCTTCAAGGGTGCATGACAATAAAAGATATTACTCATATAAATAGAACAACCATTATTCTCAGATTTAAATGAATAACCGTCTCACATCAAACAAGATCTAGATATAATGTTCATGCTCAACGCTGGCACCAAATAACAATTATTCAGGTCTAAAACTAATCCCGAAGGTAGATGTAGAGGTAGCGTGCCAACGGCGATCACATCGACTTTGGAACCATTTCCCACGTGCATTGTCACCTCATCCTTAGCCAATCTTCGCTTAATCCGTAGTCCCTGTTTCGAGTTGCAAATATTAGCAACAGAACTAGTATCAAATACCCAGGTGCTACTGCGAGCATTAGTAAGGTACACATCAATAACATGTATATCACATATACCTTTGTTCACCTTGCCATCCTTCTTATCCGCCAAATACTTGGGGCAGTTCTGCTTCCAGTGACCAGTCCCTTTGCAGTAGAAGCACTTAGTCTCAGGCTTAGGTCCAGACTTGGGCTTCTTCACATGAGCAACAACTTGATTGCCGTTCTTCTTGAAGTTCCCCTTCTTCCCTTTACCCTTCTTCTTGAAACTGGTGGTCTTGTTGACCATCAACACTTTATGCTCCTTCTTGATTTCTACCTCCGCAGCCTTTAGCATCGTGAAGAGCTCGGGAATTGTCTTATCCATCCCTTGCATGCTATAGTTCATCACGAAGCTCTTGTAGCTTGGTGGCAGTGATTGAAGAATTCTGTCAATGACACTATCATCAGGAAGATTAACTCCCAGTTGAATCAAGTGATTGTTATACCCGGGCATTTTGAATATATGTTCACTGACAGAACTATTCTCCTCCATCTTGCAGCTGTAGAACTTATTGGATACTTCATATCTCTCAATCCGGGCATTTGCTTGAAATATTAACTTCAACTCCTGGAACATCTCATATGCTCCATGATGTTCAAAACGCCGTTGAAGTCCCGGTTCTAAGCCGTAAAGCATGGCACACTGAACTATCGAGTAGTCATCAGCTTTGCTCTGGCAGACATTCTTAACGTCATCAGTAGCATTTGCAGCAGGCCTGGTACCCAACAGTGCTTCCAGGACGTAATTCTTCTGTGCACCAGTGAGGATAATCCTCAAGTTACGGACCCAGTACATGTAATTTCTACCATCATCTTTCAAATTAGCTTTCTCAAGGAACGCACTAAAATTCAAAGGAACAGTAGCACGGGCCATTGATCTACAACAACATAGACATGCAAAATACTATCAGGTACTAAGTTCATGATAAATTAAAGTTCAATTAATCATATTACTTAAGAACTACCACTTAGATAGACATTTCTCTAATCATCTAAGTGATCACATGATCCAAATCAACTAAACCATGTCCGATCATCATGTGAGATGGAGTAGTTTTCAATGGTGAAGATCACTATGTTGATCATATCCACTATATGATTCATGCTCGACCTTTCGGTCTTAGTGTTCCGAGGTCATATCTGCATATGCTAGGCTCGTCAAGTTTAACCCGAGTATTCTGCGTGTGCAAAACTGGCTTGCACCCGTTGTATGTGAACGTAGAGCTTATCACACCCGATCATTACGTGGTGTCTCGACACGACGAACTTTCGCAACGGTGCATACTCAGGGAGAACACTTGTACCTTGAAATTTAGTGAGAGATCATCTTATAATGCTACCGTCAATCAAAGCAAAATAAGATGCATAAAAGATAAACATCACATGCAATCAATATAAGTGATATGATATGGCCATCATCATCTTGTGCCTTTGATCTCCATCTTCAAAGCACCGTCATGATCACCAACGTCATCGGCGCGACACCTTGATCTCCATCGTAGCATCATTGTCGTCTCACCAACTATTGTTTATACGACTATCGCTACCGCTTAGTGCTAAAGTAAAAACAATTACAGGGCGATTGCATTGCATACAATAAAACGACAACCATATGGCTCCTGCCAGTTGCCGATAACTCCGTTACAAAACATGATCATCTCATACAATAAAATTTAGCATCATGTCTTGACCATATCACATCACAACATGCCCTGCAAAAACAAGTTAGACATCCTCTACTTTGTTGTTGCAAGTTTTACGTGGCTGCTATGGGCTGAGCAAGAACCGTTCTTACCTACGCATCAAAACCACAACGATATTTCGTCAAGTATGTGCTGTTTTAACCTTCAACAAGGACCGGGAGTAGCCACACTCGATTCAAATAAAGTTTGAGAAACTGACACCCGCCAGCCACCTGTGTGCGAAGCATGTCGGTAGAACCAGTCTCGCGTAAGCATACGCGTAATGTCGGTCTGGGCCGCTTCATCCAACAATACCGCCGAATCAAAGTATGACATGCTGGTAAGCAGTATGACTAGTATCGCCCACAACTCACTTGTGTTCTACTCGTGCATATAACATCCATAAACCTGGGTCGGATGCCACTATTGGGGAACGCAGTAATTTCAAAAAAATTCCTACGCACATGCAAGATCATGGTGATGCATAGCAACGAGCGGGAGAGTGTTGTCCACGTACCCTCGTAGACCGTAAGCGGTATCATTTTGTCAAAGCGGTTGATGCAGTCGTACATCTTCATGATCCGTCCGATCCAAGTACCGAACGCACGACACCTCCGAGTTCAGCACACGTTCAGCTCGGTGACGTCCCACGAACTCACGATCCAGCAGAGTGTCGAGGGAGAGTTTTGTCAGCACGACGGCGTGATGACGGTGATGATGAAGCTACCGGCGCAAGGCTTCGCCTAAGCACTGCAACGTTATGACCGAGGTGGATTATGGTGGAGGGGGCACCGCACACGGCTGGAAACAATCAACTTGTGTGTTCTAGGGTGCCCCCATGCCCCCGTATATAAAGGAGCAAGGGGGGAGGCCGGCCGGCCTTGGGGCGCGCCAAGGAGAGGGGGGAGTCCTCCTCCTAGTAGTAGGACTCCCCTTTCCTAGTCCAACTAGGAAGGAGGAATGGGGAAGGAAGGAGAGGGAGAGAGGGAGGAAAGAGGGGGCGCCACCCCCTCCTTGTCCAATTCGGACTCCCGAGGGGGGGGGGGGTGCGCGGCCAGCCCTAGGCCCTCTCCTCTCTCTCTCCCACAAGGCCCATGTTGGCCCATTAGTTCCCCCGGGGGTTCCGATAACCCCACGGCACTCCGATGACCCCCGGAACACTTCCAGTGTCCTAATATAGTCATCCAATATATCAATCTTTATGTCTCAACCATTTCGAGGCTCCTCGTCATGTCCGTGATCACATCCGGGACTCCAAGTTATCTTCGGTACATCAAAACACATAAACTCATAATACCGATCGTCACCTAACGTTAAGCGTGCGGACCCTATGGGTTCGAGAACTATGTAGACATGACCGAGACACATGTTCGGTCAATAACCAATAGCGGAACCTGGATGCTCATATTGGCTCCCACATATTCTACAAAGATCTTTATCGGTCAAACCGCATAACAACATACGTTGTTCCCTTTGTCATCGGTATGTTACTTGCCCGAGATTCGATCGTCGGTATCTCAATACCTAGTTCAATCTCGTTACCGGGAAGTCTCTTTACTCGTTCCGTAATGCATCATCCCGCAACTAACTCATTCATCACATTGCTTGCAAGGCTTATATTGATGTGCATTACCGAGAGGGCCCAGAGATACCTCTCCGACAATCGGAGTGACAAATCCTAATCTTGATCTATGCCAACTCAACGAACACCATTGGAGACACCTGTATAGCACCTTTATAATCACCCAGTTACGCCGTGACCTTTGGTAGCACACAAAGTGTTCCTCCGGCATTCGGGAGTTGCATAATCTCATAGTCATAGTAACATGTATATGTCATGAAGAAAGAAATAGCAATATACTAAATGATCTAGTGCTAAGCTAACGGAATGGGTCAAGTCAATCACATCATTCTCTAATGATGTGATCCCTTTCATCAAACGACAACTCATGTCTATGCACTACAAAAAAAATACACTTCCGTGATGATACGTGCTTGTCACAGTAGGTTGAGTTTTTTGTCATGCATGTACATCCATGACAAATTTATGACTGAATCAAGATAGTCATACCTATGCTGTCGTAGAAGTGTTCCATGACATTACCAAAATTATCATCATGGAAGTGTCCACTTCCATGACGATAAATCGCGCGTCACATAACTGCTTTCGTCAAGGATGACCGACAAGTGGCATCCACCATAACGGAACGCCGTTAAGCTATCGGGTCGGGTTTTGGATCCGATAACCCATTAACAGTCCCGACCAATGGGGATTTTCCATGTGTAAAATCATCATTGGCTGGAGGAAACACGTGTCGGCTCACCGTTGGTACAGATGTCATCCGCTCATTGGACCGAAGGCGCCTATGATACGGCGACACGTGGCACGGCCCAACAGAGGCCCATTTCTGTGAAAAGGCCGGCCCGTTTGACTTGGTCAAAAGGTGGCGGGCCGGCCCACGGAAAGCTTGTTAACGGCCTGTTCGCATATAGCCCATTTACAGCCCGCTAACCCAGGGCCCGTTTCGCCCTATCCGAATTAGGCCCAGTAGCGTCATCTGGGTCGTCCAATATGATTTAGCCCATTTTAACTTCCGGCCCATGTGTGGCCCATGACTTCTTTCGGCCCATATGAGGACCTTTGTAACTCTTGGCCCATTAACGGCCCGTGGTGAAACTGGCCCGTAATGAACAGTGTATCACTTTATACCCATTAACGGCCCGTTATTCCATTGGGCCATTTCCAGCCCAAGTTATCTTTTGGCCTTCTCAGGGCCCATTGATTCTTGGGCTCATTTGCAGCATTCGGTTACATACGGCCCGTTACTGTCATTTTCTGCTTGTGGGCCAAATTTAGCCCGTCGTTACAGTCGTCCCATTTGCGGACCATTAATACGTTGGGCCGTTTTCATGTCAAAAAAACCCGTTGGGCTGTTTTCATAGAGTTATCAAATACGGCCTATTAACGGCCCGTTATGGTCCACGAATAGTATGGCCCATGATTGGCGAAATGATGATACGCCCCGTAGAAGGCCCATGGATCCTACGGCCCATATGAGACCCATGGATAGTACGACCCGTAGAAGGCCCATGGACCCTATGGCCCGTAGAAGGCCCATTGATCCCTAAGGCCCGTATAGAATGTCGATGGATCCTACGGCCCGTATAGAAGGCCAATGGTCCTACGGCCGAACGAAGGCCCATGGATCATACGGCCTGCAGGAGGCCCATGGTTACAACAGTCCGTGTTTTGCCATGATTATTTTGGCCTAGTTACCAAAAATAGGCTATTGTGGCCACTAGAAAAACACAGAAAAAGAACTACAGTGACTACAAGCAAACAACTAAACAAGACAATAAGGAAAGAAATAAGCAAGCAATTAAGGCTAGCCTATTACCGCTATGACACATATTACATCCACTGGGCATCAAAGTTCGCCACCAGTGCAAATATAGGGAACAAAGCAGCATATTATATACACTTGGCCGTAAAAATTGGCCACCAGTGCAAATAAACGCGGCAGCAAAACAAGAGCATAACTGAAACAACTTCACAAGAGCTCAAGAAACGTTATCCTGGGTATCCACCATGCTGGCAATAAGCTTAGCAAGCTGATTAGCTTTGTCCTGTTGAGCGCTAAAATCCTCCAACGCTTGCTGTTGCACCAGAAAGTATGCATCTGAATGCTCCAGGGACTTTCGCAGTCCTTCCGCTTCTTGTCGCAGCACAGCTGATCGATGTCTTTCAGCTTGTAGTTGAGACTCAAGAAACCGAACTGATTCAGATAGTGACTTTGAATAGCTTGTGCATGCGGTAGTGGCCAGTAACTCGAACACTAAACCAACACAGGACTTTGGGGTTGTCTCGCTGTCTTCAAGATAGTCTTCCTTAGCTGTTTTATCAGCTTTGTTGGAGACCAACAAGGATGCGTCACTATCCTGAACCTTATCTGCATTACTTCCTTTACCATTTCTTAATAAGGCACTCTTCCCCAATATTCTGCCAGCATTCTAAAAGAAGAAACAAGCAGACACATAACAAGTTTAGCATGTACTATTATATGAAACTCATTTCGGCGAACCAGTTCGTTAGTAAGGTGGACATGATTAAACTACCAAGTCTTTTATTGCCAAGTACTAGTACATAATAAAAGCACCAAACAAACATATATCTATGTCCTATGGTCACTGCATTGTCTTGCCAAATCAAAATAGAGACACGGTTCAAATCATATCAGTTCAAGACAAAGCAGCAGTGAAAGAATACAAAGCGTGGGAAACTACACAGTAGAACAAGATTTCAGATGGGTACCACGGGTCTACATGTATAACAACACTATTGGCTCTATTGTGATGCTAGTAATGTGCATGATATGAAAGTCAACTGTATACACAATTGAAATTGAAATCAACAGAGCTATTGATAAGAGCAAACCTGTTAAAGAAACATGTGTGAACATACCTGCTGTGCCATTGGAGTTTCGATTGGATCCTTCAATTTAAAAATAAGTTTGTATCAGTAAATACAGTGATACAAGAGCAAAGCAATCATAGTTAAAAAGGCGCTCCTAAGCGAGCGCTTAAGCGTGCCTAGGCTCTAGGCATTGGCAAAACGCATTGCGCATAACTACGCTAATCTATGCATAACTGCGCATAAGCATGTGCTTTGGTCAGTAAAGCGCAAGGCGGTGGCAAAACGCACAATTAATGCCTAGCGCTTTTTTGAACTATGATAGCGATGGAATCTTAAATTAGAACAGTTGTTCTTCAGGTTTAGGCACTTGTTCTACATGAATAGAGTACAGTAAGATGCAAGAATAAAATACTTAAAAAATAGAAAATGAGCTGATAGACCTTATCACATTCTTGGTTCGAGACCAGTACAGAACAAGGCATTCCCAGTCATTGTCCACTAAATGTGTCTCAGGAGAACGTAAGGGAATTTGATGAGTTTCTTTGCCGGTGAAGTACGTTTTCTTCAGGTAATTACGATACTGCCACCAAGCATTCTTGAAGATAGCAGAGGTATTAGCACATGTTACCTCATCCTAAGTTTCCAAATCGGTCCTTCTCTATAGAGAAAAATGGGAAAATTTGCTGTATTATAACCATCATGGAGGTAGGATGTATGGGATGAAGCAAAGTAATTGCCATGAATAACATTACTTACACATAACTCCTAGACAAACACCTGCAACTGGCACTTTCCTTCATCTTCAGTATAATATTTCCAAGATGGGAAGATACGCACATACGATTTAACAACATCAAATGCGGTAGATGCTAAACTACGACTGGCTGGTTGTGCTTCCTCCACAGGAATAGGCGTACTAACTGGTGGAGTTGGGGTTCGCCGTGATAGTACTGGCCCTTTGGGCACTGGAGCTGCCTTACTAACTGCTGTTGTTTGGAAGCTCTGTGGTGGAGATGGTTCTGGGTCAACAGGAACTGGGTTACTATCGGCTGGGGTTGGGGTTAGATCGGGTGAAGCTAGTTCTCTGTCCATCGCAGTAGGGGTACAATCTGTGAGAGTTTGGGTTATGTGTGGTAGGGCTGGTTCTTGTGCATGTACAACCGGGGTGCTATCTCCACCAAGAGGTAGCACTGTTTTATTTGAAGACCGTGTTTTTATTCCGCTAGATACTAGCATCACCCGCTCCAATTCAAATGGCTGATAAACAGGAAACATAGTTGAATGTACAGACATTGTATGAGAGACAAATGCAATAGATAGTGTGGAAAAAAGAGGGCATGAAATAGTTGACATGTATATTGTTTAACTAAAATGGATAGCATGACATAATTTCACATATATGATGTCTATCTAAACTGGATAGCATAGCATAACATAATTCGAAGATATGATGAATAACTAAACAGGATCGCATGACATAATTCACCTACATGTTATCTAAGTAATCAGGATCGCATCATTTAATTCACATATGTTATTTATATGCTAAACAGAGGGCATTCGATATGATGTCTGAACTAAGAACATGGTGTTGAATATTGTGTATATGATGTCTAAACTATGCAATGCAAGACACCGTATGCATGATATGAGTAGTATAACCGTGCCAAGTTAGAGCATACACCTCAGTGGGGGAATAGGACTAGTCGTCTGTCTCTGAATCCATCTCTGAGGAGCTATCGGGACCCAACAAGAGATCTGCTTCGACAGGTAGCACTGTCTGCTCTGAAGGCCTTGTTTTCACTCCAGATTTTTCCATCTCCCACCCAAATGGCTGATTCACAGGAAGAGTAGTTTAATGTACAAACATTGTCGACAAATGGAAATGTAATGAAGAAAAGGATGGGCAAGATATCATTCAAATATATGATGCCTGGTTAAACAAGATGGCATTGCACATTTCACATATATTATGGCTGGCTAAAAGACAAGAGACTGCATAATTCCCATATATGATATAGAAACTAAACAGGTGGCATTACAGAACATGTCTAAACTAAGCAGATGACATATATGATGTCAAAAGTAGGCACTACAAGGCAACATATGCATGATATGACTAACATCATCATGCCAAGGTAGAGCAAACACCTTCGGGGGTAAATAGGAGTGGTCAGCGGCGTCCGAATACGCCTCAGAACAGATATCCTCCTCTGGATTACAATCTGGAGAGGGGTGGGGAGGGTGTGCCATTGAACCCACCATGGAGCAATGTCTACATGACATTGTATTGCCGCGCAAAACTCTTCTCTTTTTCTCTACATGTTCAGCATGACTATGTACAATATCTGACATGCATACGAAAAAAATATGGTGAGATTATGTAAGGAGAGCATGCAGAAATTTAGAGTGATGGTAACTACTAGTGGATCGACATTTTTCCATTGAACCAAAATAGCCCTAATGGATCGATGTGAATGTATAGTAATAAGTGATGCAACAAGTGTACAACCTCTTTGCCGTAGCCGTGTCGACCTCAGCATCATTGGGTTGGTCGCTGAAGCAGTTGAGGCAGAGGTGGCAGTCGGAGGTGTGGAGGAAGATCTAAGGAATCTGTAGACGGCGTCCAGGGCACTGCTCTGTTGTGATGGATCATTCTGTCGTTGGAGCAGCTCCGGTGAGCCGTAAGACATCAAGGTTGAAGCAGCACAAGACAAACATCGTCAATCTCAAGTGGGATTCTAATAGCATCTCCAATAGATGATGTAAAATGGATGTAAAATTAACATCACCAAAAACCACCTGACTACAACAGATGAGGTAAAAACTGTTGACTCTGAACTTAACTGTCGAAACTGAAATTTACTGTGGAATCTAAATGCTACTGTCGAAACTGAACGCAGTGGTAGCAGAGAGGCACTTGACATGTAGTTTAGGGAGGGCCTGCAGTTCATCTTCAACCTGCACCCCCCTGAGCCGCCTGCCACCACCGGCCCCAGCGCCGCCTCACCGCCCCAAAACAACTCGCCACCGCTGCCTCGGCCAGCCCGCTAGGCCCCCCGCCCCCCACACCCTAAACCCTAAGATAGATAGTGGGGTACCTCTCCGGCGAGCCCCCGTCCCTGCTGCAGGTGGTTCTTCCTTAACTCCGGCGAGCCCCCCTACCCCTGAAAATTGACTGACCCAAAAATCGATTCAGTCGACTGAAGTGTGGCTTAATCGGAGTAGAGCAGCAGCACGGGCGAGGGGGAGAGCAGCAGCAGCAGCTGGGTGAGCGAGCGATCGAGCGAGAGCCAGAGCAGCAGCAGCAGCGCGAGCGAGAGCCGGAGCAGCAGCAGCAGCAGATCCGGCTGGTATGGCCGCCGCCGCCAAAGGGGCCTCGCACTGGGGGAGAGCCGCCGTGGAGATGTCGCCCGCGGCGCCGGCTTCAAGGTAGCCACTCCATGGGGGTGCGGGATGGAGCACCGTTGGTGCCGGGAGGTCGAGTTAAGGAGAAGGTGCGATGCGATGAGTGTACAACCTCTTTGGTGGCGCCGAGTAGGCCTCAGCTTCGTCCGAGGAGTCCGTGAGGATGCGGTTCCGGTGGAGCAGGTTTTGGCGGTGCTGTGGGGATGGAGCAGCCACGATAGACGAGGCGATCGTTGGAGCAGCTCCTTGGAGGTGGAGGACGGGGCGGCTGAACCGGTGGGATGGCGAGATGGACGACGGATCCTCATCCGGGGAGGTGGACGAGGGACGTCGAGCTGTTGCGGTGGACGACATCGTCGGGGAAGAGGCTCTGGCTGGGCAGCGGTGACGTGGCGGACGGAGGAGGGTGGGGTTTCGCGGCTGGAGCGGAGAGGTTATGGCGGCCTGGGATTTCGAATGGCGAAAAGGGGGCGATGGGAGGGGGTGAAGCATGACTTAGGGACGCGCTTGTCCAAAACGTAGGGTGTGTTACAAAAGTACCCCCCACCGATTTGAACTAGCGGCCCTTTCGGCTCAGGGTTAGAAGGGGGATTTCGTGTGTCGGGATTTGGCAGCTGGAGGGAGTTTTCACGCACGTTGTAATTTCAGGATAGCAAGGCGCAGGTTGTGAAGGCGCCAGTTTTGGGAGCACGATATCTGATTTTTCGGGATATAACAAGACACGGGTTGAATTTTAGGGACAAGCCTAACGTGTAGTAATATTGTACTTGTACGTACCAAATCAATTCGCACTTCCCTCAACCAAAAAGAAAATGAAAAAAATAAAACTATTCACACCACACAAAGAGAGAGTCTTGCCCCTTTTTACTATACAAATGCTATTCAAAGCTACTATGAATCCATGTTATGTCCGATTAATTTTTTCCGCTTGCTGTACAATGCATGTAACCTACTCATACCAACATTTTTAGTGCATTCCAAATGTCTATACTACCGCTGCAATTCGAACTAAATTTGAATTCGTTTCTTATTTCAATAAGAATCTACAATCATGATTGTTGCCAACTTCAACCATCATAGTTTCCTTGCTATCCGCCAGATATAAATTGGACGGCCTGTAATGCAGGATGGCAGGCACACCATCATCAACAACTCCGTTTTTTATAAGAGTAGAGATAAAATATATTAAATGTAGTATAACATGTTCATAAACACACCATGTGTATCACCATTATATATATTCACACATGCGTCGGTTTAAAACACTATGATAAATTCTTCAAATATCCAAATTCGCTTGTTATAATGAAGTATATATGATCTCTATTCGTCTTTTACACCCACACAAACCTCTTATCTTTGTAGCTAGCGCTAACTTTCTCTTGTGCATGCACACGCCCGCATCCCTCTCACCCTCCCTCAGCATTCTCTAGCTCCATCGCGCAAATTCGTCTTTTCACTTTAGGTCGTTCACCCACGGTGTGTGTAGGCCCCCCAGCTCCTTCTTTACGGCACACATTGATCGATATGCCTCTCTAGCCAGGTGTTCCTAGCACAAACACAAGCTTACCCTCTTCTCTTGTCACCGTCCATGCCTCACTCCCACCACTCTTTTCATCGTTCTCGAACTCGCACACTCCTCCCCGCTCGATATAGTATGCCTCTCGTACCACCTCCTACATGCATCCCTCTATCTCTATCCTTCTCCTCGTGCCTCGTTTGCTTCTAACACACACATGCATGTATACCGATCGATCTCCCAACATATACCTGGATCGACTTTAACTACCCCCCATCGATCGACGTACCTCACAAGTTATGTCTCTCCTTTCTCTAACAAAGGGCGATTGATCTGTTGGGCACCGAGAGGGGAGAGTATTGTCCACGTACCCTCGTAGACCGTAAGCAGAAGCGTTATGACAACGCGGTTGATGTAGTCATACGTCTTTGCGATCCGACTGATCCAAGTACCGAACGTACGGCACCTCCGAGTTCAGCACACGTTCAGCTCGATGACGATCCCCGGAGTCCGATCCAGCAAAGTGTCGGGGATGAGTTCCGTGAGCACGACGGTGTGGTGACGATGATGATGTTCTACCAGCACAGGGCTTCACCTAAACTCCGCGACGATATGACCGAGGTGGAATATGGTGGAGGGGGGCACCACACACGGCTAAGGAACAATCTTCAAGATCAACTTGTGTGTTCTAGGGTGCCCCCCTGCCCCCGTATATAAAGGAGCAAGGGGGGGGGGGTGCGGCCGGCCCTAGGAGGAGGCGTGCCGGAGGAGTCCTACTCCCACCGGGAGTAGGACTCCCCCCTTTTCCTAGTTGGATTAGGACTTGGGGGGAAGGAAGAGAGGGGGGAAAGGAAAGGGGGGGGGGGGGGCGCCGCCCCCCTCCTTGTCCAATTCGGACTTGGGGGGGGGGGGGAGGGGCGCGCGGCTGCTCCTAGGCCTCCTCTCCTCTTCCTCCACTAGGCCCAATAAGGCCCATTAGGTTACCGGGGGGTTCCGGTAACCTCCTGGTACTCCGGTAAAATGCCGATTTCACCCGGAACACTTCCGATGTCCAAATATAGGCTTCCAATATATCAATCTTTATGTCTCGACCATTTCGAGACTCCTCGTCATGTCCGTGATCACATCCGGGACTCCGAACAAACTTCAGTACATCAAAACTTATAAACTCATAATAAAACTGTCATCGTAACGTTAAGCGTGCGGACCCTACGGGTTCGAGAACTATGTAGACATGACCTAGAACTATTCTCGGTCAATAACCAATAGCGGAACCTGGATGCTCATATTGGCTCCTACATATTCTATGAAGATCTTTATCGGTCAAACCGCATAACAACATACGTTGTTCCCTTTGTCATCGGTATGTTACTTGCCCGAGATTTGATCGTCGGTATCCAATACCTAGTTCAATCTCGTTACTGGCAAGTCTATTTACTCGTTACGTAATGCATCATTCCGTAACTAACTCATTAGCTACATTGCTTGCAAGGCTTATAGTGATGTGCATTACCGAGAGGGCCCAGAGATACCTCTCCAACAATCGGAGTGACAAAACCTAATGTCGAAATACGCCAACCCAACATGTACCTTCGGAGACACCTGTAGAGCTCCTTTATAATCACCCAGTTACGTTGTGACGTTTGGTAGCACACAAAGTGTTCCTCCAGTAAACGGGAGTTGCATAATCTCATAGTTATAGGAACATGTATAAGTCATGAAGAAAGCAATAGCAATATACTAAACGATCAAGTGCTAGGCTAACGGAATGGGTCATGTCAATCACATCATTCTCCTAATGATGTGATCCCGTTAATCAAATGACAACACATGTCTATGGTTAGGAAACATAACCATCTTTGATTAATGAGCTAGTCAACTAGAGGCATACTAGTGACGTTATGTTTGTCTATGTATTCACACATGTATCATGTTTCCGGTTAATACAATTCTAGCATGAATAATAAACATTTATCATGATATGAGGAAATAAATAATAACTTTATTATTGCATCTAGGGCATATTTCCTTCATGATCTTCCTATGTAGTTATGTCTGCTTACCACAACCACACACTACTAGGGAAAAGCCTAGCAGCAGCGCGGGTCTTAGGCCTATCAGCAGCGCGGGTACCCGCACTACTAATAAGGCGCTACAGCTAACTTATAGCAGTAGCGCGGGTGCCACCCGCGCTACAGCTAACGTATAGCAGTAGCGCGGGTTTAAACCCGCGCTACTACTAATCTGTAATCTCGGATTTTTTTTTTGAATTTTTTCGATTTTTTTTTGATTTTTTTTCGAATTTTTCAAATTTCTGAATTATTTTAACTCAAACCTCTAATCACCCCTAATCGCTGCTCAATTTAATCTCTAATCACCCCTCATCATTCCAAATCATCTAACTTCCCGGACGGTCACCCATCCTCTCACTACTCCAGCCTGAGCACGCTTAACTTCCGGGTTCTATTCTCCCTCGTTTCCAAGTCTGCACTTGTTGTTTTCCTGACAATAGTGAGATGTCAATCCTATTAACCTCAGGAATTTAGCTTGAGCATGAAGTCACACATTTCACTGTTTGAGTTTGAAACTATTGTTCTAAAAAATTAGTAACACTAATATTTCTTGAATAATTAGTTTGACCACAGTTTGACCAGATTTGACCATAGTTTGACCAGATTTGACCACAGTTTGACCATAGTTTGACCAGATTTGACCAAAATTCAAAAAAACTAAAATAATTATTTATTAACACTAATATTCTTGAATAATTAGTTTGACCATAGTTTGACCAAACTTAACAAAAATTAAAAAATAATAATTTTTTTTTGAATTTTTTTGCCTCCAGATCTTAAAAGCCCCGTAACTTTTTTTCTGTTCGGCTTTTGAGGATTTTGAAAACGTTTAACGGGGTCCACGGGGGGGGGGGGGGGGGTAGATGCTTTTTCATATAAAAAACTTTTTCATCCGAGTTCGTATGCAAAAGTTATGGCCATTTTACAAATTTCCAGAGAGATTTTGCAAATAAAGTCGAAATTCATATTTGTAAATTTTCCCAACAACTAGACCACATATCACATGGGAAACTTATTTTCTTTTGTTTTTTTGACATTTTTATCATTTTCTTTTATTTTTTTTAAAACTGAAAAGGCGGTCCACAGGGGGGGGGGGGTAGACTTTGCCAAATAGGCCAGACCCCGTGCTACTACTATGACAGACGATTAGCAGTAGCGCGGGTTTTTAACCCTCGCTACTACTAAGTTGATAGCAGTAGCGCGGGTTAGTAGTAGCGAGGGTTAAAAACCCGCGCTACTGCTATGAACTTAGCAGCAGCGAGGGTTAAAAACCCTCGCTACTACTATGACATATCTCGGGGGGCACGGTACAGACCGCTTAGTAGTAGCGAGGGTTACAAACCCGCGCTACTGCTATCAACTTAGTAGTAGCGAGGTTTAAAAACCTGCGCTGCTAGTAAGTAGCAGTAGCAAGGGTTTTTAGCCCTTGCTGCTGCTAAGATTCTGTGTATAGCCTTTTCCCTAGTAGTGACATCGTCCCCCCTCATCATTCGTGCATGCCGCCTGACCCGTCTCTCACACGCACGTGCACAGACAACAAGCATCCATCTCCTCTCTTATTGGTATTGCGGGCGTGCCCTCCGTTTGTCTAGCAAGCCTATCCCACCATTTGTTAGAAGCAACTCCACTACCACCCCCTCCAACACTCTAGCTCTGTCTCCCTCCCAACCTTATTCCTCTCCTGCACATATGCATGTATGCCGATCGATCTCCCTTAATACATGAGGCAGATCGATCTCCTTAATACATGAGGTAGGCCTTCTCTCCTCCTCCCCACATATACCAGCCATTGCACCTCTATAGTTAATTGGGCCTCCGTCTCCCCCCACCACACATCGATAGTCGAGCGCTGCAGGTAGGTATCCATGCCACAGAGACAAACTGCACATGTCCCCTCTCACGTTCCAGTAGGCCAGCCACTCTATATCTTTGACGTGGGCACACACAAATTCGATGGCACTCTTTATCGATCGCGCGCGCACACACACACATCATCCCTCTTTTCGATTCTATGGACACCTCAAGCTGGTGATACCTCCACTCTCTTCTCGTGGATCACCCCCTCTATATATATGTTATATCCAGGACTCTATTTCACACACATTGCATATGTTACATTTTTTTATTGACCCCCCCCAAAAAAAAGTCTCAAGAACCCACACACTATATCTCTCTAGGTTTGTATCTCTCTCACACAACCCCACGTAGGTGGTGTACGTATACAAGAAGAGAATAGATGCACCGTGCACGTACTCACGCTTCGTGCCCAGCCACACCCGCGCGGGTACACGGTGGAGCTCATTTATTTACGAAATGGCAGCCCACATGCTAATTTGAATGCCTGTAGCGGTTGTTTACCTAGGGAGGTCGTGTACCACGCCTGCACGAAACAAAGTTCGACTTGACGCGTTGCCGCGTTATTTTTAAATAAAGTTATAGCGCTCAATGGCACGCACACAGAATATAAAACGATTTTTATGGAGAAAAAGGTAGTCCGCTCACTGTATACAATGGAGCCTTGCGTGCCTGGTTTGTCGCTCTTTAGAGTATCTCACACAAGGCTGCGGTGGCCTCTCTCTCTCTCTCTCACCGTTGGTCATTGATCCAACCGCATCCCTTCCGCCGGGGGAAAGGGAGTGCGGTGACCTCTCTCTCTCTCACCGTTGGTCACTGATCCGGCCGCATCCCGTCCGCCGGTGGAAAGGGAGGAAGTGCATCGTTTCTCCGTTCGACGGCGCCGAGGTAGCACGTCCCGATCTGTGGTACACGCCGTTCTCTCTGACCAAGCTCCGGCACGGCAGGGCCTACGCCACCTGCTCGCAGATTTCGCCCGCCGCCGCTCACCTAGTTACATCCCAACGACCTCCAGGTATCCCCTCCGGCCTTGCTCCACTGCCCGTCTTCCCACGTCGCTGCATGTGGATCTTCCATAGTTCTTTGCCCAAAACGTAGCTCATCCAACGTACTTTCCATATTGCATTCTCATCCTCCCAACGTTTTAGACAAACACAACCGTGTTGTTATCTTCCCTTAGGGCAAGGAATATGCTTCTTTTTTGTCATCGCATGTGTCATCAACTGTTATTGGCCAGTAATTGTTTCCTTTCTACCTCTTTTTTTGCAAACAGGGCCATCCATTTCACCTCGTTGCTATTGCGACCTTTTGGTGAACTGCACAAATCACTTTTTTCTTAAGAGTGTTTTGTGCAGTTGTACTAAAATGTCACATGGGCAACGTCTCTACATTTCAGTGCGAATGCACAAAGGGAGATTGGTTTTGCTCTATCCTCCTCATCCAACTCCGAGCCTAATCTTCTCCAACTAGTTAGTCTTAAGAGAGACTGCAAAGGTGACCGACTTCTATTTATGTGTTTATTGTTTCATCAGCAGTCCTCTATTATCGTAATCACACTTAATATCTTTGGAACAGGGACGCTCAGCTCTATTTTAGTGGAACTGCACAAAATGATCAGAATGTTGCATGCTCCAGACAGCTACTTTTTTTCCCAACATGCCTTGTTGATTTAGACAGAGCTGGGGGGACGTTGTTGCCAATGAAAGCATGGATCAATTTTAATTTAACACCTTCTCACAACTCTGTCTTCAGTTGTGATGTAATTATTAGCTCTGATATGCTAATAATTGACATGCATTAGCAAGGAAGTTAGTTTCTTATTGTTTCCGAAACAGCATCGATGGCAAGACACGCGAAACAGAAGCTGAAAGCTCACACCATTGTACAATTTCATGTCTCGCTGGAAAATTATTTGTATAGTACGTCAATTATGTAAACAAATGATGGAAGCTTGATAGCATTGCCAGAAGCCTCTTCATCATCCGGGTCCATGTGCCATGCACAAAATTATACTCCTTCGTTCCTAAATATTTGTCTTTTTACAAATTTCAAACGGGCATATTTTAGTGTGTAGATTCACTCATTTTCGAGTATGTGTACTCCCTCCATTCCTAAATATTCTATTAGTCTTTCTAGAGATTTCAACAAGTGACTACATACAGAGCAAAATGAGAGAATCTACACTCTAAAATATGTATATACATCCGTATGTGTCAGTCCATTTGAAATCTCTAAAAGACAAATATTTGAGTAGTCACTCGTTGAAATCTCTAGAAAGACAAATATACTCCGGAGTATATTTAAGAACCGAGGGGGTAGTGCACAACCGCATGGGAGACTCAGAGGGTGCTTGGATACGTTTTAGTCCCATGACTAAAAGTAGTGGGACTAAAACTTGCTAGCCTCACACATGCTTGGATCCAAATACTAAAGAGACTAAAATCAAGTTATTGAGCATTTATTATTCTCCAAACCCTCCAATCCAGAACTCGCATGTGTTAAAGAAGAGGAATTAAATGAGGAGAGAGAGAGAGAGAGCTAATACATATTTTAGTAGGTTTCCTATGACTAAAATTTTGTAGCCTCAAGACTAGTCCTAGCTTCTCTTTAGTCAAGGGTGCTTGGAACTTTAGCCTCTAAAAGAGACTATTTTTAGTCAGACTAAAAACAGTCCCTTGGATCCAAGCACCCTCTCAGCCCGGTTGTTGCGCCGCATTAATAGTGAGTAATGAGCAGTCAAATCGTAAGCCCCACCTTTCCCACTGTAAGTTGCTCTGAAGAAGCATCCATCAATACACTCTTCTTTGAATCCGCTCATACTACTCCATCCATCACTGTTTATACAACGCGCTTCAAAAAAAGAAAAAAGGTCTATGGGACCAAGGCGACTAGCGATCGGCCTGAAAAATAGCATTGGTAGTTATAGCACGGCGTCTATTACTAGAGGGAATAATGCGTACACACATGCATGCAGTGCTTCCACCCCGGGTACACACATGCATGCACTTACTCCACTCTGTAGTTACATGGAGAGAAAATTGTGGACTTGATTGCAGTTACCACGCCCTAATTAATTGAGCATTAAACCAAACGCGTCTAAAGTCTCTCTGGTGGTGGAAATGCATTGAGAGAAATGCATCATAATGATGCGCGCCCTGTAAACTGTGACAGAGGGAGGAGTAGTATTAAGGTTCAAAACCAAGTACGCATATGGCCAGTCGGTCAACGCACCTCCTCTTGGCATATCACTGACATGTGGGACAGGAGTGTGAGCAAGCCGATCTCAATTGACGGCAAAGAGCCAACCCGTCGTTCCTTGAGAGAGACGAGGAGCGAGAACACACAGACGGGTTCGCATGGAGGCCAAGATATATTCGAGCATGGTTGGTTGATCGATATCATTCATAACATGTTGGGCTGCCGTTTTCCGCCCTTCTCCGGAATAAATGTGTACTTCATCAGAGATAAAAAGAAATAAGAGTACAAACGCTCCACCATGCGGTTCTAGTAGTACTACTACTCGTACTACTGCACTTGGCTCTTCGCCTCTTCGTGAAGTCGAACAATGATGGTACTCCGCATGTTGGGTACTACAGTGTATGCCTCTGACAATCTGACACCGAATGGACTGATGCATGTCCACCGAGGGTAGGTTGCAGTAGTCAAAAGGCGTAAGCGAGCTTCACCTTGTCCAGCAAGCTTCTCCTCGTTCTACGAGTTGATGGGACACACCAAAAAGCAGTGCTAGTCCATACTCCCTCCTTTCCGGTTAATATGGCTTAATCTTTTTTGCGGGTAAATGAGTGAGCTTTATTCATATATAAGCATTCTTAGGACGATTAGCCAAGACACTGGTCACTAGGAAGCGAGGTACCGTGCAAAAAAAGAAGTAGGAAGCGAGGTGTTTCATCAAGCCAACTCTTGGCCACATTCAAAGTGCAGCAAGCACGGTTCGCACAAAGATGCGCCGCAAGGTTTGCTGACCTGTTTACATGCTGAATAACAAAAAAAGAGGAAATATTACCGAGCGCTACTATTTGTAATAGGATATGAGCCAGAATTAAGTGAGAATTGTGGCGAGTGTTCCATGCAATCAACTTCCATTATCACATGCGAGAACCCTCGAAGAGAACCAAATGTGTTGAAGATTGCTTTATCACATTTTAAAATTATAATAAGAGTCCAAACGCTCCTCCATCCGGTTCCTAGTACTAGTATAGTACGTACCTTTATAGACTATATTAGTAAACTTTGCGCTTGGATGTTCGCCTATTCGGGAAGTCGAACAATAGTAGCACTAGTAGTATAGTGTATGCTTCTGGCAATCTGACACCGAATTAACTGTCGCACGTCCACCGCCTGAGCGAGGGAGAGCTTGCATTAGTCAAAAGTTTCTCCTTGTCCTGCGAGCCACCGCACGCAAGTAATGCTAGTCCATACTGCCTCCTCTCCGGTTAATATGGATTAATTTCAAACGAGATAAACACATTGTCTGTCACTGTATATTTGTAAAAATACGGTTAGTGGACTTCATAATACGCTCATTGCGCTCAGTATATATATTTTCCGATGTTTATACGGTCACTAGCTCACCCTGACCGAGTATGTCTGTGCATGCACGTGTAGGTTGAGCACTTAACGTGACCGTGTGTGTTCCGTCGTGTGCTCGGACATGCATGCATTAGGGCGTCGCGCGCGTTTTTGCGTCCATGTGTACATGTGACTGTTGCATACACGTAGGGGGAGTACGTGTAGGGGCCACTAAGGAGCAGTCAAATCACACAGTAAGTTAGTGGAAGAAGCAACCATCATTTCACTCTTGAATGACACGTACGCAATATAAAATGGTTGATATGGAGAGAAAAAGAAAACCAATATATATACACCAGCAGGAGCCTAAGCTACAAGCCTGCTTGCTAAGGTTGCTCTCTTCACAAGCATAGAATGACGGGCCTGATCCCGCAGCTGGGGGAAGGGAACAATGTTTTGCGTAGATGCGGTCGACATCGGTGAGGGAGAATAACCACAGTCGGTGCGTCCCAATCGGGGGTTATCACGGTATGGGCCGATGCCGCGTCCCAACCGCCCTTCTAGCTACAGCCCGACGTCCCAGGTAGTCCATCTTCCTTTTGGAGCCGACTTGCTCCACTGCCGTAGCTCCATCTCCATGTCGATCTTTCTCTACTTCTACTGGCTTCTACTTGTGATGAGTTTATGTCTCATGAACTAGTGCCAGTACTATTATTCTAATCACACTTCTTCAATATCTTTGCCATCAGGGATGCTCAGGTCGATTTTAGTTGAACTGCACAAAAGCATCATATGAATCGAGGGTGCCAGCCGTCTTTCCTTCGACAGGTTCTACCTGGCCAGGGAATTAAATCATGTTTAGGGTTTAGGGTTTAAGTCGTAGTGACCCCATCAGCAGTATTTCTTTCGTACACACTCTCACAACTTTTTTCTTTAGTTGTGAAGTAAATATTGGCTATGATCAGTGAATCATTGAGATGCATCAGCATGCGTGTTAGTTTTCTTTTGTATTTGATGGAATGTTGTAACGGGGCAACCTTGGAATAGGAATGAAAATGGAGTGGAAAGTTTCCGTTTTTCTGGAGAAAAAATGGGAACGGAGAGAAACCAACATTTCGTTTCGTTGGATCGCGCCATCGAGCAAAACCAACGTTTAAATCACGTCTGTCTTGTTCGTGTCTCACCCTCTTCCACGGCTCGACCCCACACGGTCGCTCGGCATGCCACTCACCGCAAACCGAGTATACGATAACTTTCCCGCCTGCTTGTCGATGGATCGCGCCATGGAGTACTACTAGCACTATTGGAAGAGATTGACGAGTTGGGGGAGGACAGTTAGCTGTAGCACATACTCCCAAGAACTTTTTACATGCTTGTTGTAGCTGGCTATTGCGACCTTTGAACGCGGAGCAGCCGCGTGCACCCGGAAGAAGCGCGGGCGACGCTCTCTCGGCCGGCGCGCCGCTTCAATGCCGGCGCCAATGAGAGGTCGCGTCCGCTCTGGCCGGGCATGAATGCGGCACTGACCGTTTCGGGCGGGAAGCACGCGCGGGTGATGAAGAGGGTTCGGGTTGGTCAGGACAGGCCGTGGCAGCGGTCCGAACGTGCGCAAACAAGAGATGCTATACGTTAATATTGCTGCGTATATAATTAACAACGTAAATAATGTGCCAGTTGGACAAATATGATTGGAGATGGAGATAGAAATGGAATTTTACGTAAACACGAATATGCATGTCTATGTCTATGTGTGTGTGCGCGATGACTCTCGCGACCTAGAAGCGGGGGCGTGTTTTTGATCGAGTTTTCCTTCTTGGTACGTTAGAAAATCAGTTTGTCTAATTCACATCTAGATGTTATTTAAGGATATCACATCTAAGCTCCCACAAGTATATAATATAGCAACAAGAAACAAAAAAAAACTAGGACAAAAAAAGACCACAAACAGAGTGGACATCAACTTAGATGTGACATAACTATGTCACATCTAGATGTGTCCTAGACAGACCCTTAAAAAATTGTCCGCTAGTTTTCGTTTCTTTTTTCCGGGAACGCGCGTATTCTATTTAAAACCACTGCTATGGAGAGATTTTTTTACTCCATTATAGCCTCTTGTTTGATAGAGTTTCTCGCGTCTCGCTCTCTCACCCTCTCCATATCAAAACAAGATGACAGTGTCCAGTCTATCTCTCTCCTCACCGGTGGTCACAGATCCGGCCGAATCCCGTTCGATGCGGGAGGTGAGGAGGTGCAGCATTGACGTTGTTGCCGTTGGCGACAGAGGGAGCCGATGCGCACCGTCCTCTCGGAGCCGGCGCTGGCGCGGACGTAGGTCCTCCGCGCCCTTGTTCGCTGCCATCGTGTGGGCAGATCCCGCCCGCCCGCCTAAACGCAACTCTCCCACCTGAGGTATAACTTCTTGTACTGGTCCAGCTCCCTAGGTTGCTGCGTGCGGGTTTTCTTCTATGCGACTACTCCCCAGCTCCCCATGCATAGTAGCTAGGGTTCGTCGGCTGGTCCAACATCACCTACTAGTACTATTATAGAGGAAATGCCACTCGAAAAGTTGTCCTGATTTATGCCTCGGTGGAGGTATACATGTTGTTTCGACAAAAAGTACATGGTGGTTGTGCGGTCATTGTCCATATGGTGGTAGTACTATCACGGGTTAAATGAAGAAATGCTTTTTTTCTCGGGTATCCTGGTTTAGTTCCCATCAAGATATAATTATGATGCTTCTGTTTGTTGGTGTACTTTTCATTAACCCTTTTTTATATTTTTGGAAACAACGATGCGTGTCTCCATACCCGGGCATGTCTTCCTCAATTTTAGTGGAACTGCACAAAATTGGATGGCCATTGTTGTTCCGCCTCACTGTCCTCTGCCACGTGGTTCTTCCTTCCTCGAGCTTGATTACTAAGAAGAAACAGACCACAGTGAGGATTTGTCGAACTTCATAGGTGCCTCACCCAAACTTGATGCCAAATGGATGATGCATCACCACGATGACCTATCGATGCTCATGGTCACACCTCATGGTTGCGTCGGCTGGTGAAGCTGATTGATTTTCAATGAAAACAAGCTGTCTTCCAACAGTGCTCTTTGCTTGTTACGCACAAAGATGATATCCTTCATCAGTTCTCCTTGGTTGCGTTGGAGACGCAGTCGTCTTTCACGTTGGTGCAATTTTATCACACAATTGGCTATGAACCAAATGTTTCCTCGAAGAAGGAACGACGTTGGTACTAAGAGCATAAGTTTTGTATTGATTTCTAAGCCTTCTCACAACTTTGTCTCCAGCCCCCCTGTAATTTTATTTGTCCAGCTATTCACTTTGATTTAAAAAATGGTGTGGACTAAAAACTCGGATGGACGTAGTAGCCCTCCATTTTTATTTACTCCGCATATTAGATTTGACTGAAGTCAAACTTTGTAATACTCTCAAGCCTTTCCGATAATTGAAATTAAAATTCTTTATTTGTACACACTCTCACACGTTTCCGATAATTTGGCGCATGTGTGGTTGTTCACTTAAGGGAGGGTAGTGTACCACATGTGAAGGACAGGAAGTGCGACCAGGACGCGTGGGCGTGGATCGTTAGTTCATCGGAAGTAGTACTAGTTTTCTTCACTGTACATTAAATAAAGGGTTTCGTTTCGTACTTACACAATTTAAAACGATTGTTATGGAGAGAATAAGAAATCCACTCCACTATATATTAGTCGTATACACACGAGAGTATTGTATGGACGCAGCTTCATTGACTTAGTGCACATGCCTTTGGGTTTATGACAGGTGGGCCCAAAATGTGGCTGGCTCACCTGTCATACAGCCAAAAGCAGATGGAGTGAAGGAACCGGAGCTCAGTCCGTACTACATTAGTATATATATAAGCGGGAGCCTCAGCGCTTGTTCGCTAGGGTTTGCACTCTCCACATGCTCGCCGCAATACATATATGTTACAAGCTGGATGCTCAGCGTTCATTTGCTAGGGTTTGCTATATTCAGAGTCTCTCACCCTCTCTTCACCAGATCTAAACAAGATTGCATTGGCGTCTTGTCTCTCTCTCCCCCCCACAGCTGGTGAAGGAGGCGTCCGTATCCCGTCGCACCGGGAAGGGGAGGAGGTGCAGCGTTAACTCTATCGCCTTCGGCAAGGGAGGCAATCCACTACCGGCTGCGCTGTTCTCTTTCACCCAGCGCCTGTGCGGGAGGGCCACTGACCCCTTCTTCCTCGATGCCGTACGTAGTGTGGGCAGATCCGGCCTCCCGCCGCACGCCTTGCCACATCCCGACGACCCTAAGGTATAAGTTTCTTTGAAACCGTCGTTGCTCTAGCTGCATGTGGATCTTTTTCGATCTGTAGTCGAATCTAGGTCTTGGTTCAAAGAGGAAAGAAAGGTGCGGTGGGGTGGAGCATGAATCTAGGACGTGGTTCAATGAGGAAAGGAGGGAGGAAAAGTAGTATAGACTGGCTATCCAGCCGCTTTGTTGGTCGAAAAGGGAAAAGGGGGTAACCCAGTACACACATCTGTAAGGAACCGATCTCTTTGTTGAAAAGGGAAAGAAACTGGGGGGGGGGGTTGGGTAGTTTGTGCAGGACTAGATTTGCTGCCCTCACATAGGAAAAGAGTTCAAAGAGAACAAATATGGGACCAACACAGATATGCTGCTTGGCTACATACTCTGCATCACCCATTTATACATGTGGACGCACATGGTGCTAGCATGTCCCATACAACTATTTTGCTGTTGTTAATCTAAGAATGCCGCCGGAAAAATTGAAGCAATGCCACTGTTAAAAGTAAATTACATTTTTAACGAATGTTGTTTCAAGAGAGTGTCTCTGTTAATATGAATCAATGCAACCTTTTTAGAAATGCTACTATCATACTTTTTTTTCCATCCAAGATAAGTTAGATGCTTCTTTCTGTCACTGTTTGTTTCATCCTCCTTTATCGGCAAGTAATTGTTTCCTTTTTTGCCTCTGTTAAAACAGGGGTATCGATTCAACTTGTTGCTATTGCGAAATTTTGCTTCGCTACTCGAAACACTTATGTTTTAAGAGTGTTTTGTGCAGTTCAACTTGAATGTCACACCGGTGACTTTGCTTAATTTTGGTGGAACTGCACAAAAGGAGATCGAGATTTGTTTCCAGTGTTCCTGTCGAGTTGTTTCAAATCTTGGTCTCAACCACATGATATCTATTCAACTTGTTGCTATTGCGACATTTTGCTTCGCTACGCGAAACACTTTGCTTGATTTCAGTGCAACTGCAAAAAAGGAGATTGGATTTCCTAGTTGTGTTAGCAGATTCGTATTTTATCCTGGTGTTCTCATGAAAGGTCAGTACAGGCCTTCATCCACATGATTGTGCAGTGTGCTTTGAGATGTTATGCTACTTGTATTGGTACTGTTTAATAAATGTTGAATTGAAGCTATTGTATTACTGTCTTTTCCCATTAAGTAGTGAACAAAAATGGGACCAACCCAGACATGATGCTTGTTGCTTTGTTACAACAAACTCTGCATCACCCCCTTTATAAGTAGATGGAAGCACATATTGTTGTTGCGCCCACTCTCCCCTGGAACTGTTTATGCTTTTCATTAATCTAATGCCGCAGGTAAAATTAAGCAATGCCACTCTCAGAATTAATTAACTACTGAATCTCAGTTCAAAACTGCAACACTTGTTAGGAATGGTACTATCCTTCTTTGTAGTTCTTTCTACATGTTTAACCAGGGTATTGTTAAGATAATGTCTCTTTAAAAATGAATCAGTTGCATTGTTTTAGGAATGGTACTTTTCTGCTTTGTCGTTCTCTATACATGTTGAACCAAGGCATTGTTAAGATAATGTCTCAGTCAATATGAATGAATCACACTGATGGAGAATTGCTACTCTCCTGCTATGTTTCCCATTAAGACAAGTCGTCAACCGTTATTTCTCAGTAATTGTTTCCCTTTTACCTATTGTTGCTTACAGGGATATCAAAATTAAGGCTCGGTTTTATTCTGACTTCGATTTTAGTTGAACTGCACAAAAGGAGCCAATGTGTCCAAGGCAAACTGCTGCGTTACTGGGCCCAGTTGGTTGTTCCACTTTGCAGAAAGAAGCAGTCACTGGATGCGGTACATTACAGAAGGAATGACCGAGAAGCTTTACAGAGTATTATTAGACACCGGTGACATGACTAGTTTGCAGAGACCATTGGCAATTTAACAACACGTGGAGTGCCCTGGGCAAAAAGTGCCCAAACAAGTACAAGAAGCTAAGACAGGACACAATCATAGGTATTACATATTTTGAATGGGAAAAGCTTGTCAAAGTTTAATCATTGATGTTAGCAAGAAGACGTTAGTTTAATATATTGGAATTGGAAAACCTTGTCAAAATTTGCTCATTGATGTTAGCAAGAAGACGTTAGTTTAATATATTGGAATTGGAAAACCTTGTCAAAATTTGCTCATTGATGTTAGCCAGAAGACATGCATTTGATATTTTTGAGTGGGACGCCCTTGCTGTGTGCAGCGTCGAGTGTTTTTTCCTATTTCTGAGTTCAGTTTTGAAGTAAATAGTTACTCTGCTGAGATATTCCTGTGTTAAGAGTTTGTTCTGAATATTGTCTATGTAATGCCAGGCCTTGTGTTTGATTGCAAAGTTGAGCTTGGAATGTTGTGGCATGCGGCATCATGAGCTATTCACCGTGCCTCCTGAGAATAATGCTTCGTATTTTTTTGCATGTCAATCTAATGCGAGTGATTTACTTGTTAAGAAGATCATCCTCTTCTGTTGTTTCCGTGCGTAAGAAGTTCATCGTCTGATGCTTCATTCATAGCCTATACGACATGTCGGGTAGGTTAGACGTGAAACCATATGATCTTCCGACCAACTCATGATATTAGGCCGTGATTGGATCATCGTTTTCCAACCAAAACCGCTTGTAAAACTGACGCTTGTAAATTAAAGCAGATGGTCTCGGGCGAAGGCGCTTGGTTGGTCGATTTCGACTAGTAAAATATCGGAAGTACTTCACACACGATAAAAACGCGGAACAACACTCGGGCGATTGCTAATCCAACCATTAGCTGCTGTTTCAGCCTTGCCCATGGATGGCATGATACGCACGTCGTGCATGTATCGTCTGGTAATGTCGTCCATATAGAAATGCTCGTAAAATATACATTGGTCTCTCAAATTACACGCATAACCCGCCGGTTTTACTTACAGACCTCGGGCCTTCCGATGATGAGTAAATTACACTTGTATGTTAATACAGGTTTGAAATAAACCAGAGCTCCCAAGTGCGGCCTTACCGTTTCATGCCATCTCAGTTTCTCGAAGGTGCTCATAGGTGTCCGATGATCCTGGCTTCCTGAATGAGCAGCGGACGCTGTATCAGACCTCCATAGGGCCCGCGAGGACCTCTTCGTTGTCCTTCGAGTTGTTGCGCTCGCCGTGGCGCCGAGCATTGTTAACATGGCCAACGAACATGAGGATTCAGGAGATGACTTTATTTTTAGGGATATTTAAATTAGTGCCCCTGGTTCCTTAGTTGTGCTCACTTTTCCCCACGCTCCAAATGTTTGCTCACTTTTCCCCTCTTCCTTAGCTGAAACTCTCACAAATGCTCATAGCGGGCGTTTGCCGTCTTGAACGTCCATTGACCGTTAATTGCTGACGAGTGGGGCCGAGTCTTCGTCTGACTATTGCTTGCTGACGGGTGGGACCGCAAGGAGACACGTATTGGGCAGCTTGTCTGAATCTGAAACAGATCTAGACAGGCCGCACTGCACCGCGCCGCCCCGCCCCCTCCGCCAGCGTCGTTCCGCGTCCACCGCTGTTGTTTCCTCCACCCTATGCCCTTTTCCGTTCGTCAGCGACGCCGCGTCTCCGCCAGATATAGCCCACCTCCCCATCTGGGATTACATAGAGATGTTGAGTGAGGACGCCCGGAATGCAGTCGACCGTGGAGAGGATTGGGTCGAATCCGCGGCAGATAATTCATGGATTAAACCTGGGTAAGCATTGTTTCCTCTCGAATTGACGTTCTAAGTCGTATTGTAGGCCGTATTTGACTTCTGTTTGCTTGAATCGTTCGAATTTGTGCTCGATTTTACCCGGCTAACTGAAGCGTTTGTTTCCTTCCCCCAACAAAATAGGATTGATCCCGCGCTGGCTTTCCGGCTGGCGATTAGAATGGAAACTAGTGTGCTGCGTGGTACTAAACCGCATTTGATTTCATCATTTTTCTATCCCAAAGTGGTAGAAACCAGCATATCTTTCAAAGATTTGCGAGCTGAGCTCCGAAACACCTATCCCTGGAGTGATGCCGATGCTGTTGAACTGAATTACTTCAGCAGTGACGAGCAAAGATTTCTCCCACTAACTTGCGATGATCATATGCCGTTGCTTTTTGCTGGGATTGCTGGCTGCCGATTCGGTAAACTCCAAATCGATGTGCTTCAGCCACGCGTAGAACGGGCGAAGGGGAAGAGAGTTCAGACATCATCTGTTTGTGCTAATAGCCAGCACCCCGACACTCCTTGTAGGTCGACACCAAGTAAAGCAAGTGGTTCGTGGAGCCACAACATGCCTGCTGCCAATTTTGGTTCTGATTCAGCTGCTGCTTCTCATGTACCTTCTGCAGTTGGTGTAGAAGAAGATGCAGAACCTGACGAGGCAGTGCCTACAAATGATGATGAAGACGAGATGATGTTTCCTGAACTGGTCGATGTAGCCAGTCAGCAAGCAGTGGATGACGAATATATGGAGGAGCCCATCAGCCAAGCTACGTTTGATGACATTGACGATGAAGAGAAGGTGGAGAACATGGACAGCTTAATCGAGGATGAATACGATGGTGATGACATGCCAACAATTTAGTGGAACAGAGAAAAACCTGAGCTTACTGTAGGTACCATTTTCCAATCAATGGTGGACTATCGGAATGCAGTCACAACATGGTGCATTATATCTGAAAACACCTATAAGATCAAAAGGAGTGAGCCAGCAAGGTTCACAGTTTTTTGTCCATATCCTAGGTGTAGGTGGAAGTTGCATGCATCTCGTATGAGAAAGAGCAAATATATTCAGGTAATCCAAGTTCAGTTAGTAATTTAGTTTCAGATCGTTGAGTAAGGTGTCTTAACTATTCTTTACCCTTTTATTTTGTTTCAGATAAAGAAAAACGCACACAAGCACACTTGTCCACCTAGAGGGGGAGGGGGGAAGGCCAAAACCAAGCTAGCAAAAACTAGGTGGGTGGCAGATGCTATATTGGATTGGCTGAGAGAAGAACCTGGACTTGGTCCAACAGCACTCCATGGGAAGCTTTTTGAGAAGTACAAGATAGAAATTCCTTACATGAGAATTTTCAATGCTAGGGAAAAGGCTCTTGACAGAATTAATGGTCAATGGAATGACAGTTTTCAGCTGCTTTACACTTTCAAAGATGAAGTGGAGATGGCAAGTCCAGGGAGTGTTGTGGAGATTGACAAGCATACAGTTCCATTCAAAATAAAAAGGAAGTCATTTCAGAAGGAGTGCTTCAGAAGGGCTTTTGTTTGTTTCAAGGGTTGCTGGTAGGGGTTTCTAGATGGTTGCAGGCCCTATTTGGCTGTAGATGCTACACATTTGACTGGAAGATGGAGAGGACAGCTAGTAGCAGCTTCTACAGTTGATGGACACAACTGGCTATTCCCAGTTGCATTTGGTGTGGTGGAGGCAGAGTCTGAGGAAAGTTGGGTCTGGTTTCTGCAGCAGTTGCGCAACATTATAGGCACACCCCCAGGTTTAGCTATACACCCAGATGCTTGCAAGGGTTTAGAGAGTGCAGTGGAAATTGTATTCCCTGGAGTGGAGCATAGGGAATGTATGCGACACCTAGCGCATAATTTCAAAAATAAGTTCAAAGGTAAAGTTTATGATGAGAACTTATGGCCAGCATCATACACATGCAGCAAAAGGAAGCATGAACACCATTTGAGAGTGTTGTATGCTCAAAATCCTCTTGTGAAGGAGTACATGGATGCACATCATGGCAAGGTGTGGTCAAGAAGCAAATTCAACGAAATCTGCAAAGTAGATTATGTGACTAGTAACCTTGCAGAATGCTTCAATTCAAAGTTCAAGTCAGTGAAAGGGCTCTTGTTGTGGCAAGCATTTGACAAGATGAGGCAAATGATCATGATAAAGATGGCTCTTCGCAAAAGAATTGCAGAAACACAATATGTTGGTCATCAAATGCTCCCATCACTAATTAAGGCATTGCACTTGAAGGCAAGAGGACTGAAGATGAAATGTATTCGATCTGGTACATATGAGGGAGAGGTTACCTATACTGACACTAAAAATAGGGTATGGAGGTATCCTGTGAACCTAAGTACTAGAGAATGTAGTTGTAGGCAATGGCAGATCCGTGGGAAGCCATGCATACATGCCCTACATCTGATGACCGTTATCGGGGGTGCAGATGGTGAAGTTGATCAATATTGCTCTGAGTATTTCTCTATTGCCAAATTTATGGCTGCTTATGCTGACAATGTGCCTGCACTATTGGGGAAAGATCAATGGAACATAGTAGATCCAGGGTTGAAACTCCATGCTCCTATCATTACTAGACCACCAGGAAGACCAAGGGACCAGAGGATTAGAGCAGGTGAGGAGGGTCGTCTACCAAAGAAGCGTGCTTGCAAAAAATGTGGAGTTCTGGGGCATATTGCTAGGCTTTGTACCAATGCAGTGGATGCATCATTTGGAGAGGAGGAAAGATGGACAGCAGCCAATGCTGAGGATAATGCAGCAGCAATGGAGACTGAAGATGCAGTGGAGAATGCAGCAGCAATTGAAGCAGTGGAGAATGCAGCAGCAAATGAAGCATCTTCATATGTGTTTGCACCCTTTGTATAATACAGCTACCCTTTTGTTTGCATTTGTTCTCTTTTTTGCCTATGGCTTATAATTTTATTTACCAGCTCTAGGGAGAAAAGGCCAAGAGATGAAGAAGCAGAAGATTTTGAAACCATGGCCTTTGATGGTTTTGAATCTATAAGAGAGGAAGAAGAGGGCGTAATTATTCCAATTGTGCCTTTAAAGATTACTGAACCCATAGATGACCGTCAAATGGTCGTCAAGTGCTCGGCGAGTGCAACTACTCCATCAGCACCTCCACGAGGAAAACCCCAAGTAAAGCCCAAGATCAAAAGGAACAAGAGTCTGAAAGAAAAGAGCATCTCTACTAGGGAAACTAGGAGCAAGACGGTGAAGCCAGCTGCAAACACAAGGAGCAAGTCGAAAATTTGAATTAAGTTGTTGGGAAATGTATGTGTTGTCAATTTGAGGGCGAGTGGATCGCTTAAAACTTGGTAGATTTGTATTAAGATGTTGGCATCTTAAAACTTGGTAGATTTGAGCTACTGTGAAAACTTATCAGTTGTAATAATGTTGCTTCTACTTTGGTTTCTTATTTGAGTCAGAATTCAAATTTCCATCAAAATTTGAATTTAAATCAATATTTGAATTTGGGCCAAAATTTGGATCCGAGTCAAAGTTGAAGTTGAACATTGGAGGTTCATTGCTCTGTGCGGTGTATTTGATCGAGCATTTGAAGTCCAATATTCGTAGGTGAACAGTCCAAATGAGAAATGTTCTAGAAACGAGCTCGAAAGCTAGGGTAAACAGCCCTATTTGAAATCAAGTTTTTCTTGACCTAGCCTAAATGAGGCATATATATTTTTATTAACACTTGTTCCATATATATAGGGTAAAAACGAAGTCTCACTATTTATTGATTAATATTCATATTACTAATTGTTTTTTAAAAAATATGCTTTTATTTCAAAACCGTCAAATAACACGTTTTAGATATGAAAATGAAAAAGTAAGTTCAAATCCTTCTTACTCACTCCAAAATGAAGCTATGGAGATTTTTCTGATTTTTTTTAATTATTTTGAAAAAAAATTCAAACCCTAAACCCTCTCTCCCTATTCTACGAACTCTGAAAATGTTCATAGGTGATAGCTCATTTGTATGAAGACTTTTTTCATGAAAATGACCTACACCAAGTTTATATTTTTTTCTCATAACCTTGTCACATATGACGGCTATGTGCACAAGAATTACAACATTTTGAATTTTTTTGAATTTTTTAAAAACATTTGAACTTGATTTCGACAGATCACTTCAAAAAATGATTTTTCGAAAAAACGCCCCTATACCGAGTTTATATTTTTTTATGGTAACTAGGTCTCATAAACGGACGAACTACGTTTGTTTTATATTTTTGCGATTTTTTCTAATTTAGTTATGGCCATTTGAAATCTGGTCAAACCCTAATAACCCCGTTGACTCGCTCATAACCCCGCAGAAATGCTCCAAACCCTAGCGTCGAACGTGCGCCGTCGGATCCTACCAAGCGTCAAACACCACCCGTCAGATGTGGGGCAGGCATGCGCGATCCGCGTGATCCATCCTGATTGGCTACTGCACTGTCCTTCTCGGGTTTATTACGATCTGCCCCACTTTACATATGAAATTGTATTTTTCGCACATGACCACCACATGTCAGTGTTAAGAGTTGGTTCAAATATTCAAACCGCAAAATACAATGTGGCAAATCGTCAATATAGCTTCCCCTTCTCCTCTTCTCCATCTGACAGACAAAGGCATCGAGCAGATCGAGCAATTCCTCTGTTTCTTTCCCCATCTTCTCGTTCTTCTTCCTCTCGAGCAACTCCTCTGTTTCTTCCTCTTGGGCGATATGTCGACCTCCTCGTCAGCCCCCCATTCCATGTGGCCGGTGTATGGTCCAGTGCCGATGACTCGATGCCCTGACTGCCCACGGACTACGCCACTGAAGCGGTTGACTTCGAAGGAGGAGAAGAATGGGAACTTTGGGCGCGAGTTCGTCGAATGCGAGAGCAAGCCGGAGGGGCAGGTTAGATCTGAGTTTTCCTCGCATCCTTTATCTCTAATTTCTCAAAAAATCTGTCAGATTTGAATTTAGGATACATGATTTCATTTTCAGATCGTGAAGAAATGCCACCATTTCGAGTGGATGGATGATTACATTCAGAGGCTTCACGGGTCGGGCTTGCTGGATTCGAGGGGGAATGCAATCCAAGAGTCCAATCTGCCCCATGACAGTGCTGCTCCGGCAGCAGCAGCGCGTCCGGAATACCCGACGGTGTTCGAACTGAAGACGGAATTGAAGAAGATGAACAAGAACTTCAAGGAGCTTATTGAGTTGAAGAAGCAATCCAATCTGATAGCTTTAGGAATACTTGCTCTAGGAATTTTTTACTTGATGGCCATCTCTCGTTAGAGATGTTTGTCTACTATTTAGTGCAAATGTCGATCTCTGAATGCAACTTTGTTTAGTGCAACTGTCGATCTCTGAATGTATGTAGTTTACTGTTATGTTTCGACACTTTTAGTTTCGGCAGAAGACAACTACCAGTTCAGTGATAGGATTATTTTGTTAGCTAATAACCTCGAGTGTTGGATCATACCCTAGCTCGTCAGATGACAGTAAGTAGTACTTGAGCAGCACAAGGGATATACATCAAGTTCATCTCTTCTCTCTCGCACTTGCCAAACTTTTGTCCTCGAGTTTGTCAGTTCTGCTAGAAAAAAAACCTAGTTCACGGGCCCAAAGAGAATCAAGCTGCAATAGACCCACAAAGGATAAATGAGGCCCAGAAATAAGTGATGTTTCTTTTTTTGTTTAGGAATGATTGCTTTGTTCTTTCTTGTTTCTGATTGATTTTTTCATTAATTTGATTGCCCAATCTCTTCTATTTCATTGAGGAATTTTTTTGGCTTTCCTTTATGGGTCCCTTCACTTATTTTGATTTGATTTCTCTTCACCGTATTTGCTTTTGTTTTGCTTTCTCACAACCTGGCTTAGTTTGGTAGTGAAGTTAATTTTAGAATCAAAGTATTTGCAAACATCGGTATTATTATGCCTAGCAAACCAATACTTCAGTATTGGAAAAAGAGGTCCAACCCTCTTTTTTATATACTTCAAAAATAGTGTAGTTTTCTAGATATTAAAGTATATAAAACTACACTTTTGAGTAAAGCCAAACATCTCAAAGTATTTGATACTTCAATATTTTTGGAAACCAAAGTATTCTTGGAATACCTAAAAAATACAGAGCTCCCAAACCAAAGCCGTGTACAATATGTTCTTATTTTTAGAAAGCATCTATAAACACATCATTTTTAGTTAGTTTGGTTAATTTTGCCCACGTCAATTAGCCGTGTCTAAACTTGGGACAAACAAAATACAAACATAACAAATCATTAATATAACACACATAACTTAACTTAGATAGAGTTGCTAGGGCAACACAAGTTCTTATATATAACACGGCACCAATACATATAACACATAACTTAACTTAGATAGATAGGGTAGCTTGCTAGGGCAACACACACACCAAACTCACACTACATAGTAGTAGGGTAGCTAGGGCAACACCGCCATGTCTTCACCATCGTCTTCACCTTAACCGCCAGCTTCACCGTCTTCGTCGCCGCCGGCTTCAGTACTCCTCCTCCTCAAGGCCGTTGTCGCCGACGTAGTACGGGAGGCTGTGCATGCGGTTGCGAGCGGGGAAGATGCTTTCGAAGTCGGTGAAGATGTTATAGGGCGTGAATGCGATGAACTCGCACCCACACCAATACACCTTGCCGAGAAGGTAGTAGGCATCGAACCTGTTGGTGAAGTGGACGACGAGCCCTACCACTAGAGCGTTGGCGTGGGGACGCTGCTCCACGAGGTTGAACATGGGCGGCGAGCCCGCAGGGAGGTGGTGGAAGCCCGCATGGAGGAACCCCCGTGCAAGCTTAGTGCTTCCCCTCCAGCGGGAGAACGCCCACACGTGGAGGGATTCCTCGACGACGACGTTGGCGGGGTACCGCCGTTCCAGCACGTCGGCCCGTTGTACTGCATCTTGCTCGCTTCGCTGAGTGGAATGGCTTTGGCTTTTGGTGGAAGAAGAGAAGTTGGAGGCGCAGATATATCTGTAGAAGAAGAGGCAATGAAGGGCAGTTTAAATAGCCGGGGGAGACGAAGTGGGTACACGTGCAACCGGCGTAGATCGTGACTCAGTACGTGCGTGAACCGATGCGATCATCAATTTGTGAACGTGAATCGATGCGAGCGTGATTTGCGTGCTCTGCGTTGGCGGCTGCCTGCCTCCCCCTTCTGCGTGCTCTGCATTGGCGGCTGCCTGCCTCCCATTCACGAGCGTGCGTGCAGCCTGCAGCGTGAACCGATGCCTCGACATATGGACGCAACCATGCATGCAGCCTGCCCCTTCTGCCACCGACACGTATGCCTGCGACGCGTGAAACGACGCTGCAGAGCGACTGAATCCACGGGCAACCGTGCGGCACGGATCGATGCGTGTGTGTCGGCGTGCATGCATGCGATTAGGTCTAGGTCACTAGATGCGTGCGTGGCGGTGTTCGCATGCATAGCAGGCTACATCGATGCCAAAGCCGGGCATGCATAGTAGGCTGCATCCATCCATAGCAGGCTTTTTTAATTGGGCTCCCTTTTTAATTTATTACCAACCAACTAACGGGCCCGTCCTATGAACACAAACACGGCCCAACCAGCAAAGCCACAGCCATAGTCAACAGAGTCCAACGTGGCCCCACAAGTCAGTTAATGGCCAAGACGGCAAACGTCTGTTATGAACATTTGTGAGAGTTTCAGCTAAGGGAATGGGGAAAAGTGAGCAAAAGTTTAAAGCGTGGGGAAAACTGAGCACAACTAAGGAATTGGGGGCACAGATGGAATAAGCCCTTATTTTTACTGGATGACACTAGGGACCCACTAGGGCCATAGCCGTACGTACGCAAGTGCCTCCTTATTATGTATAACTATATTTTTTTGCTTTCTCCTGGTTTCCTGACATCACGGTCCCACACCATTGTCAACCTATGTAGTCAATATAAACGAGAGAATTGCACAAGGTGCGGCTGACAGCTGGGACCAAGCAGCTCGAGCAATATTTGTGTTTTTGAGGCGTGAGCACTGCAGAGTTTTTCTTGGCGATGATTTCATTGTTGTTCAGAGGAGAGCAGCGTATTAACTGGGCAGGCTGTGGCCCGTCTAGCCCAGGCCAGATATCCAGCCCAGATACTACTTTTTTCAAGATGAAAATGGCTAGCCCAACTATACGTTTTTTTGAGGAATAACCAGGCAAGGTCAACTTGTTATTCTCCGCCCCTCTGGGCTGCAAATCTTTCCTAGGAGGGATGCATTAGGCTTAACAGGAAAATGGGCTTCAAAAATAATAAATGGGATGTAATTATAAAAACTGGGCAGTAACTATAAAAAATGCACCAAACACGAAATTAGTTTATAAAATATTATTTATGGATTTTGAAAATCTTAAATTTTCATTGTTGCGCGCACAATGTTTTGTTGGATTTTTACATAATACAAATTTATATTTAATCTGACTAGAAATTTCGGGATAAAAATATTTCGGATCCCATCAAAATGTGGGAAATTTTATTGAATTCTGTCTTCAACGGTTGGTTGAAATTATTAATCGTTGTCCTAGCTAGAAAATGGGTTGTACTTTTAACAAACTATAAATGGGCTATTGTAAATTCCATTAGAATTCAAAAATGGGCTGTACATTCTTACAAAACACAAATGGGCTATAAGTTCTCTGCCACACACTTGTGGGCCTACTAAGTGACGCGTCCCCTAAGAAAAATAAGTTGACGTGTATGCAAGGCTTTGTCTACTTATTATAGTCAACACACGGTTCTAGCAGCAGTGGCCGTTGGATGTCTATCCAACGGATGTCGTGCTTCTTCTTCAATCTCGGATATTCTTAGCTTCGGACGCCCAAAAAATGATTCCTCCCCCTGACATCTGGGGCGCACCGTTTCGGAGGCTGACCTGTGGGCCTACTAAGTTGGAGCGTACCAAGGGCTTTGTCAACTTAGTCAATATAAACGATTGTAGCTTCAGTGACCGTACGATGTCCATCCAACGGCCGTAGTGCTTCATCCACCTCTGGTCTTCTTGGTCCAGCCGCCCAAAGCAGCGCCGGTCGTGCCGCCTGCTCCTGCCTCCCGTGGCCAGCTGTGTTGCCGCGGAGGCCTCACCGCCCCCATACTACTCCCACCGCTGGCCAGGCCATCCCTCCACTCACCCACACCCCCTGTTATTCTGCGGCGACGACAGCCTCACACCGCAGCCGAACCAGTGAACCCTCGTACTAATCTCCGCGCGGGCTTCCGCTGCTGCGTCTTCCCCGGCTCCATGTCGTCCCCTTCCTAGGTGTCGCCGTCGTCCACCGCCCTGGTGCTCTCGGTGCGGCATGGTCAACATGGTCAACGATCGACTTCCATCGGAAGAGTACTGCACGTGGAGAGGCTGACAGCTGGGTCCATGGCGGCCGCAAGGAAGTGCCTCCTTATTACGCGCAAAATAATTATTCCTCCACCTGACAGCAGGGACCCACCGGACGGGCCACCTTATTTCACGAAAAAAACATTTCCTCCCTGACTGCTGGTACCCACCGGACGGGCCACCGTATTTCACGAAAAAAACATTCCCCCCGCTGTCAGTTCGGACCCACCGGAAGTGCCTCTTTATTACGCACAAAAAATGAAAACTCCCCCAGCTAGCTGGGACTCACCTTGGTGGGAAGCTAACTTGTGGGCCTACTAAGTTGACGGGGACGGAGGGCTTTGTCAACTTAGTCAATATGAACGATTCTAGATCCAGTGACCGTACGTTGTCCATCCAACGGCCGTAGTGCTTCTTCAACCTCTGGTCTTCTTGCTCCAGCCGCCCAAAGCAGCGCCGGTCGTGTTGCCTGCTCCTGCCTCCCGTAGCCGGCTGTGCTGCCGCGGAGGCCTCACCGCCTCCATACTACTCCCACCGCTGGCCAGGCCATCCCTCCACTCACCCACACCCCCTGTTATTCTGCGGCGACGACAGCCTCACACCGCAGCCGAACCAGTGAACCCTCGTACTCCTCTCCGCGTGGGCATCCACTGCCGCGTCTTCCCCGGCTCCGCGTCGTCCCCTTCCTAGGCCTCGCCGTCGTCCACCGCCGTGGTGCTCTCGGCGCGGCGTGGTCAATGTGGTCAACGACCGAATTCCATCGGAAGAATACTGTACATGAAGAGGCTGACAACTGGGTCCACGGCAGTCGCAAGGAAGTGCCGCCTTATTACGCGGAAAATAATTATTCCTCCACCTGACAGGAGGGACCCACCGGACGGGCCACCAGTATTTCACGAAAAAAACGTTTGCCCCTGGCTGTTGGGACCCACCCAACGGACCACCGTATTTCGTGAAAAAAATGTTCCCCCTGCTGTCACCTCGGACCCACCGGAAGTGCCTCCTTATTACGCACAAAAAAATGAATACCCCCTGCTAGTTGAGACCCACCTTGGTGGGAAGCTGACTTGTGGGCCTTCTAAGTTGACGGGGACGGAGGGCTTTGTCAACTTAGTCAATATAAACAATTCTAGCTCTAGTGACCGTACGATGTCCATCCAACGGCCGTAGTACTTCTTCAACCTCTGGTCTTCTTGCTCCAGCCGCCCAAAGCAGCACCGGTCGTGCCGCATGCTCCTGCTTCCTGTGGCCGGATGTGCTGCCGCGGAGGCCTCACCGCCCCCTACTATTCCCACTGCTGGCCAGGCCCTGCAGCGACGGCAGCCTCACACCGCAGCCGAACCAGTGAACCCTCGTACTCCTCTCCGCGCAGGCTTCCACTGCCGCGTCTTCCCCGGATCCCCGTCGTCCCCTTCCTAGGCCTCACCGTCGTCCACCGCCCTGGTGCTCTTAGCGCGGCGTGGTCAACGTGGTCAAGGAACGACTTCCATCGGACGTGGACTGTATGTGGAGAGGCTGACAGCTGGTTCCACGGCCGCAGCAAGGAAGTGCCTCCTTATTACGTGGAAAATAATTATTCCTCCACCTGACAGTGGGGACCCACCGGACGGGCCACCGTATTTCGCGAAAAAACGTTTCCCCCTGACTGCTGGGACCCACCAGCTGCACCTTCGCACGCAAGGAAGGGCGTCCGGGCAAAAAAAATCGATTCGCTCCCCTGACTGCTGGGACCCACCAGCTACATCTTCGCACGCAAGGAAGTGCGTCCGGGCAAAAAAAAACGATTCGCCCACCTGACTGCTGGGACCCACCAGCTACATCTTCGCACGGAAGGAAGTGCGTCCGGGCAGAAAAAAACAAAACGATTCGCCCCCCTGACTGCTGGGATCCACCAGCTACATCTTCGCAGGCAAGGAAGTGCCTGACAGTCGGGACCCACCTGGTCGAAGCGTACGTACCGTTGTCATTCTGGTCGCGAACGTGTACGTACATACTGGTCGATGTAGAGGCGCGCACGTGTCGTAGTAGAGGCGTGCAAGTGTCGTAGTATAGGCGCGCACGTAGCATGTGCATGTAAGTACAGCGGCCAAGGTGCAAGAAAGAAAATACGGCCACGTATGTGTACATACGGGCGGGGTCTCGAATGCCTACTCACGCATACGTACGGCGAGGGCTCGTGTACATGGCTGGGTCGGAACGGAGAAATAGCGTCGTCGTCGTGTTCATGGGGATCCAAACCGGCTGGGTCGGAATGGAATGCGTGGTCGTGTTCATCGGGAGGGCTTGTACGGAACTGGCGATGGAAACGAGGCCTGGCGTACCGCACAACGGAGGAAACGGACCTCCTACGTTCGGAACAGGGTCCTGTTGATCGGGAGGGGTGTGGCGTACCGCAAAACGGAGGAAACAAACCTCCTATGGTCGAAACGGGGGTCCTGTTGATCGAGAGGGGTGTGGCGTACCGCAAAACGGAGGAAATGGACCTCCTACGGTCGAAACGGGGGTCCTGTTGATCGGGAGGGGTGTGGCGTACCGCAAAACAGACGAAACGGACCTCCTACGGTCGAAATGGGGGTCCTGTTGATCGGGAGGGGTGTGGCGTACCGCAAAACGAACAAAATGGACCTCCTACGGTCGAAATGGGGGTCCTGTTCATCGAGAGGGGTGTGGCGTACCGCAAAACGGGACTCCACGGGATACTATTCATCTCCACCGTCGACCTCCTCCAGCCTCCACGGGCTACCGTCGACCTCCTCTAGCCTCCACGGGCTCCTGTTCATCTAGCCTCCACCGCGCGCTACTCCACCGGCTACTATTGAACCACCCCTCCACGGGCACCCCTCCACCGTCTACTATTCATCCAACCCTCCACACCACGGGGTCCTGTTCAACCACCCCTCCACGGCCACCCCTCCACCGTCTACTGTTCATCCAGCCCTCCACACCACGGGTTCCTGTTCATCCAGAGGCAACGCCACCGCTCACTGTTCATCCAAACCCCCCCGCAACGGTTACTGTTCATCCAATTGATCGGCTTTAGTTAGCAGCAGTAGCGAAGGAATCGCTCCATCGGGTTCAGTTAACAGCCATCGATCGATCGCTCGGGTTCAGTAACGCGTAGCCTGCAGTGCAATCACTTGGGTTCAGTTAGAGCCCAACGCCTCGCTCGGGTTCAGTTAGAGCCAACGCCTCGCACACGCGCATACCTGTACGAGAGAAACGCGCATTGCTCCGCTCCCGACCTCCCACCGTAACCGGCAACTCCCCGAAATTTTCCTCCCCCTCGCTTCTACCACGATTTTTTCTGTCATGGACGGCCCGAAGAATGTCATGCAGCTGCGTCTCCGGCCCGCCCAGGACGAAAAGCCCATTTTCTGTCATGATTTTTTGTCATAGAAGTAGGAGCCCACCACATCTATGATGATACCAGGTTTTGTCACAATTATCGTCATAGAAGTGTCATATGTATGACAATTTTTTTCGTTCGGCCCAAAATGTCACGGATGTGTCTTTTTTTTGTAGTGATGGCTAGGAAACTTAACCATCTTTGATTAACGAGCTAGTCAAGTAGAGGCATACTAGTGACACTCTGTTTGTCTATGTATTCACACATGTACTAAGTTTCCGGTTAATACAATTCTAGCATGAATAACAAACATGTACCATGATATAAGGAAATATAAATAACAACTTTATTATTGCCTCTAGGGCATATTTCCTTCAGTATGCACATTACATTGGGTTATATGGAACTGCAGAAATGATATAGTTTTTAACAGACAAACTTGTATAGTTTTTTGTAGGTTATCTACAGGGCCACACTTGAACCCATATGTGGTCGTTATTGAAAGTGCCTTAAGTCGACTAAAAGGAGGGTGAATTGGAGATTTTTACAAATTCATCACTGAGGAAATTGAACTTGAGGAATTTGCTAAGCGACGAACTACAAGCAGCGGAATAAGTACTCAGGTGCATGCATAACAGAGCAGTAGCATAGTCATCATGATGAAATGAAACATACACAGAGCACATGTAGCGTGTAAATAGGATAAGCAGGCAGAAGACAAAGTGAATGAAGAAATATGATTGAGGAAATTGAGAAAGTCTTCAGTCAAAGTCTTCAAACATTAACGATCAATTTCATAAACACATGAATTAGGAAATGGAGGGGTTGAGGAAATAGAACCAGTGGCTTGGTGAAGACAATGATTTGGTAGACCAGTTCCAGCTGTTGTAACAGTTGTACGTCTGGTTGGAGCGGCTAGGTATTTAAACCTGAGGACACAGTCCTCACCATATTCTCCTTGAGCTAAGGTCACACAGACCTCGCCCAATCACTCCTGGTAAGCCTTCAGGTGACTTCCAAACCTTCACAGACTTGGTCACTCGGCGATCCACAATTCCTCTTGGATGCTCTAGACCATGACGCCTAACCGTCTGGAAGATGCACAGTCTTCAAAGGTAACATGCGTCGGTTCCACACAGGAACAATCTCTTTGGTGATTCTCAATCACTTTGGGTTGTAGGTGTTTGGGTTTGGGTTTCTTCCTCACTTGATGATTTTCACTCAAAGTCCTCGAAGGATGGGATGCTCTCAATGACAAGTGTCAGTTTCTCTCAGAGCAACCAACCAACTAGTGGTTGTAGGGGGCGGATATTTATAACAGGGGAGCAACCCGACATGATAAGACATAATTGCCCTTCAATGATATGACCGTGAGGTGGATACGATATTTGGGACAGCTGGCGCGTAGCACAGCAACGGTCGGAAATTTGAGCTCTCAAATTCCTCAGGGCTATCATGTTCCTCACTTGTAGGCAATCCGAACTGGCGAATTCCTAACTCCTCAGTTAGAACAAATTCCTCAGAGACCAGAAGATCTTCGTCTCTGTCACTGAAGAAATTGACTGAACTGTATGAGATTTCCAAAGGCTTCACTTGAAATGATTGGGTATGTGTAGACTTTGAGATGAGCATAACTTGGAAAGTGTTTCCTTAGTTTTACCTCGACCCCTTTAACAGTACGGTGTTTCCTATGACTCAAGAAAGAGAAAATAAAACTATGAAAACAAAGGTCTTCACGCTTCATAATCCTCGCATCAATATCAAAGTCTTCAAGGCCACACCAAATTCCTTAGTTTCAAAGTCTTCAAGAAAACCAAAGTCTTCAACTGAAGACATTCATTTTTAGGGGCTGACTTTCTTTGTAAATATCAAACTCCTCATAGACTTATAAACCCTCTGTACACTCACAAACACATTAGTCCCTTAACCTATAAGTCTTCAATACACCAAAATCACTAAGGGGCACTAGATGCACTTACAACCTCCCCCTTTTTTGTGATCGATGACAAATAGGTTAAGTTTTCAACGGGTATAAACATAAGAAGTGTAAATACTGATTGAGGAATTTGATTGCAAGATATAGAAGAACTCCCCCTAAAGACGTGCATATTGGAGGAATTTGCTTTGGTTGCAAATGCACATTGTAGAGTAATATCATGGAGGTCTCCCCCTATATCTTGTAATTCATCCACGCATTTAACATATGATATGAAGAATTTTGAAATGCATGATGAAATATGGTGTCTGACGAAGTAAGGTACCTGAGGAAATAAGCATGCAGAAAGCAGTTCAAAAGTGTCAGACCACCATCAGACTTAATTTTACAACTCATCAGAGCAAACACCCCAGAAAAGCAAGAGTTGTAACTTAACAACAAAAACAACCCATATATGGAACCCGCTTGATGACTAACTCAAATTTCTCCCCATTTGTTATCGAATGACCAAAAGGGGTGAAAAATGAGGACTAACACCCCTGAAGAATATCATCATGATGTCGATGGAGGAGCGCCAGCGTTGTTGGGGTCGTCTGTTGAAGTAAGTCTTGCGGCAATGTCGTTCAAATCTTCAGCTTCATCCGTCTCACGCAATGAAGAATATGAACTTGTAACCAGCAAAGGAACTTTGACCTTCTTGAATTTCTTCGAAGGAGGCTGAGACCAGTCAAAGTCATGTTGAAATCCCATCTGCTTGAGGTCTTCATCACCGTAAAGGTGAAAATATGGCCCAAGTGCGATCAGAGATTTCATGCGCATAGTAATGATTTTTCTTCACAGTGTTTTGCATGACAGTCATGTTCTGAAGAATTGAAGCAAATTGACGATTGACCCACTTGTGATTGCGATCGACCTTCTGATGAAGACTTAGGAGAAGCTCACGATAGTCATCACTCGTGGAGCAGTGGCTTGAGGAATTGGCTTTGAAGCTTTAGCGGCAGAGTCTTGTGTTGTAGAGTCATCATTGGTGGAGTAAGATGCAGCTTTGCAAAACTAACCATCCAATGGACGAGTACCTTCATCAATAACAGCAGCTTTGCCTTTTTCATCAACATAAGAAATGGTCCTTTTGAGGACTTCAATATGAGGCAAATAGCTGAGATGATTCTGACAATCTACCTTGTAATGAATTGAAGACCTTGATCTGATGAATTTCATAATCCAGGGAGCATAAGACTTCAACTCAAAAGGCGACAGAGCAGCATTATCCAAAGTCGTCATGATGAAATCGTGATAGCTAATGGGAATCCCATGTATGATGTTGAACAGTAGATTCTTCATGATGCCAATAACTTCCTCTTCTTCATAGTTGTGGCCTTTGATTGGCCTGAGGGTTTTGGTCGGAATGCGGTAGAATGTCCTTGGCACATAAAATAAATCCTTCACTAGGAAGGTGGTTCGAGGAGCTTGGACAGCCTTTAAAGGCTTCATTAGCACTTGCATCAGATGATTTGAAAGTTCAGGTTCCTCATACATGAGCCTTGCACCTTCAACAGGGGGACTGAGTGATACGGCGTGAAGCAATTCAGAGGTCGGGGCTTTTTAATGAGTATTATCAGTCATCCAGTCAAAGACCCATGAATTCACATCATCCACGTTTCCAGTGAGGTGCAGAGTGGCATAGAATTAAAGAATTATCCCTTCATTCCAATCGCAGATGTCAGCGCAGAAATTCAGGAGCCCAGCTTCATGAAGAACATTCAAGACTCGTTGGAAGCAAGGAATGGATGATACATCTCCGTCGTATCTACAATTTTTAATTGTTCCATGCCAATATTCTTCAACTTTCATATACTTTTGGCAACTTTTTATACTATTTTTGGGACTAACATATTGATCCAGTGCCCAGTGCTAGTTCCTGTTTGTTGCATGTTTTATGTTTCGCAGAAACCCAATATCAAACGGAATCCAAACGGGATAAAAACGGACGGAGAATTATTTTGGAATATTTGGGATTTTCCGGAGGAAGAATCAACGCGAAACGATGTCCGAGGTGGCCAGGAGATAGGGGGCGCGCCCTCCCCACTGGGCGCACCTGGCACTCTCCTGGGCCACCCGTGAGGGGTTGACGCTCTTCTTTTGCCGCAAGAAAGTTAATTTTATGAGAAAACTGGGCGAAAGATTCACCCCAATCGGAGTTACGGATCTCCGGATATAAAAGAAATGGTGAAGGGGCAGAATCTGAGAACGCAGAAACAGAGAGAGATAGAGAGATAGATCCAATCTCGGAGGGGCTCTCGACCCTCCCAAGCCATGGGGGCCAAGGACCAGAGGGGAAACCCTTCTCCCATATAGGAAGGAGGTCAAGGAAGAAGAAGAAGAAGAAGGGGGGCTCTCTCCCCCTTGCTTCCGGTGGCGCCCGAGCGCTGCCGGGGGCCATCATCATCACCGCCATCTTCACCAACACCTCCGCCATCTTCACCAACATCTCCATCACCTTCCCCCATCTATATTCAGCGGTCCACTCTCCCGCAACCTTCTGTACCCTCTACTTGAACACGGTGCTTTATGCTTCATGTTATTATCCAATGATGTGTTGCCATCCTATGATGTCTGAGTAGATTTTTGTTGTCCTATTGGTGATTGATGAATTGCTATGATTGGTTTGAGTTGCATGTTTTATTATTGGTGCTGTCCTATTGTGCCCTCCATGTCGCGCAAGCGTGAGGGATTCTCGCTGTAGGGTTTGCAATATGTTCATGATTTGCTTATGGTGAGTGGCGTGAGTGACAGAAGCACAAACCCGAGTAAGTAGGTTGTTTGCGTATGGGATAAAGGGGACTTGATACTTTAATTCTATGGTTGGGTTTACCTTAATGATCTTTAGTAGTTGCGGATGCTTGCTAGAGTTCCAATCATAAGTGCATATGATCCAAGAAGAGAAAGTATGTTAGCTTATGCCTCTCCCTCAAATAGAATTGTAATAGTGATTACCGGTCTAGTAACGTAGTCAATTGCTTAGGGAAAATTTCACAACTCCTACCAGCACTTTTCCACACTCGCTATATTTACTTTATTGCTTCTTTATCTAAACAACCCCTAGTTTATATTTACATGCTCTTTATTATCTTGCAAACCTATCCTATCCCAGCTACAAAGTACTTCTAGTTTCATACTTGTTCTAGGTAAAGCAAACACTAAGCGTACGTAGAGTCGTATCAGTGGCAGATAGGACTTGAGAGAATATTTGTTCTACCTTTAGCTCCTTTTGGGTTTGACACTCTTACTTATCAAAAGAGGCTACAATTATCCCGTATACTTGCGGGTTATCAAGACCTTTTTCTGGCGCCGTTGCCGGGGAGTCATAGCATGGGGTGAATATTCTCGTGTGTGCTTGTTTGCTTTATCACGAAGTAATTTTTATTTGCTGTTCTAAGTTGTTCTCTATCTTTAGTTATGGATATGGAACACGAAATACCAAAAAAATTAGGTGTAGATGCTACTCATGGAGATGGGGAACCTCCTAAAACCCTCGATGCTCATTATGTTCAAGATATTATGTACTACTTTGATAATCCTGAGAAAACCCCATTCAATTATGTTATGGGAGACACGTTGGATCAACGTGAATACTTTAGGGATTATCGCTTGACACAAAAAGGGAAACTATTATGGGATCAAATTTCTATATTGCGTTGGTATGCTCGTCAACTATGCTTGATACATGATTATACTTGTTGCTCTAGGATGAAGGCTCCACACCTTCCCTTTTCATGCAAATTCAATGATAATAAAACCTTAGCTTCTTATGCTAAGGTGTATATGACTACTATGATGTGGAACAAATAGAAGAATATGTTGCTTTTATGGGTGCTTATGAGATTGAATCTATGTTTAAAGCGTTTGACGATTTTGATGATTCAGTTTATAGTCCAGAAAATCTTGCTATAATTAGATATTGCTATGAAAATTATGAATACAATTACAATATTAATGCATTTATTGAGAAAGTCTCCGCTGTCCAAGAAGAGACTAATATTTTGCAGGAAGCTATGGAAGATGAAATTGATGAAACTATGAGCTCATTAGATGAAAAAGATGATGAGAAGAGCGAAGAAAAGGAAGAAGAGCGGATTGATCACCCATGCCCACCTTCTAATGAGAGTAACTCCTCAACTCATACATTGTTTAATTCCCCTTCGTGCTTACCGAAGGATGATTGCTATGATGATTGCTATGATCCCGTTGATTCTCTTGAAATATCCCTTTTTGATGATGCTTGCTATGCTTGTGGCCAAGATGCCAATATGAATTATGCTTATGGAGATGAACTTGCTATAGTTCCTTATGTTAAACATGAAATTGTTGCTATTGCACCCACGCATGATAGTCCTATTATCTTTTTGAATTCTCCCGACTACACTATATCGGAGAAGTTTGTGCTTATTAAGGATTATATCGATGGGTTGCCTTTTACCGTTGCACATGATAATTTTGATAGATATAATATGCATGTGCTTGCTTCTCCTACTTGCAATTATTATGAGAGAGGAACTATATCTCCACCTCTCTATGTTTCCAACATGATAGAATCGCAAGAAACTGTTTACACTATGCATTGGCCTTTACTTGGTGTGCATGAAATGTTCTTTTATGACATGCCGATGCATAGGAAGAGAGTTAGACTTCGTTATTGCTTGATATATGTTACTTTGTTCTCACTACTAAATTACAAATCATTGTTAATTAAAATTGGCTTTGATATACCTTGGGATCCGGGTGGATTCATTACTTGAGCACTATATGCCTAGTTTAATGGCTTTAAAGAAAGCGCTGCCAGGGAGTCAACTCGGAAGTTTTAGAGAGTCATTTATTTCTGTTGAGTGCTTTTATATAGTTTAAAAACAAAAAAATAAAGAGGGGAACCCAAAACTTTTCAAAAAGGAAAGTGAAAGTAAGAGAGATAAGCATTGTTGAAGTGGGAGCTAGCCTTGAACTTTGTTCATGCTCACGGAAACTTTGTGAATCTTAATTACAAAAACTTTTCAACAAAAATAATTATCCCCTTGCACAATTCCATTGTATTATAAAAATAATGTGTCAAGGTTTGCCTTTAGGATGTTTACAATGCTTGTTGGTTTGTACGGTGCAGGACAGAAACTTTGGCTGTAGTGCGCGATTTTACATTTTTAACTGGAACGTCAATTAGTTCTGATTCTTTTTGTACTATCTTGCTATACGACTTGTCTATTTTTCCTAATTTTGGTAGAATTTGTGGGTTAACAGAAGGATGGTGGATGTTCAGATTTCTACAGACTGTTCTGTTTTTGACAGATTCTATTTTTGATGCATAGTTTGCTTGTTTTGATGAATCTATCAATTTATATTAATGGATTAAGCCATGGAAAAGTTATACTCCCTCCATTCCAAAATATAGTGCGCCCGCGCTTCCCGAGGTTCAACTTTGACCATAGATTTAACCAACGAGACCAACTGCGGCGGGAGAAAAAATTATATAATTGAAAACTTCATTCGAATACGAATTCACTGATATAATTTTTGCTCCCGCCGCAATCGGTCTTGGCAGTTAAATTTACGGTCAAAGTTGAAGCACGTGGATAGAGGAAGCACTACATTGTGGAATGGAGGGAGTATTAAAGTAGACACAATGCAAAAACAAAATATGAATTGGTTTGCTACAGTACTTAGAGTAGTGATTTGCTTTATTATACTAACGGATCTTACCAAGTTTTCTGTTGAAGTTTTGTGTGGATGAAGTGTTTGATCGAGGAGGTCTCGATATGAGGAAAAGGAAGAGAGGCAAGATCTCAAGCTTGGGAATTCCCAAGGCACCCCAAGTAAATATTCAAGGAGACTCAAGCGTCTAAGCTTGGGGATGCCCCGGAAGGCATCCCCTCTTTCTTCAACAAGTATCCGTATGTTTTCTATTCGTTTCGTTCATGCGATATGTGCAAGTCTTGGAGTGTCTTTTGCATTTAGTTTTCACTTTTATTTTATTCACCATGCTGGTATGAGATAGTCCTTGGTTGATTTATAGAATGCTCATTGCACTTCACTTAAATCTTTTGGGTATGGCTTTATAGAATGCTTCATGTGCTTCACTTATATCATTTGAAGTTTGGATTGCCTGTTTCTCTTTACATAGAAAACCGCCATTTGTAGAATGCTTCATGTGCTTCACTTAAATCTTTTGCTTCACTTATATTTGTTAGAGCGTGGGTATATCTTTTGTAGAAAGAACTAAACTCTCTTGCTTCACTTATATAAATTTAGAGAGATGACAGAAATTGGTCATTCACATGGTTAGTCATAAAATCCTACATAAACTTGTAGATCGCTGAATATGATATGTTTGATTCCTTGCAATAGTTTTGCGATATAAAGATGGTGATATTAGAGTCATGCTAGTGGGTGATTGTGGATTGTAGATACACTTGTGTTGAGGTTTGCAAGTCCCATAGCATGCACGTATGGTAACCGTTGTGTGACAAATTTGAAGCATGAGGTGTTTTTTGATTGTCTTCGTTATGAGTGGCAGTCGGGGACGAGTGATGGTCATTTCCTACCAATCTATCCCCCTAGGGGCATGCGTAGTAGTACTTTGCTTCGAGAGCTAATAAACTTTTGCAATAAGTGTATGAGTTCTTTATGACTAATGTGAGTCCATGGATTATACGCACTTTTACCGTTCCATCATTGCTAGCCTCTTCAGTACCGTGCATTGCCCTTTCTCACCTTGAGAGTTGGTGCAAACTTCGCCGGTGCATCCAGACCCTGTGATATGATACGCTCTGTCACACATAAGCCTCCTTTTATCTTCCTCAAAACAGCCACCATACCTACCTATCATGGCATTTCCATAGCCATTCCGAGATATATTGCCATGCAACTTCCATCATCATCATATACATGACTTGAGAATTTATTGTCATATTGCTTTGCATGATCGTAAGATAGCTAGCATGATGTTTTCATGGCTTGTCCGTTTTTTGATGTCATTGCTACGCTAGATCATTGCACATCTCGGTACACCGCCGGAAGCATTCATATAGAGTCATATCTTTGTTCTAGTATCGAGTTGTAAGTAAATAAAAGTGTGATGATCATCATTATAGAGCATTGCCCCATGAAAAAAAAGAAAAGAAAAAAAGAAAAGGCCAAAGGAGCCTAAATAAAAAAGGGGGCCAAAATAAAAGGGAAAAAATAAAAAAATAAAAAGAAAAGGGGCAATTTTACTATCCTTTTTCCACACTTGTGCTTCAAAGTAGCACCATGTTCTTCATATAGTGAGTCTCCTATATTGTCAGTTTCATATACTAGTGGGAATTTTCATTATAGAACTTGGCTTGTATATTCCAACGATGGGCTTCCTCAAATGCCCTAGGTCTTCATGAGCAAGCAAGTTGTATGCACACCCACTTAGTTTTCAGTTTGAGCTTTCATACACTTATAGCTCTTAGTGCATCCGTTGCATGGCAATCCCTACTCCTTGCATTGACATCAATTGATGGGCATCTCCATAGCCTGTTGATTAGCCACGTCGATGTGAGACTTTCTCCTTTTTTGTCTTCTCCACATAACCCCCACCATCATATTCTATTCCACCTATAGTGTTATATCCATGGCTTGCGCTCATGTATTGCGTGAGGGTTGACAAAGCTGAAGCGCGTTAAAAAGTATGAACCAATTGCTCGGTTTGTCATCAGGGTTGTGCAGGATGGGAGCATTTTGTGTGACGAAAATGAAGCATGGCCAAACTATATAATTTTGTAGGGATAAGCTTGCTTTGGCCTTGGTTTTTTGAAAAGACATGATTGCTTTATTAGTACGCTCGAAGTATTATTGTTTTTTATGTCAAATGATAGACTATTGCTTTTAATCACTCGTGTCTTAATATTCATGCCATGATTAGACATATGATGAGATTATGCTAGGTAGCATCCCACATCAAAAATTATCTTTTTTATCATTTACATACTCAAGGACGAGCAGAAATTAAGCTTGGGGATGCTGATACGTCTCCGTTGTATCTATAATTTTTGATTGTTCGATGCCAATATTCTTCAACTTTCATATACTTTTGGCAACTTTTTATACTATTTTTGGGACTAACATATTGATCCAGTGCCCAGTGCTAGTTCCTGTTTGTTGCATGTTTTATGTTTCGCAGAAACCCAATATCAAACGGAATCCAAACGGGATAAAAACGGACGGAGAATTATTTTGGAATATTTGGGATTTTCCGGAGGAAGAATCAACGCGAAACGATGTCCGAGGTGGCCAGGAGATAGGGGGCGCGCCCTCCCCACTGGGCGCACCTGGCACTCTCCTGGGCCACCCGTGAGGGGTTGACGCTCTTCTTTTGCCGCAAGAAAGTTAATTTTATGAGAAAACTGGGCGAAAGATTCACCCCAATCGGAGTTACGGATCTCCGGATATAGAAGAAACGGTGAAGGGGCAGAATCTAAGAACGCAGAAACAGAGAGAGATAGAGAGATAGATCCAATCTCGGAGGGGCTCTTGCCCCTCCCAAGCCATGGGGGCCAAGGAACAGAGGGGAAACCGTTCTCCCATCTAGGGAGGAGGTCAAGGAAGAAGAAGAAGAAGGGGGGCTCTCTCCCCCTTGCTTCCGGTGGCGCCGGAGCGCTGCCGGGGGCCATCATCATCACCGCCATCTTCACCAACACCTCCGCCATCTTCACCAACATCTCCATCACCTTCCCCCATCTATATTCAGCGGTCCATTCTCCCGCAACCTTCTGTACCCTCTACTTGAACACGGTGCTTTATGCTTCATATTATTATCCAATGATGTGTTGCCATCCTATGATGTCTGAGTAGATTTGCGTTGTCCTATCGGTGATTGATGAATTGCTATGATTGGTTTGAGTTACATGTTTTATTATTGGTGCTGTCCTATTGTGCCCTCCATGTAGGGTTTGCAATATGTTCATGATTTGCTTATGGTGAGTGGCGTGAGTGACAGATGCACAAACCCGAGTAAGTAGGTTGTTTGCGTATGGGATAAAGGGGACTTGATACTTTAATTCTACGGTTGGGTTTACCTTAATGATCTTTAGTAGTTGCGGATGCTTGCTAGGGTTCCAATCATAAGTGCATATGATCTGTCGGGGAAGCTGATCCACGAACACCTATGGGACCGGCGGACCGAGCCCCTTTCGGTTCGGCGAGGGGCGGAGACCGCGCGAAGAGCGGATCGAGGCGAAGCACACGAGCAGTTTACCCAGCTTCGGAGCTCTCCGGAGAGATAATACTCCTACTGATGCATGTCTGAGTATATTGAGTTCTTGCTCGGGAGCACTGAGTGCTACAGTACACACTAGCTGCTAACGAGACCGAGCGTGAGTGTTTTCTGCCTTCCAACCCTCCTCTACGTTGCGCATGGGCCTCCTTTTATATGCTCAAGGGGTCACCGATAGGTGGCAACGTAGACAAGGGTAAAAATGGAAAAATGTTCCGGTTGGTACAACTACCTGTACAGTGTATCATACCTAACCTTGACGGCAGGGGACAAAGGCATTAAATGCCCGTCTGCGTCGCCCAAACAGTGCAAAAAGGTACCGTCAGGGACACCACCGCTTGCCATGATGGCAATCTTGTCAGCATCGCTTGCCACCGCGCACCGCTGGCTGCACAGCCTCTCGCCACGCACGCCTGGAAAGGTCCCAGGGCGACACGTTGGTGGATGTGCTGGAGCGCGGGTACAGAATGGTAGCTTGCCGCGGCAAGCGCCTTGTCGCGGTCATTGTCTTGCCGCGTCCGGAAGCTTGTCGCTCACCGGGCCTCGCCGGGACGCGTGGCGCCTCACGGCAAGTCCTTTAAGATGCCTTGGTTGGCCTTCCCGGCAAGCTCCTCTTGCCGGGGTCTTGTCTTCTTGGCTTGAATACTTTGTTCTTGAATGGCTCCAAAGGAACCACGGAGGACCTTGGCGGTCACCCGGCAAGCCTTGCCGCGGGGTGCTGCGACTGCCCGTGCACAAGTTCGGGATACTAGGGTACCCCTACTCTAGTACACCGACAGGAGCCCCCGGGCCTGGGCCACAGACGGTGCTGAGCGCTGTTGGGCCAGGCCGAAAACAGGGCACGGGCACGTGCGGCCTGGGTTACGCCATATCTTACTCCGTATCCACCGCGCCCTCCCTGAACGGCACACGTCGAATGCGGTGTTGTGGGAGAGATCGTGGGTGGTTTCTTTATTCGGAAAGACAGAACGTCCGCCCCCTCCCTCTTTATAAGCAGGGGAAACAGGGGCAGTTCGCCCATCTCGCCGGTTGCTATCCCAATCTCAGAAAACCTCCGCCGCTCCCCCCTTCTTCCCAAAGCCGAAAGAGAGCAGCGCTCCGCCCCCCATCACCACCAGCACCACCAATGCCGTCGATCTCTCCCACCACCTCCGCCATGGCTCCGAAAGCCGACAAGGGGAAGGGCGCGAAGTCGACCGAGGCGCAGCGGCTCGCGGCGCTGTGAAAGGAGCGGGCAACCTTCCCCCCCCCCCAAGCTCGCCGTGAAGGAGCTAAGGGAGTACTACTACCTCTTCTGGTCGACGGAGACGCGAGCGCATCCGCGCACGAAGGTACTCTCAGCCGCCGCTTCGGAATGAGCTCCGTATGGATATCCCTTCTTCGCGTTATTCTTCTACTGCGGGCTCTGCCCGCCTTTCTCTAAATTTTTCTGTGACATTATGAACACCTACGGGTTCCACCTCCTTGACTTCACCCCCAATGCCGTTCTGACCATGGCAGTTTTCGCACATCTCTGCGAAAACTTTGTCGGAGTCCATCCAAATGTAGCTCTTTTCCGCCACTTCTTTATGCCCCGAGTTGAGAGAGGGGAGCCTTTATCCGGTGGAATCGCCTGGATCTCAAGAGCTGGCAAGAAGGAAGCTTATCTGGAGGGAGAGCTCCGCGACAAGTGGGAGGAATGGAGAGCAGACTGGTGCTGGATTGTCGAGGAGAACCCGCAGCCATTTACCGCCCAGCGCCAAGCCCCAGTAGCGCGCGGCAACGATTGGAGCAATGTGGCCCCGGAAGATGATAGGCTGAAGATTGCCGTCACCCGGATCCTACGCCTCAGGCTTGCCGGGCTCACTGTAGGCGCCGTTGGCGCAGATTTTCTTCGTCGCCGCATCGCCCCCCTGCAGGAGAGGAGGAGACCCGCCTGGGAGTTCCAGAATGCGGCGGATATCATGAGGCTACGCCCGGGCCTCAACTACAACTTCACTGTCCTCTTCCTCCTCATCTTTAGATAGCCCGCTGCAAGCAGAGCTCCCAGCTCCACCAAGAAGGCGTCTCCGCAAGGCCGGGGACGTAGCGGGGCTGCAGACGAGTCAACAGTCGCCGCGCCGCGCGACACGCTCTACCGCGACAAGCACTGTTGCCGCGGGAGCACCTCACGCCGCAGCGGCAACTGGAGCGGGGTCCTCCCGGACCACCGCTTCTGCTCCTGCCGCTCCTCATGCCGCGGCGGCGGCCGGAGCCGGGTCGTCTCAGACCACCGCCACTACCCCCGCCAAGCGGCTAAGGGAACCTACTCCTATACCTCGTCGCGCCGAAGGTGGGCCGGACTTCGACCTCTCCGCGCTCAGCTCCGACGAGTAAGAAGAAGAGTAAGATTCTTTGTTGTACTTGTAGTTCTTCAATTCTTGTTGTTTCGTCTTGTATCTGATTTGCTTTACTCCAAACCCATTCCTTGTCAGGACTCTGGCCCAGAGAGCGGCGAAGAGAGCCAAGGTCCCGGTGATTGTCATCGAGGATGAACCCACCGCGACAGCAGGGGACGTGCCCGAGACCACCTTGCCGGACCCGACAACTATTCCCCAAAGCCGCCCCCAGCGCAGCCCCTAGCGTAAGTATATGGTTTACTTCCCGCTGTTAGGCGCGCATGGGTGCTCTTTCTTTGCTGACATCTGATTATTGGTTTGTGTAGGAGCAGAGCAGCCTCACCAGGAGCGCCCGGAAGCCGCCCCCGACATGCCATCTGCTTCGACTACACCGCCAAGGGAGGATTCCCCGGCAAGGGAGCGTTCTCCGGCAAGGGAGAATTTTCCGGTAAGGGAGAAGTCTTCGGCAAGGGACATTTCTCCGGCAAGGGACAGCACCAGCGACCCCCCGGTGGCAGAGACCACGACTGTAGAACCTAGTACAAGTAATCCTCTTGCTTGAAAACTTCCCTTGGGTTCTTCTTCTTCTGATTTTCTTTTTGGATATTTGCTTGACTTTTCTCCCTTTTCCGGCCGTCAGATCCCTCTGCCACGGAGCCGCTGGAGACCGAGGTCGCCGGCGAGGAGAACGCGCGCGGCAATACCGACGACGCCGCCGACACCGAAGAAGAAGCCGACGCTGATGATCCCGCCGGCGAAGAGGCCGCCAAGGCTGCCGCCGCAAAATCTGGCGAGGGGTCTGGCGATCGTACTGACGGCCCCGAGGCCGCAGGAGCGTCAGGCGCTACGCCGACCGCCGATCCCTCCGCCGCTGCTGCAGCGTTAGGCTCCGAAGAGCCCCAGCCCAGCGCCTATTTGAAGGCCGACGATGGCGTGTTCATCATGCTCCCCTGGGCGTCGAGCTCCAGGGCGCCGGTCGAAGGAGAAATCTTGGACGGAGAGGTGCTCGCCTCCGCTGGGCTGACGCTGGTCGACGCGCCGAGCAGTAGCAGCGGCGAGTCTGAAGAGGAGCAGCTGCTACGGAAGCTGTTGTCCCTCTACCGCGCTCGACAGGCCAAGCTGGTATCCCGAGAAGCGCTTGTCGCGAAGGCGGGAGTGTACATCGAGAAGCGTGCGGAGGAGCTCCGGGGTTTTAACCAGGAAGCTCTCCGGTCCCTGGCAGAGGAGCGGGAGCAACTCGCCAAGGAGCGGAAAGCCTTCCTCCTCGAGAAGGCCGAAGCTGAAGAGCAACAGCGGCTTGCCGCCGAGAAGCTGTCTGCGCATGAGGGCGAGTTGGCGCAGCGAAAGGTCAACCTTGACAGCCACGAGGAGGAGCTTGCTGCGCACGAGCAAACATTTGGCGGGGCTCTCAAGGAAGCAGAGGATGCTGCCGCAGCTGCCGAGGCCGCCAAGAAGGAGCTGGAGACAAAGGTGGCGCAGCTGGAGGCCGATCTCAAGGCGAGTAGTGAATTGTTTGCCGCGCTCAAGCGTGAGCGCGAGAAGGACGCCTACACCCTTGGCGAGCTGCAGGGCCGTCTCGCCGACAGGAGCAAGGAGCTTAGCGCCGCCAAGGACTCCAACGCAGATCTTGAGTTGAAGCTGACTACTTTGACCAAGACGCTGGACGGTGCCAGGAGGTGGCCTTGAAGGAGAAGATCAAGGCCGACAAGGCACTGCTGGCGAGTGCTGCTACCACCCAGAACACTTTTAGGGAGAATGTGGAGCACTGGACGGAGGGTCTCATGGATGTTGCCGCAGCCATCGACAGGGAGCTGGCGCAGCTGGGGATGGCGGATCTCAGGTATTCCTCCGATGAGCACCTCCAACCCAGCGCCAAGCTCAGCTTGTTCTTCAAAGGCGTGGCGACGGCCCTCCAGCAACTCCGGGAGAAGATCCCAAAGCAGCTGGCCGACGAGTCGCGCAAGATCTGCGCGGGAGCTCTTCAAAAGGTGTTGGTGAAGGTGGCCTTCCGCAACCCAGGCCTCAACCTCACCAACATCCTCAGGTCCTTGCCGCCGGATGTTGATCTGGAAGCGCTCAAGACCCTTGTCGCACCCATTGTGGACAAGGTGAGCGGGATCAGGAGGGTTGAGGGCGATCGCGTAGATTAGGCCGCCCGTTTTCTCCTTTTCTTGTCGCTCCTGGTCATGTTACGAGAACAATCTATTAGAGCTGCGACAAGCTATCTTGTAATATGACTCTATTTTGGGTATCGATTGCTATGTTATTTCCTTTACTTGATCCCTTCCTTTGTATGTTTTTTCCCTATGCTTTTAGGGAATTGTCGGCGCAGGCACCTTGGCCGCGAGCGCTGAGTGCGGGACGTCAGCAGCCTGCTGGCGGTGCCGCTACCGACAAGAAACCTTGTCGCAACTAGTCGCAGCTCACTTAAGTTGTTGAGCGGACTCGAAACAAAGTAAGGGCGCAACTAGCTACGAGTTGGTTCCTCCGCGCACAGGTTTTCCATACAAAGCACGGTCGTTCGAGGAAGATAACTTAAAATTTTTAAAACTGATTGCTCAAACTTTGGCAACTTAGCTTTTCTGTCGTTTGCTTCCCGGTAAGGCGAAACTTTCTTGAACGACGCCTGGTCCACACCATTATCTTCTCCTTTCCCCCCGGCAAACTTGTGGGCGAGGGAACCTTCATTTCTTTGAGGAAAAGAAAGAAGAGAAAATAAAGATATTGAGCCTTACGGCTCGTTATTGCTTACCGGGGGTAGGTGCTGCACAAAATGTCAGATAACACATGCAAAAAATAGAAAGCATGAAATTGACAAGATGTGCGGAGCACATGAGCTTTACTTATGCACGGGGTCTGTGCCCGGCTTTGTACAAAGGATTACATGCAACATCGGCAAGACTTGTACAAAAGGTGGTTGCCGGAACAGGTTCCGGCAACCGTGCCCTACGGGTAAAACTTACGAAGATGCTCAATGTTCCAGGAGTTGCTCACCAGAATGCCATCTTCGGTCTCAAGGTGAACAGCACCAGGCCTAGTGACTCGTTTCACCCGGTAAGGGCCTTCCCACTTCGGCGTCAACTTGTCGGAATTCTTAGCGGACTGAACGCGCCGAAGAACAAGGTCGCCTTCCTCGAGACTTCTGGCATTAACTTTGCGGCTATGGTAGCGGCGCAAAGCTTGCTGGTATCAAGCAGCTCGTACAGCGGCCTGAAGACGGTCTTCCTCAAGGAGCAGCGCGTCATCTTGTCGCAGCTTCTCTTGCTCAAGCTCATCATAAGCGAGCACTCGAGGTGACCCGTATACGAGTTCCGTGGGGAGAACTGCCTCTGCTCCATAGACTAGAGCGAAAGGTGTCTGGCCAGTGGCTCGATTTGGCGTCGTCCTGATCGACCAAAGAACCACCGGCAGCTCCTCGATCCAGTTCTTTCCGCACTTGCGCAGCCTGTCGAAAGTCCTGGTCTTGAGCCCGCGCAACACTTCAGCATTTGCCCTCTCCGCTTGACCGTTGCTTCTCGGATGAGCAACAGAAGCAAAGCAGACCTTGGCGCCAAGATCTTGGACGTACTGCATGAAGGTGCGGCTCGTGAATTGCATACTGTTGTCGGTGATGATCCTGTTAGGGATCCCAAGCAGCAAACAATCGACCTGAAGAACTTGACTGCTGACTGTGCTGTCACCTTCCTCACTGCTTCCACTTCCGGCCACTTTGTGAACTTGTCGATTGCAACGTACAAGTACTCAAAGCCCCCGACAGCTCGGGGAAAAGGGCCGAGGATGTCGAGCCCCCAGACCGAAAATGGCCAGGATAAAGGGATCGTCTGGAGAGCTTGAGCTGGCTGGTGTATCTGCTTGGAATGGAACTGGCACGCTTCACACTTGGTTACTTGTGCAGTTGCATCCTGGAGGGCTGTTGGCCAAAAGAAACCTTGCCGGAATGCCTTGCCGGCAAGTGCTCTTGCGCCAATGTGGTGACCACATATGCCTCCATGTATCTCTGCCAATAGCTTTTGTCCATCTTCCCGGTGAATACACTTCAATTTCACACCGTTGAGTCTTCTTCTGTACAGTGTGTTGTCGACAAACTGGTACATACTTGACTGCCGGGCTACTCTTTCCGCTTCTTCTTGCTCTTCGGGAAGTTCTCTTGTCTGAAGGAAACGGACAATCTGCTGTGCCCATGCTGGAGCTTGCGGCTCGACAACAAGGACTAAAGGAACATCTGCTACTGCGGGAACATCCGCTTCTACGGCGAGAACCTGCGGCTCAGCCGGAGCTTGACGTTCCCCGGCAAGCTTGCCGGAGCAAAACTTGTCGGGAGCGTCTGCTTCAACGGAACAAACCCTAGGGCTTGCCGGAGCAGACTACTCCTCGTCACCCTTGGTGTTGATCTTGGGGACCTTCTTTGCGGCGACTTCGGGGAGCTTTGCCGGAAAATAGTCACCAGAAATCAACTTCCTCTTCTTGCTCTGTCCAGTTGATGGTGTTATAGACGGTTGAGTCAGTTTGAGCACAAATATCCCTGGTTCCACAGGTAACTTAAGTGCGGCGCACTTCGACAGGCCATCGGCAATGTCGTTATGAGCTCTTAGAACATGTTCCATCTGTATGCCGTCAAAGTGCTCTTCTAACTTTCTCACTTCATCAACGTAGGCTTCCATCAACGGACTCTGATAATTCTTGTTCACTTGTCGGACGACCAGCTGCGAGTCACCCCTGACAATGAGCTTCTTGATCCCAAGGTCCACTGCGATACTGAGACCGGCAAGCAAACCTTCATACTCTGCAGTATTGTTCGTTGCTTGCTCCTTGGGAAAGTGCATCTGGACTACGTACTTGAGGTGCTCTCCGGTGGGTGCAACAAGTAGTACGCCCGCACCGGCGCCTTGCAGCGAGAAGGTACCATCAAAGTACATCAGCCACTCTTGGCTTGCTTCCTTGACGGGGATGCTCGTTTCTGGAATTTCTTCATCTGGTGTTGGCGTCCATTCTGCTATGAATTCTGCCAATGCTCTGCTTTGGATAGTTGAAGTACTCTCAAACTTGAGGCCAAAGCTTGACAGTTCCAGTGCCCACTCGACAATCCTGCCTGTTGCTTCTGGATTTTGCAGTATCCTCTTCAGCGGAAAACGAGTGACAACTGTGATCTCATGTGCTTGGAAGTAATGGTGCAGCTTTCTCGTGGCCATGAGAAGGCCGAAGAGCAATTTCTGCACACCAGAGTAGCTCGACCTAGCCCCCTGCAGAAGGGAACTAACAAAGTAAACTGCGCGCTGCACCATTCTCTTCTGTATCTCCTCACGCGCCTGCGCAGATCCATCTTTGTCGGGACCAGAGCTTGTCGGTGAAGTCCCCTGCTTGTCGCTGGATGCATCTGCCGTGGTTGCTGGCTCATCATCCGCCTCCCTCTCCGCTACTAACGCAGCACTAACCACTTGATTGGTTGCCGCTATATACAGCAGCAACTTCTCTTGTGGCTTAGGTGCGACAAGTGTTGGAGTGGAGGACAGGTATCTCTTTAAGTCCTGCAGCGCAGCCTCTGCTTCCGGAGTCCATTTCATTGGGCCTGCCTTTTTCAATATTTTGAAAAACGGCAGGGTGCGCTCAGCAGACCTAGAGATAAACCTGCTGAGAGCAGCCACGCAACCGGCAAGTCTTCGTACATCCTTGACGCGCTTTGGTGCTTCAATCTGCTCAATGGCCTTGATCTTGTCGGGATTGGCTTCAATTCCCTGCTGAGACACGAAGAACCCGAGAAGCTTGCCGGAGGGGACTCCAAACACACACTACTCGGGGTTAAGCTTGAGGTTGATCTTGCGCAGATTTGCAAAGGTTTCGTCTAAATCTTGAATCAGAGTTGCCTTGTCCTTGCTCTTGACCACTATGTCATCCATGTAGGCTTCCACATTCCTGTGTATTTGTGGCTCAAAAGCGTCATGGACTACCCTTGCAAATGTTGAACCAGCATTCTTCAAACCGAAAGGCATCCGTACGAAACAGTATGTGCCACATGGAGTGATGAATGCGGTCTTCTCCTCATCCTCTTCTGCCATGAAGATCTGATGGTATCCTGAGTATGCGTCAAGGAATGAAAGCAAGTCACATCCGGCCGTGGAGTCAACAATCTGGTCAATGCGCGGCAAGGGAAATGGGTCTTTGGGACAAGCTTTATTGACATCGGTAAAGTCGATACAAAGCCTCCATTTCCCGTTTGCCTTGCGCACGACCACAGGATTGGCCAACAACGTAGGATGGAGCACTCCTCTGACAAGGCCTGCTGCTTCCAATTTCTTGATTTCTTCTGCGATGAATTCTTGGTGCTCCACTGCTTGTTTCCTCACTTTCTGCTTGACGGGCCGCGCATGAGGACAGACGGCAAGATGGTGCTCGATTACTTTCCTGGGAACACCGGGGATGTCAGACGGTTGCCATGCAAACACGTCGACGTTCGCCCGCAGGAAAGCAACGAGCGCGCTTTCCTATTTAGGGTCGAGAGTGGCACTGATGGTGAAGGTACCACCAGTGCCGTCCTCCTTGGCGGACACCTTCTTGGTCTCTGGTGGAGCTGCCATTGTCTTCTTACACTTGCCGGTGGAGCTCGATGGTGCGTCCTCGACGGTAGCGCATCACTCCGAGGAGGTGCGCTTGCCGGAGTGGGCATCAGAACTCTTGCCGGACTTGGTCTTCTTCTTCCCCCGGGAGCTTCAGCGGCAAGTGACTTGCGATCTGTTGCGGCTGCTGCTTCTCGGTAGATCTTGTCGGCGCAGATAAGAGCATCCTTATTGTCGCCATGGACAGAGATGACACTTATCGGGCCTGGCATCTTCAGCATGTTGTATGCATAGTGAGAGGCTGCCATGAATTTGGCGAGTGCTGGACGGCCAAGTATCCCATTGTAAGGCAATGGAAAGTCAGCAACGTCAAAAGTGACCCTCTCAGTCCTGAAGTTCAACTCGCTGCCAAATGTTACCGGCAACGTGATCTTTCCCTTCGGCTTGCTCCTTCCCGGATTGATTCCTTGGAATGTGCCGGTCTCTTCGAGCTCGCTGTCAGGGATCTGGAGTTTCTGGAGTACCGCGGAGGAGATCAGGTCAAGCCGGCCCTACCGTCAACTAGCATCTTAGTGACCTTGAGGTTGCGGATAGTTGGTGAGACCAACATCGGCAAGCACCCGACCGCAGTTATGCGATCAGGGTGGTCCTCAATATCAAAGCTGATAGGCGTGCTGGACCATTTCAGAGGCTTGTGTGACTCGACAGGTGGTTCTGCCGCATTGACTTCCCGCACCCACTGCTTGAGCTGGCGTTGAGAAGTATGCAGAGAAGCACCGCCATTAATGCACAGGACCTCTGTGGCTTTCTGTAACTCCTGCTCATCTGTCTCGTCATCATCCATATCTTCATCGTCGTCGTCATCTTCATCCTTGTCGCGGCCGCGGGGAGGTCTGTCTCCTTGCCGCTGCTTGGCCTTGCCGCGGCGTCCTCCTCGGCGGGGGCGTTTCTTGCCGGCTCCTCTAGCACCTTCTTGGGCCTTCTCCTTGTCGCGTCGCTCGTATTCAGCCTTTTGCTGCTAGACAAGCTGCTCGACCTTCTTGCAGCTTTGGAGGTCATGGCCCTTGGTGCGGTGGATCTTGCAGTACTGCTTGTTAGTGCTGTCCTGCTTGTCGGCGACCGCCACAGCCTAGTAGTTGGTGCCTGCGGCAATCTCCTCGCCGGAGCTACCAGCTTTGGCTTTCTTGGCGCCACCTCCGTTGCCGGACTGCTCAACGACTAGAACATCTTTGCCTTTCTTCTTCCTGTTGTTCCGCCGCCGGTTTTTCTTTGCCGGGGCAGCACCCTCGCTATCAGATCCTCCTGCTTCTATATTCTCTCCGGGGAGTTTCCTCCCTTCCTCAGCACGTGCACAGTTGTCGGCCAGGGAATATAGCTCACTGACGTCTCTGATCTTGCACATCGCCATCTCCTCCCGCATCCTGCGGTTTCGCACGTTCTGATGGAACGCGCTGATGACCGCGGCAGGGTGGACATCTGGGATGTTGTGCTATACGCGGCTGAATCTCTGAATGTACTTGCGCAGGGGCTCTCCTTCCTTCTGGGCGAGCAGATGAAGGTCGCTCTCTTGGCCATGAGGCTTGTGGCCGCCTGTAAAGGCGCCGACAAACTGATGGCATAGGTCTGCCCAGGAGGATATGGAGTTGTACTGTCTTGCTATACCACTTGTCTATTTTTCCTAATTTGTTAGAATTTGTGGGTTAACAGAAGGATGGTGGATGTTCAGATTTCTACAGACTGTTCTGTTTTTGATAGATTCTATTTTTGATGCATAGTTTGCTTGTTTTGATGAATCTATCAATTTATATTAATGGATTAAGCCATGGAAAAGTTATATTACAGTAGACACAATGCAAAAACAAAATATGAATTGGTTTGCTACAGTACTTAGAGTAGTGATTTGCTTTATTATACTAACGGATCTTACCAAGTTTTCTGTTGAAGTTTTGTGTGGATGAAGTGTTTGATCGAGGAGGTCTCGATATGAGGAAAAGGAAGAGAGGCAAGATCTCAAGCTTGGGAATTCCCAAGGCACCCCAAGTAAATATTCAAGGAGACTCAAGCGTCTAACCTTGGGGATGCCCCGGAAGGCATCCCCTCTTTCTTCAACAAGTATCCGTATGTTTTCTATTCGTTTCGTTCATGCGATATGTGCAAGTCTTGGAGTGTCTTTTGCATTTAGTTTTCACTTTTATTTTATTCACCATGCTGGTATGAGATAGTCCTTGGTTGATTTATAGAATGCTCATTGCACTTCACTTAAATCTTTTGGGTATGGCTTTATAGAATGCTTCATGTGCTTCACTTATATCATTTGAAGTTTGGATTGCCTGTTTCTCTTTACATAGAAAACTGCCATTTGTAGAATGCTTCATGTGCTTCACTTAAATCTTTTGCTTCACTTATATTTGTTAGAGCGTGGGTATATCTTTTGTAGAAAGAACTAAACTCTCTTGCTTCACTTATATAAATTTAGAGAGATGACAGGAATTGGTCATTCACATGGTTAGTCATAAAATCCTACATAAACTTGTAGATCGCTGAATATGATATGTTTGATTCCTTGCAATAGTTTTGCGATATAAAGATGGTGATATTAGAGTCATGCTAGTGGGTGATTGTGGATTGTAGATACACTTGTGTTGAGGTTTGCAAGTCCCATAGCATGCACGTATGGTGTCAGGACCCCGACTCAATGCCACATAGATCTAGCATGTAACACCTCATATCACTTTGCGGCCTCACGCACGGTATTCCCACGGGTGTCGCCTTACCTTTGCCCGGGACCGTTTGCGCCTTTTGGCACACGTATATGATAGTGTCGCTAGCATCCATATGATAAGGAGCCCGGGCTGACATGGCTAGTCGTAAACCCAAAGTGGCACAGACTTACAGGGACAGGCATCCATGACCCAGCATCGAACGTGTCGGTCATCAGCGAATAAGTTCCGGGCTGTAGCACTGGGCTAGCAGGACTCCGGTAAACCGGGCTGTAGCAGGCTAACAGGACTCCGGTACTCAACGCGTGACATTTCCCCGAAGGGACAGACACAGGAACGAAGAAGGACACATGCCGGCCAGCCTAAGTGTTCCGGAGCAGTAGCAAGCTACCATGGCTCGGTGGAAACACTAGGAGACATTTCCGGTAAGAGAGGCTACTAGAGATAAACAACTAGATAGTCAGATCCCACACATACCAAGCATTTCAATAACATACACACAATATGCTCGATATGTGCAAATACAACATGGCATCACAACATGACTCTACGACTCAAGTATTTATTCATTAGGCTCCGAGGAGCGAGATATTACAATCATGGGTCTCACGACCCAACAATCAGAGCATACAAGTCAAAGCACAAACGGAAGCTCAACATGTCTGAGTACAGACATCTACAAATGAAAAAGGCTGAGAAGCCTGACTAACTATCAGATCCTGCCGAGGGCACAAGATCGTAGCTGAGGTAACAAGCTAAACGTCGAAGTCCACGTGGAACTACTAGCGAGACTGAAGTCTCTCTGCAAAAACATAAAATAGGCAAACGTGAGTACAAATGTACCCAGCAAGACTTACATCAGAACTAACTACATATGCATCATTATCAACAAAGGGGGTGGTGGAGTTTAACTGCAGCAAGCCAGCTTTGACTCGGTGGCTATCCTGAACTACGACTGCAATGCAACTCTTTTGAGGTGGCGCACACGAGTCCACATATTCACCATATCAATACACCACTATGGATCCGCTCCCGTCTCCCTACGAGAACGCCATCCATAGCACTCACGCTTATCTTGCGTATTTTAGAGTATCCACTTTCGCTTGTCTATGAACTGTACAAGGGGTCCAAGTTTCCATATCCGAGGAATCCGGCTATTCGAATAGATAATGATAACCCTGCAGGGGTGTACTTCTTCACACACGCTCTCGCCACTTATCGCCCTGTACACGTCATGTATCTCGGCAACCTTCAAACGGAAGCCGGGCGAGGGAGTCGGCCACGGCCTACCTAAACACTCAAGTCTCTCGTCCAGGTTTATCGCCTATTCGGGTTCCATCCGCAAGGAGATCCGGCCGGGGTGTCGCTCACGGCCCCAAACGATGTGAGCAGGGTTCCCAAGCCCACCATCCGGGTGCCACTTGGTACACCGTGCCACTGTGCCTAGTCTGTCCCAAGCCCACCTGTACCGGGTGCCACTTGGTAGACTACTAACACTACCTACAAACACCAGAAACTAGTTGCAACTCCTGGACCGAGAACAAGGGTGATTAAGAAGCCGAGAGGGGCCGAGTTACCGGAACCCAATGTGTGGTAGTAACTGTTCATGGATCACAAACACAGAACTCAGTTCCTGAGGACGGCTGCAATGAGACAACCCACCATGTACTCCTACATGGCCTCTCACCGCTACCTTTACCAAATCGTGTTCACACACTTAGTTCACCCATAGTAGGACATGTTCACACGCCTCTGATTCATCCCCGATGAATCAGACCTGACTCAACTCTAAGCAATAGCAGGCATGACAAACAAGCATGAATGAGTAGGCACATCAGGGCTCAAACAACTCCTACTCATGCTAGTGTGTTTCATCTATTTACTGTGGCAATGACAGGTCATGCAGAGGATAAAGGGGTTCAACTACCGCAGCAAGTAACAGATATGTCATTGTTGTCCTAATGCAGTAAAAGAGAGCAGGAGCGAGAGAGTGGGATTGTATCGGAATGAACAAGGGGGTTTTGCTTGCCTGGCACTTCTGAAGATAATATAGTTCTTCATCGGTGTCATCGATCTCATCGTCGAAACCACGTCTATCGAGAGGGGACAATTACCGGCAAACAAAGAGGAACACAATCAATGCAATGCAACAGATATGATGCATGATAATGTCATGGCAATATGCTGTTGATTGAGCTAATGCAACTAGCAACCATATTAAATGAAGTTGGTTTGAATCCAGGATTCAAATTCAAACTCCATAAATGGATATTTAAATGCCATTATATGATTTGTGCTAAACAGTAGTCATAAGTTGTTCTAACATGCATGAAAATGGTACAGATGGATAGATTGGATTTTTCTGATAATTTTTCATATATAATTTGTTTGATTTGGAGCTATGGTTGAATTACTATGAATTTTAGAAGTTTTAGCTATTTTCTGGAATTTCCTGATTATTTATAAAATAAACTAAATTCCAGAAAAGGAATATTGCGTCAGCATGACCTCACAGTGATGTCAGCAGGTCAACGGCTCGGTCCAGGTCAAACCTGACGTGTGGGGACCACACGTCAGTGACACAGTTAACTAACCTAAGTTAGTTAGTGCTAATCTAACCCTAACCAGGCTATTAGCAGGGCGCGGCCCACATGTCAGTGTCTAGTTTAGTTAACTAAATTAATATTAGATTAACTCCTAATCTAGGTTTGACCAGGGACGGGGCCCACAGGGTCAAATGGGTCAAACCCACCGGCGACATGACGCCGGCGAGGCCCGAGACGGCGGCGCGGTCCGGAAATGCAGCACAGGCCACGGTTCGGGGCGCGGATGGCACCGTTGGAACCCTGGGCCTCGTCCGCGTCGGCTGGTGCCAGAGGGGTCGCCGGAGACGACCTGAATCGACGGCGGTGTCCGCTTCCGTGGCGGCCGGAGTTCGGCCAACGGCGGGTTGGTCGCTACGGGGCACTACAAAGCGGGCGACTGGGTGTTTGAAGCTCCTGGAAACGTGCTGAGCACGATGGAGTGCTCAGACGCGAGTGGCGCTTGCTCTAGCCTCGGCGGCTTCATGGTCGGCGGCGAGGAGCTCTCGGCTCCGGTGGCTAGCGCGGCTAGGGAACGAATTAGGCAACGAGACATGGGGGAAACGATGCAGCGGCTCACCTCGGTGCTTCTGATGCTGCTGGCGAGGCAGGGGAGGCACGGGGTCCGGCGAATCGACAGCGGGGATCACCGGCACCCGAGGTCGGAAACGGCGGCGCTGGCGGCGTACAGGGGCTTCCGGCGTTGGGCGGCTCGGTGAGGAGGAAGAGAGGGACGAGGCGGAGCTCGTGGGCGTGTCGGAGAGGCTCGGGAATGGCTGCGGCTACGGCTATGGCGAACGGTGGCGGCGGCGTTCGGCCGTGCGTGTGAGAGCGGGACAGAGGAGGGGAACGAGGGAGAGGAAGAGAGTGAGGGGGGTCCAGGGGGGTCACGTGGCGCTCGGGGCTGGCTCCAGAAGCGGCGGAAGCAGGAGGTGGCTCCGGCGCGTGCCGGCGCGCGGTGGCCACACGCCCTCGTGCCCACTGGCACGAGGTTGAGGATGACTGGCACATGGGCCTGGTGGGCTGGCTTCTCTGCTGGGCCAGGTAAGTAACAGGTACTCCCTCCTTCTCTGTTTCTATTTTAATTGTTGTTTTCTATTTATTTCAATCTGTTTTGATTTAGTTCAAGCACTAAACCATTTTTGTTTCTTCCAATAATTTTTGCAGGGACTGAAAGTAATATTCTAGAGCCCCTCAAAAAAATATCAGAATTATTGAAGCATTAAAAATATATATATAACATATATTTGCTCCAACTCAAATACAATATGTGTTAATTCAAAAATCCAGAATGGCCTAGAAATATGTGCATCATTTTTGGCAGAGGTTTTCACCTTTACCAGAAATCATGAACATTTTTAGAGGGCATTTTGGGTTCATTGAAAAAGATTTTATTTTGACCCTGGTTGAATTCATTAGCTGCTAGGGCTTGGATCAATCCCCATTTGAAAATTAAGCAAAATTTAAATATGATGCACACATGAAGCTAGCCTAGTGCAATAACAGAAGCTAGGGATGTGACAACTCGCCCCCACTAAACAAGAATCTCGTCCCGAGATTCAAGACGTGAGGTAAGAAGGCAGAGGGGATACAAAGCTAGCTCAAACTTCATGATCCAGGTTGCACTTCATAAGAACTTGATTCGATCATCATCTTTGTCTCGACGTCTTGCTCTGAAAACTCCAATTAACAGGACAACGAGAGGAAAGGAACAACTCTAAAAGGATCGATCTTCTCGAAGATCGAACAACTCAGGATCAACTCATGGAATGAGACATTGAAACATCTCTTGAGTTGAGACACGAAGCAAACATCCAAAGGGATGGGGTGAAACAGATGTAGGAAGGTTCTCTAGGTAGAAAACAATTTCACACTTTAAGAGGTGGTGAATAGTTGACAACGTAGCGAGTTGGATTGCCATGATACCATAACGAGACATCTTAGAGGAGGTGACTCGTAGAATCATCCCTTAAGTGGCAAAAAGAATTACCTTTGATTCAGATATCATTGAAACTCTTTACACCAGCCTAAGGCAAAACACAATCGATCATTTGAAGGAGTCCGAAAGAATGACATACTCATACCAGATTGGATGATGTAGATTACCTTGTTGAAGACAATGTCATGGATGATTTTGCTTATCATCGGAAATGGATGGGACCCATGGTAGGTCCACTTTTGAAGATGATCTTGGATAGCAACTGCTGAGAAGGCAGCCCATGGGAAATTGGCACAATGGCAGTGCAAGCTGGGAGCAAAATGCAACTATTGGGAATGTTCCAACCATCATATCTGCCTGAGATTCAGATCTGGTTGGTGTCAGAATATTCCAGACTCACCAAGTCTAGAAAGAAAAATTAAAGTTTGCAATACAAATCGACGAGATGACGTTGCAAGATTCTCGGGAAATGGACTACAGTAGCAAGCTCCAAAACATGAGCTGGTTCTGCTACAAACATGTGAACACGTTGTCCCAGACAAGCATGACCACATAGTAGTCTTACAACAAAACACTACCGAGTTCAGGTGGGGGACCATCAGCGAGGATATCGAAGTTCTTTCATAAGTCCGGATTAGCTCTTATGAAGGAACTCCTTCTCCTTGAACAAATCAGTCAGTGGCTTGGTGTGCTAGGGACACATATAGAATGGAGGTAGCGAGCCTATCAAACCATAGCATACTTCGCACGTGCATGACTGACTTGGGATGGTACCAGAGGAGATAAAAATATACTTTCTCGAATTCACGGCGGCAACTTGCATCAAATGCACATGAATTAGAGGAAGTCACTTCTTTCATCCAAACATATACTTCATGAACGGGGCATGAAGAAATGTTTTCAAAAGTTTCCAACACTAGCTTAATGCTCAACAAAATCATGGAGGAGACAAGGATGTTGTCGATGGGCTCAACAACAATTCATCTATGTTTCCAAATAAGTGGAGTTCCACAATTATGTGAACAATGTGATAGCATTGGTCAGACCAAAAGATGTAATGGTGTATGCTCGAGGAATCAACCACGAGTAAGACAACATTACGAATATCATTGGTTCTAACTTGATTTGACAATGGCCCATACTCAAATCAAGGTTTGGGCAAGACGATAGGTCCAACAACTGATCACGAGGACCAATCGATGAAGAAATCATCTTCCTACAGCAAACACACAAACATAAGATATCCCTTTTGGAAAAGAACTAAGTTAGACAAGCTTTATCTTCCAACTCTCCAAGTTGTTATCTAGCTTAACCAACTAGCTCAGGGGTATCCAACATGGATTCTTGGAGAAAGGGTGGTCACAAGAATAAACCAACTTGGTCACGAACTAAACATAGCGGTCAGGTGACGACCTGGTGATACTTCCGAGAAGATATTCGGAAAATCACGAACCACCGATATGTTACTAAGTTCGAGAACAATCTTGCTTTCAGAGCAAGATGATATGATCAGATAAGCAAGGGACCGAAAATCCGAGCTCATTGATCGAAGAGTGCACCAGAAATAAGGACTAGGTAGCACAATCAACCTTAGGGTGATGATTCAATAATCAACACGCTAATAATGAGGTTATCGTCGATTTAACTACCAAGCAACGGAGTTGCCAGCAGTATTGATTTCACACACCACGATTCACTTGTCGGCATTCCGGTTACAATAACACGGAAACCGAGGAATGAACAATGATGGCGAGGAGTATTACTACATAAAGAATTCATAGGATGGTGTGCAATTCCCATGACATTCTTGATATAAAGATGGTAATACTCCAAGGTAGAACAGAGCAAAAGCTAGATTAGCAATTTGATCTGCGGAGTACGACTGCTTTGACCCAATCCTGGAAATGGACAAGGTACTGGAGTTTGTTTCTCCTAGTCCGGAATGGAATGGCTTGACGGACCACAAGGGTAATAGGCATCGATGAACGAATGCACGCATACTCTTGACTATCAATTGACAGACGAGGGTCAGAACACAACTAAAGAGAACAACTCAAAGGAACATATAACTTTCTGAGTTGTGGATGCATAGATTAGTATGTCGAGCAAAGCTCAACATTTCTTCTGGATAACCCATGCGGAAAAGGTAGAACTGGCAGATTCACAATTATGAATGGAGAACTCATCAATAGCACTCCGGTTGAGATCTTTTGGATCAACGAGGAGCTGCTGCCATAAGTAGTTCATGGTATTTGGAAGAACGATATACCACGAACCTCGAGGCTATCACAAGGTTACTAATATCCTGAAGGGACTAGCAAACACTATCAACATGGAGTAGGTGGAGTGAATCTCGGGTTCAAAACCCAGGAGTAGAATACCTACTACTAAATGGCATCACGGGATGCTTTCGAGAATGATGGCCAGAATCATCACACCGGGATACAAATCATGGCTAGATTACTAGATGTTCCCCTAAGACACCTAGGGTCATAATAATAATTCCAACATATATGTCGAGGCAATAGAATACCTCAACTCACTGATTAGTGTGGTTAATCTGGCCCAAAGGAACATCGGAACGGGAGGAAGGGATTTTGCAAATGCTTCAGACTATTTAGGAACCTGGGATGACTCGGACAGCATAACGGCTGTAAATGCTCAAAAATTTGGTGACATACTACAAAAAATGGTGGCATAGCCACTTCGAAGCAGAATATCAAGGTTTCGAGGTCAACAGTTATGAACATACGGAAGTAGTATAACTGAGCTGAGATTTGAAACTAACAATTCTATAAGTCTATGGATTAGTAACACGTCATCCTGATAGATAGATGAGAAGGCCTAGTTCTTAAACCCCGTAGAAGAGAAGAGGTTGATTCAGATCAGAAGGCCATGAGGTAAAGGAATAAAAAGAGCCTTACGTTCCATCCCACAATCAATTCCCCTACATATAACTAAAGCATTTCTAGACTCAACTTCGACCAGTTTGGCTTGGTAATCCTACAGGCAGTCAAGCTCTGATACCAACGCTGTCAGGACCCCGACTCAATGCCACATAGATCTAGCATGTAACACCTCATATCACTTTGCGGCCTCACGCACGGTATTCCCACGGGTGTCGCCTTACCTTTGCCCGGGACCGTTTGCGCCTTTTGGCACACGTATATGATAGTGTCGCTAGCATCCATATGATAAGGAGCCCGGGCTGACATGGCTAGTCGTAAACCCAAAGTGGCACAGACTTACAGGGACAGGCATCCATGACCCAGCATCGAACGTGTCGGTCATCAGCGAATAAGTTCCGGGCTGTAGCACTGGGCTAGCAGGACTCCGGTAAACCGGGCTGTAGCGGGCTAACAGGACTCCGGTACTCAACGCGTGACATTTCCCCGAAGGGACAGACACAGGAACGAAGAAGGACACATGCCGGCCAGCCTAAGTGTTCCGGAGCAGTAGCAAGCTACCATGGCTCGGTGGAAACACTAGGAGACATTTCCGGTAAGAGAGGCTACTAGAGATAAACAACTAGATAGTCAGATCCCACACATACCAAGCATTTCAATAACATACACACAATATGCTCGATATGTGCAAATACAACATGGCATCACAACATGACTCTACGACTCAAGTATTTATTCATTAGGCTCCGAGGAGCGAGATATTACAATCATGGGTCTCACGACCCAACAATCAGAGCATACAAGTCAAAGCACAAACGGAAGCTCAACATGTCTGAGTACAGACATCTACAAATGAAAAAGGCTGAGAAGCCTGACTAACTATCAGATCCTGCCGAGGGCACAAGATCGTAGCTGAGGTAACAAGCTAAACGTCGAAGTCCACGTGGAACTACTAGCGAGACTGAAGTCTCTCTGCAAAAACATAAAATAGGCAAACGTGAGTACAAATGTACCCAGCAAGACTTACATCAGAACTAACTACATATGCATCATTATCAACAAAGGGGGTGGTGGAGTTTAACTGCAGCAAGCCAGCTTTGACTCGGTGGCTATCCTGAACTACGACTGCAATGTAACTCTTTTGAGGTGGCGCACACGAGTCCACATATTCACCATATCAATACACCACTATGGATCCGCTCCCGTCTCCCTATGAGAACGCCATCCATAGCACTCACGCTTATCTTGCGTATTTTAGAGTATCCACTTTCGCTTGTCTATGAACTGTACAAGGGGTCCAAGTTTCCATATCCGAGGAATCCGGCTATTCGAATAGATAATGATAACCCTGCAGGGGTGTACTTCTTCACACACGCTCTCGCCACTTATCGCCCTGTACACGTCATGTATCTCGGCAACCTTCAAACGGAAGCCGGGCGAGGGAGTCGGCCACGGCCTACCTAAACACTTAAGTCTCTCGTCCAGGTTTATCGCCTATTCGGGTTCCATCCGCAAGGAGATCCGGCCGGGGTGTCGCTCACGGCCCCAAACGATGTGAGCAGGGTTCCCAAGCCCACCATCCGGGTGCCACTTGGTACACCGTGCCACTGTGCCTAGTCTGTCCCAAGCCCACCTGTACCGGGTGCCACTTGGTAGACTACTAACACTACCTACAAACACCAGAAACTAGTTGCAACTCCTGGACCGAGAACAAGGGTGATTAAGAAGCCGAGAGGGGCCGAGTTACCGGAACCCAATGTGTGGTAGTAACTGTTCATGGATCACAAACACAGAACTCAGTTCCTGAGGACGGCTGCAATGAGACAACCCACCATGTACTCCTACATGGCCTCTCACCGCTACCTTTACCAAATCGTGTTCACACACTTAGTTCACCCATAGTAGGACATGTTCACACGCCTCTGATTCATCCCCGATGAATCAGACCTGACTCAACTCTAAGCAATAGCAGGCATGACAAACAAGCATGAATGAGTAGGCACATCAGGGCTCAAACAACTCCTACTCATGCTAGTGTGTTTCATCTATTTACTGTGGCAATGACAGGTCATGCAGAGGATAAAGGGGTTCAACTACCGCAGCAAGTAACAGATATGTCATTGTTGTCCTAATGCAGTAAAAGAGAGCAGGAGCGAGAGAGTGGGATTGTATCGGAATGAACAAGGGGGTTTTGCTTGCCTGGCACTTCTGAAGATAATATAGTTCTTCATCGGTGTCATCGATCTCATCGTCGAAACCACGTCTATCGAGAGGGGACAATTACCGGCAAACAAAGAGGAACACAATCAATGCAATGCAACAGATATGATGCATGATAATGTCATGGCAATATGCTGTTGATTGAGCTAATGCAACTAGCAACCATATTAAATGAAGTTGGTTTGAATCCAGGATTCAAATTCAAACTCCATAAATGGATATTTAAATGCCATTATATGATTTGTGCTAAACAGTAGTCATAAGTTGTTCTAACATGCATGAAAATGGTACAGATGGATAGATTGGATTTTTCTGATAATTTTTCATATATAATTTGTTTGATTTGGAGCTATGGTTGAATTACTATGAATTTTAGAAGTTTTAGCTATTTTCTGGAATTTCCTGATTATTTATAAAATAAACTAAATTCCAGAAAAGGAATATTGCGTCAGCATGACCTCACAGTGATGTCAGCAGGTCAACGGCTCGGTCCAGGTCAAACCTGACGTGTGGGGACCACACGTCAGTGACACAGTTAACTAACCTAAGTTAGTTAGTGCTAATCTAACCCTAACCAGGCTATTAGCAGGGCGCGGCCCACATGTCAGTGTCTAGTTTAGTTAACTAAATTAATATTAGATTAACTCCTAATCTAGGTTTGACCAGGGACGGGGCCCACAGGGTCAAATGGGTCAAACCCACCGGCGACATGACGCCGGCGAGGCCCGAGACGGCGGCGCGGTCCGGAAATGCAGCACAGGCCACGGTTCGGGGCGCGGATGGCACCGTTGGAACCCTGGGCCTCGTCCGCGTCGGCTGGTGCCAGAGGGGTCGCCGGAGACGACCTGAATCGACGGCGGTGTCCGCTTCCGTGGCGGCCGGAGTTCGGCCAACGGCGGGTTGGTCGCTACGGGGCACTACAAAGCGGGCGACTGGGTGTTTGAAGCTCCTGGAAACGTGCTGAGCACGATGGAGTGCTCAGACGCGAGTGGCGCTTGCTCTAGCCTCGGCGGCTTCATGGTCGGCGGCGAGGAGCTCTCGGCTCTGGTGGCTAGCGCGGCTAGGGAACGAATTAGGCAACGAGACATGGGGGAAACGATGCAGCGGCTCACCTCGGTGCTTCTGATGCTGCTGGCGAGGCAGGGGAGGCACGGGGTCCGGCGAATCGACAGCGGGGATCACCGGCACCCGAGGTCGGAAACGGCGGCGCTGGCGGCGTACAGGGGCTTCCGGCGTTGGGCGGCTCGGTGAGGAGGAAGAGAGGGACGAGGCGGAGCTCGTGGGCGTGTCGGAGAGGCTCGGGAATGGCTGCGGCTACGGCTATGGCGAACGGTGGCGGCGGCGTTCGGCCGTGCGTGTGAGAGCGGGACAGAGGAGGGGAACGAGGGAGAGGAAGAGAGTGAGGGGGGTCCAGGGGGGTCACGTGGCGCTCGGGGCTGGCTCCAGAAGCGGCGGAAGCAGGAGGTGGCTCCGGCGCGTGCCGGCGCGCGGTGGCCACACGCCCTCGTGCCCACTGGCACGAGGTTGAGGATGACTAGCACATGGGCCTGGTGGGCTGGCTTCTCTGCTGGGCCAGGTAAGTAACAGGTACTCCCTCCTTCTCTGTTTCTATTTTAATTGTTGTTTTCTATTTATTTCAATCTGTTTTGATTTAGTTCAAGCACTAAACCATTTTTGTTTCTTCCAATAATTTTTGCAGGGACTGAAAGTAATATTCTAGAGCCCCTCAAAAAAATATCAGAATTATTGAAGCATTAAAAATATATATAACATATATTTGCTCCAACTCAAATACAATATGTGTTAATTCAAAAATCCAGAATGGCCTAGAAATATGTGCATCATTTTTGGCAGAGGTTTTCACCTTTACCAGAAATCATGAACATTTTCAGAGGGCATTTTGGGTTCATTGAAAAAGATTTTATTTTGACCCTGGTTGAATTCATTAGCTGCTAGGGCTTGGATCAATCCCCATTTCAAAATTAAGCAAAATTTAAATATGATGCACACATGAAGCTAGCCTAGTGCAATAACAGAAGCTAGGGATGTGACATATGGTAACCGTTGTGTGACAAATTTGAAGCATGAGGTGTTTTTTGATTGTCTTCGTTATGAGTGGCGGTCGGGGACGAGTGATGGTCATTTCCTACCAATCTATCCCCCTAGGGGCATGCGTAGTAGTACTTTGCTTCGAGAGCTAATAAACTTTTGCAATAAGTGTATGAGTTCTTTATGACTAATGTGAGTCCATGGATTTTACGCACTTTTACCTTTCCATCATTGCTAGCCTCTTCAGTACCGTGCATTGCCCTTTCTCACCTTGAGAGTTGGTGCAAACTTCGCCGGTGCATCCAGACCCTGTGATATGATACGCTCTGTCACACATAAGCCTCCTTTTATCTTCCTCAAAACAGCCACCATACCTACCTATCATGGCATTTCCATAGCCATTCCGAGATATATTGCCATGCAACTTCCATCATCATCATATACATGACTTGAGAATTTATTGTCATATTGCTTTGCATGATCGTAAGATAGCTAGCATGATGTTTTCATGGCTTGTCCGTTTTTTGATGTCATTGCTACGCTAGATCATTGCACATCTCGGTACACCGCCGGAAGCATTCATATAGAGTCATATCTTTGTTCTAGTATCGAGTTGTAAGTAAATAAAAGTGTGATGATCATCATTATAGAGCATTGCCCCATGAAAAAAAAGAAAAGAAAAAAGAAAAGGCCAAAGGAGCCTAAATAAAAAAGGGGGCCAAAATAAAAGGGAAAAAAGAAAAAAAAGAAAAAGAAAAGGGGCAATTTTACTATCCTTTTTCCACACTTGTGCTTCAAAGTAGCACCATGTTCTTCATATAGTGAGTCTCCTATATTGTCAGTTTCATATACTAGTGGGAATTTTCATTATAGAACTTGGCTTGTATATTCCAACGATGGGCTTCCTCAAATGCCCTAGGTCTTCATGAGCAAGCAAGTTGTATGCACACCCACTTAGTTTTCAGTTTGAGCTTTCATACACTTATAGCTCTTAGTGCATCCGTTGCATGGCAATCCCTACTCCTTGCATTGACATCAATTGATGGGCATCTCCATAGCCTGTTGATTAGCCACGTCGATGTGAGACTTTCTCCTTTTTTGTCTTCTCCACATAACCCCCACCATCATATTCTATTCCACCTATAGTGTTATATCCATGGCTTGCGCTCATGTATTGCGTGAGGGTTGACAAAGCTGAAGCGCGTTAAAAAGTATGAACCAATTGCTCGGTTTGTCATCAGGGTTGTGCAGGATGGGAGCATTTTGTGTGACGAAAATGAAGCATGGCCAAACTATATAATTTTGTAGGGATAAGCTTGCTTTGGCCTTGGTTTTTTGAAAAGACATGATTGCTTTATTAGTACGCTCGAAGTATTATTGTTTTTTATGTCAAATGATAGACTATTGCTTTTAATCACTCGTTTCTTAATATTCATGCCATGATTAGACATATGATGAGATTATGCTAGGTAGCATCCCACATCAAAAATTATCTTTTTTGTCATTTACATACTCGAGGACGAGCAGAAATTAAGCTTGGGGATGCTGATACGTCTCCGTTGTATCTATAATTTTTGATTGTTCGATGCCAATATTCTTCAACTTTCATATACTTTTGGCAACTTTTTATACTATTTTTGGGACTAACATATTGATCCAGTGCCCAGTGCTAGTTCCTGTTTGTTGCATGTTTTATGTTTCGCAGAAACCCAATATCAAACGGAATCCAAACGGGATAAAAACGGACGGAGAATTATTTTGGAATATTTGGGATTTTCCGGAGGAATAATCAACGCGAAACGATGTCCGAGGTGGCCAGGAGATAGGGGGCGCGCCCTCCCCACTGGGCGCACCTGGCACTCTCCTGGGCCACCCGTGAGGGGTTGACGCTCTTCTTTTGCCGCAAGAAAGTTAATTTTATGAGAAAACTGGGCGAAAGATTCACCCCAATCGGAGTTACGGATCTCCGGATATAGAAGAAACGGTGAAGGGGCAGAATCTGAGAACGCAGAAACAGAGAGAGACAGAGAGATAGATCCAATCTCGGAGGGGCTCTTGCCCCTCCCAAGCCATGGGGGCCAAGGAACAGAGGGGAAACCGTTCTCCCATCTAGGGAGGAGGTCAAGGAAGAAGAAGAAGAAGGGGGGCTCTCTCCCCCTTGCTTCCGGTGGCGCCGGAGCGCTGCCGGGGGCCATCATCATCACCGCCATCTTCACCAACACCTCCGCCATCTTCACCAACATCTCCATCACCTTCCCCCATCTATATTCAGCGGTCCATTCTCCCGCAACCTGCTGTACCCTCTACTTGAACACGGTGCTTTATGCTTCATATTATTATCCAATGATGTGTTGCCATCCTATGATGTCTGAGTAGATTTGCGTTGTCCTATCGGTGATTGATGAATTGCTATGATTGGTTTGAGTTACATGTTTTATTATTGGTGCTGTCCTATTGTGCCCTCCATGTCGCGCAAGCGTGAGGGATTCTCGCTGTAGGGTTTGCAATATGTTCATGATTTGCTTATGGTGAGTGGCGTGAGTGACAGATGCACAAACCCGAGTAAGTAGGTTGTTTGCGTATGGGATAAAGGGGACTTGATACTTTAATTCTACGGTTGGGTTTACCTTAATGATCTTTAGTAGTTGCGGATGCTTGCTAGAGTTCCAATCATAAGTGCATATGATCTGTCGGGGAAGCTGATCCACGAACACCTATGGGACCGGCGGACCGAGCCCCTTTCGGTTCGGTGAGGGGCGGAGACCGCGCGAAGAGCGGATCGAGGCGAAGCACACGAGCAGTTTACCCAGCTTCGGAGCTCTCCGGAGAGATAATACTCCTACTGATGCATGTCTGAGTATATTGAGTTCTTGCTCGGGAGCGCTGAGTGCTACAGTACACACTAGCTGCTAACGAGACCGAGCGTGAGTGTTTTCTGCCTTCCAACCCTCCTCTACGTTGCGCATGGGCCTCCTTTTATATGCTCAAGGGGTCACCGACAGGTGGCAATGTAGACAAGGGTAAAAATGGAAAAGTGTTGCGGTTGGTACAACTACCTGTACAGTGTATCATACCTAACCCTGACGGCAGGGGACAAAGGCATTAAATGCCCGTCTGCGTCGCCCAAACAGTGCAAAAAGGTACCGTCAGGGACACCACCGCTTGCCATGATGGCAATCTTGTCAGCATCGCTTGCCACCGCGCACCGCTGGCTGCACAGCCTCTCGCCACGCACGCCTGGAAAGGTCCCAGGGCGACACGTTGGTGGATGTGCTGGAGCGCGGGTACAGAATGGTAGCTTGCCGCGGCAAGCGCCTTGTCGCGGTCATTGTCTTGCCGCGTCCGGAAGCTTGTCGCTCACCGGGCCTCGCCAGGACGCGTGGCGCCTCGCGGCAAGTCCTTTAAGATGCCTTGGTTGGCCTTCCCGGCAAGCTCCTCTTGCCGGGGTCTTGTCTTCTTGGCTTGAATACTTTGTTCTTGAATGGCTCCAAAGGAACCACGGAGGACCTTGGCGGTCACCCGGCAAGCCTTGCCGCGGGGTGCTGCGACTGCCCGTGCACAAGTTCGGGATACTAGGGTACCCCTACTCTAGTACACCGACAGGAGCCCCCGGGCCTGGGCCACACACGGTGCCGAGCACTGTTGGGCCAGGCCCAAAACAGGGCACGGGCACGTGCGGCCTGGGTTACGCCGTATCTTACTCCGTATCCACCGCGCCCTCCCTGAACGGCACGCGTCGAATGCGGTGTCGTGGGAGAGATCGTGGGTGGTTTCTTTATTCGGAAAGACAGAACGTCCGCCCCCTCCCTCTTTATAAGCAGGGGAAACAGGGGCAGTTCGCCCATCTCGCCGGTTGCTATCCCAATCTCAGAAAACCTCCGCCGCTCCCCCCTTCTTCCCAAAGCCGAAAGAGAGCAGCGCTCCGCCCCCCATCACCACCAGCACCACCAATGCCGTCGATCTCTCCCACCACCTCCGCCATGGCTCCGAAAGCCGACAAGGGGAAGGGCGCGAAGTCGACCGAGGCGCAGCGGCTCGCGACGCTGCGAAAGGAGCGGGCAACCTCCCCCCCCCCCAAGCTCGCCGTGAAGGAGCTAAGGGAGTACTACTACCTCTTCTGGTCGACGGAGACGCGAGCGCATCCGCGCACGAAGGTACTCTCAGCCGCCGCTTCGGAATGAGCTCCGTATGGATATCCCTTCTTCGCGTTATTCTTCTACTGCGGGCTCTGCCCGCCTTTCTCTAAATTTTTCTGTGACATTATGAACACCTACGGGTTCCACCTTCTTGACTTCACCCCCAATGTCGTTCTGACCATGGCAGTTTTCGCACATCTCTGCGAAAACTTTGTCGGAGTCCATCCAAATGTAGCTCTTTTCCGCCACTTCTTTATGCCCCGAGTTGAGAGAGGGGAGCCTTTATCCAGTGGAATCGCCTGGATCTCAAGAGCTGGCAAGAAGGAAGCTTATCTGGAGGGAGAGCTCCGCGACAAGTGGGAGGAATGGAGAGCAGACTGGTGCTGGATTGTCGAGGAGAACCCGCAGCCATTTACCGCCCAGCGCCAAGCCCCAGTAGGGCGCGGCAACGATTGGAGCAACGTGGCCCCGGAAGATGATAGGCTGAAGATTGCCGTCACCCGGATCCTACGCCTCAGGCTTGCCGGGCTCACTGTAGGCGCCGTTGGTGCAGATTTTCTTCGTCGCCGCATCGCCCCCCTGCAGGAGAGGAGGAGACCCGCCTGGGAGTTCCAGAATGCGGCGGATATCATGAGGCTACGCCCGGGCCTCAACTTCAACTTCACTGTCCTCTTCCTCCTCATCTTTAGATAGCCCGCTGCAAGCAGAGCTCCCAGCTCCACCAAGAAGGCGTCTCCGCAAGGCCGGGGACGTAGCGGGGCGGCAGACGAGTCAACAGCCGCCGCGCCGCGCGACACGCTCTACCGCGACAAGCACTGTTGCCGCGGGAGCACCTCACGCCGCAGCGGCAACTGGAGCGGGGTCCTCCCAGACCACCGCTTCTGCTCCTGCCGCTCCTCATGCCGCGGCGGCGGCCGGAGCCGGGTCGTCTCAGACCACCGCCACTACCCCCGCCAAGCGGCTAAGGGAACCTACTCCTATACCTCGTCGCGCCGAAGGTGGGCCGGACTTCGACCTCTCCGCGCTCAGCTCCGACGAGTAAGAAGAAGAGTAAGATTCTTTGTTGTACTTGTAGTTCTTCAATTCTTGCTGTTTCGTCTTGTATCTGATTTGCTTTACTCCGAACCCATTCCTTGTCAGGACTCTGGCCCAGAGAGCGGCGAAGAGAGCCAAGGTCCCGGTGATTGTCATCGAGGATGAACCCACCGCGACAGCAGGGGACGTGCCCGAGACCACCTTGCCGGACCCGGCAACTATTCCCCAAAGCAGCCCCCAGCGCAGCCCCCAGCGTAAGTATATGGTTTACTTCCCGCTGTTAGGCGCGCATGGGTGCTCTTTCTTTGCTGACATCTGATTATTGGTTTGTGTAGGAGCAGAGCAGCCTCACCAGGAGCGCCCGGAAGCCGCCCCCGACATGCCATCTGCTTCGACTACACCGCCAAGGGAGGATTCCCCGGCAAGGGAGCGTTCTCCGGCAAGGGAGAATTTTCCGGTAAGGGAGAAGTCTTCGGCAAGGGACAGTTCTCCGGCAAGGGACAGCACCAGCGACCCCCCGGTGGCAGAGACCACGACTGTAGAACCTAGTACAAGTAATCCTCTTGCTTGAAAACTTCCCTTGGGTTCTTCTTCTTCTGATTTTCTTTTTGGATATTTGCTTGACTTTTCTCCCTTTTCCGGCCGTCAGATCCCTCTGCCATGGAGCCGCTGGAGACCGAGGTCGCCGGCGAGGAGAACGCGCGCGGCAATACCGACGACGCCGCCGACACCGAAGAAGAAGCCGACGCTGATGATCCCGCCGGCGAAGAGGCCGCCAAGGCTGCCGCCGCAAAATCTGGCGAGGGGTCTGGCGATCGTACTGACGGCCCCGAGGCCGCAGGAGCGTCAGGCGCTACGCCGACCGCCGATCCCTCCACCGCTGCTGCAGCGTTAGGCTCCGAAGAGCCCCAGCCCGGCGCCTATTTCAAGGCCGACAATGGCGTCTTCATCATGCTCCCCTGGGCGTCGAGCTCCAGGGCGCCGGTCGAAGGAGAAATCTTGGACGGAGAGGTGCTCGCCTCCGCTGGGCTGACGCTGGTCGACGCGCCGAGCAGTAGCAGCGGCGAGTCTGAAGAGGAGCAGCTGCTACAGAAGCTGTTGGCCCTCTGCCGTGCTCGACAGGCCAAGCTGGTATCCCGAGAAGCGCTTGTCGCGAAGGCGGGAGTGTACATCGAGAAGTGTGCGGAGGAGCTCCGGAGTTTTAACCAGGAAGCTCTCCGGTCCCTGGCAGAGGAGCGGGAGCAACTCGCGGAGGAGCGGAAAGCCTTCCTCCTCGAGAAGGCCGAAGCTGAAGAGCAACAGCGGCTTGCCGCCGAGAAGCTGTCTGCGCATGAGGGCGAGTTGGCGCAGCGAAAGGTCAACCTTGACAGCCACGAGGAGGAGCTTGCTGCGCGCGAGCAAACATTTGGCGGGGCTCTCAAGGAAGCAGAGGATGCTGCCGCAGCTGCCGAGGCCGCCAAGAAGGAGCTGGAGACAAAGGTGGCGCAGTTGGAGGCCGATCTCAAGGCGAGTAGTGAATTGTTTTCCGCGCTCAAGCGTGAGCGCGAGAAGGACGCCTACACCCTTGGCGAGCTGCAGGGCCGTCTCGCCGACAGGAGCAAGGAGCTTAGCGCCGCCAAGGACTCCAACGCAGATCTTGAGTTGAAGCTGACTACTTTGACCAAGACGCTGGACGGCGCCAGGAGGTGGCCTTGAAGGAGAAGATCAAGGCCGACAAGGCACTGCTGGCGAGTGCTGCTACCACCCAGAACACTTTTAGGGAGAATGTGGAGCACTGGACGGAGGGTCTCATGGATGTTGCAGCAGCCATCGATAGGGAGCTGGCGCAGCTGGGGATGGCGGATCTCAGGTATTCCTCCGATGAGCACCTCCAACCCAGCGCCAAGCTCAGCTTGTTCTTCAAAGGCGTGGCGACGGCCCTCCAGCAACTCCGGGAGAAGATCCCAAAGCAGCTGGCCGACGAGTCGCGCAAGATCTGCGCGGGAGCTCTTCAAAAGGTGTTGGTGAAGGTGGCCTTCCGCAACCCAGGCCTCAACCTCACCAACATCCTCAGGTCCTTGCCGCCGGATGCTGATCTGGAAGCGCTCAAGACCCTTGTCGCACCCATTGTGGACAAGGTGAGTGGGATCAGGAGGGTTGAGGGCGATCGCGTAGATTAGGCCGCCCGTTTTCTCCTTTTCTTGTCGCTGCTGGTCATGTTACGAGAACAATCTATTAGAGCTGCGACAAGCTATCTTGTAATATGACTCTATTTTGGGTATCGATTGCTATGTTATTTCCTTTACTTGATCCCTTCCTTTGTATGTTTTTTCCCTACGCTTTTAGGGAACTTGTCGGCGCAGGCACCTTGGCCGCGAGTGCTGAGTGCGGGACATCAGCAGCCTGCTGGCGGTGCCGCTACCGACAAGAAACCTTGTCGCAACTAGTCGCAGCTCACTTAAGTTGTTGAACGGACTCGAAACAAAGTAAGGGCGCAACTAGCTACGAGTTGGTTCCTCCGCGCACAGGTTTTCCAGACAAAGCACGGTCGTTCGAGGAAGATAACTTAAAATTTTTAAAACTGATTGCTCAAACTTTGGCAACTTAGCTTTTCTGTCGTTTGCTTCCCGGTAAGGCGAAACTTTCTTGAACGACGCCTGGTCCACACCATTATCTTCTCCTTTCCCCCCGGCAAACTTGTGGGCGAGGGAACCTTCATTTCTTTGAGGAAAAGAAAGAAGAGAAAATAAAGATATTGAGCCTTACGGCTCGTTATTGCTTACCGGGGGTAGGTGCTGCACAAAATGTCAGATAACACATGCAAAAAATAGAAAGCATGAAATTGACAAGATGTGCGGAGCACATGAGCTTTACTTATGCACGGGGTCTGTGCCCGGCTTTGTACAAAGGATTACATGCAACATCGGCAAGACTTGTACAAAAGGTGGTTGCCAGAACAGGTTCCGGCAACCGTGCCCTACGGGTAAAACTTACGAAGATGCTCAATGTTCCAGGAGTTGCTCACCAGAATGCCATCTTCGGTCTCAAGGTGAACAGCGCCAGGCCTAGTGACTCGTTTCACCCGGTAAGGGCCTTCCCACTTCAGCGTCAACTTGTTGGAATTCTTAGCGGACTGAACGCGCCGAAGAACAAGGTTGCCTTCCTCGAGACTTCTGGCATTAACTTTGCGGCTATGGTAGCGGCGCAAAGCTTGCTGGTATCAAGCAGCTCGTACAGCGGCCTGAAGACGGTCTTCCTCAAGGAGCAGCGCGTCATCTTGTCGTAGCTGCTCTTGCTCAAGCTCATCATAAGCGAGCACTTGAGGTGACCCGTATACGAGTTCCGTGGGGAGAACTGCCTCTGCTCCATAGACTAGAGTGAAAGGTGTCTGGCCAGTGGCTCGATTTGGCGTCGTCCTAATCGACCAAAGAACCACCGGCAGCTCCTCGATCCAGTTCTTTCCGCACTTGCGCAGCCTGTCGAAAGTCCTGGTCTTGAGCCTGCGCAACACTTCAGCATTTGCCCTCTCCGCTTGACCGTTGCTTCTCGGATGACCAACAGAAGCGAAGCAGACCTTGGCGCCAAGATCTTGGACGTACTGCATGAAGGTGCGGCTCGTGAATTGCGTGCTGTTGTCGGTGATGATCCTGTTAGGGATCCCAAGCGGCAAACAATCGACCTGAAGAACTTGACTGCTGACTGTGCTGTCACCTTCCTCACTGCTTCCACTTCCGCCCACTTTGTGAACTTGTCGATTGCAACGTACAAGTACTCAAAGCCCCCGACAGCTCGGGGAAAAGGGCCGAGGATGTCGAGCCCCCAGACCGAAAATGGCCAGGATAAAGGGATCGTCTGGAGAGCTTGAGCTGGCTGGTGTATCTGCTTGGAATGGAACTGGCACGCTTCACACTTGGTTACTTGTGCAGTTGCATCCTGGAGGGCTGTTGGCCAAAAGAAACCTTGCCGGAATGCCTTGCCGGCAAGTGCTCTTGCGCCAATGTGGTGACCACATATGCCTCCATGTATCTCTGCCAATAGCTTTTGTCCATCTTCCCGGTGAATACACTTCAATTTCACACCGTTGAGTCTTCTTCTGTACAGTGTGTTGTCGACAAACTGGTACATACTTGACTGCCGGGCTACTCTTTCCGCTTCTTCTTGCTCTTCGGGAAGTTCTCCTGTCTGAAGGAAACGGACAATCTGTTGTGCCCATGCTGGAGCTTGCGGCTCGACAACAAGGACTAAAGGAACATCTGCTACTGCGGGAACATCCGCTTCTACGGCGAGAACCTGCGGCTCAGCCGGAGCTTGACGTTCCCCGGCAAGCTTGCCGGAGCAAAACTTGTCGGGAGCGTCTGCTTCAACGGAACAAACCCTAGGGCTTGCCGGAGCAGACTACTCCTCGTCACCCTTGGTGTTGATCTTGGGGACCTTCTTTGCGGCGACTTCGGGGAGCTCTGCCGGAAAATAGTCACCAGAAATCAATTTCCTCTTCTTGCTCTGTCCAGTTGATGGTGTTATAGACGGTTGAGTCAGTTTGAGCACAAAGATCCCTGGTTCCACAGGTAACTTAAGTGCGGCGCACTTCGACAGGCCATCGGCAATGTCGTTATGAGCTCTTAGAACATGTTCCATCTGTATGCCGTCAAAGTGCTCTTCTAACTTTCTCACTTCATCAACGTAGGCTTCCATCAACGGACTCTGATAATTCTTGTTCACTTGTCGGACGACCAGCTGCGAGTCACCCCTGACAATGAGCTTCTTGATCCCAAGGTCCACTGCGATACTGAGACCGGCAAGCAAACCTTCATACTCTGCAGTATTGTTCGTTGCTTGCTCCTTGGGAAAGTGCATCTGGACTACGTACTTGAGGTGCTCTCCGGTGGGTGCAACAAGTAGTACGCCCGCACCGGCGCCTTGCAGCGAGAAGGTACCATCAAAGTACATCAGCCACTCTTGGCTTGCTTCCTTGACGGGGATGCTCGTTTCTGGAATTTCTTCATCTGGTGTTGGCGTCCATTCTGCTATGAATTCTGCCAATGCTCTGCTTTGGATAGTTGAAGTACTCTCAAACTTGAGGCCAAAGCTTGACAGTTCCAATGCCCACTCGACAATCCTGCCTGTTGCTTCTGGATTTTGCAGTATCCTCTTCAGCGGAAAATGAGTGACAACTGTGATCTCATGTGCTTGGAAGTAATGGCGCAGCTTTCTCGTGGCCATGAGAAGGCCGAACAGCAATTTCTGCACACCAGAGTAGCTCGACCTAGCCCCCTGCAGAAGGGAACTAACAAAGTAAACTGCGCGCTGCACCATTCTCTTCTGTATCTCCTCACGCGCCTGTGCAGATCCATCTTTGTCGGGACCAGAGCTTGTCGGTGAAGTCCCCTGCTTGTCGCTGGATACATCTGCCGTGGTTGCTGGCTCATCATCCGCCTCCCTCTCCGCTACTAACGCAGCACTAACCACTTGATTGGTTGCCGCTATATACAGCAGCAACTTCTCTTGTGGCTTAGGTGCGACAAGTGTTGGAGTGGAGGACAGGTATCTCTTTAAGTCCTGCAGCGCAGCCTCTGCTTCCGGAGTCCATTTCATTGGGCCTGCCTTTTTCAATATTTTGAAAAACGGCAGGGTGCGCTCAGCAGACCTAGAGATAAACCTGCTGAGAGCAGCCACGCAACCGGCAAGTCTTCGTACATCCTTGACGCGCTTTGGTGCTTCAATCTGCTCAATGGCCTTGATCTTGTCGGGATTGGCTTCAATTCCCTGCTGAGACACGAAGAACCCGAGAAGCTTGCCGGAGGGGACTCCAAACACACACTACTCGGGGTTAAGCTTGAGGTTGATCTTGCGCAGATTTGCAAAGGTTTCGTCTAAATCTTGAATCAGAGTTGCCTTGTCCTTGCTCTTGACCACTATGTCATCCATGTAGGCTTCCACATTCCTGTGTATTTGTGGCTCAAAAGCGTCATGGACTACCCTTGCAAATGTTGAACCAGCATTCTTCAAACCGAAAGGCATCCGTACAAAACAGTATGTGCCACATGGAGTGATGAATGCGGTCTTCTCCTCATCCTCTTCTGCCATGAAGATCTGATGGTATCCTGAGTATGCGTCAAGGAATGAAAGCAAGTCACATCCGGCCGTGGAGTCAACAATCTGGTCAATGCGCGGCAAGGGAAATGGGTCTTTGGGACAAGCTTTATTGACATCGGTAAAGTCGATACAAAGCCTCCATTTCCCGTTTGCCTTGCGCACGACCACAGGATTGGCCAACAACGTAGGATGGAGCACTCCTCTGACAAGGCCTGCTGCTTCCAATTTCTTGATTTCTTCTGCGATGAATTCTTGGTGCTCCACTGCTTGTTTCCTGACTTTCTGCTTGACGGGCCGCGCATGAGGACAGACGGCAAGATGGTGCTCGATTACTTTCCTGGGAACACCGGGGATGTCAGACGGTTGCCATGCAAACACGTCGACGTTCGCCCGCAGGAAAGCAACGAGCGCGCTTTCCTATTTAGGGTCGAGAGTGGCACTGATGGTGAAGGTACCACCAGTGCCGTCCTCCTTGGCGGACACCTTCTTGGTCTCTGGTGGAGCTGCCATTGTCTTCTTACACTTGCCGGTGGAGCTCGATGGTGCGTCCTCGACGGTAGCGCATCACTCCGAGGAGGTGCGCTTGCCGGAGTGGGCATCAGAACTCTTGCCGGACTTGGTCTTCTTCTTCCCCCGGGAGCTTCAGCGGCAAGTGACTTGCGATCTGTTGCGGCTGCTGCTTCTCGGTAGATCTTGTCGGCGCAGATAAGAGCATCCTTCTTGTCGCCATGGACAGAGATGACACTTATCGGGCCTGGCATCTTCAGCATGTTGTATGCATAGTGAGAGGCTGCCATGAATTTGGCGAGTGCTGGACGGCCAAGTATCCCATTGTAAGGCAATGGAAAGTCAGCAACGTCAAAAGTGACCCTCTCAGTCCTGAAGTTCAACTCGCTGCCAAATGTTACCGGCAACGTGATCTTTCCCTTCGGCTTGCTCCTTCCCGGATTGATTCCTTGGAATGTGCCGGTCTCTTCGAGCTCGCTGTCAGGGATCTGGAGTTTCTGGAGTACCGCGGAGGAGATCAGGTTCAAGCCGGCCCTGCCGTCAACTAGCATCTTAGTGACCTTGAGGTTGCGGATAGTTGGTGAGACCAACATCGGCAAGCACCCGACCGCAGTTATGTGATCAGGGTGGTCCTCAATATCAAAGATGATAGGCGTGCTGGACCATTTCAGAGGCTTGCGTGACTCGACGGGTGGTTCTGCCGCATTGACTTCCCGCACCCACTGCTTGAGCTGGCGTTGAGAAGTATGCAGAGAAGCACCGCCGTTAATGCACAGGACCTCTGTGGCTTTCTGTAACTCCTGCTCATCTGTCTCGTCATCATCCATATCTTCATCGTCGTCGTCATCTTCATCCTTGTCGCGGCCGCGGGGAGGTCTGTCTCCTTGCCGCTGCTTGGCCTTGCCGCGGCGTCCTCCTCGGCGGGGGCGTTTCTTGCCGGCTCCTCTAGCACCTTCTTGGGCCTTCTCCTTGTCGCGTCGCTCGTATTCAGCCTTTTGCTGCTCGACAAGCTGCTCGACCTTCTTGCAGCTCTGGAGGTCATGGCCCTTGGTGCGGTGGATCTTGCAGTACTGCTTGTTAGTGCCGTCCTGCTTGTCGGCGACCGCCACAGCCTAGTAGTTGGTGCCTGCGGCAATCTCCTCGCCGGAGCTACCAGCTTTGGCTTTCTTGGCGCCACCTCCGTTGCCGGACTGCACAACGACTAGAACATCTTTGCCTTTCTTCTTCCTGTTGTTCCGCCGCCGGTTTTTCTTTGCCGGGGCAGCACCCTCGCTATCAGATCCTCCTGCTTCTATATTCTCTCCGGGGAGTTTCCTCCCTTCCTCAGCACGTGCACACTTGTCGGCCAGGGAATATAGCTCACTGACGTCTCTGATCTTGCACATCGCCATCTCCTCCCGCATCCTGCGGTTTCGCACGTTCTGATGGAACGCGCTGATGACCGCGGCAGGGTGGACATCTGGGATGTTGTGCTATACGCGGCTGAATCTCTGAATGTACTTGCGCAGGGGCTCTCCTTCCTTCTGGGCGAGCAGATGAAGGTCGCTCTCTTGGCCATGAGGCTTGTGGCCGCCTGTAAAGGCGCCGACAAACTGATGGCATAGGTCTGCCCAGGAGGATATGGAGTTGTCCGGCAAGTGCATGAGCCAGGACCTGACATTGGGCTTGAGCACCAGCGGGAAGTAGTTGGCAAGGATCTTGTCGTCCCGCCCCCCGGCAGCTTGCACCGCGATGGTGTAGATGCTGAGGAACTCCGACGGATGCGACTTGCCGTCGTACTTCTCTGGTACGTCTGGTTTGAAATTCTTCGTGCTGGGCCACTGGACTTGCCGCAGCTCACGAGTAAACGCAGGGCAACCTACCGCGTACGGCAAGTCGCCTAGTTCCCCTGGTGCATGCATGTCGACAGAGGGCCCAGCGCGCTGGTCCGATTGATGCCGCGCTTCTCTTCGACGCTCGATGCGAGTACGAGCGTCTTCTTGCTGTCGTTCGTGAAGAACTTGGCGCTGATCGTGACGAGCTCGTGGATCTGATGACGCGGTGGAGTCGTTGTCGAGGTAGATCTGGCGAGTCGGCGATCTTGGCCTTCAGGGTGGAGAGTGCACGGTGGTTGCACCCCCACCAGTTTTGTCGCCATCAGCTCGCGCCTGGCAATCCTGCCGCGGCTGCGATGTACTCGGCTGCCGTGGAGTGTCGCCGTTGGCGAAGCCGATGAGACTCTAAATGGTGGCCCTCCATTCGTCGATCTTGTCTGCCGTTGGAGGGTAATCCAAGAGCAGTTGAGCTCTCGCCAAAGCTTCTGCTGAAGTGGTGGGTGGCAGTGGCGAACGGTGCAAGGAGCGGGATATGCTCGGACTTCTAACTATGTTAGAAGGAGCAGTATCCCGTCCAGGCGACCGTGTCTCGCTTGTGCCAGCATGTTGGCGTGCATGCTGGTCTTGAGCACCCTGAGATCCACCGGCTCGATCTTGGTCCAACGAACGTATGGTACCGCGAGTACCATGACGCTGTCGGTTCCGCGCCTCCTGAGATGGGCGTGGTGCATGTACGGATGCCGAGGTTTGCGCAGCCTTGTCCTTGGACCTGGCAGCACCGTGAGCTCCCTCGTCGACGCACGTTCTTCCGCCGGTGTCTACCCCACTACCCGTTTGCTCCGGTGGTGGTGGGATCGACACGGACGGAGTAGCCGCCTTCGAAGCCTTCTTCTTCGGCGGCATGTCGATGAAGAAGATGAAGATCTAGCTCGTGTGAACACCGGATCAGGTTCACACAACATCGACGCCCCCTACCTGGCGCGCCAAAGATGTCGGGGAAGCTGATCCACGAACACTTATGGGACCGGCAGACCGAGCCCCTTTCGATTCGGCGGGGGGCGGAGACCGCGCGAAGAGCGGATCGAGGCGAAGCACACGAGCAGTTTACCCAGCTTCGGAGCTCTCCGGAGAGATAATACTCTTACTGCTGCATGTCTGAGTGTATTGAGTTCTTGCTCGGGAGCGCTGAGTGCTACAGTACACACTAGCTGCTAACGAGACCGAGTGTGAGTGTTTTCTGCCTTCCAACCCTCCTCTACGTTGCGCATGGGCCTCCTTTTATATGCTCAAGGGGTCACCGACAGGTGGCAACGTAGACAAGGGTAAAAATGGAAAAGTGTTGCGGTTGGTACAACTACCTGTACAGTGTATCATACCTAACCCTGACGGCAGGGGACAACAACATTAAATGCCCGTCTGCGTCGCCCAAACAGTGCAAAAAGGGACCGTCAGGGACCCCACCGCTTGCCACGATGGCAATCTTGTCAGCGTCGCTTGCCACCGCGCACCGCTGGCTGCATAGCTTCTCGCCACGCGCGCCTGGAAAGGTCCCAGGGCGACACGTTGGTGGATGTGCTGGAGCGCGGGTACAGAATGGTAGCTTGCCGCGGCAAGCGCCTTGCCACGGTCGTTGTCTTGCCGCATCCGGAAGCTTGTCGCTCACCGGGCCTCGCCGGGACGCGTGGCGCGTCGCGGCAAGTCCTTTAAGATGCCTTGGTTGGCCTTCCCGGCAAGCTCCTCTTGCCAGGGTCTTGTCTTCTTGGCTTGAATACTTTGTTCTTGAATGGCTCCAAAGGAACCACGGAGGACCTTGGCGGTCACCCGGCAAGCCTTGCCGCGGGGTGCTGCGACTGCCCGTGCACAAGTTCGGGATACTAGGGTACCCCTACTCTAGTACACCGACATGAGAAGAGAAAGTATATTAGCTTACGCCTCTCCCTCAAATAGAATTGTAATAGTGATTACCGGTCTAGTAACGTAGTCAATTGCTTAGGGAAAATTTCACAACTCCTACCACCACTTTTCCGCACTCGCTATATTTACTTTATTGCTTCTTTATCTAAACAGCCCCTAGTTTATATTTACGTGCTCTTTATTATCTTGCGAACCTATCCTATCCCACCTACAAAGTACTTCTAGTTTCATACTTGTTCTAGGTAAAGCAAACACTAAGCGTACGTAGAGTCGTATCAGTGGCAGATAGGACTTGAGAGAATATTTGTTCTACCTTTAGCTCCTTTTGGGTTTGACACTCTTACTTATCGAAAGAGGCTACAATTATCCCGTATACTTGCGGGTTATCAAGACCTTTTTCTGGCGCCGTTGCCGGGGAGTCGTAGCATGGGGTGAATATTCTCGTGTGTGCTTGTTTGCTTTATCACGAAGTAATTTTTATTTGCTGTTCTAAGTTGTTCTCTATCTTTAGTTATGGATATGGAACACGAAATACCAAAAAAATTAGGTGTAGATGCTACTCATGGAGATGGGGAACCTCCTAAAACCCTCGATGCTCGTTATGTTCAAGATATTATGTACTACTTTGATAATCCTGAGAAAACCCCATTCAATTATGTTATGGGAGACACGTTGGATCAACGTGAATACTTTAGGGATTATCGCTTGATACAAAAAGGGAAACTATTATGGGATAAAATTTCTATGTTGCGTTGGTATGCTCGTCAACTATGCTTGATACATGATTATACTTGTTGCTCTAGGATGAAGGCTCCACACCTTCCCTTTTCATGCAAATTCAATGATAATAAAACCTTAGCTTCTTATGCTAAGGTGTATATGACTACTATGATGTGGAACAAATAGAAGAATATGTTGCTTTTATGGTTGCTTATGAGATTGAATCTATGTTTAAAGCGTTTGACGATTTTGATGATTCAGTTTATAGACCAGAAAATCTTGCTATAATTAGATATTGCAATGAAAATTATGAATACAATTACAATATTAATGCATTTATTGAGAAAGTCTCCGCTGTCCAAGAAGAGAATAATATTTTGCAGGAAGCTATGGAAGAAGAAATTGATGAAACTATGAGCTCATTAGATGAAAAAGATGATGAGAAGAGCGAAGAAAAGGAAGAAGATCGGATTGATCACCCATGCCCACCTTCTAATGAGAGTAACTCTTCAACTCATACATTGTTTAATTCCCCTTCGTGCTTACCGAAGGATGATTGCTATGATGATTGCTATGATCCCGTTGATTCTCTTGAAATATCCCTTTTTGATGATGCTTGCTATGCTTGTGGCCAAGATGCCAATATGAATTATGCTTATGGAGATGAACTTGCTATAGTTCCTTATGTTAAACATGAAATTGTTGCTATTGCACCCACGCATGATAGTCCTATTATCTTTTTGAATTCTCCCGACTACACTATATCGGAGAAGTTTGTTCTTATTAAGGATTATATCGATGGGTTGCCTTTTACCGTTGCACATGATAATTTTGATAGATATAATATGCATGTGCTTGCTGCTCCTACTTGCAATTATTATGAGAGAGGAACTATATCTCCACCTCTCTATGTTTCCAACATGATAGAATCACAAGAAACTGTTTACACTATGCATTGGCCTTTACTTGGTGTGCATGAATTGTTCTTTTATGACATGCCGATGCATAGGAACAGAGTTAGACTTCGTTATTGCTTGATATATGTTACTTTGTGATCACTACTAAATTACAAATCATTGTTAATTAAAATTGGCTTTGATATACCTTGGGATCCGGGTGGATTCATTACTTGAGCACTATATGCCTAGTTTAATGGCTTTAAAGAAAGCGCTGCCAGGGAAACAACTCGGAAGTTTTAGAGAGTCATTTATTTCTGTTGAGTGATTTTATATAGTTTAAAAACAAAAAAAATAAAGAGGGGAACCCAAAACTTTTCAAAAAGGAAAGTGAAAGTAAGAGAGATAAGCATTGTTGAAGTGGGAGCTAGCCTTGAACTTTGTTCATGCTCACGGAAACTTTGTGAATCTTAATTACAGGAACTTTTCAACAAAAATAAGTATCCCCTTGTGCAATTCCATTGTATTATAAAAAAATGTGTCAAGGTTTGCCTTTAGGATGTTTACAATGCTTGTTGGTTTGTACGGTGCAGGACAGAAACTTTGGCTGTAGTGCGCGATTTTACATTTTTAATTGGAACGTCAATTGGTTCTGATTCTTGTTGTACTGTCTTGCTATACCACTTGTCTATTTTTCCTAATTTTGGTAGAATTTGTGGGTTAACAGAAGGATGGTGGATGTTCAGATTTCTACAGACTGTTCTGTTTTTGATAGATTCTATTTTTGATGCATAGTTTGCTTGTTTTGATGAATCTATCAATTTATATTAATGGATTAAGCCATGGAAAAGTTATATTACAGTAGACACAATGCAAAAACAAAATATGAATTGGTTTGCTACAGTACTTAGAGTAGTGATTTGCTTTATTATACTAACGGATCTTACCGAGTTTTCTGTTGAAGTTTTGTGTGGATGAAGTGTTTGATCGAGGAGGTCTCGATATGAGGAAAAGGAAGAGAGGCAGGAGCTCAAGCTTGGGAATTCCCAAGGCACCCCAAGTAAATATTCAAGGAGACTCAAGCGTCTAAGCTTGGGGATGCCCCGGAAGGCATCCCCTCTTTCTTCAACAAGTATCTGTATGTTTTCGTATTCGTTTCGTTCATGCGATATGTGCAAGTCTTGGAGTGTCTTTTGCATTTAGTTTTCACTTTTATTTTATGCACCATGCTGGTATGAGATAGTCCTTGGTTGATTTATAGAATGCTCATTGCACTTCACTTAAATCTTTTGGGTATGGCTTTATAGAATGCTTCATGTGCTTCACTTATATCATTTGAAGTTTGGATTGCCTGTTTCTCTTTACATAGAAAACCGCCATTTGTAGAATGCTCTTTTGCTTCACTTATATTTGTTAGAGCGTGGGTATATCTTTTGTAGAAAGAACTAAACTCTCTTGCTTCACTTATATAAATTTAGAGAGATGACAGGAATTGGTCATTCACATGGTTAGTCATAAAATCCTACATAAACTTGTAGATCGCTGAATATGATATGTTTGATTCCTTGCAATAGTTTTGCGATATAAAGATGGTGATATTAGAGTCATGCTAGTGGGTGATTGTGGATTGTAGATACACTTGTGTTGAGGTTTGCAAGTCCCGTAGCATGCACGTATGGTAACCATTGTGTGACAAATTTGAAGCATGAGGTGTTTTTTTGATTGTCTTCGTTATGAGTGGTGGTCGGGGACGAGCGATGGTTATTTCCTACCAATCTATCCCCCTAGGGGCATGCATAGTAGTACTTTGCTTCGAGAGCTAATAAACTTTTGCAGTAAGTATATGAGTTCTTTATGACTAATGTGAGTCCATGGATTATACGCACTTTTACCTTTCCATCATTGCTAGCCTCTTCGGTACCGTGCATTGCCCTTTCTCACCTTGAGAGTTGGTGCAAACTTCGCCGGTGCATCCAGACCCTGTGATATGATACGCTTTGTCACACATAAGCCTCCTTTTATCTTCCTCAAAACAGCCACCATACCTACCTATCATGGCATTTCCATAGCCATTTCGAGATAATTGCCATGCAACTTCCATCATCATCATATACATGACTTGAGAATTTATTGTCATATTGCTTTGCATGATCGTAAGATAGCTAGCATGATGTTTTCATGGCTTGTCCATTTTTTTATGTCATTGCTACACTAGATCATTGCACATCCCGGTACACCGCTGGAAGCATTCATATAGAGTCATATCGAGTTGTAAGTAAATAAAAGTGAGATGATCATCATTATAGAGCATTGCCCCATGAAAAAAAAGAAAATAAAAAAAAGAAAAGGCCAAAGGAGCCTCAATAAAAAAGGGGGCCAAAATAAAAGGAAAAAAAGAAAAAAAGAAAAAGAAAAGGGGCAATGTTACTATCCTTTTTCCACACTTGTGCTTCAAAGTAGCACCATGTTGTTCATATAGTGTGTTTCCTATATTGTCACTTTCATATACTAGTGGGAATTTTCATTATAGAACTTGGCTTGTATATTCCAACGATGGGCTTCCTCAAATGCCCTAGGTCTTCATGAGCAAGCAAGTTGTATGCACACCCACTTAGTTTTCAGTTTGAGCTTTCATACACTTATAGCTCTTAGTGCATCCGTTGCATGGCAATCCCTACTCCTCGCATTGACATCAATTGATGGGCATCTCCATAGCCTGTTGATTAGCCACGTCGATGTGAGACTTTCTCCTTTTTTGTCTTCTCCACATAACCCCCACCATCATATTCTATTCCACCTATAGTGTTATATCCATGGCTTGCGCTCATGTATTGCGTGAGGGTTGACAAAGCTGAAGCGCGTTAAAAAGTATGAACCAATTGCTCGGCTTGTCATCAGGGTTGTGCATGATGGGAGCATTTTGTGTGATGAAAATGAAGCATGGCCAAACTATATAATTTTGTAGGGATAAGCTTGCTTTGGCCTTGTTGTTTTGAAAAGACATGATTGCTTTATTAGTACGCTCGAAGTATTATTGTTTTTTATGTCAAATGATAGACTATTGCTTTGAATCACTCGTGTCTTAATATTCATGCCATGCTTAGACATATGATGAGATTATGCTAGGTAGCATTCCACATCAAAAATTATCTTTTTTATCATTTACATACTCGAGGACGAGCAAAAATTAAGCTTGGGGATGCTGATACGTCTCCGTTGTATCTATAATTTTTGATTGTTCCATGCCAATATTCTTCAACTTTCATATACTTTTGGCAACTTTTTATACTATTTTTGGGACTAACATATTGATCCAGTGCCCAGTGCCAGTTCCTGTTTGTTGCATGTTTTATGTTTCGCAGAAACCCAATATCAAACGGAATCCAAACGGGATAAAAACGGACGGAGAATTATTTTGGAATATTTGGGATTTTCCGGAGGAAGAATCAACGCGAAACGATGTCCGAGGTGGCCAGGAGATAGGGGGGCATGCCCTCCCCCCTGGGCGCACTTGACACTCTGCTGGGCCACCCGTAAGGTGGTTCATGCTCTTCTTTTGCCGCAAGAAAGCTAATTTTATGAGAAAAATCTGGGCGAAAGATTCACCACAATCGGAGTTACGGATCTCCGGATATAAAAGAAACGGTGAAGGGGCAGAATCTGAGAACACAGAAACAGAGAGAGATAGAGAGATAGATCCAATCTCGGAGGGGCTCTTGCCCCTCCCAAGCCATGGGGGCCAAGGAACAGAGGGGAAACCCTTCTCCCATCTAGGGAGGAGTTCAAGGAAGAAGAAGAAGAAGGGGGGCTCTCCCCCCCTTGCTTCCGGTGGCGCCGGAGCGCTGCCGGGGCCCATCATCATCACCGCCATCTTCACCAACACCTCTGCCATCTTCACCAACATCTCCATCACCTTCCCCCATCTATATTCAGCGGTCCACTCTCCCGCAACCTGCTGCACCCACTACTTGAACACAGTGCTTTATGCTTCATATTATTATCCAATGATGTGTTGCCATCCTATGATGTCTGAGTAGATTTGCGTTGTCCTATCGGTGATTGATGAATTGCTATGATTGGTTTGAATTGCATGTTTTATTATTGGTGCTGTCCTATTGTGCCCTCCGGGTCGCGCAAGCGTGAGGGATTCCCACTGTAGGGTTTGTAATATGTTCATGATTTGCTTATGGTGGGTGGCGTGAGTGACAAAAGCACAGACCCGAGTAAGTAGGTTGTTTGCGTATGGGATAAATGGGACTTGATACTTTAATGCTATGGTTGGGTTTTTACCTTAATGATCTTTAGTAGTTGCGGATGCTTGCTAGATTTCCAATCATAAGTGCATATGATCCAAGAAGAGAAAGTATGTTAGCTTATGCCTCACCCTTAAATAGAATTGCAATAGTGATTACCGGTCTAGTAATGTAGTCAATTGCTTAGGGACAATTTCACAACTCCTACCACCACTTTTCCACACTCGCTATATTTACTTTATTGCTTATTTATTTAAACAGCCCCTAGTTTATATTTACGTGCTCTTTATTATCTTGCAAACCTATCCTATCACACCTACAAAGTACTTCTAGTTTCATACTTGTTCTAGGTAAAGCGAACACTAAGCGTACGTAGAGTTGTATCACTAGCAGATAGGACTTGAGAGAATATTTGTTCTACCTTTAGCTCCTTGTTGGGTTCGACACTCTTACTTATCGAAAGAGGCTACAATTATCCTGTATACTTGCGGGTCATTAATGGACTCTATGTCAACATGAGGAATTTGACGGTGCTCAAATAGCTTGTCCTTATCGAATAAGAGTTATGAATAGAAGTTCATTTGAATGGCAGTCCAGAACTGCTTGCATCGAAGTCTTGCTAAGTCATAAGGATTGAAATCCGTGAGGAAATGGTACTCAACGAAGAAATCGGTAGCCTTGAATTTCAGCCGTTAGCATGAGGATTTTTTTTGCTTGGGCTGAAGATTAGCAGTTGATGGTTTCACAACCTCTTGCTTAAAAATCTCTGGAGCTGCTGACTGAGGAATTGAAGGTTCAGGTTCTTCAGCAGTGTGTTGAGTCTCTATTTCTTCAATTGTAGTAGCTGGAACTTCTTCAGGAATGGAATGAAGTGATGCTTGACATCCTTTAGATCTTATTTAAAGTTCTTCAGTTTGCACAAGGGACTGGGGAATTGAATGCAGTGGTGCAGTCAATGGTGAATTGGGGTGAAATGTTTCCCAATAGTCATCATTTAGCACGGGAGTTGTTGAACCAATATCCACATCTTCTTCTTCCATTTCTTGAACGCCTGCCTCTTCAGCTGTGAACTGAGGCATGGGCGATGAAACCAGTGGTGTTGAAGGGATATCTTCCACTTCAATTTCTTCATCCAACTGCTCTGAAGAAGCAGCAGAAGGATTTTCCTCATCAATGTCATATGGAATGGCGTAGTCTTCACCAAAAGGAACAATTTCCTTTGATGGCACTATCAAAATCGGAACAACATCATTTGGATTGTTGAAAGAGCTCATCAAAGTCATCACTTTCATAGGAGCTAAGGACTCTGTAGAGGTTGATGCTTTCCTTTTCTTCACAGCTACCTTCTCTGCAGCCTTGGTTTTCTTCACTTCTGATGCAGAAGGAAGAGTGATATTTTTCGTCTTTGAAGATTTTGCAGGAGGAGCAGATGAAGTAGGTTCAGTTTCTTCGGGCACACTAATGCAGTCGCCCTGGCATGCTCAGTTTCTTCAGGCATAGTAGAAGATTCTTCAGCTAGCCTGAGTTGTTCTTCAGGCGCAACATTGGTGGTTACCCTGGAAATTTCTTCAAGAGCTGGAATTTCTTTAGTAGCCCTGGTACTCTCAGTGTCATCAGCAGCCCGATTTTCATCACCTGCGCTTGCATTTTCTTCAGTGTGCTGAGCAGATACTTTACCCTGAGGAATTTCTTGTTGCAATGGAGCTCCAACACTGGTCTTGAGGTTGTTGGCAAGCTTGACGAACCTAACTTTGGCACCTAGCCAATCTGCATAATAAGTGTCAAATTCATCACTGAGATTTTCGATCTCCTTTTGCAGAGCCACAAGTTCTTCAGGTGACAAGTTCAAAACATTGTTCTTCAGAAAACGCTCCTTCTTATACTAAGCTTTCTTGACTTGCCTTCCTTTTTCAAATTTCCAGTTTTCTTCACTGATGAGTGCCATCAACATATGACTTTGACCACTAGTTAGGATCAATTTAGGCAGTGGAGTGTTGGGATCTTTGTGCCAGAGGTCGATGAAGTCTGGGATCTTCCTTAGATCCAGCAAGAGAGGCACATAACTACCTTTGGCTCTAGCGGCCCTTTCTTGCCTATCTCTGATGATTTCAGCAAGTTCTTCATCATCAACTTCATCGTTGATACGTCTCTGACGTATCTATAATTTTTGATTGTTCCATGCTATTATATTACCCCTTTTGGATGTTTATGGGCTTTATTTTACATATTTATATCATTTTTGGGACTAACCTACTAACCGGAGGCCCAGCCCGTATTGCTATTTTTTTTTGCCTATTTCAGTATTTCGAAGAAAAGGAATATCAAACAGAATCCAAACGGAATGAAACCTTCGGGAGCGTGATTTTTGGAACGGACGTGATCCGGAGTACTTGGAGTGCAAGTCAAGAGGCAAACAAGGTGGCCAGGAGATAGGAGGGCGCGCCCACCCCTCCTGGTTGTGCCCCTATCTCCTGGGCCCCATGAGGGGCCACCTACGTACTTCGAAAAAATCCAGGGAGCCAACGAAAAACAATTTCCACCGCCGTAACCTTCTGTATCCGCGAGATCCCATCTTGGAGCCTTCGCCGGCGCTTCGCCGGAGGGGGAATCGACCATGGAGGGCTTCTACATCAACACCATAGCCCTTCCGATGAGTTGTGAGCAGTTTACCACAGACCTTCGGGTCCATAGTTATTAGCTAGATGGCTTCTTCTCTCTTTTTGGATCTCAATACAATGTTCTCCGCCTCTCTTGTGGAGATCTATTTGATGTAAACTCTTTTTGCGGTGTGTTTGTCGAGATCCGATGAATTGTGGGTTTATGATCAATTTTATCTATGAGAAATATTTGAATCTCCTCTGAATTCTTTTATGTATGATTGAGTTATCTTTGCAAGTCTCTTCGAATTGTCAGTTTGGTTTGGCCTACTAGATTGCTCTTTCTTGCCATGGGAGAAGTGCTTACCTTTGGGTTCAATCTTGCGGTGTCCTTACCCAGTGACAGAAAGGGTTGCAAGGCACGTATTGTATTGTTGCCATCAAGGATAAACTGATGGGGTTTATATCATATTGCTTGAGTTTATCCCTCTACATCATGTCATCTTTCTTAATGCGTTACTCTGTTCTTATGAACTTAATACTCTAGATGCATGCTGGATAGCGGTCGATGTGTGGAGTAATAGTAGTAGATGCAGGCAGGAGTCGGTCTACTTGTCGCGGACGTGATGCCTATATACATGATCATGCCTAGATAATCTCATAATTATTCGCTTTTCTATCAATTGCTCGACAGTAATTTGTTCACCCACCGTAATACTTATGCTATCTTGAGAGAAGCCTCTAGTGAAACCTATGGCCCCCGGGTCTATCTTTTATCATATAAGCTTTCAATCTACTTTTATTTGCATCTTTACTTTGTGCATCTATATTATAAAATACCAAAAATATATTTATCTTATCATAGTATCTCTATCAGATCTCACTTTCGCAAGTGGCCGTGAAGGGATTGGCAACCCCTTTATTGCGTTGGTTGCGAGTTCTTTGTTTGTTTGTGTAGGTGCTTGGAACTTTTGAGGAGCCTCCTAATGGATTGATACCTTGACTCTCAAAAATTGAGGGAAATAGTTACACTACTTTGATGCATCACCCTTTCCTCTTCAAGGAAAACCAACGCAAGCTCAAGACGTAGCAAGAAGGATTTCTGGCGCCGTTGCCGGGGAGGTCTTCGCTCAAGTCAAGACATACCAAGTACCCATCACAAACTCATCTCCCTCGCATTTACATTATTTTCCATTTGCCTCTCGTTTTCCTCTCCCCCACCTCACCCTTGCCGTTTTATTTGCCCTCTCTTTTCTCGCTTGCCTTTGTCTGTTTGCTTGTGTGCCTGTTTGTCCTTATGGTTTTGCCTAAGAGTACCAATCACCTTCTTATAAGGTTGGAAGAGATTGAATCAAATATTAGAAGCTTTATGAATTGGCAATTTGAGCATAATAATTTCTTCAGAAAAGAGCTTAAAGAACAAAAAGGTTTTTTGGGGTTTATGAATAAGGAGCTTGATGATATGTCTAAAGAATTTTATGGTTTGAACTCTCAAATTACCCGGCTTGAAAATTCTATATTCAGAATTTCTGATAAGCAAGCTACCTTAGTCAATAAGATGGCTGCTAAACTAGAAAAGTTAGGTGAAAATAATGATGAAGATCTTAAAGTTATTGATGTGTCTCCTATTAGATCTTTGTTGTGCAATATGAATCTTGATAATAATGGGACTGGAGATTAGTCAACTTTATTTAGAAGGCGTCCCAAGAATTCGGAATTTTTAGATCTTGATGCTAAATTTCGTAAAAGTGGGATTGGAGAGGTCATGACTTTAAATAGTATTGAACCCACCATCTTGGATTTCAAGGAATTTGATTATGATAATTGTTCTTTAGAAAGTTGTATTTCCTTTTTGCAATCCGTTGTTAATTCTCCTCATGCTTATAGTCAAAATAAAGCTTTTACCAAACATACCGTTGATGCCTTGATGCAATCTTATGATGAAAAACTTAATTTGGAAGTTTCTATACCTAGAAAACTTAATGATGTGTGGGAACCTACTATAAAGATTAGAATTAAATATCATGAGTGTTTTGCTTTGTGTGATTTGGGTGCTAGTGTTTCCATGATCCCAAAAACTTTATGTGATATTCTAGGTTTCCATGATCTTGATGATTGCTCTTTAAATTTGCACTTTGCGGATTCCACCATTAAAAAGCCAATGGGAAGGATCAATGATGTTCTCACTGTTGCAAATAGAAATTTGATGCCCGTAGATTTCATCGTTCTTGATATAGATTGCAATCTTTCTTGCCCTATTATTCTTGGTAGACCTTTCCTTAGAACGATTGGCGCGATTATTGATACGAAGGAAGGGAATATTAGATTCCAATTTCCATTAAAGAAAGGCATGGAGCACTCTCCAAGAAAGAAAGTCAAATTACCTTATGAATCTATCATGTGAGCTACTTATGAATTGAGTGCCAAAGATAGCACTACTTAGATCTATCTTCGCTTTTATGCCTAGCTAGGGGCGTTAAATGATAGCGCTAGTTGGGAGGCAACCCAATTTTATTTGTGTTTTTTGTTTTTGTTTCTGTTTAGTAATAAATTTTGCATCTACCTTCTGTTTATATGTGTTTTTATCTTTTAATTAGTGTTTGGGCCAAGTAGAACCTATAGGATAACCTATGGTTATAGTTGATTTGATTCTGCTAAAAAACAGAAACTTTGCGCGCACGAAATTAGTTTTGTTAAATCACAGAAACGTGATTTTGCGTTGATAGTATTTTCTGCTGATCAATACACAAATTGTCCAGGACTTCCTATTTTGTTAGGATTTTTAGAGTTCCAGAAGTTTGCGTTAGTTACAGATTGCTACAGACTGTTCTGTTTTTGATAGATTCTGTTTTTCGTGTGTTGTTTGCTTATTTTGATGCATCTATGGCTAGTAAAATAATTTATAAACCATAGAGAACTTGGAATACAATAGGTTTAACACCAAAATAAATAAAGAATGAGTTCATTACAGTACCTTATGTGGTGGTTTTGTTTTCTTTCACTAACGGAGCTTATAAGATTTCCTGTTGAGTTTTGTGTTGTGAAGTTTTCAAGTTTTGGGTAAAGCTTTGATGGACTATGGAATAAGGAGTGGCAAAAGCCTAAGCTTGGGGATGCCCATGGCACCCCAAGATATTCAAGAATAGCCAAAAGCCTAAGCTTGGGGATGCCCCGGGAAGGCATCCCCTCTTTCGTCTTCGTTCATTGGTAACTTTACTTGGAGCTATATTTTTATTCGCCACATGATATGTGTTTTGCTTGGAGTGTCGTGTATTATATTAGTCTTTGCTTTTTAGTTTACCTCAATAATCTTTTCTGTACACACCTTTTGGGGGAAGCCCACTTGATTGAATTTGCTAGAATACTCTATGTGCTTCACTTATATCTTTTGAGCTTGATAGTTTTTGCTCTAGTGCTTCACTTATATCTTTTAGAGCACGGCGGTGGCTTAATTTTGTAGAAATTGCTAGTCTCTCATGCTTTGCTTATATTATTTTGAGAGTCTTTTAGAACAGCATGGTATTTTCCATGGTTATAAAATTGGTCCTAGAATGGTAGGCATCCAAGTTGGGTATAATAAAAACTATCATAGGAAGTGAATTGGATGCTATGATCAATTTGATACTTGATAATTTTTTTGAGATATGGAGGTAGTGATATTAAAAGTCATGCTAGTTGGGTGATTATTAATTTAAAGAATGCTTGTGTTGAAGTTTGTGATTCCCGTAGCATGCACATATGGTGAACCGCTTTGTGATGAAGTTGGAGCACAATTTTATTTATTGATTGTCTTCCTTATGAGTGGCGGTCGGGGACGAGCTATGGTCTTTTCCTAACAATCTATCCCCCTAGGAGCATGCACGTAATACTTTGTTTTTGATGACTTGTAGATTTTTGCAATAAGTATATGAGTTCTTTTGACTAATGTTGAGTCCATGGATTATATGCACTCTCACCCTTCCACCATTGCTAGCCTCTCTTGTGTCGTGCAACTTTTGCCGGTACCATACACCCACCATATACCTTCCTCAAAACAGCAACCATACCTACCTATTATGGCATTTCCATAGCCATTCCGAGATATATTGCCATGCAACTTTCCATTGTTCCGTTTATATGACGCGCATCATCATTGTCATATTGCTCTTTGCATGATCATGTAGTTGACATCGTATTTGTGGCAAGGCCACCTTCATAATTTTCATACATGTCACTTTTGATTCATTGCATATTCCGGTACACCGCCAGAGGCATTCATATAGAGTCATATTTTGTTCTAGTCTTGAGTTGTAAATCAATAAAAGTGTGATGATCTTCATTATTAGAGCATTGTCCCAGTGAGGAAAGGATGATGGAGACTATGATTCCCCCACAAGTCGGGATGAGACTTTGGACTTTACAAAAGAAAAGAAAAAGAGAAAGGCCAAAAAAAGAGAAAGGCCAAAAAAAAGAAAAAAAAAGAGAAAAAAAATAAAAGAAAAAAAGTAGAATAAAAGAAAAAGATAATAAATGAGAGAAAAAGAGAGAAGGGACAATGCTACTATCCTTTTACCACACTTGTGCTTCAAAGTAGCACCATGATCTTCATGATAGAGAGTCTCCTATGTTGTCACTTTCATATACTAGTGGGAATTTTTCATTATAGAACTTGGCTTGTATATTCCAATGATGTGCTTCCTCAAAATGCCATAGGTCTTCATGAGCAAGCGAGTTGGATGCACACCCACTTAGTTTCTTTTGTTGAGCTTTCATACATTTATAGCTCTAGTGCATCCATTGCATGGCAATCCCTACTCACTCACATTGATATCTATTAATGGGCATCTCCATAGCCCGCTGATACGCCTAGTTGATGTGAGACTATCTTCTCCTTTTGTGTCTTCTCCACAACCACCATTCTATTCCACATATAGTGCTATGTCCATGGCTCACGCTCATGTATTGCGTGAAAGTTGAAATTTTTTGAGATTACTAAAGTATGAAACAATTGCTTGGCTTGTCATCGGGGTTGTGCATGATTAAATACTTTGTGTGATGAAGATAGAGCAACAGCCAGACTATATGATTTTGTAGGGACAACTTTATTTAGCCATGTTATTTTGAGAAGACATGATTGCTTTGATTAGTATGCTTGAATTATTACTATTTCTTATGTCAATATGAACTTTTATTTTGAATCATTTGGATCTAAACATTCATGCCACAATAAAGAAAATTATATTGAGAATTATGCTAGGTAGCATTCCACATCAAAAATTCTGTTTTTATCATTTACCTACTCGAGGACGAGCAGGAATTAAGCTTGGGGATGCTTGATACGTCTCCAACGTATCTATAATTTTTTATTGTTCCATGCTATTATATTACCCCTTTTGGATGTTTATGGGCTTTATTTTACATATTTATATCATTTTGGGACTAACCTACTAACCGGAGGCCCAGCCTGTATTGCTGTTTTTTTTGCCTATTTCAGTATTTCGAAGAAAAGGAATATCAAACGGAGTCCAAACGGAATGAAAGCTTCGGGAGCGTGATTTTTGTAACTAACGTGATCTGGAGAACTTGGAGTGCAAGTCAAGAAGCAAACGAGGCGGCTAGGAGATAGGAGGGCACGCCCACCCCTCCTGGGCACGCCCCTGTCTCCTGAGCCCCACGAGCGGCCACCGACGTACTTCGAAAACATCCAGGGAGCCAACGAAAAACAATTTCCACCACCGTAACCTTCTGTATCCGCGAGATCCCATCTTGGAGCCTTCGCCGGCGCTCCGCCGGAGGGGGAATTGACCACGAAGGGCTTCTACATCAACACCATAGCCCTTCCGATGAGCTGTGAGTAGTTTACCACAGACCTTCGGGTCCATAGTTATTAGCTAGATGGCTTCTTCTCTATTTTTGGATCTCAATACAATGTTCTCCCCCTCGCTTGTGGAGATCTATTCAATGTAACCTCTTTTTGCAGTGTGTTTGTTGAGATGTAATGAATTGTGGGTTTATGATCAAGTTTATCTATGAAAAATATTTGAATCTCCTCTGAATTCTTTTATGTATGATTGAGTTATCTTTGTAAGTCTGTTCGAATTATTAGTTTGGTTTGGCCTACTAGATTGATCTTTCTTTCCATGGGAGAAGTGCTTAGCTTTGGGTTCAATCTTGCGGTGTCCTTACCCAGTGACAGAAAGGGTTGCAAGGCACGTATTGTATTGTTGCCATCAAGGATAAAAAGATGGGGTTTATATCATATTGCTTGAGTTTATCCCTCTACATCATGTCATCTTTCTTAATGCGTTACTCTGTTCTTATGAACTTAATACTCTAGATGCATGCTGGATAGCGGTCGATGTGTGAAGTAATAGTAGTAGATGCAGGCAGGAGTAGTTCTACTTGTCGCGGATGTGATGCCTATATACATGATCATGCCTAGATAATCTCATAATTATTCGCTTTTCTATCAATTGCTCGACAGTAATTTGTTCACCCACCGTAATACTTATGCTATCTTGAGAGAAGCCTCTAGTGAAACGTATGGCCCCCGAGTCTATCTTTTATCATATAAGCTTTCAATCTACTTTTATTTGCATCTTTACTTTTTGCATCTATATTATAAAATACCAAAAATATATTTATCTTATCATACTATCTCTATCATATCTCACTTTCACAAGTGGCCGTGAAGGGATTTATAACCCCTTTATTGCGTTGGTTGCGAGTTCTTTGTATGTTTGTGTAGGTGCGTGGGACTTTTGAGGAGCATCCTACTGGATTGATACCTTGGTTCTCAAAAACTGAGGGAAATACTTACGCTACTTTGCTGCATCACCCTTTCCTCTTCAAGGAAAACCAACGCAAGCTCAAGACGTCGCAATCGTCATCAGACGGAACTTGGAAAGCAACTTGTTTCTTATGAGGACTTGGCCTCAGTCCACGTCAAGCAGTGGCCTTTTTCTTCAACAATGTTGGGCCTGTTGAGGACTGTGGTGGATCTGAGGAACTTGTAGTGGCTCCTGAAGCAACTAGATGACCTGTTGGGCCAATGGCGCAAGGGGCGATAGTAAGACATGTATTGTGAGAGTGAACATAAATATATTTAGGGGCAGATTGGTACATACAATATTTACAATGCTATCATGCATGAGATCAGTAGATGGATGTGGTGCCCATGAGTAATAGCATCTGGGGTTACATAGATTATAATATAGGCGGCAGTTGTATAAAAGCAACGTATGTCATCGTTGGAGACCACAGGTAAGGTTCATCCTATCATAGAGCCAAATTAGATGTTCTTAAAGCGACATGCTATGCGTGCAGATGGCCTGTGCACATGGAAGTTTACCAAAATCTATCTCTTGTAGTCTCCAGGCGCTGTTCAGACTTCATACCAATATAGTGCAGCCTCTGTGTCAGTTTTTCAATGCTTGCAAGTGATGCTTTCATAAAGGAAAGAGTTGGTAGAAGAGACATGCACGGACTTTGTTTGAAGCCGCCGCTTGCTCGTTGGATTCTGAAGGCATAACGTGGCATAATTATTCAGTGAGCATACACACCTACGTAACTAAAACTAAAAAAATGTGGCATAATGCTGAGATAAACTTGGAAGCGTAAGAATGCTATCAGACATATGATTTAAACACAGCAGAGCATATTGAAACAAATAAACAAAGCATGAACGTCCAGCAGTATAGTTGGCATAACGGAGAGTGAGATGGTTCGATAGGACATATTACATTATTAGGTTCACATACACATATAGATCATTAAGGCTCAGCAGATAGATTCGGAAGAACCGACGGTGCCATGGTGCGATAGGAAATATATTACATATGGCTATAGATAACTATATTAGTAGGGAGCAACGACTGGATCTAATGATGATAGCAGTGATCTGATGATTCTTGCAGGGCTGTTAGAAGTGATCTTCAGGTACGACACGGAAGTCATCAGAGTAGTCCTTCGTTGTCGAACATTTGTTCATCATCAAGTGAGGTCCTCATCTCTTGGTTGTATGGTGGATTTTCATTGCTCTGGGTTGGCAGGTCCTCATCGTCGTCTGTTGACTGCTCCTGGCCATAAGGATAGACACCACTTTCTTAAAGGTTGACCATGGCCTCATCAGTGTACTGCTGAAGGTATTCGCAGCTGGCTTCTACATCGAGAAGAACATTATTGAGCTCCATGTCATCTAGAGTAGACCATGGGCTTAGCCTGCTGCTAACCAGATGGTTAAGGTTGTTGACGATGCTCTGTTCCGTGCTCAAGGATCCATCCCATCCTTTGCTCAGGAGCTTGTTTTTGCCAAGGCTCTATTTCAGCTTTTGTTTCAGAGATGCATTGTCCCTCTTCATTGCCTTAAGCAGCTGACCCAATAATACATTTGCCTTTTCCACAATCCTTAGTTGATCATAATGGTAATCTTTTGGAACCACACCCTCGTAAGCATCCATGTACTTAATTGCTACAACAACCACATAATCCCGAGCTTCTGCTAGATCCTGGTGCTGTGAGGTAGAGAGGGAAACTTTGACAGGTGAACTTTAGAGCTTGATCTTGATTGGGTAAAAGGTAACGGTGACCTGCAAACGCGTGACCTCTGTTGAGCGCGCCGAGTAGGTGGCTGCTGGAAGGCCAACCTTCTCTAACATAGCATCAAGCAGAACCTTAGACAAAATTGGAACAAAAGCCATTGCTGGGACCTACCGCAAGCGAGACAAAACGTCACTGTAGAAAAATTTGGTTCCAAGTATAGTACCACCTGCAGGTCTATATGGGTAGGAAAAAGAAGGGAAAAACGGTGGGCGAGAAGTTGTTTATTCGGGTTGGATTTTGCGATGAGAAGAGTGATTCTAAGTAGATAAAGATGCCCAGGATAAATTTCCTATAATCTATAATCTATATTGGACAGGGTTGCCGAAATGAAAGAAAACTATTAGGTAGACCTATAGTTTTCACCTAGTTTGTTTATATCGGGCAGGAAAAATTTAAAGATAATCGAAATCATAGGCTCAAGCGCCTTTAGGTGCATCATGCATTGGTGCCTCAAAGGCAGTCACACGCTTAAGAAAAGTGGGATGAAATAGGAGTTTACCTACCGAGAAAGACGATGTTGATCGGTGGGAGAAGGGGCGCTGGTCAGGTCGGCAGAGAAATCATGGATCTAGAACAAGCACGAGGGAAAAGGTATGAGAAGGGATCAAAGGGGAGTAAAACACAACAGTGCGGAAGGAATACCGTGGGGAAGAGTCAATCGGCAGCAGCCTTCGTGGCTTCCATGTTGAGCTTGTCGTCGGTGCTGCCGCAGGTTAGATCTGAGCAGGTGATGAGGAAGAGTGCAAGGAGAGGGATGGATAAGACGTGAGGAGAAGGAGAGGATAAGGGTGTCTCGCCTAGTGGGGGTCTCGGAGGTGAGAGTTACCGCCATTGGGCCATAGGTAGGCTACGTCTGGGCCGCACAATTTTTTGATGGCCCATGTACCATTTAGTCAGCCCACAAGCAGCGACGCTTATAGCCCATGAGGAGCCGAATATGAAGTGGCAGCGAAGGGATCCACTAAATCTTTTTCCTTTGACCCTTTCTTCATTTATTTGTTTTTTTCTTGTTTTCTATTTTATTCTATTATATTCTTCTACTTAAGCCTGTGTAAGATATATAGTTAGCTTGAGCATGTAGGGTTTATGAGTGTGGTAGGGATGAGACTACCATTATAATTGCACATACCTGGGCCTGGAGATGCAACGACCGAGGAAAAGCTGGGTGTAGGTTTATCCTAAACGGGAAGAAAAGCTGGTGTGGGTTTATCCTAAACGGGATTTTCTTCTTTATAGCAGGTATCTTAGATTTTCTTTGATCCGTTATTTATGTGCAGGTTGGCAATTGGTTTCATGGTTGTAAGAAGGGCCATGGTTAGATAAATTTCATGATGGAAGTGTGTGTGTTCGCTACAATTTGTTTGTACACTGTCAATAGTAGTATGCTCATGAGCGCCTAAACCTTAGGATTAAATATCAAGTAGGTTTACCATGTGAGGATGGACTTCAAAACAGGAAACACTACAGTGGTAATTAGATGTACGTTACGTAGCCTGGGCACAGAGGGCACACCAACAAAGGGCTAATAACGATATCCATAGAACATGAAAATAGCCTAGTTCAGATCATAAATAAGGAAATGTATGATTGGGGGCTGCCAAACACTTGGTTTGCAAACATGCGACAAACATAATAACACGCTATTCTGGGCACTTGGACAATCGTGTGAAAACAACAACGGCAAAGCAGTTTTCACTTGTCTTTGTGGACAGGGCTTTAGTTGTTAGACCCAAAGCAGCGAAGTGCAGCCTCCATGGCGTTAGCAGGTGCAATTGCAAGAGCATCATCATCAACATTAGTGGATGCAGATCCCTGTGACATGGTCAAGCTAATTATTAGGAATTCTGAAAGAAGAAACCCTGGAAAAGAAAGAGGAATCGAAATTTGATAGAAATACTAATAGCAGATGAAAGAGAGGATTTAGCGAAGTTGGCGTTATGACCTGGGCATAATCTTTTTTCTGCCAAACAAGGATATGTGCATGGGGCAGACTCCTCTTCTGGAAGTCCACAGAGTGGAGGACTGGAAAACAAGAGGGCAAGTGAAGAACAGGAAAATTAAGATGCATCGAGAAGAAAGAGTGAAGGAATGCAAGGGAAGACACTAACTACATTACCAGTAACTACAGGCCCAAACACCTGCCAAGTCTTAATTTTTTCCAGGTACGCAAGGAGTTTCAGTTGCAGAGAGAGCCTTGGCTCAGTGGTTGGGTATGAGGTTGTGCAACCCAACGACCCGAGTTCAATTCCCAGAATTGACAGGTGATGCACAGGGGTTTTCCCCCGTTTATTGAGGATCAAGCTTGTTGTGTGGTGGAACCACTCATCAAGAAATATCTTGATACTCATTTAAAAAATTCTGAGGACCATGTTTATCTTGGTACTCATACTAAAATGGCCGTATGCATCCTTAGTTGGTGCAGAGGCCGGGAAGTGAAAATCTCCCCATTTTAAACATGCTGATGCAGAGGCCGGGGTATCCTCCCTTTTCGAAAAAAAAGAAAAAAAAACGCAAGGAGTTTCAGTTGATACACATGAGCAGTAAAACCAGCCTCATCGACTGCCTGTTGTCCAGGCTCAAGACCCTGAACTATCCCAGGCCAGTTTGGATCATACGTGAAGTTTGTGAATATATCAGGTGAGCCATGGACACGTGAAACAGCGACATCATCATGGAAGTTTTCATTCATGCAGCGAAGTTTGCCCGCATGACTCCGTAACGCTATCAAATCCAGTAGCATCAGCAACATACAGGTGCTTTTCAATGCTCATGTTTGTCCTGAAGATTTTTACAGGATGTTAGTCGAGAAGTGAGAATATCATGCAGTGGTGTAATGGTGTTTCATCGAAGGTAGGAAAGTACATACATGAGGTAAATAGCAAGCAGAGGCGACAGGATAGCAAGCAATTTATGGTTAATATAAGCAGATGAATCTTCTATATGTATAGATGGATGAAACAAAATGTGCGGTGCTTGGTGAGTAACAGTCGATGCAGTAGTTGGTATATGTAATTTTATGAGCATGAACAAGCCAGGAAAATAAAGAACAATATAGGAAAATCATGAACTGGAGCAGAGCACTCTGTTCACCTAGATAAAGTCAAGGGTAAATATCAGGCTATTTGACTGAGCCAGTGAATAAACAGGGATTTGTCTCATTTTCATACGCCGTTCATAATCTTCAATGTAACTAAGGCAAACACAGGCGCATTAAATGGTGGAGCGAGATAAGTTGAATCTGAGATCTACAAGAATACCTCTGCAGGCAGAACGGGTGGGGCCGCAAGCGGTAGAAATTGTCAGCAAGGAAGACAGAAGGGCGGATGAAAGTCTGCAGAAAGAAACGAACAGTAAATTTCCAGGGAAGTAAGGAGGCCTAGAAATCTGGTGCTGCAATGGTAAGAGAGCATTGAAGTAAGGAGGCAGAAGGAATGGACCTGGCAAAAAAGGTTGTATTTGTCATGAGGTTCTTAGCCCATGAAATAGTGGGCCTGCATATGGGCTGGCGGGTGGAACCTTTATATATGCTGAAGATTATGTACGTGCCCTTTTTGTTTTGTGGGCGTGAGCGAAGGTGTGCTTGCAGAGTGTGAAAATAGACGCGATTATTATAGGGTTAATCATTAGTTTTATAGGACACATATTATATCGCGAGGTTAAACTAATAGAAGTGAAAAGGAAGTGCTGAACTGCCTATTTTTTATTTGGGCAGCCTCTTTTGAATCATAAATTGTATGAAGGTAGTAAGAATGTAAATGAAGACTATGAAGGTAACATGCGAAAAATAAAACATTTCCTCAGTAATGAATAATCATGTGGATCACCATTCTGTATTCTCTACTGCAGTAGGTATATATTAGTTATATATTAGGGAAAAAATAGTTATATTGGAAGGGTTCAAAGTTCAAACAAGTGTAATTAAAATCCAGTGCCGTGCATGTAAATTTTAAACAACACAACATCTGTTTTGCGAAATGGGATGATTAATTAAAAAGAAAGACCAATAATGAAGAGTTATCCTTAGGAGGACACCTCTGGAGTTGCATAGTCAGAACATAAAAAGAAAAAGATACGCGAAGGAGAAGTAGTAGGCAGCAAGCGACAAATTGCATGGCGCATAAGCGTAGACATAGTAGTCTGACTTATACTTATTTATAGAAACACCTAAATAATGAAGGCTGCCCAGTTCATGTAGATATGTCAGCACTGTGATCCCAGCTCTTGAAGCATGGTGTTATAAGCTGATTATAATTCTTGCATGGTACAACTGCAGAGGCACCTAAAGATCTTGAACAGATGACTGCTCCACTGTTAATCCATTTGGAGCAGCCCAAATAGATATGACCTCTGGAATATCTTTGTTTTCATTTGCCCACATGGCACAGTCATAGAACCAGACATCAGGAGAATCATCAACTTGGTGGCCATTGTTTTCTAACATGCTGTGAGGGCTCAGGATGTCTTCAATTATATCCGGGCGGTGAAACTTAGTTGGCAGCCCTGTAACTCTTATTTGTTCTTTTCGAGAGAGGCTAGAAGATACTTCTCCAGCAGACGTGGACCGTTTCTGAACTAAGAACGTACCAAAAGGTAGCTGGATTCCAGCAGCATCAGTAGACAACGTGTGAAACAAAGTTTTAGTTACTAGCCCTTGGAAATATATAAGGTATTTGAACCTGCCAACTTGCTTGACAATGACTTTTCCAGGACATTCAATCTGCATTTGCTGCAAAAAGCGTGTTAACTTATCCTCTGTCATCATTTTTCCCTCGTCACAAGACGTCAGGAGGAATGATGATTCCAATATCCGCATTTGGTCAGATGGTATGTCAACATCATTCAAATATGAATGGGAAACCATTCCTCTCTTTAGTGCCTACAAGAAAGAAGGAATCCTCCTGTGTGTTCTTTGTAGAGACTTGTTATGATGAGCTCCAATATTAATTTTGTCAACACCAACATAGAATGTCTCTGTGTTCTTGTGGCCACTGTTTTGGTTTCTTCCTTTGTCATACTTGCTAGAGACATGAATGAGTATATACCATGGGAATGGCACAACAGTTCTACCAGCCCATGCCGTGCAACTTACTGATTAAAGCTTGTGAAAGCTGAGATTGGCTTGACTAACATTCTCAACAATGCAATGTGGCTGCAGGGCACGCCCAATTGCTCTTCTAGTAGAAAGATGTAACGGCAAACCAAAGATCTTTACCTTTAAATGTTCAGCCGCTGTCTCCATCATTTCCTCAATCTGAAAATCGTACAGTACTGCTTCCATTGGCACACCAACATTTTTCATAGGGTAACATAAACTTCAGTCCCCTCTAGTGCCATGGTCACTCCACTGGACAAAACCGCACATGCATAAGCTGTGGTTGGCTCATTCATTAAATCTAGCACCAACCGGGTTTCGTTTTCGTAAGGGTCATACAGATATGGTTGATATGGCAGATGAAGATGTTCCGAAATGAGTGGCGTGACATGGTGCTCATCCATAGGCAATCCATCACACCGTGCTAGTATGTAGTGGGAACACAGCTCCACAACCTCTCTGGTCTTGTGTTCTACTGCGCTTATAAAACCTTGTGAAGAAGAAATATCATCAATCATGTATCTCTCTGTTAACATCCACTCGCTCAGTTGACCGGATGTGGTAGTAATAAGTGTGTTAGGAAGTCACAAAGATAAAAAGATATGTATGCCTGCTCAAATGGCACTTGGTGTAGCATTAGTAAATTCATACACTCGTGGGTAGGTCGAAAGGCCAGGATTTGTTCTTCTCCATGAGATGCTCTTTGTTAACACCGAATCAATGGGTGAAGAGGGTTGTTTTTGATCTGTTGATGAACAAGGAGAATTGAGTAAAAAGGGCAAATAGTTATCTGTATATTACGCTAGCAAATGTTCATTGATTTGGTCTTGGAAGATGAAACCAAATGAATGTATGTTCGTAGCGAAGATATTGAAAGGAAGAATCACAGTGGATGAAAGCAAAGGTGTAGCATAGATAAATAACATTGTCTTAACACGTCAACATAGACTTTATACTTATACATGACCAGAGTGAAGTTCAGAAAGGATAAAGATTTCTAGGCCGAAGCTATGAGTAGACAGCTTGGCATCTTATTTAAGCAACCTAGGAGACTAAACACAACAAACACAGACCCGCTTCCTAGCGGTGAAGCCATACATATAGAGCTTCACATGGCAACGAGACAGTTCAGCAGGCTCAATATGACGCTCATGGGGATGGGACATAGTCATCATCTTTGTGTTAATGAATATCATCGGCTGAATCTTCATCTGAGTGGCCGCTGTAGCTTTGTTCAGGCACTTCATATCTGAGTACATGCCTTTTTCCTCTAGGAACTGAGATGTCATAGCTGTAGAGCTTTGAAGTGCGACAACTGAACCGTGAATCTCCATGATAGCATGCTTCATATTAGAAACACACATCGAGGTAGCAGGGTCCAAGAAAACGGCAGCAAGGTCTTGGATGCTGCTTGATGCATTGCGCACTTGTTACACATAGTTGCATGCTTCTTTAGTTATCTGCTTGATGGTTTTGCTGTGCTGGTTGATTTCCTTTGACTGTTCTAGCAACCTGGCTGATAATCTTGTATGTGCCATTTTCATTTGATCTAGCTGATAATAGTTATAGTCCACAAGCACCTTACCCTCTTTGTTCTGCATGTATTTGATGGCCTTATCGGCTGCATGATTCATTGATGTTACCCCATTCTAACATATAGGGATTGATAATTTAGTCTGCCGTGCTGAAGCATGGTACCGTTCTTTTGTGCGGTGAAATTGAATCTCTGTTCTAAATTGATCTTGTGAAAGATGATGCACAAAGTACACTGGTTTAGGGAGACCGAGTTTCTCGAGCATTGCTTCAGCTAGTGATGTGCTGGATAGTGTTAGATAATAACGAGAAATAAACGAGACAAAGAGACACGGATTTTTACGTGGAAACCCTTGCGGGAGAAAACCACGGACGCACGAAGGCGCAATCACTATGATGGAGGAGTATTACAAGCACGAGACGACAGGCCGTCTGAGGTGCGACTACATGGGGTATATAAGAGGGCAATACATGAGTCCTTCGAGGACAAGTAAACGAGTTGTACTCGTACGCGTCGACGTCAACGCAAAGGCCCACACCGGTTGTACTACGTCAAGTCCAACACAGTATAATTTGGATCACAATTTAACAATCTCCACCTTGATCCAAATTCCCTCCAGTAGTCGAAGAAAGTAGATAACTCCATCCAAATCAGCATAAACACCTTGTGCGTCAAAGTCCATAGGACTAGTGAGAAATACCAACTAAGCCTGAGCAAAGCTCAAACTTATTGGTCGGAACTGGCTTTGTCATCATATCAGCAGGATTATCATGAGTACTTATCTTGCATACCTTCAAATTGCCTTCAGCAACAACATCTCGAATATATTGAAATCTGACATCAATGTGCTTTGTCCTCTCATGATACATTGGATTCTTTGTAAGATATATGGCACTTTGACTGTCAGAAAATATGGTAGGGCAAGATGAATCTCCACAAAGCTCAGTGTACAAACCTCTCAACCAGATAGCTTCTTTGCATGCCTCAGAAATAGCCATATACTCGGCATCAGTAGTGGAACAAGCCACAATAGACTGCAAAGTTGCTCTCCAACTCACAGCACAATCACCGATGGTGAAAACATAACCTGTGAGTGATCTTCTCTTATCCAAATCACCAGCAAAATCAGAATCAACAAAACCAACAAGTCCATCTCTAGTTTTCCCAAACTGTAAATAAGCATTAGAAGTACCACGCAGGTATCTGAAAATCCACTGAACTGCTCTCCAATGCTCTTTTCCAGGATTAGCCATGTATCTACTGACAACACTCAATGCATATGATAAGTCAGGACGAGAACAAACCATGGCATACATAAGTGAACCAACTGCACTTGAATAGGGAACTCTAGACATGTACTCAATATCTGCATCTGACTTAGGACATAAAGCTGATGATAATTTGAAGTGTGCAGCTAATGGTGTACTCACCGGCTTGGCATTATGCATATTAAAACAATGAAGAACTTTATCAATATACCCCTTCTGACTTAGATATACTTTTCCAGACGGTCTATCTCTGGATATTTCCATGCCAAGAATTTTCTTTGCTGCACCCAAATCCTTCATCTCAAATTCATTACTCAATTGCTTCTTTAGTTCATTAATCTCTGACATACTCTTCGCAGCAATAAGCATATCATCAACATAAAGGAGCAAATAAATAGTTGAACCTTTGACAGTTTTCAAATAAACACAACTATCATAATTAGACCTTTTGAAACCTTGAGAGAGCATAAAGGTGTCAAATCTCTTGTACCACTGTCTCGGGGATTGCTTCAATCCATAAAGAGATTTCTTTAACTTACAGACAAGCTTTTCTTTTCCAGGAATAACAAAACCTTCAGGTTGTTCCATATAAATATCCTCTTCTAATTCTCCATGTAAGAATGCAGTTTTAACATCCAATTGTTCAAGCTCAAGATTATGCATGGCAACAATACTGAGTAAAGTGCGAATAGAGCTATGCTTCACAACAGGAGAAAAGACTTTGTTATAGTCAATACCTGGAATCTGACTGTAACCTTTAGCAACTAACCTTGCTTTATATCTTGTCTCATCATTAGGAGAAACACCTTCTTTCCTCTTGAAAACCCACTTGCAACGAATAGGTTTCTTCTCTCTAGGCAATTTTAGTAAATCCCAAGTGCCATTCTTTTCAAGTGATTCCATCTCATCATGCATAGCGGTCATCCACTTATTACTATCACCAGAAATAATAGCCTCGGAATATGAAGAAGGCTCAGCATTACCTTCAATTTCTTCTGCAACAGATAAAGCAAAAGAAACAATATTGCACTCTTCAATTAACCTGTCAGGTTTATTAATACCCCGCCTAACTCTGTCACGTGCGAGATTCCAACTCAGTGGAACAATATGCTGATTTGGAGTGTGAGTGACATGATCATCATTAATGACGGGTTCATCCTGTGCATCAACAATTTCATTACCAGATGTATCACCTGAGTCAATAACATGCTCCACCTGAATAGTAGGCTCATGAACAATAGGCTGCTGTTCACTCTCAACGGGAACATTAGTAGATGAAACATCATGTAACATAGCAGATTCATTAAAGATAACATTTCTGCTAATAAAAACCTTCTGGGTTTCAGGATTCCACAATTTAAAACCTTTAACACCAGACTTATAACCAAGAAAGATGCACTTAACAGCCCTAGGCTCCAACTTTCCATTATCAACATGAGCATAAGCAGTGCAACCAAAAACTCTCAACTGTGAATAATCAGCAGGTGAACCAGACCATACCTCAATTGGAGTTTTCTTATTAAGAGCAATAGATGGTGAACGGTTAATGAGATAACAAGCAGTGGAAGCGGCCTCAGCCCAAAAACGCCTATGCAAACCTGCATTGGACAACATGCAACGGGCTCTGGAAATAATGGTCCTGTTCATACGCTCAGCAACACCGTTTTGTTGAGGAGTATAAGGAACGGTGTAGTGTCTGACAATGCCTTCAGACTTGCAATAATTCTTAAATTGCTTAGAACAGAATTCCATACCATTATCAGTGCGAAGTATCTTTACCTTCCTTTCAGTTTGTCTTTCAATCATAATCTTCCACTCCTTAAAAGCTGAGAATGCTTCATATTTATGCTTCAAGAAATAAGGCCAAACTTTTCTCGAATAATCATCAATAATAGTCAGCATGTAACTTGCACCACCTAATGACTTCTTGCGAGATGGTCCCCATAAATCAGAATGCACATAATCAAGAATACCTTCGGTTGTATGAGTCGAAGTGTTGAACTTCACCCTCTTGTGCTTGCCGAAGATACAATGCTCACAAAATTTCAATTTACCAGGTTCATATCCATCAAGAAGACCTCTCTTATTTAACTCTGCTAAACCAAGTTCACTCATATGTCCAAGACGCATATGCCAAAGGTTAGCAGCATCACAATCAGAATTCTTTGAAACAACTGGAGTAGCGTTACCTGAAACGGTAGAACCTCGAAGGTAATAAAGACCATTGGTCGAACTTAAGTCACCTTTCATCACAATAAGGGAACCTTTGGTGACTTTCAAAACACTATCTCCACCTGAATACTTGTACCCCTTTGCATCAAGGGCACTCATAGAAATAAGATTTCTCTTCATCTTCGGAATATACCGAACATCTGTCAAAGTTCTGATTATGCCATCAAACATCTTGATTCGAATAGAACCTATGCCTTCAATCTTGCATGGTGAATTATCAAAACCCAAAACGGAACCAGCAGAAGTAGTGGAATCAAAAGTAGTAAACCAATCTCTATGTGGACACATATGAAAAGTGCATGCAGTATCAAGTACCCACTCATCATTGGTCTCAGCACATCCAGCAATAACGACAAGAGCATCATCGGAACTATCATCACGAGCAACGTTAGCAGAATTGTCACCTGGTTTGTTACCTTTCCTCTTTTCCTTGTTCTGCAACTTAAAACACTCAGAGATGTCATGCCTGTCTCTCTTGCAATACCTGCAATACTTCTTGTCTCTGGATTGCGACCGGCCCCTGTGGCCGTTCTTACTTTTGCCTCTGTTTCCATTATGTGAGTTCTTCTCCTTTGTCCTGCCACGAACAAATAATCCCTCGGCTTGGGATGAACTCGAACCATCATGAGGCACCATTAATTTCATCTTCTCCTTGGAGTTCAAAGCTTCATAAACTTCATTAAGCGTGAGAGTATCACGACTGTATAATATGGTGTCTCTAAAATTGGTATAAGAACTTGGCAGTGAACAAAGTAACATTAAAGCAGTATCTTTCTCTTCATACTTAACCTCCATTGCAGCAAGATCAGATATGATCTCTTTAAATTCTGAAATATGATTCAAAACATTACCTCCCTCGGGTAACCTGTGCAGGAATAATTTTTGCTTCAGATGCATCTTGCTGGTGAGATCCTTGGTCATGCAAATCCCTTCCAGCTTTAACCATAGAGCGGCGGCAGTTTTCTCGCTCAAAACTTCCTGCAAAATATTATTATGCAAATGGAGTTGAATTTGTGACAAAGCCTTACAATCAATTCTTTTCTCCTCATCAGTCCAATCTTGAATTCGGTTCTTCCCAAAACTATCCAGTGCTACATCATAGTCGGCCTGCGCCAACAACGCCCGCATCTTGACTTGCCATAGGGTAAACCTTGTGTCACGGTCCAGCAGCGGAAAATCGTACTTCATGGATGCCATGAGTAGATTAAATCTGTGTTCACAAAGTAGTACAAGCCGATAGAAAAAATTCTCAAAGGAATTAATTTGCAGGGCAAAAGAATCAGAAAAGTAGCACCTGATAATAGTCGCTTGGTGGACGTAGCAGTTGATGGGAAAACCAATCTGATCTAGTACTAACTAGTAGTACTAGCTTTGAGCACTCCACGTGACCAGTAGTAGTCAAGAAATCCAAGTACTCCTGTACTTGTCTTCACGTAGCAAGCAACTTTGTGGATGGGACTTGACCTTGTAGTACGCAGCAGCAATCGATCAAAAAACGCGTGAGTAGTAGTAACGGCGGCGGCTACGTGTGATCCCCTCGGGAATTGAAGCAAGCAGCAGCTCGGCGGAAAAAGCAATCTGGTAGATAGCGTGTGCGGCGGCTGCAGAACGGAGTTCCAGTCGGTCTCGGTTTCTTTTCCAGACGGCGGCGGCGGAACAGACCGCAACCCTAATATCTCTCGTCTCAAATCTCGTATCTAAACCATAGCTCTGTATACCACTTGTTAGATAATAACGAGAAATAAACGAGACAAAGAGACACGGATTTTTACGTGGAAACCCTTACGGGAGAAAACCACGGACGCACGAAGGCGCAATCACTATGATGGAGGAGTATTACAAGCACGAGACGACAGGCCGTCTGAGGTGCGACTACATGGGGTATATAAGAGGGCAATACATGAGTCCTTCGAGGACAAGTAAACGAGTTGTACTCGTACGCGTCGACGTCAACGCAAAGGCCCACACCGGTTGTACTACGTCAAGTCCAACACAGTATAATTTGGATCACAATTTAACAGATAGCTCAACCAACTCCATGAGAATAGATCCACAAGATAAACCCAGAGGGCTGGCAGAAGGTATAAACACAACTTCCATTAAGAACAATAAGCACTGAACTTTAGATTATATATATGCACTAACAATTAAAGAACTTTCTACTGAACCTATGAAAAAATGAAACTTTAATATCATGAGGACATCGGGAGAGCTAAGGGAGGGAATTAGTCTAGAAAGATAACAATAGGCATGAATACAAAGGAACGGAGCAGCTGGCCAAAGATTATGCTGATTATATTTCAAAGTAAATTAAAGGTATTGAATTATCCACCATGCTGGTCTTGTGCAGGTGTAACATTTACAAGCATGTACCAGGACAAGAAACGAAAGCTATCAGACCATCCCTCCAACCGATTTTATGTAGATAAGAAAATCATAAGAAAGCATTTATATGGAAAGTGCACTGTAAAGCAGTACTATGACTGGAGCTGAAATAGAAGGATATACCTTGGTAATTAGAGTTGTCCTGGGTGGAGGATCTTGTTGCCCTTGGTGAGCATCAGAACGGATATAAGATGCAAGAAATCAAAACGCAGTCAGAGAGAGAGAGAGAGTGAGAGAGAGGGATGGGGATTTGTCTATCCACCAACACCACGGGGGAATGAGAAGGATGGAGCGAGAGGTTTCCATGAGGAGGATCACCTGGAAGCTGGCTGGCTGGGAGCTCCTCTGCTTGCGGGAGATCCAGGCGACCGTGGGTACACAGGTAGGGAGCAGAGGAGGGCGAGTGGGTGTAGGGAGGGGAGGGTGGGAAGGAGATAAGAGCGGGGCAGTAGATAGAATTATTTTTTTAGACCAACAGGATAAGGTTGGGTGGATGTGGCAGGCTAGAAGAAGGACCTCGGTTATGGTTCGATAGAAATGCCATTGGCCAATAGAGTAATATTAGATAATATTGTAATATGTTGGTATTATAAAGTATAAGGATAAAGACTAATAATATTTTATATTATAATTTAGATAGTATATATTTTATATATAATTGAAATATAGTGATTAGTTATAAAAATAGTTTGTAGAACGTAAGGACGATAATAGATTAAGATTATATAAGTTTGTGTGTTATTATATTTAATAGAATAATTAAATTAATTATATATTTGTTTGATGTATAAATATGGTAATTGATGTATTGTGATAAAATAATAAAAGGTATAAATATTCTATCTATTATACGAAGATAAAAATGCTAATAATAAGTTTTTATCATAATTAATTATAGGTTTATAGTATATAAATATAATTATAAAAAATCCTTGCAGGGGGTGAACACGCATTCTATGCTCGTGTTGTGAGGTAACTAATATTGATCTTATTAAAGGAGCACAATCTATTTTCTATACTATCTTTGAGGACTTAAAAATTAGCACCACATTTGATGTGACCTTAGATAAACCTACAACCTCTGACACAGCACAAGGTGGAGCTTGGGCGCTCGAGGTAGGGGCGGACATGGATGAGGAGACACTATAGGAGCTTCGCCTTCTTTGGGACAGCACGACAACAAGCATGCTCAGTACGGACTACAAGAAGTATGGAAGCACCAGAATGGCATTGTCTTTGACGGAGCAACTCCATGTGGTACGCCCGTGATTGCCAACATGGAAAAGCAATGTAGAGCGCGGAGCATAGCCAGGCTCCTCAAAGGCGAACTCACCACCTTGCTCGGAGGTTTAGTTAGTTGGACGGGAATGAGTTGTTAGTTATGTAGGTGATCCTAATGGCGTGCACTCTTGCATGTAATACATTGTAAGAATGGTATGCGAACGGGGCTCTTTTCCCCACTCCTTTAATATATGATGATGATACGCGGACTCGTGCGTATTCCAGGGAAAAAATAAATGAGCAGCAGATCAAGCTTTGTGAAGGCCCGGGACACGACAGGCAGGAAGCATATGGATCTACTTAAACCTAAATAGGAAGGATGAACTGCATAAGTACTAGAAAAAACACCTGGTAGCAGGTAACCAGTCAAGGACACAAGGAAAATGGAAGAAGGATGATACTATCTGTTCTGAATATTAAGATTTCATAGCTTTTAATCCCTGATGCTTGTACTAACACAGAGAGAAGAGGAAAACAAGACTTGAATGATGTAGTGCAGCAGCCAATCAACTGGAAAAATTAGTATGTCTGGCAATGTGAGATAAACTAGTAAAGGAGAACCATTTTTAGATCATCAAGCCCAGCAGTAAATGAAAAGCTTAAGCAAACACACATAATATAGTAGCAACAGTAAAGATCTAGATAAAGCAGGATAGTACAGCGGTATTTACAGAGAGAAGAAATTGTCATGCGAAGGAGGATAAGGTAGAAAGGGATAAAGGCGATATTTACAATGCATAGTAGCTGGTCTTTTTAACGGCTTAGATAGAGGAATTGTTACGGCTGTGGCTTGACTTACGTCTGTAGGTGTCAAAGCCTTGCCTTACAAAGACGCACAAAATATATTAAGTGCATGTCCAAAAGTGTGCTGAGTTGACGACCTTCAAATCCACTGTCTAGATCGTTCTTGCGGTGCAGTAAAGTCGGAAATCTCTCGTCAGCGACACAACCATCCAGCGGTAAACGTAGCTTGATAAGCAGATAGATCACAGAAGTAGCCCTAAGGAAAACAGAAAGCACAAGCATTGTATGATTACATATCATTTAGCATGGTAACATGAAAAAGCGAATGGAAAACACGCTAGTCATATCGTATGTACATATCTAGTGCAACTCATGGAAGAACTACTATCTTGCCTTCTTTGGAGCGCTAGTCCCCTTTGCAGCAGGGTTTGCCCTGAGTTTTGGCCATTGGCAAAGCGAAGAGGCATGTTAGTAAGTCCAATTGCATCGAAAAGGACCCAAAGGTATAGAACGCAATAAAAAACAAGGTCATAAAGATTAGGCACATGAAATGGATGATGCCATAAACAAGCAGAAAGAAAACCAAACACTAACACACAGCTAATTCCACTGTATGGTTAATCAACTCGAGTTCATAAATCAAGTTATATTGCATGGGACAAGGAAAATGGCATGTGCATGTAGTAATGCAAAGTAAGGGGCATGAAGTCACATTCTATGCTAAAGGCACTAAATATAACAATTATGAATTTTGACCTTTTGGTTATAGACTGGCCAGCAGGAACGGCCTTTGAATCCTCAGCAGCTGCAGCTCCAGTTTCCTTGCCAATCTGTTTAGTTTAGCAGCATTAAATACTATTGAAAATGAAGCTCTGTCTGCACAGAAGCAGAAACATATTTGCATGCTTAAAATGTCCATGAACATTTGTCACGGATGTAGGTTGAACAGTTTTTCCAGCAGAAGCATCGCCTTCAGCCCGGGGAGCTACATTCGTATTGGAGTCTGATAGGGTAGCATCCTTAGACTGCGGCGGTCCAGCAAGGAGCTTGCGACGAGCGTTCTTAGGACACGGTGATTTGCTGTAAAAAAAGTTATTCACATGAAAACACACTGAATTTTCAAGATGCATGACATGGCAAAGTCAATGACAATACCTGGGTGTTTTAGGCTTTATACCATGTCCTTTTCCTTTGAACGTAGATATAGGAGTGTTCATCTGCCAAAAAAACAGTGCAGGAGTCAAACGACTGAAAGGAAATTTGAGAAAGAGAACCAGTAGTAGATATACCTCATTGGGAGGCAACACGACAAGCGTAGACGATACTGTAGGGTAAGAAGTGAGGATAGGCATGGTCGTGCCTGAGCTATCAGCAGAATATGATGCGCCAGATGCGTGTGGTGCACCAGCAATTCCCAAGGGCACAAGATCAGCTTTAAAGGCTTCAGCAATCCTGCTAACTTGAAATGACAGCTGGGTGCTTGAAGACTGGAAGCTCTTCGTGGAGATAGTGACGACAAGGCTAAACTTCCGGGTAACAAGACGGGAAATTTCAATAGGCGAGCCTACATCAACACCTCCTATCTGGGCAAGATCAAGTGCACTTGTAAAACCCGGGTACTTGCGGTGAATCAAAGTCATGAGTGGCCTGCCAACAACACTCTTTGCAGCCCTATCAAAGAACATAAATTACGCCTCATCTACACCATCGCTTCCGAAGGTGCATACACGGTACCTAGACATTGCAAGGCAAACGGATTGAGAAATAATTTAAGAGATATAGAAGCTCTCATGGGAAAAGCACTCACGAAGGATCTGCTGCGATAGAAGAGCACGTGTTGTCTGAGCACCGGCACTGTCTTCCACAGGTATATGCTGTTTTATGGCATTCCCTGCATGAGAGAAACCACCAGCAATTGTCGGTACCCAGACCTGTAATATTAACCTTGACCACGAACTATTTTTTCTGCGTTGATGAGAAACACAAGTGCAGTGAGAAGCAAGCAAAAAACACAATAGGAACATCACAGGGGAAATGAAGAGAAGGAGGGAATAACATATTATCAAACGGGTCAAGAGAAAGCAGCTCCAGAACGCTCATTTCAACATGAGGTTCGCGAACAGGCGTGGCAACCACTGCCTGTTCTCCTAGGATGTGAGCAGTGACCACAGCAAGACCTTCTGGAAGGCTGGATAAAGAATAGTCAATTGAATCAGGAATGGAACATCTGTAAAGATCTTCATGAATGACAATGTCATACAAAGAGAAAATACCTAGCACCAAAGGCATTAATCTCTGGCAAGTCCTCATTAATATACCAGTAGCATGCAGAGCTACCACTCAGTCCCTTCAGGCCTACTGAGACAGGTAAGTAAAAATCTGTATTAAGGTAGCAGAGGAAGCAATACGCCAAGCGAGGTGTAAGCGAAAGAAGTACCTCGGTATATTTTTGGTAGTGTCCCTACAAAGATAGCAACAATAGCTCCTGTTTCACTTGCAACACGAACCTCTTCTGCTTCAAATGCACGAGCTCGAGAACCCCAGAGAACAAGCTTGATTTCATTTCCTCTATAAATCAACGCGGGCATGTCACGGAAGGGAAAGGGCAGAAGACAAGAGAAATAAAGAAGAAGTAAGGTAGCAACTCACGATTCATTCTGAAGAACTATAGTCCTAGTATCCGAAGGTTCGGGCTGGTACTGAGAGTGGACAACAACAATGTCTGTGACCGCAGTAATTCTACCAATGACATATGCAAGAAACAAAACAACATTAGTATGACATTATGAAAGACCACCAGCAAAGAGAGCATACATAAAGGAAGCATAGAATTACGAACCAAGAAAGCGAGGAGTGTGTGGGCCTGGCACAGGTATATTCGAAAATGGCAGGAGGTTGTAAGTGCAGTATGGATAGTCTTATTCATCACCAAGCTGAGGAGTCACAGTAGTAAAGCGAGTGAACTGCATCATATATGGACTTTCAACAGCCCTGTAAGTCTGCTTGGATTGTTTGCACACGAATCTGTTTATCAAATAGACCTCGCCTTCCTTTAAGACATATTTCAGAAGTTCTGATGGCTCTGGAGGGATCTGACCATACATGTGGGTGCCCTACATATCCACATTGGTAATTACAGCCAAAGGTCAACAACAATAGTGTAAGCAAAGACGACACAAGGCAAAACAAACCTCTTGGTCAAGCACCACAAGTCCAGTGTGCACGAGTGGGCCATCTTCAGTTGCACCTCGGTACTCCCATAGGCGAGACACCAGAGCCTTTGCATTCCAGTATAGTTCCTTGGTATGGACCTGTGAGAGAAGGCTAAACTTTCCGCTTGACATCTGCGGTACGGAAGCAAAATTCAAAGCGATGAACAGATGAAGGGAAAGAAAGTTTAAATCTGATGAGGTCATTCATACATACTTACTTGATGAGGCACGAACTCAAGAGAAAGAAAAATGAAGGGATTAGGTGACAAAGAAGCATAACATGCAATCGCAAAAGTGATTTGGGCCACGAAGTTGCATAAGCCAGGATGAAGCCAAAATAAGTTAAGAACATGTAAAAACTCAACTCTATCATAGGAAGATTATAGGAGAACCAAAACATAGATCAGGAAAATATTATGATATAGAGTATAGACTATTATCGATAGCACCTAACGAATGGACCAAAAAATCTCAGGGAACATGATGTTCCTTGTCTGAGAAGTAGCCTTGTCATCCTCTCCTTTGATTAAGATCTTCAACGATTTTTTTGAAGTGACACGTGATACAGCCACATAGAGTTGCCCGTGTGTGAACACAGGTGTATCCAGATACAAACCAACATTTGAAAGAGTCTGCCATTGACTTTTGTTAATGGTCATCGCATATGACACCCTAACAGGAAATTGACAACGATGCAAAGTGAAAGGCCATTTAGGATCCTTTGAAGTCAGGCCTATCCTTGGTATGAAAAAAACAACATCACCTATGTTTGAACCAGTGATGACATTTGCCTCAGTAATCTTATCAGCAAGCTTTGTGACTATGAGCCTTGTGCCATTGCATAAGCCTTTTGATTGGTTCAGATTCCTCAAAAGCATAATGGGAACGCCTACCTTGAGCACCAACCTATGGTACAGAAAGTTATTGACCTTAATCCCATTCAAGTACTCGACATGATAGAAAGCATCTTGATTGCGAACTGCGTCAACAGAATCCCTATAGCACCATAGCTAAGGTACTCCCTCTCATCGGTAGGCACTAAAGACAAGACACGCTCATTTATTTTCTCGGCGACCTCATTTGTTGGTGTTAGGATTGCCCTTTCTTTTAGATAACTAACATCAGAATACTTACCAGGGATATCTTTATATATGGCCTGAACAATGGCATCAATTTTGTCACCATCGGTGTGTATTAAGAGCTCATCAGGGATAGTTATCCAAGAGGGTTCAGACTCCCCCTCACGAGCCATATCAGCTGTTGTGCCATCACCTAAACTGAGGACCCACTCAGCAAAGGCAGCAACCTCAGACTGGAGGATTGGATCATTTGTGTGTGCAGTCAAGCGCATGTTAATGTTTAGGTGCTAGACATCTACAATATTCCACAGAGGGGAGTTAGTGATCGCAGCAGCAAGAATCTGCGCTCGAGACCCGCCCTCAATGACAGGCAATATTTGTCTAAGGTCCCCACCCAACACAACAACCTTACCGCCGAATGGAACTTTAGCTAAAGAAGGATCATTGGCAGACAGGATGTCACGAAATGATCTGTCCAGGGCCTCAAAGCATTTCTGATGGGACATCAATGCTTCATCCCATATAATAAGATCACATGATTATATTAGGGTGGAGAGCATGGTAGACCGTTTAATTTCACAGGTACCATGATCAGGTAAGTCAACAGGTATTTTAAACCTAGAATGCGCTGTTCTGCCAGCTAGTAAAAGCAAGGCCGCAACCCCTGAGGAAGCAACCGATAGCACCACCCTCTCATTACCTCTAAGATAAGCATCGAGCGCATTCCAGAGAAACATTTTTCCAGTACCACCATAACTAGAGACAAAGAACAAACCAGGCTTCCCAAATCTAATGCGGTCAACTATAGAAGAGTAAGCATAGAGCTGGTCTTTGTTTAACTTGTCATACAACAACTTTGCCTTTTTAAGAAGACTAACAACATCAACATCTAGTGCATCCGAAAGCATATCAGTTTGCACTGTAGCATCATGGCATGCAGATTTCAAAGGCAATTTATGATCTAGGATGCATGCACTATTCTTAGAAAATACAACAGCTAATTCATCAAGTACCATGTCCCTTAATGCTACAGGAGGTACGAAATACGTAAAATCATTTCTAGACTGTTGAATCTTATGTTCAATATCATCGCCTAGGTAAGCTTCATAGTTCTCAAAGAAAGCACCTTCAACATTAACAGCACAATGAAGTATCATAGTAACAAACAGCTGGCACAACTGATTCCCCATACCCCATTTGACAGCTTCATCAAAAGCATTGTACCATTCAATATCATCACCAAGCAAACCCCTTGCCCCACAAGCCTCTCTAAAGGTTGAGTATACGATGCCATTGTAGGTCCTAACATCCTCATAGCATTTTGCACCTTTGACAATCAAAAGTAACATTCTAAAATAAAAAATTTCTCCACTTGCTGGATGGACAGAGTATATTCTACCAATTCTATCACTTCGTGTCCTACGTTTCCACTTTTTGTCCTCAGCTATCCACGACCATCTAGTAGGGAAATCACAATAAGTGAAGGTTCTAGCAGCAGGGTATAGCCTGTTCGCTACAAACCATTCTGTCAACATTGTTTTCTGCATCCAGACATTATTAACAACTGAGTTCAGTGTGGCTTCAGTGTGAAACCGCACAACATGCATGTTTAGGATATGAACTAGCAATCTCTCTGTTTTACTATGTATGTCAAACCCATAGACCCTCCAAAAAGAATCATAATCAACAATATAACGACACTCCCTATACTCTTTGATCTCATCATCCTGGCTGCTACCATGCCTAACATTCTCAAATAGGGTTTTAGACTTGTCTGGTCCTTTGATGACGTACTTATATAGGTATTTGATAACATAAGTTTTGTTACAACATTCAACATTAATATGCGCATGCCACTTTTCCAATATTAGCATGTTATATGGAACCACATGTCTATTATCAAGCCTGACATTATTCTTCATCAGAAAACGACCATTGTCAGGGCGCTTATATAAGGGAAACTCACTTTCATCAATAGAAGTTTCATTTTGAAACAATTTTGGAAATCTTTTTGAGCAAGCACCCTTTTTCATGCAAGGACACTTTGGGCCATCAATGCCACATGGCCCATGCATCATGAACTCAGCGACAAGCGCATATCCTAAAGGATCATGTACATGATCAGGGATCTCAGCCGAAATATAAGAATCTATCAAAGCCGGTGTGACAACTCTATCATCATCCTTCTTTTGCCAAACAAGGATGTGCGCGTGTGGCAATCCCCTCTTCTGAAATTCAATAGTGTGCAAGACTGAAAATAGGAGAGAAAGGAGACATAAAAGACGTAAGAACAACGTAGAAAGAGAAAGAGCAAAATGAAAGAGGCTTGCAAGGGGCAGTACTAGCAACAATAAGACCAAAGGCATTCCCTTTTTTGATCCGATGAAGGTACTGCATAAGTTTCATGTGGTACACCCTAACAGCAATGTCAGCCCTATCTGTCGCTGTTTGCCCAGGTTCAACAGAATCAAGGATTTCCTCCCACTTTGGGTTACATGTGAAAGTTGTAAAAACGTTCGGTGACCCATGAACCCAGGAGACAGCAACAACATCTTGGAAATTTTCATACATATACCGACGACCGCTAGTGTAGGTTGATGGAAGAATATTTTTCTTCCCAACCTCTTACCCATCAATCATACCCTGGTCTACTACGTCAACAACCCCCTGAAGATTTTCAGCCTGCATTTCATTGTTACACTTAAGAATAAAATTGAGGCGGCACTCATCAATCCAAGCATGGAAGTCAACAGCGGCCTGTGATGACAACATGCCACAGCAAAGATATGGATTGTGCTGTTTTGGTTTATAATGTGAACAAAAGCAATAATAATCTTGCATGGTCATTTTCACCCTCTTGTTCGGGTCATCAACATCAGCACCAATGTAGTGCACACTGAGCTGAAAACCACGCTCACCATATGGAAATAACAAAGGGTATTGCAAGGACATGTAGGTAGTATCTAAAGAAGAAATATGGTGCAGCCTGTCGCCTTTAGTCCGTATGATCAGTTCTTGACATGGTGCCTCTGACGTGAACTCACCATAAACCAAAGCCGCCAACTCATCTGTCATTGGTAAACTAAACTGAGGGCTATCATTCTCGCGAGGAGCTATAAGACTTATTGAAATCACCTAATGTTTATTTTGTTCCAATGTCTCCGCAGCCATACGAAACTTTTTGACTAAAGAATTATTTGTATCAAGCATTTGCATAAGACCACTCACAATGTCCTTATCTAACCCGGCGCTTGTTTCATCATGGTGATTTAGAGCTTGATTTCTGTTTTTAACCTCATTTCCTCTGTCATGTACATAACTCTGCATAGTTGGGCGTATCACCTTCATTTGGAAGCAACGAGCCTATACGATGAAAAAAACCTGACCATTTATTTTAAAAAAATTTGGACCTCCACCATCATTAACAGACCGGTAAATTTTTGACCCCATGGATGTAAACGCAAACAGGAAATTGTACTGGCGTATTTGCTTAATAAATCTTAGGCTGCGGGGAGATCCTGTATAATCATGCAGGGTTGCTAACAACGGGGGGGGGGGGGGAGAGATTCAAAGGGTCTAATGAAGACCTTCCCAGATTTACAACAGTTTTTGTAAACCACTCGTCTTTTTGTAATAGCAGACTTTGACTTCACCCTCTCGCGCCACCAAAAGCTAGCCTGGCAGCGGTTGCATTGGTAGTCTGGGCCTCCATAGTATGATCTTTTTGGATAAAAGGCAGGTAGAAAGAAGCACGGCTGACGAGAGTACACAGGCATACCTTTAAGTATGTCCACCTCATCAGGAGAAAAACCGACCCAATCAGGATGAAGAGGTGACGCAAGGACATGCTATGCGAGAGCCATAAGGAAAAGATACTAATACGACACATCGAGGAAAGGAAGAAACCCATGTACAACAAAGGGAAACACGAACTAACCACCCTTGTTGTGAGCGCCCTGCCTTTGCAACAAGAATTTGCACCTTTTACGATTGTGTGCAGTCTCAACAGAAGTAAGGAATGGAAAGTAGCCATCTCCCAAGGAGATAGAAAAAGGAAAACACGCTGAAGCAACATGACCTAGCTAAGAGTAAGCATCCAATAGAATCCAATTTATGACAAGAGGAACAGAACGTACGCTTCCTCTTTCGAACAAGGCGAGTGGCATGAACGACCGAAATAACAGGCAAAGCAGGTGCAGCACGGGCTGCTCGGCATGGAGGACGGGCAGGGACCGCATGCCCCGAAGCAGAAGCACGCCCCGTAGGGACAGCTGGCCATGTTGGAACCGGACGACGCGGAAGCATACCGCGAGCATAGGAACTAAAAGCAGGAAAAAGCATACACCATAGTGCTGCAAACAGAGAGGAAAGAAAGACCAACGGAACTATGAAATTGCTATGATGGATGATAAATAAGAGGAGCACAACCTATGAGCATAGAAGACAGCACCATGGGCGCACGTATCATGAAAAGCAGTGAGACTTTACAGCGGAAACTAATTGTTTACACTGGATCTAAGCATCTGATAAAATTATTATTTATTATTATTACTAAATGAATACAATAATACAATTGGAACATACAGACACTAGAAGCCTCGAGTACAGCAACGCTAAGTTAGGAGGGGGATGCGCCTGGGCACGAGAGACACTAACAGAGGAGTCCGTGCCTAATGAGTGCGGGCCGGCAAGAACTCTTTCTAAATAAGCTGCATAGCGAACAGCTGATGCAGCAATAGCAACCGCAGCATTCCCGCAATTCCTATAGACAACAACACACTCATAATTATAATCTCTAACTACAAAGCCATACAGCCCTTGCAAAAACTTGATTGCCCGAAGGGCAGCCTGTTCGTACGCATCTGCAGAACCGAGGCACACATGGCTCCAAAAAATATATTCTCCTTGGCATCACCGCAAGACCATCCCCAGGGATCTCAACCTCTACCCCAGCAAGGACATGCCCATCCCCATCAATCTCACACATATAGACAGGAGGAGGAAGCTCAGTGTGATGCTACAGTTTCCAGGATTGGCACAACAAATGGCACCACAGGACGCATCCTGAGCAGGTGAATAATAAAACCGTAAGTAGGAAAGAGCGTGTAAGAGAAATCAAGAAAAGCAGACAGAAGAAATAACCAACAGCAATAACAGTACACAAAGACACGGAAGAACCCAACGCACATAAGACACATGATTAGAACCAAGTTAGAGACTGAATTTTAAAGGAGTACAAGAATAGAAATAGCAGGGAAGGAAAGCATGAAACCTTGGCTAGATGAAAGACAACACGTGAGCGGTGAGGTGAACTGGAGCGTGGCAGAACCTTCGTCAAACGTGAGCAAGGAGATCAACTGACCCGGCAGTCCAATGTCACCAAAGGAGACCTACACATGTATAAGAAAATCAAATTAGATATTTAAACATCTTTGTTCTATAGAAACAAATATAAAAATGAACAAGCAATAAGTAACTGAACTAAAGCACGGGAAAGCCCAGGTCAAGCAAACAGGAAGAAGGAAGACATCAAAAGTGTCAGGACCGGTTTTCCAGGATATTAATTTCCTAGAAAATGGCCCTTGTGCTAACCAGCTCCAAGATTACTGTTAGCTGATGAGACACCAACTTGATACAGAAACTCCAAGCAGAATACAAAATGTGTAGTACAATAGCATTTTTGGCCTATGAGTACAACAAATGGTTTCTAGTGGTTGATGGCGGAAGCGGTTTGCGGTTCATCGACGTCTATGGGACTCCATTTCCCACAGGAACAGCTAAAACTCCTATCTTCGTGAGGCTGCTATCATCATTGCGTAGGTTCCGGGGCCGTCATCACAACGCTCCTCTCCATGCAAGAAGTCTGGCCAAAACAATAGCCAGGGACAAGCCAGTGATTACTTTGAATGTACTCGCAAACATTATGAGCACAGGTATAACATAATGAATGATAATCATGCTCTGAAATATTTCATGATCACAACGTCAGTCACGAAATAAAAACCCATGATGCACGCAAGCAGGTTATTCATATACAACATGAATATGCAATAAGGGAGTAGAAATAGAATGCACCGATCGGGTGTCTGAAGCGACGCCTCGAAAGGATAATAATATAAAGCATGCCTCAGTCGGGCGTCTGAGCGATACCACAAAAAGGGCTTATAAATGATTTAAATAACAAGCATGCCACAGTTGGGCGTCTGAGCGACACCACATAAAGGGCTTATAAATAACAAGCATGCCACAGTCGGGTGTCTATGTGACACCACATAAAGTGCTTATAAATAATTTAAATAACAAGCATGCCACAGTCGGGCGTCTGAGTGACACCACATAAAGGGCTTATAAGTAATTTAAATAACAAGCATGCCACAGTCGGGCGTCTGAGCGACACCACATATAGGGCTGATAAGTAATTTAAATAACAAGCATGCCACAGTCGGGCGTCTGAGCGACACCACATAAAGGGCTTATAAGAGAATAATCACAGTGAATATCCAAGAGGTAGAACCGTCCCAGGGATACTCAATAATTCAAACAATGTAAATGGTTAGTCCATAATAATAGTAATCATAATCATCATGAGTCACAAGTCATGATCCATGTTCTGGTTTAGCAATTTTTCCTCTGAAGACCGACACTTGACCCGTATCCCAGACTGTAGTCGTTAACCATGGACACGGCTATTCGAATAGATATAATCTCTACAGAGGGTGTACTCTTTACCCACGAGTAACGGATTCCTTTAGTCCATCGGGACTAATTCCGTCTACGATCTTTTAATTGAAAACACACCTGACCGCACACACCAGCCTAACTTACCGGTGTCTGGAATCACCCACGACACTCGTTAAGCAAAACTCTAAGTGGGGAGGCTACAACCTCGACTAGCATGGAATCACAAAATTTATAACGCGCGCAAACTAGGGGAGCTACCCCCTCGGCTCCAACCGGAAACACCCATGCCCCGGACCAGGCGGCATGTCTACCGGATGCAGCCGATATCTTCCACCATGGCCTCTCTGTATGGTGTGTGCTAGGAAGGGGTTGACAACTTACTGAACCATACCATACCTATGGCAGGGACAAGTGGTAGTACGAAACAAGTATGGGGGTTACTGGAACAAGACTCGATCTACAGTGGACTCAGGAGGTGAAGGCATTCCCTGCGGGATTAGTATAACAAATATATTTCACACCAGCAAACAGAATCACCACTCATCATAACTCACCATGCCTTACCGGACATAATCGTCTCAACAAATTATTAGAGACATGTTCGTGTCTACCCAAGACAGAGACTTTCCCCGGATTCCTCCCGATAGGCATGAAAGGCATACGAGGGTGATTACTATCAGAAGCATATCAAAGTCCAATAGTAAGGAATCATCATTATGCACTCATGAACATGATCATATCATCACATAAAATACCGAACACTTCATGTCAAGGCGGTGTCGTATTAGCATCGAATGACGCACAACAAATATTATGCCGGGGTTCAGAATGCTTGCCTTCAAGAGTATGTAAGTGGGGTGCACTTTTTGAAAGTTTCTTCCGTCTTCAAAATTCCTATTTTAAGAAAATTTAAAATTAACACATAGTTTCAAAACAGTACGAAAGTTGTTTGTAAAATTGTCAAATAAATATGAAAATAAACTAGACAAAATTTGAGAAACAATAGAAAAAGAATCAAATCAACTGGACTTATATTTAAAAAGTTATAGCCAACCAAAGTTTAGTAAAAATTCTGTTTTTAATAAAAAATCAGAAAAAGAAAAACGGTTCAGGGACTAACGCTTTTAGCGAAGACGTATTCGGAGGAATACGTTTCCACTTAAGCCAGCATGGGTCGTCTCGTGGGTCACTGACAGTGGGTCCCTTGGGCCCACTGGTCAGATTTGACCTGTCGCCCGCGCCTCTTCTTCTCTGGCCGAGCGGTGGCGGGGCACTGGCGATCGCCGTCGACGAACGGCGGCTCCCGCGGGACTCGGAGGGCGGGGATGGATCCGCTGGTCCAGGGTGGTCCTCCTAGTGGTTGATAGGCTGGCGGGGGTGGAGGGGGGTCGCCGGCGGCGACCTCCGCGGCGGACGGTGGTTTCGGGTGGATCGGGGTCTCGAGCTATGGTGGCTCCCGATCAGGCTAGAGAGGTGGGGCGGCTCCGCACGGTTGAGGGTAGTCGGACGGTGGCGCTGGAAGAACTGGGGAGGCCTTGCTCGCGACGTACAGTACCGGAGCGTGGCGGCGGTCAAACTGGCCGGAGATGAGGCAGACGGCCTCCCTCCGTCGATTGCTGGCTATGGGAGCACTAGGGAGATGGCCTGAGGTTTCCTGAGAGTCTGGACGAGCTCGGGGGCTCCTTTTATAGGCGATCGAGGTCGGTTCCCGTGGCTACGGATAAGAACGCCGGCGAACCGCTGTTCTGTTGCTAGCAGGGCGACGTGGCGGCGACGGGCGCTAGCGGATGGGCTCGTGGATGAGCTCGGGCTGTTCAGGGGTGAGCTGGCGCGCTGGAGTGGCTTAGGCGGCACCGTCCATGGCAGGAGCCTGCTGCGGACGCCGGCGTGATGCCAAGGGAGCTCTGACAGTGGCGCTGTAGGGCGCCAGGGGTGGCTTGGAGGGTTCTGGCGGGCGGGTGAGGACAGGGCGTGGCCCTGGGGGTGAGCAAAGGCCAGGGGCAAGACGCGGCGGCTCGGTTGCGCGGGCGTGCAAAACGGGCGCTCTGGGCGCGCCCAGAGCACGCACGCCAGGTGCTCGACGAAATGCCAACGCGTGCTAGAGGGCTTGAATGAGGCTGGTAGTTAACATGTCTAGGTTAGTGGTGGCTAGGAGATTAGTGGACATGGCTGCTGGGTCAGGGGATCAAGTCCACAATGTAGACTAAAACTATGCCAAAATTGGCCATGCACTCAAGGTGCTCGACAGAATGCCATGGGCATCTAGGCATCTCTTCTGGTGGCCCAAATCTCTAGGTTGGGGTCTCTTTATGTGCAAGTGATGATGGCAAGGCTATTTGGGCAAAACCAGAAACTTGTTAGTGCAAGATTTGCAAATCTTCAGTTCTGGACAGAAAGTGAAGGGCATTATTGCATGGACCAAAAATACTCCAATGGATCCAATCTCCTGGACTTAAGGGTTTGGTAGGCTCATCTATAAGCAGGAGAAAAATCAAGGGCAATAGGGCAAGATAAAACATGGTTGCAGTACAAAACACCAAACTGGACCAGAATGAAGATGAGGATGATTTGCTCAAATTTTTCAAAGAACACCAATGGGTTTTTGCATAAAGTTGAATTATACACTACTACTAACATCCCCAATTTTGGTGGGATTTTTAAAGAAATATTTAAATAGATTGTAGTACAAATTACAAACTGGACCAGATTTGAAAACTTGAGGTAGGGCTCAAAATCTCCAAATGACTAAAAGAGATTTTTGCATAAAAGTGATGTGGGAACATCACATGACAACCCCAAATTTTGGTGGAAATTTTAAAGAAGTATTTAAAAGGGTTGTAGTGCAAATGGGACTCTAAAACTTAAGAAAAATCATTTTTTTTAAAGAAATAAAGCTCAGGAAAAATAATTGTAGAAATAATTCTATTGATAAAAAGAAATGGTCTTGGGAAGATATACAAGTCCATCAATATTTTTGAAACGTTTCCACCTAGAAGGAAAAACTCAAAAATTCAGAGGGACAGAGTGATCTGTAATTAAGAGATAAGACCAGAAAATAAAAATTTAATTTCCTGGCAACATTTTAATTAATAAATCAAGGTCAAAATTTTGGGGTGTTACAACACTACCCCCCTTAAGAAAAAATCTCGTCCTCGAGATTTACTAAGGGCTGCTTTGAAAAGAATTACTCCTACTATCTCAAAGTAATATCACAAAAATAACCATCCAACCCATGCAATAAAATGTGGCTACAGTGAGTGGGCATTTAAGTGGTGTAAAACTACAGTGTGGAATACTGGCGCTGCGTGGAAAAAATCTATGGTTGGGGGGAAATGAGAAATTTCTACTTTACAGTAAATTTAGAATAAATTTCTAAATTTCTAAAATACGTTGGTCGTACCCGAGAGCATAGTGCTCTCTCTGGCTGACAGATGGACCCGGGGCTCACTGTCAGTCTCTTCTTCTACCTCTGTCTCTCTCTTCTTCCTCTCTCTCGCACGCTTTCCCACGCTTTCTCCGCCGGTGACGTCTAGCGCGTAGAGCATCTAGGCCGTACTATGGTAGTGCGTGGCGCGCTAGCTACCGGTGCAGCGTGCACTCACCTCGCGGGCTAGTGGACTGTCGGCATTGCTCGTGGATTTGCCTCCGAACATCGGTGATCGAGCGACGAGCGGCGCTGGTGGACTTCGCCCATCATACACCGATCTTGAGCTATGAAATGGCCGAGGTGCTCCTTTCTTCTTCCTCACACCTGGCCTTGCTTCTCCTTCTCCTTCCTTCTCCATTTCTGTTTGCAGAAGCTTGAAAAGAGGCTCTAATGGCGGAGGTGATGCCGGACTGGTACATGATCCTGATGTGCGGAGGGTTGGCAGCATTGCTGGGGTTCTCTGTGCTCTTGTGCGTGATGATCCTCGATGATCGTCGTGATGCTGCCACTCGAGTGTTAGCTTTCCGCGGTGGCGGTGATCAAGAGTATTAAGTGCGGCGTCGGGTGCTAACTGTTGTCAGTGTGCTAGAGGCAACTTGCACCCGAATGATTACCCACAAATCACTCCTTCAAAGACCGTGGTGTGCTAGGGGGTGATCAGCTAGGTGCAACATGTGCATGTGGATTTGCAATTAGTGCACGTGGTCGAGTGGTTGGGTTTGCGAGTCTACTGTCTTGGTGTTGCGTGAATAAAAATCTATGTCGTGAAGAGATATACGCTGCAACAACTCAGGGAAAAATCTCACTTCAGAATTTACCGAGAGTGAAAACTGTTAATCAAAATTAATAGCAGTAAAAACTACTCACATTAATTGAAACCAAATATTTAATTCATCGCACAAATTTAGGATACCACGCATAAGTTGCAACACATAAATAAATGCTGGGACAATAAACATAGCAGTGACGTCTACAATGAAAACGGTAAATAGACAGGGTCCTGAGGAAACGTCTCTGGTACTGGGGCACACTCCTCTTCTATCGGGGGAAGCGGGTTGACTAGTCTAAGAACGCGTCTCTCTTGGTCGGGCCTCAGTGGTCTGCCGATGGCGATATGAGGATTTAAATCAGCGAGGCTCTGGAGATAACCCATTACTCGTTGGGTCAAACGCTCTTGAGCAATGACATACTGGGCAAGGTTGGCCAGTAATGGGTCTCTCTCAATTCGTCCACCGGGAAAAGATGCTACTTCTCCGGGTGCTGCACGACTCGGGAAGTAATAATGCCCTCGTTCGCTGGCATAGGGTACCGCAAATCGAAGGCGAGAAAGTGCTTCGTACGCAGCAGCTTCTATAGCCATTTGCGGAGTCGGCATAGATTTCCCCACGAAGAAGACTTCCGTTGGGTCTTGGTTTGGGTTTGCGGGAGGGATGTGCACCACTGCCCAATATTTCGAGGTGGATGGGGTGATCCTCAATTTGAGTAACTCGTAATGGGGTGGATGGGTAGAACTCATGGTACTGCAGGTAAAGTCCCACAATATTTTAACAAAACTACATGGGGTTGCATCTAGAGTTCTCAGATAAATACTAGGGCTTGACATGGCAAGGAATGGCTGCAAGAGTTGTGTACAAGGTGAGGGGTACTTGGCAAGGTCACGAGGTGGCCTTTTATATAGCATCTGGGTTGGGTCATTTATCGTGGTGAGGGGCAACTAGTTTGTCGGTTCTGCTCTATGGGGTAGGGGTCAATGCTACAGATACACCTATCTCACAAAAGTGATGTATTACTGTGGGTGTCGTCGGGGTGGTTTTGGTAGCTGTGCCCGGAATTAAAAATGCAACTGCACGCCAACATACTTATGCATGGCTACTTTTGAAAACAGAGGCACACAAGCAGGCTGCATTTATCTATGGCGATACAAGGTCACACTATTACGAGGCGTAGAAATACTAAGGCTCGGTACTACTCGAGTGACTTAGTCTACCTCGTTAATATCTTAGCGGGCGTGCCTTGTGGACGTTGAGGCTTCTCCACGGGTTTCACCGTCGGGGTTAGCTGGATGGAGTTGAGGGGCTGCAGAGTCGGGGTAGCGATGATGACCATCGCGGGGGTTGTTGGCCACAATCCCGTTGGAGCATGTACCCAAAAGGCGACGAAGTACTTCTGGGGACACCAGAGTATTTTGGTCGATGGCTGGGGTAGACCTCAAGGACTCGATTGGTTGTCCGAACAGCACGACTGGGTTGTCGGCGTCGGGCTCATCTTCTCCTCTTGCCGGGGTTCGGCGAACCAGTTCTCCACGGGCTGTGATCAGATCAAGGGTGATTTGATCGAACAGTTCCTCTAGTGCACTTACATAGCGCACCAGATGCAACAATGCATGATCCGTCTCGTGATCTCTGTTGGCAACCTGGGGTGGCCTACCATACCCGTCACAGCTGGGGTAGTAGTAGAACGAGCGACAGTTAACTCTGGGCGACAAGTGCCGGAGTTGAACTATACCCTCCCGAGCAGCTAGTTGGATGGCTTGTGGCTCAAAGGAAGTTGTCCGTCCGGTGAACCTGTAGGGGCGTTCTGGCGATAGACCCCTACCATAGACGTGCACAGTGGCCCAGAATTGATAGCTCTCACCGCTCATGGGCCCTTGGTACACAACATATTCTGGGGGCTCTTCTAATGCAAAGGCACGGCGGGTGAGGTTTGCTAGCACGGTCACAAAACCTCTAAGGTTGGTTGCTGTGGTCTCATTGTGCACAATGGGGCCAGGCATTATAGCTCGGTTTGGGGAAGAGACTGTGCTGTGCTCGGTTGAGGCTAGCGTGCCCTTTTTATAAAAAAAGGGGACGGAGTCTTCCTTCGCACGCTTGCAAAAGAGAATATTTAGGTGTCGTTCCCTGGTGCGTGATCGACAGGCTAGGCTGATAGGTTGGGCACCGACTACCAAAAGGTGTCGGGGTCACTGTGTGGCTATCTTACACGAGAAGTTTGGTCGGGGTTAGGTTAAGGTCTGGTGGATTGGTTAACCTAGGTTTATTGACCTGGCTAAGATAGGATTAACCATTGGTCAGCCTGGCTCTGATACCAAGGTTGTCAGGACCGGTTTTCCAGGATATTAATTTTCCATAAAATGGCCCTTGTGCTCACCAGCCCCAGGATTACTGTTAGCTCATGAGACACCAACTTGATATAGAAACTCCAAGCAGAATACAAAATGTGTAGTACAAGACCATTTTGGCCTATGAGTACAACAAATGGTTTCTAGTGGTTGATGGCGGAAGCGGTTTGCGGTTCATCAGCGTCTATGGGACTCCATTTCCCACAGGAACAGCTGACCAGGATAACTCCTATCTTCACGAGGCTGCTATCATCATTGCGTAGGTTCCGGGGCTGGCATCGCAACGCTCCTCTCCATGCAAGAAATCTGGCCAAAACAATAGCCAGGTACAAGCCAGTGAGTACTTTGAATGTACTCGCAAACATTATGAACACAGGTATAACATAATGAATGATAATCATGCTCTGAAATACTTCATGATCACAACGTAAGTCACAAAATAAAAACCCATGATGCACGCAAGCAGGTTATTCATACACAATAAGGGAGTAGAAATAGAATGCACCAATCGGGTGTCTGAAGTGACGCCTCGAAAGGATAATAATATAAAGCATGCCTCAGTCTTGCGTCTGAGTGACACAACAAAAAGGGCTTATAAATGATTTAAATAACAAGCATACCACAGTTGAGCGTTTGAGCAACACCACATAAAGGGCTTATAAGTAATTTAAATAGCAAGCATGCCACAGTCGGGTGTCTGAGCGACACCACATAAAGGGCTTATAAGTAATTTAAATAACAAGCATGCCACAGTAGGGCGTCTGAGCGACACCACATAAAGGGCTTATAAGAGAATAATCACAATGAATATCCAGGAGGTAGAACCGTCCCAGGGATACTCAATAATTCAAATAATGTAAATGGTTAGTCCATAATAATAGTAACGATAAATCTATCCACCAGTCGACTGGTGGTTTGCTTCAAATCCGCACGACTCGATAGCCGTCTGATCCGGATCCAATGGCCCGCGTCGCCCCTGGTGCGCGCAGCGCGGGTGGCGGTAGCCGTTACCATCGCTGTGTGTCGCTGACTAGTGGGTCCACTCGAACCGCCCATATCGCCCAATGCCACGATCCCCACTCGCCCCCTCTCCCCGTTCGCCCGCACTACTTCTTCTTCCTCTGCTTCGGGCGTGTCCATTCGAATCTCCTCTCGATCCCCTCTCCCTCGTGCGCGACGGTTGTTGCTGGTGGCGCGTTCCGGTTCGCGGCGGACGGCGTCTGAATCCGCGGTGAGGAACGCATTCCCCGCCCCTGTTTTGCTTCCTCTTTTAGCTCCGCCGCTCTGGTCCGCCATTGATTTAGGTTGGAGCCATCGAATCTGGTAGATTGTTGTTCCCATTAGGTTAGATTAAGGCCGGCTTCTAATTTCTGAGTCGACGTTGAGCAGCGCATCCCCCATTCCCCCACCCATCCACCCGCCCCGCTCTGTATTTCTTGTTGCTCCGCCTCCATGCTTCGCCGTTGATTTTTGGTGCTCTGACTCTTTGATTCTGGCGGTTGTTGTTGCTATTAGGCTAGGTTATGTCACCTTCTAAGTTCAGTTTGAATATGGTTCGGACATCTAGTTTAATTTTGTGGTAATCGTGGGTGTGGATAGGTCTTAGTGGTGGTAAGTGTGGTTGGTTCTAATAGGGATTTTGTTATGGTGTTATTGTTGTGGATGTGGTTGTTTAGGACATCCAATAATGTTTGGTGTTTATGGATTTCAAGTTGTGCATCAGTGGATGTGGATTTAAAAAGCAACCCTAAGTTTTTTCACATAATGTTGTTTTATGTTGGTTTTGTTAGATCCGGTTTGTCCATTGATTAGGCTTTTGTGCCGCTCCAATTAGCTTGTTTACAATGCTTGATTTGCTTGTTATGTCTTGTTCTGTTCAATTATCATGATGTCTATATTGAACTTACCAACTATATTGCACTCAAATTACCAGATGCTTTAAATTCTGTTATTTATCAGTGTTGTCTTGTTATGGTTGAATTATCATGGTGATGGTTTTACACTTACCACTGTCATCTTACCGTAGTTACCATAAGTTTTTTCTAGACTAACTATATGCAGCACAACGCTTATTTCTCATTCATTTTGTTTTGGTTGGGTTACTAATGAGCATGTGTGAATGCTATTTCTTATCATTGGTAATTTGGTTGTAACTTACCAATTGCATTGTGCCTCAATTATAGTCTCACATGCTTTTTATATACTTGTGCTATCTGTTTTACTTTTTTTAGCATGTGCGACCAATTGCAGTTTGCTTGTTTCCTTTTATCAGCTATATTATTGCTTTGTCAGACACCGGTTTTATAAACAATGTATTCCTTTTTTTCCTATGTGTCAGGGAGACAATGCCGAGGAAGCGTAAAGGAGATGGTGATGGAATCGATGAGGTTCCTTCAAAAAAGGCAAAACGCCCTCCTCCGCGGAACAGAGCCTCACCCAGTTCGCTTCTTCTAGCATGCAAGGACATGAATGATGACAGGAAGGGTGCCATTGATGATATGGATTTAACTAGCCTTCGAAATATCCAATGTGACCATCTATTCAACAATCTCAGTGTGTGGATTGCTGATCTCTACGACCCCAATTCGCGTGAGGTGGTCGTACCAGGCCAAGGCAGGCTTCCGGTCAATGAAGAATACGTGCATCGTGTTATGGGTGTGCCGCATGGAGGGAATGATGTTCCTTACAACCTCCCATCTGAAACTGATATTGAGTTAGGGCTTGAGTTGTTTGGCGAGCTCGGATATGCCCCTAAAATGACTGATCTTGTTGATCTCATAAAGGGTTCTGAAAATTCTGATGACACTTTCAAGCGTATGTGGCTTCTGCTTGCGGGGAATACAGTCATTGCCCCGACCACCTCCAACAAAGTTAGCCCCCGTTGGTATGCTGTGCTGGTAAGTTCTTTTGCAAATATGTCATTTTCTTTCTTGTGTGCCTGATAACTTTACTATATGTCAGTGTGATAACTTTCATATTTTTTTGTGGTGCATTCGGTGAACTTCAGTTTCTTGCTGTTTTTTATATTGCAGCGTGACATCAATGGTGTTAAAAATCTCAATTGGTCCAAATTTATTGCTGACGAACTGCACAAGGCGCTGTTGAAACGCAAGCCTACCAGGGGTTGCCTTATTTTCTACAATGTAAGTGACGATGCTTTCCTCTTACCTTCTCTTTTGTCATTTGTCATTTTCTTTGTCATTTTGTGGCTGATTTTTGTAAGTGTTTACCATGGCGCTTGTGTTTTTCCTATCAGCTATTGTACATTCATGCGATTGATCTTTCTGGACTTGGCATCGAACTACCTGATGGTCCTTTTCCCATCAATGTATGGACAAAGAAGCTGATAACTCTTGTCCTCAACAAGGATGTTCAGGCTGACAAAGTTTCTTTCGGGAAACTACCGGTAATATATATCTATGCTTTTCAGTTCACAGTCTGCTTTGCAACTGCATTTTATTTTCATTGTTTTTTTGTTGTTACTTATCTGTGATGGCTACATTTTTTCAGTTGAAGACTGAGTTTGGCATGAATTTCTGTCTGTTTGGTGGTCTGGAAGGTCTTGACAAGTTTATGCGTGTTCATACTGCCCCAAGCTGCAGTGAAGAGGTGAGCATGTAACCTAGTTTCTTGATTTTTTTTTGCTATTTTATGTTCTTTCATTGGCTGATAAATTATTTTTTTCACCCATTGTGGTTACCCTATTTTGATGCCAACTTGTCACTCTTTACTAATCTGGATGATTTCCATTGTGGCATATCCTCTATATAAAATAATAATTATGATGCAACCATGTGATAATTATTAGTGCAATGCCTTGATAACTTTGTAGCATTCCTGTGATAACTTGATATCATGATAACTTTTGGTTGCATTTATTATGATGATTGTAGCATTCCTGTGATAACTTGATATTCATGATAACTTTTGTTGCATTTTAGTGATAACTTACTAGTTATTTCCATTCTTTTTTCATTTTTTTTATGTTGAACAGAAATTTGCCAAATCAACTCAGATAGTCGCTCGATTCACGTCTGCCATGGCTGGCATCCTAGGCAATCTTGTGGAATCATTCACCGCTTTAGATGATGAGGGCCATTCACATGCATCTCGTCAGCTAGACGCTGGATTGAACATTATCTCCTCTGCCGCCCGTACGACGTCAAGGACTACGCGGTCATTGCAAGGCAGGCGGATAGAAAGTGCTGGAAAGAATGTGGCTGAAGATTCTGACAGCGATGACGAGTATCACGGAGGCGATGATTCTGATTCTGACGCTGACTCCGATGATGATGATGACTATCGAGTTGTTCGTCGTCGCCCTAAAGATCCTTTTGTTGCTTCAGGCAGTGGTACCGTGGATGTAGACATGGGCAGTGGTCCAGCTGATGATGAGACCACACATGTTGATGGTGCAACTGTCAAAGCCCATGATGGCACAGGACCAAATTTCGAAGACACCCCTGTCCGCCCTGTCGATGATAACCTCGTTGAGTCTCAGATCTTACTCACTGGAACATCTCATGCAGCATCCGTCGAATCAGGTGATGGAGGGCTTAGCCAGCAAGGTCTGACAGACACGCAAGCTGAGGCGGCCACTGACTCTTCTGTCAAGCGGTGCGGTGCTGAGCTTTTGAAAAAGATGGCTTACCAGAGGCGCAAGAAGCTGAGGCTACCATCACACCCCCGTTCAGCTTCACCAACTGTGCCATCACCCCCCCGTCCAACTTCACCAGTTGTGCCTGCCAGCCCATCGCAAAGGCCGTCTTCACCAATTGCACTGTCAGCATCTGAGATTCATGTAGCTGTGAAGAAAGTTGTGGTCCAGGAGCTTGGTATACGTGTGGCTGAAAAGGGAACCGGTGCCTCCGTCCCACTGTCCACCTTGCGGAAGGAGGCCCCACGCAGGTGAACTATTATTTTCCAATGTCCTTATCAATTAAGTGCCTGAAACAACATGGTAAATACAGTTGTTTGAGTAAGGTAGTTTGGGTAATTTCATGCTGGTGATCAACTTGCTCATTTTTCATCTGCAGGGCCCCCGGCAAACAATCTGTTGCTGCTAAGGATTCAGGGATTGCACCAATGAAAAGGTATTCAAATTGTTACTTTCTTTTATGTTCAGCAGTTATTTTGTTCTTGTTGTCTGATAACTCATGTTGATGAACATTGATAACTCAACTTTGCCCCCCTGGTAATTTAGAGTTACCAATCTTGATAGTTGTATGTGCTTGTAACATTTGGTTATTTTTTTCATTCAGTGCACCTATGAAACAAGTTGCTGTTGCTAAGGGTTCTCCAATTGTACCAGGAAAAAGGTGTTCACATACCTATCTAGTTTGTAGTTATTCAAAAATAATTGTTGGTTTTTTTGTTCATATGATTTGATAACTTTATATTTCTAGTCCTTGATAACTTTGTAATTTTTTCCCTGGATGCTACTTATACCTGAAGTATGTGACATCCTTTTTTGATTGAAGCATGTGGTAACTCAGGTTTAACAACATGTGTAATCTCACTACTACCCTTGTGTACCGATTTTTTCAATCGTTCAAAAGATAAAAGTGCTGTGAAAAAGGTGAAATTTGCCAAGACCAGATCCTCTCCACGACTAAGGGCAACATTGTCGCAGACAACGTCATCGGAGACAACAGAAGTTATCCATCTTGATGAATCTCCCACGGCGACATCTCCGTCTGAAAAAGCAGCAGCATCTAGCGAGGGTGCATCTGATGCTGTTGCGGCGACATTGGCTGTTGTTTCTGATGACGCTGTTTTTCAGCTAGCTGCAGCGGCAACTGTTACTGCTGCTGTTGAAGATATCGCCAGCATGGCTGTAGCTATTGAATGTGAAAATGAAGTCGTCCCGAATATAGTGCATGATGGAAGTGAAGGTAGTTCTGTTCGCCATCACATTTGTTTTTTGTTTCTTGTTTTTATGATGTTTTTTGTTGACGATGTGTTTAATCTTTTTCCGCTGTAGCTGAGAAAGTTGTGGGAAGTACCAGAGACAATATGCCTACTGATACGGCTACAGCTGGAGGTGAAAAGAATGACGCCGATATTCCTGTTTTCACAGGTTGGTAACTTAATTTTCTTATGTTGATAACTTGTCTGTCTAATCCATGATAACTCAAGATATTGTTTCTGGCACTAACAAATACAATGTCATCTACATGTTTTCCTGATGCCTTTTTTCCTTATTTGTGTGTTACTTGTGATGTTTTGAAGCAGTAGCTGACCCTGCATTGGAGTTGAGCACCCCTGGAGCTGGAAACTACGATGGTAATTTTACGCCACCCAGCTGCTCTCTTGGGCTGGATGCCATCTTTGGTGCGAGTCCACAAGTGCCACCATCTACTGAAGCAACTGCAATGGCTCAAGCTGCACCAACGTTGGCTCAAGTACCACCTACAGCACCAGAAGCACCTGCGGCGGCACTATCTGCTCAAGTACCACCTGCAGCACCAGAAGCACCTGTGGTGGCGCCATCTGCTCAAGTACCACCTGCAGAACTAGCTACTGGCCCTGACGCCGTTCTAGGGCTCGCAGCTCCTGTTGATGCTGACTCGAAGGGCAAGGCAGGGATGAAAGTTACCAAGGCTCAACCGGTTTCTTGGGCTCCGCCACCCAACAACTCTGGTAAGTGAAGACCTTGTGTCTTTGCTCTTATGCCGCGAGAGTGATGGATTGAGATATGTCAGTGTTCATCGTATTGTTTTGTGCCTTGGTGTGCTCTTTTTATTTATGTGTTTGGAACTTTCTATCATTCCGTGTGTATGGATGAATGTAATACTACTTCTATGCTTTGTGTGATGTAAATGAACATATGTGCTTTCAGTACCCGTAATATATATTTCTGTTGTGTCCGCTACAATATTTTGTGCGATGCTAGCATAGAAGATAAGTCCATCCTCCTCCCCCCTGGTAACATTGTCAGTTTTGAAAGCCGATGTTATCCGTTACTGACTTTTAGTAAGCGCGTGATATGTACAACTCCTATCATTGCCTATTTATTTTCCTTAATTCATTGTCATGCTTACAAAACAATACTTCACTCGTAGTTATTCATCTGAACTTTTTTATTATTCCTTCAGTTTTTTATAATCACCCTGATAACTCCATATGACATATCTTGGTAACTCAAATGTTCAAATCCTGTCAATTTATGATCCATTGACACCATAACTCCAGCCATATGCATTCTTTACCAATTCTGGGTTATACAATTCTTTTTGGTCTTCTTTTTAACATGTTATGATGATTAGTTTATATCACAGCTGTTCCTCGTTATGCACCAGTGTTATCTAATTTGTTACTTAAAAGGCCCATACATGTGTGCTAGTAATCCACATTCACATTACCTGGTATCTTCTATATCGTGTTCCTGATAACTTCTTGTATCTTGTCTCAATTTTTAATACCTGATTTTATTTTTTGCAACAATTTATGTTGTTTATCACTACTGTTCATGTCCTCATCGCTCTTTTTTTATTTAAGTAACATCGGAAGCTGGTCGTGTGCAAGTGTATGATGTTGAGATTGACGATGATGAGGTTCTCATGTGGTGGGAAGAATTTGAACATGGCAATCCAGCATTAAAAGGGAAATCTAATGTTCAAATAGGTGATTTTTTTTCTGCTCCATGAACATTGCAACCCTTGCACAAACCACTTTCTTTGTTTTTCAATTATGGACCACCACTTGATAATCAAAACATCTGGCAGTTGATATGTTTTGACCGATCACTTGATAATTCTCTCTCCCATCTGATGATAATTCATGGTTTTCCCTTTTTTCTGTTTCTACCAGACAACCCCCAAAGTCCAACATTTGTTACACCAGAGTTACCACCTCGCACAGAGCATTTAGTACGCAGTTCAACACCTAAATCCTTTATTCGAAAAGTTAGGGTCACCCACCCGTCCAAATACCTGCTCCCGCCTTTTTCCACCCTCACACCGAGCGAGGAGGAAGAGTATGTTTACAATGAAGTTATCAAGCATACTACTAATTCTAACTCTAAGATTAAAGAGTATGTTTCCATCCTTTTTCTCATCTTTCTTAACACAAATCATTATTTTGTGCGCCTTTTTTTGAAATGTAGTTTTTAAATCTTTTTTTTGTTTTTTTTGTAGTGTTAGGGTCATCGACATTGATGGTAGGTGGGTCACCCTTGGTGAGCTTGCCAATTGTGTGAAGGGAGTTGGGCAACTATCAACCAACATTTCCGAGTTACATGTTTGCGTTCTCCAGTATAAGGAAACGCCAAACAGGCTCATCTTCCCTTGGGTGCTCTCTGTGTATCTGTTGTTAGGAGACTTCAAATCCAAGTGTTTACTGAAGTATTTTCGACGGGACAAGTTTTACATTCTTAGTCACCAGGATCAGGTATGTTATGTTTCCTGGATCTGGTAACTGTACAGTTAGTGTCTTGGTAACTTCCTATTAATATCATGTAACTTCCTGTTATTTGCGGATATTGTTTGTTCTTCATGTCATGATAACCTGTCTCATGCACACTGGTAACTTTTGACCTTTCTTCACTGATAACTTCTTTTTCTAGTTGCCTCCCATGTGAATTTCATGACCATTTATCTTGGTAATTTTGTTTCTTTTCCAACTACTTTTATGCTTACTGCCTTTTAAATTTTTGCAGCTGCTATTCCCTGCTTTGCAAAAGTTGGGCCGCGGTCCAGATGACGGGCATTGGTATGTGTTGTCACTAAATCTTAGGGCGAAGCGGTTTGCAGTTCTAGATTCATTACATGACCAAGATAGTCCTTCTCTTCTCGAGCATGCGACAAGATACATGAACGCAATAAAGAAGGCCTGGTTGATAAATTACAAGGACTCGCATAAGCAGATCGAGGACTATGAACTTGTGTACATTGATGTGTTGAAACAGGAAAATGGGTTAGTTGTGGATTACTCACTCTCTTTTTAACATCCCAACTACATGTTTGTCATCCTTGTTTATTTGACCCGGTCCGAAACTCCAATTAAACTTATTTTGTGTTGTTATTTTCATCACAAATGTTTCAGCATTGATTGTGGATTTTTCGCCTGCACGTACCTTGAGGTGTGGGATGGCAAAAATGTTCCAGCCTTAACTCATGAACAAATTCCAGCTCTCCGGAAAATTATGACATTGAGGTGGTTAGATCATTATCAAAACAAATGCAAACAGTGGCGCTATCATCTGTTCGGTAGCGGGTGATGAGGTGATATTTTTTTTACTACCGTGTGATAACTTCTACCAAACTGTGATGATAACTTTTTTATATGAATCTGTCACGACAATGCCATGGATCAAAGTGTTGACATGCTGTTTTACTATAGTATACACAGTCCAAAATCACTAACTATATGATATAATTCACTACTGTGATTATAATTTGTTCATAAGAAATTTTTAGAAGTGCAAGGAGGACTAATTTTTTGTCCATAAGTAATACAATGCAGTGCTGGTAGCCTTCAAAAAATGTAGATATAAAAACATTGGCTTTTACAAATCCATGTCAATTCCATCATACATTGCTGGTAACTGGCATAATAATGTACTAATAGCTTGGTTAAGATATAAAATTTTTGGATTTACAAATCCATGTCAATCCCATCAAACATTTGCTGGTAACTGGCATAACAGGGTACTGATAGCTTGCTTAAATTATAGAGATACACTTGTTTTGCATTACAAAGCCATGATAAAATCTACGATACAATGCTGATAACTGGAATGTTATGGGGCTCATAGCTTGCACATTATGGTCCATGAAAAAAAATGCAGCCACCATCTTCCATTTTAATAGCACCTTCTTCATTTATCTTGCTAGGGGAGATTTGCATGTGCGTTTGTCATGTTCCAGACTCCCGCACACACCACATTTCCTTTTTGTCTTTGGTTTTGCAATCTCAAAACCTGATTGCTTTCTTTTTGACTTTGGCCGTCCTTTCATTATAGTCTTGGGAGGGTCTAGTATCAACTTTGCGTTTGAGGACGGAGCTGCATCAGGATGTGGGGGCTAGATGACAAAAGCGTGATTGTTTTTGCTAGCATGTATCATCACCCGCACACTTTCTTGCTGTGTGGCAGGGTTACCCTGTCGCTGCACATTAGTAGCACTTTCTTGTTGTGTGGCGGTGTTCTCCTGTTGATTCACATTAGTGGCACTTGTTTGCTGTGTGGCTGGGTTCTCTGGATGTCTTGCATCGGGGGCGTTTTGGTGATGTGTGACAGGGTTGTATTCATTCATCCGCCCCACAGGTATCGAGCAGGGATCCGGCTGTCCTTGAAACGATCCTTTTGCTTCTTCCTCTTCCTTTCTTGCTTTTTTAAGTTGATTGTTCTTCAGGATTTCAAGCTCCTCCTTGAAATTATACAGGTGTTTTCGTGCCAATCTGGTCCCGTCATCTGTTAGGCAAGCATCTTTGGCCGATGCCTTAAATTCTTTAAGAATTGACGTGTATTGCATGACGCTTTTCCCCTCCTCTGGCATCGACTTCTTAACTGTCGGCTGTTCGAAATCAGGTTGAATAAGATCCTCCTCTGGATCCCAGGTCCACCACTTTAGGATGTACTTTTCAGGTATCTCGTATACCCCAATTTGGTCCATAACTTGTAGTACGTGCGCGCACAGTAGCCCGTCACGATCAAACTTGCAGCAACACACGAGTATGTCTCTTCAACCATGTTTGCTTGCACATGGTAGTCCATGTCTCCATATTTCGGTATTATCCCCCGTACTGAGCTGACCTTGAAAGTACCATCATCCAATGCGTCGCATCTGTATGCTGATTTCACCTTCATCTCCACCTGGAACTTGCAAAACAAGTTATGTGTGTATAGCCCCCGCACCTGCATCTCCAGCGGGTTCATCGAGTACATTTCGGTTTCTTTGTACACTGTTTCCAACTGCTCTTTTGACACGCTAGCCATCACCTTATCCTGTATCGCAGTGTATTGTTGTGCGAATTCGACCAGTGAGTTGTTTGGGTTGACATACTTCTTGAGCACAGAGTTAAATCCCTCGCTTCTTGCCGTGGTCTGCAAGAACGGGAAAAAGTCATGCATATAGTATACTGGGGCCCAACACTTCCTGTTCTCCCACAGCCATTGGAAATGCTCGTTGTCAGTCTGGCCATACACTTCCATCATCACCCACCACTTGTGCTCAAACTCCTCAACTGCATTCATAATATAAACATGGTAACATCAAGTATTGGAGGATGGTAACATCTGTTCAAACATAGCTGGTAACTAGGAAAACCAATGTTGTTGATAATTATGTCACACACACATGGTTACTTTAGTTGAAGGATCATGGTAAGTACTTTGCAGATAGGATAAGATTTTCTTTTCCAAAGCGAATACCACTCTGTGTGTGTAGTACAAGCAACATTTTTAACTAGCAACAAAAAGATACTCATATCAATCAGACTAGCTGGTGATTGAAAAGTTTTGTTGTAACTAGTGGGGTGAACAACTGAAATGTGTACATCAAACATGGACATTATAGGGGTAGTACAGAAAGCAACTAATGTAGGTAATTTTGTTATAATCCTCTGGTAACTTGTCACTTTGTTAGATGGTAACTGTTGTTATCATGCATCTAAACCCATTTTCTATGTGCCCATTTTTCTGTGTTTTAAGCTAGTGAGGGCTGGGAAGTAAAATACCAATCAAGTTGTTGTCAACACAATCCTTGAATGCATTGTTTAGTGGGTCATTGTCAGCCATCAGCTTCCCAAGCTTCTCTTGTGCTTTTTTCATTATATGCCAGCGGCAATTCCTGTGTACTATCCCGATGAACACCTCATCAATAGCACTCCTCATTGCAAAATCTTGATCTGTTATTATGTGCCTTCATATCTTGGAAGTACGAGATTGTGCTCCCCACATCAGCATGGCGGTACTCCATCCGGAATTTAGCTCGCTGGTTTGCGATGTCCTTTGTTGTGTATGGTACATCTTTAGGATTCTCGTAGAACCATTCCATTAGTTGCATCTGTCTGGCTGTCTCTATGTTGCATCCGTGCAATATCTTCAAGAAGTCCTGCTCATCTTTTGGAATGTTCCTATGTGATGATAGGAACTTTGTCAAGGACGGCTTTCTTATTAGAGGGTGGTTGTGGTCGTCGTTGAAGCGTTTGACTCTCCACCACGCATCCGTGTGGGTGATGTAAAGGTGGGCCGGACATCCCGACCTCACAACCTTCCCTCTTTTCTTCTTCTTCAAGATGCCTTTTGGGTCCTGCACATCCTCTATCTCTTCCTTGTTTGTTTTTGGCTTGCCGTATTTCCCACAAACCAGGAGTACTCTGCTTACAGTATTGTCTTTGATTGTTTTTCTGTATTCCAGTCTCATTCCAAACCCATGTCTCTGTGCATATTTCCTGTAGTGTTCATAAGCTTCCTCAAAAGTATCAAACTTCATCGTTTCATCAGGAGGTTTCGGTGTGGAGTATGCCTCGGTATTTTTGTCTCCCTGTTCAGCATTCTCTCCCCCTGTTTCTGGACTCGCTGGCTCGCTGACTGAATGATCAAAGAAGCTTTGTCTCCCACCTATGCTGCTAGTAGTCGGTTCTTTGCTTGTTTCTCGAACCATCAGGTTGCTTCTAGAAGTAGCAATTGTAATGTTTTTGAAAGTTGTTATTTTGAGTTATATTTTTCTGCATGCCAAAACTAGTGGTAACTTGTACTCCAGTTGCTTGGTAAAGTTTGCATGCATTAAGATGTTTTTTTGTAGCTGTAAAGTGAAAGAATGTAATTCCAATTGCAATATAGATTGCATGATAATTCGTATGCAGTAAGTGAGGTAACTATGCCTAAATTCATGGTAACCAGTGAAAGCATGTAATTCCAATTGTAATACAGATTGCATGATAATTTGTATGCAGTAAGTGTGGTAATTGTACCTAAATTCATGGTAACCTGTGTGCATCAAGCTACGTGATTTGTCAACTGTTTCATGGTGAATGTGATAGTTGTAAATAACATAAGGTGGTAGTTGCAATTCAAGTACGATGGTAACAAATTTGTGTACAAAATTGTGGTAGCATGGTAAATGTTTTACCTTCATCTGTTTTGGCAGAACCAAAGCTTGTCGTGTGTGCATATTCACACTGTTGGTTTGTCCCCACACCACTCATCATGACATCCACATTACCCCCGTTGTCATGCGCCATTTTCTTGTGTCGTAGCACCTGCTAGTACATATGATTGCACCAATTAATTTTCCACAATTACTAGCAGTCTTGATTATTTTTTCACAACAACTATATTTTTTCCTTTTAATGCCATGATAACTTTTGTTTTACAACAGGTATCGTTTTGGCAGTAACCAGCATATGGGAGTATGACAGCGACAGTTTCTATCAACCTCATTTCATGAACATCATTTTTTATCAAAAAAGAATGGTGGCAACAATGTAAATCAACACATGGTATTCTTGTAGTGTTTTTAGCACCTTTGGTTCTGAGTTTTTCCTGGTAATTTGTAATGAATTAGCATGATAACTTGTTCTGACATGGGTGTGTTCAATATATAAACGAAGAAAGGGATCTTTTTTTATGTTGAATAAGTCTTACAGGATGCTGATTACTCAATGCACACACTCTGGTAATCTATTTTCAATCGAGATGGTATGTTAGTTTTAATGAGAAAATTCATACATGTATTTTCTAACTTGACTATAAAAGATGAAATTTAGTCAATCTTTTTGTTGGTAACCTGACTTAATTTGAGTGGTAACTCAATTTCAACAGAGGAGTTACACACATGTAGTAAAAGTACTACCTTTTTTTGCATGCTTTAGTTCTTGTTGTTTTTTCCCCATGTTTTCCCCCCTTGATTTTATTGGTACGAAATGCAAATGCAGCATGTGTATAGAGGTTGAATCACTTACCTCCTTTCTTTTTTGACTGATTATGACGAAATTTGGACGAATTGATGATAACCCCTGTGATGTTCTTGTGGTAAACTGGGGCCCTCCCTCAAATCCTTGTGTTTTTGGTGGTGTTTTTTCGTGGTTTCCTTTTTTTGGTGGATCTGATCTGGCGTCGATGTTGCCGGCGATGGTGGCGCATCGGGGAGAGAGGAGAGAACTGATCGGGGCAGGTGGCTGTTTCTTGCGATGGAGGTAAGAAACTAGGTTTTGGGTGGTAAGTCACGTGCAGGAGGGGGGAGGTGGGCCAAATTGGGCCTCGATGCGTTGCGCGGGGAAGGACGCAGTAGGGGGGAGGTGGGCCTAGCGAGAGAAGTCCGGATCGTGGGTGGAGCTGCCGAAGTGGATCACGCGCGGGGAGGACGCAGGTTCCCGATCGTGCGGATCTGTCGCTAACCACCAGTCGGCTGGTGGTTAGTCGCGTCCTAATAGTAATCATAATCATCATGAGTCACAAGTCATGATCCATGTTCTGGTTTAGCAATTTTTCCTCCAAAGACCGACACTAAGACCGACACTTGACCCATCCCAGACTGTAGTCCTTAACCATGGACACGGCTATTCGAATAGATATAATCTCCGCAGAGGGTGTACACTTTACCCACGAGTAACGGATTCCTTTAGTCCATCGGGACTAATTCCGTCTACGGTCTTTTAATTGAAAACACACCTGACCGCACACACCAGCCTAACTTACCGGTGTCTGGAATCACCCACGACACCCGTTAATCAAAACTCTAAGTGGGGAGGCTACAACCTCGACTAGCATGGAATCACAAAATTTGTAATGCGCGCAAACTAGGGGAGCTACCCCCTCGGCTCCAACCGGAAACACCCATGCCCCTGGACCAGGCGGCATGTCTACCGGATGCACCCGGTATCTTCCACCATGGCCTCTCTGTATGGTGTGTGCTAGGAAGGGGTTGACAACTTACTCAACCATACCCTACCTATGGCAGGGACAAGTCACTAGTGCAGAACCGGGCATTAGCACCGGTTCGTAAGGCTCTATAGTGTCGGTTACATAACCGGCACTAATTTGTGGTCACTAAAGGCCCCCCCCCCCCTTTAGTACCGGTTCAGCATGAACCGGTGCTAAAGGGCAACCACGTGGCACGAGCCAGCTCCGGGGACCTGGAGCCCTTTAGTACCGGTTGGTAAGACCAACCGGTACTATAAGGTTTGGGGGGTTTTTAGTTTTATGATTTCTTTTTCATTTAATTTTGTGTTTCCATTTTAATTCTTTTTCGTTTGCTGGTATTTTACAATACTACACATTATACACGTTATGCATATATATATATATATATATATATATATATATAGAATTTCTAGTAGAACCAATCATGCATATATATATATATATCACATCAATGTCTCACAAATTAAACCACCATATTAATTAATTCACACATACACACATGTATAGCTATATACAATTTCTCCTACATATGAATGTTGCCTTCGGAGCCAGTGGCATTAGCCTAATTGGTGCCTTCGGAGCACGATGACAATTGAAAGTGGTTTTCATGGGGGCGGTAGCGGGTAATAGAATTCTCCATTCGGATTTATGAGCTGGTCGAGCAAAAATCCCGCTATTTCCTCTTGAAGTGCTTCTACGCGCTCCCTTTCTATGAGCTTCTCCCGCACCTCTTTGAACTGTTAAGAAGGAGATCAATATGCATGTGTATTAGCTGTGTGACTAGCTAGATATCGATAAAAGTGTAAAAATTGTGAATAGTGTTCTGACAAGCGTACCCATTGCTGTCTTTGAGATCTGCTCCTTCCGGACGCCATCATGCGAATGTTCTCGCAAACGCAGAATGCACACAGATCAGTCCCCTGCGCCTGCTTCAGGGCCTTTACGAGAATGGAATTTGATCAGATAAAAATTAATCAAGCATGATAATTAAAGAGATGGCAGCTAGCTAGCTAGCTAGTACTACTTAATTACTTACCTTGGGTCAAAACCATTGAAGCTTTTGTTTCCATTCACCTTCCGTGACGCTGATGAATCTTGCCCAAGCCCTGCTCGCCGACAAAGAAAATGAATAAAGGGGTTATTAAATAGTTCATATCATGAAATGACGAACTAAATAGGCCGAGATATATAGTTAATAATGATTGAAATTACCTGTTGACTATCCGATACAAGATGTTAAAGTCAGTGTTTTTTCAGATTAGTGAGTCCAGTATTTCAACTGTTCCGGTGTCAACTTTAATGATACACAAGACCCAGTGAAATCTGCATGCACACACGTTTACATGTCTTAATTAAGCGGGCATATGTAAGCAAAAACATGTAGCTAGCTAGTAGGCAAAAACAGAGAATTTGTAGTACAAGACAGTGTGACTCACCCAAAGTGGTAAGGAAGTAGTATATCTTCATTGTATTTGAGGCGCTTCAAGAACTCTAGCATGCTGTCCTCTACTTCCTTTGCATGATGTTCATTTATCTTCAATGTGAATTCATTAACGGTGTTTGGGTCAATGAACCCAATGCCAAAGCGTCCACCTTTTCTCATTTCATATATCTTCATCCTGCATAATACCATAGAAAAGAATATAGTGAGGATAATTACAGGTAATGATTGATCAAAAGGATCACTACAGCTAGCTTGAGACTTAAATTATAGAAAGAGATCACTTACAGACAATAGCAACTGACAATAGATTTGTCGAGTGCGTCTTGATTGTATAACTGAAACAGTTCTAAATACTCAACGGACCCAGCTTTCTCATGGTAGTAATGGTCCTTCTTGACATTCACCATGAGGGACACTTGATCTGAAATCTTGGTAATGTTCATGTACCATTGATGCAATCCATACATTATCGTTGGGAGGTTCTTGACCTTGTCTGGCGCGACCAAAGGTTGGCCCTGGACATATTTCCGTTTTACTTCATCCTCTCTAAGCAAAGGCATGGGCTTGATCTCGAGGAGTTGTCCAACAGTGATGTTGAGAACTTCAGCCTGCATTATATGCTTCTCCATTGTTACCACATTGCCCACCTCGGGAACATGCACTGTTTGCCCACAATAATATTGGGGGCGCGTACTGTCACCTGTTGTTGGCACAACAAGCGAGGGGATCGATTGCGCCGCCTGTTCTCCCAGCTGGGGAATGGTTTTCCCGCATTTTTTGGCAGCTGCTTCTTGTTTGCTCGATCCCGATGTAGACGTGCTCGCCTCCCTTTGTAGACGTGCTCGATTTAACTTCCTGATGTGGCGCTCATAGTCTGTGTCAACAGGCTTGGAAGCTGGTGGTTGAGCCATACGAATGAAGTGGTCAATCGTTTCCTCAGGCACTTTCTCCCTTGGCGGCGGTGGCGGTTTCGGTGCAAAATGGGCTTCCACCTCGGCCTTCGATATGGCTGTGATTTCCTCCTCGGACCTGTCATAAGACCTCTGCGGAAGAGGCTTGAGGCTTGGACCATATTTATATCGCTTGCCTCCGCCTGTACTTCCTGTACTACCTCAACTCGTACCGCTACGCACCATAGCTGCGGGGTGTCTCTTCTGCGATTGCTGAGGCGGCGGAGACGGCTGACGGGACTGAGTTGGACGAGGAGGAGTGGCCTGAGGTTGTTCCGGACTTGGAGGAGGAGTGGACGTCTAACGCTGTGGCGGACTTGGAGGAGGAGGATTGTCCTGACACTTTGCCGGACTTGGAGGAGGAGGATTGTCCTGACACTTTGCCGGACTTGGAGGAGCGGGAGTCTGCTGACTCGGTGGCGGACTTCGACGAGGACTCGGGTGACGAGGTGTCGGTGGCCTTGGAAAGATGATGCAATCCTTTTTCCATAGGATGATACGATGTTTGGCCTCTTCGAGAAAGCGCTCGCCGTCACCTCCAGCAATGTCAAGCTGTAGCCCCGAATATGGTGGGTCCACCACCTCATCAACCAAGACACGAGCATAGCCCGCTGGAATCGGGTTGCATTGGAAGGTTGCCTCGGGGGGATTTGTGAAAGCACAGCCGTCCGCCACCTTCATGGATATATTCTTCATTTTGACGTGTAGCTCGTAGTTAGTGTTCTCCGTGATGTCATCCACTGGGTATCTACCCAGCATTGCGTCGTCCGGGACGGAACCCACGCTACTTCTCGGCATGGATGGGCCGGTGCTATCCAATGCTGGATCATCCGCTAGCTGTTGCAGCTGCTGAGAACCCCTTTGATGGGTAAGTGAGTTGATCTTCTCCTGCTGCCGCTGGAATTTGACTGCCAATTCCGCTTGACTTGCTTCTAGGCCTTGAAGGCATTCATAGTCCCACTTCCTCTGCTCCTCCTCCATCTTCCTCTTCTTCTCCTCCGCAATCTTCTTTCTCACACGGGTTCTGTAGTCGTTGTTCCAGTCTGAAAACCCCTCATACCACGGCAAAGCGCCCTTGCCTCGTGTTCTTCCCGGGTGTTCAGGATTTCCCAGGGCACGCGTAAGCTCGTCGTTCTCTCTGTTGGGCTGGAACACCCCCGTTCGTGCCTCTTCTATTGCAACAAGTATCGCATCGTCGGCTCCCTTCAGACTTGCCCTCGTCGAAACATTGCCTGTCTCCCGGTCCAACTCCCCCCATGCGCATAGAACCAAGTCCTGACCCTGGGGGGCCAGCTCTTTGTAGCCGGAGTGACACCTGCATCCTCCATCTCTTTCTCAGACTTATCCCACTTAGGCATTGCCACCGCATAGCCACCTGGCCCCAGCTTATGGAACTTATCCTTTTTTTCGGCATTCTTCTTGTTTATTCTCGACCGTTCCTTAGCTAATTCCGAATCCTTGAATTTCATGAAATCGTCCCAATGATCACGTTGGTTCTCCAGTGTTCCCTTGAATACTGGAGTCTTCCTTCCTCCGTTGATGTACTTGTTCCATTCACCATTCTTGTAGTTCTTGAATGTAGTCGCCATCATCCTAAGAGCAGCCACTTTGACTTTCTGCACATCTGCTTCTGTGAAATGATCTGGTAGGGTGAAATGTTCCATGAGAGTATCCCAAAGAAGATCTTTTTGATTCTTGTCGACATAAGTAACATCTGGACGTGGCTTTGCTGGCGCTCTCCATTCTTGAAGTTTGATCGGGAGTTGGTCCTTCACAAGAACTCCGCACTGACGAACGAACTTGTCCGCAATCTTGTTAGGCGCTAATGGTTTGCCAGTAGGGCCGCATGCCTTGATATTGTACTTTACGCCCGGCTTCAACTTTTTGTTCGGGCCTCGTTTCGTCCTTTTGCCTGAAGATTTGCTCGATCCGGATGGCTGAAAGAACAAAGATCGATTCGTTAACATATCTTCAAGTCATTTAAAACATGTGATGATCACCAGATGCCTGCTTATATAAATATATATACCTCATCGGTGTTTGTTGTTTCAGGATCAACATGTTCTTTGTCATCGTCATAATCATAGTTCATGACTTCGTCGCGATCGAATATCATATCACCCTCTCCGGTGTTGTTTAGAAATTCGGAGCCATCATAATCTTCTTCATTCTGATTATCATCTGCCCCGCGTATCATATCAAACATGATCTGTTCTCCCTCTCTGTCGGTATTGTCTGCTATAGCTTTTGTTTAACTAATCCAAAAGAAATATAAAACAATTTAGTATTCAAATCTCGAATAATAGATATAATCTCGAATACATCATCCAGAATAATAGATATAATCTCGAATACATCGTCTCGAATAATATATAATATTGAATAGTACATCACTGGCTATTAGCTAATAAAGATCGAATACTACAGAAGAATCTAGGACACTCGCGGTTCCTCTGGCGCGGGCGGTGGACACCCAAAGAGAAGGAACCCTCACAGGATCATAGCTGAAGTGAGATCCCCGAAGATACTGCCACGTATTGGAGAACCTGCCGCCCTCTAACTCAACCATGTAGCGATGGACGTGCTCGTCCTCCTCCCTGACACGGCGACGTACCACCTCCGGCGAGGGCGGGTCCCTCCGCACCGAAACTGGCCCACGCGAACGCCACCAAACGAGATCAGGGTCGACGACGGGACCCGCGGCCGGGTTCCTCGTCAAGCGGCGCGCCCCTCCAAGCAGCACCTCCCAGTGCCAGCCCGGCGGAGCCCAGTCCCGGACATGGGTCGGCTGGAAGTCGTCGCGGACGGGTCGACGGCGAGGATGCGAGCCGGGCATCGTTGAGAACAAATACTAGCTATATGCCCGCAAAAAGTAACATTTTTTTAATGATTGGATTTTGATAACTAAAATTTCTAACATTTCTATATAACTAACATTTCTATAACATTTCTAACAATGCTATATATAACTAACATTTCTATAACATTTCTAATATTTCTATAACTAAAAAACAGAAAAAATTTATAACATTTCTATATATATAACTAACATTTTTATAACTATTTCTATAACTAAAAAACAGAAAAATTTCTAACAATTCTAACTTTTTTATAACTATTTCTATAACTAAAAAACAGAAAAATTTCTAACAATTTCTAACATTTCTAACAATTCTAACAATTCTAACATTTCTAACTATTTCTAAAAAACAGAAAAATGTCTAACAATTTCTTAAAAACAAAAAAATCTATAACTAAAAATGTATGTGTGTGTGTGTGCGCGCTCACCGGCCGGCGAGGCGAGAGGCGACGGGGGGCGCGCGGCGACGGGGACGGCGACGGGCGCGGCGACGACGGGGACGGGGACGTACGGGCCGGGGCGGCGACGACGGGGACGGGGACGTACGGGCCGGGGCGGCGACGACGACGGGGACGGTGACGATGCGGCCGGGACGGGGCGGCGGTGACGACGGGGACGACGGGGATGGGACGACGGGGCGGCGACGACGGGGCCGGGGCGGCGACGGGGGCGGCGACGGGCCGGGGCGGCGTCGAGGGATATGGAGACAGCGGGGGCGGCGGGCGACGGTGCAGAGGAGAAGAAGCAGAGGGAGAGATGAGAAACTGATGAAATTTTGAAGTGTTTTCTTATATAGAAGGCACCTTTAGTACCGGTTGGAGCCACCAACCGGTACTAAAGGTCTGTTTTGGCCAGGCCAAGCGGCGGGAAGCGACCCCCTTTAGTACCGGGTGGTGGCACAAACCGGTACTAAAGGCCCCCCCTTTAGTACCGGTTGGAGCCATGACCCGGTACTAAAGGGTGTGCGCTGCCAGGCGAGGGGCGCAGAAGTTTAGTCCCACCTTGCTAGTTTAGGAGCGCCAGGACCAGTTTATAAGCCCCGGTGCGGGTACTGCATTGAACTCCTCTCAATAGCAGGCCTTCTGGGCCTACCTCTCCCACTCTGCCTGTGGGCCTACTGGGCTTGCGGGCCTGCATCCTGGCCCAACTACAGGTTGGGTTTCTAGTCGTATGCAGGCCGCTATGGCGCAGTAGGCGGGCTTTTTTATTTTCTTATTATTTTTTATTTATTTATTTTTGTTTTATTTATTTTTGAGTTTTTTTTCTGTATTTAGAGTTTCTTTGTGAATATTTTTGCTTTAGGTACAAAAAATTACAAACTTTCTGTTAGTGCCGGTAGATTTCAAATTTGAATAGTTTAAATTTTGAATTATTTGAAATTTGTGTGAATCACTAGTTTGTGAATAACTTAACTTTGAAAAAAGTTTTTTCGGTGATTCTTTTTTCTTATGTTTAATATTAGTGTGTTTTATCATTATATTCAATTTAGTAATGCTTAGGTTATTTAAAAAATGAAATGCCTTTGTAACAGTTCAGTTTTCGTCGGAAACCCTGATACTTCGAAAGAGATTGTCCATTTTGTACATGAAGTGCATCCAGTTTTTGCCGTAACCCTCTCTACTTTCTTGCACATGCTATTTGTATGAAATTATGATACCATGCCAACTTTCAACCTTTTCTGAGTTCATTTGAATTGCTTTTCAATTTCAGGGTCATTTAGCTGGAAAAAAAATCAGTAAATGCATGAAAAGAATTTGTTTGCACATAAAATTTCTTCGCGTTTCAAATGCCAAAACATATAACTACCCTAACTATTACAGACATTCCCTCCTGGGTGTGAAACACAGAAGAAAGTGATGATAGTGAAGCCGATCACATCCCAGATCTTTGGGTGTGAAACTTTTTCTTCCCGTGTGTCCCTTTGCGCCGTAACCATGGAAAATCTTCATCATTTAACGGGATGCTCGGGTCAATATTCACTGTGAATGGAGCAATTTCATCAAACTTTTCATAATCTTCTGACTTGTCTGTCTTGTCATCCACTCCCACGATGTTTCTCTTCCCAGAAAGAACTATGTGCCGCTTTGGCTCATCGTACGATGCATTCGCTTCCTTATCTTTTCTTTTTCTTGGCTTGGTAGACATGTCCTTCACATAGAAAACCTGTGCCACATCATTGGCTAGGACGAATGGTTCGTTTGCATACGCAAGATTGTTGAGATCCACTGTTGTCATTCCGTACTGCGGATCTTCCGTTACCCCGCCTCGTGTCATATTGATCCATTTGCACCGAAACAAAGGGACCTTTAAACCACGTCGATAGTCAAGTTCCCATATGTCCTGTATATAACCATAATATGTTTCCTTTCCCGTCTTGGTTTCTGCATCAAAGCGGACACCAATGTTTTGGTTGGTGCTCTTCTTATCTTGGGCGATCGTGTAAAATGTATTACCATTTATCTCGTACCCTTTGAAAGTCATTATATTCGAAGATGGTAACTGGGACAGCAAGTACATGTCATCTTTAATAGAGGTGTCATGCATGGTACGTGTCTGCAACCAGTTGGCGAAACTCCTGGTTTGTTCACGTGTAATCCAGTCATCAGACCGCTCCGGGTGTTTGGAGCGTAGCAAATTCTTGTGTTCATCCATATACGGAGCCACCAAGGTGGAATTCTGTAGAACTGTGTAGTGTGCTTCAGTGAGAGAATGTCCGTCCATACATATTATTTGTTCCCCTCCTAGCGTGCCTTTTCCATCCAGTCTGCCCTTATGCCGCGATTCAGGAACACCAATCGGCTTAAGGTCAGGAATAAAGTCAATACAAAACTCAATGACCTCCTCATTTTGATGGCCCTTGGAGATGCTTCCTTCTGGCCTAGCACGATTATGAACATATTTCTTTAAGACTCCCATGAACCTCTCAAAGGGGAACATATTGTGTAGAAATACAGGACCCAAAACGTTAATCTCTTCGCATAGGTGAACTAGGACGTGCGTCATGATGTTGAAGAAGGATGGTGGGAACACCAACTCGAAACTGACAAGACATTGCACCAAATCATTCTGTAACCTTGGTATGATTTCTGGATCGATTACCTTCTGAGAGATTGCATTGAGAAATGCACATTGCTTCACAATGGCTAATCGAACGTTTTCCGGTAGAAGCCCCCTCAATGCAACCGGAAGCAGTTGCGTCATAATCACGTGGCAGTCATGAGACTTTAGGTTCTGGAAATTTTTCTCTGCCATGTTTATTATTCCCTTTATATTCGACGAGAAGCCAGACGGTACCTTAATACTGAGCAGGCATTCAAAGAAGATTTCCTTCTCTTCTTTGGTAAGAGCGTAGCTTGCATGACCTTGATGTATGCCGTCTTCTCCGTGCATACGTTGCTGGTCCTCCCGTTCCTCAGGTGTATCTTTTGTCTTCCCATACATGCCCAAGAAGCCAAGCAGGGTCATGCAAAGATTCTTCGTCACGTGCATCACATCGATTGCGGAGCGGACCTCTAGGTCTTTCCAGTATGGCAGGTCCCAAAATATAGATTTCTTGTTCCACATGGGTGCGCGTCCGTCCGCGTCCTTCGGAACAGGTTGTCCGCCAGGACCCTTTTCAAATATCACCTTCAAATCCTTGACCATATCATGTACATCAGCACGAGTACGGTGGCGAGGCTTTGTCCGGTGATCCGCCTCACCTTTGAAATGCTTGCCTTTCTTTCTTACGGGATGCCTGCTCGGAAGAAATCGACGATGTCCCAGGTACACATTCTTCTTACAACTATTCAAATATATACTATCGGTATCATCCAAACAGTGCGTGCATCCGCGGTATCCCTTGTTTGTCTGTCCTGAAAGGTTACTGAGAGCAGGCCAATCATTGATGTTCACGAACAGCAATGCCTTGAGGTCAAATTCTTCCCCCATGTGCTCATCCCACGCACGTACACCTGTTCCATTCCACAGTTGTAAGAGTTCTTCAACTAATGGCCTTAGGTACACATCAATGTCGTTGCCGGGTTGGTTAGGGCCTTGGATGAGCACTGGCATCATAATGAACTTCCGCTTCATGCACAACCAAGGAGGAAGGTTATACAAACATAGAGTCACAGGCCAGGTGCTATGGTTGCTGCTTTGCTCCCCAAAAGGATTAATGCCATCTGCGCTTAGACCAAACCATACGCTCCTTGCATCATCTGCAAACTCCTTCCCGTACTTTCTTTCGATTTTTCTCCACTGCGACCCGTCAGTGGGTACTCTCAACTTTCCGTCTTTCTTACGGTCTTCTCTGTGCCATCGCATCGCCTTGGCATGCTCTTTGTTTTGGAACAAACGTTTCAACCATGGTATTATAGGAGAATACCACATCACCTTGGCAGGAATCTTCTTCCTGGGGCGCTCGCCTCGACATCACCAGGCTCATCGCGGCTGATCTTATAGCGCAATGCACCACATACCAGGCAAGCGTTCAAATCCTCGTACTCACCGCGGTAGAGGATGCAATCATTAGGGCATGCATGTATCTTTTGCACCTCTAACCCTAGAGGGCAGACAGCCTTCTTTGCTTCGTACGTACTCTCGGGCAATTCGTTGTCCTTTGGAAGCATACCCTTTATCATTACCAGCAACTTTCCAAATCCCTTGTTAGATACACCATTCTCTGCCTTCCATTGCAGCAATTCCAGTGTGGTGCCCAGCTTTTTCTTGTCACCTACGCAATTCGGGTACAACAATTTTTTGTGATCCTCTAACATGCGCTGCAATTTCTTCTTCTCCAAATCACTTGCGCAGTTTCTCTTTGCATCGGCAATGGCCCGACCTAGATCATCAACGGGCTCATCTGATGCCTCTTCTTCAGCTCCTTCCCGCATTGCCGGCTCAGCTTCTTCCCGCATTACCGGCTCAGCTTCTTCCCCCATTGTTGTATCATCGTATTCAGGGAACCCATGGCCAGGATAGCTGTCGTCGTCGTCTTCTTCTTCATTGTCTTCCATCATAACCCCTCTTTCTCCGTGCTTGGTCCAAAAATTATAGTGGGGCATGAAACCGGACTCAAACAGGTGGACGTGAATGGTTCTTGATGTAGAGTAATTGCGATCATTCTTACAGACAGCACATGGACAAGGCATAAAACCATCCGCCCGCTTGTTTGCCTCAGCCGCAAGCAGAAAAGTATGCACGCCCTCAACGAACTGGGGAGAGCATCGGTCATCGTACATCCATTGCCGGCTCATCTTCATTACACAACACCGAGTAGACCAAATTAATACAAGTTCATACATAAAGTTCATACAACACTTAAATGCAACAAACAAATAACTCTCTAGCTAAAGCATTTAAATGCAACAACAAATGCGATCAAGATCGCAACTAAGGTAACAATTGATCCAACAGCATAATGATACCAAGCCTCACTATCGATGGCATATTTTCTAATCTTTCTGTTCTTCAAGCGCATTTTCTCCATCTTGATCTTGTGATCATCGACGACATCGGCAACATGCAACTCCAATTCCATCTTCTCCCCCTCAATTCTTTTCAATTTTTCTTTCAAGTACTCGTTTTCTCTTTCAACTAAATTTAACCTCTCGACAATAGGGTCGGTTGGAATTTCCGGTTCACATACCTCCTAGATAAAAATATCTATGTCAACTTGATGGGCATAATTTGTCATAAACACGAAATGCAACTAATAGTTTTAAAAGAGAATATACCACATCCGAATCATAACAAGGACGAGGGCCGACGGGGACGGATATCAAAACCATGGCACTATGTATAACAAACAACGTACGGGTAAGATAATTATTACATGATTAACTATATATCCAAATCACACAAACATCAATTTTTTATATAAAATTACATGAACAAGAGGCTCACCACAAGGTGGTGCCGGTGACGGGACGGTGCGGGCGATCGACGGTGGTTACGACGGAGATTTAGAAGGCACTAAGTAAACCACACCTACATATGCAAACTAAGTGTTATTTTTGACCTCAAATTGCATATAAATCAAATACTAGCACATATATATATTTCCTCCCAAATTACTAAACTCACAAATTAGTAACTATACAAAGCATGGGAAGAGCTAATCTAGCAATGAGAGTTGAAAGGACAAAGTTGCTAATCTTTGTGATCATTTGAATGGATGGGGGCCTTCAAATCTTGACAAATTTTGGGCAAAATTTGTGAGGAGCTCGAGGGGAAAGGGGAAGAACAGAGGAGAAGTGAGGGGAAAGGGGAAGAACAGAGTGGCTTGGGTGGACGAAGGGTTTATGTACGTCGACCTATAGTACCGGTTCGTGGCACGAACCGATACTAAAGGTGCTGGAGGGGGCCCAGACTGACAACATCCTGCCACCACCCTCATTAGTACCGGTTCGTGGCACGAACCGGTGCTAAAGGTTAGCCACGAACCGGTACTAATGAGAGCGGCCCGGCTAGCCGTTGGAACCGGCACTAATGTATACATTAGTGCCGGCTCTAATACAAACCGGCACTAATGTGCTGCACGTTTGACCCTTTTTCTACTAGTGAGTGGTAGTACGAAACAAGTATGGGGGTTACTGGAACAAGACTCGATCTACGGTCGACTCAGGAGGTTAAGGCATTCCCTGGGGGATTAGTATAACAAATTTATTTCACACCAGCAAACAGAATCACCACTCATCATACCTCACCATGCCTTACCGGACACAATCATCTCAACGAATTATTAGAGACAAGTTCGTGTCTACCCAAGACAGAGACTTTCCCCGGATTCCTCCCGATAGGCATGAAAGGCATACGAGGGTGATTACTATCAGAAGCATATCAAAGTCCAATAGTAAGGAATCATCATTATGCACTCATGAACATGATCATATCATCACATAAAATACCGAACACTTCATGTCAAGGCGGTGTCATATTAGCATTGAACGACACACAACAAATATTATGCCGGGGTTCAGAATGCTTACCTTCAAGAGTATGTAAGTGGGGTGCACTTTTTGAAAGTTGCTTCCTTCTTCAAAATTCCTATTTTAAGAAAATTTAAAATTAACACATAGTTTCAAAACAGTATGAAAAGTTGTTTGTAAAATTTTCAAATAAATATGAAAATAAACTAGAAAAAATTTGAGAAACAATAGAAAAAGAATCAAATCAATTGGACTTATATTTAAAAAGTTATAGCCAGTCAAAGTTTAGTCAAAATTCCGTTTTTAATAAAAAATCAGAAAAAGAAAAACGGTTCGGGGCTTACTCTTTTAGCGAAGACGTATTGGGAGGAATACGTTTCCACTTAAGCCAGTGTGGGTCGTCTCGTGGGTCACTGACAGTGGGTCCATTGGGCCCACTAGTAAGGTTTGACCAGTCGCCCGCGGCTCCTTCTCCTCTGGCCAAGCGGTGGTGGGGCTCCGGCGATCGCCGCCGACGAACAGCAGCTCCCCGCGGGATTCTGAGGGCGGGGATGGATCTGCTGGTCCAGGGCGGTCCTCCCAGTGGTTGATAGGCTGGCGGGGGTGGAGGGGGTCGCCGGCGGTGAGCTCCGTGGCGGATGGTGGTTTCGGGTGGATCGGAGTCTCGAGCTATGGTGGCTCCCGATCGGGCTAGAGAGGTGGGGCGGCTCCGCACGGTTGAGGGTAGTCGGACGGTGGCACTGGAAGAACTGGGGAGGCCCTTCTCACGACGTACGGTACCGGAGCATGGCGGCGGCCGAACTGGCCGGATACGAGGCAGACGTCCTCCCTCCGTTGATTGCTGGCTATGGGAGCACTAGGGAGATGGCCTGAGGTTGCCTGAGGGTCTGGACGAGCTCGGGGGTTCCTTTTATAGGCGTCGAGGTCGGTTCCCGCGGCTGCGGATAAGAACGCCGACGAACCGCCGTTCTGTTGCTAGCAGGGCGACGTGGCGGCGACAGGCGCTAGCGGACGGGCTCGTGGATGAGCTCGGGCTGTTCAGGGGCGAGCTGCCGTGTTGGAGTGGCTCGGGCGGCACCGTCCATGGCAAGAGCCCGCTGCGGATGCCGGCGTGCCGCCAAGGGAGCTCTGACAGCAGTGCTGTAGGGCGCCATGGGTGGCTTGGAGGCTTTTGGCAAGCGGGTGAGGACAGGGCGTGGCCCTGGGGGTGAGCAAAGGCCAGGGGCAAGACGCGGCGGCTCGGTTGCGCGCGCGTGCAAAACATGCGCTCTGGGCGCGCCCAAAGCACGCACGTCAGGTGCTCGACGAAATGCCAACGCGTGCTAGAGGGCTTGAATGAGGCTGGTAGTTAACAAGTCTAGGTTAGTGGTGGCTAGGAGATTAGTGGACATGGCTACTGGGTCAGGGGATCAAGTCCACAATGTAGACTAAAACTATGCCAAAACTGGCCATGCACTCAAGGTGCTCGACAGAATGCCATGGGCATCTGGGCATCTCTTCTGGTGGCGCAAATCTCCAGGTTGGGGTCTCTTTAGGTGCAAGTGATGATGGCAAGGCTATTTGGGCAAAACCAGAAACTTGTTAGTGCAGGATTTGCAAATCTTCAGTTCTGGACAGAAAGTGAAGGGCATTATTGCATGGACCAAAATACTCCAATGGGTCCAATCTCTTGGACTTAAGGGTTTGGTAGGCTGGTCTATAAGCAGGAGAAAAATCAAGGGCAATAGGGCAAGATAAAACATGGTTGCAGTACAAAACACCAAACTGGACCAGAATGAAGATGAGGATGATTTGCTCAAATTTTTCAAATAACACCAATGGGTTTTTGCATAAAGTTGAATTATACACTACTACTAACATCCCCCAATTTTGGTGGGATTTTTAAAGAAATATTTAAATAGATTGTAGTGCAAATTACAAAGTGGACCAGATATGAAAACTTGAGGTAGGGCTCAAAATCTCCAAATGACTAAAAGAGATTTTTGCATAAAAGTGATGTGGGAACATCACATGACATCCCCAAATTTTGGTGTAAATTTTAAAGAAGTATTTAAAAGGGTTGTAGTGCAAATGGGACTCTAAAACTTAAGAAAAATCATTTTTTAAAGAAATAAAGCTCAGGAAAAATAATTGTAGAAATAATTCCATTGATAAAAAGAAATGGTCTTGGGAAGATATACAAGTCCATCAATATTTTTGAAAGGTTTCCACCTAGAAGGAAAAACTCAAAAATTCAGAGGGACAGAGTGATCTGCAATTAAGAGAAAACCAGAAAATAAAAAAATTAAATTTCCTGGCAAAATTTTAATTAATAAATCAAGGTCAAAATTTTGGGGTGTTACAGAAAGCTGAGATGCAGAACACACACATGGCAGGCAGAAATTAAGTGAGCAAGAACAAAATCAAGTCAAACAAGGAGGAGCACTAAAGCAGATGCAGAGGAGCATTAAAGAACATTAAAGAACAAATAGGCCAGAAAGAAATCTTGAAGAGAATGTAGGTGCGACAAGCCCCATCGACATGCAACCGTACGTATAGCAACCATCACTCTAGACCAAGGCAAGAATGCAAATAATGCAGTCCTAAACCCTAAACCAACCAAGATAATCCCATGAATGAACACACTGGGTAGAAACCGCAGCAACCAAAACGGGCTAACATCTGAAAATCGATGGGGCCTGTCAGAAAGAGGACCGGGTAAAAGAGCAGTGTCAAGAAGAGGGTAAGCTAAACTAAATCAACCCCTAGGAGCACCACACAGTAAATCTAAACATGGCACACACACACATTTGTGTCTCAATTATATGAGATTCTTAGGCTGACAGAAATCCAATTCCACATTTCATCAAGTGCATAGCAAGCAAGGGAGCAGGCAGAACCTCACCTTGCACAGAAGGAACAACCACCGCATAGCCACAACACAACAAAGCAGTCAAATCAGGCCTACAAGGGATAAAGAAGCAGAAGGAAGAAGGAAGAACAAGTCAAGAAGGAGTAGGCAAGAATCGAGCACCAACCAACCGAAAGAAGCAAGGAGCTCACCTTTCCTAACCAAAGGCCACAGCAGCAGCACGAGGAGACATGACGAAACAAGGCGACGATGGCGCAAGCAACCAACAAAGAAGCCGATGGGGATCGATTCCTACCGATGGCGAGCGGCGATGGCGACCAGATGAGAACGTGGAGGTGTAGGCGGAGGAAGAATGAGGAGGTGCAGGCGGGGGGCGTGAACCGGGAGCTGAGGCACCAGAGTAGATGAGGAGAGCACGCCCCCGGGCAGGCACTGTAACTCCTAGATGAACCGACGGACGAACACAACATGACTGACGAGCTGGACCAAACACGTGAATGGGCCACCTGCAGCGGCACGGAGAGAACAGAACCCGTGGACCGACACGAAATAGGCGAAACGCCTCTTTACCCAGCAGACCAAAGCGGGCCAGGCACGCGAGCAAGCAAGAACAGAACCCCCGCGTACCCAAGAAACCGACAAATGGGCCCAACGCAGCTGAAGTAGAACGGACGCAGCTGGGCACAAGCGCGAAAGGTTAAAAAGAACGAACCAACCCACGATCGACGGGGCTGACACCACTGCGAACCCACGGTCAACACCCGTTTTCACCGAGCAGGCTCTTGGACATACACACGCACACACGGCGGCACTGCGAGACGGACCCACGCGCAACCCTGGCCTAGCCTTCAGCGACTCTAGCGCGAGAATGAAGCGTACAAGAAAACGGACGGGTCGATTTTTACCAGCGTGATGGAAAGGATGCTGGCGCTAGACAGCGAGGCAAATCGCGCGGGCGAGGTCGATTTGAAACCGCGATGGCTCTCGTTAGGCGGGTTGCGTAGCTAGAGTTATATGTTCAATGGAAAATCCTGCAGTCCGTTGACACGGTGCAAGATGCACATGTGTTGAGGACTTTGTAGCAGCGGTTGAGGATTTTGTGGCAACAGAGGGAATTGGAGCTGCCCTTGAAGAGGTTGCCTGGGGAATTTTCCTTGAGGGCTTTGTCATTGTCCATGAGGGCATTGCTGTTGAGGAACTTGGCTTCACAACTAATTTCTTCGGCAGAGCTTCTTAGGTTTGCTGGCAGAGGCCTTAGCAGCAGCAGCAGCAGAATCTTCATTGAATTTCTTCACCGCTCTTTTGCCACTTTAGCCAATTTGGCTTGGCACTTGACCCATTCTTTGGGGAATTCCTCACCACGCCTGATGCTTGAGGGATCAGCTTCTTGGCCGAGAGCCAATGGAGGTCTTGGACATGGAGGATGTACAACGAATTTCTTCATGTATTTTAGAGTGACATAGCAGTATTCCCTCCATTCCTTGGCCCATCTCCTCTCAGTCCTCTGTATGCGCACTTTGCGGTGATTCTTGTTTTCTTTGCCATGATTTGTTTCATCAGGAGTACAATACGCAACATAAATATCCAAAGGGATCTCAAAAGCAGTGTTGGATTCTGGTCGTTTTCCCCCCTTCTGGGGTCTTTTCCCATCATCCATTTTCTTCACTTGAGGATTTTGAACAATTGATGTTTCTAAGGAAGTGTGCAACTTATCTTCGAGGAATGTTGTAAATGAGTTAAGTTGATGAGGACCTAGTGACTCAGCAACAGACATTTTGTACCTATGAACAGAGATAGGTGCGAAGAATTTGGAGAGGTCATATGTGTTCTCAGAAATTTTTCAAAAGTATCCAGTTTGAGGAATTCGACCATGGGTGTCATGAGGAATTTCACTAAGCATTCTTGACTTAGGTTCCAGAGTTGTATAGATTTGAAAATCCACACAATGGAGGAATCTTGAAAAAAAACACAACTTAGAGAAACAAATCAAGGTACTGATGCAACTGGGTGTTTAAGGAATGGGAAGTTGAAGACTAAACACCTTTTGAAGATTTTGACGAAATCATAAAAATCAAAGTAGGGCAGTAAAATCAGAGTTTAATTACCCTAGATGAAGAACACGACGAACTAGGAGTAGAGTTGGAGAAGTTCATCCGTGTAGATCTCCCACGCCCTAACTCAGTGGTGAGAGACAGTTATGGCAGTGGCGGAGTGAAGATTTCCGCGGCCGACGTGAGTACGATGGCGACGAGGTCGAGGCAGTGAAGCTCTTCCTCACCGACGATGATGGAGTGTAGCGGGGGTGCTAGGTCTGAGAGCTCGAGCGAGTAGAGTAGCAGTCGAGCAGAGTAAATGAGGTTTGAGGAAGGGGAGGGGTATTTATAGACACTGTGAAAAACTGCCCGTCCGAAGAACTTGGACAAACATGCCCTTGACCATTACTCTTCTAATGACATGTGTCACCCACGTACTGAGATGTGGAGATCGTGGGGGATCGTTGGTGAATAGTTTAATCTATCATGGGATGCGGAACGGTTTGGGCGGCAAAAACCAAAAATTTAGATATGAAAATTTTAACATTTCGTTCGCAAATTCTTCAGCTGACACGGACACAGTGAAGATTTTGAACGGGTTTCAAATAGAACACACAAGAAGAATTTTTGAATACACTGGGTTGAGTTTAGCATAGAGGGGGAACGGGTCCGATCACATTCACTTAGAAGAAAATCAACTTGAAGAATTAGCAATAAGTGAATCTTGTTGAGGACATGAATATATATATATATATATATATATATATATATATATATAGGGTGGGTCTATTATGATAACACCCCTTAAGACCTTATTATGCACACCGTTTTCTTATTCTGCTAACACCCCACCTAACCGACACCGACCTGACGTCACATCTGAACCGCACAGAAAAAAAGAAACCCACCCCACCGGTCCACCTCCCCCACTCCTCCCCCGATCCACTCAACCTTCATCCTCCCACGCCCCAGCCCCGATCCACCAACCCACCACCGCGCCCCCCCGCCCCGATCCAACTCACGGCCAGCGCCGCCCCGCCTACTCCTCCTCCAGGCCGGCGCCGCCCCGCCCCCTCCTCCTCACGGCCCACGCCGCGCCGCCCCGCCCCGCCCCCTCCTCCTCACGGACCGCGCCGCGCCGCCCCGCCCCCTCCTCCTCACGGCCCGCGCCGCGCCGCCCCATCCTCCTCCAGGACGGCGCCACCCTGCCTCCTCCTCCAGGCCGGCGCCGCCTCGCCTCCTCCTCCAGCCCGTTGCGGCCTCGCCTCCTCCTCCAGCCCGTCGCGGCCCCGCCTCCTCCTCCTCCTCCCGCTCGGATCCCACAGCGATCCGGCCGCCACAAGCCTCGAACGCGGCCATCACCACCAGATCCGGCGGCCACCGGCCTGGGCGCGGCCAATAGCACCAGATCCGGCGGCCACCGGCCTGGGCACGACCAATAGCACCGGATCCGGCGCCGCCACCGAAGCCACACTGGCCATCTACGCGCGAGCACCTCCGGCGTTGGGGCGTGCTGGGAACCACCACGCCTTGCTCCTCCAACATGCCAGAGACGCGAAGGAGAGGATCCCCTGACACCCCTGCCAATCGTCGCAGCATGCGACCTCCTCCCTTCGAGCTCGCCGGTCCCCTCATCTCCTACAACCATGAAGTCCGACGACCACCGCCGTGCAGCTCGGACAAGTGGGACGACGGCGTCCCCGGCCATTCCCCCAGCCATCTGGAAGTATGCACTCCAACTTTCAGTGATGAAGTATGCACTGCACGGAGATGCAGTGCTGTTCCCATAAACAATGTGTGGCGATGTAGTATGGTTGGTGCCGGCGTGCTGTTCCCAGAAGCAAAGCGCGGAGATGTAGGCCGGTTGCCGCCAGCTTGCGATTCCCAGGTGTGGTGGTGCTGATAGTTTCCTTGTGTAGCTCGTTTTCTTATCTAGACACCGTGCGGTTCCGCAGCAAAAGAAGGTTTGCTTATTTCCGTCATGCAGTTCAGTTCGCCGAGCCTCCCTCTTGTGTGATTCAGAGGGACCAAAAAACAGGTTGTTTGTTTCAATTTCAATAAAATCTACACGGTGTGGGACTTTTCAGTTCACTGGCAACGACACCATGGCGAGTGAGAGGAGGGCCTCCACCCCCAAAGTTCCTGTGAAAAATTCTTGATAAAAATAGTGGGTACACCCGACTGTTCGTGCAGTGCGGAGCACCTGGGCGTGCAATTTGGTTGTTTCTAGTTTTGTTTTGTTTTGTAGTCTTGAAGTGCAATAAGAAAAAGCAGAGAACATTGATGTTCATTTTGTTGTTTATGAGAAACGCAGAAAGAAAAAGGGCACTGCCTAGTGCATTTGAATTTTTTTCATACAATTCACTCTGTTGTCGTAGTGCAGTAAAAAAACATGAAGGAAATGGTGCTTGGGTAAAAAAAGAATTCCACTACGAAGGACTCTTCAGTACAGTTCATTTCAAACAAAAATGCATTTAAAAATTTTGTGGTTCCCTTATTGCAGTGCACACGAAAGTAAAATTCCATTGGGAGTTGCAGTGCACTTTGTTGTTCCGTACACACGATGATTTTCAGTCTGATTGATGCAGTGCAGTTTTGGTCTGAAGCAGTGCACTGATCTATCTGATGCAGCGCACTTCATTGTCGCGTACACACGATGAATTTCACTCCGTTTTGATGCAGTGCGGTTTCGGTCTGAACCAGTGCACTCATCTGTCTGAAGCAGTGCACTTCGTTCGTCGCGTACACATGACAATTTTCATTCTATCAGATGCAGTGCGGTTTTCAGTCTGAAGCAGTGCACTATCTGTCTGATGCAGTGCACATGACGATTTGGGTGTCGCAAAAAACAGAGTGTCCGCAAATTTGTAAAAACGAAACTGCTCTTAAACCATAAGGAATTAGCGGAAGTGTTCTACATAAAAAATTTGCGTCTCGTCGATATCTTTCCAACAAAGTATAATTTGAATCATTTCGACCAGCGGTTTGTGAAAATTTCACAAAAAACGGCCGCTGCCTCTCGTAGTCAGCCGCTCGATTTTCAAAATTAACTAAAAACCGTAAGGAATCTCAAAACCATTTCTACATATGAAAGTTGCGTCTTATCCATAGCTTTCCAACGACGTATTACACGCCTCGTTTCGACAAACGGTTCAAAAACTAGAGCGAAAACAGTACCGAAAATTGCAAAAATTTCAAAAAAACGTAATTCCGCGATTTAGTAAATTTGAAACTGCTCTTAAACCGTAACGAATTAGAGAAACATTTATATATGAAAAAGATGCGCCTTGACGATATATATCCAACGGCGTATCATTTGCTTCATTCCTACAAGCGGTTTAGAAAAAAACGCGAAAAAACGCGCGCTGCCACTCGTCATCCGCCGCACTATTTTCAAAACTGCTCTTAAACCGTGTGGAATCTCGAAAAGTGTTCAACATGTCGAAGTTGCGCCTAATCCATAGCTTTTCAACGGTATATTACACGCCTCATTCCGATAAACGGTTAAAAAGTTAGAGCGAAAACAGTACCAAAAAACACCGCGTGCAGTTTTTTTCGACACGAAGTTCACTAGTCTCTATTGCAGTGCTCGTCGTCAAAATGATGCAGTGCGCTTCTGTTCAGCGTGCAGTGCCGAAGTGGTGTGCAGAATAGTTATTCTGCTGATATTAGCAGAATAGACCGTCTATATATATATATATATATATATATATATATATATATATATATATATATATATATAAGTCATTAAGTTCAAGACTTTGCAAAGTTGAAGAATTTGAAAACTTGAAGAATTTAAAAAATGAAGAAAAACTCAAATTTGAATATTTTCAACTTTTGTTGGTGGCATGAACCACCGTATAAGAATGATGATTTCAGACGCTGCGTACAATTGTCGTAGGGCTCTGAGAATCAAATTCTTCGTTAATTTCTTCACACTTAGAGGGTTATTATTCATTGATTGAAGAAAAACGTTACTTCATGTGTTGCACATCTAAGTCATCAATTTTACATAAGTGTTAGGATGTGTGTCCTTTCAAAGAACATTCGAAATCCTAAGATATTTAGCTCACGCCGCAACTTGCTAAATCTCTTCTCATCCAAGGGCTTTGTGAAGATATCCGCTAGTTGTTCTTCAGTCTTCACGTGCTCGATGGAGATGTTGCCTTTTAACATATGATCTCGAAGAAAATGATGATGAATCTGGATGTGCTTAGTCTTCGAGTGCTAAACTGGGTTATGAGAAATCTTGATGGCACTCTCGTTGACGCATTAGAGTGGCACATTCTTCATGTTGATGTCGTAGTCCTTGAGGGTTTGCTTCATCCACAGCAATTGAGCACAGCAAGATCTAGCAGCAATGTACTCATCTTTAGCAGTAGAGAGTGATACGCAGTTTTGCTTCTTAGAGGGCCAACATACGAAGGATCGTCCGAGGAAATGGCATGTGCCTGATGTTGACTTGCGATCCACTTGATCACCAACATAGTCAGAGTCAGAATATCAAATGAGATCAAAAGCCGAGCCCTTGGGATGCCATAATCCAAGTGTTGGAGTGTGAGCTAGATATCGAAGAATATGTTTCACAGCCTCATAGTATGATTCCTTCGGTGTAGCTTGAAAACGGGCACACATGCAAACAATAAGCATAATATCTGGTCTAGATGCACATAGATACAATAAAGAGCCAATCATGGAGCGGTATACCTCTTGATCAAAATCTTTACCATTTTCATTACTGCATAGATGGCCATTTGTGGGCATAAGGATTTTGACGCCTTTGCAATCTTGCATGCCAAATTTCCTCAACACATCCTTGAGGTATTTCTCTTGAGATATGAAGATGCCATTGCGTTGTTGACGAATTTGAAGACCTAAGAAGAATTTCAATTCTCCCATCATAGACATTTGATAACTCATCATATAGGAAAATTCGTCACTCTAATGTTGGTTAGTTCAGCCAAAGATAATATCTGATAACCCACAAGTATAAGGGATCGCAACAGTTTTCGAGGGTAGAGTATTCAACCCAAATTTATTGATTCGACACAAGGGGAGCCAAAGAATATTCTCAAGTATTAGCAGTTGAGTTGTTAATTCAACCACACCTGGATAACTTAGTATCTGCAGCAAAGTATTTAGTAGCAAAGTAGTATGGAAGTAACAGTAACAGTAGCAAGAGTAATAGTAGCAGTTTTGTAGTAACGGTAACAGTGGCAACGGTAAAGTAAATAAGCAAAGCACAATATGTGAAAAGCTCGTAGGCATTGGATCAGTGATGGATAATTATGTCGGATGCGATTCCTCATGTAATAGTTATAACATAGGGTGACACAGAACTAGCTCCAGTTCATCAATGTAACGTAGGCATGAATTCCGAACATAGTCATACGTGCTTATGGAAAAGAACTTTCATGACATCTTTTATCCTAACCTCCCGTGGCAGCGGGGTCCTAGTGGAAACTAAGGGATATTAAGGCCTCCTTTTAATAGAGTACCGGACCAAAGCATTGACACATAGTGATTACATGAACTACTCAAACTACGGTTATCACCGAGAAATATCCCGATTATTGTCACTTCGAGGTTGTCGGATCATAACACATAATAGGTGACTATAGACTTGCAAGATAGGATCAAGAACTCACACGTATTCATGAAAACATAATAGGTTAAGATCTGAAATCATAGCACTCAGGCCCTAGTGAGTAGCATTAAGCATAGCAAAGTCATAGCAACATCAATGTCAGAACATAGTGGATACTAGGGATCAAACCCTAACAAAACTAACTTGAATACATGGTAAATCTCATCCAACCCATCACCGTCCAGCAAGCCTACGATGGAATTACTCACGCACGGCGGTGAGCATCATGAACTTGGTGATGAAGGATGGTTGATGATGACGACGGCAACGAATCCCCCTCTTCGGAGCGCCGAACGGACTTCAGATCAGCCCTCCCGAGAGAGATTAGGGCTTGTCGGCGGCTCCGTATCGTAAAACGCGATGAATCTTTCTCTTTGATTTTTTTCTCCGCGAAAGTGAATATATAGAGTTGGAGTTGACGTCGGTGGAGGTCCAGGGGGCCCACGAGGCAGGGGGGCGCGCCCCCCACCCTCGTAGACAGGTTGTGGGCCCCCTGGTGCTAATTCTTTCGCCAGTATTTTTTATTAATTCTGAAAAGTTGCTCCGTGGATTTTCAGGTAATTCCGAGAACTTTAATTTCTGCACAAACATAACACCATGGCAGTTCTGCTGAAAACAGTGTCAGTCCGGGTTAGTTCCATCCAAATCATGCAAGTTAGTGTCCAAAACAAGGGAAAAAGTGTTTTGAAAAGTAGATACGACGGAGACGTATCAACTCCCCCAAGCTTAAACCTTTGCTTGTCCTCAAGCAATTCAGTTGATAAACTGAAAGTGATAAAGAAAAAAATTTACAAACTCTGTTTGCTCTTGTTGTTGCAAATATGTAAAGCCAGCATTCAAGTTTTCAGCAAAGATTATGAACTAACCATATTCACAATAACACTTAGGTCTCATGTTTACTCATATCAATGGCATAATGAACTAGCGAGCAATAATAATAAATCTCGGATGACAGCACTTTCTCAAGACAATCATAATATGATATAACAAGATGGTATCTCGCTAGCCCTTTCTGAGACCGCAAAACATAAATGCATAGCACCTTTAAAGATCAAGGACTGACTAAACATTGTAATTCATGGTAAAAGAGATCCAGTCATAGTCATACCCACTATAAACTAATAATAATGCATGCAAATGACAGCGGTGCTCTCCAGCGGGTGCTTTTTAATAAGAAGGTGATGACTCAACATAAAAGTAAAAAAGATAGGCCCTTCGCAGAGGGAAGCAGGGATTTGTAGAGGTGCCAAAGCTCGATTTTGAAATAGATATAAATAACATTTTGAGCAGTATACTTTGACTGTCAACATAACAACTGAGAGATCTCGATATCTTCCATGCTACAGACATTATAGGCGGTTCCCAAACAGAATGGTAAAGTTTATACTCCCCCACCACCAACAAGCATCAATACATGGCTTGCCCGAAACAACGGGTGCCTCCAACTAACAACAATCCTGGGGGAGTTTTGTTTAATTATTTTGATTTGATTTGAGCATGGGACTGGGCATCCCGGTGACCAGCCATTTTATCGTGAATGAGGAGCGGAGTCAACTCCTCTTGAGAATAACCCGCCTAACATGGAAGATACAGACAGCCCTAGTTGATACATGAGCTGCTCGAGCATACAAAACGGGATTTCATTTGAAGGTTTGGAGTTTGGCACATACAAATTTACTTGGAACGGCAGGTAGATACCGCATATAGGAAGGTATGGTGGACTCATATGGAATAACTTTGGGGTTTACAAAGTTTGGATGCACAAGCAGTATTCCCGCTTAGTACAGGTGAAGGCTAGCAAGAGACTGGGAAGCGACCAACAGAGAGAGCGACAACAGTCATGAACATGCATTAAAATTAATCAACACCGAGTGCAAGCATGAGTAGGATATAATCCACCATGAACATAAATATCGTGAAGGCTATGTTGATTTTGTTTCAACTACATGTGTGAACATGTGCCAAGTCAAGTCACTCAATTCATTCAAAGGAGGATACCACCCTATCATACCACATCACAACCATTTTAATAGAATATTGGCATGCAAGGTAAACCATTATAAGCTCCTAGCTAATTAAGCATGGCATAAGCAACTATAATCTCTAATTGTCATTGCAAACATGTTTATTCATAATAGGTTGAATCAGGAATGATGAACTAATCATATTTACAAAAACAAGATAGGTCGAGTTCATACCAGCTTCTCTCATCTCAACAGAAAATTCATTATGACCTAGACCTAAACCAGGCTGATATTGAACAGAGGAGGAGTTCTTGTTACTACTTCTCGATGGCACCAAAAGAAGTTTCGCCTGATTTGGCTCTGGCGCGCTACGGCAACACCCCCTGCTTGCTTCTTTCCGGTTCCAGGAAGAGCACACCAAATGAAAGAAACTATTACTCAAAAAGCGAATCACATCTCGATCGGTTACACTAAGACCCACAGAAACACGTATGGGCTCGCGAAAGGGGTCCCCTGAATATTGGGTATCCGTTGTTAAACCTAGTCGTATATTTTATGAAATGGGGGAGTATCTGAAACTGTAGCTAGAGCAGCTATCTCCATAGCAGTATATCATATATCATCATTATTGCCTTTCACTTGCACGACCGAACGGTGTGGATAATAATAATAGTGCACGTGCATTGGACTAAGCTGGAATCTGCAATCATTCAATTCAAGGGAGAAGATAAGGTAATATGGGCTCTTGGTTAAATCAACAATTATGCAAACTAGTCGTCAACCCGTGCATTCGCACGGGCCAGCTGGTTAATATTTTGGTTCATTCTATATTATGATCAAATATAGTTTTCTGGTATGATAGATTGCTTATGATGTTTGTGAAGCGTATGTTCTAAAACAAATTGATTTATTCGCAAAAGGACCTACTGATTTCCAAAAGAACTTATTTATACGAGTTAGATGAAACCATCATCTAATGCCACCAAGCTGGTATGTGTTGTGATAACATAGTATCATAATATATTGCTCCAAAGTTCATTACATGGGTATAAAATGAAAGAAGGAATGATGCGTGAACAATTTCCCTAATAATATGTTTTTGGTCCCAATTTGGAAGGATGTACAAGCGCTGAATATACTGCTTATTTTCTTATATACATGGTGTCCCTAAATTATTTTCTTATACATGAGATACGAGCTAATACATGTAATTGTTTAAAATATGTTACAGAAACAGAAATACCAAGTACTGGAACAAGTTGATTTTATTCACCTAAATTATTTTCCATTTATGCTAATATTTCCTAAAATATGTAATGCAATTTTAAGACTCAAACTGTAGAACAGTACTATTTTTATGTGACATCTTGTATTAAATGGACGCACCAATAAAATATGCACGTAAAATATCTAACTCTGACTATTAATATATAGAAAAGTTCTCAAATGGTTGAGTGAAGTTGCGAATAAAGAAATTCTCGATTGTGTGGGTGTGAAATCTACCGTCAAGTTAGTTTCTAGTCAGTCTAGCTCTTTCTTTCTCACGGCGTGGACTCAAACCACAATTTCTCCTTTTAGTGGATCGTGACTTGGTCTGTCGTAATACGTTGTAACGTAGAACCTTCACGAAAAATAGTTTCGTAATCACATTAGTTAAAAATGATCTGTGAACATTTATTTTCTAATTATTAAATATAAAGTAAAATTTGTTGATTGTGCCTATGTATGTCAAAAATGTCGTTAAACAGTTTACTTAAAATATTATTTTTCCCAATTCGTAACTAATTAGCCTTTCTTTCATCTTCTCCTAAGAATGTATTTATAAAGTTTATAATTTTATTTATGTGCTTATATTCCCAAGCAAAACAATACTTGAAACATACTCCCTCCGTTCCACAATGTAGTGCGCCTGTGCTTTTCAATATTCAAGTTTCACCGTAAATTTAACTACCGAGACCGATTGCGGCGGGAGCAAAAATTATACCACCGAATTCATATTTTTCGTATTTGTATGAAGAATCAATCATAGAGGTATTTTAAGGACATAAATTGTAGAATAGAACTATTACATATATGCCGAGCCAAAATATCGAGCACCAACCTTCAACATTGTAGTATAGACACACATCAAAGGAAGATAATTAAATTCAATTAACAACAAATACTGTATGTAAAAGATTGTACTATAAATTGCATTTTTTCATTAACTAACTATAACAAACTCGTAATTTTAGAAGCATAATAGATCAACATTATATTTGATGCTTTGACCTGTAGTACTCTTCCCCTTTTCCATGCTTAGATGATAAAAAGATGCCAGAAATTCCTCCCTGAAACATAAATGCGAAGAATAGAAAATTAGAATGTACTGATGTTCGTTTCCATGATAAAAAAGGATTGAATACTAAATTAACTATTTGATGCTTCGTATCATACTTAAAGTATCCGAAACACATGACATGAATGTGTGACGTAGTTGGCTGAATTGAACAATGTAGTTAATTAGTTATCTTTTCTTGTAGCTGAACAGAATGTCTTGCACTGACATAATAAAAAAATAGTTTAGATCAAGTACACAACCATGAAAAACTTTAGTGTGCATTTGATTTTTATCAGGTCAGTCTATTCCTCTACCATGTGCAATATAAAAAAGATTTGACACCACCTTGTAAGTTCTGCTAGATAGTTTGGATGTGCTGTAATCTCATTGCATAAATCCCTTATTATTTCAAAAACATAATAAACCGTTAGAAGAAAATTATAATATGTTTGCTTCAGTACATGTTACGTTCGAAAATTTTGTATCAGTTTGCAATGATGTTAAACCACTACTGAGAAAGCATATGGAAAAATATCCAGGCATTAGAAATATACTGTAACAGAACCACACCGTTCATGTTGTTATCCATGTGGTAGCCTATTAATTCTTTTCCATCATATTGTAAAATTCTAACCTATACATACAATTCACAATTTTTCCATGGCAATGGAGGCAACATAAAGGAAAATAAGGTGCAAAGAAAAAGACCTTACTCTGAATTTGCACCGCTGCTTGCAGTGCAATGCAAATATGTCTAACGGTATGGCCATAGTCTCGTCGCTGCTGGCACCTCTGACCGCCGCCGGCATGCAGCCCAACATCTCAGTCCTCCCACATGTTGGCACTGATGCGTTTTGCTTCTGGACAAAAGCATCGACCCGACTGACTGAGAAAATTGATTAGCCAAGGCTGTAGTATGCCCGTGTGTTTTCCGCTCATTGAAAAGCTAGCTCATCTTGACCAAATCGATCCAGCCGCACGCCTCCACTGCTTGATCGTGTATTTATGTGTCCAGCCAGAATCAAACATATCTTGTACGTACACCTCAGCCGGCGCCGTGCAGCCGCGTGGGAAGTTCCCTGGTTGGAAGTCGTCCAATCCAATGTCCGCATCGTGCAACCATGTTATCTCACGCTGGGACACCCCAGCGTGCAGTCCCGCGTGCGAGGTCATCCGGTCCCAGCTGCGCGTCCGCCTCAAGGCTGTTCAGTGGGTTTGGAGGATGTCATGGAGCGGCGCTAGGGTTTCTCGAGGATGCTTAGGTGCATCAGTGGAACACATCTTTGAGGGAGTTGTTTCTCACGGTTGTTGAATATAAGTTTTTTTGGCCCCAGATTATACGGGTTGATCTCCACCGTAATAATTTGGTCCCATCAAAGATGTACGTCTCTTAATTTCTAATTAATGTGGTAATTAGTTGGGAGTCTGTAATTAGTATAGGTATAGATAGATGAGAGCCACTTCCCATTTTCACTATGGTCTTCTCTCTCGACCCCCAAAGAAAAGAAAAGAAATAAAACTATTTACACGGGAAAGCTCCAAACAAGCAAAAGAAGAACGAAAAATCCTTTTTTGGGTTTTCTTTTAATTACTACTACAAGCATGGAAAGTAAACTAACTAATTTTTTTGTTTTTTCTTAAGGTTTATCAAACACACAAGAAGAAAGCTAGAAAAAGAAATTAAACTAGTATGGATAGTACATTGAAAAAGTATGAGTACCGACAACTAGAATGAATGTGTGAACATGAATGTAATGTCGGTGAGAAATACGTACTCCCCCAAGCTTCGGCTTTTGACCTAAGTTGGAATATGCCCATGGATCAAAGTGGTAACTGGGGTCGTACTGAGATGCAGCAGACATTGCCTCACGGGCTGCAGCCTGGCGGCGAGCTGCCTCCGTCCTCCTCTTGTACTCCTTCGCCTCCTCCCTGGTGATAACATATCTTCCTCTTGCCTGATGGTCAAAGAAAGTAGGAGCAGGGAGAGTAATATGGACAGCGCGGCGTCTGTCAAAGATTAGTCGGTACGGGAGGGATTGTTCATTCCTCTCAAGAAAATGGTGATTAACCATGGCATTATAATCTAAATAAGCTGGAGGCAACTCCATATCATTTTCATGTATGGGTATCGCAAGAAAGTTAGCCACATGGGTTGCATAAATCCCACCAAACAAATCTTCAGCTAAACCATTATTATGCAACCTACGTGCAACAATTGCCCCCCAAGTTATATTGTTTATCACCTAATATAACACTCTTGAGAACACTAAGATCCGGGACTGAAAGTGCGTTATATCGACTAGAGGGGGGGTGAATAGGCGATTTTTATGAAATTCTTCACTGAGGAATTTGCCGGTGAGGAAATTCCTTAGCGAAAAACTATTTGCAGCGGAATATGTACTCAGAGGTAAACATAACAGATTACACACATAGTCAGCATGATGAAATGAAGACTAGAACAGAGTACAGAAAGCGTAAACACAGGATAACAAGATGAAGACAGACAGACTGAAGAAATTGAACTGAGGAATTTGTGAAAGTCTTCAGTCAAAGTCTTCAAGCACAGATATGAACAACATACAACACAGAATGAGGAAATGAATGAGTTGAGGAAATAGAACCAGTCAGTTGGTGAAGACAATGATTTGGTAAACCAGTTCCAACTGCTGTCTCAGTTGTACGTCTGGTTGGAGCGGCTGAGTATTTAAACTCGAGGACACACAGTCCCGGACACCCAGTCTCTGAGCCGCAACTCAGGACACCAAGTCCTCACCGTATTCTCCTTGAACTAAGACCACGCAGGCCTCGTCCAATCACTCGTGGTAAGTCTTCAGGTGACTTCCAAACCTTCACAGACTTGGTCACTCGGCGATCCACAATTCCTCTTGGATGCTCTAGACCTTGACGCCTAACCGTCTGGAAGAAGCACAGTCTTCAAAGGTAACAAGCGTCGGATCCACGCAGGATCAATTTCTTCAGTGATGCTCAATCACTTTGGGTTCTGTGGGGGTTTGGTTTTGGGATTTTCCTCACTTGATGATTTTCGCTCAAAGTCCTCGGAGGATGGGTTGCTCTCAGATGACAAGTGTCAAGTTCTCTCGGAGCAGCCAACCAACTAGTGGTTGTAGGGGGCGGCTATTTATAGCCTAGGGAGCAGCCCGACATGATAAGACATAAATGCCCTTCAATGATATGACCGTTAGGTGGATAAGATATTTTGGTCCGCCGGCGCGCAGCACAGCAACGGTCGGAAATTTGACTCTCAAAGTCCTCAGGGCTATCATGTTCCTCACTGTGTAGGCAATTCGCACTGGCGAATTCCTAACTCCTCAGTCAGAGCAAAGTCATCAGTGACCAGAAGAACTGCGTCTCTGTCACTGAAGAATTTGACTGAACTGTATGAGATTTCCAATGGCTTCACTCGAAGGGATTGGTAGGTGTAGGATTTTGAGTTGAGCATCACATGGAAATTTTTCCTTAGTATTTCCTCGACCCCCTTTAACAGTACGGTGTTTCCTATGACTCAAGAAAGAGAAAATGAAACTACGAAAACAAAAGTCTTCACGCTTCATATTCCTCGAATGAATATCAAGTAATCATGGTCACACCAATTTCTTCACTTTCAAAGTCTTCAGAAAGTCTTCAGAATATCAAAGTCTTCGGTCGAAGAACTTCATTTTTAGGGGTCGACTTTCTCTGTAAATATCAAACTCCTCATAGACTTATAGACCTGTGTACACTCACAAATGCATCAGTTACTTAACCTATAAGTCTTCAATACACCAAAATCACTAAGGGGCACTAGATGCACTTACAATCTCCCCCTTTTTGGTGATTGATGACAACATAGGTTAAGTTTTCAACGGGGATAAACATATGAAGTGTAAATACTGATATTGAGGAATTTGATTGCAAGATATAGAAGAACTCCCCCTGAATATGTGCATAATGAGGAATTTGCTTTTGAGGCAATGCACATTTGAAGAATTGAATCATGGAGATCTCCCCCTATATCTTGTAATTCATACACGCATTTGATATATAATATGAAGAATTTGAAATGCATGATGAAATATGGTGCCTGATGAGATTCAGCATGCGTGCAATGATATTAACGAGGAATAAGCATGCAGAATAACACATCAAAAGTATCAGAGCACAGTGCAAAGTCAGCACAATGCACCGTTCAAAAGTGTCAGGGCACCATCGGATTTAAGATTACAACTCGATCCAATAAAAGTTTCGGAAGAACGAGAGTTGTAACTTAATAAAAAAACGCCCATAGTATAAACCCGCTTGAAGACTAACTCAGATTTCTCCCCCTTTGTCATCAAATGACCAAAAGGATCGAAACTGAGGACTAACGCCCCTGAAGATATTCAAGTTGATGGAGGAGCGCCAGCGTTGTCGGGGTTGTCTATTGAAGTAGGGCCTGCCGCAGTGTCGTCTAAATCTTCATATTCATCAGTTTCACGCGATGAAGAATAAGAACTGGCCACCAAATCAGGAACTTTGACTCTGTTGAATTTCTTCGGAGGTGGTGCAGACCAGTCATAAGCTTCCTGAAGACCCATAGTCTTCAATTCTTCCGCGGAATATACATGATTAAGAACAGCCCAGGTGCGGTTGAGGGTTTCATGAAGGTAGTACTGGTTTTTCTTCACTGCATTATGTGTTGAGGTCATGTTGTGAAGAATTGCAGCAAATTGGTGCTTCACCCATTTCTGATTGCGTGCAACCTTCTGATGAAGACTGAGGAGTAACTCACGATCAGTCATCACCCTGGGTGCAGTTGCTTGAGGCTGTTTCTTGGTTGAGGTGTTTGCGGCAGTGTCATGCGTTGCAGAATCGTCATTGGTGGAGTAAGATGCAGCCTTGCGAAATTGACCATCCAATGGACGAGTGCCTTCATCAATTACAGCTGCTGCCTTGCCCTTGTCATCAGATGATGAAATTGGTCGCTTGAGGACTTCAATGGGCGGCAGGAAGCTACCATGGTTCAGAGTGTCAGCCTTGTAGTTCAGTGAAGATCTTGCCCTTATGAATCACATGATCCAAGGCGCATATGGCTTCAGCTCAAAAGGTGACATTGCAACATTGGCCAGAGTCCTCATGAAGAAATCATGGAAGTTGACAGGAACGCCATGAATGATATTGAAAAGCATGTTCTTCATGATGCCAACGACATCTTCTTCATTTGAGTCATGGCCTTTGATGGGACTCATTGTCTTAGTCAAGATTCTATAAATAGTCCGAGGCACATACAGCAAATCCTTGACGAGGAATTTGGTTCGAGGGGCTTGGCCTGGCTTCAGCGGCTTCATAAGCACTTGCATAAAGTGATCAGACAGTTCACGGTCGTTGTAAATGCAACATGCAGATTCATGGGGAGGATCAAGAAGAAGGACACGAAGCAATTCAGTTGCTGGTGCCTTGTAGTGAGTATTCTCTGTCATCCAATCCAGTACCCATGAATTGATGTCTTCAGCATCTCCGGTGATGTGCAGGGTGGCATAGAACTGAAGAATGAGTTCTTCATTCCAGTCACAAATGTCAGTGCAGAAATTCAGTAGCCCTGCATCGTGAAGAACACGGAGTACTGGCTCGAAGCACGGCAGTGATTCCTTATCCACATGAGGAATATGCTCATGGTCGAAGATCTTGTCCTTCTCAAACAGCACTGAGGAATAGAAGTTTGCTTGTGTTGGAGTCCAGAAGCGTCTTTTCCTCATTCGAGCAGAGTCATAAGGATTATAAGCAGTGAAGAACACATGCTCAGAAAAGAAGTCTTCAGCCTTGAATTTTTGCTTGCTTGAGAACGGATTCTTCGGTTTGGGCATAGGAATATCAGTGATTTGCAGCACAACCTCTGGAATCGCGATCTCAGGTTCTTCAGGCTGAGGAATTTTTGGTTCCTCTCCTTGTGCAGTTTGAGGATCAGCAGTGGGTTCTTCAGCGCTGGTGGTTGGAATTTCTTCATTGACAGACGATGTGGGATGAGTTTCTTCAGAGCCCAATTGAACAGTTGTAGCCGGGGACTGAGGAACTTGTTGAAGCGGAGTGAAGAGAGGAGTATTGGGATGCTGACTTTCCCAAAAGTCATCGTTCATCACTGGTGTAGTGCACCCAATATCCACGTCTTCGTCTTCTTTTTCAATTTCCTCAACACCTGCCTCTTCAGCTGTGAACTGACGCACGGGTGAGGAAACAACTGGGGTTGAAGGGAAAGCTTCCACTTCAATTTCTTCATCAAGCTGTTCTGAGGTAGCAACAGATTGATTTTCTTCATCTGATCCGCTTGGGATCGTATAATCTTCTCCATAAGGAACAATTTCCTTAGATGACATGGAGGAAATGGGAATGGCATCAATAGGGTTTTCAAGTGAGCTGGTCATTAGCTTTATTTTCTTCGCAGCTGAAGAATTTGACGCAGCTGATGCCTTCCTTTTCTTTACTGCAGCTCGTTCTGCAGCCTTTGTCTTCTTCACTTCATAGGCAGAAGGAAGAATTGGAGAAGGTGTTTGCGCAGGAGGAGCTGAGGATTGTGGTACAGTTTCTTCAGGCACAACTGGTGCAGTTGCCCTGTTTCCTTCAGATTCTTCAGGCGCACCACTAGTGGATGCCCTGGGAACTTCATCAGCAGCTGGAATGGAGTCATCAGCCCTGGAACTTGTGTTCTCATCAGCACGCTGAAAGTCATCAGCAGTGCTGGCATGTTCTTCAGCAGGCTGAGCAGAGTCTTCAGCCTGAGGATTTTCTTGTTGCGATGGGGCTGCAACAGTTGTCAATTTCTTCGTCAAATTGACGAATCTCACCTTGGCTCCTTGCCAATCAGCATTGTAAGCATCGAAATCCTTGCTAAGTGCTTGAATTTCAGATTGAGCTTTGAGAAGTTCTTCAGGAGTCAAGTTGACTAAGTTCTTCCTCAGAAGCTTCTCCTTTCTGGCTTGTGCTCTCTTCAATTCACGAGCCTTTTCAAATTTCCATTTCTCTTCAGCGATGAAATGGTTCAGCATATGACTTTGACCAGGAGTCAATGGCGGATCCGGTATAGGAGTGTTTGTATCCTGATGCCATAGGTCAATGAAGTCAAGGATCTTCTTCGGATCCAAAAGCAGAGGCACACTTGTTCTTTTGGCTCTAGCAGCCTTGGTCAGTCTGTCTCTGATGATTTCTGCAAGTTCTTCATCAGAGGCTTCATCATCAGAGGGTACATTGAATGCAACCTGTTTCTTCTTTGGACTTGGTCGAGGACCGCGTCCAGCTGTTGCTTTTGTCTTCAGCAGAGTGGGGCCTGTTGAGGACATTGGTGCAGCTGAGGAACTTGCTGAGACACCAGAAGCAATTGAGAATCCCTGAGTCCTTTGACATGTAGCCAGATGCACAGGAGTTGAGAACTTGGAGGGAGCTGCTGAGGATTTTGAATGAGCAGCAGCAGTCTGAGGAATTTGCCGTGAGGGCGCGACTGAGGAACTGGGCCGTGAGGGCGCTGATGGTGAAGCACTTGGCTTGCGAGCAGGCTTCTTTGGCATTGATTTCCTCGGCTTGACCGAGGGCTCAGCGGCAGCAGCAGCAGCAGTATCCTCATTAAATTTCCTCACTGCCTCCTTGGCCTGTCTTGCCAATTTGGCTTGGCGCCTGGACCATTCTTCAGGAAAGTCTTCACCACGCTTGATGCTGGTGGGGTTAGCGACTTGGCCAGGTGCCAGTGGAGCTCTTGGACATGGAGGGTTTAGAGTGAATTTCCTCATGTACTTGGGAGTAACATAGCGGTATTCCCTCCATTCTCGTGCCCATCTTCGTTCTATCCTTTGAATGCGCACTTTGCGCTGGTTTTTAGTCTCCTTGCCAAACTTGGATTCGTCAGGTGTGCAGTAGTCTTTGTATATTTCCTCAGGAATCTCAAAGGCAGTCATGACTTCCGGTTTCTTTCCTCCCTTCTGCGGTCTCTTGCCTTCTGCCATTTTCTTCAGGTGAGGAATTTGAACAATAGAGCACTCTGAAGAAGTATGCAGTTTTTCTTCGAGGAACGCTGCAAATGAGTTAAGTTGATGAGAACCTAGTGATTCAGCAGCGGACATGAGTACCTGTGAACAGAGTGTAGGTGCGAGGAATTTGGAGAGGTCATATGCGTTCTCAGAAGATTTTTCAAAAGGAACAAGTTTTGAGGAATTTGACCAGTTGAGCCTTGAGGAATTTCACTAAGCGTTTTGTCTCAGGTTCCAGAGTTGTACAGATTGAAAATCCACACAATTGAGGAATCTTGAAGAAATGAATGCTTAGAGAGATAAATCAAGAGCATATAGTGTGTGAGGTGTTCATATGTGAAGATTTGAGGAACAAAAACACCTTCGAAGATTTTCAGAAAGATTTGAGAATCAACGCGAGTAATAAAAGTGACTTTTAATTACCCGAACTGAAGAACACGACGAACAGGAATGAACTGTAGTGAAGTTCGTCACGTTTAGATCTCCCACGCCCTAACTTGGCAGAGGGAGACGGCTACGGCGGCGGCGGAGTGAAGATTTCCGCGACCGGCGCGAGTACGACGGCGATGAGGTCGAGGCAGTGAAGCTTTTCCTCACCGGCGGCGATGGAGTAGCGGCGGCGCTAGGGTTTGAGGAGAGCTCGAGCGAGAGACAGCGACCGAGCAGAGTAAATGAAGTGAGGAAGGGAGAGGGGTATTTATAGCCACGGTGAAAAACTGTTTGCCCGAAGATTTTGGACGAACATGCCCCTGCCCTTTCTCCTTCACGCGACGTGTGTCACCCACGTACTGTGCAGATGAGATCGTGTAAGATCGTGGGTGATTAAACTAATACATCGTGGGATGCGGAACGGTTTGAGCGGTAAAACTGAAAACTTGGATAAGATTTGCTTAAAAGTTTCGTTCGCAATTTCTTCAGCTGTCAAGGACACAGTGAAGACTTTGAACGAGTTTCAATCAGAACGCACATGCAGAATTTGTGAATAGATTGGATTGAGTATAGCATAGAGGGGAAGGGTCCGATCACATTCACTTAGCAGAAATAGCAACTTGAAGAATTAGCAATAAGTGAATGCTGTGGAGGACATAAACTCATATATATATATAGCCAATGAAGAAAAACGACGGAAACATTGAAGATTTTGCAAAGTTGAAGAATTTGAAATTTTTTAGGAATTTCAAAAATGAGGAAAAACTCAAATTGAAGATTTTCAACTTTTGTGGTGGCGTAGCCCACCGTATAAGAATGATGATTTCAGACACCGCGTACAATTGTCGTAGGGTTCTGAGAATCAAATTCTTCATTAATTTCTTCACACTTAGAATGTTATTCTTCATTGATTGAGGAACAACGTTTCTTCATGTGTTGCACATCTAAGTCATCAATTATGCATAAGGGTTAGGATGTGTGTCCTTTTCAAAGAACATTCGAAGATTCTAAGATATTTAGCTCACATCGCAACTTGCTAAATCTCTTCTCACCCAAGGGCTTGGTGAAGATATCAGCCAGCTGTTCTTCAGTCTTCACATGCTCGATGGAGATATCGCCCTTTAACACATGATCACGAAGAAAATGATGACGAATCTGGATGTGCTTAGTCTTCGAGTGCTGAACTGGGTTGTGAGCAATCTTGATGGCACTCTCATTGTCGCAGAGGAGAGGCACATTCTTCATGTTGACGCCATAGTCCTTGAGGGTTTGCTTCATCCAAAGCAGTTGAGCACAGCATGAGCCAGCAGCAATGTATTCAGCTTCAGCAGTAGACAGTGATACGCAGTTCTGTTTCTTCGAGGACCAACAGACCAAAGATCGTCTGAGGAAATGACAAGTGCCAGATGTTGACTTGCGGTCCACACGATCACCAGCATAGTCAGAGTCAGAATATCCAATGAGATCAAAAGCAGAGCCCTTGGGGTACCATAATCCTAGTGTTGGTGTGTGAGCTAGATATCGAAGAATATGCTTCACAGCCTTATGGTGTGATTCCTTCGGTGCAGCTTGAAATCGGGCACACATGCAAACACTAAGCATTATATCTAGCCTAGATGCACATAGGTACAATAGAGAACCAATCATGGAACGGTATACCTTGTGATCAAAGTAAATACCATTTTCATCAGTGCATAGATGGCCATTTGTGGGCATAGGAATTTTTACGCCTTTGCAATCTTGCATGCCGAATTTCCTCAGTACATCTTTGAGGTATTTCTCCTGAGATATGAATATGCCATTGCGCTGCTGACGAATTTGAAGACCTAAGAAGAATTTCAACTCTCCCATCATAGACATTTGATATTCTTCACTCATCATATAGGCAAATTCATCACTATATCATTGGTTAGTACAGCCAAAGATAATATCATCAACATATATTTGGCACACAAACAGTTCACCATCATATGATTTAGTAAATAGAGTAGGGTCGAGTGAACCGGGTGTGAAGCCATTCTTCACGAAGAATTCCTTCAATGTGTCATACCACGCCCGAGGGGCTTGCTTGAGGCCATAGTGAGCCTTATTGAGTCTGAAGACTTTGTCAGGATTCTTGGGATCTTCAAAACCTGGGGGTTGAGCAACATATACTTCTTCCTCAAGCTTACCATTGAGGAATGCACTTTTCACATCCATTTAATATAAGATGATATCATGATGGTTAGCATAGGCAAGTAAAATGCGAATAGCTTCAAGTCTAGCAACAGGTGCAAAAGTTTCATCGAAATCAATTCCTTCAACCTGTGTGTAGCCTTGAGCTACTAGTCGTGCCTTATTCCTCACCACAAGGCCATTTTCATCTTGCTTGCGAGGATCTGGGCGATTGACCAATTCCCAGACATTGTTTAGCTCGAACTGATGTAATTCTTCTTGCATAGCCTGAATCCACTCCGGCTCCAGAAATGCTTCATCTACCTTAGTGGGCTCTGAGATAGACACAAAGCATAGTGCCCACAAAAGTTAGATAAGTGTGAGGCTTTTGAGCGGGTGAGAGGACCTGGTGCGCTGATGTCATCGATGATCTTCTCCACTTGCACTTCTTTTGCAACTCGTGGATGGGTCGGTTGTCGCTGAGGATTTTGATCAGCATTTTCTTCAGCACCATTTTCCTCATCATGTTCTTCAGGTGCATCAGCTCGACGTTCTTCACGAACAGGAATGAATTCTTCAGCAGATTCTTCAGTAGGAATGACATCCTCAGTTGCCTTGAGCTTGATAGCATCCTCAGGTGCTGGTTCATCTAACACATAAGGTAGGTGCTCTCTTTGCGAGCCATTAGTTTCATCGAACCGCACATCTACAGTGTCAACAATCTTGTGAAGAACAATGTTGAAGACTCCGTAGGTGTGCGAGTCCTTTCCGTAACCAAGCATAAAACCTTCATGTGCTTTCGGTGCAAATTTAGAGTTGTGGTGAGGATCTCTAATCCAACATTTAGCACCGAAGACTTTGAAATAACTCACATTGGGTTTCTTGTCAGTGAGGAGTTCATAGGCAGTCTTCTTGAAGAATTTGTGAAGATATACTCTGTTGATGATGTGGCAGGCAGTATCAATTGCATCAATCCAAAAACGCTGAGGCGTTTTGTATACATCAAGCATAGTGCGAGCCATCTCAACAAGAGTTCTGTTCTTGCGCTCCACGACGCCATTCTGCTGAGGAGTATAAGGAGCAGATAATTCATGAGTAATACCAAGTTCATCAAGATAGGCATCAAGACCAGAATTCTTGAACTCAGTTCCATTGTCACTTCTGATATGCTTGATCTTCACACCAAAGTTGGTTGAAGCCCTCGAGGAAAATCGTTTGAAGACTTCCTGCACTTCATGTTTGTAAGTAACAATGTGTACCCATGTATATCAAGAATAATCATCAACAATGACAAAACCATATAGAGATGCATCATTAGTGACTGCTGAATAATGATTAGGTCCGAAGAGGTCCATGTGAAGCAATTCGAATGGACGGGTAGTGGTCATGATAGTCTTCGCTGGATGCTTGGCCTTGGTCATTTTTCCGGCTTCACATGCTCCGCATAAGTGATCCTTGAGGAATTTGACATTTTCAATGCCAATGACATGCTTCTTCTTCGCAAGCGTGTTCAAATTCCTCATGCCTGCATGACCAAGTCGTCGATGCCATAGCCAGCCTTCTAAAGCTTTTGCAAGTAGACACATGGCTGGTTGTGGTCCTGTAGAGAAATCAACAATATACAGATCTCCTCTCCTAAAGCCTTCGAAGACTTTGGAATTGTCAGCTTCCATAATCACAACACAACGATATTTGCCAAAGACAACAACCATATCAAGATCACAAAGCATTGAGACTGACATAAGATTGTATCCTAAGGACTCAACAAGCATGACTTTGTCCATGTGCTTATCCTTAGAGATAGCAACCTTACCAAGACCCAATACCTGACTTTTGCCTTTGTCAGCAAAAATGATATGCTTCAGAGGTGACGGTGATAAGGGAGCATCCATCAATAGATTCTTGTCACCAGTCATGTGATTTGTACATCCACTATCGAGGACCCATTCAGTGGTTTTGGGTTGATCATCCAGCAGATGAATTAGTGTAACTTACAATCTCATATGCTTCATCAGTGAAGAATATGATATCAAGTTCATCAGATGAATTTTATCAAGCAATAAACAGATATAGCAGTATGAGGACGTGTGAAATGAAAGTTCATTTCATCATGATTTGCCTGCGTCCTTTCAGGAATTTTGTCAGGTCCCCAGCAAATTCTTTAGACGTTTGAGCACGTCTGGAGACCTGACCCTACAGAAAAGATTAGTTCCTTTTCTTCACCACCCACATCTGGAGGGGTGGCAAAGAGTTCATCATCCTGCGAGCACCATGTGAGAAAGGTGGCAAAGATGCCAAACCATTTCGCTTAGCATAGGAGGGGTTAGGGTAAGCATATGAATAAGCAGAGTAATTCTTCGAGGACTTATGAACATAATGGTTTGAAGAATAATGCACATATTCATAGCCCTTAGCTTTACCCTGCGAGACAGATTTGTTAGCATGATAATAATCATATGAGGACTTTGATCCAGTTGAGGAATTTGATCCTCGTGAAGAATTTGGTTCATATGAGGATTTGGATCCATATGAAGAGTTTGGTCCATATGAAGAATTTGATCTGGGGTTCCTGTTCTTCACAGGTGGTGTCATGAGGACATTCACCTGAAGACTTTCAACACAGCTTTTGGGAACCCAGATTTTCTTCATAGGGGAACCGTTCCTGCAGTTAGTGCCAACATATCTAGCAAATACTTCACCATTCTGATTTTTGAATAGTTTATAGTTGGAGTCAAATGACTCATCAGAAGAATGAGGAGATTCACATGTAAAACCAGATAAGTTAGATGGATCAACTGGAGGTCCCTTTGCAGCAACCCATGAGGTTTTGGGATACTGCTCAAGCTTCCAATATGTTCCATCGGCATTGAGTTTCCTCTCAAAGGAAATACCCTCTTTCCTAGGGTTTCTGTTGAGGATCTGCTTTTTGAGCACATCACAAAGTGTCTGATGCCCTTTGAGGCTTTTGTACATGCCTGTCATGTACAATTCCTTTAGCCCTGCATTGTCAGTGATACTAGCAATGTCCTCAGATGAGGAATTAGTGATAGCAGAGGCAGATGAAGAATTTGTAACAGTTGAAGCATTTGAACATTCAGGTGAAGAATTAGCAGATTCACGTTCAATGCACTTTAAGCATGGAGGAACAAATTCTTCCTGAGAAGCGCTGATTTGTTGAGCTAGTAATGAATCGCGCTCCTTCTGAAGATCTTCATAACACACTCTTAGCTTTTCAAGATCTTTCTTTCTTTGAAGAGCTTCAAGAGAAAGCTTCTCATGGTCTTGCTTCTCTTGAAGAAATTCATATGAAAGTTTCTCATGATCAGACAAGAGAGAGTTATGATGACCTTGAAGATTATCATACCTGGACTGAAGTCTCTGAAGATTTTCAGTCAAGGCTTTAGTGCGATCCATTTCTTCACCCAACATATCATCACTTTTATCTAGCATGTTTTGAACCTTTTCAAGAGCCCGTTGTTGTTTCACAGCAATTTTAGCAAATTTAGAGTAGCTAGGCTTAAGATCCTCATCAGATTCATTTTCACTAGAATCAGAGGAGTTGTATTTGAGTACCTTAGCTGCTTTTGCCATGAAGCAATAGGTGGGAGCGTAGTCATCATTATCTTCATCAGGCTTGTCGGTGGAGTCAGTTTCTTCAGTGTTGAAGATGGACTTGCTGATGAAAGCAGTAGCAACGGCCAGACTCACCACACCAGACTCAGATTCTTCAGACTCCTCCTCTTCATCATTTTCCTCAGATTCAGCTTCAGAGTCCATTTCCTTGCCAATGAATGCCCGAGCTTTCTTGGAGCTGCCCTTCTTGTGAGATGAAGACTTTAGGGGTTTTGATGACGAAGATTTTGACGATTTCTTCTTCTTGTTCATATCATCAGAACTGTAATCCTTGTATTTCTTCTTCTTCATTTCCTTTTCCCACTGAGGACAATCTTGAATATAGTGACCAGGCTTTTTGCATTTGTGGCAAAGTCTTCTCTTGTAGTCACTGGATGAAGAATCATTTCCTCTTGAGGGTTTTCCAAAACGACCACGTCTTGTGAACTTCTGGAATTTCTTCACAAGCAGAGCTAGGTCCTGGCTCAGTTCTTCAGGATCACCAAGGCTACTACCAGAATCCTCACATTCAGAGTCAGACACAACCTTAGCCTTCAGGGCACGTGGTTTGCCATAGTTTGAGCCATAGAGATCTCTCTTTTCAGCAAGCTGGAACTCGTGAGTGTTGAGCCTTTCGAGGATATCAGCAGGATCAAGCGACTTGTAGTCAGCACGTTCTTGTATCATCAGTCCCAGAGTATCAAATGAGGAATCAAGTGATCTTAGCAGTTTCTTCACAACTTCATGATCGGTGATGTCAGTGGCACCGAGGGCTTGAAGCTCATTTGAGATGTCAGTGAGGCGATCAAAGGTTTGTTGGACATTTTCGTTGTCGAGTCTTTTGAAGCGGTTGAAGAGATTCCGAAGAACATCAACTCGTGAGTCACGCTGAGTTGAGACTCCTTCATTTACTTTGGACAGCCTATCCCAGATAAGCTTAGCAGTTTCCAAAGCACTCACTCTTCCATACTGTCCTTTGCTCAGATGGCCACAGATGATATTCTTCGCTTGAGAGTCGAGTTGTTTGAATCTCTTCACATCAGTAGCGGTCAGTGTTTCAGTGACAGCGGGGACACCATTTTCCACAACATACCAGAGATCATTATCAATTGCCTCAAGATGCATTCGCATCTTGTTCTTCCAGTAGGGGTAGTCCGTTCCATCAAAGGTAGGACACCCAGCCGAGACCTTGATCATACATGCGGTCGACATAACTAGAACTCCAGGTGGTTAAACCAAAATCACACAGAACAAGGGAGTACCTTGCTCTGATACCAATTGAAAGTGCGTTATATCGACTAGAGGGGGGTGAATAGGCGATTTTTATGAAATTCTTCACTGAGGAATTTGCCGGTGAGGAAATTCCTTAGCGAAGAACTATTTGCAGCGGAATATGTACTCAGAGGTAAACATAACAGATTACACACATAGTCAGCATGATGAAATGAAGACTAGAACAGAGTACAGAAAGCGTAAACACAGGATAACAAGATGAAGACAGACAGACTGAAGAAATTGAACTGAGGAATTTGTGAAAGTCTTCAGTCAAAGTCTTCAAGCACAGATATGAACAACATACAACACAGAATGAGGAAATGAATGAGTTGAGGAAATAGAACCAGTCAGTTGGTGAAGACAATGATTTGGTAAACCAGTTCCAACTGCTGTCTCAGTTGTACGTCTGGTTGGAGCGGCTGAGTATTTAAACTCGAGGACACACAGTCCCGGACACCCAGTCTCTGAGCCGCAACTCAGGACACCCAGTCCTCACCGTATTCTCCTTGAACTAAGACCACGCAGGCCTCGTCCAATCACTCGTGGTAAGTCTTCAGGTGACTTCCAAACCTTCACAGACTTGGTCACTCGGCGATCCACAATTCCTCTTGGATGCTCTAGACCTTGACGCCTAACCGTCTGGAAGAAGCATAGTCTTCAAAGGTAACAAGCGTCGGATCCACGCAGGATCAATTTCTTCAGTGATGCTCAATCACTTTGGGTTTTGTGGGGGTTTGGTTTTGGGATTTTCCTCACTTGGTGATTTTCGCTCAAAGTCCTCGGAGGATGGGTTGCTCTCAGATGACAAGTGTCAAGTTCTCTCGGAGCAGCCAACCAACTAGTGGTTGTAGGGGGCGGCTATTTATAGCCTAGGGAGCAGCCCGACATGATAATACATAAATGCCCTTCAATGATATGACCGTTAGGTGGATAAGATATTTTGGTCCGCCGGCGCGCAGCACAGCAACGGTCGGAAATTTGACTCTCAAAGTCCTCAGGGCTATCATGTTCCTCACTGTGTAGGCAATTCGCACTGGCGAATTCCTAACTCCTCAGTCAGAGCAAAGTCATCAGTGACCAGAAGAACTGCGTCTCTGTCACTGAAGAATTTGACTGAACTGTATGAGATTTCCAATGGCTTCACTCGAAGGGATTGGTAGGTGTAGGATTTTGAGTTGAGCATCACATGGAAATTTTTCCTTAGTATTTCCTCGACCCCCTTTAACAGTACGGTGTTTCCTATGACTCAAGAAAGAGAAAATGAAACTACGAAAACAAAAGTCTTCACGCTTCATATTCCTCGAATGAATATCAAGTAATCATGGTCACACCAATTTCTTCACTTTCAAAGTCTTCAGAAAGTCTTCAGAATATCAAAGTCTTCGGTCGAAGAACTTCATTTTTAGGGGTCGACTTTCTCTGTAAATATCAAACTCCTCATAGACTTATAGACCTGTGTACACTCACAAACGCATCAGTTACTTAACCTATAAGTCTTCAATACACCAAAATCACTAAGGGGCACTAGATGCACTCACAGGGACACACATGTGATAAGCTTCATCTTTACTGTTAATGCATCTACCTATGAAGAGAGCAAAATAATGTATAGCAGGAAAATGAATGCTCCCTATGGTAGCTTGTGCTATTTCTCTGGATTCCCCCACAGTGATACTAGCGAGAAAGTCTTTATATTCAGATTTACGAGGTTCATTGACACTACCCCACTACGGGAGTTTACAAGCAGTAGTTAAATCTTCTAGGTCCATGGTATAAGATTTATCATAAAGGTCAAACAGGACATTACGAGAATTGCGCGAAGATGTAAATTTAAACCTTCTCATAGAGGTATCTGTCAGATGGTAGTGTTGAGGGCACTTATCTTGCATGAAGTCCTCAAGATTGGCGTTAAGCACATATGCATCAAATTCCTCCTTGATGTCTGCTTTGACCATAAACTCCTCTGACGGCCATTCACAAGGCCACACATAAGCTACCCTCGGTGGTTCATCGTCCTGCTCATGTATTGCAAGCCTGGGTCCTTGCTTCCTTGAAGAACCACCTTGGTACATTTTAGATATATTTCTTCCTCTGAAAAATTTCTGAAATTTTTAGTAACTCAAAATAAAAGTGCACCAAACTCAACAAAATTGATAGCAACTACTCCCACAAGTGCCTAGAGACTATATCATGCATTAGAACTACTTGGGACCATATAAATTTGACATGCAAGCCCCAGAACAGGGTCACCTAGGCAGCAAAAATTTGTAATGAATAAAGCACTAGAACAAAAACTAATTGGACCTTTGGAGGAGTCACATACCAAAGAACAATTCCCCAAAGCAGTTTTGTCAATGGAGCTTTGAGCAAGGAGATCGAAAATGGCAGCAAAATGAGCTAGAACTCGTGCTTGAGCTGGATGGTGATTTTTTGAGAGGAAGAAGAAGTGTGTGGGTGCAGGAATAAGTGGAGGAGGGCACCATGGGCCCACGAGGCAGGGGGGCGCTCCCTGGACCCTCGTGGCCAGGTGCTAGCTCCCCCTGCTGTGTTCTCGGTGCCAGATATTCTCAAATATTCTAGAAAAAATCATATTAAATTGGTAGGGCATTTGGAGAACTTTTATTTTCGCGGTATTTTTTATTGCATGGATAATTCAAAAAACAGACAGAATATACTATTTTTTCTTTATTTATTCTAAATAACAGAAAGTAAAAAGAGGGTACAGAAGGTTGTGCCTTCTAACTTCATCCATCTCATGATCATCAAAATGAATCCACTAACAAGGTTGATCAAGTCTTGTTAACAAACTCATTCCGAATAACATGGAACCGGAGAAATTTCGAATAACACTAGGTTACCTCAACGGGGATATGAACATCCCCAATAATAAGAATATCATACTTCTTCTTGACAGTAGGAAGAGGGAATTCAAAACCTCAAATAATGATAGTTGGAATTTTTCCAATAGAATTGATGCTATGAACTTGAGGTTGTTTCCTCGGAAAGTGTATCATATGCTCATTACCATTAACATGAAAAGTGGCATTGCCTTTGTTGCAATCAATAACAGCCCCTGCAGTATTCAAAAAGGGTCTACCAAAGATAATCGACATGCTATCGTCCTCGGGAATATCAAGAATAACAAAGTCCGTTAAGATAGTAACGTTTGCAACCACAACAGGCACATCCTCGCAAATACCGACAGGTATAGCAGTTGATTTATCAGCCATTTGCAAAGATATTTCAGTAGGTGTCAACTTATTCAATTCGAGTCTACGATATAAAGAGAGAGGCATAACACTAACACCGGCTCCAAGATCACATAAAGCAGTTTTAACATAGTTTCTTTTAATGGAGCATGGTATAGTTGGTACTCCTGGATCTCCTTGTTTCTTAGGTATTCCACCTTTAAAAGTATAATTAGCGAGCAGGTGGAAATTTCAGCTTCCGGTATCTTTCTTCTATTTGTAATAATATCCTTCATGTACTTAGCATATGGATTTACTTTAAGCATATCAGTTAAATGCATACGTAAAAAGATAGGTCTAATCATTTCAGCAAAGCGCTCAAAATCCTCATCATCCTTTTTCTTGGATGGCTTAGGAGGAAAAGGCATGGGTTTCTGAACCCATGGTTCTCTTTCTTTACCGTGCTTCCTAGCAACAAAGTCTCTCTTATCATAACGTTGATTCTTTGATTGTGGGTTATCAAGATCAACAGCAGGTTCAATCTCTACATCATTATTATTGCTAGGTTGAGCTTCATCATGAACATTATCATTAACATTATCACTAGGTTCATGTTCATTAGCAGATTGTGTTTCAGCATCGGAAATAGAAATATCATTGGGATTCTCAGGTGTGTCTACAACAGGTTCACTAGAAGCATGCAAAGTCCTATCATTTTTCTTTTTCTTCCTTTTAGAAGGACTATGTGCATCTACATTATTTCTCTGAGAATCTTGCTCAATTCTCTTAGGGTGGTGAGGGAGTCCTGGACTAGGGGGTGTCCGGACAGCCGGACTATCATTATCCGCCGGACTCCAAGACTATGAAGATACAAGATTGAAGACTCCGTCCCGTGTCCGGATGGGACTTTCCTTGGCGTGGAAGGCAAGCTTGGCAATACGGATATGTAGATATCCTACCATTGTAACCGACTCTGTGTAACCCTAGCCTCCTCCGGTGTCTATATAAACCGGAGGGCTTTAGTCCGTAGGACAACATACATTACAACAATCATACCATAGGCTAGCTTCTAGGGTTTAGCCTCCTTGATCTCGTGGTAGATCCACTCTTGTACTACCCATATCATCAATATTAATCAAGCAGGACGTAGGGTTTTACCTCCATCGAGAGGGCCCGAACCTGGGTAAAAACATCGTGTCCCTCGTCTCCTGTTACCATCCGCCTAGACGCACAGTTCGGGACCCCCTACCCGAGATCCGCCGGTTTTGACACCGACATTGGTGCTTTCATTGAGAGTTCCTCTGTGTCGTCACCGATAGGCTTGATGGCATCTTCAACCAACAACGCTGTCCAGGGTGAGACTTTTCTCCCCGGACAGATCTTCGTATTCGGCGGCTTTGCACTGCGGGCTAATTTACTTGGCCATCTGGAGCAGATCGAAAGCTACGCCCCTGGCCGTCAGGTCAGATTTGGAAGCTTAAACTTCACGGCCGATGTCCGCGGAGACTTGATCTTCGACGGACTCGAGCCACAGCCAAGCGCGTCGCACTATGCCGACGGGCATGATCTAGCTCTGGCACCGAACAGTGCCTGGGTGGCTGCACGCGGATCCGCTTCGGCCATTAGCCCGGAGCCGATCGCCCAGATCGAGGGCCGGTGGATAGACGCCGCCCTGGGGGCTTCAACATCCACGGCGATGGAGCCGAACACTAATCTTGTCCCCTGCGAAACTCATGATTCCGAGGCGCCGGACTCCTTGCCGGACTCCGAACCTCCCGCGCCCCTACAAATCGATCCGGATTGGGCGCCGGTTATGGAATTCACCGCCGCGGACATCTTCCAATACTCGCCTTTTGGCGATATCTTGAATTCACTAAAGCATCTCTCGTTATCAGGAGAGCCCTGGCCGGACTATGGCCAGGATGGTTGGGGTACGGACGACGAAGAAATTCAGAGCCCACCCACCACCCACTTTGTAGCCACTATCGACGATCTAACCGACATGCTAGACTACGACTCCGAAGACATCAACGCTATGGACGACGATGCTGGAGACGAACAGGAACCAGCGCCTACAGGGCACTGGAAGACCACCTCGTCATACGACATATACATGGTGGACACCCCAAAAGACGGGGACGGCGAAGAAACAGCGGAGGCAGACTCTTTAAAGAAGCAGCCCAAACGCCGGCGTCAGCGGCGCCGCTCTAAATCTCGCCACAGCAAGAATGGAGATTCCGGCACAGGAGATAATAATACTCCAGAGAGTGCCGAAGACAATCCCCTCCAGCAAGACTCAGCGCAGGAGGATGCAGAAGCAAGCCCTCACGAGGGGGCGGCAGACGAAGAGGTTGAGGATCATAACTATATGCCTCCCTCCGAAGATGAAGCAAGCCTCAACGATGACGAATTCGTCGTACCCGAGGATCCCGTCGAACAAGAGCACTTCAAGCGCAGGCTTATCACCACAGCAAACAGCCTAAAGAAAAAGCAGCAACAGCTTCAAGCTGATCAGGACCTGCTGGCCGATCGATGGACCGAGGTCCTCACGGCTGAAGAGTATAAACTCGAACGTCCTTCCAAAAGTTACCCAAGACGCAAGCTGCTCCCCCGATTAGAGGAGGAAGCGTACATACCTCCATCACCAGCGCACGATATGGCTGACCGACCACCCCGTGGTCGTGACAGAGAGGCATCCAGGCCCCCAGCCAAGACCATACCCTGGCATCGCTCCAAAAGTACGAATCCAAGAGGAAACGCGCCGGACTTGCGAGAAATATTGGAGGACAAAGCAAGGCAATCCAGGTCCATCTACGGATCACGTGGGCGCCCTACGACCCACGACGAATACCGTCGCGCAGAATATAATAACTCTGGCCGGGCCGAACACAGCAGACAGCGCTCTCTCGAGCTGCGTCGCGATATTGCTCAATACAGAGGCGCCGCACACCCGCTATGCTTCACTGATGAAGTAATGGATCATCAGATCCCCGAAGGGTTTAAACCCGTAAACATCGAATCTTACGATGGCACAACAGACCCCGCGGTTTGGATCGAAGACTATCTTCTCCACATCCATATGGCCCGCGGCGACGATCTCCACGCCATCAAGTACCTCGCACTCAAGCTTAAAGGACCAGCTCGGCATTGGCTTAACAGCTTGCCCGCAGAGTCAATTGGGTGTTGGGAAGACCTGGAGGCCGCATTCCTTGATAACTTCCAAGGCACATATGTGCGACCACCACACGCCGATGACCTAAGCCTCATCATTCAGCAGCCAGACGAATCGGCCAGACAATTCTGGACACGGTTCTTGACGAAGAAAAATCAAATCGTCGATTGTCCGGATGCAGAGGCCCTTGCAGCCTTTAAACATAACATCTGAGACGAATGGCTAGCCCGGCACCTGGGGCAGGAAAAGCCGAAATCCATGGCAGCCCTCACATCATTAATGACCCGCTTTTGCGCGGGAGAGGACAGCTGGCTAGCCCGCAGCAACAATCTCCGTAAAAATTCTGTCAGTCCGGATACTAAGGACAACAACGGCAGGTCACATCGAAACAAAAACAAGCGCCGCATTAACGGCGACGATAAGGAGGATACGGCAGTCAACGCCGGATTCCGAGGCTCTAAACCTGGTCAGCGGAAGAAGCCATTCAAAAGAACCACTCCGGGTCCGTCCAATCTGGACCGAATACTCGATCGCTTATGCCACATACATGGCACCTCTGAAAAGCCAGCTAACCACACTAATAGAGACTGCTGGGTGTTCAAGCAGGCTGGCAAGTTAATTGCCGAAAACAATGACAAGGGGCTAAACACCGACGACGAGGAAGAGACCCGACCGCCGAACAACAGAGGACAGAAGGGTTTTCCCCCACAAGTGCGGACGGTGAATATGATATACGCGACCCACATACCCAAGAGGGAGAGGAAACGCGCACTAAGGGACGTCTATGCGATGGAGCCAGTCGCCCCAAAGTTCAACCCATGGTCCTCTTGTCTGATCACTTTCGATCGAAGAGACCATCCGACCAGCATACGCCATGGCGGATTCGCCGCATTGGTTTTAGACCCAATCGTCGATGGGTTCCACCTCACGAGAGTCCTGATGGACGGCGGCAGCAGCCTGAACCTGCTTTATCAGGATACAGTGCGCAAAATGGGCATAGACCCATCAAGGATTAAACCTACAAAGACAACCTTTAAAGGTGTCATACCAGGAGTGGAAGCCAACTGTACAGGCTCAGTCACACTGGAAGTGGTCTTCGGATCCCCGGATAATTTCCGGAGTGAAGAGTTAATCTTCGACATAGTCCCGTTTCGCAGCGGCTATCACGCTCTGCTCGGACGAACCGCGTTTGCAAAATTCAACGCGGTGCCGCACTATGCATACCTAAAGCTCAAGATGCCAGGCCCTCGTGGAGTCATCACGGTCAATGGGAATACGGAACGCTCCCTCCGAATGGAGGAACATACAGCGGCTCTCGCGGCAGAAGTACAGAGCAGCCTTCTAAGGCAATTCTCGAGTCCGGCCGTTAAAAGGCTGGATACAGCAAAGCGCGCCCGGAGCAATACCAACCACGACCACCTGGCGCGATCAGAGCACGCGTAGCAATGCGGCCCCAACCCTCGCCCGCGCATGATCGCAAGAATAACACTCCGCGTACATCATTACGCTTTGGAGATACCATGGGCATAGGGGAGGGGGCACGATCGCAACGGACCCAGAGTGCGGTTCGACCACACAGGGGGCTCGCAAGTGTGCCCCCCTTTTTTTATTATTATTTTTCTTCTTTTATGCACACAGGACTCTGTTAGCCAGAAGCCCTGTCCGGCGGCGAACCTACCGAACTCATGATGCAACAGTCAGGGACTAAAGAAGGCCGCGACGAACACTCAGGTGGTCTCAATTACGAGCATTAAATTCGATTATATACACCAAGTCCGCAGCTCATCCCTGGAGGGGGACACGTTTACTTAGTCCAAATCCCTTGCTTACCGCACTATTTGTATCAGTCCGCTCCACTAGCAGACTTTCTTTCATAAATAATGCAGCACCTTCTTGATCGCAATTGCATTACCTTTTATATATATGCTCATTATATGACATCTTGCACCCGTATATTTTGGTACGGCCCAATACATTGGGGGCTTATGTTCCCCACTCTATGGTGTGATAAGTCCGAACACTTTCACAAGTGCGGCACCCCGAACTTATAGCATTATATGAATCGGCTCCGAATAATGTCTTGGGTCAATAGTTGGGTTTGCCCGGCTCCCACGTTTTGGTGCCTTACGTTTCGTTCCGTCGGCTAAGGTGGCACTGGGAGAACCACTGCGATTGCGCCCCGGTTGAGCCGGGCGAGCGCCTCAGTGGAGAAAGCTAAAACTGACTGGCATGATAAGGCGAGAGACTGGTCGCTGTTCGAGAGGTTTTTTCGGGTCCTTAAAGACTCACGCCGCTTCGAGCGAAGTTCCGGACAATGTCCGATGAAGGCGTGGATAGCGCCCCGGATTCGGCCTTCCGAATACCAGGGGCTTCGCCGAAATTTAAAATTATAGAATTCATGGCTAAGTTAGAGTGTTCAAGCATTATAAGTCCGGTTGCCTTGTTCGTTGTGTTGAGTGCCTCCCTCGATGGACCCAACAATGGGAACAAGAGTGCTCAAGTTTATCCCGAACACCCCAGCACTCGTGGCTTGGGGGCTGAAGCCAACGACTTGCCATCTCTTAGATTTTATAAATGGCCGCACAGAAGGTAATATTTTAAATTAAACAAGCGTTGCTTAACGCGTAAATGAACAAAGTTTCAGCGCGCAGGATAATACACAGCAAATTCATTCAAAGATTACATTTCGGGGGCACTCATCCGCAATATTGCGGGCTCCCTTCAGGACAGTTTTATAATACATCTCGGGCGTGCGATACTCCTTGCCCGGCGGCGGTGGGTCCGTGAGAAGCTTCTCCGCATCCAACCTGCCCCATTGCACCTTTGTGCGGGCAAGAGCCTGGCGAGCACCTTCAATACAGGCAGAGCGCTTGATGACATCCACCCAGGGGCATGCATCCACCAGCCGCCGCACGAGGCCAAAGTAGCTCCCAGGCATGGCCTGTCCAGGCCACAGCCGGACTATAAGGTCCTTCATGGCCTCCTCAGCTACCTTGTGGAGTTCGACCAGCTGCTTCAGCTGGTCGCTTGGGGGCAGCGGGTGTCCGGCCTCAGCATACTGAGACCAGAAGACTTTTTCCGTCGAGCTCCCCTCCTCGCCACGATAGAATGCGGCGGCATCGGACGCACTACGCGGTAGATCTGCAAACGCCCCTGGAGAGCTCCGAATGCGGGTAAGTGTCAGGTATTTTACATTAACATGCTTGCTTTGCATGAAAAATGCCTTACCCGCCGCTATTTTCTTTATATCTTCAACCTCCTGAAGGGCCTTATGGGCCTCGGCCTTGGCGGACTTGGCACTTTCCAGAGCTGAGGCAAGCTCGGACTCTCGATTCTTGGAGTCACGCTCCAAACTCTCATGCTTTTCCATGAGAGCCTGGAGCTCTTGCCGAACTTCCGCCACCCGTGCCTCCTGCTTTTCTCGCTCTGCCCGTTCCGCGGCCGCACTATGTTCGGCCGCGGACATAGCATCCTTCAGGGCGGCCACCTCGTTAGTGGCCCCTGCGATACACATATTATCCTGGTTAATTTTAGTGCAACCAAAACCCTTTTCTGTAAGGTACCTATTCAAAGTGGTGTTACTCACCTTCTTTATCCTCGAGCTGCTTCTTCGCATGGCCGAGCTCTCGCTCGGACCGCTCGAGATCCTGCTTCAGCACATCGACCTCCGCCGTTAATGCGGCAGAGGCCAGCAGTGCAGCCTGCAAACCCATATTGACATATTTTTAGCAACCCTGCGCATATCTTGTTAGATCCTCAGTCCGGCTTTTTCTTTCCGAACACCGAACTAGGCATCAGGGGCTACTGTCTATGCGGTATTACATTACATAATTTTAACTTCTTACCTCAAAGCCTGTTAAAAGGCTGCTGTAGGCTTCGGTCAGCCCGCTTTTGGCGAGCTGAACCTTTCGAATCATCGCACTCATGATAGTGCGGTGTTCTTCCTCAATGGAAGCGCCTTTAAGCGCCTCCAGCAAGTTATCCGGCGCCTCCGGTTGGACGGAGGCCGCCGGTGTCACGGTCTTGCCCTTCTTTCGAAGGGGCCGCTTGCCGGACTCTGGAACCACTGCGGGTTCCGATGTAGAGTCCGGCGCAAAGTCCGGGAGGCTGCCTGACGGCACCTCCGGAGCCTCCTCCTAATGGGTCCCTCTCTAGGATCCCACCTCGGCGTCCTCGTCGGCGCGTGGGGTAGAGGCAGCCGGAAGTGAATTCACATCCGACGAGGCCAACGACCCGCTCGATGAGTCGGGGAGATCGTCATCGGCCGGACTAGGGACGGAATGTGGCGTTAGAAGGACACTACGTGACATAAAAATATTGCGTATAATGGATCCGGACACTTACGATCTCGCCGGACGCCTGGCCCTTGGAGGCCACTCATCCTCGCCAACGCTGGTGTTGGCGAAACTGTCTGGGGGGATAACTCTCCCCCTCTTGGACCCTTCGGCCTCCCCTATTGGGGAAGCCTTCCTCTTCTTCTCTCCCCCCTCCGGGAGAGAGTACTCTTCCTCCTCCTCGTCTTCGGGGGAGGAGTTTGCGTCGTCGTCAGACGCTTGATTGCGGGAACTCTTTCGAGTCCCCGCGACCACCTTCTTGGCCTTCTTCTCCGGCACCACGTGCGGTGTCGGAACCAGCAGCCCTGCTAAGCGGGCGTCCACTGGATCTTCTGGCATGGGAGCCGGGCTGATAAGCTGCCTGGCTTTCTCCATCCATTCCTGTCAAAGGGAAGGAAGGGATGAAACCCTCTTATAATCAATTCAATTACTATAAAGTGTCCCGTAATGGGGTTGAATCATTTACCTCGTCAGTTGGATACTGCGAGCTGAATCCGCGATCTTCCGTCGCGGATGCGGGGGCTTCGGCGCCCTTAAACAGCACCCTCCAGGCGCCTTCGTATGTCGTATCGAAGAGCCCGCTCAGCGCCTGGTGCTGTTCCGGATTGAACTCCCACAGATTGAATGCCCGTTCTTGGCATGGGAGAATCCGGCGGATGAGCATGACTTGGACCACGTCGACGAGCCTGAGATTATTGCTCACCAGCTTCTGGATGCAGGTTCGGAGTCCAGTCACCTCCATCGAATCGCCCCACAGCAAGCCCTTCTCTTTCCAGGAGGTGAGCTGCGTGGGGACGCCAGATCTAAACTCGGGGGCTGCCGCCCATGCGTGATTGCGCGGCTCGGTGATGTAGAACCACCCCGATTGCCATCCCTTGACGGAGTCCACAAAGGCCCCTTCGAGCCAAAGGACGTTGGGTAATTTACCCAACATGGCGCCTCCGCATTCCGCTTGCGTGCCCTTCACAACCTTCGGCTTGACGTTGAAGGTCTTGAGCCACAAGCCGAAGTGGGGCCGGATGCAGAGGAAGGCCTCACACACGACGATGAACACCGAGATGTTGAGGATGAAGTTCGGCGCCAGATCGTGGAAATCCAGGCCATAATAGAACATGAGCCCTCGGACGAATGGATGGAGCGAAAAGCCCAGTCCGCAGAGGAAGTGGGGAAGGAAGACGACCCTCTCGTGAGGCCCAGGGGTAGGGACGAGCTGCCCCTCGTCGGGCAGCCGATGCGCGATATCGCCGAAGAGGTATCCGGCGTTGCGCAGCTTGGTGATGTGCTCCTCCTTAACGGTGGAGGCCAACCACTTGCCTCCCCATCCGGACATATTCGGAGAAGGTCGAGGTGAGATGCGCAAGCTTGGGCGTTGGAGCTTGAGTGCGCGGAGATGTGTAAGCAAAGGAGGAAGAAGGCGTAGGTGAGAAGGTAGATCCTTATCCCTTATATATAGGCAGACAAATTTGTGCGTCCCCCACCGGCCTGGTAAAACTCGCTTATCTCCCAAGCGCCACCATCAATGGCGCGGTTGGGTTACCCACGTCCGTATTGATGAGAATCCCGGAATAAGGGGAACACGATCTCTGCTTCGACAAGACGTGCCAAGGAAACCGCTTCGCTAAGCGTGCTGAGGTGGTATAGTAAAAACGATTCAAACAAAGGCTTGGTAGCGGTGTGATGTCACGCCGCATAATACGTCAGCAGATTGAACTAAGTGTACATTTTATTCTCTCTACGGTGGAATGTGGAATTTATTTTGCAGAGCCGGACACTATCCTGGTGTTCACGATCTTCTCTGGATTATTCAAGGGAGGAACCCGCCTTGCAATGCCAAACATTATGCGTGCCGGACTTATCGTCATTGAAGCCTGGTTCAGGGGCTACTGAGGGAGTCCTGGACTAGGGGGTGTCCGGACAGTCGGACTATCATTATCCGCCGGACTCCAAGACTACGAAGATACAAGATTGAAGACTCCGTCCCGTGTCCGGATGGGACTTTCCTTGGCGTGGAAGGCAAGCTTGGCAATACGGATATGTAGATCTCCTACCATTGTAACCGACTCTGTGTAACCCTAGCCTCCTCCGGTGTCTATATAAACCGGAGGGCTTTAGTCCGTAGGACAACATACATTACAACAATCATACCATAGGCTAGCTTCTAGGGTTTAGCCTCCTTGATCTCGTGGTAGATCCACTCTTGTGTTGGAAATATGCCCTAGAGGCAATAATAAAAGTATTATTATATTTCCTTGTTCATGATAATTGTCTTTTATTCATGCTATAACTGTATTATCCGAAAATCGTAATACACGTGTGAATACATAGACCACAATATGTCCCTAGTGAGCCTCTAGTTGACTAGCTCGTTGTGATCAACAGATAGTCATGGTTTCTTGGCTATGGACATTGGATGTCGTTGATAACGGGATCACATCATTAGGAGAATGATGTGATGGACAAGACCCAATCCTAAGCATAGCACAAAGATCGTGTAGTTCATTTGCTAGAGCTTTTCCAATGTCAAGTATCTCTTCCTTAGACCATGAGATCGTGTAACTCCCGGATACTGTAGGAGTGCTTTGGGTGTATCAAACGTCACAACGTAACTGGGTGACTATAAAGGTGCACTACAGGTATCTCCGAAAGTGTCTTTTGGGTTGACACGGATCGAGACTGGGATTTGTCACTCCGTGTAAACGGAGAGGTATCTCTGGGCCCACTCGGTAGGACATCATCATAATGTGCACAGTGTGACCAAGGGGTTGATCACGGGATGATGTGTTACGGAACGAGTAAAGAGACTTGCCAGTAACGAGATTGAACAAGGTATTGGTATACCGACGATCGAATCTCGGGCAAGTAAAATACCGCTAGACAAAGGGAATTATATACGGGATCGACTGAGTCCTTGACATTGTGGTTCATCCGATGAGATCATCGTGGAACATGTGGGAGCCAACATGGGTATCCAGATCCCGCTGTTGGTTATTGACCGGAGAACGTCTCGGTCATGTCTACATGTCTCCCGAACCCGTAGGGTCTACACACTTAAGGTTCGATGACGCTAGGGTTATAAAGGAAGCTTGTATGTGGTTACCGAATATTGTTCGGAGTCCCGGATGAGATCCCGGACGTCACGAGGAGTTCCGGAATGGTCTGGAGGTAAAGATTTATATATGGGAAGTCCTGTTTTGGTCACCGGAAAAGTTTCGGGTTTTATCGGTAACGTACCGGGACCACCAGGAGGGTCCCGGGGGTCCACCAAGTGGGGCCACCGGCCCCAGAGGGCTGCATGGGCCAAGTGTGGGAGGGAACCAGCCCCAGGTGGGCTGGTGCGCCCCCCCACCAAGGCCCAAGGCGCCTAGGGTTTGGGGAGGGGCGCCCCACCTTGCTTGGGGGGCAAGTTTCCCCCTCTCCACCCCTTGGCCGCCCCCCTAGATGGGATCTAGGGCTGGCCGCCGCCCCTAGGGGTGGAAACCTAGGTGGGGGTGCAGCCCCCTCTCCCCCTATATATAGTGGAGGCATAGGAGCAGCCCAACACATGAGTTTCTTCTCCTGTTGGCGCAGCCATACCTCTCTCCCTTCTCCTCATATCTCGCGGTGCTTAGCGAAGCCCTGCTGAACTACCACGCTCCTCCATCACCACCACACCGTTGTGCTGCTGCTGGATGGAGTCTTCCTCAACCTCTCCCTCTCTCCTTGCTGGATCAAGGCGTGGGAGACGTCACCGGGCTGTACGTGTGTTGAACGCGGAGGTGCCGTCCGTTCGGCACTATGATCTCCGGTGATTTGGATCACGACGAGTACGACTCCTTCAACCCCGTTCTCTTGAACGCTTCCGCTTAGCGATCTACAAGGGTATGTAGATGCACTCTCCTTCCCCTCGTTGCTGGTTTCTCCATAGATAGATCTTGGTGACACGTAGGAAAATTTTGAATTTCTGCTACGTTCCCCAACATCTTGTACTATCCATATCATCAATATTAATCAAGCAGGACGTAGGGTTTTACCTCCATCGAGAGGGCCCGAACCTGGGTAAAAACATCGTGTCCCTCGTCTCCTGTTACCATCCGCCTAGACACACAGTTCGGGACCCCCTACCCGAGATCCGCCGGTTTTGACACCGACAGGTGGCCTTCAGGATACAAAGGTTCCTGAGTCATTTTACCAGTTCTAGTAGCCACTCTAATAGAGAAATCATGTTTATTATTTAATTCATCAAGCAAATCACTTTTAGCTTTAAGTACTTGTTTTGCTTGAGTGGTAACCATAGAAGCATATTTACTAATGAGTTTAAGTTCACTCAAGTGTCCAATCATGTAAGCATTACTCTTTAATTGTCTACCAACATAAGCATTGAAGTTTTCTTGTCTAGCCATAAAGTCATCAAATTCATCCAAATATTGGCTCTTAGTAGACAGGATTTCAACTTTATCATATCTATAGAGAGAATTTACCTTTACTACCTGTGTCGGGTTATCAAGACCATGTGTTTCTTCAATAGGTGGTATATTAAGACCATGTATTTCTTCAATAGGAGGTAAGTTCTTAACATCTTCATCTTTAATACCTTTCTCTTTCATTGATTTGTTTGTGTAACACCCCAAGAATTTAACCAAGTTTTAGTTATTAAAATTTTGCCAAGAGTTTAAAATTTTTGCCTGCAAGAATATATCTGTTGATTTCAAAACTTTTCTTTTAATATTAAGGAGTTTTCCCAAGTGGATCCTTCCAAAAACATTTTTGGACTTATTTCCCTCTCTTTTAAAAACATCTATCAATCAGTAGATTTGTATATTAAATTATTTCACCCTGAGCTTTATTCATTAAATGACTTGTTTTAAAATTTGGAGCTCTTTTTGAACTACAAGCATTTGATATATTTATCTAAAAATCCCACCAAAATTTGGGGATGTCATGTGATGCTTTTAAATCACTTTTATACAAAAATATCTTTTATTCTTGAAATATTTTGAGTGCTACACATGTTTTCTTCTCTGGTCCAGAGAGCAATTTTGCACTACAACCTATTTAAATATTTCTTTAAAACTTCTACCAAAATTAAGGGAGATCAGTAGGAGCATATGATTCCACTTTGTGCAAAAACCCATTTATGTTCTTTGAAAATTTTGAGTGAATCAACCTCTTTTCCATTCTGGTCCAATTTGAGGATTTGTTCAGCAACCACAATTTTAGTTGCTCCTATACCCATGATTACTTTTTCTACTGGTAGTACCCCTTGCCAAACCCTTAAGTCCAGGAGAGTGGACCCATTGGATGATTCTATGTGCTTGCAACAATGCCATTTGCTTTCTGTCCAGAATTGAAGTTTTGCAAAACTTGCACTAGCAAGTTTCTCCTTTCTGCAAACTAACTTCACCACTCCCTCTTGCATCCAAAGGGACACTGATCTGGAAGAATTGGCCCCTCCAAGACCTGCCTAAATGCCCTTAGCATTTTTTCAAACACCTTATGGGCATGATCTATCTTGACATGAGTTTTTGTTTACACTGTGAACTTGATCCCCTGGCCATACCAGCATGTCAAATAGTTTTGCCTTAGATTATAACCCCACCCTGCTGACTCCCAGCTCCACCCAAGCGCTCTGGAGTGCCATAGCATTTCGTCGAGCACCTTCAGTGCGTGCTCTGGGCGTGCCCAGAGCGTGCGTTTGGCACGCACGTGCGCCCGAGCTGCCGCGTCGCGCCCGCTCCGTGCCACCTACCCCCGCTCGCCCGCAGAGCCGCGCTCGACCTCATCCACCCGCAAGAACCGTCCAAAGCCGCACAGCGCCACCGTCAGGACACTTTTGGCGGCACGCCGGCGTTGGCCGACAGCTTCTGCTCCGTTCGGCGCCGCCCAAGCCACCTCGGCTCGCCACCTGGCCCCTAGCACAGCCCGAGCTCATCCACAAGGGTGTCGCCTAGCTCTCGTCGTTGCCACGACGCCCTGCGGCTACAGAAAGACGGTCGCCGACAAGCTCATCCGTGGCAGCCACCGAACCGACCTTGTTGCTCTATAAAAGGAGGCATCTGAGCATGTTGCGTTCGCAAGGCAACCTCAGTACGCTCCCCTAGGACCCCTTGGGGCAGCCAATCGACCCAGGGAGGTCATCTTCCCTAGCTCCGGCTACTACGGCCGCCGCCACTACCTCGTTCATTCCGGTGCCACCAGGGCTTTCCCCTCTCCGTTCTCTTCGCCAAGAACTCCCCCTTCCTCTCGCGAGCGCAACCCCGCGATCAATTTTGGCAGGAGACCACCGCGGCCCAAAAATCACTCTGCTCCCCGAAGCCCCCTCCGCCGCGGAGCTCGCCGCCGGCGACTCCCTCCACCTCCGGCGACCCTGCGACCACCGGAAGGACCAACTAGGAGTGGCAGATCCATCCCCGCCCTCGGGACCCCGCGAGGAGCCGCCAGTCGCCGGCGACGATCGCCGGAATCCCGCCCCCGTTCGGGCAGAGGGTAAAGGAGGGAGAGGCGACTGGTCAAACCTGACCAGTGGGCCCCACGGACCCATTGTCAGTGAACCAGCCCCGCCTCCACGTGCTTTAAGTGAAGGCGTAAACTCCGTAGTACGTTTCCCCGCTTCAAAAGCGTAATATCGTCGAAACGTTCTCTTTTCTGTTTTATTATTAAAAATAGATTTTGACCAAATCTTTGACTGGCTTTATCTTTTTAAATATATCTCCAAATGAATTAATTCTTTTTCCTACCTCTCTCAAATAATGTCTAGTTTATTTTAAGATTTATTTGAAAAAAATTCAGAACAACTTTTGGTGCTGTTTTTATTTTGTGTGTTAATTCTTTTATATTGCCAAAATAGGATTTTTGAAGAGAGGGGAAATGTTTCAAGTTTTGGAGTGCACCCTGCCTTTCCACACATTGAAGGCAAGCATTCTGAACCCCAGCATAATATTTTTGGTGTGTTCGTTGACACGTTTATAACACCACCTCATTTCGAAGGACTTGTTATTTCATGTGATATGATCATTTGCATGGATGCATATTGGTGATTTCCATGCTGTTGGAAATGAGTATACTTGTGATGGTAATCATCCTCATGTATCTTGCATGCATGCCGGAAAGGAATCCGGGAAAGCCTCTGCCTTGGGTAGGCGTGAGCTTGTCGCCGGTCTCCGTCGGGACGGGTATGTCCGGTATGGCATGGTAAGATATAATGAACGTTGATTGTATTGGTTGAAATATATTTGTTATACATGTCATGCAGGAAACTATAAACCTCCTGAGTCGACGGTAGATCGAGTCTTGTTCCAGTAACCCCCACACTTGTTTCGTGCTACCACTTGTCCCTGCCACAGGTAGGGTACGGTTCAGTAATTTGTCAACCCCTTTCTAGCACACACGTTATAGAGGGGCCGGGATGAGGGTACCGTGGCATGGATTAAAGCCAGTCATCCGGTCAGGGGGCATGGGTGTTACCGGTTGGGACCGAGAGGGGAGGCCACCCCTTAGAGCGCGCGATATAAATTTGATCCCATGCTACGCGAGGTTGTAGCCTCCCCACTTAGAGTTTGCTTGACAGGTGTCGTGGGTGATTCCAGACACGAGTGAGTTAAGCTGGTGTGTGCAAGTCAGGTGTGTTTTCATTTAAAAGGCCGTAAGCGGAAGTAGTCCCGATGGACTAAAGGAATCCGTTACTCGTGGGTAAAGAGTACACCCTCTGCAGAGATTAAAACCTATTCGAATAGCCGTGTCCATGGTTAAGGACTACAGTCTGGGACGGGTCAAGTGTCGGTCTTCGGAGGTGAAACTATTAAACCAGAACGGGAATTACTACTTGTGACTTGTGATAAATATGATTATTATTATTGTTGACTAACTGTCGGTGTACTAAAGTAGGGGTACCTTAGAACCCCGAACTTGTGCACGGGCAGTCGCAGCACCCCGCGGCAAGGCTTGCCGGGCGTCCGCCAGGGCCTTCTCCGATGCCTTATTACTGCCATTCAAGAACAAAGTACTAACCAAGAGAACGAAGGCCCCGGCAAGAGGAGCTTGCCGGGAAGGCCAACCGATGCATCACCAGAAGACTTGCTGCGGCGCCCCGCGCACCCCGGCAAGGACCAGCGGCCGGCAAGCTTGCCGGCACAACAAAAGGGCTGCGGCAAGGCACTTGCCGTGGCAAGGCTGCCACCCAACTCCAGCACACCCAGTGACGCGTCATCACCAGGCCATCCCAAGGGCACGTGGCGAGGCACGGCGCAGCCATGCGGAGCGAGGTGGCAACCGGAGCTGACAGAGGCGCCATCGTGGCAACCGGAGGCTCACTTAACGGTCACTCCTCCTGCACTGTTGGGGCGACCGGACGGGCATTTAATGCCTTGTCCCCTGCCGTCAGAGTTAGATAGGGGCACTATTGTGCACTGTTGCACCAACCTGCGATTTTACCTTTCCACCCCCTCTTCCTACGCTGCCACCTGTGGATCCCCCCTTCAGAGTATAAAAGGGAGGCCCATGCGCACGTAGAGGGGGTTCGATCCATTCGATACCCAGGACACCACCATACGCTCGCACGCTCGAGCAAGATCAAATAACAAGCAAAAAGGCAGCAGTAGGGGTCTTATCTCTCCAGAGAGCCCCGAAGCTGGGTAAAAATCGCCCGTCTCCCCCGCACGCTCGACCTCGATCTGCTCTGCGCACGGTCCCCGCTCCCTTGCCGAACCAGAAGGGGCCCCCGAGTGCCCCATAGGTGCTCGAGGCCGCAGAGATACCAGCGACCCCGACATCTTTGGCGCGCCAGGTAGGGGGGCGTCGAGATTGTGAGCATCTGATCCGGTCTCCACGCGTGCTACATCAGCGTCATCGTCAACATGCCACCGAAGAAGAAGCCTTCGGAGGTGGCCGCTCCGTCTACATCAATTCCACCACCACCACCGGAGCAAGCAGGCGGTGAAGTGGACGCTGGAGGAGGAGCAGGTGCCGCCAGTGGGTCTTGTGTCGTCACCAGATCCAAGAACAAGGCCCCGCAAGCGTCGGCGACGGTGCAGACGCCGCGCCCTTCCCAAGAGGTGCAAGGTCAACAACGCCCCGGTGCTCCTAGCACCGTGCTCGCGTTGGAGCAAGGCCAAGCTGGTGGGTCGCGGGACGCTCGAGGTCAGCATGCACGCCCGCATGCTGGCGCGAGTGAGGTGCGATCGCCTGGACGAGGTGTTGCTCCTCCCAATCCGGTTGGGAGTCCGAGCACATCCCGCTCCTCGTGCCGCTTGTCGCCGCCGCCACCCAAGACAGCAGAGGAAGCACTGGCCCGAGCCCAGCTGCTTCTAGGTTTCCCCCCGGTGTCACACAAGATCGACGAATGGAGGATGACCATACACAGCCTCATCGGCTTCGCCAACGGCGACAAGCCCCGGCGACCAAACGCGTCGAGGGCCCAGCAAGACGCCCCGGCGCAGGCCGGCGCCGACAGGGTCGCCGGGGGTGCCGCTTCCATGCGCTCCCAGCCCCAAAGGCCAAGATCGCCAGCTCGCCGGACCAACCATGACGCCGACTCCACTGCGTCATCGGACCCGCGAACTCGCCGTGATCAGCGCCATGTTCTCCAAGAACGGCAACACGAAGACGCTCGCACTCGCATCGAGCGCCGGAGAGAAACGCGACGTCAATCTGACCAGCGCGCTGAGCCAATTGTCGACATGCAAGCGCCAGGGGAACCAGGCGACTTGCCGTACGCGGCAGGTTGCCCTGCGTTCACCCACGAGCTGCGGCAAGTCCAGTGGCCCAAAACCAAGAACTTCAAGCCAGATGTGCCCGAGAAGTACGACGGCAGGATAGACCCATCGGAGTTCCTCAGCATCTGCACCATCGCGGTGCAGGCTGCCGGAGGGCGCGACGAGAAGATCCTCGCCAACTACTTCCCGCTGGTACTCAAGCCTAACGTCAGATCTTGGCTCATGCACTTGCCGGACGGCTCCATCTCTTCATGGGCAGACCTGTGTCATCAGTTTGTCGGCGACTTCACGGGTGGCCACAAGCCTCGTGGCCAGGAGAGTGACCTCCACTTGCTCGTCCAGAAGGAGGGGGAGCCCCTGCGCAAGTACATACAAAGATTCAGCCAGGTGCAGCGCAACATCCCAGACGTCCACCCTGCCGCGGTTATTAGCGCGTTTCATCAGAACGTGCGAAACCGCAGGATGAGGGAAGAGATGGCGATGTGCAAAATCAGAGATGTCAGCGAGCTCTACGCTCTGGCCGACAAGTGTGCACGGGCTGAGGAAGGGAGGAAGATCCCCGGAGAGGTTGCCGGAGCAGAAGGATCTGACAGTGAGGACGCCGCCCCAGCAAGGAAGAACCGGAGGCGTAACAATAGGAAGAGAAAGGCTAAGGATGTGCTAGCTGTTGAGCATTCCGGCAATGGAGGCGGCTCCGACAAGGCCAAGACCGACGACTCCGGCGAGGCCGTGGTAGCCGCCGACAAGCAGGATAGCTCCGGCAAGCGGTATTGCAAGATCCACCGCACCAAGGGCCATGATCTCCAAACCTGCAAGAAAGTAGAGCAAATGGCGGAGCTGCAGAAAGCTGAAATTGAGCGCCGCGATAGGGAGAGAGCCCAGGGAGGTGGCGGAGGATCTGGCAAGAAGCTTCCCGCCCGGGGAGGGAACCGCGGCAAGGCCAAAACGCGACAAGGAGACAGGCCTCCCCGCGGCCGCGACAAACACGAAGATGAAGATGAAGATGATGAGATGGAGGAAGACGAGGCTGATGACCAGGAGTTTCAGAAGGCAACGGAGGTGTTGTGCATCGACAGCGGCGCCTCTCTGCACACCTCGCACCGCCAACTCAAGCAATGGGTGCGAGAAGTGAACGCAGTAGAGCCGTCCGTCGAGGCGCGCAAGCCTCTGAAGTGGTCCAGCACGCCCATCATCTTCGACATTGAGGACCACCCTGATCGCATCACTGCGGTCGGGTGCTTGCCGATGTTGCTTTCACCAACAATCCGCAACCTCAAGGTCACGAAGATGCTGGTTGACGGCGGGGCCGGCCTGAACCTGATTTCCTCCGCAGTACTCAAGAAGCTCCAGATCCCCGACGACGAGCTTGAAGAGACTGGCACCTTTCAAGGGATAAATTCGGGAAGGAGCCATCCCAAGGGGAAGATCACATTACCGGTGATGTTCGGCAGCGAGCTGAACTTCAGGACTGAGAGGGTCACATTCGACGTGGCTGATATCCCCTTACCCTACAACGGGATACTCGGCCGACCCGCACTCGCCAAGTTCATGGCGGCCTCTCACCACGCATACAATGTGCTCAAGATGCCTGGCCCGATGAGTGTCATTTCTGTCCAAGGCGACAAGAAGGATGCACTCATCTGCGCCGACAAGATCTACCGGGAAGCAGCAGCTGCAGCAGAGCGCGAGCCACTTGCCGCTGAAGCTCCCCGGGGGAAGAAGAAGACCAAGTCCGGCAAGGACAGCTCTGGTGCTCACTCCGGCAAGCGCATCTCCCCGGAGCGCTGCGCTACCGTCGAGGACGCGCCATCGAGCTCCACCGGCAAGTGCAAAAAGGCGAAGGTAGCTTCACCAGAGACCAAGAAGGTGGCCGCCAAGGAGGACGGCACTGGTGGTACCTTCACCATCAGTGCCACGCTTGATCCTAAATAGGAAAGCGCGCTCGTTGCTTTTCTGCGGGCGAATGTCGATGTGTTTGCATGGCAACCATCTGACATCCCCGGTGTTCCCAGGGAAGTAATCGAGCACCACCTTGCCGTCTGCCCTCACGCACGGCCCGTCAAGCAAAAAGTTAGAAAGCAAGCGGTAGAGCGGCAAGAGTTCATAGCAGAAGAGATCAGGAAGTTGGAAGCAGCAGGATTGGTCCGTGGAGTACTCCATCCGACGTGGCTAGCCAATCCAGTGGTCGTGCGCAAGGCGAACGGGAAGTGGAGGCTTTGCATTGACTTCACTCATGTTAATAAAGCTTGTCCCAAGGATCCATTTCCCTTGCCGCGCATTGACCAGATTGTCGACTCCACGGCGGGATGCGATCTGCTCTCATTCCTTGATGCATACTCAGGATATCATCAAATCTTCATGGCTGAAGAGGATGAAGAGAAGACCGCATTCATTACTCCATGTGGCACGTACTGCTTCGTACGAATGCCTTTCGGACTAAAGAATGCTGGCTCAACATTTGCGAGAGTAGTCAGTCATGCTTTTGAGCCGCAACTGCACAGAAATGTGGAAGCTTACATGGATGACATAGTGGTCAAGAGCAAGGACAAAGAGACTTTGATCCAAGATTTGGACGAGACCTTCACAAATCTGCGCAAGATCAACCTCAAGTTGAATCTCGAGAAGTGCGTGTTCGGAGTTCCTTCCGGCAAGCTTCTCGGATTCTTCGTGTCACAGAGGGGGATTGAAGCCAATCCCGACAAGATCAAGGCCATCGAGAAAATTGAAGCACCGAAGCGAGTCAAGGACGTACGAAGACTTGTCGGCTGCGTTGCTGCCCTCAGCAGGTTCATTTCCAAGTCTGCTGAACGCGCCCTACCGTTTTTCAAAATCTTGAAAAAGGCGGGTCCAATAAAGTGGACTCCGGAAGCGGAGGCTGCGCTGCGGGACTTGAAGAAATATTTGTCCTCCACTCCAACGCTTGTCGCACCTAAGCCACAAGAGAAGTTGCTGCTATATCTGGCGGCAACTAATCAGGTGGTTAGTGCTGCGTTAGTGGTGGAGAGAGAGGCAGATGATGAGCCAGCAGCCGCGGCATGCGAGTCGAGCGACAAGCAGGGGGCTTCCCCGAAAAGCTCTGGCCCGACAAGCCCTGATCCGGCAAGTTCTGGTTCCGGCAAGAATGGGTCTGCGCAGCCACAAGAAGGGAAACAGAAGAAGATGGTGCAGCGCCCAGTTTACTTTGTCAGTTCCCTTTTACAGGGGGCTAGATCAAGGTACTCTGGTGTGCAGAAGTTGCTTTTCGGCCTCCTCATGGCCTCAAGGAAGTTGTGCCATTACTTTCAAGCACATGAGATCACAGTGGTCACTTGCTTTCCGTTGAAGAGGATATTGCAGAATCCAGAAGCAACAGGCAGGATTGTCGAGTGGGCGCTGGAATTGTCAAGCTTTGGCCTCAAGTTTGAAAGTACTTCTACCATTCAGAGCCGGGCATTGGCAGAATTTATAGCGGAATGGACGCCAACGCCCGACGAAGAAACTCCAGAGAAGAGCATCCCCGTCAAGGAAGCAGGCAAAGAATGGATCATGTACTTTGATGGTGCCTTCTCGCTGCAAGGCGCCGGTGCGGGCGTACTACTTATCGCACCCACCGGAGAGCACCTCAAGTACGTGATCCAGATGCACTTTCCAAGGAGCAGGCAACAAACAATACTGCAGAGTATGAGGGCTTGCTTGCCGGACTCAGGATAGCGGCAGAACTTGGGATCAGGAAGCTTATTGTCAGGGGTGATTCGCAGCTCGTCGTCCGCCAAGTTAACAAAGATTATCAGAGTCCATTGATGGAAGCCTACATTGATGAAGTGCGAAAGCTAGAAGAGCATTTTGATGGCCTGCAAATGGAACATGTTCCAAGAGCTCAGAATGACATTGCAGATGGCCTGTCAAAGTGCGCCGCACTCAAATTGCCTGTGGAACCAGGGATTTTTGTGCTCAAGCTGACTCAGCCATCTGTGACACCATCGACTGGACAAAGCAAGAAAAGGAAATTGGTTACTGGCGACTACTTCCCGGAAGAGCTCCCCGAAGCCGCCGCCAAGAAGATCCCCAGAATCAAGACAGAAAGCGCTGAGGAGCGGTCTGCTCCGACAAGCCCCAGGGCCTGTTTCGTTGAAGCAGACGCCCCCGGTAAGCTATGTCCCGACACGCTTGCCGGGGAGCATCATGCTCCGGCAGGATCCCAGATCCTTGCCGTGGAAGCAAATGTTCCCGCAGCAGCATTTGCGCCTTTAGTCCTTGTCGTCGAGCCTCAGGCTCCGGCATGGGCACAGCAGATCGTCCATTTCCTTCAAACAGGGGAACTTCCCGAGGAACAAGAAGAAGCGGAGAAAGTAGCCCGGCAATCAAGTATGTACCAGTTTGTCGATGACATACTGTACAGAAGGAGATTCAACAGAGTGAAATTGAAGTGCATTTCACGGGAAGATGGACAGCAGCTGTTGGCAGAGATACATGGAGGCATATGTGGCCACCACATTGGCGCGAGAGCACTTGCCGGCAAAGCTTTCCGGCAAGGTTTCTTCTGGCCGACAGCCCTCCAGGATGCAACTGCGCAAGTAACCAAGTGTGAAGCATGCCAGTTCCATTCCAAACAGATTCACCAACCAGCTGAAGCTCTCCAAACAATCCCTTTGTCCTGGCCATTTTCGGTCTGGGGGCTCGACATCCTCGGCCCCTTCCCCCGAGCTGTCGGGGGCTTTGAGTACTTGTACGTTGCAATCGACAAGTTCACAAAGTGGCCGGAAGTGGAACCAGTGAGGAAGGTGACAGCACAATCAGCAGTCAAGTTCTTTAGGTCGATTGTTTGTCGTTTCGGGATCCCTAATAGGATCATTACCGACAATGGCACCCAGTTTACAAGCCACACCTTCATGCAGTACGCCCAAGATCTTGGCACCAAGATTTGCTTCACTTCTGTTGCTCACCCGAGAAGCAACGGTCAAGCGGAGAGGGCGAACGCTGAAGTGCTGCGCGGGCTCAAGACCAGAACTTTCAACAGGTTGCACAAGTGCGGAAGAAATTGGATCGAGCAGCTGCCAGTGGTTCTTTGGTCTATCAGGACGACGCCAAATCGAGCCACCGGCCAGACACCCTTTGCTCTTGTCTACGGAGCAGAGGCAGTTCTCCCCACGGAACTCGTATACGGGTCGCCATGAGTGCTCGCTTATGATGAGCTTGAGCAAGAGCGGCTGCGGCAAGATGACGCGCTGCTCCTCGAGGAGGATCGTCTTCAGGCTGCTGTGCGAGCTGCTCGCTACCAGCAAGCTTTGCGCCGCTATCATAGCCGCAAGGTTAATGCCAGAAGTTTCGAGGAAGGCGACCTTGTTCTTCGGCGTGTTCAATCCGCCAAGAATTCAAACAAGTTGACGCCAAAGTGGGAAGGCCCTTATCGGGTGAAATGAGTCACTAGGCCCGGCGCTGTCCGCCTTGAGACCGAAGATGGCATTCCGGTGAGCAACTCCTGGAACATAGAACATCTTCGCAAGTTCTACCCATAAGGCGCGGTTGCCGGACCCACTCCGGCAACCACCTTTTTTGTACAAGCCTTGCCGCTGTCGCATGTAACCCTTTGTACAAAGCCGAGCGCAGCCCCCGTGCATAAATAAAGTTTGTGTGCTTCGCACATCTTGTCAAATTTAATGCATTTTCTTCTTTTGCATCTATATCTGACATTCTGTGCAGCACTCACCCCCGGCAAGCAAAAGCGAACCTTAAGGTACCATACCATTATTCTCTCTTCTTTCTTCTCATAAACAGAAGATTCCTCCGCTCACAAGTTCACCGGGGGGAGGGAAGGGTAAAAGTATGGACCAGGCGCCGTTCAAAGGAATCTAGCTTTGCCGGGACGCAGAAGACAGAAAAGCTAAGTAGCTAAAAGTTTGAGCCAGCTCAATTTTGAATTTTTTCAAGTTATATCCCTTGAACGTTCGTGCCTTGTATGGAAAACCTGTGCGCAGAGGAATCGACTCGCGGCTAAGTTGCGTCCTCGCGTTGTTTCCGAGCCCGCTCAACAATGCGAGTGAGTTGCAACTAGTCCCGACAAGATTTCTTGCCGGAAGCGGCATCACCACGGGCTGCTGATGTTCCGCACTCAGCAAGTGTACTCGCTTCCGGCAAGGTCCCTCAAAGCGTAGGGTAAAAAGCATACAAGGGACGCGACAGAGTAAAGGGAATAGCATAGCAAGCAGTACCCAGAATTAAGTTATATTACAAGAATGACTTAGTGTGGCACTGACTGAATTGTTCTCATAACCGAAACAGCAGCAGCAAAGAGAAGGGCGGCCTAATCCACGCGCCCGCCGTCGAGCCTCTTGACCTCGTTCACCTTGTCCACGATGGGCGCGATGAAGGCCTTGAGATCCTCGAGGTCGGCGCCCTCCGGCAGCTTCTTGGTGGCACGGGAGAGATCAATGCCCGGGTTGCGGAAGAGGATCTTCACCAACACCTTCTCCAGGACCCCGGCACAAATCGCACGCGACTCGTCGGCTAGCTGTTTCGGGATCCTCTCCCGGAGCTGCCGGAGAGCCGTCACCACGTCCTTGAAGAAGAGCGTGAGCTTGGCGCTGGGCTGGAGATTCTCCTCGGCGGAATACCCGAAGCCCGTCAAGTTCAGCTCCGCCAGCTCCTCGTCGATGAGCGCGGCGATGTTGACGAGGCCCTCCGTCCAGAGCTCCACCGTAGTCTTGAAAGTGTTCTGAGCCTCGGCGGCCCTCGTCAGCAACTCCACGTTGTCCTTGAGCTCTTTCTTCAAGTCGTCCTCCCGCTTCTTGGCGGCGTCCAGCGTACCCGCCAAAGTGGACAGCTTCAGCTCCAGGTCGGCATTCGAGTCCTTGGCGGCGTTCAGCTCCTTGGTCTTCTCGGTGAGCTGGGCTTGCAGATCGCCATGGGCGCGCGCATCATTTTCACGCTCGCGCTGGAGTGCGGCAAGTTCGTCGTTTTTCCTTGTCATGTCCGCCTCCAGCCGCGTCACTTTCTCCTCTAACTCCTTCCTGGCGGCCTCGGCCGCCGCAGCGGCGTCCTTCGCCTCCTTGAGTGCCCCGCCAAGTGATTGTTCCCGGACGGCGAGCTCCTCGTCATGGCTGTCCAAGTACGCCTTCCTCTGGATTAGCTCACCATCCCGCTTGGACAATTCCTCGGTGGCGAGCCTCTGCTGCTCCTCGGCTTCAGCCTTCTCTAGGATGAACGCCTTCTTCACCTCGTCGAGCTGCGCCCTCTCCTCGGCAATGGATTGGAGGGCCTCCAGGTTGCGGCTCTTGAGCTCGTGCGCATGTTTCTCTATGTCAACTCCCGCCTGCGCAACAAGCGCTTCCCGGCACTCAAGCTTCGCTTGCCGGGCGCGGTAGAGTGACACCAGCTTCCGGAGCAGCTGCTCCTCCTCGGACTTGCCGCTGCTGCTTGGCCTGTCAACCACTGCCAGCCCAGCAGAGGCGAGTACCTCCCCATCGAATTCCTCCCCTTCAACCGGCGCCCTGGAGCTCGATGTCCAGGGGAGCTTGATATACACGCCCTCGCCGGCTTTCAGGTAAGCGCCGGGCTGGGGCTCCTCGGAGTACAGCGCTACGACAGCGGCGGATGGGCCGGCGGTCGGTGCAGCGCCTCGCGCTCCTGCGTCCTCCGGGTCGCCAGTACGGTCGCCGGACCCCTCGCCAGTCCTTGTGCCAGCGGCCTTGGCGGCCTCTTCGCCGGCGGGCTCCTCCACGCGGCCTCTTCCTCATCAGCGGAAGCATCACCAATATTGCCGCGCCCGTCCTCCTCGCCGGTGACCTCAGCTTCCATCGGGTCCCCAAGGGGAGGATCTGAAGGCAGGGAGAGGAAGGGAAAATCAGGCAAATACCCAAAAGAAAGAAAGGGGAGAACCCCTGACAAGGAGGGTCACCTGTGCAGGGCTCTGTGATTGTGGGCCCCGTCGCCGGGGGCTCACTGGTTCCACCCCTTGCCGGAGACCCTTCCCTTGCCGGAGAGGGCTCCCATAGCGGGGAATCGGCCCTTGGTGGCGTAGTCGAGGCCGACGACACCTCCGGATCGGCCTCCGACTGCTCCTGGTGGGCCTGTTTTGCTCCTGTATACAAGCGAGCCAACCACCCAAATGTCAGCAGAAGGAGAGGCACTCACGCGCGCCCCACAAAGGGAAGCGAACCAGGCCGCTTACGCTGGGGGCTGCGGCGAGGAGAAGGGATCGGGCCCGTCCAGGTGGTCTCGGACGTGCCTTCCGTCGTCACGACAGGATCGTCCCCGATGTCGACCACGGGGATCCTGGCTCTCTTCGCCGCCCTATCGACCAAAGTCCTGAAAAGAAATAGAAGCCCAGGAAAAAGCAAAGTTGGATACGAGATAAGCAACAACGAAGAAGAACGAGTGCAGAAAGGAGGAAGCCTTACTCCTCCTCGTCCTCTTCCTCCTCCTCCTCCCCATCGTCGTCGGAGCCCAGTGCGGAGAAGTCGAACTCCGGTACCCTCTCGGCGCGACGCGGCGGAGGAGTAGGCTCCCTCCGACGCTTGCCGCGAGCCGCGGCAGGATCAGGCGTGGCAGCCCGAGAAGACCCTGCCTCAGTCGCCGGCGTGGCCTGGGGCCCTCCCGCGGCAACCGTGCTTGCCGCGGCGGAACGTGTCCCACGGCGCCGCAGCTGCTGGACGGCCTGCTCCTCTGCCAGCTCTCCGACTCGACGGAGGCGCCTTCTCGGTCGAAATTGGGGCTGCGCTGTGGGTTCCGCCTGCGGCAAGCTACTCGAAGACGGCTGGCCGCTCGTGCCCTCGGCGGGCTCGCCCGTCCCGGCCTCAGCCTCCCCTTCGCCATCGCCTCCTCCGGCAAGTTCTTCCCGGGCGGCAAGGCTTGCCGCCGCGGCTGCGTCCGCCTCCGCCAACGTGAAGCCAAACTCGCCCGCTGCGGTGGTTGCCGCCGCCTCCTCAGCCCTGCTAGCGATATACGCCAGCTCCTCGGCAGTGGTGGCGCGGGTGAGGAGTTTCTGCTCGTCGGAATTGACTGCCACCTCCGACAAGTCATCGAACAATTGCTGCACAACCTCGGCAGCAGGCTCTATCCAGTTTGCACTTATCCCATGCGAGTCGCACTCTGGCATCATCGCGCAGATACGGTCGCGCTGGGAATTGTTGCACAAGGGGACGACGCCCTGTGCCAACTGGAACCACTCTGGATGATTGGGGTCATGCTTGAACATCTCCCTCAGCATTGCGCCAAGCTCCATGACCGTGAAGTTGAAATTGAGGCCTGGGCGCAGCCTCATGAAATCCGCCGGGCCGCTGAACTGCCAGGCGGGCCTCCCCCTCGCTTGCAAAGGGGCGATACGGCGACGAAGGAAATCCGCGCCAACCGCCCCTGTTGTAAGTACGGCATGCCTGAGCCGGAGGATTCGGGTGGTGGCGATCGTCAACTTGGCGTTGTCCACCGACAGGGCACTCCAGTCGTTGCCACGCACCACCCGGGATTTGAGCAGCTTGGTGAACGACGGCGGATTGGCATCACAGATCCAGCACCACTCCGCCCTCCACTCGTCCCACTTGCTGCGGAGCTCGCCCGACAAGTACACCTCTTTCATGCCCATCCGGGAGGTCCAGGCGATTCCACCAGCCAGCGGCTCCCCTTTCTCGGCCCGAGGAGAGAAATAGTGGCGAAAAAGGGCCACATTGGGGAGGATACCAACGAAGTTCTCACAGAGGTGTGCGAAAAACCGCCATGGTCAGAACAGCGTTGGGGGTGAAGTCAAGCAGATGAAACCCGTAGGTGTTCATAATGTCGCAAAAGAAATCGGAAAAAGGTGGGCAGAGCCCGCAATAGAAGAACACAGGGAAGAAGTAGTACCCTTTGGGGCACTTCTTCGATTTGGAGGCCTCCGCGGAGAGCACCGGCGTGCGAGGGTGCGCCCGCGTTTCCGTCGACCAGAAGAGGTAAAACTCCGCCCGCAACGCCTCCGGAGTGAGCTCGGGGGGGGGGGGGGGGGGGGAAGCACCTGCTTCTTGCGCAGCGCCTCGAGCTCCAGCGCCTCGGCCGATTTCGCGGCCTTCGCAGCCTTCGTAGCCTTCCCGGCCTTCGGAGCCATGGCAGGGGCGGCGGGGGGAGACGAAAGCGACGGCGGCGCCGGGCAGCGGAGCGCTGTTTTCCTCTCAATCCAGGAGACGGAGGAGAACGGCAGAGCTTTCGGAGGAAGGAACTGCAAGTGGCGGAAGTGGGGGAACGGCCCCGTTTCCTCTGCTTATAAATGGGGAATGCGAACGTTACGCATTTCCTAGGAATTAAGTATTGACCACGTTCTCTCCCACGACGCCGCAATCGACGCGTGCCATTGCGGGAGGACGCGGTGGGCGCGGAGCCCGATTCTGTGCGGACCCAGGCCGCGCGTGCCCGTGCACTGTTTTGGGCCTGGCCCAACAAACGCTCGGCACCGTGTATGGCCCAGGCCCGGGGGCTCCTGTCGGTGTACTAAAGTAGGGGTACCTTAGAACCCCGAACTTGTGCACGGGCAGTCGCAGCACCCTGCGGCAAGGCTTGCCGGGCGTCCGCCAGGGCCTTCTCCGATGCCTTATTACTGCCATTCAAGAACAAAGTACTAACCAAGAGAACGAAGGCCCCGGCAAGAGGAGCTTGCCGGGAAGGCCAACCGATGCATCACCAGAAGACTTGCCGCGGCGCCCCGCGTCCCCCGGCAAGGACCAGCGGCCGGCAAGCTTGCCGGCACAACAAAAGGGCTGCGGCAAGGCACTTGCCGCGGCAAGGCTGCCACCCAACTCCAGCACACCCAGTGACGCGTCATCACCAGGCCATCCCAAGGGCACGTGGCGAGGCACGGCGCAGCCATGCGGAGCGAGGTGGCAAACGGAGCTGACAGAGGCGCCATCGTGGCAACCGGAGGCTCACTTAACGGTCACTCATCCTGCACTGTTGGGGCGACCGGACGGGCATTTAATGCCCTTGTCCCCTGCCGTCAGAGTTAGGTAGGGGCACTGTTGTGCACTGTTGCACCAACCTGCGATTTTACCTTTCCACCCCCTCTTCCTACGCTGCCACCTGTGGATCCCCCCTTCAGAGTATAAAAGGGAGGCCCATGCGCACGTAGTGGGGGTTCGATCCATTCGATACCCAGGACACCACCATACGCTCGCACGCTCGAGCAAGATCAAATAACAAGCAAAAAGGCAGCAGTAGGGGTCTTATCTCTCCGGAGAGCCCCGAAGCTGGGTAAAAATCGCCCGTCTCCCCCGCACGCTCGACCTCGATCTGCTCTGCGCACGGTCCCCGCTCCCTTGCCGAACCAGAAGGGGCCCCCGAGTGCCCCATAGGTGCTCGAGGCCGCAGAGATACCAGCGACCCCGACACTAACCCGTGATACTATTGTTATTATCGAGTATCTCTGGGATGGTTCTACCTCCGGGATATTCACTATGATTGTTTATTTAAAAGCCCTTTATGTGGTGTCGCTCAGACGCCCGACTGTGGCATTCCTTTTAAAGCCCTTTATGTGGTGTCGCTCAAACGCCCGACTATGGCATTTCTTTTAAAGCCCTTTAGGTGGTGTCGCTCAGACGCCCGACTGTGGCATTTATTTTAAAAGCCCTTTATGTGGTGTCGCTCAGACGCTCGACTGTGGCATTTATTTTAAAAGCCCTTTATGTGGTGTCGCTCAGAAGCCCGACTGTGGCATTTCTTTTAAAGCCCTTTATGTGGTGTCGCTCAGACGCCCGACTGTGGCATTTCTTTTAAAGCCCTTTATGTGGTGTCGCGCAGACGCCCGACTGTGGCATGCTTGTTATTTATTTCAAAAAATTTAATACTTCTATGACATTGCATATTCATATAACAGAGTTATATTTATCTTTGTGACTGATGTCATGAGCATAAAATATTGTCAGCACATCATTGTTATATTATACCTGTGTTCAAAATGTTTGCGAGTACATTCAAAGTACTCACTGGCTTGTCCCTGGCTATTGTCTTGGCCAGATTTTCTTGCACGGAGAGGAGCGATGCGATGACAGCCCCGGAACCTAAGCAACGGAGATAGCAGCCTCGCGGAGATAGGAGTTAACCTGGTCAACTGTTCCTGTGGGAATTGGAGTCCCATAGATACTGATGATCCACAAACCGCTTCCGCCATCAACCACTATAAACCATTTGTTATACTCACAGGCCAGAATGGTCTTGTACCACCTATTTTGTATTTTGCTTGGAATTTCTGTATCAAGTTGGAGCCTCATCACCTAACAGTAATCTTGGGGCTGATGAGCAGGACGGTCCTTTCTGGAAATTTATTACCCGGAAAACCGGTCGTGACAGACTTGGTATCAGAGCCAGGCTGACCATTGGCTAATCCTATCTTAGCCAGGTCAATAAACTTAGGCAAACCCACCCACCAGACCATAACCAAAACCCAGCCAAGCTTCTCGTGCAAGATAGCCACACAGTGACCCCGACACTTTTGGCAGTCGGTGCCCAACCTACCAACCTAGCTTGTCGATCACGCGCCAGTAACCAGCACCCAAGATGTCTCCCCCACAAGCGTGCGAAGGAAGGCTCCGTCCCCTTTTTCTATAAAAAGGGCACGCTAGCCCCAACCCAGCACAGCACAGCGTCTTCCCCAACCTAGCCACAATGCCTGGCCCCATAGTGCACAATGAGACCACAGCAACCAACCTTGGAGGTTTTGTGACCATCCTCGCAAACCTCACCCGTCGTGCCTATGCGTTAGAAGAGCCACCAGAATATGTTGTGTACCAAGGACCCATGAGCGGTGAAGACCACCAATTCTGGGCCACTGTACACATCTACGGTAGGGGTCTAGCGCCCGAATGCCCCTACAGGTTCACCGAAAGAACAACTTCCTTTGAGCCACAAGCCATACAACTAGCTGCTCGAGAGGCTATAGTTCATCTCAGGCACTTGTCGCCCAGAGTTAACTGTCGCTCGTTCCACTACTACCCCAGACGCGAAGGGTATGGTAGACCACCCCAAGTTGCCAACGGAGATCACGAGACAGATCCCGCCTTATTACACCTAGTGCGCTATGTAAGTGCACTAGAGGCACTGTTCGACCAGATCACCATTGATCTGATCGCAGCTCGAGGAGAGCTGGTTCGTCGAGCCCCAGCAAGAAGAGAAGACGAGCCCGACGCCGACAACCCAGTCGTGCTGTTCGGACACCCGATCAAAACCCGGAGTTTAGCTCCAGCCGCCAACCGAGATGCTTTCATGACCCCAGAAGTGCTTCGTCGCCTTTTGGGAGCACACTCCAACGGGGTTGTGGCCAACAATCCCCGCGATGGTCATCATCGCTACCCCGACCCCGTCGTTCCCCCGCCATCTCCGACTAATCCCGGCAGTGAGACACGTGGAGAAGACTCGACATCCACCAGGCACGCCCGTTTAGACATAAACGAGGTAGACTAAGCCTTACGAATAGTACCGAGTTTCAGTGTATCCTCGCTTTGTAATCGTCCGACCATGTATATTAACGCAGCCTGTCGTTGTGCCTCTGTTTTAATAGTAGCCTTGCATATTTTGTCAGTGTATCGTTGCATAATTTCCAAAACCAACCTTGACGACAACTACAGTAACACGTCTCTTTATGAGATATGTGTATCTCCGGCACGGACCCCGACTCTTGAGGTAATCTGGCAGATTTATTACCTTTCACCACGGTAAATAGACCGGCCCAGATGCTATATAAGAAGGCCACCTTGTGACCTTACCCAGCGACCCTCACCTCATGCACCACTCTCACAACCATCTCTTGTCATGCCGAGCCCCAGCATTCATCTGAGAACCCCAGATGCAAACCCAGGTAGCTTTGTCAAAATATTGCGGGACTTTACCCGCAGTACCATGGGTTCTACCCAGCCACCCCAGTACGAGCTGTTCAAATCTAGAATCACCCCTTCCACCTCGGAATATTGGGCAGCAGTACACATTCCTCCCATAGACCCCAACCAAGATCCAACAGAAGTTTCCTTCATAGGGAAATCTATGCCAACCCCACACCTGGCCATAGAAGCTGCTGCGAAGGAAGCGATTGCTCGCCTTCGATCCGCAGTACCCTATGCCCGCAAACGAGGATATTATTACTTTCCGAGCCGTGCAGCACCCGGAGAAGCTACATCTTTTCCCGGTGGACGGATTGAGAAGGACCCAGTACTAGCCAACCTTATCCAGTACATCATCGCTCAAGAGCATTTGAACCAGCGAGTAATGGATTATCTCCAGAGCCTCGCTGATTTAAATCCCCAGATTGCAATCGGCAGATCACTAAGACCCGACCCGGAGAGACGCATACATCGGCTGGTCAATCCACTGCCTCCGATAGAAGAGGAGTGTATCCCTTTACCAGAGACATTTTATCAGGACCACACCCAGTTACCGTTTTCATTTTAGACGTCACTACTGTATTTGTTTTTGCAGCATTTATATTTGTGTTGTAACTTATGCGTGGTATCCCGAGTTTGCGCGGCAAGTAAATCCTTAGCTTCAATTAATATGAGTGATTCTGTTGCATTACTGTTTTATTCCACATATAAGCCTGGAGTGAGATTTCTTTTCCCTGATCTGCTGCATCTGCATCTTCTCACGACATGGATTATTTTATTTCACACAGCACAACGACCACAGACACTTGACCATAATCATCCGAGCACCTACACTGTTTGCAAAACTTTGCAACGGTGTTACATCTGGCTAACCACCCCCTAACGACAGTTAGCACCCGGCACACCTCACCTACTCCTCGTGATCATCACCAACGCGGAGAGCCAGCACCCGAGCAGCAGCATCACGGCGATCATCAAGGATCATCGCGCACAGGAGCACGGAGAGCCCCAGCACTGCCGCCAGCCCCCCGCACAACAGGATCACGTACCAGTCCGGCACCACCTCCGCCATTAGAGCCTCGTCTCGAGCTCCGGCCAGCAGAAATAGAGGAGAAGAAGAGAGAAGGAGGAGCGAGGCCAGGTGTGAGGAAGAAGAGGAGAACGCCACGGTCATTTTATAGCTCGAGCTCGGTGTACGGTGGGCGAGGTCCACCAGCGCCGCTCGTCGCCCGATCACCGGTGTTCGGAGGCGAATTCGCGAGCAGTGCCGACAGCGCACTGGCCCGCGAGGTGAGTGCACACTGCACCGGCAGCAAGCACGCCGCGCACTACCGCAGTACGGCCTAGATGCCCTACGCGCTAGACGTCGCCGGTGGAGAAAGCCGGGAAAGCGCGCGGGAGAGAGGAAGAAGAGAGAGCCAGAGGAAGAAGGAGAGACTGACAGTGGGCCCTGGTCCCACCTGTCAGCCAGAGAGAGCACTGTGCTCTCGGGTACGACCAGCGTATTGTTAAATTTAGAATTTATTCTAAATTCACGGCATCCAGCGTAGAAATTGCCCGTTTTCATAAGCATGGATTTTTCCACATAGCGCCAGTACCACACTGTAGTTACTCACCACTCATTGCCCTCTCACTGTAGCCTCTTTTTACCGCCTGTGTAAAATGATCTTTTGACCAAGTAAAAGTATTTTTGTTTTACAACTCTTAGCAAATCTCGAGGACGAGATTTTTTCTTAAGGTGGGTAGTATTGTAACACCCCAAGAATTTAACCAAGTTTTAGTTATTAAAATTTTGCCAAGAGTTTAAAATTTTTGCCTGCAAGAATATATCTGTTGATTTCAAAACTTTTCTTTTAATATTAAGAAGTTTTCCCAAGTGGATCCTTCCAAAAACATTTTTGGACTTATTTCCCTCTCTTTTAAAAACATCTATCAATCAGTAGATTTGTTTATTAAATTATTTCACCCTGAGCTTTATTCATTAAATGACTTGTTTTAAAATTTGGAGCTCTTTTTGAACTACAACCATTTGATATATTTATCTAAAAATCCCACCAAAATTTGGGGATGTCATGTGATGCTTTTAAATCACTTTTATACAAAAATATCTTTTATTCTTGAAATATTTTGAGTGCTACACATGTTTTCTTCTCTGGTCCAGAGAGCAATTTTGCACTACAACCTATTTAAATATTTCTTTAAAACTTCTACCAAAATTAAGGGAGATCAGTAGGAGCATATGATTCCACTTTGTGCAAAAACCCATTTATGTTCTTTGAAAATTTTGAGTGAATCAACCTCTTTTCCATTCTGGTCCAATTTGAGGATTTGTTCAGCAACCACCATTTTAGTTGCTCCTATACCCATGATTACTTTTTCTACTGGTAGTACCCCTTGCCAAACCCTTAAGTCCAGGAGAGTGGACCCATTGGATGATTCTATGTGCTTGCAACAATGCCATTTGCTTTCTGTCGAGAATTGAAGTTTTGCAAAACTTGCACTAGCAAGTTTCTCCTTTCTGCAAACTAACTTCACCACTCCCTCTTGCATCCAAAGGGACACTGATCTGGAAGAATTGGCCCCTCCAAGACCTGCCTAAATGCCCTTAGCATTTTTTCAAACACCTTATGGGCATGATCTATCTTGACATGAGTTTTTGTTTACACTGTGAACTTGATCCCCTGGCCATACCAGCATGTCAAATAGTTTTGCCTTAGATTATAACCCCACCCTGCTGACTCCCAGCTCCACCCAAGCGCTCTGGAGTGCCATAGCATTTCGTCGAGCACCTTCAGTGCGTGCTCTGGGCGTGCCCAGAGCGTGTGTTTGGCACGCATGTGCGCCCGAGCTGCCGCGTCGCGCCCGCTCCGCGCCACCTACCCCCGCTCGCCCGCAGAGCCGCGCTCGACCTCATCCACCCGCAAGAACCGTCCAAAGCCGCACAGCGCCACCGTCAGGACACTTTTGGCGGCACGCCGGCGTCGGCCGACAGCCTCTGCACCGTTCGGCGCCGCCCAAGCCACCTCGGCTCGCCACCTGGCCGCTAGCACAGCCCGAGCTCATCCACAAGGGTGTCGCCTAGCTCTCGTCGTCGCCACGATGCCCTGCGGCTACAGAAAGACGGTCGCCGACGAGCTCATCCGCGGCCGCTACCGAACCGACCTTGTTGCTCTATAAAAGGAGGCATCCGAGCATGTTGCGTTCGCAAGGCAACCTCAGTACACTCCCCTAGGACCCCTTGGGGCAGCCAATCGACCCAGGGAGGTCATCTTCCCCAGCTCCGGCAACTACGGCCGCCGCCACTGCCTCGTTCATTCCGGCGCCACCAGGGCTTTCCCCTCTCCGTTCTCTTCGCCAAGAACTCCCCCTTCCTCTCGCGAGCGCAACCCCTCGATCAATTTTGGCAGGAGACCACCGCGGCCCAAAAATCACTCTGCTCCCCCAAGCCCCCTCCGCCGCGGAGCTCGCCGCCGGTGACTCCCTCCACCTCCGGCGACCCTACGACCACCGGAAGGACCGACTAGGAGTGGCAGATCCATCGCCGCCCTCGGGGCCCCGCGAGGAGCCGCCAGTCGCCGGCGACGATCGCCGGAATCCCGCCCCCGTTCGGGCAGAGGGTAAAGGAGGGAGAGGCGACTGGTCAAACCTGACCAGTGGGCCCCACAGACCCACTGTGAGTGAACCAGCCCCGCCTCCACGTGCTTTAAGTGAAGGTGTAAACTCCGCAGTACGTTTCCCCGCTTCGAAAGCGTAATATCGTCGAAACATTTTCTTTTCTGTTTTATTATTAAAAACAGATTTTGACCAAATCTTTGACTGGCTTTATCTTTTTAAATATATCTCGAAATGAATTAATTCTTTTTCCTACCTCTCTTAAATAATGTCTAGTTTATTTTAAGATTTATTTGAAAAAATTTCAGAACAACTTTTGGTGCTGTTTTTATTTTGTGTGTTAATTCTTTTATATTGCCAAAATAGGATTTTTGAAGAGAGGAGAAATGTTTCAAGTTTTGGAGTGCACCCTGCCTTTCCACACATTGAAGGCAAGCATTCTGAACCCCGGCATAATATTTTTGGTGTGTTCGTTGACACGTTTATAACACCACCTCATTTCGAAGGACTTGTTATTTCATGTGATATGATCATTTGCATGGATGCATATTGGTGATTTCCATGCTGTTGGAAATGAGTATACTTGTGATGGTAATCATCCTCATATATCTTGCATGCATGCCGGAAAGGAATCCGGGAAAGCCTCTGCCTTGGGTAGGCGTGAGCTTGTCGCCGGTCTCCGTCGGGACGGGTATGTCCGGTATGGCATGGTAAGATATAATGAACGTTGATTGTATTGGTTGAAATATATTTGTTATACATGTCATGCAGGAAACTATAAACCTCCCGAGTCGACCGTAGATCGAGTCTTGTTGCAGTAACCCCCACACTTGTTTCGTGCTACCACTTGTCCCTGCCACAGGTAGGGTACGGTTCAGTAATTTGTCAACCCCTTTCTAGCACACACCGTACAGAGGGGCCGGGATGAGGGTACCGTGACATGGATTAAAGCCAGTCATCCGGTCAGGGGGCATGGGTGTTACCGGTTGGGACCGAGAGGGGAGGCCAGCCCTTAGAGCGCGCGATATAAATTTGATCCCATGCTACGCGAGGTTGTAGCCTCTCCACTTAGAGTTTGCTTGACAGGTGTCGTGGGTGATTCCAGACACGAGTGAGTTAAGCTGGTGTGCAAGTCAGGTGTGTTTTCATTTAAAAGACCTTAAGCGGAATTAGTCCCGATGGACTAAAGGAATCCGTTACTCGTGGGTAAAGAGTACACCCTCTGCAGAGATTAAAACCTATTCGAATAGCCGTGTCCATGGTTAAGGACTACAGTCTGGGACGGGTCAAGTGTCGGTCTTAATGTCGGTCTTCGGAGGTGAAACTGTTAAACCAGAACGGGAATTACTACTTGTGACTTGTGATAAATATGATTATTATTATTCTTGACTAACCCGTGATACTATTGTTATTATCGAGTATCTCTGGGATGGTTCTACCTCCTGGATATTCACTATGATTGTTTATTTAAAAGCCCTTTATGTGGTGTCGCTCAGACGCCCGACTGTGGCATTCCTTTTAAAGCCCTTTATGTGGTGTCGCTCAGACGCCCGACTGTGGCATTTCTTTTAAAGCCCTTTAGGTGGTGTCGCTCAGACGCCCGACTGTGGCATTTATTTTAAAAGCCCTTTATGTGGTGTCGCTCAGACGCCCGACTGTGGCATTTATTTTAAAAGCCCTTTATGTGGTGTCGCTCAGACGCCCGACTGTGGCATTTCTTTTAAAGCCCTTTATGTGGTGTCGCTCAGACGCCCGACTGTGGCATTTCTTTTAAAGCCCTTTATGTGGTGTCGCGCAGACGCCCGATTGTGGCATGCTTGTTATTTATTTCAAAAAATTTAATACTTCTATGACATTGCATATTCATATAACAGAGTTATATTTATCTTTGTGACTGATGTCATGAGCATAAAATATTGTCAGCACATCATTGTTATATTATACCTGTGTTCAAAATGTTTGCGAGTACATTCAAAGTACTCACTGGCTTGTCCCTGGCTATTGTCTTGGCCAGATTTTCTTGCACGGAGAGGAGCGATGCGATGACAGCCCCGGAACCTAAGCAACGGAGATAGCAGCCTCGCGGAGATAGGAGTTAACCTGGTCAGCTGTTCCTGTGGGAATTGGAGTCCCATAGATACTGATGATCCACAAATCGCTTCCGCCATCAACCACTATAAACCATTTGTTATACTCACAGGCCAGAATGGTCTTGTACCACCTATTTTGTATTTTGCTTGGAATTTCTGTATCAAGTTGGAGCCTCATCAGCTAACAGTAATCCTGGGGCTGATGAGCACGACGGTCCTTTCTGGAAATTTATTACCCGGAAAACCGGTCGTGATAGTTTGCCTCTTGCATATCTTCAGGACTGAGAAATAGAACACCCATTTTTTCAGAGTTGGTTTAGGAGTCAGCTAAGGAATTGGTTCAGGAGTTGGCTCAGGAAGTGGCTCGGGAAGTGTCCAATTATTTTCATTAGTCAACATATTATTCAATAGCAATTCAGCTTAATCGATAGTTCTTTCCCTGAAAACACAACAACTATCCAAGTGGTCCTTGGATGCATCGGTTAGTCCATTATAAAAGATATCAAGTATTTCATTTTTCTTAAGAGGATGATCAGGCAAAGCATTAAGTAACCGGAGAAGCCTCCCCAAGCTTGTGGGAGACTCTCTTCTTCAATTTGCACAAAATTATATATTTCCCTCAAGGCAGCTTGTTTCTTATGTGCAGGGAAATATTTAGCAGAGAAGTAATAAATCATATCCTGGGGACTACGCACACAACCAGGATCAAGAGAATTAAAGCAAGTTTTAGCATCACCCTTTAATGAGATTTCTCATCATTAGTGAACATGGTGGCTATATCATTCAACTTAGTAAGATGTGCCACAACAGTTTCAGATTCATAGCCATAAAAAAGATCAGATTCAACCAAAGTAATTATCTCAGGATCGACAGAGAAATCATAATCCTTATCAGTAACAAAGATAGGTGAAGTAGTCATATTTCATTCTAGCATTTAGAGATTTCTGTTTTAGTTTAGCTAATAACTTCTTAAGATCAGATCTATCATTGCAAGCAAGAATATCTCTAGCAGTTTCTTCATCCATAACATAAGCCTCTGGAACAACAGGAAATTCATATTTAGGGGGAGAACCTTCATCATCACTATCTTCAATAATATCAGTTTCAAGAATTTCATTCTCTCTAGCCCTAGCAAGTTGTTCATCAAGATATTCACCTAATGGCATAGCAGTAGCAGGCACAGAAGTAGTTTTATCATAAGTATCATGCATAGTAGAAGTGGCATCATCAATAACGTGCGACATATCAGAATTAATAGCAGAAGCAGGTTTAGGTGTCGCAAGCTTACTCATAACAGAAGGAGAATCTAGTGCAGAGCTAGATAGCAGTTCCTTACCTCCCCTCGTAGTTGAGGGATAAATCTTAGTTCTTTCGTCTTTCAAGTTCCTCATAGTGACCAGCAGATATAAATCCCAAGTGACTCAAAGCATAGCGCTATGCTCCCCGGCAACGGCGCTAGAAAATAGTCTTGATAACCCACAAGTATAGGGGATCGCAACAGTTTTCGAGAGTAGACTATTCAACCCAAATTTATTGATTCGACACAAGGGGAGCCAAAGAATATTCTCAAGTATTAGCAGTTGAGTTGTCAATTCAACCACACCTAGATAACTTAGTATCTGCAGCAAAGTATTTAATAGCAAAGTAGTATGGAAGTAACAGTAGCAAGAGTAACAGTAGTAGTTTTGTAGTAACGGTAACAGTGGCAACGGTAAAGTAAATAAGCAAAGCACAATATGTGAAAATCTCGTAGGCATTGGATTAGTGATGGATAATTATGTCGGATGTGATTCCTCATGTAATAGTTATAACATAGGGTGACACAGAACTAGCTCCAGTTCATCAATGTAATGTAGGCATGTATTCCGAATATAGTCATACGTGCTTATGGAAAAGAACTTGCATGACATCTTTTGTCCTACCCTCCCGTGGTAGTGGGGTCCTAGTGGAAACTAAGGGATATTAAGGCCTCCTTTTAATAGAGTACCGGACCAAAGCATTAACACATAGTGAATACATGAACTCCTCAAACTATAGTCATCACCGAGAAGTATCCTGATTATTGTTACTTCGGGGTTGTCGGATCATAACACATAATAGGTGACTATAGACTTGCAAGATAGGATCAAGAACTCACATGTATCCTTGAAAACATAATAGGTCCAGATCTGAAATCATGGCACTCGGGCCCTAGTGACAAGCATTAAGCATAGCAAAGTCATAACAACATCAATCTCAGAACATAGTGGATACTAGGAATCAAACCCTAACAAAACTAACTTGATTACATGGTAAATCTCATCCAACCCATCACCGTCCAGCAAGCCTACGATGGAATTACTCAGGCACGGCGGTGAGCATCATGAAATTGGTGACGGAGGATGGTTGATGATGACGACGGTAATGAATCCCCCTCTCCGGAGCCCCGAACGGACTCCAGATGAGCCCTCCTGAGAGAGATTAGGGCTTGGCAATTGCTCCGTATCATAAAACGTGATGAATCTTTCTCTTTGATTTTTTCTCCAAGAAAGTGAATATATAGAGTTGGAGTTGACGTTGGTGGAGGTCCAGGGGGCCCATGAGACAGGGGGCACGTCCTAGGGGGGCACCCTCGTGGATAGGGTGTGGGCCCCCTGGTGCTAATTCTTTCGCTAGTATTTTTTATTAATCCCGAAAATTTGCTCCGTGGGTTTTCAGGTCATTCCGAGAACTTTAATTTCTGCACAAAAATAACACCATGGCAGTTCTGCTGAAAACAGCGTAAGTCCGGGTTAGTTCCATTCAAATCATGCAAGTTAGAGTCCAAAACTAGGGCAAAAGTGTTTGGAAAATTAGATACGACGGAGACGTATCAATATCATCAACATATATTTTGCACACCAATAATTCATCATCATAGGTTTTGGTGAAAAGAGTTGGGTCAAGTGAACCGGGCTTGAAGCCTTTATTCATGAGGAATTCCTTCAACGTATCATACCACGCCTGAGGGGCCTGCTTGAGGCCATAGAGGGCCTTGTCGAGTGTGAATACTTTGTCAGGATGCTTAGGATCTTCAAAACCTGGTGGTTGAGCAACATATACTTCTTCCTCAAGCTTACCATTGAGGAATGCACTGTTCACATCCATTTGATATAAGGTGGTATTATGGTGGTAGCATAAGCAAGCAATATGCGAATAGTCTCAAGTCTAGCAACAGATGCAAAAGTTTCATCGAAATCAATTCCTTCAACCTGTGTGTAGCCTTGAGCTACAAGACGAGCCTGGTTCCTCACCAGTAGGCCATTTTCATCTTGCTTGTTGCGGTAGATCCATTTGGTACCGATGATGTTGTGCTTGCGTATGTCTGGTCGCTTGACAAGCAGTTTCGAGACATTGTTGAGCTTGATTGATGTAATTAATTCCTCTTGCATCGCTTGAATCCACTCAGACACCAGAAATGCCTCATCAACTTTGGTGGGCTTTGTGATAGATACAAAAGCGAAGTGCCCACAAAAGTTACACAAATGTGAAGCTTTTGAGTGTGTGAGAGGACCTGGTGCGTTGATGTCGTCGATGATACTCTCAATTTGCACTTCATTCGCAACTCGAGGATGAGAAGTTTGACGACTTTGAGTGGGCTCAGCATTTTCCTCAGAGCCATTTTCCTCTGATGCACCAGCATGATTTTCTTTACGTTCTGAAATGACTTCTTCAGCAGATTCTTCGGTGGGTATGACATCCTCAGTAGCCTTGAGCTTGATGGATTCCTCAGGTGACATTTCATCTAGCACAGAGGTAGGCTCTCTCATTGCGAGCCGTTAGTTTCATCGAACCGCACATCTACAGTTTCAACAACCTTGTGGTGGTAGGTGTCGAAGACTCTGTAGGTGTGCGAGTCCTTTCCATAACCAAGCATAAAACCCTCATGTGGTTTTGGTGCAAATTTAGAATTGTGATGAGGATTTCTAATCCAACATTTAGCACCGAAGACTTTGAAATAACTCACACTGGTTTCTTGTCAGCGAGGAGTTCATATGAGGTCTTTTTGAAGAATTTGTGAAGATATACCATGTTGATGATGTGGCACGCAGTACCAATAGCCTCAGGCCAGAAGTGACGAGGCGTCTTGTATTCATCAAGCATAGTGCGAGCCATCTCAACAAGAGTCCTGTTCTTGTGCTCCATGATGGCATTCTACTGAGGAGTGTATGGGGCAGATAACTCGTGAGTAATACCAAATTTATCAAGGTAGTCATCAAGACCAGTATTCTTGAACGCGGTCCCATTGTCACTCCGAATATGCTTGATCTTCACATCAAAATTCGTCGAGGCCCTTGAGGAAAATCATTTGAATACTTCCTGCACTTCAGTTTTGTAAGTGATGATATGCACCCAAGTGTAACGAGAATAATCATCAAAAATAACAAAGCAATATAGATATGTTGCATTTGTTAGGGTGGCATAATGAGTAGGGCCAAAGAGATCCATGTGAAGTAATTCAAAAGTACGGGTGGTAGTCATGATAGTCTTCGAGGGGTGCTTGGATTTGGTCATCTTTCCAGGTTCACAAGCCCCACAAAGATGATCTTTGAGGAATTTGACACCCTCGATTCCAATGACGTGCTTATTCTTCGCGGGTGCATGTAAGTTCCTCATGCCAGCATGACCGAGTTAGCGATGCCATAGCCAGCCTTCTAAAGCTTTTACAAGTAGACATGTGGCAGGCTGTGGTCCTGCAGAGAAATCAACAATATACAAGTCTCCTTTCCTAAAGTCTTCGAAGACTTTGGATTTGTCAGATTCCATGACTACTATGCAATGAAATTTGCCGAAGATGACAACCACATCAAGATCACAAAGCACTGAGATAGACATGACATTGAATCCTAGTGTGACGCCCGGATACTTAAGCTACAGTAAACCCTGCTAATGGTGCCACGTCATGACATTACTGTTGCTAATCCTCACTTGATCCAAATCACTGTCCTTATTCGAACTCAATATTTAAAGTCAAAATTCAAAACTTGTCAAACATGAGAACTAAAATGTTCGAGTTGCTGCAAATAATTGTTTGTTAATATTGGTGGTGAACAAAATTTTTATAAAGTGGCTTAGTGCCCAAAAATAAAGGAAAACAGAGGCACTAAATTGAAAAAAACTATACTAAAAGAGCAGAGAGCCCCCCCCCCCCCCATGTTTCCCTATGGGCCTTAAACCCCCCTGGCCGGCCCAAACCTTTTTTTCCCCTCCCCGGTCGCCTCCCTGTACGACTGACCGAGGGGCGCGGTCGCCGCCGAACCCCCTCGCCGGCATCGACGGGGGAGGATAAGGACCCCCCCCCCCCCCCCCCACGCCCCCTCAGGCTCCTCCCTCCCTGCTCCACCCACTTGCCTCCTCTCGGCCTCGTCAGCACCCGAGATATTTCCCCGTCGCTTGTTCCCCTCTCCCTCGTGCGCTCTCTCCTCCAAGAACACTGCCGTCGCCGTGCACTCCGAGATCCCGCGGTAACCAGCGTTTCCTCGCCCGTGGCTCGTGTCCACGAGCTTTGCCTCGCTCGCCTCCGTCGAGTTGGCGCTCTGCTTCGTCTCAAGGAGTAGCACATCAACCTCATCGTCTTCGTCAATGGTCACGGCCACCAGAACATCGTCGTCGATCTTCTCCAACGCCGGCCACCACGAGCCCTCCCCGAGCCCACTCGTGCACACCTGCAGGACCACGGTGAGCCAGCGGTCATTCCCCCTCGCTCGCTAGCTCGATCCCGCGCCCGTAGCTTCCCCCTCGTCATGCCCAAGCTCGTTGCCGCGATGGTACTCGCTGTCGTGGCCACGACTCGCGGAGCTCGTTGTCGTCCACCCCATCATGCTCGCCCCTCGACCCTGACACCCGCGTTGACCGCCATCGCCGGCCCCTGCTCGCCGGACCGCCCCCAGCCGCTCCTTGCCGCTACCTCCCGCTCCCCGCTCGGCACATGTCCACGCCGGCCACCGCTCGCTGACCCTACCGCCGACCGCTGCCGGCACCGCCTAGGCCCTTCCTACCTGTCGCACCTGCTCCGGCCGGCCGAGGCCGCCGGCCGCGGCGCCCCCGCATCCAGAACGGCCGTGGCCGTCGCCCGGGTCTGCCCTGACGGGCACTCCTCCCCCGCGCCTGTTAAGCCCGCTCCAGTGGCTTTTGTCCCACTGGCAGCTGGGACCCTCTCCCCTGTTTTGTATAAAAAAGAGAAAGAAAAATAATTTAATAAAAATAATTAACTTAATTAAATTGGTTTAATTAGAATTAATTAGCCTAATCATCTAGTTTAGTTAACTAAACTGTTAGTCTAGCCTAATGAGTCTATGACAGGGGGACCCCACCCCCTGTTGACCAGTCAAATGTTGACTGGTCAACTGGGAACCCCAGGCCCACCAGTCGGCCTCTGGTACACTTCTATGTACGCAGAGCTGGGTACCCGTAGCATTTTAGTCTTTTTTTCGAATTAATAGTAATTTCAGAATATTGTTAAATATTTGAAAAAGCATATAAAATAAACCGTAACTCGGACGAAAAACTTTTCTACATGAAAGTTGCTCAGAATGACGAGACGAATTCGAATATGCGGTCTGTTCGCCCGCCACACATCCCTAACATAGAGAACATGAAACTTTCCCCCTCCGGTTCATTTGTCTGACAGACGTCCGGAACCGGGAAAACTTTCCCGGATGTTTCCCCCTTGGCCAGTACCGCCTAGTGCTGCGTTAGAACACTTCTAGCCCCGCTTATTGTCTTGTTATGCACTTGCCTGCTATGTATTTACTGTTTCTTCTCCCTCTTCTCTCCGGTAGACCCCGAGACCGATGCTGATGTCCCTGTGATCGACTACGTCGACGACGACCCTCCTTCTTTTCTGAGCAACCAGGCAAGCCCCCCCTTTGATCATCCCAATATCGCCCATTCTACATTCTCATGCTTGCATTAGATTTTGTTACTGTTATTGTTTGCTCCTATTCTGATGCATAGCCTGCTTTTGTACCTGCTATTGTTACCTACCTGCTTATCCTAAACTGCTTAGTATAGGTTGGTTAGTGATCCATCAGTGACCCCCAGTACTTGTCCTTGTTGCCCCTGCTTCATCATAGATGCCTCGATCGACGTGATCGACGACCAGAGCCTGACACTTCACATCACATCACGCCCCTTTTGCTGCTCGACTCTGCAGAGCTACTATCGAGTGCCGAGGGTGATCCCTCATAATGCACTCCTGATGATAATTCTGTAGTGTAGCTATTCGGTCGTGGTCATTGAGGGTGATTTCCTCTTTCACCATTCCCGATACGGCTCTGTCGTTCAACACCTTAAGAGTGAACCTCGAGGGTGGTCCCTCTTACGTTCACCTTGATGATTACATTGAGTGGAATCCATCGGGTGTGATTCCTCGGGTTTTCCCCTTGATGTCTGGAAACACGGTTACAATGACTTTACTTGAGACCTTGGTGAAAGTCGGGCGGGCCCGGAGAGCACCCGCAAGATAATGACATGGCACGGCCGGGCATTCTGAGCCCTTGTCGTAAGTCCACGAGACAGGGCGACGGGGTCACTTTTGATCGTGAGTCTCTGCTCATCTCCGCAAGCTAATAATACTCTATGGTTTGGGTATTTGTTCTAAGTTGGCCTCTGGCCTTTACGCACCAACCACCACGTGAGAATAGTTATGGGCCTCGACGTCGCATTATCAGCCGAAGCTTTGTCAGACGTCCAGTTCAGCAGTGCGGAATGGCTGGGCCGACACCATCCTGTAGTGGTGGAGCCTGGTCCGCCCTGCTCGCAACGACCCGGAGTGCAACGGGCGATGGGCCCAGACCCCGGAGTGCTTAGGAGGTAGACCGGCGGGGACTTCTCTGCTGAGCCTAGGTAGGGCTGCGACGTGTTGATCTTCCGAGGCCGGGCATTGACCCCAGAAAGGTGTGTCCGGCCAGAGTGATCGAGCGTGTTGGAAAACGTGGTGCACCCCTGCAGGGAAGATTATCTATTAATAGCCGTGTCCACGGTAACGGACGTTCAGACTTATATCCTGATCTTATACAACTACAAATGGATACTTGAATATGTGGCTCCGGAATTGCTTTCTCGCAGGGAGTCGAGGAAGGATCTCTGGGCATTAATGTTACAACATGCTTGTTAATTATAAACTGCTATTCTTTACTCTTCTACATGCTGCAAGATGCTCGGAGATGCATGAAGATGCTAGTCTTCGATAGGCTAGGCTTTCCCCTCTATTCTGGCATTCTGCAGTTCAGTCCATAGATACAACCCTTCCATTTGATACAAATGCATACTTAATATAGATCTGATGCTTGCGAGTACTTTTGATGAGTACTCACGGTTGCTTTGCTACCCCTTTTCCCCCTTCTTTCTTCTTTCCGGTTGATGCAACCAGATGGTGGATCCTTGGAGCCAGATGCCACCGTCGATGGATGCTGCTACGTGAAGACCGCCGACGGCCAGGAGTAGTTAGGAGGTCCCAGGCAGGAGGCCTTGCCTCTTCGATCGTTGTTGCTTTTGTGCTAGCCTTCTTAAGGCATCCTTGTTTAACTTATGTCTGTACTCAGATATTATTGCTTCCGCTGACTCTTGTGTACCGAGCTATGTATTCGAGCCCTCGAGGCCCCTGGCTTGTAATATAAAGCTCGTATTATTTTGATTTGTGTCTAGAGTTGTGTTGTGATATCTTCTCGTGAGTCCCTGATCTTGATCGTACACATTTGCGTGTATGATTAGTGTATGATTGAATCGGGGGCGTCACACCTAGGGACTCGACAAGCATGACTTTTTCCATGTGTCGATCCTTTGAGATAGCAACCCTACCTAGACCCAATACCTTGCTTTTGCCTTTGTCAGCATAGGTGATATGCTTCAGATGCGACGGAGATAAAGCAGAGTCCATCAATAAGTTCTTCTCACCGGTCATACATCCACTGTTGAGGACCCACTTAGTAGCTTGGGGTTGATCATCCTGCAGATGAATTAGTGCATCTTACGAACTCATAAACTTCATCAGTGAAGAATATGACATCAAATTCATCAGATAGAATTTCATCAAGCAGTACACCAGATATAGCAGTATAAGGACGTGAGAAATGAGTAATTCATTTCTTCATGATTATCTTGTGTCCTTTCAAGCTTATTTGGGTCTCCAGCAAATTCTTCAAACGTTCACGTTCGTCTGGAGACCTGACCCTGCATAAGAGATTAGTTATTTTTCTTCATCACCCACATCTGGAGGGGTGGCAAAGAGTTCATCATTCTGTGAGCTCGATAAGAGAATGGTGGCATTGAAGCCAGTGCACTTTGTTTCACAGAAGAGGGGGTTAGAGTATGCATATAAATAAGCAGAGAAATTCTTCGAGGACTTATTATGAACATAATGATTTGAAGAATAATGCACATATTCATAGCTCTTAGATTTTCCCTATGAAACAGAAGCGTTAGCACGATGATGTTCATATGAGGATCTGGATCCACATGAGGAATTTGATCCATACGAGGATTTGGATCCATATGAGGATTTTGGTCCATATGAAGAATTTGATCTGGGGTTCCTATTCTACACAGGTGGTGTCATGAGGACATTCACCTGAAGACTTTTAAGGCATCTTTTGGGAACCCGGAGTTTCTTCATAGGGGGACCGTTCCTGCAGTTAGTTTCAACATATCTAGCAAATACTTCACCATTCTGATTTTTGAACATTTTGTAGTTGGAGTCAAATGACTCATCATATGAATATGAAGATTCACAAGTAAAGCCAGATAAAGTGGATGGATCTACGGGAGGTCCTTTCATAGCAACCCATGCGGTTTTGGGATACTGCTCAGGTTTCTAGTAGATCCCGTCAGCATTGAGTTTTCTCTCAAAGGCAATACCCTCCTTCCTAGGATTCCTGTTCAAGATCTTCTTTTTAAGCACATCACAAAGAGCCTGATGTCCTTTGAGGCTTTTGTATATGCATGTCACATACAATTCCTTCAACCCTGCATTGTCAGTGATACTTGTGGTATCCTCATATGAGGAATTTGTGACCACGGAAATAGTTGAAGAATTTGCAGCAATAGAAGCATTTGAACTTTCAGTTGAAGAATTAGCAGATTCACATTCAATGCATTTCAAACATGGTGGAATAAATTCTTCCTGAGCAGAACTGATCTGTTGAGCAAGCAATGAATCGTTTTCCTTCTGAAGATCTTCATGACTCACCCTTAGCTTATTAAGATCTTACTTTCTTTAAAGAAATTCATACAAAAGCTTCTCACGATCAGCTAAGAGAGTGTTAAATGACTTTGAAGGTTATCAAACTAAGACTGTAGTCACTGAAGATTATTAATCAAAGTTTGAGTTCGATCCAATTCCTCACCCAACAGGTCATTGATACGTCTCCAACGTATCTATAATTTTTTATTGTTCCATGCTATTATATTATCTGTTTTGGATGTTTAATGGGCTTTAATATGTCTTTTATATTATTTTTGGGACTAACCTATTAACCGGAGGCCCAGTGCCAGTTTATGTTTTTTTCCTATTTTAGAGTTTTGCAGAAAAGGAATACCAAACGGAGTCCAAATGGAATGAAACCTTCGCGAGGATCTTTCTTAGACCGAAAGCAATCCAAAAGACTTGGAGTCGAACTCTGGAACTCATCGAGGAAGCCAAGAGGCAGGAGGGCGCGCACAGGGGGGTAGGCGCACCCCCACCCTCATGGGCCCCTCGTAGCTCCATCGACGTACTTCTTTCACCTAAATATACTCTTATAGCCTAGAAACATCAGGGGGAGCCACGAAACCACTTTTCCACCGCCGCAACCTTCTGTACCCATGAGATCCCATCTTGGGGCCTTTTCCGGCGATTCGCCGGAGGGGGAATCGATCACGGAGGGCTTCTACATCAACACCCTTGCCACTCCGATGATGCGTGAGTAGTTTACCACAGACCTTCGGGTCCATAGTTATTAGCTAGGTGGCTTCTTCTCTCTCTTTGATTCTCAATACAAAGTTCTCCTTGATGTTCTTGGAGATCTATTCGATGTAATACTCTTTTGCGGTGTGTTTGCCGAGATCCGATGAATTGTGGATTTATGAACAAGATTATCTATGAATATTATTTGGTTCTTGTCTGAATTCTTATATGCATGATTTGATATCTTTGCAAGTCTCTTCAAATTATCGGTTTAGTTTGGCCTACTAGATTGATCTTTCTTGCAATGGGAGAAGTCTTTGCTTTGGGTTCAATTGGTGTCCTTTCCCAGTGACAGTAGGGGAAGCAAGGCACGTATTGTATTGTTTCCATCGAGGATAAAAAGATGGGGTTTATATCATATTTCTTGAGTTTATCCCTCTACATCATGTCATCTTGCTTAATGCGTTACTCTGTTGTTATGAACTTAATACTCTAGATGCATGTTGGATAGCGGTCGATGCGTGGAGTAATAGTAGTAGATGTAGAATCGTTTCGGTCTACTTGACACGGACGTGATGCCTATATTCATGATCATTGCCTTAGATATCTTCATAACTATGCGCTTTTCTATCAATTGCTCGGCAGTAATTTGTTCACCCACCATAATGCATGCTATCTTGAGAGAAGCCACTAGTGAAACCAATGGCCCCTGGGTCTCTTTCCTATTATATTACATCTCTTTTATTTACATCGCATCTCATTTACTATTTTGCAATCTTTACTTTCCAATCTATACAACAAAAATTCCAAAAATATTTACTTTACTATCTCTATTAGATCTCACTTTTGCGAGTGACCGTGAAGGGATTGACAGCCCCTTTATCGCGTTGGTTGCAAGGTTCTTAATTTTTTGTGTAGGTACTAGGTGACTTGTGTGTTGTCTCCTACTGGATTGATACCTTGGTTCTCAAAACTGAGGGAAATACTTACGCTACTTTGTTGCATCACTCTTTCCTCTTCAAGGGAAAACCAACGCATGCTCAAGAGGTAGCAAGAAGGATTTCTAGCGCCGTTGCCAGGGAGATCTACGCCAAGTCAAGACATACCAAGTACCCATCATAAACTCTTCTCCCTCACATTACATTATTTGCCATTCGCCTCTCGTTTCACTCTCCCCCACTTCTAAAACTATTTTCAAAAACCTTTGCCTTTTCTTCGCCCCTCTTCCGTTTGATCTTTTGTTTTCTTGTGTTACCATGTGCCTTCTATTTGCTTGCATCTTTGCTTTCTAATAATCTGTTGATATGGATCCACTTAAAGTGTTCTACTTGGATCATCTTCGATCTATATGTGCTCGTGCTGAAACCCCAACTAGTTTAGTTGAGGGAAAATCTTTAGATGAGCATGCTCATTTTGTGCGTCACCGTTTGTCTGAAAAAGGGAGACTCTTATGGTATCAAATAAACTCTTTGATGTGCTATGATTGGAATCTTTGTGAAATTTATGATTTTACTTGTTGCTCTAAGAACCCTAAAAAACACCTTCTCTACCTATGTGAGTTTAATGATAATGAAATCTTATCTTCTTATGAAAAGGGTGTTTATAGTTACTATGATATCGAACAAATTTTTAGAAGTTGTCGTTTTTAAGGGTGCTCATGAAGTTGCTTCTTTGATTGAAAAGTATGATATTACTCTCTACAAATCTGAAAATTCCGATATACTTAAATATTGCTATGAAAATTATGCCCACAATGCCTATGTTAAGGAATTTATTGAGAGAATTACCGTAGCTTTGGAAGAAAATAATGATATGCATGAACCTATAGATGATTATTATGATGATGATTTGATTGAAATATCCCTTAATGAACATGATGCTTTCTATTCTTATGGCCATGATGCCAATATTTACGGAGATGAATTTGCTATAGTTCCTTATGTTAAACATGAGATTATTGCTATTGCACCCATACTTGATAGGCCCTTAAATAAAGAGCATGATTGCAATGATTTTATTATATATTCTATTAATGTCAATTGTGTTAATGATATGCAAAACCCTAAGCATGGGGATGCTAATTTTGCTATGTCTACTACTTGTTACAATGATCATGATTGGGGTGATTCCCCTTATGATCTTGAAAATTTATTTGAGCCCCATGATGAATATAAGATTGATAATAATGTTTGCAATAATATTGAAAGTGGGTTCTGAAGAGTGTCAACTTAAGATCCCAGATATTTGGAGAATTTTCAATCTTATGAAATTTTTGATAAAAGTGGGTTTGGAGAGGTCATGACTTTAGTTAATGTTAATCCCACTATTTTGGAAGAGTGTCAACTTTGCATGCATGTGGATCGTGTTGAAAATATTTTATGTGAAAGCTATATTGTTGAACTTGCTTATGATCCTACATGTAATTATTATGAGAGAGGAAAATATGGTTGTGGAAATTTTCATGTTACTAAATTACCTCCTGTTATGTTGAGATTGCTAATGTTTCTTTCCGCTTCCTTGCATATGCTAGTTTTTGCTTTCTATGATAATTTGTTTTCCTATAAGATGCCTATGCATAGGAAGTATGTTAGACTTAGATGTGTTTGTCACATGTTTCATTATGCTCTCTTCGTGCTTCAATTCTTGTATTTCGTGTGAGCATCACCGAAATTATCAATGCCTAGCTAGGGGCTTTAAACGATAGCGCTTGTTGGAGGCAACCCAATTTTATTTTTGTTCTTTACTTTTTGCTCCTGTTTAGTAACAATTAATTCATATAGCCTCTGGTTAGATGTGGTTTTGTGCTTTAATTAGTGTTTGTGCCAAGTAATACCTTTAGGATAGCCTACGGTGATAGTTAATTTGATCTTGCTGAAAAACAGAAACTTGCGTACACAAAAATAATTTTCATAAATCATAGGAACGTGCTTTTTAGTTGATTATTTTTACAGAATATTAATAAACAAATTTCTTAGGACTTCCTAATTTCTCAGAATATTTGGAGTAACAGAAGTATTCAAAAGTTACAGATTTCTACAGACTGTTCTGATTTTGAGAGATTCTGTTTATCGTGTGTTGTTTGCTTATTTTGATGAATCTATGAGTAGTATCGGGGGGTATGAACCATAGAGAAGTTGGAATACAGTAGGTTTAACACCAATATAAATAAATAATGAGTTCATTACATTACCTTAAATTGGTGGTTTATTTTCTTATACTAACGGAGCTCATGAGATTTTCTGTTAAAGTTTTGTGTTGTGAAGTTTTCAAGTTTTTGGGTAAAGATTTGATGGATTTTGGAATAAGGAGTGGCAAGAGCCTAAGCTTGGGGATGCCCAAGGCACCCCAAGGTAAAATTCATGGTCAACCAAAAGCCTAAGCTTGGGGATGCCCCAAAAGGCATCCTCTCTTTCGTCTTCGTCTATCGGTAACTTTATTTGAGGCTATATTTTTATTCACCACATGATATGTGTTTTTCTTGGAGCGTCTTGTATGATTTGAGTCTTTGCTTTTTAGTTTACCGCAATCATCCTTGCTATACACACCTTTTGGGAGATACACGCATGAATCGGAATTTATTAGAATACTCTATGTGCTTCACTTATATCTTTTGAGCTAGATAATTTTGCTCTAGTGCTTCACTTATATCTTTTTAGAGCACGGTGGTGGTTTTATATCTTATAAATTATTGATCTCTCATGCTTCACTTATATTATTTTGAGAGTCTTTTAGAACAGCATGGTAATTTGCTTTGGCTATAAAACTAGTCCTAATAGGATCGGCATCCAAGATGGGTATAACAAAAACTTTCATATAAAGTGCGTTGAATACTATGAGAAGTTTGATGCTTGATGAATGTTTTGAGATTGAGGATGGTGATATTAGAGTCATGCTAGTAGAGTAATTGTGAATTTGAGAAATACTTGTGATGAGGTTTGTGATTCTCGTAGCATGCACGTATGGTGAACCGTTATGTGATGAAGTCGAAGTATGATTTATTTATTTATTGTCTTCCTTATGTGTGGAGGCCGGTATCGTACGATGGTTAACTCCTACCAACCCTTCCCCTAGGAGCATGCGTGTAGTACTTTGTTTTGATGACTTGTAGATTTTTGCAATAAGTATGTGAGTTCTTTATGACTAATGTTGAGTCCATGGATTATACGCACTCTCACCCTTCCACCATTGCTAGCCTCTCTAGTACCGTGCAACTTTTGCCGGTACCATAAACCCACCATTTACCTTCCTCAAAACAGCCACCATACCTACCTATTATGGCATTTCCATAGCCATTCCGAGATATATTGCCATGCAACTTTCCACCGTTCCGTTTATTATGACACGCTCCATCATTATCATATTGCCTTGCATGATCATGTAGTTGACATCGTATTTGTGGCAAAGCCACCGTTCATAATTTTTTCATACATGTCACCCTTAATTCATAGCACATCCCGGTACACCACCGGAGGCACTCATATAGAGTCATATTTTGTTCTTAGTATCGAGTTGTAATTCTTGAGTTGTAAGTAAATAAAAGTGTGATGATCTTCATTTTTAGAGCATTGTCCCAGTGAGGAAAGGATGATGGAGACTATGATTCCCCCACAAGTAGGGATGAGACTCCGGATGAAAAATAAAAAAAAAGAGAAAAAAAAGAGGCCATAAAAAAAGAGAAAATGCCCAAATAAATAATAAAAAAATAAAAAAAAGAGAAAAAGAGAGAAGGGACAATGCTACTATCCTTTTTCCACACTTGTGCTTCAAAATAGCACCATGATCTTCATGATAGAGAGTCTCTTATTTTGTCACTTCCATATACTAGTGGGAATTTTCGTTATAGAACTTGGCTTGTATATTCTAGTGACGGGCTTCCTCAAAATGCCCTAGGTCTTCATGAGCAAGCAAGTTGGATGCACACCCACTTAGTTTCTTTTGTTGAGCTTTCATACATTTATAGCTCTAGTGCATCCATTGCATGGCAATCCCTACTCACTCACATTGATATCTATTGATGGGCATCTCCATAGCCTATTAATATGCCTAGTTGATGTGAGACCATCTTCCTCCTTTTTGTCTTCTCCACAACCACCATTCTATTCCACCTATAGTGCTATGTCCATGGCTCACGCTCATGTATTGCGTGAAAGTTGAAAAAGTTTGAGAATACTAAAGTATGAAACAATTGCTTGGCTGAAACCGAGGTTGTGCATGATTTAATATTTTGTGTGATGAAGATGGAGCATAGCCAGACTATATGATTTTGTAGGGATAACTTTCTTTGGCCATGTTATTTTGAGAAGACATAATTGCTTTGTTAGTATGCTTGAAGTATTATTATTTTTATGTCAATATTAAACTTGTCTTGAATCTTTCGGATCTGAAAATTCATGCCACAATAAATAAAATTACATTAATAATTATGTTAGGTAGCATTCCACATCAAAAATTCTGTTTTTATCATTTACCTACTTGTTGAGGATATAACTACTGAGTATAAACTGCCCAGGAGGGGCGGTTCACGCTCAACCATACTGAAGTCCATGAAGACAAGAAGCTGGCGCTTTACTGATGAAGTTTAGAGGCCCAAGCCCAGAGGCAGATTAGGGCCCATAGCGGTAAACCGCCATAGTTGTATACTTGTATTATAAGTTAGGGAAAGGAAGAGACCGAGCCGAACACTTGTATGAGTCGGCCTCAGAACTCTGTAAACCGGCCGGGCGTCAACCTGTGTATATAAAGGGACGACCCGGCGGAGGTTCAGGGACAATAGACAACAACTCGAGACCCAGGCTAGCGTGTTTGCTCCCTGGTCATCAAAACCCCAATAATCCCATCACAACTAGACGTAGGCTTTTACCTTCATCGAAGGGGCCGAACTAGTATAACTCTCGTGTCCCTTGTCCGGTTTAACCCCTTCAGGCTAACCTCATTGCGATGGCTCCACGACTAAGTCCTTCTGCTAGGACATCTGACGTGATATTTCCACGACACTACTCGAGGACGAGCAGGAATTAAGCTAGGGGATGCTTGATACGTCTCCAACGTATCTATAATTTTTGATTGTTCCATGCTATTATATTATATGTTTTGGATGTTTAATGGGCTTTAATATGCTCTTTTATATTATTTTTGGGACTAACCTATTAACCGGAGGCCGATTGCCAATTTCTGTTTTTTGCCTATTTTAGAGTTTTGCAGAAAAGGAATACCAAAGAGAGTCCAAACGGAATGAAACCTTCGCGAGGATCTTTCTTAGACCGAAAGCAATCCGGAAGACTTGGAGTCAAAGTCTGGGACTCCACAAGGAAGCCACGAGGTAGGAGGGTGCGCCCAGGGGGGTAGGCGCGCCCCCCACCCTCGTGGGCCCTTGTAGCTCCACCAATGTACTTCTTTCGCCTATATATACTCTTATACCCTAGAAACATCAAGGGGAGCCACGAAACCACTTTTCACCTCCGCAACCTTCTGTACCCGTGAGATCCCATCTTGGGGCCTTTTTCGGTGATCCGCCGGAAGGGGAATCGATCATGGAGGGCTTCTACATCAACACCATTGCCTCTCCTATGAAGCGTGAGTAGTTTACCACAGACCTTTGGGTCCATAGTTATTAGCTAGATGGCTTCTTCTCTCTCTTTGATTCTCAATACAAAGTTCTCCTTGATGTTCTTGGAGATCTATTCGATGTAATACTCTTTTGCGGTGTGTTTGCCGAGATCCGATGAATTGTGGATTTATGAACAAGGTTATCTATGAATATTATTTGGGTCTTGTCTGAATTCTTATATGCATGATTTGATATCTTTGCAAGTCTCTTCGAATTATCGGTTTAGTTTGGCCTACTAGATTGATCTTTCTTGCAATGGGGGAAGTGCTTAGCTTTGGGTCCTATCTTGCGATGTCCTTTTCCAGTGACAGTAGGGGCAGCAAGGCACGTATTATATTGTTGCCATCGAGGATAAAAAGATGGGGTTTATATCATATTTCTTGAGTTTATCCCTCTACATCATGTCATCTTGCTTAATGCGTTACTCCGTTCTTATGAACTTAATACTCTAGATGCATGCTGGATAGTGGTCGATGTGTGGAGTAATAGTACTAGATGCAGAATTGTTTCCGTCTACTTGACACGGACGTGATGCCTATATTCATGATCATTGCCTTAGATATCTTCATAACTATGCGCTTTTCTATCAATTGCTCGGCAGTAATTTGTTCACCCACCGTAATACATGCTATCTTGAGAGAAGCCACTAGTGAAACCTATGGCCCCCGGGTCTCTTTCCTATTATATTGCATCTCTATTATTTACATCGCATCTCATTTACTATTTTGCAATCTTTACTTTCCAATCTAAACCACAAAAATACCAAAAATATTTTCTTTACTATCTCTATTAGATCTCACTTTTGCGAGTGACCATGAAGGGATTGACAACCCTTTTATCGTGTTGGTTGCAAGGTTCCTGATTGTTTGTGCAGGTACTAGGTGACTTGTGTGTTGTCTCCTACTGGATTGATACCTTGGTTCTCAAAACTGAGGGAAATACTTGCGCTACTTTGCTGCATCACCTTTTCCTCTTCAAGGGAAAATTAACACATGCCCAGATTCTGCAAAATGGCTTGAGGCCATGAAATCTAAGATGGGATCCATGTATGAGAACAAAGTGTGGACTTTGGTTGACCTGCCCGATGATCGGCAGGCCATCGAGAATAAATGGATCTTCAAGAAGAAGACTGACGCTGATGGTAATGTTACTGTCTGTAAAGCTCGGCTTGCTGCAAAAGGTTTTCAACAAGTTCAAGGGGTTGACTACGATGAGACTTTCTCACCTGTAGCGATGCTTAAGTCTGTCTGAATCATGTTGGCAATTGCCGCATTTTATGATTATGAAATTTGGCAAATGGATGTCAAAACTGCATTCCTGAATGGATTTCTGGAAGAATAGTTTTATATGATGTAATCGGAAGGTTTTGTCGATCCAAAGGGAGCTAACAAAGTGTGCAAGCTCCAGTGATCCATTTATGGACTGGTGCAAGCCTCTCGGAGTTGGAATAAACGTTTTGATAGTGTGATCAAAGCATATGGTTTTATACAGACTTTTGGAGAAGCCTGTATTTACAAAAAGTGAGTGGGAACACTACAACATTTTTGATAAGTATATGTGAATGACATATTGTTGATTGGAAATAATGTAGAATTATTCTGCAAAGCATTAAAGAGTGTTTGAAAGGAGTTTTTCAAAGAAAGACCTCGGTGAAGGTGCTTACATATTGAGCATCAAGATCTATAGAGATAGATCAAGATGCTTGATAAGTTTTTTCAATGAGTACATACCTTGACAAGATTTTGAAGTAGTTCAAAATGGAACAGTCAAAGAAAGAGTTCCTGCCTGTGTTACAAGGTGTGAAATTGAGTAAGACCCAAAGCCCGACCACGGCAGAAGATAGAAAGAGAATGAAAGTCATTCCCTATGCCTCAGCCATTGGTTCTATAAAGTATGCCATGCTATGTACCAGATCTATTGTATACCTTACACTGATTTTGGCAAGGGAGTACAATAGTGATCTAGGAGTAGATCTCTGGACAGCGGTCAAAATTATCCTTAGTGGAATAAGGATATGTTTCTCGATTATGGAGGTGAAAAAAAGGTTTGTCGTAAATGGTTACGTCGATGCAAGTTTTGACACTGATCCAGATGACTCTAAGTCTGAATCTGGATACATATTGAAAGTGGGAGCAATTAGCTAGAGTAGCTCCGTGCAAGAGCATTGTTGACATCGAAATTTGCAAAATACATACGGATCTGAATGTGGCAGACCCGTTGACTAAACTTCTCTCACAAGCAAAACATGATCACACCTTAGTACTCTTTGGGTGTTAATCACATAGCGATGTGAACTAGATTATTAACTCTAGTAAACCCTTTGGGTGTTGGTCACATGACGATGTGAACTATGGGTGTTAATCACATGGTGATGTGAACTATTGGTGTTAAATCACATGGTGATGTGAATTAGATTATTAACTCTAGTGCAAGTGGGAGACTGAAGGAAATATGCCCTAGAGGCAATAATAAAGTTATTATTTATTTCCTTATATCAAGATAAATGTTTATTATTTATGCAAGAATTGTATTAACCGGGAAAATAATACATGTGTGAATACATAGACAAACATGGTGTCACTAGTATGCCTCTAGTCGACTAGCTCGTGGCTCAAAGATGGTTATGTTTCCTAGCCATAGACAAAGAGTTGTCATTTGATTAACGGGATCACATCATTAGGAGAATGATGTGATTTACTTGAGCCATTCCGTTAGCATAGCACTTGATCGTTTAGTATGTTGCTATTGCTTTCTTCATGACTTATACATGTTCCTATGACTATGAGATTATGCAACTCCCGTTTACCGAAGGAACACTTTGTGTGCTACCAAATGTCACAAAGTAACTGGGTGATTATAAAGGTGCTCTACAGGTGTCTCCGAAGGTACTTGTTGGGTTGGCGTATTTCGAAATTAGGATTTGTCACTCCGATTGTCGGAGAGGTATCTCTGGGCCCACTCGGTAATGCACATCACTATAAGCCTTGCAAGCATTGCAACTAATGGGTTAGTTGCGGGATGATGTATTACGGAACGAGTAAATAGACTTGCTGACAACGAGATTGAACTAGGTATTGAGATACCGATGATCAAATCTTGGGCAAGTAACATAGCGATGACAAAGGGAACAACGTATGTTGTTATGCGGTTTGACCGATAAAGATCTACGTAGAATATGTGGGAGCCAATATGAGCATCCAGTTTTCGCTATTGGTTATTGACCGGAGACGTGTCTCGTTCATGTCTACATAGTTCTCGAACCCGTAGGGTCCGCACGCTTAAAGTTCGATGACGGTTATATTATGAGATTGCGTGTTTTGATTTACCGAAGGTAGTTCGGAGTCCTGGATGAGATCGGGGACATGGCGAGGAGTCTCGAAATGGTCGAGACATAAAGATCGATATATTGGACGACTATATTCGGACTTCAGAAAGGTTCCGAGTGATTCGGGTATTTTTCGGAGTACGAAAGAGTTACGTGAATTCGCCGGGGAGTATATGGGCCTTATTGGGCCATACGGGAATAGAGGAGATAGGTCGAAAGGAAGGAGGCGCTTCCCCCCTCTGGTCCGAATTGGACAAGGGGTGCAGCCCCCTTTTCCTTCTCCCTCTCCCCCTCTTTCCTTCTCTCCTACTCCGGAAAGGAAAGGGGAATCCTACTAGGACTTGGGAGTCCTAGTAGGACTCCCCACACTTGGCGCACCCCCTCTAGGGCCGGCCTCTCCCTCCCTCCTTTATATACGGGGGCAGGGGGGCACCTCTAGACACAACAATTGATCCCTTGGATCTCTTAGCCGTGTGCGGTGCCCCCCTCTACCATAATCCACCTCGATAATATCATAGCGGTGCTTAGGCAAAGCCCTGCGTCGGTAGAACATCATCATCATCACCACGCCGTCGTGCTGACGGAACTCTCCCTCAAAGCTCGGCTGGATCGGAGTTCGAGGGACGTCATCGAGTTGAACGTGTGCAGAACTCGGAGGTGTTGTGCGTTCGGTACTTGATCGGTCGGATCGTGAAGACGTACGACTACATCAACCGCGTTGTGCTAACGCTTCCGCTTTCGGTTTATGAGGGTACGTGGACAACACTCTCCCCTCTCGTTGCTATGCATCACCATGATCTTGCGTGTGCGTAGGAAATTTTTTGAAATTACTACGTTCCCCAACAGTGGCATCCGAGCCAGGTTTTATGCGTAGATGTTATATGCACGAGTAGAACACAAGTGAGTTGTGGGCGATACAAGTCATACTGCTTACAAGCATATGCTTACGCGAGACTGGTTTTACCGCCGTGCTTTGCACACAGGAGACTAGCGGTGTCAGTTTCTCCAACTTTAGTTTAACCGAGTGTCGCTATGCTCTGTCCTTGAGAAGGTTAAAACAACACTAACTTGACGAACTATCGTTGTGGTTTTGATGCGTAGGTAAGAACGGTTCTTGCTCAGCCCGTTTTTAGCCACGTAAAACTTGCAAGTACAAAGTAGAGGACGTCTAACTTGTTTTTGCAGGGCATGTTGTGATGTGATATGGTCAAGGCATGATGCTATATTTTATTGTATGAGATGATCATGTTTTGTAACCGAGTTATCAGCAACTGGCAGGAGTCATATGGTTGTCGCTTTATTGTATGCAATGTAATCGCCCTGTAATTGCTTTACTTTATCACTAAGCGGTAGCGATAGTCGTAGAAGCAATAGTTGGCGAGACGATAACGATGCTACGATGGAGATCTAGGTGTCGCGCCGATGACGATGGTGAGCATGACGGTGCTTCGGAGATGGAGATCACAAGCACAAGATGATGATGGCCATATCATATCACTTATATTGATTGCATGTGATGTTTATCTTTTATACATCTTATCTTGCTTTTATTGACGGTAGCATTATAAGATGATCTCTCACAAAATTTCAAGATAAAAGTGTTCTCCCTGAGTATGCACCGTTGTCAAAGTTCGTCATGCCCAGACACCACGTGATGATCGGGTGTGATAAGTTGTACGTCCATCCACAATGGGTGCAAGCCAGTTTTGCACACGCAGGATGCTCAAGTTAAACTTGACGAGCCTAGCATATGCAGATATGGCCTCGGAACACTAAGACCGAAAGGTCGAGCGTGAATCATATAGTAGATATGATCAACATAGTGATGTTCACCATTGAAAACTACTCCATTTCACGTGATGATCGGTTATGGTTTAGTTGATTTGGATCACGTGATCACTTAGATGATTAGAGAGATGTCTATCTAAGTGGGAGTTCTTAAGTAATATGATTAATTGAACTTAAATTTATCATGAACTTAGTCCTAGTAGTATTTTGCAAATTATGTTGTAGATCAATAGCTCACGTTGTTGCTTTCATATGTTTATTTTGATATGTTCCTAGAGAAAACTGTGCTGAAAGATGTTAGTAGCAATGATGCGGATTGGATCCGTGATCTGAGGATTTTCCTCATTGCTGCACAGAAGAATTATGTCCTTGATGCACCGCTAGGTGACGGGCCTATAGCAGGAGCAGATGCAGACGTTATGAACGTTTGTCTAGCTCAATATGATGACTACTTGATAGTTTAGTGCACCATGCTTAACGGCTTAGAATCGGGACTTCGAAGACGTTTTGAACGTCATGGGCCATATGAGATGTTCCAGGAGTTGAAGTTAATATTTCAAGAAAATACCCGAGTTGAGAGATATGAAGTCTCCAACAAGTTCTATAGCTAAAAGATGGAGGAGAATTGCTCAACTAATGAGCATGTTCTCAGATTTTCTGGGTACTACAATCGCTTGAATCAAGTAGAAGTTAATCTTCCAGATAAGATAGTGATTAACAGAGTTCTCTAGTCACCATCACCAAGTTAGTAGAACTTCGTGATGAACTATAGTATGCAAAGGATGACGAAAACGATTCCCGAACTCTTCGCGATGTTGAAATCAATGAAGGTAAAAATCAATCAAGTGTTGATGATTGACAAGACCACTAGTTTCAAGAAAAGGGCAAAGGGAAAGAAAGGGAACTTCAAGTAGAATGACAAGCAAGTTGTCACTCCCGCAAAGAAGCCCAAAGCTGGACCAAAGCCTGAAACTGAGTGCCTACACTGCAAAGAAATGGTCACTGGAAACGGAAATGCCCTGAATATTTGGTGGATAAGAAGGATGGCAAAGTGAACAAGGGTATATTTGATATACAGGTTATTTGTGTGTGCTTTACTAGTGTTTATAGTAGCCCATGAGTATTTGATACTTGTTCAGTTGCTAAGATTAGTAACTCGAAACAGGAGTTACATAATAAACAGAGACAAGTTGAGGGGAAGTGACGATGAGTGTTGGAAGTAGTTCCAAGATTGATATGATCATCATCACACACTCCCTATACTTTCGGATTTAGTGTTAAACCTAAATAAAATGTTATTTGGCGTTTGCGTTGAGCATGAATATGATTTGATCATGTTTATTGCAATAAGGTTATTCATTTAAAGTCAGAGAATAATTGTTGTTCTGTTTACATGAATAAAACCTTCAATGGTCATACACCCAATGAAAATAGTTTGTTGGATCTTGATCGTAGTGATACACATATTCATAATATTGATGCCAAAAGATGAAAAAGTTAATAATGATAGTGCAACTTATTTGTGGCACTGCCGTTTGGGTCATATCGGTGTAAAGCGCATGAAGAAACTACATAAAGATGGATTTTCGGAATCACTTGGTTATGAATCATTTGATGCCTGCAAACCGTGCCTTTTTGGCAAGATGACTAAAACTCCGTTCTCCGTAACAATGGAGCGAGCAACTGACTTATTGGAAATAATACATACTGATGTATGCGATCTGATGAGTGTTGAGGCTCGCGGCGGGTATCGTTATTTTCTGGCCTTCCCAGATGATTTGAGCAGATATGGGTATATCTACTTGATGAAACATAAGTCCGAAACATTTGAAAAGTTCAAAGAATTTCAGAATGAAGTGGAAAATGATCGTGAAAAGAAAATAAATTTTCTACGATCTGATTGCAGAGATAAATATTTGAGTTACGAGTTTGGTCTTCAATTAAAACAATGTGGAATAGTTTCACAAATTCGTGCCACCTGGAACACCACAGCATAATGGTGTGTCCGAACGTCATAACCGTACTTTATTGGATATAGTGCAATCTATGAAGTTTCTTACCGATTTACCACTATCGTTTTGGGGTTATGCATTAGAGACAGCTAATTCACGTTAAATAGGGCACCATCAAAATCCGTTGAGACGATGCCTTATGAACTGTGCTTTGGCAAGAAACCAAAGTTGTCATTTCTTAAAGTTTAGGGCTGCGATGCTTATGTGAAAAAGCTTCAACCTGATAAGCTCGAACCCAAATCGGAGAAATGTGTCTTCATAGGATACCCAAAGGAGACTGTTGGGTACACCTTCTATCACATATATGAAGGCAAGACATTCGTTGCCAAGGATGGATTCTTTCTAGAGAAGGAGTTTCTCTCGAAAGAAGTGAGTGGGAGGAAAGTAGAACTTGATGAGGTAACTGTACCTGCTCCCTTATTGGAAACCGGTTCCTGTGACGTCTATACCAATTAGTGAGGAAGTTAATGATGATGATCATGAAACTTCAGATCAAGTTGTTACTCAACCTCGTAGGTCAACCAGAGTAAGAACCGCACCAGAGTGGTACGGTAATCCTGTTCTGGAGGTTATGTTACTAGACCATGACGAACCTACGAATTATGAAGAAGCGATGGTGAGCCCAGATTCTGCAAAATGGCTTGAGGCCATGAAATCTAAGATGGGATCCATGTATGAGACCAAAGTGTGGACTTTGGTTGACCTGCCCGATGATCAGCAGGCCATCGAGAATAAATGGATCTTCAAGAAGAAGACTGACGCTGACGGTAATGTTACTGTCTATAAAGCTCGGCTTGTTGCAAAAGGTTTTCGACAAGTTCAAGGGGTTGACTACGATGAGACTTTCTCACCTGTAGCGATGCTTAAGTCTGTCTGAATCATGTTGGCAATTGTCGCATTTTATGATTATGAAATTTGGCAAATGGATGTCAGAACTGCATTCTTGAATGGATTTCTGGAAGAATAGTTGTATATGATGCAACCGGAAGGTTTTGTCGATCCAAAGGGAGCTGACAAAGTGTGCAAGCTCCAGTGATCCATTTATGGACTGGTGCAAGCCTCTTGGAGTTGGAATAAACGTTTTGATAGTGTGATCAAAGCATATGGTTTTATACAGACTTTTGGAGAAGCCTGTATTTACAAAAAGTGAGTGGGAGCACTACAGCATTTTTGGTAAGTATATGTGAATGACATATTGTTGATTGGAAATAATGTAGAATTATTCTGCAAAGCATAAAAGAGTGTTTGAAAGGAGTTTTTCAAAGAAAAACCTCGGTGAAGCTGCTTACATATTGAGCATCAAGATCTATAGAGATAGATAAAGATGCTTGATAAGTTTTTTCAATGAGTACATACCTTGACAAGATTTTGAAGTAGTTCAAAATGGAATAGTCAAAGAAAGAGTTCTTGCCTGTGTTACAAGGTGTGAAATTGAGTAAGACTCAAAGCCCGACCACGGCAGAAGATAGAAAGAGAATGAAAGTCATTCCCTATGCCTCAGCCATTGGTTCTATAAAGTATGCCATGCTGTGTACCAGATCTATTGTATACCTTACACAGATTTTGGCAAGGGAGTACAATAGTGATCTAGGACTAGATCACTGGACAGTGGTCAAAATTATCCTTAGTGGAATAAGGATATGTTTCTTGATTATGGCGGTGACAAAAAGGTTCGTCGTAAAGGGTCACGTCGATGCAAGTTTTGACACTGATCCAGATGACTCTAAGTCTCAATCTGGATACATATTGAAACTGGGAGCAATTAGCTAGAGTAGCTCCGTGCAAGAGCATTGTTGACATAGAAATTTGCAAAATACATACGGATCTGAATGTGGCAAACCCGATGACTAAACTTCTCTCACAAGAAAAACATGATCACACCTTAGTACTCTTTGGGTGTTAATCACATAGCGATGTGAACTAGATTATTAACTCTAGTAAACCCTTTAGGTGTTGGCCACATGACGATGTGAACTATGGGTGTTAATCACATGGTGGTGTGAACTATTGGTGTTAAATCACATGGTGATGTGAATTAGATTATTGACTCTAGTGCAAGTGGGAGACTGAAGGAAATATGCCCTAGAGGCAATAATAAAGTTATTATTTATTTCCTTATATCATGATAAATGTTTATTATTCATGCTAGAATTGTATTAACCGGAAACATAATACATGTGTGAATACATAGACAAACATAGTGTCACTAGTATGCCTCTAGTTGACTAGCTCATTGATCAAAGATGGTTATGTTTCCTAGCCATAGACAAAGATATGTCATTTGATTAACGGGATCACATCATTAGGAGAATGATGTGATTGACTTGACCCATTTCGTTAGCTTAGCACTTGATTGTTTAGTATGTTGCTATTGCTTTAATCATGACTTATACATGTTCCTATGACTATGAGATTATGCAACTCCCGTTTACCGGAGAAAGACTTTGTGTGCTACCAAACATCACAACGTAACTGGGTGATTACAAAGGTGCTCTACAGGTGTCTCCGAAGGTACTTGTTGGGTTTGCGTATTTCGAAATTAGGATTTGTCACTCCGATTGTCGGAGAGATATCTCTGGGCCCACTCGGTAATGCACATCACTATAAGCCTTGCAAGCATTGCAACTAATGAGTTAGTTGCGGGATAATGTATTACGGAACGAGTAAAGAGACTTGCCGGTAACGAGATTGAACTAGGTATTGAGATACCGATGATCGAATCTCGGGCAAATAACATACCGATGACAAAGGGAACAACGTATGTTGTTATGCGGTTTGACCGATAAAGATCTTCGTAGAATATGTGGGAGCCAATATGAGCATCCAGGTTCCGCTATTGGTTATTGACCGGAGACGTGTCTCGGTCATGTCTACATAGTTCTCGAACCTGTAGGGTCCGCATGCTTAAAGTTTGATGACGGTTATATTATGATTTTATGTGTTTTCATGTACCGAAGGTAGGTCGGAGTCCCGAATGAGATTAGGGACATGACGAGGAGTCTCGAAATGGTCGAGACGTAAAGATCGATATATTGGATGACTATATTTGGACTTCGGAAAGGTTCCGAGTGATTCGGGTATTTTTCGGAGTACCGGAGAGTTACGGGAATTCGCCGGGGAGTATATAGACCTTATTGGGCCATACGTGAATAGAGGAGAGAGGATGAAAGGAAGGAGGCGCCCCCCCCCCCCTCTGGTCCGAATTGGACAATGGGTGCAGCCCCCTTTTTCCTTCCCCCCTTTCCTTCTCTCCTACTCCGGAAAGGAAAGGGGAATCCTACTAGGACTTGGGAGTCCTAGTAGGACCCCCCACACTTGGCGCGCCCCTCTAGGGCCGGCCTCTCCCTCCCTCCTTTATATACGGGGGCAGGGGCACCTCTAGACACAACAATTGATCCCTTGGATCTCTTAGCCGTGTGCGGTGCCCCCCTCTACCATAATCCACCTCGATAATATCGTAGCGGTGCTTAGGTGAAGCCTTGTGTTGGTAGAACATCATCATCGTCACCATGCCGTCGTGCTGACGGAACTCTCCCTCAAAGCTCGGCTGGATCGGAGTTCGAGGGACGTCATTGAGTTGAATGTGTGCAGAACTCGGAGGTGCCATGCGTTCGGTACTTGATTGGTCGGATCGTGAAGACATACGACTACATCAACCGTGTTGTGCTAACGCTTCCGCTTTCGGTCTACGACGGTATGTGGACAACACTCTCCCCTCTCGTTGCTATGCATCACCATGATCTTGCGTGTGCGTAGGAAATTTTTTGAAATTACTACGTTCCCCAACAGGTTCAGGTTCGAAAGTCATCATTTTGAGTGATTCCTTGAACTCATCAAACCAAGGATCCTGACAAGTTCGATGTCCTTAATAGACGTCAGAGATTCGGTCCCAGATAAGCTTCGCATTGCAGAGATGCATAATGAGCCTGAACTGATTTATGGATAGGCAGGAGCAGATGATGTCCTTCGCCATAGTGTCCAACCGTGTGTACTTGCTAACGTCATCAGCATGAGCCATCTTGCATAGATCGGTAAGACCAATCTCAGTGATGGTCCACAGCTTACTGTTCATTGCCATGAGACGCTTCTTCATCATGGCCTTCCACTTGTGATAATCATGACCGTCAAAGATGGGGCATGAAACTTTTTCATAAATGCGATCGACATAACTAAAACTCCAGGTGGTTAAACCAAAATCACACAGAACATGAGAGTACCTTGCTGTGATACCAACTGAAAGTGCGTCAAGTTGACTAGAGGGGGGAATAGGCGATTTTTACAAATTCGTCACTAAGGAAATTCAACTTGAGGAATTTGCTAAGAGACGAACTACAAGCAGCGGAATAAGTATTCAGGTGCATGCATAACAGAGCAGTAGCATAGTCATCATGATGAAATAAAATATACATAGAGCACATGTAGCGTGTAAACAGGATAAGCAGGCAGAAGACAAAGTGATTGAAGAAATAGGATTGAGGAATTGAGAAAGTCTTCAGTCAAAGTCTTCAAACAGTAATGATCAATTTCATCAACACGGGAATGAGGAAATGGAGAGGTTGAGGAAATAGAACCAGTGGCTTGGTGAAGACAATGATTTGGTAGACCAGTTCCAACTGTTGTGACAGTTGTATGTCTGGTTGGAGTGGCTAGGTATTTAATGCTGAGGACACACAGTCCCAGACACACAGTCCTCACCGTATTCTCCATGAGCTAAGGTCACGCAGATCTCGCCCAATCACTCGTGGTAAGTCTTCAGGTGACTTCCGAACATTCACAGACTTGGTCACTCGGCGATCCACAATTCCTCTTGGATGCTCTAGACCATGACGCCTAACCGTCTGGAAGATGCACAGTCTTCAAAGGTAACAAGCGTCGGTTCCACATAGGAACAATCTCTTCAGTGATGCTCAATCACTTTGGGTTGTAGGTGTTTGAGTTTGGGTTTTTTCCTCACTTGATGATTTTCACTCAAAGTCCTCGGAGGATGGGATGCTCTCAATGACAAGTGTCAGCTTCTCTCGGAGGTGCCAACCAACTGGTGGTTGTAGGGGGCGGCTATTTATAGCCAGGGAGCAGCCCGACATGATAAGACATAATTGCCCTTCAATGATATGACCGTTAGGTGGATAAGATATTTCGGACAGCTGGCGCGTAGCACAGCAATGGTCTGAAATTTGAGCTCTCAAATTCCTCAGGGCTATCATGTTTCGCAGTTGTAGGCAATTCGCACTGGCGAATTCCTAACTCCTTAGTCAGAACAAATTCCTCAGAGACCAGAAGATCTTCGTCTTTGTCACTGAAGAAATTGACTGGGTTGTATGAGATTTTCAAAGGTTTCACTCGAAAGGATTGGGTATTTGTAGGCTTTGAGATGAGCATCACTTGGAAAGTGGTTCCTTAGTTTTACCTCGACCCCCTTTAACAGTACGGTGTTTCCTATGACTCAAGAAAGTGAAAATAAAACTACGAAAACAAAAGTCTTCACGCTTCATAATCCTCGCATCAATATCAAAGTCTTCAAGGTCACACCAAATTCCTCAGTTTCAAAGTCTTCAACTGAAGACATTCATTTTTAGGGGTCGACTTTCTTCGTAAATATCAAACTCCTTATAGACTGATAGACCATGCGTACACTCACAAACACTTTAGTCCCTTAACCTATGATTCTTCAATACACCAAAGTCACTAAGGGGCACTGGATGCACTTACAGTTAGTCACTCCGGCGGATGCCAAGGAGCCTTTGATTACTGGGTCTACCCGATGGGAGATGGTAGCTCGGGATATCTACAACTGGTTTGGATGGCTGTCCAGTAATAGGCTAGGTGTTTAGTCATCTCGTCCTAATTTCGCCTGTTATGGCAAACTTGACCTTTTCATATTACTTTTTTTAGCTCTGAGCGAGCTTGTAGTGGACCGCATACTTTTCGAATACTTTGCTTAATAAAGGGGGTGCGTGCATCACTCTGATGTGCAGACCTGGGGTGATCCACCTTTTCTGAAAAAAATGGTGATCCTCTTTTACCAGCCTGACAATTCCTGAATAGGTAGGCAAATTTTTCTCATGTAGCACGACAATTCTCCTATGCTGCAGCACTGCAATCCTTGCACACATGGCAACTTCTCTATTACAGCATGGTAATTTCTTTTCTAATGATACCATTACCATTACCATAGCATGGTAATTTCGTTTTTTTTTCTTTGAAGAAAAGAAGATGTTGAAATTTGGAATCACGAGAGCCTCCAAGGGGTGCTCCTAATCAGCGCTGCACGCGCCGGTTGGCGCTACCGGCGCTCGCTAGCGACGCCTAGCGGGCCGGCGCTCGCTAGCGACGCCTAGCGGGCCGGCCCACCAACCGATTCAATAAGGAAAACGCGGAAAAAAAGAAACTAAGAGGGTGTTTGTTTCCAGCGACTTATTGGTCTAGGGACTTAAAAAAGTCCCTATAAGTCTCATTTAAACCAAACAGGAGGGACTTATAGGGACTTAAAGTGGGCATTTGGGACTTATGAAATAAGACTCTCAAGGAGGGACTTATAGGGACTTATAATTGTAATATGGTCTTATAGGGACTTATAAGTCCCAGGACTTATAAGTCCCAGGAACCAAACAGGTAGAGACTTTTTAGGGACTTGGAACTTATAAATTGGGACTAAAAAAAGTTGTAGGACTTATGAACCAAACAGGGCCTAAATCTGATCGACAATAAGGATCAGTGGGAATCGAACCCAGCACCTCAACACTAACAACGTGACACAATAACCAACTGACCATGCAAGATCTTTTATATAGATCTAGGAATCCGTCTTAGTTATTCTTTTCTTTCGTAAACGTTAGTGTATGACCGTTATAAACCTTTTGGAAAAGAAAAAAAGTAAAATATCATCGAAAACTTCACAAATTTAAAATGTTCCGCTTTTTTTAAAACAATCATTGGAAAAGGGTTCATCAATTTTGAAAAGAGTTCATCAATTTTTAAAAAGTTCATCCATTTTGAAAAGAGTTCACCGATTTTGAAAAAGATTTCATCAATTTTGAAAAGAGTTCATCGGTTTTGAAAAAAGTTCATCATTTTGAAAAAGAGTTCATCAATTTTGAAAGGAGTTCATCAATTTTGAAAATAGTTCATTGATTTTGAGAAAGATTTCATCGATTTTGAGAAAGAGTTCATATATTTTGAAAAAGAGTTCATCAATTCTGAAAAGAGTTCGTCGATTTTGAGAAAGAGTTAATCAGTTCGGAAAAGAGTTCATCGATTTAAAAAAATCATAGGTTTTGAAAAGAGTTCATAAATTTTGAAAAAGAATTCAACGATTTTCAAAAAAGTTCATCGATTTTGAAAAAAGTTCATCAATTTTGAGAAAGAGTTCATCGATTTTGATAAAAGTTCATCGATTCAAATTAGCGAAAGGAAAAAAGGAAAAGAATAAAAAACAGAACACAAAACATCCGAATAAAAAAGGAAAAATAAAAAGAATAAAAAACAGCACAAAAACCATTCCCAATAAAAAAAGAGACAAAAAATAAAAAGGAAAAGGAAAATAGTTCACCAACTTGAAAAACAGTTCATCAAATTTGAAAAAGTGTATTGAAAAAAGTTCATCGAATTAGAAAGAGTTCATCGATTATAGAGAAAGTTCATCAAAATTGGAAAAAGTTCACGGATTTTCAAAAATGTTAGTTGAATTTGAAAAACAAATCGTTGAATTTGAAAAATAAGTTCATGGATTTTTGAAAAAAGTTCATTGAATGTTTAAAAAAGTTTACAAATTTTGAGAAAATTTCATCGATTTGGAAAAAAGTTCATGGATTTTTAAAAAAAATCGGTCATTTTGAAGAAAAGGTTCATCGATTAATAATCTTGCATTTCAGAAAAGAAATAAATAGGAAAATAAAAAATAATTGAAGAAAACAGAAACTAAAAGTAAATGCGAATTGGAGAAAGAGTAAAAAGAACGCAAGAACTTACCATGCATAAGCTTGTTGTGGGCCAAGTGGTTGGCGCTGTGCGCTGGGAACGTATAGGTCATCGGATCAATTCCTCGTTGCACATCTTTTTTTTGCAGTTAAAGATATAAAGCAAAACGCTAACATGGGCCGGCCCATAGGAAACGCCGCCTCCAAGAGCGCACCATGGTTTGCTCTAGGCCTCTAGGGGCATCAGGGAGGCCACGTTCCCTCCCTATTAGGACCCAAACTTTAATCTCGGCCAAGAAAATGTTGCCGTGTTGTTTCGTTCGTTATAAGTATATATAGTCCACACAGAGACAGTTTTATTTGTCTGCCGCACAGTAAACTGTAAACGCCAGTCAAAGAGATTACCCATGCCTTGTAGGTACTCTCACATTACACCTTTACAATCGATTTACCTAGGACAGACCTCTGTAATTGTAACACCATTCATAGAGATGTCCTCTCCCAGCACGAAATCAGAAGTTGGCTCACCCCCGAGGAAGAATGCAGGTTCCTCCGGTGGTTGAAGCTCCATGTTATCCCTGGTTAACATGAAAATGACAGTGGATATCTCAGGCCTATCCCCGGGGTTCGCTTGGACACACATCAGCCCGACATGTACACATCTTAGCTGTTGGTTTCGAGCATGTTGGTTGAGTGTTTGGTCCATCATTTGCGAGATTGTTCCCTTTTTCCAGTGATTCCACACCTGTCAGTTTGTAATGTAATTTCAGCCTGTTAGTGGAACCTGAGATCCCTATGATAACAATGTTAACATAACCTCTGCAGCCGATGGATGGTAAGCAGTGAGGATATGAGATGATACTCAAGTAAAATAAGCACGCACTTCAGTGAGGAGATTCATAGTGTTGCCATCATCAGACCAGCACTTCCTTCTCCTAGTAACGATTTGCAGGATTAGTAAACCGTAGCTGAAAATATCAATCTTGGGTGACACACGACGATGATACACGTACTCGGGAGCCATATAACCTCTGCAGCAGATGGATGGTAAGCAGTTAAATGTTTAATATTCCGCGATTCATGGAGGTTTGATTTGGTTATGAAGGTGAGCTTACAGTGTTCCAACAGCGCCAGATGCCTTGGTATGTGTGTGACCTTCTCCTAGCAGCCTTGCCAACCCAAAGTCAGAAATTTTTGGTTCCATGTCGTCATCAAGAAGAATGTTGTTGGGTTTGAGATCCCGGTGGATAATCCTAATGCTCGAGTCCTCGTGAAGATACAATATTCCCTTGGCAATGCCAACAATGATGTTGTACCGTTGCTTCCAAACTAGTGTGTGTCCTTCCTCTCTGGTGTCATCTGGTTCAACAGAATTTTCAAATTATAATGGCTTCTGCTTTAAGGAACCACCCCGAGAAAATCACGGAACGCTCCCGTGTCGTCCACTCGTCCTCTTCGGGCGACCCGGGGGCTGTACCGCAGCGCCACGGGAGGCTCCCCCACACAAGCCCCTCCTAGCCGCCGCTGCCGCCGGCACTGTCTGCGGTGGCGGTGGGCCCCGTTCCCAAAGGGTCGGGGGTTCTCTGGCTGTTCCCTGTACGCAGCAGAGGTTAGAAGATGGGGCGGCGGCCATGGTTCTTCTCGGCAGCGATGGCCGGCCGTGGTCTTGGACAATGCGACGGCTGGATCTGGGTCTGGAATGGTCCCTCCGGCCAGAGTTACGTGCTTCGTGTGGTCCGATGGCTTGACATGCCATGATGTGCGGTCAGCTTCCGAGGCCAAGAGCATGGCCGCAACGCTCTTGCCGTTGTGGTGGAGATCTGGATATGGGGCCGTCAGCGAACGTGATCTGCGTTTCGTACTTCAGTTCCGCCCATGGTCAGTCCATGTATTGACGGGCTTGAACAGTGCTCTCTCTGGTGAGACGGTAGTTGGCGGTGGCGGAGCTGCGGATTGCAGTTGCCACCGAAAGGTCTTTACGAGGTCCTCAACAAATCGGGTTCGATGCGGTACATGACGCATGTGCCTCTTTTAAAGTTGTGGGGCAGTGCCTCACCGGTGGATGCGCTACCGGCGAATGCTACACACAATGCCTTACGCAGAGATGTCAAGTCATGTTTGCGCCTGGCAGGTGATGCACGGTGGCTCTGACAGAGGTGTCATGTTTAGCCTGTTGTTGTTGGATCGAAAGTGGTGTACAGTAGCGGGAGGCAGACGGTATGTGATGTCTTTGTCTTCTGTTGTATCCTCCAGAGGCATCCGGCTATCGAGGCATCGATAGACGGATAAGGGCGGATGTTACGGACGGCTTCAACGACGAGTTTATGCACTCAGGTGAAAACACAAGATCACGGATTGGGATATGTCGTCGCGCGCCTGCATCGTGTCCTTACTGAAGGTGGTGGATTGAAATTGACTTTGGGACTGAGAATCCGGAGTTCAACCTTGTAGAGGACTCGCCATCATCGGCGCATGTGCGGTGATTCCTTCTTGAAGGCGGAGCTTAGGAGTTGTGTATTTTTCGTTTATATTGTGTCTTGCATCATAGGGTTAGTGACTATCTGGGGGGGTTACTGTCGCGAGATATACGACCTCAGGGTTTGTTTTTCCTTTTATTTCCGGACCAATGATATTCGGCTGTTGGATTTTGCACTTTTAATAATATATGACTGCATGCATCGTTCTGATGCAGTTGCCGGGGGTTATCTTTCTTTTCAAAAAAAATTAACTGGGTCGCTCACTTATTTTCTCTACTACGAAATTCGAGCTTATATGAAAAGCACACAGAAGAGAAAATTCGAGCATTGCTAGTCATTTAACTTGGGTCGCTCACTTAGTTTCTCTATTATGAAAATTTGAGCTTATATGTTGGTGTATACGAAGTTTGAAAGTGTTTAGGGTCTATCAATGTGGCAAGTTGGGGTGACTGGACAAAGTCAGTTGAGAGGAAAAAATTACCGGATAGAAAGCTGTCAAGGCTCCCATTCTTCATGTATTCATAAACCAGAAGTGTATCATCCCGATGCGAGTAAAAACCGTGTAACTGCACAAGGTTCTTGTGCTGAAGTTCTGCCACCACCAGCACCTCGTTGTGTAGTTGATGCAAACCATGCGGGGCTCTTACGCGAAGTTTCTTCACTGCTATTTCCTGCCCATCCGGGAGTTTCCCCTGAAACATAGTGCCTTTTTTCAGACAAGTGTGGTACAGACGACAGAGTTTGCTTTTCAGTTAGAGTTTTTCTTTTGTGAAAATCTTTTCAATTAGAGTCACTTCTTCTTTTTACCCCCTATTTTTCACGTTTTTGACAACAGTTATGCCATTTAGTATATTTTTACACCATTTAAACAAACTTGTGGCAATTGCCTCATTCAGCAAGTTTTCACATTTTTATCTGTGCCACAAGTTGCTTACACGGATTAAAGATATAAAAAATCTACTAAATGGGATAATTGTTGTCACAAACATGAAACTTAGGTGTACAAATGTAACTAACTCTTTCAATTTACTAGCACAGTCGCCCAGGTAATTGGGTGGGCAACCTATTTGGTATATAAGTTTGCAGTAAAAAAATATGATCCAATAAAATGTATATATTATATTCCGTTTGAAAGAGTATAATCTTTCCCACGGCCGCATAAGAAATTCTTTGTAGATCATATTTTTCCTTTTAAGATTGTTTGACAACTTCGATTAGAACATAGAATAGTTTAACATTACAAATTGTAAATTAGTTAAAACATGAAAATAAATGAAACTGGGTAAATTTGCATGAATCGTATATGATTTCCCCCAGGGCCGGCTCTGGGCCAGGGCAGTAGGGGCGACGGCCCGGGGCCCGGCCGAAATAGTGGCCCATATCTAGTATAGAGTATGTACGTATGAGACATAGTAAAGAGAAAAAAAGGCCCATGTAGCCAGGGCGTACAGTTAGCCCAGGAAGGTAGCCAGCCATACGTACGGAACGGAATCGCCCTGAATCATCTTTTCCTTTTCTTTCCAGCGATTCTCGCCCTGATTCACGCACTGAACCGTCGCCCTGTCGCCGTCTCGTCCAGTCGTCCTAATCCAGTCCGGAGTCCCTGACTGGCCGATGGCCTGACTGCATCACTGAAATCCCTAGTTCCCTGATCAAGTTGTGTCCGTCTCAGCAAGAAATTGTGGAAAAGATCAAGATCAAGAGGTAATCACAGATCACAATTCTATTTCTATGAAACCGTGGTGGGTGACTCTATTTTCTCGTGCTATATGTTCTTAGTCTAAAATCTCAATCCGGTGTGTGATTCTTCCTTTGCATCGCTCATCACTTGCAGCTGCATCCATTGGTAGTGTAATCATGTTGCCTAAAAAGCATCCATCTGGTTATCAGAAAATAACTAACAAGAAATGAGTAGAGAAGTTGATTCGATCTCAGAAAGGGGCTATGAATAAATTCGTGTTGAGGAAGGATACTGCTACAAATTATGTGCAATTATATATCACCAATGGCAAACAACCCGATCAAAATGAGAATGCAGTTGAGGAAAATCGTGCCGATGTTGATGCCAATCAGAACATCGGAAATTTTAGTGGCCATGGAAACATAGATGAGCAGGCTTCTTCTTTTGATAATTTTTATCCTAGAACTTGGAATATTCTTGACAATAAATCAAGAGATATTCTTATTGAAAAAGGACCTACAAGGGAGTACAATCTTGTGTTTCCTGTGGATAAGAAAGGCAGGCATTTTTCATATGCTTACTACTCAAGACAGCTAAGGAATGGTGAGGCCAGTGATCGGAGGTGGTTAGTGTACTCTAAACATGTGAATAAAGTTTATGGTTTTTGCTGCAAATTGTTCAAATCTGAAAACAGCAAAAGTTTGCTAGCATCCGAGGGATTGATGGATTGGAAACATCTTAGTGAGAAGCTCAAATTACATGAGAATGGTGCCGAGCATATCACTAACATGAATACTTGGAACGAGGTAAGGTTGAGGCTAAGTAAGAATGAAACAATTGATAAAGATTTGCAAGAAGAGATTGCAAGGGAGAAGAAGCGATGGAGACAAGTTTTAATTAGAATTGTTTCTGCTGTGAAATTTCTTGCTAAACATAATTTGGCTTTTCGAGGAGCAAATGAGAAATTATATCAAGATAACAATGGGAACTTTTTGGGAGTAATTGAAATGATGGCAGAATTTGATCCTGTAATGCAAGAGCATCTTCGGCGCATTCAGAATAATGAAATCCATCATCATTATCTTGGCCATAATATTCAGAACGAGTTAATTTCCCGTCTTGCTCGCACTGTTAAAGATTCTCTCTTGAAGATTGGCAAGAAATTGAGGTGGAATCATTTAGAGTTAAATACTTTCTGGTGATGATTGATGTTGCAATTGCCTCCTTGACTAGTAGATTTGAGGAACTGAAGTCATTTGGGAGCATATTTGGATTCTTGTTCAACTCAAAAGAATTGAAGTCGTTGGGTGACAACAATCTAAGAAAATGTTGCACTAATTTTGTCAACACTTTCACTCATGGTAAGTCAGCAGATGTTGATTTAGATGATTTTGTTTCTGAACTAAAAGTATTGCAGATGACATTGCCAAACACACTCATGTCAGCGGATCAGATATTTGAGTTTGTTAGAGCTGCGGATTGTTATCCAAATGTCTCAATTGCTTATCGTATCCTCTTGACTGTACCCGTCACTATTGCATCAACTGAAAGGAGTTTCTCAAAATTAAAACTACTGAAAAATTATTTGAGGTCAACAATGTCCCAAGAAAGACTGAATGGTTTGGCCATGTGTTGCATCGAGAAGAATATGTTGGACAGTATTGATCTTGACATTGTCATTGATGATTTTGCGTCAAAAAATGCACGGAATTCTCGCTTCTCATGATTACTCGAGGTTTGCTATCATGCTATTTCTATATTCTTTTGTGCATTGTAGCTTCTATGATACTTGAGTTCGAACAAAGGCAAGAAAAAATATCAGATATTTGATTCTAATGAAAATTTACTACTCTTTATGACTTTATAATATATGTATTTGTTCGTGTATCAACCAAAAAAAATCTCTGTTGGGCCCATTGGTGAAGTTCGCCCCAGGGCCTTCGAAATCCTTGAGCCGGCCCTGATTCCCCCGCGCTAAAGGGAGAGAATGGTGTTTGGTTGGAAGGAAATACCTCGCTGAACCCACATGTTTCACAATATTTGCGGGCTTATTTTCTACAGAGATTGATGAGCCAGACCCAGAGTTACTTAATAAGGCTGTCCCACGAGTTTCAACGACAATGAATGATAACTTAGTAGAACCATATTCTGCTGAGGAAGTGAAGAAGGCGCTCTTTTCTATAGGTGATATGAAAGCACCTGGCTGTGATGGACTCCATGCAATTTTCTTCAAAAAATGCTGGACTATATTGGGTGACTCTTTGACTTTGGAAGTCCTTCAAGCAATTAACAACAAGGTTATATACCAGCAGGATGGAATGACACGATCATTGTCCTAATTCCGAGGTGGAAAATCCAGAATTAATTACATAGTACAGACCATCCGCTTATGCAATGTTCTTTATAAGGTAATATCCAAAATGATTTCCATTCATTTAAAATTTGTTCTAGGTGATATTATCTCGTCGGTACAGAGTGCCTTCGTACCGGGTAGGCTCATTACCGATAATATTCTGCTGGCTTATGAGAGTATACATGCAATAAAGAATAAAAAGAGGGGTAGATGGGGTTACTGTGTAGTAAAATTGGATATGCATAAAGCCTATGATCATGTTGAATGGAGGTTCTTGAGTAGTATGATGACTCGGTTGGGTTTTCACGTTGATTTTGTTAATCTTTTAATGGCCTGTGTTCGATCAGTTCAGTACAAGGTCAGGTTCAATAATCAAGAGACAAAATCTTTTATTCTTGGAAGAGGGCTCCGCCAGGGAGACCCCCTATCACCCTATTTATTATTGATCTTTGCAGAAGGATTGTCTAGTCTTCTTGCTCATAGAGAGGTGGTTCGTGGCATTTAAGGTGTCAGGGTCTGCAGAAATGCGCTATCAGTCTCACACTTATTATTTGATGATGATTCCCCCATCCTTATGAAAGTTGATATGAAAAATGCAACCTCTTTGAGACAAGTTCTATATCAATATTGTGCAAGTTCAGGGCAGTTGGTAAGCAAAGCAAAGTGTAGCATTTATTTTAGTCCTAACGTGAGTGTTGAAACAAAAGCAAATATTTGTATTGAGCTTAATATCATGTCTGAAGCACTGTCAGATAAATATTTAGGACTACCGGCTATGGTAGGGGTGAATAGAAGTGACAATTTTGTGCACTTGTTAGAGAGAATTATTTGTAGACTGAAAACTTGGAACGAGAAGCTTCTATCATTGGGAGGGAAGGAAGTTCTCCTAAAAGCAGTCATACAATCTATTCCTGTTTTTGCTATGTCTGTATTCAATATCCCGAAAAAACTATCTAAGGAAATGACAGATGCAATGGCCGAGTTCTGGTGGGGAGATACAGACGAAATTAAGCGTATGCACTGGATGGCATGGTGGAGAATGTGTATTTCTAAGAAGGATGGAGGTATGGGCTTTCGGGACCTACACTCTTTTAATTTTGCAATGCTTGGAAAGCAATCCTGGAGACTCATTTCAAATCCGGATTCCTTGTGCGCTCAAGTTCTAAAAAGTAAATATTACCCAAGCTGCAATTTACTTAAAGCTAGTCCGAAAAAAGGTTCATCTTTTACGTGGCAAACCATTGTGGCTGGTCTTAATACTTTTCAAAGAGGGCACATCAGGCGTGTTGGCACCGGTGAAACAATCAATATAGGGGAGGATCATTGGATTCCGGGGAGCCCCACTCACATGATATTTACTCCAAAGGGGTATGTTCTTCTTCAAACAGTAAATGTGCTAATTGATCTGAATACAGGTAATTGGGATGAGGACTTATAATACGAGATATTTTTTTACCCTATTGATGTTGACAAGATTCTTCAGACACCCTTAGCGATCATATGGATGAAGATTTCGTGGTACGACACTACACAAAATCTTACACGTTTTCGGTCAGGTCAGCATATTATGTTGAATGGGATCATTCTCACCGGCATAGACTTACCCGTACTGATGGTCAAAGTAGGTCATCACGAAACCCAGTTTGGAAAATTCTATGGTAGTTGTGGAGGAAATATGCCCTAGAGGCAATAATAAAGTTGTTATTTTATATTTCCTTATTCATAATAAAGGTTTATTATTCATGCTAGAATTGTATTGATCGGAAACCTTAATACATGTGCGAATACATAAACACCGTGTCCCTAGTGAGCCTCTACTAGACTAGCTCGTTGATCAAAGATGGTTAAGGTTTCCTAACCATTGACATGAGTTGTCATTTGATAATGGGATCACACCGTTAGGAGAATGATGTGATGGACAAGACCCATTCGTTACCTTAGCATTATGATCGTTCAGTTTTATTGCTATTGCTTTCTTCGTGTCAAATAATATTCCTTCGACAATGAGACTATGCAACTCCCGGATACCGGAGGAATGCCTAATGTGCTATCAAACGTCACAACATAACTGGGCGATCATAAATATGCTCTACGGGTATCTCCGAAGGTGTTTGTTGAGTTGGCATAGATCGAAAATAGGATTTATCGCTCCGAGTATTGGAGAGGTATCTCTGGTCCCTCTAGGTAATACACATCATAATCTTGCAAGCAAATGACTAAGGAGTTAGTCACGAGGTGATGTATTACGGATCGAGTAAAGAGACTTGCTGGTAATGATATTGAACTAGGTATGAAGATACCGACGATCGAATCTCAGGCAAGTAACATACCGACAAACAAAGGGAATAACATATGTTGTCATAATGGTTCGACCGATAAGGATCTTCGTAGAATATGTGGGAGCCAATATGGGAATCCAGGTTCCGCTATTGGTTGTTGACCGGTGAGGTGTCCCGGTCATGTCTACGTATTTCTCGAAGCCGTAGGGTCTGCACGCTTAACGTTCGTTGACGATATTGTATTATATGAGTTATGTGATTTGGTGATCGAATGTTCTTCGGAGTCCCGGATGAGATCACGGACATGACAAGGAGTCTCTAAATGGTCGAGAGGTGAAGATTCATATATAGGACGCTAGTATTCAGACACCGGAAGTGTTTTGGGGGTACCGGGTACTTATCGGGTCACCGGAAGGGGTTCCGGGCACCCCCGGCAAAAGATATGGGCCTAACGGGCCAAGAGGGGAAACGCTCCAGCCACCAGGGGCTGGTGCGCCCCCCATATGGGCCAAACCATAGGAGAAGGAAAGAGGGGAAGGGATAAGGAAAGGGGGGATTCGGCCTCCCCCTTCCTTCCCTCCTCCCTTCTCTTTCCTTTCCCCTCCGGCAAATAAGGAAGGGGGGGCGCCGACCTAGGAGGAACCCAAGTATGATTTGGTCCTACTTGCGGCGCCTCCTGGCCTCTCCCCTCTCCCTCCCACCTATATATATGTGGGGGGCGCCTCTAGCACACACCCCAGACAATTTCCTAGCCGTGTGCGGCGCCACCCTCCACCGTTTACACCCTCAGTCATGTTTTTGTAGTGCTTAGGCGAAGCCCTACGAGGATCACTTCACCATCACCGTCACCATGCTGTCGTGCTGACGAAACTCATCTACTACCTCAACATCTTGCTGGATCAAGAAGGCGAGGGACGTCACCGAGTTGAACGTGTGCAGAATGCGGAGGTGTCGTGCATTCGGTACTTGATCGATTGAAGCGCGAAGAAGTTCGACTACATCAACCGTGTTGAGAAACGCTTCTGCTTATGGTCTACGAGGGTACGTAGACACAATATCCCCCTCGTTGCTTTGCATCTCCATAGATAGATCATTGCGTGTGCATAGAATTTTTTTTGTTTTCCATGCAACATTTCCCAACACTGGTATCAGAGCCATGTCTATGCGTAGATGATATGCACGAGTAGAACACAAAGAGTTGTGGGCGGTGATAGTCATATTGCTTACCACCAACGTCTTATTTTGATTCGACGTGTTGTGGGATGAAGCGGCCGGACCAACCTTTCATGTCCACGCACATGAGACCGGTTCCACCGACAGACATGCAACTAGTTTTGCATAAAGGTGGCTAGCGAGTGTCTGTTTCTCCTACATTAGTTGAATCGAATTTGACTGTGGCCAGTCCTTGAAGAAGGTTAAAACAACAAACTTGACGAAACACCATTGTGGTTTGATGCGTAGGTAAGGACGGTTCTTGCTAGAAGCCCGACAGCAACGTAAAACTTGCAACAACAAAGTAGAGGACGTCTAACTTGTTTTTGCAGGGCATGTTCTGATGTAATATGGTCAAGACATAATGTAATATACATTATTGTATGAGATGATCATGCTTGTAAAATTCATCGGCAACCGGCAGGAGCCTTATGGTTGTCTCTTTATTGTATGAAATGCAAATGCCATGTAATTGCTTACTTTATCACTATGCGTTAGTGGTAGTTGTAGAAGCAACAGTTGGTGAGACGACCACGACGCAATGATGGAGATCAAAGGTGTCGAGCCGGTGACAATGGAGATCATGGCGATGCTTTGGAGATGGACATCAAAAGCACAAGATGATGATGGCCATATCATGTCACATATTTTGATTGCATGTGATGTTTGTCTTTTATGCATCTTATTTTGCTTAGTACGGCGGTAGCATTATAAGATGATCCCATGACTAAATTTCAAGGTAAAAGTGTTCTCCCTGAGTATGCACCATTGCTACAGTTCATCGTGTTGAGACACCACGTGATGATCGGGTGTGATAGACTCTACGTTCACATACAACGGGTGCGAGACAGTTTTGCACATGCGGAATACTTGGGTTAAACTTGACGATCCTAGCATGTACAAACATGGCCTCGGAACACTGGAGACCGAAAGGTCGAACGTGAGTCATATAGTAGATATGATCAACATAGAGATGTTCACCATTGATGACTACCCCATCTCACGTGATGATCAGACCTGGGTAAGTTGATTTGGATCATGTATCACCTAGATGACTTGAGGGATGTCTATTTAAGTGGGAGTTCTCAAGTAATTTGATTAACTGAACTTAATTTATCATGAACTTAGTCTTATAGTTTTGCATATATATGTTGTAGATCAATAGCTCGCGATATAGCTCCCCTATATTTTTGATATGTTCCTAGAGAAAACTAAGTTGAAATATGATAGTAGCACTGATGCGGACTGGGTCTGTGATCTGAGGATTATCCTCATTGCTGCACAGAAGAATTATGTCCTTGATGCATTGCTAGGTGACAGGCCTGTTGCAGGAGCATATGCAGATGTTATAAATGTTTGGCAAGATCGATATGATGACTACTTGATAGTTTTGTGCGCCATGCTTTACATCTTCGAACCGGGACTTCAAAAATGTTTTGAATGCCACGGAGCATATGAGATGTTCCAAGAGCTGAAATTGGTATTTCAATCTCATGCCCGTGTCGAGAGGTATGAGACCTCTGACAAGTACTTTGCCTGCAAGATGGAGGAGAATAGCTCAGCTGTGAGCATGTGCTCAGAATGTCTGGGTACTACAATCGCTTGAATCAAGTGGGAGTTAATCTTCCAGATAAGATAGTGATTGACAGAGTTCTCTAGTCACTATCACCAAGCTACTAGAACTTCATGATGAACTATAATATGCAAGGGATGACAAAAACGATTCCTGAGCTCTTCGCGATGCTGAAATCGGCGAAGGTAGAAATCAAGAAAGAGCATCAAGTGTTGATGGTTAATAAGACCACTAGTTTCAAGAAAAATGGCAAGGAAAAGAAAGGGAACTTCAAGAAGAATGGCAAGCAAGTTGCCACTCCCATGAAGAAGCCCATAGCTAGACCCCAAGCCTGAAGCTGAGTGCTTCTACTGCAAAGGAAATGGTCACTGGAAGCGGAACTGCCCCAAATACTTGGCGGATAAGAAGGATGGCAAAATGAACAAAGGTATATTTATACATGTTATTGATGTGTACCATACCAATGCTCGTAGTAGTGACTGGGTATTTGATACTAGTTTGGTTGCTCATATTTATAACTCGAAACAGGAGCTACAAATTAAACGAAGATTGTCTAAGTACGAGGTGACGATGCGCGTCGGGAATGGTTCCAAGGTCGATGTGATCGCTGTCGGCACACTACCTCTACATCTACCTTCGGGATTAGTTTTAGACCTGAATAATTGTTATTTGGTGCCAACGTTGAGCATGAACATTATATCTGGATCTTGTTTAGTGTGAGACAGTTATTCATTTAAATCATAGAATAATGGTTTTTCCATTTATATGAGTAATATCTTTTATGGTCATGCACCCTTGAAGAGTGGTCTATTTCTGTTGAATATCGATTGTGGTGGTACACATATTCATAATGTTGATGCCAAAAGATGCAAAGTTGGTAATGATAGTGCAACATATTTGTGGCACCGCCGTTTAGGTCATATTGGTGTAAAGCGCATGAAGAAACTCCATACAGATGGGATCACTTGATTATGAATCATTTGATACTTGCGAACCATGCCTCATGGGCAAGATAACTAAAACTCCATTCTCCAGAACAATGGAGCGAGCCAATGACTTATTGGAAATATTACATACCGATGTATGCGGTCCGATGAGTGTTGAAGCACGCGGCAGGTATTGTTATTTTCTGACCTTCACAGATGATTTGCGTAGGTATGGGTATATCTACTTAATGAAACACAAGTCTAAAACATTTGAAAAGTTCAAAGAATTTTAGAGTGAAGTAGAGAATCATCGTAAAAAGAAAATAAAGTTTCTACGTTCTGATCGCGGAGGCAAATATTTGAGTTACGAGTTTGGCCTTCATTTAAAACAATGTGGAATTGTTTCACAACTCACGCCACCTGGAACACCACAGCGTAATGGTATGTCAGAATGTTGTAACCGTACTTTATTGGATTTGGTGCATTCTATGATGTCTCTTACCGATTTACCACTATCGTTTTGGGGTTATGCATTAGAGACAGCTGCATTCACGTTAAATAGGACACCGTCTAAATCCATTGAGACGACACCGTATGAATTGTGGTTTGGCAAGAAACCTAAACTGTCGTTTCTTAAAATTTGGGGTTGCGACACTTATATCAAAAGGCTTCAGCGTGATAAGCTCGAACCCAAATCGGAGAAGTGCGTCTTCATAAGATACCCTAAGGAAACAATTGGGTACACCTTCTACCACAGATATGAAGGCAAGACTTTTTGCCAAGAATGGAACCTTTCTAGAGAAGGAGTTTCTCTCGAAAGAATTGAGTGGGAGGAAAGTGGAACCTGATGAGGTAATTGTACCTTCTCTCAATTTGGAAGGTAGCACATCAGAGAAAACCTTTCCTATGGTGCCTACACCAACTAGAGAGGAAGCAAATGATAATGATCATGAAACTTCAGATCAAGTTACTACTGAACTTCATAGGTCAACTAGAGCACGATCCGCACCAGAGTGGTAAGGTAATCTTGTCCTGGAAGTCATGTTACTAGAACATGGTGAACCTACGAACTATGAAGAAGCTATGATGAGCCTAGATTCTGACAGATAGCTTGAGGCCATGAAATCTGAGATAGGATCCATGTATGAGCACAAAGTGTGGACTTTGGTGGACTTGCCCGATGATCAGCAAACCATTGAGAATAAATGGATCTTCAAGTTCAAGGATTTGACTACGATGAGACTTTCTCACCTGTAGCGATGCTTAAGTCTATCTGAATCATGTTAGCAATTGCCACATTTTATGATTATGAAATCTCGCAAATGGACGTCAAAACTGCATTCCTTAATGGATATCTTAAATAAGAGTTGTATATGATGCAACCAGAAGGTTTTGTCGATCCTAAAGGTGCTAACAAAGTGTGCAAGCTCCTGTGATCCATCTATGGACTGGTGCAAGCATCTTGGAGTTGGAATGTATGCTTTGATGAGGTGATCACAGCATAAGGTTTTATATAGACTTTCGGAGAAGCCTGTATTTAGAAGAAAGTGAGTGGGAGCTCTCTAGCATTTTTGATATTATATGTGGATGACATATTGTTGATTGGAAATGATATAGAATTTCTGGATAGCATAAAAGGATACTTGAATAAATTTTTCAATAAAAGACCTCAGTGAAGCTACTTACATATTGGGCATCAAGATCTATAGGGATATATCGAGACACTTAATAGGACTTTCACAAAGTATATACCTTGGCAAAATTTTGAACAAGTTCAAAATATATCAGTGAAAGAAAGGGTTCTTGTCTGTGTTGCAAGGTGTGAAGTTGACTAAGACTCAAAATCTGACCACGGCAGAATATATAGACAGAATGAAAGCCATTCCTTGTGCCTCAGTCATAGCTTATATAAAGTATGCCATGCTGTGTGCCAGATCTATTGTGTGCCTTGCCATGAGTTTGGCAAGGGGTACAATAGTGATCCAGGAGTAGATCACTGGACAACGGTCAAAATTATCCTTAGGTGCCTAAAGAGGACTAAGTAAATGTTTCTCGGTTATGGAGGTGATAAAGAGTTCGTCGTAAAGAGTTACGTCGATGCAAGCTTTGACACCGACCCGGATGACTCCGAGTCTCGATCTGGATACATATTGAAAGTTGGAGCAATTAGCTAGAGTAGCTCCATGCAGAGCATTGTAGACATAGAAATTTGCAAAATACATACGAATTTGAATATGACAGACCTGTTGACTAAACCTCTCACACAAATAAAACATGATCACACCTTAGTACTCTTTGGGTGTTAATCACATGGTGATGTGAACTAGATTATTGACTATAGTAAACCCTTTGGGTGTTGGTCACATGGCAATGTGAACTGTTGGTGTTAATCACATGACAATGTGAACTATTGGTGTTAATCACATGGCGATGTGAAAAAGATTATTGACTCTAGTGCGAGTGGGAGACTGAAGGAAATATGCCCTAGAGGCAATAATAAAGTTGTTATTTTATATTTCCTTATTCATGATAAAGGTTTATTATTCATGCTAGAATTATATTGATCGGAAACCTTAATACATGTGCGAATACATAAACACCGTGTCCCTAGTGAGCCTCTACTAGACTGGCTCGTTGATCAAAGATGGTTAAGGTTTTCTAACCATTGACATGAGTTGTCATTTGATAACAGGATCACATCATTAGGAGAATGATGTGATGGACAAGACCCATTCATTAGCTTAGCATTACGATCGTTCAGTTTTATTGCTATTGCTTTCTTCATGTCAAATAATATTCCTTCGAAGGAAGGCCTTATGTGCTATCAAACATCACAACATAACTGGGTGATCATAAAGATGCTCTACAGGTATCTCCGAAGGTGTTTGTTGAGTTGGCATTGATCGAGAACATGATTTGTCACTCCGAGTATCGGAGAGGTATCTCTGGGCCCTCTCGGTAATACACATCATAAGCTTGCCAGCAAACGACTAAGGAGTTAGTCATGAGGTGATGTATTACGGAACGAGTAAAGAGACTTGTTGGTAATGAAATTGAACTAGGTATGAAGATACCGACGTTCGAATCTCGGGCAAGTAACATACCGACAGACAAAGGGAATAATATATCTTGTCATAACTGTTCGACCGATAAAGATCTTCATAGAATATGTAGCAGCCAATATGGGCATCCAGGTTACGCTATTGGTTATTGACCGGAGAGGTGTCTCGGTGATGTCTACATAGTTCTCGTACCCGTAGGGTTCGCACGCTTAACATTCGTTGACGATATTATATTATATGAGTTATGTGATTTGGTGACCGAATGTTGTTCAGAGTACCGGATGAGATCACAGACATGACGAGGAGTCTCGAAATGGTCGAGAGGTAAAGATTCATATATAGGGCGATAGTATTCGGACACCGGGAGTGTTTTGGGGGTACTGGGTACTTATCGGGTCACCAGAAGGGGTTCTGAGCATCCCCGGCAAAAGATATGGGCCTAATGGGCCAAGAGGGGAAACACACCAGCCACCAGGGGCTGGTGCGCCCCTCATATGGGCCGAACCAGAGGAGAAGGAAAGAGGGGAAGGGAGAAGGAAAGGGGGATTCGGCCTCCCCCTTCCTTCCCTCCTCCCTTCTCTTTGCTTCCCCCTCCGGCTAATAAGGAAGGGGGGCGCCGGCCTAGGAGGAACCCAAGTAGGATTCGGTCCTACTTGGGGCGCCTCCTGGCCTCTCCCCTCTCCCTCCCACCTATATATATATATATATATATATATATATATATATATATATATATATATATATATATACATATATATATATATACATATACATATATATATATATATATGTGTGTGTGGGGGGGGGGGTCTAGCACACCCCAGACAATTACCTAGCCGTGTGCGACGCCCCCCTCCACCGTTTACACCCTCGGTCATATTTTCGTTGTGCTTAGGCGAAGCCCTGCGAGGATCACTTCACCATCACCGTCACCACGCTGTCGTGCTGATGGAACTCGTCTACTACCTCGACGTGTTGCTGGATCAAGAAGGCAAGGGACATCACCGAGCTGAACGTGTGCAAAACACGAAGGTGTCATGCGTTCGGTAGTTGATCGATTGAAGCGCGGAGAAGTTCGACTACATCAATCGCGTTGAGAAACGCTTCCGGTTACGGTCTACGAGGGTACGTAGACACAATCTCCCCCTCGTTGCTTTACATCTCCATAGATAGATCATTGCGTGTGCGTCGAAATTTTTTTGTTTTACATCCAATGTTTCCCAACAAGTTGCAGGTACCGAGTACAGTCAAAAATTTTGCATGGAAGGCTCTTCATGGGATAGTTCCGGGACTATTAGTGCTTGCTAATAGGCACATCCCTACTTCTCCAAAATGTCCAGTATGTTCTATGGGTTCGGAGGACATTTTACACTTAACGTTTACTTGTGCACGAGCGAAGAAAGTCTGGGCTGCCCTGGGTCTTCTGGAAATTATTGAAGAAGCGTCACGTATAGCTAGATCCGGGTCTGTTGTGTTGGAGGATCTGTTGCGTCGAACTAGTAACAAATCACCAATTCTTGGTCATGTTGGTCTTAAAGAGCTCATCTTAGTGGGGGCATGGTATGTATGGTGGCAACAACGGGAGTTTGTTAGGGGGGATCTGTAGCCCCGCCGCCTCGCACATCTTTTGTGATTCAAGCTCTAGCAAGCAATTTTGCTAGCGTAGATTCAGGGACCAAGCAAGAATAAATCACTTGGACAAAACCAACAAATGATGTATACAAGCTGAATGTAGATGCTGCTTTTAAGAATGATGGCGGAGGAGGCGCAGAAGCGGTTATTCAAAATCATAAGGGTGACGCCATAGCTGGTGCATGTTGGCCTCTTCACCACCTCTTAGATGTAGGAACAGCAGAAGCTAAAGCACTACAACATGGCTTAAACCTCATTGAAGATTTGGGTGTATTCCACTCATTGTAGAATCGGATTCCTTGGAACTTGTCCAAGCTTTCAATGGCGCAATCCAGGTTTGGAGTCCTTAGGCGGCTATATTTGTAGATTGTTTTTAAATAGCTCAAAGGATTGGTGATATTTCTTTGCAACACTGTAACCGAGAAGCAAATCATGTGGCGCACAATTTAGCTAGGCATGCTAGTATTTCAAACTCTTCTGTCTTTTGGGATGATACTCCCACCTAGTTTTATTGTTTCTCATGTAATAAGCGATATATCACTTTTTAAAGTGAAATAAAGTGCGCCATGAAGGCTTTCCCCAAAAAAAGTGGAAACAGTCGTAAAAAATATATAAATGATTTAAGTAAAACTGTAGATAAACAACAGGCAAGTATTTATGCTTGTATACTTAGAAGATATTAAAATAAGCCAAATAAACCGGATATTTCTAATTAACACTTAAATTGTTGTCCATAAATCAGATATCAATACTTAAAAGTTGGATTATCCAGCTACAAAAAACAGATTAGCAATATCATATCCTATCAACATGACTTGGATTTGGATGTCAAAAATCATTTGTGGTATCCTAGAAAAACAGATTCTGGTCAAAAATTATCCTAATGGCATCTACCCATAAATTTCTGCGGAGGAACCAGATCCAACGCCGCCCGCATACATCCGGCCAACAATATGAACAAACCAGGTGAAATTCATTCAAACCACGCGGATTTCATTCAAGTTCGAATACAATTTACATAAACGGACGATATTTTGACCGTTTTACTAATTTTTAAAAAACACTAAAACCTATATTGGACGACCACCTCGTAAGCGTGCCTCCCTTTCCTGCAGCACCATTGTCGGCGTCCATGCCATCGGCATTGTCGACGTCGTCCCTCCAGCGTCACAAGGATGACGGAGGGCTGCGACAACCATGTCCGGTAGCTGCCTGACGCTCGCGGTGGAGCCGCTCCGCCTCTTGCTGCACGGTGCAAAGGGCCGCCCTGGCCACTGCCGAAGGCGCTGGCGGCGGCCTTGCCCCTGCCGGCGTTGGCGGAGCAGTCGCTAAGCAACCACTCCTCGCCGATCTTGGCGAGCTCGCGGTCAAGGTGGCGGAAGCGCTTGGCAGCCCTCTCCGTGGTGGTGATGGAGCCATCGAGCGCCCACGTGATACATCGGCTATTGTTGCGTTGCGCGCTCAGCCTCGGATACCGCGGCCTAAGAGCCAGAAGCACCAACATAACCGCCGCCTCCCAGGTAGTGCAGGATGCGATTGCGGGTGGTACCTCATCCTTTATCGGGCGGCGATGGCGTTGTGGTGGCGAGAAGGGCCCATCGATCCGCGCATAGCGATTGTGCGGCGGGGGCGACGCCGGCTCCGGTTTCACACGGTGGAGGCGCTGGGGGGACACCGACTCCTGCTTCACGCGGTCGCCGATGTGGAGGCGGCGGTTGCGCGGCGGGGACGCCGGCTTGTTCTTCACCTAAGGGAGTGGGGATGCCGGCTCGCTTCACGCGGACCTACGGCAGGGACGGTGAATCCTCCTTCACACGCGCCGGCGATGGTGGCACCAGACCCATCTGACGGACGAATTCTTCGTTTGTCAGAGCCGCCTCTGACAGGAGACGAGGCCGCTGCTGTGACTGGTCATCCTCGTTGCCGGAGGAGATGACTATCTCCTCATTGCCGGAGGAGCCCGCCGTCATGGATGAAGATGGTCCCGATGAGCGAAGGCCGGGATGCCACAATCCGCCTGACGACAAATTTCCACCGGTGCCACTTGTCGGTGCGGAGAACTAGGACTCCGGCATCGCCACAGGGCTCCGAAAGGGGGGAGGGCTTGGTGAGGGGGAGGCGGACGATGCAGTGCTCGGGAAGGGGGGCTGCGGATCTGTTCGTCGCCGGTGCATGGCTTAAATAACCGTGACCAGGCCTGGCGGAGGGGCGGTCAGCCCGCTTCAATGCGACGGAGTGGCCGGAGTTGGTTTCTCAGGATGCGGCGTCCGCATTGAAGGGGGGACGCCTGAGAGGTCGCGTTTGTCTACGTCGCCTTCCAGTGCGGTCACATCGCTACATGCTCTGGGCTGGCATGAATGCGGCACGACGCGTGTGATTGAAAACGCGGGAGGGGCAGGTGGAGGTTTGGGTGGGCTAGGGCGATTAGAAGCGGGCTTGGCAGTGGTCCGGACTATCGGAAATCCCCAACATTTGTCTTCGGTTTAAGGGAGAAAGTACGTCCGGACCGCGTCACGCACCGATACATGGCTTAGCCTCAATGCATACCGTGCCACGGACCATTACAGGACCACGTCACCGAAGGTGTCCGACCCGTCACTCTCCGACCCGTCGTTGTCCTCCTTCTCCTCCTTGGGGGCAGTCCAGCCATGGCACGGACAGCCTGATTCTGCTATCGGGCGAGGGCGCGCGTGTTCCTCCGCTGCTGCCTCTTTACAATGCGGGCGCTGATGGCTTCCTCCTCTGCAGCCATCCGGCCCGCAGCATCAGCCGCCTCTGCTGCCGCCATGTCGGCAGCGAGGCAGGCCTCGGCCACCCTCTTCCTCTCCTTCCCACGGAGGGCACACGGGTCCCGGTAGCACTCATACTCTCGGGACCGGTGATGGGGAAAGGGAGATTAGAAGGCTCTCGGGAGGATCGCGATGATCCAGCTTTGGAAGATCCGAGTTCCCGATGCGCCAACACAATCGACTCGCGCCGAAAAGAGCTCGTCGTCGGTTGGGCGCTGTCCTCCCGGAGCGGCAGAGTGCAATGCGGACGACCATTGCCACCTCCAACCCACATGGGATGACACCCCAGTCGGCCGATCCGCACTGGTCGGAGTCAGATCCGCTGCCCTTTATGCTGAAGAAGGTCAGAGATCGCCGGATGGGAACTTGAGTGGTGAAGTGGAGTGGAGTGGTTAAGGTTTGGTCCCGAGAGGCGATGAGGACAAATATATGTGGGGTCGGGTGGGCCAGCTTGGACCCGGTACAACATGGTGGACGTGCTCGGTCGTGGTCGAGCCTTATATTTGGGTTGAATATAAGGGGTGCCGTCAGTCCAAGTATTTAAGGCTGGTTAAAGGCGTTCGTCTGGGTCGGATTTTTTTAATAGGTCACTGACTGGACCGTCCACCCGAACGTACGAAAGGGATTTGAGGCACCTGACTGTAGATGCTGTGAGGGCCAACTGAAGTTTCCCGTGGTTTTCGCCACATACGGATTTGTTCATGAGGTCCCACTCTTCTTGCCATTCAGTGGAGGGTCCTCGACCCGCATCGTTGGATCAGGTGAGGAAGATAGAGAGAATATCCACGCGAACAGTTAATCCCATTTGTCGGCCCCAAATTTTTGGAGGAAATTTTAACTTTTCTCATCTTCATAACTACAGAGTCCCACCCAATTGACTATCGGATTTTTTTTTTCTACTCCCTCCTTTCCGGTTTATAGGGGTTATCTCAAAATTTTAGTTTTTCCATTTTATAAGGCTCAATTTGGTTGTTTTCCATCACATGTTCAGATTCTAAGGTGCATTAAATCATTGCATGCAAGTATTAAGAGAAAATTGACCAATGCATATACTTTATGCATGCGTGTATTGCAATTAACGCATTGGTAAACATAATTTTTTGAGGAAAACAAGAGCATTAATTAGGTGCTTTTGCAAAACTACAAAAAGTATTCCACCACTCACAATCTACCTTGATTGGTGAGATTTTTGAACTGAGTCCTATAAACCGGAAAGGAGGGAATAACATTTTGTAACATCCTCCTTTTTTACTGTATGTATTGTGCTTTTAGTATATACTAATAATAGATAATGGATAGATAGACAGAAAAATTCGTATACTGCTGTGTTTAATTACCTTATACACAACACCAAAACCACCTTCTCCGATCTTGTTCCTATACGAGAAATTTTCAGTTGCCTCTTGCAGCGCAGGCAAGTCAAAGATCACACACTGTGGTCTCGAGATTTTCTTCAATTCTGGTGTCAAACGGCAAGAACGGTAAGAATAAACTGTAAAGAGAAAAGTATGTTTTTGGTCCCTCAAGTTCTCAAAAAGTATAGACTTGGTCCTTCAAGATTTTCTGGTATACATTTAGTCCTTCAAGTCTCAAAACCGGATAAGTTTGGTCCTAAACCAGATTTGGAGCACATTGACCAGGTTTGACCGCCACAAAACCACCCGATGAACAGTAATTTAAAAAAACTTCAAAAAATCTAATTATTTTTGGGATCCAGTATGCTTACATGCGCAAGGTGCGACCAACTTTTCGTGCTCTTTTGACACTCGAGGATTATTATTATTTATTATTTTTGAATTTACTATTCATCATGCAGATATTTTTGTTTTTTTGCCGCGAGCTCCTCGAGTGCCAAAAGGGCATGAAATTTTGTTCGCATCTTGCATATGTAAGCATATTCGACCCCAAAAAAATTCAGATTGTTTTGAAGGTTTTTTTTATATTTTTTTCCAAATTACTGTTCATCGGGCGGTTTTGTGGCGGTCAAAACCAGTCAACGTGCTCAAAATCTAGTGTAAGACCAGACTTATCCGGTTTTGAAACTTGAGGGATCAAATGTATACCAAAAAATCTTGAGGGACCAAGTCTATACTTTGTGAAAACTTGAGGGACCAAAAACATACTTTTCTCAACTGTAAATGTCAAGTCTTGAGCAGGTTAACATTTTTTATGCCACTCACCATTGTCGTGCTGCACAGTAGCCTTATTCCGTCTTCTGAAGCGAATGCAGGTAAAAGCTGAAAGACTCAATATCAATACAATGGAACAAACGATTCCCACATAGGTCCCTGCTGCACTGCTCCTTTTCTTCTCTGCAATTGCACAAACCACATATGAACCGTAACATTAGAAATTTGCGGGAACTCCGGGTTGGGGAAGTTGAGCCGCAAAAATTACATAAGTACTATATCTCGTAGTAGCTGATGGCGGCACGGCAGGCGGCGCCTCAAGCTACAGCATGGCCTGGCCCTTGTATAATGGCCGCACGCTTTACTCACACCACTCCACAAGTAATGAAACCTATACGGGTTTGGTGCTCAACTGGATGTTTTTGTTTGCACTAGGAGCTGGCCGAGGCAACCGCTGCACCGTATCAGCGTCAAGCATAACTGACACACAATGGGTGAGGATGCCTTCTTCTTTTGGAAAATCGGGTGAGGATGGCTTCTTCTTCTTGAGAAACTGGGCTAGTATGTTTTTTTTTATGGATTGGGTGAGGATGGCTACGACCGCAGTAACTGCGACTAGGGATGGCCAGACCGAGCATGCTTTTGTAGCTCGTTGGGCCACTGAGCCGAGCCTGTTTTGACCCGGTCCACTTTTTTTTATAGAAAATTTTGACTAAACTAATTTTTTTTGACCCGGTCAACTTGGTGGCTCTTGCGGCAACCTAAGCCAGGATCACATACTTGTTGACTCATCAGGGGTGGCATTCCGTTTTTTTTTGTTTCGTTCGGTTCGGTTTATATGTTTTTTGGTTTATATGATTTTTATACTTCAGTTTATACAGCTTTATACATAGATACAATTTGGTTTCGGTAATAACCATTTAATTGCAGTTTGATCTTGATAATAACCAAAATAACCAAAGTTGACGCGAACTTTTGAACAAAACATAATATTTTTGTCACATGATTATGTCTGTGTATGTAGGTTAGATTTTTCTTGCGAGAATTTCATACGTAGATTAGATCATTAGATGGCAGGCATTATTTGGTCCTACACATATGTACATACGTCTTACGCCAGTCCACTAAAACAAACGATCTGCCCCTGGTCAAGTATTAAGTATTAACAAAGGTTATAATTCCCAAGTCATTCAACACCAAACTATGCATCTGTACTCCCACAAATCTGCAATGGAACCGAGACGCCCTTTTTCAATTCAGAATGCCGGCCACTGGCCAGAGTAGGCGTTATTAGTGGAATTTTTCTTTTGGATGTAAAATAAAACTAGGAGTTGATTTTTTAGCAGTAACTAGGAGTGAACTAGTGTGTATGTTCAATGTAATTTTGATGCTATGCTTTGTGCTGCTGCTCTGGAGATGTCAGTTCCTTTCAAGGATGCAATTGGTCATAGGGCAAACGAGTACTTGACATTGTTGGTTGCCTTCAAGGTTGGTTGCTTTCAAATGTGGAAATCTAATTTAGTAATGTCATATTTTATTATGTCTCTGACAAGTACCAAGTTTTATCTTATATGTAGATTCATAGGGCACGTAGAGCTTTCCGCAAAGGACCCCCAGCGAACGTAAAAGAGCTTCACATCATGATTGGAGGAGCAAAAGTTGATGGACTCTCAATCCCAGTACCACCAAAGCCCAAGCGTAAGGAAGCAAGTGCAATTACTTACATTCCATATAAGTTGCAAAAAAATAATGTCAAAGGACTTCAATGATGATACTATTGCCATTATGGAAGAGGTTGCCAAGTGTGGGGCATCTGAGACTAGTGATGAGTATTTTACATGGCTACCAAGTTGTTTGTCGAACCATCAAACCGTAGCTTCTTTTATGCAATGAAGACAAATGCGGGGAGACTTCATTGGCTCAAGAGACATCTCGAGGAAAGGAAGAAGTAGTTTCTCCTCATGCATACTGTCATGTATCTTTATATATTTACTTGCTTAGCTTTGAACATCCTAAAACTTGTATTTGTTTGCTTAGCCCAAAACGATTTGAATCAGAACATGATTGCTGATTCTATAATGACAGTGAGAGAGTAGGATTGTATTTCACCATAACCATGTATTTTGCAACTGATGGACGGTGTAATGTAATATATAATAAATAACATATGTTAAGATGAGTTCAAAAGTATAGTCATGTGCGCAGAATGTCAAATTTATTGATATACATTGTCTATGTCATCAAACTAGTATGATTTCAGTTCAAATCTGTGAAAACTGGCAATCTAGAAAAAAACAACTCCTAATCGGGTCATCTACTGTTAAAACAGTATAATTAGCACTTAAACCCATTCTATAGAAGAACATAGGGTGTTCTGATCATTTCAGCATGTTTCAGCAACAGGTACAGCTGCTGCAGCACAACCACCAAACGACTGTGGCTCCAACCTTCCAGCTACAGCTACTCCATCCGGCCGGAGCCCTTGCAGCTCCAGCCGAAGAAGCTGGAGCCCAAACAAACACACCCCTAGGATTTAGTTGGACTCGGTACACTCAACCTACGTACTTTGCCTAAAAAAGCTCAACCAATCTTTTACGAGAGAATAAAGCGCGGTTGGTTTACTACCACATTGCCGGTCGAGCTAGAGCCCGGTGCGTAGAGGGCTATGAAAGGAGGGGTGGCTGCAGGGAAGATCATATATTTCTCGCCCTTTTGCCTCGTGTGCGCACATTTTTCGTGCAGTGAAGGTATTTTGGTTTAACCTATAACACTATGGTTTCTAACTGAAAAAAACCAAAGGCCAAACGGTTTCGAGATTTTGGAACTGAAACTGAGACCCGAATAAACCGAAATTTTTGTTCGGTTTGGTTTTTGGTTTTCAGTTTGTTTTTTCACACCGAGTTACTCCCTCCCGACTTCATGCAACCACGGTGTTGTGATGAGATTTTCTCCCCACGCATAGGAGGCATGGGTTTGTTTGTGCTCCTTTTTAATAGATTCGTTGTTTCAAAATATTTATCATTTAAACTGTGCATCCAAATGATGAATCATTTTTCACCGTTGCATTTCTCACATCGAGGTCTTTGAAACTAGATCACATGTTGATAGGTTTTGATGAACCTTTTTTCGGCAAAATCTATTCTTCCAACTAGAGTAACTTGTAACTTGTGCTTCGGCAAGATGTTTTTTTTAGGAGAAGTGCTTCGGCAAGATATGCTCTTTACTTTTTGTGGAAAGACAGTTGGGCTTACATGTGAGAAGTACAACTATAATTCTGTGGAGACCGAGAAAAAGGAAATAAAAAAGAAGAGTTGAAAAAACTGAAAGCAAAAAAGCCAGGAGAAAAACATGAAAAACAATCAGAAACTGAGAAAAGAACAAAAATCAAGAAAAATCAGAAGACCAAAGAAACCATTGCAGCACAACTGTGCTTCACCTTTTTTGCACAATTGCACTTCACGTGGAAGTATTTCCGTGCTTCACTGTTGGGGAGCACAAAAGCACAACTATGTTTTTCTCTTGGCGAGGAAGCACATGTGTGCTTCTCGCGTGAAACGCACGCCCCTGACAGACATAGAAGAAAAAGGTAAAACAGAAGAATAAAAACTAATTACTACCTCCATCTTGATTTATTGGTCCTTTTTGTATTTTGTGCCAAACTTTGACCTTAGATTTAACTAAAAAAATATTAATGCATGCCACAAAAAATAATATCATTAGGAACTATGTTCAAATACGAATCCAATGATAAAATTTTTGTTGGCCTGCACTAACATTTTGTTAGTTAATTCTATGCTCAAAAGTTGGCAGAAGATACAAAGAGGATCAATAAACCAGGACAGATGTAGTACAAAACAACCAAAAGTTCCAAAAAAAAAAACCAGGCAAAATCCCAAACCCCCCAAAATCCAAAAAATATATCCAAATAACCCACGACAAAAATTCTACCGCGAACGTGTCTAGCACACGACATGTGTGGCGGCTAGGCACACTCCCACGCGCCACTCGAGTGCCAGTGCTGTGCTCCAGCATGGGACGCTCCTCAGATAGTTGCTCCCACGAAAGCGTCGTTTACTGCCTTATTTGTACTGGCGCATACTCATTTGTTCCTCTAGGCTGGGCCATGTAACCTTTAGTTTCGGGAAGCTTCTAGATGCACATGTCTGGTGTATTTATAATTTCTGCTAGTTTTTCTATATGTTTCTTGGATGGTTTTTGTTTTATTTTTGTGCTTTTCCAATTTTGTTTTCCTTTTTTCTTTTTTAATATTTTTCAAATCCATGAACATTCTTTAATTCATGATTTTTTAATTCAAGTGTCTTCTTCAAACACCTAAGATTTTTTTAAATTCTTGGACATTTTTACAGAACATGGAGTTTTCCAAACATTTTTTTAAAACATCCATGAAATTCATTAAATTTTTAAAGTCCACAAACATTTCTCGAAATTCATGAATATTTTTTTTCATATTCATGTATTTTTTCAGTACGCTATTTTGATGAATACATGATCTTTTTTCATATTGATGAACATTTTGCTTCATGAAAGATTTATAGAAAAGTCAACGGTCAATCTAGGGAGGGACGGTTGAGTAAGGAAACCAGCCAGTGAAGCTTATGTTGTCAGGACGACCCACGCGAGGGGCGCGTGAGCGCCAGTTCGCCAGTTGGCGCTTAAGGCCCTGTTTAGGAGCACTCCCTATTGGAGCTCAAAATGCCCACATTTTGTACAGGGCGTCCTCCGACTGGGCAGCCCATTGACACGGCAATGTAGGAAGACAACACTACAGCGACTCGGAGTATAGTGAAACGACATTGTAGTACTTGGATGACGACATTGTAGCGCTATGGGGTACTTTAGTGATTTTCCTGCTTTTCTAATGATTTTTATAAAGCAAGCATTTTCTGAAAAAAAATCGAGCATTTGAAAACATAAAATGTTTTGAAACTCCAAACATTTTAAGAAACTTCCGAAATTTTATTATATTATGCAGTTTTATTTTGCTTCAAAATAAATTTTTTAAAATTTTTTAAACCATGGAAACTTTGGAATTTATGGAATTATTTAACATCTTGCAAAATTCTCAATAAATATGTGATATTTCAAATGTTTTTCAAAAAGGAAACAGTCAAAAAACCATAAAAACAAATCGATCGGCAACCTGCCAAAACCATATTCCTGTAGCATCTATAGTAACTATCTGAGCCTGCCAAATTTAAGTTGCTCGGGTTCAATGGCCTTTATGTGCCTATTTGATGAAAAGGGCATCAAATAGGAAACGCTCACCATAAAAAGTTTTTCATGTGTATTGAAGATGTTCATCATGTATTCAAGAATTTACATCATAATTGAAAAAATGTACATGTGTTAGAAAAACATGTTCATCATGTATTTAAAATTTTTCATGTAGATAAAAGAAGTATTCACAAGTTTAAAAATGTTCATGCAACCAAAAAGTGTTGATGCATTTTGAAAAATGTCCATAAAAAGTGTTCATATTCTCAAAAAACAATTATAAATTTAAAAAATGCCCAGCCATTAAATAATATGTTATATTTCTTTATAACAGTGAAAACATAAAAAGAGACACAAAAAGAAAAATAAGACAACAAACAAGGATGAACCGAAAAGGGAAAACAATGAATATTTTAAAATGATTGACATTTTATAAATACACGAAGGACAATGCTAGATGTACTACAACCTTTTTTTTTGTGCGCCAGATTTTTTCAAATACGCGTAGTATATATTTTATTACTACATGATTACCATTTTGCTAGTAAATGATGAACTATTTTTAGGTGCCGTGAACACCTTAAAGAAACACACTGTTTTTCAAATTATGTGATGAATCTATATACACTATAAACTACACGCAGAAAGAAGATACACTATAAACATTTTAGACAACGCTATAAATAAAAAATAACCGTATGAGGAAAAAGAAAAATAAACAAATAAAGAAAGAAACAGAATATGAAAAGGGAAAATGGGAAAAAGAAGAAGATTGAAACTCAAAAAAACACATTAAAAAAACCCCTGTTACTAATGTTCTAATAGGAGAAGTCACATACGAAGAAAAGTCACGCATGAAGTGAAAAAACCAACCAACTGAAGCCAGGGGCAAGAGAAACAAAATATATTGAAGAGACATAAATCTATTGAAGAGACATCGACCCCGGGACGTGGGTCGCACCATCGACCCGCGAACCAGGCTACTATGAGTCGGCATTACTGCAAAGGGGTCAATGTTTGTACATGGCGGAATGGTGGCTGCAAGCTGTGCGGCGATACTTCTACCGGCGACGTGCGTGTTGCTTTTGCTGCTGTCAGTGTCCAAAGAAGAATGAAGTAGAGGGGGCACATTGGTGCGACGAGAACAGATCGACGCAGCATCGCGTATAGCCCATCCAGCGGCCACGAGGGACGGATCCGATGGTTTGTGACCCGACGGATTTCTCTCTGTTGACGCCGGTGGCGGATGTAGATATTGACTATAGGGGGTCCAATCTTAACATTTACTCCCTCCGCCCTAATATATAAAAACGTTTTTACAGTAGTATAGTGTAAAAATGCACTTATATTATTGAACGGAGAAAGTACGAGTGAATTGCAAAAAACCACCACATTTGGGGCATCGTTTTGCATAAAACCACCAGGTCCCTAATTTTTTCCAAAAATCACTGGGATTTGGTAATCTTGTTGCAAAAAGCACTGATCGGATGATTTGGCCCGTTTAATCACTTTTTGACAAGTAGGCCCGGATTGTAAGGCGCTGATTTGGCAACAAATTGACATATAACCCCCTAGATCTAAAAACAAAAAGCAATCAACCCCCTCTCCCCTCCCCCACGGACAGCCGCGCTCTGCCCCCGTTCGTCAGCGATGGCAGCAACCAGCCGCGGCGGCACACGACATGGCCTGCCTTGGGCCATGGCCCCCGTTCGCCGGATTGTAAGGCGGCACACGACATGGCCAGCTCACCGCCGCCCAGACCGACGGGCAGCAACCAGCCGCGCTCATCACCAGATAAGGCGAGATATGTGGCGCTAGGTCTCGAGCTGTTGGGCTCCGTCCCGCACGTGGCTCCTCTGCCCGTCGGGATAGCAGGCCGACGCCAGCTAACTTCTCCAGCAGCGTGGGCTTTCGGCGGCCAGCGACGACGGCGTGATTCCCGGCGAGATGGGGACAGGCAGGGCCGAAGGTTGGCTTTCGGCGACCAGCGGCGGCGCGATTCCCTCTCCTTCCCTTCTCCTCTTCCTTCCTAGCGAGTAGCAGCAGCAAGTAGCAACAGCAGATGAGCAACGGCGGAAAGTAGCAACGGAGGAGCAGCACTAGTGTGCAGCAACGGAGGAGCAGCAGCAGCGAGCAGCAAGTAGCAACAGTAGGGAGCAGCAACTGCGGAAAGCAGCAGCAGCGAGCAGCGGAGCAGCGGCAACGAGCAGCAAGTGGCAGTAGTAGGAAGTAGCAACGGCAGAGGCCAGCGGAGCGGAGGGGACGAGGACGGCCGTGACTGTGGCGCCGGTCAACTCTGCCACTGGCAGTTGTCCACATGATGTGTGTGTGTGTGGAGGGGGCTGATTGCTTTTATTTTTTAGATCTAGGGGTGTGTGTAAATGTTATGCCAAGTCATCTCCTTACAATCTGGTCCCACTTGTCAGAAAGAGATTAAACGGGCCAAATCATCCGATCAGTGCTTTTTGCAACAAGATTACCGAATCCGCGGTGATTTTTTAAAAAAATTAGGGACCTGGTGGTTTTCCGCAAACGATACCCCAAATGTGATGGTTTTTTGCAATTCACTCGAAAAAGTACATTACAAATGATATTTACTTAGCATTTTAATACCTATAATACACATAGTATCAGACTAACTCTACTACGCAAAATAATTGTGCACTTTTGAAGGAGTCCGTCCCTGGTTGACGCCTAGCAGCCTCCTTAGGAGAATTGGGCTTCAATTCGAGGAAATCTCTCATCGGCCAGGCTTGGGCTTGCCTGCTGGCCACTGGTTTTTTATGACCGATTAATTCTACATCTACAAAAGGTTACTTAACTTTTTACGAAAAGACTGATGTGGAAGATTATGATTGATAATAGGAGGAGGGGACTGATTATTAGTACAATAGCTGACTGATTATTTTGTTTTCTTTAGATAAGGATACTATGTACATTTGCTATTTGATTATTTTGTTTTTTAGGACCCAGTTGAATTTCGCGCGAGGGGGGGGGGGGGGGGGCTGATTATTTTGTTTTGTTTATATGACATTTAAATAAGGATACCATGTACATTTTCTATTTGATTATTTCAAAGTTTAGGTATGCCCCTTCAATTAATACAGTAACGGATATTCTTTCTCCTTCTCCTTCAAACATCAAAATTATTCAAATTTTGCTCTTCATCCACTCAATAGTGGTTTTGTTATTGACGACGATGACACACATGTGACAGGATAGGCAGCACAAAAAACTAAATATAAGGAAATGTGCAGCTTAAATAATTGAAACATAGCCAAAGAAATTTGCAAATACATGTTGTAAGCCATGAGAGTGGAGCAAACTAGCTAAAGCTCTACGTCTCTTCAATAGATTTTCTTTCTCTTAATCAGCTTTGTTGTTTTCCAATCTAGCTAAGTACCTGTAATAGTTAGTTTAAGCTTATGGTATTGATCTAAGCTGGTTACATTCACGGGGAGAAAGAACAGTGTTCCTGCCATTATTCTTATTGAGCTGACGCCAAATTTCTTTTTCCTCGTTCCTTTCTCTCCCACTTTTCTTGTTTTATGCCTGTTATTTCATTATTTTCCATCTCTTTTTCGTTTTTCTTTTTTTCTTTCATTCTCATTTTAGTTTTTTTACACATTTCCCTTTGTATTTTATACATGAATATTTTTAGGAATACATGAATATTTTTTACGGTAGGAAGATCCTTTATAAATGCCAAATGAACATTTTATAAACACGTGTTGAATGCTTTCAATACACGATGAACTATTTTACAGTACGTGATGACATTTTATTACAATATATGATTAATAGTAAATAAATATTTAATTTGAAATCATGAATGTTTTTGTAAAATTCACAAATAGTTTTCAAATTTCTGAATATTTCTAAAAATTGTGACCATTTTTATTTATTTCTTGGTTTTTCTATTTGTCATTTTTTCTCAAATTTCAAGAATTTTCGAAATTTATGTATTTGACATTTTGTTTTCCATAGTACTATTTCTCTAAGATGAAATTGTGGTATTAAATCTCTGAAATAATATGTGAAAAGCTATAGTAGGGAAAAGACTATTTCCAGTGAGAAATGGTGCAAAAAACATAGAAGAGTATTAAATCATTGCCCTTAGGTTGTTCTGAAAAAAAAAACATTAAGTGATGTGTTTGACAATCAAATATGATGCAACCAAATACAATATCACATCCTTTGTTTCTACGACCGGGTAGTTATTCCCACTTTTGTTTTGTATGTTCTAAATAGTATATATATCATATCGAAGTGTATGTACGCGTAATATGTAGTATATAAAAATGTTTAGGTAGTATATACCAATTTTATATTTTGAGCATACTCCTAAGTACGTAGAATTATGTAAGTATTTCATAAATATAATGCTTGCATTTTTTTTCATATAACTCACTTTCGAGTATTTTAAATATAGTATGTGAACATACTTGCGTTGCGTGTATTTACATAGCCGTAAATTGACTCACCTCCTTTGATCGCAGCCACCGGCGTCACTACATCGGGCACCACAGCCGGAACGGGAGCCGGTGCTGGCACTGGTGACGGCGATGGCGACGGAGACGGAGCTCCAGAGCCGTCCGACGTTCCTGGTAGGCGCACCATCAGCGGTCCATCAATGAAGGGCTTGTTCTCGTACCTGACGCTGCACCTGATGCCAAGATACCCCGCCCCGACGCTGTACAGCGGCGTCCCCAACAACCGGATCATGTTGGCGAGGCAATCCCGGCACCGCGCCGGCGTGAGGCCCGGCGTGCACTGCGCCCAGCTGTACACCTCAGGGATCTCCTGGTCGAAGGGGGCCACACCGGACGCGTAGTACATGCGCGTCGTGGTGGAGTTGTACGCGGCGTAGTCCGCGGTGGCGTTCAGCAGCGCCGCCACGACGCGGTCAAATCGGGCCGGCTCCGCCGTGGCGTTGGCGCTGTCGCTGACAGGGAGCGCCGAGCTCGACGCGGTGTCGTCGGAGGCGCGCAAGTGGAGGTTGGAGTAGTGGATGAAGCAGGTGTCGTAGTACATGGTGGCCTCCTTGCTGTAGGCGCACGCGCTGGGCAGGTCCTGGAACCCTTGGGTGAGGCAGTCGGAGCAGGAGGTGGCGTTGGCGTCACCGCGGCAGAGCGCGAGGGCCCAGACCTGCCCGACCTGCGCCGTGGCGTAGAGGTCCGGGGACGTCGAGGCGTTCCTGGGGAGGGTGGCGGCAATGGTGTTGATGCTCGCTAGGTACGTGCTGTCGTTGGCCGCGAAGCTGCCGGTGCTGCCGCAGTCTGGCCACGGGTATCCAGCGGTTCGGGGCGCGAGAAGTGCCGCGACAATGGACACAAACAGGATGGCATGCTGAACGATGCCCATCCGTGTCCGCGTGGATGGATGATGCAACGCAGACGAGGCCAGGAGGTAGAGTTTGTATACTGGACTAGCTACCTACCGTTTGAGCCGTTCGACACGGCAATGTGATGCATGAGTACAGAGTACCATGGAAGTTGGCAAATTATAACTACGACGACTCACGAGAAAGACTCATTAGTCACTCAAAACTAGACCCGTTTGTTACTACCTCAGTTTGCATTTATTTGGGATCTTCAACACGGACCCTCAAACAAGTCGCAACCGCCTGAACCGCATGGTACATATTATGTCCAACGCGGTCCTGTATCGGCCAAGGGCTTTGCCTCCTCCTTTTCCTCCTCCAAGAAAGAAAGTTAGGGTTTGTGCCTCTCGCCGGCGCCGACGCAGGTCCGCCTCGTCTCCGGTGGCCCTAGGACAATAGAGGCGCGGTGGATCCTGGCAAGGGCTGGCGGGAGGGCTCCATTTTTAGTCTTTTTTTTAATATTGTTAGGGTTTGTGTCCTACTCAGGAAGGCAAGACGGGGCGGCTCCCTGAAGATGGAATAAAGGTCTCCCCGCCTAGTCCTCGTTCCGGCGGTGCGTCTAGCATCGTTGGTGGGCGTGTGGAGGTGTGTCTCCGGCAGATCTATCTTTGGTGGATTTGCTCGGATCTTGTCGTTGTTCGTCCATATTCGTGTGTCTTTGGTTTGGATCCTTCCGATCTATGTTATTTTTCATCGGCGGCGGTTGATGTTCTGGGGTGTTGGTCCTATGGGGCCTTAGCACGATGACTTCCCGACTGTCTACTACAACAAGTTGTGCCCGGCTCTGGCGATGGAGGGGCGATGACGGCGGCGCGCCTTCGGCTCGCTTCGGTGCTTGTAGTCGTCGCTAGGTGGTCTACAGATCTGGATGTAATTTTTATTTCTGGTGTCGTTGTACTGCCATGATTGAAGATGAATAGATTGGAAGTTTTTCCGAAAAAAAAACTGGTTCGAATACACTTTTTTTGTTACTAGAGACAAATTAAAGGGGCTTTGCTGGTGTCTGGACCGCTGCCATACCTGCGTCTGACTATCATGGGCCATCAAAAACCGCTCCCACGCTCGCGTGTCTTCCCGCACGAAGTCAGCTGCCCGCATTCACGCCGCTCTTGAGCAGCCGCTCCCTATTGACGTCGGTCCAGAGTGGGCGTAACCTCTCGCTGGCGCCGACATTAAAGCGGCTCGCCGGCCAAGGGCACCGCCCGTGCCGTGTCCCCGGTCTCCGCACCTGTTCAATACCGGAGAGATGTTTACTATATGGATCGGGACGGATACCTACCACGCCCGTTCCATGCCCGTCCCTCCATCTGCCGTTATTAAACAGGCTCGCCAGCCGAGAAACCAACTCTGGTTCCTGCACTTTGACGCACCCGGAGGCTTGGCCTCACTGGCATCCACTATTAAAAAGGCGCCACACCCGGTGAACAGCACGCCACAACCCCATCCGCTCCACGTATTCCTCCCCTGCACCACATCAGCCATGACCACAAGCAAGAACGCTCTATGGAAGAGCCTGTCAACGGAGATGAAGCATGAAGTCACCGCCCTTGCGGCCGCCTGGCAGAGTAGCCATGTGTTGGGGAACGCAGCTATTTCAAAAAAATTCCTACGATCACGCAAGATCTTTCTAGGTGATGCAAAGCAACGAGCGGGGAGAGTGTGTCCACGTACCCTCGTAGACCGAAAGCGGAAGTGTTATATCAACGCGGTTGATGTAGTTGTACGTCTTCACGATCTGACCGATCCTAGCACCGAATGTACGGCACCTCCATGTTCAGCACACGCTCAGCTCGATGGCGTCCCTCGTACTCTTGATCCAGTTGAGGCCGAGGGAGAGTTTCGTCAGCACGACGGCGTGGTGACGGTGATGATGAAGTTACCAGCGCAGGGCTTCGCCTAAGCACTACGGCGATATGACCGAGGTGTTAACTATGGAGGGGGGCGCCACACACGGCTAGGAACAATTGATGTGTGTTCTAGGGGTGCCCTCCCCACGTATATAAAGGAGGGAGAGGGAGGGAGGCAGCCTAGGGCGCGCCCAAGTAAGAGGAATCCTACTTGGGCCCCTAGTCCAATTCGCCCCCCTACCATATTTGGACAAGGGGGAAAGGAAGGAGGGGGAGGGGAAGGAAGTAGGAGTCCTACTTCATACTTTTCTTTTCCTCCTATCCTTTCCCTTTCTCCCCACGTGGCTGGCCCTATAGGGGGTGCACCAGCCCCTTGTGGGCTGGTGTGTTCCCTTACTTGACCCATTAAGTCCATATCTTTGCCGGGGGTTGCCCGGAACCCCTTCCGGTGACCCGGTATCACCTGGAACAATTTCGGTGTCCGAATATAGCCTTCCAATATATGAATCTTTACCTCTCGACCATTTTGAGACTCCTCGTCATCTCCGGGATCTCATCCGGGACTCCCAACAAACTTCAGTCATCAAATCACATAACTCATAATACAAATCGTCATCGAACGTTAAGCATGCGGACCCTACGGGTTCGAGAACTATGGAGACATGACCGAGACACATCTCCGGTCAATAACCAATAGCAGAACCTGGATGCTCATATTGGCTCCTACATATTCTACGAAGATCTTTATCGGTCAAACCGCATAACACCATACATTGTTCCCTTTGTCATCGGTATGTTACTTGCCCGAGATTCGATCGTGAGTATCCTCAAACCTAGTTCAATCTCGTTACCAGCAAGTCTCTTTACTCATTCCGTAATGCATCCTCTTGCAACAAACTCATTAATCGCATTGTTTGCAAGGCTTATAGTGATGTGCATTACCGAGAGGGCCCAGAGATACCTCTCCGATACACGGAGTGACAAATCCTAATCTCGATCTATGCCAACCCAACAAACACCTTCAGAGACACCTGTAGAGCATCTTTATAATCACCCAGTTACATTCTGACGTTTGATAGAACACAAGGTGTTCCTTCGGTATTCGGGAGTTGCATAATCTCATAGTCAGAGGAACATGTATAAGTCATGAAGAAAGCAATAACAATAAAACTTAACGATCATAACGCTAAGCTAACGGATGGGTATTGTCCATGACATCATTCTCTAATGATGTGATCCCGTTCATCAAATGACAACACATGTCTACGGTCAGGAAACTTAACCATCTTTGATTAACGAGCTAGTCTAGTAGAGGCATACTAGGTACACTTTGTTTTGTCTATATATTCACACATGTATCAAGTTTCCGGTTAATACAATTCTAGCATGAATAATAAACATTTATCATGATATAAGGAAATAAAATAATAACTTTATTATTGCCTCTAGGGCATATTTCCTTCAGTCTCCCACTTGCACTAGAGTCAATAATCTAGTTCACATCGCCATGTGATTAAACATTAATAGTTCACATCGTCATGTGAATAACACCCATAGTTCGCATCGCCATGTGACCAACACCCAAAGGGTTTACTAGAGTCAATAATCTAGTTCACATCTCCATGTGATTAACACCCAAGAGTACTAATGTGTGATCATGTTTTGTTTGTGAGAGAAGTTTAGTCAACGGGCCTGCCACATTCAGATCCGTATGTATTTTGCAAATTTCTATGTCTACAATGCTCTGCATGGAGCTACTCTAGCTAACTGCTCCCACTATCAATATGTATCTAGATCGAGACTCAGAGTCATCCAGATCGGTGTCAAAGCTTGCATCGACGTAACTCCTTACGACGAACTCTTTATCACCTCCATAACCGAGAAATATTTCCTTAGTCCTTTAAGGATAATTTTTACCGTTGTCCAGTGATCTACTCCTAGATAACTATTGTACTCCATTGCCAAACTCAGGGCAGGGTATACAATAGGTCTGGTACACAGCATGGCATACTTTATAGAACCTATGGCTGAGGCATAGGGAATGACTTTCATTCTCACTCTATCTTCTGTCATGGTCGGGTTTTGAGTTTTACTCAACTTCACACCTTGCAATAAAGGCAAGAACTCCTTCTTTGACTGTTCCATTTTGAACTACTTCAAAATCTTGTCAAGGTATGTACTCATTGAAAAAACTTATCAAGCGTTTTGATCTATCTCTATAGATCTTGATGCTCAATATGTAAGCAACTTTACCAAGGTCTTTCTTTGAAAAACTCCTTTCAAACACTCCTTTATGCTTTCCAGAAAATTCTACATCATTTCCGATCAACAATATGTCTTTCACATATACTTATCATAAAACTGTAGTGCTCCCACTCACTTTCTTGTAAATACATGCTTCACCGCAAGTCTGTATAAATCTATATGCTTTGATCAACTCATCAAAGCGTCTATTCCAACTCCGAGATGCTTGCACCAGTCCATAGATGGATCGCTGGAGCTTGCACACTTTGTTAGCACCTTTAGGATCGACAAAACCTTCTGGTTGCATCATATACAACTCTTCTTTAAGAAATCCATTAAGGAATGGAGGTTTGACATCCATTTGCCAAATTTCATAAAATGCGGCAATTTCTAACATGATTCGAACAGACTTTTAAGCATCGATACGAGTGAGAAACTCTCATCGTAGTCAACACCTTGAACTTGTCGAAAACCTTTTTGTGACAATTCGAGCTGTGTAGATAGTAACACTACTATCAGCGCCTGTCTTCCTCTTGAAGATCCATTTAATCTCAATGGCTCGCCGATCATCGGGAAAAGTCAATCAAAATCCATACTTTGTTCTCATACATGGATCCCATCTCAGATTTCATGGCCTCAAGCCATTTCGCGGAATCTGGGCTCATCGTCGGTTCCTCATAGTTCGTAGGCTCGTCATGGTCTAGTAACATGACTTCCAGAACAGGATTACCGTACCACTCTGGTGCGGAACGTACTCTGGTTGACCTACGAGGTTTGGTAGTAACTTGATTCGAAGTTTCATGATCATCGTCATTAACTTCCTCACTAATTGGTGTAGGCATCACTGGAACTGATTTCTATGATGAACTACTTTCAAATTTGGGAGAAGGTACAATTACCTCATCAAGTTATACTTTCCTCCCACTCACTTCTTTCGAGAGAAACTCCTTCTCTAGAAAGGATCCATTCTTAGTAATGAATATTTTGCCTTCAGATCTGTGATAGAAGGTGTACCCAACAGTCTCCTTTGGGTATCCTATGAAGACACATTTCTCGGATTTGGGTTCGAGCTTATCAGGTTGAAGCTTTATCACATAAGCATCGCAGCCCCAAACTTTAAGAGACGACAATTTTGGTTTCTTGCCAAACCACAGTTCATATGGCGTCGTCTCAATGGATTTAGATGGTGCCCTATTTAATGTGAATGCAACTGTCTCTAATGCATAGCCCCAAAACCATAGTGATAAATCGGTAAGAGACATCATAGATCGCACCATATCTAATAAAGTAGAATTACGATGTTCGGAGACACCATTATGTTGTGATGTTCCAGGTGGCATGAGTTTGTGAAACTATTCCACATTGTTTAAATTGAAGGCGAAACTCGTAACTCTAATATTCGCCTCTGTGATCACATCGTAGAAACTTTATTTTCTTGTTACGAGGATTCTCCACTTCACCCTGAAATTCTTTGAACTTTTCAACTGTTTCAGACTTGTGTTTCATTAAGTAGATATACCCATATCTACTCAAATCATCTGTGAAGGTCAGAAAATAATGATACTCGTCGCGAGCCTCAACACTCATCGGGCCGCATACATCAGTATGTATTATTTCCAAAAAGTCAGTTGCTTGCTCCATTGTTCCGGAGAACGGAGTTTTAGTCATCTTGCCCATGAGGCATGGTTCGCAAGCATCAAGTGATTCATAATCAAGTGATTCCAATAGCCCATCAGCATGGAGTTTCTTCATGTGCTTTACACCAATATGACCTAAATGGCAGTGCCACAAATAAGTTGCACTATCATTATTAGCCTTGCATCTTTTGGCTTCAATATTATGAATATGTGTATCACTACGATCAAGATTCAATAAACCATTTATATTAAGTGTATGACCATAGAAGGTTTTATTCATGTAAACAGAACAACAATTATTCTTTGACTTAAATGAAGAACCGTATTGCAATAAACATGATCCAATCACATTCATGCTCAACGCAAACACCAAATAACATTTGTTTAGGTTCAACACTAATCCCGAAAGTATAGGGAGTGTGAGATGATGATGATATCAATCTTGGAACCACTTCCAACACACATCGTCACTTCACCCTTAACTAGTCTCTGTTCATTTTGCAACTCCTGTTTCGAGTTATTACTCTTAGCAACTTAACGAGTATCAAATACTGAGGGGTTGCTATAAACACTAGTAAAGTACACATCAATAACATGTATATCAAATATAGCTTTGTTCACTTTGCCATCCTTCTTATCCACCAAGTATCTAGGGTAGTTCCACTTCCAGCGACCATCTCCTTTGCAGTAGAAGCACCCAGTTTCAGGCTTGGGTCTAGCTTTGGGTTTCTTCATGGGAATGGCAACTTGCTTGCCATTCTTCTTGAAGTTCCATTCCTTTTCCCTTTTACTTGAAACTAGTGGTCTTGTCAACCATCAACACTTGATGCTTTTTCTTGATTTCTACCTTCGCCTGATTTCAGCATCGCGAAGAGCTCGGGAATCGTTTTCGTCATCCCTTGCATATTATAGTTCATCACAAAGTTCTAGTAGCTTGGTGATAGTGACTAGAGAACACTATCAATCACTATATTATCTGGAAGATTAACTCCCACTTGATTCAAGCGATTGTAGTACCCAGACAATCTGAGCACATGCTCACTGGTTGAGCTATTCTCCTCCATCTTGTAGGCAAAGTACTGTCAGAGGTCTCATACCTCTCGACTCGGGCATGAGTCTGAAATACCAATTCCAGCTCTTGGAACATATCATATGCTCTGTGGTGTTCAAAACGTTTTTGAAATCCCGGTTCTAAGCCGTATAGCATGGTGCACTAAACTATCAAGTAGTCATCATACCGAGCTTTGTCAAACGTTCATAACGTCTGTATCTGCTCCTGCAATAGGTTTGTCACCTAGCGTTGCATCAAGGACATAATTCTTCTGTGCAGCAGTAAGGATAATCCTCTGATCACAGACCAAGTCCGCATCATTGCTACAATCAACTTTCAACTGATTTTTCTCTAGGAACATATCAAAAATAAACGGGGAGCTACATCGCGAGCTATTGATCTACAACATAGATATGCAAATACTATTAGGACTAAGTTCATGATAAATTAAAGTTCAATTAATCATATTACTTAAGAACTCCCACTTAGATAGACATCCCTCTAATCATCTAAGTGATCACGTGATCCATATCAAATAAACCATGTCCGATCATCACTTGAGATGGAGTAGTTTTCAATGGTGAACATCACTATGTTGATCATATCTACTATATGATTCACGCTCGACCTTTCGGTCTCAGTGTTCCGAGGCCATATCTGCATATGCTAGGCTCGTCAAGTTTAACCCGAGTATTCTGCGTGTGCAAAACTGGCTTGCACCCGTTGTATGTGAACGTAGAGCAACTGTCGCAACGGTGCATACTCAGGGAGAACACTTATACCTTGAAATTTAGTGAGAGATCATCTTATAATGCTACCACCGTACTAAGCAAAATAAGATGCATAAAGGATAAACATCACATGTAATCAATATAAGTGATATGATATGGCCATCATCATCTTGTGCCTTTGATCTCCATCTCCAAAGCACCGTCATGATCACCATCGTCACCGGCTTGACACCTTGATCTCCATCGAAGCATCGTTGTCGTCTCGCCAACTATTGCTTCTACGACTATCGCTACCGCTTAGTGATAAAGTAAAGCAATTACATGGCGATTGCATTTCATACAATAAAGCGATAACCATAAGGCTCCTACCAGTTGCCGATAACTTTTACAAAACATGATCATCTCATACAACAATTTATATATCATCACGTCTTGACCATATTACATCACAACATGCACTGCAAAAACAAGTTAGACGTCCTCAACTTTGTTATTGCAAGTTTTACGTGGCTGCTATGGGCTTAGCAAGAACCGTTCTTACCTACGCATCAAAACCACAACAATTTTTCGTCAAGTGTGTTGTTTTAACCTTCAACAAGGGCCGGGCATAGTCACACTCGATTCAACTAAAGCTGGAGAAACAGACACCCACTAGCCACATGTGTGCGAAGCACGTCGGTAGAACCAATCTCATGAACGTGGCATGTAATATCGGTCTGGGCCACTTCATCCAACAATACAGCCGAATCAAAGTATGACATGCTGGTAAGCAGTATGAATATTATAACCCACAACTCTTTGTGTTCTACTCATGCATATAACATCTACACATAGACCTGGCTCTGATATCACTGTTGGGGAATGTAGTAATTTCAAAAAAATTCCTACGATCACGCAAGATCTTTCTAGGTGATGCAAAGGAATGAACAGGGAGAGTGTGTCCACGTACCCTCGTAGACCCAAAGCGGAAGTGTTATATCAACGCAGTTGATGTAGTCGCACGTCTTCACGATCCGACCGATCCTAGCACCGAAGGTATGGCACCTCCGTGTTCAGCAGACGTTCAGCTCGATGATGTCCCTCATACTCTTGATCCAGTTGAGGCCGAGGGAGAGTTTCATCAGCACGACGGCATGGTGATGGTGATGATGAAGTTACCGGCGCAGGGCTTCGCCTAAGCACTACGGCGATATGACCGAGGTGTTAACTGTGGAGGGGGGTGCCGCACACGGCTAGGAACAATTGATGTGTGTTCTAGGAGTGCCCTCCCCACGTATATAAAGGAGGGAGAGGGATGGAGGCAGCCTAGGGCGCGCCCAAGTAGGAGGAATCCTACTTGGGCCCCTAGTCCAATTCGCACCCCCCCGCACCATTTTGGACAAGGAGGAAAGGAAGGAGGGGGGAGGGGAAGGAAGTAGGAGTCCTACTTCATACTTTCCTTTTCCTCCTCTCCTTTCCCTTTCTTCCCACGTGGCTGGCCCTATAGGGGGCGCACCAGCCCCTTGTGGGCTGGTGCGTTCCCTTACTTGGCCCATTAAGCCCATATGTTTGCCGGGGGTTGCCCGGAACCCCTTCCGGTGACCCGGTATCACCCGGAACACTTCCGGTGTCTGAATATAGCCTTCCAATATATGAATCTTTACCTCTCGACCATTTCGAGACTCCTCATCATGTTCGTGATCTCATCCGGGAGTCCGAACAAACTTCGGTCATCAAATCGCATAACTCATAATACAAATCGTCATCGAATGTTAACCGTGCGGACCCTACGGGTTCGAGAACTATGTAGACATGACCGAGACACATCTCCGATCAATAACCAATAGCGGAACCTGGATGCTCATATTGGCTCCTACATATTCTACAAATCTTTATCGGTCAAACCGCATAACGACATACGTTGTTCCCTTTGTCATCAGTATGTTACTTGCCCGAGATTCGATCGTCGGTATCCTCATACCTAGTTCAATCTCATTACGGGCAAGTCTCTTTACTCGTTCCGTAATGCATCATCTCGCAACAAACTCATTAGTCGCATTGCTTGCAAGGCTTAGAGTGATGTGCCTTACCGAGAGGGCCCAGAGATACCTCTCCGATACACGGAGTGACAAATCCTAATCTCGATATATGCCAACCCAACAAACACCTTCGGAGACACCTGTAGAGCATTGATACGTCTCCAACGTATCTATAATTTTTGATTGCTCCATGCTATATTATCTACTGTTTTGGGCAATATTGGGCTTTATTATTCACTTTTATATTACTTTTGGGACTAACCTATTAACCGGAGGCCCAGCCCATATTGCTGTTTTATTGTCTGTTTCAGTATTTCGAGGAAAAGGAATATCAAACGGAGTCCAAATGGAATGAAACCTTCGACAGCGTTATTTTTGGGAAGAATATGATCCTGGAGACTGGGAGTTCATGTCAGAAGATCCCCGAGGACTCCACGAGGTAGGAGGGCGCCCCCCTGTAGGGCGCGCCCCCTGTCTCGTGGGCCCCTTGAGGCTCCCCCGACTGACTTCTTTTGCCTATATAGTCCCACGTACCCTAAAAACATCCACAGAGAAGATAGATCGGGAGTTCCGCTGCCGCAAGCCTCTGTAGCCACCAAAAACCTCTCGGCAGTCTGTTCCGGCACCCTGCCAGAGGGGGAACCCATCACCGGTGGCCATCTTCATCATCCCGGCGCTCTCCATGACGAGGAGGGAGTAGTTCACCCTCGGGGCTGAGGGTATGTACCAGTAGCTATGTGTTTGATCTCTCTCTCTGGTGTTCTCTCTCGTGTTCCCTCTATGGCACGATCTTGATGTATCCCGAGCTTTGCTATTATAGTTGGATCTTATGATGTTTCTCCTACTCTAATCTCTTGTGATGAATTGAGTTTCCCCTTTGAAGTTATCTTATCGGATTGAGTCTTTTATGAGAACAATTGATGTATGTCTTGCCATGTTTATCTGTGGTGACAATGGGATATCATGTGCCTCTTGATGTATGTTTTGGTGACCAACTTGCGGGTTCCGCCCATGAACCTATGCATAGGGGTTGGCACACGTTCTTGACTCTCCGGTAGAAACTTTGGGGCACTCTTTGAAGTACTTTTATGTTGGTTGGATGAATCTGAGATTGTGTGATGCATATCGTATAATCATGCCCACGGATACTTGAGGTGACAATGGAGTATCTAGGTGACATTAGGGTTTTGGTTGACTTGTGTCTTAAGGTGTTATTCTACTACGAACTCTTTTATAGATTGATCCGAAAAAATAGCTTTGAGGTGGTTTTGTACCCTACCATAATCTCTACGTTTGTTCTCCGCTATTAGTGGCTTTGGAGTGACTCTTTGTTGCATGTTGAGGGCTTGTTATATGATCTATCTATGTTATTATTGTTGAGAGGACTTGCACTAGTGAAAGTATGAACCCTAGGCCTTGTTTCCTATCATTGCAATACCGTTTACGCTCACTTTTATCCTTAGTTACCTTGCTGTTTTTATTATTTCAGATTATAAATACCTTTATCTACCATCCATATTGTACTTGTATCACCATCTCTTCGCCGAACTAGTGCACCTATACAATTTACCATTGTATTGGGTGTGTTGGGGACACAAGAGACTCTTTGTTATTTGGTTGCAGGGTTGTTTGAGAGAGACCATCTTCATCCTACGCTTCCTACAGATTGATAAACCTTAGGTCATCCACTTGAGGGAAATTTGCTACTGTCCTACAAACCTGTGCACTTGCAGGCCCAACAACGTCTACAAGAAGAAGGTTGTGTAGTAGACATCAAGCTCTTTTTTGGCGCCGTTGCCGGGGAGGTGAGTGCTTGAAGGTATATCTTTAGATCTTGCAATAGAATCTTTTTGTTTCTTGTTTTATCACTAGTTTAGTTTATAAAAGAAAATTACGAAAAATGGAATTGAGTTTGTCTCATACGCTTCATCTTTTTAATATCTTTCGTGAGAATGATGGAAAGGAAAATTGTGCTCAATTGCTAGAAGAAGAATACATTAAAATGCTTGGTACTAAATCTTTGTATGATGAGCATGATTGAAATGTTGTTAGTATGAATTCCTTGAATACCCATGATGCTAATGATATGCAAAGCCACAAGCTTGGGGAAGCTATGTTTGATGAATATGATATATTTTGTCCCCCAAGCTTTGATGAGCAAATTTACTATGATGAAAGCATGCCTCCTATCTATGATGATTATTGTGATGACACGTATGCTTTAAAGAATAATGATAACCATGAAACTTGTCATCTTGATCTTAATTTTCAATCACATGATAGTTATTTTGTTGAGTTTGCTCCCACTATTATTCATGAAAATTCTATGCTTGTAGATCATGAAAAGAATGCTTTAGGTGCTGGTTATATTGTTGAATTCATTCATGATGCTACTGAAAATTATTATGAGGGAGGAACATATGCTTGTAGGAGTTGCAACAATGTCAAGTTTACTCTCTATGTGCTTCAATTTTTTAACTTATGCTTGTTTTACCTTCCTATGCTAGTTGATCATTGTTCCCATAAGTTGTTTGCTCACAAAATCCCTATGCATAGGAAGTGGGTTAGGCTTAAATGTGCTAGTCATATTCTTCATCATGCTCTCTTTATGTTTCAATTCTTATCTTTTTGTGAGCATCATTGAAATCATCATGCCTAGCTAGGGGCGTTAAACGTTAGCGCTTGTTGGGAGGCAACCCAATTTTATTTTAGTTTCTTGCTTTTTGGTTCTGTTTAGGAATAAATAATCCATCTAGATTCTGTTTAGATGTGATTTTATGTTTTAATTAGTGTTTTTGCCAAGTAGAACCTTTGGGATGACTTGGGTGAAGTCTTTATGATCATGCTGTAAAAAACAGAAACTTTAACGCTCACGAGATTAGCTTCAACTTTTTTACTGGAGAGTGATATTTAGTTGATTATTTTTGCAGATGATTACTAGACAAATTCCTCAGGTCCACCAATTTATTTTAGAATTTTTGGAGTCCCAGAAGTATACGTTTGATACAGATTACTACAGACTGTTCTGTTTTTGACAGATTCTGTTTTCATTGTGTTGCTTGCTTATTTTGATGAATCCATGGCTAGTAAAATAGTTTATAAACCATAGAGAAGTTGGAATACAGTAGGTTTAACACCAATATAAATAAATAATTAGTTCATTACAGTACCTTAAAGTGGTGTTTTGTTTTCTTTCGCTAACGGAGCTCACGAGTTTTCTGTTAAGTTTTGTGTTGTGAAGTTTTCAAGTTTTGGGTCAAGATTCGATGGACTATGGAATAAGGAGTGGAAAGAGCCTAAGCTTGGGTATGCCCAAGGCACCCCAAGGTAATATTCAAGAACAACCAAGAGCCTAAGCTTGGGGATGCCCCGGATGGCATCCCCTCTTTCGTCTTCGTTCATCGGTAACTTTACATGGAGCTATATTTTTATTCACCACATGATATGTGTTTTGCTTGGAGCGTCATTTTATCTTGTTAGTATTTGCTTTCTGTTATTTATAATAATGTTTTTGCCTCTTTAGTTCCAATAAAAATTTCAAGGATAGCCTTTGCCATGCTTATTTTGCTAGTATACATGTTGCTGTTTGAAAACAGAAAGTTTACCGCTGTTGCAAACATTCCCTAGAAAAGTCAGAGAGTGGTATAATGTTGAATCTTTTTGCATATTGAGCTCTGATAAATTTATTACAGTGGGAATTTTAGTTCATAATTTTTGGAGTCAAGGAAGTATTGATACTTTTGCATTCTTTACAGACTGTACTGTTTTGGCAGATTGCTGTTATGTTTGCATTGTTTGCATATGTTTGCTTGTTTAATGATTCTATTTAAGGATAGGAGTATTAAATATGCAGAGGAATTTAGTATGCAATGTTTAATAATAATGTTAGTGATTTGTTACAGTAGAAAATGATAAGGTTTTGCATTGGTTTATACTAACCTATCTCACGAGTTCTTGTTGAGTCTGTTGTGAATGAAGCTTTTGATAAAAAGAGAAACCATGATATGAGAGGAATTAAGGAGACACAAAAGTTCAAGCTTGGGGATGCCCAAGGCACCCCAAGATAATATTTCAAGAAGTCTCAAGCATCTAAGCTTGGGGATGCCCCGGTAGGCATCCCACCTTTCTTCTTCAACAACTATCGGTTAGTATCGGTTGAGCCTAAATTTTTTGCTTCTTCACATGAGTTGTGCTATCCTTGCAATGTAGTTTTATTTAGCTTTGCTTTCTGTTTGAATAAAATACCAAGATCTGAAATTATTAAATGGGAGAGTCTTCACATAGTTGTATAATTATTCGACTACTCATTGATCTTCACTTATATCTTTCAGAGTAGTTTGTCATTTGCTCTAGTACTTCACTTATATCTTTTAGAGCACGGTGGTGGTTTTATTTTGAAGAAATAGATGAACTCTCATGCTTCACTTATATTATTTTGAGAGTCTTAAATAGCATGGTAATTTTCTTAAATAATCTTAATATGCTAGGTATTCAAAAATAGTAAAAACTTTCTTATGAGTGTGTTGAATACTAAGAAAAGTTTGATGCTTGATAATTGTTTTGACATATGGAAGTAGTGATATTAGAGTAATGCTAGTTGAGTAGTTGTGAATTTGAGAAATACTTGTGTCAAAGTTTGTGATTCCCGTAGCATGCACGTATGGTGAACCGTTATGTGATGAAGTCGGAGCATGATTTATTTATTGATTGTCTTCCTTATGAGTGACGGTCGGGGATGAGCGATGGTCTTTTCCTACCAATCTATCCCCCTAGGAGCATGCGCGTAGTGTTTTTGTTTTTGATGACTTGTAGATTTTTGCAATAAGTATATGAGTTCTTTATGACTAATGTTGAGTCCATGGATTATACGCACTCTCACCCTTCCACCATTGCTAGCCTCTCTAATACTGCGCACTTTTCGCCGGTATCATACACCCACCATATTCCTTCCTCAAAACAGCCACCATACCTACCTATCATGGCATTTCCATAGCCATTCCGAGATATATTGCCATGCAACTTTCCACCGTTTCGTTTATTATGACACACTCCATCATTGTCATATTGCTAGCATGATCATGTAGTTGACATCGTATTTGTGGCAAAGCCACCTTTCATAATTCTTTCATACATGTCACTCATGTTTCATTGCATATCCCGGTACACCGCCGGAGGCATTCATATAGAGTCATATTTTGTTCTAAGTATCGAGTTGTAATTGTTGAGTTGTAAGAAAAATAAAAGTGTGATGATCATAGAGCATTGTCCCAAGTGAGGAAAGGATGATGGAGACTATGATTCCCCCACAAGTCGGGATGAGACTCCGGGCGAAAAAAAAAGAGGCCATAAAAAAAGAGAAAAGGCCCAAATAAAAAAATATATAAAAAATGGGAGAAAAAGAGAGAAGGGACAATGTTACTATCCTTTTACCACACTTGTGCTTCAAAGTAGCACCATGATCTTCATGATAGAGAGTCTCTCATTTTGTCACTTTCATATACTAGTGGGAATTTTTCATTATAGAACTTGGCTTGTATATTCCAATGATGGGCTTCCTCAAATGCCCTAGGTCTTCGTGAGCAAGCGAGTTGGATGCACACCCACTTAGTTTCTTTTGTTGAGCTTTCATATACTTATAGCTCTAGTGCATCCGTTGCATGGCAATCCCTACTCACTCACATTGATATCTATTGATGGGCATCTCCATAGCCCGTTGATACGCCTAGTTGATGTGAGACTATCTTCCCTCTTTTTGTCTTCTCCACAACCACCGTCTATTCCACATATAGTGCTATATCCATGGCAAGCTCATGTATTGCGTGAAGATTGAAAAAGTTTTGAAAATGTTAAAGTATGAAACAATTGCTTGGCTTGTCATCGGGGTTGTGCATGATTTAAATACTTTGTGTGGGTAAGATGGAGCATAGCCAGACTATATGATTTTGTAGGGATAACTTTCTTTGGCCATGTTATTTTGAGAAGACATAATTGCTTAGTTAGTATGCTTGAAGTATTATTATTTTTATGTCAATATGAACTTTTGTCTTGAATCTTTCGGATCTGAATATTCATACCATGATTAGGAAGATTTACATTGAAATTATGCCAAAGTATCACTCCGCATCAAAAATTCTCCTTTTATCATTTACCTACTTGAGGACGAGCAGGAATTAAGCTTGGGGATGCCTGATACGTCCCCAACGTATCTATAATTTTTGATTTCTCCATGCTACTTTATCTATTGTTTTAGACTATAATGGGCTTCATTTTCCACTTTTATATTACTTTTGGGACTAACCTATTAACCGGAGGCCCAGCCCAGAATTGCTGTTTTTTGCCTTTCTCAGTGTTTTGAAGAAACGGAATATCAAACGGAGTCCAAACGGATCTTCGGAAATGTGATTGTCTCATCAGATAAGACCCAGGAGACTTGGACCCTCCGTCAAGAAAGCCACGAGGCGGTCACGAGGGTGGAGGACACGCCCCCCTAGGGCGCGCCCCCTGCCTCGTGGGCCCCTCGAAGCTCCACCGACGTACTCCTTCCTCCTATATATACCTACGTACCCCCAAACGATTAGAACAGGAGCCAAAAACCTAATTCCACCGCTGCAACTTCCTGTATCCATGAGATCCCATCTTGGGGCCTGTTCCGGAGCTCCGCCGGAGGGGGCATCCACCACGGAGGGCTTCTACAACAACACCATAGCCTCTCCGATGAAGTGTGAGTAGTTTACTTCAGACCTTCGGGTCCATAGCTAGTAGCTAGATGGCTTCTTCTCTCTTTTTGGATCTCAATACAATGTTCTCCCCCTCTCTCGTGGAGATATATTTGATGTAATCTTCTTTTTGCGGTGTGTTTGTTGAGACCGATGAATTGTGGGTTTATTATCCAGCTTATCTATGAATAATATTTGAATCTTCTCTGAATTCTTTTATGTATGATTGAGTTATCTTTGCAAGTCTCTTCAAATTATCCGTTTGGTTTGGCCAACTAGATTGTTAGTTCTCGCAATGGGAGAAGTGCATAGCTTTGGGTTCAATCTTGCGGTGTCCTTACCCAGTGACAGAAAGGGTTGCAAGGCACGTATTGTATTTTTGCCATCGAGGATAACAAGATGGGGTATTTATCATATTGCATGAATTTATTCCTCTACATCATATCATCTTGCTTAAGGCGTTACTCTGTTTTTAACTTAATACTCTAGATGCATGCTGGATAGCGGTCGATGAGTGGAGTAATAGTAGTAGATGCAGAATCGTTTCGGTCTACTTGTCTCGGACGTGATGCCTATATACATGATCATACCTAAATAACCTCATAACTATGCTCAATTCTGTCAATTGCTCAACAGTAATTTGTTCACCCACCATAGAATACTTATGCTCTTGAGAGAAGCCACTAGTGAAACCTATGGCCCCCGGGTCTATTCTCATCATATCAATCTCCATCACTTTTATAATTGCTTTGTTTTTACTTTGCCTTTACTTTTTTGCTTTGCATCTTTATACAAAAAATACCAAAAATATTATCTCTATCAGATCTCACTCTCGTAAGTGACCGTGAAGGGATTGACAACCCCTAATCGCATTGGTTGCGAGTAGCTATCGTTTTGTGCAGGTACGAGGGACTTGCGCGTGGCCTCCTACTAGATTGATACCTTGGTTCTCAAAAAACTGAGGGAAATACTTACGCTACTGTGCTGCATCATCCTCTCCTCTTCGGGGAAAACCAACGCAAGCTCAAGACGTAGCAAGAAGGATTTCTGGCGCCGTTGCCGGGGAGGCTCACGCAAGAGCAAGTCAAGCACCATACCAAGTACCCATCACAATCCCTATCTCTCGCATTACATTATTTGCCATTTGCCTCTTGTTTTCCTCTCCTCCACTTCACCCTTGCCGTTTTATTCGCCCTTCCTCCGTTCAATCTTGTGTTACCATGTGCCTTCTTTTTGCTTGCATCTTCGCTTGCTAAAAGTTTATGGATCCTCATCCACTTGATAATCTCTTTAAGAGATCCAATTTTGATGAACCTATTGCTAGTGAATTGAGTTCACTAGATTATCTTTATGAGGTTTTGCCTGAAATTCGTGAAACTAAAAATTGTGATGAAGTACTTTATGAAGCGATTCACGATAGATCTTTGAATAAAAAGCATGATTGAAACGATTTTACTATAAATTCTATTGATGTCAATTGTGCTAATAATATGCAAAACCCTAAGCTTGGTGATGCTAGTTTTGCTATGTCTACTACTTGTTGCAATGATCATGATTGGGGTGATTTTTCTTATGATCTTGAAAATTTATTTAATCCCCATGATGAATATGAGATTGATAATATTGTTTGCAATAATATTGAAAGTGGGTTTGAAAGAGTTTCAACTTTAGATCCCACATATTTGGAGAATATTCAATTTTAAGAAATTTTTGATAAAAGTGGGTTTGGAGAGGTCATGACTTTAGTTAATGTTAATCCCACTATTTTGGAAGAGTGTCAACTTTGCATGCATGTGGATCGTGTTGAAAATATTTTATGTGATAGCTATTTTATTGAATTTGCTTATGATCCCACATGTAATTATTATGAGACAGGAAACTATGGTCGTAGAAATTTTCATGATAATAAATTACCTCTCGTTATGTTGAGATTGCTATTGTTTCTTTCCGCCTCCTTGCATATGCTAGTTTTTGCTTGCCTTGATAATTTGTTTGCCTATAAGATGCCTATGCATAGGAAGTATGTTAAACTTAGATGTGTTTATCACGTGTTTTATGATGCTCTCTTTGTGCTTCAATTCTTGTCTTTCTTGTGAGCATCATTGAAATATCAATGCCTAGCTAGGGGCGTTAAACGATAGCGCTTGTTGGGAGGCAACCCAATTTTATTTTTAGTTTTTTGTTTTTGCTTCTGTTTAGGCATAAATAATACATATAGCCTCTGTTTAGATGTGGTTTTATGTTTTAATTAGTGTTTGTGCCAAGTTAAACCTATTACATCTTCTTGGGTGATAGTTATTTGATCTTGTTGTAATTTCCAGAAACTTTGCGCTCAGTGACCGAATTGTTAAAAATCATCAGAACGTGATAAAATACTGATTCCAATTGCTGCTGATCAATAAACAAATTTTCCAGGTCGTCTAATTTTGGTAGAATTTTTTGAGTTCTAGTTCTGTTTTTGACAGATTCTGTCTTGCGTGTGTTGTTTTCTTATTTTGATGAATCTATGGCTAGTAAAATAGTTTATGATCCATAGAGAAGTTGGAATACAGTAGGTTTAACACCAATATAAATAAAGAATGAGTTCATTCAAGTACCTTAAAGTAGTCTTTTGTTTTCTTTCTCTAACGGAGCTCACGAGATTTCTATTGAGTTTTGTGTTGTGAAGTTTTCAAGTTTTGGGTGAATTCTTTTGATGGTTTATGGAACAAGGAGTGGCAATAGCCTAAGATTGGGGATGCCCATGGCACCCAAGATAATCCAAGGACACCAAAAAGTCAAAGCTTGGGTGAGGGAGTCCTGGACTAGGGGGTGTCCGGATAGCCAGACTATCATCGTCAGCTGGACTCCAAGACTACGAAGATACAAGATTGAAGACTCCGTCCCGTGTCCGAATGGGACTTTCCTTGGCGTGGAAGGCAAGCTGGGCGATACGGATATGTAGATCTCCTACCATTGTAACCGACTCTGTGTAACCCTAGCCCTCTCCGGTGTCTATATAAACCGGATGGCTTTAGTCCGTAGGACGAACAACCATTACAACAATCATACCATAGGCTAGCTTCTAGGGTTTAGCCTCCTTGATCTCGTGGTAGATCTACTCTTGTACTACCCATATCATCAATATTAATCAAGCAGGACGTAGGGTTTTACCTCCATCAAGAGGGCCTGAACCTGGGTAAAACATCATGTCCCTTGTCTCCTGTTACCATCCGCCTAGACGCACAGTTCGGGACCCCCTACCCGAGATCCGCCGGTTTTGACACCGACATTGGTGCTTTCATTGAGAGTTCCTCTGTGCCGTCACCGATAGGAAGGATGCCTCCTCCCGTCTTCAAGGACGGTATTTTCGCCGAAGGGGCCTTGGCCGCCGGGCAAACTATCCGGCTAGGTGGTTTTCTTATGACCGCCTATCCGGCCACCGCTCCGACAATGACCTCTCAAGTCGTCAAAAGCAATCTTCACGTCAGCTCGGAATTCGCCGAGCGGCTAGATCCAATAGAGCTCTCGTCCCTAAACGAGCTCTTGGACCGCATCGCCGCCCTGGGCATCGCTACAGACTACAATCAGATTGGGCTTAAAACCGATCTGAGAGAGATTAACTCTCCCCAGGTTACCCACCACGTTGTAGTGGTAGAGGAACAATGCGGCGACTCTCCTCCTATATTCAAAACCAGTCGTGTCCGAACTCCCGAACCCTCCATGCCGGATTCCGGCGGAGGGACGGACTTCGATCAAGCACTAAACTTAAAGTCAGGCATCGGACCAGACTCGTTGGACAACGTCTAGCAATCCAAGCTTCCAAATTTGGAAACCTCTCGACCTTCGAGCCTTGAGATGGGTAGGGTTCCGGACTTACACTACTAGAAAAAGGGCTATAGATGAGATTGACACTAATGGCGCACCAGACAAGTGGTGCGCCATTAGTATATACTAATGGCGCACCACCTTCTGATGCGCCATTAGAGTTGAAACTACTAATGGCGCACCATGTCCACGGTGCGCCATTAGTATCAATTTTTTTTTGAACTAGTGCGCCTGTCCAAACATACTAATGGCGCATCCATAGTAAGTGCGTCATTACTAGTTGTAACTAGTAATGGCGCACCAGCCAGAAAGTGCGCCACTAATGTTATTTTTTTATTATTTTTTAATTCCTTTTTTTGCAAAAGTACTAACGGCGCACTCGCACGCGGTGCGCCATTACTAGTTTAAACTAGTAATGGCGCACCGTGGCAGAGTGCGCCATTAGTATGTTTTTTTTGCAAAACTATTAATGGCGCACCACCAGCGGGTGCCCCATTAGTAACCTGGATTACTAATGGCGCATTTGTTGTTGGTGCGCCATTAGTAAGTGGGCAGCAACAAGATATTTTGGACAGCCTCTCCTCCCACACTCACTTTCTCCCCACTTCATTCTCTCCACCGCCTCCTCCTTGTCTCGGGTGCCTCCTCTTTTTCACCTCATTTCCACCATAGATTCATTCAAATTAAGTGGTTAAGTTACCTTGTTTTGCTAGGTAAGTAAGGGGGGAAGCTATATTTATGTTGTTCTCCCTACAACAATGTGCACATGCACTTTTTATGGCCTAGCTAGATCTATGTATGTTCGTGGTGTTGCATATGTTTGTGCTGTTGCATATGTGTTTGTGTTTGGAGGTGTACCGGTATTTGAAATGCGATAGTTGCCAATATTTTGCCGGAATGTTGATTCATTTCCGTTTCGGCGAGAATTTTGGCATTAAGCATTCTTTTTGGTCCTATTTTTAGGGAAAGTCATGCCAAATTTTTTCTTGGTTCTAAAATATCGTTTTGCTCTACCCCGCAGGCGACCATGGTCCGCACGATGACCGAAGGCATCGTGAATAGGTTTCTGAGGTCCGCGAAGGCCGAGATGCTTCAAAAGAACGAGACGGAGATAAGATGTCCGTGTCGAAGATGCAAGCTGAAGAGCCTTATTGCGGACCCGGATTCCGGGAAGGTGCGGGACCACCTGCTCTTGCGTGGTTTCATGGATGGCTATCGGTGGCAAGGTGATGAAGATGACTATGAAGTCGTCCATGGGGGCCGGGCAAGAAATGAGGAAGGGCAGCAAGACAACCACCGCGGCTCGGGCGGGCGAGAAGACGAAGAATCCCCAGGAGATGATCACGACGGTGATGCTGTACACAGTCATCATGCAGAAGATGCAGGACATGATGATGATGCCGGCGGAGCAGACGACGCTGGACCATCGATGGGCTGGGTGCAGGACCCTCATATTCAAGAGCTGCTTCTCAAGCAGACGGATAACGCAAGAGCTGCCGCCCGAGAGAAAGCCAAGATGGATCAACTTGAGTTAGACGCGGTTACTCCATTGTATGAAGGATGCAGGCCCGACGATACCCGCCTGAAAGTAACGCTCATGGCTCTGGAGATGAAGGTAAAACACAAAATGACCGACGCATGCTTCGACGAGAACATGTCATTCTGGCACGAACGTCTTCCCAAGGGGAACAAGTGCCCGACCAGTTTGGAGGAGGCGAAGAAAATCGTGTGTCCTCTGGATTTACCGCATGTGAAATACCATGTGTGCTTGAACAATTGCATCATTTATCGGGACGAGCACGCGGAGTCTACCATATGTCCGGTGTGCGGTGTCACTCGATACAAGAAGAGGAAGAAAGCTCCTCGAAAAGTGGTGTGGTACTTTCCGATCACTCCTCGTCTGCAGCGGTATTTCGCGGATCCTAAGGTAGCAAAGCTCCTGCGTTGGCACGCGGATAGGGAGGAGAAGAAGCGAGAAGATGACGCAAATGATCCGGAGATAGATAAAAAAGACAAGATGCTGAGTCACCCTAAGGATGCGAGCCAGTGGCAAGCATTGAACTTCGAATACCCAGAATTTGGGAACGATCCAAGGAACATCGTGCTGGGCGCGAGCACCGATGGAGTCAATCCGTTTGGCAGCCAGAGAAGCACACATAGCACCTGGCCTGTGTTTGTGTGGATGTACAACCTTCCCCCCTGGTTGTGCATGAAGAGGAAGTACATTCACATGAGTATGCTAATTGAAGGGCCGAAACAACCAGGGAACGACATCAATCTGTATCTGGGGCTGCTGAAAGAGGAGCTTGACACGCTGTGGAAAACGCCAGCCAATACGTGGGACGCCGCAGAGAAAGAATATTTCCCTATGAGAGCCGCACTGCTCACGACGGTGCACGACTATCTCGGTTACGGATATCTTGCGGGGCAGGTAGTCCACGGATTTTCTGGATGCGTAAGGTGCATGGATGACACAACGTATCGCCAGCTAGATAGAGATCCCGGGTCTTCGAAAACCGTGTTCATGGGACATCGAAGGTGGCTTCGCGACGATGACCCGTGGAGGAAACGCAAGGATCTGTTCGATGGTGAAACCGAACCCCAAAAACGCCCGTGTACGAGGAGCGGCGAGGAAATAGACAAGCTGTTGAAAAATTGGAAAGACTGCCCACTGCCAGGAAAGAAGCAAAAGGCGCCAGAGCCGGGAAAGAAGCGAAAGGTGCCAGAGCCGCTGCTGAAGGTATGGAAAACGAGGTCTGTTTTCTGGGGCTTGCCGTACTGGAAGATCCACCGTGTGCCTCACAGCCTTGATGTCATGCATATCACGAAGAACGTGTGCGAGAGTCTGCTTGGTACCCTGCTCAACATGCCAGAGAGGACCAAAGATGGGCCGAAAGCAAGGGTAGACTTGAAATCAATGGGCATCAGGCAGGAGCTTCACGCTATATATGATGATGATGATGATGATGATGATGATGATGATGATAATGATGATGATGATGATGAGGTGAAGCAGGACATAGAAAGTCGTCGCAAAGGCAAAAAGGCCAAGAAGACCGGAAATGACTACCCTCCCGCGTGCTTCACTCTAAGTCAGGAGGAGATCGAGCAGTTTTTCACCTGCCTCCTAGGAGTAAAACTTCCTTACGGTTACGCGGGGAAGATAAGCAGATACCTAGACCCAGCGAAGCAGAAGTTCAGCGGGATGAAGTCTCACGACTGTCACGTGCTGATGATGCAGATACTTCCAGTTGCAATCCGTGGGATCATGGACGCGCACGTCCGTGAAATGCTATTTGGCCTATGCAACTTCTTCGACGTCATCTCTCAAAAGTCGATTGGCGTGAGGCAACTCAAAAGGCTACAGGAAGAGATCGTGGTGATACTATGCGAGCTTGAGATGTACTTCCCCCCCGCATTCTTCGACATTATGGTGCATCTGCTGGTCCATATAGTGGAGGATATCATCCAACTCGGGCCGACGTTCCTGCACAGCATGATGCCGTTCGAAAGGATGAATGGTGTCATCAAAGGATACGTTCGCAACATGTCACATCCAGAAGGAAGCATAGCCAGGGGCTTTCTGACCGAAGAGTGCATCTCCTACTGCACGAATTATCTAGGCATCGAGAACCCCGTTGGTCTGCCCGTCAACAGGCACCTCGGCAGGCTCGCTGGATGGGGTCACCGTGAGGGTCGCCGCGAAATGCATGTCGACTTCGACGGTCGACTCGCCGACTTTGAAAGAGCAAACCTAGTCGCGCTACAACACATAGACGTGGTCGATCCTTGGGTGGTAGAGCACAAAACCTTTATTAAGAAGACGTACAATGACCGAGGCCAATAGAGGACGGACGGAGATATACTCAAAGAGCACAACTCATGTTTCACGCGTTGGTTCAAGCAGAAGCTTCTGTCGTACCCTTTACATGAGGATTCTTCCGCGGAAGAACAACTCATATTCGCCTTGTCACAGGGCGTCGAGCACAACCTGATGACCTATGAGGCGTACGATATCAACGGGTACACATTCTACACCGAGGCCAAGGACATGAAGAGCGATGGTTATCAGAACTCCGGGGTAACGATGGAATCCTACACCGGTAACGACAAGGACAGATACTGCGGAAGGATCGAGGAGATCTGGGAGCTGAGCTATGCTGGAGAGAAGGTCCCGATGTTTCGTGTCAGATGGGCCAAGAACGTCATAAAAGAAGACCGGTATTTCACCACCATGGTTATACCCGAAGCCAAATCCAAGACCGCGGGCGCAAACGTCACCGCGAAAAATGAGCCATGGGTACTGGCTTCCCAAGTGGACCAATGCTTCTTCATTACCGACCCGCCAAAGCCCAGTCGTGTTGTCGTGAGGAGAGGCAAAAGGAAGATCATCAGAATGGATGGAGTAGCCAATGAGCAAGACTTCGACAAGTACGGCGACCCGAGGATCGAACATGACGACGATGATGAAGTAACAGCATACACCACAAGAAGAAGCAGGACCACCCTACCTAAAGGACGTCCGTTCCATAGAAGAACTCCATTTGCGAAAAAGAAGGGCAAGAAGATTGTGAACAGATAGCTAGCTAAGATCGATTGTATTTAAATCGTAGACTTCATTTCTCGATTGTATTTCATGGGCACTTTTTGAACTATCATGAATATTTTTTAATTTCATGGACACTCGATCTCGATCCCCCTCCATCTCGATCGCTATCCCACCTCGCCAGATCCGGTCCACCGGCCGCCGCCGACCGCCCGCACCCTCTCGATTCCCTTACTCAACCGCCGCCGCCGACCCTCCGCACCCCTCCCCTACTCAACCGCCGCTGCCGGCCCCCTGCACCCCTCCCCTACTCAACCGCCGCCGCCGACCCCCCACACCCCCCGCACCCTCCCCCGCTCCACCGGCATTACTGTTTGATGATATTTTTAAAAAAAATTATTGCTCTCTTATAAAAAAAATATTACTGTTATGATTTAAACAAGTTTGAACATATTTAAACACAAATAAGTATCAAACAACATTTTAAATGCATAAAAAAAATTGTGGAGCCTGGGAATCGAACCCAGGACCTCCTGGTGTGAGAACTAGCTGCTGACCAGTCGAGCTAGTAGAGAAGACTTGACGTGTATCAGGTCAGGTGGTAGATAACTGTTGGCTCGAGCAGAAAAAAAAATACTAATGGCGCACCAGGGTGAGGTGCGCCATTAGCATGTATGTACTTATGGCACACCGAGGGGTGGTGCGCCATTAGTATTGTGCGCCCCTACATCCCCGCGATCCCCTCTCTCTCCCTCGCCCTCGCCCGCGATCCCCTTCCCCGATCTCCTCTCCCGACGCCACCGTCGCCCCACCCCGACACCACCGTCGCCCCGCCGCCCTCGACGCTGCCGTCGCCCCGCCGCCCCAGCGCCGCCCCGACACGACCGTCGCCCCGCCGCCCTCGACGCCGCCCCGACGCCACCGTCGCCCCGCCGCCCCGACACCACCGTCGCCCCGCCGCCCTCGACGCCGCCCCGACACCACCGTCGCCCCTCCGCCCCGACACCACCGTCCGTCGCCCCGCCGCCCCGAACCAGGGAGCAGAAGCGCGGCCTCCGCCGTCGTAGCAGAAGCAGTGATCCCCATCGCCAGCAGCCCAAGAAAGGTTCCCCTCCCCTCCCTCCCTCCTCCCACCCCTGTCGTGATGTTCATCACCTGGGGCCCATCTGTTCACGCTAAGTTTCCCATGCTACAGAGGTGGAAGAACTAATTTACCGAAAAATGTACTCTACCAATAAACTAGCTAGTACAGACTAGTAGTCTAATTTGCGGGAGTAATTATTATCGCCTCACTAGAGTTTGTACCACCTAATTTTTGATTGATTAGAACAATTATGGAGATAATTTCTTTGATTGTTCGCTGTGCTTAGCTCCGGGGAGCCCTGTGCGTCTGCCTATCCATATAGTTAGTTTGTTCGATGTGTTCTGTGTAGGGGTTAGGAGACTATTTTCAGAAATCCGTTGGTCTGCTTGAGCAGTGGTGGCTCATGACTTGATTATTGCAGTTCCTGCCAAAAAATCCCACTGTTTTCTTCAATAGTTATGCGCTTCCCCCAAATTGGTTAACTTCTTTTTAAGTAGACATTCCCCCACCGGTGTTGAAGTTTCTGATGTTTTTTTATTTTGCTGCATTGCAGGAGTACTTGCATACTTAGTGGATCCGTGCTTGGTGGCATTGACATTCACCGCAAATCTTCTGTAGCCTTAATCTTCCTTGACTGCCTGCAGCTTGTGATTTTGTTCTTGGATATCCTAGGTATGTGTCACTAATTCCATGCCTATTTGAATGAATGAATTAACTAGAAGGCTTCATCTCCGTTCATTTTGTTTATGGCTCCACTCCTGTGACAAACAGCTGTTAATCAAGCTCTGATGTGTCCTATGACCGGTGATGCAATTTTAGGAACAGTTCATTACCTTACTGTTGAATTAGTTAATTTGCTTACTTGTAGTTGTTAATAAGGTCTTGTAATGGAATATAGACTTGCTTTTAGCATGTCTTCTGAGGTTTCTTGCTATCTTTGTGTAGAGGAGCCATATATCTATAAGGATTAGCACACAGTCTTCAAGGGGCACCTGGTGCTGCTAGCCTTGCTTTTGCTTTATTTGGTGGCTTGGTGCAACCGTCTGCGCTGGTAGTTTTGGTGCACCTTTCTTCATTTGCCTATTCTTAGCTTATTACTTGGGGAGCTTTTGAGAATTGCCATGCTGAGTGCTACTTCCCCAGTTGCTTACTCATGATGTTAGCACCTGGCATGATCTCTAGAGATGATCTGAAATCTGAATGTTAGTCTTATTAACTACTGATGCATGCTTCACTAATCTCTGTTGGCTATGTTAGTGACATGCTAGTTTAGCACATACTGCTTGTAGTGGGTAGTAGTGGAATGCTATTTTAGATGGTCTATTACTATGTAGGACCTTAATTGGTGGAGTCTCAACGCTGAACTGGGTAGTAGTTAGGAGTCAATTTCTTTAATCCTAGTGTAGCTGCTCTCTTAATACTTGTCTGTAGGTTCTTAATTGTTGGTGTCTCAAAAACTTAATATGTTTTCATAGCATAACTTGAGGGATAGCATAACTGAATATGTTTTCATAGCGTAACACAATGCACTCTGTTATGAACTATATGTATGCTGCACTTTCTTCGTCCGAGTGCATCGATGTAGACGTTTTCCTGCTTGTTGTTGGGAGTGAAAATAAGAACCTCTTCTCCCTGGTTAGCAGTAAATACTGCATGGGCAATGCCTGCTGTTTTCTCTTCTGAAATTTATGAATGTCAGTGGATCAACATCTATGTGCCATAAATTGCATTTTCCCTTTTTGCTTGTTGAGGAAACATGTTTTCCATTTACTTGTTTGGCTCATGCTGTTTTTGCTAGGATAACAAAATGGTACCATGTAGGCTCCTGATTGCTGGTATCTGAAAACTGAATTTGTAGCAGTCAGAACTCAGCTTCCAATGTGTTGAAGCAGAGCACATTTGTGTTGAAGCAGAGCACATTTGTTAGCAGAGCTCCTGTGGGTGTGGGATCCATGTGACATGTGACATTGCATCCATGTCCACCTGGGATAATGATTTTGCAGGTACCCCGAGAGGCCCTTGAGTTTGCCAGAATGTCGATTAACTTCCGTTCCGGCAAATTCGGGTACTTCATATGTCCTATTTCCAGCAAAGGTCATGCTGAAATTTTCCGTGAATTTTAGCATGACTTTGCTAAAAATAGGACATATGGGGTACTTGTGACTAATGCATGGGCTGGGGTATCGTAGTAGCTAATTAAGTAGGATCAAGTGCCCCGGCGTACTTGTGACTAATGCATGGCTTTTAGGGTGCCTCGGTGTCGATAAAAACCGAAATGATGAAAGCTTAGGCTTTTAGGGTGCCTCGGCGTCGAAAAACCCTCAATGATAAAAGCTTAGATTTTAGGATGCCTCGGTGTCGACAAACCCTAAATGATGAGACCATGATGTTGTTCCTTGACAATAACCAACTTTTTGACCAAACTTTGTTTCTATTTAGAGAGAAACATGGCCCACAACGATGAGGCCGGGGGTTCGGGCGGCAATGCATTCTGGGAGCTGTCCCAGGAGATGGAGGAACAACCTCACTTGTATGAGGCCGCCGCCTTCCCCACCGATCCTGAGACCACTGATGGTGCTGCCGAGGATGACCACATTGATGCCACCACTGATGGTGCCGCCGAGGATGCCACCACTGATGATGGCAGCGCCCGCACAGATGGCAGCCAACCGAAGAGGCAACGGAAGGACCGGCGCCCAACCGTGCTCCGCACCCTCAAGGAGGAAGTTACTGAAGTGGACTCCGACGGGAATCCAACGGCGCCCGAACGAATAGTCAAGGGGTACTCGCTTCAGCTCAGGTGCATTCTCCGGAGCACCGTCTCGATCAACACCGAGAACCTGAGGCATCCTGACCGAGGGAATTTGCGCAACCTCCTCTTCATGAAGCTGCACGAACGATACAAGTTCCCCGCTGAATTTGAAAACACAAACCTCAAAGGGAATAAAGTGAACAGTGCTGCCCTCACGAAGATGAGCAAGGCCCTGTCTACTTGGAAAAGCAATGTGAAGAGAATGATCGAGAAAGATGAGAGTTATGAGAAGATCAAGGAGAAAAATCCTTCGATCACCGAAGATGACTACAACGAATTCAAGATCACTTGCTCGAGCACCGCAAACTCCGAATCAAGTCAGTGGGGGAAAGAAATGCGGGAGCTGAACTTAGGGGAACACACACTCGGTCCCGGCGGTTACAGAGTGGCGGAGCCTATATGGGACAAGGAGGAGGCGGACCGTGCCGAGCAAGGCCTACCGCCCCTCCTCGATAAATACGGTGACAAGCAGACCAGGAACTTTGTCAGGGCCCAGTACAAGAAGGACCCGAAAACAAAGGAGCTTACCACGGATCAAAAGACCAGGGCGCTTGAGCATGTTCTGGTAAGGAATACACCCCCGCGTAATTAGCTCCATATGGTTGCATTCTAATTAATGAAGCCAAATTTCTAAATGGTTCACATTCCTTCCGCAGGCGACTGAAAGTAGTAGCGTGGGGTCGACTAAGAGCAACCCTTGGGACACCACTCTAAATAGGGCGTTGAATGTAATGAAGAACAAGGATAAGCTCAGTAAGCCGACGTCAGCTAGTCGTGTGCCCGGCAAAGGCTTGTCGACAAAATGGTCGTCATACTAATACCGCTGGTGGACGAAAGGAGAAAAAGACCAGCTCGGAAAGCCAGGCGCGCGAGGTTCAAGAACTCAAGGCACAGGTGGCGCGGATTCCGGAGATTGTCATGGAGCAAGTGGAACAATGACTCGGAGCGACGATCACCGCCATTGTGCCTACCTTGATCCAGGGGTTGAGTGCGTGGATTGCGGGCGGCCAACAGGGGCCGCCCCCGATTCCTAGCTTCACGGCCAGCAACTCGCAGAACGCGATGGCGGTGTCTCCGGTGGAGGCAGCATTGGTGTCTCCCGCGCCGGCACGGGAGCTTAATGCACCCGGGTGTACGCCGGCCGGCACCTCTGCAGCAAGCGACCCCTCCGTCAACCTCACGCCCGCCGTTGGCGGTGCCTCGACATTAGCCGAGCTCGATGCCATCATCACGATAACTAATTAAGCCTCTCTCGGCCGAGGACTTTATCTCCTTGCCTTTGACTGGGCATCCCTGACGCCCTACATGTTTTCGCAGGGCGCCGCGGACGTTCCGTGCACTCTCCTGCACTTCATGAACAACGAGTTAGTCGATGTCGCGAAGGGCAAAATCGTTCAACCGGGCAACCCCTTGTTCCACGGTACCCAGATGCCACCCAACTTGTTTAGGGTTCAACTAGTTCGGGTGCTGCCAGGCTGCGACGAGTTGCTACCTCCGATTCGACCCGTCGGGGCTGACGATGATGACATGATGACCCTCAGTGCCTGCCTGAGCTGGCCCCTGCTTTGGCCGAAGAGCCAGATTCATTTGGGGGCGGGGGACACCACCCCAAAGACAACACCGCCAGTCGTGCCGGCGCCAAGTCGGCCCCATGGCAAGACCGCCGCAATGGTGCCGGACATCCCCATGCCACCGGATCCAAACATGCATATGGCACAGGATCAGAACATCGACGACGACGACGACGATACATTTGGCAACGTCGATCAGTACTTTGCCGATCATAGGTACGATGGCGACTTCATGGGGCCTCCTTCTCAAGAACCCAACCCAACAAAAGACGTGTGCGATCTAGCTGGTACCGCGGAGAAGCCAAGTTGCAACAGGCGCCGTCTGGCGTTCAGCTCTCAGGAGACGCCTCCAGCTGCCGACTTCACCGAGCCTCAGATAGGCAAGGTGCGAAATATTATCAGCCCCAACACACTCAAGAAGGCGGTCTGTGAGCAGAACTCGGTCCCATTACAGGAGAAGAAGAAGGCACGCAAAAGAAAGACTAAGAAGGGTGCGAGCCAGCCGGCACCGAGTACGATCCGTGCTCAGGACGGGCCACCTTCACCTAAGTATATCTCGAGGAGGGTGCATGTGGCGGGTAGGGCGATGCTACCGACAAATATGCTCGATGCTGCAACCGGTGCTATGCGGAGTCTCCATGACAGTGTTCTTTCTTTGGAGAAGCGGCGTCTTAGAGAGAAGGATGTGGCATACCCGGTTTTTGCGGCCAAGGTGCCAGAGGGCAAGGGCTTTGTGGATAACTCCATCGGGCGTACGATCGTCCTGCGGTTTGATGACATCCACGCTATGTTGAACCTTCATCTACTGCACTACACCTTCGTTCGGCTATTTTCGCTGAGTATGGAGATGCGGATCATTCGCGACAAGACCCCGGACATCGTGATAGTCGACCCCTTATACATGCGTGCCAAGATCTTGGGCAGCGCCGGGGACCGGCAAGTCGCGAGTTCTTACCTCGAAGGCGTCATTCTGGCAAACCAAGATAAGGATAACTTCCTCGTGCCTTACTTTCCCGAGTAAGTCCTCCCCTCAACCGGCACGTAACATATGAATTCTTAGATTTCGATCGTTTTTCTTTTAACATTCCGTGTTTTCTGCAGTGACACACATTGCACGCTCATCCTCCTAAGCCCCAAATATTCCATGGCCACGTATTTCGACCCGGACCGTCAGTCGAAAGTAGACTACACAAATGTCAAGAAGGTTCTTGATGATGTTCTCCCCGGCTACGCCAAATCTGGAGGCACCTTCACCAGGCCTATTCGTAAGTACGGCAATCACGTTTCTCCCACAATACTACGTTCTGCTGCGTCAAGCAGCCGCCTGACGGTCAGAAGGGTGCCTACTACGCCATCCATCACATGCGGGCAATCGTATGGGACCATCATCAACTTCTGCTACCGAGTAAACTCAAAGATTGGGCCGCGAGCGTGTCGGCAATCCAGGACGCCGACATCAGACAAGAATTCTTTCACATCCAGTCGGAGTTTGTGGAAATCATCCATCAAGATGTCTGTCACGACCGGTTTTCCGGGTAATAAATTTCCAAAAAAAGACCGTCGTGCTCATCAGCCCCAGGATTACTGTTAGCTGATGAGGCTCCAACTTGATACAGAAATTCCAAGCAAAATACAAAATATGTGGTACAAGACCATTCTGGCCTGTGAGTACAACAAATGGTTTCTAGAGGTTGATGGCGGAAGCGGTTTATGGATCATTAGTGTCTATGGGACTCCATTTCCCACAGGAACAGCTGACCAGGTTAACTCCTATCTTCGCGAGGCTGCTATCTCCATTGCCTAGGTTCCGGGGCTGTCATTGCGTGGCTCCTCTCCGTGCAAGAAAATCTGGCCAAGACAATAGCCAGGGACAAGCCAGTGAGTACTTTGAATGTACTTGCAAACATTAAGAACACAGGTATAATATAACAATGATGTGCTAAAAATATTTTATGCTCATGACGTCAGTCACAAAGATAAATATAACTCTGATGTGTGTAAGCATGTAATATATGAATATGCAATGTCATAGAAGTATTAAAAATTATGAAAATAAATAACAAGCAATGCCACAGTAGGGCGTCTTAGCGACACCACATAAAGGGCTTTAAAATAAATGCCGCAGTCGGGCGTCTGAGCGACACCACATAAAGGGCTTTAAAAGAAATGCCACAGTCGGGCGTCTGAGCGACACCACTTAAAGGGCTTTAAAAGAAATGCCACAGTCGGGCGTCTGAGCGACACCACATAAAGGGCTTTAAAATAAACAATCATAGTGAATATCCCGGAGGTAGAACCATCCCAGAGATACTCGATAATAACAATAATATCACGGGTTAGTCAACAATAATAATAATCATAATTATCACAAGTCACAAGTAGTAATTCCCGTTCTAGTTTAACAGTTTCACCTCCGAAGACCGACACTAAGACCGACACTTGACCCGTCCCAGACTGTAGTCCTTAACCATGGACACGGCTATTCGAATAGGTTTTAATCTCTGTAGAGGGTGTACTCTTTACCCACGAGTAACGGATTCCTTTAGTCCATCGGGACTAATTCCGCTTACGGTCTTTTAAATGAAAACACACCTGACTTGCACACACCAGCTTAACTCACTCGTGTCTGGAATCACCCACGACACCTGTCAAGCAAACTCTAAGTGGGGAGGCTACAACCTCGCGTAGCATGGGATCAAATTTATATCGCGCGCTCTAAGGGGGTGGCCTCCCCTCTCGGTCCCAACCGGAAACACCCATGCCCCCTGACCGGATGACTGGCTTTAATCCATGGCCATGGTACCCTCATCCCGGCCCCTCTGTACGGTGTGTGCTAGAAAGGGGTTGACAAATTACTGAACCGTACCCTACCTGTGGCAGGGACAAGTGGTAGCACGAAACAAGTGTGGGGGTTACTAGAACAAGACTCGATCTACGGTCGACTCAGGAGGTTTATAGTTTCCTGCATGACATGTATAACAAATATATTTCAACCAATACAATCAACACTCATTATATCTTACTATGCCATACGGACATACCCGTCCCGACGGAGACCGGCGACAAGCTCACGCCTACCCAAGGCAGAGGCTTTCCCGGATTCCTTTCCGGCATGCATGCAAGATACATGAGGATGATTACCATCACAAGTATACTCATCTCCAACAGCATGGAAATCACCAATATGCATCCATGCAAATGATCATATCACATGAAATAACAAGTCAACGAACACACCAAAAATATTATGCCGGGGTTCAGAATGCTTGCCTTCAATGAGTGGTAAGGCAGGGTGCACTTCAAAACTTTTGAAAGTTTCTCCTCTCTTCAAAAATCCTATTTTAGCAATATAAAGAATTAACACACAAAATAAAAAAAGCACCAAAAGTTGTTCTGAAATTTTTTCAAATAAATCTTAAAATAAACTAGGTGAAATTTGAGAGAGATAGGAAAAAGAATTATTTCATTTGGAGTTATATTTAAAAAGATAGAGCCAGTCAAAGATTTGGTCAAAATCTGTTTTTAATAATAAAACAGAAAAGAAAACGTTTCGGCAGAATACGTCTTCGAACAGGGGAAACGTACTCGGGGTTTTGCGCTTTCACTTAACGCGCGTGGCGGCGGGGTGGGTCACTGACAGTGGGCCCGCCTGGCCCACTGGTCAGGTTTAACCAGTCGCCGCGCCCCTTCTCCCTCCTCTGTCCGAGCGAGGCGAGGCTCCGGCGATGCTCGCCGGCGAACGGCGGCACCGTTCGGGAAACGGAGGCCATCTGCGGGTTCAGGGGATCGAGATGGTCACTCCGATGGTCGACACGGTCTCTGGGGTGGACGGAGCTGCCGGCGGCGAGCTTCACAGCGGACGGTGGTCATCGGGCAAAGTGGTTTTTCTCCTGCAGTGAGTCCCGATCGAAATCGAGCAGGGGGATGGATTCACGAGGGGGAGAGGAAGCTCCTGGTGAAGAGAGTGGAGAGGGGGAGGCTTTGGTGGCGCCGGAATGGTCGAGACAGCGGCGGCGGCTGGAGTTGCCGGAGATGAGGAAGACGGCCTCCTCGGGTCGATTGGCTGCCATGGGGAAACTGGAGGAGTGTACTGAGGCCGCCTGCAAACGGAACGTGCTCGGGGGCCTCCTTAAATAGGCGCTCGGGGTCGGTTCCGACGGTGGCCGCGGATAAGGTCGCCGGCGACCGTCTTACTGTGCTGCAGAGCAACGTGGCGGTGGCTGGCTAGCTCCGGGGGCTAACGACGATCACTCCACTGTCGAAGGAGGCGAGCTGGCGCGCTGTGGTGGTCGGGGCGGTGCTGCCCATGGCGGTGGCGGATGCGGCCGCGGGCGTGCCGCCAAGCAGCTTGCTGGCTACGCTGCAGGGGGGTGAGGAGGCTGTCGGGGCCCTTGGCGCGACGCGGCGAGACTCCAAGCGAGTGGCGTGGCTCTGCAGGGTGAGTGGGGGTAGGTGGCGCGAAGCGGGCGCGACGCGGCGGCTCGTGTGCGCGGCTGCAATTGGCGCGCTCTGGGCGCGCCCAGTGCACGCCCACTAGATGCTCGGCGAAATGCCATGGCACTCCAGAGCGCTTGGTTGGAGCTGGGATTTAGCAGGGTGGGGTTATAATCTAAGTCAAAACTATTTGACATGCTGGCTTGGCCAGGGGATCAAGTCCATAGTGCAAACAAGGACTCATGTCAAAACTGATCATGCCAGAAAGGTGTTTGACAAAATGCCAAGGGCACTTAGGCATTTCTTGGAGTGGCCACAATCTCCAGATCAGTGTCTCTGTGGATGAAAGAGAGGGTGGTGATGTTAGTTGGTGAAAAGCATAAACTTTCTAGTGCAAGTTTTGCAGAACTCCAAATCTGGACAGGAGGTGAATGGCATTGTTTCATGAACCAAAAATATGCCAATGGTTGCATGCTCCTGGACTTAGGAGTTTAATAGGGAGGGCTACAAGTAGGAAGAGGAATCATGGATAAAGCAACAACTAAAAATGTGGTTGCTGTACAAACCATCATGTTGGACCAGAATGAAGATGAGGTTGTTTCACTCAAAAATTTCAAAGAACAACCATGGATTTTTGCATATAATGGAATTATATGCTCCTACTGACATCCCATAATTTTGGTGGAGGCTAGAAAGAATTATTTAAAAGGGTTGTAGTGCAAAACTGTCCTCTGGACCAGAGAAGAAAATTGGGTGTAGAGCTCAAACTATGCAATGAATTAAATATATTATTGCACAAAAGTGATTTAGAGACATCACATGATATCTCCAAATTTTGGTGGGATTTTTAGATAAATATATCAAATGGTTATAGTTCAAATATGGCCATATAACCTTGAAAAACCATTTTTCAAGAAAATAAAGATCAAGCAAATTAATTATGTAATTAGTTCTACTAATAAAAGAAAAGTTTTTCTCGAGAGGTTAAACAAGCCCAATAACATATTTGAAAAGTTTTCCCTATGGGGAAAACTCCATAATATCAAGGGTGAAAAAGTTTCAAAAATCAAAAGGGAGCCCAGGAAATAAAAGTTTTAATTTCCTGGCAAAATTTTAATTAATAAAACAAGGTCAAAATTTTGGGGTGTCACAATGTCCTTCGTACCTCGGGGCAGTTCTACCTCAGAAATCAACCGTCCAACAGTGACATCGACACAATTCTACAAATGCAGGCTGACAACGACCGTTATTTCATGACTCCCACGATAGACGGCGGCTTCATCCACGCTCCGGTCCCTTGAGTCGAGTCGAAAGCAGTGATGCTATGTCTAGTTCTGAAACATCGATTGGCTCATGTTGTAATTAAACTTTCATGAACTTGTAGTATGTCTCTTTGGTTTCGAGAGTCGTTCAACTTAGATGTAATCGATGCTATTAATGTCTTGCTTTTCTCTTCCGATTGTTCTGTTGCATACTTATTTATTGCTTATGTATTGTCTGTGAATTGGTACTAACGTTTCGTTTGGCTAGTGCATAGCCATGCCGACGTATGTCGTGTACAAGGGTAAGGTTCCTGGAGTCTACGATGACTGGGAGGAGTGTCGGAGACAGGTTCACCGATTCAGCGGTAACAGTTACAAAGGGTACACCACTAGGGCCGAGGCCGAATCTAGATACGCCCGCTATCTAGCGGGAGAGGGGAGGGAGCGTTGGAGGAACCGGATGAAGACGAGTTTCATCGTGATGATGCTCATCGTGATGACCGCAGCTCTCTTCTATGTGATGGTAGTTTAGATGATCGATATCGACTTGTAATGTGAAGACAAACTCGCTACTCGCGGTCTCGAGACTTGTAATATAATGTTCTATCTTTGTTCGGTCTTTTCAATTCGGAGACTAATATGATGAATTGTATTCGGAGACTAATATGATGAATTGTATTCAAAGACTAATCTTCTATTGTATTCGATGAATCTGTTGTTGATGTGTGCTGTCTATATTTTGTCAAATTATACATTTTGTAACCTGTGCAAAAAATAGAAAATAAAAAATAAAAAAACCTAATATTCATACTAATGGCGCATCACATGACAGTGCGCCATTAGTATGACAAAGCATACTAATGGCGCATCACTGGACAGTGCGCCATTAGTATGCCGCGGTCACTAATGGTGCATCCCGTTGTAGTGCGCCATTAGTATGCCAAAGCACCTGGGTATACATGGCCCCTGGAAGGCATACTAATGGCGCACCCTGGCCTATACTAATGGCGCACCAGTGGTGCGCCATTAGTATACCAGATACTAATGGCGCACCAGTGGTGCGCCATTAGTAAAAATTACTAATGGCGTGCTAGTAATGGCGCACCACTAATGCGCCATTAATGGACAAATTAGGTGCGCCATTAGTAGGGGTTTTTCTAGTAGTGTTAGTTCCACCCACCCGCCCAGACATATGCGATCTATCTCTAATCCGGCAAGAGCCCGCGGAAACAGTACATCACTACTGGGCCAGATTCCTCCTGGTTATGGACAGGATAAAGGACTGCCGAGAGGAAAACGCAATCTCAATTTTTGCAATAATTGCACGAACGAGGGAATCTTGAACGCCGTCAGCCGTCGCGAAATCACACGCTTCGCTGACCTCGCGTCCATAGTACGAAAGTACTGTGCGATCGAGAGTCTCCGGGCAACCGAAAATAGGTTTTGGGACAGTCCGGCCCCGAATAAAACCTTAGTCCGCAACAAGAGGGTGCATTACACTCAGGCACCGGATACAAAAAAGCAAAAACCCCATAAAGGGAACGGAACTGTACTAGAGGGATGGCTTAGCGGACCTTGTAAAATTCACAGTACAGAGGGCGCCATCCCAACATATAGCCTTCGAGCATGTTGGATATTACGGTAGGTGGCCAAAAGTGGCGAGGAGCTTCTAGCCCCGGAAAACCACTCCAACAATGCCGGTACAGTATTAACAGTCTTCGAGACTTTCGCATCAAACAATATGCGGAAACGAACAATCCGCAGCCTCGCCGAAGCCTACCAAGTAGCAACAACGAATCCATGGAGTGACACAGCCATCACCTTCAACGCCAGCGACGAACCTATGTTCCGAATAGCCCGAGCACCAGCTGCACTGGTACTCAATACAATAGTGGACGGCTTTCGACTTACAAAGGTCCTCATGGATGGCGGCAGTGGATTAAACCTCATCTACGAGGAAACTCTTCAAAAAATGGAAATAGACTGGAGCCGCATTGAGCGAAGCAGCACAACCTTCAGAGGAATAATCCCTAGCCGGGAAGCGCGCTGCAGCAGAAAAATCACACTCGATGTGGTGTTCGGCTCGCCGGACAATTATAGATCCGAGAAAATCACGTTCCAAGTGGCACCGTTCAACAGCGGATATCACGCTATATTAGGACGAGAGGCATTCACAATTTTTCAAGCCGTACCCCATTACGGGTACATGAAGCTCAAAATGCCTGGGCCCGGCGGAATAATCACTCTCGCTAGTGATCCGGACATAGCACTCCGCGCCGAAAACAAGACAGCCGCACTAGCCCTGGAGGCACTATCCGAAGCCCTAGCGGCAGAAGAACTCACCGCGCTGTGCTCCACTGTGAATAGGGACGATGTGATACTCGATAAAAGATCCAAATGCACCTCCTTTAAACCAGCGGACGAAATAGTCAAATTCCAGGTCCATCCAACGGACCCTACAAAGACGGCCTCCATCGGGGCACAATTGAACCCTGATGTAGACGCCACACTGCAAGAATTCCTTCGGGAAAACTGGGACATTTTCGCCTGGCACCCTTCGGATATGCCCGGAATCCCACGCAGATTGGCAGAACACAGCCTAAACATCCTCAAAGGATTCAAGCCAGTCAAACAGGCTCTTCGACGATTTTCCGATCCAAAAAGACAGGCAATGGGAGAAGAGCTAGCCAAACTATTGGAAGCCGGATTCATCCGAGATATCAAACATCCGGATTGGCTAGCAAACCTGGTCATGGTACCAAAAAAGGACAAATCCTGGCACCTATGTGTTGATTTTAAAGACCTCAACAAGGCCTGCCCAAAGGATCCCTTCCCCCTCCCCCGCATCGACCAGATAATCGACGCTACCGCAGGACACGATTCATTGTGCTTCCTGGACGCATACTCCGGCTACCATCAAATCAAGATGGCGGAAGCGGACCAAGCCGCAACGGCATTCATCACTCCATACGGACCATTCTGCTTCAACACGATGCCCTTCGGACTCAAAAACGCCGGCGCAACATATCAGCGCATGATTCAAACATGTCTGGCCACCCAGATCGGCAAAACAGTGGAGGCATACGTCGACGACGTAGTCGTCAAAACCAAACACGTCGAAACTCTAGTAGACGACTTGAGGCTCACATTCGACAACCTCAGAGCATATGACATCAAGCTAAATCCGGAAAAATGTGTCTTCGGCGTACCAGCTGGAAAGCTCCTGGGCTTCATTGTATCCGGTAGAGGAATTGAAGCAAATCCAGCCAAAATCCGAGCTCTGTCACAGCTAGATATTCCAAAAGACCTCAAACAAATACAAAAATTAACTGGATGCATGGCGGCTCTAAGCCGCTTTATCTCCCGTCTAGGAGAAAAGGCATTGCCCCTCTATCGCCTCCTCAGGCGCACCGAACACTTCGAGTGGACGGATGCTGCAACCGCCGGACTCGAAGAAATAAAAGCCATATTGGCAACAAATCCGGTCCTGGCTGCGCCCAACCTGGGCGAACCAATGTTGTTATACATCGCGGCAACACATCAAGTTGTAAGCGCGGTACTCGTCGTCGAACGAGAGACAGAAGGGCATAAATTCCCTCTTCAAAAACCAGTGTACTATGTATCCACTGTGTTAACTCCCTGCAAGTCTCGTTACCCGCACTATCAAAAAATAGCGTATGCGGTGTTCATGGCATCCCAGAAGCTGCGACACTACTTTCAAGAGTGTTTGATCACAGTGGCCTCCGAAGTACCCCTCAATGATATTATAAATAACCGCGACGCGACGGGAAGGATTGCAAAATGGGCCATTGATCTCTTACCATTCGAAATAACTTACAAACCTCGGCGAGCTATAAAGTCACAAGTTTTGGCTGACTTTGTCGCCGAATGGACCGAAGCCGAACTCCCTAAAGAGTACAGAGCATACTCCAATTGGACTATGCACTTCGACGGCTCTAAAATGTTGGCCGGATTGGGGGCTGGCGTCGTATTGACGTCCCCAACCGGAGACACAGTTCAATACGTACTTCAGATAATGTACACGGACTCCAACAATGCAGCCGAATACGAGGCCCTTTTACACGGCCTCCGAATGGCAATCTCCATGGGCATTCAACGCCTAGAGGTGCGCGGGGATTCAAACCTTGCAATATCCCAAATAAATGGAGATTTCGATGCCAAGGATCCGAAAATGGCAGCATATCACAACGCTGTCCTAAAGATGTCAGCTCGGTTTGAAGGACTTGAATTCCACCACGTAGCCCGGGATAACAACCAAGCGGCCGACGTATTGGCACGCATCGGCGCAAAACATGACGCTGTCCCTCCAAACATCTTCCTGGAACGGCTGTTTAAGACATCCGTAATATGGGAAGAGGAGTCCGGAAATAACAAACCGGAACCAGAGCAATCTGACATAACCGGCGAATCTGCCGATGACATAACACCTTCAGCCCACGACATAATGGCGGTAATTGCCCCGTGGACAGAACCATTCCTAGCCTACTTGCTTAGGCAGGAACTTCCCGAAGACCAAAATGAGGCCCGCTGCATAGTCCGGCGATCTAAAGCCTACAAGGTCCATGAGGGAGAACTCTATAAGAAAAGCACAACCGGAGTCCTTCAAAGGTGTATCTCCAAAGAGGAAGGGCGGGACCTTCTGGCTGAAATTCATGCTGGACTAGGCAGACACCACGCCGCAGCTCGGGCCCTTGTAGGAAAGGCATTTCGTACAGGATTTTATTGGCCGACGGCCCGGGCAGATGCTCAGGACTTAGTCCAAAGATGCGTCGGTTGTCAGCTCTCTGCTAACCAGAGCCATATGCCACCCACCGCCCTCAAAACTATACCCATTACCTGGCCGTTCGCGGTATGGGGGCTTGACATGGTTGGACCCCTTAAAGGGGGAACCCACAAGCACAGGTACTTATTGGTCATGGTGGACAAATTCACCAAATGGATAGAGGCCAAGCCAGTTAAAACGGCAGAGTCCGGACCAGTGATAGACTTTATATCCGGGGTAGTACACCGTTACGGTGTCCCCCACAGCATCATCACCGATAACGGCATGAACTTCAATGCCGACGAGGTTAAATCATGGTGCAAAAATATGGGCATTAAGCTCGATTACGCTTCAGTCTATCATCCTCAAACCAACGGTCAAGTGGAACGAGAAATGGTCTAATAATGAGCGGCATCAAACCCAGACTAGTGCGGTCACTTACGAAATCCGACACGCACTGGGTAGAGGAGCTCGACTCCGTACTCTGGGGGCTGCGGACAACGCCAAACCGTACTACCGGGTTCACACCATTATTTATGGTATACGGCGCAGAGGCGGTTCTGCCCTGCGACATTATTCATGACTCACCTCGAGTGCGCATGTACGAAGAAAGAGAGGCCGAGCTGGATCGGCAGGACAGTTTGGACGCATTGGAGGAAGAACGCGATGCGCCAAGGCTCGTTCCGCATTCTATCAACAGCAGGCTCGAAGATATCAAAGCAGAGAAGTACGGGCCAAGACTTACAACGTTGGCGAACTAGTTCTACGCCTGCCGGACAAGAAAAAGGACAAGCTCAAGCCCAAGTGGGAGGGCCCCTTCATTATCGATCAAGTCCTGACCGGCAGGGCGTACCGTCTACGAAATGCATCGGACAACAGACTCGAGCCGAACCCATGGAACGCAGCCCGCCTCCGCAGATTCTATGCCTAGCGCTGGACTAAGAGTTCGTCCCCTTCACCCGTCCAAATTTTAATATTTCATCTGTTTTTTGTTTCTCTTTCTTCTCTCACCCCTTTTCCTAAAAAGCCCTTAAAGGCTTACTTGCGCTTTGTTCGCATACACTTGACGTGCCATCCGCACTCATTATACCTGGGGGCTTCTTTACCAGAAGCTTAATTATAAGGGCTTCATGCCCAGCACATGTGTCAAGCTCCCACATGTACCTTTTATTCACCATTATATGCATCGATATGACTTAAGTTTTGGCCAAGCTGGTTTGCCTGGCTCCTGTGCTTACCCCTACGTTCCCGATTGTTCGGCTAGGAGGTAAAGGGAACACCTCTGCGATTGTTACTGCCGGGTCAGCCGGATGTGTACCTCAGACTGGGTGAAGCCGAAAGCTAGCGTTCTTAAAGGAATATTCGGTCGGTGACTTGAAAGATGATTTTTTACCTACTTATTTATCTGGCCCCAGATGCTTTTCTGCTCTTTTCGCAGTCCGGACATGCACTTTAGGGCATGCCTCCAGGGGAAAGGAACCCCTAACGGAACTATTCTCCCTGGAAGATGTTTCTTACTAACCATGTAATATAACATAACTAGTTGGGCACTTGTCTGATAAAGCAGTAATGACCCCTACGCCTGGTCTCCATGCATACCACGGTTGTTTCTTAAACAAGAAGGTATTCGGACACACTCCGGACTCTAGGGTCCCGAGGTTGAAGCGAAAAGGTCGGCAAAGACAAATGATCTACAATCTGGCTAGAAGGCATTTCACATGTCATTTTAAGATACATTGTCAACTCGATTGATTGTATTCTTCTTCAATCCCGTCTAACAGACTGTCTAATTTACAGTCCCGTTGGGAAATTTAGCGGCCAACTCTACCTGGCCGTATACTAAACTCACAGGGATCTCCTTCCCATCGGGCCCCACCGGTCCGACCTCGTCCATATGGTTGGGATCCGCCTTCTTGTACCGCGTCTTCACCATGGCCCAGGCCTCCCTGGCACCTTGGCGGCAGGCCGAAATCTTCCATAAACGGAAGCGCTGCCGCACTCCCTGAAGCTTCTCTACGAGCTCTCCAAGGCCCTTGGGTAGGGAGTGGGATGGCCATAAAGCCTGGACGACGCCTCTCATTGCCTGCCGAACTCGTTCGAGCAGTTGCACCAGCTCGAGAAGTTGATCACCCGTTGATGCGGGCATCTCCTTCGCAGGGCGACCTGTGAGTATACCTGCAGACATATTTTGTCAATTGACTTCCTCACCGAACTCTTCCTTTCAAAGGAGTTCGCTCAAGCACTTACTATAGATGCCGCGACGAAGCCGCTGATTCTCCTTAACGGAGCCAGACAGCTCGGCCCGAACGCCTTTCAGCTCCTCTTCAAGCTGGGCGCGGGTACCCTGGAGCTTGTTCCTTTCCTGCTGAACTTTCGTCATCACCCTCTCGCCGGCCTTCAGCTGGCGCAGTAGTTCTTGTCTGTCCGGATCTTGTCCGGCAGCTCCTGCAATATCATTTTTAGACTTGCGCGCATGCCGCACACCGCTTATATTATTAGAATAATGTGTTACCAGGAGGGGTCTTTGTGTTTCCTCCTGCGGCAGCAAGTGCGGCCTCGAGTTGGGCCTTGCACTCTTGCAGCTCCTGAGACAGTTGGGCATTCTTCTCCGAAAGATCCTGCGTTTAAAATGATCCTTAAATCAGTTATTATAACTACTTTATGTCTCGGGGGCTACTGGCATATACAGCTATTAAATTCCCTTACCCGTATGTCTTTTACATACTGCTCCGTGGCTCTGGTAAAACCATCTTGAGCGGCACGGAGGTGCGCGTCCCCCGCGTTAAAAGCATTCAACGCCTCAAGGGAGAAGCACGCGTCACGAAATGCTGTCCGGTGACACCTTTGGTTCATGGCGCTTTCCACCTCAGACTTGGGGGCGGACAGCCTGTCGGCGTCCTCCAGGGTCCGGCCTGCGCCTTGCGCTCGTCTCCCCCTCCAGACCAGGTGCTAGAACCTGGCTGGTAGAGTTTGGATTGGCAACCTCTACGTCCACGTTCTGGCGGGCGCTTTTTCTTCTACAAAAGTCATGAGCATTTAAACACTTCCTAGGAATGTAGCTCTAAAATAGCGGGTCGTGAGCTATACCTTTGCGGCGACGTTTCAATCCGCGCCGTGCTCCTCTTCCGCTTACTGGGCCGGACTGTCCCTTGTTGGTCAGCCGCTGTGGGCTCGGCTTCTCGCCGTAAAGGCGCCTCCTGCAAAATACCATTGTATACGGTGGTCAGAAATGAGCAAGGGAGGAATAATGGTGTCAGGACTTCGGTCGCAATCACCTGGGAAGCCGGACACAGTCCGGGGTAGTCAGCCGTAATGGCGACTAAAGCGTTATCCACGCTGAGTTGGTGGAACACCCCGTTGATTAACTCCACCTTTATGTCCGGATCCTCTTCGGAGGCCGGATCCTGGGATCTCTCGGGGTCCTCGGGTTGCGGAGCTGGGCTAAGCATACCCTCCACCACCCGACGTAGCTCCTGCGTCAAAAGCATAATTTACAAAACTTAAACTTTGAAAGCATGGGTCGGGCACACAAAGTGTTCGCTTACCCAACGCCGAGGGTTATTCATGGAGAACCCGTTCAACGGGCTCGTCTGGAGGAAATCCTCCTTCTCCCCCTTATACAGGCCCGACAGGACCTTCACCAGGTCTTCGGCCGATCCTGGCCCTTTGCGGCCGTGACGGGTGGCATCGTCCTCTCCATTGAAGTCCCACATCGGGTGGCCTCTGTATTGCAGCAGGTGCACCCCCCGCATAATGCATGTTGCCATGACTCCAATCATGGTCAACCCGGAATGGGCTAGTAGCCTTATTCGGCTCATTAAATAATGGACGCTCTTATCCTCCTCCAGTTGGGGGCTCTGTGGGCGCCAGCTAAGGCGTTTCTTCAGAGGAGTATCATTGAACTCCAGGAGGCCGATCCGAACAGGGTCAGGCAGCGGAGCGTCTTCTACGTAAAACCATTCTGAGGGCCAGTCTTCGGACGCCTTCTTAGGGGTTCCGGATAGATATCCAGTCCCGGCAATGCGCCATACTTCGGCGCCGCCCACTTGATATATGGACCCCTCGTGAGAGCGGGGTACAAGGCAAAACAGCCTCTTCCACAGTGCAAAATGGGGTTCGACGCCCAGAAATAGCTCGCAAAGAGCTACGAAGCCCGCGATATGCAGGATAGAGGCGGGCGTGAGGTGATGGAGCTGGAGTCCGTAGAACTCCAGGAGCCCGTGGAGGAACGGATGTATAGGAAATCCGAGCCCCCTTATTAGATAGGGGACGAAGCATACCCGCTCCCCTTTGTTGGGATTTGGGGTAGCCTCCGCTTGCTTCCCACCTGGGTAGGTGGCCAACCCAGCTCGAACCGGGACCATGAAGGCCGGAGGGAGATATCCCTTTGCCTAGAGCACCACCAACTCGCTATGCGGGACAGAACATCTCCGCCAGTCTCCTGGCGGTGGGCTGGGAGAGCGAGAGGAGGAGCCGCGTCGACGGTCCATGATGGAATGGATTTTTCAGTCGGAGGCGCTCCGATGAGTACTCGCGGAAGGAAGATGGAGTGATTTGGATCTGGATTCTTGCCTCTCTTATAGGCAGATTATTTGCACAGCTAGGGGGTAAAACATAAAAGATACCCTGGCCTTTCGCATTCATGCGACGCGTGGAAGATGGCCATTATTGGGCGTGGAAGCCAAGAAGCGCAACATTGGTGAGAAAGCCGGACACTGTTCAGCAGGTACATGGAACTTAAGGGAGAACCCGCCTTGCAACGCCGAAGATTACATACGCGCTGGACTTATCGTCATTGAAGCCTGGTTCGGGGGCTACTGAGGGAGTCCTGGACTAGGGGGTGTCCGGACAGCCGGACTATCATCGTCAGCCGGACTCCAAGACTACGAAGATACAAGATTGAAGACTCCCTCCCGTGTCCGGATGGGACTTTCCTTGGCGTGGAAGGCAAGCTTGGCAATACGGATATGTAGATCTCCTACCATTGTAACCGACTCTGTGTAACCCTAGCCCTCTCCGGTGTCTATATAAACCGGATGGCTTTAGTCCGTAGGACGAACAACCATTACAACAATCATACCATAGGCTAGCTTCTAGGGTTTAGCCTCCTTGATCTCGTGGTAGATCTACTCTTGTACTACCCATATCATCAATATTAATCAAGCAGGACGTAGGGTTTTACCTCCATCAAGAGGGCCCGAACCTGGGTAAAACATCGTGTCCCTTGTCTCCTGTTACCATCCGCCTAGACGCACAGTTCGGGACCCCCTACCCGAGATCCGCCGGTTTTGACACCGACATTGGGGATGCCCCGGAAGGCATCCCCTCTTTCGTCCACTTCCATCGGTAATTTACTTGGAGCTATATTTTTATTCACCACATGATATGTGTTTTGCTTGGAGCGTCTTGTATTATTTGCGTCTTTGCTATTGTTAGTTTACCACAATCATCTTTGTTGTACACACCTTTTGAGAGATCCATACATGAATTGAATTTGATAGAATACTCTATGTGCTTCACTTATATCTTTTGAGCGTGATAGTTTTGCTCATAGTGCTTCACTTATATCTTTTGAGCGTGATAATTTTTGCTCTAGTGCTTCACTTAGATCTTTTAGAGCACGGTGGTGGATTTGTTTTAAAAAAACTTGATCTCTCGTGCTTCACTTAGATTATTTTGAGAGTCGTTAATAGCATGGTAATTTGCTTAATGTTAATATACTTGGTATTCAAGATATGTGAAACTTTCTTTTGAGTGCGTTGAATACTAAGATAAGTTTGATGCTTGATAATTGTTTTGAGATATGAAGATGGTGATATTAGAGTCATGCTAGTTGAGTAGTTGTGAATTCAAAGAATACTTGTGTTGAAGTTTGTGATTCCCGTAGCATGCATGTATGGTGAACCGTTATGTGATGAACTCGGAGCATGATTTATTTATTGATTGTCTTCCTTATGAGTGGCGGTCGGGGACGAGCGATGGTCTTTTCCTACAAATCTATCCCCCTCAGAGCATGCGCGTAATACTTTGCTTTGATAACATATAGATTTTTGCAATAAGTATATGAGTTCTTTATGACTAATGTTGAGTCCATGGATTATACGCACTTTTTCCCATCCTTCCACTATTGCTAGCCTCTCTAATACCGCACACCTTTCACCGGTCATACACCCACCATATACCTTCCTCAAAACAGCCACCATACCTACCTATCATGGCATTTCCATAGCCATTCCGAGATATATTGCCATGCAACTTCCATCATCATTATTATGACATACATTACTTTTGTCATATTGCCATTGCATGATCATGTAGTTGACATCGTATTTGTGGCAAAGCCACCATGCATTATTTTCCATACATGTCACTCTTGATTCATTGCACCGTCCCGGTACACCGCCGGAGGCATTCATATAGAGTCATATCTTTGTTCTAGATATCGAGTTGTAATTGTTGAGTTGTAAGAAAAATAAAAGTGTGATGATCATCATTATTAGAGCATTGTCCCAAGTGAGGAAAGGATGATGGAGACTATGATTCCCCCACAAGTCGGGATGAGACCCCGAACGAAAAAAAGAGGCCATAAAAAAAGAGAAAAGGCCCAAATAAAAAAATATATAAAAAATGAGAGAAAAAGAGAGAAGGGACAATGTTACTATCCTTTTACCACACTTGTGCTTCAAAGTAGCACCATGATCTTCATGATAGAGAGTCTCTCATTTTGTCACTTTCATATAATAGTGGGAATTTTTTCATTATAGAACTTGGCTTGTATATTGCAATGATGGGCTTCCTCAAATGCCCTAGGTCTTCGTGAGCAAGCGAGTTGGATGCACACCCACTTAGTTTCTTTTGTTGAGCTTTCATATACTTATAGCTCTAGTGCATCCGTTGCATGGCAATCCCTACTCACTCACATTGATATCTATTGATGGGCATCTCCATAGCCCGTTGATACGCCTAGTTGATGTGAGACTATCTTCCCTCTTTTTGTCTTCTCCACAACCACCTTCTATTCCACATATAGTGCTATATCCATGGCAAGCTCATGTATTGCATGAAGATTGAAAAAGTTTTGAAAATGTTAAAGTATGAAACAATTGCTTGGCTTGTCATCGGGGTTGTGCATGATTTAAATACTTTGTGTGGGGAAGATGGAGCATAGCCAGACTATATGATTTTGTAGGGATAACTTTCTTTGGCCATGTTATTTTGAGAAGACATAATTGCTTAGTTAGTATGCTTGAAGTATTATTATTTTTATGTCAATATGAACTTTTGTCTTGAATCTTTCGGATCTGAATATTCATACCATGATTAAGAAGATTTACATTGAAATTATGCCAAAGTATCACTCCGCATCAAAAATTCTCCTTTTATCATTTACCTACTCGAGGACGAGCAGGAATTAAGCTTGGGGATGCCTGATACGTCCCCAACGTATCTATAATTTTTGATTTCTCCATGCCACTTTATCTATTGTTTTAGACTATAATGGGCTTTATTTTCCACTTTTATATTACTTTTGGGAATAACCTATTAACCGGACGCCCAGCCCAGAATTGCTGTTTTTTGCCTTTCTCAGTGTTTCGAAGAAACAGAATATCAAATGGAGTCCAAACGGAATGAAATCTTCGGAAATGTGATTTTCTTATCAGATAAGACCCAGGAGACTTGGACCCTCCGTCAAGAAAGCCACAAGGCGGTCACGAGGGTGGAGGACACGCCCCCCCCCTAGGGCGCGCCCCCTGCCTCGTGGGCCCCTCGAAGCTCCACCGACGTACTCCTTCCTCCTATATATACCAACGTACCCCCAAACGATCAGAACAGGAGCCAAAAACCTAATTCCACCGCCGCAACTTCCTGTATCCACGAGATCCATCTTGGGGCCTGTTCCGGAGCTCCGCCGGAGGGGGCATCCACCACGGAGGGCTTCTACATTAACACCATAGCCTCTCCGATGAAGTGTGAGTAGTTTACTTCAGAACTTCGGGTCCATATCTAGTAGCTAGATGACTTCTTCTCTCTTTTTGGATCTCAATACAATGTTCTCCCCCTCTCTCGTGGAGATCTATTTGATGTAATCTTATTTTTGCGGTGTGTTTGTTGAGACCGATGAATTGTGGGTTTATGATCCAGCTTATCTATGAATAATATTTGAATCTTCTCTGAATTCTTTTATGTATGATTGAGTTATCTTTGCAAGTCTCTTCGAATTATCCATTTGGTTTGGCCAGCTAGATTGTTAGTTCTTGCAATGGGAGAAGTGCATAGCTTTGGATTCAATCTTGCGGTGTCCTTACCCAGTGACAGAAAGGGTTGCAAGGCACGTATTGTATTGTTGACATCGAGGATAACAAGATGGGGTATTTATCATATTGCATGAATTTATTCCTCTACATCATGTCATCTTGCTTAAGGCGTTACTCTGTTTTTAACTTAATACTCTAGATGCATGCTGGATAGCGGTCGATGAGTGGAGTAATAGTAGTAGATGCAGAATCGTTTCGGTCTACTTGTCTCGGACGTGATGCCTATATACATGATCATACCTAGATAACCTCATAACTATGCTCAATTCTGTCAATTGCTCAACAGTAATTTGTTCACCCACCATAGAATACTTATGCTCTTGAGAGAAGCCACTAGTGAAACCTATGGCCCCCGGGTCTATTCTCATCATATCAATCTCCATCACTTTTATACTTGCTTTGTTTTTACTTTGCCTTTACTTTTTGATTTGCATCTTTATACCAAAAATACCAAAAATATTATCTCTATCAGATCTCACTCTCGTAAGTGACCGTGAAGGGATTGAGAACCCCTAATCGCGTTGGTTGCAAGTAGCTATCGTTTTGTGCAGGTATGAGGGACTTGCTCGTGGCCTCCTACTGGATTGATACCTTGGTTCTCAAAAAACTGAGGGAAATACTTACACTACTGTGCTGCATCATCCTCTCCTCTTCGGGGGAAACCAACACAAGCTCAAGACGTAGCAAAACACTTGATGTATGTCTTGCCGTGTTTATCTGTGGTGACAATGGGATATCATGTGCCTCTTGATGTATGTTTTGGTGACCAACTTGCGGGTTCCGCCCATGAACCTATGCATAGGGGTTGGCACACGTTCTTGACTCTCCGGTAGAAACTTTGGGGCACTCTTTGAAGTACTTTTATGTTGGTTGGATGAATCTGAGATTGTGTGATGCATATCGTATAATCATGCCCACGGATACTTGAGGTGACAATGGAGTATCTAGGTGACATTAGGGTTTTGGTTGATTTGTGTCTTAAGGTGTTATTCTACTACGAACTCTTTTATAGATTGATCCGAAAGAATAGCTTTGAGGTGGTTTCATACCCTACCATAATCTCTACGTTTGTTCTCCGCTATTAGTGGCTTTGGAGTGACTCTTTGTTGCATGTTGAGGGCTTGTTATATGATCTATCTATGTTATTATTGTTGAGAGGACTTGCACTAGTGAAAGTATGAACCCTAGGCCTTGTTTCCTATCATTGCAATACCGTTTACGCTCACTCTTATCCTTAGTTACCTTGCTGTTTTTATTATTTCAGATTATAAATACCTTTATCTACCATCCATAATGCACTTGTATCACCATCTCTTCGCCGAACTAGTGCACCTATACAATTTACCATTGTATTGGGTGTGTTGGGGACACAAGAGACTCTTTGTTATTTGGTTGCAGGGTTGTCTGAGAGAGACCATCTTCATCCTACGCCTCCTATGGATTGATAAACCTTAGGTCATCCACTTGAGGGAAATTTGCTACTGTCCTACAAACCTGTGCACTTACAGGCCCAAAAATGTCTACAAGAAGAAGGTTGTGTAGTAAACATCAAGCATCTTTATAACACCCAGTTATGTTGTGACGTTTGATCGCACACAAGGTGTTCCTCCGGTATTCGGGAGTTGCATAATCTCATAGTCAGAGAAACATGTATAAGTCATGAAGAAAGCAATATTAATAAAACTTAACGATCATAATTCTAAGCTAATGGATGGGTCTTGTCTATCACATCATTCTCTAATGATGTGATCCCGTTCATCAAATGACAACACATGTCTATGGTCAGGAAACTTAACCATCTTTGATTAACGAGCTAGTCTAGTAGAGGCATACTAGGTACACTTTGTTTTGTCTATGTATTCACACATGTATCAAGTTTCCGGTTAATACAATTCTAGCATGAATAATAAACATTTATCATGATATAAGGAAATAAAATAATAACTTTATTATTGCCTCTAGGGCATATATCCTTCACCATGCCAGGCAGATCGAAGCCGACATGTCGACCAGCTCCCCGAAGGTCTCCGGCGATGAACCAACGATGGAGACGGGCTTAGACAAAGGCTTAGCGCCGGAGCCCGCGCTGGTACATGTTGGCTTGACCATGGAGCAGGCGCAGGTGCACTTCAACACCACGATGGCGTAGGAGACGCCCGCGCTGACGCCTATGTCACTGTTACAGCAGGCACAGGAGGAGCAGCGGTACAACTTGGCCCTTCTCGAGAAGCACCGAATGGCGGAATTCCAGATCTTCGACGAGCGAGCGAGCAAGGAAGCCATGGCGGCCATGGCCGCGGTAAACCCCAACTTCGTCGTCGAGCACCAAACACTCTACAAGACAGCCTGCGCTCAAGCCGCCGCTCGCAACACATAGGTGGCGTGGCCGGACGCGGACAGTAGGTTATCAAAATCACGATTTTGAATCGGATCGAAGCTTCAACTATAGGATCGCAAATCGTAGAATCTTCACTATCAGGATCGTAGAAACGTAGATTCTAAGAACTAAAATCATAGAATCGAAGGGGTTAGTTTGGATCATAAACTGGTAGAATCGTAAAACAGAATCGTGATTCTGACAACCTTGGACATGTAGGCGGCACTAGCTACGTAGGCGATCGTGGGTGTCCTATGCGCCGCCAAACACGGTTTGCCCGCACCGGTGGGACGACGAGAGTGTCGGCCCTTCCATTTCCATCATTGACCTCACATCCACCGGCGACGGACAGCTTTCGGACTCCTCCGGGGATGTGTATGGCATGAGAGGCGGCAGGGCATGGTGTCCCAAGTGGGCTGGTCCGTCTCCCATGTTCTACACTTCCTCACTGGAGACTGCACCTTCACTTCACGGGTCTTGTTGCCGCCGCTCATGGAGACGGCGGATGGAGGATTGATGACCCACAAGTGTAGGGGATCTATCGTAGTCCTTTCAATAAGTAAGAGTGTCGAACCCAACGAAGAGCAGAAGGAAACGATAAGCGGTTTTCAGTAAGGTTTTCTCTGCAAGCACTGAAATTGTAGGCAACAGATAGTTTTGTGATACGATAAAGGGACAATTGCATTTTTACCCCTAGTTGGTTCCTACCCACGGGTTTTGCCCATACTTTTCGAGCTTGCTCAGTTTTGCCCTTACTTTTTCCATCGAGGTCTCTCGAATGCCCTTTGACCGTTTGACCAAAATATTGAAAATTCATAACTAATTCATACGAACTCAGAAAAATGCAAATAAGATATCAAAATGTTTAGATAAACATTACCTTTATGGGCGTATCATTTGCATTCAGGACAAAAGCATCATTTAAACTACCCAAGGTAATTAATGTTATTAACATTATTAAAAATAAATAGGTATAAACAATATTTTTTCATGAATAAAAATTACATGCAAATGTAGGTGATGTTTTCTGAACATCCTGATAAGTTATTTGCATTTTTCTGAGTTTGTATCAACTTGTTATGAATGTTCTAATGACTTTGACCATTATTTGGAAACTTCATAACAAGTTGATACGAACTCAGGAAAATGCAAATAAGGTATCAGCATGTTCATAAAACATCACGTACATTTGCATATAATTTTTATTCATGAAAAAAATATTGTTTATACCTATTTATTTTTAATAATGTTAATAACATTAATTACCTCGGGTAGTTTAAACGATGCTTTTGTCCTGAATGCAAATGATATGCCCATAAAGGTAATGTTTGTCTGAACATTTAGATATCTTATTTGCATTTTTCGGAGTTCATATGAATTAGTTATGAATTTTCAAAGTTTTGGTCAAACGGTCAAAGGGCATTCGAGGGACCTCGATGGAAAAAGTAAGGGCAAAACTGAGCAAGCTCGAAAAGTAAGGGCAAAACCCGTGGGTAGGAACCAACTAGGGGTAAAAATGTAATTGTCCCGTAAATTGTAACGTGTAACAAGTAAATAGAGTGCAGCAAGGTGGCCCAATCCTTTTTGCAGCAAAGGATAAGCCTGGACAATTTCTTATAATGAGAAAAGAGCTCCCGAGGACACATGGTAATTATCGTCACGCTAGTTTTCATCACGCTCATATGATTCGCGTTCGGTACTTTGATAATTTGATATGTGGGAGGACCGGTGCTTGGGTACTGCCCTTACTTGGACAAGTATCCCACTTATGATTAACCCCTATTGCAAGCATCCGCAACTACAAAAGAAGTATTAAGGTAAACCTAACCATAGCATTAAACATATGGATCCAAATCAGCCCCTTACGAAGCAACGCATAAACTAGGGTTTAAGCTTCTGTCACTCTAGCAACCCATCATCTACTTATTACTTCCCAATTCCTTCCACTAGGCCCAAATAATGGTGAAGTGTCATGTAGTCGACGTTCACATAACACCACTAGAGGAAAGACAACATACATCTCATCAAAATATCGAACCAATACCAAATTCACATGACTACTAATAGCAAGACTTCACCCATGTCCTCAAGAACAAACGTAACTACTCACAAAGCATATTCATGTTCATAATCGGAGGAGTAATAATATGTATTAAGGATCTGAACATATGATCTTTCACCAAGTAAACCAATTAGCATCAACTACAAGGAGTAATCAACACTACTAGCAACCCACATGTACCAATTTGTGGTTTTGATACAAGATTGGGTACAAGAGATGAACTAGGGTTTTGAGAGGAGATGGTGCTGGTGAAGATGTTGATGGAGATTGACCCCCTCCCGACGAGAGAATCGTTGGTGATGACGATGGTGATGATTTCCCCCTCGCGGAGGGAAGTTTCCCCGCCAAAACGGCTCTGCCGGAGCTCTAGATTGGTTCCGCCAAGGTTCTGCCTCGTGGCGGCGGAGTTTCGTCCCATAAGCTTGCCCACGATTTTTTCCAAGGTAAAAGCCTTCATATAGCAGAAGATGGACACCGGAGGGGCACCAGGGGGCCCAGGAGACAGGGGTGCGCCCAGTAGGGGTGGGCGCCCCCCCCCCCCGTCCTGGCAGGGTGTGGGCCCCCTCAGGTGTTTCTTTCACTCAATAATTCTTATAAATTCCAAAAATAAGTTCCGTGGAGTTTCAGGATTTTTGGAGCTGTGCAGAATAGGTTTCCAATATTTGCTCCTTTTCCAGCCAGAATTCCAGCTGCCGGCATTCCCCCTCTTCATGGTAAACCTTATAAAATAAGAGAGAATAGCCATAAGTATTGAGATATAATGTGTAATAACAGCCCATAATGCAATAAATATTGATATAAAAGCATGATGCAAAATGGACGTATCAACTCCCCCAAGCTTAGACCTCGCTTGTCCTTAAGCGGAAGCCGAAATCGAAAAATATGTCCACATGTTTAGAAATAGAGGTGTCGATAAAAATAAAATACGGACATGAGGGCATCATGATCATTCTTATAACAACAACATAAATAGATCTTATCATATGATTTCTTATGCTCAAGTAACGATCCATTCACAATGTCAAGTATGGTTCAGAAACTTCATTGGGAACTAACAAACTATAATCTCAGTCACTAAAGCAATTGCAATTTATCATAACATCAGAAAGAGTCAAAAATAGAGCTTTTCAGCAAGTCCACATACTCAACTATCATATAGTCTTCTACAATTGCTAACACTCACGCAGTACTTGTGGTTATGGAGTTTCAGCCGGACACTGAGAAAGATAGGGGCTTATTGCGTTGCCTCCCAACGTATTCACCTTTGGGTGATGTCAACAATAATAATTCATGCTAACTTACATCCAATTGGATATATATATCAAGATCTTTCAAACACGAGGAGCTTGCCAAAGGATAAAATGAAAAAGGGAAAGGTGAAGATCACCTTGACTCAAGCATAAAGTAAAAACATAAAGTAAAAGATAGGCCCTTCGCAGAGGGAAGCAGAGGTTCTCATGTGCTTTTAGGGTTGGATGCATAAAATCTTAATGCAAAATAACGTCATTTTATATTTGCCACTTGTATGTGGACCTTTATTATGCAGTCTGTCGCTTTTATTGCTTCCACGACAAGATCGTATAAAGCTTATTTTCTCTGCACTAATAAGTCATACATATTTAGATAGCAATTTTTATTGCCTGCAACATGACAACTTACTTGAAGGATCTTACTCAGTCCATAGGTTGGTATGGTGGACTCTCATGGCAAAACTGGGTTTAAGGATATTTGGAAGCACAAGTAGTATCTCTACTTGGTGCAAGGAATTTGGCTAGCATGAGGGGGAAAGGAAAGCTCAACATGTTTGGAAGGTCAACGACAATATACTTTAACTAAGATGTGAGAAAACATAAACCATTACGTTGTCTTCCTTGTCCAACATCAACTCTTTTAGCATGTCATACTTAATGAGTGCTTCACAATCATAAAAGATGTCCAAGATAATATATTTGTATGTGAAACCTCTCTTTCCTTATTACTTCCTGTTAATTGCAATGATGACCAAAACTAAGTTTATCAACTCTCAACAACTTTTATGCCTCATACTTTCTATGTGTGAAGTCATTACTATCCATAAGATCAATTTGAACTCTTTTATTCTTTCTACTTCGTAAAGATCATAGCAAGAAAGCAAAGCCCTTGACTCAACACTAATCTTTATTATAGATAGCTCACGGACTCGATTACATAAAGAGATCATAAAACAAAACTCAAAACTACTTGATACTAAAACTTCAATCTACTAGATCAAGATACTACTAAAAGGATCGAACTAAATAAAATGGTAAAGATAGGAGTGTGATGGTGATACGATACCGGGGCACCTCCCCCAAGCTTGGCAGTTGCCAAGGGGAATGCCCATACCCATGTGATTATGTCCTCGAAGGTGATGGAGGTGGTGATGATGATGGTGGATAATCGCACATCGAGCGTAAAAGCTCCTCCAACTTGCGGATAATGCCCTTGAGTCCCGCGATATGATCCTTCAACAAAATATTCTCCTGCGTGAGATACTTATTCTGAATGCGAGCCAGCTCGATCATCTTGAAAGCTTCAATCTCAGTTGGAGTAAAGAGATTAGGTAAGGGTTGAGGGATGTCTTCTTCTTCCACCGCCGGAGCTTGAACCTCCGTGGCCTTCTTGATCCCTTCCTCCTTGTTGATCGCTTCCGGTTCTTCTCTTTTCGGCTCTATCTTCAATAGCCAAGCATCCTTGTCTTCATTGTTGGAGGAAGGCGATGTCATGGTGCTCTAGATCTGTAACAAAAACAGCTCGAAACGAAAACAGAGGATATTTGCGTGGTACGGTGGTAAAAACCCTTGGGAGTTTATATAATGAATTTTTACCGACCAAAATACGTAACGTGCAAGAAAACGGAGTCCGGGAGGCACACGAGGTGGCCACGAGACAGGGGGCGCGCCCAGTAAGGGTGGGCGCGCCCTCCATCCTCGTGGAGGCCTCGCGTCCTTCCCGGACTACTTCTTTCTTCCTAAAACTCTTAAACATTCCAAAACTGATAAAAATTTCCATTAGAATTGTTTTGGATACGGTTTACTTACCGTACCACATACCTATTCCTTTTCGGAGTCTGAAATGTTCTGGAAAGTATCCTTTATGTATTCCTCAGGGGTTACGGTTCCAATAATATTAGTTTCAACATTGATAGGATTACCTGAGATATAATGTTTAATTCTTTGACCGTTCACCACCCTCGGACTTGTGCTTTCGAAGTTGTTGTTTTTATGGCACCGGAACGATAGACCTCCTCGATAACGTAAGGACCTTCCCATTTAGAGAGAAGTTTTCCTGCAAAAAATCTTAAACGAGAGTTGAATAATAACACATAATCACCTACGTTAAACTCACGCTTTTGTATCCTTTTATCATGTCAGCGTTTGACTTTTTCTTTGAATAGCTTGGCATTCTCGTAGGCTTGGGTTCTTCATTCATCAAGTGAGCTAATATCAAATAACCTCTTCTCACCTGCAAGTTTGAAGTCATAGTTGAGCTCTTTAATAGCCCAATATGCTTTATGTCCAAGTTCAAGAGGTAAATGACATGCCTTTCCATAAACCATCTTATACGGAGACATACCCATAGGATTTTCGTATGCAGTTCTATAGGCCCATAATGCATCATCAAGTTTCTTAGACCAATTCTTTCTAGATCTATTCACAGTCTTTTGCAAAATTAATTTGAGCTCTCTATTGCTCAACTCTACTTGACCACTAGACCGCGGATGATAAGGAGATGCGATTCTATGATTAACATCATACTTATCAAGCATCTTAAAGGAAAGCACCATGAATAAAATGTGAACCACCATCAGTCATAAGATATCTAGGGACACCAAACCTCAGAAAAATAACTTCTTTAAGCATTTTAATAGAAGTGTTATGATCAACAGTACTAGTTGGAATAGCTTCTACCCACTTAGTAACGTAATCAACAGCAACTAAAAAATGTGTGTAACCATTAGAGGCAGGAAAAGGTCCCATATAATCAAAGCCCCAAACATCAAACGGTTCAATAACAAGAGAATAATTCATAGGCATTTCTTGACGTCTACTAATGTTACCAATTCTTTGACATTCATCACAAGATAAGACAGACTTACGAGCATCTTTGAAGAGAGTAGGCCAATAAAAACCGGATTGCAATACCTTATGTGCAGTTCTATCTCCAGCGTGGTGTCCTCCATAGGATTCAGAGTGACACTTGCGTAGGATCTGTTCCTGTTCATGCTCAGGTACACAACGTCTAATAGCACCATCTACTCCTTCTTTATAAAGGTGTGGGTCATCCCAGAAGTAATGTCTTCAATCATAAAAGAACTTTTTATTTTGCTGGTATGTGAAACTAGGTGGTATAAATTTAGCAACAATGTAATTAGCATAATCAGCACACCAAGGAGCAGTACGAGAAGCATTAACGACCGCTAATTGTTCATCAGGAAAGCTATCATCAATAGGCAGTGGGTCATCCAGAACATTCTCTAACCTAGACAAGTTGTCTGCAACGGGGTTCTCAGCTCCCTTTCTACCAGTAATATGCAAATCAAATTCTTGGAGCAAGAGAACCCATCTAATGAGTCTAGGATTAGCATCTTTCTTTTCCATAAGATATTTAATAGCAGCATGATCAGTATGAATAGTAACTTTGGAATCAACAATATAAGGTCTAAACTTAACACATGCAAATACAACTGCTAAGAACTCCTTTTCAGTAGTAGCATAATTTCTCTGGGCAGCATCAAGAGTTTTACTAGCATACTAGATAACATTCAATTTCTTATCAACTCTTTGCCCTAAAACAGCACCTACAACATAATCACTAGTATCACACATAATTTCAAAAGGTAAATTCCAATCAGGTGGCTGAACAACAGGTGCAGTGATCAAAGCTTTCTTAAGTATTTCAAATGCTTCTACACAATCATCATCAAAGACAAAAGGAATATCTTTTTGCAATAAATTAGTCAGAGGCCCAGAGATTTTAGAAAAGTCCTTAATGCAGCTAAAAACCGGCATGACAAAGGAAACTTCTTATACCTTTTATGTCCTTGGGACATGGCATCTTTTCAATAGCATCAACTTTAGCTTTATCAACTTCAATACCTCTCTCGGAAATCTTATGCCCCAAGACAATGCCTTCGTTAACCATAAAGTGGCACTTTTCCCAATTCAAGACGAGACTAGTGTCTTCGCATCTCTGCAAAACTCGATCAAGGTTGATCAAGCAATCATCAAAAGAGGATCCATAGATGGAGAAGTCATCCATGAATACCTCACAAATCTTTTCACAAAAGTCAGAGAATATAGCCATCATACATCTTTGAAAGGTAGCAGGTGCATTACATAAAGCAAAAGGTATACGTCTATAAGCAAAAGTACCGAAAAGGAAAGTAAAAGTAGTTTTAGATTGATCCTTCGCTAATACAGGTATTTGAGAGAACCATAATAACCATCTAGAAAACAAAAATTTGTGTGTTTGGATAGTCTTTCTAGCATTTGATCAATAAAAGGTAAAGGGTAATGATCTTTCTTAGTAGCTTTATTTAATTTACGGAAATCAATTACCATCCTATAACCTGTAATAATTCTTTGCGGGATCAATTCATCTTTATCATTAGGAACGACAGTAATACCTCCCTTTTTAGGAACACAATGGACAGGGCTTACCCAATCACTATCAGCAACGGGATAGATTATACCTGCCTCAAGGAGCTTTAGTATATCCTTTCTTACCACTTATTTCATCTTAGGATTCAATCGTTGCTGAGGATCTCTAACTGGTTTGGCATCATCCTCCAGATTAATTTTGTGTTGGCATAACGTGGGACTAATGCCCTTGAGATCATCCAGAGTATATCCAATAGCAGCACGGTGCTTCTTCAGAGTTTTCAATAATCTTTCTTTTTCTTGCTCTGAAAGGTTAGCATTAATAACAACAGTATATATTTTATTTTCATAAAGGTAAGCATACTTAAGATTACCAGGTAATGGTTTGAGTTCAAACACGGGATCACCCTTGGGTGGAGGGGGATCCCCAAGAATTTCAATGGGTTGGTTGTGTTTCAGCATAGGTTCCTGTTGAAGGAACAGTTTATCTATTTCCCTTCTTTCCTTCATAAACATATCATTTTCATGGTCTAGCAAATATTGTTCTAACGGATCAGTAGGAGGCACGGCAATAGAAGCAATAACAATAATCTCATCCTTACTAGGTGATTCTCTATTACGTGGTTGTCTACGAAACTTAGCAAAATTAAAATCATGAGACATACCCTCTAAGCCAATTGTAACAATATCCTTTTCGCGATCAATCCTAGCATTAACTGTATTCAAGAAGGGTCTACCAAAAATAATGGGACGAAAGTCATCTTGTGGGGAACCAAGAACAAGAAAATCAGCAGGGTATTTAACCTTCCCACACAAGACTTCAACATCTCTAACTATCCCAACTGGTTTAATGGTATCCCTATTAGCGAGCTTAATAGTAACATCAATATCCTCTATTTCAGCGGGTGCAATATCATGCATAATTTCTTTATATAAGTCATAGGGTATTGCACTAGCACTAGCACCAATATCACATAAGCCATGATAACAATGATCTCCTATTTTAACAGAAATAACAGGCATGCCTACAACAGGTCTATGAATCTTAGCATCTGGTCTAACAATATTAGCAGTCTCTCCACAGAAATAAATAACATGCCCATCTAAATCATCATCCAAGAGATCTTTAACCATAGCAATACTAGGTTCAACTTTGATTTGCTCAGGAGGTGTACAAGTCCTAGTATTACTCTTACGAACAACAGTCGAAGTTTTAGCATGATCCTTTATCCTAACAGGAAAAGGAGGTTTCTCAACATAAGTAGTAGGAGCAATAGGATCACTATAGGTGATAGTATTTTCTTCAACTGTAGTAGGTGCAACTACTTTTACTCAGTGGCGGAGCCAAGGGGGGGCGAGCAGGGGCCTGGCCCCCCCTAACGATCGACAAATACTCAGAAGCGACGAGTAATCAGCGACCGGATTTGGTGAATATACAGGTACTTGGCCCCCCTTAACTCCAACGGAGAGTATAAAATCTGAAAAGAAAAAGGCCCATCAGAGAGCCCACGCATGGTCACGACCTGCCTCCTTCCGCTCTCCAACCCGCTAGACCCTCTGTTGTCGTTCCTTAAAAAAGGCCTTGACATGATTAACGTGTGACCTGAGGCCATTAGCGCTGCCGGCGGCCGCCGCCTCTTGCACTTCTAACTCACGAGGTCGATTAAATCAGTGGAGATCCTCAACAAAAGAAGAAGATTAAATCAGGGGGCACCAGCTGCGCGACAGGCAAATCGTCCTACAGATACAACCTGTCAATTCTCTAGTGGTTCAGCTCCAAGGTTAGCACTATCAAACTGTCTACTAAGCCCTCTGAATTCTCGTTTAATATGAGTTGAAATTGCACATTCAATTTTAATTATTTTGATGGTGTGATTTACAATGCTAATTCATTTGTAATTTCCTTTGATTGTCTGATCTACGATGTGGTAATGAAGAGTAAAACTAGGTTATCTTCTGATGAAATTATTTATATTTCGATCTTATTGGCAATTGTAAAGGCAAATTTGAATTAATATCAATTTAGCTATGTTTTAGTAGTGTTGACACAAAACAATACTATAGTACAGGGGAACCTTTTTTTTGCGTTGCACGATTTGTTTTTGCCAACTTGGCTTGGCCCCCCCTATACCTAAATCCTGGCTCCACCCCTGCATTTACTTCAACGGGAGGATTATATTTAAACCACTTCTCCTTAGGGACATCAATGTGAGTAGCAAAAGATTCACAGAAAGAAGCTACTATCTCAGAGTCAAGTCCGTATGTAGCGCTAAATCCACGAAAAGCATCGGTATCCATAAAAGATTTAACACAATCAAACTTAGGTGTCATACCTGACTCCTTACCATCGTCGGAACCCCAATCTTCAGAGTTGCGTTTAATTCTTTCCAATAAGTACCATTTGAATTCAATAGTCTTCAGCATATAAGAACCAGCACAGGAAGTATCGAGCATGTTGCGATCATTGAGAGAAAGCCGAGCATAAAATTTTTGAATAATCATTTCTCTGGAGAGCTCATGATTGGGACATGAATATAACATTGACTCAAGTCTCCCCCAAGCTTGAGCGATGCTTTCTCCTTCGCGAGGCCAGAAATTATATATGTAATTACGGTCACGATGAACAAGATGCATAGGATAGAACTTCTGGTGAAATTCCAACTTCAACCGTTTATAATTCCAAGATCCCGTATCATCACATAGCCTATACCATGTCAATGTATCTCCCTTCAAAGATAAAGGGAAGACCTTCCTTTTGACAACATCATCGGGAATACCTGCAAGTTTAAATAATCCACAAACTTCATCCACAAAGATAAGGTGTAAATCGGGATGCAATGTTCCATCTCATGCAAATGGATTAGCTAGCAGTTTCTCTATCATACCCGAAGGAATCTCAAAGTAAATATTTTCAATAGGTTCAGTAGGTTGAGGAGCAACTCTTTGCTCTTCTGGTCAGGGTGAAGATACCCCGAACAAGCCCCTCACAGGATTAGTTTCCATAGTAACAAGTGACAGAAAATTTCAGCACACTATATAAATGTTTCCTTACCAAGTTCCACTCACCAGAAGTGCTACGCTCCACGGCGACGACGCTAGAAAAGAGTCTTGATGACCCACAAGTTATCGTAGTCCTTTCGATAAGTAAGAGTGTCAAACCCAACGAGGAGCAGAAGGAAATGATAAGCGGTTTTCAGTAAGGTTTTCTCTGCAAGCACTAAAATTGTAGGTAACAAATAGTTTTGTGATAAGATAAATTATAACGATTAACAAGTAAATAAAGTAAATAAAGTGCAGCAAAGTGGCCCAATCCTTTTTGTAGCAAAGGATAAGCCTGGACAATTTCTTATAATGAGAAAAGAGCTCCCGAGGACACATGGGAATTATCGTCTAGCTAGTTTTCGTCACGCTCATATGTGGGGGGACCGGTGCTTGGGTACTGCCCTTACTTGGACAAGTATCCCACTTATGATTAATCCCTATTGCAAGCATCCGCAACTACAAAAGAAGTATTAAGGTAAACCTAACCACAACATTAAACATATGGATCCAAATCAGCCCCTTACGAAGCAACGCATAAACTAGGGTTTAAGCTTCTGTCACTCTAGCAACCCATCACCTACTTATTACTTCCCAATTCCTTCCTCTAGGCCCAAATAATGGTGAAGTGTCATGTAGTCGACGTTCACATAACACCACTAGAGGAAAGACAACATACATCTCATCAAAATATCGAACCAATACCAAATTCACATGACTACTAATAGCAAGACTTCACCCATGTCCTCAAGAACAAACGTAACTACTCACAAAGCATATTCATGTTCATAATCGGAGGAGTAATAATATGTATTAAGGATCTGAACATATGATCTTTCACCAAGTAAACCAATTAGCATCAACTACAAGGAGTAATCAACACTACTAGCAACCCACATGTACCAATTTGTGGTTTTGATACAAGATTGGATACAAGAGATGAACTAGGGTTTTGAGAGGAGATGGTGCTGGTGAAGATGTTGATGGAGATTGACCCCCTCCCGACGAGAGGATCATTGGTGATGACGATGGTGATGATTTCCCCCTCGCGGAGGGAAGTTTCCCCGGCAGAACGGCTCTGTTGGAGCTCTAGATTGGTTCCGCCAAGGTTCCGCCTCGTGGCGGCGGAGTTTCGTCCCGTAAGCTTGCCCACGATTTTTTCCAGGGTAAAAGCATTCATATAGCAGAAGATGGACACCGGAGGGGCACCAGGGGGCCCAGGAGACAGGGGTGCGCCCAGTAGGGGTGGGCGCCCCCCCCCCCCCGGTCCTGGCCAGGGTGTGGGCCCCCTCAAGTGTTTCTTTCACTCAATAATTCTTATAAATTCCAAAAATAAGTTCCGTGGAGTTTCAGGATTTTTGGAGCTATGCAGAATAGGTTTCCAATATTTGCTCCTTTTCCAGCCAGAATTCCAGCTGCCGGCATTCCCCCTCTTCATGGTAAACCTTATAAAATAAGAGAGAATAGCCATAAGTATTGAGATATAATGTGTAATAACAGCCCATAATGCAATAAATATTGATATAAAAGCATGATGCAAAATGGACGTATCAAGGATGCGGTCACTGAAAGGGAACAATAAGGAGTTGGTTGATAGACGCTTGCCATAGTCTAGGTTTAGGTTCGCCCTCCCCCCCTTAATGAAAATTGTGCGAAATGTAATGAATGTGCCCCGGTTTGTATGAATATTACCCAATTTGCATGAATTTCGTCCACTTAGTTGAATCCGTGTTTGAAATGTATGAGGATAGCGTTGGATGGCCGCACCCACATCTGTATCCGCAGACTGGTCCCTCTCTGTGCACGGACGGATGCGGTGTCCGGTTTACGGGTCATGCCCTTAGTCTCAAATTTTTGGATCAATGTTTAATCACATATTTCATTAACAAAATAGTAATGCATGTAATAAAAAAGTATATTATTGAATTCGTATTTGAATGTACATTTTAATAATAGTATTATTTTTGCTACGTATAACTTATATTTTATTTATACATTCTTGATCTAAATATGATCCAAAAAATGGAAATGACTAGTAAGAGCATCTCCAAAAGGTGATGTAAAATATAAAAAATGGCTTGATGTAAATATACATCACCAAAATCGGTGATTTTTGGGCACGAGAAACGTCCAACTCCAACAGCTGCCTTAAAATATACTCCATCCATTCTTTTATATAAGGTGTATTTGTTTTTGATAAAATTACAGAATGTAAGGTGCATTTCTTCTAATTCCTCATAATTCCCTTGTTAGCCCTCCAGAAAAAGGGAAAGTATCTCTCTCCTGATTGTTTATATCTCTCATTGTAGCAAAATAAGGCAAGTATCTCTGTCGATTGCATGTATCTCATACTTTACTGGACTAACTGATTTACTTGCCACTAACCAATAAATTTGCCAAGGGTAATTTTGTCCTAGCTAACATGTCTATAATTATGCGCCTTGGTCACCGCGCCGAAAATAATACACGTTACAAAAAGGAATGGAGAGAGTACATCATATAGGGCACGAGCGCTCCAACAGCTGCCGGAACTCCCGTGAAACCCATCTTGTTCGCCGGCTTCAGCTTCGGTGCCATGGCGGCGGCGGCAGGTGTTGTCGAGCTTGGCGACGACGATGCGGTAGGGGGCCGGCGACGGCGGGAACGGAACCAGGGGTCGACGGTGATGCGGTAGTGGATGGCTGCGGCGGGTAGAGGGCTCCCGACTACGGCTGTGCGGCTGAGGAGGCGGCGGGTCGAGGCGGCAGTGAGGTGCCGGTGTAGGAGCTACGGGCTAGCGGCGGCGCGGGGGGGGGGGGGGGGGCAGTGTCGCGGCGGGTCCAGGGAGGATTGATGCCGGTGGAGGAGGGGCGGAGGAGACGTCGGCGGCGCCACTGCCGACAATTAGGCACCCGCGCGAACCTTCCGATCGGCAGTTGGGCACACATGCGTGGCCTTTCGGATTTTACATCACCACCTAGGTGATGTATATTTAGATCACCTGAGGCAAATTTTAAATCGTGATGTAATTTTTTTAGCTTTTTTGGCCCTCGTGATGCAAAAAACTGTTAAACCTATTTTAAGGCACCTATTGGAGATGCTCTAAACGAGGACCAGTAAAAGATGTGAGAGAAGACAAAAAGTAATAATCGGTCTTTTTTTAGCTGACATATATGCGACTCGATAATCTTTAAGCTTTTTTTTTATTACCAGCGAGATCGAGTCAAAGTTGATCGGCCGCCTACGAGAGTGACTTAAGAGCATGATTTTCCAAAGGGCGCTGATAGGCGCCGGCGCACCGGCCGAACAGCTGGGCCGGTCAACGCGCGAGCGTCCGATTCAGCATATTTCACCCGTTCGATCTGGGTCTCACAATAGAAAAAAAAGTGCATCGTGCTCCGCTTTAGATCTCGGTTTCTCCTTCCTCGGGCTCCGCTTTCGATCTCGGTTCCTCCATCCTCGTGGGAACACAGCGCTGCCGCTGTGGCCTGCAGCAGGCGCTCCGGTCTTGCCGGTCCCCGCCCTTGCCGCCAGTTGCCAACCCTCGCTGCCCCAAAAACTGGAGATGGGGGTAGCAGATTGGTAAGCTGGTTCCAGCAAAACACACAACACGGTAGCAAAAAAAAAGACTGGTTCCAGCAAAAAATGAAGACCATGGTAGCAAAAAAAAATATCGATCATAGCAAAAAGAAGGCGGTTGCAGCAAAAAATCATCGTCGTCGCCGTCCTCGTCTGCAGCTCCGTCGTGATTGGATGTAGCAAATCATCTCGCCGGTTGTAACAAAAAGAGATTACGGTTGTACCAAAATCATCATCACCAAAAATGCAGTAGAAAAACAGAGTAGCGCTCGCCATGGTCACCATGGTTGCAACTCTAACACCTGCCGGTTCCAGCCCAAGGTGACTACGGTCGCAACATCAATAGCATCATCGCCTCCGGCTCGCCACGGGTCGGAGTGCCAAGCAACAAAAATCTGGAAGCAACAAAAATCTTTAGTTGGTCGGTTGAAGCAAAAAATTACTAGGTTCCAGCAAAAACAAAAGCCGATTCCAGCAAAAACAAAGTCAGCAGGAAAAAGCTCCCAATGGCGATTGTAGCAAAAAAAATAGCTAGTTCCAGCAAAAACACACAGTGGTTCGTCCAACAAAAATAAGGTTGTCGCCGGCGGCAAGGGCCCGTCGGGATTTGCCGCCATGGTTCCCGCATCTGGAAGCCACGGGTTCCAACATTTCTAACCGCTGGGTGTAGCACCACAGGAGCTGCTCCATGCAATCGCCGTTGAATCACCTCGATGCAGCCCGCTGTCGACGCGGCGCAGCCGCCATGGGAACTCCTCTCGCTCTTTTTTGCAGCAAAAACAACAAGGATGGGAGAGGTGAGGGGGTTCGGTGAGCGGCCATGGCTGGCTCCAAGTAGCAGCGGCTGGTGCTAAATCTCATGGAGGGGGATTTCTCTCGCTGGAGAAAGAGAGAGAGAGAGAGAAAGATGTGGAGGGGATGGGGGTGAAGGGAGGAAGAGGATAAGGGAGGGAGGTGGAAAGAAGAAGATAAGGCAGAGAGGAAAAAACTGGACGTGCGGTGGAGTCAGGGGGCGTACGATTGTGATGGGATCGAACGCTGCGCGTGGGACCGGCCCAATGTTCCGCCGGTGCCCCGGCCCCAAACGTTTCCCTTTTCCAAATGTTCGGGTCACGGGTTGGAAAAAGCGGACCATCACAAGTCGGGCAGTCAGCTCGGGTCGACATAGAAGTCGTCGTCACGGCTCTTTCCTTCTCCACAAAAAAAAAGCCCTTCTCCTCCTGTTGACGCTGCGGTCGCCGGTCAGCCCCACCTTTCGATGCCCTATTGGCCATGGAGGTGCGGAGGATCTGGGCTCCCTGCCGGGTGGAGAGACCCTGTGTTCTCATTCTTGTTAGGTTCCACGTTGTGGTTAGGGTTGTGTGACATCGACGATGTCCCTGAATAATGTTTCTCACGTTCTATGCCCGTCCCAATGGTGCATCTAGCATTTTCGGAGGGCGTGGGGAGGTGTGTCTCCGTCGGATCTCGCGGGATTCAATTGGTGCTGGTCTTTGGTGGATCTGTTTGTATCAGATGTTCATTTGTCTCCGTTTGAGTGTTTACAGGTTTGATCCTTCTAATTTACGACTTTCTTTATCGGTGGTGGTTGCTGCTCTCGTGCGTTGATTTTATGGGTCCTTAATTAGCATGACTTCCCGACTGTCTATTGCAACAACGTTTGCCTGGCTATGGTGAGGGAGGGGCGATGACAGCGGCGCGCATTCGGTTCGCTTCAGTGCTTGTAGTCGTCGCTGGGTGGTCCACAGACATTGTTGTAATTTTTATTATCTCTGTTGTTTTTTGTATTGTCATAATAAAAAATAGATAGATTCAAAGTTTCTCGCAAAAATAAGTCATCTTCACGGCAGTTATTATGGTAGTGCAATGCGCCATGGGTAACGACCAATGACTTGCAATTTTGCTTTTTAGGAAAGATTTGTAAATCTTGCAAAGAAAAGACTTGCAAATCACAATGACAGGTACTTCCTCTGTTTTGTAATGTAGCGCATATCGATTTTCAAAAAAAACAAATCTTTCAAACTTTGACTAAGTTTGTGGAGAAAAAGAGTTACATCTAGAATGTCAAATTTATAACATTAAATTTCTCATAAGATGTAGTTTCATATTTTATATATTTGATATTCTAGATATAAATATATTTTTATAAAATTAATTTTAAAAAAATCTATACACACATTATGGAACAAAGAGAGTGTTGCGGTAATGCAGTGCTCCCTGGGCGACCACCAATGACTTGTAATTTTGATGTTTGAAAAAGACCAGCAAAACGAATTATGCACGTCTCGGCATGCAAGTCACCGTCATGGCCGCTAGACATGCAAGTCATCATCATGGCAGCTATTTACGGTAGTGCAGTGCGCTATGGCCAACGACCAAGGACTTGTAATTTTGGTTTTTAAAGGACTTGCAAAACGAATTACGCACGTCTAGACATGCAAGTCATCATCATGCATGGCAGGTATTTACGGTAGTGCAGTGCGCTCTGGCCAACGACCAATGACTTGCAATTTTGGTTCTTAAAAAGGACTTGCAAAATGAATTACACACGTCTCGACATGCAATGCAAGTCATCGTCATGGTAGCTAGTCCGGCAATGCAGTGTGCCATAGGCAACGACCAACCACTTGTAATTTTGATTTTTAAAAAAGATTTGCAAAACGAATTACGCATGGCTCCACATGCAAGTCATTATCATGGCAAATATCACGGTAGTGCGGTGCACCATGGGCAAAGACCAACGACTTGTACTTTTAATTTGAAAAGAAAACTTGCATCACAAATCACGAATGGGTCGACATGCAAGTCATCGTCATGGCAGCTATCATGGTAGTGCAGTGCACCACGGGCAACGACCAACGACTTGTAAAAAAATATTTTTAGAAAGAAAAAAAAACATATCACGAATCACGCACGGCTCGACATGCAAGTTGTCGTCACGACAGCTATAACGGTAGTGCTAGTGCGGCGCACCTTGGGCGAAGACTACATCTTACCTTTTTTCTAACGCGTTTGCTAATTGTCAGGTCCTTAAAAAAATTCGGGCGTCAGTTGATTTTTGCTTAGTCCGAGGCTGAAGGTGGGGCGACATAAAAAAAAAAAAACAGCGACGCGGCCAAGTCATGACCTTGCTGAAGACGGGGATGACGCAACAAGCGGCAGTGAGCTGCAACATCCTAGGAGGAGGCGAGGAAGCAGGCTGACGGGTGCAGGTCAAGGGAGGGGTGCAGGGGTCGTCGACTTTGCTACACAATTGGGCATGGCTTGGAGGGGTGCTCGTGGGTCGTGGCGGCGCCGACAAGCAAAGGTGGTGGGGAAGGTTGAGGGGCAGCGCCCGGCATAAAGAAAATATGAGGGGGGTGGCAGCACAATTGTGGCCGTTGGTTGGTGATTCAATGGCCCAGAAAAATTGACTGCAATAGAATTTCTTTAGGCACCTGATGCTGTCTTTTTTAATGGAAAATAAATTTTATCATAAGGCACACAGGGCTCGATATGCAACTCTTCATAAGCTAGTATCTATTGTTCATTATTTTTGATATAGCTTGCCACTCTTGCCAAGTGGCATGGCCGCTAGTATCTACTCCCTCTGTTCCTAAAAGTAAATATTTTTAGAGATTTAAATAGGTATTGCATACGGATGAATATAGATGTATTTTAAAGTGTAGATTCAATTATTTTGCTTCGTATGTATTTCATATTAAAATCTCTAAAAAGACTTATATTTAGCAACGGAGGAAGTATTGTTCATTATTTTTGATATAGCTTCATAGCGTGCCACTCTTGCCAAGTGGTGTGGCAACTACTTTTTTTTTTGAGCTAGTGTGGCAACTACTAGTATCTACGAGCCACCACCAACGGCATACATTTTTTTTAAATAAAACTTAAATATAATTTGAGGGAAAAGTAAAACTTAATTACTTCACCGGGATCCGCGGCTCCACATGCGCCAGCTATCCCGATAGTCTACATTGGACAATCGTCGCCGTATCTAATAAAGCTTACGGAAGCTACCTCTCCAACAGTCCAACCTTACATTCCACACTCTACCATCCGCGCCATGGCTCGCCGTCTCCTCCTGTCAGTGGCCATCGTCGCCGTGGCGCTGCTCGCGCCGCGCAGCGTCGTGGGGATTTACCCGTGGGTGCTTTGCGGCTACGACCCCTACGGCGGCTTCGAGACGGACAGCGATTACAAGTCGACCTTAAGCCTTCTGGCCACCACCATGCCCAAGAACGTCTCCATGTCCCCGGGTCTCTTCGGCACTGCTCAGGCAGGCGTCGCCCCGGAGCAGGTGTGGGCTCTCGCGCACTGCCGCGGCGACGCCAACGCCACCTCCTGCTCAGGCTGCCTGGAACAGGCCTTCCAGGACCTGATGAGCTCTTGCGACTACAAGGACGCCACCATCTACTACGACTCCTGCTTGCTCACCTACTCCAACGTGCACTTCAGCGCCGGCGACGACACTAACTACAGCCCGACATACCCAATCCGCAACCTTGATAACGTCACGGCGGAGCCGGCGCGGTTCCAGCGCGTCGTGGCAGCGCTCGTGAACGCTACTGCGAGCAGCGCCGCCTTCAACTCCTCCACGCGCATGTACGCGTCCGGGCAGGCTGACTTCGACAAGGAGTATCCTGAGTTGTACAGCTGGGCGCAGTGCACGCCAGACATGTCCCCAGACCGCTGCTGGATGTGTTTCGTCGAGATCATGAAGCAGTTACCGGCCTTCTTCACGGATGGCATAGGAGGCAGGGTTCTCGGAATCTGGTGCAGCTTCAGATATGAAACCCAGCCGTTCTTCAATGGTTCAGTGACTGTGCGGCTGTCGGCAACTTCAGTCAGAGCGCCGGCACCGGCCGTGATGCCTAATGTCGTGACGGCGGTTGGAGAAGGTGAGTCGAAGTGTATCTTGACATTTCAACTTTTTCTCAAGAGTACGCAAATTATGTACCACAATTTTATAGAAGAAGAGAGAATTGCAAATATAAAATGACTATAACACGCTAGGAACAATGAACGTAGCAAGAACTTCACTCCCGACTAGTCCAAAGACAGCCTCCCACGACCAAAACAACTACAATGAAAAATCGCCTGTCCAAAACAGAAAAAATCTAGCCGCATCTCAACCGACGCCCGTCACAACCGAAGAAACAACAACTTCCATCGAGCTTCCCTTGTCGACACACCATCCACCCATTATGCCTAAAGGAGGTGGCAAGTGTATGGCGGGACTCGATCATACCCGGGAAGGGCACCCTCTTGGGCGCCGCCATACATCGCGCCGCCGAAGATCGATCATAGTCATCGGCAAACACTGGAGTAGCACGATGAAGGACCTCCAAACCGTGTCCCCAGACATGATGCTCCCAACAAATGGACGACGTCGAGGACGCCACCATTGTGCCGATTCCGCGAATCAAGGCTTTTGCCCGGAGACGACAACCAACGCCAAGCGAGGGAGGAAGATGGTTGCAAGCCTCGGTGACACTGGCAAGGAGGGGAACGACACCCACGGGTGTCATTGTCACCGGACCAGGAAAACCGGGCAGGACTTTCATCCGTATTGCCGCAGAACTCCACACCTCCAAGGACTAGGGCAATACCGTCCTTGTATGCTCACACCGCCGCCGCCGCCGCACCTCGCCGTTGAAGCTGCACAACCATGGTCCACTAACACCATGCACAACAATGAGAAACGCGGCCCAAACCTCCACCATCAACCCCGGCCAGTAGCCAGCCGACACCTTGGCAAGGACCAGTCATGCGGCAGTGGTCGTCACCTGCTCCAAGGGACAACCATGCCATAACCACATCCCCACAGGCACCGCTCGAACTCGAGTAGGACACAGATCAAACCCGCCCCTCCGCCCTCGACTCCGACGCCAACACCACCGGAGGACACCGCCGCACGCCCCGACGCAGACGAAGCTGACCGCCCGCTGCTCGCCAGGAGCTCCTTCCTGGCAGAGCTTCACAGTGCTACACTTCTACGATCAAGAACTTGCGGCGCCACCTCCCGGTCGCACCGATGCGCCACCCAGCTCCACTACCGCTGCCGCCTCCCCTCTAGAGCCGGCCGCACCTCCAGGAACCACGCCTCACACCGCCGGTCACCAAGCACCAGCACCTCCCCGGGGATGGCCTGCCTCCGCGTGAAGGGAGCTCGTTCGGGGAAAGACGTCAGCACCCGCCGCCTTTGACGGCCGGGCGCGGCTGCCACCGCCGGTGTTGGCGCCGTAGTGGCCGGAGGGAGTTATGGCCACCTTTGCGCCTAGGGTTTGGGGTCCTCCGAAGCCGCTCGCGCGAGCGACTCGGGAGGAGAGGGGAAAGTCCTGGGGACCTGCACTGCTCAAGGCCAGGGTTTTGTTGTTGAAAAACGTCCATCCGATGGTCAAACTCCTTTGACCGAACAAAAACGGTATGGAGGGATATTTCGATAAAGGCGACGAGCAAAGTAAGAACAATTTTTTTAGAGATAAAGATGAGACTTGGCACATATTAAGAGGAAAAATAATGAAAATGTCCCTTTTCTATTTTGTTTGCAAACCAAATATCTTATCATTGCTAATTCGAAGCTCCGTAGGAGACTTTGTTGATCGACCCCATCAAAATTATTTAGTCATTCAAATTTTAATTTAACAACTATGATTAGATGTGAGGCCCCATAAATAAATCCAAATGTTAAGTGTCACATGTACATGGCACTTCGGCCCTAACGATTTCCGACGGCAATTCCTGTCATGCAAGAATGATAAATTCCAGTGACACCCGACATGTTTCTGTCAAAAAGAACCTAAAGAATGAAGGTTGCCCTGCTTGATAACTAAAATTGTCATCCTCACGTCAATAAACTTCCCATAAGACTAGTCACAATGGGAGTAACTTGACTAGTAACATCACATATTTCAATACAAGATTGCTTATGTGGCAGCTAATTAATGAGGGGAGAGGGGTTTGTGGTAACTTAAAACTAGTTACTGTAACATCACACATTTCAAGATGTAATGAGTCTATAGCCTAATAAATGAACTCTTTCATGATACCACATATGTTACTACCCACTATAGAGGTAGTAACATAGACTAGTAACATCGGCAAGTTACTACTCTATGTTACTCCCCACTGTGAGCAGTCTAAAAAACGTTTGGAATTACCATATGCTCGTGCTACATCTCAAATACTTATTAGTCCTAAATAAATGGAAGACATTAATGTCCGTACACACGCAGCAAGCTCTATACCAGTGATCGAGTTTGTCTCCACAAGGGCTTCAAAACAAGATCACACCTTGTCATATTTTGGTGTTCTTTTACGCCACTAGTTTCATGGTACATCATCATGGTTACCATGTTAGCAGTTTTTAAAAAAAAGAAAGATGACCCCCGGCCTCTGCATCTAGGAGATGCATGCGTCTATTTTATTGATTATTCTCAAGGACCTTATAAAGTAGAAAAACAATATGCCTGAATCCACCATCTTGGCAACATCTGCCACTACTCCTATCCATATGATGAAGGGGTGCAAGTCGGGCCACATACCCAGACCTCTCACCTATGCCTAATATCTAAAACCGGAGGCCCCGACCGAGCCATCTACCGGGTCAGGGGCACAAACCGGTTTGACGCACTCACATGTGTTGTCGCCGCCATCTTTCACTGGTCCTTCTTCAGAGCAGATTGAGGTGTTAACCTTGCCAGGTCCTCTACCATCGATGCCACCATGACGCCAAACGACGACCTCCACCTACGCGAGCCTTGGCATGTCTTCTGCCATGGATGCCACCACGACGCCAAACGATGACCTTCACCTATGCGAGTCCATCTCCAAGCAACGGACGTAGATCCATGCTAGGATAGGTCCGCACCACCGCCATCGCCCACCACCCACAAGCGCCACCCAACCCCAAGGTTTCCAAAGCGGCGCCTTCAAGAAGGAAACAACGTCGTGAGCGCCGCCACAATGTAACAAAGTTAGGGCTTTCGTCCGGGAGACCTAGGGGAAGGGGAAGTGAGGAGATCAGTCCATACCGACGCCTCCAAGGAGGGGAACGTCGCCCTAGGCGTCGCCGTCGGCACGGCCGGCCATGGCCGGCCAGGGATTTCGCCCGAACTAGATCCCCGCCACCAGCATCGCCTCTTGTACAAAACCGGCGACCAAGGGAAGCGCGGCCTGACCAGGCTGGCCCGCGCGCCGAACAGGGGAGGAGGGGAGGCGCCAGATCGCGCGTACCGACCATTGCAAAAGTCGCTGCCAGCCGTCAACGACCACCGGGATCCCGGCGCCCGCGCGGCCAGGATGCCAGATCACCGCTCGCACGGCTGCTCGCCGGAGCCTGCCGTGCCTCGCCAAAGGAGCCGCTGCTCCAAATCCAGGACTCCCTACGCAGAGGCAGGGCGGCCGAGACCACGCCGCCACCATCCTTGGCGCCCCGGGTTTGCCCAGTGGCTTCCTCAGGCGGCGGCGAGGAGGTGGGACGAGGTGGGGAGGGGGCCGCGGCGACGCGGCCAGGGTTCCCCACCACCGCCAGGGGAGGCGACGCGGGGGTCGCGAGAGGAAGGGTTATCCTTCTTTTCCGATGCCTGTTGAAGGCAATGCAACTCTTGATGTACTGATCGGGTGCACGGTGCACGTATATATGGGTAGGAGATTATCCTAACAGATACATGCACAAATATGTTCAACACCCCCCCCCCCCGCGCAGTCGACACGTCACCAGTGACGCATAGACTGGACCGGAACTCCTCAAATGTAGGCGTCGGTAACCCCTTCATCATGACATCGGCAAACTGCTGAGCGGTGGGAACATGAAGAACGCGGACGCGCCCAAGAGCCACCTGCTCTCGCACGAAGTGAGTGTGGAGCTCAATGTGCTTCATGCGACGATGATGAACGGGGTTGGCAGAGAGGTAGACCGCAGAGACATTGTCACAGTAGACAATGGTGGCCTTCGGGACATCAAGAAGCAACTCCTGGAGAAGCTAGCGAAGCCACGAGCACTCGGCGACGACATTGGCCACAGCACGATACTCAGCTCGGCACTGGAGCGGGATACCGTGGGTTCTCGTTTAGATGACCACGATATGAGCGAGGGCCCCAGGTAGACGCAGTAGCCTGAAATCGAACGTCGTGTGTCCGGGTAGCCAGCCCAATCGACGTCACTGTAGGCGACCAGGTCAGTCGAGGGCGAGGCCGTCAACGTAAGACCCAGAGCCGTGGTGCCGCAGATATACCGAAGAATCCGCTTCACCAGGTTCCAGTGAGTGTCGCGAGGGGCGTGCATGTGGAGACACACCTGCTGGACGGCGTACTGCAGGTCAGGCCGAGTGAGTGTCAATTACTGGAGAGCGCCGACGATGGAGCGGTAGAATGCTGCATCTGGCGCGGGTGAGCCGTCGAGCGCGGAGACCTTGGCCTTCATGTCGATAGGCGTGGGGACAGGCTTGCGGTTAAGCATGCCTGCCCGCTCAAGAAGGTCCTGGGCATACTGCTGCTGATGAAGAAAGAACCCATCGGCGCGTCGTACCACCTCAATGCCGAGGAAGTACTGCAACGGGCTGAGGTCCTTAATGGCGAACTCAGCGCTGAGGCGAGCAGTATGCTAGCGAAGGAGCTCGTGCGAGGAAGCCGTCAGGATGATGTCGTCGACGTAGAGGAGTAGGTAAGCGGTCGCCGGAGCCTGGTGGAAGACAAACAGCGAGGCGTGGGAGCGAGTAGCCTGGAACCCGAGCTGCTGCAAAAAACCGGCGATCCGCTGGTACCAGGCACGAGGGGCCTGCTTCATCCCGTACAAAGAGCGGGAGAGCAGGCACACATGGTCAGGCTGAGCCGCATCGACGAAGCCGGTGGGCTGCTGACAGAAAACCTGCTCCGAGAGATGGCCATGCAAGAACGCATTCGACACATCCATCTGATGCACTGGCCAGGCGCAAGAGACCGCGAGCTGAAGGACCGCGCGAATCGTGCCCGGTTTGACAACCGGGGCGAACGTGTCGGTGAAGTCGACTCCAGCGCGTTGCCGAAACTCACGGACCACCCACCGAGCCTTATAGCGCTTGAGAGACCCATTAGGGCTAGTCTTATGCCGGAATACCCACTTGCCAGAGATGACGTTGGCACGGGGTGGCCGTGGGACAAGCTGCCAGGTGCGGTTGCGCACCAACGCGTCGAACTCCTCCTACATAGCCGTGAGCCAATGCGGATCACGACGTGCGGCTCGAGCGGACGGCGGGAGAGGTGACGGCGCAGACATCGAGGTAGTGAGGAGGTACTCATCCGCAGAATAACGCGTGCTGGGCCGGTGAATGCCGGCGCGAGCACGGGTGACCATGCGGGTGTCCGGGGCGGCCGGCAGGACCGGCGGGATCGGCGGGGCCGGCGACGAGGCAGGCAAAGAGGCCGTCGAGGAGCCGGGGTCAGGCGCAGGAGATGCGCTCGCTCCCCGGGCTACGGACTCAACGGGAGTCGGGGGTGCCATGGCCGCCGGCGAGGATGCAGCCGGGCCGGCAGAAGCCGTCGAGGAGCCCAGGTCAGGCGCTTGGGATGCGCCGAAGCCAGGGGAGGCCCACGCGCTGCAGGACGCCCGAGCGCAAGTGAGCGATTTCTCCTAGGGGCACCAGGAGGCACGGGTGACGATGGCGAGTCGGCCGGCGGCGGTACCTGGTGAAAAGGAAAAGACCTCTCGTCAAAGTGAACTTGCCGTGAAGTGAAAACTCGGTGGGAAACCGGATCATAGCAGCGATAGCCTTTGGTGTTTGGTGGGTATCCGAGAAAGATGCATGCCACGGAGCGAGGTGTGAGTTTGTGAGGAGTGGTGGAGGCGATGCTAGGATAACAGAGACACCCAAAAACACGAAGGTCATCATATGAAGGTGGGCTACCGAAGAGGAGATGATGCGGTGCAAAGTTTCCACGAGCACGAGTCGGACGAACGTTGATGAGGAGAGGCGGTGGAGAGAGCGTCCGGCCAAAACCGGGGCGGGACATTGGCGTGGAAAAGAAGAGTGCGCACACAATCATTGAGGGTGCGAAGGATCCGTTCGGCGCGACCATTTTGTTGCGAGGTATACAGGCAGGTGAGACGAAAAATCGTGCTGTGTGTGGCAAGGAGGGTGCGAACCCCGACGTTGTCGAACTCCTTCCCGTTGTCAGTCTGCAAGGCATGAATTGGACGCCCAAACTGCGTAGCGACATAGGAGTAAAAAGTAGTGAGAACGGAGAGTGCATCGGATTTTCTCCGCAACGGGAAGATCCACACATAGTGCAAAAAATCATCAAGTATGACAAGATAGTATAAAAAATCCGTATTAGTGGCAACAGGAGATGTCCACAAATCACTATGAATCAACTCAAATGGATACGACGCCACCGATGAGGATGCGCTTAACAGAAGACGAACATGCTTGCCGAGATGACAAGCATGACAAGTATGATCATCGGTTTTATTACACGTGAATGAAAAAGTCCTAAGAATATGACGAAGGGTTGCCGGGTTCGGATGTCCCAGCCGAGCATGCTAAAGGTCCACCGTGGCGGAGAGAGCGACTGGAGCGGATGTGGAAGTGGCGGTGGAGTTCCCCGGGTAGAGGCCGTCCGGGCTGTCACATCGGTGGAGCACCATCCGGGTATGGGCGTCCTTGACAGAAAAACCCACTTCGTCAAATTCAACAGTTATAGGATTTTCACGTGTAAGAGAACGAATGGAAAAAAGATTAGTGACTAACTCAGGTGAAACTAAGACATTAGACATGTGAATAGGCGTAGAGTTAGACGGAAAAGAACCATGACCGACATGAGTAATGGGAAGGGAAGATCCGTCCCCAACAGTGATATGACATGCGGTAGAAACTGGAAATACGGAGTTGAGGTTACCAGGGTTGGAAGTCATGTGGGTGGTAGCCCCGGAATCCATATACCAGTCGCCGCCTCCAGTGTACGTGTTGGGTGTCGGGGCGGAGTGAAGCGCCGCAAGGAGAGCCGGGTCCCAAGGGGCTGGCGGGAGTGCGGCGGCCGCGGCCGGAGGGGCGGCGGGGTAGCCACCCGGGGCGACGTACGGAGGGGCCTCGACGGGGTAGCCACCCGGGGCGACGAAGAACGCCTGATGCGCGTCGGGGCGGGGGCCGAGGATCCTAGCCGGGACGGGGGCCCGTGGCACGGACATCGTGTACGCATGGACCACCCCCGTCCAAGGGTTGGTCGCGGCGGCCCAGGGAGCCAAGGCAGCTGTTGTTGCTGCGGCTGCCCCCCCCCCCCCCCCCCCGCGCCGTGCTGCTGCTGCTTCTTGCCGTGGCGCCCCCCGCGATGATGGTCGAGGGCAGGGGGCGGCGGCTGGTAGACGGGCGCCGGTGGCGCCTGGAAGTATGACGCCGGCGGCTGCGGCGCCGTGGGAGGAGCAGCGCGGGAGGTGCCCGCCGCGAGAGCCGTGTGCGTGGCCCGGGACTTCACCATCTTCATCCTCCTCTCCTCCAACCGAAGATAGGCCACGACCCGAGGAAAGGTCGGGTCGGGAGGAACGTGAGGCTGGAGGCCGCGTTGCCGAACTCCTCGTTCAGACTGGCGGTGAGCATGCTGAGGAGGAGGTCGTCGGAGACCCGCTCCCCGAGGCCGCGGAGTTCGTCGGCAAGTTTCTTAAGGCGCATGCAATAATCGTCAATGGACGAGTCAAGCTGATGGCAGCCAAAAAATTCCTGCTGAAGGAATACGCGGCGCTGGAGGGCGTTGTCGAGGAAGAGCCCGTTCAACTTCCCCCACACCGTCTGCGCGTCATCAGTGTCGCAGACGATGGTGTGGAAGATGTCCTTGGAGATGGTTTGGTACAGCCAGCGAGTGATGGTGGCGTCGATGGTCAGCCAGTCGTCGTCCGCGTACATGAGGCCGGAGTCGTCAGAGCCATCGACGTGATCGATGAGGTGGTACTCGCGGAAGACGAGGGAGAAGTAGGTTTTCCAGGCGTAGTAGGTGGAGGTGGCGTAGTCAAGAACGACGGGCATGCGGGCAAAGATGTCCAGATCGCGGACGACCTCCACCGGGGGAGGGGCCGGACCTTCGAAGGGATTGGAGGGGTGGGAGGCGGCGGAGTGGGGAGAAGCAATGGATGCGGCGCGACCGAGGGGAGGAGTGGCGGCACGACTGGTGGGGAGATGGCGATCAGGTGGGAGGGAGGCGGCTCGGGAGGGAGAGGGAGGCGGCTTGGGAGAGGGAGAGGGATGGGGATGGGGAGGCGCGCACGGCGGTGGGGTGAGGATGCGGCGGCGGCCCAAGTAGATGGCGGCGGCGGCGGCAGCGAGGAGCTGCGGCGGCGGCGGCTAGGAGCGGAAGCTAGGGTTGGATCGGAAGGGAAACTGATACCATGTTGAAGGCAATGCAACTCTCTATATATTGATCGGGTGCACGGTGCACGTATATATGGGTACAAGGGCAGCTCTCAGCCTCATCTATACAAGAAAACTAGAGGCGGGGCCGGTAGGAGATTATCCTAACAGATACATGCACAAATATGTTCAACAATGCCGACCTTTTATTCTTTTTTGGGGGAGAATTTCACTTCCCCGGCCTCTGCACCAACTAGGGATGCATACGTCCTTCTAAGTATGAGTACCATGTTAGCAGTGAATGTTGTCAGGATAATTGTGTGTAGTTGCCAGGATAATTGTGTGTAGTTGCCAGGAAATAGTTTTATATGTTTGCATAGGAAATAATTTTGTACTCCCTCCGGTCCTTTTTACTCTGCACATTGGTTTTGCCGAAAGTCAAACTTTGCTAAGTTTGATCAAATTTATATTAGAAATTATTAGCATCTATAATATTTAATAAATATAATATGAAAATATATTCCAAGATGAATCTAATGATATTGGTGTTATTATGTGAATGTCTATAATTTTTTATATAAACTTGGTCAAAGTTGGATGAGATTGACTTCAGACAAACCTAATATGCAGAGTAAAAAGGACCGGAGGGAGTATGTTTGCATACATTGCAATGTTACGCAAAGCTAGGGAGTTAGTATTCAAGGGTTAACGAAAGTAGTCGTCAACACGTACAAGTATCAAGAAGCAATTGGTGTATTTTGCCATTTAGTAACCTAGTAAGCAAGTTATTAAAATATGACAACCAAGTACTGTAGCTAATAACCTGGTATAAGTGATAATAACCTGGTATGTACAATTTGAGAGAGATCTTACCACGAGGAAGGCAACAGGGAAAGCTATCGTCAATTGTGTCACCAATTTGAGTGATAAATATCTTTTTCAGAATTCAGAAGTGAAGAAATCTTTGCTGATGTCACATGCAAGTGGGTTGGGGGGGGGGGGGGGGGGGGGGGAGGGAGGGAGGGAGGGTGTGTGGACTGTCTATTGGTAGGTCATTTTATTGAATGTGTTTGTTCAGATGATTCTATCCATATTAGCCCCTCTTCCACTTCAAATTTTTTGTTTTCTTCATATGACATTTAAATAAATTTGCCATTTGAGTATTTCAAAGTTTATGTATGCCCTTTCAGTTAATACAATATCGGATATTCTTTCACCTTCTTCTTCAAATATCAAAACTATTCAAATTTTGCTCTTCACCCACTCACTACTTGTTTTGTTTTTGATGATAATGACACAGACACGACATGCAGCACAAAATCCTAAATCTAAGGAACTGAGTAACTTAAATAATTTAAAAATAGCCAAAGAAATTCGGAAAGACATGTTGTAAGCCATGAGAATGGATCAAACTAGCTAAAGTCTATGTCTTTTCAACAGATTTTATTTCTCTTATTCCAAATTTTGTTGTTTTCCAGTCTAGCTAATAGCGTGTAATAGTTAGTTTAGCTTATTGCATTCATCTAAGCTAGTTACATTCACAGGGAGAAATTACAGTGCGCCTGCCATTATTCTTATGGTCGTTCTGCCTACTATAGCAGCCGAACACCTTATCGTCGGCTTCTTTATGTGGAGGAGGAGGAGGCGCTCACCAGCACAAGTGACCCAACAAAGTACGTATTGTTATTTTTCGAAAAGAAGGATGAGCCTGGCCTCTGCATCTGAAAGATGCATGCAACAATTTTATTAATTATTCATAAAGACCTTACAAAGTAGTGCCTCGGGTAGTCTGAAACTACCATCTTAGCAACATCTGGCGCTACTACTATCCATTTGATGAAATTCTCCAATTTACACCATAAATTTTGCACTTAAAAGACAAGCTAAAGAAAGGTGTTATATGGCGTGTAGGTAATGGGAGATCCATCTGGGCCTGGCGAGACCCATGGATACCAAGGGGCCAGCCCTACCGACCAATTACGCCTAAGCGCAATTGTCGGCTTAATAGAGTTTCTGATTTTTTGAATGAGAACGGTGTGTGGAATTATAACGTCCTGAACCAATATTTTTACCCTGCGGACGTGTTAGCGATACAGCAAATACCTTCACCTCACCTCGGTTAAAGGAGGACTTCTTGGCTTGGCAACCTGATCCGAAAGGAATGTTCAGTGTTTGTTCTGCATATAAGTTAGCAATGGGGACACATGAATCTATGTTTGCACCGGGAGCATCTAGTTCCAGGCTTCCAGCCCATCTGGTACTCGGAAGTTGTGGGATTTAATATGGAAGGCGGCTGTACCACACCGGATGCGTGTGAATGCATGGAAATTGGCGTCGGGTGCTCTAGGCACATTGCTGTGTACTCCCTCCGTTTGAGTTTACAAGTCCTACGCGTATATCTAGGTTACTAATTTTATCACCTTAATATAACCTATATAACACAAAAATTATATCGTCTGAAAATAAAACATCTGAAGTTTATATTGGTATATTTTTTTTGTAATATATGATTTGTATTAGGTGGCCAAATTGACGACCTAAAGGTACGGCACGCCCTGTAAACTAAAAGAGAGGAAGTAGTAAAAGGAAACGTCATCTGGCACAATGTGCCATCTTTGTGGTAAGGAGGACGAAGATACTTACCATGCTGTGACATGCAATAACGCTACTGCCCAATGGGATTCCATGTGTGGGGTCTGGCCGATCCCAAGGAAGGAACTAGTGTTACACACAGGTGATGAATGGCTATTTGACTGTTTGGCGGTGCATGCCCCCGAGGTCATTGACATGGTTTTGATGCTCATTTCGAGAATCTGGATTATACGGAATGATCTAGTGCATGGAAAAGATGCACCGCCGGTTTGAGTATCTCATGATTTTCTCTCGAGTTACCTCAACTCGGTAAGAAAAGCAAAGAAACTTACTGTCGAAAAGATTATAAAACAGAAATCCCTATGTCTGGTTCAGGAATAATGCCCCATGGTTCAGATCCTAAGCCCCTAGCTCCTGCATGGCCTCACCCACCGCTGGCTGGCCCTTTCAGTTGATGGCTCCTACAGTTTTTTTTTTTTTTTGAAACAAGGCAAAAGATTTGTCATTTTTATTAATTAAGAGAGGAGTTTTAATAAGAACCCGCGAAGCGGGGAGAAGAGTCTACTCTCGTGGCATTACATTACACAAGTGTCGAGTGCCCGCAACCGCCCAAAGTCGGGCCTCCTCTTTCAGTTGATGGCTCATACAACTTTGAGAATGGTTCGGCTGGGGCAGGGATGGTTCTAAGAGATGGAGCAGGAGCAGTCATCTTCACGGCATGCCAAGTACTCCATGGAGGCCGAAATTCAAGCACTTATGCTCGGGCTGTACCTCGCCCTTCAATGGTCAAGCCTACCGATTTTCCTGCAATTGGATTCTTTGGTTGCATTATCTTCTCTTTCCTATACGTCATTGCTAAAATCTGAACTTGGCAATTTAGTTAAGGAGATCAAGAATTTCTTAGTACTTAGGGAGTTTAAACCTCAGAAGCTTTTCGGAGACCAAAATAGGTAGCACAGTGTCTGGCCAATTATGCTTGTACGGCCAGTAGCACCACTTGTTAGTTGCAACGTGGTCCAGATTTTATTTCTAGTTTCGTACTGGCCATTGTAACCCTTGGACATTGAATAAATCTCCCTCTTTACCGCAAAAAGAAGGCAAGCTGATAATGAAGTTCTTTATGTTCAGCATATTCCAGTCACTCCACTGGAGCCAAGGACACCAAGATTGTAGACTCAATGTTGATGGACATTGCAACTCTTCGAACCGCGACTGAGGACTTTGCGGAAAGCAACAAGCTCGGCGAAGGCGGGTTCGGCGCGGTGTATAAGGTGCAGATCTTGAATCAATTTCCATATTGATTGTGGTTTTTACAGTTGATTTGAGTGGAACTTTAGTTTGGACTAGTTTGGTGCACAGGGTACTCTGCCAGATGGCGAAGAGATAGCAGTGAAGAGACTGTCCAAGAGCTCGACGCAAGGTGTGGAGGAGCTGAAGAACGAGCTCGTGCTTGTGGCGAAGCTCAAGCACAAGAATCTCGCCAGGCTTGTCGGCGTATGCCTAGAGCATCAGGAGCGGCTGCTCATCTAAGAGTTAGTCCCTAATGGGAGCCTCGACCAGATCTTATTCGGTAACATTTTGGTTTGACACCTATGATCAGAAACTCAGAATTGCAACACATATACTATTTCTAAACTTATGAGGACGAACAACAGACATGGAGAAACGGGGGCAACTTGACTGGGAGAAGAGGCAGAGGATTATACGCGGGATCGCTCGAGGCCTGCAGTACCTCCATGAAGACTCCCAGCTCAAGGTCGTCCATCGCGATCTCAAAGCCAGCAACGTGCTTCTCGACGCCGATATGAGCCCCAAGATCTCGGACTTTGGCCTCGCGAGGCTCTTCGGGCGAGGCCAAACGCAGGGGGTCACCAACCGTGTCATCGGCACATAGTAAGTAATAATAGTACTACCAGTGTAGTCCATGTTTCTCGTTTCTAGCTAAAATAAGGGTGACGTTCGTTAATCACGTTGGAACATGCTGTGTTGTGCTATTTCAGTGGATACATGGCGCCGGAGTACTTGATGCGTGGGAACTACTCTGTGAAATCGGACGTGTTCAGCTTCGGGGTCATGGTTCTGGAGATTGTGACAGGAAGGAAGAACAGTGACACCTCGCAATCTGAAGATTTGTTGACCACGGTATGCATCATTCTGCGATCCATTGCTAACTACTACTCCCTCCGGTCCTTTTTACTCTGCATATTAGGTTTTGTCCGAAGTCAATCTCATCCAACTTTGATCAAGTTTATATAAAAAATTATAGACATTCACATAACAACACCAATATCATTAGATTCATCTTGGAATATATTTTCATATTATATTTATTAGATATTGTAGATGCTAATAATTTCTAATATAAATTTGGTCAAACCTAGCAAGTTTGACTTTCGGCAAATTCAATGTGCAGAGTAAAAAGGACCGGAGGGAGTACATCTAAACAGTTGCCATGAATGACTAAGTTGTTGCAAAAAATAACGTGTGTGCAGATGTGGGAGCATTGGACGGCTGGAACGGTGCTGGAGAAGATGGACCCGTGCATGAACAACAGCTTCTCCGAGAGCGACGCGAGGAGGTGCATCCAGGTAGCGTTGTTGTGCGTCCAGGAGAACCCGGGGGACAGGCTGATGATGTCGGCAGTGGGCATGATGATTGGTAGTGAGACAGTGTCTCTCGGTGCCCCGTCAAGGCCGGCTTCTATGCTCTACACTAGGAACGTCGGTGCCGACTCTGGAAACGGGTTCAATATGTAGACCATTTTCAGTGGATGATGCTCCTAACAATCGATCTGTTTACTGAGTTATATATATATATATATAAAGTACTCCGGTTCCTAAATATAAGTCTTTTTAAAGGTTTCAAATGGACTACAACATACAGATGTATATAGACATATTTTAGAGTGTAGATTTACTCATTTTGCTTCGTATGTAGTCCCTTGTTAAAATCTCTAAAAAGACTTATATTTGGGAACGGAGGTAGTAGAAAGCAATGTTCAAGCCCCGCAAAAAAAAAGATGTGTTCCCCCGCAAAAAAAAAAACAAGAAAGCAATGTTCAATTACGGTATGATCTAGGCCACCTTTTGCCATTTTTTACCTAACTCTAGGCCACTTTTAGGCAGACCTCAGGCATGTCTCGTTGGTATGGCTGAAATCTGGACGTTTTCTGGCCTAGTGCCACGACCGACAGCCTAAGTAGTCGTTGAATATTTCTAGCTTCCATAAAAGAAAATCAAAATTTAAGAGTTTGCTCTTGAAAAATCCAAATGAATACATGTACTTCATTGCTTTTTAATTGTTTACCGAGTGTTGTATAAAAAACACTCAACAAAGCTCCTACTTCACCCAGTATCGGGAACAACCTACTCAGTACACAACCTAAGTAGTAGTTCCCGATACATTTCGGCAAATTAAAGGGCTTGTTTATCGAGTGACCGACAAAATACACCCGCCAAATAGCCCGACACTCAGCATTACGATTTTTTTCCCGTAGGTCACCCAACTCTTGAGACTTTGCCAAGGGTTAAGACTGTGCTGACTGCTGAGGCCCACAGCCAGTACAACATAATTTGCAACCCAGAAGAGAAGCAGGTTGCACACGAAAGCACTGACGATATTGCTGCTTGATACGCCTACGGATAGCTCCGTGACGTCCTTTCAATCCGCATTGCCGCCACAGGTACTTCCATAGTGTGCCGAACGACACGCGAGGGCTGACCAAATGCAGGACCAGGCCTAGCATCAGGGAAAGGGCGCTGTATATGATGTAGTATACTGTCCTGGAGGTTTCCAGAGCCGTGTAGCATGCCAGGACCATGCTGATCAGGGACCATGCTGATGTAGTATACCTATCCAATGAGCACATTCTTATTGACAAAGAAAGTTTGCAAGAGCTTAACTTCTCCTAGGGCGAAATAGTTTTGGAGCAGTTCTCTAGATAAAAAATTTATGCATTGGGTGTCCTGGAAAGAGCTGGCGACACCTAAGTGCAACGGAGGGATGGGGTTCCGAGACCCGCATCAATTCAATCTTGCCATGTTGGGCAAACAGGGTTGGCGACTAATGACAAACCCTACCTTGCTGTGTGCAAGAGTTCTCAAGGGCCGTTATTTCCCCGACAACGACTTTATGCATGCCTCAGCACCAAAGTCGGCCTCGGCCACTTGGAAGGCTATTATAGCGGGAAGAGAGGCCCTAGGGGCCGGTTTGATTTCTCGTGTTGGGGATGGCAACACGATAGCAGTTTGGACAGACAAATGGATTTCTGGTACAATTTCAATGACACCAATTTTCAAACCGCCGAACACCACCATTGAAACGGTGGCTGAGCTCATTGACACGACCAACTGGTCTTGGCGGCAGGATGTGGTTAGGGAGACTTTCATTGCCACATATGCCGAAGCCATTCTAAACATTCCTATTAGGCAAGGGGGAGGTGAGGATTCTTTTGCTTGGGCATTCGAGAAATCAGGCAACTACACTGTGAAGATGGCGTACCGTGCTCTAATGACTCAGAAAGAGCGTTTAGCTCTAGAGGAAGGGATGGCTACCGGAACCTCAGGAGATGATCAACAGTTGTGGAAGGCCTTATGGAAATTGAATGTCATACTGAAAGTGAGAGTTTTCTGGTGGAGAGTTCTTCGTGGGATTCTTCCGGATGAAGTTACTCTCAACTATCGTCATATTGCACCAATTAATCGGTGCAAGGTTTGCTTAGCAATGAGGGAGGATCTGGAGCATGCTCTCATTCATTGTTCCCATGCGCAACGCTTCTGGGACGAGGCATGTGCATGGTTTGGTATTCGTCTCCCTCGTCTCCATCCGGATTCATGGGCTCGCGATATCACATGTGACCCCGTTTCTCTGATGATGACCGAGCCAAGATCACCACTGTCATGTGGTCAATTTGGCACTCCCGCAACCGAATCAAACACGACGAAGAGGGGAGGGATCCAACATCGACGATCAGAGCAATCAAGGAGGCTATTGCCCTCCTTCAGCTTCTGCAAAAGGCAGCCTCAATTTTGCCTGGGTATCGCTGGCGTCCACCTGATGATGGCACGGTGAAAATCACAACGGATGGCGCGCTGAATTTTGCCGAGGGGCGGCGTGGTGCAGGTGGCGTCGCATGTTCTTCTTCGGCTTTGCTAGGCTCATGGTGCAAGCCGTATATGGGGATCTCTGATCCCTTGGTCATGGAAGCTTTCTCTCTGCGAGATGGAGTTTTATTCGCCACCCTTCGAGGATTCTCGCATGTGATAATGGAAGTTGACTGCATGGAGTTAGTGATACTCTGGAACACTCGCCACAATTCTCGCTCAATTGTGGCCCCGATTCTGTTAGAAATAGGAGAGTTTAGTAATCACTTTACTTCTTTTGTTATCCAGCACATTAACAGGTCAGCAAACTTACCGGCGCGTCTCTATGCTAAGCATGCTTGTACTTTGAATGTGACCGACTGTTGGCTTGATGTAACTCCTAGCTTCCTAGTGACCAGCCTGATGGCTGACTGTCCTAGGAATGCTTTCATATGAATAAAGCTCTCTTTGAATTGCCCGCAAAAAAAAGGCAGTGCAGCGCTGCCGTGAAGGTTTTCCACAACCCGGCGGAGCGTGACGCCTTGTCGTAGACGAGCAGGACGACGACGAGCACGGAGGTTACCAGGGCGAGGCTATCCAGGATAAGGAAGCATTTGAAGACGGGCTTCTTCCCGAGGACCGCCATCCCTTTTATATTCCCATTCCCCTCCTCTTGCTCGTACGAGCCGGGTATGTTGTTGGCGGCGGTGAAGGCGACGCCAGCAACGAGAACGGTGATCACCGCGAGAATGTCGGACGTCTTCTCTATCGCCTTTGTTATGTTCTGGTTGTTCAATTGCTGGACATGGTCCCGCCTTTGAGGACGGGACTGCTAGAATAAATCCGAGGCATACCGTCAATCATCCGAGGACCAAGCAATCACACGAGCACGACAACGAGATTTGTTAACGAGGTTCACCGATATGGCTACATCCCCGGGGCCTGACTACGGGCACTCCTCCCCGTGACACCGTCACAATACCGCACTCCGGCCACCCGGGCGCCGGCACACGCCGCCGGCTCCCCCTTGCGCGCCTGTGCTATTATGTTGGCATAGGTTACATTGTGTGTCTACCCCCGCTATATATGAGAGGCCTAGGATACAGGTGTCCTACTAGGACACGACTCCACATCCTATGTAAACACAATACAACTACAAGTCCAACTGCAACCTATCTTGTACACTATATTCGACACAACTCCAACAAACTCCACCTTGGCGAATATACTCCTCCACCTTGAGTTCGTCCATGCGTCAAACTTCCATGTACATTGGACTTAAGCTTATCCCATGAGTACCGCTGCTACTCCAAAGACTCCATGTGACTCTACCTGCAACTTGTAGTCCCTTCTTTTCTTGACCACAGTCAACACTCGAGCAAAATTAAGTTCCTTGTTACTCTAGTTTGTGCTCCCAACTTCCAGAGTATCCGTCCAACGCCATCACACACTGATCACTGACCTGCGTGAAAGTGAACAACTCACATATTGGGTGTCACACATAAGAGTTACCTAAACTCAATAGCACCGCTCCTTTCTTGACCGCTTGTCTGAAACTTGAAAGAATTTCACCATTGCTTGTAGTCATCCCGAGTCAAATTCGCAGTTGTCTCACCACATGTATGACCACCAGAGCCCTGGCCCGTCTCCATGTCCCGTGCATATCGCACGCCTCGCCGCTATTACCGCGTCAAGCCTCCGCTGTCCTGGTCGAGTCTCAAGGGTCCGAAACCACACACTCAACCCCCACTGCAGAGTACCACCGATCATCACCGACCGATGACGATTTTCCCGCTTCCATCAGACCATTGGGCTCCAGTCCGAATTACGTGTCCCTCGCTTTTTCCGCTGAATAGGCTTCGATTCCCTGGATCCTTACATCGTAGCCCCTCAATCCAGCTCCACCTTCAACATGACTCCATGGTAGATGATCAGTCCACCCTTGCGCCCCGTCGACTTCAAGCTTTATACTGTGCACCGTCTTGAATCAACCCCGCGCCATAGTCTTGTTGAAGTCACACAAGCCCTTGGGCCTGCGCCACGTGTTTCCACGCTCCAGAAGTCGGTCACCATCAGCATCACGCTCCTACATCATTGTTGCCGATCCCACCACCATCTTCTGTACCAACCGACTCGCGTCGATCCCGTCAGACTGTCCAGTCCGACCCAGCCGATCTTCACTAGTAGAAAACCACCCATTAGTCCCGGTTCGTAAGGGCCTTTAGTCCCGGTTCGGGAACCGGGACTAATGGGTCGTTACTAATACCTCAACCCATTAGTCCCGGTTCAAACACGAACCGGGACCAATGTGCCTCCACGTGGCCCTGTGCGCCGAGCCCAGTCAGGGGGCCTTTGGTCCCGGTTGGTGGCTCCAACCGGGACCAAAAGGCATCCACGTGTCTGCATTCCAGTGGCTAGGGTTTTTGTTTTTTTTGAAAGGAGGGGGGTTGGGGGGTTTTGGGTGGTTAATTTAGGTGTTTCGTATATTCTGTTAGCTAGCTAATTAATAGAGAGAAGTGTCCTCTCTTATGTCCGTGCTTGCTCGACGCCACGTAGTATATATACATAAGTGATTGAGAGAACCATTCAGTACAGAAGTTCGTCATGCATACCGAGAGAAGTGATCGATCGACCTCTCCTTCTCCGAGAGATTGGTCGAACAACAAGTTTTACTGGCTACATACATGTACAATCTATATAAGATCTCTTAATTACAAACCACTAGCATTTGAATTGAAGTTCCACATGGTATTCTCCGGCTTTACTGATGACGTGTTCAAGAAAGAATCCCGCCAATTCCTCTTGAATTGCTTTCATGCGATCTGGTGGTAGGAGTTCATCCCGCATCTGCCACGTCTAATTAATTTGAAGAAGGGGGTTAATTAATACATATATATGAATGAAACTCAACAGAAATGATGGTGTAATAAAATGAAATTGTGAATATTATTGCTTACGCACTTCATATTGTCTTCTAGAGTAGCCCCGCTTGTTTTTCAAAGTCGCGTTGTGGATGAACTCGCACACGTAGTATCCACAGAAATCATTCCCTTCCTCCTGCCACAAGCACTTTACGAGAAATAGAGGTCAATCAAACTGATAATGAAGCATTATATAAATGGCATTGATGAAAGTATAGCTATAGAATCAACGGGAGATGCGCGCCAGTAGTACTTACTTTTGGGTATGTATATCGCAGCTCCTTCGGCAGTCCCGGAGCTTGTGCGGTGAACTGTTTCCAAACCCTGCAAGACAAAGAAAATATTTGTTATTACTTGAGATATCAGGAAATGAACAAAAAGTTGCCGATATGGTGCGATAATGATCGATTGAACTTACTTGCTGAGAATTTCAGTCATGTCCGCATAGGTGCTGGGATCTTTCCGTCTGGAGTCTAAGACGGTTACTAGTCCACGCTCAAGCTTAATCTCCAGAAGAATATAGTGGAACCTGCACGCATGCATAACTCATCAATTACATTAACCTCGCTCGAGTAATAAGGAAAACCGAATATGCACACGACAGTAACACTCACGGGCCGTGGTAAGGAAAGAGTATGGTATCTTTGTTTTGATTTTTGATCAATGATTGTAGCAAGTTGTCCTCGGCCTCTTTGGCGCGCTTTTCAACCAGAAAAACATCTATGATATTTGTGTTAATGAACCCAATATCATAGATTTCATTTTTTTTGCACTCGACGATCTTCAATCTGCATAATATATTGAGGATAATTAATTATAAATACATGCAATGAAAGAGCCGAGCTATATATACAGACTAATGACAGGAATAGTACTTACAGGCAGTAGCAAAAGACCATTAATTTATCGAGGGCCTTTTGATTGAAGAACTCGAAGAACTCCTCAAATGGAATAGACAACAGATCATTTGAAACGAGGTCGTGCTCCTCTTTAATTTTCAGATACAAAGTGTTCGTCCCCTCAGACTCTCTGCAGGTTTTCATGTACCAACTATGGAATCTTCGCATCATTGTTGTCAGAGACTTTTCATCTTTGACGAGAGGCTTCCTGTACTCGTATCTGAATAAGTCCACCTCCATGAAATCAGGAAGTGCATCGTCAGGCAGGTAATCTCCAAGATTGCCATAACCGGCCACCGTCCCCGGAGGATTAGACACATTGAGCGGGGGGCACGATTGCTGTGCTTGTTCGCCGAGCTGGGCAATTTTTTTCCCCTTTGCTCGTTGTTCTTTTGACCTTTTATCACTGACAGTAGTTCCCGACCGCTTGGCTTGGAGATATGTCTGTTCAGTAATGCGCTCATAGTTGGTTCTCGGCGGAGACTTTGGTGGTTTCCTCAGGGCATCGAGAGTGCGCTTTGCTTTCACCGGATCTACCTTCTCCTCCGGAGGTGGATGTATCTTTGCTTTCACCCCTTCAAAGAACTCCTTCACGTGGGTCTGCACGATCGTATCGGTTTCCTCCTTGGTCCTCTCATACGGTAACTTCTCTACAGGCTTTAGAGGTGGACCTTATCTGTATTGCCTCTCTCTTCTTGTGCTGCTAGACGCCGGAGCAGACGGAGCGGCTGCGGCGTCTGTCTTCTTTCGTGCTTGCTTACGAGGCGGAGGAGAAGGACTACGACGCGTTGGAGCAGCCGGGGCGGCGGCGGGTCTCTTCCGCCCTTGCTGGCGAGGCGGAGAAGGAGGAGGCGGAGTGCCGCCACGCGCCGGAGAAGGAGGCGGAGTGCCGCCACGCGCCGAAGAAGGAGGCGGAGTGCCGCCACACGTGCCCTGATCGTCACTCGCCGGAGGAGGAGGCGGTGGAGGAGGCAGAGTGCCCTGACTCGCCGGAGGAGGAGGAGGAGGCGGAGGCGTCCAGTTCAGAAGGTCGATGAGCTCCTTCCGCCATAGGCATGGAGTCTTCAGAGCAGAACCCAGCCTAGTCTCCCCTTCACCGGTAGGGTGCTCAAGCGCGAGGTCCTCAAATCCCTCCGTTATTTCATCAACCATCACCTTAGCAAATCCTTCTGGAATCGGCTGGCAGTGATAAGTTGTGCCGGGTCCACTAGGATAAACTTGGCCAACAGCCGCCTTGACCTTCAAATTCATGCATCGCGCCATAATGTGGCAATTTTGAGACTCCGTGATACCATCCACGGGATAGCTGGCAGGAGCCGTCAAGACATGCTCCGGCTGAAGCAGCTCAGTGGAAGCAACGCTGCTTCTCCGCTGAGATGACGGGGTAGCTTCGGGGGAAGCTTCGGCTTGTCGTTTGTTGCGATCTGCTGCTTCTCGTTCCTCTTCTCGATCCTCTAGCCCCATTACCCTTCCAAGCAGCGCCTGCATTTGGTCCTGCTCCACTTTCTTCCTCCTCTCGTGGGTTTTGTAACCCCCTACGTCCGGAAAACCAACCTTCCACGGAAGGGAGCCTGGCGTGCCTCGTGTCCGTCCAGGGTGCTTGGGATTCCCAAGGGCCATTGTGAGCTCGTCCTTCTCCCTGTTTGGAAGGAACGTCCCTCGCTGCGCTGCATCGATATAGTGTCGAAGTTTCTTGACTGGTGTTTGCAGTTTCTTGTCCGTCCACTGACACTGCCCTGTTAAAGGGTCCAAGGTTCCGCCAGCCCCGAAGAACCAAGTCCGGCAACGGTCTGGCCAGCGCATTGTCTCTGGTTCGATCCCTTTTTCAAGCAGATCATGCTCAGCCTTGGACCACTTAGGCCAGGCTTTGAGGTAGCCACCTGACCCCGTGCGATGGTGAAGCTTCTTCTTCGCAGCATTTTTCTTGTTTGTCTCCGACATCTTCTTACTCTTTTCTGATGTCTTGTGGGCCACAAATGCGGGCCAGTGATCTTTGATCTTCTCATATTTGCCGATGAATTATGGTGTCTCTTTTTTCTGGACAAACTGGTTCAGCTCTTTCCTCCACCTCCTCATTAGGCCAGCCATCTTCTTAAGAGCACAAGACTTGATTAATTGCTCTATAACTGGCTTCTCCGGATCCTCCTCTGGCGGTAGGGTGAAATTTGCCTTCAGCTCATTCCAAAGATCTTCTTTCTGCATATCATTGACATAAGACACCTCAGCGTCTTCATCCTTAGCAGGCTTATACCATTGCTGGATGCTGATCGGGATCCTGTCCCTAACAAGAACCCCGCACTGAGTAGAAAATGCCTTCTTTGTCCGGATGGGTTCAATCGGTTCGCCGTCGGGCGCGATTTCTATGATCTCAAACTTTTCATCCGAGCTCAACTTTTTCTTCGGGCCTCGTCTCCTTACCGAAGTTGTGCTCGATCCGGAGGGCTAGAAATTATAAGGAAGAAAGAGGACAGTACTTAATATGTGTACATATACCAAAACAATGGATGCATCAATTAACTTGTCAGCACGGGCTTAACTAATATATATATACCTGGCCGGACTCGGTTCGGTGACTCGGCTCGGCACGGTCTCCTTCGTCTTGTACCTCCATTGTGTCACGGGAGCCATCATGAACATAGTCCTCCTCTTGTACCAGCATTAATGGGTCGAAGCCATCATAATCATAGCCCTCTTCTTCATCCATCTGACCAACGGTGTCGATGAGAAATGACGCGACATCATCACTTCCATTTGCGATTATTTCCCCCAACATCGCTTCCGTTTCTTCGTCTCGGGAGTGCTCCATAGTTTCTGCAAATATTGACAACATGTCAATTATTATTCAAACATGGTACATAGTGGCAAACGTAGAACTAGCTAGCTAATCACAATAAGGAATCATATTAGTGGCCTCGACGCTGCTTCTCTAGGGTTTGGGGTCGCCTCGACACAAAGCTTCAAGGGTTTGGGGTGGCCTCGACGATAACGCTCTTTTAACTTGATAAATTTGGGTGGCCTCGAGAGAGTTAATTTGTCGGGTAGGAGCGCGGCGGGAGGGGGTACGTAGGAGACCTGCAACATCGTTTTCTCTCTAGAGTTTGGGTGTCCTCGAGAGTTTTGGTCGAGCGAGAGGGCCGAGGGGGGTGTTGCAGTTGTATCTAGAGGGGGTTATATCGACAACGACGCGACATACATATACATGGGAAAATAATGTTATCGGGGAGGGGGTATCGGTACCACCCCCTCGTGTTGAAGTTTCTTCTTTCTCCTTTCCTTTCTTTCTTCTTCTCCTCTTCTTTTTCTTCTTCTCCCTCGAGAAAGGAAAATAATTAAGGAAAAGGAAGAAAAGAGGAAGAAGGAAGAAGGAAGAAGAAGAAGAAGTAAAAGAAGAAAAAAAAGAGGAGAAGAAGAAAGGAATAGAGGAGAAGAAGAAAAAATAGAATTTCTCCTTTCTCCTCTATTCCTTTCTTCTTCTCCTCTTCTTTTTCTTCTTTTTTCCTCTTCTTATTTATTTCTCCTCTTCTTCCTCTCCTCTTTTTCTCCTTTCTTCCTCTTCTTATTTTCCTTTTTCCTCTCATCCTTTTAGTATTGCTTGTTTTAAAAAAAATGTTCAAATAGAAAATTTCGAAAAAAAACAAAGGTTTTGCCTAATGCATTGTTCATATGAATATACAAACATTTGCATATTCTACAATAATTAATATCAACAAAAAAATCTATGAACCAAAAAAAACCGAACTTTTCTAAAAATCTATCTTTTGCATATATGAAAACATTAATACACATATGAACAATAAATACATATATCAACAAAAACATAATCTGAATAATTTTTAAACATTACATACACATAGCCACATACATACACATATACATTATATATATATATATAAACAAAAAAACTAAACTAATAAAAATAAAAAAAACAGAGCCGCATATATATATATAGCCACATATATACATACACATATATATATATATATATACATTGAACAAAAAAATAAAACTAATAAAAATGAAAGAAAAAATAGAGCCGGTGCGGCGCGGCGGCTCACAGCGGTGGCGGCGCGCGGGGGCGGGCGACGGCGACGGGGCGCCGGGCGCGGGGCGCGGGGGCGCGCGGGCGGCGGCGACGCGGCGGAGCTTGGCGGCGACGCGGCAGAGCCTTGCGGCGACGACGGCGAGCGCGGGCTCGGGGAGGACGGCGACGACGACAGGCGCGGGCGACGGCGACGGCGGGGGCGGCAGGCGGCGTCGGGGCAGCCTGGCGGCGTCGATGTGTTCGGCGTCGTCGGGGGGGGGGGGGGGGGGCAACTGGTGGCGATGAACTGCAAAACTGCGAAGTGCTACTTAATACAAGGAGCATTGGTCCCGGTTGGTGGCACCAACCGGGACTAATGCCCCCTTTAGTCCCGGTTGGAGCCACCAACCGGGACCAAAGGCCTCTTTTTCGGCAGCCCAAAGGGCGGGAAGCTGCGGCCTTTGGTCCCGGTTGGTGGCACCAACCGGGACTAAAGCCCCCCCCTTTAGTCCCGGTTGGTGCCACCAACCGGGACCAAAGGCCCCTGCGCTGCCCGCATCGGGGGCAAAGTTTAGTCCCACCTCGCTAGTTGAGAGGGGAGCGCAGTGGTTTATAAGCCCCACTGCCGCTCCCCTCTTGAACTCCTTCCTACTGCAGGATTATGGGCCTACTTGCTACTGCTTTGCCTGATGGGCCTTCTGGGCCTTCTGCGGGCCTGAATCCTGGCCCAAATTAGGGATTCAAGTCGTATTCAGGCCGTGGGGGCCCAGTAGGTGGCACTTTTTTTTTCTTGCTTTATTTATTTTATTTTGTTTCTACTTACAACAAAATACTTATTGTTGTTTTTTTGTTTTGTTTTCTGCATTATTTATTTTCTTTTGTTTTTTGCTTTATTTTTTAATTCTTTTTGCTTTTAGTTTTAGGAAAATTATAAACTTTCTGTTAGTGCCATTACTTTTCAAATTTGAAAACACTTTTTTTTTGTTTTCTTTCTTGCTTTATTTATTTTATTTTGTTTCTACTTACAACAAAATACTTATTGTTGTTTTTTTGTTTTGTTTTCTGCATTATTTATTTTCTTTTGTTTTTTGCTTTATTTTCTAATTCTTTTTGCTTTTAGTTTTAGGAAAATTATAAACTTTCTATTAGTGCCATTACTTTTCAAATTTGAAAACACTTTTTTTTGTTTTCTTTCTTGCTTTATTTATTTTATTTTGTTTCTACTTACAACAAAATACTTATTGTTGTTTTTTTGTTTTGTTTTCTGCATTATTTATTTTCTTTTGTTTTTTGCTTTATTTTTTAATTCTTTTTGCTTTTAGTGTTAGGAAAATTATAAACTTTCTGTTAGTGCCATTACTTTTAAAATTTGAAAACACTTTTTTTTGTTTTCTTTCTTGCTTTATTTATTTTATTTTGTTTCTACTTACAACAAAATACTTATTGTTGCTATTTTTAATTATTACGAGGGCCGAACCATAAGACATTAAAGCATTTCAAATGAACTCTGAAAAAGTTGAAAGTTGGCATGGTATCATAAATTGACCCACACATAGCATGTGCATGTACAAAACGAACAATGGTATCATACTCGTCAGTTACAAAGTTGGCATGGTATATATCATCATAATAGTTGCGGGAGAAAGTCTTCACTTTTTCTTCGCTTGTGTCATTTGCTTATTGCGCCGTAACCATGGATAATCTTCATCGTTTATCAGGATGCTGGGGTCAGCCTTGACTTTAAAGGGAGGAATTTCATGAAACTTTTCATAATCTTCAGACATGTCTGTCTTGTCCTCCACTCCCACGATGTCCCTTTTTCCTGAAAGAACTATGTGACGCTTTGGCTCATCGTATGATGTATTTGCTTCCTTATCTTTTCTCTTTCTCGGTCTACTGGACATGTCCTTCACATAGATAACCCGTGCCACATCATTGGCTAGGACGAACGGTTCATCAGTGTACCCAAGATTTTTCAGATCCACTGTTGTCATTCCGTACTGTGGGTCTACCTGTACCCCGCCTCCTGACAGATCGACCCATTTGCACTTAAACAAAGGGACCTTAAAATCATGTCCGTAGTCAAGTTCCCATATGCCCACTATGTAACCATAATATGTGTCCTTTCCCCTCTCGGTTGTTGCATCAAAGCAGACACCGCTGTTTTGGTTGGTGCTCTTTTGATCTTGGTCAATCGTGTAAAATGTATTCCCATTTATCTCGTATCCTTTCCAAATCAATACAGTCAAAGATGGTCCCCTGGATAACAAGTACAGCTCATCACAAACAGTGTTGTCACCTCTGATACGTGCTTCCAACCAACTGCTGAAAGTCCTGATGTGTTCACATGTAATCCAGTCGTCGCACTGCTCCGGGTGTTTGAAGCGCAGACTGTTCTTGTGTTCATCGACATACGGGGTCACCAAGGTAGAGCTCTGTAGAACTGTGTAGTGGGCTTGAGACCAAGAATATCCGTCCCTGCATATTATTGAGTCCTTTCCAAGCGTGCCTTTTCCAGTCAGTCTCCCCTCATACCGCGATTTAGGGAGACCTATCTTCTTAAGGCCAGGAATGAAGTCAACACAAAACCCGATGACATCCTCTGTTTGATGGCCCATGGAGATGCTTCCTTCTGGCCTAGCGCGGTTACGGACATATTTCTTTAGGACTCCCATGAACCTCTCAAAGGGGTACATATTGTGTAGAAATACGGGGCCCAGAATGACAATCTCGTCAACTAGATGAACTAGAACGTGCGTCATGATATTGAAGAAGGATGGTGGGAACACCAGCTCGAAACTGACAAGACATTGCACCACATCACTCCTTAGCCTTGGTATGGTTTCTGGATCGATCACCTTCTGAGATATTGCATTGAGGAATGCACATAGCTTCACAATGGCTAATCGGACGTTTTCCGGTAGAAGCCCCCTCAATGCAACCGGAAGCAGTTGCGTCATAATCACGTGGTAGTCATGAGACTTTAGGTTCTGAAACTTTTTCTCTGCCATATTTATTATTCCTTTTATATTCGACGAGAAGCCAGTCGGGACCTTCATACTAAGCAGGCATTCAAAGAAGATTTCCTTCTCTTCTTTGGTAAGAGCATAGCTGGCTGGACCTTCATACTGCTTTGGAGGCATGCCGTCTTTTTCGTGCAAACGTTGCAGGTCCTCTCGTGCCTCAGCTGTATCTTTTGTCTTCCCATACACGCCCAAGAAGCCTAGCAGGTTCACGCAAAGGTTCTTCGTCACGTGCATCACGTCGATCGAAGAGCGGACCTCTAGGTCTTTCCAGTAGGGTAGGTCCCAAAATATAGATTTCTTCTTCCACATTTGTGCGTGTCCCTCAGCGTCACTCGGAACAGCTAGTCCGCCGGGACCCTTTCCAAAGATTACGTGTAAATCATTGACCATAGCAAGTACGTGATCACCGGTACGCATGGCGGGCTTCTTCCGGTGATCTGCCTCGCCTTTGAAATGCTTGCCTTTCTTTCGACATTGATGGTTGGTCGGAAGAAATCGACAATGGCCCAGGTACACATTCTTCCTGCAGCTTGCCAGGTATATACTATCGGTCTCAAGTAAACAGTGCGTGCATGCGTGGTATCCCTTGTTTGTCTGTCCTGAAAGGTTACTGAGAGCGGGCCAACCGTTGATGGTCACGAACAGCAACGCCTTTAGGTTAAATTCCTCCTGTTTGTGCTCATCCCACGTACGTACACCGTTTCCATTCCACAGCTGTAAAAGTTCTTCAACTAATGGCCTTAGGTACACATCAATGTCACTGCCGGGTTGCTTAGGGCCTTGGATGAGAACTGGCATCATAATGAACTTCCGCTTCATGCACATCCAAGGAGGAAGGTTATACATACATAGAGTCACGGGCCAGGTGCTGTGATTGCTGCTCTGCTCCCCGAAAGGATTAATGCCATCCGCGCTTAAAGCAAACCATACGTTCCTTGGCTCACTTGCAAACTCATCCCAGTACTTTCTCTCGATTTTTCTCCACTGCGACCCGTCAGCGGGTGCTCTCAACTTCTCGTCTTTCTTACGGTCCTCACTGTGCCATCGCATCAACTTGGCATGCTCTCCGTTTCTGAACAGACGTTTCAACCGTGGTATTATAGGAGCATACCACATCACCTTCGCAGGAACCCTCTTCCTGGGGGGCTCGCCGTCAACATCACCAGGGTCATCTCGTCTGATCTTATACTGTAATGCACCGCATACCGGGCATGCGTTCAGATCCTTGTATGCACCGCGGTAGAGGATGCAGTCATTAGGGCATGCATGTATCTTCTGCACCTCCAATCCTAGAGGGCATACGACCTTCTTTGCTGCGTATGTACTGTCGGGCAATTCGTTATCCTTTGGAAGCTTCTTCTTCAATATTTTAAGTATCTTCTCAAATCCTTTATCAGGCACATCATTCTCTGCCTTCCACTGCAGCAATTCCAGTACGGTACCGAGCTTTGTGTTGCCATCTTCGCAATTGGGGTACAACCCTTTTTTGTGGTCCTCTAGCATGCGATCGAACTTCAGCTTCTCCTTTTGACTTTCGCATTGCGTCCTTGCATCGACAATGACCCGGCGGAGATCATCATCATCGGGCACATCGTCTGGTTCCTCTTGATCTTCAGCAGCTTCGCCCGTTGCAGCATCATCGTGCACATCGTCTGGTTCCTCTTGATCTTCTGGAGCATCACCGTATTCAGGGGGCACATAGTTGTCATCGTACTCTTCTTCTTCGCCGTCTTCCATCATAACCCCTATTTCTCCGTGCCTCGTCCAAACATTATAGTGTGGCATGAAACCCTTGTAAAGCAGGTGGGTGTGGAGGATTTTCCGGTCAGAGTAAGACTTCGTATTCCCACATATAGGGCATGGACAACACATAAAACCATTCTGCTTGCTTGCCTCAGCCACTTCGAGAAAATTATGCACGCCCTTAATGTACTCGGAGGTGTGTCTTGAACCGTACATCCATTGCCGGTTCATCTGTGTGCATTATATATAATTAAGTGTGTCAAAAATCATTACAGAACATCATGAATAGATAATTAATTAAGTGACAAAATTAATAGAAGTTCATCATCACATTAAAACCAAAGTACATACATAGTTCTCATCTAACAACATAAAGCTCTGCAGAGCATCTAAATTAATTAAACCATACACTGAAACTATATAAAACATTTCAATGCGAAAACAAATGCGATCATAATCGCAACCAATGTAACAACTGATCCAACGACATAATGATACCAAGCCTCGGTATGAATGGCATATTTTCTAATCTTTCTAATCTTCAAGCGCATTGCATCCATCTTGATCTTGTGATCATCGACGACATCCGCAACATGCAACTCCAATATCATCTTCTCCTCCTCAATTTTTCTAATTTTTTCCTTTAACAAATTGTTTTCTTCTTCAACTAAATTTAACCTCTCGACAATAGGGTCGGTTGGAATTTCCGGTTCAACAACCTCCTAGATGAATAAAATCTATGTCACGTTGGTCGGCATAATTGTCATAAACAATAAATGAACCAATAGTTATGAAAAGATAATATATACCACATCCGAATCATAGACAGGACGAGGGCCGACGGGGGCGCATACCAAAACCATCGCACTATATAAGATGCAATAATAAAAGTAAGAAAATTATACAAGTATATATCTATCTAAACATACAAATAAGAATATTTTTCCTTTCAGAAAGAAGATAAGAACAAGAGGCTCACCACGGTGGTGCCGGCGATGAGATCGGTGCGGGTGATCGACGATGTTGAAGACGGGGACGAGGCGTGACGGACCGCTAAACCTAGACAAATATGGAGGAAAATGGAGCTTGGCGGTCGAGCTTGGAGAGGAGAAACCTTAAGTAGTGTGGCTCGGGCATTCCATCGAACACCTTGTGTGCATATGAGGTGAGCTAGAGCACCACCAAGCCCTCTCCCCCTCGGCCAGAAAAAACAGAGCAGTGTGCTCTGCTCTTGCGCGAGGGGGTATATATAGGCACCACCATTGGTCCCGGTTGGTCGCATGAACCAGGACTAAAGGTTTGCCTTTGGTCCCGGTTGGTCGCCCGAACCGGGACCAATGGTGGTGGGCCAGGAGCGAGGCCCATTGGTCCCGGTTCATCCCACCAACCGGGACCAAAAGCTCCAGACGAACCGGGACCAATGGCCAACGTGGCCCGGCCGGCCCCCGGGGCTCATGAACCGGGTCCGATGCCCCCATTGGTCCCGGTTCTGGATTGAACCGGGACTAATGGGCTGGACCGGCCTGGACCATTGCCCCCTTTTCTACTAGTGCTTGTCCGACTGTACGACACGCTCGAGGCTCCCATACCGTCTTCGGCGAATTCCCATCCATCACATGATAATTCCATCACAACTGACATGACTTCCTGCAACGCCTTCAAGCATCCTTGATGTGCCAACAAATCTTTCATCCTTGTCTGCCATAACCCAAGGTTTTCTGCTCCGCGAACTTCTCCACCTCAAACCTGGTACCCGTTGGCGTCATGGTTCTTTGTACGGCTGACCCTGCGAAAAATTATCCAAGCTTTCCTCACGTGATGCCCAAGTACACAAGCAAAACCTGACTATGGTACACCCTCATGTACTAATGGCAATTCCAACCAAAAACAATCTTCTGGTCTTCTCACGTGGCGTAGCTCCCTTGGCACAAATTTTGTAATTCTAGCTTCAGTTTAGCTACACATCAGTCAGCTGATGTGAATTTGGCGTCAATCGATTTCTGAATGAATGAAAGAAGGGGATGTGTCCAGAGGTTGAAGAACACTGTGGGCCATTGATTTTTCATCCAACGATGCAAAAATCGACTGACCTCAAACCAAAAATTCAGCTGACTGACTTCTAGCCATTCCCTTCTAGCTTTGCTTTGTCCTGCCTCTGCTTTCCGATGGATGCATACAACCGACGAATATTCTTTTTGCTCAAAACGATCTGCTGCCTTGCGTCGAGGACTCGGTCCTCTTTTTTCCAAATCAAATCACATGCATGCAACCCTACCGAGCAGCCAGCCAGACGTACGTGCCTGGGCGTCGTCCCAGACTCCTCCGCTGGCTCGGCCAGCCCCACCTGGGCCAGCCCGCCAGCACCAGCCCCTGTTGGGCCACGCAGCCATCTGCCCCGCTGCGCCTTGCGTGGCCGCTGGCCACGTCCGCTTCGTCCGTTACGCTGCCGCCGCTCGAGGATGCAGGAGCCGCTCGCCCGAGCACGTCTCACCTGCCGCTGCTGCCAACAATTGCTTTTCCCTCGTAAAGATTAAACCGCCGACACGTCTGCTGCAGATCGCTCCTGGCAAACTCCAACTACGGTATCTTCCATGTCCACTAGATCAATACCACGGCCTCAAATCGAACCTTGCTCATGATACCACTTGTTAGAATAAATCCGAGGCATACCGTCGATCATCCAAGGACCAAGCAATCACATGAGCACGACAACGAGATTTGTTAACGACATTCATCGATATGGCTACATCCCCGGGGCCTGACTACGGGCGCTCCTCCCCGTGACACCGTCACAATACCGCACTCCGGCCACCCGGGCGCCGGCACACGCCACCGGCTCCCCCTTGCGCACCTGTGCTATTATGTTGGCATAGGTTACATCGTGTGTCTACCCCCGCTATATATGAGAGGCCTAGGATACAGGTGTCCTACTAGGACACGACTCCACATCCTATGTAAACACAATACAACTACAAGTCCAACTGCAACCTATCTTGTACACTATATTCGACACAACTCCAACAGGGACTGCGCGCCGAATGCAGCCAGTGTCGCCACCAGACTTACCATGGAGAAGAAACTGGCCGATTTCGCGGCGAGATCCAACGGTGTCTGCTCGTTGTTGTTCATGACATCGGCTCACACTTTCCCCTTCGACATCAGGGCCTCCGCCATGGCCGGCGCGCGTGCGGCCACCGCCAGGTGGAGAGGTGTGCTGCCATCCCCATCTTGCGTGTTCAGGATGCCGCACAGCTTTGTCTTCCCAGCGACACGACCTTGCCGTGGCTTCCCCTGGCCGCGGCGTGCACGAAGGTTCCGCCACGGTCGTCCCTCAGCTCGGCGGCGTCGGGGCAGGCTTTCATCAGCGCCTCGGCGACGCGGACGTGGTCCATCCCTGTCGCGACATGGAGAGCAGAGAGGCCGCCAGAGTCCCACATGTGCACCACGGAGGGCGGCACGGCGCTCAGGATGGCACGTACGATGGAGAGGTTACCGTCGGACGAAGCGAAATGCAGCGGAGTACTACCATTGCCGTCGGCTTGGCTAACCAGGGATGGGCCACGTGGCTTCCACTCCAGTAGCAGTGCTTAGGGGGGTGAATGTGAGTTACAGCACATACTATATTAGGCTAAATTGAGTTCGTCCAAGTCTATACAGGATATCCAAGTATAAGGTGATTCCTTGGTCGTTTTCCATCCAATCTCTAGGATATAAGTAGAGTCCTAAACCAGATCGACTTGTGATCTGGGTCACGTCGTGTTGGGCAAGTTAGGAGGCCGTGTTGGACGTGAGGTTGGTTCATTGAGCCATATATAAAGCAAAAGGAAACGAGATTGAAAAGCTGCGAATTTGAGCAGCACCAAAACTATCGTTTTGTACTTATTTTCCTAAGCTAGCTTCTTCACGTTTTGATCTGGGAACTAACAATTCAAGCATACAGCGCACGGCGTACCTGTCATCACTGGCCGGCTGCCTTGTGCTGCCGTCCCCATGGAGAAGAAGGAAAAGGAGCAACGGCTGAAAGAGATAAGGCTAACTGTGTTTGGTCGCGGGGCCATCCAGCTGCGTGATTGTGGTTGGGGTGTTTGCACGAATCGCTATACACAAGTTGGAGCGTGCGTGTGCGACCGGCCGAGCGTTCCGTGTTGTCTCCGATACATTATGTATGAATCTCCTTGCAAGATTAAAGAAATAACATCGACTGAAACATAACAAAGTCTTCGTCGCCTGGGACTTAGCAAAACTGATATTTTATTGCTTTGGAATCATTTATTTATCGAGTGTCGTACAAAAGAACACTTGGCAAAGCCCTTGCCTCGTGTTGTCTCCGATACATTCTGCGAAGAGCTTGTTTGCCAAGTGTCTGATAAAATACACACGACAAATAGCCCGACACTCCGCATTGCCATGTTCTTCCCATAGCCACGGTTACCCAACTCTTGAGAGACCAAATGTGGAGACTATGCCGAGGCCCACAAGGAGAAGAACATAATTTGCAACCCTGAACAGAATGAGGTTGCGCACGAAAGCACCAACGACTGGATATTGCTGTTTGATACGCCTACGGATGGAAGCTTGACGTCCTTTCAAGCCACATTGCCGCCACAGGTACTTCCACAGTGTGCGGAACGACACGTGAGGGCTGACCAAAAGCGAGACCACGCCTAACATCAGGAAGAGGCCAGAGTTTATGATGTTGAAGGCGATGTCGTGGACTGCCCTCGTCCTCGTGACGGCTGCCAGAGCCGCGTAGAATGCCAGGACCATGCTGATCAGGGACACCCACAGGCAGTGCAGCGCTACCGTGAAGGTTTTCCACGACTCGGCGGAGCGTGACGCCTTGCCGTAGACGAGCAGGACCACGGCGAGCACGGACGTCACCAGGGCGAAGGTGTCGAGGATAAGGAAGCATTTGAAGATGGTTTTCTTCTGGAGGACCGCCATCCCTATTGTATCGCCCTCTTGCTCGTATGAGCCGGGTATGTTGTTGGCCGCGGTGAAGGCGACGCCAGCAACGAGAATGGCGATCACCGCGAGGCTGTCGGACGTCTTCTCTATCGCCTTTGTTATGTCGTGGCTGTTCCATTGCTGGACATGGTCCCGCCTTTGAGGATTTGACTGCGCGCCGAATGCAGCCAGTGTCGCCACCAGACTTACCATGGAGAAGAAACTGGTGGATTTGGCGGCGAGATCCAGCGGCGTCTGCCCGTCCTTGTTCATGACGTCCGCTTGCACTTTCCCCTTCCACATCAGGGCCTCCGCCACGGCCGGCGCGCGTGCGGCCACCGCCAGATGGAGAGCCGTGTTGCCATCCCTATCCTGCGTGTTGAGGATGCCGTGCAGCGTCGGTTTCTTGATGGCGAGCCGCACGACCTTGGAGTGGCCTCCCCTGGCCGCGGCGTGCACGAAGGTTCCGCCGCGGTCGTCCCTGAGCTCGGCGGCGTCGGGGCAGGCTTTCATCAGAGCCTCGGCGACGCGGACGTGGCCCATCCCTGCCGCGATGTGGAGAGCAGAGAGGCCGCCAGAGTCCCGCATGTGCACCGCGGAGGGCGGCACGACGCTCAGGATGGCACGTATGATGGAGAGGTCACCGTCGGACGAAGCGAAATGCAGCGGAGTACTGCCGTTGCCGTCGGCTTGGCTAACCAGGGATGGGCCACGTGGCTTCCACTCCAGTAGCAGCCTGACCATTCCTGACAATGTTCATATCGATGGTAATAGATATCAGTCGAGGATTGACAAATGACAATTATGTATTCCCTCCGAAAAAAATATAAGACGTTTAGATCACTAAAGTAGTGAGTAGTGGATCAAGAAGGAGCTAGCTACCAAGCTGACCTGAGCCTTGGAAGACGGCGGCGTGCAGAGCATTCTGCGAGCTCGGGCCGGCAACCGACGCGTCGCCGCACCTGGTCGTTATAGCTTTGACGGCTCGCACCGACCTGCTCATCACCGCCAAGTACAGCGGCGACACGCCGGCGTCGTTAACCTCAGAGGCCAGGTCGGGCGCCGTGGAGGCCATCGCCTCAACCACCGCGCCATGGCCAAGCCTCGCCGCGAGATGAAGGGCCGTGTCCCCAGCCTCGTCCTTGCACCACAAGGTGCCCTCATCTCCGCAGTCCTGCGCGAGCTGGACGAGGAGGGATACGACCTTGTCATGCCCCGCCCTCGCAGCGCAGTGCAGAGGCGTGTCCAGAGCCGAGTTCCGGGAAGACAACAAGCTCTTGTCCCCGAAGCTGGCGAGCTCTTGGATTAGCTCGTCGTGGCCGTGCTCTGCGGCTAAATGAAGAACTTTGTTCCTCTCCGCGCTGACTTGGTGTATGCCTAAAACAATTCAAATATAAATGTGGGTTTCCCCCAGAATAAAAACATGTGTTCCCATTTAATTTGAATGAAATTTCAAAAGAAAATCGGAAATCTCAGTTAATTCACTATGCACCAAAATACTTGCTCAGTCCAGTTGTCTTAGATTTGTCTAGACAATGTTATAAACGTATGTATCTATCAGTAGTGGAGGAGACAAAAGTGGGTCATGACCCGCCCAACCCAACAACAAAACAATGAAATTGGGCCTTCGAAACGTTTGTAGCAGCCAAAATATATTGATGACACTTTTTTTTTGCAAACTATCGGTGACTTGTGATGAATTCGAGCTAAGCTTAGGCAGAACTTGAAATTTTATAATTTTTCTCAAACTTTGGTAGGATTTCAGCCAAACTCTAGCGAGTTTCAATACATTAGTTTTGCTGGACAAAAAAGTGAACTTTCATAGATTTTAATACACGGATAAGAGAGTGGCTAGGTGTAAGTCGACTGAAAACTTAAATTGGGTCTGTGATTCTTTCTAGCCGTCGGGTGCAAAACGAACAATTGGATCCTTTCTTTAACCTCTCGAACTTCTTCAACCTCCCCCTGGCTTCCTTCCCAACCGCCCCCAGGGACCACCGGCTGGACCGCCAGCCACCATCGCCTGTGGCCAATGGCGCTCCCGTGCCAGCCTCACCGTCCCACCCTACCCTCAACCGCCGCTCACCGTCGTGCTTCTGCCTCCCCCTGGCATCCCTCTAGCCCCAGCGATGGGCAAGTTTTTTGGGTAAATCTGTACCATCACCACACCCTAAGAAAGATGATGGGGTCGCTTGCCGCCCTAAGACAAACCCAGAGGCTTCTCCGGCGAGCTCCTTCCTTCCCTCGGGCTGTTGGTTTCTTCACTCGAAATTCGATTGGTCCAAATTACAAATTCAAGCAGCTTACATCTAGCTATTGTGCACTAACAAGTATGTGTATGTACAAATGACGGGAAATCCAACATTACCGCTAGGGTGTTGCCGAAGCAGCGCCATGGCTTTCTCCTTCTTCCCCCCGCGCACGGCGAGGTACAGCTCGGAGCTCATCGTGCCGTCATCGCCAGGCTGCGTGGTCACGGCAGCCGCCGAGCCAGGACTCGAACTGAGTTGGATGGTGTGGTGCCGGAGGTCCATGGCCTATTCCGATCGGATCACAGGCGACGTCTGAACTAGTGAAGGCATGGGCCCGTACGTCGCCGATATATAGCGGCTAGCGGATGCATGACTCCAAAAGTTTGGCAACAGAGCGCCATGGATGCATGGCAAGTCGCCCAGGTAACCTGCGTTCGATTTTTCCACAGTCAGCTGAACCTGTACGTAGGTTCCAGCCTTCCAGGAAGCGCGCGTCTGTGGCAGCTAGCGGCTCTGGTGTGCACACGACCTGGCAGGTCCTTCCGGTGCGTCCGAGGTGAAGAATAAAACTTGAACCTCCGCCAGGAGAATATCGGCCGTGTTGTTTTCTCACAATAGGTTCATACCACACACACACGGTACTACTATTCGTTTGCACCATACATTTGGCAAACCACAGTAAATGTGGGGCTAGTTAGACGGGACACGTAGAAATTTGACTATTAAACGAACGACTGCTATATCGGAGTCGTCAGGTATGTCGTCATGTCCCATGCCAAAATAAAATAAAATTACGACGTCCTGTCAAACGAATTGACTGCTACCTCCATCCTGCTTTAGTAGTCTCCATCATATTTTAGATCATATTTTGATCATGGGTTTAACTAATAAAATATAATTTATATGTAGAAAATATAATATCACTGGAAACTACATTGCAATATGAGTCTAACAATATAATGTTTTATGACATGTATTAATATTTTACTAATCAAATATTTGGTCAAATTTTGACCCAAAATATAGGAGGACTAGTAAAACGGGACGGAGTTAGCACCTAGCTAAAGACTCTAGATCACCTACCCGAAAAATCCAAACCCATCTTCTATCCCATATTTTTATATTTTTCTTCATTTAGCAGATCCCCAAAAATGTAGTATTGTACTCTATTTCAAAATAATTGAATTTTTGTGTTTGTTCAAAGTCTTAACTTGTTTTAGTTTGATCAACTCTGTAGAAAAATATATTGACATCTAGAGCATCAAATTAGTCTTGTATGATTTTTATGAGATATATTTACATACTAGGTGTATTTAGTGTTGTAAATCTTCAAACTTAGCGAAGCTGGACTTGGGACAAACCTATAATTTAATTAATTTGGAATGGAGAGACTAATTCCCTAAAGTTTATATTTGGTTCACGCAATTCGTTGAGTACCTAGGTTGCGCCCGATAAGGATGGCCACGTCGGTGAAACTATAGAACAACATTGCTGGGAGAACAATTGCAACTTATAGCAATCTCTCAAGACTGCCTGACAAAGACATCGGCGCGGCCTCCTGACCTTATGGACCGTAACTTTCCTTCAAACCTGATTTGTCTCCTTTAGAAACCTAGATTCTTACTTGAAGATGGTCCGATTTCTAAGCAGCGCATCGCAAAATTTTGCGAAGCCCCCTCCAATTTTGACCGCAACATGTTGATCACATATGATGACATAACGCCAAGTTCCAAGTTTTTCAGACTTCATTTTCCTTTTTGGAATTTTTAAAATAATAACCCTCATGTTTGGGTTTGAGTCTTGACACCCTGAGATTTGAAATTCCTCTAATTTTCTTGGATAAGGCCTAAAACTAGACTCAAGAACACATTTGGATATTTTCAACCCAATTTTGATAACTTTTTAATGCAATTAATCTTTAATTTTTAATTATATTCATTAAATGCCTAGAAATGTACTAAATGGTTTAAATAAAGCAAGCGAACCCCCAAAATGCTAAATTTTGGTATGGTACATGTAATGATATATGTTTAGTGTAGACAAAAAATAAGGGTCAAGCGATGAAGAGACCTGCACTTTTGCATTCAAACCTAATGTGTTCCCTCTCGAAACCTAGATTCTTAGTCGGAGATGGTTTAATTAGTGGACATCAGGAATTTTGCTAAACCTTCTCAAAATTTTACCACAATAAGATGAGTACATATGAGGGCAAAATGACAAGTTTCACTTTTTTCTGACTTCATTTGCATTTTTCAAAATTAAAAAGCCATAACCTCTATGTTTGGAGTCGAGTCTTGGCACCCTGAAGTTTGGAATTTCTTTCCTTTCCTTCAAACCTGATTTTTCAGACCAATCTTGCCTATTTTTTCATGCACATGGAGTTCAAATTTAATTGTATTCACTAAATGCCAAGAAATGCAGCAAATGATTTAAATATAGTAAACAAACCCCAAAATGCCAAATAATGGCATGGAAATATTGATGTATCTTGAGTGTAGCAAAATAATTCATGGTCGACTAATGAAGGAATCTTTAATTTGACTTCAAACCTGACTCATTCTCTCTCGAAACCTAGATTCTTACTCGGAGATGGTCTAGTTTCGAAGCAATGCACGTCATAATTTTTGCAAAACCTTGTCAAAATTTTACCATAGCTTGTTGATGCCACATGAGGTCACCATGCTAAGTTTCATGTTTTTAGACATCCTTTGCATTTCTTGAGATTAAAAAACAAATGACCTCCATGTTCGGGGTCGAGTGTTTGCACCATGAAGTTTGGGATTCTTTTATTTTCTTCGATAAGGCCTAAACTTATACTCAATAACACAAATAGGATTTTTAACTCAGTTTTGCCAACTTTATAATGCACCTACAATTCAAATTTGAATTATACACAATAAATGTTTGGAAATGCACTAAATGACGTAACATAGCAAAGATATCAAATTTTAACATGGAACATTTGGTGTATCTTGAGTGTACAAAAAAAAAAAATCAAGGTCAATAGTTGAAGTAGCCGACACTGGCTGCACACCTAACCCATCACCTCTCAAAACTTAGATTCTTACTCGAAGATGGTCCCATTTGTAAGCACTATAAGTCACAACTTATGTGAAACCTTCTAAATTTTTACCACAACATGTTGATGCCATTTGAGGGCTCGATGCCAAGTTTCATAGTTTTTCAGACCTAGTTTGCATTTTTATGAATTAAAAACCAATAACCATCATCTTGGAGGTTGAGTCTTGGCACCATGAGGTTTGTAATTGCCTTCCTTTTTGGATAAGACCTAAACATAGACTCAAGAATACAATTATGAATATTCAACTCAATTTCCCCCTTCTTCGTGCACTTGCAGTTCAAATTTGAAATATATGCACTAAGTGCCTGTAAAATGAAATAGATAGGGGAGAAAGAAAATATATTAAAAAGAAAAACAGATAATGTTGAAAAATAGAGCATAAAATAAAAATAAAAATAAAACAAATAATGTACGAAAGAAGTGGAACAAAAGAAAACGAAAAAAGAAGTGGAGCAAAAGACGAAAAATTAGTGAATTCGCAAATGTGCACGGATTTTGAAAGAAATTTTATGGTTTTGAAAAAGTTCATCATTTTGACAAAAATATTGAATATCAAATTTGAAAAATTGTTTGCCAAATTTGAAAAAAGTTTGTCAAATTTGAGAAAAATCGTAATTTATTTTTAAAAATCATATATTTTCACAAAATATCCAAAAAAATTGCAAAAAACGTCCTCCATTTGAAAAGAGGTTCATCGATTTGAAAAAAGGAAAAAAAAGGAAAGAAGAAAGAAAAAAAGATGTAAAAACATGTATGCTATCTAATCAGGCTAGGTAGATGGGTTGTTACTGAAGCGTACCTCAATGCGGACGGTCACTGGTTAGATTAACCATGAGTCTGCTTTTTCCCCGGGTTAAAAGACAAAAAAAGAAAAGAAAAAGGAGAACACTGTGCAAACGGGCGAACATACCCCCTCCACTTGGCCCCTTTGCAAAATGCATAATAATAGCCGCCAAAAGCTTCAAATAGGAAACACTGTTTAATATCGCGGCGACTATTTTTGAGGGTGAACAACTTTATTTCTCAAATAATAGCAAGATCGTTTACAATTTGGTGAGAAACAAAGTCGGGTACCGCATCATCCTACACACTAGATGATCTAGACGAAAGAGCATTTTTTGCTAGATGATCTAGACTGTTTAATATCGTGGCGACTATATCTCCCTTATAGCAAGCTCTACGGTTCGCTTGCCTGAAGGGTTTTTTCTCGTCACGTGCAATGGGCCAGCCCATTTAATCTCGTCAATCGCACGCTCCGGATCAGAGAGATAGGTCGAAATCACTAATTACTCCAACTTCCCCGGGTTGCGACAAGTGGCGCGCTGCATGTGCGCCACTTGTCACAACCCGGGAGTTTTCCCTTTTTTCGTCGATCCGTTTATTCAAAACGTTTTATCTCTTTAATCGTGCGTCCAAATCTCGAACCGCTTTCGCCATTGAATTCCTCACGTCGAGATCTTCAAAGCTAGATCCCATGTTGATAGGTTTTGATGAACTTTTTTTCACGAAAATACCGGACGGAAAAAACCATCGAAAAAAACCGAACCGGGAACACGGGTTTTTTCCCTTTCCGAAAGAGGCACGCCCGTGCCTCTGACGAAATCACAACCGTGCCTCTCGCGGAAGCAAAACTGTGCCTCTCGCGAAAGAAAAAAAAAACAGAAAACGCGTTTTTTTTCCTTTTCCAAAAGAGGCACGCCCGTGCCTCTCGCGAAAGCATAATCGTGCCTCTGGCGGAAGCAAAACCGTGCCTCTCGCGAAAGAAAAAAAAACAGAAAACGCGTTTTTTTTCCTTTCCGAAAGAGGCACGCCCGTGCCTCTCGCGAAAGAAAAAAACAAAAAACGTGTTTTTTTTCCTTTCCGAAAGAGGCACGCCCGTGCCTCATGCGAAAGCACAACCGTGCCTCTCGCGGAAGCAAAACCGTGCCTCTCGCGAAAGAAAAAAACAGAAAACACGTTTTTTTTTCGTTTCCAAGAGGCACGGCCGTGCCTCTCGCGAAAGCACAAACGTGCCTCTCCCGAAAACAAAATCGTGACTCTCGTGAAAAAAAATGCATTTTTTTGCGCGAATTTTTTTTTGTCGAAAAGCTAGGGAAGACCGGTAGAAAACCAAAACGTCAAAAAAACCGAAAAAACCCGTTTAAGAAGCCAAAAACGCGTGTGTAAAAATAAAAAAAAATCAAAATCCGGAGGGAGCGTCCAGAGCGCGACACGTGGCGAATGGCTGTGAGCGCGCGAAGTGGCGCTGATCGTTGCGAGGCTCCCGAAGGAGCGCTCATTAATTAGTTGCTCCCGAGATAGGTCGCTCGTTTTTTCAAAAGCACTTTGTTTTCCACATACATGTTAAACGTTTTCCACATACATGATTAGCTTGCTCGAAAAAATATAATTTTTTTGCTATCTTTTCTGGTACACATTGTATATATTTTGTATATATTAGAAACAATTTTCTATACACATGTAACATTTTCCAAACACATGATTAACATTTTGTAACTTAAACGTTTTTATGTCTATTTTTTTGTTCCATACATATTATACATTTTTCTATACATTGGAAACATTTTTGTAACACATTTACAATTTTATAGGCGGGCCCAGTTTTGCGCTCACTTAGGCGGGGTCACCCTACGTCTTGCAGTAAGCACCCCTAAGAAAACGTCTCGCAGTAAGCGAGACATAAACGCACCCACGAGCGTCATATACGCATGATGTGCCTCGGCTACTGCAAGCCGAAATCACTAATCAAGGAGTACTCCTTGCGGAGATCACTCCAATTTTCCCAGGTTGCGACAAATGGCGCGTTGTATGTGCGCCACTTGTCGCAACCTGGGAGTTTTTTCTTCTTTCGTAGATCCGTTTATTCAAAATGTTTTATCTCTTAAATCGTGCGTCCAAATCTTGAACCGCTTTCGCCATTGGATTCCTCACGTCGAGATTTTCAAAACTAGATCCCATGTTGATAGGTTTTGACGAACTTTTTTTTCACGAAAAAATCGGACGAAAAAGACAAACGGAACGCGGTTTTTTTCCTTTCCGAAAGAGGCACGCCCGTGCCTCTGACGAAATCACAACCGTGCCTCTCGAGGAAGCAAAACCGTGCCTCTCACGAAAGAAAAAGAAACAGAAAACGCGTTTTTTTCCTTTCCGAAAGAGGCACGCCCGTGCCTCTCGCGAAAGCACAACCGTGTCTCTCGCGGAAGCAAAACCGTGCCTCTCGCGAAAGAAAAAAAGAACAGAAAACATGTTTTTTTTTCGTTTCCGAGGAGGCACGGTCGTGAGTCTCTCGAAAGCACAACCGTGCCTTTCGCGGAAGCAAAACCGTGTCTCTCGCGAAAGGAAAAACAACACCTTTTTTTCCCTTTCCAAGAGGCACGGCCGTGCCTCTCGCTAAAACAAAACCATGACTCTCGCGAAAAAAATGCGTGTTTTGCGCAAAAAAATATTTTTTTCGAATTTCTTTTGTCAAAAAGCTAGGGAAGACCGGTGAAAAACCAAAATGTAAAAAAAAAAACCAGGAAAAAACCGTTTAAAAAGCCGAAAACGCGTGCGGAAAAATAAAAAAAACAAAATCCGGAGGGAGCGCCAAGAGCGCGACACGTGGCGAATGGCTGAGAGCGCGCCAAGTGGCGCTGATCGTTGCGAGGCTCCCGAAGGAGCGCTCGTTAATTAGTTGCTCCCACTGCAAGCTACACGTAGCAGTTGCCTACATCGCAGTGAACAGTAGTTGGGCCAGCAAATGGATTTTTTTCTGTGGCCGCTCAGAACTCGTTGGAAGTACATTAAATTTTAAAAAGATTCATGTATTCCAACAATATTTTGATAATATTTTTTTAAAATATCTATACAATCTAAAATTACTCATGTAGTTTAAAAAATATTTCAAAGTACATTTGCAAAAAGTTCAACAAATATTTAAAAAAAAGTTTCAAAAATATGTATTTTAAAAAATATATTAAAAGGACGTTCATCACTGGCAAGCCTGCTAGTTGGCCGGCCTATTACTGTAGCTGCAGCGTGAGAGTTTTTCTCTGTCATTTCTTTCTTGTTATTTCGGTCTTCTTTTGTTTTTATTGATTTTTTACTTTTACTTTGGTTTTCCTTCTTGGCAAAGAAACTTCATCTCTGGCATCCCGCTTATACTGAGACACAAGCTCGTCTTGCCTCAGGCGTCGCTACTAATGGGAATGCCCAACTAGCTTCCTGCAGATTGTTAGCATAATTTCAAAACATGCAGAAAGCATTAAAAATGTAGTGACATTTAGAAAAGTTCAGTTGTTTCAAAATAATTTATGTGGTATTTTTCTAAAATGTTCATGTAATTCAAAAATATGTTTGCGTACTATTACAAAAATGTATATTTCATTGAAAAAATATGAGGTTTAAAAATATGTTTGCGATATTAGTAAAAATTGTTTATACAATGTAAAAAGTATTCATATAATTTTAATAAATGTCTTGTATCATTAAAAACAAATGTTTTAACGTGTATTTGAAAAATGATTAGCGCATATTCAAAACGAAGTTCATGTATTTGGGAAAAATATTAATCATGTATTTGGAAAATGTGAAATGTGAATATAATATGTAGAAAATTCGTGAAAACCGAAGAACTCCAAATTGAACAAAAGAAAAAGCAAAGAAAACCAGAGAAAACTCGAAGGGACCCCCCCCCCCCCCCCCCCCAAAAAAAAATGACGCATATAGTGAAAAAATATCTTCATCTTCTACCTAGCTTCGTGTTTTTCATCAAATAAATGAGACGACGCAAATTTAAAGGTTAGCTCAGAGGTGTATGTAGTAGCAGATTATTGTACATATGTTAATTGTAGCCACGCACACGCCCCCCCCCCCCCCCCCCCCCCCCACACACACACATACACACACGCGCGTGCGCGCGCGCGCGTACTATGTGGGAGAGACAACAACAACCGTTGTCGAAGCCTCACTCTAGGCTATTCATAATGAAAGTATTATAGTTAGTATCAGGCATGTCAACTAGACATTTTTGCTGATGTGGCACATAATTAAATGAGGAAAAGGGAAAAAAAATATGGGTAGTACACTGTTTGATATGATACAATATCATATCATATGATACTCAATCCTCTCTTTCCTCATTTAGTTGTGTGTCAGCTCAACAAAAATGTGTAGTTGGTATGTATGATACTACGTATAATACTTTCATGTGACCAGCTGTATATGATACTTTCTACTACGAGCAGCTTTACGCGTGTGAGGTGGTTTCAAAATCTTCATATGAGTTTGACAAAACGTTTGATTCAGTAGTGGGGAGATGGTCTCCTCGCCCAGCCCGGAAGGGAGACACTCATTAAGTCTGTTGCTCAGGCTTTACCCACTTATATAATGGGAGTTTTCTAGGTACAATTTTCGGTTTGCAATGAACTTACTAGGAAAGGCAAGAGGTTTTTATTAAGGAGCTGAGAAGGGCAAGAGGAAAGTTCATTGGTGTGCTTGGGATGAACTTATGCAACCAAAGTGCAAAGGTGGGGCTCGATCCCGTGATTTTTGTATCTTTAACCAAGCACTATCAGTCCGGCAAGCATGGAGACTGATTTCTAAACCCAATAGTTTGTATGCACAAGTGTTGAAGGCCGGGTATTTATATATCCGGTGGGTAAACTTGAAGATACCGTGTTCTCCGGTAATGTATCTTCTTCGTGGCAAGCTATTGCATATAGCATTGACCTTTTAAAAAAAGGTCTGATCTGGAGGGTGGGAAATGAAAGGAGTATACGGGTCTGGTGTGATAACCGGATCCCACAACCCATCTCTTATATACGCATAACAGTGCGAGGAGTGTGTACAATCAGATGTGTGTCAGACTTGCTCAATGAGAATGGCTCCTGGAATCTGGCGTTGCTACAACAATATTTCCTACCGGTGGATGTTGTAGAGATTTTGAAATCCATGCGGCACCACGGCTGGAGGAAGACACGCTGGCATGGGGTCCTGTGAAGTACGACGTCTTTTCTGTTAAGAGTGCTTACTAGTTCAGTTTTGAAGTACTACGTCTCATTAAAAAAATAAAGATTCAGTTACAAGCCACATAAACATCAATATTATGGGACTGGGAAGATAGGATAATTCTATGTAAAAACCAGCGCATTTCCCTCTCCACCAAAGAAAATGAGACAGATCATCTCTCCGCCCGAGCTCAACGCGCCTCCATCACTGATATGCAGCTTTACGGACCTCCAAAGTAGTTTGTCTGAAAGATAACCATTGTCGTTGAAAGAATCAGACCAGGGCAACGTGTCCCCGAACATGCCATCAAACTCTAGAACTGACACCCGCACAACTACGACGGTAGAGGTGGAAATCAGAATTGTCAGCCTCCAACCATCAACCCAGCACAGGATGCACCTTCTTCCAGCTGTCACCTGCGATCATCGTCCGCGCGTACTCCCGGACGACAAAACATCCGTGTGGATTCTCCACGATAGGAGTACTTTATAGGACCCATCACCTCCATCCCGTATTATTTGTCGCGGATGGACGCAGGAAGTAGTATATTCCTGATTGAATAACGAAGACTGGTCACAAGTAGGAGAAAAAAAAGTCCAGCGGGACATACGCACACATCCAGTCTGCATTCTTTTTGAAGTGCACGTGAGGTCACGAGTCACGACCCTGCCTCACTTTTAACACAAGACCACGTCCGTTCCGGAACAACTGCGCATGCACCATGTTTCCTTCACACATGGGAACCGCTTTATTGTACCATCCTCGTCACGACCGATAACATATGTCTGCGACGGAACAAAGCGGAAAGGCAATTTGCGCTGGCCGCCGGCGGCACCAACCGCCCACTCACCGGGTTGAATTGCCCAAGCCCGGTCGATCGGCCGGACTGGGTCCTTTCTCCGCCCTGGATCGCCATCGATCAAGTCAAAGTCCCTCTCTTTCCGACCAACAGGGGAAAAAAAAGTAGGATTATATGTGTCCCGCTGAATATGAAATATCGAGAAACAATGAATATGAAATATCAAGAATAGTCAATGATACATGGCTTATGTCCAACGGTTCAAATCACTACTAATGTACAATAGTTTCATGAGAAAAGTCAATGATAAACCTTGAGGTAGACCTAGGCATATATGCGGCCAAAAATCCCGTTGGTCGGGCTTGAAGCCCAAAATAAAAGCCTGAAATATGTAAAATATTGAATTTTACGAAGAACAGAGATAATAATTCATTTTGTCTTGCAAAATGGTTTAAAATTTATTATTAAATTAGTGCTTTTCTTGGCCTTTAATCGGGTTGCCAGGTCCGGGCTTGGTATTCTCATGTGAAGCTTTGCAACCCTAGCCAGAGCCAAAATTGAACCTGGACTGCAAAATTTGTTTAGATTAAAAACGTTGAAAAAATGTTTAACTTCAATCATGCTTAAATTTTAGATAGTGTTCTTCAATTCAGTGATTCAAAAAATATTTTTAAAACATGGATGTTGGGATTATTGCTTGGACAATATAGAAATGGCAAGAGATTAATATATTCCGCTTTGTCTTCTTTGTACAGAAAATATCATATTTTGGTTGAATATTGGAACGTTCACTACCCATAATACCATGCGCTCACCATTGTTTTACTTTTGCTACAAACAATCAAGTCAAGGTTTGAAGCATAGATTTCAGTTACAAAAACTGCCACAGCTTTCATGTTCTGATATACTAAAACGTATACAAAATAATTTACACGTGTGAAGAATTATATTAAGTAATAGGCCGAGATAAATCATAACCAATATAGTCAACTACTCCGTATGTTCCATGCAGAAGACAAAAAGGACAACAAAAAATTTCTTGTTATTTTCACCCTTAACATAATAGTCAAAATCCTTGATGGTTATTTTGTCGCTTCTCAGTTCGTAGCATTCCACGCATCATCATATTTTGAAAGACTCGTACAATTCCGTTTTGCTAACTCAGCTCAATTTAAATGATTATAGAAAATCTAGTTACTAATTCACATGGTTTCATACTTTCCTTGTTTAGTGCTCAAGTGGGATGGAACGAAATACTTCAGTGTAAAAAAATGAAGATTTGTTCAATTTATAACGTACTAACATACCATCAATAAGATTAGGTATATTGGTATATAAATGGAGGAACAAAATGAAAAAAAAACCATGTTACTGGTACATCAGAACCTTTGTGTACATGCAGTACTACAGTAGCACTATACAATTCTCAAACGAAAAAGAAAAGAAAAGAAAGAAAATGTGCTTTGCACGTAACCAACATTCTTTTCTCTGCTGACCCTCAGTTATCAATCTACCGATTCTCAGTTTGTCAACCTACTCCATGGAGTGGCAGCATTCTTTGAACGCCTGTAGATTGTGCTCGAAGACGGGGACGAAGGCATCGACGCTGCCGTCGCCGAAGTTGGACGGCGCGAGGAAAAGCATCCCCTCCGTGGGGAAGTATGCCGGCATGAAGTAGCTCGGGCTCCCCGTACCGAAGTCCAGCTCGTAGAATGGGAACGTCAGCCAGCTGTCCACCTCCACGTCCGGGCAGTGCGCGTCCTTGCACACGGCGCTCCGCGCGAGCCCTTCCTTCTCGGCGGCGCCGGAGCTCGCGAAGTCGACAAAAGATTGGAAGTAGGCACCGTCCACCCTCGCCACCTCGTCGTGGATCACCTGGGCGGCGTGCTTCAGCGGCCGGTTCAGGAGGTCGCCCACCGTGGAGCGCGGGAACGCCCACAGGACCATGTTGCCGAAGTACTCCGCCGGCTGGCCGAGCCGGTGCCGCCCGTCCACGGACAGACGGATCTTGGAGGTCTCCTCGGGGCTCAGGTCGCGCGCGCGCGTCATGGTGCGCCACAGGTGGGCGAGGATGGTCTCGAACCGGCTGAACGGCCGGCCGCGCCCTTCTGACGCCTTTGCGCGGAGACCGGCGATGAAGTCCTTGGTGAAGTGCGCCTTGTGGATGACGATGTTGTCGGCGGCATCGCCGTGGTGACCGACGACGTGCCGTCGGGGGACTCGCCGAGCTGCCCAGCAAAGGCACGGTACTGGGCGAGGACCGTGGCAAGGCCCTTCTCGATAGAGGCGGTGGTGGGCGCGGGCGGCGCGAAGGCGTAGATGATGGCCATCTGCATCTCGAACGTCACCCTGTCGAAGATGGACAGAGGGATGTACTCGGTGGCCGGCATCGGCACTTCGCCGGCAGTGTAGGCAGGCTTGACGAGCCTGGAGCTCAACACATTGACCTCCATTGCTGTGTACTGAGCTTAGACCGGAGAAGTAGTTTCTCTGTGGCGAGAAAGATCAAAAGTTGGCAACAAGAGATCGAGGTTGTACGTGAAGGCTTTGCGGTCTTGTACTCTTGTGTTGTGTGTATGATTTGGTGCTTGTCCTGCTGCTGGTTGTACTATTTATAGGACGGTATCGGACGCCTCGAACACGCTCGCGGGAAACGGTAGCCGGCCGGTAGGTGAAATCAAACTACTTGAATCTAGTACCCTAAACCTTGTTAATTTGTGTAGTTGAGACTTGAGACTTGGACCTGGCCCGCCTCTAAACCATGCATGTGTTTGACTAGTGACCGGCTGTTACCTAGAACATGCAAATGTCACAAGTCTAAACCGTACCCTCTATTTCACTCTTTTGCCTGCTTTACAAAACGGACCAATATGAAGTCCAATAGGCGCAATAATACAACTCATGTTACTTATTGTTTCACCTCATGGTATGTCCACGAGAAAATACTGGCTGCTAGCCCCATATGAATATTTGAGTTAGGGCATCTCCAACACCGACTCCCAAACTGTCCTTATCCGTTTGGACATAGCTGTCCAGACAACGCAAGTCATTCAACGCCGATCCTCATGGGTCCTTAGAGCAGTCCGGACCATAATTTTTTTTGCAAAGTCAAAACAAACTGGGGAAGGGGGGCTTTTTGGAAGTCCGTACACGAGCCAAATAGGACTACGACACCCCCGGCCCACCAAAAACTGAGGCGGAGATGGAGGTGGCGGAGAATGATGAGCTAGAGAGGGTGGAGCAGGAGGAGATCGAGGCGGCGGAGAAGGAGGCCGAGGCGGCCTACATGGCGGTGATGACATATTGAGCATGAGGGCTCGATTGACGGTCCGACAGGGCAAAAAAATCAATTTTTCTTTTTGCACGGACTGATATTGTTTTGTGATCGAACATATAAAAACTAAGCATATTTGCTTTTTGGTTGTGATCGGTTGAGGATCTTATACGACGCGCGGAATTTCAAACTGCCTTTTACTAGCGCACATATAGTGACTAGCTTTGGATGGCCGGCTTCCGCATCCGTGTCTATAGACTGGTCTTCTTTGTCCGCGAATGAACGGGGTACCGATTTGCGAGTCAGTGTTGGAGATGCCTTTAGAACAAAATACTTGAGGAGTACTTTTGCAATAGGCAATGGGCACTGACGTTGGCACTGATCGCTACTAGAATTTTGGCAGTAGATAAACATGGTTCTGGTAGAGGCGGCGAATCCGGTTTGCTAAAACAGAGGGAAGATTCTAAATCATGGTTGTAAAAAGATATCCGCATACATATTAGACAAAGCATGGCTTTGCTTAGATAGACAGCCAACGTCTATCCTTTAATGGAAAATATTATATTCGATGATGGTCGTAAAGGTATGTCCACATACACATACAATGCATCAGTTTATGGGTTTTGACAAGGATAGAGGTCACTAATCTTCATGCACATCATCTACACACCAGGCAGTGCGTCATAATCATCAAACGCAGCGCAGACGAACCTGCCCGTGAGGATATATCATCAGTTGCTGAAGAGTTTGGGTGCAAGTTGCACTTGTGCAACCGAAAGCAATTTTTTCTTAATGAAGGCAAAAGATTTGCCTCATTCAATGTGTTATTTTTTTTTATAAAAGAAGGAATACCCCCGGCCTCTGCATCTGGACGATGCATATGGCTATTTTATTAATTATTAACACAAGACCTTACAAAGTCGTACAACAGTAAGACCAAAGCCACCATCTAACAGTACTAGAAAAAAAGCTATAGCTAATATGGACATTAATGACGCACCATGTATGTGGTGTGCCACTGCTATATGCAGTGGCGCACCATGTATAGGTACGCCATTAATGTTCATATCACTAATGGCGCACCACACCCACGGTGTGCCACTACTAACATTTTTTTTAAACTAGTAATGGCGCACCACAGACTATAATTTTTTTACTTTTTTTTCAAAACTAATAATTGCGCACTAGGTGATAGTGCGCCATTACTAGTTCAAACTAGTAATGGCGCACCACGATCACAGTGCGCCACTACTAACAATTTTTTTATTTTTTTAAACTAGTAATGGCGCATTACATATCAGGTGCGCCATTAGTAACCAGGGTTACTAATGGCGCATTTTTAGGTGGTGCGCCATTGATAACCTGAGAGCAGCTAGATATTTTGGACAACCACCTACCACACTCACTTTTCCCACTTCATTCTCTCCACCTCCTCCTCCAAACTTGTATCGGCTGCCTCCTCCTCCTCACCTCATTTGCACCGTAGATTCACCCAAATTAAGTGGTGAAATTTCTTTTTTCTGATAGGTAAGTAAGGGGAAAGCTTTCTTTATGTTGTAGATCTACTTTTTTCTCCCTCCAACAACGTGCACATGCACTTTTTATGGCCTAGATCTACGTATGTTTGTGGTGTTGCATATGTTTGTGTGTTGCATATGTTTGTGTTTGCAGGTACCGGTATTTGAAATGCGATAGTTGCCAATATTTTGCCGGAATGTTGATTCATTTCTGTTTCGGCGAGAGTTTGGCACTATGCATTCTTTTTGGTCCTATTTTTAGGCAAAGTCATGCCATTTTTTTGGTTCTAAAATATTGGTTTGCTCTACCCCGCAGGCGACCATGGTCCGCACGATAACCGAAGGCATCGTGAATAGGTTTTTGAGTTCTGCGAAGGCCGAGATGCTTCAAAAGAACGAGAAGGAGATAAGATGTCCGTGTCAAAGATGCAAGCTGAAGAGCCTTATGGACCCGGATTCCGTATAGGTGCGGGACCACCCGCTCTTGCGTGGTTTCATGGATGGCTATCGGTGGCAAGGTGGTGAAGATGATTATGAAGTCGTCCATGGGGGCCGAGCAAGAAATGAGGAAGGGCAGCAAGACAACCGTGGCGAGGGCGGGCAAGAAGACGAAGAATCTCCAGGACATGACCACGAAGTAGATGCAGTACACAATCATCATGTAGAAGATGCTGGACATGCACTAGTAAAAAAGGGGGCAATGGTCCAGGCCAGGTCAGCCCATTAGTCCCGGTTCAATCCAGAACCGGGACCAATGGGGGCATTGGACCCGGTTTGTGAGCCCCCGGGGCCGGCCGGGCCACGTGGGCCATTGGTCCCGGTTTGTCTGGACCTTTTGGTCCCGGTTGGTGGGACGAACCGGGACCAATGGGCCTCGCTCCTGGCCCACCACCATTGGTCCCGGTTGGTGGCATGAACCGGGACCAAAGGCTGCCCTTTAGTCCCGGTTCAAGCCACCAGCCAGGACCAAGGTTGCCTATATATACCCCTCGCCCACGAGCAGAGCACTCCCACTGCTCTGTTTTTCCTGGCCGGCGAGGAGAGAGCTTTGTGGTGCTCTAGCTCACCTCCTATGCACACGAGGTGTTCGATGGAATGCCCGAGCCACAGTACTTAAGCTTTCTCCTCTCCAAGCTCGACCTCCAAGCTCCATTTTCCTCAATATTTGTCTAGGTTTAGCGGTCCGTCCCGTCCCGTCCCCGTCTTCACCGCCGTCAATCGCCCGCGCCGATCTTGTCGCCGGCACCACCGTGGTGAGCCTCTTGTTCTTATCTTCTTTCTGAAAGGAAAAAAGAAATTCTTACTTGTATGTTTATATAGATACTTGTATAATTTTCTTACTTTTATTATTGCATCTTATATAGTGCGATGGTTTTGGTATCCGCCCCCGTCGGCCCTCGTCCTGTCTATGATTCGGATGTGGTATATATTATCTTTTCATACTATTGGTTCATTTATTGTTTATGACAATTATGCCGACCAACGTGACATAGATTTTATTTATCTAGGAGGTTGTTGTACCAGAAATTCCAACCGACCCTATTGTCGAGAGGTTAAATTTAGTTGAAGAAGAAAACAATTTGTTGAAGGAAAAAATTAGAAAAATTGAGGAGGAGAAGATGATATTGGAGTAGCATGTTGCGGTTGTCGCCGATGATCACAAGATCAAGATGGATGCAATGCGCTTGAAGATTAGAAAGATTATAAAATATGCCATTCATACCGAGGCTTGCTATCATTATGCCGTTGGATCAGTTGTTACATTGGTTGCGATTATGATCGCATTTGTTTTCGCATTGAAATGTTTTACATAGTTTCAATGTATGGTTTAATTAATTTAGATGCTCTGCAGAGCTTTATGTTGTTAGATGAGAACTATGTATGTACTTTGGTTTTAATGTGATGATGAACTTCTATTAATTTGGTTACTTAGTTATCTATTCATGATGTTCTGTAATGATTTTTGACACACTTAATTATATATAATGCACGCAGATGAACCGGCAATGGATGTACGGTTCAAGACACACCTCCGAGTACATTAAGGGCGTGCATGATTTTCTCGAAGTGGCTGAGGCAAACAAGCAGAATGATTTTATGTGTTGTCCATGCCCTATATGTGGGAATACGAAGTCTTACTCTGACCGGAAAATCCTTCACACCCACCTGCTTTACAAGGGTTTCATGCCACACTATAATGTTTGGACGAGGCACGGAGAAATAGGGGTTATGATGGAAGACGGCGAAGAAGAAGAGTACGATGACAACTATGTGCCCCCTGAATACAGTGATGCTACTGAAGATCAAGAGGAACCAAATGATGTGCACGATGATGCTGCAACGGGCGAAGCTGCTGAAGATCAAGAGGAACCAGACGATGTGCCCGATGATGATGATCTCCGCCGGGTCATTGTCAATGCAAGGACGCAATCCAAAAGTCAAAAGGAAAAGCTGAAGTTCGATCGCATGTTAGAGGACCACAAAAAAGGGTTGTAACCCAATTGCGAAGATGGCAACACAAAGCTCGGTACTGTACTGGAATTGCTGCAGTGGAAGGCAGAGAATGCTGTGCCTGACAAAGGATTTGAGAAGCTACTGAAAATATTGAAGAAGAAGCTTCCAAAGGATAACGAATTGCCCGACAGTACATAAGCATCAAAGAAGGTCGTATGCCCTCTAGGATTGGAGGTGCAGAAGATACATGCATGCCCTAATGACTGCATCCTCTACCGCGGTGCGTACAAGGATCTGAACACATGCCCGGTATGCGGTGCATTATGGTATAATATCAGACGAGATGACCCTGGTGATGTTGACGGCGAGCCCCCCAGGAAGAGGGTTCCTGCGAAGGTAATGTGGTATGCTCCTATAATACCACGGTTGAAACGTCTGTTCAGAAACGGAGAGCATGCCAAGTTGATGCGATGGCACAGTGAGGACCGTAAGAAAGACGGGAAGTTGAGAGCACCCGCTGACGGGTCATAGTGGAGAAAAATCGAGAGAAAGTACTGGGATGAGTTTGCAAGTGACCCAAGGAACGTATGGTTTGCTTTAAGCGCGGATGGCATTAATCCTTTCGGGGAGCAGAGCAGCAATCACAGCACCTGGCCCGTGACTCTATGTATGTATAACCTTCCTCCTTGGATGTGCATGAAGTGGAAGTTCATTATGATGCCAGTTCTCATCCAAGGCCCTAAGCAACCCGGCAACGACATTGATGTGTACCTAAGGCCATTAGTTGAAGAACTTTTACAGCTGTGGAATGGAAACGTTGTACGTACGTGGGATGAGCACAAACAGGAGGAATTTGACCTAAAGGCATTGCTGTTCGTGACCATCAACGATTGGTCCGCTCTCAGTAACCTTTCAGGACAGACAAACAAGGGATACCACGCATGCACGCACTATTTACTTGACACTGATAGTATATACCTGGGAAGCTGCAGGAAGAATGTGTACCTGGGCCATCGTCGATTTCTTCCGACCAACCATCAATGTCGAAAGAAAGGTAAGCATTTCAAAGGCAAGGCAGATCACCGGAAGAAGCCTGCCATGCGTACCGGTGATCACGTACTTTCTATGGTCAATGATTTACACGTAATCTTTGGAAAGGGTCCCGGCGGACTAGCTGTTCCGAGTGACGCTGGGGGACACGCACCCATGTGGAAGAAGAAATCTATATTTTGGGACCTACCCTACTGGAAAGACCTAGAGGTCCGCTCTTCGATCGACGTGATGCACGTGACGAAGAACCTTTGCATGAACCTGCTAGGCTTCTTGGGCGTGTATGGGAAGACAAAAGATACAACTGAGGCACGGGAGGACCTGCAATGTTTGCACGAAAAAGACAACATGCCTCCAAAGAAGTATGAAGGTCCTGCCAGCTATGATCTTACCAAAGAAGAGAAGGAAATCTTCTTTGAATGCCTGCTTAGTATGAAGGTCCCGACTGGCTTCTCGTCGAATATAAAAGGAATAATAAATATGGCAGAGAAAAAGTTTCAGAACCTGAAGTCTCATGACTGCCACGTGATTATGACGCAACTACTTCCGGTTGCATTGAGGGGGCTTCTACCAGAAAACGTCCGATTAGACATTGTGAAGCTATGTGCATTCCTCAATGCAATCTCTCAGAAGGTGATCGATCCAGAAATCATACCAAGGCTAAGGAGTGATGTGGTGCAATGTCTTATCAGTTTCGAGCTGGTGTTCCCACCATCCTTCTTCAATATCATGACACAAGTCCTAGTTCATCTAGTTGACGAGATTGTCATTCTGGGCCCCGTATTTCTACACAATATGTACCCCTTTGAGAGGTTCATGGGAGTCCTAAAGAAATATGTCCGTAACCGCGCTAGGCCAGAAGGAAGCATCTCCATGGGCCATCAAACAGAGGATGTCATCGGGTTTTGTGTTGACTTCATTCCTGGCCTTAAGAAGATAGGTCTCCCTAAATCGCGGTATGAGGGGAGACTGACTGGAAAAGGCACACTTGGAAGGGACTCAATAATATGCAGGGACGGATATTCTTGGTCTCAAGCACACTACACAGTTCTATAGAACTCTACCTTGGTGACCCCGTATGTCGATGAACACAAGAACAGTCTGCGCTCCAAACACCCGAAGCAGTGCGACGACTGGATTACATGTAAACACATCAGGACTTTCATCAGTTGTTTGGAAGCACGTCTCAGAGGTGACAACAATATTTGTGATGAGATGTACTTGTTTTCCAGGGGACCATCTTTGACTGTATTGATTTGGAAAGGATACGAGATAAATGGGAATACATTTTACACGATTGACCAAGATCAAAAGAGCACCAACCAAAATAGTGGTGTCCGCTTTGATGCAACAACCGAGAGGGGAAAGGACACATATTATGGTTACATAGTGGACATATGGGAACTTGACTATGGAGTAGATTTTAAGGTCCCTTTGTTTAAGTGCAAATGGGTCAATCTGTCAGGAGGCAGGGTACAGGTAGACCCACAGTACGGAATGACAACAGTGGATCTGAAAAATCTTGGGTACACTGACGAACCGTTTGTCCTAGCCAATGATGTGGCACAGGTTATCTATGTGAAGGACATGTCTACCAGACCGAGAAAGAGAAAAGATAAGGAAGCGAATACATCATACGATGAGCCAAAGCGCCACATAGTTCTTTCAGGAAAAAAGGACATCGTGGGAGTGGAGGACAAGACAGACATGTCTGAAGATTATGAAAAGTTTCATGAAATTCCTCCCTTCAAAGTCAAGGCTGACCCCAGCATCCTGATAAACGATGAAGATTATCCATGGTTACGGCGCAATAAGCAAATGACACAAGTGAAGAAAAAGTGAAGACTTTCTCCCGCAACTATTATGATGATACCATGCCAACTTTGTAACAAACGAGTATGAAACCATTGTCCGTATCAGCATCCCCAAGCTTAATTCCTACTTGTCCTCGAGTAGGTAAATGATAAAAGAAAGAATTTATGAAGTGTGAATGCTAGAAGGTGCACAAGTTTGATCAATGATAATTTCAATCACCTTTTCTAGCATGATAATATGTCATAACAGTAGTGTATCTCATAAAACTTCTCACGATAAAGTAACAAGCAATTCACATGTTAAACATAGACCATAAACTTTCTTGAAAACTAGCAAACTTCATTCTTAGTCATCAAACAATTGCAATTCATCTTATTTTCAGGAATAACAAACTCCACATACTCAACTACCATATAGTCTTCTACAATTGCTAACACTCGCGCAATATTAATGGTTATGGAGTTTAAATAGGACACTGAGAAAGATAGGGGCTTATAGTGTTGCCTCCCAACGTATTCACCTTTGGGTGATGTCAACAATAATAGTTCATGCTAACTTACATCCAATTGGATATATATATCAGGATCACCCCAACACAAAGTGCTTGCCAAAGGATAAAATGAAAAAGGGAAAGGTGAAGATCACCTTGACTCTTGCATAAAGTAAAAGACATAAAGTAAAAGATAGGCCCTTCGCAGAGGGAAGCAGAGGTTGTCATGCGCTTTTAGGGTTGGATACACAAAATCTTAATGCGAAAGAACGTCACTTTATATTGCCCCTTGTATATGGACCTTTATTATGCAGTCCATCGGTTTATTGCTTCCATAACAAGATCGTACAAAGCTTATTTCCTCCGCACTAATAAGTCATGCATATTTAGAGAGCAATTTTTATTGCTTGCACCGATGACAACTTACTTGAAGGATCTTACTCAATCCATAGGTAGGTATGGTGGACTCTCATGGCAAAACTGGGTTTAAGGATATTTGGAAGCACAAGTAGTATCTCTACTTGGTGCAAGTAATTTTGGCTAGCATGAGGGGGAAAGGCAAGCTCAACATGTTTGAATGATCCATGACAATATACTTTAACTGAGATGTCGGAAAACATAAACCATTACGTTGTCTTCCTTGTCCAACATCAACTCTTTAGCATGTCATACTTAATGAGTGCTCCCAATTATAAAAGATCTCTAGGATAGTGTATTTATATGTGAAATCTCTCTTCCTTCAATATTCTTTCATGAATTATTCAAATGACCAATACAATGCTTGCTAACCTTCAATAAATTTACAACCTCTACTTATTAGATGTGAAGTCATAACTCCCCAAGGGATAAGCAAATGAGACATATATAATTTCGGATTTATGACAATCAACTCATTCAACAATTTACTCATAGGATATAAGTGAAGCACACGAGTAAATGACAAACTACTCCAAAAAGATATAAGTGAAGATCAATGAGTAGCTAAATAATTATGTAACTATGCGAAGACTCTCTCTCATTAAAAAAATTCAGATCTTGGTATTGTATTCAAACCGCAAGCAAAACAAAATAAAATGACATTTCAAGGATAGCACAACTCATGTGAAGAAGCAAAAACTTAGGCTCAACCGATACTAACCGATAGTTGTTGAAGAAGAAAGGTGGGATGCCTACCGGGGCATCCCCAAGCTTAGATGCTTGAGACTTCTTGAAATAATATCTTGGGGTGCCTTGGGCATACCCAAGCTTGAGCTTTTGTGTCTCCTTAATTCCTCTCATATCATGGTTTCTCTTTTTATCAAAAGCTTCATTCACAACAAACTCAGCAAGAACTCGTGAGATAGGTTAGTATAAACCAATGCAAAACCTTATCATTTTCCACTGTAACAAATCACTAAAATTATTATTCAACATTGAATACTAAATGCCTCTGCATATTTAATACTCCTATCCTCAAATAGAATCATTAATCAAGCAAACATATGCAAACAATGCAACCATAGCAGCAATCTGCCAAAATAGTACAGTCTGTAAAGAGTGCAAGAGTATCACTATTTCCCTAACTCCAAAAATTATGAACTAAAATTCCCACTGTAATAAATTTATCAGATCTCAATATGAAATATTCAACATTATACCACTCTCTGACTTTTCTAGGGAATTTTTGCAACAACGGTAAACTTTCTGTTTTCAAACAGCAACATGTATACTAGCAAAATAAGCATGGCAAACGCTATCCTTGACTTATTTATTGAAACTAAAGATGCAAAACATTATTCTAAATAACAACAAGCTAATACTAAAAAAATAAAATGACGCTCCAAGCAAAACACATATCATGTGGCGAATAAAAATATAGCTCCAAGTAAAGTTTACCGATGAACGAAGACGAAAGAGGGGATGCTTTCCGGGGCATCCCCAAGCTTAGGCTTTTGGCTATTCTTGAATATTAACTTGGGGTGCCTTGGGCATCCCCAAGCTTAGGCTCTTGCCACTCCTTGTTCCATAGTCCATCGAATCCTTACCCAAAACTTGAAAACTCCACAACACAAAACTCAACAGAAAACTCGTAAGCTTTGTTAGTATAAGAAAATAAAACAACCACATAGGTACTGTAATTAACTCATTATAAATTCATATTGGTGCAATATCTACTGTATTACAACTTATCTATGGTTCATACCCTCCGATACTACTCATAGATTCATCAAAATAAGCAAACAACACATAGAGAACAGAATCTGTCAAAAACAGAACAGTCTGTAGTAATCTATACCAAACGTATACTTCTGGAACTACAAAACTCCTACCAAATTAGGAAGTCCTAAGAAATTTGTGTACCAATCCAGATAAAAAAGAATCAGATCATAAGCACGTTTCTGTGAATTAACAAAACTAATTTACTGGATGCAAAAGTTTCTGATTTTCAGCAGGATCAACACAACTATCACCGTAAGCTATCCTAAAGGTCTTACTTGGCACTTTATTGAAACAAAAGCTATAAAACATGATTAATACATTAGCATAATCATGTGAACACACAAAAACAGTAGGGGTAAATATTGGGTTGTCTCCCAACAAGCGCTTTTCTTTAATGCCTTTCTAGCTAGGCATGATGATGACAATGATGCTCACAAAAAAGATAAGAATTGAAACATAACGGGAGCATCATGAAGCATATGACTAGCACATTTAACTCTAAACCACTTCCTATGCATAGGGATTTTGTGAGCAAACAACTTATGGGAACAATAAGCAACTAGCATAGGAAGGCTAAACAAGCATAACTTCAAGATTTTAAGCACATAGAGAGGAAACTTGACATTATTGCAATTCCTACAAGCATATGTTCCTCCCTCATAATAATTTTCAGTTGCATCATGAATGAAGTCAACAATATAACCAGCACCTAAAGCATTCATTTCATGATCTACAAGCATAGAATTTTTACTACTCTCCACATAAGCAAAATTCTTCTCATTCGGAATAGTGGGAGTATCATAAAAGACTTGAATACTAAAAATTGTTTCCACATTAAAAGAGTAATGTTCATAAAAAGGGTAATCATAATCATGACAAGTTTTATAAATATAATCATCACTACTTTTTATAGCATAAGTTTCATCACAATAATCATCATAAGTAGCAGCTTCGTTCTCATCATAATCGATTGAAACCTCTCCCAAGATAGTGGAATCACTAAATAAAGTTGACACTCTTCCAAATCCACTTTCGTATTCATCACAATAAAATTCAACATCATCCAAAATAGTGGGATCACTACTTCCTAAAGTTGACACTCTTCCAAACCCACTTTCATCAATATAATCATCATAGGTAGGAGGCATGCTATCATCATAACAACTTTGCATATCAAAACTTGGGATGCTAAAAATATCATCTTCACTAAACGTAACATCCCCAAGCTTGGGACAAACATTAATTTCAGCAAATATATTCTCAAATATGTCATTCTCATCAAACATAGCTTCCCCAAGCTTGGGCCTTTTCATATCATAAGCACAATCACTCTCATCATTAATAGTATGGATAGCACCAATAGTATAGAAATTATCATCATCACAAGTAGTAGGAGCAACATCATTTGGAAGGGATACCTTTTTACCTTTGTTGCCCCTTCTTTTCCTTTTCTTCTTCACATTATGTGTGGGTTCAACCTTCCTCTTTGAGCTCCTTATTGATGAGATTGGTAGAATAGAAAGCTCCTCCTCGTTACCTGATTCATCATAAGAAATAATAGGAGGATAATGATAAATATCTTCCCTTTCATTAGTGTTCTCTTCTTCTTCTATTTGCCTTCTTTTCTTTAGGTAATTGGCAATATAAGGATTTTCAATGCAATTCTCCGCACAATACAAATAAATCTTCTCTAGATCAAAATCAAGAAATATATCAAGATTAAATTTTGGAATACCCTCAGTTATATGTTTCATTTCTTCATACCCCAAAAGAAGACTAAGCTCTTTATGATGCCCAAGGGTAATCAAGTTATCACAATTTTTGGACACGATTCGATCATGAAACAATTTGCATTGGAGATTTAAATGACCACGTTCATTGCAAAGTTCACAAGGGGCACGAAAAATATTGAATTTTCAGCACAAACATCAAGACTTTCTTGCAACCTTTTAGTTTCTAAATACATATGCCTCTTGCAATATATATATCTTATCTATTTGGTGTGTTCATGCAAACATGCACTCCAGAAAAGTTGACATGCTTATAAGAGACATTTTCATCATAACTAGTGCAATCATCATTAGTACTATGGATATTCAAGGAGTTCATACTAACAATATTGCAATCATGCTCATCATTCAAAGATTTAGTACCAAGAATTTTAAAGCATTCTTCTTCTAGCACTTGAGCACAATTTCCTTTCCATCATACTCACGAAAGATATTAAAAGGACGAAGCGTATGAGACAAACTTAACTCCATTTTTTGTAGTTTTCTTTTATAAACTAAACTAGTGATAAAACAAGAAACAAAAAGATTCGATTGCAAGATCTAAAGATATACCTTCAAGCACTCACCTCCCCGGCAACGGCGCCACAAAAGAGCTTGATGTCTACTACACAACCTTCTTCTTGTAGACGTTGTTGGGCCTGCAAGTGCATAGTTTTGTAGGACAGTAGCAAATTTCCCTCAAGTGGATGACCTAAGGTTTATCAATACGTGGGAGGCGTAGGATGAAGATGGTCTCTCTCAAACAACCCTGCAACCAAATAACAAAGAGTCTCTTGTGTCCCCAACACACCCAATACAATGGTAAATTGTATAGGTGCACTAGTTCGGCGAATAGATGGTGATACAAGTGCAATATGGATGGTAGATAAAGGTATTTGTAATCTGAAATAATAAAAACAGCAAGGTAACTAATGATAAAAGTGAACGTAAACGGTATTGCAATTATAGGAAACAAGGCATAGGGTTCATACTTTCACTAGTGCAAGTTCTCTCAACAACAATAACATAGATAGATCATATAACAATCCCTCAACATGCAACAAAGAGTCACTCCAAAGCCACTAATAGTAGAGAACACACGAAGAGATTATGGTAGGGTACGAAACCACCTCAAAGTTATTCTTTCGGATCGATCTATTAAAGAGTTCGTACTAGAATAACACCTTAAGACACAAATCAACCAAAACCCTAATGTCACCTAGATACTCCATTGTCACCTCAAGTATCCGTGGGCATGATTATATGATATGCGTCACACAATCTCAAATTCATCCAACCAACACAAAGTACTTCAAAGAGTGCCCCAAAGTTTCTACCGGAGAGTCAAGAAAATGTGTGCCAACCCCTATGCATAGGTTCAAGGGAGGAACCCGCAAGTTGGTCACCAAAACATACATCAAGTGGCACGTGATATCCCATTGTCACCACAGATAAACACGGCAAGACATACATCAAGTGTTTTCATCATAAAGACTCAATCCAATAAGATAACTTCAAGAGGGAAACTCAATTAATCACAAGAGAGTAGAGGGGGAGAAACATCATAAGATCCAACTACAATAGCAAAACTCGTGATACATCAAGATCGTGTCATAGAGGGAACACGAGAGAGAACACAAGAGAGAGAGATCAAACACACAGCTACTGGTACATGCCCTCAGCCCCGAGGGTGAACTACTCCCTCCTCGTCATGGATAACGCCGGGATGATGAAGATGGCCACCGGTGAGGGATCCCCCCTCCGGCAGGGTGCCGGAACGGACTCTCGAGAGGTTTTTGGTGGCTACAGAGGCTTGTGGAAGCGGAACTCCCGATCTACCTTGATCTTCGATGTTTTTAGGGTACGTAGGCTTATATAGGCGAAAGAAGTCGGTCGGGGGCGGGGGTGCTCGAGGGGTCCACGAGGCAGGGGGCGCGCCCAGTAGGGGGGGTGCCCCCCTATCTCCTGGGCTCCTCGAGGATCTTCTGACGTGAACTCCAAGTCTCCAGGATCATATTCTTCCAAAAAATCACGCTGCCGAAGGTTTCATTCCGTTTGGACTCCATTTGATATTCCTTTTCCTCGAAATACTGAAACAGGCAGTAAAACAGCAATATGGGCTGGGCCTCCGGTTAATAGGTTAGTCCCAAAAGTAATATAAAAGTGTATAACAAAGCCCGTAATCATTCAAAACAGATAAGAAAATAGCATGAATGCTTCATAAATTATAGATACGTTGGAGACGTATCACCCCACGCCATCGCAAGTCCGGTCGCCTGGCCCAGCCCGTACCCCGCGGGCACCAGCCCGCTGCCGGGTACCACGAAGCCGCACGACAGGGTGCCCTCCACCACGAAGATGAGCTCCGTGGCCGCCGGGTGCCAGTGCAGCGGCACCACGCCTCCTACCACAAAGTCGACGCGCGCGGCGGAGATGCCCAGCTGATAACCCACAAGTATAGGGGATCGCAACAGTTTTCGAGGGTAGAGTATTCAAGCCAAATTTATTGATTCGACACAAGGGGAGCCAAAAAATATTCTCAAGTATTAGCAGCTGAGTTGTCAATTCAACCACACCTGGAAACTTAGTATCTGCAGCAAAGTGTTTAGTAGCAAAGTAATATGATAGTGGTGGTAACGGTAACAAAAGTAAAGACAGCAAAAGCAATGTTTTTGGTATTTTGTAGTGATTGTAACGGTAGCAACGGAAAAGTAAATAAGCAAGAACCAGTATATGGAAAACTCGTAGGCACCGGATTAGTGATGGATAATTATGCCGGATGCGATTCGTCATGTAACAGTCATAACATAGGGTGACACGGAACTAGCTCCAATTCATCAATGTAATGTAGGCATGTATTCCGTATATAGTCATACGTGCTTATGGAGAAGAACTTGTATGACATCTTTTGTCCTACCCTCCCGTGGCAGCGGGGTCCTATCGGAAACTAAGGGATATTAAGGCCTCCTTTTAATAGAGAACCGGAACAAAGCATTAGCACATAGTGAATACATGAACTCCTCAAACTATGGTCATCACCGGGAGTGGTCCCGATTATTGTCACTTTGGGGTTGCCGGATCATAACACATAGTAGGTGACTATAGACTTGCAAGATAGGATCAAGAACACACATATATTCATGAAAACATAATAGGTTCAGATCTGAAATCATGGCACTCGGGCCCTAGTGACAAGCATTAAGCATAGCAAAGTCATAGCAACATCAATCTCAGAACATAGTGGATACTAGGGATCAAACCCTAACAAAACTAACTCGATTACATGATAAATCTCATCAAACCCATCACCGTCCAGCAAGCCTACGATGGAATTACTCATGCACGGCGGTGAGCATCATGAAATTGGTGATGGAGGATGGTTGATGATGACGACGACGATGAATCCCCCTCTCCGGAGCTCCGAACGAACTCCAGATCAGCCCTCCCGAGAGAGATTAGGGCTTGGCGGCGGCTCCGTATCGTAAAACGCGATGATTTCTTCTCTCTGATTTTTTTCTCCCCGAAAGCCAATATATGGAGTTGGAGTTGGCGTCGGAGGGCCACCAGGGGGCCCATGAGGTAGGGCGCGCCTGGGGGGGCGCGCCCCCCACCCTCGTGAGCAGGGTGTGGGCACCCTGGTCTTCATCTTTGGCGAGGATTTTTTATTGTTTTTTCTAAGGTGTTCCGTGGAGTTTCAAGTCATTTCGAGAACTTTTATTTTCTGCACATAAAACAACACCATGGCAATTCTGCTGAAAACAGCGTCAGTCCGGGTTAGTTCCATTCAAATCATACAAGTTAGAGTCCAAAACAAGGGCAAAAGTGTTTGGAAAAGTAGATACAACGGGGACGTATCACCAGCCCGTTCACACCGGGGAAGCTGGTGACGAAGGCCGAGGACAAGCTGATCTTGAAGGGGTTGACGGTCGGGCCTGTGGTGCCCAGGCCGGGGTAGTAGAAGTTGTCAGCGGTGACGGCGGCCTGGGGCTTGCATGGGTAGCCGGCCGGCGTGTCACTGCTAGCCAAGTCGGCCACGCAGTACTCCTTGGCCAGCTGGGCCTGGGCGACACACCAAAAGAGCAAGGGCAACAGCAGGGAGAGGAGGAGCACTGGTTGAGGTCGCCGCAGTCGCTGCTGAGTCAACGCCGCCTGTGGGAGTGCGGGCGCGCAGCCGGCGCGGGCGTGCGGTCTTGCATCGTGAGCGTGCGCTGTGCCTAGCGCTGCAGGCGAGGGCGGGGCGGGCGTGCTGGCTGTCGGGCCTTCTCCTCCTCCTCCTCTCCTTCCTCGTCGGCGGCGGCCACGGAGGGCGCCAGGCGCGGGCACGGCCAGGGGCGGGCGCGAGCAGCAGTGCGCAGGCGCGTGTGGGCGCGGCCAGGCCACGAGCGCGAGTAGCAGCGGCCAGGCACGGGCGCGAGCAGCAGGGCTCGGGTGGCGAGCAGCAGGCGCGGGCGCGAGCAGCGACGGCCAGCGTGGGCGGGGGCAGCAACTGCAAGCGTTCGCACTACTGGAAGGACAGGCGGGCGGCACGGTGACGCGGCGAGGACGACGGCCTCGCTTGGGGGCGCTTGGGGTTGGAAACGGCTGGAGGATTTTTCGTTCCCAGGCCAAAATCATCGCCGGCAGCCCCCCATGCGGCAAAAAAAATGCCTCGTGGGGGTCTCAACGGCTGGAGATGCTCTTAAGCATCTTCTCCATGTACCTTTTTACAGGGAGCTCATCATCCTAGCTAGCATCTTTGGCCATCTGGACCACAAGAAGCGACTTCATTTTCAAAGTTATTACGCCCAACTTATATACGCACAGGCTTTTTTTTTAAGGAAGAACTAAAATGGCTCATTTTCTTTTTCTTTGAAACGAAGGCATAGGCTTTGCCTCATTATTAAATAAGAAGAGAATAGAGTTTAAAAATTACAACACACCCACACATTCGGCATGACAATTACTCGTCCAGAAAAATATTCCCTAATTTCTTTGCGCCCGCGGCCAACCAAAGCTTGGCCTCCTCGATGATGACGGTTTGAGGCATGGACCAACTCTTTCAGATAATTGTGTCCTTCAAGATTGGGCATATTTCAACCAGGGACGCTGCCATGGTGCTTTTCTTACTACTAGTAAATGCGCACGTGCGCACGTTAATATTTAGGCAATATATTAATTGCACGTGGATATTAAGTATGCCAGTTTTTGCGTTAATTTCGTGATTAGTGCAATATTTGGTATGATATTGATATATTGATTGCACGTTAAACGCTCGCCACTGGAACGTCTAGGTCGTTGGATTGACTAAGTTTGATGGCTGAGATCAGTTGGATTTGCCCATTTAGGTCTTTTTATATTGATATAGATTATTGTACCATTCTTTTTTTTTTGCTAACTTTTATGTATACGCAATAGAGCCCTGTTGTTTCCCACGGAAAACAAAATACACTTCCATTTTTGTAAGCCGGTCGATCTTAAACAGTTTTTAGGAAAATTATGCAATTAATTCAGTGATTTTGTAGTCTAGTGTTCAAGTCGGATCAAACAGTAGCTAAGATAAGGTATATTAATTGGTGTATAATGGAATTTGTTTGGTCCGAAAATTCGTGTTATTAACTGAACATGACAACATCTGTATACATACAGTAGCACTATACAATTCTCAAAAACAAAAAAGAGAACACTTATTTTTTATGCCACCCTCTCAATAAATAAATGAACTAATGTATGCCTCACTCACTGTTTCTTCGACTAATTCAAGTTTGGCCACCTACTCCATGGAGTAGCAGCATTCTTTGAACGCCTGGAGGTTCTCTTGGAATAAGGGTACGAAGGCATCGACGCTGCCGTCGCCGAAGTTGGACGGCGCGAGGAAAAGCATCCCCTCCGTGGGGAAGTATGCCGGCATGAAGTAGCTCGGGCTCCCCGTACCGAAGTCCAGCTCGTAGAATGGGAACGTCAGCCAGCTGTCCACCTCCACGTCCGGGCAGTGCGCGTCCTTGCACACGGCGCTCCGCGCGAGCCCTTCCTTCTCGGCGGCGCCGGAGCTCGCGAAGTCGACAAAAGATTGGAAGTAGGCACTGTCCACTCTCGCCACCTCGTCGTGGAACGCCCACAGGACCATGTTGCCGAAGTACTCCGCCGGCTGGCCGAGCCGGTGCCGCCCGTCCACGGACAGCCGGATCTTGGAGGTCTCCTCTGGGCTCAGGTCGCGCGCGCGCGTCATGGTGCGCCACAGGTGGGCGAGGATGGTCTCGAACCGGCTGAACGGCCGGCCGCGCCCTTCTGACGCCTTTGCGCGGAGACCGGCGATGAAGTCCTTGGTGAAGTGCGCCTTGTGGATGACGATGTTGTCGGCGGCATCGCCGTGGTGACCGACGACGTGCCGTCGGGGGACTCGCCGAGCTGCCCAGCAAAGGCACGGTACTGGGCGAGGACCGTGGCAAGGCCCTTCTCGATAGAGGCGGTGGTGGGCGCGGGCGGCGCGAAGGCGTAGATGATGGCCATCTGCATCTCGAACGTCACCCTGTCGAAGATGGACAGAGGGATGTACTCGGTGGCCGGCATCGGCACTTCGCCGGCAGTGTAGGCAGGCTTGACGAGCCTGGAGCTCAACACATTGACCTCCATTGCTGTGTACTGAGCTTAGACCGGAGAAGTAGTTTCTCTGTGGCTAATCAAGTTTGATCCGTCGGCGAGAAAGATGAAAAGTTGGCAACAAGAGATCGAGGTTATACGTGAAGGCTTTGCGGTCTTGTACCCTTGTGTTGTGTGTATGATTTGGTGGTTGTTCTGCTGCTGGTTGTACTATTTATAGGACGGTATCGGACGCCTCGAACACGCTCGCGGGAAACGGTAGCCGGCCGGTAGGTGAAATCAAACTAGTACTTGAGTCTAGTACCCCTTGTTAATTTGTGTAGTTGAGACTTGAGACTTGGACCTGGCCCGCCTCTAAACCATGCATATATGTTTGACTAGTGACCGGCTGTTACCTAGAACATGCAAATGTCACAAGTCTAAACCGTACCTTTTATCTCACTCCTTTGCCTGCTTTACAAAACGGACCAATATGAAGTCCAGTAGGCAATAATACAACTCATGTTGTTTATTGTTTCACCTCATGGTATGTCCACGAGAAAATACTGGCTGCTAGCCCCATATGGATGTTTGAGTTAGGGCAGCTCCGACACCGACCCTCAAACTGTCCTTATTCGTCTGGACACAGCTATCCGAACACCGCAAGCCATCCAACATCGACCCCCGTTAGTCCTTGGAGCAGTCCGGACCACAACTTTTTGGCAAAGTTAAAACAAACTGGGAAAGGGGGGCTTTTCGGAAGTCCGTACACGAGCCAAATAGGACTACGACACCCGGCCCACCAAAAACTGAGACGGAACTCGCGCTTTTGTAGCTGGCCGCATTGTTTTCGTGGCAAAATCTCCAACTATCTTCTTCCATCCCGTGCTCTCCATCAAATTCCTGTCCTTTCCCCCACTCTCTTCTTCCCTCCCGCCGCCGACGCATGGACCCGGACGAGATCCTGTCGGAGCAGGAAGTTGTGGATGATTGGACCTTCAAGCTCAAGCTTGATGGTGGTGGAGAGGTTTGACTTGTTCATGAAGGCGGCAGAGAAGAAGCTCAAGTTCGAAGAGAAGAGGGACACGATCGAAGAGAAGAAGGTCATGCTCGAGGAGAAGGTGGATATCACAGTCGTTTCGAAGGACGCGAAGATGCTCACCTTGAAGTTGACGGATTTGGATGACAAAGCCGTCCGTTTCAAGATGTTGCAGCGGCAGAAGGATGAGCTAGAGAGGGTGGAGCAGGAGGAGATCGAGGCGGCGGAGAAGGAGTACGAGGTGGTCTACATGGCGGTGACGACAGATTGAGCATGAGGGCTCGATTGACGGTCAGGCAGGGCAAAAAAACAATTTTTCTTTTTGCACGGACTGATATTCTTTTGTGACCGAGCATATAAAAACAAAGCATATTTACCTCTTTTTGGTTGTGATCGGCTGAGGATGTTATCCAACGCGCGCTATGGAACGGGCAGTTTGAATTTACTGACGGACATGTAGTGACTAGTTTTGGATGACCGGCTCCCGTATCCGCATCTACAAACTGGTCTTCCTTGTCCACGAACGAATGGGATGCAGATTTACGAGTCAGCGTTGGAGATGCCCTTAGAACAAAATACTCGATGAGTACTTTTGCAGTAGGCAATGGGCACTGACGTTGCATTAATCACTACTAGAATTTTGGAAGTAGATAAACATGGTTCTGGTAGAGGCGGCGAATCCCGGTTTGCTAAAACAAATGGAAGAATCTAAATCATGGTTGTAAAGAGATGTTCGCATACATATTAGATAAAGCATGACTTTGCTTAGACAGACAGCCAACGTCTATCCTTTAGTGGAAAATATTTTATTCGATGGTGGTCGTAAAGGTATGTCCGCATACACATACGTTGTATCAGTTTCTGGGGTTTGACAAGGATATAGGTCACTGATCTTCATGCACATCATCTGCCCATCAGTCAGTGCGTCATAATCATCAAACGCAGCGCAGACGAACCTGCCCGTGAGGATATATCATCAGTTGCTGAAGAGTTGGGTGCAAGTTGTACTTGTGCAACCGAAAGCAATTTTTTTTAATTAAGTGAAGGCAAAAGATTTGCCTCGTCCAATGTGTTAGTTTAATGTGCCTTTCTCCTTTGCGTTCTCTTTTGTATTGATCCACCATGCTTCATTTAACCGGATTGCATGCTGTCAGTGTCACGCATATTGGGCCACCATGAATAAATAAACTAGACTCGTTCCTGGAAGATTCTACTAGCGGTTTGGCACGTCAGGACCGCAGTTCCATTCCGCGAATCCGCAACCAGTTTGACTGACACCAATATGATGCCAGGTCAGATGCAAAGGTCAGAGCAGAATATTCTAGAGACGGCGGCGTCGCATGTCTACTCTAAGTACCGCTTCCACGAAGGACACCGTTAGAGCAACTCCAACGCGGTGACCCATTTCGTTCGCGTGCGTCCGTTTAGATCAGCGTGGATAGAAAAATCGGCCCAGCGTGTGGACCTAAACGGACGCGCGTCCTCTTTTCGTCCGCCCGTCGATCCATTTCAGGTCCATTTTCGAGCCGGATTTGCGTCGGTGCAGACACGAGACGAATGCGTGCGCGCTCGCCTTCTCCTCCTCCCGGCTCGCTGGTCGATGGCAGCCACCATCATTTCCCTCCATTTTCCCCCAAAACCCTCCCGCCGCTCGCCATGGACGACGACCTCGATGTTGCCGCCGGCCTCGCCTCCCTCGCCTCGTTCGGCATCACGACTGCCCCCTCCGGCAAAGGCAAGCCTCGTGCCCCCCTCAAGACCGCCGCCGCGCCCATGCCGAAGAAGAAGCTGACGCCCGAAGAGCGGGCAAGGGAGACGGCGAAGAGAAAGGACCGGATGATGAGGATACAAACCCGGGGTAGGATCATAGACTTGACCTATACGCCCTACCCAAGGTCACTACCCTAGAAGCAAAGAAGTCCAAGAGACAACAAAGAACCCCCAGTCAAAGGTGTCGAGTGCAATCCACTCGACCAATCATATCACTCGGGTACCCCTCCTACCTGAAGTCACTCGACCATACAAGGAATCACTCGACCTACTGAAGACCAGGAGTCGCTCAGCACCGCAACGGTCAGGCGTTCACTCCGTAGTCTTTAAGATCATTAATAGCACTTATGGCCGGCGTTATCAGTAACGCCCTGTCTTTATGTACATTGAACCTCTTGTAATGGAGGATGGCTGGGGTCCTGGCGCACTCTATATAAGCCACCCCCTCCTCTGGCACAAGGGTTCGCACCCCCTGTAACACCACACACATATAATCCAGCCGACCGCCTCCGGGCACCGAGACGTAGGGCTATTACTTCCTCCGCGAAGGGCCTGAACTCGTAAATCTTGTGTGTACACCTTCACCATAGCTGAGATCTTGCCTCTCCATACCTACCTCCCTTTCTACTGTCAGTCTTAGGACCACGAAAGTTGGCGCCCACCGTGGGGCAGGTGTCTTAGCGACTTGTTGGCGAAATTGCAATTTTTCCGATCCCTATCATCATGGTTTCCGTGGATTGGCCGAGGGTCGCGAGATCCGTCTCAGCGCGCTCGTTTTCATTGCCGACGACTCTGCCTGGCATCAGTAGATCCTCCCACTCGGGGACTTAGCTGCAGTCCAGTAATCGCCTAAGTTTAGAAAATCCTACCGAGTGGTGAGTGATCCTCTCACTCGGGGGCTTAGCTGCGAATCCGTTTCGCCTAAGTTTGAAAAATCCTACCGAGTGGTGAGTAAACCTCTCACTCGGAGGCTTAGCTGCAGTCCATTACTCGCCTAAGTTTAAAAAATCCTACCGAGTGGTGAGCGATCTTCCCACTCGGGGGCTTAGCTGCAGTCCAGTACTCGCATAAGTTTAAAAAATCCTACCGAACGGTGACCGATCTTCCCACTCGGGGGCTTAGCTGCAGTCCAGTACTCACCTAAGTTTGAACAATCCTACTGAGTGGTGAGCGATCCTCCCACTCGGGGGCTTAGCTGCAGTCCAGTACTTGCCTAAGTTTGAGAAATCCTATCGAGTGGTGAGCGATCCTCCCACTCGGGGGCTTAGCTACATTCCAGTACTCGCCTAAGTTTGAGAAATCCTACCGATTGGTGAGCGATCATCCCACTCGGGGGCTTAGCTGCAGTCCAGTACTCGCCTAAGTTTAAGAAATCCTACCGAGTGGTGAGCGATCCTCTCACTCGGGGGCTTAGCTGCGAATCCGTTTGGCCTAAGTTTGAAAAATCCTACCGAGTTGTGAGCAAACCTCTCACTCGGAGGCTTAGCTACAGTCCAGTACTCGCCTAAGTTTAAAAAATCCTACTGAGTGGTGAGCGATCTTCCCACTCGGGGGCTTAGCTGCAGTCCAGTACTCGCCTAAGTTTGAGAAATCCTACCGAGTGGTGAGCGATCCTCCCACTCGGGGGCTTAGCTGCAACCCAGTACTCGCCTAAGTTTAAAAAATCCTACTAAGTGGTGAGCGATCCTCCCACTCGGGGGCTTAGCTGCAGTCCAGTACTTGCCTAAGTTTAAAAAATCCTACCGAGTGGTGAGCGATCCTCCCACTCGGGGGCTTAGCTGCAGTCCAGTACTCGCCTAAGTTTGAGAAATCCTATCGAGTGGTGAGCGATCCTCCCACTCGGGGGCTTAGCTGCAGTCCAGTACTCGCCTAAGTTTGAGAAATCCTACCGAGTGGTGAGCGATCCTCCCACTCGGGGGCTTAGCTGTAGTCCAGTACTCGCATAATTTTAAAAAATCCTACCGAACGGTGACCGATCTTCCCACTCGGGGGCTTAGCTGCAGTCCAGTACTCGCCTAAGTTTGAACAATCATACTGAGTGGTGAGCGATCCTCCCAATCAGGGGCTTAGCTGCAGTCCAGTACTCGCCTAAGTTTAAAAAATCCTACCGAGTGGTGAACGATCCTCCCACTCGGCGACTTAGCTGCAGTCTAGTACTCGCCTAAGTATGAAAATGCATTCCATCCCAATCCACAAAGACGGCGAGGTGCAGGTCGACTACGACCCCCTCCTCAAGGCTGTGTCGTCAAGAAGAAGGACGAGATTGAGCGTGTTGCCAAGGCGAACCGCTTTCATGAACGTCAAGAGCATTGCTGAATGTCTTGTTGATGAGCTGATCAATTCTGCCAAGGGCTCATCCAACAGCTGATGCCAAGGCGAACTGCTTTCAGGAACATCAAGACCATTGCTGAGTGCCTCGCTGATGAGCTGATCAATGCTGCTCAGGGCTCGTCCAACAGGTCGACTGCGGCCTCTTCCTCAGAAGCTGCATCAAAAGTACAAGAACCAATCCGAGTGAAGAACGAGTTCCACTCACAGACAAACACAACATATTCAAAAATAAACCAAGTTCAGATAAATCCAAAGGTTCCAGACCGCGGATTAAAGTACTCGGGCGTGAAGCCCAAAGGAGTTTCAGCGATTACAAAATCACTTGGCATTCCGAGGCAAATAAAGGTGAAGCATAATGTTTTTCGGTCACTCGTCAAGGGAAGGGATGGCTGGATCACAGAAGCTGTCAAGGTCAATGCTGTCTGCAATACGAGTGGAAGCCTCAAGGAAAGTGTCCATGAAGGACTGGAAGGTGTGCTTATTAGTATTCGCAACCTTGAGGGCCACCAGCATGTCTTCTCTAGCGTCCTTGCAGTGCACTCGGACCAATGACAGGGCGACGTTAGCACCACAGCGGGCAGATGATTTCTTCCATTCCTGCACTCGGCCAGGGATCCGATTTAGTCGACTCATCAGCGACTCGAGATCTTGTGAAAGTTCCGTGTGAGGCCAGAGTTCGGCGTCAACCCGAGTCATCGCCGCCTTCAGTCGAGCCAGATAAGCAACGACACTGTCCAAGCATGATTCCAACCGCAGCAAGTTCATTGCAACGTCATCTTTCACAGGACAATTGATGGGGTCGAGACCCGTCTCGACCCGCCCGGTCTCAGCCTCAAAATCCTGGCAAAGTTCTGCACAATCAGGAAAAATAGTGAGTCGACAATATAACAAGACACTCCAGTCGATGGCAACTAACCAGTCGAATGATGATACCTTCAAGCTCCAGGACTAGTTATGCAGCAAGTTGTCCTAGATAGGACTCCAGCTCGCCTGTCCTGGCTCTGAGGCTTCCAACTTCATTGGTCAGGTTCTCCTTGTCCTTCTTCTGTTGCTCAACTTCCCGATTGGCTTCAGAGATGGCAGTCTTCGTCTTCGAGTTCTCCTCTTCCAATTTGCCGACCGAAGCCAGCTTCTTGTCCGCAAGCTTTATCTTCTCTCGTGCCTCCTTCTGAGGAGCAGCAAGATCCTGATCCTTCTTCTTCAGAGCTTCCTTCATTCTCTCTAAAGAAACAACACTCTTCAGATGAGCTTGAAGTTGACGGTTTTCACTACGCACATCTGCTCGTGTGAAGTCACTCAGTTCAAAGAGACTGAAAGAAAAAACACTGAAAGGCGCGAGCTACGGGGTGGACTAGTTTCGATTGGTTACCTCCCATGATGGCTGTCTCTTCTTGAGCAGTCTTGAGGTTCTTCTTCGCCAGTTCAAGATCAAGTTCGAGGCTGATGGTGCTTCTTGTTCAACACAGTAAGTCGAGCTCCAAGATCACAAGACCTCTGCAGTCAGCGAGAGAGATATGTCAGTCGACAGAAACAAAAGACAATGACAGTGAAAGTTACTCTAAGACTACTGCCGAATCAAATATTCAACAGTAATCTCGGGGACTACATCCAGTGGGTGCACTTAGCGTGCCCCCACTGTTCTAGATCAACACTTAGCACGGTCTGCCCAGCGTGAGTAAAAAAAAGTACATTATCAGACCTCAGCTGACTGCCAACAGTCGACCGTGGTCTTGGGGACTACACCCAGTGGGTGCACTCTGTGTGCCCCCACTGGTTCGGACAAAACACTCGACTCAACATGAGACGAGTGCAGTGGAAGACTTCTTAAAACTCTAAAGCAGGCACACCCCAGTGGGTGGTGGGATATGAAACATAGACTCGTGATAATAGGTTCACATATGGACAACATTCAAAAGTTCAGTCGGGAGATCACTGACCTTAACATTGGTCTACAGAGCGGTGCTGGCATTATAGGCCACCTGGCTGGCCTCGTGCATCACCTTCACCTGCTCCATAACAAGGTTCACCTGGTGAAGAGCCTCCTTGGCAGCACTTGGTGAGTCATCTGGGGTCTGGTATGCAGCAAAAAGTGATGGCTCCAAGGCGTCCGAAGTAGCTACTGGGTTAGATGCGTGGATTTGCACTGGAGCAGCAGGGGCCGGAGCAGTTGACCCCGACGGACGATCAGTCGTCAACGGGTCGGTGAATGTGACGTTGGTCCGAACCAGATCTCCGGATCGCTCGACCACTGCGTCAAGCACCGGCGTCGATTGAGGGACTTGAACTTCAAGCCCTCTCCTGCTTGAGCCCCTGCCTCTCCTCCTCCTCTCCTGTAGAGGCACTTCTTCTTCTTCATCATCGAGAAGCACGACGATGTTTCACGGAATTGCAAAAAAATAAAAACATCAGAAATTCAACTGACCGATAACTCAATCGACTAAATGAGTTCTGGTCGAGCGGACTTACCAGCTTGGGAGGTGCCCGCGTCGTCGGTTTCCTCATCTCCTAGAGCCTTGTCAATATCCATGTCAGTCATAGCAGAGGTTGGGCTGGAAAGGTACATGATCCATTCGGTCAGAACAGAAGTATTAGTCGGCCAAGATAAACACAAGAAAGATGCTCACCCTGAGGCAACAGGGACGTCCATCTTGATCCTCGGCAGAGTCTTCCGAGCCTTTGGAGGAGCAACCTTGGGCTGCTTGGCGACTTTCTCTGTTGGCTCCGGTGTCGACGTCCAAGTGCGCTTCTGTGTTTGGGTGCTTGGAGCCATGTTCTTTCCGCGCCCGCCCGCTGGGTCATGGTGTTGCTTGGATCGGCGTTTAGAGCGAGGCGGCGAGTCGACCGCCTCCTCGTCGTCTGACTCCTCGCTTTCCTCCTCCTCCTCTTCATCCGAAGATTCCCATTCACCACTCTCCTCTGCACCGGCCTCTCCCTCCTAGCCCTACTCCAGAACTTGTTCACCGTTGGGCATCGAATACATGTCAGTAAAAACCTACAAGGCAAGAAGTCGAGTAAAAGTCAATCAAGCTCAAGAGCAGTCGGAATGTATATGAAAAAATAGTCAGAATGAAGAACATACCTTGTCGTGCAGATTGTCATCACTGAAGGGGATGACTCTCCTGGCTCCTCTGGGGTTGTCCTTGTTGCCTGTAATGCTTTTCAACCACATGGCCACGGTCTTGGCTGGCACTTCCTCTCGATGAGCCCGAGCAGTGTCGTCAGCCCCAGAGTACATCCACATGGGATGGTGCTGTTGGGGAATGTAGTAGTTTCAAAAAAAAATTCCTACGCACACGCAAGATCATGGTGATGCATAGCAACGAGAGGGGGAGTTAATCTTCATACCCTTGAAGATCGCTAAGCGAAAGCGTTTATCAACGTGGTTGATATAGTCGTACGTCTTCACGATTCGACCGATCCAAGTAGAGAACACACGACACCTCCGAGTTCTGCACACGTTCAGCTCGATGATGTCCTCGCCTTCTCGATCCAGCAAGACGGGCGAATTAGAAGATGAGTTTCGGCAGCACGACGGCGTGGTGACGGTGTTGGTGAAGAACAATCTCCGCAGGCTTCACCTAAGCACTACGGAAACTATGACGGAGGATAAACTAGAGGGGACGGGGTTGCCGGCACACGGCTTGGTGTTTCTTGATGTGTCTTTGGTGCTAGCCCTGCCCCTCTATTTATATGTTGAGCCTTGGGGTCGAAACTTGGAGTAAAAGCCTCCACAAAGTCGGTTTCACCCAAAAGGCAAGAGTCCTTCTCGGACTCCAGGGCCAGACGCTAGGGTTCCCGGCGTCTGGACCCAGACGCCAGGGACCCTGGCGTCTAGCCCCTGGACTCTACAAAACTTCCTTTTGCGCTTTCCAAAAACCTTGTGGGCTTTCCCCTTTGGACCAAATAATATGTTCTCGTACCCAAACATTTCGGGAAACATCCAGAACCCCTTCCAGTGAATTCCGGAACCCTTCCGGAGATCAAACACTATTATCCCATATATCAATCTTTATCTCCGGACCATTCCGGAGTTCCTCGTCATGTCCATGATCTCATCCAGGACTCCGAACAACAATCGGTTACCAACATACATAACAAATATAATATTATATCGTCAACGAAACATTAAGCGTGCGGACCCTACGGGTTCGAGAACTATGTAGACATGACCGAGACACATTTCCGGTCAATAACCAATAGCGGGACCTGGATGACCATATTGGCTCCCACATATTCTACGAAGATCTTTATCGGTCAAACTGCATAACAACATACGTTGTTCCCTTTGTCATCGGTATGTTACTTGCCCGAGATTCGATCGTCGGTATCTCAATACCTAGTTCAATCTCGTTACCGGCAAGTCTCTTTACTCGCTACATAATGCATCATCCCGCAACTAACTCATTAGTCACATTGCTTGCAAGGCTTATAGTGATGTGCATTACCGAGGGGGCCCAGAGATACCTCTCCGACAATCGGAGTGACAAATCCTAATCCCGAAATACGCCAACTCAACATGTACCTTCGGAGACACCTGTAGAGCTCCTTTATAATCACCCAGTTACGTTGTGACGTTTGGTAGCACACAAAGTGTTCCTCCGGTAAATGGGATTTTCATAATCTCATAGTTATAGGAACTTGTATAAGTCATGAAGAAAGCAATAGGAACATACTAAACGATCAAGTGCTAAGCTAACGGAATGGGTCAAGTCAATCACATCATTCTCCTAATGATGTGATCCCCTTAATCAAATGACTACCCATGTCTATGGTTAGGAAACTTAACCATCTTTGATCAACGAGCTAGTCAAGTAGAGGCATACTAGTGACACTATGTTTGTCTATGTATTCACACATGTATTATGTTTTCGGTTAATACAATTCTAACATGAATAATAAACATTTATCATGAAATAAGGAAATAAATAATAAATTTATTATTGCCTCTAGGGCAGATTTCCTTCAGGTGCTACATCTTGAGCTTGCGTTGGTTTTCCTTGAAGAGGAGAGGGTGATGCAGCAATGGTAGCGTAAGTATTTCCCTCAGTTTTTGAGAACCAAGGTATCAATCCAGTAGGAGGCTCCTCAAAAGTCCCACGCACCTACACAAACAAACAAAGAAATCGCAACCAACGCAATAAAGGGGTTGTCAATCCCTTCACGGCCACTTGCGAAAGTGAGATCTAATAAAGATAGTAAGATAAGATAAATATATTTGGTATTTTATAATATAGATGCAAAAGGTAAAGATGCAAAAAAAAGTAGATTGAAAGCAAATATGATAAGAGATAGACCCGGGGGCCATAGGTTTCACTAGTGGCTTCTCTCAAGATAGCATAAGTATTACGGTGGGTGAAAAAATTACTGTCGAGCAATTGATAGAAAAGTGCATAGTTATGAGATTATATAGGCATGATCATGTATATAGGCATCACGTCCATAACAAGTAGACCGACTCCTGCCTGCATCTACTACGTGCCTTGCAACCCTTTCTGTCATGATCTACTACGTGCCTGCATCTAGAGTATTAAGTTCATAAGAACAGAGTAACACATTAAGCAAGATGACATGATGTAGAGGGATAAACTCAAGCAATATGATATAAACCCCATCTTGTTATCCTCGATGGCAACAATACAATACGTGCCTTGCAACCCTTTCTGTCACTGGGTAAGGACACCGCAAGATTGAACCCAAAGCTAAGCACTTCTCCCATGGAAAGAAAGATCAATCTAGTAGGCCAAACCAAACTGATAATTCGAAGAGACTTGCAAACATAACTCAATCATACATAAAAGAATTTAGAGAAGATTCAAATATTGTTCATAGATAAACTTGATCATAAACCCACAATTCATCGGATCTCGACAAACACACCGCAAAAAGAGTTTACATCGAATAGATCTCCACAAGAGAGGGGGAGAACATTGTATTGAGATCCAAAAAGAGAGAAGAAGCCATCTAGCTAATAACTATGGACCCGTAGGTCTGTGGTAAACTACTCACAACTCATCGGATGGGCAAGGATGTTGATGTAGAAGCCCTCCATGGTCGATTCCCCCTCCGGCATGTGCCGACGAAGGCTCCAAGATGAGATCTCGCGGATACAGAAGGTTACGGTGGTGGAAATTGTGTTTCGTCCTCCCCTGGATGTTTTCGGTGTACGTAGGTATATATAGGAGGAAGAAGTACGTCGGTGGCCGCCCGAGGGGCGCACGAGAAAGGGGGGCGCGCCCTATAGGGGGGGCACCCTTCTATCTCGTGGGAGCCTCGGCAGCTTCTTGGCTTGCACTCCAAGTCCTCTGGATCACGTTCGTTCCAAAAATCACGCTCCCGAAGGTTTCATTCCGTTTGGACTCCGTTTGATATTCCTTTTCTTCAAAATACTGAAATAGGCAAAAAACAGCAATATGGGCTGGGCCTCCGGTTAGTATGTTAGCCCCAAAAATGCTATAAATGTGTAAAATAAAGCCCATAAACATCCAAAAGGGGTAATATAATAGCATGGAACAATAAAAAATTATAGATACGTTGGAGACGTATCAAGCATCCCCAAGCTTAATTCCTGCTCGTCCTCGAGTAGGTAAATGATAAAAAGAGAATTTTTGATGTGGAATGCTACCTAGCATAATTCATAATGTAATTTTATTTATTGTGGCATGAATGTTCAGATCCAAATGATTCAAAATAAAAGTTCATATTGATAAAAGAAATAGTAACACTTCAAGCATACTAATAAAAGTAATCATGTCTTCTCAAAATAACATGGCAAAAGAAAGTTCATCCCTACAAAATCATATAGTTAGGCTATGCTTCATTTTCGTCACACAAAGATGTTCCCAACTTCTATACCCCCGATGACAAGCCAAGCAATTGTTTCATACTTAAATAATCTCAAACTTTTTCAACCTTCACGCAATACATGAGCGTGAGTCATGGATATAGCACTATGGGTGGAATAGAATATGATGATGGGGATTGTGTGGAGAAGACAAAAAAGGATAAAGTCTCACATTGACAAGGATAATCAACGGGCTATGGAGATGCCCATCAATTGATGTCACCATGAGGAGTAGGGATTGCCATGCAACAGATGCACTAGAGCTATAAATGAATGCTCAACAAAATAAAACTAGTTGGTGTGCATCCAACTTGCTTGCTCACGAAGACCTAGGGCATTTGAGGAAGCCCATCGTAGGAATATACAAGCCAAGTTCTATAATGAAAAATTCCCACTAGTATAAAAAAGACAACTTATGAGACTCACTATATGAAAAACATGGTGCTACTTTGAAGCACAATATATGAGACTCACTACATGAGGAACAAGGTGCTACTTTGAAGCACAAGTGTGGAAAAAGAGATAGTAACATTGCCCTTTTTATTTATTTTATTTTATTTTATTTTATTTTTTTCTCTTTTTTTCTTTTTTTGGGACTTTTTTTTCTTTCTTTTTGGCCTTTCTTTTTTTTTTCTTTGGGAAATGTTCTAATAATGATGATCATCACACTTCTATTGATTACACCATAAGAATTATAGCTCGAAACTAGAACAAGATATGACTCTATATGAATGCCTCCGCGGTGTATCGGGATGGTGCAATGAATCAAGAGTGACATGTATGAAGAATAATGCATGGTGGCTTTGCCACAAATACGATGTCAACTACATGATCATGCAATGGCAATATGACAAAAGTAAAGTATGTCATGATGATGATGATGATGAACGGAACGGTGGAAGTTGCATGGCAATATATCTCGGAATGGCTATGGAAATGCCATATTCGGTAGGTATGGTGGCTGTTTTGAGGAAGATATAGGGAGGTTTATGTGTGATAGAGCGTATCGTATCACGTTGTTTGGATGCACCGGCGAAGTTTGCACCAACTCTCAAGGTGAGAAAGGGCAATGCACGGTACCGAAGAGGCTAGCAAAGGCGGTAAGGTAAAAGTGCGTATAATCCATGGACTCAACATTAGTCAAAAGAACTCATATACTTATTGCAAAAATTTAGAAGTCATCAAAAACCAAGTACTACGCGCATGCTCCTAGGGGGATAGATTTGTAGGAAAAGACCATCGCTCGTCCCCGACCGCCACTCATAAGGATGCACAAGCCAGGTACACTTCATGTTTCAAATTTGTTACACAACTTTAACCATACGTGCATGCTACGGGACTTGCTAACTTCAACACAAGCATTCTTTAAATTCATAATCACCCAACTAGCATGACTTTAATATCACTACCTCCATATCTCAAAACAATTATCAAGTATCAAATTGATCATAGCATCCAATTTCACTTCCTATGATAGTTTTTATTATACCCAACTTGGATGCCTACCATTCTAGGACCAATTTTATAACCATAGCAAATACCATGCTGTTCTAAAAGACTCTCAAAATAATATAAGTGAAGCATGAGAAACTAGAAATTTTTTCAAAAATAAATCACCACCGTGCTCTAAAAGATATAAGTGAAGCACTAGAGCAAAAACTATCAAGCTCAAAAGATATAAGTGAAGCACATAGAGTATTCTAGCAAATTCTAATCAAATAGGCTTCTACCAAAAGGTGTGTACAGCAAGGATGATTGTGGTAAACTAAAAAGCAAAGACTAATATAATACACGACGCTCCAAGCAAAACACATATCATGTGGCGAATAAAAATATAGCTCCAAGTAAAGTTACCAATGAACGAAGACGAAAGAGGGGATGCCTTCCCGGGGCATCCCCAAGCTTAGGCTTTTGGCTATTCTTGAATATCTTGGGGTGCCATGGGCATCCCCAAGCTTAGGCTCTTGCCACCCTTTATTCCATAGTCCATAAAAGCTTTACCCAAAACTTGAAAACTTCACAACACAAAACTCAACAGGAAATCTTATAAGCTCCGTTAGTGAAAGAAAACAAAACCACCACATAAGGTACTGTAATTAATTCATTATTTATTTATTTTGGTGTTAAACCTACTGTATTACAACTTCTCTATGGTCATGAACTATTTTACTAGCCATAGATGCATCAAAGTAAGCAAACAACACACGAAAAACAGAATCTGTCAAAAATAGAACAGTCTGTAGAAATCTATAACTAAGGCAAACTTCTGGAACTTCAAAATCCTACCAAAATAGGAAGTCCTGGAATTTTTTTTATTGAAGAGAAGCAAAAAGAATCAACGCAAAAGCACGTTCCTATGACTTAACAAAATTATATTCGTGCGTGAAAAGTTTCTGTTTTTCAGCAGAATCAAATCAACTATCATCATAGGTTATCCTATAGGTTCTACTTGGCACAAACACTAATTAAAAGATAAAAACACATATAAACAGAAGGTAGATGCAAGATTTATTACTAAACAGGAGCAAAAACAAAAAACATAAAGAAAATTGGGTTGCCTCCCAACTAGCGCTATCGTTTAATGCCCCTAGCTAGGCATAAAAGCGAAGATAGATCTAACGAGTGCCATCTTTGGCACTAAATTCATAAGTAGCCCGCATGATAGATTCATAAGATAATTTGACTTTCTTTCCTGGAAAGTGCTCCATGCCTTTCTTTAATGGAAATTGGAATCTAATATTCCCTTCCTTCATATCAATAATCACGCCAATCGTTCTAAGGAAAGGTCTACCAAGAATAATAGGGCAAGAAAGATTGCAATCTATATCAAGAACGATAAAATCCACGGGCACCAAATTTCTATTTGCAACAATGAGAGCATCATTGATTCTTCCCATTGGCTTTTTAATGGGGGAATCCGCAAGGTGCAAATTTAAAGAGCAATCATCAAGATCATGGAAACCTAGAATATCACATAAAGTTTTCGGAATCGTGGAAACACTAGCACCCAAATCACACAAAGCAAAACACTCATAATCTTTAATTCTAATCTTTATAGTAGGTTCCCACTCATCATTAAGTTTTCTAGGTATAGAAACTTCCAAATTAAGTTTTTCATCATAAGATTGCATCAAGGCATCAACAATATGTTTGGTAAAAGCTTTATTCTGACTATAAGCATGAGGAGAATTAACAATGGATTGCAACAAGGAAAGACAACCTGTTAAAGAGCAATTATCATAATCAAATTCCTTGAAATCCGAGATAGTAGGTTCAATATTATTAGAAGTTGAGGACTCTCCAATCTCACTTTTACCAAATTTAGCATCAAGATTTAAAGACTTCGAATTCTTGGGACGCCTTCTAGGTAAAGTTGACTCATCATCAGTCCCATAATCATTAAAATTCATATTGCAAAACATAGATCTAATAGGAGACGCATAAATAACTTTAAGATCCTCATCATTATTTTCATGGAAACTAGAAGAACACGCTTTTATAAAGCTATCTTTCTTGGCACGCAATCTAGCGGTTCTTTCCTTACACTCATCAATGGAAATTCTCATTACTTTGAGAGACTCATTGATATTATGCTTAGGAGGATAAGATCTAAGTTTAAGAGAATCAACATCAAGCGAAAGTCTATCAACGTTCCTAGCCAAATCATCAACTTTGAGCAATTTTTCTTCAAGCAAAGCATTAAAATTCTTTTGAGAAATCATAAATTCTTTCACACTATTCTCAAAATCAGAGGGCATCTTATTAAAATTACCATAAGAATTATTGTAGGAATTTCCATAATTATTGGAGGAATTACTAGGGAACGGTCTAGCATTAAAGTTTCCTCTATAAGCATTGTTTCCAAAACTATTCCTACCAACAAAATTCGCATCCATAGATTCATTATTATTCTCAATCAAAGAAGACAAAGGAATATCATTGGGATCAAGACGAGTATTTTTAGTAGCAAACAATTTCATAAGTTCATCCATCTTTCCACTCAAAACATTGATTTCTTCTATAGCATGCACTTTTTTTACTAGAAGATCTTTCGGTGTGCCATTGAGAATAATTAGCCATAATATTATCAAGAAGTTTTGTAGCATCTCCTAACGTGATTTCCATAAACGTTCCTCCCGCGGCCGAATCTAAAATGTTTCTAGAAGCAAAGTTCAAACCGGCATAAAATTTTTGTATGATCATCCATAAATTCAAACCATGACTAGGGCAATTGCGAAGCATCAATTTCATTCTTTCCCAAGATTGGGCAACGTGCTCATGATCAAGTTGTTTAAAATTCATAATATCGTTCCTAAGAGTGATAATCTTAGCACGAGGAAAATACTTAGAGATAAAAGCATCTTTGCACTTGTTCCAAGAATCAATACTATTTTTAGGCAAAGACGAAAACCAAACTTTAGCACTATCTCTAAGTGAAAATGAAAATAACTTCAATTTGACAATATTGTTATCCGTATCTTTCTTCTTTTGCATATCACACAAAACAACAAAATTGTTTAGATGAGTAGCGGCATCTTCACTAGGAAGGCCGGCGAATTGATCTTTTATAACAAGATTCAGCAAAGCGGTATTGATTTCACAAGACTCAACATCATTAAGAGGAGCAATCGGAGTACTAAGGAAATCATTATTATTGGTATTCGAGAAATCACACAATTTGGTATTATCTTGTGCCATGGCAACAAGTAATCCAACACACAAGCAAGCAGAAAAAGGCAAAGCAAAAAAGAGAGGAGGAGATTGGGAAAGAGAGGGCGAATAAAACAGCAAGGGTGAAGTGGGGGAGAGGAAAACGAGAGGCAAATGGAAAATAATGTAAATGCGAGGGAGTTGGGTTTGTGATGGGTACTTGGTATGTCTTGACTTGAGCGAAGACCTCCCCGGCAACGGCGCCAGAAATCCTTCTTGCTACGTCTTGAGCTTGCGTTGGTTTTCCTCGAAGAGGAGAGGGTGATGCCGCAATAGTAGCGTAAGTATTTCCCTCAGTTTTTGAGAACCAAGGTATCAATCCAGTAGGAGGCTCCTCAAAAGTCCCATGCACCTACACAAACAAACAAAGAACTCATGACCAATGCAATAAAGGGGTTGTCAATCCCTTCACGGCCACTTGCGAAAGTGAGGTCTAATGAAGATAGTAAGATAAGATAAGTATATTTTTGGTATTTTATAATATAGATGCAAAAGGTAAAGATGCAAATAAAAGTAGATTGAAAGCAAATATGATAAGAGATAGACCCGGTGGCCATAGGTTTCACTAGTGGCTTCTCTCAAGATAGCATAAGTATTACGTTGGGTGAACAAATTACTGTCGAGCAATTGATAGAAAAGCGCATAGTTATGAGATTATCTAGGCATGATCATGTATATATGCATCACGTCCATAACAAGTAGACCGACTCCTGCCTGCATCTACTACTATTACTCCACACATCGACCGACTCCTGCCTGCATCTAGAGTATTAAGTTCATAAGAACAGAGTAACGCATTAAGCAAGATGACATGATGTAGAGGGATAAACTCAAGCAATATGATATAAACCCCATCTTGTTATCCTTGATGGCAACAATACAATACGTGCCTTGCAACCCTTTCTGTCACTGGGTAAGGACACCGCAAGATTGAACCCAAAGCTAAGCACTTCTCCCATGGCAAGAAAGATCAATCTATTAGGCCAAACCAAACTAATAATTCAAAGAGACTTGCAAAGATAACTCAATCATACATAAAAGAATTCAGAGAAGATTCAAATATTGTTCATAGATAAACTTGATCATAAACCCACAATTCATCGGATCTCGACAAACACACCGCAAAAAGAGTTTATATCGAATAGATCTCCACAAGAGAGGGGGAGAACATTGTATTGAGATCCAAAAAGAGAGAAGAAGCCATCTAGCTAATAACTATGGACCCGTAGGTCTGTGGTAAACTACTCACAACTCATCGGAGGGGCAAGGATGTTGATGTAGAAGCCCTCCATGGTCGATTCCCCCTCCGGCAGAGTGTCGGGGAAGGCTCCAAGATGGGATCTCGCGGATACAGAAGGTTATGGTGGTGGAAATTGTGTTTCGTCCTCCCCTGGATGTTTTCGGGGTACGTAGGTATATATAGGAGGAAGAAGTACGTTGGTGGCCGCCTGAGGGGCCCATGAGACAGGGGGGGTGCCCTATAGGGGGGCGCCCTCCTATCTCGTGGGAGCCTCGGCTGCTTCTTGGCTTGCACTCCAAGTCCTCTGGATCATGTTCGTTCCAAAAATCACGCTCCCGAAGGTTTCATTCTGTTTGGACTCTGTTTGATATTCCTTTTCTTCGAAATACTGAAATAGGCAAAAAAAACAGCAATATGGGCTGGGCCTCTGGTTAGTAGGTTAGTCACAAAAATGATATAAATGTGTAAAATAAAGCCCATAAACATCCAAAAGGGGTAATATAATAGCATGGAACAATAAAAAATTATAGATACGTTGGAGACGTATCAGATGGTCATGGGCCTGGAGGGGCTTGATGCATCGACTGAGGAATACTTCCAGCAGATCCATACCAGTGACGCCCGCGTTGATCAGTTGGACCACCCTCTCAACTAGAATGTTTGTCTCCACGTTCTCAGCAGCAATCACTTTCAGCGAGGAAGGAGTCTGGACACGGTCAAAGGTGAAGTGGGGAAGTCTGGTCGAGTGACCTGGGGTTGCGAGGTCCTGGCAGTAGAACCAGGTCGACTGCCAGCCTATAACCGATTTAGGGAGAGTCATGGAAGGGAAGGAGTTCCTTTGCCTCTTTTGGATACCCAAACTCCCACACATATGAATGACATGGGTTTTCTCGTCACTCATGTTTGCTTTCTTTACCGACTGAGAACGGATGATGAAAATATGCTTGAAAAGGCCCCAGTGCGGTCGACACCCAAGAAAGTTCTCGCACATAGACACGAATGCAGCAAAGTACGTGATGGTATTGGGAGAAAAGTGATGGAGTTGGGCACCGAAGAAATTCAAGAAGCCCCGGAAGAAGGGGTGCGGAGGAAGCGAGAAGCCCCAGTCGACGTGGGTAGCAAGCAGTACACACTCACCCGGTCGAGGCTGCGGCTCCGTCTCCCCCTCAGGCAGCCTTGTTGCACCCTTGGCGATCAACCCGGACTCCACCAGCTCATCCAGATCTTCCTGCCGGAGCGAAGACCAGATCCAATCGCCTTGGATCCAACCTGGCGGCAGCCCCGAGCGCGACGACGACCCGCGATTCTGCTTCTTGCCCTTCGCCACCCCCGTCGCCTTCTTCGCACGTTCCAGCGCCGCCGTCTTGTCCTTCACCATAGTGGCGGAGCGGCGACATCGAGAGCGGAGGAGCCGGATGCGATGGAGAAGCAGAGGAAGAAGAGAGAAAACAGACGCGCATAGTACAGGCGCCTCGGCTCCATCGCCTTATAAAGGGCCGCTTCTGAGTGGCTGACGCGTGGGACCAGATGATTCTGTCAAATCCCGCAACAGTCGCGCGCGTCGTACATGGCGAAAAGGTGGTGCAGAGATTGAGGCGCTCCTATTTATCCATCCCGCTTACTTCGGCGCGCTCCATCCCACGTGCTTCCCCGAAATTTCGAATCCCGTGAAATCCGGGATACACTACAATCAATCGCGCCAAAGATTCTGCGCCCCAAAGCAATACTCGACAGATGATGTTACTAGTTCACTCAGCGATTTTCTGAATCGATCAAGGTGACTGAATCAAAGCTGAAGTTTCAACGAGAGTCCTCCGTCCTGCGTAAAACACTCGCAAGACGCAAAGCTCAGAACAAGTTCAACTTCAACCTACTTTCCACTCGGACCTTAATCCATTCGGGGGCTACTAATGAGGATACAGACCCGGGGTAGGGTCATAGACCAGACCTATACGCCCTACCCAAGGTCACTACCCTAGAAGCAAAGAAGTCCAAGAGACAACAAAGAACCCCCAGTCAAAGGTGTCGAGTACAATCCACTCGACCAATCATATCACTCGGGTACTCCTCCTACCTGAAGTCACTTGACCATACAAGGAATCACTCGACCTACTAAAGACCTGGAGTCGCTCAGCACCGCAACGGTCAGGCATTCACTCCGTAGTCTTTAAGATCATTAATAGCACTTATGGCTGGCATTATCAGTAATGCCCTGTCTCTATGTACATTGAACCTCTTGTAATGGAGAATGGCTGGGGTCCTGGCGCACTCTATATAAACCACCCCCTCCTCTGGCACAAGGGTTCGCACCCCCTGTAATCCAGTCGACCGCCTCTGGGCACCGAGACGTAGGGCTATTACTTCCTCCGCAAAGGGCCTGAACTCGTAAATCTTGTCTGTGCACCTTCACCATAGCTGAGATCTTGCCTCTCCATACCTACCCCCCTTTCTACTGTCTGTCTTAGGACCACGACACCGGAGGCACACGACGGATGCGAGGGAGGAAGCCATCGCGACGGCCACCATAGCCACCGCCGCGCAGTAGGAGGCCACCAACGCCCACGTCACAGCGGCAACGAGGGAGGCGCTAATTCTGCTAGGGTTAAACCTTGGCCAGCACAACATCGTCAACACCGCCGTGGCCGCGGCCAGCACCGTCTCATCTGCGTTCCCTCGTATGGTGCTGCATGACTCACCCCACGTGATACCCGGCTCCCACGTCTTCCCACAGGCCTCCCGACTCACTGAGGAGTGCTCTCCCGAGGTGAGCATGGTGGCGCTTTCCACGCCAGCGCCCATCGACCTCAATGCCACACCGGTGCCGGTGGCTCGTCATCCGGAGGCGCGAGGAAGCGCGCGCGGCACATGCCAGCCGACATGCTACCGGGTGCGCGCAACCTACTCCACGAGATGCCGGCCTTCGGTGACGATGACTACATGCAAAACATCATCTTCGAGATGATCAAATAGCATCAGCTTTGCACAACTTGCAAATAAGATCTGAACTACAGTACACCCATTTCATGAATGTGTTGATACAATAAACATGAGAACAGACATGGAGGAGCTCAGAACAGATCCATGTGCTTGTTGAGCTCCTAGCTCTGGCAGTGGTCCAATGCAAATCAAGTGAAATTAGGAAGCAATATTACTCGGATGTAAAAGAACAGTAGTAAAAAGTTCAGATGCCTTAGATTGAAAAATAGAGATACTTCTAATTATAATTTAGCATGCAACCTAGAGTAGCCCATATGTTGAATATAAGTGCTTGCATTACCTCATAGCATTCTTTTTGATACTCATTCAGAAAGTTGGAGGCTATAACTGTCCAAAAAGATCCATCTTCTCTTGAAACATTATAGAAACATCAAGCTGCCGGCACCCAGATTTTTACTGGAAAAAACTCTGAAACATCATTTTAAACGGGCCATCTCCAACATTTCCACACAAATATACGGGCTATCATGCTGTAGGTCAGTGGTTCGAGTTACCGAAAGAAAAATACATCATGGTTTACAATTAAGAAAAATGTACTTGTAGCCATCCAAAAAATGTTAGCTATACTTCTGTACCATGTTAATTATAAATCGATAGAACCCAATAGCAATGACCTTGAGTCTGTTTGGAAACGACAGCAGCTACCTTCACCAGCAGATAAAGAAAATACTTCTGTACTAACTAGGGGGCTGACTTCACGTACTATACTAAGTGGTTTATAACTAAAACTAAAATGGAACTAATCTGCTGGGACAAATCACAGTACTGTGCTGGATGCATATTAGTACGTATCCCAATGCTCCTACTACCTTGCAAGCAGAGGCTTGCTTGTCCCAGTTTCAGTACACCTACATACATTGATCGATCGGGTCTAGAGTTCAGTAAATCTGCATGCCTTGTGTGGCTGCGTCTCTCGTACGTCTGCATGTACTGATTCGGGTGCTGCAAGATGGGGCAGGGCGGGGTGGAGGTGTCCGGTTGGCAGCAGCCACTTCAGTATGGTGGACGATGGCGACAGCGTGAGACGCGATCCGGGTGACGGCTGCTGCGGATGCTGGTGGAAGATGGGCTCTTATGGCGGATGACCGGTGAGGGTGAGGTCCTCCTATTCAATGCGTGATTGATGTACGATTGATACATGATTGATGCCATTGATTGACGAGGGCGTGGGCCGCTCTGCGGGTGAGGGAGTCCTGGATTAGGGGGTCCTCGGACAGCCGGACTATATGATTATGCCGGACTGTTGGACCATGAAGATACAAGATTGAAGACTTCGTCCTGTGTCCGGGTGGGACTCTCCTTTGCGTGGAAGGCAAGCTTGGCAATTCGGATATGTAGATTCCCTTCTCTATAACCAACTCTGTGTAACCCTAGCCCCCTCCGGTGTCTATATAAACCAGAAGATTTAGTCTGTAGGACAACAACAATCATAATCATAGGCTAGCTTCTAGAGTTTAGCCTCTACGATCTCGTGGTAGATCAACTCTTGTAATACTCATATCATCAAAATCAATCAAGCAGGAAGTAGGGTATTACCTCCATAGAGAGGGCCCGAACCTGGGTAAACATTGTGTCCCCCGCCTCCTGTTACCATTAGCCTTAGACGCATAGTTCGGGACCCCCTACCCGAGATCCGCCGGTTTTGACACCGACGTTGGTGCTTACATTGTGAGTTCCACTATGACGTCGAAAAAAGGTTTGATGGCTCGCCTTGTTATCAAGGACAACATCGCCTCCGGGGGAGCCCTGGCTTTAGACCAAACCCTCTGACTAGGCGGCTTCGTCATGACCGCCCGTTCGGGGCCGTGCCGACGATGACTTCTCTGGTCATTGAAAACAGCCTCCATGTCACCTCAGAATACGCCGAGAGGATGGATCCAATGGAACTCTCGTCTTTGAACAAGCTCTGGGATCGCATCGCCGCCCTAGGAGTCGCTACGGACTATGATTGGATTGGGATTAAACCCGATCAAAGAGAGATTAACTCTCCACCGGTCGCCCATCAGATAGCGGTGGTGGAGGAGCAATGCAGCGATTCTTCCTCTATTTTGAGGACGAACTATGTCCGGATTCCCGAGCTCTCCGAGCCGGATACCCGTTCGCGGGAGGACATGACCCAAACTCTGAACTTAGATTCGGACAACAGGCCAGAAAAATTGGGTAACATCCCTGAACCCGAACTGCCAAGTTCGGAAGTTCCTCTGCCCTTGGGTCTCAGATCGGGCCAGGGTTCGGACTTAAATCCACCCACCCACCCAGATACAACCGATCTTTCCCACATTAGACAACAATCCCAAGAGACAGTACATCACTTTTGGGCCAAATTCCTCGTTGTAATGAGCAAGGTCAAGGATTGTCGCGAAGAAGATGCAATCAGATTCTTTAGCAAAAATTGCACGGACACGGGAATCCTCAGCACCATAAGTCGCCGTGACATATCACACTTCGCTGACTTGGCGGCCATAGTATATAAGTATTGTGCGATGGAAAGCGCCTAGAAAACCCAGGCTAAATTCAGGGATCCTGCGGCTCTCACTAAACCCCTCGTCCAAACCAAAAGGGTGCACTCTCGCAAGTCACCTGATCGAATTACAAAGAAACAAAAGCCCACTACAGGGCATGGAACCGTATTGGAGGGATGGCTCAATGGGCCATGCAAAATTCACACCACACCGGATACATACCAACACACAGCCTTAGAGCGTGTTGGATACTTTGGCAGGTGGCCAAGAGCGGCGAGGATCTCCTCATCAACAATACCGCAGAGCGTCATCCCGTAGAAAACAAAAATACAGTGTTGATAGTACTCGAGACTTTCGCCTCAAATAACAGGCGCAAGAGAGCACTCCGCGGCCTCGCCGAAGTCTGCCACGTTGTAGCAACAAATCCATGGAACGACACAGCCATAACCTTCAATGCCAGTGACGAACCTCAATTCCGAACAGTCCGAGCACCAGCCGATTTGGTCCTTAGTCCAATTGTGGACGGCTTCCGGCTTACTAAAGTGCTCATGGACGGTGGCAGCGGACTAAACCTCATCTACGAGGAAACTCTCAACAAAATGGAAATAGACAAGAGCCGCATTGAGCAAAGTAGCATGACCTTCAGAGGAATTATCCCTAGTTGGGAGGCACGATGTGCGGGGAAAATCACACTCAATGTGGTATTCGGCACGCCGGAGAATTACAGGTCCGAAGAGATAACATTCCAAGTGGCCCCGTTCAGTAGTGGATACCACGCCCTTTTAGGGTGGGACGCATTCGCGAACTTCCAAGGTATACCCCATTATGGCTACATGAAGCTCAAGATGCCCGGGCCCAATGGAATCATCACTCTAGCCAGTGATCTGGACATAGCACTCCGTGCTGAAAATAAAACCGCCGCCCTGGCCCTTGAGGCATTATCCGAAGCCCTCGCGACCGAAGAACTAATGGCGCTATTCTTCACAGTGGGCAGGGACGATGTGATACTCGACAAACGATCCAACTCCACCTCTTTCAAACCAGCGGGCGAAATAGTCAAATTCCAAGTCCACCCAACGGACTATACAAAAACAACATCCATCGGGGCACAGCTGAACCCCACAACCGACGCCACATTGCGGGCGTTCTTACGCGAGAATTGGGACATTTTTGCCTGGCACCCTTCAGACATGCCGAGGATCCCACGCAGGCTGGACGAGCATAGCCTAAACATATTGAAGGGATACAAGCCGGTCAAGCAGAATCTACGGCGCTTTTCAAAGCCTAAACGACAAGCTATGTGAGAGGAGCTAGCCAAGTTACTCGAAGCCGGATTCATCAGAGAAATAAAACACCCGGATTGGCTAGCAAACCTGGTGATGGTACCAAAGAAGGATAAATCCTGGCGCCTATGTGTAGATTTCAAGGACCTCAATAAGGCTTGCCCCAAGGATCCCTTCCCTCTCCCCCGCATCGATCAAATCATCGACGCTACCGCAGGACACGACTCATTGTGCTTCCTTGATGCATACTCCGGATACCATCAAATCAAGATGGCGGAATCCGATCAAGCCGCAACGGCATTCATCACTCCATACGTCCCTTTCTGTTTCAACGCCATGCCTTTTGGGATCAAAAACGCCGGTGCAACCTACAAACGCATGATTCAGACATGCCTGGAAAAACAAATCGGCAAAACATTTGAGGCATACGTGGATGATGTGGTCATCAAGACCAGACACGTCGAATCTTTAATAGACGACCTAAGGCTCACGTTCGACAACCTCTGGACATATGACATCAAGCTCAATCCGGAAAAATGCGTTTTCGGCGTTCCCGCCAGAAAGCTTCTGGGCTTGATCATTTCCAATAAAGGAATTGAAGCAAACCCGGCTAAAATCCGAGCTTTGTCACAGTTGGCTACCCCAACAGACCTCAGGCAAATTCAGAAATTAACTGGATGCGTGGCTGCCTTAAGCCGCTTTATCTCCCAATTGGGAGAAAAGGCACTACCTCTTTATCGCCTTCTTCGACGCACTGAACACTTTGAGTGGACGGATGCGGCCACGGCTGGACTGGAAGAAATAAAGGCCCTCTTGGCCAGCAACCGAATCCTGGCCGCACCAAACATTGGCGAACCCATGTTGTTATATATAGCTGCAACACACCAAGTTGTAAGCGCAGTACTCGTCGTCAAACGAGAGGAGGACGAACATAAGTTCCCGCTCCAAAAGCCGGTATACTACATATCCACTGTCCTCACACCATGCAAGTCACGGTATCCACATTATCAAAATATATCATACGCGGTCTTCATGGCATCCCGGAAACTATAACACTACTTTCAAGAGTGTTCAATCATGGTGGCCTCCGAAGTACCACTCAACGATATAATAAATAATCGCGATGCCACGGGCCGGATTGCTAAGTGGGCCATCGAGCTCCTCCCGTTCGACATTATATATAAACCAAGGCGAGCCATTAAATATCAAGTACTGGCTGACTTCGTCGCCGAATGGACAGAGGCCGAACTCCCTAAAGAGTACGGCGCATACTCCAATTGGATCATGCACTTTAATGGCTCTAAGATGCTGGCTGGTCTAGGAGCGGGCATTGTCTTGACATCCCCCACCAGAGATGCAGTCCAATATGTACTCCAAATACTATACACAGACTCCAACAATGCAGCCGAATACGAGGCTCTGTTGCACGGTCTTCGGATGGCGGTCTCCATGGGCATTCAACGCCTAGAAGTGCGTGGGGATTCGAACCTCGCAATATCTCAAATAAATGGAGACTTTGACGCCAAGGACTCAAAAATGGCGGCTTATCGTAATGCCGTCCTCAAAATGTCAGCTCGACTCGAGGGGCTTGAATTTCATCATGTGGTTTGGAAAAACAATCAAGCGGCGGATATCCTTGCCCGCATCGGCGCTAAGCGTGACCCCGTCCCTCCGAACATCTTCTTGGAAAGGATTTTCAAGCCATCCGTGGTGTAGCAAGAGGAGACCGGCAATACCAGTCCGGAGCCGACCACAACCCCAGATCAAGAACACACTGACATAATCGGAGGCTCCGCCACCGAAATAACACCTTCGGCCCACCTAATCATGGCTGTCATCGCCTCGTGGACCGAACCCTTCTTAGCCTAACTAAATAGGCAAGAACTCCCCGAGGACCAAAATGAGGCACGTTGCATTGCGCGGCGCTCTAAAGCCTACAAGGTCCACGAGGGAGAGCTTTATAAGAAAAGCGCTACCGGAGTACTTCAAAGATGCATCTCCGAAGAGGATGGGCGGCAGCTCTTGGCCGAAATTCATGCTGGACTCGGCGGCCACCACGCCACAGCTCGGGCTCTTGTAAGCAAGGCCTTCCATACAGGTTTCTACTGGCCGACAGCCCGAGCAGACGCACAGGACCTCGTCCAACATTGCGTCGGTTGCCAGCTCTTCGCCAACCAAAGCAACATGCCGCCCACTGCTCTCCAAACAATCCCCATAACTTGGCCCTTTGCAGTCTGGGGGCTCGATATGGTCGGACCCCTTAAAGGAGGAAGCCATAAGAAAAAAGTACATGTTGGTCATGGTGGATAAATTCACCAAATGGATAGAGGCCAAACCAGTTAAAACGACCGAATCTGGACCAGTGATAGACTTCATATCAGGGGTCTGCACCGTTACAGTGTCCCCCACAACATCATCACCGATAATGACTCTAACTTCACAGCCGACAAGGTGAAAACTTGGTGCGGCAATATGGGCATTAAGCTTGATTACGCCTCCGTCTATCACCCCCAAACAAACGGTCAAGTCGAACGAGCAAATGGTCTTATTATGAGCGGCATTAAAACCAGAATAGTACGATCCCTGAAGGAATCAGACATGCACTGGGTCAAGGAGCTCGACTCCGTACTATGGTGGCTGTGGACCACGCCAAATCGAACTACCGGATACACACCATTCTTCATGGTGTACGGCGCAGAGGCAGTATTGCCCTACGATATCATTCATGACTCACCTCGGGTGCGCATGTACAAAGAGAGAGAAGCCGAACTTGATCGGCAGGACAGTTTAGATGCCCTGGAGGAGGAGCGCGATGTCGCAATGGCCCATTCCGCATTCTATCAGCAACAGGCTCGCAGGTATCAAAGTAGAGAAGTACGGGCCAAAACCTATAACGTTGGCGAACTCGTTCTACGCTTACCGGGGAAGAAAAAGGACAAGCTCAAGCCCAAGTGGGAGGGTCCCTTCGTCATTGATAAAGTTCTCACCGGAGGAGCGTACCGCCTGCGTGATGCATCAGATAACCGACTCGAGCCGAACTGATGGAACGCGGCCAGACTCCGAAGATTCTACGCATAGCGCCGAACTCTATGTTCGTCTCCTTCCCTCCGCCTTTTTTATTTATTTATTTTTATATCCTGTCTCTTTCTCTCTATGGCTCTAAGGCTTTAAGTGTGACTCTACTACACACTGTTGACGCGCTAAATCCTCAAGTTTGCGCGCTCACTATACCTGGGGGCTTCTTATACAGAAGGTTAATATAATTACCTTCAGGGCATCATGCCCACTGCATATGTGTCGCTTTTCCATATGTACCTTTTCTCCACCATTATATGCATCGATATGATAAGTTTTGGCCAAGCTGGGTTGCCTGGCTCCTGTGTTTATGCCCTACGTTCCCGTTAGTTCGGCTAGGGCATAAGGGGAGCACCTCTACGATTGTTACTGCCAGGTACTCCGGACATGTACCTCAGACTGCATGAAGCCGAAAGCTAGCGTTCTAAAGGGAATATCCGGTCGGTGAACTAAAGATGTTTTTTTACCTATTACAGTACAAACCCCCAGATGTTTCATATACTGCGTCTCCGTTCACAGTTCGGACATGCACATTAGTGCATGCGTACCAAGGGAAAGGAACCCTTAACGAAACTATTCTCCCTGGAAGATGTTTCTTACTATCCATGTAATATAACATAGCTAGTTGGGTACTTGTCTGTTCAAGCAATTATGACCCCTACGCCTGGTTTCCACGCGTACCCCGGTTTACATAACTGAGCGGGTATTCGGAAATACTCAAGACTGTCGGGTCCAGAGGCTGAAGCGTAAAGGTCCGCCATGACAAATGATTTACAATCCGGCTAGGGACAAAATATGTCAATTGAAGTACATGATCACTTAGGCTCACTAAATTCTTCTTCTATACTATCCAACAGTTGTCTAGCCTACAATCCTGTTGGGAATACTTTGTGGCTAATCCTACCTGGTCATATACCAGACTAATGGGAATATCTTTCCCACCTGACCCTACAGGTCCGACCCGGGCCATGTGATTCGGATCAAGCTTGGTGTACCGTGTTTTTACCATGGCCCAACCTTCCCTCGCACCTTGTCGACAGGCAGATATCTTCCATAATCGGAAGCGTTGCCACGCTCCCTTGAGCAGCTGTACAAGCTCCCTCATGCTTCCTGGCAGGGAGGCGGATGGCCACAAGGCCTGAGCAACACCCTCCATCAACTGCCGAACTTGTTCGTGCAGTTGCGAAAGCTCTTGCAGAAGATCGCTTGGGGATCCGGGCATCTCCTCTTCGGGACAACCAGTCAGTATACCTACAGACATAACTCTGTTAGTCCGTTTCTTCGCCGAACTATATAAAGGTTCGTTTGAACACATACTAAAAATGCCGAAGCCTCCTGTTCTCCTTCATGGAGTCCGCAAGCTGGGCCCGAACATCTTCCAATTCCATGCCCAGCCGAGTATTGGCATCCCGGAGATCATTTTTCTCTCGCCTGAGCTGTGTAAGTACACGCTCGCCAGCCTCTAGTTGTCGCTGAGCTCGTTGTTCATCTCTTGTAGGATCTTCGGATTCACTCTGGGATTGACTGCGGAATCTATTATTAGATCTGCAAACATGCCGAATACCAAATGGTACACGTAATTACGTTTTTTTATCAGTCAAGATAAATATTACCTGATGAGGCCTTCTTGGATTCCTCCATTTCGGCAGCTGCGGTCCTTAGCTGGGCTTTGCACTCCTCCAGCTCTTGAGCCAAATATGTATTCTTCTCTGTAAGAACCTATTCATATAATGATCCTTAAATCAGTTGTACCAACTGTTTCAAGTCTCAGGGGATACTGATATACATAATTATCAGATTTTGCTTACCCGTATATCTTTTATATACTGGTATGTGGCTCTAGCAAGCCCATCTTGAGCAGCTCGGATGTATGCATCTCCCGAGTTTAAGGCATTGAAAGCCTCTTCAGAAAAATTAGGGTCGCAGAGTACGGCCCGTCGATGCCGATAATTCATGGCGCTCTCCACCTCGGAATTTGTAGCAGATACTTCATCTGCATCCTCTATAGGAGGACCATCCGGTGTTGTCCCCACGTTAGCTTCCCCCCTCGAGGCCAGTTCTGGAGTCCGACTGGTAGAGGCGTGACGGGCAGGATCCCCGGATACAGTCCAGCGAATACTCTTCCTGCCAAGAGACAGTGGGCATTGTTATATTTCAAAGATCACAATCACGGAGCACGTTTTAAGTCATACCTCTTCGATGGCGGCTCGGCCCAGGTCGCTTTCCTTTTAAGCCTACCCGGCTTGGGCGCCCCTTGTTGGTGAGTCGCCGCGGGTTCGGCATGGCACGCCGATGGCCTTCCCTATAAAGCACAATAGATGTGCGGTGGGTAAGGTGTAAAGAGGGGATCCTTTTCGGAAGTTAAGTCTCCTGTTTTACTTACATGTGATGCAGGGAGGAGGTCGGGATAGTCGGCAATGATGGCCACCAAGGCGCCGTCACAGCTTGCCTGGTAAAACATCCTGTCTACGAGCTCCACAAATATGTCGTTCGAGTCCGGGGTAAAGGGCCCGGTTGTGATCCTCTGGTTGTGGAGGCGGGCTGTGGACCTCCCTCACAGCTTTCCGCAATTCCTTTTATGGACTAGCAAGGTAAATATTTGTGATGAAAGACTGCGGGAAGGAATAGAGTTGAGAAAAAGATAGCAACTCACCCAGCTAGGGGGGTTGTACATGGAAAATCCATCCCGTGGCTTAATGCCGATGAACTCCTCTTCTTCTCCTTCGTATGAATCGGACAATATTTTTGCCAGAGCGGTGGCAGAGTCCGGACCTTTCCGATCGCAGCGGGTGGCATCGTCTTCTCCATTGAAGTGTCACATGGGATGCCCCCGATACTGGAGTGGCTGCACCCCCCGCATTATGCATATTGACATGACCTCGATTATTGTCAATCCAGATTTGGCAAGCGTTTTTATCCTGCCCATCAACTAAAGGACCTCTCTGCTATCTTCCTCCTTGGGTCTCCGGGGACGCCAGCTACGACGTTTCTTCAATGGGGCATTTGTGAACTCGGGAAGACCCATCCGGATATGGTCAGGAAGGGAGACATCCTCTATATAAAACCACACGGAAGGCCAGTCTTCGGATGTCTTCTTCGAAGTGCCGGACAGGTATCCGGTCCCGGCGATGCGCCATATTTCGGCTCCGCCCACTTGGTATATTGATCCCTCCTGATTGCAAGGGACGAGGCAGAACAACCTCTTCCATAGCTCGAAATGAGCTCCGCAACCCAAAAATAACTCACAAAGGGCGACATAGCCTGCGATATGCAGGATGGAGGCAAGGGTGAAGTTGTGCAGCTGGAGGACATAATACTCCAGGAGCCCGTGGAGGAATGGATGGATCCGAAATCCTAGGCCCCTCAGCAAGTAAGGGACAAGGCATACTCGCTCCCCCCTGGATGGGTTGGGAAAACTCTCTGCTTGCTCCCCGCCATCAAAAGTGGCTAATCCGTCTCGAACAGGGACAAGATATGCAGGAGGGAGGAACCCCTGGGTCTACAACTCCACCAATTGGCCATGGGATACAATACACTTCTCCCAATCACCTGGCTTGGCGCTATGAGGGCGAGAGGACGAGCTGCGGTGGCCGGCCATGATGGGATGTTTTTTTCGGGCACGCTCTGATGGATCCTTGCTTGGGGAACATGGTGTGTTTTGGATCTGAGGATCCCCATCTCTTTAATAGATGATTTATTTACATGGTCAGGGAGGCAAGTGTAAAAATGCCCCGACTTCTCGCATTCGCTCGACACATGGAGACTGACATTATTAAGGTACAGAAGCCGATGAGTGCAACATTAAATGGGAAGCCGGACACTGCTCGTTACAATAGGTACTCTGGAGAATTTGGAGAAGAACCCGCCTCGCAATGCCGAAGACAATCTGCACGCTGGACTCATCATCATTGAAGCCTGGTTCAAGGGCTACTGAGGGAGTCCTGGATTAGGGGGTCCTTGGACAGCTGGACTATATGCTTATGCCGGACTGTTGGACTATGAATATACAAGATTGAAGACTTCATCCCGTGTCCGGGTGGGACTCCCCTTTGCGTGGAAGGCAAGCTTGGCAATTCGGATATGTAGATTCCCTTCTCTATAACCGACTCTGTGTAACCCTAGCCCCCTCCGGTGTCTATATAAACCGGAGGGTTTAGTCCGTAGGACAACAACAATCATAATCATAGGCGAGCTTCTAGGGTTTAGCCTCTACGATCTCGTGGTAGATCAACTCTTGTAATACTCAAATCATCAAGATCAATCAAGCAGGAAGTAGGGTATTACCTCCATAGAGAGGGCCCGAACCTGGGTAAACATTGTGTTCCCCGCCTCCTGTACCATTAGCCTTAAACGCACAGTTCGGGACCCCCTACCTGAGATCCGCCAGTTTTGACATCGACAGCGAGGCTTCACTGGAAATCCACGACGGCGGTGGCTTGTCTCTAATCTCAGCGGCGGCGAAGAGGGCCGCGAAGGCGGCTGGGGTGTCCTTGTCAATCGACGTAGGAAAAAAATCGAGGGGAATGTGTTGTACCTGGAATGGTTGAATTGTGATTTGTGATTTTTGAATCTGCTGGGAATGTGTTGGCCAAGGTAAGGAAAGCTATGGTGATTAGTAAGGAAAGAGAGAGGAACGGGAGGGAAAACCCAACAAACAAACAAAATCAGTTGGGAGGTGGGCTTGCGTTGAAGAAAATCGGTTTAGGAGGGGAAGACGTGCCTTCGATGGGTGTGGTAACAAAGCGAAGCGAAACCAAACCACAACGTACTCCTCCACTAGGAGTAGAGATATACCCGTGGCTAACCTTGCTTAGCCAGACAACCACTTAAAAAAGGCAAAGATCGATGCATTATGAAAATTAGGATTTGGAATTGATTGTCATGAAACTAAATTTTATTTATTGGTAACGTGCTATCAGTTTCTGCCCGTTTATAACGTGTCTAGTTAGGAAACTTTGGAAAGGTATGAAAGTTTTTATTAAGACGGTAAAAAAATCAACGTGAGGAGATATGGTGGTGGGATGTGAGACAAAAATAAACTGGACGGAAATAAACCAGATGAAATATAACCAGACGAAAATAAACCATGGACGCAATCCAACCAACTCAGATATTAGGAGTAGAGATGTACAAAATTCATGGCAATGATCGTTCAAACATCTAAACCGCCTACAATTGCATCAGAACGCCCTACAAGCAAGCACTATTCATAACCCCCAAATTGTCAGGAAAAAACCCTACACCAAACACACTCAATTTGTCATGGTTAATGTTGCAAAATCATGCGGGCAAAATTGGCCTCCAACTCCATGTGCGCAATGTGAAACCCTAAATCACGAAATGAGAGACTACAAGCAGAAATCACGACAGATGTATGTGGAGCTTAACGTAGTTTCGTGAAGGAGCACCATCTGGTCGACGAACAGGTGCCATCCCGAGGAGATGCGGCACCCTTCCGCTAGCCACGAGATGCGGCGCACCTCCTCGACGACTTCGGCTCTTCCACAGCTCTATGACCGGTGATGGTGCGCTGCCGCTGACGATCGCCTCCCCTTCCACCGCTCTCCTCCTCCCCTCGTTATGATCGAAGTCGAAAAGGCAAGGCGCTTTCACCGAAAGTAGACCGAACCAGGGGGTATTGTGCAAAAACACCGCGCAACTGCCTGCTTAATGCCACCTGGCATCCAAGATTGGTTAACACATGGTCAAACTGAGCAGCGACGGGTGGCGTACATGGAACAATGACCATACAAACATGTCTTGTCGTATTCGGTGACCGTATTGGCCGTATTTCTAAGTACAATGATCAAGTGAGCTTTCTTCACAAGTTCAGTGACTGCCAATGCATTTTACTCTTAACATAATTATAAAAAATGATAGTTATCGGGGTAATAATTCGACTAGCATGCTCTGGCATTGATTATCGGCTGAGACCTCTTGCCAAGATTTCTTTAACCTTTGTGTCCAAGCGTAGTGAAGTCTGAGAGAAAGTTTCTAGTAGGTAAAGTTGAGGAGTGGTTTATGTGACTGAAGACCTTATTGTTTCTCTTGTCCCAAATCTTTCATATAATAGTCAGCGCCACTGAGAGCTAGTTATTGTTGTCGAGGCTTGAGGAAGTGGAGATATCCTAGATTAAGGGTGCCGGATGGGGGCACGAGAGTCAAAGGTTGGTCCAAACTATGTCATAAGAGCATCTACAGATGGGCGCCGAAACCTGTTTCAAACGCTCGGGCAGATGGCTCAGTCACTTACCTGTCACGAAAATTTGACCCAGACGGATGCCTCAAACGCCCGGGCTGACCGGCACCCAGCCCAAATATGGGGCGGGTATGGGGGCGCTCGGGCGCGTCCGCCACGTCCAATTGACGATGGGGTCCCACGTGGAATCGCCCGGAAACCTGACGGTCCGACGGACGTCTCCTCCGGTGGAGGTTGTGAACTCCGCATGGCAGCTCGCCGCCCGATGCCAAATCAGGCTATTTAAGCCGGCTGATGTCCCCCAACACTGGCCCATCCACCTCATCCATCTCTGCACCGCCAGCCCGAACCCATCCACTTCCTATCTCCTGTTCTACCGCTCTTCCCATGCTCTCTGGCTTCGCCATGCTGGAGTAGCAGACCATCCTGGAGTCCATCCAGGATGAGGCCTATGTGGAGGCCAACCGGCAGGAATGGGCGGCGACCGACGCGCTCTTTGACATCGTCGAAGCGGAAATGAATGTGGAGTGTCGGTGTCAAAACCGGTGGATCTTGGGTAGGGGGTCCCGAACTGTGCGTCTAAGGCTAATGGTAATAGGAGGCGGGGGACACGATGTTTACCCATGTTCGGGCCCTCTCGATGGAGGTAATACCCTACTTCCTGCTTGATTGATCTTGATGATATGAGTATTACAAGAGTTGATCTATCACGAGATCATAGAGGCTAAACCCTAGAAGCTAGCCTATGATTATGATTGTTGTTGTCCTACGAACTAAACCCTCCGATTTATATAGACACCGGAGGAGGCTAGGGTTACACAGAGTCGGTTACAGAGAAGGAGATCTACATATCCGAATTGCCAAGCTTGCATTCCACGCAAAGGAGAGTCCCATCCGGACAGGGGATGAAGTCTTCAATCTTGTATCTTCATAGTCCAACAGTCCGGCCAAAGTATATAGTCCGGCTGTCAGAGGACCCCTTAATCCAGGAATCCCTCAGTAGCCCCTGAACTAGGCTTCAATGACGATGAGTCCGGCGCGCAGATTGTCTTCGGCATTGCAAGGTGGGTTCCTTCTCCGAATACTTCATAGAAGGTTTTGAACGCAAGAATCGTGTCCGGCTCTGAAAAAACAAATTCCACATACCACCGTAGAGAGCACAATATTCCACAAATCTAATCTGCTGATAGTTTTTTTTATAGCATGACATCACGCCACGGTCCGGTCATTATTCGAACCGTTTTTCCCAACCAGCAACTGCACGTAATGCGAGGCGGTTCCCTTGACACGTCTTGTCAAAGCAGAGATCATGTCCCCTTATCGCGACATTCTCATTAATACGGGCATGGGTAACCCAACCGCACCATCAATCGTGGCATTTGGGGAATAAGCGATTTTAACGGGTGAGTGGGGAGGCACACAGTTTCTACCGCCTTTATAAAGAGATAGGGATTCTCCTCTTTCACCCACGCCTTCTTCTTCCTCCGTTCATCCATTCTTGCACGCTCGAGCTCCAGCACCCCAGTTCTCACCTTCTCCGTACAACCATTCCAAACATGTACGGAGCGGGAGGCAAGTGGGTGGCCTCCTCTGTCACGGAGGAGGACATTACGAAGCTCCGGGAGGCCGGATACTTGGCCACAGACATTGCGCACCGGCTCCCAGACGCAGGGCAGATCGTTCCGATTCCGCAACCTCACGAGAGGGTTGTGTTCCTCGCCCACTTTGTCCGCGGACTGGGATTCCCCCTCCACCCATTTGTCCGCGAGCTCATGTTTTACTATGGATTATATTTTCATGATCTGGCCCCTTATTTCATCCTCAACATCTCGGCGTTTATCGTCGTGTGCGAGGCCTTCCTCCGCATCAAGCCGCACTTCGGTCTGTGGCTGAAGATCTTCAACGTGAAGCCGAAGATAGTGGTTGGCCAGCAAGCAGAGTGCAGAGGTGCTATGTTGGGCAAGATGCCGAATGTCACCTGGCTCGAGGGCTCCTATGGGGAGACCATAAAGGGATGGCAGTCGGGGTGGTTCTACATCACCGAGATGCGCGGCGCCAGCTGGACGACGGCCCCCGAATTCCGATCTAGCATCCCCATGCGACTCACCTCCTGGAAGAAGAAGGGCTTAGCCTGGGGTGCGCCCGCGGAGCTTACCGGACTCCAGAACTGCGTAAAAAATTATTATAAGCAAGAAGATCAAGCTTGTCAACGTGGTCCATGTCATGATCTTTTGCCGGATCCTCCCGTGTCAAAGACGGGCATTCAACCTGTGGGAGTTCGATTCGGCCAAACACCAGACTCTACGAGAGCTCTTTGACACGACACACAAAGACATCTGGAAGGTGTTGTTCAAGGCCGCCGAAGTACCTCCTCCCACCACGGAGGACCGCGGCCTCAATGCAAAGAGCCACGCCAATTCGGTAAGCAGTCTATATTTCACCAGATGTGCCTTTCCTCAGTATATTCGTGGGTGGAATCTAAGCCATCACACTGATTTAACAGGACTGTGTGGCGACGGCGGAGCGGATCGACTGTCCAACTCTGTTGCCTGAAGATCCAACAACTGATCTCCTGATGGAGATGCTGTTTCCGGCACCCTATGAGGTGCCGGAGAAGAAGGCCAAGAAGAAGGCCACGGGGACCAGGAAAAGTCTCCGGTGCAAGGTGGTGTCGGACTCATTGTCCGAAGACACCAAGGCGCACACCTCCAACGACAACGAGGAGGAGGAAGAGGAAAACCCTCTCCCCCAAACCGAGGGGGAGAAGAAAAGGAAGGCCGCCCCTTCCGGGGAGGCCGAAGGGTCCAAGAAGGGAAGGACCCTCCCTCTAGACCACTCCACCACAGCCGCCTACAACGACGAGGAGTGGCTTCCCAGGGACAAGCCCCTGGCAAAGTCGTAAGTATCTGGATACCATAATACTTCCGGCATGTTTAGCTTTATGGCTTCTTTATCATGTCAAAACATATTTGTGTAGTCCGTCCAAAGCCCACATCGACTTATCCTCCTCGGATGGGTCCTTGAGCTCATCGGAGATGAACAACTATTCGCTCCCGACGGCCTCCACTCCCCGGCCCGCGGATGACACCGAGGTGTTATCTCAGAGGATACCAGGCCAGGGAGAGATAGTTCTGGAGGCGCCTCAAGGAGAAACCCTTGATGCCGGGCTCATGGGGGGGGGGGGAGATCCCCATGGATTCTGATGAGGGGGGTCGCAACAAGCTTGGCCCCCAGATGGATACTGCGCCGGAACCTCCAGTGGTTCCATATTCAGGCAGGCAGCCCCTCGCCAAGGGGGGCGAGCCGCCTGTGCCGATGACCTCTGTCCATCCAGAGGCATCGAATAACTTGGTGGAAGCGCTTCAGAGTGCTTCCCTTGATGAAGGACACCGTACTCTTATGAGTACAATGATTGCGAAGGTTCAGTCCGCCAAAAGCGGATTGACCGAAGCCTGCGCCAACCTCCTGACATGCTTTGAGGTAAGTAATTTCAAATTATGAGAAAGTATCACAGTATAGACAGTAGCCCCTGATGCTCTGTTTGGTGTTCGAAAGAAAGTCCGAACAGAGGATCAAATATTATTCCTAGGAGTCTAATCATATTATGTCTATGTGAATGAGCAGGCACCGCTGCTGGCCGTCGCCACCACTGCGGAGGTCTCCAAACTGAGGCAGAACCTGGGGTGGGCCGAAGAAATAATCGGCCTCGTGAAGAGGCAACACGAGGAGAACAACGGTAAGTGATACCCCGTCTTAATGGTATATAAAGGAAAAAATTGTTGATGCTAATAGAAGCATGATGAATTTTAATAGGGGCCACGACCAAAGTGGCGGCCCTTAAGAAGGCATTATCCGAGGCCAAAGTCAAAGCGGCCAGGGAGCGCATCGAGCGCGAAAAACAAGAGGCTCGAGTTGATGAGGTCCAGCAAGAGCTCCAGGATTTCGTTAAAAAAATTGAGTCCTTGGAGCGTGACTCCTAGACGCAAGAGTTGGAGCTTGCGAAGGCCCATCAGAGCACGCAAGACGCCAAGGTAGAAGCCGAGAAGGCCCTCCAGGAAATTGAGGCGGCCAAGAAGATAGATGCGGGTAAGGCTTTCATTATGCAAAGCAAGCATGTGAAGGAGACTTTCCTTTTACTTACGCGAATTCAGAGCTCCCCAGGAGCATTCGCAGATCTGCTGCACAGCATCTCTGATGCCGCAGAGTTCTACCGGGCTGAGGAGGGGACCTCGACGGATAAGCTGTTTTGGTCCCAGTATATTGGGGACGAGCATCTGATGCCCTTGAGCGACTAGCTGAAGCAACTGGTCGAACTTCACAAGGTGGCCGAACTGGCCATGAAGGACTTCATAGTCTGGCTGTGGCTCGGCGAGCCCCTGCCCAGCAGCCACTTCGGCCTTGTCAAGCGGACGGTAAATGTCACATCCCTAGTTCTGGTCTGCTCTGGGTTAGCTAGTCTTGTGTTGCATCATGTTTAAATTTCTCTTAAACCTGAAATGGGGATCAACAAACCCCAGCACACCCCTGAAAATACCAGGTTCAACTGAAAAACATTTCAATAAACCCAAAATGCCCTTCACAAAAGTTCATCATTTTTGAATTGGTGTAGAACCTCTCCCAAAAATGGTGCACATTTCTAGGCCATTCTGGATTTTTGAATTAAATCATATAGTATTTGCATTTGGGCATTTAATTGCTAAATAATATTTTAAATGCTCAAATAGTCTCAAACTAAAATGTTTGTTGTTGGAAATATTCCAAACAGTGACATTGAGCAGTTTCATGGTTTTTGGAAATGCCTTGGCATTTTTAATAAAGCCAAACACAATTACAGAATATAGAAAACGGAAATAAAAGAGAGAGAGAGATAGAGTTACCTGGCCTTACCTGGCTGGTCCAGGTCCCGTGCAGCCCAGCTGGCGGCCCAGCCCACCTGGTCACCTTCTCCTGTCGTCTTCCTCCTTGCCAGGAGGACGGGCGTGTGCCCGACACGCGCGCACCACCGTGCAGCCACCTCCTTCGTCCTTGCCTGCCTGGCTCCACCCCGACACGGCCGACGACGCGACGTACATTGCCCCGACCCCCTGGATCTCTCTCACTCTCTATGGACCCTTCCCCCTGCTTTTCTCTCTCTCTTCCGCAGCCCGAGCGGAGCTCGTCGCCACCGCTCGCCGTTGCCGCACCCAGAGCCCCTCCCTCGACCTCTCGGCATGCCTAGTAGCTCGGCTACCTCGTCCTCGACCTCCTAACCAAGCCAAGCGATGGCGGATGCACCCGAATGCCTCACTGCCGTCTTCTTCAACCTCGGGCCACCGAGATCGCCGGCGACCGTGCGCCCGCTCCGACGCTTCCCCGAGCTCGCTGAGGCCACCGAATGAACCGCTGTGAGCTCCTGCGTGGATCCCCTCCTTCCTCCCCTTCGATTTCGAGCCGTAGCGTCGCCCCCTTGACGACCGAAACCCTCCGCTGCCCGAGCTCATCACCGGTGATGCTCCGGTTGCCAGTCGGTCACCACAACCTGTCCAACACACCCACACACGCACGTAGTGCCCCGCTAGCCCATCTCTCCACTTGCTTGCAAACCACAGCGCCAAATCTGAGCGGGCCCGAGCTCCGGCCGCCGACTCGCTCACCGTAGTTGCCGCTATCGGCCACCCCAGCCGCAGCCGCAACCACCGTTGGACGCGCCGCGTCGCGGCCATTCCAACGAGACCAGCCGCGCGTCCTCCCGACGCCAGAGTTGGCCGGACGGCAAGCGCCGTCATGCGCCGGCCATCGCCGGCGCTAACCGCTGACGTGGCTCATTAGTTTAGCACTAATGATGCCATTAGTTAACCGTGTGCCATTGACAGATGGGCCCCAGGTCTAATTAACTCAGGTTTTACTTTATTTTTAGATTAGCTTATAAGCCAGCAGGACCCACGTGTCAGTGTTGACTATGCTGACGTGGCTGTTGACATGACCCCACCTGTCTCTGATTCAGACAACACTGTGTGAATGACCAATGGACCCCACTGGTCAGGTTTGACATGGACCGACCCCGTTGACCAGCTGACATCACAGTGACGCAGTGCTGACGCAGTAAGTCATTTTCTTGATTTAATTAAATTCTGAAAATTCCAGAAAATGTCCAAAACTTCTAAAATTCATAGAAATTCAACCGTAACTCCAAATGAAATAATTTATATATGAAAAATGATCAGAAAAATCCAAAGAATCTGTTTATGGCGTTATCATGCATGTCTGAACAACTTAAAGCTGCTGTGTACAACAATTTGAATTAATGGCATTTGAAATGTCATATATGGAGTTTGAGTTTGAATCTTAGATTCAAACGAACTCCATTTAACTTGCTGCTAGTTACATTAACTCAAACCACAACATATTGCCATGTCATGATCGTGCATCATATTGTGCATTGCATTGATAGTGTTCTTCCTTGTTTGCCGGTGTTTGTCCCCTCTCGATAGATGTGGTTTCGACGATGAGTTCGATGACACCGATGAAGATCTATACTATCTTCAGAAGTGCCAGGCAAGCAAAACCCCCTTGTTCATTCCGATACAATCCCACTCTCTCGCTCCTGCTCTCTTTTACTGCATTAGGACAACAATGTTTCAACTGTTACATGTTGCGGTAGCTGAACCCCTTTCCTCTGCATGACCTGTCATTGCCACAGTAAATAGATGAAACCCACTAGCATGAGTAGGAGTTGTTTGAGCCTTGATGTGCCTACTCATTCATGCTTGTTTGTCATGCCTGCTATTGCTTAGAGTTGTGTCAGGTCTGATTCATCGGGGATGAATTGGGAAGTTGTGAACATGTCCTACTGTTGAGAGCTAAGTGTGTGAACACGATTTGGTAAAGGTAGCAGTGAGAGGCCATGTAGGAGTACATGGTGGGTTGTCTCATTGAAGCCATCCTCAGGAACCGAGTTCTGTGTTTGCGATCCATGAACAGTTACTACCACACATTGGGCTCCGGGAACTCCAAGCTCTCTCGACTTATTAATCAACTCGATCTCTGTCCAAGAGTTGCAACTAGTTTCTGGTGTTTGTAGGTTGTGTTAGTAGTCTACCAAGGGGCACCCGGTACAGGTGGGCTTGGGTCAGACTAGGCACCGTGGTCGGGTATGCCAAGTGCCGCCCGATTGGTACGCTTGGAACCCTGTACACATCATTTGGGGCCGTGAGCGACACCCCGGCCGGATCTCCTTGCGGATGGAACCTGAATAGGCGATAAACCTGGACTAGAGACTTGCGTGGTTAGTCAAGTCGTGGCCGACACCCTTGCCAGGCTTCTGCTTGAAGGTTGCCGAGATACATGACATGTACATGGCGGTAAGTGGCGAGAGCGTGTGTGAAGAAGTACACCCCTGCAGGGTTAACATCATCTATTTGAATAGCCATGTCCGCGGTAAAGGACTTCTGGGTTGCCTGTACAGTTCATAGACAAGTGAAAGTAGATTGAGTACTATGGATGGCATTCTCGTAGGGAGACGGGAGCAGATCCATAGTGGTGTATTGATATGGAGAATATGTGGACCCGTGTGCGCCACCTCAAAATAGTTACCTGCAGTCGTAGTTCAGGATAGCCACCGAGTCAAAGCTGGCTTGCTGTAGTTAAACTCCACAACCCCCTTTGTTGATAATGATGCATATGTAGTTAGTTTTGATGTAAGTCTTGCTGGGTACATTTGTACTCACGTTTGCATATTTTACGTTTTTGCAGAGACTTTCGTATCACTAGTAGTTCCGCGTGGACTTCGACGTTTAGCTTGTTACCTCAGCTACTATCTTGTGCCCTTAGCAGGATCTGGTAGTTAGTCAGGCTTCTCAGCCTTTTTCATTTCTAGATATCTGTACTCAGACATGTTAAGCTTCCGCATGTGCTTTGACTTGTATGCTCTGAATGTTGGGTCATGAGACCCATCCTTGTAATATCTCGCTCCTCGGAGCCTATTGAATAAAATACTTGAGTTGTAGAGTCATGTTGTGATGCCATGTTGTATTCGCACATATCGAGCATATTGTGTGTATGTTATTGAAATGCTTGGTATGTGTGGGATCTGACTATCTAGATGTTTATCCTTGGTAGCCTCTCTTACCGGGAAATGCCTCCTAGTGCTTCCACTGAGCCATGGTAGCTTGCCACTGCTCCGGAACACTTAGGCTGGCCGGCATGTGTCGTTCTTCGATCATGTGTCTGTCCCTTTGGGGAAATGTCACGTGGTGTCTACCGGAGTCCTGCTAGCCTAGCTGCTACAGCCTGGATTCACTCGCTGATGACTGACACGTTCGTTGCTGGGTCATGTATGCCTGTCCCTGTAAGTTAGCGCCACTTTGGGTTCACGACTAGCCATGTCAGCCCGGGCTCCTTGTCATATGGATGCTAGCGACACTATCATATACGTGTGCCAAAAGGCACAAACGGTCCCGGGCCTGGTAAGGCGTCACCCGTGGGAATACCGTGCATGAGGCCGCAAAGTGATATGAGGTGTTACATGCTAGATCGGTGTGGCATTGGGTCAGGGTCCTGATAGCTTTGGTATCAGAGCTTGACTGCCTGTAGGATTACCAAGCTAAACTGGTCGAAGTTGAGTCTAGAAATTCTTTAGTTATATAAGGGAATTGATTGTGGGATGGAGCGTAAGGCACTTTTTACTCCTTATACCTTATGGCCTTCTAATCTGAGTCATCCTATCTTTCCTACGGGGTGAAGGAACTAGGCTATCTTTTCTTTCTATTAGGATCATGTGTTACTAATCTATAGACTTGTAAGATTGTTGGATTTAAGCTCTAGTTCAGTTTTTAATACCTCTCTGTGCTCATAGTTGGTCTCGGAATCTTGTTATTGTGCTTCTGAGTGGTTATGCCACCATTCTTGCAGGATGTCTCAAATCTTTTGAGCATTTACAGCAGTTATGTTGTCTGAGTCGTCCCAGGTTTCTAAATAGTCTGATGCATTTGCAAATCCCTTCTTCCCGTTCCCGATGTTCCTTTGGCCAGGTTAACCACACTAACCAGTGTGTTGAGGTACTCTATTGCCTCAACATATATGTTGGAACTATTATTATGACCCTAGATGTCTTAGAGTACCACCTAGTAATCCATCATCATTTTGTGTTCTAGTGTGATGATTCTGGCCACCATCATTCTCGAAAGCATCCCGTGCTGCCACTTAGTAGTAGGTATTCTATTCCTGGGTTCTTGAGCCCGAGATTCACCCTACTTACTTATTGTTGATAGTGTTTGCCAGTTCCTTTAGGATACTAGTAACCTTTACGTTGGTCCTCGAGCTCCGTGGTATTTCCTTCTTCCAAATACTATGAACTGTTTATGGCAAAAGTTCTTTGAACCAAAAGATCACAACCAGAGTGCTTTTGACGAGTTCTCGATGCTATGTCGTGACTCTGCTAGTTCTACCTTTCTGCATGGGTTATCCAGTTGCACCTAGTAATCCATCATCGTTTGACATGCTAATCTATGCATCCACAACTCAGAAAATCGTATGTTCTTTTGAGTTGTCCCTCTTTACTTGTTTTCTGGCCCTCGTCTATCAATTGATAGTCAGGAGTAGTTGTGCACTCGTGTTCATCGACACCTATTATTCTTGTGGTCTGTCCAGCCATTCTAGTTGGAAGGACTAGGAGAAACAAACTCCAGAACCTTATCCATTTCCAGGATTGGGTCAAAGCAGTTGTATTCCCAAGATCAAAATGCAATCAAGATTTTAGTCTGTTCCACCCTGAAGTATTACCCACTTTAAGTCAGGAATGTCATGAGAATTGCACCTTCTCTTATGAATTCTTGACGTAGTGACACATCACGCCATCATTATTCATTCCCCGGTTCCGTGTTGTCGCAACTGGAATGCCGACAAGTGAATCATGATGTGTGAAACCTATACCCCTAGCAACTCCGTTGCTTGGTAGTTAACGGACAATAAGATAGATTGTGCTGCCTAGTCCCTATTTTTGGTGCACCTTTCGATCAATGAGTTAGGGCTATGCAAATCCCTTGGTTATTTGATCATCTCGTCTTGCCCTGAAAAGCAAGATTGTTCTCGAGCTCAATAGCATATCGGTGGTTCATGATTTTCCAAATATCCTCTCGAAAGTATCACCAGTTCATCACCTGGCCGCTATGTTGAGTTCGTGAGCAAGTTGGTTGCTTGTAACCACCCCTTCTCCAAGAATCTGTGTTGCATACCCCTGAGCTGGTTGGTTAAACTAAACAACAACTTGGAGAGTTGGAAGATGAAAGCTTGTTCGACTTAGCTCATTTCAAGGGTTTTATTTTTGTGTGTTGAAGAAAGACAATATCTTCATCGATTGATCCTCGTGATAAATTCTTGGAGCTATGGTCTTACTCAGTATTTGATTTGAGTGTGGGCTATCATCAAATCAAATCAGAACCAACGATGTTCATAATGTTGTCTTACTCGTGGTTGACCCCTCGAGCATACACCATTATATCTTTTGGTCTGACCAATGCTATCACCTTGCTCACATAATCGTGGTATTCCATCCATAGGGAAACCTGGATGAATTGTTGGTGAGCCCATCGACAACATTCTTGTCCTCCCCATGATTTTGTCGAACATCCAACTAGTGTTGGAAACTTACACTACTAGGGAAAACCTTAAACACAAAACTTTAGCAGTAGCGTGGGTCAAAGAAGCACGCTTGTGCTAAATAGCAGCAGTGCGCCTGCCGAAACCGCGCTCCAGATAACGTCGTAGCCGTAGCGCGTCTCGCTGCATGCACGTTACTACTAAAATTTTCACGGCTTAGCCGATATGGTACACATAGTTGTAGCAATCTATATGGAACCGCGCTACTGCTACTTTCTTTGTAGCAGCGCGTTTTGCTATAAACTCGCTACTACTAAAGGATATAAAATTAAATGAAAAGCAAATAGAAAGGTAATTGAAAATGAAAGAAATAGAAGAAGGTGAAAGGAAAAAAAATAAAATGTGAAGAAAAATAAATGAAAAAGGGAAAAAGGAGAAAGTAGTAGCAGTAGCGCGTATACAAGAACGCGCTGTAGCTAATGTAGCAGTAGCGCGCTTTCAGGAACGCGCTACTGCTACTTCTGACTTAACCACTGCGTTCGTCCTTCCCCACGGCCACTTCCCCCAAATCGAACTCCTCCGCTCTCGCCGCCGCCGCCGCCCGTCGGTCGCCGCGCGCTCTCCACACACCCTCTACGCCGCCCCGACCCCGGATTCAATGCCGCCCCCGCCCCCGACCTCAACGCCGCCCCAGACGCTGCCCCGGACGCCGCCCTCGACCTCAACGCCGCCCCGAACGCTGCCCCAAGCCCGACCTTGACGCCGCCTGCCCCTCTCTCGCCGCAGGCACCCGATCGAGGTGAGCACGCCTGCTCCTCCCCCTCCCCTACCTCTGCCTAGATAGGGTTCTTCAAATTTTAGTTGCATCAAATAGTTAGGGTTCATCTATAGGTGGAAATGAATTGGATACAGATGAGGCTGAGATTTTTTATTAGGTGATGTTTTCTTAGATCATGAATAAACACTAGTGTAATGCATCATAAAACGAGTAAAATTTGACCTTCTTCTATTTAGTTAGTAAGAACTAGTTAGTAAGAACTAGGTACTAATTAGGTGGTTTTTTAGTTAAAGCAATTTTTCCCGCCTCGACGTGGACAATGCCTATCCCGCATCCTCGTCGTCGAGTCGGCGGAGGACGACACCTGCTTGACCAGATCGGCCATGTCCGGGACTGGGCTCCGCCGGGGTGGTACTGGGAGGCGCTACCTACCGGGGGGCGCAGGTTGGTGAGGAGCCAGCCTGTCGTTGACCCGAACCTTCTTTGGTGGCGGTCGTGTGGGCCAGTGACGATCCAGAGGCTCGAGGACTCCGCGGAGGTGGTGCGTCACCGTGTCAGTGAGGAGGACGTGCACGTCCGTCGCTACTTGTTTGCGTTGGAGCACAGGCCGTTCTCCAATACCTGGCAGGTTTTCCGGGGATCTCACTGGAGCTATGATCCCGTGATGGTGCCTTCTCTGTGGGTGTCCACCGCCCGCGCCGATACCCGTCGTGTGCTAGAGTTTTAGTTGTATTAGTGATGTTATATGTATGACACTATTCGTGATGTATTAGTGATAATATTCGACGATGTACTGACACATGAGATGATTTACTTTTGCTTATTGAATGCATGCTAATTTGAGTCCTATAAGATATTTTGAAATGTATATCTTGTGTTGCTCAATATCCAAGTGGCCGGTCATGTTTGCAGGTTACACCTTCGAGTGGCCTATGTTTTGCCGGAGTGTTGATTCATTTCCGTTCCGGCAAATTTCAGGCGCTCGATATGTCCTATTTTAGCAAAGGTCATGCCGGATTTTTCCGTGAATTTTGGCATGACTTGTGCCAGAATATGTAGGAAATATCGAGTGCCCCAGATTTGTGTGTTGAGTATCTTGGTAGTTGTCTTCGATCGATTTTCAATTAATGTTTTAACTATGAACATAGGAAATGTCTGACGACGAGAAGGATTTCGGTATTTGCAAATACTGCGAAGACGAGCGCGGCCTGTGCGACGGAATCTTCCTAGATGATGATAGGCACTTTAGCATCAAGCTGGACGAGAACTTCGAAGTGGATACAGTAAGTCACAACGAAAAGTCTTTTTTCGTAATTAAGCGTGACATCTGCTTCATTTGCTTCAAACTTATATGTTTTTTACTATTCTACTAGCGTATCCCCTGCCATGCAAGAGTTTTGTATTGGATAAGATAGGTTTCAGTCATAGTATGGAGGAAAAGAAAGTTTACTTGAAGACCGAGCATGGTTATATTTTCCATGCAAAGTTATACAATTCAGACGACTACACCTATTTTGGATGCAAAACATGGCGAGCACTATGCAAGACTTATGCATTTGAGCCTGATATGGTTATCACCTTTGATATTCGTCCGGAAGATGATATTGAAGGTAATACCGACATCTGGGTCGATGTGCAAATGCCTCCAGTTATACCATTATGTAAGTTTCTCAACCATATTTATGTCTTTGATATTGTTTATTCAAAAATAGTTGACAACTAATTTGTATTGTCAGCTTATTTCGGTGCAAACAAACATGTCCAACGCTTGGTAGACAGGACCGTATACTGTCCTGGGGCTGAACTCAACTGCGAGGATCTCAGTCATTATGTTTCATGGCTTGAGGATCTTGATACTGTCAAGACAAATTTTCTTCCTGCATTTAGAAATGTTAGTACTGAAAATGTGTGATCAATAGTGTTCGTAATGAACTACGGTCACATCTGTTTAGGAAGGATGGTAAGATTTTTACTATTTGTCATCGGTGCATCTTTTCCATACATTATTTTTGAAGCTAAACTTCATTGCTAAGAATGTTACCGCACGATGTTCCTCAACAGGGACTCCCGATGAATGTTGTGCCTTATGGGATCGAGACTAAAGGTACCATGAGTATTATCAGCTTACGGCCAAGATATCCTACAGATTACTTTAGTGCATTCAAGATTAGCGACGGATGCTTAATAGTGCAAGACTGGACCAAATATGTGATGGGGGAGCGCAGAGAAGTACTAGGGGGCAGCAAACAGATGCGCTACCCACGATTAGGAGACAGGTTCATCTGCATGCTCCAGTTTGATCGAGGAGGAGAGCTATACATGTTTTATGTTATTTTACCTAAGAGAGAGCAGCAGGAGTGACTAGCTAGCTAGAAATGAGTTTGAGGATGATGATGTGCTACACTATTACTATGATGATAAAATAGCTAGTGTTGGTGGTAATGACTATGATGATGATTAAATAGCTTGTGCTGGCGGATTAGATTCAAGTGGAGGCAACATGTGGTGCACATCGAAAGTACTACTAGTCCAAACTAGATCAAGTTTGGATTAGTAGTATACTTTTGACATGCACCACATATTGCCTCCACTTGAACCTAATCCACCTTCATTTAATACACTGTTATGGACATAATGATGTAAACCTCATAACAGCTGGTATTGTACCAATTTTGTATGATGGCGCATAAATACACTAAAAATTAAAAAAATAATACTAGTAGCGATGGAAAGAAAACACGCTGCAAGTAGATACCTTAGCAGTAGCGTGGTATTGAACAAACGCTGCAGCTATTTGTCCTAGCAGTAGCGCGTGCTGGCACGCGTTACTGCTAAGCAATAGCTGTAGCACCTTATTAGTAGCGCGGCCACCCGCGCTACTAGTGGGCACAAAACACGCGCTACTTCTAGGGTTTTCCCTAGTAGTGTTATATAAGCATTATCTTCATGTCCCGTTCATGAAGCATGTGTTGAATGAAAGAAGTGATTTTCTCAGATTCACGTGCATTTGGTACAAGTTGCCGCCATGAGTTTGAGACAGATTTTTTTTTGTTTTCTCTGGAACCATCCCAACTCAGTCATGCATGTGCGAAGTATGCTATGGTTTGACAGGCTCGCTACCTCCATTCCACATGTATCTCCTAGTACACCAAGCCACTGGCTAATTTGCTCAAGGAGAAGGAGTTCCTTCATAAGAGCAAATCTGCACTTATGTAAGGACTTCGATATCCTCGATGATGGATTCCCTACCTGAACTCAGTAGTGTTTTATTATAAGACTACTACGTGGTCATGGTTATTTGAGACAACATGTTCACATGTGTGTAGCAGAACCAGCTCATGTTTTGGAGCTTGCTATCGTAGTTCATTCCCTGAGAATCTCGCACGTCTTCTCGTTGATTTGTGTTGCAAACTTTAATTTTTCTTTCTAGACTTGATGAGTCTGGAAATATTCTAACACCAACCAGATCTGAATCTCAGGCAGATATGATGGTTGGAACGTTTCCCAAGAACTATAATATTGGTCTCTCTGTAAACCGGTAAAGTAGATGTCATGGCCAACACACCCAGCCGGAAGACCTATTATTGTAGCATCTTGATTGAGGAAGTTGGCCACATCCCCATAAGGATTTCGTAGGATTTACTCTAGTAGTTGTTCCTTATGTATTTTTGAGCTCCCGAAGTCCGACCTTTAACTTGATGTCCTAGATACCAAACCATTTCAATAAATGGGTCACACTAGCACATCGAGGAGAACATTAAAAGCGGAGTGCTAAATGTCTCTTGGTCGATTATCCAGATTTCGTTCCCTTGGCCTCGCTAAGGTGAAATCCGAGAAAGTGTTGTCTTCCTTTGCATCTCCATTGTCCATCACTATTCATCATGGTAGTAAGATGTGTTGCCAGGATCCTCGGCACAAATCTTGGTAAGACCTTGATGAGTATGGAAATGCTCAAGTTGTTGAGAGCACACTCAGCCACTAGGTTATATCCTCGGTATCAATTGGGATGTGCCTTCCGTTTGCCAAGTTGTTCTATAACCATAGTTTCCTTTCCGATCTGAGTATGCCATTTCTTCGAACTCCTTCAAACGATCGTTTGTGAATTTCCTTAGGCTGGTATAGAGAGTTTCAGTGATCTCTGTATCAAAAGTAATTCTTTTTGCCACTTAAGGGAATAATTCTATGAGTCACCTTCCCTGAGGGGCCCCGTTATGGAATCATGGCAGTTATCTCCTTGCTACTTTGAAACCATGCGCCATCTTACTCAAGCATGGGGTTGTTGCCTACCAAATTGATCCCTTGTCATCTGCTTCTTCCCATTGCTCATGATGTGTGTTTTGTGTCTCAACTCGAGAGGCGTCCTTATGTCTCGTTCTGTGAGTTGATCGCCGGTTGCTCGATCTTCGAGAAGATCGATTCTTCGAGAGTTTCCTTTCTTCCCGTTATCGTGTTGGATGGAGTTCTCAGAGCAAGACGTCGAGACAAAGGTGATGACCGAATCAACATTCTTATGAAGTACAACCTGAATTGTGAAGATTGTGCTAGCTTCGTGTTCCCTTCTGTCTGCTTACCCTACGTCTTGAATCTCGGGACGAGATTCTTGCTTAGTGGGGGTGAGTTGTCACATCCCTAGTTCTGGTCTGCTCTGGGTTAGCTAGTCTTGTGTTGCATCATGTTTAAATTTCTCTTAAACCTGAAATGGGGATCAACAAACCCTAGCACCCCCCTGAAAATACCAGGTTCAACTGAAAAACATTTCAATGAACCCAAAATGCCCTTCACAAAAGTTCATCATTTTTGAATTGGTCTAGAACCTCTCCCAAAAATGGTGCACATTTTTCTAGGCCATTCTGGATTTTTGAATTAAATCATATAGTATTTGCATTTGGGCATTTAATTGTTAAATAATATTTTAAATGCTCAAATAATCTCAAACTGAATGTTTGCTGCTGGAAATATTCCAAACAGTGACATTGAGCAGTTTCATGATTTTTGGAAATTCCCTAGCATTTTTAATAAAGCCAAACACAATTACAGAATATAGAAAACGGAAATAAAAGAGAGAGAGAGAGAGAGTTACCTGGCCTTACCTGGCTGGCCTAGGTCCTATGGAGCCCAGCTGGCGGCCCAGCCCACCTAGCCACCTTCTCCTGTCGTCTTCCTCTTTGCCAAGAGGACGGGCGCGTGCCTGACGTGGCCGACGATGCCACGTACATCACCCCGACCCCCTGGATCTCTCTCACTCTCTCTGGACCCTTCCCCCTCCTCTGCTCTCTCTCTCTCCCGCAGCCCGAGCAGAGCTCGTTGCCACCGCTCGCCGTTGCCGCACCAAGAGCCCCCCCCCTCGACCCCTCGGCTACCTCGTCCTCGACCTCCTCACCAAGCCAAGCGACACCGGATGCACCCGAACGCCCTCACTGTCGTCTTCTTCAACCTCGGGCCACCGAGATCGCCGGCGACCGTGCGCCCACTCCGACGCTTCCCCGAGCTCGCTGAGGCCACCGAACAAACCGTTGTGAGCTCCTGCGTGGATCCCCTCCTTCCTCCCCTTCAATTTCGAGCCGTAGACGTCGCCCCTTGACGACCGAAACCCGTCGCCGCCCGAGCTCATCACCGGTGATGCTCCGGTTGCCACTCGGTCACCACGACCTGTCCAACACACCCGCACACGCACGTAGTGCTCCGCTAGCCCATCTTTCCGCTCGCTTGCAAACCACATCGCCAAATCTGAACGGGCCCAAGCTCTGGCCGCCGCCTCGCTCGCCGCAGTTGCCGCTATCGGCCACCCCACCCGCAGCCGCAACCACCTTTGGACGCGCCGTGTCGCGGCCGTTCCAACGAGACCAGCCGCGCGTCTGATTTCTACTACACAACCTTCTTATTGTAGACATTTTTGGGCCTGCAAGTGCACAGGTTTGTAGGACAGTAGCAAATTTCCCTCAAGTGGATGACCTAAGGTTTATCAATCCGTGGGAGGCGTAGGATGAAGATGGTCTCTCTCAAACAACCTTGCAACCAAATAACAAAGAGTCTCTTGTGTCCCCAACACACCCAATACAATGGTAAATTGTATAGGTGCACTAGTTTGGCGAAGAGATGGTGATACTAGTGCAATATGGATAGTAGATATATGTTTTTGTAATCTGAAAATATAAAAACAGCAAGGTAGCTAATGATAAAAGTGAGCACAAATGGTATTGCAATGATAGGAAACAAGGCCTAGGGTTCATACTTTCACTAGTGCAAGTTCTCTCAACAATATTAACATAGATAGATCATATAACAATCCCTCAACATGCAACAAAGAATCACTCCAAAGCCACTAATAGCAGAGAACAAACGTAGAGATTATGGTCGGGTACGAAACCACCTCAAAGTTATTCTTTCGGGTCAATCTATAAAAGAGTTCATACTAGAATAACACCTTAAGACACAAATCAACCAAAACCCTAATGTCACCTAGATACTCCATTGTCACCTCAAGTATCCGTGGGCATGATTATACGATATGCATCACACAATCTCAGATTCATCCAACCAACACAAAGTACTTCAAAGGGTGCCCCAAAGTTTCTACCGGAGAGTCAAGAAAACGTGTGCCAACCCCTATGCATAGGTTCATGGGCAGAGCCCACAAGTTGGTCACCAAAACATACATCAAGTGGCACATGATATCCCATTGTCACCACAGATAAACACGGCAAGACATACATCAAGTGTTCTCAAAGTAAAGACTCAATCCGATAAGATAACTTCAAGAGGGAAACTCAATTCATCACAAGAGAGTAGAGGGGGAGAAACATCATAATATTCGACTATAATAGCAAAGCTCGCGATACATCAAGATCGTTCCATAGAGAGAACACGAGAGAGAGAGAGAGAGATCAAACACATAGCTGCTGGTACATACCCTCAGCCCCGAGGGTGAACTACTCCATCCTTGACATGGAGAGCGCCGGGATGATGAAGATGGCCACCGGTGATGGGTTCCCCCTCTGGCAGGGTGCCGGAACGGGCTCCCGAGAGGTTTTTGGTGGCTACAGAGGCTTGCGGCGGCGGAACTGCCGATCTATCTTGATATTCGGTGGTTTTAGGGTACGTAGGCTTATATAGGCGAAAGAACTCGATCGGGGGAGCTTCGAGGGGCCCACGAGATAGGGGGGCACGCCCAACAGGGGTGGGGCACCCTCCTATCTCGTGGCTGCCTTGAGGATCATCTGACGTGAACTCCAAGTCTCCAGGATCATATTCTTCCATAAAATCAGGCTGCCGAATGTTTCATTCCGTTTGGACTCCATTTGATATTCCTTTTCTTCGAAATACTGAAACATGCAATAAAACAGCAATATGGGATGGGCCTCCGGTTAATATGTTAGTCCCAAAAGTAATATAAAAGTGTATAACAAAGCCCGTAATCATTCAAAACAGATAAAAATACATGAACGCTTCATAAATTATAGATACGTTGGAGACGTATCAGCATCCCCAAGCTTAATTCCTACTCGTCCTCGAGTAGGTAAATGATAAAGAAAGAATTTATGAAGTGTGAATGCTAGAAGGTGCACAAGTTTGATCAATGATAATTTCAATCACCTTTTCTAGCATGATAATATGTGATAACAGTAGTTCATCTCATAAAACTTCTCATGATAAAGTAACAAGCAATTCACATGTCAAAGCATAGACCATAAACTTTCTTGAAAACTAGCGAACTTCATTCTCAGTCATCAAACAATTGCAATTCATCTTATTTTCAGGAATAACAAACTCCACATACTCAACTATCATATAGTCTTCCACAATTGCTAACACTCACGCAATACTAATGGTTATGGAGTTTTAATCAGACACTAAGAAAGATAGGGGCTTATAGTGTTGCCTCCCAACGTATTCACCTCTGGGTGATGTCAACAATAATAGTTCATACTAACTTACATCCAATTGGATATATATATATCAGGATCACCCCAACACAAAGTGCTTGAAAAAGGATAAAATGAAAAAGGGAAAGGTGAAGATCACCTTGACTCTTGCATAAAAGTAAAAGACATAAAGTAAAAGATAGGCCCTTCGCAGAGGGAAGCAGAGGTTGTCATGCGCTTTTAGGGTCGGATGCACAAAATCTTAATGCGAATGAACGTCACTTTATATTGCACTTGTATATTGACCTTTATTATGCAGTCCGTCGCTTTTATTGCTTCTATAACAAGATAGTATAAAGCTATTTTGTTCACACCAAAAGATCATACATATTTAGAGAGCAATTTTTATTGCTTGCACCGATGACAACTTACTTGAAGGATCTTACTCAATCCATAGGTAGGTATGGTGGACTCTCATGGCAAAACTGGGTTTAAGGATATTTGGAAGCACAAGTAGCATCTCTACTTGGTGCAAGGAATTTTGGCTAGCATGAGGGGGAAAGGCAAGCTCAACATGTTTGAATGATCCATGACAATATACTTTAACTGAGATGTCGGAAAACATAACCCATTACGTTGTCTTCCTTGTCCAGCAACAACTCTTTAGCATGTCATACTTAATGAGTGCTCCCAATTATAGAAGATGTCTCGGATAGTGTATTTATATATGAAATCTCTCTTCCTTCAATATTCTTTCATGAATTGTTCAAATGACTAATACAATGCTTGCTAACCTTCAATAAATTTACAACCTCTACTTCTTAGATGTGAAGTCATTACTCCCCATGGGATAAGCAAAAGAGACACATATAGTTTCAGATTTACTTAATTCAACTCATTCAACCATTTACTCATAGGATATAAGTGAAGCACACGAGTAAATGACAAACTACTCCAACAAGATATAAGTGAAGATCAATGAGTAGCTAAATAATTGTGTAATTATGCGAAGACTCTCTCCCATTAAAGAATTTCAGATCTTGGTATTGTATTCAAACAGCAAGCAAAGCAAAATAAAATGACATTGCAAGGATAGCACGACTCATGTGAAGAAGCAAAAACTTAGGCTCAACCGATACTAACCGATAGTTGTTGGAGAAGAAAGGTGGGATGCCTACCGGGGCATCCCCAAGCTTAGATGCTTGAGACTTCTTGAAATATTATCTTGGGGTGCCTTGGGCATCCCCAAGATTGAACTTTTGTGTCTCCTTATTTCCTCTCATATCATGGTTTCTCTTTTTATCAAAAGCTTCATCCACACCAAACTCAACAAGAACTCGTGAGATAGGTTAGTATAAACCAATGCAAAACCTTATCATTTTATACTATAACAAATAACTAAAATTATTATTCAACATTTCATACTAAATGCCTCTGCATATTTAATAGTCCTATCCTCAAATAGAATCATTAAACAAGCAAACATATGCAAACAATGTAAACATAACAGCAATCTGCCAAAACAGTACAGTCTGTAAAGAATGCAAGAGTATCAATACATCCTTAAATCCAGAAATTATGAAATAAAATTTCCACTGTAGTAAATTTATCAGAGCTCATTATGCAAAAAGTTTCAACATTATATCATTCTCTGACTTTTCTGGGGAATTTTTGCAACAGCGGTAAACTTTCTGTTTTCAAGCAGCAACATGTATACTAGCAAAATAAGCATGGTAAAGGCTATCCTTGACATTTTTATTGAAAATAAAGATGCAAAACATTACTCTAAATAACAGAAATCAAATGCTAACAAAAGAAAATTACGCTCCAAGCAAAACACATATCATGTGGTGAATAAAAATATAGCTCCAAGTAAAGTTACCGATGAACGAAGACGAAAGAGGGGATGCCTTCCGGGGCATCCCCAAGCTTAGGCTCTTGGTTTTCCTTTAATATTACATTGGGGTGCCTTGGGCATCCCCAAGCTTAGGCTCTTGCCACTCCTTATTTCATAGTCCATCGAACCTTTACCCAAAACTTGAAAACTCCACATCCCAAAACTCAACAGAAAACTCGTAAGCTCCGTTAGTATAAGAAAATAAAACCACCACTTAGGTACTGTAATTAATTCATTCTAAATTCATATTGGTGTAATATCTACTGTATTTCAACTTATCTATGGTCCATTCCCTCGGATACTACTCATAGATTAATCAAAATAAGCAAACAACACATAGAAAATAGAATCTGTCAAAAACAGAACAGTCTGTAGTAATCTGTATCAAACTTATACTTCTGGAACTCCAAAAACCCTAACAAATTAGTAAGTCCTAAGAAATTCGTGTACCAATCCAGATCAAAAAGAATCAGATCAGAAGAACGCTTTGGTGAATTAACAAAACTAATTTACTGGGTGCAAAAGTTTCTGATTTTCAGCAGGATCAACACAACTATCACCAAAAGCTATCCTAAAGGTCTTACTTGGCACTTTTTTAAAACAAAAGCTATAAAACATGATCACTACAGTAGCATAATCATGTGGACACACAAAAACAGTAAGGATACATATTGGGTTGTCTCCCAACAAGTGCTTTTCTTTAATGCCTTTCTAGCTAGGCATGATTATGACAATGATGCTCACATAAAAGATAATAACTGAAACATAACGGGAGCATCATGAAGCACATGACTAGCACATTTAAGTCTAACCCACTTCCTATGCATAGGGATTTTGTGAGCAACAACTTATGGGAACAATAATCAACAAGCATAGGAAGGTAAAACAAACATAGCTTCAAGATTTTCAACACATAGAGAGGAAACTTGACATTATTACAATTCCTACAAGCATATATTCCTCCCTCATAATAATTTTCAGTAGCATCATGAATGAATTAAACAATATAACCAGCACCTAAAGCATTCTTTTCATGATCTACAAGCATAGAAAATTTACTACTCTCCACATAAGCACAATTCTTCTCATTCGGAATAGTGGGAGTATCACAAGAGACTTGGACACTAAAAATTGTTTCCACATTAAAAGAGTTATGTTCAGAAAAAGTGCAATCATAATCATGACAAGATTTATAAATATAATCATCACTACTTTTTATAGCATAAGTTTCATCACAATAATCATCATAAGTAGCAACTTCGTTCTCATCGTAATCGATTGAAACCTCTCCCAAGATAGTGGAATCACTAAATAAAGTTGACACTCTTCCAAATCCACTTTCGTATTCATAAAAATAAAATTCCACATACTCCAAAATAGTGGGATAACTACTTTATAAAGTTGACACTCTTCCAAACCCACTTTCATCAATATAATCATCATAGGTAAGATGCATGCTATCATCATAACAACTTTGCATATCAAAACTTGGGATGCTAAAAATATCATCTTCATTAAACATAGCATCCCCAAGCTTGGGACAAACATTAATTTCAGAAAATATATTCTCAAATATTTCATCCTCATCAAACATATCTTCCCCAAGCTTGGGCCTTTTCATATCATAAGCATAATCACTCTCATCATTAATAGTATGGATAGCACCAATAGTATAGCAATTATCATCATCACAATGAGTAGTAGGAGCAACATCATTTGGAAGGGATACCTTTTTACCTTTGTTGCCCCTTCTTTTCCTTTTCTTTTTCACATTATGTGTGGGTTCACCTTCCTCTTTGAGCTCCTTATTAATGAGATTGGTTGAATAGAAAGCTCCCCCTTGTTATGTGATTCATCATAAGAAATAATAGGAGGATATTGGGAAGTTTCTTCCCTTTCATTAGTATTCTCAACATCTTCTATTTGCTTTCTTTTCTTTAGGTAATTGGCAATATAAGGATTTTCAATGCAATTCTCCACACAAAACATATAAATCTTTTCTAGATCAATATCAAGGAAATGCTTAAGATTAAACTCTAGAATAGGCTTAGTTAAACGTTTCAACTCTTCATAACCCAAAAGAAAACTAAGTTCATTATAATGTGCAAGGGAAATCAACTCATCACAATTTTTGGACATGATTCGGTCAAGAAACAATTTGCATTGGAGATGTAAATGACCACGTTCATTGCAAAGTTCACAAGTACAGCAAAGGAATTTTAAATTTTCAGCACTTACATCTAGCCTTTCTTGCAACGATTTAGTTTCTAAATGCTTATGCCTCTTGCAATATATATCTTCTCTATTTGGTGCATTCATGCAAACATGCACTCCACAAAAGTTGACATGCTCATAATAGATATTTTCATCATGACTAGAGGAATCATCATTAGTACTATGGATATTCAAGGAGCTTATACTAACAACATTGCAATCATGCTCATCATTCAAAGATCCAGTACCAAGCATTTTAATGCACTCTTCTTCTAGCACTTGAGCACAATTTTCTTTTCCATCATACTCACGAAAGATATTAAAAAGACAAAGCGTATGAGACAAACTTAACTCCATTTTTTTGTAGTTTTCTTTTATAAACTAAACTAGTGATAAAACAAGAAACAAAAAGATTCGATTGCAAGATCTAAAGATATACCTTCAAGCACTCACCTCCCCGGCAATGGCGCCAGAAAAGAGCTTAGTTGACAGGGTGTGAGTGAGTGCCGCTTACCTAGCCTCCCCGGCAACGGCGCCAGAAAAGAGCTTGATGTCTACTACACAACCTTCTTCTTGTAGACGCTGTTGGGCCTGCAAGTGCACAGGTTTGTAGGACAGTAGAAAATTTCCCTCAAGTGTATGACATAAGGTTTATCAATCTGTGGGAGGCATAGGATGAAGAAGGACTCTCTCAAACAACCCTGCAACCAAATAACAAAGAGTCTCTTGTGTCCCCAACACACCCAATACAATGGTAAATTGTATAGGTGCACTAGTTCGGCGAAGAGATGGTGATACAAGTGCAATATGGATAGTAAATATAGGTTTTTGTAATTTGAAATTATAAAAACAACAAGGTAACTAATGATAAAAGTGAGCACAAATGGTATTGCAATGATAGGAAACAAGGCCTAGGGTTCATACTTTCACTAGTGCAAGTTCTCTCAACAATAATAACATAGATAGATCATATAACAATCCCTCAACATGCAACAAAGAATCACTCCAAAGCCACTAATAGAGGAGAGCAAACGTAGAGATTATGGTCACGAAACCACCTCAAAGTTATTCTTTAGGATCAATCTATAAAAGAGTTCATACTAGAATAACACCTTAAGACACAAATCAACCAAAACCCTAATGTCACCTAGATACTCCATTGTCACCTCAAGTATCCGTGGGCATGATTATACGATATGCATCACACAATCTCAGATTCATCCAACCAACACAAAGTACTTCAAAGAGTGCCCCAAAGTTTCTACCGGAGAGTCAAGAAAACGTGTGCCAATCCCTATGCATAGGTTCATGGGCGGAACCCGCAAGTTGGTCACCAAAACATACATCAAGTGGCACGTGATATCCCATTGTCACCATAGATAGACACAGCAAGACATACATCAAGTGTTCTCAAAGTAAAGACTCAATCCGATAAGATAACTTCAAGAGGGAAACTCAATTCATCACAAGAGAGTAGAGGGGGAGAAACATCATAAGATCCAACTATAATAGCAAAGCTCGCGATACATCAAGATCGTGCCATAGAGAGAACACGAGAGAGAGAGAGAGAGAGATCAAACACATAGCTACTGGTACATACCCTCAGCCCCGAGGGTGAACTACCCCCTCCTCGACATGGAGAGCGCCGGGATGATGAAGATGGCCACAAGTGATGGGTTCCCCCTCTGGCAGGGTGCCGGAACAGGCTCCCGAGAGGTTTTTGGTGGCTATAGAGGCTTGCGGCGGCGGAACTACCGATCTATCTTGATATTCACTGGTTTTAGGGTATGTAGGCTTATATAGGCGAAAGAAGTCAGTCGGGGGAGCCTCGAGGGGCCCACGAGACAGGGGGCGCGCCCTATAGGGGGGGCCTCCTATCTCGTGGCTGCCTCGAGGATCTTCTAAGTGAACTCCAAGTCTCCAGGATCATATTCTTCCAAAAAGTCACGCTGCCGAAGGTTTCATTCCGTTTGGACTCCGTTTGATATTCCTTTTCTTCGAAATACTGAATCATGCAATAAAACAGCAATATGGGCTGGGCCTCCGGTTAATAGGTTAGTCCCAAAAGTAATATAAAAGTGTATAACAAAGCCCGTAATTATTCAAAACAGATAATAAAATAGCATGAATGCTTCATAAATTATAGATACGTTGGAGACGTATCAGCTTCCTCCCGATGACGGAGTTGGCCGGACGGCAAGCGCCATCGTGCTCCGGCCATCGCCGGTGCTAACCGCTGACATGGCTCATTAGTTTAGTACTAATGATGCCATTAGTTAACCGTGTGCCATTGACAGATGGGCCCCAGGTCTAATTGACTCAGGTTTTATTTTATTTTTAGATTAGCTTATAAGCCAGCAGGACCCATGATGTCTACTCCACAACCTTCTTCTTGTAGATGTTGTTGGGCCTGCAAGTGCACATGTTTGTATGAAAGTAGCAAATTTCCATCAAGTGGATGACCTAAGGTTTATCAATCCGTGGGAAATTTGCTACTGTCCTACAAACCTGTGCACTTGCAGGCCCAACAACGTCTACAAGAAGAAGGTTGTGTAGTAGACATCAAGCTCTTTTTTGGCGCCATTGCTGGGGAGGTGAGTGCTTGAAGGTATATCTTTAGATCTTGCAATTGAATCTTTTTGTTTCTTGTTTTAACACTAGTTTATTATAAAAGAAAACTACAGAAAAAATGGAGTTAAGTTTATCTCATACGCTTCGTCTTTTTAATATCTTTGAGTATGATGAAAAGGAAAATTGTGCTCAAGTGCTAGAATAAGAATGCATTAGAATGTTTGGTACTAGATCTTTGTATGATGAGCATGATTGCAATGTTGTTAGTATGAATTCCTTGAATATCCATGATGCTAATGATATGCAAAGCCACAAGCTCGGGGATGCTATGTTTTATGAAGATGATATGTTTAGTCCCCCAAGCTTTGATGAGCAAATTTATTTTGATGATACCATGCCTCATATTTATGATGATTATATTTATGAAAGTGGGTTTGGAAGAGTGTCAACTTTATTTAGTGATGATTCCACTATTTCGGAAGAGGTTCCAATTGATTATGAGAACAAAGTTGCTATCTATGATGATTATTGTGATGACTTGTATGCTATTAGGAATAATGATAACCATGAAACTTGTCATCATGATTTTAGTTTTCAATTGGATTATGCCTCACATGATAATTATTTTGTTGAGTTTACTCCCACTATTCCGAATGAGAAGAATTTTGCTTATGTGGAGAGTAGTAAACTTTCTATGCTTGTAGATCATGAAAGGAATGCTTTAGGTGTTGGTTATATTTCTGAACTCATTCATGATGCTACTGAAAATTATTATGAGGGAGGAACATATGCTTGTAGGAATTGCAATAACGTCAAGTTTCCTCTCTATGTGCTTAAAATCTTGAAGTTATGCTTGTGTTACCTTCCTATGCTAGTTGATTATTGTTCCCATAAGTTGTTTGCTCACAAAATCCCTATGCATTGGAAGTGGGTTAGAGTTAAATGTGCTATTCATATGCTTCATGATGCTCCCGTTATGTTTCAATTCTTATCTTTTATGTGAGCATCATTGTCATCATCATGCCTAGCTAGAAAGGCATTAAAGAAAAGAGCTTGTTGGGAGACAACCCAATATTTATCCTTACTGTTTTTGTGTGTTCACATGATTATGCTACTTTAGTAATAATGTTTTATAGCTTTTGTTTCAATAAAGTGCCAAGTAAGACCTTTAGGATAGCTCACGGTGATAGTTGTGTTGATCCTGCTGAAAATCAGAAACTTTTGCACCTAGTAAATTAGTTTTGTTAATTTACAAAACGTGCTTCTGTTCTGATTCTTTTTTCTCTGGACTTGTACACAAATTTCTTACTACTTCCTAATTTTGTAATATTTTTGGAATTCCATAAGTATCCGTTTGATACAGATTACTACAGACTGTTCTGTTTTTTGAGAGATTCTGTTTTTCGTGTGTTGTTTGCTTATTTTGATGCATCTATGGCTAGTATTAAGTGGTATGAACCATATAGAAGTTAGAATACAGTAGATATTACACCAATATGAATTTAGAATGAGTTCATTACAGTACCTAAGTGGTGGTTTTATTTTCTTATACTAACGGAGTTTACGAGTTTTCTGTCGAGTTTTGTGTTGTGGAGTTTTCAAGTTTTGGGTAAAGATTCAATGGACTATGTAATAAGGAGTGGTAAGAGCCTAAGCTTGGGGATGACCAAGGCACCCCAAGGTAATATTCAAGGACAACCAAAAGCCTAAGCTTGGGGATGCCGCGGAAGGCATCCCCTCTTTCGTCTTCGTTCATCGGTAACTTTACTTGGAGCTATATTTTTATTCACTACATGATATGTGTTTGGCTTGGAGCGTCATTTTATTTGGTTAGTATTTTCTTGATGTTATTTAGAATAATGTTTTGCATCTTTATTTTCAATAAAAATGTCAAGGATAGCCTTTACCATGCTTATTTTGCTAGTATACATGTTGCTGTTTGAAAACAGAAAGTTTACCGCTGTTGCAAAAATTCCCTAGAAAAGTCAGAGCATGATATAATGTTGAAACTATTTGCATAATGAGATCTGATAAATCTTCTACAGCGTAATATTTTTCTCATAATTTTTGGAGTTAGCGAAGTATTGATACTCTTGCATTCTTTACAGGATGTACTGTTTTAGCAGATTGCTGTTATGTTTGCATTGTTTGCATATGTTTGCTTGTTTAACGATTCTATTTGAGGATAGGAGTATTAACTATGCAGAGGCATTTAGTATGCAATGTTTAATAATAATTCTTAGTGATTTGTTATAGTAGAAAATGATAAGGTTTAGCATTGGTTTATACTATCCTATCTCACGAGTTCTTGTTGAGTTTGTTGTGAATGAAGCTTTTGAGAAATAGAGAAACCATGATATGAGAGGAATTAAGGAGACACAAAAGTTCAAGCTTGGGGATTCCCAAGGCACCCCAAGATAATATTTCAAGAAGTCTCAAGCATCTAAGCTTGGGGATGCCCCGGTAGGCATCCCACCTTTCTTCTTCAACAACTTTCGGTTAGTATCGGTTGAGCCTAAGTTTTTGCTTCTTCACATGAGTTGTGCTATCCTTGCAATGTCATTTTATTTTGTTTTTCTTGATGTTTGAATACAATACCAAGATCTTTAATTCCTTAATGTTAGAGAGTCTTCACATAGTTGCACAATTATTCGACTACTCATTGATCTTCACTTATATCTTTCGGAGTAGTTTGTCATTTGCTCTAGTGCATCACTTATATCTTTTAGATCACGGCGGTAGTTATATTTTGAAGAAATTGCTAGTCTCTCATGCTTCACTTATATTATTTTGAGAGTCTTTTATAACAGCATGGTATTTTCTATGGTTACAAATTTGGTCCTAGAATGATGAGCATCCATGTTGGGTATAATAAAAACTATCATAGAAAGTGAATTGGATGCTATGATCAATTTGATACTTGATAATTGTTTTGAGATAGGGAGGTAGTGATATTAAAGTCATGCTAGTTGGGTGATTATGAATTTAAAGAATGCTTGTGTTGAAGTTAGCAAGTCCCGTAGCATGCACGTATGGTTAAAGTTGTGTGACAAATTTGAAACATGAAGTGTACCTGGCTTGTGCATCCTTATGAGTGGCGGTCGGGGACGAGCGATGGTCTTTTCCTACCAATCTACCCCCCTAGGAGCATGCGCGTAGTGCTTGATTTTTGATGACTTCTAAATTTTTGCAATAAGTATATGAGTTCTTTTGACTAATGTTGAGTCCATGGATTATACGCACTTTTACCTTTCCGCCATTGCTAGCCTCTTCGGTACCGTGCATTGCCCTTTCTCACCTTGAGAGTTGGTGCAAACTTCGTCGGTGCATCCAGACCCCATGATACGATACGCTCTATCACACATAAACCTCCTTATATCTTCCTCAAAACAGCCACCATACCTACCTATTATGGCATTTCCATAGCCATTCCGGGATATATTGCCATGCAACTTTCCACCGTTCCGTTTATCATCATCATGACATACTTTACTTTTGTCATATTGCCATTGCATGATCATGTAGTTGACATCGTATTTGTGGCAAAGCCACCATGCATTATTTTTCATACATGTCACTCTTGATTCATTGCACCATCCCAGTACACCGCCGGAGGCATTCATATAGAGTCATTTCTTGTTCTAGTTTCGAGTAGTAATTCATATGTTGTAATCAATGAAAGTGTGATGATCATCATTATTAGAGCATTGCCCAAAAAGAAAAAGAAAAATAAAAAATAAAAAACAAAAGGCCAAAAGAAAAAAAGAAAGGCCCAAAAAAGGGAAAAGAAAAAAAAGGAAAAAATAAAGAAAAAAGGGAAAATAAATAAAAAGGGCAATGTTACTATCTCTTTTTCCACACTTGTGCTTCAAAGTAGCACCTTGTTCTTCATGTAGTGAGTCTCATATATTGTGCTTCAAAGTAGCACCATGTTTTTCATATAGTGAGTCTCATAAGTTGTCTTTTTCATACTAGTGGGAGTTTTTCATTATAGACCTTGGCTTGTATATTCCTACGACGGGCTTCCTCAAATGCCCTAGGTCTTCGTGAGCAAGCAAGTGGGATGCACACCCACTAGTTTTCTTTTGTTGAGCATTCATTTATAGCTCTAGTGCATCCGTTGCATGACAATCCCTACTCCTCATGTTGACATCAATTGATGGGCATCTCCATAGCCCATTGATTATCCTCATCAATGTGAGACTTTATCTTTTTTGTCTTCTCCACACAATCCCCATCATCATATTCTATTCCACCCATAGTGCTATATCCATGGCTCACGCTCATGTATTGCGTGAAGGTTGAAAAAGTTTGAGGCGAACGATGAAGATGGTCTCTCTCAAACAACCCTGCAACCAAATAGCAAAGAGTCTCTTGTGTCCCCAACACACCCAATACAATGGCAAATTGTATAGGTGCACTAGTTCGGCGAAGAGATGGTGATACAAGTGCAATATGGATAGAAGATAAAGGTTTTTGTAATCTGAAAATATAAAAATAGCAAGGTAACTAATGATAAAAGTGAGCATAAACGGTATTGCAATGGTAGGAAACAAGGCCTAGGGTTCATACTTTCACTAGTGTAAGTTCTCTCAACAATAATAACATAGATAGATCATATAACAATCCCTCAATATGCAACAAAGAGTCACTCCAAATCCATTAATACCGAGAACAAACGAAGAGATTATGGTAGGGTACTGTGACTCCCCCGATTCAATCGTACACTAATCATGCACGCAAACGTGTACGATCAAGATCAGGGACTCACGGGAAGATATCACAACACAACTCTAAAAATATAAATAAGTCATACAAGCATCATAATACAAGCCAGGGGCCTCGAGGGCTCGAATACAAGTGCTCATCATAGACGAGTCAGCGGAAGCAACAATATCTGAGTACAGACATAAGTTAAACAAGTTGCCATAAGATGGCTAGCACAAACTGGGATACAGATCGAAAGAGGCGCAAGATTCCTACCTGGGATCCTCCTAAACTACTCCTGGTCGTCGTCAGCGGCCTGCGCGTAGAAGTAGGCACCTCGGGTGTAGTAGGAGTCTTCGTCGATGGTGGAGTCTGGCTCCTGGGCTCCAGCATCTGGTTGCAACAACCAGGTAGAAGGGAAAGGGAGAAAAGAGGGAGAAAAGCAATCGTGAGTACTCATCCAAAGTACTCGCAAGCAAAGAGCTACACTACATATGCATGGGTATATGTGTGAAGGGCCATATCGGTGGACTGAACTGCAGAATGCCAGAATAAGAGGGGGATAGCTAATCCTATCGAAGACTACGCTTCTGGCAGCCTCCGTCTTGCAGCATGTAGAAGAGAGTAGATTGAAGTCCTCCAAGTAGCATCGCATAGCATAATCCTACCCAGCGATCCTCCCCTCGTCGCCCTGTGGAAAAGCGATCACCAGGTTGTCTGTGGAACTTGTCTGGGTGTGTTTTATTAAGTATCCGGTTCTAGTTGTCATAAGGTCAAGGTACAACTCCTGGTCGTCCTTTTACCGAGGGACATGGCTATTCGAATAGATAAACTTCCCTGCAGGGGTGCACCACATAACCCAACACGCTCGATCCCATTTGGCCGGACACACTTTCCTGGGTCATGCCCGGCCTCGGAAGATCAACACGTCGCAGCCCCACCTAGGCCTAACAGAGAGGTCAGCACGCCGGTCTAACTCCTATGGTGCAGGGGTCTGGGCCCATCACCCATTGCACACCTGCATGTTGCGTGGGCGGCCGGAAGCAGACCTAGCGACCTCCATTACAAAGGAAGTCATGTTACACGGTCCAATCTGGCGCGCGCCGCTCCGTCGCTGAAGTCAAGAAGGCTTCGGCTGATACCAAGACATCGAGTGCCCATATCTTTCCCGCGTAGTTGGTTAGTGCGTATAGGCCAGTGGCTAGACTCAGATCAAATACCAAGATCTCGTTAAGCGTGTTATTATGACGCAACCACGAACGCCGACCAGGGCCAGGCCCACCTCTCGCCTAGGTGGTCTCAACCTGCCCTGTCGCTCCGCCACAAAGATCCACACAGAGGGCCGTCGGGACAAAGGTCCTTTCAGCCCCCAATCCGTGAATCACTCGCAGGTACTCCTGGAGCATGGGGTCTACTGGAAAGAAGTAACGGAGGGGGAACACAATAAATAACAGAGCAATCAAAGAACCAGAAAGCGTAACATGGCAATACGCGGTGCTAGGTGTTCCCTAACGCGGCAGTAGGTGGTACCGGCGAAAGGGGGAAACATCCGGGAAAGTATCCCCGGTGTTTCGCGTTTTCGGAAAGATGAACCGGAGGGGGAAAGTTGTGTGTTTGCTATGCTAGGGATGTGTGGCGGACGAACGGGCTGCGTATCCGGATTCGTCTCGTCGATCTGAGCAACTTTCATGTACAAAGTTTTCCCATCTGAGTTACAGATTATTTTATATGAATTTTCAAAGTTTTAATTCATTAGCTAAATTATTTTAATTCGGAAATGAAATAATTAAATGCTATGGGTAGACATAAGTGTACCCAGAGGTGTACACATGGGGCTGACTAGTGGGGACAAGGGGTTGAGTCAGCAGCCTAGTCCGCAGTCAAAGTTTGACCGTTGAGTGGTCAACCTGACCAGTAGGTCCCACATGTCATTAACCAGTTGTTTAACAGATTGTTTAAATAGGTTATTTAGGTGGGGTGGCACCCAGAGGTCAGTGAGACATTTTAGTTAATTAATTTTAGTTTGACCCAAACTCCTAATTAGTGCGTGGGGGTCCCATAGTCAGTGTGCTAGGGGGTGGGTTATCTGCTAACTAAATGGCAGGACCCGACAGGGGATTTTGCACGCGCGCCCGGGCAAAGGGGCGCCGGCCACGGCGGCACTTGGCCGGCAGGCAGCGGCGGTAGTGGCCGTAGGCCACGGTGGCCCAGCGCCCGCAGCGGTAGCCGTCGCAGTAGAGCAGCACGAGGGGGAGCATGGGGCCAACAGCGACAGTGTAGACCGTCGTGATCGGTGCGGGGAGGCAGCGCACGACGAGGATGACTCGGGCGCGGGGAGCTCGACGCAGAGGGCGCACGGGGCACGGTGAGCGCGTGCTCACCGCGAGCACGCTTGTGGGTCGTCTAGCGTGCGGTGACCGCGATCGAGGCATGAGGCAGAGAAGGGGAGAGGCCCAGGGCCTCACCAGCGTTGATGGGGAGAGGGGGCGCCGAGGCTTGCTGGCGGCCGGCGGGGAAGAGGCCGAGGACGCGAGGTCCGGCGAGGAGGGGGTCGAGGTGGCGTTCGACGCGGGGCAAGGTGTCGTGGAATAGTCACGTCAGATGTCCTCATGAAAGGACTTAGTTGTGGAGCCATCACAACTAGGAAGCTTGAAGGGGTTAAATCGGGACAAGGGACACGAGAGAGTTTATACTAGTTCGGCCCCTTACGGTGAAGGTAAAGCCTACGTCTAGTTGGGTTGGTATTGATGTTTCGATGAACAGGGAGCAAGATACGCTATGCCCGGCTCTCGATGAGTTGTTTCTTGCCCTAAGCCGCCAGCAGGTCGTCCCCTTATATACACGGGTTGACGCCCTGTGGCCTACGGAGTCTCGGCCGGCTTATAAATAGTGTCCGGCTCGGTGACTAGTTAAATATACCTTACAATACAGGTCATGCCATTACGGCGGTTTATTACAACGGGCCTTAAGTCGCCTGTGGGCCTTAAGCCTATTATTGAACCGCCATCTTCATGCTTGGCCTTGGGCTTCTCTTTGGTGAATCCTCTTTGAGTAACCCGGCCCCTCCTGGGCGGCTTACACAAATAGTTATATCCCCAACATTAGGTCCCAGATTGATTTGAACCTGTTCATGTCAATCTTAAAATACCTTAACATATACTCAATCTTCTATCCGTGCAACAGGTTACTTTTAACCCGCCATGACATCATCTCTTGGATCCGGGTTAAGCTGTTGTGATGTCACCGTATCTTTCAACGGATCTCTGCCTTTATTGACTGTTCCGAAAATCGAGGCGTCGGGGCCGCTGGATAATAATTCTTATCTCCTCGTTTCCCGCGCCGTCTCAGTCATCCTCTCCTTATAAATAGGTGCGACCTAGGTCTCCCATTCTCCTCCTTCCAGTCGTCTTCTTCCTCTTGCCTCCTCTCTGCCACTCAAGCTCCGCCGCCGCCGCCGCAGATCTTCCTGTCTTCACCAACTAAGGCCGCTGCATCAACCTAGTTGGACCAGAAAAAACGCGACACCCTTCCGCGGCAACCTTGCATCGGTAAGTCTCCCCTTTCCTGCTCCTTAGATCTACATCAAGGCCTTCGAGTTCTTCGAGTTCCTCGAGTTCTTTGCTGTTCAGTAGCTCTCTTCCGTAGATTTCTTTATCCTCGCCCTTCTTGATCTTGAAGATGATAAAAACTGATGCGGTAGATGTTTTGCACCTACTTTGAAATGCAAATAAACCCCTTTCTGTCACATAGAGGCCCCATTCAAGCCCTTGAACTTTATCCGCTCCAGTCTTAGGTCTAGAAAATTTTCTTTTCAGAACAGTTGTTTGATCCAAGATAACAGTGGTAGATGGTAAAACCTGTTTATATCACCCGGAAAATTACTTCTGTCAAATACCCATAAACACGACTGTCCATGTAGCCGGTTTAAATAAGTGATACTGAGCCGAAAACCTTGCTTTCTTCTCATGACCTTAAGAATTTTGAACTGCTCTTGATACTTGTAGCGGCTTAAATATTGTTGCATTGTCACCCTTATATCATTAGGCCCCTTGCTTAAGCCGCTACTTTAAATAATCTTGAATATTTCTCCCGGGTTAAATGTGAACCGGAACTTTTTACTTTGTCGTAGGCCACTGCTGTTATGGCTCCTAAGGAGGCCAAGGCCCCTGTGACTTGCAACTGGGTTCCATCCACAGTCACCAAAAGCAAACTTGCTGAGTTTGTGACATCTGGCCATCTGCCAAAAAAGGAGATCATGTCCTATCGTGCCCCTCACCCGTCTGAGGAGATACCTCAACCCAAAGACGGGGAGGTAGTCGTTTTCACAGATCATATGAACCGGGGATTTTCCCCTCCCGGCTCAAAATTCTTCAGGGAAGTTCTGGCTTTCTTTGACCTGAGGCCTCAAGATATTAGACCCAATTCTGTGTCCAATCTGTGTAATTTCCAAGTCTTCTGCGAGGTTTACTTAGGAGAGGAACCAAGCCGGCTGTTGTTCAGAGAGCTTTTTTACCTGAACCGGCAGAATGAGCGCGCCAGCGGACCTAGTCTTGAACTTGGCGGCATCTCAATCCAGCGGCGGAGAGACTGCCTTTTTCCTTACGCTGAGCTGCCGAGTCATCCCAAAGACTGGAACCAGACGTGGTTCTACTTCCAAGACACCTCTCTGGCTAACGAGAAGCCTCTGCCCGGCTTTTGTGCCCTGTACCTTGAGTTCAATCATCCTCTGGCGGACAAGTTAACTGCTGTTGAGCGCCTGCCTCTTAACCCTACCATCAGAAAGATCAAGGCCCTTTTGGGCAACGGGTTAACTGGCATTGACTTGGTCCGGGTCTGGGTCACCTGGCTGATACTACCATTAAGCCGCCGCTCCGGCTTAATGTCTACTTACACAGGCGAAAAGGACGACTCAGTACGTCATTGTGCTGAGGACTTACCAGATGATGTGTCAGATGCTACAGTCCAATCACTATTGAAGGAGGGCACTGCAACCAGTAATACTTTCAGTTTGCTTCCCTTCTGCAAGAAGAATCCGGCTCCTGTAGTAAGTTACTAGTCTTCACAAATACTCTTTAATATGTTACCTTCTGGTACTTATGATTCCTTGTCTTTTTCCACAGGCTGATGACAACTTCTGGAAAATCAAGTATGACCATGACGCTGCAAAACTGGCCCGGGCGGCCAAGAAGACCGAAAAGAAAGCCGCCAGGACGGGTACCTCGAAAAAGAAGAACTGCGCCTCTGATATGATGAGATTGGACGACTCTTCTTCAGATGAGGAAGAGGTAATCTTTTAAATTTTCTTTAATTCCTTCACCGTTACCTTACTGACATTTAGATCTTTTCAGGAGGATACTGGGAACAGCCAAGCAGCTGGCGAAGAGGTAACTATAATTTCCTTCGAATCAGAGCCTTTGCCAACACAAAGAATCCGAAGGGTGACCCGGAAAGTAAGGTTTTCACACCATCTCGCTTACCAAGATCCTCAATTTCTTTTGAAGTAACAGCAGTTTGAGAACCGGCGGCAGACTCGGGCCAACCAGGACGCAGAGCTTTCCTCCGTCTTACCCGATGTAACCAGGAAGCGTCGGACTGAGGTGATCTCCGACTTACGTTTTGTTTTACCCTTGATGGGTTTGATTTGCCAACCTCTCAATTCATCTGACTCCAACTATCAGGATACTTCCCCTTCTTCTGATGAGTCGATGCAATCGAACATGCCGGCTTTCAAAACAGCTCCCGGGTAATATAACTTGTCCTACTGTGAGGTTATCCATACTTACACTTTGATACTTATCTTTCCTCTTTGTTTGACAGCTTGCAAGTAAAGCCCAGCAAGAGGGCAAAGAGGAATAAACCATACCAAGACCTGGTGGTTACTAAACCGGTGCTTGATTCATCCGTTCCAAATAGCTCCGCTCCTCAGCCACCGCCTGAATCGGCTTCTGAAATTCTCGAGCCAACTTCTGACTCGCCTGCAGAAGACGTGATTCACAACTCGGATGACCCAGAAACTCCTAGCCCGGCCAAGACGGTTGACCCGGAGGTTGAGATTGTGAAGAGCCAATACGTTGAACCGGGCCGGCCTACTGCCCTTGCCCAATGCACTGCCAAGGAGGAATTTGCCCAACGCCGGAAGTCCAAACAAGACATCACCGATTACTCTCACTTAAGTATTGGTGATATAGTCTCGGGCTATCTGAGCCAAGTACACAGTAGTCGTGACCTAGAAATTGACATGTTGAAGCAAATACAGCATAAATCTGAGGTAAAATTTAAGCTTTCACTCTGAATCTTACTTACTATACCAGCCCCCAAGTCTATTGCTTGTGAATGAATATGCTGCAGACTTAATAATCTGCTAGCTATTAGCTTCGTCCGGTTTAAATTGAATATGTTTAACCCGGAAATAACATGAAACTTTGAATTTGGGTTACATTAGCCCCCAAGTGTCAAGTACTTTTACTTGTAAAGTGGTTGAGACTTAATATGTGTGACTTGGTAAAATAGACTAAATATTCTTTAAACATACATTAGCCCCCAAGTGCCGAGTATCTTTACTTGTAAAATATTTGGGACTTAAATGTTATCTTACCAAGATTCTTACCATAACCTGATGTCAATGCAGGCCACCGCAAGTCAATTTGAGGCGGAGATTGCTGGTTTGAAGAGCCAGTTGAAAACCCAAGAGCTCGAAGCTCAGAAAGCCAATTCCAAGTTTGAATTCAGTGTCTCTGAACAAGAGAAGCTGAAGAAAAATTTTGAATCGGAAAAGAAGGCTTGGGTTGATGAGAGGGCTTCATTGGTGACCCGGGTTGAAACAGCGGAGGCATCTCTTGCCGAGGCAACCAATGAGCTGTCCGACTTAAAGCGGCACATATCCCAAATGGTCTCAGCTATCTTTGGTAAGCCGCTCATAAATATTGTAATCCTTCAAGAATTATCGTGATAGTTGCCTCCGGCTTACTGTTATACCTGTGCATATGCAGGCCCCAGGAGTACTAATCTGAAGGAAAATATGCTTGTCCAGCTTAAGGCAGTGTACACCTTGACAGAGCAGTTGTACTCCGGATCACAGCGTGCATTGACCGCTGTGGCTTTATCAAATACCTCTCCCCGGCTCCTGCAAGACGTATTGAGACATCTTCGGTGCTACCTCAACGCATTCAAGACTTAAGGCGGGCATCTGCGAGAGCCGGAGCCGTGGCTGCATTGAGTCGGGCAAAAGCATGGGTGCCAGAGCTTGACCTTGCTGACCTCTCTCTTGGATATCCAAGTCTTAAGGAGGACGGCACTGCTTTTGGCGAACAGGACTTCACTGCCTGTGTTAAGGTCGTACGCCCTCTGGCGACTCTCATTGGGGAGGACACTGATCTCACCAAGTATTCGCTGGGTTATGATAGCGAGAACCGGAGAATCCCCAACGTCCCATATGATCAAGTCAGCCTACTCCCTCCAACGCGTAAGCATACCTTTGCCCCTGAAGTGGACCCGGCCAGTTTAATAGATGATGAAGCTGAATTTGAAGCTTTGAGCGGCATTGAATGGGCCTCGTCCACCTTCCAGGACAAAACAACCGAGGGAGAGGAGGGGAAGGATAACCCGGAGTCATCAAGCCAGCCGGAGGAATGAGCCGCCAGCCGGGTTATAACTTGGCAAAAAACAATGTTTCACTTATTCAAACTCGGGGAGTCTTGTAATAGGATAGAAAAACTCCTTAATGCCTGTCATGCCTTATGGTACTTATTGCTTTTGTTAAGCCTCCAGTACCAAATTCACCTTGCTTATGTTAATCAAGTGTTTCCTTGATCCTTCACCTTGCTCCGTTTTAACCTGCACATAAAACAGGCAAGGCTTTCCTGGACGATTCACTGCACCAGCGGGTTATAGAATATTGATAACCCGGACATGATAAAAAATCATATGCATAAGCCGGTTGATGATTAGTTAAAACATAATCATAATAGCATACCTGCAACCCTTTTTGATAACCTCTCTGGCTCATATAAGTTTTTACCTGGCACTTGTTAGAACCTAAAGTAACTAATATAAAGCCGGAAAGATCAAGAACCGTCTCCTCAAGAAGGTTTCAATGATAGTGAAAATACTCATACTTGCAAATGTTCACAGGCTCCTGATTCGAATACGATCAGAGAGCCGTTCCAAAGGGGTTAAGCTAAGATTCGGAAACGATCATATAGCCCCCAGTGGCTTTGGCGATGCCGATCAAGTGGGTATCGACAGCTATATCCTCTTTGGTTCGAATATGACCTATGTTTGAACAGGAAGCCCACAAGTGAATCATAAGAGTTGTTTAATGACGCTGATTCGAATACGATCCACATCAGACCCAAAGGGGTTAAGCTATGATTCAAATTTGATCAAGAAGCCCCCAAGTGGGTTTGGCAATATGCCCATCAAGTGGGTATCGACAGCTATGTTCTTTTTGGTTCGAATACGACCTATGTTTGAACAGGAAGCCCCCAAGTGACCAAGGCTAGATCCAGATATGATCATAAGCCGGACCAAAGGGAAAGCCGGATTCAGATATGATCCGTCCCCTGTTGGCATTGTCCATCACCTGATAAAGAAAACATGAAATATTCTTTATGGGAAAAAAGGACAGAGGTCCTGCTTTATTGCTTTATATAATATGTACATTACAGAAAGTATCTTAAGAAGTAACTTAAGTATAGTAAGGCCGGAGATGAGCTATGTTCCATGGCCGGCGGGTCTCCTCCTCCGATTTAAATGAGTCCTTGCACTCTTGAATATCGATGAGATAATATGACCCGTTGTGCAGATTCTTGCTGACCACAAAGGGTCCTTCCCAAGGCGGGGATAGCTTGTGCATATCAGACTGATCCTGGATGAGCCGGAGCACCAAGTCGCCTTCCTGAAAGGTTCTGCTTCTAACCCGGCGGCTGTGATAGTGGCGCATGTCTTGCCGGTAAATCGCCGAGCGGGCTATTGCCAAGTCTCGCTCCTCGTCCAACAAATCAAGTGCATCCTGACGAGCCTTTTCGTTATCCGCCTCAACATAAGCCGCCACACGGGGTGAGTCGTGCCGGATGTCACTCGGTAGGACCGCCTCTGCTCCATAAACCATGAAGAAAGGTGTGTATCCCGTAGATCTGTTAGGCGTGGTGTTGATGCTCCATAACACGGAGGGTAACTCCTCCACCCAACAACCCGGAGTCCGTTGTAAGGGAACTAAGAGCCGCGGTTTGATACCTTTCAGGATCTCTTGATTAGATCTCTCTGCTTGACCATTGGATTTAGGATGAGCAACGGCCGAAACATCAAGCCGGATATGTTCTCTTTGATAGAACTCTTCCATGGCACCCTTAGAGAGATTAGTGCCATTATCAGTTATGATGCTATGTGGAAAACCAAAATGAAAGATCACCTTTTTTATGAACTGAACCGCCGTGGCTGCATCACATTTACTGACCGGCTCTGCCTCAATCCACTTGGTAAACTTATCCACTACCACCAGTAGATGTGTCTTTTTGTTTTTAGACCTTTTGAAAGGTCCAACCATGTCAAGCCCCCAGACCACAAACAGCCAAGTGATTGGGATCATCCTCAACTCTTGAGCCGGCACATGGGCTCTTCGTGAGAACTTTTGACACCCATCACATTTACTGACCAGATCCTCCGCATCAGCATGAGCCGTCAACCAATAGAAACCATGACGAAAAGCCTTGGCTACGAGGGATTTTGAGCCGGCATGATGGCCGCAGTCTCCTTCATGGATCTCATGGAGTATTTCTTGGCCTTCTGCAGGTGGCACACAGCGTTGGAACGCCCCGTGACGCTGAGGTGATGTAGCTCGCCGTTAACAATTGTCATGGATTTGGAACGCCTGACGATTTGTCTTGCCAACGTCTCATCCTCCGGCAACTCACCCCGGGTCATATAAGCCAAGTAAGGCACCGTCCAGTCCGGGATAACGTGAAGAGCCGTCACCAGCTGTGCCTCCGGGTCTGGCACTGCTAAGTCTTCCTCGGTAGGTACATTGATAGAAGGGTTATGTAACACATCAAGAAAGGTGTTGGGCGGCACCGGCTTACGTTGGGATCCCAACTGGCTTAAAGCATCAGCCGCCTCGTTCTTCCTTCGATCAATGTGCTCCACTTGATAACCCGTGAAGTGACCAGCCACAGCATCTACTTCACGACGATAAGCTGCCATGAGGGGGTCTTTGGAATCCCACTTTCCTGACACTTGTTGAGCCACCAAATCTGAGTCGCCCAAGCATCGTACCCGGCTTAAGTTCATCTCCTTAGCCATCTGGAGACCATGAAGTAATGCCTCATATTCAGCTGCATTGTTAGTACATGGAAACATGAGCCGGAGTACATAACGAAATTTGTCACCTCGAGGGGAAGTTAACACCACTCCAGCCCCCGAGCCTTCTAGCTGCCTAGACCCGTCAAAGTGAATAGTCCAGTATGTGTTATCCGGCTTCTCCTCAGGGGCTTGCAACTCTGTCCAATCATTGATGAAGTCCACCAAGGCCTGAGACTTAATAGCCGTCCGGGGCATGTATTTCAAGCCATGAGGCCCAAGCTGAATAGCCCACTTGGCGACTCGTCCTGTGGCCTCCCTGTTCTGAATAATGTCTCCCAAAGGGGCAGAACTTACCACAGTTATAGGATGGCTTTGAAAATACTGCTTCAACTTCCGGTTTGCCATGAACACCCCATAAACAAGCTTTTGCCAGTGTGGGTACCTTCGCTTGGATTCAATGAGCACCTCATTGATGTAGTCAACCGGCCGTTGAACCGGATGCTCCTTGCCGGCTTCCTTACGCTCCACCATGATGGCAACGCTGACGGCTCGCGAATTGGCAGCCACATACAACATCAAAGGCTCTTTGTCAATTGGAGCCGCAAGAATCGGCGGCTTAGACAATTGTCTCTTTAAGTCCTCAAAAGCAGCATCGGCGGCCTCACTCCACACAAAAGTGTCAGTTTTCTTCATCATCTGATACAATGGGAGGGCTTTCTCACCGAGCCGACTTATGAACCGACTTAAGGCGGCGACGCGACCCGCCAGTCGCTGAACATCATTGATGCACGCCGGTTTAGCCAGAGAGGTAATCGCCTAAATATTCTCTGGGTTATAGCTTCGATGCCTCTGTTGGACACCAGAAAGCCCAAAAGCTTGCCTGCAGGAACACCAAAGACACATTTGGCCAGGTTAAGCATCATCTTGTAGACCCGGAGATTATCGAAGGTCTCCTTTAAGTCAGATATCAAGGTCTCCTTTTCTCTAGACTTCACCACGATGTCATCCACATAGGCATGGACATTACGCCCAATTTGGTCATGCAAGTAGTTTTGTACACACCGCTGATAAGTCGCCTGGGCACTCTTGAGCCCAAATGGCATAGATACATAACAGAAGGCTCCAAACGAAGTGATGAAAGCCATCTTCTCCAGGTCCTTAACTGCCCTCTTAATCTGATGATAACCAGAGTAAGCATCCAAAAAGCTCAAACGCTCACAACCCGCCGTAGCATCAATGATTTGATCAATACAGGGGAGAGCAAAAGGGTCAGCCGGACAAGCCTTGTTTAAGTCCGTGTAGTCCACACACATCCGCCAGGTGCCATTCTTCTTGAGGACGAGCACCGGGTTAGCCAACCACTCTGGGTGAAAAACTTCAATGATAAACCCGGCTGCTAAGAGCCGGGCGACTTCTTCCCCAATAGCTTTCTGTCGTTATTCATTAAAACGGCAAAGAAACTGCCTTACCGGCTTATACTTTGGATCAATACTGAGAGTGTGCTCAGCGAGTTCCCTCGTTACACCCGGCATGTCAGATGGTTTCCATGCAAAGATGTCCCGGTTCTCACGGATGAACTCGATGAGCGCGCTTTCCTATTTGGGATCCAAGTTGCTGCTGATGCTGAATTGTTTAGAAGAATCACCCGGGGTAAAGTCAACAAGCTTTGTCTCAGCTACCGACTTAAACTTCAACGCCGGGTCATGCTCTGTAGTTGGCTTCTTCAGGGATGTCATATCCGCCGGGTCAACATTATCTTGGTAAAATTTGAGCTCCTCTGCTGCGCAGGCCGACTCAGCATAAGCCGCGTCACCCTCTTCACACTCCAATGCTACCTTACGACTGCCATGTACAGTGATGGTGCCCTTGTAACCCGGCATCTTGAGCTGTAAATAAACGTAACATGGGCGGACCATAAACTTAGCGTAAGCCGGCCGTCCAAACAGTGCGTGGTATGGGCTCCGGATCTTGACCACTTCAAACATTAATTTCTCAGCTCGGGAGTCATGTTCGTCTCCAAAAGCCACCTCCAGCTCAATCCTGCCAACTGGGTAAGCCGACTTACCAGGGACAACTCCATGGAAGACAGTGTTGGATGTTCTCAGATGTTTATCAGTCAACCCCATGCGCTGAAAGGTCTCGTAGTAAAGGATGTTGATACTACTGCCCCCATCCATGAGCACCTTGGTGAACATATACCCACCAACCTGAGGCGCCACTACCAAAGCCAACTGACCCGGGTTATTGACCCGCGGAGGATGATCCTCCCTGCTTCATATGATGGGCTGCTTTGACCACCTTAAATAACGAGGGATTGCCGGCTCAACGGAATTCACAGCCCTCTTATGAACCTTCTGGTCACGTTTGCACAAACTAGTGGTAAACACGTGATATTGTCCACCACTCAACTGCTTCGGATGGCTTTGATAATTCGACTGTTGCTGCTGCTGTGCACCTTGACCAGACTGCTGCTAACTGTTGCCACCTGGATGCCCCTGAAAACCGGAATTTGAACCGCCGCCCGGGCCATGAAAGCCGCCGGCCCCTAAGCCGCCACCGGATCCTTGACCGCCGTCGAAGGTGTTGGAGTTTTTAAACGCCTTCATGATCGCACAATCCTTCCATAGATGTGTGACCGGCCGCTCCCAGGTGCCGTGTCTCGGGCAAGGCTCATTAAGTAGTTGCTCCAGCGATGGGCCTGACCCGCCGGATCGTGGCGGTTTATCCTTACGTCTCTGATTGTTACCTCGTACATTGACATTAGCCACAAACTCCGGGTTACCGTCCGCCTTACGCTTATTGCCGCCTTGAGTCCCCGGGTTATGTTGCTGACCCTTTCCATTACCGTTCCTTTTTCCCTTCCCTGTCTTCTCATCTTCAGACGCGGGATCCTTGGTACTATCAGAATCGGCATATTTGACTAAAGCCGCCATCAGCGCACCCATATCTATGAGGTCACGTTTAAGGCGCCCCAGTTTCATCCTTAGCGGCTCAAAACGGCAATATTTCTCCAGCATAAGAACCGCAGAGCCGACATCCATCTTATCGGAGGAATGAATTATCTCCTTGACCCGGCGTACCCAATGGGTAGTGGATTCTCCTTCCTCTTGCTTGCAATCCGTCAAGTCCACAATCGACATAGATTGTTTACAGGTGTCCTTGAAGTTCTGGATGAACCAATGGAATTGGGTGGCAAGCCTTTCAGCCACGACCGGGCTGTTCCATCTAACATCATGGTGAAGTATTTAGCCATTGCCGCATCATTGACTTCCAGCAACTCCATGGCCATCTCATAACTCTCGATCCACGCCGCGGGCTATAAATCGGCCGTGTAATTTGGTACCTTTCGAGGTCCCTTGAAGTCCTTGGGCAGACGTACGTCATGCAGAGCCGACACCAGGCAAGGGACGCCGCCGGTTCTAGTGGCTACTCCCGCCTTAACCGATGTCATTGGATACTTCGGGTGATCATTCTCCTATCGTACTTGGTCCTGCGCCGGGTTGTATCCCCCGGGTTGGTTACGCCATTGGGCATTGCTTGACAAAGCTTCCGACTCCATGCATCTGCTGTAACTCGGGCTCCAGTTCTGGCGAGGCGGTGCTACCCAAGGCGGGGGAGTCGAATGAATCTTGTCCCGGCTGTAAGAATAGTTCTCCTGCTGAGCCAGGGCTGTCTGGAGGAGCTCCCTGACCCTCCGGGTCTCCACCGCCATCGGGTCATCTCCTTCCATAGGAAGAGCCGCTAAACGTGCTGAGGCTGCGATCAAGTTCTCCATGGGGTTGGAAAAGTGACCTGGTGGAATCGGCACATAACGCAGTGGTGGCATGCTCACGTGAGGCGGCACCATATCCCTAGGCTGAGCCGGTCCTCCTGTTCCGGCTGTCATAAGCCGATCGTCCTCTAGCGGGTTACTAGGGCCAGCTCCGGGTGTAGCAAAGAGAACCCGGGGGTCGTAATTCGGAGGTAAACGGGACTGCGGTTTCTGATGTCTCCTCCTCATTACCTCGTTGGATGCGTTTAAGCTCGTCGTGAGCTGGTAAGCTTCTGACTGCAAGCGTTGTGCCCGGGCGTCGAGAGCCGCCCGTTCTGCAGCTAGTCTAGTATCCTCAGCTGCCAAGGCCTTCTTGGCCTGAGTTATCTCCTCACGCACCTGAGCTACTGCTGCGTCGTGCTCATCCTTGTCGGCAGGAATAACCGTAGCGGTTAGCAGGGCCGTAAGCTTGTCCATGAGATCCATCAGCACCTGAGCCAGTGGGCGCACGGGGCCGCCTGCCCCGGCTGCTCCTGACCCGGACGTGATCGCTGCGGCTACCGTAGAGTTTGAACCGGGCTGAGTCCAAGCCATGAAAATTCCGGCCCATCGTGGCGGCTCATCGGGGTCCGGAATACTGATGCCATCAGAACAGCCCCCGAGCGCGCCGTCTTGTACCTGATACAATGAATCGGTTGAGCCGGCGGACGAGTCACCGTCTGAGAGGATGGTCGTCTCACCCCCATCTTCAAATCCAGAAATTTCCTCTCCGTGGACGCAGCCCACGAAGGCACGCCTTACGACCGGCTGAGTCCGGGTCTTCCTCGCATGCTGAGCCGTCCCGATGAGGTCGGTGCAGTTGTCCGGCTCAGGGCCAGGCTCACCGATCCGGCCGATGAAGATGTGGATTCCGCCGAAGGGGACCTGGTACCCGTACTCAATTGAGCCAGCGTCGGGGCCCCAGCCTTCGTCATCGATGTAGATCTTGCCGCGACGACTCTTGGTCATACGGCCCACTACATACCCCTTGAGCCCTTCGAAGTTGCCCTTCAAGAACTCAAATCCACCGTGCACTGGCCCCATGGTGGGCGCCAACTCTCATGGAATAGTCACGTCAGATGTCCTCATGAAAGGACTTAGTTGTGGAGCCATCGCAACTAGGAAGCTTGAAGGGGTTAAATCGGGACAAGGGACACGAGAGAGTTTATACTAGTTCGGCCCCTTACGGTGAAGGTAAGGCCTACGTCTAGTTGGGTTGGTATTGATGTTTCGAAGACCAGGGAGCGAGATAGGCTATGCCTGGCTCTCGATGAGTTGTTTCTTGCCCTAAGCCGCCAGCAGGTCGTCCCCTTATATACGCGGGTTGACGCCCTGTGGCCTACGGAGTCCCGGCCGGCTTATAAATAGTGTCCGGCTCGGTGACTAGTTAAATATACCTTACAATACAAGTCATGCCATTACGGCGGTTTATTACAATGGGCCTTAAGTCCCCTGTGGGCCTTAAGCCTATTATTGAACCACCATCTTCATGCTTGGCCTTGGGCTTCTCTCTGGTGAATCCTCTTTGTGTAACCCGACCCCTCTTGGGCGGCTTACACAAATAGTTATATCCCCAACACAAGGCGTGGCGACGCCGGCGAAGACGGTGGGGCGGCTCCGGCGAGGTGGCATTCTGGCGACGGCGAGGTCGAGGCAAAGGAGCTCCGGTGAGGTTGCCCCGATAAACAGCGATGGCGGGGAGGTCCTCCAAGGGGTGGCGATGCGGCACCGGCGACGAGCACGTCGGGTGGCGGGGACCGGCGTCGAGCCCTGATCCAGATCTGGATCGGGGGGTGGGGGAGAACGAATGAGTGGGGAGGAGTGGTGGTCGTGGGCTAGGGTTCGGTGCCACCAGGGGGTATAGGGAGTGCGGGTGTGGGGCGGTTGGGCCGGCCCGTTCGGGCGGCGGAGCCAGCTTGGCCACTTGGCCCAGCGGGGGGGGGGGGTCTGTTTTTTTTGTTTTGCTTTGTTTTCCTTTCATATGTTTCTTTTTATTTATTTTCCTTTCTGTTTTATTCAATTTAAAATATTTGTGCATTTTCTAAAAATGTGTTTACTTCACCATAATTATCTATACAATATTGTTTGCCAAAAATTCAAATTTGAATTCGAATCATTTTGAACTAACGCGAGATTAGCGACAGTTACGGAGGTGACATGGCATCATTAGCAGAGGTTACTGTAGCTTGATTATACAGGCGTCACAATTCTCCTCCACTACAAGAGATCTCGTCCCGAGATTTAAGAGGGGGGCTAAGGGGGGAGGGATTGGGTTACAAAAATTCTAACGAGTGTTCTCGGTCTTGGTTGCTCTTCCTGAAGTAGTTGATCCTCCTCGTTGATGTCTTTATTTCTCTGCTTCAGGTCATCATGGTGAAGTCGGCATCCTTTTCTTTGGGAACTCCAACATACTTACAAATAGGTAAGGGGCAGCTTGGCTATGACAGAATGCTTAGGAGGGAAACAATCTGGGTTAACCCATGAACGAGCATAAGATTATCTCTCGAGTTGAACATATAAAATACATCGAGAGTAAGGTACGAAGGTACAATAAGAGGTTCCAAGCGGATAGATAGTTGCTCGAAGTCTGAACTAGAGTGAGAAAGGGGTTCAGAGCAGCGAGAGTAATTATTGCGTCTGATACCAGAATAGAGCACTAGGAAGGTGGCCCGTAAATTAAATACGAAGCCAAGCGTGGGGAATGACCATTAGAAACAGGGTTGTACAGGAGAGTCGGGTTTCGATCATGTGTAACTGTGGGTTATGGGCCCACAATGTGTGCTAAAAGCAGGAAGGGCGGTGACGTCTTGCACGATCATGTAAGTAAGGCATGTGAGAGGATTGTCTGACGGTTATGTCGGCAACAACATCGGTACCGAGGGCAAGGGACGAAGAGAACTATCTTCCCGCTTGTTGAACGATGCGAACCAATAGGCAAAGTTCTCGTCCATCGGTGGTTATCGGAATGTCATCAACAATAGTAACAGGGCCTTGCTGACAGAAGTGTACACCGAGGTGTTTACATAAGCAGAAGAATATTACTGCTTAGATCATATAGAACACCAGAAAAGTTAAACAAAACAATGGAAAGGAAAAGGTGATCTTCAGATTAAACATAACAATGAAAAGGAAAATGTGTTTAATCACATATTTCAAGGGTATATCCTTCCCAAGGACAAACAGAGCATGATATCCATGACAGGATATAACGTAGAAAACCCTTTAGGAAAGGGGAGAGAAATTACATGACATTACCCATACAACGGTGTTTGGATAATTGATAAAGAGAATTTAGCATTGTGCTTCAAATGCTCTTATTGATGATCGGAGTAGCACAGACATGCTTCGAGATAGCATTGACATGGTCTTCAAGCAAAGGTCGGACTTTGGATACACAAAGGATTCATCAGGAACAACTTGTAGAATAAGTTTTACAATTTCCTCATGAAAGAATGGGTAAAATTGCTAAAGAGGATACTATAACAATAGGTCCTCCGGTCAAGTGTGCTAGGCATGCCATCACCTTACCGGGTCATACAAGGACGAATGTTATAACTCTTGAAAATATGCTCCAACCATCATATCCGACCGAGGTTCAGATCTGATTGGTGTTAGGATACCTCAGACTCAGAATGCCCAAGAAGAAAAGGTGCAAAACAAATTGACGAGATGACATGGCAAGATTCTCGGGAAATGTATAATGGAAGCGAGTTCCGAAACAAGAGTTCCTCATTAAATCAAGGAAAGGAAGAGGAGGTAGCTGATGAACTCAGCGACAATTCACCGAGATTTTCAAAAGATGGATTTCCACAATCATGTGAACAAGGAGATATCAATTGTCAGATCAAATGATATAATGATATATGTTCGAGAAAAACATCCACAATTAAACCTTGGTTCACAGGTGCACCCGAAATATGGGATGGGTTGCACGATAAATGTTCGAATGATGATTCAATTAGCCATAGACGTAGAATGAAACTATAGACCAATAACTTCAAAGCAATAGGGTTGCTAGAAGTTTAGAATTTACACATCACACACCATTTGTCGGTATTTCGGTTAGAAACAACACGAGGACCAAGAAAAGAATGGTGATGTTAATAAGTATCACTTGTATCAAGAATTCTTAAGGGTGGTGAATTTCCCATGACATTCTTGACATAGAAGATAGCAATACTCCAAGGTAGAACATAACATAAGTTGGGTAGCAAGGATCTCAAGGTGCAACACAAAACATGAACAAGTTTGTGTTGGAGGGGAGGCATTAAAGTGGTCGATGACAACACAAATCATCGAGGGCAAGGATGGTATTTCTCATCATGAATTCAATTGATATCCAGGAAGGAGTCAAGATGTTGATGGTGATCACAACAAATTTTGTCGAGAGGCTCCACGATGATGTAATCCATCGGCAATGACATCAAGTTAAAGGAATTATGAAGCAAAAGGTTATTGGAACCATGGGTATGACACAAACTTGAAATCAAGCTTGTTGTTCAAGGTGAAATGATATGACGACGAAAATCGACGTAAGCTTAGCTCATCGTCAAAAATTGTGCTCCGGGAAGAAAGGACCAGGTAGCATAGTTAAAATTTAGCACAAAATGATATAGCCGATCAGGCTAGGAATGATGTGATGGAGTATTAAACTTCTCATCCACAATGTACTAGGAGTACTGAATCACAGGGGCGATTCGATTCACTAATCGATGTTCTCGGTTGACGACAACCCAGAACCCGTGGAGTGACTATGACGGGGAAAGGCACTACTTCATCAGAAATGCATAAGATGTAGTGCAATCAGTTGATATCCTCGAGATACTAGGGGGTTAGTACTCGAAGGTAGATCAAAATAGAGGTTGGATGGGTGCATTGATCTGTAGAGGACAAGTGGTTTAACTTGTCCGAGAAATGGAATCAAGTAGAAAATATGGTCGGATCCATGATTGCAAAGGATCAATTCATAGATTCCAAATGATATTATAACAAGGAAATAGTTATTATTACAAGAAGCTTCCATGATAAGATCTACATCGTGTCCATGGGCATGAACACAAAGTTCAAGGTCGACTCCCACTTCTTCAATGTATAACCTTCCATTCACTTCTCGCTTTGATAAAGGCATTAGTGTTGAAAGTTTTACCTGGTGAAATACCAGATGAGTATGAATCGTGAAAACTTCTGAGTTCACACATATAAAGGAAGGCATAGGTTGAACCCGTCAGGGTATCATGGAAACATATACCACAAGCTTCAATAGTAAATACCACCAGCTCGAAAGCAGAGCATGGTTGGCCAAGCAGATGATACAATTTACCAAAGGCACTATGTATCAGGGGAAGAACTCACAAGGTGATTGAATATGAAGGACACTGTCGGATAAAAATCCAACAATGGATCGGGTGATCCACAACGGAGCTAATGTGAGTATCGGTACTCCATCAGAGGAAGAAAGAATGCACGAGCATCATATTATAGAACATCAGAATAATTCGATGCTTAGATAACAAAGGAATTACGATTTCCAAAACAAAGGATCAGAAGCACTCGCTCTGATCAAGGATGGATAAGTTGGATAGACCAGAGGCACAATTGGCGACAAATAGTTTGGTCGAGAACCAGCTCATGTTCAAAAATGATGTCTGAGCCGGAAAGATAATTTAGAAGGGTTGATAGATGATTGTGTGCATTCGCACACATGTTGAATCAATAGGATCAAAATGACGGTGTCAAAAGATACTAGTGAATATTGCCAGATATATGGGAAGCATCCATAATGCTAGTAGACAAGTATTTGCAGAGCAATAAAGCTGCTAAGGATTTTCGGAGGATTGAATAGTATTTCAAAGACTTTTGTGAAACACCTAAACAACTAGGATGAGCGGATACTCGGAAGGTGCGAGAAATTATTCTTTGGGGGATTCAGGTGGCAAAGAACTGCAAGGCAGTAGGCACAAAATATTCTCGGGGTATCTTGTAATAACAAGATCGACTGGGAATAAAAGTAAGCACGACAGGTGTAAGTATTTATCCATAGGGATATTTAGGTGGTAGGGAATTGCAAAAGCAACGGGCACAAGGTCTCAAGAGAAAATCGAAGAGTATCTTCGAAATATTCTGGTGCAGCCGGCGATCATCTGGACTGAAGGGGCTCTCCGGGAAAAAGTATATTCGAGAACCTAAAGTTAGATTTTAGTAAAAATCGTTTAACCCGAATAGAAGAGAGTTCAGAATCTCGGAGTAAAGATCGAGGAGTAAAAGATCCTAATACCACCCAATGGCGACGTGGGCCCATGGGCCGCACAGCCATGTTAGTAAAAGTTTTGCAATGTCTAGACTCGACTTCGGCCAAGGAGTGTGGAAGGGGGATTCCGATAGGCAGTCGGCTCTGATACCAACTTGTGATGCCCCCGATTCAATCATACACTAATCATGCACGCAAACGTGTACAATCAAGATCAGGGACTCATGAGAAGATATCACAACACAACTCTAAAAATATAAATAAGTCATACAAGCATCATAATACAAGCCAGGGGCCTCGAGGGCTCGAATACAAGTGCTCGATCATAGACGAGTCAGCGGATGCAACAATATCTGAGTACAGACATAAGTTAAGCAAGTTGCCATAAGATGGCTAGCACAAACTGGGATACAGATCGAAAGAGGCGCATGCTTCCTTCCTGGGATCCTCCTAAACTACTCCTGGTCGTCGTCAGCGGCCTGCATGTAGAAGTAGGCACCTCGGGTGTAGTAGGAGTCGTCGTCGACGGTGGCGTCTGGCTCCTGGGCTCCAACATCTGGTTGCGACAACCAGGTAGAAGGGAAAGGGAGAAAAGAGGGAGAAAAGCAACCGTGAGTACTCATCCAAAGTACTCGCAAGCAAAGAGCTACACTACATATGCATGGGTATATGTGTGAAGGGCCATATCGGTGGGCTGAACTGCAGAATGCCAGAATAAGAGGGGGATAGCTAATACTGTCGAAGACTACGCTTCTGGCAGCCTCCGTCTTGCAGCTTGTAGAAGAGAGTAGATTGAAGTCCTCCAAGTAGCATCGCATAGCATAATCCTAACCAGCGATCCTCCCCTCGTCGCCCTGTGGTAAAGCGATCACCGGGTTGTCTGTGGAACTTGTCTGGGTGTGTTTTATTAAGTATCCGGTTCTAGTTGTCATAAGGTCAAGGTACAACTCCGAGTCGTCCTTTTACCGAGGGACACGGCTATTCGAATAGATAAACTTCCCTGCAGGGGTGCACCACATAACCCAACACGCTCGATCCCATTTGGCCGAACACACTTTCCTGGGTCATGCCCAGCCTCGGAAGATCAACACGTCGCAGCCCCACCTAGGCCTAACAGAGAGGTTAGCACGCCGGTCTAACTCCTATGGCGCAGGGGTCTGGGCCCATCGCCCATTGCACACCTGCACGTTGCGTGGGCGGCCGGAAGCAGACCTAGCAACCTCCACTACAAAGGAAGTCACGTTAAGCGGTCCAATCAGGCGCGCGCCGCTTCGTCACTGACGTCAAGAAGGCTTCGGCTGATACCACGACGTCGAGTGCCCATATCTTTCCCGCGTAGATGGTTAGTGCGTATAGGCCAGTGGACAGACTCAGATCAAATACCAAGATCTCGTTAAGCGTGTTATTATGAAGCAACCGCGAACGCCGAATAGGGCCAGGCCCACCTCTCGCCTAGGTGGTCTCAACCTTCCCTATCGCTCCGCCACAAAGATCCACACAGAGGGCCGTCGTGACAAAGGTCCTTTCAGCCCCCAATCCGTGAATCACTTGCGGGTACTCCTCGAGCCGATCTGACTTTAGTCACCATCTGTAGTATGTATATATGTATAGTATATACCCGTGATCACCTCCCAAGTGATCACGGCCCAATAGTATAGCAAGGCAGACTGACAAGAATGTAGGGCCAATGATGATAAACTAGCATCCTATACTAAGCATTTAGGATTGCGGGTATGGTATCAATGACTGTAGCAATAATGACAGGCTATGCAACAGAATAGGAGTAACCAAACAGTAACATGCTACACTACTCTAATGCAAGCAGTATAGAGAAGAATAGGCGATATCTGGTGATCAAGGGGGGGGGGGGGGGGCTTGCCTGGTTGCTCTGGCAAGGAGGGGTCGTCAACACCGTAGTCGAACTGGGGGTCGTCGGCAGCCTCGAGGTCTATCGGAAAGAAGTAACGGAGGGGGAACACAATAAATAACAGAGCAATCAAAGCATCAGAAAGCGTAACATGGCAATACGCGGTGCTAGGTGTTCCCTAACGCGGCAGTAGGTGGTACCGGCGAAAGGGGGAAACATCCGGGAAAGTATCCCCGGTGTTTCGCGTTTTCGGACAGATGAACCGGAGGGGGAAAATTGTGTGTTTGCTATGCTAGGGATGTGTGGCGGACGAACGGGCTGCGTATCCGGATTCGTCTCGTCGATCTGAGCAACTTTCATGTACAAAGTTTTCCCATCTGAGTTACAGATTATTTTATATGAATTTTCAAAGTTTTAATTCATTAGCTAAATTATTTTAATTCGAAAATTAAATAGTTAAATGCTATAGGTAAACATAAGTGTACCCAGAGGTGTACACATGGGGCTGACTAGTGGGGACAAGGGGCTTAGTCAGCAGCCTAGTCAGCAGTCAAAGTTTGACCGTTGACTGGTCAACCTGACTAGTAGGTCCCACATGTCATTAACCAGTTGTTTAACAGATTGTTTAAATAGGTTATTTAGGTGGGGTGGGACCTAGATGTCAGTGAGACATTTTAGTTAATTAATTTTAGTTTGACACAAATTCCTAATTAGTGCGTGGGGGTCCCATAGTCAGTGTGCTAGGGGGTGGGTTATCTGCTAACTAAATGGCAGGCCCCGACAGGGGATTTTGCACGCGCGCCCGGGCAGAGGGGCGGCGGCCACGGCGGCACTTGGCAGGCAGGCAGCGGCGGCAGTGGCCGTAGGCCACGGTGGCGCAGCGCCCGCAGCGGTAGCCGTCGCAGTAGAGCAGCACGAGGGGGAGCATGGGGCCAACAGCGGCAGTGTAGACCGTCGTGATCGGTGCAGGGAGGCAGCGCACGACGAGGATGACTCGGGCGCGGGGAGCTCGGCGCAGAGGGCACGCGGGGAACGGTGAGCGCGTGCTCACCGTGGGCGCGCTTGTGGGTCGTCTAGCGTGCGGTGACCGCGAGCGAGGCGTGAGGCAGAGAAGGGTAGAGGCCCAGGGCCTCACCAGCGTTGATGGGGAGAGGGGGCGCCGGGGCTTGCTGGCGGCCGACGGGGAAGAGGCCGAGGACGCGAGGTCCGGCGAGGAGGGGGTCGAGGTGGCGTTCGACGCGGGGCAAGGCATGGCAACGCCGGCGAAGACGGTGGGGCGGCTCCGGCGAGGTGGCATTCCGGCGACGGCGGGGTCGAGGTAGAGGAGCTCCGGTGAGGTTGCCTCGACAAATGGCGATGGCGGGGAGGTCCTCCAAGCGGTGGCGATGCGGCACCGGCGACGAGCACATCGGGCGGCGGGGACCGACGTCGAGCCCCGATCCAGATCTGGATCGGGCGGAGGGGGAGAACGAACGAGTGGGGGGAGTGGTGGTCGTGGGGCTAGGGTTCGGTGCCCCCAGGGGGTATAGGGAGTGGGGGTGTGGGGCGGTTGGGCCGGCCCGTTCGGGCGGCGGAGGCTAGCTGGGCCACTTGGCCCAGTGGGGGGGATCTGTTGTTTTTGTTTTGTTTTGTTTTCCTTTCATTTGTTTCTTTTTATTTATTTTCCTTTCTGTTTTATTCAATTTAAAATATTTATGCATTTTCTAAAAATGTGTTTACTTCACCATAATTATCTATGCAATATTTGACATGGTCCGAACATTTTTTTTAAAGTTTGAAAACTTTGTTTGTTTGCCAAAAATTCAAATTTGAATTCGAATCGTTTTGTACTAACGCGAGATTAGCGATAGTAACGGAGGTGACATGGCATCATTAGCAGAGGTTACTGTAGCTTGATTATCCGGGCGTCCACCTCAAAGTTATTCTTTCCATTCACTCTATTCAAGAATTCGTACTGGAATAACACCTTAAGACACAAATCAACCAAAACCCTAATGTCACCTAGATACTCCATTGTGACCTCAAGTATCTGTGGGCATGATTATACGATATGCATCACACAATCTCAGATTCATCCAACCAACACAAAGTACTTCAAAGAGTGCCCCAAAGTTTCTACCAGAGAGTCAAGAAAACGTGTGCCAACCCATATGCATAGGTTCATGGGTGGAACCCGCAAGTTGGTCACCAAAACATACATCAAGTGGCACGTGATATCCCATTGTCACCACAGATAAACACGTCAAGACATACATCAAGTGTTCTCAAATAAAGACTCAATCCGATAAGATAACTTCAAGAGGGAAACTCAATTCATCACAAGAGATTAGAGGGGGAGAAACATCATACGATCCAACTATAATAGCAAAGCTCGCGATACATCAAGATCGTGCCACAAAGAGAACATGAGAGAGAGAGATCAAACACATAGCTACTGGTAGATACCCTCAGCCCCGAGGGTGAACTACTACCTCCTCGTCATGGAGAGTGTCGGGATGATGAAGATGGCCACCGGTGATGGGTTCCCCCTCCGGCAGGGTGCCGGGACGGATTCTCGAGAGGTTTTTGGTGGCTACAGAGGTTTGCAGCGGCAGAACTCCCGATCTATCTTGATATATGATGTTTTTAGGGTACGTAGGCTTATATAGGCGAAAGAAGTCGGTCGGGAGGTGCTTGAGGGGCCCACGAGACAGGGGGCGCGCCCAGTGGGGGGGAGGCGCCCCTATCTTCTGGCCTCCTCGAGGATCTTCTAACGTGAACTCCAAGTCTCCAGGATGATATTCTTCCAAAAAATCATGATGCCAAAGGTTTCATTCCGTTTGGACTCCGTTTGATATTCCTTTTCTTCAAAATACTGAAACAGGCAAGAAAACAGCAATATGGACTGGGCCTCCGGTTAATAGGTTAGTCCCAAAAAATGATATAAATGTGTATAATAAAGCCCATAAACATCTAAAAGGGGTAATATAATAGCATGGAACAATCAAGAATTGTAGATACGTTGGAGACGTATCAACCCACGCGTCAGACAACACTGTGTGACTGACCAGTGGACCCCACTGGTCAGGTTTGACATGGACCGACCCCGTTGACCAGCTGACGTCATAGTGACGCAGTGCTGATGCAATAAGTCATTTTCTGGATTTAATTTAATTCTGAAAATTCCAAAAAATGTCCAAAACTTCTAAAATTCATAGAAATTCAACCGTAACTCCAAATGAATTAATTTATATATGAAAAATGATTAGAAAAATCCAAAGAATCTGTTTATGGCATTATCATGCATGTTTGAACAACTTAAAGCTGCTGTGTACAACAATTTGAATTAATGGCATTTGAAATGTCATATATGGAGTTTGAATTTGAATCTTAGATTCAAACCAAATCCATTTAACTTGCTGCTAGTTACATATTGCCATGTCATATTGCCATGTCATCATCATGCATCCTATTGTGCATTGCATTGATTGTGTTCTTCCTTGTTTGTCGGTGTTTGTCCGGTCTCAATAGACGTGGTTTCAACGATGAGTTCGATGACACCGATGAAGAGCAATACTATCTTCAGAAGTGCCAGGCAATAAAAACCCCCTTGTTCATTCTGATACAATCCCACTCTCTCGCTCCTGCTCTCTTTTACTGCATTAGGACAACAATGTTTCAACTGTTACATGCTGCGGTAGCTGAACCCCGTTCCTCTGCATGACCTGTCATTGCCACAGTAAATAGATGAAACCCACTAGCATGAGTAGGAGTTCTTTGAGCCTTGATGTGCCTACTCATTCATGCTTGTTTGTCATGCCTGCTATTGCTTAGAGTTGTGTTAGGTCTGATTCATCGGGGATGAATTGGGAAGTTGTGAACATGTCCTACTGTTGAGAGCTAAGTGTATGAACACGATTTGGTAAAGGTAGCGGTGAGAGGCCATGTAGGAGTACATGGTGGGTTGTCTCATTGAAGCCATCCTCAGGAACTCAGTTCTGTGTTTGTGATCCATGAACAGTTACTACCACACATTGGGCTCCGGGCACTCCAAGCTCTCTCGACTTATTAATCAACTCGATCTCTTTCCTCGAGTTGCAACTACTTTCTGGTGTTTGTAGGTTGTGTTAGTAGTCTACCAAGTGGCACCCGGTACAGGTGGGCTTGGGTCAGACTAGGCACAATGGCCTTGTATGCAAGCGCCGCCCGATTGGTGGGCTTGGAACCCTGTACACATTGTTTGGGGCCGTGAGTGACACCCCGGTTGGATCTCCTTGCAGATGGAACCCGAATAGGTGATAAACTTGGACTAGAGACTTGCGTGGTTAGTCAGGTCGTGGCCTACACCCTCGCCAAGCTTCCGCTTGAAGGTTGCTGAGACACATGACGTGTACATGGCGGTAACTGGCGAGAGCATGTGTGAAGAAGTACACCCCTGCATGGTTAACATCATCTATTAGAATAGCGGTGTCCGCTGTAAAGGACTTCTAGGTTGCTTGTACAGTTCATAGACAAGTGAAAGTGGATACTCTGAAATACGCAAGATAAGGATGAGTGCTATGGATGGCATTCTCGTAGGGAGACGGGAGCGGATCGATAGTGGTGTATTGATATGGAGAATATGTGGACTCGTGTGCGCCACCTCAAAATAGTTACTTGCAGTCGTAATTCAGGATAGCCACCGAGTCAAAGCTGGCTTGCTGCAGTTAAAATCCACCACCCCCTTTGTTGCTAATGATGCATATGTAGTTAGTTCTGATGTAAGTCTTGCTGGGTACATTTGTACTCATGTTTGCCTATTTTACGTTTTTGCAGAGACTTCCATCTCACTAGTAGTTCCGCGTGGACTTCGACGTTTAGCTTGTTACCTCAGCTACGATCTTGTGCCCTTAGCAGGATCTAGTAGTTAGTCAGGCTTCTCAGCCTTTTTCATTTGTAGATGTCTGTACTCAGACATGTTAACCTTCCGCATGTGCTTTGACTTGTATGCTCTGATTGTTGGGTCATGAGACCCATGCTTGTAATATCTCGCTCCTCGGAGCCTATTGAATAAATTACTTGAGTTGTAGAGTCATGTTGTGACGCCATGTTGTATTTGCACATATCGAGCATATTGTGTGTATGTTATTGAAATGCTTGGTATGTGTGGGATATGACTATCTAGTTGTTTATCCTTGGTAGTCTCTCTTACCGGGAAATGTCTCCTAGTGCTTCCACTGAGCCATGGTAGCTTGCTACTGCTCCGGAACACTTAGGCCGGTCGGCATGTGTCCTTCATCGATCCAGTGTCTGTCCCTTCGGGGAAATGTCACGCGGTGTCTACCGGAGTCCTGCTAGCCCAGCTGCTACAGCCCAGATTCACTCGCTGATGACCGACACGTTCGTTGATGGGTCATGTATGCCTGTCCCTGTAAGTTAGCGCCACTTTGGGTTCATGACTAGCCATGTCAGCCTAGGCTCCTTGTCATATGGATGCTAGCAATAGTATCATATACGTGTGCCAAAAGGCGCAAACAGTCCCGGGCCTGGTAAGGCTTCACTCGTGGAAATACCGTGCGTGAGGCCGCAAAGTGATATGAGGTGTTACATGCTAGATCAGTGTGGCATTGGGTCGGGGTCCTGACAGTAAATGCCTGTATGCGGCTTGAAGTCATTAAGCGGTCCGTCTGCATTAAGGGTGCACGTAGGGCCTTGGCCCATGCGAAAGTGCACTGGGGGAACATGGACGTCGAGAAGCTGGTGACAGAGGGGCCGCCGAAGGGCAAGGACCATCGCCACCCCAAACAGTACTATGACAATGTCATTAAGGGTGCCCACCTTGTGGCGGATGAATGTACTAAGGATGTAATATTAGAATGAATGTACTCGTGTCATCCTGTAATATGAAAACCAGTTCATGTGCGCTATATGGCGCTTGTTAATTAAAAATATTACCTTCGGTGCGGCCGTTTATAAAATCTTGAGAGTTGGCCAGTCGTCGGCTTTTGCCCCCATGTAACTAGTACTGGGGTGTTCGGGATAAATATAAACACTGTTTATCCAAAATTTTGGTCCTTTTAAGGAGGTGTTTAGCGCCGCGAACGAGGCAATCGAACTATATGGCTTTATCGCTCTCACTTAGCCATAGAAGTCTACAATTTTAAATTTTGGAGAACCCCTAGTATCCGGAAGGCCAGACTCGGGGCACTATACACACCTAAATCGAACGAGGCCGATTCCTCGCCTAAAGCAGAAAAAATCTTTAAGGATTTGAGACCTCTCGAAGAGCGACCAGCTCTCGCCTTAAAATTCGGCTTTCTCTACTAAGGTGCTCGTCCGGAAGAACCGGGGCACAATCGCAGTAGTTCTCCCTGCGCTACCTTAGCCGATATAGCAGAACGTAAGGTACCAAAACATAGGAGCCGGGAAAACCCAACTGTTGACCCAAGACATGGTTTGGAGCTGTTGCATATAGTGCTATAAGTTCGGAGTGCCGCACTGTCAAAAGTGTTCAGACTTTTCTTGCCAGGTTATGGGGTACACTGAAGCCCCTGTCAAACTGGTCGTGCCAAAATGCACGGGTATAATAAATAAGCAGTAAAGGAAAGGGGTAAATAAATGTAATAGCAAGCTGACGCTGTACACTATTTTCCCTTGTTATTCAAATTATACGTCAAAGCGTACATATACAAGTAGTGTGATAAGCAAAATAGGACTGTTTGACACATCCTGACCAGGAGCGGGTTGTATGCGGGTATGTAAAACAGGTATAACGATCATTATCAGAGACCACCTGGGGATTCCCTTGGACGCCTTCGCTTCTTGTATTCTTGGTGTGTCCGTCCCACTATGAGTCTGATAGTTTGTCTATCGGAGGAGCCTCCCGAAGATGAGGTCCCGAAAGAAAAAAAGGGTGAAAAGATGCGTGGGTGTTGGGGCGGTCGAACCGCATTGGGGACCGTGTCATAGTCGTGCCTCCGCCTATGCCATGGTATTTTAAATGCGTAATTATATACGAGCGGCACAAATTTCACCGCTTCTCTAGCACTAGGACGGAGGCCGGATTGCTAGTCGAGCTCTAAATGTGCAGGATGATCCTGTTGCGGGGTACTCCGGACTCGCTTGACTATGTCCGGGTTCTTTATCGCTGAATGGACTATTTGCCTTTGAAGGCTGTTTTGTACTTCTGCCGCGAGGGCCGCCATGTGCTCCTCCGTTCGGAGCGAGCGCTCTGTGTTTCCATTAACTGTTATAACCCCGCGAGGTCCTGGCATTTTGAGCTCGAGGTATGCATAATGCGGTTGAGGGAGTCCTGGATAAAGGGGTATCCGGATAGCCGTACTATATACTTTGGCTGGACTGTTGGACCGTGAAGATACAAGACTCAAGACTTCGTCCCGTGTCCGGATGGGACTCTCCTTTGCATGGAATACAAGCTTGGCGATCTGGATATTAGATCTCCTTCTTTGTAACCGACTCTGTGTAACCCTAGCCTCCTTCAGTGTCTATATAAACCGGAGGGTTTAGTCCGTAGTACAAGGACAATCATAATCATCATAGGCTAGCTTCTAAGGTTTGGCCTCTACGATCTCGTGGTAGATCAACTCTTGTAATACTCATATCTTCAAGATCAATCAAGCAGGAAGTAGGGTTTTACCTCCATCGAGAGGGCCCGAACCTGGGTAAAACATCGTGTCCCCTGCCTCATGTTACCATTAGCCTTAGACGCACAGATCGGGACCCCCTACCTGAGATCCGCCGGTTTTGACACCGACATTGGTGCTTTCATTGAGAGTTCCTCTGTGTCATCGCTGCAAGGCTCGATGGCTCGTCTCGTTGTCAAGGACAACATCACCTCTGGGGGAGCCCTGGCGGTAGGCCAAACTCTCCGACTAGGCGGCTTCGTCATGACGGCCCGATCGGCTGCCGCGCCGACGATGATCTCTCGAGTCATCAAAAACAGCCTCCACGTCAATTCGGAATTCGCCGAATAGATGGATCCAATGGAGCTCTCCTCCCTTAATGAGCTCTTGGATCGCATCGCCGCTCTGGGAGTCGCTACAGACTACGATCGGATTGGGTTTAAACCCGACCAATGGGATATCAAATCCCCACCGGTCGCCCATAAGATAGCGGTAGTGGAAGATCCACACATGGATTATCCCTCTACTTTGAGGTCGAACTATGTCCGAATTACCGAGCTCTATGAGCTGGATACCCACTCGCGGGAGGACATGACCCAGACCCTGGACTTAGAATCGGGTAACGGGGCAGAAAAATTGGGCAACATCCCGGAGTCCGAGCTGCCAAGCCCGGAAGCTCCTCTGCCCCTGGATGTCAAATCAGGTCAGAATTCGGACTTAACTACGCCCACCCACCCAGACTTATGCCGTCTTTCCCACATCAGACAAGATCCCCAAGAGACAGTACATTGCTACTGGGCCAGATTCCTCATTGTGATAAACAGGGTCAAGGACTGTCGTGAGGAGGACGCAATCTCACTTTTCTGCAAAAGTTGCACGAACAAAGGGATCCTTAATGCTATAAGTCGTTGTGACATAGTACACTTTGCTGACTTAGCAGCCATAGTATAGAAGTACTATGCGATGGAAAGCGCCTGGAAAACCCAAACAGAATTTTGGGATAATCTGGCTCTCACTAAACCCTTCATCCGAGCTAAAAGGGCAAACTCTCGTAAGTTACCCGATCCAATTCCCAAAAACCAAAGCCCACTCCAGGGCGTGGAACCGTATTGGAAGAATGGCTCAATGGGCCATGCAAAATTCATTGCATGCCAGATATATACCACGCCGACGCATAGCCTTAGAGCATGTTGGATACTCCGGCAGGTAGCAAAAAGCAGTGAGGATATTCTTGTAAACCATAAGGCAGAGCAACATCCCACCGAAGACAACAATGCGGTACTAACAGTCTTTGAGACTCTCCCCTCAAATAATAGGCGCAAGCGACCTCATCGAAGTTTCGCTGACGTCTGCCACGTGGCAAAAATAAATCCGTGGAGCGACACTGCTATAACCTTCAGTGCCAGTGACGAACCTCAATGCCAAACAGTCCGGGCACCAGCCGCTCTGGTCCTTAGCCCAATCGTGGATGGCTTTCGGCTCACTAAAGTACTCATGGATGGCGGAAGCGGATTAAACCTAATCTATGAAGAAACCCTCAACAAGATGGAAATTGACAAAAGCCGTATTGAGCAAAGCAGCAGAATTTTCAGGGGAATCATCACTAGTCGGGAGGCACGGTGTGCGAGAAAAATCACACTGGATGTGGTATTCGGCATGCCGGAGAATTATAGGTCCGAAGAAATCACGTTCCAAGTGGCCGCATTCGGCAGCGGATACCATGCCCTTTTAGGGCGGGATGCATTACAGGTACATGAAGCTCACAGTGCCCGGACCCAATGGAATCACCACTCTAGCCAGTGATCCGGACGTCGCACTCCGCGCCGAAAATAAAACCGCCGCACTAGCCCTGGAAGCATTATCCGAACCATTGTTGAGGAAATCATTAACTGGTAGCTGCTCGGTTGGCTGGTGAGTAGGGGATTAATCAGTTAATCGGCCATTTAATCAATTAATCGGACGATTTATAGTCTACTCAGTGACCCTACGAGTAGGGATTAATCGGCAAGTTAACAGGTTAATCGGATGAATTCTTGAACAGGGATCCGAAGCCCTAGCGGCCGAAGAACTAACAACGCTGCGCACCACAGTGGACAGAGACGACATGATACTCGACAAACGACCCAAGTCCACCTCATTTAAGCCTACGGACGAGATAGTCAAATTCTAAGTCCATCCAACGGACCCCACAAAGATAGCTTCCATCGGGACACAATTGAGCCCCACAATGGACGCCGCACTGTGAGACTTTCTACGCGAGAATTGGGACATTTTCGCCTGGCATCCTTCAGACATGTCGGGCATCCCACGCAGGCTGGCTGAACACAGCCTCAATATACTAAAAGGATACAAACTAGTCAAACAGACTCTTAGGCGCTTCTCAGAGCCTAAACGGCAAGCCATGGGAGAAGAACTAGCCAAGTTGCTTAAGGCCGGATTCATCAGAGATATAAAGCATCCAGATTGGCTGGCAAATCTGGTAATAGTACCAAAGAAGGACAAATCCTGGCGCTTATGTGTCGATTTCAATGACCTCAACAAGGCTTGCCCCAAGGATCCCTTCCCCCTCCCTCGCATCGACCAACGCCACCACAGGACACGACTCACTATGTTTCCTGGACACATACTCCAGATACCATCAAATAAAGATGGCAGAGTCCGACCAAGCCGCGACGGCCTTCATAACGCCATATGGTCCCTTCTGTTTCAACACTATGCCTTTTGGGCTAAAAAATGCCGGCGCAACCTATCAACGTATGATTCAGACATGCGTGGAGAAGCAAATCGGCAAAACAGTGGAGGCGTACATGGACGACGTGGTCATAAAAACAAGACACGTCGAAACCTTAATAGATGACTTCAGACTTACGTTCGAAGACCTCCGAACATACGACATCAAGCTCAACCCGGAAAAATGTGTTTTCGGCGTACCCTCCGGGAAGTTGCTCGGCTTCATCGTTTCCAATAGAGGAATCAAAGCAAATCCAGCAAAAATCCAAGCTCTACCGTAGTTGGCTATCCCAACAGACCTCAAGCATATCCAGAAACTAGCTGGATGCGTGGCTGCCTTAAGCCGCTTTATCTCCCGATTAGGAGAAAAGGCACTACCTCTTTACCAGCTTCTTCGACGCACCGAACACTTCGTGTGGACGGATGCAGCCGCGGCCGGACTAGATGAAATAAAGACCCTATTGGCCAGCAATCCAGTCCTAACCACGCCAAATACTGGCAAACCGATGCTATTATACATAGCTGCAACACATCAGGTTGTAAGCGCAGTGCTCGTCGTCGAACGAGAAGCAGACGGATACAAGTTCCCGCTCCAGAAGCCGGTATATTACGTGTCCACTGTCCTCACTCCATGCAAATCCCGATACCCACACTATCAAAAGATAGCATACGCGGTCTTCATAGCATCCCGGAAGCTACAACACTACTTTCAAGAGTGTTCGATTACGGTGGCCTCCGAAGTACCACTCAACGACATAATAAACAACCGTGACGCCATGGGACGGATTTCTAAATGGGCTATCGAGCTCCTTCCATTTGACATAACATACAAACCACGATGAGCCATTAAGTCGCAAGTACTGGTTGACTTCGTCGCCGAACGGACAGAAGCCGAACTCCCTAAGGAGTACGGCGCGTACTCCAATTGGATCATGCACTTCAACGGCTCTAAAATGCTGGCCGGATTGGGAGCGGGTGTAGTCCTGACATCCCCCACTGGAGACACGGTCCAGTACGTACTCCAAATATTATACATAGACTCCAACAACGCAGCCAAATTCGAGGCTCCATTGCATGGTCTTCGGATGGCAGTCTATATGGGCATTCAACGCCTAGAAGTGCGCGGGGACTCGAACCTCGCAATATCACAAATAAACGGAGATTTTGATGCCAAGGATCCGAAAATGGTGGCCTACCATAATGTCGTCCTCAAAATGTCAGCCCGGTTCGAGGGGCTCGGATTCCACCATGTGGCCCGAGAAAACAATCAAGCGGCGGATATCCTCGCCCGCATCAGCGCTAAACGCGACCCTGTCCCACCTAATATATTCTTGGAAAGGCTGTTCAAGCCATCCGTGGTATGGGAAGGGGAGTCCGGCAACACCAGTCCTGCTCCGAATACAACCCCAGACTCCGAACCATCTGACGTAATCAGGGGCTCCGCCACCGAAATAACACCTTCGGCCCACGAAATCATGGCTATAATCGCCCCATGGACCGAGCCTTTCTTGGCCTACCTAAATAGGCAGGAGCTCCCCGAGGACCAAAATGAAGCACGTCGTATTGTGTGGCGTTCCAAGGCCTACAAGGTCCATGAGGGAGAACTCTATAAGAAAAGTGCCACCGGAGTGCTCCAGAGATGCATCTCTGAAGAGGAAGGGCGGCAGCTCTTGGCCGAAATCCATGCCGGACTCGGCGGGCACCACACTGCGGCTCGGGCACTTGTCAGCAAAGCCTTCCGTATAGGTTTTTATTGGCCGATAGCCCGGTCAGATGCACAGGACCTTGTCCAACATTGCGTCGGTTGCCAGCTCTTCGCCAATCAGAGCCATATGCCCCCTACCGCTCTCCAAACAATCCCCATAACTTGGCCCTTCGCGGTCTGGGGGCTGGATATGGTCGCACTTCTTATAGGGGGAAGCCATAAGAAAAAATACTTATTGGTCAAGGTGGACAAGTTCACCAAATGGATAGAAACCAAACCAGTTAAAACGGCCGAATCCGGACCAGTGATAGACTTCATATCAGGGGTCGTACACCGTTACGGCGTCCCCCACAATATCATCACTGACAATGGCTCAAACTTCACAGCCGATGAAGTGAAAACTTGGTGCGGCAACATGGGCATTAAGCTCGATTACGCCTCCGTCTATCATCCCCAAACAAACGGCCAGGTCGAACGTGCAAATGGTCTCATCATGAGCGGCATCAAACCCAGACTAGTGCGATCCCTAAAAGAATCGGACACGCACTGGGTCGAGGAGCTCGACTCCATACTCTGGGGGCTGCGGACCATGCCGAATCGCACCACCAGATATGCACCATTTTTTATGATGTACGACGCAGACGCAGTACTGCCCTGCGACATAATCCATGACTCACCTCGCGTGTGCATGTACGAAGAGAAGGAAGCCGAGCTAGATCGGCAGGACAACTTAGATGCCTTGGAGGAGGAGCGCGACGTCGCAAAAGCCCGTTCCGCATTCTATCAGCAGCAAGCTCGAAGGTATCAAAGCAGAGACGTGCGGGCCAAAACTTACAATGTTGGCGAACTCGTTCTACGCCTACCGGAGAAGAAGAAGGACAAGCTCAAACCTAAGTGGGAGGGTCCCTTCATCATTGATAAAGTTCTCACCGGAGGAGCGTACCGCCTGCGCAATGTATCTGATAACAGACTCGAGCCGAACCCATGAACGCGGCCAGACTCCGGAGATTCTACGCCTAGTGCCGAACTCAGCGTTCGTCTCCTTACTCCCGCTCTTTTAATTATGTTCTCCCTTTTTCCTTTCTCGCCCTTTTTACCTTCTTCACACAAAGTATTAAATACAGTGCGGATGCTCGGATCACTCCGGCCGCACTATGTGTGCTCACAATACCTGGGGGCTTCCTATACGGAAGCTAAATATAATTACTTTTATGTCTTCCTGCCTACCACATATGTGTCCTTTTTCCATATGTGCCCTTTTCTTCACCACTATATGCATCGATATGACTTAAGATGTGGCCATGCTGGGTTGCCTGGCTCTTGTGTTTATGCCCTACGTTCCCGTTAATTCGGCTAGGGCATAAGGGGAGCACCTCTGCGATTGTTACTGCCGGTTCAGCCGGATGTGTACCTCAGACTGGGTGAAGCCGAAAGCTAGCGTTCTTAAGGGAATATTCGGTCGGTGAACAAAAGATGTTTCTTTCATTTATTACAACATGAATCCCCAAATGTTTTGTATCCTGCGTTTTTGTTCGCAGTTTGGACATGCACATCGATGCATGCCTACCCAGGGAAAGGAACCCCTAACGGAACTATTCTCCCTGGAAGATGTTTCTTACTACCCATGTAATATAACATAACTAGTTGGGTACTTGTCTGTTCAAGCACTTATGACCCCTACGCCTGGTTTCCACGCATACCCCGGTTTTGCATAACTGAGCAGGTATTCGGATACACCCCAGACTGTCGGATCCAGGGGCTGAAGAGAAAAGGTCCGCCATGACAAAAGATTTTTAATCCGGCAAGGGACTACATATGTCCATTGAATTACATAGTCACTTGGACTGGCTATATTCTTCCTCTATACCATCCAACAGGCTATCTAGCTTGCAATCCTGTTGGGAATACTTTGCGGCTAACGCTACCTGGTCATACACCAGACTCACGGGAATCTCTTGCCCATCTGGCCCCGCCGGTCCGACTTCGGCCATATGGTTCGGGTCAAGTTTGGCGTATCGCGTCTTCACCATGGCCCAGGCTTCCCTGGCACCATGTCGGCAGGCTGATACCTTCCATAACCGGAAGCGCCGCCGTGCTCCTTGGAGCATGTCCACGAGCGCCCCCATGTCTCCTGGCAGGGAAGCGGATGGCCACAAGGCCTGCGCAATACCCTGCATCACCTGCCGAGCTCGTCCATGCAGTTGAGAGAGATCTTGCAGCAAATCGCCTGTGGACCTGGGCATCTCCTCTTCAGGATGGCCCGTCAGCATACCTACAGATATAAACTCTTTTAAAATGCTTCCTCGCCGAACTGTATTGCAGTTCGTTTAGGAACTTACAATAAATGCCGCGACGAAGCCTCCTGTTCTCCTTCACGGAGTCCGCAAGCTGAGCTCGAACATCTGCTAATTCAATGCCCAGCCGGACGTTGGCATCTTGGAGATTGTTTTTCCTCTGCCTAACCTGCGTAAGCACACGCTTACCAGCCTTTAGCTGTCTTTGGAGATGTGACTCACTATCTTTTACGATCTCCGGATTCTCCCCAGGTTTGCCTGCAGAATTTTCTGTTAGACTTACAAAGCAAGCCAACTGCTAACTGGTATATTTCCTTAAAATTTTCTATTGAGACAAATGTTACCAGATGAGGCCTTCTGGGATTCCTCTAGTTTGGCAACCGCGGCCCTCAGCTGGGTCTTGCACTCCTCTAGCTCTTGAGGCAAATGGGTATTCTTCTCTACAAGAACCTGTGCATACAATGATCCTTAAATTAGTTGTTCCAACTGTTTCAAGTCTCAGGGGCTACTGTTATACATGCTTATCAAATTTTCTTGCCCGTATATCTTTCGCATACTGGTCCGTCGCTCGGGCGAGCCCGTCTTGGGAAGCTCGAATGTATGCATCTCCCGAATTGAAGGCATTGAATGCCTCTTCGGAAAAGATACCATTACGAAGTACGGCCCATCGGCGCCGGTGATTCATGGTGCTCTCTACTTAGGAATTTGTGGCGGAGAGCCTATCCGCATCCTCTGTCGGAGAACAATTCGGCATCGGCCCCACATTGGCCTCTTCTCTCGAAGCCAGTTCTGGAATCCGGCTGGTAGAGGCGTGACCGGCAGGATCTCCGGATATAGTCCGGCGCCTACTCTTTCTGCCAGGACACGAAGGACGCTGTTACTTTTCAAACACGATAATCACAAAGCTGGTTTTAACTATACCTCTATGACGGTGTTTCAACCCTAACCGCCTTCCTCTTAAGCCTGCCTGGCACGGACACCCTTTGCTGACGAGCTCCCAGGGGCTAGGCGCCGTGTTCCAATGGTTGTCTCTACAAAAATATGATATTTTGTGCATAAGGCGTGGTATAAGAAAGGAATCCTCTTTAGAGGATAAGGCTTCATCTTTGCTTACACGCGACACAGGGAGCAGTCCGGGATAGTCGGCGATAATAGCCACCAAGGCACCATCGCAGCTGGCCTGATAAAATGTCTCGTTGACAAGCTCCACAGATACATCTGGATCTTCTTCAAGTCCGGGATCGAAGGCCCAGCGGGGGTCCTCTGGCTGCGGAGAGGGACTGTTGAACTCTTCCACGGCCCTCCTCAGTTCCTGCTCAGAAATATCAAGGTAAATGATTGTGATGAAGGGCGCCATAATGGATAGAGTTGGGTAAATAGTAACGGGTTACCTAGCTTGGGGGGATGTACATGGAAAATCCATCCCGCGGTTTGATACGAAGGAATTATTTTTCTTCTCCTTTATATAAATCGGACAGTATTCTCGCCAGAGCAGTGGCGGAGTCCGAACCTTTATGACCACAGCGGGTGGCGTCGTCTTCCCCATTGAAGTGCCACATGAGCTTCCCCAGATATTGAAGTGGCTGGACCCCCCGCATTATTCATATTGATATTACCTCGACTATTGTCAGTCCTGATTGGGCCAGTGTCTTTATACTGCTCATCAGGAAGTGGACTTCTCTGGTATCTTCCTCCTGGGGGATCCGAGGGCGCCAACTTCGGTGTTTCTTCAGCGGAGCGTTATTGAACTCGGGGAGGCCCGTCCGGATTGGGTCCGGAAGGGGAACGTCATCTACATAAAACCACTCCAAGGGCCAGTTTTCAGATGCCTTCTTTGGAGTGCAGGACAGGTATCCGGTCTGGGCGACGCGCCATATTTCGGCTCCGCCCACTTGATATATAGATTCCCCCTGATTGCGAGGGACGAGGCACAATAACTTCTTCCATAACTCGAAGTGAGCCTCGCAGCCCAGAGATAATTCACAAAGGGCAACGTATCCTGCGATGTGCAGCACGGAGGCGGGGGTTGAAATTGTGCAACTGGAGGCCATAGAACTCCAGGAGCCCGCGAAGGAATGGGTGGATTGGAACCCGACGCCTCTTAGCAAATATGGGATGAGGCATACTCGCACCCCTTGAGATGGGTTAGGAGATCTTTCCACTTGCTCCCCGCCATTGTAGGTGGCTAGTCCAGCTCGGACGGGGACCATGAACGCCGGTGGAAGAAACCCTTGGGTCTGCAACTCTACTAAATGGCTATGGGGGACAAAACATTCTTCCCAATCACCTGGCTTAGAGCTAAGGGGGCGAGAAGAGGAGCTGCGGCGACTGGCCAAGATGTAATGGTCTTTTCCGGATGTGCCCTGTTGAATGCTTGCTCAAGGGAAGAAGGTGAGATTTGGATCTGAGGATCCCCGTCTCTTCAAATAGACGGTTTGCCTGCAGGGTCGGGGTGGCGAATGTAAAAATGCTCCAGCTCCTCGTATTCGCTCGACACATGGAGATGGCCATTATTGAAGCACAGAAGCCGAGGAGTACAACATTGATGGGAAGACGGACACTGTTTGCTGCAACAGGTACTCTGGATTCAGAGATGGAACCCGACTTTGCAATGCTGAAGACAAATTGCGCGCCGGACTCATCGTCATTGAAGCCTGGTTCAGCGGCTACTGAGGGAGTCCTGGATAAGGGGGTATCCGGACAGCCAGACTATATACTTTGGCCGGACTGTTGGACCGTGAAGATACAAGACTCAAGACTTCGTCCCGTGTCCGGATGGGACACTCCTTTGCGTGGAAGACAAGCTTGGCGATCCGGATATTAGATCTCCTTCTTTGTAACTGACTCTGTGTAACCCTAGCCTCCTTCGGTGTCTACATAAACCGGAGGGTTTAGTCCGTAGGACAAGGACAATCATAATCATCGTAGGCTAGCTTCTAGGGTTTGGCCTCTACGATCTCGTGGTAGATCAAATCTTGTAATACTCATATCATCAAGATCAAACAAGCAGGAAGTAGGGTTTTACCTCCATCGAGAGGGCCCGAACCTGGGTAAAACATCGTGTCCCCTGCCTCCTCTTACCATTAGCCTTAGACGCACAGATCGGGACCCCCTACCCGAGATCCGCCGGTTTTGACACCGACAACGGTACCGCATTGAATTTGGTGAATGCAGTTCGTCCGAGCAGTGCATGATAGCCATTGCGGAAGGGGACTGTGTCGAAGATTAACTCCTCGCTTCGGAAATTGTCCGAAGATCCGAAGACCACTTCCAGTGTGATTGAGCCCGTGCAACAGGCCTCCACACCGGGTATGACACCCTTGAAGGTGGTTTTTGTGGGCTTGATCCTTGAGGGGTCGATGCCCATTTTGCGCACTGTATCCTGATAGAGCAGGTTCAGGCTGCTGCCACCGTCCATGAGGACTCGTGTGAGATGGAATCCGTCAATGATGGGTCAAGGACCAATGCGGCCGAACCGCCATGGCGGATACTGGTAGGATGGTGCCTGCGATCGAAAGTGATCGGACAAGAGGACCATGGGTTGAACTTTGGAGCGACTGGCTCCATCACATAGACGTCCCTTAGTGCACACTTCCGTTCCTGCTTGGGAATATGGGTTGCGTATATCATATTCACTGTTTTCACCTGGGGAGGGAATTTCTTCTGTCCTCCTGTGTTCGGCGGCCAAGGCTCCTCGTCGTCATCGCTATGCAACCCCTTTTCCTTGTTTTTGGCATTCAATTTGCCGGCCTGTTTAAACACCCAACATTCTCTGTTGGTGTGGTTGGCTGGTTTATCGGGGGTGCCGTGAATTTGACATGAGCGATCAAGTATGCGGTCCAAACTGGACGAGCCCGGATTGTATCCTTTGAATGGATTTTTCTGCTGTCCGGAATTAGAGCCTCTGAATTTGGCATTGACTACCATGTCTTTGGAGTTGTCGCCATTATTGCGACGCTTGTCTCTATTGCGTCGTGGCTTGCCATTGCTGTCTCTGGCGTCTGAATCGCCGAAGTTTTTGGGTGTGATATTGCTACAAGCCAGCCAGCTGTGCTCACCCGCGCAAAAGCGGGTCATGAGTGTCGTGAGGGCTGCCATGGATTTTGGCTTCTCTTGGCCGAGATGTCGGGCAAGCCATTCGTCGTGGATGTTATGCTTGAAGGCTGCTAAGGCTTCGACATCCGGACAGTCGACAATTTGCTTCTTCTTAGTTAGGAACCGAGTCGAGAATTTCCTGGCTGACTCTCCGGGCTGTTGGGCTAATGTGACTTAAGTCATCAACATCCGGTGGTCGCACGTAAGTGTTCTGGAAGTTATCAAGGAATGTGTCTTGCAGGTCCTCCCAACTGCCAATGGAGCTTGCTGGCAGGCTATTAAGCCAATGCCGAGCCAGTCCTTTGAGCTTAAGTTGTAGGTACTTTATGGCATGTAAGTCATCACCGCGGGCCATGTGAATGTGTAGGAGGAAATCCTTAGTCCATACCGCGGGGTCTGTTTTGCCATCGTGTGATTCAATGTTTACGGGTTTAAACCCTTCTGGGAATTTATGATCCATTACTTCATCTGTGAAGCATAGGGGGTGTGCGGTGCCTCTATGCCGGGCTACGTCCCGACGTAGTTCAAGTGAGTCTGGTCTGTTGTATTCGGCCCGACCGGACTTTTGTTTATTGTATCCTGCGTGGCGGTCATTGTCGCGTGTTGTGGCGCACCCCCGTGATCCGTAGATCAATCTTGACTGTCCTGCTTCGTTTTCCAATACATCTTGCAGGTCCTTCGTGTAGCCCTGGGCCTTAGTATTATCGTTTGATTGGCGACGGGGTGCGGTCTGGACTTCGGGCTGGTACGCCGCTTTGTCTTGGCCACGGGGTGGCCGGTCCGCTGCATCATGCGCTGGTAGTGTGGGTTTTGACGCCTCCTCCTTGAGTTGAGGTAGCAACCTGCGCTTTGGGTAACCTTTTGTAGAGCGCTCGAGTCCGTATTCCTCGGCAGCCAGGACCTCGGTCCATCTATCAGTTAGCAGATCTTTATCAGCTTGAAGTTGTTGCTGCTTTTTCTTCAGGCTTTTTGCAATGTCTACAAGCCGGCGCTTGACGTGCTCCTGCTCGACGGGATCCTTAGGCACGATGAATTCTTCGTCGCCAAGGCTCACTTCGTCTTCGGAGAGAGGCATGTAATTACCATCCTCTGATTCTCCATCTGTTGCCTGTTCCTTAGGGCTAGCTTGCCCATCCTCTTGCTCGGCCTACTCGAAGCCTGACTGGGCTGGATTGTTTTCGTCTTCGGCACCATCTGTATTGTTATTTGTGCCGGTATCACGATTTTTTCTATGGCGGGGCCTGGAGCGGTGCCTATAACGCCGGTGCCTAGATTGCTTCTCCAAGGGGTTATCTTCCGTTGCCTCATCGCCGTTGTCCACCATATATATATCATATGATGAGGTGGCTGTCTAGCGCATTATAGGTGGTGGTTCCTGTTCTTCTCCTGCATTGTCGTCCATACCGTCGATGTCTTCGGAGTTGAAGTCAAGCACGTCGGTTAAGTCATCGATAGTGGCTATTAAGTTTGTGGTGGGTGGGGAACGAATTTCTTTGATGTCCGCTTCCCACTCGAGCCGGACATAGTTCGGCCAAGAATCTCCCAACAAGGAAAGATACCTTAATGAACTTAGCACATCACCCAAGGGAGAGTGCTAAAATATATCCGTGGCGGTGAACTCCATGACCGGTGCCCAATCAGATTCATAGGCATGGATGTACGCAGTTCGGATCCTGTAGCCAGAAACAAGTCCGAGGGTTTGATGACACCATCCTCGCAAGATGTGGGATCAGTGTTTGGTTACAATGCCGATAGGTGTGCGGCCTCCGTGGCGAGTTCCATCCACCCGTCCTCGGAAGGTGCGATCTGCTCCAGATTGATTCCCGGGGCCGCCGCAGGTGCGATCTCCCGAACACAGTCTGATGGCAGATCTAAGTCATGCTCGTCATGACTGTCCGGCGTACCTGACTTGGGCTCGAATCCGTCAAAAATCAAGTCTCCGCGGATGTCAGCAGTATAGTTCAAGTTTCCAATCCTGACTTGATGGCCAGGGGCGTAGCTATCGATCTTCTCCAGATGGCCTAGCGAGTTGGTCCGCAGTACAAAGCCACCGAATACGAAGATCTGTCTCGGAAGGAAAACTTCCCCTTGGACCGCGTCATTGAAGGTGATTGAAGGAGGCATCAAGCCTTACCGCGATGACACAGTGGAACTCTCAATGAAAGCACCAATGTCGGTGTCAAAACCGGCGGATCTCGGGTAGGGGGACCGAACTGTGTGTCGAAGGCTAATGGTAACAGGAGGTGGGGGACACGATGTTTACCCAGGTTCTGGCCCTCTAGATGGAGGTAATACCCTACTTCCTGTTTGATTGATCTTGATGATATGACTATTACAAGAGTTGATCTACCACGAGATCGTAGAGGCTAAACCCTAGAAGCTAGCCTATGATTATGATTGTTGTTGTCCTACGGACTAAACCCTTCGGTTTATATAAACACTGGAGGGGGCTAGGGTTACACAGAGTCGGTTACCGAGAAGGAGATCTACATATCCGAATTGCGAAGCTTGCCTTCCACGCAAAGGAGAGTCCCATCCGAACACGGGACGAAGTCTTCAATCTTGTATCTTCATAGTCCAACAGTCCGGCCAAAGTATATAGTCCGGCTGTCCGAGGACCCCTTATTCTAGGACTCCGTCAAGGAGGAGCCGGAGCTGCGTCTGCTGCCCAGGTACCCGGAGCCGGGTACGAAGAGAGTGGACATCACTGACGAGGATTAGGGTAGTTGATCTACAATGTATGTGGAATTTGTTTCTTTGCATGCTTTTGTATGGATTTAAGATTTCTCGTTTGAGGTATCCGGATGCAGATAAGCAAATTTATGGACTGATCGATCACTGCCCGCGGGCGCATCCGCGGGCGTTTGATGGCCTAGATTTGCCTAGTCCGGCTGTAGATGCTCTTAGGGCCATTATTTGCATGTTCACAATCCGTAATACTATGTGTTCACGATTTTGTTTCACCTTTTTATAAAATAACCGAATACAGGTTTGAAGGTTGATTTCATATTCCCATGTACTCAAGAATGTGAAAATGTTTCCATTATAGAAAATAGGCTGAAATAAGTCATAGCCAATACTTTTGTAAGGCGCAAAATACACTTTCTACCTACCATTCTCTGGAGAAGAGTTCCAAACTTCGTATCTTTTCCTACAAGATTTAGCGCTGAATGTTAACATGGACAACTGGCAATTCCCGTCAAGAACAAATCAAGATAACGTGCCCACAGCCTACAAACTCTTGTCTAGTATTGAATTCATGCACCAGTCAACTCATCCAAAAGTCCGAACTGATGGAAGGAGGTGGGCAATATATTTCAACACCCCCCTCACGTCTAGGATACTTTAGTACTTAGACATGGGATCGATGTAGGCCACAGAATCATTTTATTTAATACTATGTTGGCAGGGTCTTGAACTCAAGACCTCTTGGCTCTGATACCATGAAAGATTAGATGAAAGCGTGTACCTCTGGCAGGGACGCATGCATGTTTATATAGAGCAGATGGTTTATAAGATACGGTAGTTAGGCGTGGATTGATCGTCAAGTAAACTATACAAGAGATAAGAAGGAATCCCAATAGCCTAATTACCAGATTACGTCAACACACACGCACTAGCTATACCAGAAGGTATATACGGTTTATATATGACCGTACATACGTACAATAATATCTAACACGCCCCCTCAATCACAAATTCACCAAGTTGAGATTTCTCTTGAAGACTTCCAACTTGCGCCATGATAGTGCTTTAGTAAAGCAATCCGCAACTTGATCACCTATGGGAATGAAACGAATATCCAGGAGTTTATGTGCTACTCTTTCTCTAACAAAATGATATTCCACCTGTATATGTTTGGTCCTTACATGAAAAACTGGATTTGCTGACAGATATGTGGCACCAATATTGTCACACCAAAGACGAGCAACTGGTGAGTGAGCAACTCCAAGTTCTTTCAGAAGAGTCTGAACCAAAATAATATCTGTAGTAGCATTAGCTAGAGATTTATACTCAACCTCTGTACTTGATGTTGAAACAGTGGTCTGCTTGCGTGCACTCCAAGAGATTAGGTTTGGACCAAAGAACACACAGAAACCTCCAGTTGATCTTCTGTCATCAGGGCATCCTGCCCAGTCAGCGTCTGAAAAGGCACTAACTATATTGCAAGGTGACTTGGTAAATTGAAGACCCGTACTCATAGTACCTCTAAGGTATCTCAAGATCCTTTTCTGCGGTCATATGTTGAGAAGTAGGAGAATGCAAATATTGACATACTTTGTTAACAGGAAAACAAATGTCAGGTCTTGTCAGTGTTAAGTACTGCAAGGCACCTACCATACTCCTGTACTTAGTTGCCTCTTCGGCCCCCAAGACTTCTCCTTCTTCTCTCGACACCTTCTCAGATGTGGAGAGAGGCATGTTTGAGACCATGCAATTTGTCATACCCGCATGTTTCAAAATATCCAAAACATACTTTTCTTGGGTTAGAAGAATACCATCTTTCACCTTTTTGACTTCAATTCCCAAGAAACAGTGTAGATCACCGAGATCCTTCCAGGCAAAATCTTTCCTTAGATCCTTCAACAATGCCACAGTTGCATCCTGTGATGAGCTAGCAACAATGATATCATCAACATAGACCAACACGAAAATAATGATCTTGCCTCTTTTGAAAAAGAACAAGGAAGTATCTCCTTTGGAAGGCTTAAAGCCAAGTGCTTGAAGTTTTTTACATAACCAGGAGTACCATGCTCTAGGTGTCTGTTTTAAGTCATACAAAGCTTTATCAAGTTTGCAGAGGTAATTTTCCTTGCCTTTTACCTCATAGCTAGGAGGTTGTCTCATATAGACTTCTTCCTCTAGAACGCCATGGAGAAACACATTCTGTACATCCAACTGGCTCAGACTCCAATTACTTGAAATTGCAACAGAGAGAACAAGCCTAATAGTAGCTGCTTTAACAACAGGACTAAAGGTATCTTCATAGTCTATACCATATCTCTGCTTAAAACCCTTTGCTACTAGCCTTGCCTTGTATCTGTCAATCTGACCACTTGCTTTCCTTTTAATTCTATACACCCACCTCCAATCAATAACATTATTATTTCTTGTTGGTGGTACTAAGTGCCAAGTTTTGTTTTTAAGAAGAGCATCATACTCATCATTCATAGCCTTTTTCCAATTTGTATCACTCAAAGCTTCTTGCAAGCTATTTGGTTCACCAGTGGTTGTCAGCCCACCAAAATGAACTTTGAGCTTATCATACTACGAACTTGAGGTTTTATAATACCATGTTGTGACCTTGTTCGTCGACTCGGTACATCAGAAGCTGCAGATGCATGTGGCACAGAAGATATAGCGGAGAAGGGAACACCCGCAAGTGATCCCATGTTGGATCTGTCGTTAGCGACAGAGGATCCCTTATCCTGTCAGGGCAGGTGCACGGCACCAGAGAAGGCATGCGCGGATCCCTCGCTGGATTGGTCCACCTGGCGATCAGCAAGAGGCAAACCGCGACGCGCGGGCTAGTGCAGCTGTCCATGTGCCACGTGGTTGTTTGGGAATGGCTCAGGCGGGGACGCGCTGTCGGGCAAATCAACCCGTGCCACACGCCGCTCCTTGGGTGGGGTCTGCGCCCCCGAGGCAGATTCGCCCCCTGCGCCCGCTGACGCTGCAGTCTCGGGATCACCGCCCGCAGCACCTGAATCCATCTCGTGCTCCATGTCGTTCCTGTCACTACAAAAAAATACACTTCTGTGGTGATACGTGTTTGTCATAGTAGGTCGCGTTTTTGGCATGCATGTACATCCATGACGATTTTATGACAGAATCAAGATAGTCATACATGTGCTGTCGTAGAAGTGTTCCATGAAATTACCAAAATTATCATCACGGAAGTGTCCACTTCCATGACGATAAATCGCGCGTCACAGAAGTGCTTTCGACAAGGGTGACCAACATGTGGCATCCACCGTAACGGAACGCAGTTAAGCAATCAGGTCCGGTTTTGGATCCGATAACCCGTTAACAGCCCCGACCAATGGGGATTTCCACGTGTAAAATCATCATTGGCCGGAGGAAACACGTGTCGGCTCACCGGTGGGACAGATGGCATCCAATCATTGGACCCAAGGCGCCTATGATACGTCGACACGTGGCATGGCCCAATAGAGGCCCATTCCTGTGAAAAGGCCGACCCGTTTGACTTGGTCAAAAGGTGGCAGGCTGGCCCACGGAAAGCCTGTTAACGACATATTCGCATATAGCCCATTTACAGCCCGCTAACTCATGGCCCGTTATGGCCTAACGGTATTAGGCCCAGTAGCGTAATCTGGGCCATCCAACATGATTCCAACCCATTGTAACTTCTGGCCCATGTATGGCCCATGACGTCTTTCGGCCCATATGAGTCCCTTTGTAACTCTTGGCCCATTAACGGCCCGTGGTGAAACCGGCCGTAATGAACAGTGTATCGCTTTATACCCATTAGCGGCCCATTATTCCATTGGGTCGTTTCCAACCCGTGTTACCTTTCGGCCTTCTCAGGGCCCATTTATTCTTGGGCTCGTTTCCAGCATTCGGTTACTTATGGCCCGTTACTGGACTTTTCTGCTTGTGGGCCAAATTCAGCCCATGGATACAGTCAGCCCGTTTGTGGCCCGTTAATCTATAGGGCCATTTTCATAGCATCATCAAATACAGCCTATTAGCGGCCCATTATCGTCAGCCCATAAAACGTACGATTTCCATTCTAGCCCGTTTAAGGCCTATTATACGGCCCGTACAAGGCCCATAGATGAGACGGCCCGTAGAAGGCCCATGGATTCTACGGGACGTAGAAGGCCCATTGATCCGACGACCCATTATGGATCCCACGGCCCATAGAAGGCCCATGGATCCGATAGCCCATAGAAGGCCATGGATCATCCGTCCCGTAGATGGCCCATGGATCATACGGCCTGTGGAGGGCCATGGTCACTACAACGTTTGGGCGAGTTGGCCCCCTTTGAAAGATATAGCATATTCAAAGAATTATCCTACTCTATACTATCACCTCTAAAAAGATACACTATACAACAAAGAGACCAAGGCATAGAAACGTAGAATAATCCTACACTATACAATAAAGAAATTACAGCCGATTATACCCACTGGGCATTATGATTCGGCACCGGTGATAATAAAGCATACAGAAAGAGCAAATTACATACACTAGGTAAATACAGCTCATACATCACGGACACGCATCAACTTAACTCCATTTGAACTATAATCTCTTCAGAAAATAGGATTGGCCGGATTCAGATAGCACAAATTTCAGTCTGAAAATCTCCAATTCCTTCATGGTTACCTCAGTGTCTTGTTTCATTTTTTTGACTCCTGCATCTAATACATGCATGTCCAGTCTCAACTTGTTGATTGTACGTTGAAAATCATGTACACGTTGTCATGCCACCTCTAGTTGATGCTCGAGAACATCAGCACATTCCAATTCCAATCCATAATCACTTGGCAACAGCCATGCCTCACTGCTCACAGATCTTTGTGTTGATGCCACTTCATCCAGAAATGTTTCTTTAAGTACACATGACTAGGGCAAAAATATAGTTACAACAGTGAATCGAGCAAGACAGACTATTTTGTACTCCCTCTGTCCCAAAATAAGTGTCTCAAGGTTACTACAACTTTGTACTAGAGGTAGTACAAAGTTAAGACACTTATTTTGGGACGGAGGGAGTACATGGCAAAATAGGACTAACAATAATGTTACACGTCATGAAGCATAAGCAGTTGCTATTTTAAAAATTATAAAAAAGGTAGTTTGTGCAGCCTGCATACAGAAATCTCTCTTAGCTCACGAGAGGAGCATGATGTTGGGGCCCAATCCAAAACACAGACAAGTTACAAATTTAGACAACACGTTGCGTATAAGTAAGCAAGCAGTTGGCCATTCTGTAGCTCAATTAAAGTCTTAGGGAGCATAATGAACACCAGAGGGTTTCATACAAACATACTACAACAAGCAAAACTATGCAATCATTAGCCGAGTATAAACTAGATAGTGAGCCTCATGCAGTAATAGTTGGTTAATAGACTTCAAATCTTCAGGCACACTTCAGCAGAGTAATTAAATAGTAAGGCCTTTAATTATGTCAACTAATAGTTATACAAGTAACCAACTCAGGCATCATTCTTTGGGCATCTCATTAACTGAGGACAAATAAAGCAATTGAAAAGAGCAAAGTAACTATGCCTAAAACAAACAAGGAATTGAACTGTTGAGTTGGATACAGTGACTTACCTTAACAGGTTGAAGAGGCTTAGCGCAGCTCCGACTTCTCTTGCAAGGCTCATTCCTAACATCTTGTATTTGGAAATCCTCAATCTTATCTTCATTGCACCACCTCTGCAAGGTGACACAAACTATTTACTCGTCTGCTTGGAAGATAAATATGCATACTTTCCAGTCTATGAACACAAAAGGATGAGATTATAACAAAACAACACCACATAATGAAACATGTCGCATCTCTTGCACTTGCACACAATGAAATGAGCATTTACTATGTCTGCACTATGTAAAAACTAGGCATACCTTCGAACTGGATCTCCAGGTACTCTTGGGGAGCCTACTTTAGTGTACAACCAAACCTTTATGTCACCTATGAGTTAGACAAGGCCCCACTACAGCAGCACTTAGTGTTTAAATCATTGACAAGCTTTGTTAGAGTGTTAGGTCAAGAACAACAAGTAATCAAAGCAAACAGTCCTAGTATGGCTGACTGATGCAAACAAGCAATTGAACATCTATACCTACTAATAAAAGAAATAGGTATTCTTAGTCCGTTTTACTATTTTATAGAAAACCCCCTAATGTTTTTTAACATTAAACCCGCGGTACACATTAATTGGTTTTTTAAAATACTCATATCTTTTAAACCGTAACTTCAAATTTGACATGTTATATAGAAAATTTGATTAGAAAAATATGTAGAATCTGAATATGATGTTATTTTACCTGTTAAAACTTAAAAAACTACTATCTAGGCTGCAATGTTAATCAACAATGGATTATCCGTCTTTTTTCATATCACTACTAATTCTGATTGGGGATGAACACCTCAGCAAAATCAAGATTGGACATGAAATTAAAAATAAATTTGCTAGAGACACCAAATAAATAAAGACATGCATGACAAGAAATAAAAGAAACCCCCAATAAAGATGGGATGTCCGCTATAAAAGAAATAAAAGAGAAAATGCAGTGGAGATCAGATAAAGATGAGATGTTGCGCTATTCTCTTATATATAAGAAGAAAAAAGATAGGATGTGCATGAAAAAAAAATTAAAAAGGAGGCATGCATGACAAAAAATAAAATAAAAGACAAGTTTGATAAGATATAAATAGTGATGAAATAGAGACCAATACATATGACATGTATGTCAAGAAATAGTGATGAAATAGGGGCGCAAGTACATGCGTCCACAGGAGACCATACAAAAATGTTCTTTTTCAAACAAAAAGAATCGCTTTTTATGATTAAAAAATCATGTATCTTTTTAACAACCTCTTTAACAACTCTTCATGTATTTAAGAAACATGCATGTGACAAAATTTTCAAGAGTTACCCTAAGTTGGTGATTCTTAAACTATAAACTGCCATTGATGTACACATGTCTAGTGTGCTAATGTGCCATCGTTTTTTTTGTCATTTTTTCTTTACTCACTGGTAACAACACCCCATTCCGAACATGACATGAATAAATGCATGATCGCTTGCATGTTTCTTTGTACAAATTATATTTACATGCAAGCCGTGTTGAAATAGGACACCTGTAGAATCTTAAACCGCGCTTTTATAAGTTAAGACCATCTTTGTTTGGGTCGTAGCTACAAATTCTCTGATTATAGACCTTTTTTGTAAATGAAGAGCGTGTGGTAACTTTTTCCTTCTGTTGCAACGCACGGGCCTTTTTGCTAGTATGTGCCAAATCTTACATATCAAGAAAAGAAGTAAAGAAGGAGGCTTAAAGACCATCACTTGATTGACCAGATTTAAGGGACATTTAAACATCATGTGAAACATATGAACTAACATAAACATTGCATATTCCAGATTCTCCAATGGAATGCACATGTATTAGGTTATGCCATGCATGATGATGCCTAAATGTACACTATAGCAGGTAGGAGTGGTTCATCATTGCACGCATAATTGAATTGCAGGTTAAGGGCCAGTTCGATTCCACCTTTTCAAGGCTTATTGTCAAAATAAGCCATAAAAGATGTAAATAAGTCATTTTTGAGTTATGGGCTTGGGCTTAACTAATTTCTCTTTGGAGGGGGGTGTTTCGGGTAGAACCTCACTAAAAATTGAAGGGAAGGGGAATAGTGAAATGACTCTGTTGTCTGCCTATATAACACTTAAAATGCAACTGCTGACGCCCGTGTCACACCTGACCCTCAAGTAAAAACAAAAACGCAAGCGTTCATTGCCCTGCCTGCTTGCATCTCCTCTCCCCATTCCCTCTACCACGATCCCCTGCCTGCAGCACTAGGGTTCCTCTAGCGAGCCGTTGCCACTGGTCCCAGTGGCCTGGTCCTCGATGATGCTCTGTCCAGCTAGGCTACATGGCCGGCGGGTAGGGGCAAATCTCCCTGGCTGCTCCTCCCTTTGGCGCCGCCCCTCATTCTCATGGTCTCCATCAGCTGCTCCACTGTGGTTTGTCCAACGCACTACTCCGGCAGGCGCTGCACAACTACGGCTGATGCCACACTGCGGCAGAAGGCACCTTATTCCCCCTCCCCTCCTCCCAGGCCGCGGCCTTGAGGTGTTGTTGAAGGATAAGCTCATCCAACAAGGTGAGGATCTCCTCTAATTTTTTGCCAAATTTTCATTCTGATCCACTATACGATGAATTGCTATGAGCTACTTCTGCTGCTGCTATATGGTGCATTGCTATGAGTTGCTCCTGCTGCTGCTATATGATGAATTGCTATGAGCTGCTGTTGTATGATGAGTTGCTATGAGCTGCTGCTGCTGCTATATGATGAATTGCTATGAGCTGCTGCTGTTATATGATGAGTTGCTATAAACTGCTCCTGCTAATGCTATATGATGAATTGCTATGAGCTGCTCCTGCTGCTACTATATGATGAATTGCTATGAGCTGCTCCTGCTGCTGCTATATGATGAATTGCTATGAGTTGCTCCTACTGCTGCTATATGATGAATTGCTATGAGCTGCTCCTGCTGCTGCTATATGATGAATTGCACACTGCTGCTGTTGTATGATGAGTTGCTGTGAGTTGCTGCTGCTGCTATATGATGCTTTCAGGTGGTGCTGCTATATGATAATAACCAGCCACTTGGACCATCGAATTTCAATAAATAATTGTTCTTCATTTAAATGTGGGTCATGCGTTCTTCGTTTAAATTACGCAATGGGATCTCTATGGAAAACGTTGACCAAAGTAGATTGTGCCAAGTAGATGGTATCTTTGTATTTGCATTTTGAGGAAATAGTGATGGTCTGTTTTCCTATCATATTAATTACTACACTGGGTTCAATTTGTGATGTTTGCAAGTCAAACTAATTTTCATATGGGCAGCAAAATGAAAAAATATAATGCAATCTAGAATTTTCACTGATCGTACCAAAGATAAGCTGAAAACGCAATGAAAAGAACTGGTTGGCTTATTGAATGGAGCTTATATTCACTGGTGCTTATTTTCGTAGGATAACTCGTAATAACTGTCCCTAAGAAACTTGGCCAATCGAACTGACATACAAATAACATGTCACGGTGATTGCAATGGATGAGTGACGTACCATAGCACACTTTATAGGCTCACCGCTGCCTCTCCTTTTTTTGTGATGTTCCATGAAATTGCCACATACATCTTTTACTTTTTCATTGTGTAACCCTATCTGCAAGTTGACACGGCTAATTTCAGACATCTCTACATGATAATACATTGCATATCCCTTGCGCATATTTAAACCACCAATTAATGATTTTGTGCATAGCATAAACTAGCCATGACTCTATGTGCTGGACTAGCAGGCACTCTAAGGGAGCCTAATGTAGTGAACTGGAATTCCTACATGCCACCTATGATTTTGTGTAATGTACTGCCTCTGTTCCTAAATATATGTCTTTGTAGAGATTCCAGTATGGACCACATACAGATGTATATAGATGCATTTTCGAGTGTAGATTCACTCATTTTGCTCCGTATGTAGCCTATAGTGGAATCTCTAGAAAGACTTATATTTAGGAACGGAGGTACAAGGTAGTATCATGTATGACATCTACATATCTAATTTAGCAACCAGTAGTAGACATCATTGTTGGCACAAAGGGATTACTGGTCGAAAATCCTAGCAAAGCACGCTGGCAGGCACAGAACAATACAAGAGAGAGAGACGCCCTTACAAGATTATAGCAATTCCTCAGTCCAGGATCTTGGTTGGCTAAGCTGTTAGATCCAGAAGAAACATCGTCCTTGTAGTTTTTACCAGCTGCATAACAGGTAACAACGACCTCTTAGTATATTTGAAGTACATCGGGCAGGTGATGCTGGACGGGTTTAAAGGTGACAAGTACCTAGGCCGTGGCGGGTGCTTGGCATCTTGACAGACGGTGGGAATCAGGTTAGAAACGTCAAGGGTGATGACACTGCGCTAGCTGTCGGGTCCGGTAAGGAGATCTAGAACCGTTGAGTAGGGTGTTTGTGGAGCGGCTCCGGTAGGGTGGAATACGGTGTGGGCGAAGTGGATCTGTGGCCATGGACGAGGGCGTAGGTGAAGCTTCTCTAGTGGTTGGGTTAAGGATGGTGTCGACGATGGGGATCTGCGACCGTGGATGGGGCGTCAGAAGCTGCTCCGGTGGTTGGGTTAAGGATGGTGTCGATGATGCGGATCTACGGCCGTGGACAGGGCGTCAGAAGCTGCTCTGGTAGGTTGGATGAGGGTGCAAGGAAGCGGATCTGAGGCCGTGGACTTGCGTGAGTTGGCAAACCGGCCCCGGTAGGGTTGAGAATGGTATAGGCAAAGCTACTCCGATAGGGTTGACGATTGTGTCGGCGAAGCGGCTCCAATAGGGTTGAGGAAGGTGTCGGAGAAGTGGATCAGAGGCCATCGACGGGGGTGTCAGTGGGGCGGCTCTGGAGGGTGTGGACGAAGCATCTCCGGTGGGGAGTATGAATGAGCTGCTGCAGATGCATGGCGGTTGACGAGAGTACCGGTGAAGAAGATCCGGCGTCGTGGACAAGGCCGGCACTGAATGGGCAGTGGTACAGTGGTGGATGGGCAGTCTACTTGTTTCTAGGGGAGGTGGGAGGGGTAGATGCGGCCGCAGAAGCAGATCCGGCGAGGTGGACGCAACTGGCAGTGAATGGGCTATGGTACGCCGGTGGATGAGCTGTCTAGGATTTCGAGAGGGGAGGGGAGGAAGGCCAATGAAGTACAAACGGCGTGATGTAAGATGCTCTGGTGCTGTGGAGTTAGTCGTTTTTGTGGGAGGGGGAGAGGAAATGGGGGTGTCATGTAGTGGGGGGAACCGGAAGTTACCAAAGCAGCCCCGACCTATTATGTAGATGAGGGCGGTATTGTAACTATTGGTCTCCGTGCACCAAGGACAAAAGGGGAATTTCACGTGCTAAAGACTAAGGTGGCGGAAATTTTAGAAGGAGGCGGGAGATTTTGCCGCCCACGGGATCGTTCGTATCCAGTTTCAACTAATTTTGGACCGTGCTAGCGGGAAGGTCATGCTAGACTGTGTACATGGGGCACGCGTCAGCAGTTAATAACTGGTGTGAAGTCCACCCCAGAAAAAAAGATAATAACTCGGGATGATGCGCTAATAACTTGGACGTTCACACGGGCGCGGCCAATCGTACGGGTGTAGTGGCGCGTTCACAAAAAAAGGGATCAAACGCTCAGCCTATGTATTTCTCGTGTAAATAGATAATTTAGTGCCATTGGTTATTTACTTTAAACATAATGCATTGACGTGTTAGTGTAGAGGCGCACAAAAAGAAATGGATATTGTAGTCCACTACTTAAAAGTGTTACCTCATATGATTACATAGCCTCCATTTCATAAATTGCATACCCGTTGAATTCATATATGGATATTACATATATTACTTCATAATAGAACCTTAATCATCCAAGACTAATGAATTTGAATGCAAGAGTAACAATGGTGCATGTACATGATAGCTACATTGGTTGTTTGAAGAAACATCACTGTAACTTTGACATGCAGAATTGAAAAGGTTTATTTAAATAGAAAAAATATGATATGTGAGTGTCCAACCTTTATAGCGTTGAATCGATATTGTACCTTTGGCCACGATACAAAGTAGATATTGATTTATGTTCAAGCGATGCACGTCCACGATCTCTAGATAGTGATACGTGAATGAATTTTGCAATCTCTCTCACACGCATACATATCTCATTTCCCTATGGGCATCGGAATCACACACATGCACTTTGTGTATTTCTCTCCCTCCGTCAAGGTTAGAATTTGTCTTTCTACCCCGTCCTACAAGTCTCTCACACAGAAACACACACGCTCTCTCTGTCTAACACGCCCATCCCTTTAATTCCACCCACCGACAACCACTAATGTCTCAAAGTATAATAATGTCTCTCACACATATGCCTAAGGTTAACTCGAGTTCTGGAACCATATGAATACATACAATGGGATTCCAGAAGAGCACCTTTTGTTTTGAGATTTCGCTCTCTCTCTCTCTCTCTCTCTCTGTCACACACACACACACACACACACACACACACGCACGCACGCGCACATTGTTTCTCGCTTCATTTTTCTGGCACTTGCATGCACACTGTTTGTTTATCTTCGTGATGCTTTAAGTATGCCTCACACAAATGCTATCTACCTATCCCTTAATATAGCTAGATATGTGTCACACAAACTCCTTCTCCCTAGTAAGATGCCCATCCGTTGCACGGAACATCAAGGTGCATTTGCATGAGTAGTTTATCTTGTGGGAGAAAAGGATGAACGAGGGAATGCATTATTTGCAAATGCATAGAGGGGTGTGGGCATCTTTTTGCAAAATTGCCATAGTTTCGTTCCTATCTGTCGGATATAAATTGGATGGCCTATATTGCAGCATGGTAGGAACAACATCATCACCAACTCTGTTTTTTTATAAGAGTAGAGATATGTGAGTGTCACTGCCCCGCCCCCCGCCCCCCCACACACACACCCACACACCCACACACACACTTCCCAACACCAAAGGAGTAGGGTGACACCTCAATCTTGATACTTATCTATCGACTGGCTTCTCTCTCAAACACACACACACACACACACACACACACACTACCCGACAACAAAGGAGTAGGGTGGCACCTCGATATTGATAGTAATCTATCTACTCCTCTTTCAAACACACACACACATACACACACACTCGCTAGTTGTGCCTCTGTGCCTACCGTGCACACTCTCGATACGTCTTTCTCTTCCTCCCCCTACCCCCACCCCAACAATGATAGCAGAAGGGTGACAACTTGATCTGATCGTAATCTGTCAATTGGTTTCTCTCTCAAACATTGTGTCTTTGTGCCTCGCTCAGTAGCCCCCTCGATATGTAGACTTCTCTCGCACGCACAGCTGTAGTGACGATGACGCTGAACCCAGTGTGTCTTGTTTTTACTGGCCTCATGCGATAATTTTCACCCTGTTTTCTGTTAATTAACAAGGCAACCTTTTCTTTGTTACTACTAGTGAATCTTAAATAATTCGGGGCAGACATAAAATATATCACTTCAACCCAATTATCGCAGTAACTATTTTAAAAGAAACTAGCTAGATGCTCGTGCATTGCACGGAACATCAAGATGCATTTGTATGAGTAGTTTATCTTGTGAGAGAAAAGGATGAACGAGGGAAGGCCTTATTTGCGAACATGGAGAGGGGTGTGGGTATATTTTTGCAAAATTGCCATAGTTTCCTTCCTATCCGTTAGATATAAATTCGACGGCCTATATTGCAGGATGGCACACACACCATCATCACCAACTCTGTTTTCTACTCCCTCCATTCCTTAATACTCCCTCCGTCCAAAAATACTTATCATCAAAATGGATAAAAAAAGATGTATCTAAAACTAAAATACGTCTAGATACATTTCCTTTTATCCATTATTATGACAAGTATTTCCGGACGGAGGGAGTATTTGTCTTTTTAGAGATTTCAACAAGTGACTACATACGGAGCAAAATGAGTGAATCTACACTCTAAAATATTTCTACATCCACATCCGTATGTGGTAGTACATTTGAAATATGAAAAAGATAAATATTTAGGAACGGATGGAGTATAAGAGTAGACATGGAGATATATCTCCAGCATGGTCTACAACAAAAATGTGCTGACTGGTTAGCGCCGGATGCTCGCAACGCGATGACATGAGTTCGAATTCTGTATTTAACTTTAGATTTTTATATTATATATTACTTATTTAATATATACTTCTTTCGCTACTGTACTGATAGTGGAACCCACAGAGTACTTAGAATACAAGATTAAGGATGTACTTGTTTCTTTTTAACTTTCTGTACGAAGCTGTAGCCACCCTATAAGTCACGTGTACACTGTATATGCAATTAACTTTTTATAGAGGGACAATCATACACGAAATTAACTCAAATGGATTGGATGTCACTCTATTATTTCTAGCATAAGAGCATCTCCAACGGCAACCGGCAAATTTCCTTCCGCTTCCTTCCGCGGAGGAGGACATCAAACGCCAACGGCATACATTTTCACAACTCTAACCAACCAGATGAAATTCGTGCAAACACGGACTGATTTCATATAAGCATGAAGGATTTCGTATAAAAAAGCCGGATCTTCATGTAAACATGATGGATTGCATTACATTTACATGAACTAAGTGGTGCCAATCCGGCTCTCTTGGTATAATTAATACTCCCTCCATCCGAAAATACTTGTCCTAGAAATTGATGTATCTAGACTTATTTTAGTTATATATACATACAATTTATACATTCTTAGAACAAATATTTCCCACCAGCTGGAGAGGGAGTACATAATCTAAATGGCCGTCCGTGGATCCCTTTATCTTCCTCATGTCCATCAGACACTTGCGGGGTCGACGAAGGTCCTCGGAAGAGAGGAAGCAGCAAAGAAACCACCTGAATGCGCAGTCGTCACCTCAGCGGTGGCCTTCATTGGTCCCAAGTGGCGGCGGCCTCCCGTGTTCTACTTCTCCATGATGATGGCGGCGGACACGGAGAAGCTGGCCACCGACTCGTCGCTCTCCATGCACCTGGATTCTGTCTCTGCCTGCGTGGCGCTGCCGCAGACACAGGAGGCGCACCCACAGACACGGGAGGCACGGCCACCGCAGACACTGGTGGCGCGGTACGACGCGGGAGCAACGACGCTCGTACCGGCGTGCTCGCCTCCATGTGTGCGTGGAGCAACTTGCCACTCCTCATCGACCTGAACTGGAGCGGTGAGTTGCTGAACCACGAGCCTGCTTGGGGCGTCAACTGGCTCCGTCGGGCCAAGTGAGGTTGGTGAAGCACCGAGCGGCCTCGCCCGTATCCGAAGGTCTCGGCGAGCCACCCAGTCGGGTAATATGCTAGAGAACGGCTCCTCGGAAGCCATCGGAAGAGTGGAGAAAATGGTGAAGGAGGAGATAGGGGAGCGGCGGAGGGGTGCGATTCTTTCCCGTTATCTATCTGGCCTCGTGTAAATAGAGGGCGGACGGTAGGAGCTTGGCCGGTGTCTGGCCTCATTTAAACTGAGGGCGGACGGGAGGAGCTCGGCAGGTGTTACGTTTAATTCCGGCCCATATGAACGGATGTGTGGCGGAGTGGGATTCTCGGTTTGCATGCGGGTTTAACGGAGGAGTTTGATGGAGGAGAGGAGGCGTGTTCAGCTGGCACTATAAGAAATATGTCAACTAGTGACCTTCTATCAGTGACCCTGGAAGAATTGGTCATAGATCTATGACCATTTGAGACCAATTGGTCAAAAGCTGTTCGGGGGGCTCCAAACGCTAAACCATTGCGACCATTTTGGTCAGAAAGGTCGTAATTTCCTTACACGAAATGGTCATAAAGCAAACAGTGCTGGTCCGCTGCCTTATTTCTAGTTGTTAACGACCAATATAGATGGTCATAGCCTTGTAGATTGTGGTGGGTTGTGATGACTAGGCGCCATCTCATCAGTTTTGCCTATGTGTCATGTCCATGTGTCAATTTTTGCCCTAGGTTGTGAAGCAACCTATATTTCTATTATTCTGAAAATTCCCAAACAATTCTCATAAATTATTTGGATCATATCTTCATCAAATATGTTAAAAACATTCCTTGACTAGTTCAAAAATAACTCAACAATATTCATTTTCCTATTTTGTTCAAAGCAGCACTTTGTGAAGGAAGTACCACCTTGGCATGTCCAAATGGTATCCATTTTCTACAGTGCTTTCCTATGGCCAAATAACCATCCTCCACCAAATGCCAGCTCAATCCATTCATTATTTTGAGCCCAGCTTCAACACTCGTATTTATGTCCAGTGTGGTACTTTGCAAAGCAAGTACCACATAGGCTCCTCCTTTTGAGGTGAAAATTTGTGAAGACGGTCTTCTTAGTAATTGATCATCCTTAGCCAAAACTCACGCCCATTAGACATGTGCATTTCCCATACCGCAAATCAAACACTTGGCTGCTTATTCATGTTTGAGCATCGATCGGTATCCTCGTGAGAATCTTATGTTGTGATTTTCTTCCTAGCACCTACATGGGAAGTGACCAACCCACTAGACATGCCTAGGCCGCCTAGAACACATGGCAACACCACGGTCACGCGGTGACCACGCGGCGGGCACGCGAGCTTACGCGCTCTAGAGTTGGGGCCCTCGGCCACTGTCCAAACCTCGATGTCTCGCCATCAAACCATGTATTTATGATTAAATATATACTTATTTACCTAGAAATGATTTTTGGAAAAAATAAAGAGCAAACTATGAGGCAGCTGCAGTTCAAATTTGACCCGCTTCCAGCTGAATAGACGGGAATTTGTCTTTTTCACTAGAGGTGGTCAAATTTTTTTACACCCAACCATTTTGTCAATTGTGCATTAAATATGGCCTAGTATTTTATAAAATTGATTAGGTCCAATTTTGCAACAAATATATGGTAGGTCCTTCACAAAAAAAACTCATTTCGGGCACTCGGAAAATGGAAAATGAATTTTCCGTGCAAAGAAAATGAAAACTCCCTTAGGCAACATTGTTTGGAATTCCAAGATGCACCCTTGTGCACAATATGAGATCATTTAAACAAACTATGCCATGAATGTGGCCATAAGATTGATCATTTGGCTTGAAAGCCATGAATCTTCACACTTGATAGCTCATTTCTGAGAACACTTTTTTAAAATAATTACCATATTACAAGTTTATTATTTTTCCTGGAAACTTGGTCACATATAATGACACAATGCGAAGGTTTTCCAATTTTTTGATTTTTCTTTAATTTTTTATGCCCGTTTCAAAATACGGTCAAAACGGCGGGCTTGACCATTCCTATCTAGTGGTTGAATCTTGGAATTTTTTTGGTGTTTCTCTGATTAAATAGATACTTATGTACCTAGAAATGATTTTTGAAAAAAATAAAGAGCAAACTACGAGGCAGCTGCAGTTCAAATTTGACCCGCTTCCAGCTGAATCGACGGGAATTTGTCTTTTTCACCAGAGGTGGATCAAAACTTTTGACACCAAACCATTTTATCAATTGTGCATTAAATATGGCCTAGTACTTTATAAAATTTATGAGGTCCAATTTTGCAACAAATATATGGTAGGTCCTTCACAAAAAAACTCATTTCGGGCACTAGGAAAATGGAAAATGAATTTTCCGTGCCAAGAAAATGAAAACTCCCTTAGGCAACATTGTTTGGAATTCGAAGATGCACCCTTGTGCACAATATGAGATCATTTGAACAAACTATGCCATGAATGTGGCCATAAGATTGATCATTTGGCTTGAAAGCCATGAATCTTCACACTTGATAGCTCATTTCTGAGAACACTTTTTTAAAATAATTACCTTATTTTAAGTTTATTATTTTTCCTGGAAACTTGGTCACATATAATGACACAATGCGAAGGTTTTCCAATTTTTTGATTTTTTTTGAATTTTTTATGCCCGTTTCAAAATGCGGTCAAAACGACGGGCTTGACCGTTCCTATCTAGTGGTTAAATCTTGGAATTTTTTTGGTGTTTCTCTGATTAAATAGATACTTATGTACCTAGAAATGATTTTTGGAAAAAATAAAGAGCAAACTACAAGGCAGCTGCAGTTCAAATTTGACCTGCTTCCAAGTGAATCGACGGGAATTTGTCTTATTCACCATAGGTGGTTCAAAACTTTTGACACCCAACCATTTTGTCAACTGTGCAATAAATATGGCCTAGTATTTTATAAAATTGATTAGGTCCAATTTTCCAACAAATATATGGTAGGTCCTTCACAAAAAAAAACTCATTTCGGGCACTCGGAAAATGGAAAATGAATTTTCCGTGCAAAGAAAATGAAAACTCCCTTAGGCAACATTGTTTGATTCCAAGATGCACCCTTGTGCACAATATGAGATCATTTGAACAAACTATGCCATGAATGTGGCCACAAGATTGATCATTTGGCTTGAAAGCCATGAATCTTCACACTTGATAGCTCATTTCTGAGAACACTTTTAAAAATAATTGCCGTATTACAAGTTTATCATTTTTCCTGGAAACTTGGTCACATATAATGACACAATGCGAAGGTTATCCAATTTTATGATTTTTTTGAATTTTTTATGCCCGTTTCAAAATGCGGTCAAAACGGTGGACTTGACCGTTCCTATCTAGCGGTCAAAAAGGCCTGCCGCGTTCGCGTCGCACCCCCACACGCCCGGGAATCGGGAGTACTCCACGGCCCGTTTGGCACGACACATAGCTTAGGAAGGCGTGTTGCCTAGCATTTTCACTTTCATGTGGAACCGCCGTTGAGCAAACTGACTATTGGCAAACCGCACCCCGCCCGCCGCCGGGTTGGAAAACAAAAACGAGGGGAAGATCTTGCCGTAGCACGAAAGCCAAGAAATTTGGTGTCAGATGGGGCTCGTTGATAGAGTAGGAGCATTCCATACTAGTACTACTCCTACTAGTACCAAGTTTGTACTATACAACTAGTACTACCACTATACAACTAGTAGGTACGTGCACGTCACAGCATCGTAGGAACAAAAAATGGGAAGATCTTGTTTTGGGTGATTTATCTTTTTTCCAGTCAACGTAGTATGAATAATATGATGTGGGGGGCACCCATGAAGCTTATGTGGCTTGGTTGTATGGCTATGAAAGGTTAGAGAAAAATAAATAGATAATGTGTTTAGAGTGCACTCCACTAAATAGATATACTTTGGATCCATTGTAATGGGCCGGCACATCTATATCTATACCCCCAATATAGTGTGTGAAAACTTTGAAAGTTGGTCGTTGGATGAAGCCAATCCGATGGTACAAAGATGGCAAATCCGAGCACTACTAGCCGTTGGATATCATCTACATTCCACCAGATTCCGCCACATGTAGAATCTAGAAGACTCCATGGTTGAACTTAATTCATGACTAACTTTGCCACATCTAAGATTAGGCAAAGTTAGTTATTCAAAATGAGAGCCACAAGTTGGCAAGCCTAAGGGAATCTTGCCACATTTTTGTGTGTATGTCATGTGGGGCCTTAGTGTGGCTTGCCTAAGGTGTGGCTTGAACCAAACACTCACCTAAGTTAGTCAAACTTGCCTAACCTTACGTGTGGCAATATTTGGCAATCTTAGTGGCTGTTTAGTTCCTAACCACACCTTGCCACACTTTGCCACACCTAACCTTAGGCAAGTTTGGCCAAGTTAGGTAGGTGTTTGGTTCTAGCCACACCTAAGGCAAAGATTTTTTATGAGCAGTGAGCCCCACATGTCATAGCCACAAAAAGTGTGGCAAGATTCTCTTAGGCAAGCCAAAGTGTGGCTAACAATTTGAGCAACTCAACTAAGGCAAGCGTGGCAAGTGTGGCAAAAATCATGTGGCAATATGGCAAAGATAGTAACAGTTCAAACAACCCCTTAGTCACAAACCAAACAGCCCCTAACCTTAGGCAAGTTTGGCAACATTGTATGATAAAGTGTGGCATTGCTAGGCCTAAAACCAAACAACCCCTGTGTATGCCACAAAAAATGTGGCTAACAAAATGGCCACCACAAGTGTGGCAAGATTTGGCAAGAAGTTGAGTCTATGACATGTGGACCATGTAGCTAGAAAAGTGTGGCAAGCCACAAGTGTAGCAATGAACCAAACACATGCCTAAGATATTGTGGCATGCCTAAGCTTAGGCGTGGCAACCTTAGGCTGCAAACCAAACATCTATATCTATACCTCTATATAGTTTGTGAATAACTTTGAAAGTTGGTCGTTGGATGAAGCCAATCCAACGGTACAAAGATGGCAAATCCGAGCACTTCTGGCCGTTGGATATGATCTACATTCCACCAGATTTTCCCACATGTAGAATCTAGAAGACTCCACATGTAGAAGCATAATGCACAAACCACCAGAATCTCATGCGTGCAATGCACGTGTACCTTACTAGTAGTTGGTAGTACTAAGAAACAAATTCCGGGTTTGGCACGAGCTCGTACTGCGGGAGCACCACAAGGCCCGCCGCAAGAGTTACATTTCCCTCTCGGGGCCCACGGGACCAAACTTCAGTGGCTTAGTGCCCGGCCTATGAGTCAATGACATGCGGACCTTAAATGCGGTTGGCCCACATCCCATTCTCATGGTGGTGGCATGGTTCGTGACTCACTCGTTCGAGATGAACCGGCCGGTGGTGGCGTGGCCATGGCGAGGGTGCCGCAGCGTCAGGGCATTACGAGGCGTAGATGGCCACACCGGTTGGTACTACCTATAGTACAGAAGTACTCTAGATGTGGATTGTTATGCGGGACGAAATGTGTCACAGCCGCTGGATGAAAATTTGATGGTGCGGAAGTACGGATCGGAGCACAGCAGCGGAGCAGGCAAATCACGTCCAATCGGGTGTGGCTGTGGTAGAAAGTTGATGGTCACCGCAGTTCAGCTGGCCTGCATGTCATGCACACAAAGGCAGGGGAGCGGTGGGGCCGAGAGGGATGAGTCACACGGCGGGGGGGATGAGGATCCCCTGACGTGAACAATCCTGTCATTCTGTCACGGACATGTGGGACCTCCAAGAGTGGCTCCCACCTGTCAGCGAAGGGAAGGCAGGGTAAGGCAGTGATAGCCACGTCAGAGGATCCATGTCCACATCAAGGGACGTCGTGCCGTGGGTTGGAGCGGCGTCGTGGGAATCGCGTGTGGGTGTGGCAGTGGTAGAAACAAGAAACGTGATAGTCGTCGTGGTTCAACTTCCATGGACAAGCTGTCATGTCTGATGACACATGTATATCAAAACTAGAGTGTTTATATTTCAGGCACGTGAACAAGTATTATTCTACTACTCCTACTTTGGATCCATTGCAACGCACGGACCAGCACATTGGTAGTAGTAGTGTCTATCTCTATCTCTCGAGGCCTTCCCTCGTTCATCCTTTTCTCTCACAAGATAAACTACCCATACAAATGCATCTTCATGTTCCATGGAACGCACGAGGATGTTTCCTTGGGGGTCTCTCCAGCGTGGCGTGGCTGTAGTTGCCAGTTGACGCCCCTTGAGATGCCGACGTTGAGGGGCATGATGTCTACTACGCAACCTTCTTCTTGTAGACGTTGTTGGGCCTCCAAGTGCATAGGTTTGTAGGACAGTAGCAAATTTCCCTCAACTGGATGACCTAAGGTTTATCAATCCGTGTGAGGCGTGGGATGAAGATGGTCTCTCTCAAACAACCTTGAAACCAAAGAACAAAGAGTCTCTTGTGTCCCCAACACACCCAATACAATGGTAAATTGTATTGGTGCACTAGTTCGGCGAAGAGATGGTGATATAAGTGCAATATGGATGGTAGATATAGGTTTTTGTAATCTGAAATTATAAAAACAGCAAGGTAACTAATGATAAAAGTGAGCACAACCGGTATTGCAATGCATTGAAACAAGGTCTAAGGTTCATAATTTCACTAGTGCAAGTTCTCTCAACAATAATAACATAACTGGTCATATAACTATCCCTCAACATGCAACAAAGAGTCACTCCAAAGTCACTAATAGCGGAGAACAAACAAAGAGATTATTGTAGGCTATGAAACCACCTCAAAGTTATTCTTTCTGATCGATCTATTCAAGAGTCTGTACTAAAATAACACGAAGCTATTTTTTCCATTCAATCTATCCTAGAGTTAGTACTAGAATAACACATTAAGACGCAAATCAACCAAAACCCTAATGTCACCTAGATACTCAAATGTCACCTTAAGTATCCGTGGGTATGATTACACGATATGCATCACACAATCTCAGATTCATCTATTCAACCAACACAAAGTACTTCAAAGAGAGCCCCAAAGTTTCTACCGAAGAGTCAAGACGAAAACATGTGCCAACCCCTATGCATAGACTCCCAAGGTCACGGAACCCGCAAGTTGATCACCAAAACATACATCAAGTGAATCAATAGAATACCCCATTGTCACCACGGGTATCCCATGCAAGACATACATCAAGTGTTCTCAAATCCTTAAAGACTCAATCCGATAAGATAACTTCAAAGGGAAAACTCAATCCATTACAAGAGAGTAGAGGGGGAGAAACATCATAAGATCCAACTATAATAGCAAAGCTCGCGGTACATCACGATTGTACCATCTCAAGAACACGAGAGAGAGAGAGAGAGAGAGAGAGAGAGAGAGAGATCAAACACATAGCTACTGGTACATACCCTCAGCACCGAGGGTGAACTACTCCCTCCTCATCATGGAGAGCGTCGAGATGATGAAGATGGCCACCAGTGAGGGATCCCCCCTCGGACATGGTGCCGGAACGGGCTCCCGAGAGGTTTTTGGCTACAAAGGCTTGCGGCGGCGGAACTCCCAATCTATTTTGCTCCTCTATGTTTCTAGGGTATATATATATTGCGAAAAAAGTCAGTCGGGGGAGCCACGAGGGGCCCACGAGGGTAGGGGGTGCGCCCAGGGGGTAGGGCGCGCCTCCCTGCCTCGTGGCCACCTCGAAGCTGCCCTAACGTCTACTACAAGTCTCCTGGATTGCTTCCGTTCCAAAAATAACTCTCCCGAAGGTTTCATTCCGTTTGGACTCTGTTTGATATTCCTTTTCTTCGAAACACTAAAATAGGCAAGAAAACAACAATTTGGGTTGGGCCTCCGGTTAATAGGTTAGTCCCAAAAATGATATAAAAGTGTTTAGTAAAGCTCATAAACATCCAAAACAGATAATATAATAGCATGAATACTTCATAAATTATAGATACGTTGGAGACGTATCAGCATCCCCAATCTTAATTCCTACTTGTCCTCATGTAGGTAGATGATAAAAGAAATAATTTATGGAGTGTGAATGCTAGTAGGTGCACAAGTTTGATCAATGATAATTTCAATCACCTTTTCTAGCATCATTATATGTCATAACAGTGTCTCATCTCATAAAACTTCTCACGATCAAGTAACAAGCTATTCACATGTTAAAGCATAGACCATAAACTTTCTTGAAAACTAGCAAACTATGTTCTCAGTCATCAAACAATTGCAATTCATCTTATTTTCAGGAAGGGTCTATGTAAGAGCTTTGATTTAGCAAATCCCACATACTCAGCTATCATATAGTCTTCCATGATTGCTACCACTCAAAGCATATCTTTAGAACAAATAGCATCGATCGAACACAGAGAAAGATAGGGGCTTAATGTTTCGGCTCCCAACTTACTTATCATATATATAATTGTCAACAATAATAATTCATGATCAAATATATTTGAATGGCCATATATGCTTAGATCTTTTCCCATCACATGCATGATGCTTGCCAACTAAAGAGTAGGTTGGAATGAGAAGGAATACTACTGACTCTTGCATAAAAGTAAAAGATAGGCCCTTCGCAGAGGGAAGCAGGGATTTGCAGAGGTGCTAGAGCTTGAAGCTTTAAAACAGAGTTGAAAATAATTTTGAAAGGTATGTTTTCATTGTCAACATAATGACGAAAAGTTCCCAATATCTTCCATACTAGATACATTATAGGCGGTTCCCAAACAAAAAGGTAAAGATTTTACTCCCCCTCCACCAACAATCACACTCCACGGCTTGTCCGAAACAACGGGTGCCGTCCAACTATCAACAATCCTGGGGGAGTTTTGTTTAAATTGTTTGCGATTTGTTTTTGATCTTTGATCATAGGACTGGGTATCCCATTTACCAGCCATTTTTCTCGTGAATGATGAGCGAAGTCCACTCATCGTGAGAATAGCCCACCTAGCATGGAAGATACCCCTAGTCGCTACATGAGCGCTTCGGCATACAAAACAGATTATTATTTGAAGGTTTAGAGTTTAGCACATGCAAATTTACTTGGAACGGCAGGTAAATACCGCATATAGGTAGATATGGTGGACACTCATGGAAGAAACTTGGTTCAAGGAATTTTGATGCACAAGCAGTATTCCCGCTTAGTACAAATATTTTGGCTAGCAAAGGATTCTAAATAGCAAGCACCACATGTTGGAGGATCTAAAACAATATAACTTCTATACAAATATACCCAAGCATAACTCATTATGTTGTCTTCCTAGTCCAATTTCAACTAATTTTCTTAGGTTTGAAAATAATTAATAGGGCTCACAATCATAGAAGATGTCTAAGATAGTATATTTATATGTGAAATCTCTCGAGAGCAGCGTTTTGGCTCCTAGGTGCATATGCACCCATTGTCGAAATACACATTTCAAAAAGTTGAAAAATTCGGAACAAAAATCCCACGTGTATATCCGGACATTTTATGTGCGTTCACAATGTTTTGGTGAAAAACGGCGTTTTTTGTGGCTTGTGTAAAAAAGATAAAGAAATGCCTCATGAATAGTTAGAATGAAGCATCAGAAATTGTCTTTTTTACACAAGCCCCAAAAAACGTCGCTTTTCACTGAAACCTTGTGCACGCACATAGAATGTCCGGATATACACACGGGATTTTGGTTCCGAATTTTTCAACTTTTTGAAATGTGTATTTCGACAATGGGTGCATATGCACCTAGGAGCCAAAGGCAATTACCGAAATCTCTCTTCCTTTAATATTCTTTCATGAATTGTTCAAGTGACCAATACAATGTTTGCTAACCTTCAATAAATTTACCACCTCTACTTCTTAGATGTGAAGTCATTACTCCCCATGGGATAAGCATATTAAACATATATAATTTCAGATTTATGATATTCAAATCATTCAACCATTTACTCTTAGGATATAAGTGAAGCACACGAGTAAATGACAAACTACTCCAAAAAGATATAAGTGAAGATCAATGAGTAGTTAAATAATTATGTAACTATGTGAAGACTCTCTAACATTTAAGAATTTCAGATTTTGGTATTTATTCAAACAGCAAGCAAAACAAAATAAAATAAAATGACGCTCCAAGCAAAACACATATCATTTGGTGAATAAAAATATAGCTCCAAGTAAAGTTACCGATGGACAAAGACGAAAGAGGGGATGCCCTCTGGGGCATCCCCAAGCTTAGGATCTTTGTTCTACTTGAATATTACCTTGGGGTGCCTTGGGCATCCCCAAGCTTAGTCTCTTTCCACTCCTTATTCCATAGTCCATCGAATCTTTACCCAAAACTAGAAAACTTCACAACACAAAACTCAACAGAAAACTCGTAAGCTCCGTTAGTATAAGAAAATAAAACCACCACTTAGGTACTGTTGTGTACTCATTCTAAATTCATATTGGTGTAATATCTACTGTATTCCAACTTCTCTATGGTTCATACCCTCCTATACTATTCATAGATTCATCAAAATAAGCAAACAACACATAGAAAACAGAATCTTTCAAAAACAGAACAGTGTGTAGTAATCTATATCATTCGAATACTTATGTAACTAAAACAATTCTCAAATAAATTGGTGGACCTGAGGAATTTGTCTATTAATCATCTTCAGAAAGAATCAACCAAAAATCACTCTCCAGTAAAAAATGGCATCAAATCTCGTGAGCGCTAAAGTTTCTGTTTTTTACAGCAAGATCACAAAGACTTCACCCAAGTTTTCCCAAAGGTTCTACTTGGCACAAACACTAATTAAAACATAAAACCACATCTAAAAAGAGGCTATATTAATTATTTAGTACTAAACAGAAGAAAAAAGCAAGGAACAAAAATATTAAAATTGGGTTGCCTCCCAACAAGCGCTATCGTTTAACCCCCCCTAGCTAGGCATGATGATTTCAATGATGCTCACATAAAAGATAAGAATTGAAACATAAAGAGAGCATCATGAAGAATATGACTAGCACATTTAAGTCTAACCCACTTCCTATGCATAGGGATTTTGTGAGCAAACAACTTATGGGATCAATAATCAACTAGCATAGGAAGGCAAAACAAGCATAACTTTAAAACTTTAAGCACATAGAGAGGAAACTTGATATCATTGCAACTCCGACAAGCATATATTCCTTCCTCATAATAATTTTCAGTAGCATCATGAATAAATTCAAAAATATAACCAGCACATAAAGCATTCTTTTCATGATCTACTTGCATTGAAATTTTACAACTCTCCACATAAGCAAATTTATTCTCATCAATAGTAGTGGGAGCAAACTCAAAAAAATAACTATCATGTGAAGCATAATCCAATTGAAAATTAAAATCAAGATGACAAGTTCCATGGTTATCTTTATTCCTTATAGCATACGTGTCATCACAATAATCATCATAATTAGGAGGCATGCTTTCATCATAATAAAATTGCTCATCAAAACTTGGGGGACAAAAAAATATCATCTTTATCAAACATAGCTTCCCCAAGCTTGTAGCTTTGCATATCATTAGCATCATGGATATTCATAGAATTCATACTAACAACATTGCAATCATGCTCATCATACAAAGATTTAGTGCTAAACATTCTATAGATTTTTTCTTCTAGCACTTGAGCAGAATTTTCCTTTCCATCGTACTCATGAAAGATATTAAAAAGATGAAGCGTATGAGGCAAACTCAATTCAACTTTTTTGTAGTTTTCTTTTATAAACTAAACTAGTGATAAAACAAAAAACTAAAAGATTTTATTGCAAGATCTAAAGATATACCTTCAAGCACTCACCTCCCCGGCAACGGCGCCAGAAAAGAGCTTGATGTCTACTACGCAACCTTCTTCTTGTAGATGTTGTTGGGCCTCCAAGTGCAGAGGTTTGTAGGACAGTAGCAAATTTCCCTCAACTGGGAGGCATAGGATGAAGATGGTCTCTCTCAAACAACCCTACAAGCAAATAACAAAGAGTCTCTTGTGTCCCCAACACACCCAATACAATGGTAAATTGTATAGGTGCACTAGTTCGGCGAAGAGATGGTGATACAAGTGCAATATGGATGGTAGATATAGGTTTTTGTAATGTGAAATTATAAAAACAGCAAGGTAACTAATGATAAAAGTGAGCACAACCGGTATTGCAATGCGTTGAAACAAGGTCTAAGGTTCATATTTTCACTAGTGCAAGTTCTCTCAACAATAATAACATAACTGGATCATATAACTATCCCTCAACATGCAACAAAGAGTCACTCCAAAGTCACTAATAGCGGAGAACAAACGAAGAGATTATTGTAGGCTATGAAACCACCTCAAAGTTATTCTTTCTGATCGATCTATTCAAGAGCCTGTAGTAAAATAACACGAAGCTATTCTTTCTGTTCAATCTATCCTAGAGTTCATACTAGAATAACACCTTAAGAAACAAATCAACCAAAACCCTAATGTCACCTAGATACTCCAATGTCACCTCAAGTATCGTGGGTATGATTATACGATATGCATCACACAATCTCAGATTCATCTATTCAACCAACACAAAGTACTTCAACGAGTGCCACAAAGTTTCTACCGAAGAGTCAAGACGAAAACGTGTGCCAACCCCATGCATAGATTCCCAAGGTCACGGAACCCGCAAGTTGATCACCAAAACATTCATCAAGTGAATAAATAGAATACCCCATTGTCACCACGGGTATCCCACGCAAGACATACATCAAGTGTTATCAAATCATTAAAGACTCAATCCGATAAGATAACTTCAAAGGGAAAACTCAATCCATTACAAGAGAGTGGAGGGGGAGAAACATCATAAGATCCAACTATAATAGCAAAGCTCGCAGTACATCACAATCGTACCATCTCAAGAACACAAGAGAGAGAGAGAGAGAGGTCAAACACATAGCTACTGGTACATACCCTCAGCCCCGAGAGTGAACTACTCCCTCCTCGTCATGGAGAGCGCCCGGATGATGAAGATGGCCACCGGTGAGGGATCCCCCCTTCGGCAGGGTGCCGGAATGGGGTCCCGAGAGGTTTTTGATGGCTATAGAGGCTTGCGGCGGAGAACTCCCGATCTATTGTGCTCCTCGATGTTTTTAGGATATATGGATATATATAGGCGAAAGAAGTCGGTCAGGGGAGCCACGAGGGGCCCACGAGGGTGTGGGCGCGCCCAAGGGGTAGGGCGCGCCTCCCTGCCTCGTGGCCACCTCGAAGCTGCCCTGACGTCTACTCCAAGTCTCCTAGATTGCTTCCGTACCAAAAATAACTCTCCCGAAGGTTTCATTCCGTTTGGACTCCGTTTGATATTCCTTTTCTTCGAAACACTGAAATAGGCAAGAAAACAGCAATTTGGGCTGGGCCTGCGATTAATAGGTTAGTCCCAAAAATGATATAGAAGTGTTTAGTAAAGCCCATAAACATCCAAAACAGATAATATAATAGCATGTATACTACATAAATTATAGATACGTTGGAGACGTATCAGGGCAGTCGGATTTCCTCCGATGAGTAGGTAAGATGAGTTTGATCACGTAGTAAATGCATTCTAAAGACTACTTCTGTGTCCATTTCCTAATTCTCCCCCTGCCCGCTGTTTCACAGGTTAGGCTAGGTGCGAGTGGAGATTGGCTTGCATATGTACGGGAGGGTACCAACATCAATTTGCACAACATTTACAACGGTGACACCGTTCCCATAGAACCTTTGTCCAACATTGGGACCAGCCATGCAACGGGCCACCGCATGAATTGGTACGATGGAACCACAGTGAGATTGAATAAGATAGCACGAACCTTGCACATGGCGGTCAAAGGTGGACCATGCTGTCTACGGCCGATTTGTTGCCATACGAGTACGAAGACGTTGTGCTCCTTTCTAACCGCATCTTCGCGGTGACAAACCACGGGACTTATTTCGTATGGGACACATCCTACGATATACTCCCTCTCTCCCAGTTTATTTGTTTTGAATCTTTTCGTTTTATAAGTTTCAATTCAAATTTAGAGCTCCCTATCACATGTTGAGATTACAATGTCCATTAAATCGTTGCGTGCATGTATAGTAAAGAAACAAATCTCGAATTTGGCATGAGTTCGTGCAGCGGTAGCACCACAAGGCCTGGCGCAGGAGTTACATTTCCCTCTCAGGGCCCTCGGGACTGAGCTTCAGTGCCGTAATACACCTGCCTTTGAGTCAATAACATGTGGACCCGATAGGTGACTGGTCCACATGTAATGCTCCCGAAGGCAGAGGGGCAGTGGGGCCGAGAGGGGTGATCCGCAGGTCGGGGGAAGTGCGGTGTCATGGGTTCGAGTGGCGTCGTGGGAATCACGTGTGGCTGTGGTAGAAACTTGATGCTCGCCGCATTTTAGCTGGCCCACATGTCATGCACACAAAGGCAGAGGGGCGGTGCGGCCGAGAGGGGTGAGGCGCACGTCAGGGGACGTGGTGCCGTGGGTTGGAGCGGTGTCGTGGGAATCGCGGGTGGCAGTGGATGAAACGTGATGGTCACCATAGTTGAACTTCCATGGACAAGATGACATATCTACGGACACATGCATTGCATACCGATCACTGGAAGGAGTAATAGAGAACGCTGGGCGGATAAATAGTTCCTTATAGTCAAGCGGACCCACGTTACAACTTGTTCCAAAGACATGCACACCATCGAAATAGTCCATCTATATCAATATACACCGAGAGGGAATAATTTTTTTACAAGAGAGGAAATAGTTCATCCATCCATAATGCCCTCCTGCTTGTGCAGCCTTTTCTTCTTCTTCTTCTTCTTCTTCTTCTTCTTGTTCTTCTTCTTCTTCTTCTTCTTCTTCTTCTTCTTCTTCTTCTTCTTCTTCCTCTTCTTCTTCTTGTTCTCATTTTCTGTGGGAGACGGCTTCGCAACAAGCTCTTTGGAACTTGTAGCTATCTCGAAACTCACACGGGCTTCGAGGGCAGCATATTTTATCCGCTCGTACATCAAGGGATAATTCTCGCATCCAGACGACCTTAATGCCACTGTCTCGTCGCCCTTTTGAAGATTTGTACTGAGCACAAAATTTTCTACGTCGAATAGGGATGGTCTCTGTTTATCACAATCTTCTACAGGAATTTTGATTCTGGTTTGTAGGTCAGCTATGCTTTTCAAACCAAGGTTGTATGGCTCCAGCTTCTGTTTGTCCCCTTTGATGGCTTCCCAACAGAAGTATATGTCCTCCCGAGACAAGAAATCGTGAAGCTCACCTGGTATGGAGGGCGCGTGTATAATGTGGTACACCCAAACATCATCTTCGAGGCACAGCTGAATGGAAGTGGCGCGTGGATCTTCCCAGTGGCACGCTCCATGTACTCTGCGTCGAGACCGATGACCCTCATCTCTACCTTTTCGAGGGAGTTGGATACATTGTTGATCCACTTCCGAACAACCCTTGGGTGGACGGTGACGGTGGCAACTATGCTCAACGAGCCTTCGACGAGGACATGTTGGACGCGAAAAACCTACATCTTGATCTCTTTATCCATTTGGAACCGCTGGAATGGAGGGCTATGGTTTGGAGAATTAGGATTAGATGGCTAGTCTAACTGAAGTAGTAGATGATTATTTAAATAGGTTCAAACGATGTGAACGTAATGGGGTTTGGATGCAAACGAAGACGAAGGGGAGGTGAAGAAGCCGAGGAAAGTCGGTTCCCGACGGAGAAGTAAATGGGAGAAGTGGTGTGCAGGCAGTTGATTAGACGGCTAGGTAGACTAAACAAAAAGGCTATGCGGGTAGACTGAGGAGTCGTACCTGTTCGTGTACGTACCCATCCTTCCTGATACGTGGGACCTATGCAAACAGATAAAAAATGTGTCGTAGCTGGTTCAGATGGATATTGACGCGTGCGTGGGAGACACAACATTCTCTGGTTAAGGAATACTCCCCCCGTCTAGGTGAGTAAGTCACCTTACGAAAATCAGGTTTTCCAAAAACCTTTAGGCGTGTAACATTAACTTCCTGCTCGATCCCCTCCCAGCCTCGTTAGCCAGTGTTCTCTTCCTCTGCTACCGCGTTATACCTTTCCATTTTTCCTCTTCTCAAGTGTGGAACGATCTGCATGCCATCCTTGATGCACCAGAATGACCACTGCATGCATCGCGGCAGGGCGTTGATTGGGCCTGCTTGGAGAGCTGAAAAGGCATTCTTATAACTACGTATTAATTGTGATTTTGCTTCCATTTGTAAAAGTGTCGTGGTTGGAAGTTTTGCTTGTCCCGGTGCTCTTTCTCGTCCAATCTATAGCCACCTAGGTTGCGCTCACCTAGACGGAGGGAGTACACGGTTATCCTCGTCAAAGGCCCATCTTCGCGCTTCTGCATGCACGAGAATTTGGTTCTGCTTGCAATATGGATGATACCTGGAGGATGAAGTGAACAGGCATGCTAGCATGGGAGACCTATTTCCGCTATACAGTACTGGAGTACTCATGTTCCTACTACTACTAGTAGTAGTACAACTGTGGTACACTTGATGGTCAAAATACTATTCATCCGATCCTCACAGTGAAGTAACAACACCCTGCGCCTGACACTAGTCCAGGCGGCGTGTTCAGGTTACCAAAGTCAGCCTCACCCTGTGCACTGTGCAGTCTGTCACCGCCGTTGTACCGCATATTAGCATGCCTCGCCTCGTCTCTCTCTCCCCTCCCATAGCACCACTCCATCTCCATCTCCATCTCCATCTCCGTCTCCATCTCACTGTTCCCCCATGTACCGTCGCCTCCCCCGGTACCACTATTCCCTCGCTAGCCGCTCTAGCACTGACGGCCTTCTCCCCCGTAAATCAAGCCCCCAAAAACCCCCCGACTTCCAAACTCCACCATGTCCGAACGCGAACCGCGCAACATCCATATGAGCCGCGATTGGAGCAAACTCCCAAGTGACATCCTCGACCTCCGTTGTTCGTGTATGGATATGTTGAGTGCCCTACAGCTGGTGCATGCTCGAGGGACATGCACACGGCCATCGTCGAAGTGAGGCCTAAGCTTTTCAACACACCCTGCTTGCTGCTATCTGGTCTTGCGAGATTGGTTCACCATGATACGGAGGCGTACATGATGCCCCTCCACTTCAATCCAATCTCCATTAGCTGAAACTTCTTTGCTGGTATGTAGTGGGTCGTCGTACATCATTTCCCTCGACTTCGATCCAATCACCATCGCCCGAAACTTCTTGGCAGGTATGTACTAGGTCGGCATAAACTCCAATTGGATGGCTGCCTTCAGACAAGACGGTAAAAAGTTGGTGCTCGTGAACTTCCAGACCTCCCATGAGATTATACTTCCTCCGTTGGATTATATAGAGTTTTACCATCGCGGTCCAAGTCATCTAGATTAGCACGTCAGTTGGACGGACCTTGTTTTGAAGAAGATTGTAATCTGCCAAGTGCCCACACGACATGCAAATTGCGCAGACTTCAAGCTAATTGCCTTTTCGACCGCGGACTCACCTATCTTTACGCCGGTGCCTTCTTTAGCTGGAGACAACTCAGGTCATAGTGGATCATCCTCAAAGCTGATATACACATCTGTGCTGCTATTGAACACAATGGCATCATCTACACGATCGACAAAGCAGATGGCACCATGTATTGCTGGGACGGCGCGTGCAAGTTGTTTCCATCTCATGTTAATGATGATGCCATGACATTGTTTGAACTATTTGTGATGATTGGCATATCCCTTTTTGGGTAGAATTTGAGTAGAACTATGGCAATGTATTAGAGACGCTGTAAATCAGCTATATTTGGAATGAGTTAATTCATGCGATTGTGACCATGTCATTACAGCCAATTTGTACCCCTGAATAATCAAACAGTTAGGAATATATGGATATTCTCCTTATTTTGGAGTAATCTATATACTACTACTAAATATGAGTGTGTATCAATGTCCATGTTAGTTTCCTCATTTTCATGATTTAGAAACATGCACCACACTATTGGTTTCATCTAACCATATATTAGGGAAGTAAATGTGCATATGGAGAACCCTATATTTGGAAGTAGTGAAATCTTGTAATGCTTACCATATGTACATACCTATATTCGCCCTTCAGCAATCAATGGCTAGAATAATATCCTCACAAAAAATTTGCCCACAGAACACGAGTATATAACAATGCATGGTCTGTTAGTTACCTTGAAGAATTTGTTTGTGAGGACAGAACATGATTACATAACATGCATGACATGGTAGTTTCCTGTGAAGAATCGACTGCGAGATAGCATGAGTATAACCATGCATGGCACTTCTATATTTTCGAACCCAGTATACATTTCCCTATATTTTCCTCCCAGTTCCAATAGGGACATACCAATGTTGTTTCTTGCATTATCCTACTCATACTCTGAACAATGTTGATCTTACATTAACAATGCTTGTCCTTTTTGATATGATGCAGTGTCCCTATAGTTACTGCCCTTTGTAATCACACCACCTTTGCCAAAAACAGGGAAGCACAACTGGTTCGTCGCTTGATCAGACGACGGCAAAAGACTGATGATCATTCGGACACATGAGCCGAAAAAGTTATATTGCAAAAACCCCACTATATACAAGCACTGTGAAATACGTGAGTATCTGGACAGTGGCTGTTACGTCTATGAGCAGGATACCAGCTTGTTGGGGCCTTCAGGATTTTTTATTTGGAGGCGGGTAAACAACCTTGGTTCACACTCTCTGTTTCTCGGACTCAATTATCCAATTAACCAGGAGCACCGTTGGCAAGGACATTGATGGCAGAGAGGCTCTGTTTGCTATGGAAAACTGTGTCTACACGGCGAGCCCTAGGAGTTCGGGAGCAAACTCCCTGATTGTCAACGATACAGCCTGCAGCCAAAAGAAGGTGAGAATGACAAAGGCATCCGGATTAACTTTGATCCTTGGATGTCTCAATTATGACAAGCAGTGATGTGGTTCAAGCCTTCAGTTTGATAGGTAATTGGGCTGTTGCGCCGAAAGGGTGGAGTACTGGTGTCTCCGGATCACTTGTCGCTGAAGCGGGGCTGCAAATTATGATGGTGTTGGATCATCTCTTCGAGTGACTTTGTTGTCTTTGCTGTTGGTTCTGGATGGGTAGTTCTTTCTTTTGTTTTGCATATTCCTTGTCATTTGGTCATCCTCGTCTATGTCACTCTTACTATGTAATAGTTGCCTCTATTTAGAATGTCATTCTCGTCTGGATCACGAGAGTCTAAGAGCTACAGATGGGTGTGTTTTGGTGGTGTAGCAAGACTTCTTATGAACTATCATGTCTTGTTGTTTATGTCAGTAGTAGTCACTAGTCAGTGTTTGAATGTTGTATATATCATTGTTTCAAACTGTTTATTGTCTCGAACTACTGGTGGGCTAAATGAGGGCATCACCATTCTCCAGTGTTCAGAGTATATCTCCTTTTTTCAAGTTATATAATTTCATCTCAGTGTCTTTTCGATGATGTACACTTGTTTGGGCTAGTGAGGTGTCGTTGAATATGGGAAGAGTAGTAACGCAATGCCAAACAGGTCAATTATGACTCTCAGGCCGGGCTCTCAAAAGATCCTCAAAAAATTCCCCTCCTATACTCCCTGTACTCAAGCGCACTATCATGTCGCCGGTCAACGCGGATCTCCGAGCCAGAGATCCTGAGGTCCGTGCTGCCTTCGATCGCTGCGTGCTGTCGCTCAATAGTGGCATGGCGGCGCTTGACGACCAGTTTGCCGGCAACATGCTGATGGTAACAATCAACGGCGACCAGCCTCCCGTCTCGCCGGACTACCTTGTCAAAGCTCTTGGCATTGCGCACGGCATCCAAATGAGTGACTTGCTCGTCGAAGTCTTTTCGCCACCGGCTGATTTCTTCGTCAGGTTCCGGATAACTTTCGACTGCAGTCGTGTGTTCGAATCTTCCCGGCGTTTGTTTTGCGATGGCGCGCTAGTGAGCTTTGATCGGTGGCATCCAGGATGGGGCTCGGTGCCCTCTGAGCTTGAGTTTTTAACAAAGCTTACGTTCCACGGCATGCCTCGACGTGCTTGGAATAGTGAGTCCATGAATGATCTTATCAAGGACCTTGGAGGTGAGCTCGTAAGTATGTTTGTTCCTCCAGACAGTTGGGCTCTGACGGTTATGGCATGGATGAAGAAGTCGTCCACCATACCGAAGGTGATTGATGTTGAGATACCGGTGCAGGAACTGGGGTTGTACTATTCGTCGCCACCAAGGCCATCGCGGACCATGTTAGGGATATACTTGTATCGAGTGTTCGGGCATGTCGAAGAAGTGGTCAATCCATCAATCGAAGTCCTGCCGCCGCTGCTGGTGCCAGGGTCCGTTGACGATGTCCATTACAGGAGTCAATGTTAGACTTTCCCCGTGTTGCTCGGAACAATGGATGGCACATGGCCTACTCCATTGCGCGGTGGAGGCCACTGCTTCTTTGGGAGAAGAGGCAGGGATGGCTGCCTGGATGTGCTCTAATTTGAGGTAACAACTGAATCTTGTCAGATACTAGTTAAATCCGAGCTATGGGTGTGAAGCACTTATGTGCCAGTACATTTGATTGTGACCTATTCTAATTTTGTACCTAAACTTTTTTTAGAAAGGGTTGTACGTCAACTTAATGTGCTAGCAGAACTTATTGTGTTGTGTGTCTGTTTTCTTTGCACAGCATTCAAGATATTTCCCCTTCATTAATAAAGATGATGAACCGTTATGTACGAGTTCGTCGGTTTAAACATAGCCCTACCCGTAGCGATCCACTGCTTCCATCCTGATTGTGCCGCCTGCGTGAAATTTTTGTATGCAAGTTCAGTGTGCTATGATGTTCTATATGATTGTGTCAACTATATAAGTTTTTACTGAGCATCAGCAATGCATATGGCTGAAAGATGTACTTACGAGCATCGACCGATGAGCCTCTCTCTCTCTCTCTCTCTCTCACGCACACACACACACGCACACATGCACACACGCACACATGCACAAGTGGGACCCGTTGAATTATTTCTTTGCTCGTGACAGCTTTTAATTAGGTTCCACTATAATCTAACTTTTTTTTCTTAAGTTACTAGTTGAGTTCAGTGACTTCAAAAAGTTGTACAGAAGCCTTGTTTGGGCCTTTCCGGCGTCGCTGAATGTGGGTTGAGTAGCCATGTTAGGTTGTACTATACTATAGAGGCCTTTTTTTCAACATCAACAATGCAACTAGGCCGACCGTTGTACACAATATCCGGGTCAACTTGTTATTCTCCACCCTGCTGGGCTGCAAACTTTCCTAGGAGGTATGCATTATGCTTAACAAGAAAAAGGACTTTAAGAAATAATAAATGGGATGTAATTATAATAACTGGGCAGTAACTATAAAAAATTGCACCAAACGCGTAATTAGTTCAAAAATATATTATTTTTGGAATTTGAAAATTTTAATTTCATTACTTGTTGCGCGCGCAATATTTCGTTGGATTTTAACGTAATACAACTTTATTTTGAAATTATATTTAATCTGACTAGAAATTTCGAATAAAAATATTTCGGATCCCATCAAAATGTGGGAAATTTTTTTGAGTTCTGTTTTGAGCGGTTGCTTGAAATTATTAACCAGCTAGAAGTTGGGCTGTACTTTTAACAAACTGTAAATGAGCTGTAGTAAATTCCATTAGAATTAAAAATGGGTTGTACATTCTTACAAATCGCAAATGGGCTATATGTTCTCCGCCACACACTTGTGGGCCTTCTAAGTTGACGCGTCCCTAAAAAAATTAAGTTGACGCGTATGCAAGGCTTTATCAACAACACACGGTTCTAGCAGCTGTGGCCGTTGGATGTCCATTGAACGGATGTCGTGCTTCTTCTTCATTCTCGGATATTCTTGCTTCAGCCGCCCAAAAAATGATTCCTCCCCCTGACATCTAGGGCGCACCATTTCGGAGGCTGACCTGTAGGCCTACTAAGTTGACTCGTACCAAGGGCTTTGTCAACTTAGTCAATATAAACGATTCTAGCTGCAGTGACCGTACGATGTCCATCTAACGGCTGTAGTGCTTCTTCAACCTCTGGTCTTCTTGCTCCAGCCGCCCAAAGCAGCGCCGGTCGTACCGCATGACCCTGCCTCCCATGGCCGGCTATGCTGCCGCGGAGGCCTCACTGCCCCCTACTATTCCCACCGCTGGACAGGCCCCGCAGCGACGGCAGCCTCACACCGCAGCCGAACTAGTGAACCCTCGTACTCCTCTCCGCGCGGGCTTCCACTGCCGCGTCTTCCCCAGTGCCGCGTCATCCCCTTCCTAGGCCTCGCCGTCGTCCACCACCTTGGTGCTCTCAGTGCGGCGTGGTCAACGTGGTCAAGGAACGACTTCCATCGGAAGAGTACTGTATGTGGAGAGGCTGACAGTTGGGTCCACGACGGCCGCAAGGAAGTGCCTCCTTATTACGTGCAAAATAATTATTCCTCCTCCTAACAGCAGGGACCCACCGGACGGGCCACTGTATTTCGCGAAAAAAAGTTTCCCCCCTGACCGCTGGGACCCACCAGCTACATCTTCACACGCAAGGAAGTGCGTCCGGGCAAAAAAAACGATTCGCCCCCCTGACTGTTGGGACCCACCAGCTACTTCTTCGCACGCAAGGAAGTGCCTGACAGTCGGGACCCACCTGGTCGAAGCGTACGTAGTGTTGTCATTCTGGTCGCGAACATGTACATACATACTGGTTGATGTAGAGGCGCACACGTGTCGTAGTAGAGGCGCGCCCGTAGCATGTACACGTACTTACAGCGGCCAGTGTGCAGGAAAGAAAATACGGCCACGTACGTACATACGGGCGGGGTCTCGAATGCCTACTCGCACATACGTACGGCCAGGGCTCGTGTACATGGCTGGGTCGGAACGGAGAAACTGCATCGTCGTCGTGTTCATGGAGAGGCAACAGAATACGCCGTGTTCATCGGGAGGGAACAAAACGCGTGGGAGCCAACCGGCTTGGACGGGACAGCTAATGGAAACGAGGCCTGGCATACCGCACAATGGAGGAAACAGCCTTGTGTTCGACCGGCCACGTTCGAAATGGGATCCTGTTCATCGGGAGGGGTCTGGCGTACCGCAAAACGGAGGAAACAGACTTGTGTTGGACCTCCTACAGTCGAAACGGGGTCCTGTTGATCGAGAGGGGTGTGGCGTACCGCAAAACGGAGGAAACGGACTTGTGTTGGAGCGCTACGGTCGAAACGGGGGTCCCGTTCACCGGGTGGGATGTGGCGTACCGCAAAATGGGACTCCAGGGGATACTGTACATCTCCACCGTCGACCTCCTCCAGCCCCCACGGGCTACTATTCATCCACCGTCGACCTCCTCCAGCCTCCACCTGCGACTGTTCATCCACGAGCTCCTGTTCATCCAGCCTCCACCACACGCTACTCCACCGGCTACTATTCAACCAGCCCTCTCCACGGGCTCCTGTTCAACCACCCCTCCACAGGCTACTATTCATCCAGCCGTCCACCATCTATTGTTCATCCAGCCCTCCACGGGGTTGTCCTGTTCATCCAGCCCTCCACGGGGTCCTGTTCATCCAGCCCCAACCGGCTCGATCGATCGGGGTCCTGTTCATCCAGAAGCATGAGGGTTCATCTATTTCTTCAAAATAAAACTACCACCATGCTCTAAAAGATATAAGTGAAGTACTAGAGCAATAACAAAAACTACTCTGAAAGATATAAGTGAAGATCAATGAGTAGTCGAATAATTATGCAACTATGTGAAGACTCTCCCATTTAATAATTTAAGATCTTGATACTTTATTCAAACAGCAAGCAAAGCTGAAGAAAACTACATTGCAAGGATAGCACAACTCATGTGAAGAAGCAAAAACTTAGGCTCAACCGATACTAACCGATAGTTGTTCAAGCACCGCCCCAAGAAATTGCTGCAATAAGCCAAAATAACTCTTCGGCTTGGGCCTATCCGGCCAGACATGAGTCACGATATCCGTCATGGCAAGTCCGGACAATCTATTAAGCTCAGCCCACTCGGCCAACCAATCGGTCAGCGGAAGTGAACGCTCCGGACTATGGAATTGAGACCAAAACCGCTCTTCCGTCTTGTGATCCTTCTGACTTCGGAAGTGCACAACGGCATCCGCCGCACTCGCCGCTAAGTCCATATAAGGATCCTCCGGACCCCACAGCTGGCCAAGCTGAGCATACTTTGGATCCGTAAACCTTCGGCGCAGCAGAAAGAGCTTGCCAGCCACAATGTCTCCGGCCTGGCGCAGCTCCTCCTTTATAGCCCGCATTGCAGAATGGGCATCCTTGGCTTCGGCGGTGGCCTTCCCCAGGTCTTCTCGCTCCGCTAGGCGCTCCTTTTCAAAAACCTCATTGCGGTCGGTAGCATCTTTTAACTTCACGGCCATTTCGGCCATCTCCTCCCTGCTTCGGCAGTGTGCAGCCCTTTCGGTTTCTAGCTCTTCGGCCGCCCTCGAGGCAGCCGCATCACTCCTTCTGGCTTGCTCCTTGGCTTGAGCAAGTTCTGCTCGAAGGCTCTCCACAGCAGCGGCACCATCTGCGTCAAGCACACATATTGTAAGGGGTGGGCTTCGGCTCCCTTACTAGGTGACCACGGAGAAGAAACCTACCTTGCGACTCATCAAGTCGCTTGTTGACTAGCGCGATATCCGCATCTGCAACATCGAGTTGCCGCTTTAGTTCAGCAACTCCATCAGTCCGGCTAGCCACCGAACTATCCGCCACCTGCACAGGAAAGGCGAAAATCAATACCTGGGATTTTGATCCTCGGCACGCTGTCGTTCTCGACACCCTACCGAGTCTCAGGGGCTACTATGTATACAGGGCGCACTTTATGTGTAAAACTGTCAAAGGGTATGTCATTTTTACGTACCTCAAACCCCACCAGCAAACTCCTGACGGCATCACGCAATCTGCCTTCGTCAGATGAAACTCTTTCAATCACCGTACTCATCAGTGTACGGTGACCTTCTGAGATGGACGCCCTCTCAAGCAGATCCTTCAGCTCCCCCGGCCACACACCAGTTGGTGCCGAACTATTCGGCCCTGCCGGACTCGGGGATACCCTCCGTGATGACACTTCAGGCTCGTCCGCCCTATCCGATGGTGCGGCAGAAGGAGGCGTCTCGCTCTCCATCATATCCGGACGGAGTTCCCCCGAAGACGAGCTCATCTGAGAAGGACGGAGATCCGAACTACAAGGTAAAAACTCAAGTTATCCTCACAAGCACAAATAGGGATGTCCCTTATTACAAAACTCCCTTTTTTCTACTTACGGCTCGCTGGAGGGCTGATTCTTTAGGGGAGACACTGCGGCCGGAGCCTCTCCGGACGCAGGACCCTCTGGTGAAGATTTCTTCCCCCGCTTCGGGGCTTTGGCCTCCGGGTTTTCAGAAGCGGTCCTCTTCTCCCCTTGGAAGGAGGGATTCTCGATCCCCCCTTCCTCGCAAGCCTCCTTGGTTGAGGCGCTAGTTCCTCTGTTCTCCCCTTCGCCTTCCTCTGAAGGCGCAACCTCCAGCATCCTGACTAGCACGGGATCCGGCGCGGTCTCTGGGAGGGGGGACGGACACCGTATCAGTTTTGCTTGCGCTATCCACTCCTGTTTAGAGGGCAATTGGTCAAAAGGCGAATCATAGAAAGGCAAATAAACGGTAAGTCCGGACACGAAGCTACTTACTTGTGTATCCGGGCGATTGCAGCTTAGGCCGGCATCCTCGGTCAATTCCGGACACGCCTCTCGTGATCCGAAGAACAATTTGTACATCTCCGCGGGTGTCGTACCCATGAAGTGTTGGAGAATCTGTGGTCCCTCCGGATTAAACTCCCACAGCCGGAGAGGGCGGCGTTTGCAGGGCAGGAGACGCCTAATCAGCATGACCTGCATCACCACGACCAAATCGATCTCCCTGGCTTGGAGGTCTCGAATCCGGCCCTGCAATAGGGGCACGTCCTTTGACGGCCCCCAGTTGAGCCCTTGGCTGACCCATGACATCAGCCATTGTGGAGGGCCCGAGCGAAAGATGGGCGGCGGCTTCTGCCTGCTGCCCCTGGGAGCGGTTATGTAGAACCACTCCTGCTGCCACAAGACGAGCTCCTCCTGGAAAGAGCCCTCGGGCCATGGAGCATCGGCCCTTCGGCTTACAACCGCCCCGCCGCATTGTGCTTGACGCCCCTCGATCATCTTCGGCTCCACGTCGAAGGTCTTAAGCCACAAGCCGAAGTGAGGGGTAACACGGAGGAAGGCTTCGCAGACGACAATGAATGAAGAGATATGGAGGATGGACTCCGGAGCCAAGTCGTGGAATTCCAACCCATAGTAAAACATGAGCCCTCTCACAAAAGGATCCATCGGGAAGCCTAAACCCCGACGGAGGTGGGATACGAACACGACATACTCGCCGAGCTCGGGGGTGGGAATGACTTGCCCCTTGGTGGGCAACCTATGCGAAATCTCGTAAGACAGGTACTTGGCCTCTCGCAGCTTTAGCACGTCTTCTTCCGTGACGGAGGAGGGCATCCACCGGCCCTATAGGTCAGAGCCGGACATTGTTGAAGGTCCGAAGCGCTCGAATCTGGGGCTCTGGGTGTTGGAACTCGGGGCAAGGAGAAGATTCGATGGAGGATTGAAGAAAAGAAACGAGCCTTGTTCCCATTATAAAGAAGGAGAATACCAAGAGCCGTCCCCGTGACCGTTCGGGACTCGCCTCCGATAGAGGGGGCGTGGCGACGGGCACGGTTGGGTTACCCATGTCCGTATTGATGGGAATCCCGGAATAAGGGGAACACGATCTCTGCTTCGACAAGACGTGCCAAGGAAACCGCTTCGCTAAACGCGCTGAGGTGGTATAATAAAAATGATTCAAGTAAAGGCTTGGTGGTGGTATGACGTCGTGCCACAAAATACGTCAACAGATTGAACTTGTGTACATATTATTCTCTCTACGATGGAATGTGGAAATTATTTTGCAGAGCCGTACACTATCCTGGTGTTCACAATCTTCTATGAGTTATTCGGAGGAGGAACCCGCCTTGCAATGCCGAACAATATGCGTGCCGGACTCATCGTCATTGAAGCCTGGTTCAGGGGCTACTGAGGGAGTCCTGGACTAGGGGGTGTCCGGACAGCCGGACTATCATCGTCAGCCAGACTCCAAGACTACGAAGATACAAGATTGAAGACTTCGCCCCGTGTCCGGATGGGACTTTCCTTGGCGTAGAAGGCAAGCTTGGCGATACGGATATGTAGATCTCCTACCATTGTAACCGACTCTGTGTAACCCTAGCCATCTCCGGAATCTATATAAACCGGAGGGTTTTAGTCCGTAGGACACACAACCATTACAACAATCATACCATAGGCTAGCTTCTAGGGTTTAGCCTCCTTGATCTCGTGGTAGATCCACTCTTGTACTACCCATATCATCAATATCAATCAAGCAGGAGTAGGGTTTTACCTCCATTGAGAGGGCCCGAACCTGGGTAAAAACATCGTGTCCCTTGTCTCCTGTTACCATCCGCCTAGACGCACAGTTCGGGACCCCCTACCCGAGATCCGCCGGTTTTGACACCGACAATCCCCAAGCTTAATTCCTGCTCGTCCTCGAGTAGGTAAATGATAAAAAATATATATTTTGATGTGGAATGGTACCTAGCATAATCTTGATCATATAATCTAATCATGGCATGAATATTAAGACACGAGTGATTCAAAGCAATAGTCTATCATTGGACATAAAAACGATAATACTTCGAGCGTACTAATAAAGCAATCATGTCTTTTCAAAACAACATGGCCAAAGAAAGTTATCCCTACAAAATCGTATAGTCTGGCTATGCTCCATCTTCACCACAGAAAGTATTGAAATCATGCACAACCCCGGTTTTAGCCAAGCAATTGTTTCATACTTTAGTATTCTCAAACCTTTTCAACTCTCACGCAATATATGAGCGTGAGCCATGGATATAGCACTATGGGTGGAATAGAATATGATGGTGGAGGTCATGTGGAGAAGACAAAAAGGAGAAAGTCTCACATCGACGCGGCTAATCAACAGGCTATGGAGATGCCCATCAATTGATGTCAATGTGAGGAGTAGGGATTGCCATGCAATGGATGCACTAAGAGCTATAAGTGTATGAAAGCTCAAACTTAAAACTAAGTGGGTGTGCATCGAACTTTCTTGCTCATGAAGACCTCGGGCATTTGAGGAAGCCCATCATCGGAATATACAAGCCAAGTTCTATAATGAAAATTCCCACTAGTATATGAAAGTGACAATATAGGAGACTCTCTATATGAAGAACATGGTGCTACTCTAAAGCACAAGTGTGGTAAAAGGATAGTAGCATTGCCCCTTCTCTCTTTTTCTCTCATTTTTTTAATTTTCTTTTTTTATTTTCTTTTATTTTTTTGGTGGGCTTCTTTGGCCTCTTTTTTTTATTTGGGCTTCTTTGGCCTCTTTTATTTTTCTTAAAGTCCGGAGTCTCATATCCCGACTTGTGGGGGAATCATAGTCTCCATCATCCTTTCCTCACTGGGGCAATGCTCTAATAATGATGATCATCACACTTTTATTTACTTACAACTCGATATCTAGAACAAAGATATGACTCTATATGAATGCCTCTGGCGGTGTACCGGGATGTGCAATGATCTAGCATAGCAATGACATAAAAACAGACAAGCCATGAAAACATCATGCTAGCTATCTTATGATCATGCAAGGCAATATGACAATGAATGCTAAAGTCATGTATATGATGATAATGGAAGTTGCTTGGCAATATATCGTGGAATGGCTATGGAAATGCCATGATAGGTAGGTATGGTGGCTGTTTTGAGGAAGATATAAGGAGGCTTATGTGTGATAGAGTGTATCGTATCACGGGGTTTGGATGCACCGGCGAAGTTTGCACCAACTCTCGAGGTGAGAAAGGGCAATGCACGGTACCGAAGAGGCTAGCAATGATGGAAGGGTGAGAGTGCATATAATCCATGGACTCAACATTAGTCATAAAGAACTGACATACTTATTGCAAAAATTTATTAGCCATCGAAACAAAGTATTACACGCATGCTCCTAGGGGAAGGGTTGGTAGGAGTTAACCATCGCGCGATCCCGACCTCCACACAAAGAATGACAATCAAAAAATAAATCATGCTCCAACTTCATCACATAACGGTTCACCATACGTGCATGCTTCAGGAATCGCAAACCTCAACACAAGTATTTCTACTAATCCACAGTCACCCACTAGCATGACTCTAATATCACCACCTTTATATCGCAAAACTATTGCAAGGAATCAAACATATCATATTCAGTGATCTACAAGTTTATGTAGGATTTTATGACTAACCATGTGAATGACCAATTCCTGTCATCTCTCTAAATAGATATAAGTGAAGCAAGAGAGTTTAATTCTTTCTATAAAAGATATGCCCACGCTCTAACAAATATAAGTAAAGTAGAAAAGCATTCTACAAATGGCGGTTTTTTATGTGAAGAGAAGCAGCAATCCAAACTTCAAATGATATAAGTGAAGCACATGAAGCATTCTATAAAGTCATACTCAAAAGATTTAAGTGAAGTGCAATGAGCATTCTGTAAATCAACCATGGACTATCTCATACCAGCATGGTGCATAAAAAAGTGAAAACGAAATGCAAAAGACGCTCCAAGACTTGCACATATCGCATGAACGAAACGAATCAGAAAACATACCAATACTTGTTGAAGAAAGAAGGGATGCCTTCCGGGGCATCCCCAAGCTTACATGCTTGAGTCTCCTTGAATATTTACTTGGGGTGCCTTGGGCATCCCCAAGCTTGAGCTCTTGCCTCTCTTCCTTTTCCTCATATCGAGGTCTCCTCGATCAAACACTTCATCCACACAAAACTTCAACAGAAAACTCGGTAAGATCCGTTAGTATAATAAAGAAAATCACTAATCTAAGTACTGTTGCAAACCAATTCATATTATATTTTTGCATTGTGTCTACTGTAATATAACTTTTCCATGGCTTAATCCACTGATAGAAATTGATAGTTTCATCAAAACAAGTAAAGTATGCATCAAAAACAGAATCTGTCAAAAACAGAACAGTCTGTAGCAATGTGAACATTCACCATACTTCTGGTACCCCAGAAATTCTACCAAAATTAGGGAAAATAAACAATTTGTACAGAAAGATATTTCAAAAAGTTTCAGAACCGTTTGACGTTCCAGCAAAAAATGCAAAATCGCGCACTACAGCCAAAGTTTCTGTCCTGCACTACACAAACCAACAAGCATTGTAAACCTCCTAAAGGCAAACCTTGGCACATTATTTTTATAATAAAAAGGAATTGTACAAGGGGATAATTATTTTTGATGAAAAGTTTCTGTAATGAAGATTCACAAAGTTTCCGTGAGTATGAACAAAGTTCAAGGAGCTCCCCCACTTCAACAATGTTTGTCTTTCTCACTTTCACTTTCCCTTTTGAAAAGTTTTGGGTTCCCCTCTTTATTTTGTTTTTGTTTTTAGGCTATATAAAAGAACTCAACAGAAATAAATGACTCTCTAAAACTTCCGGATTGTCTCCCTGGCAGCACTTTCTTTAAAGCCATTAAGCTAGGCATATAGTGCTCAAGTAATGGATCCACCCGGATCCCAAGGTGTATCAAAGCCAATTTTAATTAACAATGATTTGTAATTTAGTAGTGAGCACAAAGTAACATATATCAAGCAATGACGAAGTCTAACTCTCTTCCTATGCATCGGCATGTCATAAAAGAACAATTCATGCACACCAAGTAAAGACCAATGAAAAGTATAAGCAGTTTCTTGCAATTCTATCGCGTTGGAAACATAGAGAGGTGGAGATATAGTTACTCTCTCGTAATAATTGGAAGTAGGAGCAGCAAGCACATGCATATTATATCTATCAAAATCATCATGTGTAGTAATAAAAGGAAACCCATCCATGTAATCCTTAATAAGCACAAACTTCTCCGATATAGTGTAGTTTGGAGAATTCAAAAGATAATAGGACTATCATGTGTGGGTGCAATAGCAACAATTTCATGTTTAGCATAAGGAACTATAGCAAGTTCATCTCCATAAGCATCATTCATATTGGCATCATGGCCAGAAGCATAGCAAGCATCATCAAAAAGGGATATTTCAAGAGAATCAACGGGATCATAACAATCATCATAGCAATCATCCTTCGGTAAGCACGAAGGGAAATCAAACAATGTATGAGTTGAAGAGTTACTCTCATTAGAAGGTGGGAACTGGTAGCTAATCCGCTCTTCCTCCTTTTGTTCTTCGCTCTCCTCATCATCTTTTTCATCCAATGAGCTCACAGTTTCATCAATTTCTTCTTCCATAGAGTCCTGCAAAATATTAGTCTCTTCTTGGACAGCGGAGACTTTCTCAATAAATTCATCAATATAGGAATTGAATTCATAATTCTCATAGCAATATTTAAGTATAGCAAAAATTTCAGGTCTATAAACTGAATCATCAAAATCTTCAAACTCTTTGAACAAATATTCAATTTCATAAGCACCCATAAAAGCAACGAACTCTTCTATTCATTCCACATCATAGTAATCATATATACCATTAGCATAAGAAGCTAAGGTTTCATTATCATTAAATTTGCATGAAAAGGGAAGGTGTGGAGCCTTCATCCTAGAGCAACAAGCATAATCATGTCTTAAGCATAGATCCCGAGCATACCAACGCAACATATAAATTTTGTCCCATGATAGTTTCCCTTTTTGTGCCAAGCGATAATCCCTAAAGTATTCTCGATGATCCAACGTGTCTCCCATAACAAAATTGAATGGGGTTTTCTTAGGATTATCAAAGTAGTACATAATTTCTTTCACATAATGAGCATCAAGGGTTTTAGTAGGTTCCCCGTCTCCATGAGTAGCAAGCACACCTAATTTTTTTGGGATTTTGTGTTCCATATCCATAACTAAAGATAGAGTACAACTTAGAACAGCAAATAAAATCTACTTAGTGATAAAGCAAACAAGCACACACGAGAATATTCACCCCACGCTATGACTCCCCGGCAACGGCGCCAGAAAAAGGTCTTGATAACCCACAAGTATAGGGGATCAATTTTAGCCTCTTGCGATAAGTAAGAGGGTCGAACCCAACGGGATCTAAAGGTAGAACAAATATTCCCTCAAGTTCTATCGACCACCGATACAACTCTACATACGCTTGACGTTCGCTTTACCTAGAACAAGTATGAAACTAGAAATAATTTGTATGTGTTGTTGGATAGGTTTGCAAGATAATAAAGAGCATGTAAATATAAACTAGGGGCTGTTTAGATGAAGACACAACTAAGTTAGTTTTAGTAGAGAGATTTTTGTCACGAGGAAGTTATTTGTCCCTATGCAATCAATAACTGGACCGGTAATCACTATTGCAATTTTATTTGAGGGAGAGGCATAAGCTAACACACTTTATCTTCTTGGATCATATGCACTTATGATTGGAACTCTAGCAAGCATCCGCAACTACTAAAGATCATTAAGGTAAAACCCAACCATAGCATTAAAGCATCAAGTCCCCTTTATCCCATACGCCACAACCCCCTTACTCAGGTTTATGCTTCTCTCACTCAAGCAACCCACTATAAGCGAATCATGAACATATTGCAACACCCTACATCGGGAATCCCTCACGCTTGCGCGACACGGAGGGAACAATAGGACAGCACCAATAATAAAACATGCAACTCAAACCAATCACGATCATCAATTAACCCATAGGACAAAACGGATCTACTCAAACATCATAGGATAGCCATACATCATTGAGAAATAATATATAGCGTTGAGCACCATGTTTAAGTAGAGATTACAGCAGGTAAAAGAGGGGTTACACCGCTGCATAGAGGAGGGAAGAGTTGGTGATGAAGGCAGTGAAGTTGTTGGTGTAGATCGCGGTGATGATGATGGCCCCCGGCGGCGTTCCGGCGCCACCGGAAGCAAGGGGGAGAGAGCCCCCCCTTCTTCTTCTTCTTCTTCTTATTCTTCTTGCTCAACCTTCTCCCTAGATGGGAGAAGGGCTTTTCCCTCTGGTCCTTGGCTCCCATGGCATGGGAGGGGTGAGAGCCCCTCCAAGATTGGATCCGTTTCTCTGTCTCTCTCTGTTTCTGCGCTCTCAGATTCTGCCCTTTCACCGTTTCTTTTATATCCGGAGATCCATAACTCCGACTGGATTGAAACCTTCGCCCAGATTTTTCTCCGAAAATTAGCTTTCTTGCGGCCAAAGAAGAGCAGTAACCACCTTACGGGGTGCCCACGAGGGTCAGGGGCGCGCCTTCCCCCTGCCTCGTGGCCTCCTCGGGCACCGTCTCGCGTTGATTTTTCCTCCCAAAAATCATAAATATTCCAAAAATAATCTCTGCCCGTTTTTTATCCCGTTTGGACTCCGTTTGATATGGGGATTCTGCGAAACATAAAACATGCAACAAACAGGAACTAGCACTAGGCACTCGATCAATATGTTAGTCCCAAAAATAGTATAAAAAGTTGCCAAAAGTATATGAAAGTTGAATAACATTGGCATGGAACAATAAAAAATTATAGATACGAAGGAGGCGTATCAGCAGTGTGGACTTGCTCATTGTTGTTGTACTTGTTGTGGACGGTCAGCTTGTCGAGCTCGCTGGTGATGTGGTCGGTGGGGCCAGTGTCCACATACTAGTTGGTAGCTACTCCGTAGGACGAGGTGGTGGCTGATCCGGTGCTCTTCTCGTTCTTGGTGTAGGAGATGTCGAAGCGACAGTAGCATTCAAGGGCGGTGTGGCTCGGCCTCTTTCAGATTTGGCAGACGACCTCAGGAAGATCATCCACCCCTCCGTTGCCGTTGCCGCCTCCACCATGGCCGAAACCACCGCGGGCACGGGAGACAACATTGGCCGAGGATTGGGAAGAGTGGTTTCCACCCTCAAACATAGCAAGACGTTTTTCAAAACTGATCGGCTGAGAGTAGAGTTTTGCTACCTTGATTGGTTCGGTCCTCGCAACGCAGATGGACAAGACAAACGAGATGTAGTCGTACTCTAGTCCGGCGAGGATGTAGGAGACCATGTCATCATTGTCGAGCGGCTTGCCTGCTGAAGCCATCTCGTCGCCTAGCGCATTCATGCGCCCGATGTAGTCGGCGATGGTCGCGGTGCCCTTTTTGGTGGTGGAGAGGGCGATCCGCGTGTTGACGATGTTGGCCTGCGTCTGGGAGAGAAACATCTCCCTGATGGCGGTCCATGCCGCGGCGGCCTTGGTGCAGTGAGCGACTTGGATCATCACAGGCGGCGAGATCGAGTTGAAGATGAAGCTCAGCACCTGGGAGTCTTGCACCATGGCGATGAGATGCACCGGGTTCGGCACATTAGTGGACTTACCATCCTTGTCGAGGAGCTTGGCCTCCGGGAACGGGTGATCGGGGTTGAGGTGGTCGATCAGCTGCTCTCCGCGGATGGTGGCTAGGGCTTGCGCGCGCCAAACCAGGTAGTTACCCCGGTGAAGCTTGTCAGCATGGGGATGAGGGCAAAAGCGGCGGCGGCGGAGCTGGAGCTAGCCATGACTAGGGTTGGATGTTGGAGAGGAAGTTGGCTCTGAATACCATATTGAATTCATGCACCAGCCAACTCATCCAAAAGTCCGAACTGGTGGAGGGAGGTGGGCAATATATTTCAACATCTGGCACATATGATACCCAACCACTCTCTAAATGGCTGTGGAAATTTTGTTGCCTATTGAAGCACAAGATTTTCTTCTGTCCGTTAGCACATAACGGGCTGAATATACGATCTCTTCTGCACAGGAAACACTTCTTTATTCAAGATTACACATGAATAATGTGTGGCCTTCAAGTCTTGAAACCAAAGATCACTTCCTCATGCATTGGCCCTTTGCCCAAATTTGTTGGACATATCTCTGCCACCCAATTATTCAAGATTACAGGAAGAGATTAATCAGCTTAAGCATCTTCTCCATCTCCCTTTTTTTACATGGAGCTCATCATCCTAGCATTTTGGGCCATCTGGACCACAAGAAACAACTTCATTTTCAAAGGTATTACGCCCAACTTATATAAATAAAGGGAAAAAATAAGTACGAACTAAAATGGCTCACATTCAGAGCCAACAAGAAAGAGTACATTCAATTTGAGGCATGGACCAACTCTTTCGGATAACTGCATCCTTCAAGATTGGGCTTAGTTCGACCAGGATCTTCCCCGACACTGCCATGCTGTTTTTCTTACTGTTGTTGTATCATTCTTAGTTTCTTTTTGCTAACTTTTATGTATAGTCTTTATTTCCTTTTTGCGCTTTTGTAAAACCCTTGCATGTACCATTTATTTAAAATTTAATAAAACATACGCAACAGAGCCCTACAGTTTCCCGCAGAAAACAAAATACACTCCCATTTTTGTAAGCCGGTCCACCTTATATTAAGAAAATTATGTGATTAATTCAGTGATTTTGTAGTTTAGTGTTCAAGTCGGATCAAACAGTAGCTAAGATAAGGTATATTGGTGTATAATAATGGAATTTGTTTGATCCGAAAATTCGTGTTACTTGACATGTCTGACGTGTCTTGACGTGGACGAGTCCAGCGTGTCCCGTTTGAGAAGCCGAATTTGTCAAGTCCGGCTGTAGACGCTTAAAGGGGGCGATCTCCCATGTAGAAGTACTCCTTTGGGGAAGGAAGACCACGGCCAGTCGTTGTCGGAGCCTGACGACCAGACCGTATTTTTGCAATGTTGTGTGTACCAGGTTGAATAAAGTAATGTGATCACGGGCCGGCCGGAACATTGCGAAAATACGGTCTGGTCGTGAGTTTGAACTTAGAAAGGAGATTCTATTTTTGTCGCTACCAGGAGAAACGTCACCAAGTATATACCATCTAGTAGCTAGGAGTATACATTTCTCCACCTAATCATCGAGCAGCCTCGTCAAAATCGAAGAACGCCCCCTGTAGCGCGAAAATTATATTGACCAAGTAGTATCGTCAACTCGTATATATTCGACGCAGTATTTTCTTACGCTTTTTAACTATATCCAAACGCAAACAAGTTAACCGGCACTGATGGTCGCAATCCGGGAAATTCGAGTGCACAACTGCAGCCAAGCTGTGACAATTGACTCGTGGTATTAGGTGTGGCAGGTGCATCCATTTGGCATGGGGATATTGAACACGGTTTTGTTGATTCCCGGTCATCTTGAAATTCTTAGTTCACGGTCGATATAGGGGGCTGTCATCGGACTTTAAGATCCATGCAAACTTTTCTAAAAAAAAAAAACTAATTTCGAGCCATGCAGGAGAGCTGCGTGTATTGTATATAGGATAGAGAAAAAAAATCCGACCAAACAGTTTGAACACATGATCTAGCTTACAATAACCCACACTGATAACCACAAGAAACAATGTCTACACCAAATGACCCAAGAAAACATCAAGCATAACTCTAAGAATAAGCAATAAATCGGCAACGTCGACCAATTCACAACAGCTTTTTTGGGCGGGCACAGGTTGCGTAGCTTCGCGCGAAGACCTGCTTCGGGCACTAGGGGTGGCATCTTGATGCTCTGGGATGATCTCCTTGTGGATGTTTCTATCATCAGCTTCACGACATATTGCCTCTCCGCCATGGTCCGGGTGCGAGGGACTGACGTGCTTTTCAAAATCACGACCGTCTATGGCCCCACGGACCACTCTTGCAAAGATGCTTTCTTTGCCAAGTTGCTGGCTGAGAAGCCACCGTTAGGGACGGCCTGGCTTGCCACCGGTGACTTTAACCAAATCTATCGGGCGCGAGATGAAAATAAGAGAAATGTCAACCAAAGCAGGATAAACCGTTTCAGGGCAACACTCTAGAGTTGTGAGCTCAAAGAAATCCACCTCCACAACCGGCGTTTCACTTGGAGCAATGAGAGGACGAACCCAACCTTGTGTAAGCTAGACTCCTTTTTCTGCAACGCCGATTGGGACACAACCTTCAACACCCATGTACTTAATGCACTTTCATCCTCCCTCTCCGACCATTGTCCGCTTCTACTTGCCGATGACAAGGGGGCAAGAAGACCTCGGGTCTTTAAGTTTGAAAACTTTTGGGCATCCATGCCCGGGTTTGAAGAGGTGGTCCAAAAGGCGTGGAATGAGAGGATTGACCACACCGGGCCATACCAAGTGCTTTACCACAAACTCAAAAAGACTGCATTCCGACTCTCCGAATGGAGTAGGGGCCTTTTCTTGAAGGCAAAAATTCACCACCAGGCCGCGCTTTTGGTGATCCTTCGCCTTGACATCGCTCAAGAGAATAGACTCCTCTCCGCCGATGAACTTGAGTTCCGGGCTACGCTCAAGAGAAGGGTCATTTCTTTGACCATGCTCGAAAGATCGCGTAAGAAGCAATGTGCAAGAATTTCCAATCTTAAAGAAGGTGATGCAAATACCAAATTCTTTCACCGCCGAGTTAATGCAAGGAGGAGGAAAAATCATATTCATAGGATCAAGAATGCGCATGGGTGGGTCACCGAGCACGGCGCTGAAGAAAAGCTAATCCACGAGCACTTCTCCAAGGTCATGAAGAGAGGCCCCCGTAGTCGCAAAGATTTCAATTGGGAGGAGCTTAACTTGGAACCACTTGATTTGCATGGCCTTGGCGCTCCAATGGCCGAGTGTGAGGTTCTTGAAGCGATCAATGACATGCCTAGCGACAAGGCGCCGGGGCCAGATGGCTTCACAGGCCTCTTCTTCAAGAAATGTTGGGGCATTATCAAAACCGACCTAATGAAAATCATTTCACATTTCGACTCCCTGCAAACGTCAAATCTCCAGTGGCTCAACTTCGCAAATGTGGTCCTCTTGCCTAAAAAGGATGGGGCGGAGGGAATCGCCGACTATAGACCCATTAGCCTCATCCATGCGATCGCGAAGATTATTGTGTAAGTGCTCGCCTTGAGACTTGGCCCCCATATGAAAAATCTCGTCTGCAACGCCCAAAGCGCCTTCATCAAAACAAGAAGCATCCATGACAATTTTCTGTATGTTCGCAATCTTGCTCGACGCCTCCATGCGAGGAAGACCCCCTCCCTCCTTTTCAAGCTTGATATTCGAAAGGCCTTCGACTCCGTTAAGTGGGAATACTTGCTTGATCTCCTCCAAAGGCGAGGATTTCCGAGCAAATTTAGGGATTGGATCGCAGCCCTCCTTAGCACCTCTTCCTCTAGGATCGTCCTCAATGGCATTGCCGGCAGCCCCATCAAGCATGGACAGAGCCTTCGGCAGGGAGACCCCGTGTCCCCGCTCCTATTCGTCATCGCCATCGATCCGCTACAAAAAATCTTAGATGTGGCAACTCGGAGGGGTCTCCTCCATAGAATAAGGGGGCGGGGAGCCATGTTGAGGACCTCCCTCTATGCGGACGGTGCGGCCGTCTTCTTGGCTCCGATCAAAAAGGATGTTGACAACCTGGCAAGCATTTTGAAGGGGTTCGGGGAGGTCACAGGCCTTTGCACCAATTTCCAAAAAAGCTCGGTGGTGCCCATTCGTTGCAACCACCTAGATTTGGGTTGCCTAACTCAAAGTTTGCCGGCTGCACGGACCTCTTTCCCACTGCGATACTTGGGGCTCCCACTCTCTGTTTGGAAGCTAAAGTTGGTGGATCTCCAATTTCTCGTGGACAAAGTTGCAAGCAAATTATCAATGTATGATGGCCAAAACATCACCACCATTGGACGTACGACCCTTGTCAAGTCCGTGATCACTTCCCAAGTGGTCTACCCCGCCACCCCGTTGGTCATCCCACCAACCATCCTTCATAGCGTGAACAAGCTCGAGAGAGCTTTCCTTTGGTCCGGTTCGGACAAGACAACGGGGGCCAAATGCAAGGTAAATTGGGAGTATGTTTGCCGGCCACTTGAGTACGAGGCCTTGGGGTACTCAACACTGACAAGTTTACGAGGGCTCTCCGTTTGCGATGGCCGTGGTACGAATGGAAGGAGCCCACCAAGATGTGGGTGGGAATGGGAAACCCATGTAATGAGGAGGACCTCAACCTTTTCTATGCTTCCATCACCATCACCGTTGGTAACAGTGCGAGGACCCCCTTTTGGGACTCTCCTTGGCTCCTTGGGCGAAAGCCTAAAGACATTGCCCCGCTCATCTATGAAGCTTCCAAGAGAAAGAATTGGAAGGTGAGGGAGGCCATGAAGCACAACGCTTGGATTCTCAAGATAAACCCCCCTACCAATGTCTCTGTCGAGCACATCACACAATTCTTTGCTCTATGGTTGATACTAAATGAGGTCCAGCTTGACGAGCTCAACGAAGATGATATCCTTTGGAAACACACGACCTGTGGGCAATACTTGGCGGCCTCCGCGTATAGGGCACAATTCCTAGGGATGGTCATTTCTCCCTTGGACAAAATGGTTTGGAAGGTTTGCCCCCCTCCCCCCAAAGTCAATTTTTTTGCTTGGTTGGCCCTTCAAGACAGAGTTTGGACGGCGGATAGATTGGCAAAGTGTGGGTGGCCAAATTGCAATCTCTGCCCTCTTTGCAGGACGGTGCAAGAATGCGGACCTCACCTCTTCTACAAGTGCTGCTACACCCGGCGTCTTTGGTCTTTGGTCATTGAGAAATTCCGCATGCACGGGCTTGACACTTCCGCTTGTCCCATGTTCGACTCGGTGGACGAGTGGTGGGCAAGCACATGCGCCGATGGTACACCGAACCTCCAAGCCAAGGCCTCCCTCACTATGCTCGTCTCATGGACGATTTGGAACGAGCGTAATTCAAGAGTGTTTAAGCATAAGAGTGCTCCACCGCCAATCTTGCTCTCCTCCATCTCTGCCGAGTCCAACCTTTGGGTCATCGCCGACGTAAAGAAGTTAGGGTCTTTTATTTCACGCGAATAATCCGCATGCCGTGTTTGTTGGGTGTCCTGTAAAAAACTCTTTTCTATCTTAATTAATGGATGAGGCAAAGCTTTTGCCTCTGTTTCAGAAAAAAATTGTTATTTTTTCTTGGCAGTCGCTGAACAAACAAATTATTACAACACAGTGATCTTTTTTATATTCATATGAACCTATTTGTTCTCAGCCCACTGTGATGCAGTATTACATTGTTTATTAGATGAAGAACAACTTATGTTTTGGAACAGGTTATATATTTAAAATATCTTTTTAAAATAGACCGAGTAATAGTTTAGTTTTCAGTTGACTAAGACATACACTCCGGCCTAAACAAGACGTCACTAGAAGAGCAATGGAACTTTTTTTTTGAAAAGAACACAGGAATGCATTCCATTACATACCAATATTAGGCAAATCGCCCATTACATAATTCAGTACAAAGTCTGGGAGCTAACCCAACCAGGTTTCACACATTTCAGCTCCCAAGTTAACTCCATACGCAGCTAAGACATGTGCCACTCTGTTACAAGCCCGAGGGCAAGACACAACCCTAGCAGAGGAAAACTGCACACTCAGTTGGAACGTGATACTCCTAATAATAGCTCCTATGTTCGCCAGATCATACTCATTAGAATTCACTGCCCTTCTCAGCTGTGTGGAATCAGTTTCGAACAACACCTTGTCGCAGCCCATATGAGCAGCCATTTTTATGGCATACAACAAGGCCAAAGATTCAGCATACAGAGCATCTGAGATATGTACCAAATTGCCTGCCCCTGCAGCCATCGCCCTACCTTCCTCATCTCTAATGACGAATCCCCAGCCGCCGGAATTGGTGTCCCTGTGGAAAGCTGCATCAGTATTAATCTTGAGAAAGCCACTTGGCGGCCGAGACCAACTATGGTACAACTGCAGTTTTTGCTCCTTAATAGTCCTTTTGATTTTCATTACACTTGATAGATGATAATTAATAGAAGAACAAACATCATCAGTCGAGATAAGGGCTTCGCCGTTATTTGCCTTATTGCGAACATGCCACCAACGCCAAAGAAGCAAGCAAGTTTTTATTTTCTCCTCCACTAGACTAAGGATTTGCTCTAGGATGCTTACAGGATTTGTAACTTCAGCCAAAAGCACCCTGATGTGCTCCAGGTTTAATCTCCGCCACACCTCCTTGACTTTCTTACACATAAAAAAGCAATGTCCTCCCACTTCATCTAATCTAAAACATACAGGACATCGAGTATCTACCTCCATACCTCTCATTTGTAACTTCGCCCGTACTGGAAGGCTGTTCGTAGATAATCGCCATAAGAAGTGAAGCACTTTATTCGGGAGGGGAAGCGACCATAGTTTTTGCCAATCAAATTCACCTTGTCCCTCATCTGCACTTGAGGAGGAAGTTAGTCCTGTCCTGGACTCCCGAGCTGCACTTTGTATTGCTACTCTATAGGTAGATTTAACAAAAAAAGGTACCTCTCTTGTCGAAGTGCCATGCTATAAAGTCGTCGATGTGTTCTTGAATTGGGATTTGAAGTATGATTCTTACATCTTCTGGAACAAAGGTCTGCTTGACCAAATCCTCATCCCAACTATTTGTCATAGGATTAATCAACTCACTCACCCTAGTGATTAAATTATTTCCTTTGTGGCTGATTACCTTTCTTGTATTGTTCCTTGGGATCCATGGATCTTCCCATATATTAATATGCTCACCGGTGCTGATTCTCCAAATGATTCCTTTTTTCAGAAGCTCAACTCCCTTAAGAATACTACGCCATGTATATGAGATGCCGCGAGTTGGGATTGCTTCCAGAATTGATCCATTTGGGTAGTATCTTGCTGAGAGAACTTGTGCACATAAAGAGGAAGGGTTTTGAATCAACCTCCATGCTTGCCTTGCTAACATGGCTAGGTTGAAAGCATAGAGTTCCCTAAATCCCAGGACCCCACTTTTCTTCCCTCTTGTTAATTTTTCCCAGCTTATCCAATGCACTTTGTTTTCTTTATCAACTTGACTCCACCAGTACCTGTTGACCATGGTGTTCAGTTCTTCACACAGGTCCTTAGTGATGTCAAAACAGGCCATAGTATAGATTGGAATTGCTTGCGCTATGGCTTTTATCAAGGTTTCCTCCCTGCTTTTGAGAGTAACTTCTCCTTCCAGCCTTGGATCTTTTTCCAAATTCTTTCCTTCACATATTCAAAAGTCTTCGCTCTTGCTTGACCTACATATGTTGGAAGGCCTAGATATTTTGATGATAGACCCTCCACATCAATCTGCAACATGTCCTTCATTTCCTGTTTTTGCCATACCTTTGTGTTCTTACTAAACAAAATAGATGATTTATCCTTATTAATCATTTGACCCGAACAAGCTTCATATGTGTTCAAAATGCGGTTAACTTCCTGGGCATTACTTGAGTTAGCCTCATCAACAACAAAGAATCATCCGCAAAAAGCAGATGGCTAACACTAGGGGCTCCCCTGCAGATTTTGATTCCTGTGAGTGAGCCATTCAGTTCTTCCTTGTGAAGCAAGGCTGAGAACCCCTCTGCGCATATCAAGAAAAAGTATGGGGAGATAGGATCTCCTTGACGAAGACCTCTCTGAGGTATAATTGTGTCGGTGACGTCTGTGTTGATTTTGATCTGGTATTTGACCGTGGTAATGCACTTCATGATCAACTTAATACAGTCTCTGTCAAAACCCAATTTTTCCATCATACCCTTCAAGAAGGGCCATTCAACGCGGTCATAAGCTTTACTCATGTCAAGCTTGACTGCTGCATACCCCGAAGCACCACTTCTTTTCCTCTGCAGGAAATGTGTTAGCTCATATGCCAATAAAATATTATCAGAGATTAGGCGCCCCGGCACAAATGCACTCTGGTTAGGGGAAATAATGTCAGGGAGGATTACTTTAAGCCTATTCACTATTACCTTTGTGATTAGCTTATACACCACGTTGCAAAGGCTTATGGGCCTGAGGTCTTTTATCTTTGATGGATTAGAATTCTTCGGGATTAGTACAACAAATGTCTCATTCCATCCTTCAGGCATGTCACCCCCTCGCAGGGTACTCAACACTTCCTTCACCACTTGATCCCCAACTATGGGCCAGAACTTTTTGAAAAATATTGCTGGCATCCCATCTGGTCCAGGAGCTTTTAAATCTCCGATACCATTTAGGGCTTCTCTAAGCTCCTCTTCAGTATATTCCGCACAAAGGACGTTATTCATTTCCTCTGTCACTTTCGGATGTACAGCTTGCATGATTTCTTCATTATTTTCATGTGCTGAGGAGGAAAAGATATTGAAGAAATAATTTGCAATATGCTCTTTTAGAGGGTTATCACCCTCGACCCAGCTTCCATCATCCCTCTTTAGTTTCCTAATCATGTTACTCCTTTTCCTTTCAGAAGCAAATGCATGGAAGAATGCGGTATTTTTGTCTCCTTCTTGCAACCATTTGACGTGAGCACGCTGCCTCCAATGAGTGTCTTTTTGATGCTCCAACCGGTCAAGCTTCTCACGGAGATAGCGTTCTCTTGACACTTTGTCCTGGCTAATATAACCTCTTCTCACCTCCTCTAAATCCTTTTTTAAATTCTTAATTCTCTTATCAAGATTACCCAACACATTTGTGTCCCAGTCCTTGAGATCATTAGCCACCCTGCACATCATGCGCTGGATATTATTACTGTCACAACTCTGAATTGCATTGTTCCATGCATTGTTCACGATAGCTTCACAATCTTCTTCATGCAGCCATCTTGCTTCAAACTTAAAGGCATGAGCCCTTCTTCTGTAGATACGCGTACTATTTTCTCCTCCTATTTGAACAGTTATAGGCCTGTGATCTGAGTGTCGTGGGTCACCGTTGATAACCTTGGCAGAGGGGAACCTCGCACACCAACTCCTTGAGCCTACAGCTCTATCTAGTCTCACTTTAATGTATCGGCTGGCTTCCACAACTATTATTGCGCTAGGTGTATTTATCTCCCACATAACCCAGGTCTCTTAGGCCACAATCAGAAAGAGTCATCCTAAATCCCTCCATCTGGCCCTGAGCTCTAGCTGGTCCACCTTTCTTCTCGTGGTTGTACAAAATCTCATTTAAACAACCAGGGAAGATCCATTTGATTACTGAGCAAGCGTAGCAGCTTCCAAGTAATTATTTTCCTGTCACTCACTGGTTCCCCATAGACACCGGTGAAACGCCATCTAAAACCATCTTTTTCCACCACTTCCACATCAATATGGTATCTTGAGTAAGTATGCAACTTCACATTTATTTCTTTCTTCCAAAATAAAGCCAAGCCTCCACTTTTTCCTGTACAATCTCTTGCCACCATGTTATTCATTCCAAGCATCCATTTGAACTTTTCCATTCTCCTTTTGTCCAATTTTGTTTCGGACAAAAAGAGGATGTCGGGGTCCACCTGCTTCTGAAGGTCCAGAAGCCGTCTTACCGCCGGGCCATTCCCCAAACCCCGGCAGTTCCATGCCGTAAGCCTCATTTTGGTCCGCAGGACTGATCCGTCAGTCCCGCTTTCAATTCTGGTTTGAGCCCTACAACTGCGTTTATGTATTCTTGGTTCTCCCTTCTTTCCTCTCCATTATATCCCACTAGCGATTTCCCAGCTATCGTATCAACCTCCATCCTTCCTTTTTTTCACAATTTCCAACTCCAATTCTACATCCATATCCATCATCCCTCTCTTTCTCGATTCTGGTTCCTTGACCGATCTTTGTTGGGTTGACATAGCTCTCTCTCGTCGCCTGAAAGTGGTTCGCTTTCTTGACAGATTGGGTGAAGGATTGACAATCCCCTTCAAGTCATCCAATTCCTTTTTGTCCTCAAACTTCTCCTCACCTTTCAAAGCTTTCTCTTTTTCTACACCATCTATTTCAGTCCCTGTATCGCCCTTTTTCTCTTTAGCTTCAACCTTTTGAACATTCTGGGCAACCCCACTTCCATGTTCCTTAACACCTTTACAATCCAGTGCCATTGGAGTAGACTGGGATGGGTTGTACTCTTTATCTGCAGTCTTATCCTCCGCTACCTCTTCATAGTTGATTTTCTTCCCGTCAACACTTACTTCATTTTCCTTTGACTGCAATTTAAATGGGCTATTGACCACCTTGTCCTCTTTCTTCCCAGACCCTTCCATCTTGTTATCAGTATCTGAATTCTTCCTCCAGGACAATGCATCACTCCCCTTACTCCCTCCACTGCTGCTTCTTCCAAACCCCAATTTATCACTAGTATCCCTGCCCCTATCATCTTATTTTTGGATTCTCTTCCATAGCTCAGCCTTGAGCCAGGGGCCAAATTCTAGATTTGCCCCACACTGTTGCTTACTTAGGCAAGCTTTATCAATGTGGCCAATTATCCCACAACGATAGCAAAAGTCAGGCAAATATTCATATCTAAAAATAATTTTCCTTCTCCCCTCCTCCTCCTTTCCTTTATCTCCTTCAGCAACAGCCTTGTCGGTGCTATCCTCCTCATCATCCACATCGTCAAAGGCCATGATGCCTCTCATCAGGGGTTTAGTAATATCCAACCGTACCTTTACTCGCATGTAATCACCTGCAGCCATGCCATACTCATCCACGTCTACATCAATAACCTCCCCAATTTCTCTGCCAATATCCTCTCCTGTCTCCCTGCACATCGAGCCCATCGGATTACCCAAATTGGTGTGTACTTAAATTGATACTCCTCCAGAGTTTTGGATGGCTTGAAATCTTCCAACACCAGTAGCTTTTTGTTAAACATCCAAGGGCCACCATCTAGTGCTTTCCTCTTCCCTGCTTCCTCCCGAAACACGAACAGGAACCTGTTCATGCCAAGGTCTTTGCATTCGATTCCTATGAACGGGCACCAAATTCCTCCAAGCGCTATTTCCATGGCCTCCGCTCTTGCAGGCCTATCAGACATGAGCTTACCAATCACTTGCGGCTTCATCAACACCTGAGAAGTTGCGCTCCTCCGCCCAATCCGCACCCCTTTCTTTTCCGCTTCTGACAGCTTCAAAGACTGAAGCTTTCTCTGAACTCCCTCCATTGGAACGCCCCGAGGGTTCCTGCTGGGAAGGCCACTACTCCACCGCCGGGCGCCGCTGCACCACTCCCAACCACCGCCGAGCGCCGCCGCACCAGCCCCAACCGCCACTGGGCGCCGCTGCACAACCCCCACCCACCACCGGGGCCTGAGGAATTGGTTCCTCTCTCAGGATAGAACCCTCCCCAAATAATGGTTCAGGAGATGCTACAAATGCTACGGGAGAGTTGGATCTGAAAGAGGCCTGGATGGATCGAAGTAGAGTAAGAGATTTGGAGAGATTGGTGGATTTTGGACTAGATTGGCGGCAAGATGGCCGACAGAAAGCGCCGGAGAGTCGCTACAGAAGGAGCTAGAAACAGGACGAAACGTCACGGACGGACGACCCGCTTATCTTTTTGTTAAGAGCAATGGAACTTTTAATCCAGGACCATGTCGATTTCAATCCTCCTGAACAACTGCGCATGGATGCACCATGTCTCGTTTCACAACATTTGTGTAGCTGAAAGAATGGTTGTACATCCGTACATGTGTTGCAACCTCCGCTCACCAACCCCCATTCACTCCACATGCTTTTGAGTTGCCCCAGGCATCCTGATCGGCCAGATTGGACACTTTCTTCCCCTTTGGATGGACATCGATGAAATTAGAGTCCTTTTTCCAACCAAGAGGTGACTGGGTAAAAAGTTATATGAACGTGGGATACATGATGTAGTCCCCATACAGGCACAACTTATGTTGCGTCTGCTAGTTAAAAAGTAAAATCATTGACCCTAAAGATTAACAGAATCACCAGAAATGGGTCGTTATCGGCATGATAATTTGACTAGTATGCGCTCGCAATGATTTCAACCGCTCGATTCAGATGGACGTAATAGGGTTTCAAATAGTGGTGGTCGCATGGATTATGCTCTAATTTAGTGTCCTCATGAATAATGTAATATAAATAAAATTAAGTAGATATTTGCGAGTGTAGCTTGGTGATAGAGCAAATGGGTATGTGTGAACGTCACATGGCTTGTATTCATAAAGATACAAATCTGTACTACACAATTATTCATATTAAATCTTTAACAGACATTTTAACATCAATCGTGGCAAATTTTATATCCTTATTTAACAATTCAGTGTCATAAAAAACATGAAAAGACCATAGATGTAGGAAATATTGCTAGGAAAATTTATAAATGATAGCAGATAAATACATTCAGGTTATGGCAAGGAAAGAGGAGACATATTGCTGCGATGACATGGCGGAGACCTCTTGCCAAGATTCCCTGAACCTATGTGTCCAAGCCTAGAGTCGAAGACAATGTTTCTAATAGGTAAAGTAGAGGAGTGATTCTTGTGACTGAATACCTTCTTGTTTCTCGAGTCTCAAATTTTCCATAGAACCGACGAGGCCACTGAGAGGTAGATATCGTTGTCAAGGTTCGGAGAAGTGGAGATCCCAGATTAAGTGTGCCGAAACGGGCACCGGGAGTCCAAGGTTGGTCCAAACATTCGGCGCATAAGGGCAATTATTTGCATGTTCACAATCCGTAATACCACCTGCTCACGGGTTTTTTCATCTTTTTATGAAATAACGGAAATCAGGTTTGAAGGGTGATTTCATATACCGATGTACTCTACCAATTATTTCACAACAATGTGAAACAGTTTTTGTTTGGAGAACTCCATCAATTAATAGGCTGAAATAAGTCATAACCAACTTCGTAAGGCACAAAATACACTTCCATTTTGAAGTCAGTCCATCTTAAACAAGATTTAGGAAAATTATGTAATTAATTCAGTGATTTTGTAGTTTAGTGTTCAACTCTGATCAAACAGTAGCTAAGATACGGTATATATAATATAATTTGTTTGATCCAAAAATTCGTGTAAATTGTACAAGATAACATCTGTGTACATACAGTAGCACTATACAATTCTCAAAAACAAAAAAGAGAACACATTATTTTTATGCCACCCTCTCGATAAATAAATGAACTAATGTATGCCTCACTCACTGTTTCTTCGACTAATTCAAGTTTGGCCACCTACTCCATGGAGTAGCAGCATTCTTTGAACGCCTGGAGGTTCTCTTGGAATAAGGGTACGAAGGCATCGACGCTGCCGTCGCCGAAGTTGGACGGCGCGAGGAAAAGCATCCCCTCCGTGGGGAAGTATGCCGGCATGAAGTAGCTCGGGCTCCCCGTACCGAAGTCCAGCTCGTAGAATGGGAACGTCAGCCAGCTGTCCACCTCCACGTCCGGGCAGTGCGCGTCCTTGCACACGGCGCTCCGCGCGAGCCCTTCCTTCTCGGCGGCGCCGGAGCTCGCGAAGTCGACAAAAGATTGGAAGTAGGCACCGTCCACCCTCGCCACCTCGTCGTGGATCACCTGGGCGGCGTGCTTCAGCGGCCGGTTCAGGAGGTCGCCTACCGTGGAGCGCGGGAACGCCCACAGGACCATGTTGCCGAAGTACTCCGCCGGCTGGCCGAGCCGGTGCCGCCCGTCCACGGACAGCCGGATCTTGGAGGTCTCCTCGGGGCTCAGGTCGCGCGCGCGCGTCATGGTGCGCCACAGGTGGGCGAGGATGGTCTCGAACCGGCTGAACGGCCGGCCGCGCCCTTCTGACGCCTTGGCGCGGAGACCGGCGATGAAGTCCTTGGTGAAGTGCGCCTTGTGGATGACGATGTTGTCGGCGGCGTCGCCGTGGTGACCGACCACGTCGGTGGGCGACGGCAGGTAGTACTCCCTGTTACCGTGGTCGTGCTCCACGCGAGGCGACGACCGTGGCTTGAAGAGGTCCTTGTGGTGGTGCACGGGCGGGAGGCCCATGGGGAGCCCTCTCGTGGCGCGCCCCCAGGCCACGAGGAAGTTGCTGGTGGCATGGCCGTCGGCGACGACGTGGTTGGACGTGAACCCTACAGCGAGCGAGCCGCACCGGAACCGTGTCAGCTGCAGCAGCACCACCTCCTGGTGCTCCGCCTCCAGGTCAGGATGCAGCTTCAGCAGCTCCGGCGTGGGCTTCGAGGGCGCCATGTCGACGAGGTCGGCGTCCACGGTCGCCTCAACCAGGCGCGCGCCACGGTCGTTGAGTATGACTGACGGCGTGCCGTCGGGGGACTCGCCGAGCTGCCCGGCGAAGGCGCGGTACTGGGCGAGGACCGTGGCAAGGCCCTTCTCGATGGAGGCGGTGGTGGGCGCGGGCGGCGCGAAGGCGTAGATGATGGCCATCTGCATCTCGAACGTCACCCTGTCGAAGATGGACAGAGGGATGTATTCGGTGGCCGGCATCGGCGCTTCGCCGGCACTGTAGGCAGGCTTGACGAGCTTGGAGCTCAACACCTTGACCTCCATTGCTGTGTATCGGGGCAGCAGTTTCTCTGTCGCTAATGAAGTTTGATCGGCGAGAATGATCAAAAGTTTGCAACAAGAGAGCTTGTACGTGGAGGCTTAGCTTATTGCTTGCCGTCTTCTACTCTTGTGTTCTGTGTATGATCTGGTGGTTGTCCTCATGCTGGTTCTAAGATTTATAGGAACTCTGGAACACGGTCGCGGGAAACGGTAGCCGGTAGGTGAAATCAAACCCCCGTAAGTGTAGTTGAGACTTGACCTAGCCCGCCTATAATCCATGCTTGTGTTTTCACTAGTGAACGGCTGTTACCCAGAACGTCCAAACGTCACAAGTTCGTACTGTTCACCTCATGGCGTTGTCGTGGAGCTTAAGTGTCTTAGAACGTACCACGGCATTGTACTTAGGCTTACTTGTATTATTTCTCGGCGCATGTGTTTATATTGTCTGGTTATCCTAAATATGCTTTGTAAGAGGACCTCCTTACTACCTTGTATCGTTCGGCCGTATACTTTATTTATAAAGCGATGTGAAACCCTGTTTCAAGCTGCCTCCAATAAAACATGTTGAATAGTGGACAATGAGTTCCTCAATTTACCCACATAAATGAATGAAACCAAATTTCCTTGCCATATATGTCTTGGTTTCGGTTTTTCTTCCTTTTGAAATTAAAAGTTAAATAGAATAGTTATTTCTTTTTTTGGAACGAGAATAGTTATTTCTTAGTCAAGTATAAATAGCCATCCGACTCAAATATATGTATTATCCCTAGAAGTAATATTTTGGAAATAAAAAACTATTATAAAATAAAAACTCTAGTATGGGAAATAACAATAGTCTGGGAAATAACAAGCCTGTTTCAAGAGTTTGTCTCCAATAAAAATAAGTTGAGCAGTGGACAATGAGTTCCACAATGATATCACTCAATTTACGCATGAAAAAGACTGAAAGCCAATTTCCTTGCCACGTGCCTATATGTCTTGGTTTCAGGTATCTTTTTCCTTTCGAAATTAAACGTTAAATACTAGGATAGTTATTTCTCAGTCAAGTATATATTAATAGCCGTCCGACTCAATATTTCACTTGCAGTTATCACTAGAAATAATCCTTTCGCAATAGAAAGAGAAATAACAAAACGGTTATCAAATAGAAAATATATGTCGCAACGTGCAATTTTTTATGACTTCACATATTTGATGAACCTGCAGTGAGCTGTTATTAATTATGTTTTTTGACGAGGGGAATGGCCCCATGTTTTATCTGTCAAAAACCATGAGTTCACCGAGAAAGGATGAAAAACGCATAAAAGCGGGGAAAAGAACTATGGATGTTTGAGCTAGTGGTTATGCTAATTAAGAATAAATTAGTTGAGGAGTACTTTTGCAATTAGCAGTGTGCACTGACTTTGGCGTTGATCACTAGAGTTTTGGCATTAGATAAGCATGGTTTTGCTAGAGGCGGCGAACCCCCGGTTTGGCAAAACAAAATTTACACTTTTATGCTGTACTCGTAAAGAGATGTCTGCATACACGTTAGATAATCGTGACTTTGCTAGAGGCAGCGAACGTTTATCCGCCAAAAGTATTGAAAATTACATATTCGATGGTGGTCGTAAAGGCATGTCCGCATACACATGACGGTGCATTAACCTGTGGGTTTTGACATCATCATCTCATCAGTCAGTGCGTCAAAATCATCAAACGTAACGGAGACGAACCTGCCCATGACCGTGAGGATATATATATTAGTTGGTGGAGAATTTAGGAGCAAGTTGACATTGTGCTAACCGTGAGCAACTGTTGGTCTAATTTGTCTGCTTCCTTTTGCGTTCTCTTTTGCATTGATCCATGTTTGTATTTAACTCGATAATGACGTATTGGTTCATGCATGCGTGCTATCTGTTTAAGCACAAGTATACTAGCAAGGTGCAAGGAGAGTGTAGCCGTACGTGAATACTTTTGAATGATCATCTAAATAACATGTCAAGAAATTGCAACAGAGAAACTGTCAATAAAGTACGAAACTTCTTCCACATCCAAATATACTGCACCCTTCAGTAGATAGACAAATCACAGAATTCACAATAATAATCAACAAAATCATCTCGCTCAATCCGTTTTCAGTTTATAAAGAACATAGAACAAATGATACTCATCTAAATCATCTCGCACCATTGCATCTCAGAAAGGGTAAAAACGCAACTGAAACAATCAAGTACTCGCAACTTGCAAGTAGCAACATACTACCAGTGTTTCATTAAAGGTAGAACAAGCAGGTTGTTCAATTACATTAACACTATCAAACAAAATTTGACACAACTCCGCACTAGTGCATAATAAACCGAACGTACCTAGTACCTACGATACAGTTCAACAACAACATAGTCTAACAAATGAGCTGGCGGCGCGTAAAAGGGAGCAAAAGCTAGACAACCATAAAAAATGTAGCCACTTCGATACCCAGCCCAAGAAATAGCAGTTCCTGCACAAGGCGAAAATGAAGATTTGAGATTCAACCTACAATAAACATGTGTATGTAGCTCGGGCAATGCTTCACATGCCATCTACAGTGCTTGCATCAACAAACTCCAGTTTATCATGATAGCAGTGCATTTTTGAGTTATTGATAAAATTACTAAATCCAATTCGAGAGTGTAGTACAATATGTAAACTCCTCTCAACTCCCTACAGCATAACCAATTGACTACAAGATCAGAGCTGGTTCCAACACTTTTGGATCTAATTTTACAAAATCAGCATGATTTCAAGATTAACAACCCTATCTCATGAACATAGCAATCATTTAAAGCACAATTCCGGCACCTGATCCAGTGATCGCAGGCAGCAACATCCACATTGACGGGCTTAATGCCTGCTGGTCTTTCCAATGCCTCGTGTTCCAGAGAAGAGATGCTTCAGTTTCATGGTAGGGATCATGCTGTCCGCCTCTCCACGGCGAGCCTCTTGTTCCTGTTCTTGACAGAGTCCCTCGACTTCTTGATGGCCTTCTTCTTTTGAGCAGTGTCCCTGAGCCCATCACCTGGCACGACCTCTTCAATTGGTCGGGATTTGGACCTAGACCTCGACCTAGTACGCAGTTTCTTGTCGGAATGCTGGCCATCAGCGTCCATAGCGTCATCACCATCAGCTCTGCTCAGTGACCTTTCACGCTTACGGCCTCTTGACTGGCTGCGAAGTCAATTCATAGCAGTAGTAGGATCAACACCCATGGATGTGAGTTGTCTGCCCAATCTCTTGGTTGTGAATTTGTTGTGTTTGTCATGTTTCCTTAGAACAATAGGATGGCTCTTTTAGTACTCTTCGTCATCCTATGCTCCTGGATGAGCATTGCCTTCTTCCTAATCTTACCCAATATCTCATGTTGTTCTTCAGTTAATTCGTCATGGCCATCAATCATGAAAGCATCTTGAGTAGCTTCTTCTTCAAGATGAACCCTCCTCCCTTTCCAGTTCTTCACACCTTTCCAAGATATCCGGATCCAAGAAATCGACAACATTATGCCCATCCAATATCTCAAGGAGAATATCTTCCTTCCATTCATCATTGGCCAATAAGTAATGCTTCTTGAGACTGGCTGAATAGACACCAGCACCTCCATTCTCATTCTCAAGGTCCCTCCCAAGATTCTTCTTTTCTTTTGCAGCCGCAATTGCTTGAGCTTAAAGAACAACCTGAGGAATGCAAGTAGGCATATCTCAGTTGTCACGAGGCTTGGGAATAGCAACATGAAACCTATTTAAGCAGTCATTGATCTGCTTTGACTTCATCTTGATCTCCACTCTCTGCCCAAGAAGCCTCTCACATGCAGCTTTTTTAACAGCCATCACACCCTCATCTGTTAAAGCACTCATAGTCAACAAAACACCCTCCTCATTAGGATCTCCACCTTGAGGTATAGTCTTCATGGCCTCTGACTTCATCTCCATTACCAGTTGCATATCCTCTTCGGAAATCCCATCAAGCGGCTACAAATCAGTCTTGTTGCAAACAATGACCAGAGGCTTATTCATGAACAAGGATTTTATACTGTGAAAGAGTGCATCTTGCTGAGCATTTATTGTATCCGCAAGACTCAGAGATGTCCAAGAAGAACAGCACAACAACCCTCAAGTGGGCAAGAGCGGTGATACTGCACATTTCTATGATGTTCCTATCCTCGAAAGGCCTACCAAGGATCCCTGGAGTGTCAATCACGTGGTATCGGAGATATTTGTAATCTGCATGTCCAACAAGAAGGGATTTTGTTGTGAAAGCACAAGGTTGTACATCTGCATCAACCCTTGTAACCTTTTTCATGAAAGAGAGTACAGGTGTTTGGGTCAATTGATGGAAGTCTGGCCATGTGCTGCCTGATCTGCTCCAGGTATGCCAAACTAGGACCGATACGCTTTAGAACAGTATAGATGCGACCTAATGCAGCTACCTTCAGGCACTTGCATCGGTACATGGTGTCTCCATACTTGAGCAGCCTCTGATAATCCTTGGAGATCTTTGCAATGATATTTCGAGTTGTATTGATCTGATCCAAGGCAAGTTTGTAGTGATCCTTGTTGTAGATCACCATTGAAAGGGTCTATGTCATCCAGTTGGGGGAACTCGCCAATGATGGTGGAAAACTTTTCATAGAAGTTCTGTTGAGTATAGTGAACCTTGCACATGTAGAACTGGCGAATGCGGTTGATAGCATAGCCCTTGTGGACAATAGTTGACATTTGCCTCTGCGTTCGGGACAATATTATGTTGATGAAGTCCTTCACAGGAGGGACAACCGTGATTTTCTTGAAATTATACTACACCATCTTGCCCGATGTAAAGATTGGCTACTTATTCCTGTAATACAAACATATGCCATGTCAATCCAATGCAGATATAAAGGTGAAAGAACTAATGCAGAAAAATAGGTGCGAACAAATGCAAGAAAGCACAATTTCAAGAAAAAAACATAGACAGGGTGAAATCAACTCCCTCCATTCCTAAATATAAGTCCTTTAGAGATTCCAATATGGACCACATACTGAGAAAAATGAGTGAATCTGCACTCTAAAATGCGTCTATATACAACCGTATGTAGTCCATATTGAAATCTCTAAAATGACTAGTATTTAGGAATGGAGGGAGTAGCAATCACTACATAAAAACACAATCAATCTTTAATCATTTTAATACTATAGATTCATGCCAAGCATTATTAGTGCATCCTTGTTACACACAAGGAAAACTTTGATTTAAATAATATTAGACAAAAGGCTGAAACAGGTTTCTTTCTTGACAGTTTAATTTAAGCACAAGTAGTTGGCATCACAACCCGGAGACAAACTCTGGACCTTAGACATTCACGCCGATCTTACATGAAAGAGAAACATCTATATACCTATGCGAGACGGTCGACACGCGAGAACGAACACAGAGAGCGGATTGGAAAGTCCAACTAATTATGACTTGAGGTGGCGGCGGGAGGAAAAGATGCGATGGCGGCTGATGTTGTCTTGAACTACGTCGGTATTTCCCCAAAGAGGAAGGGATGATGCAGCATAGCAACGGTAGGTATTAAACTCAGTGATGAGACCAAGGTTATCGGACCAGTAGGAGAACCACACAACACCACGTAAACAGCACCTGCACACAGAGAACAAATACTTGCAACCCGACGTAAGAGAGGGGTTGTCAATCCCTCACGGGTAAAAAGATAGGTAAAATTGCAGTAGTTTGGATAAATAGATCTTGCGGGAACGCGAGATTAAATAAATAAACAAAAAATAGAAAGGTATTTTTGTATTTTTGGATTAATAGATCTGAAAATAAAAAGCAAATAAAAATAGATCTCAAAGGCAAATATGATTAAGAAGAGACCCGGGTGCCGTAGATTTCACTAGTGGCTTATCTCAAGAAAATTAGCATACGATGGGTAAATAAATTACTGTTGGGCAATTGATAGAACTTCATAATCATGACGATATCTAGGCAATGATCATTATATAGGCATCACGTCCAAGGTAGTAGACCGACTCGTGCTTGCATCTACTACTAATACTCCACACATCGACCGCTATCCAGCATGCATCTAGTGTATTAAGTTCATGATGAAACGGAGTAATGCAATAAGAACGATGACATGATGTGGACAAGATCTATTTATGTAGAAATAGACCCCATCTTGTTATCCTTAATAGCAATGATACATACGTGTCGGTTCCCCTTCTGTCACTGGGATCAAGCATCGTAAGATCGAACCCATCACAAAGCGTCACTTCCCATGGCAAGAAAAATTGATCTACTTGGCCTAACTAAACCAAAGATTCGAAGAGGAAATACGAGGCTATAAGTCCACATGGCACCCGCCGGTTCGGGTGCGGGTAATGGCTGCCCAAACCCTTGCCCGACTCATTATTTTTTTCCTATACCCGTACTTGTACTCGCGCCTTGGGTCTCAAATTGTTCCCATACCCGTACCCGGTCGGGTGTGAGTAATACCCGCGGTTAAAATACCCATCTCGATCACCTTACCCCATTCACACTTCATCATGTATTTTTCGACATCTACACATATATACCCAACATTTTAGCATGTGTCCTTCAACATTTCAGTACATATATACCACATTTTATCATTTGAGCACATATAGATGATGATTTTTTGCGCAATGGAATAAAAAGAATGATATTAATTCTACTAAGTGGATAGCAATAAGCACGAAATATATGCCACCGAACAATGTCCAATAATTGGGTGAGTAGCATGTACGTGAACTTTTAGAGGACCATTCACACCTATTCTATTTTTCAGTTACAAGACAAACAAGACAGACATAATTTTCTCTAATTTTCTTTTATTGAAGGTACTTCTACATCCACTACTTTGAAATAATCATCGGAAGGAGATTATACAATAAGATCAACAAAACCGTGAGTTCACAAAACAAGATCAATGCCTTTCAACAAGATCATGCACATGTGTAAGGGGAGAGGATTTTGGGTCGAGTTTAGCGGTTGCATTAGCCTAGAATACAATGGCTAGTTTCCTTTAGTGAACGACACATGGAGCCTACTGTTAGAAGAAATTAGTATATGGGTATGTGGGTGTGCGGGTGCATGGGTATGGGTATTGCATTCCCATACCCATACCCGGCTTCCCCGATGGGTACAATTTTTTCCCATTTATAAACCCATGGGCATTTATTTGTCCCAATCCCTTACCCTAATAGGGTTTTTACCCGTTGGGTTCGCGGGTTGCGGTACCCATTGCCATGTTGAGGCTATAAGTAATCATGCATATAAGAGATCAAAAGACTCAAATAACTTTCACAGATAAAAACATAGATCTGGTCATAAACTCAAAGTTTATCGGATCCCAACAAACACACCGCAAAAAGAGTTACATCAAATAGATCTCTAAGAGACCATTGTATTGAGAATGCAAAGAGAGAGAGAGAGAGAGAGAGGAGGCCATCTAGCTACTAACTACGGACCCGAAGGTCTAGAATGAACTACTCACGCATCATCGGAGAGGAACCAATGAAGATGATGAACCCCTCTGTGATGGTGTCTAAATTGGATCTGGTGGTTCTGGAACTTGCGATGGCTGAAATTGATTTTTGTCGACTCCCCTAGGGTTTCTAGAATATTGGGGTATTTATAGAGCAAAGAGGCGGTGCGGGAGGCGGCCGAGGTGGGCACAACCCACCTGGGCGCGCCTGGGCAACCAGGCGCGCCCTGGTGGATTGTGCTCCCCTTGGAGCTCCCCTCATTTACTTTCTTGGCCCAACTGGTGTCTTCTGGTCTAGAAAAAATCCACAAAAAGTTTTGCTGCATTTGGACTCTGTTTGATATTGATTTCCCGCGATGTAAAAAACAAGCAGAAAACATCAACTGGCACTTGGTACTATGTCAATAGGTTAGTCCCAAAAAATGATATAATGTTGCTATAAAATGATTGTAAAACATCTAAGAATGATAATATAATAGCATGAAACAATTAAAAATTATAGATACGTTGGAGACGTATCAACATCCTCAAGCTTAATTCCTGCTCGTCATCGAGTAGGTAAATGATAAAAACAGAATTTTTGATGTGGAATGCTGCCTAACATGTTCATCACATATTCTTTTCTTTGTATCATGGACATTTGGACTTTTATATGATTCAAATCAATAGTCTAGTTTTGACATAAAGACTTTAAGGCTCAAGCATATCAACAAGCAACCATATCTTTCAAAATATCAACACTAAAGCAAGTTATCCCTAGCCCATTATGCTCAATCATTGATCCATTCATGAAACACACTCACATATTAGCTACACCCAATGCTCAAGTACGATCATAGTGCCCCTTAGTTGGTGCTTTATAAGAGAAGATGGAGACTCAGTAAAATAAAATTTTCATAGAGTAAATAGAAAGGCCCTTCGCAGAAGGAAGTAGAGATTTGTAGAGGTGCCAGATCTCAAAGCAAAAAAAGATAGGGATAAAACATTTTGGATGGCATGCTTTTCCTGTCAATGAAAACGATCGATTAGTTCCCAGTACTTTCCATGCTTGAGATATAACAAGCGGTTCCCAAATAGAAAAAAAATTATTCCTTTTTCCACCATACTTTCAGTTTCCATGGCTAACCGCATCCACGGGTGCTTCCATACCAACACTTTCCAAGGAATTTATTATTTGACAACATAATGTTAATTCATTCTTAATTTCGGTACTGGGCATCCCTAATACCTTTTTCGTACTCTCGTGCAATGACAAGTGAATAAACACTCATCTTGAGAATAACACATCTAGCATGGAAATATATCAGCCACCCCTACCGTTTCATGAGCGGTACGAGCACACAAAAGAGAAATTTATTTTGAAAATTAGAGATGGCACATACAAATTTTCTTAGAACGGCAAAAAAAATACCGCATATAGGTAGGTATAATTGACTCATGTGTCAAAAACTGGTTTAAAGGATTTTGGATGCACAAGTAGTGATCATACTTAGTGCAAGTGAAGGCTAGCAAAAGATTGGGAAGCATCCAACCAAGAAACGGAAAATCTCATAAGCGAGCATTAAGTATAACTAACACCGAATAATGCACCAGAAGTAGGATGTAATTTCAGTGCGTAACTATTGACTTCGTGCTTGCATAGGGAATCACAAACCTTAACACCAATATTCTTACTAAATCATAATTACTCATCAACATGATCACATATCACAATCATCATATCTCAAAACTATTACAAAGAATCAAGTTTATTTTGTCCAATGATCTTCATGAAAGTTTTTATTATATCCCTCTTGAATATCTATCACTTTGGGACTAATTTCATATGTTGCTTTTGATAGTTCAAACGAATCTAAGTGAAGAACATGAGCATAAAAAACTTTCTTCTCTGCAAATAATTTAAGTGAAGCAAGAGAGAATTTCTTAAAAAGTAGTAAAGCACAACATGCTCAAAAAGATATAAGTGAAGCACTAGAGCAATTCCATAGCTCATAAAAATTTAAGTGAAGTCATAGCATAATTTTTGGCTCCCTCAACTAGGTGTGTCCAGCAAGGATAGATGACTTAAAACACAAAGAATAACAAGCAAAGACTCATATCATACAAGACGCTCCAAGAAAAACTCATAGTATGTGACGAATAAAAATATAGTTTCAAGTAGAATACCGCTGGTTGTTAGAAGAAAGAGGGGATGCCACTCGGGGGCATCCCCAAGCTTAGCTGCTTGATACTTCTTGAATATTATTTTGGGTTGCCTCGGGCATCCCCAATCTTAGCATTTTGCTAATCCTTGTTCCTTCATCCATCGCGATCTCACCCAAAACTTGAAAACTTCAATCACACAAAACTCAACAAAACCTTCATGAGATCCATTAGTATAAGAAAGCAAATCACTACTTTAAGTAATATTTCAAACCCATTCATATTTTTTATTGTATTATATCTACTGTATTTTAACTTTTCAATGGCAAAAACTCTTCAAAGGAAACCATAGAATCATCAAAACAAGCACATAACACAACGAAAACAGAATCTGTCAAAAATAGAACAGTCTGTAGTAATCAGGGAAGTTTGTATATTTATGTAACTCTAAAAATTATGAAATATTAGGAAAACGTGGGAAATTTGTATATCAATCTTGTGTAAAAAATCAGAGCAAAAACACGTTTCTGTGATCTATGAAAATTATTTTTCTGAGTGCAAAAGTTTCTGTTTTTCTACAAGATCGAATCAACTATCACCCAAATTATCCCAAAGGCTTTGCTTGGCACAAACACTAATTTAAACCATAAAAACACATCTAAACAAAGGTGGGTAAACACTCAAGAACAGAAAGAAGAAGGCGAAAATAAATTTTATTCATTGGGTTGCCTCCCAACAAGCTCTTTCTTTATAACCATTAAGGTAGGCTTGAGATTTCAATGATGCTCACATGAAAGATAAGAATTGAAACACAAATAGAGCATCATGAAACATATGGCAAACACATTTAAGTATAACATACTTCCTATGCATAAGAATTTTATAAGCAAACAAATTATCAAGACAAGAAACATCTAGCATATGCAAAGAAGAGGAAAAAACATTGACGATCTCAACATAACGGGAGGTAATTTAGTAACATGAAAATTTCTACAACCATATTTTCCTCTCTCATAATAATTACATGTAGGATCATAATCCAATTCAACAATATAACTATCACATAAAATATTCTCTTGATGATCCACATGCATGGAAAGTTGACACACTTCCAAAATAGTGGGATTATCATCAAATAAAGTCATGACCTCTCCAAGCCCACTTTTATCAAAAAATTCATAAGGTTGAACACTCCCAAATACGTGGGATTATTTTTAGCTAAAGTTAAAACTCTTCAAAACCCACTTTTAATATTATCACAAGCATATTCATCATGAGGTTTAAATAAATTTTCAGGATCATAAGAATCATTATCACCCCAATCATGATCATTGCAATAAGTAGTGGGCATATCAAATTTAGCATCCCCAAGCTTGGGGTTTTGCATATTATTATCACAATTGATATTAATAGAATTTATAATAACATCATTTCAATCATGCTTTTCATTTAAAGAGGTATCATGAACCACTTTATCAATTTCTTTTTCCAACATGTCATCACACTCTTCAGATTCATGAATTTCAAGCAAAAGTTCATAGAGATACTCAAGTGCACTCAAATCACTAGCGACCGGTTCAAAATAATTAGATCTCTTAAAGAGATTAGCTAGTGGATGAGGATCCATATCAATAGATTTTTAGCAAGCGAAGATGCAAGGAAATAGAAGACACATGGTCACACAGGCAAACAAGAGACCTGACAAGAAAATGGCAAATAAAAAAGAGAGCGAATAAAACTGCAAAATTTTGTGAAGTGGAGGAGAGGAAAACAAGAGGCAAATGGCAAAAAATGTAAATTGCAAGGAGATGAGATTTGCACTTAGGAACCTGGTAGATGTTGGTGATGTCTCCTCGGCAATGGGGCTAGAAATTCCTTTTGATGTTGGCTTGAACTACGTCGGTATTTCCCCAAAGAGGAAGGGATGATGCAACACAACAATGGTAGGTATTTTCCTTAGTAATGAGACCAAGGTTATCGAGCCAGTAGGAGAACCACGCAACACCACGTAAACAACACCTGCACACAAAGAACAAATACTTGCAACCCGACGTAAGAGAGGGGTTGTCAATCCTTCACGGGTAAAAAGATAGGACAAATTGTAGTAGTTTGGATAAATAGATCTCGAGGGAACGCGAGATAAAATAAATAAAAAAATTGCAGCAAGGTATTTTTGTATTTTTGGATTAATAGATTTGAAAATAAAAGCAAATAAAAATAGATCTCGAAGGCAAATATGATTAAGAAGAGACCCGGGGGCCGTAGATTTCACTAGTGGCTTCTCTCAAGAAAAATAGCATATGATGGGTAAACAAATTACTGTTGGGCAATTGATAGAACTTCAAATAATCATGACGATATCCAGTCAATAATCATTATATAGGCATCACGTCTAAGATTAGTAGATCGATTCCTGCTTGCATCTACTACTATTACTCCACACATCGACCACAATCCAGCATGCATCTAGTGTATTAAGTTCACGGAGAAATGGAGTAATGCAATAAGAACGATGACATGATGTAGACAAGATCTATTTATGTAGAAATAGACCCATCTTGTTATCCTTAATAGCAACGATACATATGGCGGCTCCCCTTCTATCACTGGGATCAAGCATTGTAAGATTGAACCCATCACAAAGCACCTCTTCCCATGGCAAGAAAAATTGATATAGTTGGCCTAACCAAACCAAAGATTTGAAGCATAAATACGAGGCTATAAGTAATCATGCATATAAGAGATCAAAAGACTCAAATAACTTTCATGGATATAAACATAGATTTGATCATAAACTCAAAGTTCATCGGATCCCAACAAACACAACGCAAAAAGAGTTACATCAAATAGATCTCCAAGAGACCATTGTATTGAAAATACAAAGAGAGAGAGGAAGCCATCTGGCTACTAACTACGGACCCGAAGGTCTACAATAAACTACTCACGCATCATCGGAGACGCACCAATGAGGATGACGAACCCCTCCGTGATGGTGTCTATATTGGATCTGGTGGTTCTAGAACTTGCAGCGGCTGGAATTGATTTTCGTCAACTCCCCTAGGGTTTATGAAATATTGGAGTATTTATAGAGCAAACAGGCAGTGTGGGAGGCGACCGAGGTGGGCACAACCCACCTGGGAGCGCCTCGGCCCCCAGGCGCGCCCTGGTGGGTTGTGCTCCCCTCGGAGCTCCCCTCGGGTTCTTTCTTGGCCCAACAGGTGTCTTTTGGTCCAGAAAAAATATAAAAAAAGTTTCGTTGCATTTGGATTCCGTTTGATATTGATTTTCTACGATGTAAAAAACAAGCAGAAAACTGCAGCTGGCACTTGTCACTATGTCAATAGGTTAGTCCCAAAAAATGATATAAAGTTGCTATAAAATGATTATAAACATCCAAGAATGATAATATAACAGCATGAAACAATCAAAAATTATAGATACGTTGGAGACGTATCAGCGGCTCAGGTAGTTAGGTGGCGGCGGTGGTGGCGGCGTCAGGACTTGACTTGGGGGTGGGAGGGATGGAGAATGCCAGGCTTGTTGTGTCTCCCTGTGCGTGGGGCGTGCGTGAATTAGGTCGGTCGGCATCTCTAACTGGGCTGATAGTGGGCTCTAAACTCTTAAGCCGAAATGTATTGGGCTACTTCAGCTAACTGGTTTAAATTGCGCCCAGTTCAGAGAACTTTATGTTTCTCAAAAAAATAGAGGGCTTTATTCAGAAAAAAGTGTTCCTTGGACAATCAACCAAAAGACTGGTCACCAGGAAGCTGGGTGTTTCATCAAGCTAGCTTTCAGTCACGTACCGGTTTAAATATCGTACCGAGCGAAATAATTCCGATTTGTAGAATAGAAAATCGAATTCTTCTGTCCCTGCACTCATAAAAAACCGAAAAAATTTATTTATTTTGTGTTGGTTCCGTTCCAGTTTTTGTTTGGTCAGGTTTTATGCCCACCCTAAGTGGAAGTTGTCCCCATCTCTGCATTGCGGCATACAGGGTGAGGAGGAGAAAAGAGGAGTGTTTAGCATGAGTTTCTTCGAGGCTCTTATGTCCAAGCGAATGGGCTTTCCTCTTGGCCCATATAACAGTTATTATCCAGTCCATTTATCCGTTGTCCATGGCACTGGAGGTGGCGCTCTTTCGGGATTCCAGCATGACTCACCTCGCCAGTGCTATATCTCACCTACTGCAAGATGTAGTACTGGCTCAAATACAACATAGTGAATGGACCGGCCCAATAAGGGAGGCTATACCTTCACTTTTTTTGTTCACTTTTTAGTTCATTTCGTCGATTTTCTTCAGTTTTCTATGTTTTTTACCGTTTTCTCAGTTTTTTGAGCTTCTTATTTTAAATGCATGTATACGTTCTCCCAATTCGCATTGTACTTTGTTGTATACACGTGAAACTTTTTTTGGCACGTTGAACATTTTTCAAATACATGATGTACAGTTTTTTAATACATATTTTGGATGTATTTTTTGAATGCATATTAAACATCTTTGAAATAGATTTTGAACATTTTTTGAGTGATACGGAACATTTCTGTAAACTATGCAAAAAAATTAGATTGTGTAAATTTATTCTTTTTGAATGCCACCAACATATTATTGAAACATGTGAGCCTTTATTAAGTGCCACAAATATTTTTTAAAATGTTAAGAAATAAATGTTCTTTAAATTACACAGACATTTATTACAATTGGTGTAAACAATTTTAAAAAAATTACAAACATTTTTTTAGCACGTGAACATTTCTAAATGTCACAAACAAAAAATTACAAACATTTATTACATTTATGAAAGGGTCTTTTACATTTGTAGCCCTAACTCAAACTAACTCGACTACATGATAAATCTTATCCAGCCCATCACCTTCCAGCAAGCCAACAAAGGAATTACTCACTCCCGGCTATGAGCATCATGCAATTGGTGATGGAGAAAGGTTGATGATGACGATGGCGACGGATTCCACCCTTCGGAGCCCCGAATGGACTCCAGATCAGCCCTTGACGAAGAACAGGAGGTGGTTGCGGCTCCGTATCGTAAAACGTGGTGAATCCTTGTCTCTGTTTTTTCTTAGTGAATAGGTATATATGGAGTTAGAGTTAGGGTTGCCGGAGGTCCAGGGGGCCCACAAGCTCGCTAGGCGCGCCCTGGGTGGGTGGATGCAGCCCTTGAGCTTGTGGCTCCTGGTGGCCCCCCTCTGGTATATTCTTCTGCCAATATTTTTTATATATTCCAAAAATACTCTTCGTAAATTTTCAGGTCAATCCGAGAACTTTGATTTCTGTACAAAAATAACATCATGGCAATTCTGCTGAAAACAATGTCAGTCTAGGTTACTTTCATTCAAATCATGCAAATTAGAGTCCGAAAGAAGAGCAAAGTGTTTGGAAAAGTAGATAGGATGGAGGCGTATCAACTCCCCCAAGCTTAACTCGTTGCTTGTCCTCAAGCAGTTTAGTTGACAAACTAAAAGGGACAAATAAAAACTTTTACAATCTCTGTTTGATCTTGTCGTTGCAAATATGTCTAACTAATGTTCAGGTTTTCAGTAAAGATTATGAACTAACCATATTCACAATAACACTTAAGTCTCACATTCACTCACATTGATGACATAACTAAGTAGCGAGCAATAATAAGATATCTCGGATGACAATTTTTTTTCAAAACAATCATGATATAATATGACATAGTGGTATCTCGCTAGCCCTTTCTGAGACCGCAAAACATAAATGCAGAGCACCTCTGAAGTTCAAGCACTGACTAGACATTGTAATTCATGGAAGAAGAGATCTAGTCACACTCATACTCAATATCAACTAAACACAAAGCATGTAAATGACAATAGTGCTCTCCAGCTGGTGCTTTAATAAGAAGAGGATGACTCAACAATAAAAGTAAATGGATAGGCCCTTCGCAGAGGGAAGTAGGGATTTGTAGAGGTGTCAGAGCTTAAAGCTTTTAAAACAGAGATGAATATAATTTTGGGAGGTATCCTTTCATTATCAACGTAGTGACCGAGAGTTCCCAATATCTTCCATGCTAGACGCATTATAGGCGGTTCCCAAACATAAAGGTAAAGTTTTTACTCCCCCTCCACCAACAAACACAAGCCATGGCTAGCCGAATCCTCAGGTACCCTCCATACCAACAACAATCCGGGGGAGTTTTATTTCATTATTATATTTAGATTTAGATTTAGGTCATAGGACTGGGCATCCAGATTACCAGCCATTTTCTCATGAATGACAAGCCAATAAACACTCATCGTGAGATAACCCACCTAGTATGGAACATACTAACCACACCCTGTCACTTCATGAGCGATTCGGGCATATAAAACATATTATTATTTGAAGATTTAGGGTTTGGCTATTGCAAATTTACTTGGAACGATAGGTAAATACCGCATATAGGTAGGTATGGTGGACTCATATGGAATAACTTTGGGTTTAAGGCAGTGGATGGACAAGTAGTATTCCCGCTTAGTACAAGTGAAGGCTAGCAAATAGACTGAGGATCGACCAACTACAGAGCGACAACGGTCATAAACATGCATTGAGATTAATCAACATTGGGTACATGCACTAGTAGGATACAAATCACGGTGAACATAAATATCGTGGAGGCTATGTTTGTTTGAATTCAACTACATGCATGAACATGTGCCAAGTCAAGCCAATTGAATCATTCAGAGGAGGATACCATCCTATCATACTACATCATAACCATTTTAAATGCATGTTAACACATAAGACAAACCATTGTCTACTCCTAGCTATTTAAGGATGGCATGAGTAACTATGATCTCTAATTGTCATTGCAAAGATGTTTTTTCATAATAGGCTGAATCAAGAATGATGAGCTAATCATTTTTTAAAAAAAGGTCGAGTTCATACCAGCTCTTCCTCATCTCAATCATTTCATCAAATTTCTTCATTATTGCCTTTCACTTGCACGACCGAACGATGTGAATAATAATAATAATAGTGGACGTGCAGTGGACTAAGCTGGAATCTGCAAACATTTATTCAAATGAGAAAACAAGGTAATATTGGCTCTTTGTTAGATCAACAATATTGCATATCAGAGCCACTGAATATTTTCATCATGGTCTTCTCCTTATGACCCAAAGAAAAGAACAGAATTTTAAAGAAACACACTGAAATATTTTTGGAGTTTTTGTTTTTCTCTTAAAGAAAGTGAAACGAAAGAAAAATGAAAAACTATTTACACGGGAAAGCTTCGAACAAGCAAAATAAGAACGAGAAATTTTTTTGGGTTTTATTTAATACTACAACTAATTGAACTAGAAATAAAAAGTAAAAAAGAAGCGTGAAATATTTTTGGATTTACCAAAGTTTTTCAAACACACGAGAAGAAAGCGAGAAAAATAAACTAACATGGATTATACAATGGAAATGGATGAACACTGACAACTGGAATGAATGTGTGATGCACGAATGTAATGTCGATGAGAAATATGTACTCCCCCAAGCTTAGGACTTTAACCTAAGTTGGTCTATGGCCACATCTCGTAGTAACCCTCTCCTGAATACTGCGGAGGATCTTGAGGGTTCCACTGGCTGGCGAGCTCTTGTGGCTCCCACTGCTAAACAGGCTCCTAGTATGGCTCAGGTGTTGGTGCTGGCTCGGGTGCTGGGGGTTCTGTCACACCCCAGTATGTGTAGATGTCATTTGGCAATAATATTGTACTTGCATGAATAAAGATCTAACAAGGAAGGTGCGGGCAAAGTAATAATCTCATGAGTACCCTGACTGAATACTAAGTTGTAAAGGAGTCGCTTGTGCTTATTGTTATCAATGAAATGATGTGCTACCATACTAGCATAGTCAAAATATTTAGTGGGTAGCAACATCTCCTCCGCCTCCTCATGTCTAATAGGAATCTCAAAATGTGGAGTGAGGCGGGGGGCATATATACCACCGTAAATAATACCCTTCGAATGGTTTGTGTGAACCGCCGAGAAACCATGGCGTCCAGACTAAAAGTTCTATCGGCAAATAAAGCATGGCACAAAATAGCAAGATCAGGTGCACTGAGTGATCCACTCTCCCACCGACCGATCAAACATCTCCCGGCAAATAATGCATAATAACATAAAACGGGAAAAATGTAAAGTAGCCACTTTCGCTTGCGACACTCCTCTCTCCTCTCCCAAGTAGTTTCAGAACTGAAATATTCCATGTCTCTAGGACGTGGATCACTGTGACGGCCCTCATAAGGTATTTTGCTAACATTGCAAAAATCATATAACGTCATTTCCTTAGGCACATCATACAAGTTAAAAGTGAAAAAATTTCACGAAGGTATTAGTGAGTAGGAGGTACTGATCACGCTTATCTTCGAGGAAGGGAATGATGCCGACATTGTTTGCCAAGTAATAGAAATCCTCATAAATTCATGCCTCCTTCAAGAATGTGTCACACGACCACTCACACGGCCGAACGTCCGCCGTATGCGAAGATGATATTTGGGCACCTTCGGAGTTTCCTCTGAATCCCGGCTTGATGAGCCCCTTAACCACCTCCTCATGGTTCTCCCTTTCTGTGAAAAATTCTGAATTTTTTAGTAACAAAATAAAAGTGAACAAAACTCACAAAATTGATAGCAACTACTCCCACAAGTGTCTAGAGGCTATATCATGCAGCAAAACTAGTTTGAACCATATAAATTTGACATGCAAGCTCAAGAACATGGTCACCAACAGTTGCTAAATGTGCAAATAATAAACCACTATAACAAAAACTAATTGGACCAATGGAGGGGTCACATACCGATGAGCAATCCACCAAAACTGTTTTGGAACCGAAGTTACGAGCATGGAGATCGAAAATGGCAGCAATATGAGCAAGAACACGGGTTTGAGCAGGTTTGTTATTTTTTTGGAGGAATAAGAATAGCATGGGTGGCTGGAATAAGTAAGGGGGGCCTACGTGGGCCCACAAGCTTGCTAGGCTCTCCCAGGTGGGTGGGCGCACCCTGTGAGCTTGTGGTTCACAGGTGCCCCCATGGGGTGTGTTTAGTGCCAACGATTGTCAAATGTTGCAGAAAAAATCATATTAAATTTTCAGGGCATTTGGAGAACTTTTATTTTCTGGTCATTTTTATTGCATGGATAATTCAGAAAATAGTGAAATAATGGCATTTCTACTTTATTAATTCTAAACAACAGCAAGTAAAAAGTGGGTACTGAAAGTTGTGTTTACTAAATTCATTGACCACATGCCCGTCAAAAGGAATCTATATGGTTGATCAAGTCTTATTAACAAACTTCTACCGAATGCATCAAATTGGAGAATCTTTGTACAACACTAGGTTACCTTAACGGGGATATGCATGTCCCCAACAATAAGAATTTCATATTTCTTTTTGAAGTAGGAATAGGGAATTTAAAACCTCCAATAGTAATTGTTGAAGTTTTTCAATAGAGTTGATACTATTCACTTGAGGTTGTTTCTTCGAAAAATGTACCATGTGTTCATTACTATTGACATGAAAAAGGACATTGCCTTTGTTTCAATCAATAACAGCCCCCGGAGTGTTTAAAAAGGGTCTACCAAGGATAATGGACATACTATCGTCCTCGGGTATATCAAGAATAACAAAGTCCGTACAAATAGTAACATATGCAACTACGACAGGCACGTCCTCAAAAATACTGATGGGTATAGCAGTTGATTTACCAACCATTTGCAAAGAGATTTCAGTTGGTGCCAACTTATTCAAATCAAGCCTTCGATACAAAGAGAAAGGCATAACACTAACACCGGCTCCTAGATCACATAAAGCAGTTTTAACATAGTTTCTTTTAATGGAGCATGGTATAGTTGGTATTCCTAGATCTCCTAGTTTCTTTGGTATTCCATCCTTAAATGTATAATTAGCAAGCATGGTGTAAATTTTAGCTTTTGGTATCTTTCTTTTCTTTGTGACAATATCTTTCACGTACTTAGCATAAGGAGACATTTTCCGAATATCAGTCAAATGAAGGCGCAAAAAGAGAGGTCTAAGCATTACAACAAAGCACTCAAATTCTTCTTCATCTTTATTCTTTGAAGGTTTAGGAGGAAAATGCATTGGTTTCTGAACCCATGATTCTCTTTCTTTACCATGTTTCCGAGCAATGAAGTCTAGCTTATCATATCTTTTATTGTTAGGTTGTGGGTTATCAAGATCAACATCAGGTTCTATTCCCACATCATTATCATTATTAGGTTGAGCATCAACATGAACATCATCATTATCATTGTTACTAGGTTCATGTTTATCACTAGATTGTGTTTCAGCATCAGAAATAGAAATATCATTTGGATTCTCAGGTGTGTCTACAGTAGGTTCACTAGAGGCATGCAAAGTATTATCATCTTTCTTTTTCTTTTTAGATGGACTAGCTGCACCAGTATTAATTCTCTGAGAATCTGTTCAATTATTTTAGGGTGACCGTTAGGATACAAAGGTTCCTGAGTCATTTTCCCACCCCTAGTCATAACTCTGACAACATGATCATTCATCTTATTGTTCATATCATTAAGCAAATCATTTTGTGCCTTGAGGACTTGTTCTACTTGGGTTTTTATCATGGATGCATGTTTAGTCACACCCTTGACATCATTAATAGCTCAACCATTCAATCATATAAGCAGTTTGTTTCAGTTATCTATTAATGTATGCATTAAAGTTTTCTTGTTTAACAACAAAGTTATCCAATTCACCTAAGCATTGACTAGCAGATTTATATAAAGAATATCACCTTCATCAAATCTATAGAGAGAATTTACCTCTACTACCTATTGAAACCATGCATTTCTTCAATAGGTGGTAAATTCTTAACATCTTCAACTTTACCTTTTTCTTTCATAGATCTCTTTGCCTCTTGCATATATCCAGGACCGAGAAATAGAATACATCTCTTCTTGGAAGTTGGCTTGGGATGTGGTTCAGGAAGAGTACAATCATTATCATTAATCAATATATTATTTAATAGCTCTTCAGCTTGTTCAACAGTTTGTTCCCTGAAAATACAACCAACAAAACTACCTAGGTGGTCCCTAGAAGCATTGATTAGTCCATTATAAAAGATATCAAGTATTTCATTTTTCTTGAGAGGATGATCAGACAAGGCTTTAAGTAATTGGAGAATCCTCTCCCAAGCGTGTGGGATACTCTCTTCTTCAAATTTCACAAAGTTAAATATCTCCTGCAAAGCAACTTCTTTCTTATGGGCAGGAAAATATTTTTCTTTAAAGTAATAAATCATATCCTTGGGACTACGCACACAACCAAGAGCAACAGAATTATACCATACCTTAGCATCACCCTTTAATGAGAAAGAAAACAACTTAAGAATATAGTAGTAGCAAATTTGTTTCTCATGAGCAAATAGGGTGGCTATATCATTTAGTTTAGTAAGATGTGCCACAATAGTTTCCGATCATAACCATGGAAAGGATCAGATACAACCAAAGTAATTAACTCAGGATCGATAGAGAATTCATAATCCTTATCAGTAACAAAGATATGTGAAGTAGCAAACTTGGGATCATATTTCATTCTAGCATTCAAAGATTTTTCTTTCAACTTGACTAGTAATTTCTTAAGATCATCTCTATCCTTACAAGCAAGAAAGTCCCTAGCTACCTCTCCATCCATAACATAATCCTCAGGTATATCAGGCAATTCATATCTAGGAGAACTAGGTCTAATAGGTGTTTCAAAGTTTCTAGTTTCAATAATTTCATCAGTTTCAGTGATCTCATCAGTTTTAGCATTCTCATTTTATTTAGCTCTAGAAAGTTGTTCGTCAAGAAATTCACCCAGTGGCATAGTTTTATCAAGCAAAGTACTAGCATCATCATAAGTATCATTCATAGCAGAAGTAGCATTGTTAATTACTTGCGACATATCAGGATTAATAGCAGGTGGTGGTGTCGCAAGCTTACTCAAAACAAAAGGTGAATCAAGTGCAGAGTGTGATGGTTGTTCCTTACCTCCCCTCGTCTTAGAGGGAACGATCTTAGTTATGGTATCTTTCAGATTCTTCATAGTGATCAATAGATATAAATCCCAAGTGAATCACCAAATAGAGCTATTCTCCCCGGCAACGGTGCCAGAAAAAAGTCTTGATAACCCACAAGTGTAGGGGATCGCAACACTTTTCGAGGGTAGAGTATTCGACCCAAATTTATTGATTCAACACAAGGGCGGCCAAAGTATATTCGCAAGTATTAGCAGTTAAGTTGTCAATTCAACCACACCTAAAAGACTTAATATCTGCAACAAGGTGATTAGTAGCAAACTAGTATGATACTAACGGTAATAGTGGCAATAGTAACATTAGCAGTTTTGTTGTGATTGTAATAGCAGCAACAACAAAAGTTACTTAGCAAAAAGATCAATATGTGAAAAGCTCGTAGGCATTGGATCAACGATGGATAATTGTGTTGGATACTATTCATCATGTAGTAGTTATAACCTAGGGCGACATAGAACTAGCTCGAATTCATCAATGAAATGTTGGCATGTATTCCGTATATAGTCATACGTGCTTATGAAAAAGAACTTGCATGACATCTTTTGTCCTACCCTCCCGTGGCAGCGGGGTCCATAGGGAAACTAAGGGATATTAAGGCCTCCTTTTAATAGAGAACCGGAACAAAGCATTAACACTTTGTGGATACATGAACTCCTCAAACTACGGCAATCACCAGAAAGAATCCCAATTATTGTCACCTTGGGGTATTCGGATCATAACATGTAATAGGTACATATAATTTGCAAGATAGGATCAAGAACACACGTATATTCATGAAAAAAATAATAGGTTCAGATTTGAAATCATGGCACTCGGGCCCTAGTGACAAGAATTAAGCATAGCAAAGTCATAGCAACATCAATCATAGAACATAGTGGATACTAGGGATCAAGCCCTAACAAAACTAACTCGATTACATGATACATCTCGTCCAACCCATCACCGTCCAAAAAATTGATACGTCTCCAACGTATCTATAATTTTTGATTGTTCAATGCTATTATAGTATACATCTTGGATGCTTTATATACTATTTAATATGATTTTGGGACTAACCTATTAACCTACAGCCCAGTGCCAGTTTCTGTTTTTTCCTTGTTTTTTAGTTTTACAGAAAAGGAATATCAAACTGAGTCCAAATGAGCTGAAAATTTACGGTGATTTTTTATGGACCAGAAGAAGCCCCCGAAGCAAAAGAGTTGGGCTACAAGAGTCCCGAGTCATCCATGAGGGTGGAGGGCGCGCCCTACCCCCCTGACGTGAAACCGACGCCAAAAATTCCTATAAATACAGAAACCCCCGAAAAGAAACCAAGATCAGGAGTTCCGCCGCCGCAAGCCTCTGTAGCCATCGAAAACCAATCGAGACCCTGTTCCGGCAGCCTGTCGGAGGGGGGATCCATCACCGGTGGCCATCTTTATCATCCCGGTGCTCTCCATGATGAGGAGGGAGTAGTTCACCCTCGGGGCTGAGCGTATGTACCAGTAGCTATGTGTTTGATCTCTCTCTCTCTCTCTCTCTCTCGTGTTCTTGATTTGGCACGATCTTGATGTACCGCAAGCTTTGCTACTATAGTTGGATCTTATGATGTTTCTCCCCCTCTACCTTCTAGTAATGGATTGAGTTTTCCCTTTGAAGTTATCTTATCGGATAGAGTCTTTAAGGATTTGAGAACACTAGATGTATGTCTTGCATGTGCTTATCTGTGGTGACAATGGGATATTCACGTGATCCACTTGATGTATGTTTTGGTGATCAACCTGCGGGTTCTGTGACCTTGTGAACTTATGATAGGGGTTGGCACACGTTTTCGTCCTGACTCTTCGGTAGAAACTTTGGGGCACTCTTTGAAGTTCTTTGTGTTGGTTTGAATAGATGAATCTGAGATTGTGTGATGCATATCGTATAATCAAACCCGCGGATACTTGTGTGACATTGGAGTATCTAGATGACATTAGGGTTTTGGTTGATGTGTGCCTTAAGGTGATATTTTACCACGAACTCTAGGGTTGTTTGTGACACTTATAGGAATAGCCTAATGGATTGATCAAAAAGAATAACTTTGAGGTGGTTTTGTACCCTACAATAATCTCTTCATTTGTTCTCTGCTATTAGTGACTTTGGGGTGACTATTTGTTGCACCTTGAGGGATTGTTATATGATCCAATTATGTTATCATTGTTGAGAGAACTTGCACTAGTGAAAGTATGAAGCCTAGGCCTTGTTTTGAAGCATTGCAATACCGTTTTCACTCACTTTTGTTAATTGCTACCTTGCTGTTTTATATTTTAGATTATAAAAACCTATATCTACCATCCATATTGCACTTGTATCACCATCTCTTTGCCGAACTAGTGCACCTATAGAATTTACCATTGTATTGGGTGTGTTGGGGACACAAGAGACTCTTTGTTATTTGGTTGCAGGGTTGTTTGAGAGAGACCATCTTCATCCTATGCTTCCCATGGATTGATAAACCTTAGGTCATCCACTTGAGGGAAATTTGCTACTTCCCTACAAACCTCTACACTTGGAGGCCCAACAACGTCTACAAGAAGAACGTTGTGTAGTAGACATCAAGCTCTTTTCTGGCGCCGTTGCTGGGGAGGTTAGTGCTTGAAGGTATATCTTTAGATCTTGCAATCAAAACTTTTAGTTTCTTATTTTATCACTAGTTTTGTTTATAAAAGAAAACGACAAAAAAGTGGAATTGAGGGTGCCTCATATTCTTCATCTTTTTAATGTCTTTCGTGAAAATAAGGATTCCGAAAATTGTGCCCAAGTGTTAGAAGAAGAATGCATTAAAATGTTTGACACTAAATCTTTGAATGATGAACATGATTGCAATGTTGTTAGTATGAATTCTTTGAATATCCATGATGCTAATGATATGCAAAGCTACAAGCTTGGGGATGCTATGTTTGATGAATATGATATTTTTAGTCCCCCATGTTTTGATGAGAATATTTATTATGATGAAAGCATGCCTCCTATCTATGATGATTATATTGCTGAAAGTGGGTTTGGAAGAGTGTCAACTTTAGGAAGTAATGGTCCCACTATTTTGGAGGGTGTTGAATCTTATTGTGATAATTATGAAAGTGGATTTGGAGAGGTCATGACTTTATTTAGTGATGAATCCACTATTTCGGAAGAGGTTCCAATTGATTATGAGAACAAAGTTGCTATATGTGATGATTATTGTGATGACATGTATGCTATAAAGAATAATGATAACCATGAAACTTGTCGTCTTGATTTTAATTTTCAATTGGATTTATGCCTCACATGGTAGTTATTTTCATGAGTTTGCTCCCACTACTATTCATGAGAATAAATTTTCTTATGTGGAGAGTAGTAAACTTTCTATGGTTATGAGTCATGAAAAGAATGCTTTATATGATGGTTATATTGTTGAATTCATTCATGATGCTACTAAAAATTATTATGAGGGAGGAATATATGCTTGTAGGAGTTGCAATAATATCAAGTTTCCTCTCTATGTGTTGAAAGTTTTGAAGTTATGCTTGTTTTGCTTTCCTAAGCTAGTGGATTATTGTTCCCATAAGTTGTTTGCTCACAAAATCCCTATGCATAGGAAGTGGGTTATAATTAAATGTTCTAGTCATATGCTTCATGATTCTCTCATTATGTTTCAATTCTTATCTTTTATACGAGCATCATTGAAATCATCATGCCTAGATAGAAAGGCATTAAAGAAAAGTGCTTGTTGGGAGACAACCTAATATTTACCCCAACAGTTTTTGTGTGTTCACATGATTATGATACTGTAGTAATCATGTTTTATAGCTTTTGTTCAATAAAGTGCCAAGTAAGACCTTTGGGATGGCTTATGGTAGTAATTGATTTGATCTTGCTGAAAAACAGAAACTTTTGTGCTCACAAAAACAATTTTCATAATTCACAGAAGTGTGCTTTTAAGTTTATTCTTTTTGAAGAAGATTAATAAACAAATTTCTTAGGACTTCCTAATTTTTCAGGATTTTTTGAGGTACAGAAGTATGGAAAGTTTCCAGATTACTATAGATGGTTCTGTTTTTCACAGATTCTGTTTTCTATGTGTTATTTGCTTATTTTGATGAATCTATCAGTAGTATCAGAGGGTATGAACCATGGAGAAGTTGGAATACATTAGATAAATGATGTCTTCTAGAACTACGTCGGTATTTCTCCAGAGAGGAAGGGATTATGCAGTATAGCGACGGTAGGTATTTCCCTCAGTGATGAGACCAAGGTTATCGAACCAGTAGGAGAACCTCCTCACACCACGTAAACAGCACCTGCACACAGATAACAAATACTCGCAACCCGATGTGTTAAAGGGGTTGTCAATCCCTTTCGGGTACGGCGCCTCAAGATAGGCAAATAACGTGAGGTAAAAGTGGTATATAGGATAAATAGACCGCGGAACAAATAAATTGCAGCAAGGTATTTTTGTATTTTTGGTTTAATAGATCTGAAAATAAATGCAAGGGAAAATAGATCACAAAGGCTAATATGATGAAAAGAGATCCGGGGGTCGTATGTTTCACTAGTCGCTTCTCTCGAGAAAAATAGCAAACGGTGGGAAAACAATTACTGTTGGGCAATTGATAGAACTTCAAATAATCATGACGATATCCGCACAATGATCATTATAGGCATCACGTCCAAGATTAGTAGACCGACTCCTGCCTGCATCTACTACTATTACTCCACACATCGACCGCTGTCCAGCATGCATCTTGTGTATTAAGTTCATGGGAAAACGGAGTAATGCAATAAGAAAGATGACATGATGTAGACGAGATCCGTTTATCTATTGTGGAGATATAGATCTCATCTTGTTATCCTTAGTAGCAACGATACATACATGTCGATTCCCCTTCTGTCACTCGGATCAAGCACTGTAAGATCGAACCCACTACAAAGCACCTCTTCCCATTGCAAGATAAATAGATCAAGTTGGCCAAACAAAACCCATCGGAGAAGAAATATGAGGCTATAAGCAATCATGCATATAAGAGATCAAAGAAGACTCAAATAACTTTCATGGATAAAAACATAGATCTGATCATAAACTCAAAGTTCATCGGATCCCAACAAGCACACATCAAAAAGACTTGCATCATATGGATCTCCAAGAGACCATTGTATTGATAATCGAGAGAGAGAGAGAGGAAGCCATCTAGCTACTAACTATGAACCCGTAGGTCCGCAAAGAACTACTCACGCATCATCGGGGAGGCACCAATGGAAGTGGTGAACCCCTCCATGACGGTGTCTAGATTGGATCTGGTGGTTCTGGACTCCGCGGCGGCTGGAATTGATTTTCGTCGACTCCCCTAGGGTTTCTGGAATATTGGGGTATTTATAGAGCAAAGAGGCGATTCAGGGGGCACCTGAGGTGGGAACAACCCACCAGGGCGCGCCTGGGCCTCCTGGCGCGCCCTGGTGGGTGTTGCTCCCCTCGAGCCACCCCCGAGGTGCTTCCTTGGCTAGTAGATGTCTTCTGGCCCAAAAAAATCCTCCAGGAGTTTTGTTGCGTTTGGACTCCGTTTGATATTGATTTCCCGCGATGTAAGAAACATGCAGAAAACAGCAACTGGCACTTGGCACTATGTCAATAGGTTAGTACCAAAAATGATATAAAATGACTATAAAATGATTGCAAAACATCCAAGAATGATATATAATAGCATGGAACAGTCGAAAATTATAGATACGTTGGAGACGTATCAGCATCCCCAAGCTTAATTCATGCTCGTCCTCGAGTAGGTAAATGATAAAAACAGAATTTTTGATGTGGAATGCTACCTAACATGTTCATCACATTTCTTTTCTTTATAGCATGGACATATGGAATTTTATATGATTCAAAGCAATTGTCTAGTTTTGACATGAAGACTTTAATACTCAAGCATACCAACAAGCAACCATGTCTTTCAAAATATCAACACTAAAGCAAGTTATCCCTAGCGCATCATGCTCAATCATTGATCTATTAATGAAACACACTCGAATGTTAGCTACACCCAATGCTCAAATACAATCATAGTGCCCCTTAGTTGGTGCTTTATAAGAGAAGATGGAGACTCAAATTAAAAATAAAAATTGCATAAGTAAAATAAAGGCCCTTGGCGGAGGGAAGTAGTGATTTGTAGAGGTGCCAGATCTCAAAGCTTAAATTGAGAGATAAAAATATTTTCGAGAGGCATACTTTTCCCACCAATGAAAACTACTTGGAGCATCTCAAAACTTTCCATGCTAGATACATCATAGGTGGTTCCCAAATAGAAAATAAAGTTTATTCCTTGTTCCACCATAACTTTCACTTTCCATGGCTAACCGTATACACGGGTGCCCTCCATACCAACACTTTTCAAGAAATTTATTATTTGACAAAATAAAGTAAATTCATTTTTCATTTTGGGACTGGGCGTCCCTAATACCTTTGTCGCACTCTCGTGCAATGACAAGTGAATAAACACTCATCGTGAGAATAGCACATCTAGCATGGAAAATATTGGCTACCCTTTACCGCCTCGCGAGTAGTATAGTACAAAAAAGAGGAATTTATTTTGAACATTAGAGATGGCACATGCAAATTTGCTTAGAATGACATGGAAATACCGCATGTAGGTAGGTATAGTGGACTCATATGACAAAACTGGTTTAAAGGGTTTTGGATGCACAAGTTGTGATCATACTTAGTGTGAAGTGAAGGCTAGCAAAGAAATTGAGAAGCGACCAACCAAAAAGCAAAAAATCTCGTACCCAAGCATTAAGCATAAGTAACACCGAATAATGCACCATAATTAGGATATACTAGTCATCAACCCGTGCTCCTGCACGGGCTAGAAATTAAACTTTGAGAAGAGTAAACCATATTAACTGACATCATATATCACTTAGATCAGTATTGACTCCATAGCGTCCTTTCCTACCCGCACTCTTTCTCTACTTCCCCTCCGACACTGATATATTAATATAAAATTTTACTTCCTTTGAATGGATACGATGATGATATGCTTCATGGGAAAACAATATAGACTTTAGTTCCCTTAGAACGGATTGTAAGATCATTTGTGTTATTCTTATGGGTGGACTAATTTCCGAAACTTCGGTCTCTCTAAGGCTGCTAAATTTTTGACCAATCGTTGCACCTCAAAAGAAAATCATGCTTGATTCGGTTACCAAAGGAACATATGCAATTCAGGATTAAAGCATAATCTAACTAAAATCTGGACCTTAGAGCTCGCAAATTTTCAAGCACAACAGCAGTCGATAAATTAACTAATGCTAACGGAATCAGATGCATCGAGGTTGTATTGTTCGCCCTACCAATGGTTGTAGCAATATTGAGTTGAATATGACATCACTTAGCAGGAACTCTACTTGAGTACTGAAAAGAGCCACAATAATTTTACTTCATTTGATAAAAATATATTCTTCCAAGCATGAGAAGCATAGACTACACCCAGTTTATCAACCTAATGTCTTTGGGCATCTAAGTTAATAAGGAACACAAATCTAAAGGAAGTAATAAGTCTTGAAACATCCAATTGTGTTATTTACCAAAATGGTTAAAGAACATGCACCTTGGCAAAGTGGTACGATATAGAACACTTGTTACTTTCCATTTATCTTGCTGGTCACAAATATATAAGTGCATACTTACTAATTCCAGAAATTGTTTCAACAGAAAACCTACATGCAAAACTGTAAATAAGAAACAGTGTCCGCATATTATCACATTACGCAGCTAAGAGTACTATGAGGTATGGACATGAAAATTGTATAAGTTGGGGAATCAGATTTCCTTTTTATTACAATACTATGTAGATTGTTTCGTTTTAGTAAAAGACAAACTCACAAATAGCTAACTCATTTAGGTAAGTTCAAGTAACCTTTCTTATGAGTATATCCCTATGTGTCGTACACTTTGTGGCCAATGCGATTTTCAAAGTGAGGAGTAGAAAACTTTATCTAACAAATTCATATAAGAAAGTGCAGGAATAGTTAGTCCAAAGACAAATGTAAGGACCCATGTTTTTTAAGGAAACCATACAATAGCTCAATCTCATAATACAACTCTAAAAATCGCTCTTGAATTCTCCCCCGGCCTTCAGTAAACCCACTCGATTGAGCATATATTTTCCAGAAAATGCCATATTTCGTGGCAGTAGAGAGATAAAATAAAAGACCTACAAACCCATGGAGTGACAAATCAAGTCAATACCTTTAGAAGTGGAGACTCAAGTCGACCTGTGAGGGTAGAAGTGGCAGTAACTGAAATAATGTAAAGTTTGGAGATAAATGATTCTAAATCCAATTCTTCATCAGCACACAATTATTATTTTCTTGCATTAGTTTGCTGACATACATTTTTATTTAGTGTTTCAAGTGTAGCTTCGACACAACTCATTTTTATAAATGCGAAATCACTAAAAGGACACTTTAATAGGTCATGATAGAAAATACCTTTCTATATTTTAAGGAGGTGCAAGCTTTAATTCTAAGTATGTTGTAACTGTGATTGGACGATCATATCTAGTATTCAAAATAAAGCTACCCAAATAATATGGGTCTTCTAGATACAGTTGCGACAAAATCTGATATGATTGTCTTGTATTAAAAAAATGCTGACCTTGAGCCTTTCCCCGTATAAAAAAAGTAACCTTGTAAACAAAAACAGGTATAATTCAAGTACTACATGCATCTAGCTCAATTTTTGCATGCACGACAGTTCTTAGACATGTCAATGAGAATTCTTTTAAGGTTGTATAACTTAAATGCGAAGTGTAAGGATAATAGTTGAAGGCTATGCAAGACACCTCTGATTAATGCTGGAAGAAAATATTAGATATACCTTTATGATAATTAGAGATTAAGTGATGGTATGTAACATGAAGAGCATCGGAAACCCTCATAAAAATCTCAAACTGAACTGGCTTGCTGGTGTATGATTGTGTTAATGTAAAAGTGCTACTGCAGGGTTACATGTTACTGCTGGAGGCGCTGCAATATTAAACTTTCTCCCTCTCCTGTGCTAGCTATAGTGCACAATCTTATGATGTGCAGTTAGCTGATTTACAAATACGTACAGACTTTGACCTCCAATTATTCAAGTGTTAGGGATCATTCTTAGTTATTTGGGATAATGTGATGAGTTTAATGGGCTTTAGAATAAATCATGGATTCAGTTTGATAACAGATTACTTGCCAACATTACGAGGTAAAAATAATAAGCTATGAACTGTTGGCGCAGAACACTACATAGTAAGATTGATTAATATGTGCGCTAATGAAAAATTACTTACTTTATATGGTGGAGGCAAGGATCGGTGGTCAGGGCCAACAACGCTTTTGTTGTCTGGGCCTCGCAGTGCACGGGGATCTCGTCCGAGGCGAAGGCCGAACTGCAGCTCGGGGTCTCATCTGCATGTAGGTTGTGCAGCCCACATGGCCGCATCACGTCCTCCCACACTCCTGTGCCCAAGGCCAGCATCATCGAGTAGGGCGTGCATACCTGCTGGTGCACGCTTGCCTCAACGCCGTCCAATCTGACGCCTGCAACCTGCATAAATCATGGATTCAGTTAAACATGAGGAATAAATCAAGGAGCTTTCTTCGGAAGAACATCATCAACGTACCACCTAACTCCAGCTTCGTGAGTAGTTGCACATCATCTCGTCGGAAAGCACTCGGCGATTTGAGGCCTACACCACATGAAATCCAACGATGCCGGGGAGATGATCACGACCAGTCAGGGAGACGTTCGGGTGGACATGGGACAGTACATGAAAACTCTGAGATACATCATCCAATGGTTACAAATAAACAACTGGACTCGTCCCAATGCGAGAACCTGCTGTTGCCGACGAGACACCGACACGTTTGCATGTGAAGCTGCTGGTGGCAGCAGGAGATCCTGATGGGGAGTTATGATGCCTTCCTGCCATGTGTGAAGCTGCCGTCATAAGCGAGATTGAAACGCCGCCGTTGCCGCTGCCTAGATGTCCTCGTAGCGCTTGAGCCCGCCCGGATGTCCTCGTAGTGCTTGAGCGAGCAGAACTGTCAAAAGCAATTAGATAGGAGTCCATCTCAGGCAAGTCACGTGAAAACAATGAGTCCATCGCATGCAAGGCACACGGGTGGAAAAAGCGGAGCAAACATTATCCTACGGCTGTTAAGAAATCATTAGTAAATCTAATGGATTAAAATTTTCTTACCTCCAGGATTAACGTGGAGCTTCGTATGGTGCCTCCGATTAGCGGAGCAAACATTATCCTACGGCTGTTAAGAAATCATTAGTAAATCTGATGGATTAAAATTTTCTTACCTCCAGGATTAACGTGGAGCTTCGTATGGTGCCTCCGATTAGTAAATATAATAAAATTCATTGCATAACTATTGACTTTCGTTCTTGCATAGGGAATCACAAACCTTAACATCAATATTGTTACTAAAGCACAATTACTCATCAACATGACTCACATATCATATCGTCATATCTCAAAACCATTACTAAGAATCAAGTTTATTTTGTCCAATGATGTTCATGAAAGTTTTTATTATATCCTCCTTAGATATCTATCACTTTGGGACTAATTTAATATGTTGCTTTTGATAAGCTCAAACAAATATAAGTGAAGATCATGAGCATAATTTTTTTCTTTCTCTCGAAATAATCTAAGTGAAGCAAGAGAGAATTTCTTCAAAATTAACAAAGCACACCGTGCTCAAAAAGATATAAGTGAAGTACTAGAGCAAATCCATGGCTCTAAAAAATTTAAGTGAAGCATAGGAGCAAGCATAGCATAATTTTTAGCTCTCTCAAAATGGTGTGTCCAGCAAGGATTCAACACTTAAAACACAAAGCAAAACAAGAAAAGACTCATATCATACAAGACTCTCCAAGCAAAACTCATATTATGTGACGAATAAAAATATAGTTTCAAGTAAAATAATAATGGTTGTTAGAAGAAAGCGGGGATGCCACTCGGGGGGATGCCACTCGGGGGCATCCCCAAGCTTAGTTGCTTGCTACTTCTTTGAATATTATCTTGGGGTGCCTCGGGCATCCCCACGCTTAGCCTTTTGATTATCTTTATTCCTTAATCCATCGTAAGATAACCCAAAACTTGAAAACTTCAATCACACAAAACTCAAACAAAACCTTCGTGAGATCCGTTAGTATAAAAAACCAAACCACTACTATAACTACCGTAGAAAACCTATTCTTATTTTGTTTTTGAATTATATCTACTGTATTCCAAATTTTCTATGGCAAAAACTCATCAAAGAAAACCATAGAATCATCAAAACAACCACACAACACAATGAAAATAGAATCTGTCAAAAACAGAACAGTCTGTAGAAATCTGAATATTTTGAATACTTATGTAACTCCAAAAATTCTGAAATAAACTGGTGGACATGAGGAATTTGTCTATTAATCCTCTGCAAAAATAAACAACTCAAAATCATTCTTCTGTTAAAAATGACAAATAATCTCGTGAGTGCAAAAGTTTCTGTTTTTCAGCCAGATCAAATAAACTTTCACCCAAGTCTTCCCAAAGGCCTTGCTTGGCACAAACAATAATTAAAACACAAAAAACACAATCATAATAGTAGAATAATTGTCCTAACACACAAGAACAGAAATCAAAAAGCAAAAATAAATTTTATTCAGTGGGTTGCCTCCCAACAAGCGCCATCGTTTTACGCCCATAGCTAGGCATTGAGATTTCAATGATGCTCACATAAAAGAGAAGAATTGAAGCACAAAGAGAGCATCATAAAACACGTGACAAACACATCTAAGTATAACATACTTCCTATGCATAGGCATTTTATAAGCAAACAAATTATCAAGGCAAGCAAAAACTAGCATATGCAAGGAAGAACAATAAAACATAGACAATCTCAACATGAAGAGAGGTAATTTAGTAACATGAAAATTTCTACAACCATATTTTCCTCTCTCATAATAATTACATGTAGGATCATAATCAAATTCAACAATATAGCTATCATATAAAAGTTCCTCTTCATGATCCACATGCATGCAAAGTTGACACTCTTCCAAAATAATGGGATTAACATTAACTAAAGTCATGACCTCTCCAAACCCCTTTCTATCAAAAATCTCATAAGATTGAACATTCTCCAAATATGTGAGATCTAAAGTAGACACTCTTCTAAACCCACTTTTAATATTATTGCAAACATTGTTTCCATTCTCATATTCATCATGGGGCTTAAATAAATTTCCAAGATCATAAGAATCATTATCACCCCAATCATGATCATTGCAATAAGTAGTGGACATATCAAATTTAGCATCCCTAAGCTTGGGGTTTTGCATATTATTAGCGCAATTGACATTAATAGAATTTATAGTAACACCATTGCAATCAAGCTTTTCATTCAAGGAGCTATCGTGAATCACTTCATGAATTTCTTCTTTTATCACTTCACCATAATTTTTAGATTCACGAATTTCAAGCAAAACTTCATAGAGATAATCAAGTGCACTCAAATCACTAGCATCTGGTTCAACATAATTAGATCTCTTAAAAGGATTAGCTGGTGGATGAGGATCCATACCAATAGACTTTTAGCGAGCGAAGATGCAAGCAAATAGGTCACGCATGGTCACACAAGCAAACAAAAGATCGAGCGAGAAAAAGGCAAATGAAAAAAAGAGGGCGAATAAACGGCAAATTTTTGTGAAGTGGGGGAGAGGAAAACGAGAGGCAAATGGCAAATAATGTAAATTGTGAGGAGATGATATTTGTGATTAGGAACCTGTTTGATGTTGAAGATCCTCCCCGGCAACGGCGCCAGAAATTCCTTTTGATGTCTGCTAGAACTACGTCAGTATTTCCCCAAAGAGGAAGGGATGATGCAGTATAGCGACGGTAGGTATTTCCCTCAGCGATGAGATCAATGTTATCGAACCAGTAGGAGAACCTCCTCACCCCAAATAAACAACACCTGCGCACAGATGACAAATACTCGCAACCCAGCGTGTTAAAGGGGTTGTCAATCCCTTTCGGGTACGGCGCCTCAAGATAGGCAAATAATGTGAGGTAAAAGTGGTAGATAGGATAAATAGATAGCAGAAAAAATAAATTGCAGCAAGGTATTTTTGTATTTTTGGTTTAATAGATCTGAAAATAAATGCAAGGCAAAATAGATCGCAAAGGCTAATATGATGAAAAGAGATCCGGGGGCCGTAGGTTTCACTAGTGGCTTCTCTCGAGAAAAATAGCAGATGGTGGGAAAACAATTACTGTTGGGCAATTGATAGAACTTCAAATAATCATGAAGATTAGTAGACCGACTCCTTCCTGCATCACTACTATTACTCCACACACCGATCGCTATCCAGCATGCATCTAGTGTATTAAGTTCATGGAAAAATGGAGTAATGCAATAAGAACGATGACATGATGTAGACGAGATTCACTTATCTATTGCGGAGATATAGATCTCATCTTGTTATCCTTAGTAGCAATGATACATATGTGTCAGTTCCCCTTCTGTCACTGGGATCAAGCACCGTAAGATCGAACCCACTACAAAGCACCTCTTCCCATTGCAAGATAAATAGATCAAGTTGGCCAAACAAAACCCAAATATCGAAGAAGAAATACGAGGTTATAAGCAATCATGCATATAAGAGATAAAAGAAGACTCAAATAACTTTCATCGATAAAAACATAGATCTGATCATAAACTCAAAGTTCATCTGATCCCAAGAAACACACCGCAAAAAGACTTACATCATATGGATCTCCAAGAGACCATTGTATTGATAATCAAGAGAGAGAGAGAGAGAGGAAGCCATGTAGCTACTAACTACGGACCCATAGGTCTACAAAGAACTACTCACGCATCATCGGAGAGGCACCAATGGAAGTGGTGAACCCCTCCATGACGGTGTCTAGATTGGATCTGGTGGTTCTAGACTCTGCGGGGCTGGAATTGATTTTCGTAGACTCCCCTAGGGTTTATGGAATATTGTGGTATTTTTGTTGGGGAACGTAGCAGAAATTCAAAATTTTCCTACGTGTCACCAAGATCTATCTATGGAGAAACCAGCAACGAGGGGAAGGAGAGTGCATCTACATACCCTTGTAGATCGCTAAGCGGAAGCATTCAAGAGAACGGGGTTGAAGGAGTCGTACTCGTCGTGATCCAAATCACCGGAGATCTTAGTGCCGAAGGGACGGCACCTCCGCGTTCAACACACGTACAGCCCGGTGACGTCTCCCATGCCTTGATCCAGCAAGGAGAGAGGGAGAGGTTGAGGAAGACTCCATCCAGCATCATTGAGGGAGTCCTGGACTAGGGGGTGTCCGGACAGCCGGACTATCATCGTCCGCCGGACTCCAAGACTACGAAGATACAAGATTGAAGACTTCGTCCCGTGTACGGATGGGACTTTCCTTGGCGTGGAAGGCAAGCTTGGCAGTACGGATATGTAGATCTCCTACCATTGTAACCGACTCTGTGTAACCCCAGCCTCCTCCGGTGTCTATATAAACCGGAGGGCTTTAGTCCGTAGGACAACATACATTACAACAATCATACCATAGGCTAGCTTTAGGGTTTAGCCTCCTTGATCTCGTGGTAGATCCACTCTTGTACTACCCATATCATCAATATTAATCAAGCAGGACGTAGGGTTTTACCTCCATCGAGAGGGCCCGAACCTGGGTAAAACATCGTGTCCCTCGTCTCCTGTTACCATCCGCCTAGACGCACAGTTCGGGACCCCCTACCCGAGATCCGCCGGTTTTGACACCGACATTGGTGCTTTCATTGAGAGTTCCTCTGTGTCGTCACCGATAGGAAGGATGCCTCCACCCGTCTTCAAAGACGGTGTTTTCGCCAAAGGGCCTTGGCCGCCGGCCAAACTATCCGGCTAGGTGGTTTTCTTATGACCACCTGTCCGGCCACCGCTTCGACAATGACTTCTCAAGTCGTCAGAAGCAATCTTCGCGTCAGCTCGAAATCTGCCGAACAGTTGAATCCAATAGAGCTCTCGTCTGTTAACGAGCTCTTGGATCGCATCGCCGCCCTGGGAGTCGCTACAGACTACAATCAGATTGGGCTTAAAACCGATCTGAGAGAGATTAACTCTCCCCAGGCCACTCACCACGTCGCAGTGGTAGAGGAGCAATACGGCAACTCTTTGCCTGTATTGAAAACTAGTCATGTCCGGATTCCCGAACCCTCCATGCCGGATTTCCGCGGAGGGATGGACTTCGATCGAGCATTGAACCTAAAACCGTGCATCGCTCCGGACTCGCTGGATCGTGTCCAGCAACCCAAGCTTCTGAATTCGGAAACTCCTCGGCCTTTAAGCCCCAATATGGGCAGGAATCCGGATTTTAGTCCACCCGCCCGCCCAGACATATGCGATCTATCTCTAATACGGCAAGAGCCCGCTGAAACAGTACATCACTACTGGGCCAGATTCCTCCTGGTTATGGACAGGATAAAGGACTGCCAAGAGAAAAATGCAATCTCAATCTTCTGCAATAATTGCACAGATAAGGGAATATTGAACGCCATCGATCGTCGTAAAATTACACGCTTCACCGATCTGGCGTCCATAGTACGAAAGTACTGTGCGATGGAGAGTTTCCGGAAAACCAAAAACCAATTTTGGGATAATCCGGCCTCGACCCCAGTCCGCAACAAAAGGGTGCCTCACACTCAGGCCCCAGATGCAAAAATGAAAAAGCAAAAACCCAATAAAGGGCACGAAACCGTACTGGAGGGATGGCTCAATGGACCCTGTAAGCTTCATAGTACAGAGGGAGCCATCCCAACACATAGCCTTCGAGCATGTTGGATATTACGGCAGGTGGCCAAAAGTGGCGAGGAGCTTCTAGCCCCGGGAAACCACTCCAACAATACCGATACGGTATCAATAGTCTTCGAGACCTTCGCATCAAACAATATGCGAAAACGAACAATCCGCGGACTCGCCGAAGTCTACCAAGTAGCAACAGCAAATCCATGGAGCGACACAGCTATTACCTTCAACGCCAACGACGAGCCTAAGTGCCGAACAGCCAGAGCACCAGCCGCACTGGTGCTTAGTCCCATAGTGGACGGCTTTCGACTGACAAAAGTCCTCATGGATGGCGGCAGCGGATTAAACCTCATTTACAAGGAAACTCTGAGAAAAATGGAAATCGATTGGAGCCGTATTGAGCGAAGCAGCACAACCTTCAGAGGAATAATCCCTAGCCGGGAAGCGCGCTGCATCGGAAAAATCACACTCGATGTGGTGTTCGGCTCGCCGGACAATTACAGATCCGAAGAAGTCACGTTCCAAGTGGCCCCGTTCAACAGCGGATACCACGCTATATTAGGACGAGAGGCATTCACAATTTTTCAAGCAGTACCACATTACGGGTACATGAAGCTCAAAATGCCTGGGCCCGGCGGAATAATCACTCTCGCTAGTGATCCGGACATAGCACTCCGCGCCGAGAACAAGACAGCCGCACTAGCCCTGGAGGCACTATCCGAAGCCTTAGCAGCAAAAGAACTCACCGCGCTGCGCTCTACGGTGAACAGGGACGATGTGATACTCGATAAAAGATCCAAGTCCACCTCCTTCAAACCAGCAGATGAAATAATAAAATTCCAGGTCCATCCAACGGACCCAACAAAGACGGCCTCCATCGGGGCACAATTGAACCCCGAAGTAGACGCCGCACTGCGCGAATTCCTTCGGGAAAATTGGGACATTTTCGCCTGGAATCCTTCGGATATGCCCGGAATCCCACGTAGGTTGGCAAAACACAGCCTAAACATCCTAAAAGGATTTAAGCCAGTCAAACAGGCTCTTCGACGATTCTCCAAACCCAAAAGACAGGCAATAGGAGAAGAGCTAGCCAAACTATTGGAAGCCAGATTCATCAGAGATATCAAACATCCGGATTGGCTAGCAAATCTGGTAATGGTACCAAAGAAGGACAAATCCTGGCGCCTTTGTGTCGATTTTAAAGACCTCAATAAGGCTTGCCCAAAGGATCCCTTCCCTCTCCCCCGCATCGACCAAATTATCGATGCTACTGCAGGGCACGATTCATTGTGCTTCCTTGACGCATACTCTGGCTACCATCAAATCAAGATGGCGGAAGTAGACCAAGCCGCCATGGCATTCATCACTCCTTACGGACCATTCTGCTTCAACACGATGCCCTTCGGACTTAAAAACACCGGCGCAACGTATCAGCGCATGATTCAAACATGTCTGGCTACCCAGATCGGCAAAACAGTCGAGGCATATGTAGACGATGTAGTCGTCAAAACAAAACACGTCGAAACTCTAGTAGACGATTTGAGGCTCACGTTCGACAACCTCAGAGCATATGACATCAAGTTGAATCCGGAAAAATGTGTTTTCGGCATACCAGCCGGAAAGCTGCTGGGCTTCATCGTGTCCGGTAGAGGAATCGAAGCAAACCCGGCTAAAATCCGAGCTCTGTCTCAGTTGGACATTCCAAAAGACCTCAAACAAATACAAAAATTAACAGGGTGCGTGGCAGCTCTAAGCCGCTTTATCTCCCGTCTAGGAGAAAAGGCGTTGCCCCTCTATCGCCTCCTCAGGCGCACCGAACACTTCGAGTGGACGGATGCTGCCACTGCCGGACTCAAAGAAATAAAGGCCATATTGGCAACAAATCCGGTCCTGGCTGCGCCCAAGCTGGGCGAACAAATGTTGTTATACATCGCAGCAACGCATCAAGTTGTAAGCGCGGTCCTCGTCGTCGAACGGGAGACATAAGGGCACAAATTCCCTTTTCAAAAACCAGTGTATTATGTATCCACTGTGTTAACACCCTGCAAATCCCGTTACCCACACTATCAGAAGATAGCATATGCGGTGTTCATGGCATCCCGGAAGCTCCGACACTACTTTCAAGAGTGTTCGATAACAGTGGCCTCTGAAGTACCACTCAATGACATTATAAATAACCGCGACGCAACGGGCAGGATTGCAAAATGGGCCATTGAGCTCTTACCATTTGATATAACTTACAAACCTCGGCGAGCTATAGAGTCACAAGTTTTGGCTGACTTTGTCGCCGAATGTACACGGACTCCAACAATGCAGCCGAATACGAGGCCCTGTTACATGGTCTCCGGATGGCAGTCTCCATGGGCATTCAACGCCTAGAGGTGCGCGGGGATTCAAACCTTGCAATATCCCAAATAAACGGAGACTTTGACGCCAAGGATCCAAAAATGGCAGCATATCGCAACGCTATCTTAAAAATGTCAGCTCGGTTTGAAGGACTCGAATTCCATCACATAGCCCGAGATAATAACCAAGCGGCCGACGTACTGGCACGCATCGGTGCGAAACGTGATGCTGTCCCTCCAAATATCTTCCTGGAACGGCTCTTCAAGCCATCCGTACTATGGTAAGAGGAGTCCGGAAGTGACAAACCGGAAAAAACCGCGCCAATCGGCGATTCAGCCGATGACATAACATCTTCAGCCCACGTCATAATGGCAGTAATCGCCCCGTGGACAGAACTATTCCTAGCCTACTTGCTTAGGCAGGAACTTCCCGAAGACCAAAACGAGGCCCGCTGCATAGTCCGGCGATCGAAATCCTACAAGGTCCATGAGGGAGAACTTTATAAGAAAAGTACAACCGGAGTCCTTCAAAGGTGTATCTCCGAAGAGGAAGGGCGAAACCTCCCGGCTGAAATTCATGCCGGACTAGGCGGACACCACGCAGCAGCCCGGGCCCTTGTGGGAAAGGCATTCCGTACAGGATTTTATTGGCCGACGGCCGGGGCAGATGCCCAGGACTTAGTCCAGAGATGCGTTGGTTGTCAGCTCTTTGCTAATCAGAGCCACATGCCGCCCACCGCCCTCAAAACTATACCCATTACCTGGCCGTTCGCGGTCTGGGGGCTTGATATGGTTGGACCCCTTAAAGGGGGAACCCACAAGCAAAGATACCTATTGGTCATGGTGGATAAATTCACCAAATGGATAGAGGCCAAACCGGTCAAAACGGCAGAGTCCGGACCAGTGATAGACTTTATATCCGGGGTAGTACACCGCTACGGAGTCCCCCACAGCATCATCACCGACAACAGCACGAACTTCACAGCCGACGAGGTTAAGCCATGGTGCAAAAATATGGGCATCAAGCTCGACTACGCTTCAGTCTATCACCCTCAAACCAACGGTCAAGTGGAACGAGCAAATGGTCTAATAATGAGCGGCATTAAACCCAGACTAGTGCGGTCGCTTACTAAATCTGACACGCACTGGGTCGAGGAGCTTGACTCCGTACTCTGGGGGCTGCGGACAATGCCTAACCGCACTACCGGATTCACACCATTCATTATGGTTTACGGCGCAGAGGCAGTCTTGCCCTGCGACATTATTCATGACTCACCTCGAGTGCGCATGTACGAAGAAAGAGAGGCCGAGCTGGATCGGCAGGACAACTTGGACACATTGGAGGAAGAACGCGACGTCGCCAAGGCTCGTTCCGCATTCTATCAGCAGCAGGCCCAAAGATACCAAAGCAGAGAAGTACGGGCCAAGACTTACAACGTTGGTGAACTAGTTCTACGACTGCCGGACAAGAAAAAGGACAAGCTCAAGCCCAAATGGGAGGGCCCCTTCATTACCGATCAAGTCCTGACCGGCGGAGCGTACCGTCTACGAAATGCGTCGGATAACCGACTTGAGCCGAACCCATGGAACGCAGCCCGCCTCCGAAGATTCTATGCCTAGCACCGGACTAAGAGTTCGTCCCCTTCCTCCGTCCAAATTTTTACAATTTGGCTGTCTTTTGTTTCTCTCTTCATAACCTTTTTTTACTAAAAAGCCCCTAGGGGCCTACTTTCGCATTGTTCACATACACTTGATGTGCCACCCGCACTCATTATACCTGGGGGCTTCTTTTACAGAAGCTCAAATTATAAGGGTTTCATGCCCAGCACATGTGTCAAGCTTCCACATGTACCTTTTACTCACCATTATATGCATCGATATGACTTAAGTTTTGGCCAAGCTGGGTTGCCTGGCTCCTGTGCTTACCCCTACGTTTCCGATTGTTCGGCTAGGAGGTAAAGGGAGCACCTCTGCGATTGTTACTGCCGGGTCAGCCGGATGTGTACCTCAGACTGGGTGAAGCCGAAAGCTAGCGTTCTTAAGAGAATATTCGGTTGGTGACCTAAAAGATGATTTTTTACCTACTCATTTATTCGCCCCCAGATGTTTTTTCTGCTTTTTTCGCAGCCCGGACATGCACTTTAGGGCATGCCTCCCAGGGAAAGGAACCCTTAACAGAACTATTCTCTCTGGAAGATGTTTCTTACTAACCATGTAATATAACATAACTAGTTGGGCACTTGTTTGATAAAGCACTAATGACCCCTACGCCTGGTCTCCATGCATACCCCGGTTGTTTCTTAACCAAAAAGGTATTCGGACACACTCTGGACTCTAGGGTTCTGAGGTTGAAGCGAAAAGGTCGGCAAAGACAAACGGTCTACAATCCGGCTAGAAGGCATTTCACATGTCACTTTAAAGGAAAACATACATCGTCAAAATTACTGATTGTATTCCTCCTCAATCCCGTCTAACAGGCTGTCTAACTTACAGTCCCATTGGGAAAATTTAGCAGCCAACTCGACTTGGCTGTATACTAAACTCACAGGGATCTCCTTCTCGTCGGGCCCCACTGGTTCAACTTTGGCCATGTGGTTGGGATCCGCCTTCTTGAAACGCGTCTTCACCATGGCCCACGCCTCCCTGGCACCTTGGCGGCAGGCCGAAATCTTCCATAAACGGAAGCGCTGCCGCACTCCCTGAAGCTTCTCCGCAAGCTCCCCAAGGCCCTCGGGTAGGGAGAGGGCTGGCCATAAAGCCTGGACGATGCCGCTCATTGCCTGCCGAACTCGTTCGAGCAGCTGCAACAGCTCGGGAAGTTGATCACCTGTTGATACGGGCATCTCCTTCGCAGGGCGACCAGTGAGTATACCTACAAAACATATTTTGTCAATTGACTTCCTCGCCGAACTCTTCTTTTCAAAGGAGTCCGCTCAAGCACTTACTATAGATGCCGCGATGAAGCCGCTCAGTCTCCTTAACGGAGCCGGATAGCTCGGCCCGAACACCTTTCAGCTCTTCTCCGAGCTGGGCGTGGGCATCCTGGAGCTTGTTCCTTTCTTGCTGCACCTTATTCAGCACTCTCTCGCCGGCCTTCAGCTGGCGTAGTAATTCTTGCCTATCCGGATCTTGTTCGGCGGCACCTGCAATGTCACTATTAGACTTGCGCGCATGCCGCACAACGCTTATATTTATTAATAAAAATGTGTTACCAGGAGGGGTCTCTGCGTCTCCTCCTGCGGCAGCAAGTGCGGCCTCAAGTTGGGCCTTGCATTCTTGCAGCTCCTGAGACAGATGGGCATTCTTCTCGGTAAGGGCCTGCGTTTTAATTGATCCTTAAATCAGTTAGCATAACTGCTTCAAGTCTCGGGGGCTACTGGTATACATAGCCATTGAAACTCCCTTACCCGTATGTCTTTCACATACTGCTCCGTGGCTCTGGTAAAACCATCTTGAGCGGCACGGAGGTGCGCGTCCCCTGCGTTAAAGGCGTCCAATGCCTCCGGGGAGAAGCACGCTTCACGAAACACTTTCCGGCGGCGCCTATGGTTCATGGCGCTCTCCACCTCAGATTTGGTGGCGGACAGTCTGTCGGTGTCCTCCGTTGGAGAAGGATCCGACCCGCGTCTTGCGCTTGCCTCCCCCTCCAGGCCGGGCGCTGGAGCCTGGCCGGTGTAGGTTGGATCGGCAACTTCCGCGCCCGCAGTCCGGCGAGCGCTTTTTCTCCTGTAAAGATCATGAGCACTCAGACGCTTCCTAGGAACGTTGCTCCAAAAATTCAAATACGAGTTATACCTCTGCGGCGACGTTTCAGTCCGTACCGCGCTCCTTTTCCGCCTGCTGGTCTGGACTGACCTTTCTTGGTCAGCCGCGGGATCGGCTTCCCGCCGTGAAGGCGCTTCCTGTAAAATACCGTCGTTCGCGAAGGTCAGAAATGGGCAAGGAAGAGATAATGGTGTCCGGACCTCGGTCACATTCACATGGGAAGCCGGATGCAGTCCGGGATAGTCCGCCGTAATGGCGACCAAAGCATTATCCATGCTGAGCTGGTGAAATACCCCGTCGATCAGCTCCACCCCGATGTCCGGATCCTCTTCGGAGGCTAGATCCAGGGATCTTTCTGGATCCTCAGGTTGCGGAGCGGGACTTACCATGTCCTCCACAGTCCGGCGTAGATCCTGCGCTGAAAACATAATGTAAGAAGCTTAAACTTCGAAAGCATGGTTGAGCCCTTAAAGGTGTTCGCTTACCCATCCTCTAGGGTTGTTCATGGAAAACCCATTCAAAGGGTTCGTTCGAAGGAAGTCCTCATTTTCCCCCTTGTACAGGCTGGACAGGATCTCCACCAGATCCTCGGTCGAATCCGGCCCTTTGCGGCCATGACGGGTGGCATCGTCCTCCCCTTTGAAATCCCACATGGGGTGGCCTCTGTATTGCAATGGCTGTACCCCCCGCATTATGCATGTCGCCATGACTCCAATCATGGTCAACCCGGAATGGGCCAGTAATCTTATTCGGCCCATCAAGTAATGGACGCTCTTGTCTTCCTCCAATCGGGGGCTCCGTGGGCGCCAGCTGAGGCGTTTCTTCAGAGGAGCAGCACTAAACTCCGGGAGGCCAATCCGGACTGGGTCCGGCAGCGGAGCGTCTCCTATGTAAAACCACTCTGAAGTCCAGTCTTCGGACGCCTTCTTGGGAGTACCGGATGGGTATCCGGTCCCGGCGATGCGCCATATTTCGGCGCCGCCCACTTGATATATGGACCCTCCGTGAGGACGGGGCACGAGGCAGAACAGCCTCTTCCACGGTGCAAAATGGGGCTCAATGCCCAGGATTAACTCGCAAAGAGCTACGTAGCCCGCGATATGAAGAACAGAGGCGGGCGTGAGGTGGTGGAGCTGGAGTCCGTAGAACTCCAGGAGCCCGCGGAGGAACGGATGTATTGGGAATCCGAGTCCCCTTATCAGATAAGGGACGAAGCATACTCGCTCCCCTTCGTCCTTTCTCTCTTTTCTGCCGTGGTCGAGCTTTAAGTCTTAACTTCATACCTTACAACTTAGGCAAGAACTCCTTCTTTGACTGATCCATCTTGAACACCTTCAAGATCATGTCAAGGTATGTGCTCATTTTGAAAGTACCATTAAGCGTTTTTTGATCTATCATTATAGATCTTGATGCTCAATGTTCAAGTAGCTTAATCTAGGTTTTCCATTGAAAAACACTTATCAAATAACCCTATATGCTTTCCAGAAATTCTACATCATTTCTGATTAACAATATGTCAATAACATATACTCATCAGAAATTCTATAGTGCTCCCACTCACTTCTTTGGAAATACAAGTTTATCATAAACTTTGTATAAACCCAAAATCTTTGATCATCAAAGCGCACATTCCAACTCCGAGATGCTTACTCCAGTCCTTAGAAGGATCGCTGGAGCCAGCATACCTTTTAGCATCCTTAGGATCGACAAAAACTTTCTGATTGTATCACATACAACCTTTCCTTACGAAGACTGGCAAGGAAACTCGTTTTGATATCCATCTGCCTGATTTCATAAATGCAACTAATGCTAACATGATTCCGACGGACTTAAGCATCGCTTCGGATGAGAAAATCTCATTGTAGTCAACTCCTTGAACTTGTGAAAAACTCTTCGCCACAAGTCGAGCTTCATAGACGGTGACATCACCGTCCACGTCCGTCTTCTTCTTAAATATCTATTTATCTCAATGGCTTGCCGATCATCGGGCAAGTCCACCAAAGTTCATGCTTTGTTCTGATACATGGATTCTATCTCGGATTTCATGGCTTCTAACCATTTGTCGGAATTTGGGCCCACCATTGCTTCTCCATAGCTCGTAGGTTCATTGTTGTCTAGCAACATGACCTTCAAGACAGGATTACTGTACCACTCTGAAGTAGTATGCATCCTTGTCACCCTACGAGGTACGGTAGTGACTTGATCCGAAACTTCATGATCACTATCATAAGCTTCTACTTCAATTGGTGTAGGCGCCACAGGAACAACTTCCTGTGCCCCGCTACACACTAGTTGTAGTGACGGTTCAATAACCATATCAAGTCTCCACCATCCTCCCACTCAACTTTTCGAGACAAACTTTTCCTCGAGAAAGGACCCGATTCAAGAAACAATTCCTATTGCTTTCGGATCTAAATTAGGAGGTATACCCAACTGTTTTGGGTGTCCTATGAAGATGCATTTTATCCGCTTTGGGCTCGAGCTTATCAACCTGAAACTTTTTCACATAAGCGTCGCAGCCCCAAACCTTTAAGAAATGACAGCTTAGGTTTCTCTAAACCATAGTTCATACGGTGTCACCTCAACGGAATTACGTGGTGCCCTATTTAAAGTGAATGTGGTTGTCTCTAATGCCTAACCCATAAACGATAGTGGTAATTCGATAAGAGACATGATGGTACGCACCATATCCAATAGGGTGCAACTATGATGTTCGGACACACCATCAAACTATGGTGTTCCAGGCGGTATTAATTGTGAAATAATTTTCACAATGTCTTAATTGCGTGCCAAAGCTCGTAACTCAGATACTCATTTCTATGATCATATCATAGACATTTTATCCTCTTGTCACGATGATCTTCAACTTCACTCTGAAATTACTTGAACCATTCAATAATTCAGACTTGTGTTTCATCAAGTAAATATACTCAACATCTACTCGAATCATCTGTGAAGTAAGAACATAACGATATTCACTGCAAGCCTCGGCACTCATTGGACTGCACACATCAAAATGTGTTATTTCCAACACGTTGCTATCTTGTTCCATCTTACTGAAAACGAGGCTTTTCAGTCATCTTGCCCATGTGGTATGATTTGCATATCTCAAGTGATTCAAAATCAAGTGAGTCCAAACGATCCATCTGCATGGAGTTTCTTCATGCGTATACACCAATAGACATGGTTCACATGTCTCAAACTTTTCAAAAACGGGTGAGTCCAAAGATCCATCAATATGGAGCTTCTTCATGCGTTTTATACCAATATGACTTACATGGCAGTGCCACAAGTAAGTGGTACTATCATTACTATCTTATATCTTTTGGCATGAAAATGTGTGTCACTACGATCGAGATTCAATAAACCATTCCTTTAGGTGCAAGACCATTGAAGGTATTATTCAAATAAATAGAGTAACCATTATTCTCCTTAAATGAATAACCGTATTGCAATAGACATAATCCAATCATGTATATGCTCAACGCAAACACCAAATGACAATTATTCAGGTTTAATACTAATCTTGATGGTAGAGGGAGCGTGCGATGTTTGATCATATCAAACTTGGAAACACTTCCAACACATATAGTCAGCTCACCTTTAGCTAGTCTCCGTTTATTCTGTAGCTCTTTTATTTCGAGTTACTAACACTTAGTAACCGAACCGGTATCTAATACCCTGGTGCTACTAGGAGTACTAGTAAAGTACACATTAACATAATGTATATCCAATATACTTCTATCGACCTTGCCAGCCTTCTTATCTACCAAGTATCTAGGGTAATTCTGCTCCAGTGGTTGTTCCCCTTATTACAGAAGCACTTAGTCTCGGGTTTGGGTTCAACCTTGGGTTTCTTCACTAGAGCAGTAGCTGATTTGCCGTTTCATGAAGTATCCCTTCTTGCCCTTGCCCTTCTTGAAACTAGTGGTTTCACCAACCATCAACAATTGATGCTCCTTCTTGATTTCTACTTTTGCAGTGTCAAACATCACGAGTACCTCAAGGATCATCATATCTATCCCTGATATGTTATAGTTCATCACGAAGCTCTAGCAGCTTGGTGGCAATGACTTTGGAGAAACATCACTATCTCATCTGGAAGATCAACTCCCACTCGATTCAAGTGATTGTTGCACTCAGACAATCTGAGCACAAGCTCAATGATTGACCTTTTCTCCCTTAGTTTGCAGGCTAAGAAAATCGTCGGAGGTCTCATACCTCTTGACGTGGGCACGAGCCTGAAATCCCAATTTCAGCCCTCGAAACATCTCATATGTTCCTCAATGTTTCAAAAACATCTTTGGTGCCTCAACTCTAAACTGTTTAACTGAACTATCACGTAGTTATGAAAACGTGTATGTCTGATGTTCGCAACATCCACAAACGACGTTTGGGGTTTAGCACACTGAGCGGTGCATTAAGGACATAAGCTTTCTACTGTCCGCATAATCGCTACTGTCAACTTTCAACTATATTTTCTCTAGGAACATATCTAAACAGTGGAACTAAAGCGCGAGCTTACGACATAATTTGCAAAGATCTTTTGACTATGTTCAGGATAATTAAGTTCATCTTATGAACTCCCACTCAGATAGACATCCCTCTAGTCATCTAAGTGATTACATGATCCGAGTCAACTAGGCCGTGTCCGATCATCATGTGAGACGGACTAGTCATCATCGATGAACATCTTCATGTTGATCATATCTCCTATACGACTCATGCTCGACCTTTCGGTCTCTTGTGTTCTGAGGCCATGTCTGTACATGCTAGGCTCGTCAAGTCAACCTAAGTGTTTCGCGTGTGTAAATCTGGCTTACACCCATTGTATGTGAACGTAAGAATCTATCACACCCGATCATCACGTGGTGCTTCGAAACGACGAACTTTCGCAACGGTGCACAGTTAGGGGGAACACTTTCTTGAAATTTTAATGAGGGATCATCTTATTTACTACCATCGTTCTAAGCAAATAAGATGCATAAACATGATAAACATCACATGCAATCAAAAAGTGACATGATATGGCCAATATCATATTGCTCCTTTTGATCTCCATCTTCGGGGCTCCATGATCATCATCGTCACCGGCATGACACCATGATCTCCATCATCATGATCTCCATCATCGTGTCTCCATGAAGTTGTCTCGCCAACTTATTACTTCTACTACTATGGCTACCGGTTAGCAATAAAGTAAAGTAATTACATGGCGTTGTTCAATGACACGCATGTCATACAATAAATTAAGACAACTCCTATGGCTCCTGCCGGTTGTCATACTCATCGACATGCAAGTCGTGATTCCTATTACAAGAACATGATCAATCTCATACGTCACATATCATTCATCACATTCTTCTTGGCCATATCACATCACATAGCATACCCTGCAAAAACAAGTTAGACGTCCTCTAATTGTTGTTTGCATGTTTTACGTGGCTGCTATGGGTTTCTAGCAAGAACATTTCTTACCTACGCAAAAACCACAACGTGATATGTCAATTGCTATTTGCCCTTCATAAGGACCCTTTTCATCGAATCCGTTCCGACTAAAGTGGGAGAGACAGGCACCCGCTAGCCACCTTATGCACCAAGTGCATGTCAATCGGTGGAACCTGTCTCACGTAAGTGTACGTGTAAGGTCGGTCCGGGCCGCTTCATGCCACAATACCGTCGAAACAAGATTGGACTAGTAACGGTAAGCATATTGAACAAAATCAACGCCCACAACTACTTTGTGTTCTACTCGTGCAAAGAATCTACGCAATAGACCTGGCTCATGATGCCAATGTTGGGGAACGTAGCAGAAATTCAAAATTTTCCTACGTGTCACCAAGATCTATCTATGGAGAACCCAGCAACGAGGGGAAGGAGAGTGCATCTACATACCCTTGTAGATCGCTAAGCGGAAGCGTTCAACAGAACGGGGTTGAAGGAGTCGTACTCGTCGTGATCCAAATCACCGGAGATCCTAGTGCCGAAGGGACGGCACCTCCGCGTTCAACACACGTACAGCCCGGTGACGTCTCCCATGCCTTGATCCAGCAAGGAGAGAGGGAGAGGTTGAGGAAGACTCCATCCAGTAGCAGCACAACGGCTTGGTGGTGATGGAGGAGCGTGGCAATCCTGCAGGGCTTCGCCAAGCACTGCGGGAGAGGAGAAAGGAGAGAGGTAGGGCTGCGCCAGGGAGAGGTCAAAACTCATGTGTTGGCAGCCCTCAAGACCTCAACTATATATAGGGGAGAGGGAGGGAGGTGCACTCCCTTTAGGGTTTCCACCCCAAGGGGTGCGGCAGCCCCAATCCCATCTAAGGGTGGCGGCCAAAGGGGGGAAGAGGGGAAACTTGCCCCCCAAGTTAGGTGGAAGCACCCCCTCCCCAAACTCTAGGCGCCTTGGGCCCTTGTGGGGGGGGGCGCACTAGTCCACCTGGGGCTGGTCCACTCCCACACTTGGCCCACGTATCCCTCCGGGGCTGGTGGCCCCACTTGGTGGACCCCCGGGACCCTCCCGGTGGTCCCGGTACTTTACCGATAAAACCCGAAACTTTTCCGGTGACCAAAACAGGACTTCCCATATATAAATCTTTACCTCCGGACCATTCTGGAACTCCTCGTGACGTCCGGGATCTCATCCGGGACTCCGAACAACATTCAGTAACCACATACAAACTTCCTTTATGACCCTAGCGTCATCGAACCTTAAGTGTGTAGACCCTACGGGTTCGGGAGACATGTAGACATGACCGAGACGTTCTCCGGTCAATAACCAACAGCGGGATCTGGATACCCATGTTGGCTCCCACATGTTCCACGATGATCTCATCGGATGAACCACGATGTCAAGGACTCAATCGATCCCGTATACAATTCCCTTTGTCTAACGGTATTGTACTTGCCCGAGATTCGATCGTCGGTATCCCGATACCTTGTTCAATCTCGTTACCGGCAAGTCTCTTTACTCGTTCTGTAACACATCATCCCGTGATCAACCCCTTGGTCACATTGTGCACATTATGATGATGTCCTACCGAGTGGGCCCAGAGATACCTCTCCGTTTACACGGAGTGACAAATCCCAGTCTCGATTCGTGCCAACCCAACAGACACTTTCGGAGATACCTGTAGTGCACCTTTATAGCCACCCAGTTACGTTGTGACGTTTGGTACACCCAAAGCATTCCTACGGTATCCGGGAGTTGCACAATCTCATGGTCTAAGGAAATGATACTTGACATTAGAAAAGCTTTAGCATACGAACTACGATCTTTGTGCTAGGCTTAGGATTGGGTCTTGTCCATCACATCATTCTCCTAATGATGTGATCCCGTTATCAACGACATCCAATGTCCATGGTCAGGAAACCGTAACCATCTATTGATCAACGAGCTAGTTAACTAGAGGCTTACTAGGGACATGGTGTTGTCTATGTACCCACACATGTATCTGAGTTTCCTATCAATACAATTATAGCATGGATAATAAACGATTATCATGAACAAGGAAATATAATAATAACTAATTTATTATTGTCTCTACGGCATATTTCCAACAATTTTTAGAGCAAAGAGGTGGTTCAGGGGGCACCCGAGGTGGGCACAACCTACCAGGGCGCGCCTGGGCCTCCTGGCGCGCCCTGGTGGGTGCTGCTCCCCTCAAGCCACCCCAGGTGCTTCCTTGGCCCACTGGATGTCTTCTGGCCCAAAAGATCCTCCAGGAGTTTCGTTGCGTTTGGACTCTGTTTGATATTGATTATCTGCGATGTCAAAAACATGCAAAAAAATAGCAACTGGCACTGGGCACTATGTCAATATGTTAGTACCAAAAAATGATATAAAATGACTATAAAATGATTGTAAAACATCCAAGAATGATAATATAACAGCATGGAACAATCAAAAATTATAGATACATTGGAGATGCATCAATACAACACCAATATGAATTTAAAATGAGTTCACAACAGTACCTAAGTGGTTTTTTATTTTCTTATACTAACGAAGCTTACGAGTTTTCTGTTAAGTTTTGTGTTGTGAAGTTTTGGAGTTTTGAGTAAAGATTTGATGGACTATGGAATAAGGAGTGGCAAGAGCCTAAGCTTGGGGATGCCCAAGGCACCCCAAGGTAATATTCAAGGACAACCAAGAGCCTAAGCTTGGGGATGCCCCAGAAGGCATCCCCTCTTTCATCTTCGTTCATTGGTAACTTTACTTGGAGCTACATTTTTATTCACCACATGATATGTGTATTCCTTGGAGCGTCATTTTATTTTATTAGGATTTGCTTGCTGCTTGAATAAAATATCAAGATCTGAAATTCTTAAATGTTAGAGAGTCTTCACATAGTTGCACACTTATTCGACTAGTCATTGATCTTCACTTATATCTTTCGGAGTAGTTTGTCATTTGCTCTAGTGCTTCACTTATATCTTTTTAGAGCGCGGCGGTGGTTTTATTTTGAAGAAATTGATGAACTCTCATGTGCTTCACTTATATTATTTTGAGATTCTTAAACAGCATGGTAATTTTCTTTGGTTATAAAATTAGTCCTAATATGATGGGCATCCAAGAGGGATATAATAAAAACTTTCATATAAAGTGCATTGAATACTATGAGAAGTTTGATTCCTTATGATTGTTTTGAGATATGAAGATGATGATATTAGAGTCATGCTAGTGGAGTAATTGTGAATTTGAGAAATACTTGTGTTGAGGTTTGTGAGTCCCGTAGCATGCATGTATGGTGAACCGTCATGTAACGAAGTTGGAGCATGATGTATTTTTTGATTGTCATCCTTTGTGTGGAGGTCGGGATCGCGCGATGGTTAACTACTACCATACCTTCCCCTAGGACCATGCGCGTAGTGCTTGGTTTCAATGACTAACAGATTTTTGCAATAAGTACGTGAGTTCTTTATGACTAATGTTGAGTCCATGGATTATACGCACTCTCACCCTTCCACCATTGCTAGCCTCTCCAGTACCGCGCAACTTTCACCGGTACCATACACCCACCATATACCTTCCTCAAACAGCTACCATACCACGTAGCCGGGGGTCTTCGTCCTCTGGTCCCACATGGACCCGCAGGCTATCAATCTTCAAAATGATCTGCATGCTACCATGTATGCGTCCCCAAGTCTTGGCCTTGAAGTTGTCGATGGTGTCGAAGCTCTCAGCCTCAAGGGTGATGGACTCGTTGGAGCTTCACGGGCTGTCCGACAAGGAGCTTACCGGGGCCATGCAAGCCGCCCCGACATGGGTGTTGTCGGGGGAGGTCCAGCTCGTCCTCAGCCCTTTGTTCACTGTCTCGAATGTTGTCTTGGTAGTCTTGTGTTTTGCCTCCTCCTGCCCTGCCAAGTGAAAGTGTGTTATATCGACTAGAGGGGGGGTGAATAGGCGATTTTTATGAATTCTTCACTGAGGAATTTGCCGGTGAGGAAATTCCTTAGCGAAGAACTACTTGCAGCGGAATAAGTACTCAGAAGTAAGCATAACAGAAGACATGCACAGTCATCATGATGAAATGAAGACAATCACAGAGTACAGAAAGCGTAAACACAGGATAGCACAAGATGAAGACAAACAGACTGAAGAAACTGAACTGAGGAAATTGAGAAAGTCTTCAGTCAGAGTCTTCAAACACAGATATGAACAACTACTTAACACAGTAATGAGGAAATGGAAGAGTTGAGGAAATAGAACCAGTAAGATTGGTGAAGACAATGATTTGGTAGACCAGTTCCAACTGCTATCTCAGTTGTACGTCTGGTTGGAGTGGCCGAGTATTTAAACTCGAGGACACACAGTCCCGGACACCCAGTCGCTGAGCACGCAGCTCAGGACACAAAGTCCTCACCGTATTCTCCTTGAACTAAGGTCACACAGACCCCGTCCAATCACTCGTGGTAAGTCTTCAGGCGACTTCCAAACCTTCACAGACTTTGGTCACTCAGCGATCCACAATTCCTCTTGGATGCTCTAGACCATGATGCCTAACCATCTGGAAGAAGCACAGTCTTCAAAGGTAACAAGCGTCGGATCCACGCAGGATCAATCTCTTCAGTGATGCTCAATCACTTTGGGTTTGTGGGTGTTTGGGTTTGGATTTTCCTCACTCGATGATTTTCGCTCAAAGTCCTCGGAGGATGGGTTGCTCTCAAATGACAAGTGTCAGTTTCTCTCGGAGCAGCCAACCAGCTAGTGGTTGTAGGGGCGCCTATTTATAGCCTAGGGAGCAGCCCGACATGATAAGACATAAATGCCCTTCAATGATATGACCGTTATGTGGATAAGATATTTTGGGACAGCTGGCGCGTAGCACAGCAACGGTCGGAAATTTGACTCTCAAATTCCTCAAGGCTATCATGTTCCTCACTGTGTAGGCAATCCGCACTGGCGAATTCCTCACTCCTCAGTCAGAACAAATTCGTCAGCGACCAGAAGAACTTCGTCTCTGTCATGAAGAAATTGACTGAACTATATGAGATTTCCAATGCCTTCACTTGAAGGGATTGGTAGGTGTAGGATTTTGAGTTGAGCATCACATGGAAATTTTTCCTTAGTATTTCCTCGACCCCCTTTAACAGTACGGTGTTTCCTATGACTCAAGAAAGAGAAAAACAAAACTATGAAAACGAAAGTCTTCGAGCTTCATATTCCTCGCATGAATATCAAGTCTTCACGGACACACCAATTTCTTCACTTTTAAAGTCTTCATGAAAGTCTTCAGGAATACCAAAATCTTCAGTCGAAGATATTCATTTTTAGGGGTCGACTTTCTCTGTAAATATCAAACTCCTCATAGACTTATAGACCTCTGTACACTCATAAACACATTAGTCCCTTAACCTATAAGTCTTCGATACACCAAAATCACTAAGGGGCACTGGATGCACTTACAATCTCCCCCTTTTGGGTGATTGCTGACAATATAGGTTAAGTTTTCAACGGGGATAAACACATGAAGTGTAAGTACTGATATTGAGGAATTTGATTGCAAGATATAGAAGAACTCCCCTTGAAGATGTGCATAGTGAGGAATTTGCTTTTGATGCAATGCACACTTGAAGAGTTGAATCATGGAGATCTCCCCCTATATCTTGTAATTCATACATGCATATAATATGAAGAATTTGAAATGCATGATGAAATATGGTGCCTGAAGAGATTTAGCATGCGAGCAATAATATTAACGAGGAATAAGCATGCAAAATCAGAGCATAGTGCATCAAAAGTATCAGAGCACCATCCGGTTTAAGATTACAACTCGATCCAATAAAAGTTTCAGAAGAGTGAGAGTTGTAACTTAACAAAAAAACGCCCATATAATAGACCCGCTTGAAGACTGACTTAGATTTCTCCCCCTTTGTCATCGAATGACCAAAAGGATCGAAACTGAGGACTAACGCCCCTGAAGATTATCAAGTTGATGGAGGAGCGCCAGCGTTGTCGGGGTTGGTTGTCGTAGTAGGGCCTGCTGCTGTGTCGTCCAAGTCTTCATTTTCATCAGTGGCGCGCGATGAAGAATATGAGCTGGCTTCCAAGGAAGGAACCTTGACCTTCTTGAATTTCTTCGGTGGAGGTGCAGACCAGTCAAATTCTTTGTTGAGACCCATGCTCTTCAGATCATCTGTGCTGTAGATATGAGATAGAACAGCCCAGGTACGGTTGAAGGTTTCATGGAGGTAGTATTGGTTCTTCCTCACTGCATTGTGGGTTGAGGTCATGTTGTGAAGAATTGAACCAAACTGACGCTTGACCTATTTGTGATTGCGATCAACTTTCTGATGAAGACTGAGGAGTAACTCACGATCAGTCATCACCCTGGGTGCTGTTGCTTGAGGAATTTGCTTGGCAGAGGTGTTGGCGGCAGAATCATGTGTGGCAGAGTCATCATTGGTGAAGTAAGATGCAGCCTTGCGAAATTGACCATCCAATGGACGAATGCCTTGATCTATCATAGCAGTTGCCTCGCCTTTGTGATCAGCTAAGGAATATGTCCTTTTGAGGACTTCAATTGGAGGCAAGAAACTGCCATGGTTCAGAGTATCAGCCTTATAATTGAGTGAAGACCTTGTCCTGATGAATTTCATAATCCATGGTGCATAAGGCTTCAGCTCAAACGGTGACATAGCAATATTGGCCAGAGTCCTCATGAAGAAATCATGGAAGTTAATGGGAACGCCATGAATGATGTTGAAAAGCATATTCTTCATGATGCCAACGACTTCTTCATCATTTGAGTCGTGGCCTTTGATAGGATTCATTGTCTTCGTCAGAATGTGATAGACAGTCCGTGGCACATACAGTAACTCCTTGACGAGGAATTTGGCTCATGGGGCTTGCCCTGGCATCAAAGGCTTCATCAGCACTTACATGTAATGATTTGTAAGCTCAGGTTCGTTGTAGATGCAACGAGCACCATCAAGGGGAGGACTGAGTGGAAGGACACGAAGCAATTCAGTTGCTGGTGCCTTGTAGTGAGTATTTTCAGACATCCAGTCTAGCATCCAAGTGTTCACATCTTCAGAATTTCCTGTGATGTGCAGCATTGCATAGAATTGAAGAATGAGTTCTTCATTCCAATCACAGATGTCAGTGCTAAAATTCAGTAATCCAGCATCGTGAAGAACACTGAGGACTGGCTCGAAGCACGGCAGAGATTCCATGTCCACGTGAGGAATGTGTGCATGCTCGAAGACTTTGTCTTTGTCAAATAGCATAGAGGAATAAAAGTTTGCTTGACTAGCAGTCCAGAAACGCCTCTTCCTTATGCGAGCAGAGTCATAGGGATTATAATCAGTGAATAACACATGTTGTTTGAAGAAATCAGCAGCCTTGAACTTTTGCTTCTTGGAGAAGGGATCCTTTGGTTTGGGCACGGGAGTGTCAGTGAGTTGCATCACAACCTCCGGAATCACAATCTCAGGTTCTTCAGGCTGAGGGATTTCTGGTTCCTCTTCAGTGGCAGTCTGCATCTTCAGGTTATCAGTAGCAGCAGTTTCTTCAGCACTAGTGGCTGGAATTTCTTCATGCATAGATGAGGTGGGATGAGTTTCTTCAGAGCCCATTTGAACAGTTGGTGCAGGGGACTAAGGTATTTGTTGTAGTGGAGTGAAGTGTGGGGAATTGGGATGTTGACTTTCCCAAAAGTCATCATTCATCACAGGCATGGTGCATCCAATGTCCATGTCTTCATCTTCAAGTTCTTCAATGCCAGCCTCTTCAGCTGTGAACTGAGGCACGGGCGAGGAAGCAGCAGGAGTTGAAGGGATCGTATCCACTTCAATTTCTTCATCAATCTGCTCTGACAAAGCAGCTGAATGATGTTCTTCATCAGATCCGCTGGGGATCACATATTCAACACCATAAGGAACAAGTTCCTTGGAAGTCATGGTGGAAATCGGAACAACATCAATAGGGTTTTCATAAGAGCTGGTCATAGTCTTCATTTTCTTCGGAGCTGAAGAATCTGAAGCAGATGATGCTTTCCTTTTCTTAACTGCAGCTTTCTCTGCAGCCTTGGTTTTCCTCATATCTGATGCAGATGGAAGGGTAAGAGTTGGCGTAGGCGCAGGAGGAGCTGAGGAATCTGGTTGAATTTCCTCAGGTGCAACTGATGCAGTTGCCCTGACTTCTTCAGTTTCTTCAGGCGCACCACTAGTGGATGCCCTGGCAGTTTCTTCAGCAGCTGGGGTGGAGTCATCAGCTCTAGAATTAGCATTTTCTTCAGCAGGCTGAGAATCATCAGCGGTGCTGACATGTTCTTCAGTTTGCTGAGAAGAGGCTTCAGCATGAGGAATTTCATGTTGCGATGGTTCTGCAACATTGGTGAACTTCTCAGTCAATTTAACAAACCTGACTTTGGCTCCTTGCCAATCAGCATAATAGGAATTGAAATTGTCGCTGAGGGTTTTGATCTCAGACTGGATCTTGAGGAGTTCATCAGGTGTCATTTTGACAACATTGTTCTTCAGGTACTTCTCTTTCCTGAACTGAGCTTTCTTGATTTTCCTGGCCTTCTCAAATTTCGATTTTTCTTCATTGATGAAGTGGGTCAGCACGTGACTTTGGCCAGGTGTCAGATGAAAATCAGGCATAGGAGTGTTTGGGTCCTTGTGCCAGGGATCAATGTAGTCGAGGATCACTTTAGGATCCAAAAGCAGTGGCACATTTGTGCCTTTGGCTCTAGCGGCCCTTTCTTGCCTGTCTCTGATGATATCTGCAAGTTCTTCATCACCAGCTTCATCGTCAGATGGCACATGGAAAGCTACCCATTTCTTCTTCGGACTAGGGCGAGGACCTCATCCAGCAATGGCCTTTGTCTTCAGCAGAGTGGGGCCAGGTGAAGAATTTTGGTGCAGCTGAGGAACTTGCTGAGACACCGGAGGCAATGGAGATGCATGTAGTCCTTTGGCATGTGGCCAGATGTACATGTGTTGAGGACTTTGCCGGAGCAGGAGCGGCATGAGAAATTGGCTGTGAGGGCTTTGAAGATACTGGCCGTGAGGGCGTTGCTGAGGAACTTGGCTGTGAGGGCACAGTTGATGAAGCACTTGGCTTGTGTGCGGGCTTCTTTTCCATAGATTTCCTAGGCTTGTTAGAGGCCTTTGTGGCAGCAGCAGCAGCAGAGTCTTCATTGAATTTCCTCACTGCTTCTTTGGCTTGTTTAGCCAACTTGGCTTAACGCCTGGCCCACTCTTCAGGAAAATCCTCACCATGCTTGATGCTGGTAGGATCAGCTACTTGGCCAGGTGCCAATGGAGCTCTTGGGCATGGAGGATTTAGAGCAAATTTCTTCATATACTTTGGAGTAACATATTTGTACTCCCTCCATTCTCTTACCCATCTCCTTTCAATCCTCTGAATGCGCACCTTGCGCTGATTTTTGTTCTCTTTGCCGAACTTGGCTTCATTAGGTGTGCAATAGTCCTTATAAAAGTCATCAGGGATCTCGAAAGCAGTCATGACCTCAGGCTTCTTTCCTCCTTTCTGCGGTTTCTTACCTTCAGCCATATTCTTCAGATGAGGAATTTGAACAATTGAACACTCTGAAGAAGTATGCAAATTTTCTTCAAGGAACGCTGCAAATGAGTTAAGTTGATGAGAACCTAGTGATTCAGCAGCGGACATGAGTACCTGTGAACAGAGTATAGTTGCGAGGAATTTGAAGAGGTCATATGCGTTCTCAGAAGGTTTTCAAAATGAACAAGTTTGAGGAATTTGACCAGATGAGTCTTGAGGAATTTCACTAAGCGTACTTTGTCTTAGGTTCCAGAGTTGTATAGATCTACGATCCACACAATTGAGGAATCTTGAAGAAAATGAAGCTTAGGGAAATGAATCAAGAACAGATAATTTGTGAGGTGTTTTGTGTGTGAGAATTTGAAGAATAAAACACCTTTGAAGATTTTGTGGAGAAAATCTGAATCAAAGAGGGCAGTAAAAGTAACTTTTAATTACCCTGATTGAAGAACATGACGAACTGAGAGGAGTAGATTAGAAGCTCGTCAGTTCAGATCTTCCACGCCCTAATTTGGCGGAGGAAGACAGCTACGGCGGCGGCGGCGGCGGCGGCGGCGGCGGGAGTACGACGGTGATGAGGTCGAGGCAGTGAAGATCTTCCTCTCCGGCGACGATGGAGTAGCGGCGGCGCTAGTGTTTGAGAAGCTCGAGTGCGGGAGAGAGTGGTTGAGCGGAGTGAAGGAAGTGAGGAAGGGGGTATTTATAGTCGCAGTGAAAAACTGTTCGCCCGAAGATTTAGGACGAACGTGCCCCTGGCCCTTCTCATTCGCTTGACATGTGTTACCCACGTACTGAATAGTGGAGATCGTGTTAGATCATGGGTGAATAGATAAGTCTATTGTGGGAAACGGGACGGTTTGAGCGGCAAAAACCGAAAATTTGGATAAGACTAGGTTTAAAGTTTCGTACGCAATTTCTTCAGCTGACAAGGACACAGTGAAGATTTTGAACATGTTTCAAATAGAACGCACATGAGGAATTTGTGAATAGATAGGGTTGAGTATAGCATAGAGAGGGAAGGGTCCGATCACATTCACTTAGCAGAAAATGCAACTTGAAGAAATAACCATAAGTGAATGCTGTAGAGGACATAAACCCATATATATATATAGCCAATTAAGAAAGACGACGGAAACAGTGAAGATTTTGCAAAGTTGAAGAATTTGAAAAACTGAGGAATTTCAAAAACTGAGGAAAAACTCAAATTGAAGATTTTCAACTTTGGTGGTGGCGTGACCCACCGTATAAGAATGATGATTTCAGACACCGCGTACAATTGTCGTAGGGTTCTGAGAATCAAATTCTTCATTAATTTCTTCACACTTAGAGTGTTATTCTTCATTGATTGAATAAAAACGTTTCCTCATGTGTTGCACATCAAAGTCATCAATTTTGCATAAGTGTTAGGATGTGTGTCCTTTTCAAAGAACATTCGAAGCCTCTAAGATATTTAGCTCACACCGCAACTTGCTAAATTTCTTCTCGTCCAAGGGCTTTGTGAAGATATCGGCTAGCTGTTCTTCAGTCTTCACATGTTCAATAGCAATGTCGCCCTTCAACACATGATCACGAAGAAAATGATGACGGATCTAAATGTGCTTTGTCTTCGAGTGCTGACCTGGGTTGTGAGAAATCTTGATGGCGCTCTCATTGTCACAGTAGAGAGGCACGTTCTTCATGTTGATGCCGTAGTCCTTGAGAGTTTGCTTCATCCACAGCAATTGAGCATAGCAAGAACCAGCAGCAATATACTCAGCTTCAACAGTAGACAGTGATACGCAGTTCTGTTTTTTCGAGGACCAACAGACCAGAGATCGTCCGAGGAAATGACAAGTGCCAGATGTTGACTTGCGATCCACACGATCACCAGCATAGTCAGAGTCAGAATATCCAATGAGATCAAAGGTAGAGCCCTTGGGGTACCATATCCTAGTGTTGGTGTGTGAGCTAGATATCGAAGAATATGCTTCACAACCTTATGGTGTGATTCCTTCCGTGAAGCTTGAAATCGGGCACACATGCAAACACTAAGCATTATATCTGGCCTAGATGCAGATAAGTACAATAAAGAACCAATCATGGAGCGGTATACCTTGTGATCAAAGTCAATACCATTTTCATCAGTGCATAGATGGCCATTTGTGGGCATAGGAATTTTGACTCCTTTGCAATCTTGCATGCCGAATTTCCTTAGTACATCCTTGAGGTATTTCTCCTAAGATATGAATATGCCATTGTGCTGTTGACGAATTTGAAGACCTAAAAAGAATTTCAACTCTCCCATCATAGACATTTGATATTCTTCACTCATCATGTAGGAAAATTCATCACTATAACATTGGTCAGTACAGCCAAAGATAATATCATCAACGTATATTTGGCACACAAACAGTTCACCATCATAAGATTTAGTAAAGAGAGTAGGGTCGAGTGAACCGGGTGTGAAGCCATTCTTCATGAAGAAATCCTCCAAAGTGTCATACCACGCCCGAGGGGCCTGCTTGAGGCCATAGAGGGCCTTGTTGAGTCTGAAGACTTTGTCGAGATTCTTAGGATCTTCAAAACTTGTGTGTAGCCTTGAGCTACAAGTCGTTCCTTATTCCTCACCACAAGGCCATTTTCATCTTGCTTGTTGCGGTAGATCCACTTTGTGCCGATGATATTATGCTTGCGAGGATCTGGACGTTTGACCAGTTCCCAGACATTATTAAGCTCGAACTGATGTAATTCTTCTTGCATGGCCTGGATCCACTCAGGCTCCAGAAATGCTTCATCTACCTTGGTGGGCTCTGTGATAGAGACAAAAGCATAGTGCCCAAAAAAGTTAGATAAATGTGACGCTTTTGAGCGTGTGAGAGGACCTGGTGCTTCAATGTCATCGATGATCTTTTCAACTTGCACTTCTTTTGCAACGCGAGGATGAGCTGGTTGCCGTCGAGGAATTTGATCAGCATTTTCTTCAGCACCATTTTCTTCAGCACTATCTTCAGGTGCATCTGCTTGACGATCTTCATGTTCTGGAATGAATTCTTCAACAGTTTCTTCAGTAGGAATGACATCCTCAGTAGCCTTGAACTTGATAGAATCTTTAGGTGCTGGTTCATCTATCACAGAAGGTAGGTGCTCTCTTTGTGAGCCATTAGTTTCATCGAACCGCACATCTACAGTTTCAATAATCTTGTGAAGAGCGATGTTGAAGACCCTGTAGGTGTGCGGAGTCCTTTCCGTAACCAAGCATAAAACCTGCATGTGCTTTCGGTGCAAATTTAGCATTGTGATGAGGATCTCTAATCCAACATTTAGCACCGAAGACTTTGAAATAACTCACATTGGGTTTCTTGTCAGTGAGGAGTTCATAGGAAGTCTTTTTGAAGAATTTGTGAAGATATACTCTGTTGATGATGTGGCACGCGGTATCAATTGCATCAATCCAAAACCGATGAGGGGTTTTGTATTCATCAAGCATAGTGCGAGCCATCTCAACAAGAGTTCTGTTCTTGCGCTCCACGACGCCATTTTGCTGAGGAGTATAAGGAGCAGATAACTCATGAGTAATACCAAGTTCATCAAGATAGCCATCAAGACCTGAATTCTTGAACTCAGTTCCATTGTCACTCCTGATGTGCTTGATCTTCACACCAAAGTTGGTTGAAGCCCTCGAGGAAAATCGTTTGAAGACTTCCTGCACTTCATGCTTGTAAGTAACAATGTGCACCCATGTGTAACGAGAGTAATCATCAACGATAACAAAGCCATATAGAGATGCATCATTAGTCACAGCAGAATAATGATTGGGACCGAAGAGATCCATGTGAAGCAATTCAAATGGTCGAGTGGTAGTCATGATAGTCTTCACTGGATGCTTGGCCTTGGTCATTTTTCCTGCTTCACAGGCACCACACAGGTGATCCTTGAGGAATTTGACATTCTCTATGCCAATGACATGCTTCTTTTTTGCGAGCGTGTGCAGATTCCTCATGCCAGCGTGACCAAGTTATCGATGCCATAGCCAACCTTTAGAAGCTTTTGCAAGTAAGCACACGGCATGTTGTGGTCCTGTAGAGAAATCAACAATGTACAAGTCTCCTCTCCTAAAGCCTTCGAAGACTTTGGAATTGTCAGCTTCCATGATCACAACACAATGATACTTGCCAAAGACAACAACCATATCAAGATCACAAAGCATTGAGACAGACATGAGGTTGTATCCTAAGGACTCGACAAGCATGACTTTGTCCATGTGTCGATCCTTAGAAATCGCAACCTTACCTAGACCCAATACCTGACTTTTGCCTTTGTCAGCGAAGATGATTGTTGGTGTACTAGAGTAGGGGTACCCTAGTATCCCGAACTTGTGCACGGGCAGTCGCAGCACCCCGCGGCAAGGCTTGCCGGGTGACCGCCAAGGTCCTCCGTGGTTCCTTTGGAGCCATTCAAGAACAAAGTGTTTAAGCCAAGGAAACAAGACCCCGGCAAGAGGAGCTTGCCGGGAAGGCCAACCAAGGCATTTCAAGGGACTTGCCGCGACGCGCCACGCGTCCTGGCAAGGCCCGGTGAGCAACAAGCTTCCGGATGCGACAAGACAACGACCGCGGTAAGGCGCTTGCCGCGGCAAGCTACCACTCTGCACCCGCGCTCCAGCACATCCACCAACGTGTCGCCCTGGGACCGTTCCAGGCGCGCGTGGCAAGAGGCTGTGCAGCCAGCGGTGCGAGGTGGCAAGCGACGCTGACAAGATCACCATCGTGGCAAGCGGTGGCATCCCTGGCGGTCCCTTTTCTGCACTGTTTGGGCGACACAGACGGGCATTTAATGCCCTTGTCCCGTGCCGTCAGGGTTAGGTAGGATACACTGTACAAGTAGGTGTACCAACCGCAGTTCTTTTACATTTTGACCCTTGCCTGCGTTGCCACCTGTTGGTGACCCCTTGAGCATATAAAAGGAGGCCCATGCACAACGTAGAGGGGGGTTGGAGACCAGAAAACACTCACGCTCGGTCTCGTTAGCAGCTGGAGTGTACTGTAGCATTCAGCGCTCCCGAGCAAGAACACAATACAATCAGACATGCAGCAGTAGGAGTATTATCTCTCCGGAGAGCTCCGAAGCTGGGTAAACCGCTCGTGTGCTTCGCCTCGATCTGCTCTTCGTGGGATCTCCGCCCCCCGCCGAACCGAAAGGGGCCCGGTCCACCGGCCGCATAGGTGTTCGTTCCCACGACATCTATGGCGCGCCAGGTAGGGGGCGTCGAGATTGTGTGAAACTGATCCGGCGTTCACGCGAGCTAGATCTTCATCTTCTTCATCATCTTCATCGACATGCCACCGAAGAAGAAGGCTTCAGAGGTGGCTGCTCCATCCACGTCGATCCCACTGCCACCAGAGCAAACGGGTGGTGGGGTAGACGCCGGCGGAAGAACGGGCGTCAACGAGGGAGCTCACGGTGCTGCCAGGTCCAAGGACAAGGCTACACAGACCTCGGCGTCCGTACATGCACCGCGCCCATCTCAGGAGGTGCGGGACCAACAGCGTCATGGTACTCGCGGTACCATACGTTCGTTGGACCGAGATCGGGCTGGTGGATCTCGGGATGCTCAAGACCAGCATGCGCGCCAACATGCTGGCACGAGCAAGACACGGTCGCCTAGACGGGATGCTGCTCCTTCTAACATAGTTAGAAATCCGAGCATATCCCGCTCCTCGCACCGTTCGCCACTGCCGCCAAGCACTCCAGCAGAAGCTTTGGCACGAGCTCAACTGCTCCTAGATTACCCTCCAACGGCGGATAAGATCGACGAATGGAGGGCCACCATTCAGAGTCTCATCGGCTTCGCCAACGGCGACACTCCGCGGCAGCCAAATGCATCGCAGCCGCGGCAAGACTGCCATGCACAGGCCGGTGGCGACAAAACCGGTGGGGGTGCAACCACCGTGCACTCTCCACCCCGAAGGCCAAGATCGCCAACTCGCCGGGTCAACCTCGACAACGACTCCACCGCGTCATCAGATCCACGAGCTCGTCGAGATCAGCGCCAAGTTCTTCACGAATGACAGCAAGAAGACGCTCGTACTCGCATCGAGCGTCGAAGAGAAGCGCAGCGTCAATCAGGCCAGTGCGCTGGGCCCGCTGTCGACATGCATGCGCCAGGGGAACCAGGCGACTTGCCGTACGCGGTAGGTTGCCCTGCGTTCACTCGTGAGCTGCGGCAAGTCCAGTGGCCCAGCACGTAGAACTTCAAGCCAGATGTACCAGAGAAGTACAATGGCAAGTTGCATCCGTCGGAGTTCCTCAGCATCTACACCATCGCGGTGCAAGCTGCCGGGTGACGGGACGACAAGATCCTTGCCAACTACTTCCCGCTGGTGCTCAAGCCCAATGTCAGGTCCTGGCTCATGCACTTGCCGGACAACTCCATATCCTCCTGGGCAGACCTATGCCATCAGTTTGTCGGCGCCTTTACCGGCGGCCACAAGCCTCATGGCCAAGAGAGCGATCTTCATCTGCTCGCCCAGAAGGAAGGAGAGCCCCTGCGCAAGTACATTCAAAGATTCAGCCATGTACAACGCAACATCCCAGACGTCCACCCTGCCGCGGTCATCAGCGCGTTCCATCAGAACGTGCGAAACCGCAGGATGCGGGAGGAGATGGCAATGTGCAAGATCAGAGACGTCAGTGAGCTATACGCCCTGGCCGACAAGTGTGCATGTGCTGAGGAAGGGAGGAAACTCCCCGGAGAGAATAGTGGAGCAGGAGGATCTAACAGTGAGGATGCTGCCCCGGCAAAGAAAAACCGGCGGCGGAACAATAGGAAGAAGAAAGGCAAAGATGTGCTAGTCGTTGAGCAGTCCGGCAACGAAGGTGGCGTCAAGAAAGCCGAAGCTGTGGCGGTCGCCGACAAGTAGGACGGCACCGGCAAGCAGTACTGCAAGATCCACCGCACCAAGGGTCATGATCTCCAGAGCTGCAAGAAGGTCGAGCAGCTTGTTGAGCAGCAAAAGGCTGAGTACGAGCGACGCGACAAGGAGAAGGCCCAAGAAGGTACTGGAGGATCCGGCAAGAAACGTCCCGGCCGGGGAGGACGCCGCGGCAAGGCCAACAGCGGCAAGGAGACAGACCTCCCCGCGGCCGCGACAAGGATGAAGATGAAGACGATGATGAAGATATGGATGATGACGAGGCCGATGAGCAGGAGTTCCAGATAGCCATAGAGGTCTTGTGCGATGACGGCGGTGCTTCTCTGCATACTTCACACTGCCAGCTCAAGCAGTGGGTGCGGGAAGTCAATGCGGCAGAACCACAGATCGAGTCACGCAAGCCTCTGAAATGGTCCAGCACGCCTATCATCTTTGATATTGAGGACCACCCTGATCGCATAACTGCGGTCGGGTGCTTGCCGATGTTGGTTTCACCAACTATCCGCAACCTCAAGGTCACTAAGATGCTAGTTGACGGCGGGGCCGTCTTGAACCTGATCTCCTCCGCGGTACTCCAGAAACTCCAGATCCCTGACAGCGAGCTCGAAGAGACCGGCACATCTCAAGGAATCAATCTGGGAAGGAGCAAGCCGAAGGGAAAGATCACGTTGCCGGTGACATTTGGTAGCGAGTTGAACTTCAGGACTGAGAGGGTCACTTTCAATGTTGCTGACTTTCCATTGCCTTACAATGGGATACTCGGTCGTCCTGCGCTCGCCAAATTCATGGCAGCCTCTCACTACGCATACAACATGCTGAAGATGCCAGGCCCGATAAGTGTCATCTCTGTCCCTGGCGACAAGAAGGATGCTCTTATCTGCGCCGACAAGATCTATGGGGAAGCAGCAGCCGCAGCTGAACTCAAGTCACTTGCCGCTGAAGCTCCCGGGGGGAAGAAGAAGACCAAGTCCGGCAAGAGTTCTGATGCCCACTCCGGCAAGCGCACCTCTTCGGAGTGTTGCGCTACCGTCGAGGACGCACCATCGAGCTCCACCGGCAAGTGTAAGAAGGCAATGACAGCTCCGCCAGAGACCAAGAAGGTGCCCGCCAAGGAGGACGGCACTGGTGGTACCTTCACCATCAGTGCCACTCTCGACCCTAAATAGGAAAGCGCGCTCGTTGCTTTCCTGCGGGCGAATGTCGATGTGTTTGCGTGGCAACCGTCTGACATCCCCGGTGTTCCCAGGAAAGTAATCGAGCACCATCTTGCCGTCTGTCCTCATGCACGGCCCGTCAAGCAGAAGGTCAGGAAACAAGCAGTGGAGCGCCAAAAATTCATCGCAGAAGAAATCAAGAAGTTGGAAGCAGCAGGCCTTGTCAGAGGAGTGCTCCATCCTACGTGGTTGGCCAATCCTGTAGTCGTGCGCAAGGAAAACAGGAAATGGAGGCTTTGTATCGACTTGACCGATGTTAATAAAGCTTGTCCCAAAGATCCATTTCCCTTGCCGCGCATTGACCAGATTATTGACTCCACGGCCGGATGTGATTTGCTTTCATTTCTTGATGCATACTCAGGATACCATCAGATCTTCATGGCAGAAGAGGATGAGGAGAAGACCGCATTCATCACTCCATGTGGCACATACTGTTTCATACGGATGCCTTTCGGTTTAAAGAATGCTGGTTCAACATTTGCAAGGGTAGTCCATGACGCTTTTGAGCCACAAATGCACAGAAATGTGGAAGCCTACATGGATGACATAGTGGTCAAAAGCAAGGACAAAGCAACTCTGATTCAAGATTTAGATGAAACCTTTGCAAATCTGCGCAAGATCAACCTCAAGCTTAACCCCGAGAAGTGTGTGTTTGGAGTCCCCTCTGGCAAGCTTCTCGGGTTCTTCGTGTCTCAGCGGGGAATTGAAGCCAATCCCGACAAGATCAAGGCCATCGAGCAGATTGAAGCACCAAAGCGCGTCAAGGATGTACGAAGACTTGCCGGTTGCGTGGCTGCTCTCAACAGGTTTATCTCTAAGTCTGCTGAGCGCGCCCTACCATTTTTCAAAATATTGAAAAAGGCAGGTCCAATGAAATGGACTTCGGAAGCGGAGGCTGCTCTGCAGGACTTGAAGAGATACCTGTCCTCCACTCCAACACTTGTCGCACCTAAGCCACAAGAAAAGTTGTTGCTGTATATAGCGGCAACCAATCAAGTGGTTAGTGCTGCGTTAGTAGCGGAGAGGGAGGCGGATGATGAGCCAGCTACCACGGCAGGTGCATCCAGCGACAAGCAGGGGGCTTCACCGGCAAGCTCTGGTCCCGACAAGGGTGGATCTGCGCAGGCTCATGAGGAGATGCAGAAGAAAATGGTGCATCGCCCAGTTTACTTTGTCAGTTCCCTTCTGCAGGGGGCTAGGTCAAGGTACTCTGGTGTGCAGAAATTGCTTTTCGGCCTTCTCATGGCCTCGAGAAAGCTGGGCCATTACTTCCAAGCACATGAGATCACAGTTATCACTCATTTTCCGCTGAAGAGGATACTGCAGAATCAAGAAGCAACAGGCAAGATTGTCGAGTGGGCACTGGAACTGTCAAGCTTTGGCCTCAAGTTTGAGAGTACTTCAACTATCCAGAGCAGAGCATTGGCAGAATTCATAGCAGAATGGACGCCAACACCAGATGAAGAAATTCCAGAGACGAGCATCCCCGTCAACGAAGCAAGCAAACAGTGGCTGATGTACTTTGATGGTGCCTTCTCGCTGCAAGGCGCCGGTGCGGGCATGCTACTTGTCGCGCCCACCGGAGAGCACCTCAAGTACGTAGTCCAGATGCACTTTCCCAAGGAGCAAGCAACAAACAATACTGCAGAGTATGAAGGTTTGCTTGCCGGTCTCAGGATCGCGGCAGACCTTGGGATCAAGAAGCTCATTGTCAGGGGTGACTCGCAGCTTGTCATCTGCCAAGTGAACAAGAATTATCAGAGTCCGTTGATGGAAGCCGACGTTGATGAAGTGAGAAAGTTAGAAGAGCACTTTGACGGCCTACAGATGGACCATGTTCCGAGAGCTCAGAACGACATTGCCAGTGGCCTTTCAAAGTGCGCCGCACTTAAGTTACTTGTGGAACCAGGGATTTTTGTGCTCAAACTGACTCAACCATCCGTAACACCATCAACTGGACAGAGCAAGAAGAGGAAGTTGATTTCTGGTGACTATTTTCCGGCAGAGCTCCCCGAAGCCGCCGCCAAGAAGGTCCCCAAGATCAACACCAAGGGTGCTGAGGAGCAGTCTGCTCCGGCAAGCCCTAGGGTTTGTCCCGTTGAAGCAGACGCTCCCGACAAGTTTTGCTCTGGCAAGCTTGCCGGGGAACATCAAGCTCCGGCTGAGCCGCAGGTTCTCGCCGTAGAAGCGGATGTTCCCGCAGCAGCATATGTGCCTTTAGTCCTTGTTGTCGAGCCGCAAGCTCCAGCATGGGCACAGTAGATTGTCTGTTTCCTTCAGACAGGAGAACTTCCCGAAGAGCAAGAAGAAGCGGAAAGAGTAGCCCGGCAGTCAAGTATGTACCAGTTTGTCGACAACACACTGTACAAAAGAAGACTCGATGGTGTGAAATTGAAGTGTATTCACCGGGAAGACGGACAAAAGCTGTTGGCAGAGATACATGGAGGCATATGTGGTCACCACATTGGCACAAGGGCACTTGCTGGCAAAGCATTCCGGCAAGGTTTCTTTTGGCCGACGGCCCTCCAGGCTGCAACTGCACAAGTAACCAAGTGTGAAGCGTGCCAGTTCCATTCCAAGCAGATACACCAGCCAGCTCAAGCTCTCCAGACGATCCCTTTAAAGGACAAGATAATGGTGTGGACCGGGCGTCGTTCGAGAAAGTTTCGCCTTGCCGGGACGCAAACGACAGAAAAGCTAAGTTGCCAAAGTTAGAGCAATCAGTTTTAAAACTTTTTAAGTTATCTTGCTCGAACGACCGTGCTTTGTATGGAAAACCTGTGCGCGGAGGAACCAACTCATAGCTAGTTGCGCCCTTACTTTGTTTCGAGTCCGCTCAACAACTTAAGTGAGCTGCGACTAGTTGCGACAAGGTTTCTTGTCGGTAGCGGCACCGCCAGCAGGCTGCTGACGTCCCGCACTCAGCACTCGCAGCTGAGGTGCCTGCACCGGCAAGTTCCCCAAAAGCGTAGGGCAAAAACATACAAAGGAAGGAGTCAAGTAAAGGAAATAACATAACAATCGATACCCAAAATAAAGTTATATTACAAGATAGCTTGTCGCAGCTCTAATGGATTGTTCTCGTTACATGGCCAGCAGCGACAAGAAAAGGAGAAAACGGGCGGCCTAATCTACGCGATCGCCCTCAACCCTCTTGATCTCACTCACCTTGTCCACAATGGGTGCGACAAGGGCCTTGAGCGCTTCCAGATCAGCATCCGGCGGCAGCTTCTTGAGGACATTGGTGAGGTTGAGGCCTAGGTTGCAGAAGGCCACCTTCACCAACACCTTTTGAAGAACTCCCGCAGATCGTGCGCGACTCATCGGCCAGCTACTTTGGGATCTTCTCCCAGAGTCGCTGGAGGGCCATCGCCACGCCTTTGAAGAACAGAGTGAGCTTGGCGCTGGGTTGGAGGTTCTCGTTGGAGGAGTACCCGAATTCCTCCATCCCCAGCTGCGCCAGCTCCCTGTCGATGACTGCGGTGATATTCACGAGACCCTCTGTCCAGAGTTCCACGGTCTCCCTAAAAGTGTTTTGGGTTTCGGCGGCCCTTGTCAGCAGCGCTTCGTTGGCCTTGATCTCCTCCTTCAAGGCCACCTCCTGCTCCTTGGCGCCATCCAGCGTCTTGGTCAAAGTAGCCAGCTTCAACTCAAGATCTGCGTTGGAGTCCTTGGCGGCGCTAAGCTCCTTGCCCTTCTCGATGAGACGACCCTGCAGCTCACCATGGCGTAGGCGTCCTTCTCGCGCTCACGCTTGAGCGCGACAAGCTATTCGCCGCTCGTCTTGAGATCGGCCTCCAGCTGCGCCACCTTCGTTTCCAACTCCTTCTTGGCGGCCTCGGCAGCTGCGGCCGCGTCCTTTGCTTCCTTGAGAGCCCCGCCAAATGTTTGCTCGCGTGCGGCAAGCTCCTCCTCATGGCTATCAAGATTAACCTTTCGCTGCGCCAGCTCACCTTCCCGCGCAAACAGCCCCTCGGCGGCAAGCCGCTGTTGCTCTTCAGCTTCTGCCTTCTCGAGGAGGAAGGCTTTCCGCTCCTCAGCGAGTTGCGCCCGTTCCTCTGCCAGGGACTGGAGGGCTTCCTGGTTACGACCCCGGAGCTCCTCCGCGCGCTTCTCAATGTCCACTCCCTCCTGCGCGACAAGCGCTTCCCGGGATTCCACCTTGGCTTGTCGGGCGCGGTAGAGCGACACCAGCTTCTGCAGCAGCCGCTCCTCCTTAGACTCGCCACTGCTGCTGCTCGGCGCGTCAACCAGCGTCAGCCCAGCGGGGGCAAGCACCTCTCCGTCAAAAGTTTCTCCTTCGACCGGCGCCCTGGAGCTTAACGCCCAGGGGAGCTTGATGAAGACGCCATCGCCGGCCTTCAAATAGGCACCGGGTTGGGGCTCTTCGGAGCCTGAAACTGCGGCAGCGGCGGAGGGATCGGCGGTCGGCGTAGCGCCTTGCGCTCCTGCGGCCTCAGGGTCGTCAGTGCGATCGCCGGACCCCTCGCCAGCTCCTGCGGCGGTACCTTTGGCGGCCTCTTCATCGGCAGGATCATCAGCGCCGGCCTCTTCTTCGGTGGCGGCGGCGTCGTCGGTGTTGCCGTGCGCGTTCTCCTCGCCGGTGGCCTCCGTCTCCATCGGCTCCGTGGAAGATGGATCTGAAGGCTGGAAGAGGGAGAAAAGTCAAGCAAATATCCAAAAAGAAAAATAAGAAGAACAAAAACCCAAGGGAAGTTTTCAAGCAAGAAGGGTTACCTGTACTGGGATCTGCAGTCATGGGCTCCACCACCGGGGGGTCACTTGTGCTGTCCCTTGCCGGAGAACCGTCCCTTGCCGGAGAACTGTCCCTTTCCGGAGACTTCTCCCTTGCCGGAGAACGCTCCCTTGCCGGGGAATCCTCCCTTGGCGGTGTAGTCGAAGCAGATAGCATCTCGGGGGCGGCTTCCGGTTGCTCCTGGTGAGGCTGCTCTGCTCCTACACAAACCAGTAATCAGATGTCAGCAAAGAAAGAACACCCATGAGCACCTAACAGCGAGAAGTAAACCATATACTTACGCTGGGGGCTGCTTTGGAGAATGATTGCCGGGTCCGGCAAGGTGGTCTCGGGCGCCCCCCTGCTGTTGCGGTGGGCTCGTCCTCGATGACAATCACCGGAGCCTTGGCTCTCTTCGCCGCTCTCTGGGCCAGGGCGTTGAAAAGGAACGAGTTCAGAGTAAAGAAAATCAGATACAAGACAAAGACAACAAAAATTGAAGAACTACAAGTACAACAAAGAATCTTACTCTTCTTATTCCTCGTCGGAGCTGAGTGCAGAGAGGTCAAAGTCCGGCCCACCTTCAGCGCGACGAGGCGGAGGAGTGGGTTCCCTTGACCGCTTGGCGGGGGCAGCGGCAGGAGCAGAAGCGGTGGTCCAGGAGGACCCCGCTCCAGTTGCCGCAGCGGCGTGAGGCGCTCCCGCGGCAACAGTGCTTGTCGCGGTGGAGCGTGTCGCGCGGCGCGACGGCTGTTGACTCGTCTGCCGCGCTGCTACATCCCCGGCCTTGCGGAGACGCCTTCTTGGTGGAGCTGGGGGCTGCGCTGGGGGCTCTGCTTGCGGCAAGCTGCCTGAAGATGGCGGGCCGCTCGCACCCTCGGCGGGCTCGCTCGACTCGGCTTCAGGCTCGGCAAGCTCTCCCTCGCCGGCAAGCTCTCTGGCAAGCTCATCTCGATCAGCAAGGCTTGCCGCCTCTGCTGCCTCTGCCTCCTCCACGGTGAATCCAAACTCGCCCGCGGCAGCGGCTGCTAGGGCTGGACCAAAAGCTCGTAGCTCGTGAGCTTAATGAGCGCTCGATAGTTCGGCTCGTTAAGCTCATAGCTCGCTTCTTAATGAACAGAGCCAATCATTGATTATAGCTCGTTAAGATTAACGAGCTTAACGAGTGAGCTAACGAGTTTCACGAGTAGCTCGTTAAGCTCGTTAGCAACAACACAACACATATTAGGGCTCATTTCTTTTTGTAGTCTCATGATGTCTGCCGGATCCCCGAATTCCCAGGCGGGTCTCCTCCTCTCCTGCAGGGGGGCGATGCGGCGGCGAAGAAAATCTGCGCCAACGGCGCCTACAGTGAGCCCGGCAAGCCTGAGGCGCAGGATCCGGGTGACGGCGATCTTCAGCCTATCGTCTTCCGGGGCCACGCTACTCCAATCGTTGCCGCGCACTGCTGGGGCTTGGCGCTGGGCAGTAAATGGCTGCGGGTTCTCCTCAATAATCCAGCACCAGTCTGCTCTCCACTCCTCCCATTTGCTGCGGAGCTCCCCCTCCAGATAAGCTTCCTTCTTGCCGGCTCTCGAGATCCAGGCGATTCCGCCGGATAAAGGCTCTCCTCCCTCAACTCGGGGCATAAAGAAGTGGCGGAAAAGAGCTACGTTTGGGCGGACTCCAGCAAAGTTTTCGCAGAGATGTGCGAAAACTGCCATGGTCAGAACAACATTGGGGGTGAAATCAAGGAGGTGGAACCCGTAGGTGTTCATGATGTCGCAGAAGAATTCAAAGAAAGGCGGGCAGAGCCCATAGTAGAAGAACAATGCGAAGAAGGGATATCCATTTGGAGCCCGTTCCGAAACGGCGGCGGAGAGTACCTTCGTGCGCGGATGCGCTCGCGTCTCCGTCGACCAGAAGAGGTAGTAGTACTCCCTCTCCTTTCGGGGAGCTCGGGGAGGAAGATTGCCCGCTCCTTTTGCAGCGCCTCGAGCCGCAGCGCCTCGGCCGACTTCACGGCCTTCCCGGTTTTCGGAGCCATGGCGGAGGTGGTGGGGGAGATCGACGGCGTTGGTGGCGCCGGTGGCGATGGGGGGCGGAGCACTGCTCTCTTTTGGCTTTGGAAGAAAGGGGGAGCGGCGGAGATTTCTGAGATTGGAACAGCGACTAGCAAGATGGGGGAACTGCCCCTGTTTCCTCTTCTTATAAAGAGGGAGGGGGCGGACGTTCCGTTTTTCCGAATAAAGAACCACCCACGATCTCTCCCCCGACGCCGCATTCAACGCGTGCCGTTCGGGGAGGGCGCGGTGGATACGGAGTAAGATACGGCGTACCCCAGACCGCGCATGCCCGTGCCCTGTTTTGGGCCTGGCCCAACAGCGCTCGGCACCGTGTGTGGCCCAGGCCCGGGGGCTCATGTCGGTGTACTAGAGTAGGGGTACCCTAGTATCCCGAACTTGTGCACGGGCAGTCGCAGCACCCCGCGGCAAGGCTTGCCGGGTGACCGCCAAGGTCCTCCGTGGTTCCTTTGGAGCCATTCAAGAACAAAGTGTTTAAGCCAAGGAAACAAGACCCCAGCAAGAGGAGCTTGCCGGGAAGGACAACCAAGGCATTTCAAGGGACTTGCCGCGATGCACCACGCGTCCCGGTAAGGCCCGGTGAGCGACAAGCTTCCGGACGCGGCAAGACAACGACCGCGGTAAGGCGCTTGCCGTGGCAAGCTACCACTCTGCACCCGCGCTCCAGCACATCCACCAACGTTCACCCTGGGACCGCTCCAGGCGCGCGTGGCAAGAGGCTGTGCAGCCAGCGGTGCGAGGTGGCAAGCGACGCTGACAAGATCACCATCGTGGCAAGAGGTGGCGTCCCTGGCGGTCCCTTTTCTGTACTGTTTGGGCGACACTGACGGGCATTTAATGCCCTTGTCCCCTGCCGTCAGGGTTAGGTAGGATACACTGTACAAGCAGGTGTACCAACCGCAGTTCTTTTACATTTTTACCCTTGCCTGCGTTGCCACCTGTCGATGACCCCTTGAGCATATAAAAGGAGGCCCATGCACAACGTAGAGGGGGGTTGGAGACCAGAAAACACTCACGCTCGGTCTCGTTAGCAGCTGGAGTGTACTGTAGCATTCAGCGCTCCCGAGCAAGAACACAATACAATCAGACATGCAGCAGTAGGAGTATTATCTCTCCGGAGAGCTCCGAAGCTGGGTAAACCACTCGTGTGCTTCGCCTTGATCTGCTCTTCGTGCGATCTCCACCCCCCGTCGAACCGAAAGGGGCCCGGTTCGCCGGCCCCATAGGTGTTCGTTCCCACGACATCTATGGCGCGCCAGGTAGGGGGCGTCGAGGTTGTGTGAAACTGATCCGGCGTTCACGCGAGCTAGATCTTCATCTTCTTCATCATCTTCATCGACATGCCACCGAAGAAGAAGGCTTCAGAGGTGGCTGCTCTGTCCACGTCGATCCCACCGCCACCGGAGCAAACGGGTGGTGGGGTAGACGCCGGCGGAAGAACGGGCGTCGACGAGGGAGCTCACGGTGCTGCCAGGTCCAAGGACAAGGCTACATAGACCTTGGTGTCCGTACATGCATCGCGCCCATCTCAGGAGGTGCGGGACCAACAGCGTCATGGTACTCGCGGTACCATACGTTCGTTGGACTGAGATCGGGCTGGTGGATCTCGGGATGCTCAAGACCAGCATGCGCGCCAACATGCTGGCACGAGCAAGACACGGTCGCCTGGACGGGATGCTGCTCCTTCTAACATAGTTAGAAGTCTGAGCATATCCCGCTCCTCGCACCGTTCGCCACTACCGCCAAGCACTCCAGCAGAAGCTTTGGCACGAGCTCAACTGCTCCTGGATTACCCTCCAACGGCGGACAAGATCGACGAATGGAGGGCCACCATTCAGAGTCTCATCGGCTTCGCCAACGGCGACACTCCGCGGCAGCCGAATGCATCGCAGCCGCGGCAAGACTGCCATGCACAGGCCGGTGGCGACAAAACCGGTGGGGGTGCAACCACCGTGCACTCTCCACCCCGAAGGCCAAGATCGCCAACTCGCCGGGTCAACCTCGACAACGACTCCACCGCGTCATCAGATCCACGAGCTCGTCGCGATCAGCGCCAAGTTCTTCACGAACGACAGCAAGAAGACGCTCGTACTCGCATCGAGCGTCGAAGAGAAGCGCGGCGTCAATCAGACCAGTGCACTGGGCCCGCTGTCGACATGCATGCGCCAGGGGAACCAGGCGACTTGCCGTACGCGGTAGGTTGCCCTGCATTCACTCGTGAGCTGTGGCAAGTCCAGTGGTCCAGCACGAAGAACTTCAAGCCAGATGTACCAGAGAAGTACAACGGCAAGTTGCATCCGTCGGAGTTCCTCAGCATCTACACCATCGCGGTGCAAGCTGCCGGGGGACGGGACGACAAGATCCTTGCCAACTACTTCCCGCTGGTGCTCAAGCCCAATGTCAGGTCCTGGCTCATGCACTTGCCGGACAACTCCATATCCTCCTGGGCAGACCTATGCCATCAGTTTGTCAGCGCCTTTACCAGCGGCCACAAGCCTCATGGCCAAGAGAGCGATCTTCATCTGCTTGCCCAGAAGGAAGGAGAGCCCCTGGGCAAGTACATTCAAAGATTCAGCCATGTATAGCGCAACATCCCAGACGTCCACCCTGCCGCGGTCATCAGCGCGTTCCATCAGAACGTGCGAAACCGCAGGATGCGGGAGGAGATGGCGATGTGTAAGATCAGAGACGTCAGTGAGCTATATGCCCTGGCCGACAAGTGTGCATGTGCTGAGGAAGGGAGGAAACTCCCCGGAGAGAATACTGGAGCAGGAGGATCTGACAGTGAGGATGCTGCCCCGGCAAAGAAAAACCGGCGGCGGAACAATAGGAAGAAGAAAGGCAAAGATGTGCTAGTCGTTGAGCAGTCCGGCAACGAAGGTGGCGCCAAGAAAGCCGAAGCTGTGGCGGTCGCCGACAAGCAGGACGGCACCGGCAAGCAGTACTGCAAGATCCACCGCACCAAGGGCCATGATCTCCAGAGCTGCAAGAAGGTCGAGAAGCTTGTTGAGCAGCAAAAGGCTGAGTATGAGCGACGCGACAAGGAGAAGGCCCAAGAAGGTATTGGAGGATCCGGCAAGAAACGTCCCGGCCGGGGAGGACGCCGCGGCAAGGCCAAGCAGCGGCAAGGAGACAGACCTCCCCGCAGCCGCGACAAGGATGAAGATGAAGACGACGATGAAGATATGGATGATGACGAGGCCGATGAGCAGGAGTTCCAGAAAGCCATAGAGGTCTTGTGCGTTGACGGCGGTGCTTCTCTGCATACTTCACACTGCCAGCTCAAGCAGTGGGTGCGGGAAGTCAATGCGGCAGAACCACCCGTCGAGTCACGCAAGCCTCTGAAATGGTCCAGCATGCCTATCATCTTTGATATTGAGGACCACCCTGATCGCATAACTGCGGTCGGGTGCTTGCCGATGTTGGTTTCACCAACTATCCGCAACCTCAAGGTCACTAAGATGCTAGTTGACGGCGGGGCCGGCTTGATCTCTCCCCCAACGCCGCATTCAACGCGTGCCATTCGGGGAGGGCACGGTGGATACGGAGTAAGATACGGCGTACCCCGGGCCGCGCGTGCCCGTGCCCTGTTTTGGGCCTGGCCCAATAGCGCTCGGCACCGTGTGTGGCCCAGGCCCGGGGGCTCCTGTCGGTGTACTAGAGTAGGGGTACCCTAGTATCCCGAACATGTGCACGGGCAGTCGCAGCACCCCGCGGCAAGGCTTGCCGGGTGACCGCCAAGGTCCTCCGTGGTTCCTTTGGAGCCATTCAAGAACAAAGTGCTTAAGCCAAGGAAACAAGACCCCGGCAAGAGGAGCTTGCCGGGAAGGCCAACAAAGGCATTTCAAGGGACTTGCCACGACGCGCCACGCGTCCCGGCAAGGCCCGGTGAGCGACAAGCTTCCGGACGCGACAAGACAACGACCGCGGCAAGCTACCACTCTGCACCCGCGCTCTAGCACATCCACCAACGTGTCGCCCTGGGACCGTTCCAGGCGCGCGTGGCAAGAGGCTGTGCAGCCAGCGGTGCGAGGTGGCAAGCGACGCTGACAAGATCACCATCATGGCAAGCGGTGGTGTCCCTGGAGGTCCCTTTTTTGCACTGTTTTTGCGACACAGACGGGCATTTAATGCCCTTGTCCCCTGCCGTCAGGGTTAGGTAGGATACACTGTACAAGTAGGTGTACCAACCGCAGTTCTTTTACATTTTTACCCTTGCCTGCGTTGCCACCTGCCGGTGACCCCTTGAGCATATAAAAGGAGGCCCATGCGCAACGTAGAGGGGGGTTGGAGACCAGAAAACACTCACGCTCGGTCTCGTTAGCAGCTGGAGTGTACTGTAGCATTCAGCGCTCCCGAGCAAGAACACAATACAATCAGACATGCAGCAGTAGGAGTATTATCTCTCCGGAGAGCTCCGAAGCTGGGTAAACCGCTCGTGTGCTTCGCCTCGATCTGCTCTTCGTGCGATCTCTGCCCCCCGCCGAACCGAAAGGGGCCCGGTCCGCCGGCCCCATAGGTGTTTGTTCCCACGACAATGATATGCTTCAGATGTGACGGTGTTAATGGAGCATCCATCAATAGATTCTTGTCACCAGTCATGTGATTTGTACAACAACTATCGAGGACCCACTCGTTTGCTTTGGGTTGATCATCCTGCAGATGAATTAGTGCAGCTTACAAACTCATATACTTCATCAGTGAAGAATATGATATCAGTATCATCAGTTCAATTTCATCAAGCAAAAGCACAGATAAGCAGTATTGAGGACGTGTGAAATGAAGATTCATTTCATCATGATTAGCCTGCATCCTTTCAGGCATTTTGTCAGGCCCCCAGCAAATTCTTCAGACGTTAATACACGTCTGGAGACCTGACCCTGTATAAGAGATTAGTTCCTTTTCTTCACCACCCACATCTGGAGGGGTGGCAAAGAGTTCATCACTCTGCGAGCACCGTATGAGAAAGGTGGCAAAGATGCCAAACCATTTCGTTTCACATAAGAGGACTTAGGGCCAGCATATGAATAAGCAAAGAAATTTTTCGAGGACTTATGAACAAAATGATTTGAAGAATAATGCTCATATTCATAGCCCTTAGCTCTACCCTGCGAAACAGAGTTGTTAGCACGATGATGTTCATATGAGGACTTTGATCCTTTTGAGGAATTTGATCCATCTGAGGAATTTGGTCCGTATGAGGACTTGGATCCATATGAAGAATTTGGTCCATATGAAGAATTTGATCTGGGGTTCCGGTTCTTCACTGGTGGTGTCATGAGGACATTCACCTGAAGACTTTGAACATAACTTTTGGGAACCCAGATTTTCTTCATAGGGGAACCGTTCCTGCAGTTAGTGCCAACATATCTAGCAAATACTTCACCATTCTGATTTTTGAACAGTTTATAGTTGGAGTCAAATGAATCATCAGAAGAATGAGGAGATTCACATGTAAAGCCAGATAAGTTAGATGGATCAACTGGAGGTCCCTTTGCAGCAACCCATGAGGTTTTGGGGTACTACTCAGGCTTCCAATATGTTCCATCAGCATTGAGTTTCCTCTCAAAGGCAATACCCTCTTTTCTAGGGTTTCTGTTGAGGATCTGCTTTTTAAGCACATCATAAAGAGTCTGATGCCCTTTGAGGCTTTTGTACATGCCTGTCATATACAATTCCTTCAGCCCTGCATTGTCAGTGATACTAGCAATGTCCTCAGATGAGGAATTAGTGATAGCAGAGGCAGGTGAAGAATTTGTAACATTTGAAGCATTTGAACATTCAGGTGAAGAATTAGCAGATTCACGTTCAATGCACTTTAAGCATGGAGGATCAAATTGTTCCTGAGTGGCGTTGATTTGTTGAGCAAGTAATGAATCACGCTCCTTCTGAAGATCTTCATAACTCACTCTTAGCTTCTCAAGATCTTGCTTTCTTTGAAGAGATTCAGAAAAAAGCTTCTCGTGATCAGACAAGAGAGTATTATGTTGATCTTGAAGGGCGTCAAAATAGGAATGAAGTCTCTGAAGACTTTCAGCCAATGCTTTTGACTGATCCATTTCTTCACCCAACATATCATCGCTCTTATTTAGCATGTAGTGAACTTTTTCCAAGGCTCTTTGTTGTTTATGGGCAAGGGAAGCAAGTTTGACATAGCTAGGTCCAAATTCATTGCCAGATTCATCATCACTAGATTCGGATAGGTAGGATTCGGTTACCTCAGCACCGTTTGCCATAAGGCAGGGGGTGGTAGACGATGATGATTCTGGTTCAAATGTCATCGCATTGAGAGATTCCTTGTATTCCTCAAACCAAGGATCATGATGAGTCCGATGACCTTCATAGACCTCAGACAGACGGTCCAAGATTAGCTTCGCATGATTGAGATGCATGATGTTCCTGAACTGATTTCGGGACAGACTAGAGCAGATGACATCCTTCGCTGTGAGGTTGAGCAGTGTATACTTGCGAATGTCATCAGCCTCAGCCATCTTGCATAGATCGGTAAGACCGATCTTGGTGACGGTCCACAGTTCGCTGTCCATAGCCATGAGTCGCTTTTTCATCATGGCATTCCACCAAGGATACTCATGACCGTCAAAGATGGGGCAGGAAACGTTCCTCGATCCTACAGTCGACATAACTAAAACTCCAGGCGGTTAAACCAAAATCACACAGAACAAGGGAGAACCTGGCTCTGATACCAATTGAAAGTGCGTTATATCAACTAGAGGGGGGTGAATAGGCGATTAGTATGAATTCTTCACTGAGGAATTTGCCGGTGAGGAAATTACTTAGCGAAGAACTACTTGCAGCAGAATAAGTACTCAGAAGTAAGCATAACAGAAGACATGCACAGTCATCATGATGAAATGAAGACAATCACAGAGTACAGAAAGCGTAAACACAAGACAGCACAAGATGAAGACAAACAGACTGAAGAAACTGAACTGAGGAAATTGAGAAAGTCTTCAGTCAGAGTCTTCAAACACAGATATGAACAACTACTTAACACAGTAATGAGGAAATGGAAGAGTTGAGGAAATAGAACCAGTAAGATTGGTGAAGACAATGATTTGGTAGACCAGTTCCAACTGTTGTCTCAGTTGTACGTCTGGTTGGAGAGCTGAGTATTTACACTCGAGGACACACAGTCCCGGACACCCAGTCGCTGAGCACGCAGCTTAGGACACCAAGTCCTCACCGTATTCTCCTTGAACTAAGGTCACACAGACCCCATCCAATCACTCGTGGTAAGTCTTCAGGCGACTTCCAAACCTTCACAGACTTTGGTCACTCGGCGATCCACAATTCCTCTTGGATGCTCTAGACCATGACGCCTAACCGTCTGGAAGAAGCACAATCTTCAGAGGTAACAAGCTCAGTGATGCTCAATCACTTTGGGTTTGTGGGTGTTTGGGTTTGGATTTTCCTCACTCGATGATTTTCGCTCAAAGTCCTCGGAGGATGGGTTGCTCTCAAATGACAAGTGTCAGTTTCTCTCGGAGCAGCCAACCAGCTAGTGGTTGTAGGGGGCGGCTATTTATAGCCTAGGGAGCAGCCCGACATGATAAGACATAAACGCCCTTCAATGATATGACCGTTATGTGGATAAGATATTTTGGCACAGCTAGCGCGTAGCACAGCAACGGTCGGAAATTTGACTCTCAAATTCCTCAGGGCTATCATGTTCCTCACTGTGTAGGCAATCCGCGCTGGCGAATTCCTAACTCCTCAGTCAGAAAAAATTCCTCAGCGACCAGAAGAACTTCGTCTCTGTCATTGAAGAAATTGACTGAACTGTATGAGATTTCCAATGCCTTCACTCGAAGGGATTGGTAGGTGTAGGATTTTGAGTTGAGCATCACATAGAAATTTTTCCTTAGTATTTCCTCGACCCCCTTTAACAGTACGGTGTTTCCTATTACTCAAGAAAGAGAAAAACAAAACTATGAAAACGAAAGTGTTCAAGCTTCATATTCCTCGCATGAATATCAAGTCTTCACGGACACACCAATTTCTTCACTTTCAAAGTCTTCATGAAAGTCTTCAGGAATACCAAAATCTTCAGTCGAAGATATTCATTTTTAGGGGTCGACTTCCTCTGTAAATATCAAACTCCTCATAGACTTATAGACCTGTGTACACTCATAAACACATTAGTCCCTTAACCTATAAGTCTTCAATACACCAAAATCACTAAGGGGCACTAGATGCACTTACACCAAGCCTTGCCGCATGCGTGGCTATGACGGCCCGTGCACAAGTAAGGGGTACAGAAGAGCCCATACTTTTGTACATCAACAGGAGCCCCTGGGCCTGGGCCACACATAAGCGCAAGGCGTAGTTGGACCAGACCCAAAGCAGTGCGCGGGCACGACTGGCTGGGTTTTAACTTCTGTAAAATCTTTGCCAGTTGCGCTTCCCCACGATCCGAATTGAGTGCGTGACGTGGGGGTCGTGCGTGGTACGGCCGCAATATGCTTGCATCATCTCGTAGTGGATAGTAAAGAGGCGGCCCGCGCCTCCCTCATAAAAAAGAGGAATTCGCTAGGGCGCTACTCATTTACTAAGTGGACTTGGGTCGTGGCCTAAATGGCACCGCACCCCACGATCACGGGGTGGAAAACGGTTGCCCCACTCGTCTTTATGCTTATGGCTTGCTTGCCACGTGTCCTACATGCCTTATGGAGGGCAGGCGGCGGATTCGGAGGGCACGGGCATTAACGCCGAGGCGGGAAACCAGGCATCGCTGATTGGGGCAGTGAGTCGGTCCTAATTCCCTGCGCCTCGGGAGGCCGTATTGGTTGAGCGGGGCGGCCGCCCTTGGGGTTGGCAGGCCAGGCCCCGGCCCTGCCCTTCTATGAAAAAGGAGAGGGACGGTGCCTTTCCGCATTCGCCTTCTTCCCCTCCTTCTGCTTAGTCTCTTTCTTCCATTCACCATGGTGAGAGGGCGTGTTGGTTCTTCGATGGCGGAGTCGACGGCTTCTGCTCGACAGTGCGTCCCCCTCCTCCGGAGTTCAGGCAGCAGAGCCCCCCACGAGTAGGAGAGGAATGGGACGAGGCTGAGGTCGCCGCGGTGCCCGGGGAAGAGGAGGACGGGGCGGCGCACCAGCCGCGCTTCCGCTGGCGGCCCCTCCTCCAATGGAGGGTCATGTCAGGGACCAGCCCCATGAGTTCTTAATCAAGCTATATAAGTCGTATGCGTCCATCTCCTCCTACCTACCCCGTTCGCCCGGGTGATGGAGCAGGACCCGCCGCGAGCTTTGAGGCTGCACATGAGGGGCTATGGGAATGGCAGCATGTGGGTCGACGTTGACTTCCCCACCCCTCACGTCATGTATCTTTGCCATTCGCGGAAAACCTTTGCACGCGCCCATAGCTTGTCGGAGGGGCACGTTCTCCAGTTCAAGTTAATGGAGAATGGCCTGCTCTCCATCAAGGTCTTTGGGAGCTCAGGAATCTGCTTAGGGTGCTGCGCGGACAGTTCTACTGATGATGAAAGCTCTGCCTTGAGCGATAGTGACGACGAGGACAACGCCAGCAACGACGATGGCAGCGGGCGGGAGGACGACGACTCCGACTCCAGCTGACCATCAGTGGTAGCACCATCATCTGCTCCGCCCCCTTCCCCGGCAACACGCCTTGCCAGGGGTTGCGCCCTTCTGGCTCTGGCATCGGTGGTCGACGGGCTCCCCGCCAAGCTCTCCATCGACGCGTTCCACATGCCCGTCTCCGTCTTCATTTCCGTACCTGGGGAGGAAAAGGGCAAGAACGGGTATTATGGGGAACTTATGTTCTTTTAATTTGTAGGCACTTGCCAAATCTTTAACTTTCTAGATAATGTAATCTCTCGAGTCCATGCTTATGTTGTGTAACATTTGTACTTGCATGAACATGTCAATGAAAAAGACGAGCTTTGCCGGGAACTCATGCATGTATATGTCCATGCAGAGGCGAAACGCCTCTAGACCTGCTCTTCGCGTAGCTCTCTCCCCGCCAACCGTAGAAGGGATCCCTGTGATCCCATAGGTGTTCGTTTCCCCGACACCACCGGTCATAATTCTTTCATACATGTCACTCTTGAGTCATTGCACATCCCAGTACACCACCGGAGGCATTCATATATATTCATATTTTTTTCTAGGTATCGAGTTGTAATTCTTGAGCTGTAAGTAAATAAAAGTGTGATGATCATCATTATAAGAGCATTGTCCCAGTGAGGAAAGGATGATGTAGACTATGATTCCCCCACAAGTCGGGATGAGACTCCAGACGAAAAAAATAAAAATAAAAAAAAGAGGCCCAAAAAAGGGAGAAGGCCCAAAAATACAAAAAAAGGGAGAAAAAGAGGAGAAGGGGCAATGTTACTATCCTTTTTCCACACTTGTGCTTCAAAGTAGCACCATGATCTTCATGATGGAGAGCCTCTTATTTTGTCACTTTCATATACTAGTGGGAATTTTTCATTATAGAACTTGGCTTGTATATTCCAACGATGGGCTTCCTCAAATGCCCTAGGTCTTCATGAGCAAGCAAGTTGGATGCACACCCACTTAGTTTCTTTTTTAGCTTTCATACACTTATAGCTCTAGTGCATCTGTTGCATGGCAATCCCTACTCACTCACATTGATATCTATTGATGGGCATCCCCATAGCCCATTGATACGCCTAATTGATGTGAGACTATCTCCCTCTTTTTGTCTTCTCCACAACCACCATTCTCTTCCACCATAGTGCTATGTCCATGGCTCACACTCATGTATTGCGTGGAAGTTGAAAAAGTTTGAGAATACTAAAGTATGAAACAATTGCTTGGCTGAAACCGGGGTTGTGTATGATTTGAATATTTTGTGTGATGAAGATGGAGCATAGCCAGACTATATGATTTTGGAGGGATAAGCTTTCTTTGTCCATGTTATTTTGAGAAAACATAATTGCCTTGTTAGTATGTTGAAGTATTATCGTTCTTATGTCAATATTAAACTTTTGTTTTGAATCTTTTGGATCTGAATATTCATGCAACAATAAAGAGAATTACATGGATAAATATGTTAGGTAGCATTCCACATCAAAAATTCTGTTTTTATCATTTACCTACTCGAGGGCGAGCAGGAATTAAGCTTGGTGATGCTTGATACGTCTCCAACGTATTTATAATTTTTGATTGTTCCACGCTGTTATATTATCCATCTTGGATGTTTTATATGCATTTATATGCTATTTTATATGATTTTTGGGACTAACCTATTAACCTAGGGCCCAGTGCCAGTTTATGCTTTTTCCTTCTTTTTGAGTTTTACAGAAAAGGAATATCAAACGGAGTCCAAACAAGCTAAAAATTTACGGTGATTTCTGATGGACCAGAAGAAGCCCCCGAAGCAAAAGAGTTGGGCCAGAAGAGTCCTGAGTCATCCACGAGGGTGGAGGGCGCACCCTACCCCGCTGAAACCGACGCCAAAAATTCCTATAAATACAGAAACCCCCGAAAAGAAAATAAGATCGGGAGTTCCGCCGCCGCAAGCCTTTGTAGCTACCAAAAACCAATCGGGGCCCTGTTCCGGCACCTGTCGGAGAGGGGATCCATCAAAGGTGGCCATCTTCATCATCCCGGCGCTCTCCATGATGAGGAGGGAGTAGTTCACCCTCGGGGCTGAGGGTATGTACCAGTAGCTATGTGTTTGATCTCTCTCTCTCTCTCTCTCTCTCTCTCTCGTGTTCTTGATTTGGCACGATCTTGATGTACCGCAAGCTTTGATACTATAGTTGGATCTTATGATGTTTCTCCCCCTCTACCTTCTTGTAATGCATTGAGTTTTCCCGTTGAAGTTATCTTATCTGATTGAGTCTTTAAGGATTTGAGAACACTTGATGTATGTCTTGCATGTGCTTATCTGTGGTGACAATGGGATATTCATGTGATCCACTTGATGTATATTTTGGTGATCAACTTTCGGGTTTTGTGACCTTGTGAACTTATGCATAGGGGTTGGCACACGTTTTCGTCTTGACTCTCCGGTAGAAACTTTAGGGCACTCTTTGAAGTTCTTTGTGCTGGTTTGAATAGATGAATCTGACATTATGTGATGCATATCGTATAATCAAACCCATGTATACTTGTGGTGACAGTGGAGTATCTAGGTGACATTAGGGTTTTGGTTGATGTGTGCCTTAAGGTGTTATTTTACTACGAACTCTAGGGTTGTTTGTAACACTTATAGGAATAGCCAAATGGATTGATCGGAAAGAATAACTTTGAGGTGGTTTCGTACCCTACAATAATCTCTTCGTTTGTTCTCCGCTATTAGTGACTTTGGAGTGACTCTTTGTTGCACGTTGAGGGATTTTTATATGATCCAATTATGTTATCATTGTTGAGAGAACTTGCACTAGTGAAAGTATGAACCCTAGGCCTTGTTTTGAACCATTGCAATACCGTTTTCTCTCACTTTTGTTACTTGCTACCTTACTTTTTTTTATATTTTCATATTATGAAAACCTATATCTACCATCTGTATTGCACTTGTATCACCATCTCTTCGCCAAACTAGTGCACCTATACAATTTACCATTGTATTGGGTGTGTTGGGGACACAAGAGACTCTTTGTTATTTGGTTGCAGGGTTGTTTGAGATAGACCATCTTCATCCTATGCCTCCCACAGATTGATAATCCTTTGGTCATCCACTTGAGGAAAATTTGCTACTGTCCTACAAACCTCTGCACTTGGAGGCCCGACAACGTCTACAAGAAGAAGGTTGTGTAGTAGACATCACAAACCTATGAAGGAATTACCCACTCCCGGCGGTGAGCATCACGAAATTGGTGATGACGATTGATGATGATGATGGCAACGGATTCTAGCCTCCAGAGCCCTGAACAGACTCCAGATCAGCCCTCCCGATGAAGAACAGGAGGTGGCTTTGGCTCCGTATCGTAAAAGGCAACGAATCCTTCACTCAGATTTTTTTATTGGCAAATAGGTATATGTGGAGGAGTTAGGGTTGCCAGAGGTCCAGGGGGGCACAATCTCACTAGGCACACCCTAGGGGGTGAGCATGCCCCCTGAGCTTGTGGCTCCTAGGTGGGGCCCCTCTGGTATATTCTTCCGTTAATATTTCTATATATTCTAGAAATATTCTTCGTAAATTTTCAGGTCAATCAGAGAACTTTGATTTCTGCACAAAAATAACACCGTGGCAATTCTGCTAAAAACTGCGTCAGTCCGGGTTAGTTCCATTCAAATCATGCAAATTAGAGTCTAAAACAAGAGCAAAAGTGTTTGGAAAAGTCAATACGATGGAGACGTATCAGCAAGCTCGATGTAGGATGTCAATACCAAATCGTGTTTATGGTCGTGTGACGAGTTCATGATAGGAGCAGATATCAAGGACAAATTTGAGCAGTGTTCACACCACAGAGCTCGCTCCCTTCATCACAGATAAGTGCATTCAACATCTCAACCTCACCCAAACATTCACCAAGAAATTTAAATATCATTCTCATGATTCTAGAGTTTCATTTAGCCTTTATTTATATAGTTCCTTCATCATGCCTCTAGAAGAATTCTGTGTTGCATGCAAAATTCCATATTGGGATTCGCTCGATGAACCACCAACATCAGAGTATGAGATGTTCTTAACTAGTCTTTGTTGTGGTGAGGATAGATGAGAGACACAAGCTAGAATAAAAAGTATACAATTTCCATCAATCTATTACTTTGCACTCTTTAATGGCAAATGCGCTGTGGGCAAACAACATTGCAGTACCCTCTATGCCCCAGACTTGAGCCTCTTACACAATGCTCTAACAGGGATTAAATGTTATAATCTTGGAGCAATCATTCCACGGAGGTTGCAACGCAATGCTGATAGTGGTCACTTTTATGGGGGGATTAATGCCTCCCATATAGCTAGGAAGCTGGGTGTGTCACCTTGGCCCAATGATCCTATTTTACCAACCCAGTTCCTAGATTTTGGGGCCATGCAGTGTCATAAGTTCATTAAGTTTGAAGCCACTAATTATAATTATAGCTTGATGTTCGACAAAAAATCCATTGTACATGTTATTTTGCATGCACCTGATCTTTTTGATTATCAAGGAAAAGGAAGATATTACATTTATGAGAGAGGCACATGAGTACGATGCTAAGGTAGAAGCTGCCCGTCGAGCTGAGGAGGTCGCACCGAGAGCCACCACGAGTTATCACTCTGACTATTATTCAAGTCGCGGGTGGTGATTACGAAGCGAGGCTGAAAATCTAAGCTTGGGGGTACGTACTTCCACCGACATTATATTCATGTTCACACACTTCATTCTAGTTGTTGGTGTACATACTTTTTTATTGTATAATCCATGTTAGTTTTATTTTCTCGCTTTCTTCTTGTGTGTTTGAAAAACTTTGAGAAAACCCAAAAATATTTTACGCTTCTTTTTGGTTTTTATTTCTAGTTTAATTTAGTTGTAGTATTAAAAGAAAACCCAAAAAGATTTCTCATTTCTTCTTTTGCTTGTTGGGAGCCTTCCCATGTAAATAGTTTTTTTCGTTTTTGTTTTCTTTCTTTAATTTGCTTCCTTCAAGAAAAACTAAAAACTCCAAAAATATTTGAGTGTTTTTCGTTGAAATTCTTTTTCTTTTGTTCCAATGAGTCGTACCAAGGAGAAGATCACAGTGAAAATGTTGAGGGGCTCTCATATGCATTATCGTTGATCTAACAAAGGGCCCATATTATTTTGTCTTCTCCTCTGAATAAAATGATGCAGATTCCAGCTTAGTCCACGACACGCTTGCACTAATATTATTTTCATATCATTCGGTCGTGCAAGTGAAAGGCAATAATGACAATATATGATCAAGTGACTGTGGCAGGAAAAAGCAGGTATGAACTCACCTTGTTTTTGTTTGCAAGGACAATTAGAGATTATAGTTTCTCATGCCATGCTTAAGTATCTAGGAGTGGATAATGATTTATCTTGAGTGTCAACATGCATTAAAATGATTGTGATGTAGTATGATGATATGGTATCCTCCTCTGAATGTTTCGAGTGGCTTGACTTTGCACATGTTCAAGCATGTAGTTGATTTAAAACCAAGATAGCCTCGACGATATTTATGTTCATGGTGTTTATGTCCTACTCATGCTAGTACTCAATGTTAATTATTCATAATGCAGATCATGACCGTTTTCGCTATCTAGCTGGTCGTTTCTAAATCTAATTGCTAGCCTTTGCCTGCACTAAGCAGAAATACTGCATGTGCATCAAAATCTTTAAACCAAATTTACTCCAGATGAGTCCACTATATCTACTATATACGGTATTACCCTGCCGTACTAAGTAAATTTGCATGTGCCACCTCTAAACATTCAAACGAACATCTATTTTGTGTGCCTGTAAAGCTCATGGAGTGACAGGGGGTGGTAAGTATCTTCCATGCTAAGAAAGTTATTCTCATGATGAGTGTCGGTCGTCCTTGCACTAGAGGGGCCGGTAATCGGGGTGCCCAGTCCCATGATAAAAAATTGTAAATAGTTAAACAAAACTCCCCCGAAATGTTGTTGGTATGGAGGGCAACCGGGGTTTCGGCTAGCCATGGCTTGTGTTTGTTGGTGGAGGGGGAGTAAACTTTACTTTTACCGCTTTGGAACCGCCGCTAATTTGTTTAGCATGGAAGATATTGAAAACTCTTGGTCGTAACATTGACAGGACAGGTATACCTCCCAAAATTATATTTATGTCTGATTTAAACTTCGAGCTCTGCCACCTATGCAAATCCTTGCTTCCCTCTGCAAAGGGTCTATCTATTTAATTTCATGTTGTTTTGCTTTTATGTTGAGTCATCACCTTAAATAAGCACCAGTCCTTAGAGCACTATTGTCATCCTCATGCATTGTGTATAGTTAATATTGTATGCATCATGATTGGATCTCTTCTACCATGAATTACAATGCGTAGTCGCTTCATGAACTTTGGAGGTGCTCTGCATTTATGTTTTGCGGTCTCGAAAAAGGCTAGTGGGATATCATTATTGTCATATTATATCATGATTGCTTTGACAAAGTGCTGGCATTTGAAATGTTTTATTATTACTTGCTAGTTGATTATGCCACTGATATGAGTGAATATAATTTCTAAGAGTTATTGCCTGCATGGTTAGTTATGATCTTTGCAGAAAACTTGGGTGCTATTTAAGCATATATATATATATATATATATATATATATATATATATATATATATATATATATATATATGGACACAAGAACAAAAGAGTCAGTAAAAGGTTTTCTTTATCACTTTCAGTTTGTCAACTGAATTGCTTGAGGACAAGCAATGGGTTAAGCTTGGGGGAGTCGATATGTCTCCATCATATATACTTTTCCTAATGCTTTTGCTCTTGTTTTGGACTCTAATTTGCAATATTTGAATGAAACTAACCCGGATTAACGCCATTTTTAGCTGAACTACCATGGTGTTGTTTTTGTGCAGAAATAAAAGTTCTCGGAATTGGACGAAACATTTTGGAGAATTATTTTGGAATAAATAAAAATTAATGGAACCAAGACCCATTGGAGGGGGGGGTAGCTGCCCACTAGGCACCAGGGCGTGCCACCCCCCTGTGGCGCGCCCTGGTGGGTAGTGGGGCCCACGAGGCTCCGCTGACCATAATTCCAACTCTATAAAATCCTATTTTTGGAGAAAAAAGAAGAGAGGAATTTTCATTGCGTTTCAGGATATGGAGCCGCCGCCTCCTCCTGTTCCCCATCGGGAGGCCAGATCCGGAGTCTGTTCGGGGCTCCGGGGAGGGGGATCTTCCGTCTTCATCATAACCAACCATCCTCCATCACCAATTTCATGATGGGCTTGCTAGACGGAGATGGGCTGGATGAGATCCGTCATGTAATCGATTTTTTAGCGCTTGATCCCTAGTATCCAGTATGTTCTGAGATTGATGTTGCTATGACTTTGCTATGCTTAATGCTTGTCACTGGGGCCCGAGTGCCATGATTTTGGATCTGAACCATTTATTTTTTTTCACCAATATATTTGTGTTTTGGATCCTACTATGCAAGTTATATGAACTTATTACGTGTTATGATCCGCATACCCCAAGGTGACAACAATTGGGATTATTTCCGGTGATCCCTGTAGTTTGAGGAGTTTATGTATTCACTATGTGTTAATGCTTTGTTCTGGTTCTCTATTAAAAGGAGGCCTTATTATCCTTTAGTTTCCTTATGGACACCGTTGCCAAGGGTAGGACAAAAGATGTCATGCAAGTTCTTTTCCATAAGCACGTATGACTATTTACAGAATACAAGCCTGCATTATATTTATTAAATGGAGCTATTTCTGTGTCGCCCTAGGTTATAACTGTTATTATGATGAATATTATCCAACGTTATCACCGATCCAATGCATATGAGCTTTTCACATATTGTTCTTGCTAAGTCAATATTGTTGCTACTACTGTCACAACTACTACAAAATTACTGCTACTGTTGTTACCATTACTATTGCTATTGCTACCACTACTATCAAACTATCATATTACTGTGCTACTGATCACTTTGCTGCAGATATGTAATCTCCAGTTGTGGTTGAATTGACAACTCAACTGCTAATACTTACAAATATTCTTTGGCTCCCCTTACGTCGAATCAATAAATTTGGGTTGAATACTCTACCCTCGAAAACTATTGCAATCCCCTATACTTGTGGGTTAGCACCTATTCAACCAATCTCATCAATAAGAAGGTCGGAAAAAATTGATTAAACACACACATGATGTGGTAAAGAAGAAAAGAACAAAGAGTAGAGGTAAAAAGGTATCCCTCCCGAATAATGTTGCTCCTATTATTGTTATGCCTCATGAGAATGAATCAAAAATAATTGTGGAAGATGATACACTTGATGATAGCAATATTATTAAGGATGGTGATATTCCTTCTTTGCCTTATGGCACATTGTCTGAAGTAACTATTCAGGATGAATTTGTTATGCCTATTACTTGTTGTGATGATTATGATTAGGAAGATAGTGACAATTCTTATAATCTTGAGAATCTTTTTGGCACGAAATTAGAAAATTGTGATGATAGTAATTATTATATTATTGTGCTCACTACTGCAGGATGCTGCTAACACAACACTATGATCAGAGACCCTTCGACGAAACTGTGTGTGATGCAATAATCGCAAACGGTGATGTAAAAACCCCCATCAAAAAAGGTGCAAAACGTTTGCGATGACGGGTGCACCAAACACAATTCAGATTTTAGTTGCGTGTGCGATGCAGGGCATACGGTTCAGTTCAATGAACTATTTGTGATGAGGCATAAGAACAAAACCGGGCAGCCAGATAAAGGTGTGTGCAATATACGGCATACAGTTCACTCGGATGAACTGTTTGTGATTAGGCGGAACAAAAGAAACGGTCAGCCAGATCAAGGTGTGTGCGATAGAGGGCAAACAGTTCACTCGGATGAACTGTTTGCATTGAGCCAAGATAACAGAAATGGTTCAATATGACAAGATGTGTGTGATACGCGGCAAACAGGTCTGTAATAAGAAATGTGTGCGAAGACCGATTAATAACACATATGATTGTTGCTAATAATACGTATGTGTTGTGCGTTGGGATTGCAAACAGAACAACAACAACAACAATATATATATATATATATATATATATATATATATATATATATATACATATATATAGACACACACACACACACACTTATAAGGACATGGTTGCATAACCAAATTAAACATCCAATTACATAGGTGGCTACTACACACATAACATTTGCACACACCAAAGTAAACTATTACATTCATACTTATATAGGTGGCTACTACACACATGACATTTCCACACACCAAAGCAATTATATATTACATGCATAATTAACAAGGATAAATGATCATATGATTATCATCTACTTCTTGTGACGCTTGCCGCTACTGCTGTGCTTGTGGCTCGATCCGGCCTCGTCGATTTTGATAACGAGGCACTTCCTCATGTCAACGATTCACCTGTGCATCTCATAGCATGTGTACATGCTCTTGGCTACGAACCTGATGTGAGGTTCATTCAGTTGCCACATCCAGGACCCGTGCCAGGTTACGGGACGTGTTCTACTGGCATCCTGCTTCATCTTTTCATACTATGGGTCGATGATGGCCGAGGCGACTCCAACCAGGGATTCCTTCTTCATGCTGCCCCAGACCCTGTAGTGCTCACGGGTTTCGACAAGGTTCTTGCAGGCCAAGCATGTAACCCTGAGCGCTTTTACATCATTGGTGGTTTCCACCGTAGCGAACTTGTAGTCGGTGCTGTTGACAAACCTGGCAAAACAGTCGGAAGGCTTGTGGCCATGCAGTAGTGGTAGGTGAGGACATGATGGCGCATGCACAACTAGGCAACGGCAACCTTCTGATCTATCTTGGGACGACTGCCGGTGTACTGGAGGTCGATGCCGACCACCTTGTACTTGTCTCGAGCAAGCAACTGCTCAACGGTGTTAATGTAGTCATCCACCACGACCGGGTCGATGGTGTAAACCATCGAGAGATCCGTCTCCCTTGCGTGGGTCTCCACTTTATGCTCGCCGAACTCCATTGGAGCGCCGCTAGACATCCCCTCTCTCTGTGTCGTCGTGGGTGTGCTTGTTGTATTGTCGGGCGCGATCGAAAGGTTGAAGAGACTAAGGTTATTATAATGGTCGTGGGAATTAAAGGGGAAGCCGACGACCTAGAATATCGGCACGCCCGAATGATAGTTCTAATTTGCAGCGCGTAACTCTGTCGCGCCGCATGTAACTGCACCGCATGTCGACGCGTGCGGCGCAACCGCACACATATGGGCTCCCCAACATGATCATGTGCACGCCGAACTGCTGGCAGAGCACGCGAGGAGGGGTGCGAGCAGAGCGCTCCGCAGTCGTCTCAACGGCGAGCAACCATATACTCCCTCGGTCCCAAAATAAATGACTTAACCTTAATACAACTTTGTACTAAAGTTAGTACAAAGTGGAGACACTTATTTTCGGACGGAGGGAGTATATGCATATAGCAGTTGAACATGCAAGGAAAAGTTGTCCACAAGCTGAGCGCATGGAGGTACGCGAGCAAAGCGCGCCGACGGACACGAGCAGAGCGCGCCATGGTGCCTAACAGCAAGCACAGCGCGCTGTGGTGCCTAACGGCGAGCAGAGCGCGCCGAGGGACGCGAGCAGAGGTCGGCACAGTGATATGTGCCAAATAAGAAGAATTGTGCAAGCGATGGCGGAGACATCAAGCACGAATCAGATTAGAGTTGCGTGTGCGATACGTGGCATACAGTTGATCCATCCGAGTTGTTTGTGATGGAATAAGCCGTGTGTGTTGTGGGCAAACACTTGCTGCTATATAACGGTTTGCGATTGATGAATTCAACACCAACGAGTTACCTAGTGTGGTCCGTGTGCGATGTGATATGCTCTGTCTGCAGAACATCAACATATATACTTATAAGAACAGCATTGCATGATCAAATTAAGCATACAATTACATAAATGACTACACACATAACCTTTTCACACACCAAAGTAAGTAATTACATGCATACTAATCTAGGAGAAACGAGCATATCTAATCATCTACATCTTGTTGCGACAACGTTTGCTATTGCTCTCCTTCCTGCTGGAGCCTTGTTCGTGAATGGTTAATAAAATCTAAGTCTATTGCATATTAAGGTCAAAATAGTAGTACCAATCTACGAGTCTCATACGATGCCATTTCAACGATTGTACCACAAAAGCCCAAAATATTACAAGGTTCAAATTCCAGAGTTACATGGCTCAAATTCAAAGATTACAAGGTTCAAACTGATATTAGAAATGAAATTCAACTCATTCAGCTGCAAACTCCCGTGCTGATCAGCTGAAGATGGATATAAGAGAGGTCCAAACTAAACATTAAAATAGTAAGGCCGCTTTCCAAACCTTGTCATTTCTACAAAGGGATCGGCCGCTGACAAGTCATGTATGGGTTTGACACAATGACTTCCAATTACTATGTCATATTCTCTTCCAATACGAAGTTTACCTATTTTGGAGCCTCTTCCATTCTGCAGTAGCTGCCGGCTCTGATCAACAAACCATTCATCTTTCCTAATTAAATGCGTGTTCAACCTCAGTACCTTCAGCACCCTTGCTCTGGCAACAAAGAACCTGGTGAATGTAATCTCCGGTAAGGTCCCTCGACAAGAGTTCAAAGTAATATTTGAGAGATGCAGATCCAGGCATTTGATGTGATTGTCGTTATAAATAGTATCCACCTCCGCGCCTATTATTATCTACAAAAGAAGAGAACGAGTTAGTGCTTACATGCAGTTTTGAACACTACTACACGCCTATTTGGTTTGCATGATTTGAAAAATGCACCAATGTGCCTTCTTCGATTTGACATGATTTACATGGGCATTTGATTACAATCTAAAATAATGTAGCCTTCTTCACAATAGGTTGGATTGGATGAAAAAATCCCTAAGAAAACTAGTACAGATGGATCCAAAGGAGAAATGCTTATGGATTGTAACCATATGAATCAAGCAACCAATATGGGGTGGAGGGTGTATGTCCTGAAGTCCTCCAAAATTCCTTCAGAAATTGTAGTACATTTTCATTGTAAACTTGGGAAAAGGTGCAAAAAATTGAACTCCCTTATGGTTAACATTTAATGGTTAACATTTAATAGGAAATGAACATCACCTTGATATACAGCTTCTTCAAGAACGGAAAGCATCTCAGGTAAATGAAAACATGGTCCATGTTGGGGCTGACAGATTCTAGTGCCAAGACCTTCACTATGCGTAGAATCTGGGTGAAGCTTTGCTGGATGACAGACAAACATACATCTTCAAAACTAGAAATAATGTTGATATCAAGAAGGAGAGGTAGAAGGCGATTGTTGTACCTGAAAGTAGTAGTATTTGACAGACGAGTAGCCAACCATTGTCAATTTCGGCGCAGAAATGACATTGATTCTTGTTGGACCTTGTTGATCAACTACAAGTAATCTCTCGAGTAAAGGTGTGTCCTCAATGACCATATTGCGGTCAACCTTTTATGATCTCTTGTTGCAGCACGAGCAACACACATAAATAGTCCAGAGAGTCCTAGAGGTGATGTGGGAGCTACTCGACCAATTCATCGACTGAAGACAAAGGAACTCGAGTGCAGTACAGACACGGAGCAGGCGCTCCATGTCATCCTTTGGGATGTAGACGGAGACGAGCTCGAGATGCTTCAGTCGTTATAGAAAAAGAGCGGGCGTGTCATTAAGGGGGGATGGAAGTTCATGAACTTGGCGAGGTGCAGCATGGGCGCAAAGTGGAGCGTGGACGTTGGCAGCGAGCGTATATGCCCATCATTAAAACTGAGGTCCTCGAGCTGATCATAACCACTCGTCAAGCTTACCTCGGTCCTTACCATTGGAACGGAACTTGCCCATGATAAGGCCTCTGATTGGGCCATGGTGACTGCCGAGGATCTGGGAGAATGCATCCAAGCTTTTGCGATAGCCATGGCAGAGCTCGTGGGCGTCAAGGAGGTCGAGAGGGGTGGAGAGCCATAGCGGGCACCGCCGCCGGGAAAGGGCGGTTGTCCTTGCCCCATATTTGATTGGGAGATGGGATATGATGGTTGTCAACATATCATCGGGGAGGCTGCTGATGAAGTCTAGGCCTGCTGGAGTTGCTTGCGGTTCTTTCTCGACCCGCCTCCGCTTGATGGCAGCCTTGTTCTCCACCTCGTCGGCGGCGACGGAAACCTCTATCTCCATATTCATGTCGTGCTCCGGTGCTTCAACAGCCCCGGCGTCGCCACTCCCTCCGATGGGGCGCTTCGGCGGCATCCTCATACACTGATGGCTTTGAGGACTGAGAACGGCGTCGAGGATGCGGGGGGAGAGGATTGTGTGTGTGGCGAGGATGCGGGTACCGACTTTGAGGACTGAGAGCTGCGTCGAGGATGCGGGCGGAGAGAGAGGATTGTGTGTGTGGCGAGGATGGGGGGAGGCCGCTCGGGCGCGCCATTAATACGGACCAATGGGAGCGAGGCGGGCGGCGGTCAAAGTCTGTCTCGCTTCCTGGCAAGCCTACGCGGCGGACTTATGGCATTCCTATACCATCATTTCACGGAGCAAGGCAGGCGCGCCATTAATATGTAGCAGTGGGAGCAAGGTGTGCGGCGGTCAAAGGGTTGGCTCGCCTCCTGGTGAGCCTGCGCAGCGGACTACTGGCACGCTACCGTCATTTCTCATAGCTACTAGCACGCCCCATGGTGAGTGCGTAGCGAACACGCACATGCCACGGCCTCCCGATCTGCCTGCTAGCATGCGTCTTGTCAACTCATGCATGCTCGTATGGCACACGGGACGTGTGTGCGGAACGTATTATATTGATTTTTCCATTTTTTTGATGATTAATTCTGCCACTTTATTGCTTAACCGAAGCACCGCATTTACATTGTTTGTCTAAAGCACATGGTTCGATTAAAGAGTTTGTTTGCGCTATTGGTTGATAATTATTTATAATTTCCTGTATGTAAGAAGATTATATCAAAACTTGTCTCAAATTTGAAAAAAGAATATCATAGTCTATTGGTGTCCATATGAAACCACGATAAGTTTCATGAATTTCAACTTACTTTTGGATTTATTGGATTTTAAAATCAAGATTGGAGATGTTAGAAATTTCTTGCATGGGTACTAAACATGCACCCAGGGACACATACACATATCATTTTGCAATCCATTTTCATGCACTATCACGGGTCTCATGTAGATCAAATTTGATTTTGGCACATTTAAATCCCTGGGAAATCAATCAATGCATAAAAACGGATAGATGTTATATTTTTTTCAATTTTCAACACTAAACTCCTTTGGTCGCATGTTCACTGCAGAAATTTTTTGACATGCATCTTTGGGCCACATACACGCGGTGGTCCTAGGACACTCACTCGCGTGGGCCCGTGAGGTCACCGTCCAGCACTATGACATACGATGATAGAGGGCAATACTACGCATCATATAGGACACTCACTCGCGTGTGATGCTTCCACCCGTGGGCCCGTGAGGTTGTCCTCCATCACTTTGACCCAGCAAGGAGGGTTTTTTTTGGGTTGTGTTGCGGTAGGAGTATATAGTACGCGTCAAAGAGGGGAGGATGGGGCCGGGCAGCACATATACACTACACACACATCATGAATCGATCTCGCTCCGTGTTGGGACTTTTCGGTTTCCGAGGCAGGTACCGCAAAGAAGTTGTGCATACTGGGTATTAAAAACATCACCAACACATTGGGCCACGTGCAGTACTCTTCCCTCCATGGGCCCATGAGGTTGTCGTCCATCTAATATATGACACAATGAGAAAGGTAATTTGACAAACAAGGAGGATTATTTTTGGGTTGTGTTACGGTACATAGGAGTTTATATATAAAGCAAATTGGGTTTCTTTTGTCTGTCATGCCATTTTTCAGAAAAGTCCCTCTATTTCAGAGAATTCAACCCGCAGTCCTGTTTTAAATTAAAACGAATCGTTATTTTCGTATTTTACACAAAAGTCCCTGTCTTTTCTTGAAATCAACCCGCCGTCCGGATTTAAGTCACACCCGAACCATTATGTTACATTTTTTGAAAAACCCCTGATGTTTTAGGTAATTCATCCGCGGATCATATTTAAGTCAAACAAATGCTTTTTAAAATCATCCATATCTTTTAAACCGTAACTCCGATTTGAACATGTTATATATGAAATTTGATTAGAAAAATATGTAGAATATGAATATGAGATTATTTTTACCTCTTTAAATATTATTTTGGAATATATTTGAGCCAAACCAAATGATTTTCTAAATTATCTGTATCTTTTAAACCATAACTTTGATTTTAACATATTATATATGAAATTTTATTAGAAAAATGTGTGGAATCTAAATATGATGTTAATTTTACCTGTTAAATATTTTTAAAATATTGTTATGGAAACAAACTTATAATTTATAGGGCAAGATCCGTTTTTTGTACCGGCGTCGATCCGGATTGCAAATAAACACTCCATGATAACCATATACGGAAAAGAAAACATCGATAACTACACGTGCATACCTCTGAAAAATGTCGCAAGGGAAAACAACAGATTTCTCATCGAGAGTGAGAGAAAGCGAGAGAGAGAGAGGGGAGGGAGGGGAGAGGGAGAGAGAGACGCCTTAGGATTAACCATATTCAACACACCTTTTTGTTGTTTTGTGTGAACACCGAGGCCATCGCCGGCGAGGGTGAGAAGGAGGATAAGCGGCAACACAAATATGATGCCTCACAAAAATAAAGAAGATGGACCTATTGTGGTCTTGAGTGATGGTTGTTGAGTTCAGAGTGTGTGTTATGTTTTCTCTCCCGTTGCAACGCACGGGCTCTATATATATATATATATATATATATATATATATATATATATATATATATATATATATATATATATATATATATATATATATATATATATATATATATGTGTGTGTGTGTGTGTGTGTGTGTGTGTGTGTGTGTGTGTGTGTGTGTGTGTGTGTACACTACGTGTCATGAACCTCAGTTCATGTGGGGCACTCAAAGGTTTCTGAGGCAGGTGCCACATCAAAGTTCGGCATATATAAATTAGGTATTCAAACATCACAACCACACATCTCCATACATGTGTTTGGCCCACAAGCAAGTGATGGCGGTTGTCCTCTAGCACTCACTCACGGGGTTATCAGCGAGATGTTTCGTCCATCTCTGTGTGCCCGCTTGTTCAATCACTTCGACCGACAGCGATAGAGGTTAATTTGACTTATAATTAAGAGGGGATTAAATTTTGATTCGTCTTATACGGTTCGGTACATGCATGGAACTATATACTTCGCGCGCATGTGTACGCATGAATCCCTCCCACCGGGTAGAAGTGGGGGGGGGGTGAGGGGGGGCGCATGCGACGCATCATGAACCAGATCTGTGTGGGGACTGCACGTTTTTCAACGCATGCATGCGCCACATCAAAATGTTGTGCTTTTGGTATTCAAACATATATGCATGCATCACGCATGTCCATGTTTGGGGCACATATAAACATGCAATGGTTGTCTTTGTACACTCCCTCGCTTGGTTATCATCGACGACCTATATATTAGTGGGCCCGCGTGGACGTCCATCACTTTGACCAACAACGCGAGAGAGCTAGGTTACGAGGGTGGATTCTTCTTCTCTTGGTTCGCGTTACCGTATAGTCGTACATTGATCATGGTGAGTACACACACACACACACACACACACACACACACACACACACACACACACACACATATTACTATGCGTCTTGAACCCTCGCTCCGTGTGGGGACTTTCCAGTTCCAAAAGCATGCGGCCACATCAAAGTTGAGCATTGGCTATATTCAAACACCACATGACACTTCATACATATGTTTGGGCCACATGCACGCAGTGGTTGTCTTAAGGCACTCCCTCGCATGGTTATCGACGACAAGCTAGCCTATTTTTGTGGGCCCGCGTGTGGAACGTCAATGCATGACTTTGACCCAACAAACAAGAGAGGTTATATGACCAAGGTGGTGATTCTCTTGGTCAGTCTTACAATACGCCTTGGTGAGATGCCCGACCCCTCCCACCGACTCAAAGTGTGTGTGTGTGGGGGGGGGGGGGGGGGGGCACAGTATTACTTCGTACTAGATGAACCTCCGTGGGGTCAAGGATGCCCAGTTAATTTGAGATGCCCGGTTAATTCATAAAAAGTATGTTGATTCAATAAATGATCATGCATTTCAAAAAATGTTCATTAAATAAAAAATGTATTGAATATAAAAAACTGTTCCACAATTTCTAAAAAATGTTCATCTATTATATAAATGTTTGTCATTTAAGAAAAATGTTATGTTTTTTTATAATTTCAAATATGTTCGCGAGTTTAAAAAAATGTCATGATTTTGAAAACTAGTTCATGATTTCACGATATTATTTAGAAATTTGAAAACATGTTTACAAAAACGAAAAAAGAACGAAAAAGAAAAAAGAAAAAAGAAAAGAAAAATGGAAAAACAGAAGAAAAACCGGAAAAATGGTTCATGAAGAAACCGGTGAGGAAGTTATCTTAAAATGCGCCGGCCCAAGCAGGATAAAAGGAGGAGAGGACACATGCTAGATCGCCAGGACATAATCTTGAAATCACTAATTAACGAGTACTCCTTGCAAAGATCACTCCCACCTTCCCAGGTTGTGACAAGTGGCGTGTTGCACGTGTGCCACTTATCACAACCTGGTAGTTTTTCCTTTTTTTCGTAGATCCGTTTATTCAAAATGTTTTATCTCTTAAACTGTGCGTCCAAATCTCGAACCGTTTTACTGTTGGATTTCTCGCGTCGAGATCTTCAAAACTAGATCCCATGTTGATAGGTTTTGATGAACTTTCTTTTCACGAAAAAAATGGACGAAAAAACCGAACTGGAAGCAAGGTTTTTTCCCTTTCCGAAAGAGGCGGATCGTGCCTCTCGCGAAATCACAACCGTGCCTCTCGCAGAAGCAAAACCGTGCCTCCCGTGAAAGAAAAAAAATAGAAAACACATTTTTCCGTTTCCGAGAAGGCACGGACGTGCCTCTCGCGAAAGAAAAAAAAACAGAAAACAAATTTTCTCATCGTTTCCGAGAGGCACGGTCGTGTCTCTCGCGAAAGCAAAACCGTGACTCTCGCGAAAGCAAAACCGTGCCTCTAGCGGAAAAAAAAAACAGAAACAGCGTTTTTTTCCGATTCCGAGGTCGTGCCTCCCGCGAAAGCAAAAATATGCTCTCGCGGAAAGCAAAACCATGTCTATGGCGGATGAAAAAAGAACACGTTTATTTTCCGTTTCCGAGAGTCATGGTCGTGCCTCTCGCGAAAGCAAAGACGTGCTTCTCGCGAAAGCAAAACCGTGCCTCTGATGGACGAAAATAAAAACGTGTTTTTTCGCGCAATTTTTTTTTTTGAAAAGTTAAGGAAGACCAGTAAAAAACCAAAACGTCGGAAAAACCCAGAAAAAAATCATTTAAAAAGTCGAAAACGCGTGGTAAAAAAACAAAATCCGGAGGGAGCGCCCAGAGCGCGACACGTGGCGGATGGCTGAGAGCGCGCCAAGTGGTGCTGATCATTGTGAGGCTTGCGAAGGATGATCTAAGTTTTTTTTTTAGACAAGGGGAATATGTTTCAGACAGGGGAATCCGCACGCAGTAGCAGCTAAAAAGAATATGTTTCAGACAGGGAAATCCCCCAACCTGGGCAGGCCCACATAAAAACGGCAGGAAAAATACATTTCAGAATCGCCCCTCCTGGGCCGGCACACGGAGTAGCAGCCATGGACGACCGGTGAAAAAGAACCTATAATATTTGTGAGCTACACAGGAATAGAACTAGATACAAATTGCTCACGAAGGCATGTTTAAATAGTAGAGCTTGTGAGTCTTTATGACTATATAGCCGCGTGAACTTTGAAGAAATAACTGCCGGGGTATGTCGGAATATTATTTCCTTTTTTACCATGTCTTGAAATTCAGAATAATTCTTTTAATACCAATTTTTTTGCAAATATTACATTTTACAAAAATGCTAATAATGCTTCAATATTTGAATAATTTAAAAGAGGGAACATTTTCTTGCATTTGTGAAAAAGTTTTGAAACACGGGAACAAAGTATTGATTCCTGAAGAAATTTTTGTAAATGAGGACATTTTTAAATTTTTGTACAAAATTTGAAAGAGAATACATTCTTCGAAATTCTAAACAATTTTGAGACATATGAACCTTTTTTATACTCTCAAAAAATTTGAATTTGAGATTTTTCTTTAAAAAAGAATATTTTTTGTAAATTATTATTTTAGAAAACACAAACATTTTTTGAAATTCCAAATACTTTAAAAAAAGAATATTTTTTGAAATTTCTAAACAATTTTTGAAAACATGAACTTCTTAGAATTTATGAACATTTGGTAATCTTTAAGCTTTATAGGGCTGATGTGAAAACAAGGCCAGATGAAATTTTGTAATAACAAATGGGCATTTGGTAACTTATATGAATTAAATCAATTTCTTATTCATCTATTTTATTAGTTTCTATGCATAAATGAACGATCCTCAAGATTTTAGGCTCTCAAAAATATATAACTAATGAAGGTAATGGCTCTTTAGACGTGGTTAATTAACTCGAACGGTAATTTAGATATTTAAATTAGCCAATTGGTTATGATGGGAATGAACATGTCACCTTTTTGTTTTGTAGTCTATATCTGACACAAACACAAATCCAATGCACGGAGAAGCTGCTCCATGCTTTTTATGATTGGAGTGTAACACTTCATACATGCACACTGTCTGTAAATACATTACATGTGTAATGCTCTTATGAGGCCGCGGCGGCTGGCAAGAGATTTGGTGGCCCAGTATTCGGGTGGTGGCTTGTTGCTGTAGATATGGTGATTTTTCTTCAACTTCATCGGATGGAGAGGTGCTGGAGCTGGAGCCCAAAAGATGCACGGTGTTGAATCCCGACGTGCCAGAGCGCCTGTTCGTTCGCGGCGGGGTTCATATTCGAGTCAGAAAGCCGATTCAGGCAATGATGTGCTCTCGGTTCAGTATTTGGTGGCTTTCAACATTTTAGTTATTGTTAGTCCCAACGGCAGCTACGATTTGCAACTGGTGTTGCCTTGATTTGCGTTAAGCCCCACGGCACCAGATTGTATCTTGTTTTTCTTTGAGGGTATTTTTGCATTTGTGTTGGGACACCTGTTGGCTCTCGTGGTTTATCGATGATGATACGTCTAGGCTATGTTTGTAACTGACTCTGCTCAAGGTATATACAACTATCTTATTCTTCTTCTCCTTCTTCTTTGCGAAATATATACAATTATTTTCAAAAAGGAATGTCTCAATAAGAAAAAGAGTGATTGTATATGTCGGTGATGCAGCAAAATCTGGTCATGGCTATTGCAGATTATGATTTATTTTTTTCCGCTGGAACACACGGGTCCTGCTAGTACTTGTGCAAGATAACATCTGTGTACACACAGTAGCACTATTCAATTCTCAAAGAGAAAAAGAAAAGACATTATTTTTTCTGCCACCCTCTCAATGAATGAACTAATGTATGCCTCACTGTTTCTTCGACAAATTAACAGTTAGGCCACCTACTCCATGGAATAGCAGCATTCTTTGAACGCCTGGAGGTTCTCTTGGAATAGGGGTACGAAGGCATCGACGCTGCCGTCGCCGAAGTTGGACGGCACGAGGAAAAGCATCCCCTCCGTGGGGAAGTAGGCCGGCATGAAGTAGCTCGGGCTCCCCGTGCCGAAGTCCAGCTCGTAGAACGGGAACGTCAGCCAGCTATCCACCTCCACGTCCGGGCACTGCGCGTCCTTGCACACGGCGCTCCGAGCCAGCCCCTCCTTCTCGGCGGCGCCGGAGCTTGCGAAGTCTACGAACGACTGGAAGTATGCGCCGTCCACCTTCGCCACCTCGTCATGGATCACCCGAGCCGCGTGCTTCAGCGGCCGGTTCAAGAGGTCACCCACCGTGGAGCGCGGGAAAGCCCAAAGCACCATGTTGCCGAAGTACTCCGCCGGCTGGCCGAGCCGGTGTCGCCCGTCCACGGACAGCCGGATCTTGGTGGTCTCCTCGGGGCTCAGGTCGCGCGCGCGTGTCATGGTGCGCCAGAGGTGGGCGAGGATGGTCTCGAACCGGCTGAACGGCCGGCCACGCCCTTCTGACGCCTTGGCTCGGAGACCGGCGATGAAGTCCTTGGAGAAGTGCGCCTTATGGATGACGATGTTGTCGGCGGCATCGCCGTGGTGACCGACGACGTCGGTGGGCGACGGCAGGTAGTACTCCCTGTTGCGGTGGTCGTGCTCCACGCGAGGCGACGACCGTGGCTTGAAGAGGTCCTTGTGGTGGTGTACGGGAGGGAGGCCGATGGGGAGGCCTCTCGTGGCGCGCCCCCAGGCGATGAGGAAGTTGCTAGTGGCGTGGCCGTCGGCGACGACGTGGTTGGACGTGAACCCCACGGCGAGGGAGCCGCAACGGAACCGCGTGAGCTGCAGCAGCACAGCCTCCTCGTGCTCCGCCTCCAGGTCGGGGTGCAGCTTGAGAAGCTCCGGCGTGGGTTTCGCAGGCGCCATGTCGATGAGGTCGGCGTCTACGGTCGCCTCAACCAGGCGCGCGCCACGGTCGTTGAGGATGAAGGACGGAGTGCCGTCGGGCGCCTCGCCGAGCTGGCCCGCGAAGGCTCGGTACTGGGCGAGGACCGTGGCGAGGCCATTCTCGATGGCGGCCGTGGATGGAGCCGGCGCGGCGAAGGCGTAGATGATGGCCATCTGCATGTTGAACGTCACCTTGTCGAAGATGGACAGAGGGATGTACTCGGTGGATGGTGCCGGCGCGGCGCCGGCATTGTAGGCGGGCTTGACGAGCTTGGAGCCCAACACCTTAACCTCCATTGCTAACTGTCGAGCTAGCTTGCTTGCACCTCGCAGCTGGGTGTAGGTGCTCGGTCAACGTTGATCAAGTTTGATCGGCGAGAGAGAAAGAAAGAGAGAGAGATTGCTGCAAGTGGCGAAGGTTAGCTCGAGCTTCGATGTCGATCGAGTCCTTGTTGCGTGCGTTGCTTGCAGTTTTTGTGCTGTACGATTTGTTGGGACAGTGGCGCGAGCTATTTATAGGCAGCATGCAGGGCCGTTGGAACTTGGAAGGAGCGGGGGAAAGGGTTGGTGAGATTATAAGTCATGAAACTACTTTTGTTATGGTCAAAAAAATAATCTAGCGTTGCTAATTACGAGCACATATGGAGATGCGAGTTGAGACTTTGACCTGGCCGCTGGCCTCTCAGCCCATGCGTTAACTTGATTGCTGAACGGCTGCTACCTACAGGAATTTCCGGTGTATAGTATAGGAACCTGAAGTCCTGAACTGCACTGGGAGCTAATGTCACAGGTCCGAACTGTACTCCAGTGCATTCAGCTAGAGTTAGTTAGAGTAGTACTATAGTTAGTAGGACAACGTACATACGTAGTACTACCTCTGTAAAAACGTGTCTTACATTTTCGTAATTGGTACGGGGGAGTATATATGTGTTTTAGGACAACGTACTCCATGTTTGTCTGTCTGGTACACGTGAGTCAATTCATGCGCGGAAACGCAACGAAATCCCGCGGGCGCTCTAGAAAACCCTGGTTTGTTTTTTTCCACGGTCGTCCTAGCTAAGAGCATCTCCAACAGCCACGCTAAACTAGCACCGCGCCGCAAAATAGGCCTTTTTAGCGCGCGCGCAACGCGTCAGGGCGCCCCAGCGGACGCGCAAAAACGGCGCGTGCGCTAAAACGGGTTGGGCGCGCGGCCAAAAACACTAACCCGCACGGCGTATTTCGGGCGCCCACTACAGCGCGCGGCACACTCGAGCGCTCGCGCCCGCTCTTCCTCTCGCGCTTTCATCCCCGTCCGGCCGCGCCGCTGCCGCCGCCCGCGCACCCCGGCGGCCGTCTCAGGCTTCCCCGGCCTATCCCCGCGCGCCCGCGCTTCCGCCCATCCCCTCCTAGTACCGCCGGCGCCCGCGCGCCTCCGTCGTACGAGGAACAGTGCCCGAGCGCTCGCTGCCGCGCCGCGCCCGCAAGGTGTTTGACAAAACGCCTACAAGGTATGTATTGCTCAAACTTCATGAATTTGGTGCATGTTTTGAATTGTAGTTTTTATAGTATAGTATTGAACATTGTAGATGAGTTCGTGGTATGATTCTTCCGAAGAAGAATTTGATATGGAAGAGGAGGAGGATCTTGCAATGATCGTAGCTATGCATATCAATAAAAAACCGAAGCACGGTGGTTCGGTTATGGGTCGGGAGAAAATTTGGAGAGATAGGATTGATGCCCATAACAGATTGATGAAGAACTATTTCGTGGAGAATCCTACATACCCGGAGTCGTATTTTCGTCGCCGGTTTAGGATGAGAGCCAAGCCATAGGATTGATGATCATTTGGCTATGGGTGAGAGCCAAGCCATCATGTGTGTCAAGCGCTTTGCAGTGGGAATTGTGCAAGTGTTTGGCGAGGAGTATTTGAGATCTCCCACTGCTGAAGACGCCGCAAGGCTATTGGCGATGAACAAAGCGCGCGGCTTTCCTGGCATGCTTGGCTCAATAGATTGCATGCATTGGAGTTGGAAGAATTGTCCAAAGGCATGGCATGGGCAATTCCACGGCCAAAAAAAGGGTTCCACTATAATCCTTGAAGCGGTGGCCGATCAGGCGACTTGGATTTGGCATGCATTCTTTGGAATGCCTGGATCTTTGAATGATATCAATGTTCTCAACCGGTCACCACTGATGAATAAGATTGCAAACGGTGAGTTGCCACCTGTGCAGTTTGTAGCAAATGGCCGTACGTACAACTATGGCTATTATCTAGCGGATGGCATCTATCCAAAGTGGCAAATCTTCGTGAAGCCGTTGAAAAAACCGGAAGGTAAGAAAAATCTTGATTTCCACAATGCTCAGGCGGCGGCTAGAAAAGATGTGGAGAGAGCATTTGGGATTTTGCAAGCCCAATTTGCTATTGTGAGAGGACCGGCAAGATTTTGGGATCAACAAATGCTTTGGTACATCATGCACGCTTGTGTGATCATGCACAACATGATCATGGAGAATGAGCGTGGCCAAGATTTAGACTACTCACAGTATGAGCTCTTGGGACATCCCGTGCGAGTGCGGCGGAGGGCTGAAATGGTAGCCTGTTTTGTTGCCTCCTATCATGCCATTCGGCGTCCCGCAACGCACAATGAACTTCAGAATGATCTAATTGAAGAGTGGTGGGCATGGCATGGACGGCAAAGAGCATGATGATATCTGCACTCGACATTGTATTGTTCATGAACTATTTGTTGTGTTGTAATAATTTATTTTGAACTATTTGTTGTTGTACTGAACGATAAACTATTTGTTTGAGTTGTAATGATTTGTTTTGAACTATTTGTTATTGATTTTTATTTTGTTTGTTTGATCATTTTTGCTCATTTTTTTTGAAATGTACATGTGGTTTGTGCGGGGCGCGCGCTGTATTTTTGCGCCTTGCTGGAGCCAGCGCAGGCGGGCGTGCAAAACCAGCCGCAGCGCGCGCGCTAACAGGTTTTTTGCGCGCGGCGCTTTAGCACGCCTGTTGGAGATGCTCTAACTACTAGGTCGTCCATCGGTTAATTCCGTACACGTGGATAGAAAGCCTCACGCATGCACCTCTGCATGCGAAGCGAGCGACCGAGAACGACTTTGCATTTGCATTTGATTAGTCGACGAGCTACTTAATCTACTTAACTAGACGTGTCGGTCATGCATGTGGGGACGCATGCCTTGCGTTACCGTCACAACGCGACGTGAAAACAGCCTTCCGAACATGAGAATACGAGATGCCAACAACCCAAACGTTGAGACATCATATCAGGACGTGTTCAATATCGAACGGAGTTTCTAATCCGGACCGTGGATCTTATCTTCAGTGGAGTTTCATGGAAGTTTTCAGAATTCCAGTCACTACTTTGCACCGGCATATTTCTCTTTCGGGTAAAATGTTCCAGCCCATTAGTTCTTTTTTTTGAACATCAGTACAGACACAAGCGCTCATATACACGCGCATACACTCACCCCTATGAACGCACACACACACCCTACCTCTATGAGCACCTCCGAAAGACTAAGGCGGCATTTCATCTTGAAATTTACGAAGTCACCGTAGGCACCTCGTCGTCGACGGGAACGTCTCCTCCCACTGAATGCGCATCGCCGAAAATCCTGAAGTAAATCCAGGAATAAATGCGAGCACCAGGATTTGAACCCTGGTGGGCTGGGAATACCACAGTCCCTCTAACCATCCAACCACAGGTTGGTTCGCCATTAGTTCTTTTTAAGAGTCAAGGATCCCCACTATTCTTGACCGACGGATGGAAATCGTGCAGTGAGGGGCTAAGTAGGCCTTCTCGTGTTAAAAGAAAGTGCCTGCTATGGGTCACATACATAAAGAGATGGGTGTTGGGTGTTAGCCTTCTCCTAGCTCTGCATATTGTATGTATATGACAAGGTTTCATCCATGCAAAACCATGCGGAAGACGATTTGTGGCATGCAGGTGTGGCGACACTTCGAATTTTTGGCCATTGGATTGCTTCCCGATTTGGAAATTGTTTGGTTTTTGCATGTACTTTAGCCCTTAATTACTTTTGGATGGAGTCCATGGATGCAGCTTTTGGTAGCTCCACCCATCCCATGTTCCATGTTTTTTTCTTTAACTTTCAAATCTGATTCTATTATATCTTTCGAAACGAAAGTCCAATTTATATTTTTATTTGCAAATTCATGTTTCTTGTGATGAGATCTTTATAAGATCCATTTTAAATACACCCTGACGAGTTTTTTGAACATTGTTAAGTTTTAACCGTTGAAACTTGGTACGAGCAAATGATAAAATCGCAAGTTTTAGAAAGTGAACTTAAAACCTAGTCTACTATCATTTGGAATCAAACGACTTTGTGGAGTGCGAGGCAAATCGTGTGGCCAGACAGGTTTCAACTACAAAAACTTGGTAGGAACGATGATAAATAGATTTTGCAAGTTTCAGAAAACTTAATATTAAACCGTAACCCCTAAACCATGAACCCTAAGTAAAGAACCATAAAGCCCTAAAATATTATGAAACTTGGTAAAACTAAATGTTACGACTCTCAAGTTTCAAAATTAGGAACTTGATTTTTTTTAATGTATTCAATATTGTTCTGGTGTAAAAGTTCTGATCGCGATGACTACAAATATGCAAACGGAATTAATTCAAACTTCCAGTTCAAAAGATATAATAGATTGAAATTAAAATATGAAATGAAAAAGCCTGGGCAGTGGGGTGAATGCGATTGAAGCTCTGACAAAAGCTGCCAAAACATGCATGGATGGACCCCAACATACAGTAATCAAATGCTTTAAACCAAACATGTTCATGAATCTTAAAGCAATTTGAAGGTTGCATGCATGTGTGTGCAGGTCCCTACACGCCCCAGAGAGTTTACCCAAACCATGCAGCTGATTAGGACGTAGCACAACACCCTTCTAAGAAATTGAAAGAACAAGGTGAAGAAGGCGGAGGTCATCGTATCTAATTCCCCTTGTAAATTTAAATACCCCATGAAATTAGAATCCCCCTTGAGAAATGTACAAACAACAGATCCTCTTCACGACCACCATTGCTTATATCTTGAACTTTAGTAAAAAAATCATATGAAATTAAATGGAAATCAATGCTGCAAAAAAAGAAGAAGAAAAGGAACGGTGACAAGAACAAGAAGAAGGATTCACAACCAAAAAAACAACAACATGGACAAGCTAGGCTCCGTTGAACTGATGCGGTTGCAACACTGCGGATAAATATGTATGCCATACATGCACAACTTTCATATAATTATTGCTCCTGCTGAGCATCTATTGCTTGCCTACACTGCTAGGAGTGTGTGATATGCTTGCTCATGCTTGCAGTCGAGTGTACTATTTGGAGTCCTATCGGGGTGATACCACTCAACTAATGCTAATGGTTGGATGAAATAGATGGATGAATGGTGGATTGGAGGCGGTGTGATATCACCTGTGTCACCTCTATATTTTTTTAAGGCAAGAAGTCATATACTCCCTCCGTTTTAAAATATGAGACCTTCTCTGGAAACATAACTTCCCAATGGAGATATAGAAACCTGATTCGGTCTTATTTCATTTATTTTTGAAAAAACTTCTTAGATTTCATTCTAGTTGAAGATGTTTTTTCATTCATTTGGTCAATTGGGAAATCAAATCAACCAAAATTATAACAAAATTAGATGGTTTATTTTAGTAGAAACAGGAGGGAGAGGTCTCTGTTTCACTAAAAAAATAAACTAAAATTTCTAAATATTCGGCTATGCCAGGATGATTTCTAAATCCAGAGTTTGAAATCACAAGTTAGATGCTAGGAATAAGTCTTTTAGCAACACTATTCTCATAATTACTTAGGTACTATTTGTGACCAAGCAGGTCAGCCTTTTTGGATTCACATCTTTTGTCAAAACTAGTATTTAGGGACATTTTTATATCAAAATGGATGGTTTTCTCAACATAAAGGAAAACTTCCTTTCTTCCAAAACTCTAAAACCATGATCTCTATTTTAAAAAACCGGACTCATTTGAATGAAAATAGTTTGACAAATTACATGGCACTGACAACAGGTGGGAGCCCAATCAATAAAAAAATGGAATAATTCAAGGAATAAAAATCATTTCCAATTAAAATGCATACCTTTGAAAAAATAAAAAAAAACATGTTATGTCAAAACAATAAGATTGGAATGTGGAAATGACACAAAAAGTGTAAGTGAAGATTATTGAATTCTGAATATGTATTAGGGCCTCAAAGGGCTGTTTATATAAGATACAAAACTTGGGGGCCAAGGATAGTAGAGATAGATTACAATTTGAACTACCAAATATACAAACCGAATGCTGCAGTGGGGAGCTCCTTGGTGAAAATATCAGCAAATTGCGCAGTGGTAGGAACATGAAGCACACGGACCTCGCCAAGAGCCACTTTTTCACGAACAAAATGAATATCAATCTCGATGTGCTTGGTGCGTCGATGCTGAACAGGATTGGACGCCATGTAGACTGCAGAAATATTGTCGCAATAAACAATAGTTGCACGCTCGATTGTTCGATGGAGCTCAACCAAAAGCTGACGGAGCCACACCGCCTCGGCCACAGAATGAGCAACAGACCTGTATTCAGCTTCTGCAGACGATCTGGAAACTGTAACCTGCCTTTTAGAAGACCAAGAAACAAGATTGTCACCCAAATAAACACAAAAGCCGGATGTAGATCGTCAAGTATCTGGACAACCCGCCCAGTCTGCATCAGAATAAACTGTCAAGCTTGTTGGAGAGGAAGAATTAAGGAGAAGACCATGATCAATAGTGCCTTTGAGATACCGAAGTATTCTCTTGACATGAGAATAATGAGGAACACGAGGATCATGCATATATAAGCACGCTTGTTGAACAGAATAAGATATATCAGGACGAGTGAGTGTGGCATATTGGAGAGCACCAGTGATACTGCGATATAGAGTAGGATCAGAAAAAGGTTCACCGTCGGCCGACAACTTGGTACCAACGTCGACCGGCGTACGACATGGTTGACAGTCAGTCATCCCTGCACGAGAGAGCAAGTCAAGAATGTACTGGCGTTGAGAGAGAAAGAGTGTAGATGAAGTGCGGGAGACAGTGATCCCAAGAAAGTGATGAAGAGGACCGAGATCAGTCATGGAAAATTCACGATTAAGAGAAGATATAATGTGTTGTAAAAAGGAATCAGAAGAGGCAGTGAGAATTATGTCATCAACATATAAGAGAAGATAGGCAGTATGGGAGGAGGAACGAAAAATGAAGAGAGATGAATCAGATTTAGACGCGGTAAAACCTATTGTGTGAATAAAAGTGGTGAAGCGATGAAACCAAGCACGAGGAGCTTGTTTAAGACCGTACAGAGATTTGTGAAGAAGACAAACAAAATCAGGAGAAGAGGAATTCTCAAAACCCGAAGGTTGTTGACAATAGACAGTTTCATTGAGAGTGCCATGGAGGAAGGCATTTTTAACATCTAACTGATGGATCGGCCAAGAGGAGGAGACAGCGAGACTGAGAACAACACGAATGGTACTAGGTTTTACAACTGGAGAAGAAGTCTCACCAAAATCAACACCGTGTTGCTGAGAAAACCCACGACAAACCCAACGAGCTTTATAACGAGCAAGAGTACCATCAGCATGAAATTTGTGACGGAAAATCCATTTGCCGGAAACAACATTGACACCGGGTGGTTTGGGAACGAGAGTCCAGGTGTTATTTTGCTGAAGAGCATGAAACTCATCACGCATAGCAGAGTGCCAAAGAGGATCGAGAAGAGCACGTTTATAAGATGTAGGAATAGGGGAGATAGTGGGAACGGCCGTGAGGTTAAGACGTCGTGTAGGGAGGTGAAAGCCACGCTTACCATGAGTGCACATGACATGATCATTGGCCGGAGGTATTATAGGAACGGCATTAGATGGAAGAGGCGGTGTGGAGGAAGAAGAGGAAGAAGGAGAACCAACAATAGGGGAGATGGGCGTGGGAGGAGAGGAAGCTGCTGTCAAGGGAGGAGTGGGGGGCGCGGAAGGCTGTGGTGAAGGAGAAGTGGGCGGTGCAGAAGGCTGCTGTGGAGGCATGGAAGACTAATGCGGTGGTGGTTGTTGCTCCGGGACAATAGAGGTAGGAGCTAGACGAGGGAGGAGAGGAGATGAAGAACGAACAGAGGAAGGTTGGGTTGTGGATGATGTTTGTGTGGCAGCGTAGGGAAAGTTATATTCGTCAAAGACGACGTGACGGGAAATAATGACACGGCCGGATGAGGGATCAAAGCAGCGAGAGCCCTTATGATCATCGGAGAGACCAAGATAAATGCAGGGTAAAGAGCGAGGGTCTAGTTTATGAGAAGTGGTAGAAGTGATGTTGGGAAAACAGAGACAACCAAAAACGCGAAGGGAAAGATAGTCGGGATGGGAAAGAAAGAGGGATTGAAAGGGAGTGTAGAGAGGACATGTTTTGGTTGGTCTAATATTGAGAAGAAGTGTGGCAGTGCGTAATGCTTCAACCCAAAAATGGGGAGGAAGAGAAGCTTGAATAAGCAAGGTGCGAAGAATATCATTGATGGAACGAAGAGAGCGTTTTGCTTTGCCATTTTGAGGAGATGTATAGGGACAAGAAAAACGAAGAGGTATGCCGTGAGAAAGAAAGAAAGTGCGATTGCGAGTATTATCAAATTCTCGTCCATTGTCACATTGAATAAAGCGTATTGGAAGACCAAAGTGGGTTAGAACATATTGACGAAAATTGAGAAAAATTGGGTGTACATCGGACTTGGCTCGGAGAGGAAAGGTCCAAACATAATGGGAATAATCATCAAGAATTACAAGATAGTATTTGTAACCAGAAACACTAGGAATTGGAGAGGTCCATAGATCACAATGGAGCAATTCAAAAGGAAAAGTACTAATAGTAGAGGATGTACCAAAAGGTAGTCTAACATGTTTGCCACATTGACAGGCATTATAAAGAGAGGAATCATGAGGGACACTAGAACTAGGGATACAAAATTCCTGTAACAATGATGATAGTGTAGCTTTATTAGGATGACCAAGCCGACGATGCCATAGATGAACTGATGCAAGCATGGCGCGAGGAGTGGAAGTGGGGGTGCCATGAAGAGGATAAAGATCGCCGGTGCTATTGTACCGAGCTAGAACCTCCCCCGTTGTCAGATTCTTCACAGATAAACCAAAGGGGTCAAAGGCCACAATAACTTGATTATCAATGGTAAACTGACGAACGGAGATAAGATTAGTAATTAAGGATGGGACTACAAGAATATTGCATAAAAGAAAATTGTTAGAAGAATAGGGGATGTAAGAATCACCGATGCAAGAGACAGGAATAGTAGAACCATCACCGATGGTAATGGAAGAAAAATAAGAAGGGAAACAAGCTGACAAAAAATTCATAGTTGAAGACATATGCGTAGATGCACCAGAATCGAAAATCCAATCCATACCTTCGTTGTTGAGGGTGAAATTGTTCATGGCGGCGATGAAAGTAGCCTGATCCCAGCTCGGCGATGTGGTCGTAGGAGAGGGAGCAGGCATGTTCATTGGTGCATGCTGCCCGTATGCGTACAGTGATGGAGCCGAAGGAGCACCGGGCGCATAGGGAACCAGGGCGTAGCCGGGCGGAAGCACGGGGGCGCCGGGCGTGGTCGGTGTAGTAGTGGCGGTGTAGACGTGAGCCGGCGGTCGGGGTCTGAGGAGACCAGGGGAGCCGGTGGCAGGACGATGGCCCGGGCTCCAGGCGCCCGTGTATGCTGGAGGAGCGCCGTAAGGAGACGGAGCAGACCAAGGCATGGGCCACGCCTGAACCAGCCCGGTCCAGGGATCTTGCTACTGGTGCCATGCCGTTGGAGTAGATGCCGGTGTAGACGATGATGATGATGATGCCGAGGAGCTGGCGGAGCGAGGCTGGGGCGGCCGGTAGACGGGATTCTTGCCGCGGTAGTTAGGGCTCGGGCGCCAGCCTGGAGGCAGCTGGACAGGGGCCGACGACGAAGTGGATGGAGCTGGCGCCGAAGACTTGGTGGTGGCGTGAAGGGCATATTGGTGGTGGGTAAGGGAACTAGGATTGAAGGAGGAAGAAGAGGCAGATGGCGATCTGGCGGCGTTGAACTCGGCCGCGGTAAAGAGAGGCCGCGCCGGAAGAGGTGGAGGGGCCGGCGGAGAGGCCATGTGGAGAAGATAACCTAGGCGACGGATACCATGAAGATTATTGAATTCTGAATATGTATTAGGGCCTCAAAGGGCTGTTTATATAAGATACAAAACTTGGGGGCCAAGGATAGTAGAGATAGATTACAATTTGAACTACCAAATATACAAACCGAATATATACTCTAATAGTAAGGAACATTCATGAGCAATAACTAAATATGGTATATCTCCATGATGATCATAACTTATTTGCGTGTCTATTCTATTGCTCAGATTAGTATTTTCAAATACTCTGGCTTGTTTTCGCATTGTTTTTTTTTTGTTATACTCCCTCTGTTTCACAATGTAGTGGCTATAGATATTTTGGAAATTCTAACTTTATGAACTTTAAACAATTGTGTAGCGAAACATATCAACATATAAAATAAGAAATCAATATCATTAGAAACATTGTTAGACATATTTTCATGTTATATTTATTTAGAAGTACTGTTGTTGATGTTTTTATCAATAATTTTGGTCAAACTTTACAATTTTTAATTTTTCAAAAATCTGTATGCCTTACATTGTGGAATGGAGGGAGTATTGTTTTTCATATTTTTGTGTAACTAATACATTTTGTCTTTTCCTCAATTTTCTTTTTTCTTCTACTTTGGTCATAAAAATATAAAGTTTCAAATATATTTTTATCTGGAGATTATATTGGTATAAAAGTGATTTTTTTTCTACTTGGCCGCCATGCCCCACATGTGCGAAAAAATGAATGTTGTTTCTTTTCTGTTTAAGATTGGTTTTGAGGATTAAGGGTCAAGCTTCTCTAGTTGGACATGAAATAGGGGTCAAACATGTCTAGTTAAGTTCCAAAAATGTACTCTTTGAATTTCTCCCAAGAAATATCAAAGAAAGTGTTAACCCCCATTCCTCTATATTTTTGTTCCCGTGTCGTTCATTCATTATGAGCTGCCGCTATGTCAACGTCAAATGCAAGGCTAGCTCCACTATTATTGACGCTGGAGAGCTAATGGTCTGGCTGCTCAGGAACAATATGGTAGCTATTTAATAGGTACTTTAAATTGCTAAATAAAAAATTAATGGCCCTTTATTTTGCAGTAGGGACGAATGATGAGATAGTTCGGTACACAATTTTGGCATCGCATAAGCAAAGTTGGATTTATCAGAGGCGGCGAACCTTGATCAGCCAAAAAGTGCTGGAAAAACAAAGTTTGATGCTAAAGAATATGTCATCCGCATATGCTGGTGCATGCATGCCGAGTTAGACAGGGAAACTAAAGGTGATCATGCATGCATGCATATTCATCCGTCCACTATTACGTAAAGAACGTCCACACTGCCAACGAAGCCAGCTCTGGTGATGCTATGTAGTACTCCCTCGGTCCCTCCGTCTCAAAATAATGACTCAACTTTATACTGATTTTGAATTAAAGTTAGCATAAAGTTGAGTCACTTATTTTGGGACGGAGGGAGTATAATACTAGTACATGTCAGATGTTGAAAATTTGGGACGGAGGGAGTATAATACCAGCAACTTGTGTTAAGATATCTAGCTTTAGCTTTGGCATTCCCCTTTGCATCGATCTATGCTGTGTATATTATATTTCAGTTGGTGAAAATTTTGGGCCCATGTCTCCTGCAAAGTGGCAAAGAACGGGCAAGTGGAAATTAGCTATCGAGCTAGTGCGTAGCAAGTTGTGTTAGTTCTAACATATCTAGCTTAAGCTTTTGTCTTCTCTTTTGCATCGATCCATGCTGGAAGTGTCATGTTGTGGTTATAGTGACCGGGGTCAGTGAACCAAGTAGGAGTGCACATGCACTTTCCCTCGTTCCCGGAAAGTTCATATCAAACGGTCGAGCCCTCCTATCGCGGAATGGTCCTGAACGTCGTAGCTAAACTGTACATAGACCGTTTCTCGCTTGACAGTGCCTTAATGTTGTGCAGGTTCGATGTATATGATCTGTTTATTAAAAAAAATTACACTGTTAATTATATTGTTATCACATGCACCGCAACCACCACCGATTGCAATAGTTTGGACTGCTAGCTAGGTACGTACGCGGGGTGTAACCTATGCCTAAGTTAGCTGCCGATGAATTATTATTGTAACTAAATTGTGTAAGTGTTAGGCAATATGATGGATTATGATGATCTCGGGGCTCGATTGGTTCTTTTTATTTGGCTGTCTATTTTCTCAATTACAACTTATGAAATAACTTCAATCAACACAATTATAATGACGGACAAATGAGCTAACTGTAGTACTCTTTTGCTTATGGAGTTAGCTGTAGTACTCTAATGATGACAGAATGTGGCAAACCTACATGTAGTAGCATCACTATTAGCAATAACCATAATTAAACTGTACGTAATATAATCCATATATAGTACACTCTACTAATTGGTAGTCTCTAGCTAATCACGATCGAGAGGCCGGCGCTAAAGAAAGAAGACAAACGTTAACATGTACTCCCTCTGTAAACTAATATAAGAGTGTTTAGATCACTATTTTAGTATTCTAAACGCTCTTATATTAGTTTACGGAGGGAGTACTGTATATATTTCTAGTGGACCGGTTCCTGCGAACAGACAGCGCTGTCGACCTCCTTAATTAATCATACTATATTTTTTTAGCATCATTAGCAAGATGTCCGTGCATTGCATGGAACATCAAGGTGTATTTTTTTTACAAAACATCTGTTGTGATTAACCCGTGCAAGAGTAATCCCATGTGTATAAACTCGTGCAAGAGTAACCCGTGCAAGAGTAATCCCATCTCGAGAAAGAGGAGAGATAAGGTGAGGAGGAGTGAGGCATGGTGGTGATTGGTGGTCGGACTAATCCCGTTCCAGATTGTTCCCATATCTGCAAATGTGGAAAGGGATGCAGGTATCTTTTTGTAAAATTACCATAGTTTGCTTTTCACTCAGCAGACATAGATCGGACGGTCTATATTGCAAGAGGGCAGGTACACCATTATCACCGACTTGATTTTTTATAAGAGTAGAGATACAGTATTATTTGCTCCTAGTGCTGATTACCTTGGCCACTCCGCCTGCTATACGCACCAGGTACATACATACGTACGTACCGAAAGCCAAGCTAGCAGACTTTACTCAGTCATTAACTGGTTGATTCTCAACTGTTGGAATTTGCTAGTGGGCTTTTGGCCCAAAGCCCAACTAAATTTCTGAAATTCTCTTGGCCCATTCATGCACACATGTGAGTGGAGTGAGTGAGGCTAAAGTTTAGTCCCACCTCATAAGTTGAGAGAGAGTTGCACCTCTTTATAAGGTGAGCTCTCCTACCATTTGTATGAGCATGAGAAGAGGAGACCTACTCGCTCGCCTCGCCACGTCACGTCGCGACGCGTCGCGACGCGCCGCGGGTTGCGGGATTGAGCCGAGCCGAGGACAGAGCTATGCACGTTGTCTATATTTTTGCTGCTCGGGAAAAATTAATGAGTCATTAATTAATAATTAACGGACGCGTTAATTACTGAACCATTTCCGATTCTTTTGGATCGTGACGACTCGGACGTGGGGTTTACTCCCACGACCTACCCGGCCCGCACTATATAGTCAGGCTGACGTCTACCCTACCCGCTGCCGCTTCGTATGGTTTCTCACCACCGTTCCAGATCATTGCGCCGCCAAGCAAGTCTTCTCCATCCCTCCTTTCGGCGTGCACCGGGAGAAGGGACAGCAGGCCTCCGGAACCCCGCCTCTCGTGATCCTGTACGGGAGAGGGGCGATCAGGTTTTTGGGGAGCGCACTCGCGCGATTGCTGGCAGCGACGACTTCGTGAACGACGACTTCTTCCCCGACCTCGGCAACCTCATCCTCGACGACATGGGCGACAACGTCAACGCCGGCGGTGCTGCTCCCGCTGCACCGTATGTGATTTTATCTTTCCTGTTCGAGATCGTGGTAGAATTCATGTTTCTAGTATGTGCCCTAGATGTGATCTGTTCATCTACTATGCTAGTTCGCATGATTAGTTCAATCTCTGCTACTGTAGTCATGATTTATCTTCTCTTAATTCGGATTAAATCTCGTAGTAATTTGCTCATATTTTCAACAATCCAAAAACCTGATTATAGGCAATTTACTCCGAGTGGTTTTGCTGCGCATCTGAAGCCGCCTGCCTTTAAGGGGGCGCAATATAAGAGGTGGCGCATGAGAGCAGTCTACTGGTTTCAGACCGTGGGCTGCTATGACGCCACTAAGGGCAAGCCTGAGGATGATCTTAATCCAGCACATCTGGAAGCTTTTGAGAAGATCGATACTCTCTTTAAAGGCGCTCTTCTGGGTGTTCTTGATGATTCCATTGTGGATTCGTATATGTCGTTTGACAACGGCAAGGACATGTGGGCAGCGCTCGAGGCCAAGTTTGGTGCCTCGGACGCCGGTAGCGAGTTGTACGTCATGGAGCAATTCTATGACTACAAGATGACTGATGAGCGCTCTGTTGTACAGCAGGCTCATGAGATACAGTCGCTCGCAAAAAACTTGAGCACTTCAAGTGTGTGTTGCCAGACAAATTTGTTGTCGGAGGCATTATTGCCAAGCTTCCACCTTCGTGGAACAATTTTGCTACTTCCCTGAAACACAAGAGACAGGAGTTTTCCGTTGCGGATCTCATTGGTACTCTTGATGTTGAAGAGAAGGCGAGAGCAAAGGACACACGTGCTCGAGTTGCCGAGGGAGCTTCTAGTGCCCACATGGTCCAGAAGAAGAACTTCCAGCCCAATAAGTTCAAAAACAACAAGAACAAAACTCCGGGGAAAGGCAAGTTTGATACAAAGAACAAGCCATCACATTCCACCAACTTCAAGAAGAATTCTCATAAGAAGGGGAAGGGACTTTGCCATGTTTGCGGTGATCCTAGTCACTGGGCTCCGAAGTGTCCTAACCACTTTGAGGAGCGCGAACATGAGAAGGGCGGCAAGTCCGCTAATGTTGTCATCGGTGATACTGATATGAAGGAATCAGGGTACGGTATTTTTCCTACCATCCTTTCAGTATTTCAATCCCCTGATTGGTTAATTGACACCGGTGCCAATGTACATGTTTGTGCTGACGCCTCCATGTTTTGTTCTTACTAGGCCACAGGGACTTCTCCCGTGCTGATGGGGAACGGGTCACATGCCATCGTTCGAGGTGTTGGTACGGTCGATCTGAAGTTTACTTCGGGGAAGACCGTGCGTCTGAAGAATGTTCATCATGTGCCGTCCATCAATAAAAATCTCGTTAGCGGTTCCCGTTTATGTTGAGATGGTTTTAAGTTGGTTTTTGAGCCCGATATAGTTGTAATTTCCAAGTGTGGACAATTTGTTGGAAAAGGCTATGAGTGCGGAGGCTTGTTCCGCCTATCTTTGTCAGATATTTGCACTAAAGTTATTAATAATGTTTGCCACAATAATGAGTCGGATATTTGGCATTCACGACTTTGTCATATTAACTTTGGTTGCATGACGCGGCTAGCCAATATGAATTTAATTCCGAAAATCTCTACTGTCAAAGGCTCTAAGTGCCAAGTATGTGTGCAAGCTAAACAACCTCGCAAGTCCCATAAGACTGCAGAGGCAAGAGACTTGGCGCCACTAGAGCTTATACATTCTGATCTTTATGAGATGAATGGCGTGTTGACAAAAGGTGGAAAGAGATATTTCATGACGTTGATTGATGACTCCACTAGATATTGTTATGTGTATCTTCTGAAATCAAAAGATGAGGCCTTAACTTTCTTCAAAAACTAAAAAGCTGAGGCAGAGAACCAACTTGATCGAAAAATTAAACGGCTTAGGTCCGATCGTGGTGGAGAGTATTTTTCCAATGAATTTGATCTGTTTTGTGCGGAACATGGTATAATCCATGAGAGGACGCCTCCCTACTCACCTCAGTCTAATGGGGTGGCCGAAAGAAAGAACCGAACTCTAACTGAGTTGGTTAACGCCATGTTAGACACATCGGGTCTTTCCAAGGAATGGTAGGGGGAGGCGCTAATGACCGCGTGTCATGTCCTACACCGAGTTCCCACAAAGTATAAGACCATGACTCCATTTGAGGAATGGGAAAGGAAAAGGTTGAAACTCTCTTACCTACGTTCTTGGGGTTGTTTGGCGAAAGTCAATATACCAATTCCCAAGAAGCGCAAGCTTGGACCAAAAACCGTGGATTGTGTTCTTCTGGGCTATGCTTTTCATAGCATTGGCTATAGATTTTTGATAATAAAATCTGAGGTATCCGACATGCATGTTGGTACGATTATGGAGTCTAATGATGCAACTTTCTTTGAGGACATATTTCCTATGAAGGATATGTCAAGTTCATCAAATCAGGAGATACCTATTCCATCTAGTGACGAACTCACTGTAATTCCTGAACCCACCATTGCGATGGAACACGTTGAGAATCCTATTGAGGGTGACAATGAAAATCCTGTAAGGAGTAAGAGACAGAGGACTGCAAAGTCCTTTGGTGATGATTTCATTGTGTACCTTGTGGATGACACACCCAGGACTATTTTAGAAGCCTATGCATCTCCTGATGCTACTACTGGAAGGAAGATGTTCGTAGCGAGATGGATTCCATCTTAGCTAACGGGACCTGGGAGATCACTGACCGTCCTTATGGGTGCAAACCTGTAGGATGTAAGTGGGTGTTCAAGAAGAAGCTTAGACCTGATGGTACGATTGAAAAGTACAAGGCACGGCTTGTGGCTAAGGGTTATACCCAGAAAGAAGGTGAAGACTTCTTTGATACTTACTCACCTGTGGCTAGACTGACCACAATTTGGGTGCTACTATCACTGGCTGCCTCACATGGTCTTCTCGTTCATCAAATGGACGTTAAGACGGCTTTCCTCAATGGAGAGCTGAAGGAGGAAATTTACATGGATCAGCAAGATGGTTTTGTAGTACCTGGTCAAGAAGGAAAGGTGTGCAAGTTATTAAAGTCTTTATATGGCCTTAAGCAAGCTCCTAAGGAGTGGCATGAGAAGTTCGAAAGAACATTAACTGCTGCCGGCTTTGTAGTAAATGATGGTGACAAGTGTGTGTACTATCGCCATGGTGGGGGCGAAGGAGTTATTCTTTGTCTGTATGTTGACGACATATTGATCTTTGGAACCAAACTTGATTTAATCAAGGAGGTTAAGGATTTCTTATCTCTCTGTTTTGAGATGAAGGATCTAGGAGTAGCTGATGTTGTCTTAAACATCAAGATGTTGAGAGATGAGAATGGTGGGATCACGCTGCTTCAGTCTCACTATGTGGAAAAGGTTTTGAGTCGTTTTGGGTATAGCGACTGCACGCCTTCTCCAACTCCATATGATGCTAGTGTGTTTGTTGGTGTCAAAACCGGTGGATCTCGGGTAGGGGGTCCCGAACTGTGCGTCTAGGCGGATAGTAACAGGAGACAAGGGACACGATGTTTTACCCAGGTTCGGGCCCTCTCGATGGAGGTAAAACCCTACGTCCTGCTTGATTAATATTGATGATATGGGTAGTACAAGAGTAGATCTACCACGAGATCAAGGAGGCTAAACTATGGTATGATTGTTGTAATGTATGTCGTCCTACGGACTAAAGCCCTCCGGTTTATATAGACATCGGAGGAGGCTAGGGTTACACAGAGTCGGTTACAATGGTAGGAGATCTACATATCCGTATCGCCAAGCTTGCCTTCCACGCCAAGGAAAGTCCCATCCGCACACAGGACGGAGTCTTCAATCTTGTATCTTCGTAGTCTTGGAGTCCGGCGGACGATGATAGTCCGGCTGTCCGGACACCCCCTAGTCCAGGACTCCCTCAGTAGCCCCCGAACTAGGTTTCAATGACGATAAGTCCAGCGCGTATATAGTCTTCGGTGTTGCAAGGCGGGTTCTCCCTTCAAGTTCCATGTACCTGCCGAACAGTGTCCGGCTTTATCATAAATACCGCGTTTCTCGGCTTCTACGCCCAATAATGGCCTTTTTCCACGCGTCGCACGAATGCGAAAAGCCAGGGTGTCTTTTTATGTTTCACCCCCTAGTCGTGCGAGTCGTTCGCCTACAAAAGAGGCAAAAATCCAGATCCAAACCACACCATCTTCCTCCCGCGAATAGTTCATCGGAGCGCCCTTGACCTAAAAATCCATTCCATCATGGACTGTCGACGCGGCTCCTCTTCTCGCGCTCCCAGCCCACCGCCAGGGGATTGGAGGGGGTGCTCTGTTTTGCACAACGAGCTAGCGAAGCTCCAAGCGGGGGGATATCTCCCTCCGGCCTTCATGGTCCCAGTCCGAGCCGGACTGGTCACTTATCAAGGTGGGAGGCAAGTGGAGGCTACCCCAAGCCCCAATAAAGGGGAGCGAGTATGCTTCATCCCTTATCTGATAAGGGGACTCGGATTCCCAATACATCCATTCCTCCGCGGGCTCCTGGAGTTCTACGGACTCCAGCTCCACCACCTCAGGCCCGCCTCTGTCCTGCATATCGCGGGCTACGTAGCTCTTTGCGAGCTATTCCTAGGCATTGAGCCCCATTTTGCATTGTGGAAGAGGCTGTTCTGCCTTGTACCCCGTTCTCACGAGGGTTCCATATATCAAGTGGGCGGCGCCGAAATATGGCGCATTGCCGGGACCGGATACCCATCCGGTACTCCCAAGAAGGCGTCCGAAGACTGGCCTTCAGAGTGGTTTTATGTAGGAGACGCTCCGCTGCCGGACCCAGTCCGGATTGGCCTCCCGGAGTTTAGTGCTGCTCCTTTGAAGAAACGCCTCAGCTGGCGCCCATGGAGCCCCCGATTGGAGGAAAACAAGAGCGTCCATTACTTGATGGGCCGAATAAGATTAATGGCCCATTCTGGTTTGACCATGATCGGAGTCATGGCGACATGCATCATGCGGGGGGTACAGCCATTACAATATAGAGGCCACCCCATGTGGGATTTCAATGGGGAAGACGATGCCACCCGTCATGGCCGCGAAGGGCCGGATTCGACCGAGGATCTGGTGCAGATCCTGTCCAGCCTATACAAGGGGAAGAAGGAGGACTTCCTTCGAACGAACCCTTTGAATGGGTTTTCCATGAACAACCCTAGGGGCTGGGTAAGCAAATACTTTTAAGGGCTCAACCCATGCTTTCGAAGTTTAGGCTTCTTACATTATGTCTTCGGCGCAGGATCTACGCCGGACTGTGGAGGACATGGTAAGTCCCGCTCCGCAACCCGAGGATCCAGAAAGATCCCTGGATCCGGCCTCCGAAGAGGATCCGGACATCAAGGTGGAGCTGATCGACGGGGTGTTTCACCAGCTCAGCATGGACAATGCTTTGGTCGCCATTACGGCGGACTACCCCGGACTGTATAGGGCTTCCCAGGTGACTGTGACCGAGGTCCGGACACCATTATCTCTTCCTTGCCTATTTCTGACCTTCGCGAACGATGGTGTTTTACAGGAAGCGCTCTCAGGGAGGGAAGCCGAGCCCGCGGCGGCTGACCAACAAAGGTTAGTCTGGACTAGCAGGCGGAAAAGGAGCGTGGCACGGACTGAAACGTCGCCGCAAAGGTATAGCTCATATTTAAATTTTCAGAGCAGCGTTCCTAGGAAACGTCTGAGTGCTCATGATCTTTATAGGAGAAAAAGCGCTCGCCGGACTGCGGGCGCGGAAGTTGCCGATCCAACCTATACCGGCCAGGCTCCAGCGCCCGGCCTGGAGGGGGAGGCAAGCGCAAGACGCGGGCCGGATCCTCCTCCAACGGAGGACACCGACAGATTGTCCGCCACCAAGTCTGAGGTGGAGAGCGCCATGAACCATAGGCGCCGCCGGACGGTGTTTCGTGAAGCGTGCTTCTCCCCTGAGGCATTGGACGCCTTTAACACAGGGGACGCGCACCTCCGTGCCGCTCAAGATGGTTTTACCAGAGCCACGGAGCAGTATGTGAAAGACATACTGGTAAGGGAATTTTAATGGTTATATACACCAGTAGCCCCCGAGACATAAAGTAGTTATGTTAACTGATTTAAGGATCATTTGAAACGCAGGCTCTTACAGAGAAGAATGCCCAGCTGTCCCAGGAGCTGCAAGAATGCAAGGCGCAACTTGAGGCCGCACTTGCTGCCGCAGGAGGAGACGCAGAGACCCCTCCTGGTAACACATTTTTATTAATAAATATAAGCGCTGTGCGGCGTGCGCGCAAGTCTAATAGTGACATTGCAGGTGCTTCCGGACAAGATCCGGACAGGCAAGAATTACTACGCCAGCTAAAGGCCGGCAAGAGGGTGCTGAATAGGGTGCAGCAAGAAAGGAACAAGCTCCAGGATGCCAACGCCAAGCTCGGAGAAGAGCTGAAAGGCGCTCGAGCCGGGCTGTCCAGCTCCGTTAAGGAGAATCAGCGGCTTCGTCGCGGCATTTATAGTAAGTGCTTGAGCGGACTCCTTTGAAAAGAAGAGTTCGGCGAGGAAGTAAATTGACATAATATGTCTTGTAGGTATACTCACAGGTCGCCCTGCAGAGGAGATGCCCATATCAACGGGTGATCAACTACCTGAGCTGTTGCAACTGCTCGAACGAGTTCGGCAGGCAATGAGCGGCGTCGTCCAGGCTTTATGGCCAGCCCTCTCCCTACCCGAGGGCCTTGGGGAGCTTGCGGAGAAGCTTCAGGGAGTGCGGCAGCGCTTCCGTTTGTGGAAGATTTCGGCTTGCCGTCAAGGTGCCAAAGAGGCTTGGGCCATGGTGAAGACGCGTTACAAGAAGGCGGATCCCAACCACATGGCCGAAGTTGGACCGGTGGGGCCCGATGGGAAGGAGATCCCTGTGAGTTTAGTATACAGCCAAGTAGAGTTGGCTGCTAAATTTTCCCAACGGGACTGTAAGTTAGACAGCCTGTTAGACGGGATTGAGGAGGAATACAATCAGTAAATTTGACAATGTATGTTTTCCTTTAAAGTGACATGTGAAATGCCTTCTAGCCGGATTGTAGATCGTTTGTCTTTGCCGACCTTTTCGCTTCGACCTCGGGACCCTAGAGTCCGGAGTGTGTCCGAATACCTTTTTGGTTAAGAAACAACCGAGGTATGCATGGAGACCAGGCGTAGGGGTCATTAGTGCTTTATCAGACAAGTGCCCAACTAGTTATGTTATATTACATGGTTAGTAAGAAACATCTTCCAGGGAGAATAGTTCCGTTAAGGGTTCCTTTCCCTCGGAGGCATGCCCTAAAGTGCATGTCCGGACTGCGAAAAAAGCAGAAAATCATCTGGGGGCGGATAAATGAGTAGGTAAAAAAAATCATCTTTTAAGTCACCGACCGAATATTCCCTTAAGAACGCTAGCTTTCGGCTTCACCCAGTCTGAGGTACACATCCGGCTGACCCGGCAGTAACAATCGCAGAGGTGCTCCCTTTACCTCCTAGCTGAACAATCGGGAACGTAGGGGTAAGCACAGGAGCCAGGCAACCCAGCTTGGCCAAAACTTAAGTCATATCGATGCATATAATGGTGAGTAAAAGGTACATGTGGAAGCTTGACACATGTGCTGGGCATGGGACCCTTATAATTGAGCTTCTAGAAAAGAAGCCCCCAGGTATAATGAGTGCGGATGGCACATCAAGTGTACGCGAACAATGCGAAAGTAGGCCCTTAAGGGCTTTTTTATTAAAAAGGTTATGAAAAGAGAAACAAAAGACAGCCGAAGTGTAAAAATTTGAACAGAGGAAGGGGACGAACTCTTAGTCCGGCGCTAGGCATAGAATCTTCGGAGGCGGGCTGCATTCCATGGGTTTGGCTTGAGTCGGTTAACCGACGCATTTCGTAGACGGTACACTCCGCCGGTCAGGACTTGATCGATAATGAAGGGCCCCTCCCATTTGGGCTTGAGCTTGTCTTTTTTCTTGTCCGGCAGGCATAGAACTAGTTCACCAACGTTGTAGGTCTTGGCCCGTACTTCTCTGCTTTGATATCTTCGGGCCTGCTGCTGATAGAATGCGGAACGAGCCTTGGCGACGTCGCGTTCTTCCTCCAATGTGTCCAAGCTATCCTGCCGATCCAGCTCGGCCTCTCTTTCTTCGTACGTGTGCACTCGAGGTGAGTCATGAATAATGTCGCAGGGCAGGACTGCCTCTGCGCCGTAGACCATAAAAAATGGTGTGAATCCGGTAGTGCGGTTAGGCGTTGTCCGCAGCCCCCAGAGTACGGAGTCGAGCTCCTCGACCCAGTGCGTGTCAGATTTAGTAAGTGACCGCACTAGTCTGGGTTTAATGCCGCTCATTATTAGACCATTTGCTCGTTCCACTTGACCGTTGGTTTGAGGGTGATAGACTGAAGCGTAGTCGAGCTTGATGCCCATATTTTTGCACCATGACTTAACCTCGTCGGCTGTGAAGTTCATGCCGTTGTCGGTGATGATGCTGTGGGGGACTCCGTAACGGTGTACTACCCCGGATATAAAGTCTATCACTGGTCCGGACTCCGCCGTCTTGACCGGTTTGGCCTCTATCCATTTGGTGAATTTATCCACCATGACTAGTAGGTACCTTTGCCTGTGGGTTCCCCCTTTAAGGGGTCCAACCATGTCAAGCCCCCAGACTGTGAACGGCCAGGTAATGGGTATAGTTTTGAGGGAGGTGGGCGGCATATGGCTCTGATTAGCAAAGAGCTGACAACCAACGCATCTCTGGACTAAGTCCTGGGCATCTGCCCGGGCCGTCGGCCAATAAAATCCTGTACGGAATGCCTTTCCTACTAGGGCCCGAGTTGCTGCCTGGTGTCCGCCTAGTCCGGCATGGATTTCAGCCAGGAGGTTTCGCCCTTCCTCTTCGGAGATACACCTTTGAAGGACTCCGGTTGTACTTTTCTTATAAAGTTCTCCCTCATGGACCTTGTAGGCTTTCGACCGCCGGACTATGCAGCAGGCCTCGTTTTGGTCTTCGGGAAGTTCCTACCTAAGCAAGTAGGCTAGGAATGGTTCTGTCCACGGAGCGATTACTGCCATTATGTCGTGGGCTGAGGGTGTTATGTCATCGGCCGAATCGCCGATTGGCGCGGTTTTTTCCGGTTTGTCATTTCCGGGCTCCTCTTCCCACAGTACGGAAGGCTTGAAGAGCCGTTCCAGGAATATATTTGGAGGGACGGCATCACGTTTTGCACCGATGCGTGCCAGTACGTCGGCCGCGTGGTTATTATCTCGGGCTATGTGATGGAATTTGAGTCCTTCAAACCGAGCTGACATTTTTAGGACAGCGTTGCGATATGCTGCCATTTTCGGATCCTTGGCGTCAAAGTCTCCATTTATTTGGGATATTGCAAGGTTTGAGTCCCCGCGCACCTCTAGGCGTTGAATGCCCATGGAGACTGCCATCTGGAGACCATGTAACAGGGCCTCGTATTCGGCTGCGTTGTTGGAGTCGGTGTACATTATTTGAAGTACATACTGGACTGTGTCCCCGGTTGGGGACGTCAATACGACGCCAGCCCCCAGTCCGGCCAACATTTTAGAGCCGTCGAAGTGCATAACCCAATTGGAGTATGCGCCGTACTCTTTAGGGAGTTCGGCTTCGGTCCATTCAGCGACGAAGTCAGCCAAAACTTATGACTTTATAGCTCGCCGAGGTTTGTAAGTTATATCGAATGGTAAGAGCTCAATGGCCCATTTTGCAATCCTGCCCGTTGCGTCACTGTTATCGAACACTCTTGAAAGTAGTGTCGGAGCTTCCGGGATGCCATGAACACCGCATACGCTATCTTCTGATAGTGTGGGTAACGGGATTTGCAGGGAGTTAACATAGTGGATACATAATACACTGGTTTTTGAAGAGGGAATTTATGCCCTTCTGTCTCTCGTTCGACGACGAGTACCGCGCTTACGACTTGATGCGTTGCTGCGATGTATAATAACATTGGTTCGCCTAGATTGGGCGCGGCCAGGACCGGATTTGTTGCCAATATGGCCTTTATTTCTTCGAGTCCGGCAGTGGCAGCATCCGTCCACTCAAAGTGTTCGGTGCGCGGAGGAGGCGATAGAGGGGCAATGCCTTTTCTCCTAGACGGGAGATAAAGCGGCTTAAAGCTGCCATGCATCCTGTTAATTTTTGTATCTGTTTGAGGTCTTTTGGAATGTCGAATTGTGGCAGAGCTCGGATTTTAGCCGGGTTTGCTTCAATTCCTCTACCGGATACAATGAAGCCCAGCAGCTTTCCGGCTGGTACGCCGAAAACGCATTTTTCCGGATTCATCTTGATGTCATATGCTCTGAGGTTGTCGAATGTGAGCCTCAAATCGTCTACTAGAGTTTCGACGTGTTTTGTTTTGACGACTACGTCGTCTACGTATGCCTCGACTGTTTTGCCGATCTGGGTAGCCAGACATGTTTGAATCATGCGCTGATATGTTGCGCCGGCATTTTTAAGTCCAAAGGGCATCGTGTTGAAGCAGAATGGTCCGTATGGAGTGATGAATGCCGTTGCGGCTTGGTCTGCTTCCGCCATCTTGATTTGATGATAGCCAGAGTATGCGTCGAGGAAGCACAACGAATCGTGCCCTGCGGTAGCATCGATAATTTGGTCGATGCGGGGGAGAGGGAAGGGGTCCTTTGGGCAAGCCTTATTGACGTCTTTAAAATCGACACAGAGGCGCCAGGATTTGTCCTTCTTTGGTACCATTACCAGATTTGCTAGCCAATCCGGATGTTTGATATCTCTGATGAATCCGGCTTCCAATAGTTTGGCTAGCTCTTCTCCCATTGCCTGTCTTTTGGGTTCGGAAAATCGTCGAAGAGCCTGTTTGACTGGCTTAAATCCTTTTAGGATGTTTAGGCTGTATTCTGCCAAGCTGCGTGGGATTCCGGGCATATCCGAAGGATGCCAGGCGAAGATGTCCCAATTTTCCCGAAGGAATTCACGCAGTGCGGCGTCTACTTCGGGGTTCAACTGTGCCCCAATGGAGGCTGTCTTTGTTGGGTCCGTTGGATGGACCTGGAATTTTATTATTTCATCTGCTGGTTTGAAGGAGGTGGACTTGGATCTTTTATCAAGTATCACATCATCCCTGTTCACCGTAGAGCGTAGCGCGGTGAGTTCTTCTGCTGCTAAGGCTTTGGATAGTGCCTCCAGGGCTAGTGCGGCTGTCTTGTTTTCGGCGCGGAGTGCTATGTCCGGATCACTAGTGAGAGTGATTATTCCGCCGGGCCCAGGCATTTTGAGCTTCATGTACCCGTAATGAGGTACTGCTTGAAAAATTGTGAATGCCTCCCGTCCTAATATAGCGTGATATCCGCTGTTGAACGGGGCCACTTGGAACGTGACTTCTTCGGATCTGTAATTGTCCGGCGAGCCAAACACCACATCGAGTGTGATTTTTCCGGTGCAGCGCACTTCCCGGCTGGGGATTATTCCTCTGAAGGTTGTGCTGCTTCGCTCAATACGGCTCCAGTCTATTTCCATTTTTTGAAGAGTTTCCTCATATATGAGGTTTAGTCCGCTGCCGCCATCCATGAGGACCTTTGTAAGCCGAAAGCTGTCCACTATGGGACTAAGCACCAGTGCGGCTGGTGCTCGAGCTGTTCAGAATTTAGGTTCGTCGCTAGCGTTGAAGGTGATGGCTGTGTCACTCCATGGATTTGCTGTTGCTACTTGGTAGACTTCGGCGAGTCCGCGGATTGTTCGTTTTCGCATATTGTTTGATGCGAAGGTCTCGAAGACTGTTGATACCGTACCGGTATTGTTGGAGTGGTTTTCCGGGGCTAGAAGCTCCTCGCCACTTTTGGCCACCTGCCGTAGTATCCAACATGCTCGAAGGCTATGTGTTGGGACGGCTCCCTTTGTACTATGAAGCTTACAGGGTCCATTGAGCCATCCCTCCAGTACGGTTCCGTGCCCTTTATGGGGTTTTTGCTTTTTTGTTTTTGCATCTGGGGCCTGAGTGAGAGGCACCCTTTTGTTGCGGACTGGGATTGGGGCCGGATTATCCCAAAATTGGTTTTCGGTTTTCCGGGAACTCTCCATCGCGCAGTACTTTCGTACTATGGACGCCAGATCGGCGAAGTGTGTGATTTTACGACGACCGATGGCGTTCAATATTCCCTTGTCCGTGCAATTATTGCAAAAGATTGAGATTGCGTTTTCCTCTCGGCAATCCTTTATCCTGTCCATAACCAGCAGGAATCTGGCCTAGTAGTGATGCACTGTTTCAGCGGGCTCTTGCCGTATTAGGGATAGATCGCATATGTCTGGGCGGGTGGGTGGACTAAAATCCGTATCCCTGCCCATCTTGGGGCTTAAAGGCCAAGGAGTTTCCGAATTCAGAAGCTTGGATTGCTGGACACGATCCAGCGAGTCCAGAACGACGCATGATTTTAAGTCCAATGCTCGATCGAAGTCCGTCCCTCCGCGGAAATCCGGCATGGAGGGTTCGGGAATCCGGACGTGACTAATTTTCAATATAGGCGAAGAATCGCCGTATTGCTCCTCTACCACTGCGACGTGGTGGGCGTCCTGGGGAGAGTTAATCTCTCTCAGATCGGTTTTAAGCCCAATCTGATTGTAGTCCGTAGCGACTCCCAGGGCAGCGATGCGATCCAAGAGCTCGTTAACAGACGAGAGCTCTATTGGATCCAACTGCTCGGCAGATTTCGAGCTGACGCGAAGATTGCTTCTGACGACTTGAGAAGTCATTGTCGAAGCGGCGGCCGGACAGGCGGTCATAAGAAAACCACCTAGCCGGATAGTTTGGCCGGCGGCCAAGGCCCCTTTGGCGAAAACACCATCTTTGAAGACGGGTGGAGGCATCCTTCCTATCGGTGACGACACAGAGGAACTCTCAATGAAAGCACCAATGTCGGTGTCAAAACCGGCGGATCTCGGGTAGGGGGTCCCGAACTGTGCGTCTAGGCGGATGGTAATAGGAGACAAGGTACACGATGTTTTACCCAGGTTCGGGCCCTCTCGATGGAGGTAAAACCCTACGTCCTGCTTTATTAATATTGATGATATGGGTAGTACAAGAGTAGATCTACCACGAGATCAAGGAGGCTAAACCCTAAAGCTAGCCTATGGTATGATTGTTGTAATGTATGTCGTCCTACGGACTCAAGCCCTCCGGTTTATATAGACAACGGAGGAGGCTAGGGTTACACAGAGTCGGTTACAATGGTAGGAGATCTACATATCCGTATCGCCAAGCTTGCCTTCCACGCCAAGGAAAGTCCCATCCAGACACGGGACGGAGTCTTCAATCTTGTATCTTCGTAGTCTTGGAGTCCGGCGGATGATGATAGTCCGGCTGTATGCACGCCCCCTAGTCCGGGACTCCCTCAGTGTTGCTTCGAAAGAATCGACGGATTTCTAGAGATCAACTAAGGTATTCTTAGATTATTGGCTCGCTTATGTATTTGGCGAGTGCCACGAGGCCTGACATCTCTTTTGCTGTGAGCAAGCTGAGTCGGTTTGTGTCAAAACAGGGAGATGATCATTGGCGTGCGCTTGAGAGAGTTATGCGCTACTTGAAGGGCACTGCAAGCTATGGGACTCACTACACCGGGTATCCAAGTGTACTGGAGGGTTATAGTGACTCGAACTGGACATCTGATGCTGATGAGATTAAGGCCACAAGTGGTTATGTTTTTACACTTGGTGGTGGCCCTGTTTCCTGGAAGTCTTGCAAGCAGACCATCTTAACGAGGTTAACTATGGAAGCAGAACTCACAGCATTAGACACTGCCACTGTTGAAGCAGAGTGGCTTCATGAGCTATTGATGGACTTACCTATGGTTAAAAAACCAATACCCCCTATCCTGATGAACTGTGATAATCAAACTGTGATTGTCAAGATAAACACTTCTAAGGACAATATGAAGTCCTCAAGGCATGTGAAGAGGAGATTAAAATCTGTCAGGAAACTGAGGAACTCCGGAGTTATTACGTTGGAATATATCCAAACGTCGAAAAACTTGGCAGATCCCTTCACAAAGGGTCTATCACGTAATGTGATAGATAATGCATCGATGGAGATGGGTTTGAGACCCACCGCATGAGTTGTCCATAGTGGTAATCCACTCTATGTGATCGGAGATCCCGTGAAGTAGAAGTGGGAGACAAGCTGTTGGTCAGCTGAGAGGAGAGTATCCTTATTTTAATTATCCCACTCCGTGAAGATGCAATACTCTCCTGATCTGCATGGCAGGTTGATATCTATCTTAATGTGTTCCAAGTGGCTTATTTGAGTAAGCAGAGATGTTGTCCTGCAGAGCATCTCCTGAGAAACACACCTATATGAATTTGACTGTTAACGTCGCAGTCTGTGAGAAGTGGGTGCTCTCTAATAAATTCATGAAAGGCCCTGGAATACGACGTATACGTTCCACCCGCGGGGAAGCCTTGCGGCAGCCCAGTACCGGTCAAGAATTTGTGTGAAACTAGTCTCGCAGAAAACTTGTAGTTCAAGGCATAGTCCACTATTCAAGTTGTGATCTAGTGTAGCATAAATCTCTAAGTGGAAGTTCAACTTCACAGTCTCCACTAAGCACCGGTATATAAACAATGTTTTGGAACCAAATGGTGAAATGTGCCAATGAGACTTTGTGGGTGATTGTTGGAATTTGCTAGTGGGCTTTTGGCCCAAAGCCCAACTAAATTTCTGAAATTCTCTTGGCCCATTCATGCACACATGTGAGTAGAGTCAGTGAGGCTAAAGTTTAGTCCCACCTCATAAGTTGAGAGAGAGTTGCACCTCTTTATAAGGTGAGCTCTCCTACCACTTGTATGAGCATGAGAAGAGGAGACCTACACGCGCGCTCCTCCTCCTCGCTCGCCTCGCCACGCCACGCCACGCCACGCCACGCCTCGTCACGACGCACCGCGGGTTGCGGGATTGAGCCCAGCCGAGGACAGAGCTATGCATGTTGTCTATATTTTTGGTGCTCGGGAAAAATTAACGAGTCATTAATTAATAATTAACGGACGCGTTAATTACTGAACCGTTTCCAATTCTTTTGGATCGTGACGACTCGGACGTGGGGTTTACTCCCACGACCTACCGGCCCGCACTATATAGTCAGGCAGACGTCTACCCTAGCCGCCCCCGCTTCGTATGGTTTCTCACCACCGTTCCAGATCATTGCGCCGCCAAGCAAGTCTTCTCCATCCCTCCTTTCGGCGTGCACCGGGAGAAGGGACATCAGGCCTCCGGAACCCCGCCTCTCGTGATCTTGTACGGGAGAGGGGCGATCAGGTTTTTGGGGAGCGCACTCGCGCGACTGCTGGCAGCGACGACTTCGCGAACGACGACTTCTTCCCCGACCTCGGCAACCTCATCCTCGACGACGTGGGCGACAACGTCAACGCCGGCGGTGCTGCTCCCGCTGCACCGTATGTGATTCTATCTTTCCTGTTCGATATCGTGGTAGAATTCATGTTTCTAGTATGTGCCCTAGATGTGATCTGCTCATCTACTATGCTAGTTCGCATGATTAGTTCAATCTCTGCTACTGTAGTCATGATTTATCTTCTGTTAATTTGGATTAAATCTCGTAGTAATTTGCTCATATTTTCAACATCAACGGCCTCAAAACCGGTCCACTAAGCTAGCTAGAGTGCTGCTCAAGCTCAATGCTAGAAAAGTATTTGTACCAGACCATGGGCAGTCAGTGGAGTAACCAATTAATCAATTAACATGCATGTGCTCTCGCAAAAAAAACATGCATGTGCCCCGGCGGCATCGTGTCGTCTTTTTGCTACAACTAGTTGGCCGCTCCTCCCCTCGATCGGGTTGACGCACGCACGTGGTTGTTCAGTCTGTCACTGTCGCCAACTGTTGTCTGTATTACGCACAGGAATCGACTCTGTCAAGTCCATCGCTCCGAGGACAAGGCACAACGGATCTGGAATGGAATCTCAAGTGGCTTTTGGCCACCGGGCGCGCGCATGTGCATATGTGGGCGATCGAGGTGAACGCATCACCATGGGCCACTTTTTCTGGCTGCTTTGCTCGTGAAAATGGACAAAGCTAGCCCTTATCTAAAACTTCAATACAAAATGGTCCTAATCTAAAAAAAATTCACGAAATGGCCCTTTTGCATTGACGTCCGGGGTTACGGCGCCATGCTAGATAACATGATGCCCCAGGCTAGGCCGTCATGCTATTTGGCATGGTGCCCTAGGCCGGGGCGCCATGCTATATGTGGCTACCATGGCGCCCTTGCCCGGGGCGTCATGCTCTCTAGCATGACGCCCTAGCCCCGGGCGTCATGCAAAAAAGGGCTATTTCATGAAATATTTTTAAATTGGGATCATTTTGTGTTGAAGTTTCAGATAAGGACATTTGTTCATTTTCACGCTTTGCTCATCCTCATCCGCGGCCTTTCACCTGATCACACAGGCTGTGGAATATTCTATGGAGGCTCAGCTGCAGTACGTACTTAGTTTCTGGACCTGTCGGGTCGGTCGTTGTTGCTCGAGTGGTGTCTCACATGAACCTGTGTCATGTGTGAACCCATGTTGCCCTGATTAATTGACTGACTGAATGCACGCACACAGACACAGCTATGGTCTGGTCGTGCAATCCAGAGCTATAACGGGCACTGCCAACTGCAAAGCGCCATGCGCGCTATTTACTATCGAGACGCAAAGACTCGATCAAGCTGAGTGTGCGCGTGTGGGAGAAGATCAGAAAGCAGGGTCGAGTAACCTGGTGACGGTCGCGAATACGTCAACGAGTGCAGGGACAAGAGTGTTTACGTCGTGCTGCGTATACATGAACGCGCGTGTTCCCTTTATTTACCTGCCGGGCCGCGACGTCCGGTTCGTCTCCAAGCATCTGTTCCGCCGTCGCTACCTGCTGATCATCTACCGGTACGTACCTGACTGCTACGCTACAGTTTAATTAGACAAGGGACTTCTTCCCTTAAAAAAATGACAAGACAAGCGACGTCTTCGCTTCTATTTTTGCCAATCCAATCGCTATTCGGGCGTGGGACAACCGGACAAGAGAAGCATCGTCGAATAACTCGGCCGAATCCGTCCATGCTTCCGCTCGGTGAGTAGGTGTCCGTGTTTACGTCCTGCCGCGTACGAACGCATCCCGTTTGGCCGAGCAATTCACCCCAGTCCAGTTGCTCCTAGTCAAAAGGATTTGGTCGCAATCTTTTTTTTTGTGTGTGTGAAAAGGATATGGCCGCCATTAGAAACTACCTCTATAACCTTTTTTTTAGAAAATTTTCAATCTATTCATCAATTGTCAAAGTAGTACAAAGAACATCAAATGTAAAAATTACATCCAAATTTTTAGACCACCAAGCGAGTCATAGGCGCCACCAACATCGTCCTCCATTACCAGAGTCTGTCAAACCTTTTTGTACTAGATAGTCAAAAAGTCGTCGTGCTAAGCTGTTGGATATCCTCCTCATGTGGGCTGTAAGGAGATGACCATTTGAGGCCTTTTAGGCAGCCCATAGAGGTGCAAAAGCCCACTATCCATTAGGGTTATGACCTAGGGTCATTTTGGACTTTGCACATGAGTGGATGGGGATGCTTTACCCTCCATCCAGCAGCCACCACCAAGTGTGACGAAAATCAGTTCATCCTTCAAGAGAGAAGAAGAGAGAAAACCAAGAGAGCAAGTGAAGAAGAGAAAGATTGAAGGAAGAAGCAAAGGGAGCTCCTCCCCAAGGTTGTGATGGTCCAGATCCACTACCTTGCCTCCTTCAAGCTTCGGTTCCACCATCCTTGGTGAGATTGTTCCAATCCCTAGTTCTTGAGCTTCAAATCCTGTTGTGTTCATCCAAGATTCAGAAATCTTGATGTATGAGATCCTCTAGTGCTGTCTAGAGAAGAACTTGTTGTATCCCACATTTGATAATAGTGGAAGAGGATTTGGGTGGCTTCGGCCCGTGGTTTTTCCCCTCAAGTTGGGGGGTTTTCCACGTAAAAATCTGGTGTCTCTTTGTTGATGCTTGATGCTGTCAGGAAAATTTACTCCTACCACAAGACACTAGGCTGAGGAGTGTCTTGCCTGCTGAGTAACATTTTCTGCCTCCATATATGCTGCTGCATATGTTTCCTTCCATGCTAAGCAACGATCCTTGAATTAGTACATGATGTGGTGCTGAGATTACTTGTTTCCGCTGCAGTTTTCAGTTAACCACAAGTGCATTTGTGTGCTAATTCTCAACAGAGTGGTATCAGAGCCTTGGTTGCTTAGAAGGTTGCAAATCCCAGTTGCTTGATTGTTGCTGGAAGAGCTGTTCACAATGGCTTTGGACGAAAGCGCTACTACAAGTGGCATGATAAAACTTGATTCTTCCAATTACTCATTATGGAAGCCCATGATGGAAGACATCCTTTATTGCAAGGATTTGTATGAGCCAATTGTGAAAGACAAGATACCCACGGGTGTCACGGAAGAAGAATGGAGAGTGTTGCACAGAAAGGCAGTAGGTATGATTCGGTTGTACATCAACCACAATATTTTCCACCATGTTGCAAATGACACAAATGCATATGAGATGTGGCAGAAGTTAGAGTCCATGTATGAGAGGAAGACATCAATGAACAAGGCCTCGGTGATAAAAAGACCTGCAAAGCTTGAGTACCGAGATGGCACAAGTGCGATTGAGCACTTGAATGTCTTCCAATGCCATATAAATCAACTTTCAGCCATGAAGATCAACTTTGAGGATGAGGTGCAAGCATTATTGCTGCTGAGTTCCATGCCTGATAGTTGGAACACGCTTGTTGTGTCACTTAGCAATTCAGCTCCGGATGAGAAGCTGACTTTGGAGATGGTGAAGAACAGTATGCTGAATGAAGAAGCCAGAAAGAAAGAAAAGGGTGATGCCTCTTCTTCTGATGCGTATGTGGCTGAAACCCATGCGAAGAATGAGAACCGCGGACGCAACAATACAAGATTTCAACAAGGCAAAAGCAAATCCAGGAGGATATCAAAGTCAAAACAGAGAAAAGATATCACTTGGTTTCATTGTGGCAATCCGAGACACATAAAGAGCGAGTGCAGAAAGTACAAGAGAGAGCTTGCAGAGGGGAAACTCACAAAGAAAACCGAGCAAAAGGCTGAGAGCAGTTCAGCGATGACCGCAACAGATGAGGACTATCTAGTCATTGAAGATGAAGATTGCTATAGTGCTGTTCGTGATGATGCCATGAGTTGGGTTGTGGATTCAGGTGCGTCCTTCCACATCACATCACACAAGGAGTATTTCACATCTTACACTAGTGGTGTTACTGGCCAAGTGAGGATGGGAAATAGTGGTTCATCAGCAATTGTTGGCAAGGGCTCTATATGCATTGAGACAAACACAGGTTGCAGATTGGTGCTCGATGATGTGAGACATGTTCCCGACATAAGGCTGAATTTATTGTCAGTGGGCAAGCTTGATGATATCAAACATCCTAGTTATTTTGGTGTAGGAAAATGGAAGCTCACCAAAGGCTCTTTGATTGTGGCTCGAGGAAGTAAGCAAGGTAATCTCTATGTGACTAAAACCAAATTGTGCAATGAGGTGTTGAATGTTGTTGGAAAAGACACTTCGGTTGAATTGTGGCACAAGAGGTTTGGGCATATGAGTGAGAAGGGCATGCATGCTCTTGCTCGCATGGAGTACCTCCCTGAGTTGAAAGGTATATCCTTGAAACCCTGTGCACATTGTTTTGCTGGCAAACAACACAGGGCTGCATTTCGTACACTCTCTCCACATCGTGCAGATAATGTTCTTGATATTGTGCACACTGACGTTTGCTCCATGATTGAAAAATCTCATGGTGGAGCATTATACTTTGTGACTTTTATTGATGACCATTCCAGAAAGGTTTTTGTGTATGTGCTGAAACACAAATACCAAACGTTTGAAGCCTTCAAGGAGTTCCATGCCAAAGTTGGAAGAGAAACTGGCAGGAAATTGAAGTGCGTGAGATCAGACAATGGTGGTGAATACAGAGGTCCTTTTGAAAGGTATTGCAGAAATGCTGGCATCAGGCTTGAGAAGAGTCCACCAAAGACACCCCAGCTCAATGGTCTTGCAGAGAGAATGAACAGGACACTCACAGAGAGGGTCACAGCTATGCTCTCTCATGCTCATTTACCTAATTCATTTTGGGCTGAAGCTTTGATGAATGCTATGTATGTGGTTAACCTATCTCCATCAGTTCCTCTTGCAGGTGATATTCCTCAGAGAGTTTGGTCAGGGAAGGAGGTATCATACAAGCACTTGAAGGTCTTTGGCTGCAGGGCATTTGTACATGTTCCAAGGGACGAGAGATCCAAGCTTGATAGCAAGACAAAGCAGTGCATCTACCTCAGCCAACCAAGTGAAGAGTTTGGCTACAGGTTGTGGGATCCAGCCAATAGAAAGATTGTGAGAAGCCGAGATGTGGTGTTCATTGAAGATGAAACAATAAATGATATTGGGAAACCAGAGAAGCCAATGACCAACACACCTCAGGTTGACATGGATCCAATCTGTCCTCCTCTCATGCATGACAATCATGGGGGAGATGATGACACTGAAGACAGTGGAGATGCAACTGATCAAGGCAGTTCAAGTCAAAGTGGCGAGCAGCCATCAAGTGATGATGATGATGAAGTTGGTAATGATGATGCCAACGAAAATCCACCTGATTCACCACCAGTGCAGCAGCAAAGAAGAAGTGAAAGAGGTCGCATTCCTTCTTCTAAGTATCCACCACATCAATATGTGTTGATGACAGATGCAGGTGAGCCCTCATGCTATGAGGAGGCAATGTCTGATGAGAACAAAGAAGAATGGTCAGAAGCCATGCAAGATGAGATGAATTCCTTGTATGAGAATGATACTTTTGAGTTGGTGAAACTGCCAAAGGGCAAGAAAGCACTCAAGAACAAGTGGGTGTACAGAGTGAAGACTGAAGAAAACACCTCACATCCAAGGTACAAGGCCAGATTGGTTGTGAAAGGATTCAGTCAGAAAAAGGGCATTGATTATAGTGAGATATTCTCTCCAGTGGTCAAGATGTCTTCGATCCGAGTTGTGCTTGGCATGGCTGCCACCATGGACTTGGAAATTGAACAACTTGATGTGAAGACAGCTTTCTTGCATGGTGACCTAGAGGAGGAGATATACATGGAGCAGCAAGAGGGATTCATGGTTGCAGGCAAGGAGCACTTAGTTTGCAAATTGAAGAAGAGCTTGTATGGCTTGAAGCAAGCTCCTCGGCAGTGGTACAAGAAGTTTGAGTCTTTTATGACTGGGCTTGGTTACCATAATGCACAACCTGACCATTGTGTCTTTATGAAGAGGTACGCCGAGGGTGACTTCATTATTCTCTTGTTGTATGTTGATGATATGCTGATTGTTGGAAATGGCACATAGAGGATTGCTCTCCTCAAGAAGGCATTGAGTAAATCATTTGCCATGAAGGATTTAGGACCAGCTAAGCAAATACTTGGCATGAAGATCTCCCGTGATAGATCAAAGAAGCTGCTTTGGCTCTCACAGGAAAGATACATTGAGAAGGTACTTGAAAGGTTCAATATGAAAGATGCAAAATCTGTTATCTCTCCGCTTGTAGGCCATCACAAACTGAATTCTAAACAATGTCCTACAAGCAAGAAGGAGAAAGAAGAAATGAGGAAAGTACCTTACCAATCTGCTGTGGGCAGTTTGATGTATGCCATGGTATGCACTAGGCCTGACATTGCCTATGCAGTTGGAGTTGTTAGCCGGTTCATGACAAATCCAGGTAAAGCTCACTGGGAAGCAGTGAAGTGGATTCTCAGGTATCTCAAGGGTACTCCTACATCTTGTCTATGCTTTGGAAGTGGTGATCCTGTATTGCAGGGCTATACAGATGCAGATTACGCAGGTGACAAGGATCGTAGGAAGTCCACATCCAGATACCTGATGACTTATGTAGGGGGAGTAGTGTCATGGCAATCAAGATTTCAGAAATGTGTTTCTACATCAACTACAGAAGCTGAGTACATTGCAGGAGTTGATGCTGGCAAGGAAGTTTTGTGGATGAAGAACTTCTTGCAAGAGCTCGGCATGAAGCAAGAGAAGTATGTTCTGTTTTGTGACAGTCAGAGTGCTATTCATCTTGCCAAGAATTCAAGCTATCACTCTCGAACCAAGCACATTGATGTGAGGTACCATTGGATTCGAGATGTTGTGAGTTCCAAGTTGCTGAAACTTGAGAAGATCCATACAGACGACAATGGTTCGGATATGATGACCAAGATATTACCAAATGAGAAGCTACAAGCATGTTGCAAGGTAGCGGGCATGGCGCTGCCCCCCTCATGAGTCAGAGGGGGAGATTTGTTGGGATATCCTCCTCATGTAGGCTGTGAGGAGATGACCATTTGAGGCCTTTTAGGCAGCCCATAGAGGTGCAAAAGCCCACTACCCATTAGGGTTATGACATAGAGTCATTTTGGACTTTGCACATGAGTGGATGGGGATGCTTTACCCTCCATCCACACTAGTAGAAAACCACCCATTAGTCCCGGTTCGTAAGGGCCTTTAGTCCCGGTTCATGAACCGGGACTAATGGGTCGTTACTAATACCTCCACCCATTAGTCCCGGTTCAAACCAGAACCGGGACCAATGTGCCTCCACGTGGCTCTGTGCGCCCACCCCAGTCAGGGGGCACCAACCGGGACCAAAATGCATCCACGCGTCAGCATTCCAGTTGCTGGGGTTTTTGTGTTTTTTTTTGAAAGGAGGGGAGGTTGGGGGTTTTGGGGGGGGGGGGTTAATTTAATTAGGTGTCTCATATATTGTGTTATCTAGCTAATTAATAGAGAGAAGTGTCCTCTCTTATGTCCGTGCTTGGATGCTACGTACTATATATACATAAGTGATCGAGAGAACCATTCAGTACAGAAGTTCGTCATGCATACCGAGAGAAGTGATCGATCGACCTCTCCTTCTCCGAGAGGTTGGTCGAACAACAAGTTTTCATATCATGTATCCGACGCTACTGGCTACATACATGTACAATATGTATAAGATCTCTTAATTACAAACCCCTAGCATTTGAAATCAATTTCCACATGGTATTCTCCGGTTTTACTGATGACGTGGTCAAGAAAGAATCCCGCCAATTCCTCTTGAATTGCTTTCATGCGATCTTGTTCTAGGAGTTCATTCCGCATCTGCCACGTCTAATTTGAAGAAGGGGGTTAATTAATACATATATATGAATGAAACTCAACAGAAATGATGGTGTAATAAAATGAAATTGTGAATATTATTGCTTACGCACTTCATATTGTCTTTGAGAGTAGCCCCGCTTGTTTTTCAAAGTCGCGGTGTGGATGAACTCGCACACGTAGTATCCACAGAAATCATTCCCTTCCTCCTTCCACAAGCACTTTACGAGAAATAGAGGTCAATCAAACTGATAATGAAGCATTATAAATGGCATTGATGAAAGTATAGCTATATAGAATCAACAGGAGATGCGCGCAACTAGCTAGCCAGTAGTACTTACTTTCGGGTATGTATATCGCAGCTCCTTCGGCAGTCCCGGAGCTTCTGCGGTGAACTGTTTCCAAACCCTGCAAGACAAAGAAAATAATTATTATTACTTGAGATATCAGGAAATGAACAAAAAGTTACCGATATGGTGCGATAATGATCGATTGAACTTACTTGCTGAGCATTTCAGTCATGTCCGCATAGGTTTTGGGATCTTTCCGTCTCGAGTCTAAGACGGTTACTAGTCCATGCTCAAGCTTAATCTCCAGAAGAATATAGTGTTACCTGCGCACGCATGCATAACTCATCAATTACATTACTATAACCTCGCTTGAGTAACAAGGGAAACCGAATATGCACAGGACAGTAACACTCACGGGCCGTTGTAAGGAAAGAGTATGGTATCTTTGTTTTGATTTTTTATCAACGATCGTAGCAAGTTGTCCTCGGCCTCTTTGACGTTCTTTTCAACTAGAAATACATCTATGATATTTGTGTTAATGAACCCAATATCATAAATTTCTTGTTTTTTGCACTCGACGATCTTCAATCTACATAATATATTGAGGATAATTAATTATAAATACATGCATGCAATGAAAGAGCCGAGCTATATGTAGAGACTTAATGACATAAATAGTACTTACAGGCAGTAGCAAAAGACCATTAATTTATCGAGGGCCTTTTGATTGAAGAACTCGAAGAACTCCTCAAATGGAACAGTCAACAGATCATTTGCAACGAGATCGTGCTCCTCTTTAATATGCAGATACAAAGCATTCTTACCCTCAGACTCTCTGCAGGTTTTCATGTACCAATTATGGAATCTTCGCATCATTGTTGTCAGAGATTTTTCATCTTTGACGAGAGGCTTCCCGTACTCGTATCTGTGTCTGTCCACCTCCAAGAAATCAGGAAGTGCATCGTCAGGCAGGTAATCGTCAAGATTGCCATAACCGGCCACCGTCCCCGGAGCATTAGACACATTGAGCGGGGGGCACGATTGCTGTGCTTGTTCACCGAGCTGGGCAATTTTTTCCCCTTTGCTCGTTCTTTTGACCTTTTAGCACTGATAGTAGTTCCCGACCGCTGGGCTTGGAGATATGTCTGTTCAGTAATGCACTCATAGTTGGTTCTCGGTGGAGACTTTGGTGGTTTCCTCAGGGCATCGATAGTGCGCTTTGCTTTCACCGGATCTACCTTGTTCTCCGGAGGTGGATGTCTCTTTGCTTTCACCCCTTCAAAGAACTCCTTCACGTGGGCATGCACAATCGTATCGTTTTCCTCCTTGGACCTCTCGTACGGTAACTTTTCTAGAGGCTTGAGAGATGATGGACCGTATTTGTATTGCCTCCCGCCTCTGGTTGTGCTGCTAGACGCCGGAGCATACGGAGCGGCTACGGCGTCTGTCTTCTTTCATGCTTGCTTACAAGGCGGAGGAGAAGGAGTACGACGCGCCGGAGCAGCCGGGGCGGCGGCGGGTCTCTTCCGCCCTTGCTGGCGAGGCGGAGAAGGAGGATGCTGCTGGCTCCTCGGGAGCGCTGGCGCAGGCAGAGAAGGAGGCGGAGTGCCACCATGCGCCGGAGAAGGAGGCGGAGTGCCGCCACGCGTGCCCTGATCGTCACTCGCCGGAGAAGGAGGCGGTGGAGGAGGCGGAGTGCCCTGACTCGCCGGAGCAGGAGGAGGAGGCGGAGGCGTCCAGTTCAGAAGGTTGATGAGCTCCTTCTTCCATAGGCATGGAGTCTTCAGAGCAGAACCCAGCCTAGTCTCCCCTTCACCGGTAGGGTGGTCAAGCACGAGGTCCTCAAATCCCTCCATTATTTCATCCACCATCACCTTAGCATATCCTTTTGGAATCGGCTGGCAGTGATAAGTTGTGCCGGGTCCACTAGGATAAACTTGGCCAACAGCCGCCTTGACCTTCAAATTCATCCATCGCGCCATCATGTGGCAATTTTGAGACTACGTGATACCATGCACGGGATAGCTAGCAGGAGCCGTCAAGACATGCTCCGGCTGAAGCAGCTCGGTGGAAGCCACGCTGCTTCTCCGCTGAGATGGCGGGGTAGCTTCGGCATGTCGTTTGTTGCGATCTGCTGCTTCTCGTTCCTCTTCTTGATCCTCTAGCCCCATTACCCTTCCAAGCAGCGCCTGCATTTGGTCCTGCTCCAGTTTCTTCCTCCTCTCATGGGTTTTGTAACCCCATGCGTCCGGAAAACCAACCTTCCACGGAATGGAGCCTGGCGTGCCTCGTGTCCGTCCAGGGTGCTCGGGATTCCCAAGGGCCATTTTGAGCTCGTCCTTCTCCCTGTTTGGAAGGAACGTCCCTCGCTGCGCTGCATCGATATAGTGTCGAAGGTTCTTGACTGGTGTTTGCAGTTGCTCGTCCGTCCATTGACACTTCCCAGTTACAGGGTCCAAGGTTCCGCCAGCCCCGAAGAACCAAGTCCGGCAACGGTCTGGCCAGCGCATTGTCTCTGGTTCGATCCCTTTTTCAAGCAGATCATGCTCAGCCTTGGACCACTTAGGCCGGGCTTTGAGGTAGCCACCTGACCCCGTGCGATGGTGAAGCTTCTTCTTTGCAGCATTTTTCTTGTTTGTCTCCGACATCTTATTACTCTTTTCTGATGTCTTGTCGGCCACAAATGCGGGCCAGTGATCTTTGATCTTCTCATATTTGCCGATGAATTCTGGTGTCTTTTTTTCCTTGACAAACTGGTTCAGCTCTTTCCTCCACCTCCTCATTAGGCCTGCCATCTTCTTAAGATCACAAGACTTGATTAATTGCTCTTTAACTGGCTTCTCCGGATCCTCCTCTGGCGGTAGGGTGAAATTTTCCTTCAGCTCAGTCCAAAGATCTTCTTTCTGCATATCATTGACATAAGACACCTCAGGGTCTTCATCCTTAGCATGCTTATACCATTGCTGGATGCTGAACGGGATCATGTCCCTAACAAGAACCCCGCACTGAGCAGAAAATGCCTTCCTTGTCCGGATGGGTTCAATCGGTTCGCCGTCGGGCGCGATTTCTATGATCTCAAACTTTTCATCTGAGCTGAACTTTTTCTTCGGGCCTTGTCTCCTTACCGAAGTTGTGCTCGATCCGGAGGGCTAGAAATTATAAGGAAGAAAGACGACAGTAATTAATATGTGTACATGTACCAAAACAATGGATGCATCAATTAACTAGTCAGCATGGGCTTAACTAATATATATATACCTGGCCGGACTCGGTTCGGTGACCGGAGCAGTCAGCACGGTCTCCTTCGTCTTGTACCTCCATTGTGTCACCGGAGCCATCATGAACATAGTCCTCCTCTTGTACCGGCATTAATGGGTCGAAGCCACCATCATAAACATAGCCCTCTTCTTCATCTAGCTGACCAATGGTGTCGAGGAGAAATGACGCAACATCATCACTTGATCCATTAGCGATTATGTCCCCCAACATCGCTTCTGTTTCTTCGTCTCGGGAGTGCTCCATAGTTTCTGCAAATATTTACAACATGTCAATTATTATTCAAACATGGTACAGATGGATATATATATATATATATATATATATATATATATATATATATATATATATATATATATATATAAGTGGCAAACGTAGAACTAGCTAGCTAATCACAATAAGGAATTATGTTAGTGGCCTCGACACAACGCTTCAAGGGTTTGGGGTGGCCTCGACAATAACGCTCTTTTAACTTGATAAATTTGGGTGGCCTCGAGAGAGTTAATTTGTCGGGTATGGGCGCGGCGGGAGGGGGTAGGAGACCAACATCGTTTTCTCTCTAGGGTTTGGGTTTCCTCGAGAGTTTTGGTCGAGCGAGAGGGCCGAGGAGGGTGCTGTAGTTGTATAAGTTATCATGGTCGAGAGGGGGTATATATATATATATCGACCGCCCCTCATGTCGAAGTTATCTAGAGGGGGTTATATCGACAACGACACGACATACATATACATGGGAAAATAATGTTATTGGGGAGGGGGTATCGATACCACCCCCTCGTGTTGAAGTTTCTTCTTTCTCTTCTATTCCTTTCTTTCTTCTTCTCCTCTTCTTTTTCTTCTTCTCCCTCGAGAAAGGAAAATAATTAAGGAAAAGGAAGAAAAGAGGAAGAAGGAAAAAGGAAGAAGAAGAAGAAGAAAAAGAAGAAAAAAAAGAGGAGAAGAAGAAAGGAATAGAGGAGAAGAAGAAAAAATAGAATTCTATTTTTTCTTCTTCTCCTCTATTCCTTTCTTCTTCTCCTCTTCTTTTTCTTCTTTTTTCCTCTTCTTATTTATTTCTCCTCTTCTTCCTCTCCTCTTTTTCTCCTTTCTTCCTCTTCTTATTTTCCTTTTTCCTCTCATTCCTTTTCTTCTTCTTCTTCCTTCTTCCTTCTTCCTCTTTTCTTCCTTTTCCTTATTTTACTTTCTCCTCTACACTAACCTAAAATGCACTAACCTAAAATCGATCGATATCTACTAACAACCTAAATATAAAATTAATACATATATGAAAAAACATATATAAACAAAAAAATGCTATGAACATTATATTCATACATACATATATAGCCACATCCATTCATCATATATATATAGCTACCACACACATATATACATTATACATATGAAAAAAATGCAATGAACAAAAAAAAATACACTTATGAAAAAAAATACTATGAACATGTACACATATATACACATACAAACACATATACACAAAAAAATGCAAAAAAATGCTATGGAGGAAAATGCAGGGCAGGGGCGGCGGGGCGGCGCGCGTGGCGGCCACGCACGGCAGGGGCGGCGGGGCGGCGCGCGCGGCGGCCGCGCAGGGCAGGGCGGCAGCGCACCGGCCGCGCAAGACAGGGGCGGCGCGTGGTGGCCGCGCAGGACAGGGGCGGCGCGCGGTGGCCGCGCAGGGCAGGGGCGGCGGCGCGGCGGCCGTGCAGGACAGGGCGGCGCGCGCCGGCTGCGCAGGGGCGGCGGCGCGGTGGCGGCGCAGGGGCGCAGGACGGGAGGGACGCGGGAGCAGGCTATGCTCACAGGGGGCGGCGGCGACGGCGAAGGCGAGCAGCCTGACGGCGTCGGTGGCGGCGGCGACGGCAAGGTGGAGCAGGGGCGTCGGGCGGCGACGACGACGAGGAGGAGCAGGGGGCGTCGGGGGAGAAGTGGGCGATTTGGCCGGAAATTGCTAGGTGCTGCTTATATAGCACAACCTTTAGTCCTGGTTGGTGGCACCAACCGGGACTAATGCACCCTTTAGTCCTGGTTGGTGCTACCAACCGGGACCAAAGGCCTATTTTTCGTCAGCCCAAAGGGCAGGAAGCTGCGGCCTTTGGTCCCGGTTGGTGGCACCAACCGGGACCAATGCCCCCCCTTTCGTCCCGATTGGAGCCACCAACCGGGACCAAAGGCCCCTATGCTGCCCGCATCGGGGCCAAAGTTTAGTCCCACCTCGCTAGTTGAGAGGGGCGCGCAGTGGTTTATAAGCCCCACTGCCGCACCCCTCTCGAACTCCTCTCTACTGCAGGCTTATGGGCCTACTTGCTACTGCTTTGCCTGATGGGCCTTCTGGGCCTACTGCGGGCCTGAATCCTGGCCCAAAGTAGGGATTCAAGTCGTATTCAGGCCGTGGGGGCCCAGTAGGGGGCATTTTTTTTGTTTTTTTGTTTTCTTTACTTATTGTTGCTATTTTTAATTTTTTCCAGTTTTTTTTGTTTTGTTTTCTGCATTATTTATTTTCTTTTGTTTTTTTGCTTTATTTTTTAATTATTTTTGCTTTTAGTTTTAGGAAAATTATAAACTTTCCACTTTTTTGTTTTTTTGTTTTCTTTCTTGCTTTATTTATTTTATTTTGTTTCTACTTACAACAAAATACTTATTGTTGTTTTTTGTTTTGTTTTCTGCATTATTTATTTTCTTTTGTTTTTTGCTTTATTTTTTAATTCTTTTTGCTTTTAGTTTTAGGAAAATTATAAACTTTCCACTTTTTTTGTTTTTTTGTTTTCTTTTTTTGCTTTATTTATTTTATTTTGTTTCTACTTACAACAAAATACTTATTGTTGTTTTTTTGTTTTGTTTTCTGCATTATTTATTTTCTTTTGTTTTTTGCTTTATTTTTTAATTCTTTTTGCTTTTAGTTTTAGGAAAATTATAAACTTTCCACTTTTTTTGTTTTTTTGTTTTTTTGTTTTCTTTCTTGCTTTATTTATTTTATTTTGTTTCTACTTACAACAAAATACTTATTGTTGCTATTTTTAATTATTATGAGGGCCGAACCATAAGACATTAAAGCATTTCAAATGAACTCTGAAAAAGTTGAAAGTTGGCATGGTATCATAAATTGACCCACACATAGCATGTGCATGTACAAAACGGACAATGGTATCATACTCGTCAGTTACAAAGTTGGCATGGTATCATCATAATAGTTGCGGGAGAAAGTCTTCACTTTTTCTTCGCTTGTGTCATTTGCTTATTGCGCCGTAACCATGGATAATCTTCATCGTTTATCAGGATGCTGGGGTCAGCCTTGACTTTAAAGGGAGGAATTTCATGAAACTTTTCATAATCTTCAGACATGTCTGTCCTGTCCTCCACTCCCATGATGTCCCTTTTTCCTGAAAGAACTATGTGGCGCTTTGGCTCGTCGTATGATGTATTTGCTTTCTTATCTTTTCTCTTTCTCGGTCTGGTAGACATGTCCTTCACATAGATAACCTGTGCCACATCATTGGCTTGGACGAACGGTTCGTCAGTGTACCCAAGATTTTTCAGATCCACTGTTGTCATTCCGTACTGTGGGTCTACCTGTACCCCGCCTCCTGACACATTGACCCATTTGCACTTAAACAAAGGGACCTTAAAATCATGTCCGTAGTCAAGTTCCCATATGTCCACTATGTAACCATAATATGTGTCATTTTCCCTCTCGGTTGTTGCATCAAAGCGGACACCGCTGTTTTGGTTGGTGCTCTTTTGATCTTGGTCAATCGTGTAAAATGTATTCCCATTTATCTCGTATCCTTTCCAAATCAATACAGTCAAAGATGGTCCCCTAGATAACAAGTACAGCTCATCACAAACAGTGTTGTCACCTCTGATACGTGCTTCCAACCAACTGCTGAAAGTCCTGATGTGTTCACATGTAATCCAGTCGTCGCACTGCTCCGGGTGTTTGGAGCGCAGACTGTTCTTGTGTTCATCAACATACGGGGTCACCAAGGTAGAGTTTTGTAGAACTGTGTAGTGTGCTTGAGACCAAGAATATCCGTCCCTGCATATTATTGAGTCCCTTCCAAGCGTGCCTTTTCCAGTCAGTCTCCCCTCATACTGCGATTTAGGGAGACCTATCTTCTTAAGGCCAGGAATGAAGTCAACACAAAACCCGATGACATCCTCTGTTTGATGGCCCATGGAGATGCTTCCTTCTGGCCTAGCGCGGTTACGGACATATTTCTTTAGGACTCCCATGAACCTCTCAAAGGGGTACATATTGTGTAGAAATACGGGGCCCAGAATGACAATCTCGTCAACTAGATGAACTAGGATGTGCGTCATGATATTGAAGAAGGTGGTGGGAACACCAACTCGAAACTGACAAGACATTGCACCACATCACTCCTTAGCCTTGGTATGATTTCTGGATCGATCACCTTCTGAGATATTGCATTGAGGAATGCACATAGCTTCACAATGGCTAATCGGACGTTTTTCGGCAGAAGCCCCCTCAATGCAACCGGAAGCAGTTGCGTCATAATCACGTGGCAGTCATGAGACTTTAGGTTCTGAAACTTTTTCTCTGCCATATTTATTATTCCTTTTATATTCGACGAGAAGCCAGTCGGGACCTTCATACTAAGCATGCATTCAAAGAAGATTTCCTTCTCTTCTTTGGTCAGAGCATAGCTGGCAGGACCTTCATACTACTTTGGAGGCATGCTGTCTTTTTCGTGCAAACGTTGCAGGTCCTCCCGTGCCTCAGCTGTATCTTTTGTCTTCCCATACACGCCCAAGAAGCCTAGCAGGTTCACGCAAAGGTTCTTCGTCACGTGCATCACGTCGATCGAAGAGCGGACCTCTAGGTCTTTCCAGGAGGGTAGGTCCCAAAATATAGATTTCTTCTTCCACATGGGTGCGTGTCCCCCAGCGTCACTCGGAACAGCTAGTCCGCCGGGACCCTTTCCAAAGATTACATGTAAATCATTGACCATAGCAAGTACGTGATCACCGGTACGCATGGCGGGCTTCTTCCGGTGATCTGCCTCCCCTTTGAATTGCTTGCCTTTCTTTCGACATTGATGGTTGGTCGGAAGAAATCGACGATGGCCCAGGTACACATTCTTCCTGCAGCTTGCCAGGTATATGCTATCGGTGTCAAGTAAACAGTGTGTGCATGCGTGGTATCCCTTGTTTGTCTGTCCTGAAAGGTTACTGAGAGCGGGCCAACCGTTGATGGTCACGAACAACAACGCCTTTAGGTTAAATTCCTCCTGTTTGTGCTCATCCCACGTACGTACACCGTTTCCATTCCATAGCTCTAAAAGTTCTTCAACTAATGGCCTTAGGTACACATCAATGTCATTGCCGGGTTGCTTAGGGCCTTGGATGAGAACTGGCATCATAATGAACTTCCGCTTCATGCACATCCAAGGAGGAAGGTTATACATACATAGAGTCACGGGCCAGGTGCTGTGATTGCTGCTCTGCTCCCCGAAAGGATTAATGCCATCCGCGCTTAAAGCAAACCATACGTTCCTTGGCTCACTTGCAAACTCATCCCAGTACTTTCTCTCGATTTTTCTCCACTGCGACCTGTCAGCGGGTGCTCTCAACTTCCCGTCTTTCTTACGGTCCTCACTGTGCCATCGCATCAACTTGGCATGCTCTCCGTTTCTGAACAGACGTTTCAACCGTGGTATTATAGGAGCATACCACATCACCTTCGCAGGAACCCTCTTCCTGGGGGGTCGCCGTCAACATCACCAGGGTCATCTCGTCTGATCTTATACCGTAATGCACCGCATACCGGGCATGCGTCTAGATCCTTGTACGCACCGCGGTAGAGGATGCAGTCATTAGGGCATGCATGTATCTTCTGCACCTCCAATCCTAGAGGGCATACGACCTTCTTTGCTGCGTATGTACTATCGGGCAATTCGTTATCCTTTGGAAGCTTCTTCTTCAATATTTTAAGTAGCTTCTCAAATCCTTTGTCAGGCAAAGCATTCTCTGCCTTCCACTGCAGCAATTCCAGTACGGTACCCAGCTTTGTGTTGCCATCTTCGCAATTGGGGTACAACCCTTTTTTGTGGTCCTCTAGCATGCGATCGAACTTCAGCTTCTCGTTTTGACTTTCGCATAACGTCCTTGCATCAACAATGACCCGGCGGAGATCATCATCATCGGGCACATTGTTTGGTTCCTCTTGATCTTCAGCAGCTTCGCCCGTTGCAGCATCATCGTGCACATCGTCTGGTTCCTCTTGATTTTCAGGAGCATCACCGTATTCAGGGGGCACATAGTTGTCATCGTACTCTTCTTCTTCACCATCTTCCATCATAACCCCTATTTCTCCGTGCCTTGTCCAAACATTATAGTGTGGCATGAAACCCTTGTAAAGCAGGTGGGTGTGGAGGATTTTCCGGTCAGAGTAAGAATTCGTATTCCCACATACAGGGCATGGACAACACATAAAACCATTCTGCTTGTTTGCCTCAGCCACTTCGAGAAAATCATGCACGCCCTTAATGTACTCGGAGGTGTGCCTTGAACCGTACATCCATTGCCGGTTCATCTGCGTGCATTATATAATTAAGTGACCAAATTAATAGAAGTTCATCATCACATTAAAACCAATGTACATACATAGTTCTCATCTAACAACATAAAGCTCTGCAGAGCATCTAAATTAATTAAACCATACACTAAAACTATGTAAAACATTTCAATGCGAAAACAAATGCGATCATAATCGCAACCAATGTAACAACTGATCCAACGACATAATGATACCAAGCCTCGGTATGAATGCCATATTTTCTAATCTTTCTAATCTTCAAGCGCATTGCATCCACCTTGATCTTGTGATCATCGACGACATCCGCAACATGCAACTCCAATATCATCTTCTCCTCCTCAATTTTTCTAATTTTTTCCTTCAACAAATTGTTTTCTTCTTCAACTAAATTTAACCTCTCGACAATAGGGTCAGTTGGAATTTCCGGTTCAACAACCTCCTAGATAAATAAAATCTATGTCACGTTGGTCGGCATAATTGTCATAAACAATAAATGAACCAATAGTTATGAAAAGATAATATATACCACATCTGAATCATAGACAGGACGAGGGCCGACGGGGGCGGATACCAAAACCATCGCACTATATAAGATGCAATAATAAAAGTAAGAAAATTATACAAGTATTTATATAAACATACAAGTAAGAGTTTTTTTCCTTTCAGAAAGAAGATAAGAACAAGAGGCTCACCACGGTGGTGCCGGCGACGAGATCGGCGCGGGCGATCGACGGCGGTTAAGACGGGGACGGGACGTGACGGACCGCTAAACCTACGCAAATATTGAGAAAAATGGAGCTTGGAGGTGGATCTTGGAGAGGAGAAAGCTTAAGTAGTGTGGCTCGGGCATTCCATCGAACACCTCGTGTGCATAGGAGGTGAGCTAGAGCACCACAAAGCTCTCTCCTCGCCTGCCACGAAAAACAGAGCAGTGATAGTGCTCTGCTCGCGGGGTATATATAGGCAAGTAATTGGTACCGGTTCGTGGCATGAACCGGGACTAAAGGGAAGCCTTTGGTCCCGGTTCATTCCCCTAACCGGGACCAATGGTGGTGCGCCAGGAGCAAGGCACATTGGTCCCGGTTCGTCCCACCAACCGGGACCAAAAGGTCCAGACGAACCGGGACCAATGGCCCACGTGGCCCGACCGGCCCCCGGGGCTCAAGAACCGGGTCCAATGCCCCCATTGGTCCCGGTTCTGGATTGAACCGGGACTAATGGGCTTGACCGGCCTGGACCATTGCCCCCTTTTCTACTAGTGCCAGCAGCCACCACCAAGTGTGACGAAAATCAGTTCATCCTCCAAGAGAGAAGAAGAGAGAAAACCAAGAGAGCAAGGGAAGAAGAAGAAGATTGAAGGAAGAAGCAAAGGGAGCTCCTCCCCAAGGTTGTGATGGTCCAGATCCACTACCTTGCCTCCTTCAAGCTTCGGTTCCACAATCCTTGGTGAGATTGTTCCAATCCCTAGTTCTTGAGCTCCAAATCCTGTTATGTTCATCCAAGATTCAGAAATCTTGATGTATGAGATCCTCTAGTGCTGTCTAGAGAAGAAACCTGTTGTATCCCACATTTGATAATAGTGGAAGAGGATTTGGGTGGCTTTGGCCCGTGGTTTTTCCCCTCAAGTTGGGGGGTTTTCCACGTAAAAATCTGGTGTCTCTTTGTTGATGCTTGATGCTGTCAGGAAAACTTACTCCTACCACAAGACACTAGGCTGAGGAGTGTCTGTCCTGCTGAGTAACATTTTCTGCCTCCATATATGCTGCTGCATATGTTTCCTTCCGTGCTAAGCAACGATCCTTGAATTAGTACATGATGTGGTGCTAAGATTACTTGTTTCTGCTGCAGTTTTCAGTTAACCACAAGTGCATTTGTGTGCTAATTCTCAACATAAGCTCCCAAAGGAGCAGCACACTAGAATAACAACCGCCATGGATCAAGATAAGTATAGATTGGAAGGATCCAAGCTGTAAACACACGAACGTAGATGAACAAAGATTGGGTCCAAACAGATCCACCGAAGACAAACGGCGACCGAATCCTGTGAGATTCGCTGGAGACAAATCTCCACATGCCTTCTAACGATGCTAGAAGCACCACTAATGCGAGGGTTAGAAGGGGGCACCTTAATCCATCTTCAGAAAGCATTCGTCGCCTCGTCTTTCTAAGCAGGACACAAATCCTATCAAAACTCAATGAAACATCTAAAAACAAAACCCTCCCGTCAGGAAAGACCGGGATCTAGCGCATCTTCATGGCTCTAAAGCCATAGAAGACAAGGCATGGGAACGGCTGTGCAGCGACATGCAGCAAAAATCCTAGCGATGGCTGCCCTCGTGCGTAGGACTGAAGGGGTACGCTCGCGTCATTGGGTCTATATGATTTGTTACCTCTGTAACTTAATCACCATGATAGTGTCAAAAATATTTTACATTTTAATACATAGGGGGTCGTAATTAAGATTCACACAAATACAAGTAGACCACGGCTGCTCATCTGCCATAGCTGTTGATGAAACTATGGAATTTAGCCCAGATAATTCACCTACCACCTCCAACTAAGAAAATATATATCACCTTTGGGCATCTATAATTCGGACCTCAAATCTTCCACAAGCGTCCGGAGTGCGCAGTGCTAAGGTGTTTAGCCATCCAACGCGTTCTATATCGGTTCGTCGAGCGATCTGGACGTAATTTTTTAGGCAAACAGAGACAAACTTGGGAGGAGGGGGCCTTTACAGAAGTCCAGACATCTGCATGACCAATAAGAAGCCTCCATGTCCGTCTCTACTCTGCGTTCGTCCATGATGACTAGTATTTAGCGGAATGCAATATGCTAATTGCAGCAAATAGCTAGCGTTTTGACAGAAGGTAGTGCTGTCTAATATATTTGCATTTGGCGGAAGGTGCAAATTAGTCATTTGGCAAAAGTTGACCGCAAGGTTGGCCTCAGCCATGGCATGGCATGCTTAGCGTGCTTAGTAGCCATTAGATTTGGCGGAAGGTTGGCTTCCGTTATGATTGCTTAGTAGCCTTACTTAGAGAAACTCTAGTAGACCCGTAAAACGCTCTGACCCTCAAAATAATCGTTAAAATGTGGGCGGGCATGGAAAATCCCGCGTGAAAACACCCCGCAAACGCGGTCGGCCCACAAAATTTTTTGAGGTGCGCAGCAAAATCTTGACCCCAACCCGCCAATACGCAGGTTTTGGCCTCGCCCCTACGGTCATTTCAGCCCGCGGAATCGCGCCGCAGGGCGCGCCCCCCACCCTCCACCACCGATACGTTGCACTGTCTGACGATGCCATAGACCTAGGGTAGGGTCATAGGCCTGACCTATACACCCCACCCAAGGTCACTCCCCTAGAAGCAAAGACATTCAAGGAACAACAGAAAATATCGATTGAAGTCGTCGAGTGCAATCCACTCGACCAGTCATCCCACTCGGGTACCCCTCCCTCCTCATATCACTCGACCAAGACGAAGCCATTCGACTATATGAGAAACCACTCGACCTACATAAGACCAAGAGTCACTCAGGACGGCAACGGTCAGGCATTCAATCTGTTGTCTTAAAGATCATTAATAGCCCTTTATAACTGGCGTTACCAGTAACACCCTGCATTGATGTACATTGAACCCCTTGTAACGGGGGATGGCTGGGGTCCTGGCGCACTCTATATAAGCCACCCCCTCCTCTGGGACAAGGGTTCGCACCCCCTGTAACACACACACCCATATTCCAGTCGACTGCCTCAGGGCATCGAGACGTAGGGCTTTTACCTCCTCCGAGAGGAGCCTGAACTCGTAAACTCATGTGTACAATCTCGCGGTAGCTAGGGCCTTCCCTCGTCATACGTACCCCCTATGCTTACTGTCAGACTTAGAACCACGACTGTTCGCGCCCACCGTGGGGCAAAGCGTCTTAGCGACTTCCGGCGATGTTGCATTTTCTTCGATCTTCATCAACATGGTTTCCGGTGGTAGGTTGATCATGGGTTGCGAGTTCCGACTCGGCGCGCTCACTTTCGTCGCCGACGACTCCACCTGGCTCCAGGAGGCCCCTCTCGAAGTCGAGGCTCTCCCGATTTGTGGTTCATCGCACTTCCACGCGAGTGCCTGCGGTGTCCTCCTTCGGCAGCCGTCGACCCCGTACCAGTTGGTCCTCGCGTCGTCTTCTCGCTCCGCTAGACGCCGCTGCAAGCGATCTGGTCGATCACGGCTCCAGCGGTGGGTGAAGAACGCGGTGGCTTGTCAGGCGTTCACCCCCCAAGCCGCGGTAATCAAGTCCGACGTACTTCACTGTGGTCCAGTCAACCTGTCGACATACTTAGCAGACACACTTTCCGAGAGCGGGAGCTGTGACCCCGCGATAGAAGTCCTTATGGTCGACTCCCATCGCAGCCCACCTGGTTTCCGTCGCAGCGGCGGCGGCGATGGTCCATCATTCGACCACGAGGAGTATCAAGCCCAACCTCTCAGCTGGCAGCAGAGGGAGGAGCTGCACCGCCGCAACGTGGAGGCCCTCCAGACCCCCCATCATAGGGGAAACCGCCGAGGCTCGTGCCTTGGAGGCAGTGCGCCTGGCCACGCTAGCTGAGCGCACTCGCTTGGAGAATCTCCAACATTCTCTCGACGAGCGTGCCCATCTACTAATTCCCGAGTCCAGTTGACGTCCGCAACAATTGTTTCCACCGGAAACTCAGGTATTCCGCACAACGATCCAGAATCTTGCAGCTGTTGCGCGTATCGCAGAGTCCATTCAATTGTCCTGTTCAGAGGCTGGAAGAGGCTTGGAATAGATCAGAGCGCTGCTCCGAGCAGCAGGAGACCAGAACTCCGTTGTGTCCCAGTCGCGGAACAGAATCCACAGCATACCAGTAAGAGCAGACACCGTTCAGTCGGCGCACAGTCCTGGGTCACCTTTGCGACATGAAGGTCGTGATCACCGCTGAGATCGACACCTGGGAAGAGCTCATGGAGAGTATAATCATGAGTACGCCCGCGACAACCACCGTCGAGTTCCTTCGCCCCTCCCGAGGGACGGGTCATATGCGCCCCGGCGGTATGATGAAAGGCGTCCGTATGGAAATGACCGCAGAGTTCCAGTCGACCCAAGAGAGCCTGACTTCAACGCAAGGCCAGTCCTTCTTCAGGGTTTGGTTGATCGGAACAGAGCATACAGAGAGGGGCTGGATAGAGACAGGCCCAGTGGAAGAAGGGTCCATGTTTCTGGCCCTGAGTGTTTCACAAGAGCCATCAGAGCCGCTGAGATCCCTCACAATTTCAGATTGGCGACTGGCGTCAGTAAGTTCACAGGAGAATCAAAGCCCGACACTTGGCTTGAAGACTATCGAGTGGCAGTGCACATTGGTGGCGGCAGTGATGAGGTGGCCATGAAGCACCTCCCTCTGATGCTTGAAGGTTCTGCCAGGGCCTTGCTGAATCAGCTAGCCCCTGGGAGCATTTTGAGTTGGGATGAGTTAGCCCGAGTGTTTACCGGAACATTTGAGGGCACCTGCAAGAGACCTATTGGTTTGCCAGAATTGCAGCATTGCATGTAGAAACCGAATGAAACCTTGAGAGATTACATCCGGATCACTCTGCACCAGACAGTGGAGAATGTGTCAGATCACCAAGCAGTATGTGCCTTTAAGGAAGGCGTTCGCTACAGAGAGCTCAATTTGAAGTTCGATCGGACAGGAGATGTGTCTCTGACTCGGATGATGGAGTTTGTTGGTGTCAAAACCGGTGGATCTCGGGTAGGGGGTCCCGAACTGTGCGTCTAAGGCTGATGGTAAGAGGAGGCAGGGGACATGATGTTTACCCAGGTTCGGGCCCTCTTGATGGAGGTAATACCCTACTTCCTGCTTGATTGATCTTGATGATATGAGTATTACAAGAGTTGATCTACCACGAGATCGTAGAGGCGAAACCCTAGAAGCTAGCCTATGATTATGATTGTTGTTGTCCTACGGACTAAACCCTCCGGTTTATATAGACACTAGAGGGGGCTAGGGTTATACAGAGTCGGTTACAGAGAAGGAGATCTACATATCCGAATTGCCAAGCTTGCCCTCCACGCAAAGGAGAGTCCCATCTGGACACGGGACGAAGTCTTCAATCTTGTATCTTCATAGTCCAATAGTCCAGCCAAAGTATATAGTCCGGCTGTCCGAGGACCCCTTAATCCCGGACTCCCTCAGTAGCCCCTGAACCAGGCTTCAATGAGGATGAGTCCGGCGCGCAGATTGTCTTCGGCGTTGCAAGGCGGGTTCCTTCCCCGAATACTCCATACAAGATTTTGAACACAAGGATCGTGTCCAGCTCTGGAAAACAAATTCCACATACCACCGTAGAGAGTACAATATTCCACAAATCTAATATGCTGACAGCTTTTCGTAACGTGACATCATGCCATAGCCCGGTCATTATTCGAACCGTTTTTCACAACCAGCTACTGCACGTATTGCAAGGTGGTTTCCTTGACACGTCTTGTCGAAGCAGAGATCATGCCCCCTTATCGTGGGATTCTCATCAATACGGGCATGGGTAACCCAACCGCGCCATCAATCGTGGAGCTTGGGAAATAAGTGATTTTAACAGGCAAGTGGGGAGGCGCACAGTTTCTACCGTCTTTATAAAGAGATAGGGATTCCCTTTTTCACCCACGCCTTCTTCCTCCTTCGCTCATTCATTCTCGCACTCTCGAGCTCCAGCGCCCAAGTTCTCACCTTCTCCGTAAAGCCATTCTAGACATGTCCGGAGCGGGAGGCAAGTGGATGGCCTCCCCCGTTATAGAGGAGGACATCACGAAGCTCCGGGAGGCCAGATACTTAGCCGCACACATCGCACACCGGCTCCCGGACGAAGGGCAGATCATCCCTACTCCGGAACCACACTAAAGGGTTGTGTTCCTCCCCACTTCGTCTGTGGACTGGGATTTCCCGTCCACCCATTTGTCCGTGGGATCATGTTCTATTATGGGCTGGATTTTCACGATCTAGCCCCCAACTTCATCCTCAACATCTCGGCGTTTATCGTCGTGTGTGAGGCTTTCCTCCGCATCAAGCCCCACTTTGGCCTGTGGCTGAAGATATTCAACGTGAAGCCAAAGATAGTGGTCAGCCAGGAAGCAGAGTGCGGAGGCACCATGGTGGGCAAGATGCCCAACGTTACCTGGCTCAAAGGCTCCTAGGTGGAGACCGTGAAGGGGTGGCAGTCAGGGTGGTTCTACATCACCGAGCCGCGAGATGCCAACTGGGCGGCGGCTCCCGAATTCCGATATGGCATCCCCATGCGACTCACCTGCTGGAAAAAGAAGGGCTTAGCCTGGGGCGCACCTGCGGAGTTGGCCGGACTACAGAACTGTATCAAAAATATGATAAGCAAGAAGATCAAGCTTGTCAACGTGGTCCAGGTCATGTTCTTCCACTGGATCCTCCCGTGTCAAAGACGGGCATTCAATATGTGGGAGTTCGATTCGGCCAAACACCAGACGTTGTGAGAGCTCTTCGGCACGACGCACAAATACGTCTGGAAGGTGCTGTTCAAGGCCGCTGAAGTACCTCCTCCCACTACCGAGGACCGCGGACTCAACGCAAAGCGCCCCGCCAATCCGGTAAGCTCAATATATTTCACAAGATGTGCCTTTCTCAGTATGTTCGTGGGAGGAATCTAAGCCACTATGCTGGTTTAACAGGACTATGTGGTGACAGCGGAGCGGATCGACTGTCCGGCTCCGCTACCCGAAGATCCTGCAACTGCTCTCCTGACAGAGATGCTGTTTTTGGCCAAGAAGAAGGCCATAGGGACCAGGAAAGGTCTCCGGCACAAGGCTCCATCGGACACATCGTCCGAAGACGCCGAGGCGCACTCCTCCAACGAAGACGAGGAGGAGGAGGAGGAAATTCCTCCCACAACCAGGGAGGAGAAGAAAATGAAGTCCACCTCATCTGGGGAGGCCGAGGGGTCCAAGAAGGGAAGGTCCCTTCCTCCGGACCAATCCACAACAGCCGCCTACAGCGACGAGGAGTGTTTGCCCAGAGACAAGCCCCGAGCAAAGTCGTAAGTATTCGGACACTATAATGCTTCTGGTATGTTTTGCTTTATTGATTCTTATCACGTCAAATGTGATTGTGCAGTCCGTCCAAAGCCCACATCAACGTATCCTCCTCGGATGGGTCTTTGAGTCAGTCGGAGATGAATAGCTATTCGCTCCTGACGGCCACCTCCCCCCGGCCCGCGGATGACACCGAGGTGTTGTCTCAGAGGATACCGGAGCAGGGGGAGACGGTTCTGGAGACGCCCCAAGGAAAAATCCCAGACGCCGGGCACATGGGGGGAAAGACCCCCATGGATCTTGGCAACGGGGACCGCAGCTAGTCCGGCCCCCGGCCGGATACTGCGCTGGAACCTCCATCGGTTCCGGATTCAGGCAGGAAGCCCCTTGCTAAGGAGGGTGAGACGTCTCTTATGATGAACTCTGTCCAACCAGAGGCATCGGACAATTTGCTAGAAATGCTTCGCGGAGCTTCCATTGACGAAGAGCACCGTACTCTTATGAGTAGGGTGATTGAGAAGGTTCGGTCCGCCAAAAGTGGATTGACCGAAGCCTGCGCCAGCCTCCTAACAGGTTTTGAGGTAAGTAATCACATTACGAGGAAATATCATAGCATAGATAGTAGCCCCTGATGCTCTGTTTGGTGTTCGGAAAGAAAGGCCGAACAGAGGATCAAATAACATCCACAATAGTCTAATCGTATTATGTGTATGTGAATAAGCAGGCGTCACTGCTGGCCGCTGCCGCCTGCACTATGGAGGTCTCTGGACTGAAATGGGACCTGGGACGGGCTGAGGAAGAGCTCAGCCTCGTGAAGAGGCAGCTCGAGGAGAACAAAGGTAAGTGATACCCCGTCCGTGTGTTATATAAAGGAAAGTCGTTGATGCTAATAGAAGCATCATAAAATTTAATTGGGGCCACGACCAAAGTGGCGGCCCTTAAGAAAGCGTTGTCTGAGGCCGAAGACAAGGCGGCCAAGGAGCGCACCGAGCGCGAGAAGCAGGAGGCTTGGGTAAATGAGGTCCAGCAAGAGCTCTAGGACTTCGTAAAAAAATTTGAGTCCTTGGAGCTTGACTCCAAGACGCAAGAGTCCGAGCTTGCGAAGGCCCTCCAGAGCGTGCAAGACACCAAGGCCGAAGCCCAAAAGGCCCTCCAGGAGATCCAGGCGGCCAAGAAGATAGCGGCGGGTAAGGCATTCATTAGGCAAAGCAAGCATGTGAATGACACTTTCCTGTTACTTACCCGAATTCGGAGCTCTCCAGGAGCGTTTGTAGATCTGCCGCACAACATATCGGATACCGCAGAGTTCTACCGTGCTGAGGATGGGAGCTCGACGGAGAAGCTGTTCTGGTGCCAGTATATTGGGGCCGAACATCCGATGTCCTTGAGCGATCAGCTGAAGCAACTGGTCGAACTACACAAAGCGGCCGAACTGGCCATGAAGGAACTTATAGTCCGGCTGTGGCCTGGCGAGCTCCTGCCTGGAAGCTATTTCGGCCTTGTAAAGCGGATGGTAAATGCCTGTCCGTGGGTTCAACTCATTAAGTGGTCCGTCTGCATTGAAGGTGCACGCAGGGCCTTCGCCCGTGCGAAAGTGCACTGGGCGAAGATGGACGCCGAGAAGCTGGTGACGGAGGGGCCGCCGAAGGGGAAGGAGCATCGCCACCCCGAACAATACTATGACAATGTCATTAAGGGTGCCCGCCTTGTGGCGGATGAATGCGCTAAGGATGTAATATTTGAATGAGTGTACTCATATCATCCTGTAATATGAAAACGAGTTCATGTGCGCTATATGGCGCTTGTTAATTTAAAATATTACCTACTGTGCGGCTGTTTATAAAATCTTGAGAGTTGGCCAGTCATCGGCTTCTGCCCCCATGTAACTAGTACTGGGGTGTTCGGGATAAATATAAACACTCTTTATCCAAATTTTTGGTCCTTTTAGGGAGGTGTTTAACGCAGCGAACAAGGCTATCGGACTATACAGCTTTATCACTCTCACTTGGCCATAGAAGTCTACAATTTTAAATTTTGATGAAGCCCCTAGTATTCAGAAGGCCAGACTTGGGGCGCTATACATGCCTAAATCGGACGAGGCCGATTCCTCTCCTGAAGTGGAAAAAATCTTTGAGAATTTGAGACCTCTCGAACAGCGACCAGCTCTCGCCTTATCATGACAGTCAGTTTTTGGCTTTCTCTACTGAGGTTCTCGTCCGAAAAACTGGGACACAATCACAGTAGTTCTCCCTGTGCTACCTTAGCCTATATAGCGGAACGTAAGGTACCAAAACATGGGAGCCGGGCAAACCCAACTATTGACCCAAGACATGATTCGGAGCTGATGCATATAATGCTATAAGTTCGGGGTGCCGCACTGCCAAAAGTTTTCGGACTTTTCTTGCCATGTTATGGGGTACACTGAAGCCCCTGGCAAACTGGGCGTACCAAAATGCACGGGTGTAATAAATAAGCAGTAAAGGAAAGGGGTAAATAAATGTAATAGTAGGCTGACATCGTACACTATTTTCCCTTGTTATTCATATAATACAAGTAGTGCGATAAGAAAAATAGGACTGTTTGACACATCCTGACCAGGAGCGAGCTTTGTGCATGTATGTAAAACAGGTATAACTATCGTTATCAGAGACCACCTGAGGATTCCCTTGTGTGGCCAAGCTTCTTGTCTTCCTGGTGTGTCCGAGAGTCGGTCTATCGGAAGAGCCTCCCAAAGATAGGGACCTGAAAGAAAAAGGTGTAAAGATGCATGGGTCCTGTGGCGGATGAACCGCATTGTGGACCGCGTCATAGTCGTGCCTCCGCCTATGCCCATGGTATTTTAAGTGCATAGTTATGTACGCGCGGCACAAATTTCACTGATTGTCTGGGACTAGGACGGAGACTGAATTGCTAGTCGAGCTCTGGACGTGCCGGACGATCCTGTTGCGGGGTACTCCGGACTCGCTTGACGGTGTCCGGGTTCTTTATCGCCTTGGCTGTATGCCTAAGAAGGCTGTTTTGTACTTCTGCCGCGAGGGCCGCCGTGTGCTCCTCTGTACGAAGCGAGCACTCTGTGTTTCCATTAACTGTTATGACCCCGCGAGGTCCTGGCATTTTGAGCTTGAGGTATGCATAATGCGGTACCGCATTGAATCTGGCGAATGCAGTTCGTCCGAGCAATGCATGATAGCCACTACGGAAGGGGACGATATCGAAGATTAGCTCCTCGCTTCAGAAATTATCCGGAGATCCGAAGACCACTTCGAGTGTGATTGAGCCCGTGCAACAGGCCTCCACACCTGGTATGACACCTTTGAAGGTGGTTTTTTTGTGCTTGATCCTTGAGGGGTCGATGCCCATTTTGCACACTATAACCTGATAAAGCAGGTTCAGGCTGCTGCCACCGTCCATGAGGAGTCGTGTGAGATGGAATCCATCGATGATGGGGTCCAGGACCAATGCAGCCGAGCCGCCATGACGGATACTGGTAGGATGGTCCCTGCGATCGAAAGTGATCGGACAAGAGGACCATGGGTTGAACTTTGGGTCGACTGGCTTAATCGCATAGACGTCCCTTAGTGCACGCTTCCATTCCCGCTTGGGAATATGGGTTGCGTATATCATATTCACCGTTTTCACCTGGGGAGGGAATTTCTTCTGTCCTCCTGTGTTTGGCGGCCGGGGCTCCTTGTCGTCATCGCTATGCAACCCCTTTTCCTTGTTTTTGGCATTCAACTTGCCGGCCTGTTTGAACACCCAGCATTCTCTGTTGGTGTGGTTGGCTGGTTTATTGGGGTGCCGTGAATTTGGCATGAGCGATCGAGTATGTGGTCCAGACTGGACAAGCCCGGTTGTTTCTTTTGAATGGCTTCTTCTGCTGTCCAGATTTAGAGCCTCTGAATCCGGCATTGACTGCCGTGTCTTTGGCGTTGTCGCCATTGTTGCGACGCTTGTGTCTATTGCGTCGTGGCTTGCCGTTGCTATCTCTGGTGTATGAATCACCGGAGTTTTTTTGGTGTGATGTTGCTACGAGCTAGCCAGTTGTCCTCGCCCGCGCAAAAGCGGGTCATGAGTGTTGTGAGGGCTGCCATGGATTTTGGCTTCTGTTGGCCGAGGTGTTGGGTGAGCCATTCATCACGGATGTTATGCTTGAAGGCTGCTAAGGCTTCGGACAGTCGACAATTTGGTTCTTTTTAGTTAGGAACCGAGTCCAGAATTTCCTGGCTGACTCTCCGGGCACCGGGCGCATAGGGAACAAGGGCGTAGCCGGGCGGAAGCACGGGGGCGCCGGGCGTGGTCGGTGTAGTAGTGGCGGTGTAGACGTGAGCCGGCGGTCGGGGTCTGAGGAGACCAGGGGAGCCGGTGGCAGGACGATGGCCTGGGCTCCAGGCGCCCGTGTATGCTGGAGGAGCGCCGTAAGGAGATGGAGCAGACCAAGGCATGGGCCACGCCTGAACCAGCCCGGTCCAGGGATCTTGCTGCTGGTGCCATGCCGTTGGAGTAGATGCCGGTGTAGACGATGATGATGATGACGCCGAGGAGCTGGCGGAGCGAGGCTGGGGCGGCCGGTAGACGGGATTCTTGCCGCGGTAGGGCTCGGGCGCCAGCCTGGAGGCGGCTGGACAGGGGCCGACGACGAAGTGGATGGAGCTGGCGCCGAAGACTTGGTGGTGGCGTGAAGGGCATATTGGTGGTGGGTAAGGGAACTAGGGTTGAAGGAGGAAGAAGAGGCAGATGGCGATCTGGCGGCGTTGAACTCGGCCGCGGTAAAGAGAGGCCGCGCCGGAAGAGGTGGAGGGGCCGGCGGAGAGGCCATGTGGAGAAGATAACCTAGGCGACGGATACCATGAAGATTATTGAATTCTGAATATGTATTAGGGCCTCAAAGGGCTGTTTATATAAGATACAAAACTTGGGGGCCAAGGATAGTAGAGATAGATTACAATTTGAACTACCAAATATACAAACCGAATATATACTCTAATAGTAAGGAACATTCATGAGCAATAACTAAATATGGTATATCTCCATGATGATCATAACTTATTTGCGTGTCTATTCTATTGCTCAGATTAGTATTTTCAAATACTCTGGCTTGTTTTCGCATTGTTTTTTTTTTGTTATACTCCCTCTGTTTCACAATGTAGTGGCTATAGATATTTTGGAAATTCTAACTTTATGAACTTTAAACAATTGTGTAGTGAAACATATCAACATATAAAATAAGAAATCAATATCATTAGAAACATTGTTAGACATATTTTCATGTTATATTTATTTAGAAGTACTGTTGTTGATGTTTTTATCAATAATTTTGGTCAAACTTTACAATTTTTAATTTTTCAAAAATCTGTATGCCTTACATTGTGGAATGGAGGGAGTATTGTTTTTCATATTTTTGTGTAACTAATACATTTTGTCTTTTCCTCAATTTTCTTTTTTCTTCTACTTTGGTCATAAAAATATAAAGTTTCAAATATATTTTTATCTCGAGATTATATTGGTATAAAAGTGATTTTTTTTCTACTTGGCCGCCATGCCCCACATGTGCGAAAAAATGAATGTTGTTTCTTTTCTGTTTAAGATTGGTTTTGAGGATTAAGGGTCAAGCTTCTCTAGTTGGACATGAAATAGGGGTCAAACATGTCTAGTTAAGTTCCAAAAATGTACTCTTTGAATTTCTCCCAAGAAATATCAAAGAAAGTGTTAACCCCCATTCCTCTATATTTTTGTTCCCGTGTCGTTCATTCATTATGAGCTGCCGCTATGTCAACGTCAAATGCAAGGCTAGCTCCACTATTATTGACGCTGGAGAGCTAATGGTCTGGCTGCTCAGGAACAATATGGTAGCTATTTAATAGGTACTTTAAATTGCTAAATAAAAAATTAATGGCCCTTTATTTTGCAGTAGGGACAAATGATGAGATAGTTCGGTACACAATTTTGGCATCGCATAAGCAAAGTTGGATTTATCAGAGGCGGCGAACCTTGATCAGCCAAAAAGTGCTGGAAAAACAAAGTTTGATGCTAAAGAATATGTCATCCGCATATGCTGGTGCATGCATGCCGAGTTAGACAGGGAAACTAAAGGTGATCATGCATGCATGCATATTCATCCGTCCACTATTACGTAAAGAACGTCCACACTGCCAACGAAGCCAGCTCTGGTGATGCTATGTAGTACTCCATCGGTCCCTCCGTCTCAAAATAATGACTCAACTTTATACTGACTTTGAATTAAAGTTAGCATAAAGTTGAGTCACTTATTTTGGGACGGAGGGAGTATAATACTAGTACATGTCAGATGTTGAAAATTTGGGACGGAGGGAGTATAATACCAGCAACTTGTGTTAAGATATCTAGCTTTAGCTTTGGCATTCCCCTTTGCATCGATCTATGCTGTGTATATTATATTTCAGTTGGTGAAAATTTTGGGCCCATGTCTCCTGCAAAGTGGCAAAGAACGGGCAAGTGGAAATTAGCTATCGAGCTAGTGCGTAGCAAGTTGTGTTAGTTCTAACATATCTAGCTTAAGCTTTTGTCTTCTCTTTTGCATCGATCCATGCTGGAAGTGTCATGTTGTGGTTATAGTGACCGGGGTCAGTGAACCAAGTAGGAGTGCACATGCACTTTCCCTCGTTCCCGGAAAGTTCATATCAAACGGTCGAGCCCTCCTATCGCGGAATGGTCCTGAACGTCGTAGCTAAACTGTACATAGACCGTTTCTCGCTTGACAGTGCCTTAATGTTGTGCAGGTTCGATGTATATGATCTGTTTATTAAAAAAAATTACACTGTTAATTATATTGTTATCACATGCACCGCAACCACCACCGATTGCAATAGTTTGGACTGCTAGCTAGGTACGTACGCGGGGTGTAACCTATGCCTAAGTTAGCTGCCGATGAATTATTATTGTAACTAAATTGTGTAAGTGTTAGGCAATATGATGGATTATGATGATCTCGGGGCTCGATTGGTTCTTTTTATTTGGCTGTCTACTTTCTCAATTACAACTTATGAAATAACTTCAATCAACACAATTATAATGACGGACAAATGAGCTAACTGTAGTACTCTTTTGCTTATGGAGTTAGCTGTAGTACTCTAATGATGACAGAATGTGGCAAACCTACATGTAGTAGCATCACTATTAGCAATAACCATAATTAAACTGTACGTAATATAATCCATATATAGTACACTCTACTAATTGGTAGTCTCTAGCTAATCACGATCGAGAGGCCGGCGCTAAAGAAAGAAGACAAACGTTAACATGTACTCCCTCTGTAAACTAATATAAGAGTGTTTAGATCACTATTTTAGTATTCTAAACGCTCTTATATTAGTTTACGGAGGGAGTACTGTATATATTTCTAGTGGACCGGTTCCTGCGAACAGGCAGCGCTGTCGACCTCCTTAATTAATCATACTATATTTTTTTAGCATCATTAGCAAGATGTCCGTGCATTGCATGGAACATCAAGGTGTATTTTTTTTACAAAACATCTGTTGTGATTAACCCGTGCAAGAGTAATCCCATGTGTATAAACTCGTGCAAGAGTAACCCGTGCAAGAGTAATCCCATCTCGAGAAAGAGGAGAGATAAGGTGAGGAGGAGTGAGGCATGGTGGTGATTGGTGGTCGTACTAATCCCGTTCCAGATTGTTCCGATATAGGATGCAGGTATCTTTTTGTAAAATTACCATAGTTTGCTTTTTACTCAGCAAATATAGATCGGACGGTCTATATTGCAAGATGGCAGGTACACCATTATCACCGACTTGATTTTCTATAAGAGTAGAGATACAGTATTATTTGCTCCTAGTGCTGATTACCTTGGCCACTCCGCCTGCTATACGCACCAGGTACATACATACGTACGTACCGAAAGCCAAGCTAGCAGACTTTACTCAGTCATTAACTGGTTGATTCTCAACTGTTGGAATTTGCTAGTGGGCTTTTGGCCCAAAGCCCAACTAAATTTCTGAAATTCTCTTGGCCCATTCATGCACACATGTGAGTGGAGTGAGTGAGGCTAAAGTTTAGTCCCACCTCATAAGTTGAGAGAGAGTTGCACCTCTTTATAAGGTGAGCTCTCCTACCATTTGTATGAGCATGAGAATAGGAGACCTACTCGCTCGCCTCGGCACGTCACGTCGCGACGCGTCGCGACGCGCCGCGGGTTGCGGGATTGAGCCGAGCCGATGACAGAGCTATGCACGTTGTCTATATTTTTGCTGCTCGGGAAAAATTAATGAGTCATTAATTAATAATTAACGGACGCGTTAATTACTGAACCGTTTCCGATTCTTTTGGATCGTGACGACTCGGACGTGGGGTTTACTCCCACGACCTACCCGGCCCGCACTATATAGTCAGGCAGACGTCTACCCTAGCCGCCGCCGCTTCGTATGGTTTCTCACCACCGTTCCAGATCATTGCGCCGCCAAGCAAGTCTTCTCCATCCCTCCTTTCGGCGTGCACCGGGAGAAGGGACAACAGGCCTCCGGAACCCCGCCTCTCGTGATCCTGTACGGGAGAGGGGCGATCAGGTTTTTGGGGAGCGCACTCGCGCGATTGCTGGCAACGACGACTTCGTGAACGACGACTTCTTCCCCGACCTCGGCAACCTCATCCTCGACGACATGGGCGACAACGTCAACGCCGGCGGTGCTGCTCCCGCTGCACCGTATGTGATTCTATCTTTCCTGTTCGAGATCGTGGTAGAATTCATGTTTCTAGTATGTGCCCTAGATGTGATCTGTTCATCTACTATGCTAGTTCGCATGATTAGTTCAATCTCTGCTACTGTAGTCATGATTTATCTTCTCTTAATTCGGATTAAATCTCGTAGTAATTTGCTCATATTTTCAACAATCCAAAAACCTGATTATAGGCAATTTACTCCGAGTGGTTTTGCTGCGCATATGAAGCCGCCTGCATTTAAGGGGGCGCAATATAAGAGGTGGCGCACGAGAGCAGTCTACTGGTCAGAGACCGTGGGCTACTATGACGCCACTAAGGGCAAGCCTGAGGATGATCTTAATCCAGCACATCTGGAAGCTTTTGAGAAGATCGATACTCTCTTTAAAGGCGCTCTTCTGGGTGTTCTTGATGATTCCATTGTGGATTTGTATATGTCGTTTGACAACGGCAAGGACATGTGGGCAGCGCTCGAGGCCAAGTTTGGTGCCTCGGACGCCGGTAGCGAGTTGTACGTCATGGAGCAATTCTATGACTACAAGATGACTGATGAGCGCTCTGTTGTATAGCAGGCTCATGAGATACAGTCGCTCGCAAAAAACTTGAGCACTTCAAGTGTGTGTTGCCAGACAAATTTGTTGTCGGAGGCATTATTGCCAAGCTTCCATCTTCGTGGAACAATTTTGCTACTTCCCTGAAACACAAGAGACAGGAGTTTTCCGTTGCGGATCTCATTGGTACTCTTGATGTTGAAGAGAAGGCGAGAGCAAAGGACACACGTGCTCGAGTTGCCGAGGGAGCTTCTAGTGCCCACATGGTCCAGAAGAAGAACTTCCAGCCCAATAAGTTCAAAAACAACAAGAACAAAACTCAGGGGAAAGGCAAGTTTGATACAAAGAACAAGCCATCACATTCCACCAACTTCAAGAAGAATTCTCATAAGAAGGGGAAGGGACTTTGCCATGTTTGCGGTGATCCTAGTCACTGGGCTCCGAAGTGTCCTAACCGCTTTGAGGAGCGCGAACATGAGAAGGGCGGCAAGTCCGCTAATGTTGTCATCGGTGATACTGATATGAAGGAATCAGGGTACGGTATTTTTCCTACCATCCTTTCAGTATTTCAATCCCCTGATTGGTTAATTGACACCGGTGCCAATGTACATGTTTGTGCTGACGCCTCCATGTTTTCTTCTTACCAGGCCACAGGGACTTCTCCCATGCTGATGGGGAACGGGTCACATGCCATCGTTCGAGGTGTTGGTACGGTCGATCTGAAGTTTACTTCGGGGAAGACCGTGCGTCTGAAGAATGTTCATCATGTGCCGTCCATCAATAAAAATCTCGTTAGCGGTTCCTGTTTATGTTGAGATGGTTTTAAGTTGGTTTTTGAGCCCAATATAGTTGTAATTTCCAAGTGTGGACAATTTGTTGGAAAAGGCTATGAGTGCGGAGGCTTGTTCCGCCTATCTTTGTCAGATATTTGCACTAAAGTTATTAATAATGTTTGCCACAATAATGAGTCGGATATTTGGCATTCACGACTTTGTCATATTAACTTTGGTTGCATGACGCGGCTAGCCAATATGAATTTAATTCCGAAAATCTCTACTGTCAAAGGCTCTAAGTGCCAAGTATGTGTGCAAGCTAAACAACCTCGCAAGTCCCATAAGACTGCAGAGACAAGAGACTTGGCGCCACTAGAGCTTATACATTCTGATCTTTATGAGATGAATGGCGTGTTGACAAAAGGTGGAAAGAGATATTTCATGACGTTGATTGATGACTCCACTAGATATTGTTATGTGTATCTTCTGAAATCAAAAGATGAGGCCTTAACTTTCTTCAAAAACTAAAAAGCTGAGGCAGAGAACCAACTTGATCGAAAAATTAAACGGCTTAGGTCCGATCGTGGTGGAGAGTATTTTTCCAATGAATTTGATCTGTTTTGTGCGGAACATGGTATAATCCATGAGAGGACGCCTCCCTACTCACCTCAGTCTAATGGGGTGGCCGAAAGAAAGAACCGAACTCTAACTGAGTTGGTTAACGCCATGTTAGACACATCGGGTCTTTCCAAGGAATGGTGGGGGGAGGCGCTAATGACCGCGTGTCATGTCCTAAACCGAGTTCCCACAAAGTATAAGACCATGACTCCATTTGAGGAATGGGAAAGGAAAAGGTTGAAACTCTCTTACCTACGTTCTTGGGGTTGTTTGGCGAAAGTCAATATACCAATTCCCAAGAAGCGCAAGCTTGGACCAAAAACCGTGGATTGTGTTCTTCTGGGCTATGCTTTTCATAGCATTGGCTATAGATTTTTGATAACAAAATCTGAGGTATCCGACATGCATGTTGGTACGATTATGGAGTCTAATGATGCAACTTTCTTTGAGGACACATTTCCTATGAAGGATATGTCAAGTTCATCAAATCAGGAGATACCTATTCCATCTAGTGACGAACTCACTGTAATTCCTGAACCCACCATTGCGATGGAACACGTTGAGAATCCTGTTGAGGGTGACAATGAAAATCCTGTAAGGAGTAAGAGACAGAGGACTGCAAAGTCCTTTGGTGATGATTTCATTGTGTACCTTGTGGATGACACACCCAGGACTATTTCAGAAGCCTATGCATCTCCTGATGCTTCTACTAGAAGGAAGCTGTTCGTAGCGAGATGGATTCCATCTTAGCTAACGGGACCTGGGAGATCACTGACCGTCCTTATGGGTGCAAACCTGTAGGATGTAAGTGGGTGTTCAAGAAGAAGCTTAGACCTGATGGTACAATTGAAGAGTACAAGGCACGGCTTGTGGCTAAGGGTTATACCCAGAAAGAAGGTGAAGACTTCTTTGATACTTACTCACCTGTGGCTAGACTGACCACAATTTGGGTGCTACTATCACTGACTGCCTCACATGGTCTTCTCGTTCATCAAATGGACGTTAATACGGCTTTCCTCAATGGAGAGCTGAAGGAGGAAATTTACATGGATCAGCCATATGGTTTTGTAGTACCTGGTCAAGAAGGAAAGGTGTGCAAGTTATTAAAGTCTTTATATGGCCTTAAGCAAGCTCCTAAGGAGTGGCATGAGAAGTTCGAAAGAACATTAACTGCTGCCGGCTTTGTAGTAAATGATGGTGACAAGTGTGTGTACTATCGCCATGGTGGGGGCGAAGGAGTTATTCTCTGTCTGTATGTTGACGACATATTGATCTTTGGAACCAAACTTGATTTAATCAAGGAGGTTAAGGATTTCTTATCTCTCTGTTTTGAGATGAAGGATCTAGGAGTAGCTGATGTTATCTTAAACATCAAGCTGTTGAGAGATGAGAATGGTGGGATCACACTACTTCAGTCTCACTATGTGGAAAAGGTTTTGAGTCGTTTTGGGTATAGCGACTGCACGCCTTCTCCAACTCCATAGGATGCTTGTGTGTTTGTCGGTGTCAAAACCGGCGGATCTCGGGTAGGGGGTCCCGAACTGTGCGTCTAGGCGGATATTAACAGGAGACAAGGGACACGATGTTTTACCCAGGTTCGGGCCCTCTCGATGGAGGTAAAACCCTACGTCCTGCTTGACTAATATTGATGATATGGGTAGTACAAGAGTAGATCTACCACGAGATCAAGGAGGCTAAACTATGTATGATTGTTGTAATGTATGTCGTCCTACGGACTAAAGCCCTCCGGTTTATATAGACACCGGAGGAGGCTAGGGTTACACAGAGTCGGTTACAATGGTAGGAGATCTACATATCCATATCGCCAAGCTTGCCTTCCACGCCAAGGAAAGTCCCATCCACACACGGAACGGAGTCTTCAATCTTGTATCTTCGTAGTCTTGGAGTCCGGCGGACGATGATAGTCCGGCTGTCCGGACACCCCCTAGCCCAGGACTCCCTCAGTAGCCCCCGAACTAGGCTTCAATGACGATAAGTCTAGCGCGTATATAGTCTTCGGTGTTGCAAGGCGGGTTCTCCCTTCAAGTTCCATGTACCTGCCGAACAGTGTCCGGCTTTATCATAAATACCGCGTTTCTCGGCTTCTACGCCCAATAATGGCCTTTTTCCACGCGTCGCACGAATGCGAAAAGCCAGGGTGTCTTTTTATGTTTCACCCCCTAGTCGTGCGAGTCATTCGCCTACAAAAGAGGCAAAAATCCAGATCCAAACCACACCATCTTCCTCCCGCGAATAGTTCATCGGAGCGCCCTTGACCTAAAAATCCATTCCATCATGGACCGTCGACGCGGCTCCTCTTCTCGCGCTCCCAGCCCACCGCCAGGGGATTGGAGGGGGTGCTCTGTTTCAAGCGGGGGGATATCTCCCTCCGGCCTTCATGGTCCCAGTCCGAGCCGGACTGGTCACTTATCAAGGTGGGAGGCAAGCGGAGGCTACCCCAAGCCCCAATAAAGGGGAGCGAGTATGCTTCATCCCTTATCTGATAAGGGGACTCGGATTCCCAATACATCCATTCCTCCGCGGGCTCCTGGAGTTCTACGGACTCCAGCTCCACCACCTCAGGCCTGCCTCTGTCCTGCATATCGCGGGCTACGTAGCTCTTTGCGAGCTATTCCTGGGCATTGAGCCCCATTTTGCATTGTGGAAGAGGCTGTTCTGCCTCGTACCCCGTTCTCACGAGGGTTCCATATATCAAGTGGGCGGCGCCAAAATATGGCGCATTGCCGGGACCGGATACCCATCCGGTACTCCCAAGAAGGCGTCCGAAGATTGGCCTTCAGAGTGGTTTTATGTAGGAGACGCTCCGCTGCCGGACCCAGTCCGGATTGGCCTCCCGGAGTTTAGTGCTGCTCCTTTGAAGAAACGCCTCAGCTGGCGCCCACGGAGCCCCCGATTGGAGGAAAACAAGAGCGTCCATTACTTGATGGGCCGAATAAGATTAATGGCCCATTCTGGTTTGACCATGATCGGAGTCATGGCGACATGCATCATGCGGGGGGTACAGCCATTACAATATAGAGGCCACCCCATGTGGGATTTCAACGGGGAAGACGATGCCACCCGTCATGGCCGCGAAGGGCCGGATTCGACCGAGGATCTGGTGCAGATCTTGTCCAGCCTATACAAGGGGGAGAAGGAGGACTTCCTTCGAACGAACCCTTTGAATGGGTTTTCCATGAACAACCCTAGGGGCTGGGTAAGCAAACACTTTTAAGGGCTCAACCCATGCTTTCGAAGTTTAGGCTTCTTACATTATGTCTTCGGCGCAGGATCTACGCCGGACTGTGGAGGACATGGTAAGTCCCGCTCCGCAACCCGAGGATCCAGAAAGATCCCTGGATCCGGACTCCGAAGAGGATCCGGACATCAAGGTGGAGCTGATCGACGGGGTGTTTCACCAGCTCAGCATGGACAATGCTTTGGTCGCCATTACGGCGGACTACCCCGGACTGTATACGGCTTCCCAGGTGACTGTGACCGAGGTCCGGACACCATTATCTCTTCCTTGCCTATTTCTGACCTTCGCGAACTATGGTGTTTTACAGGAAGCGCTCTCAGGGCGGGAAGCCGAGCCCGCGGCGGCTGACCAACAAAGGTCAGTCCGGACCAGCAGGCGGAAAAGGAGCGCGGCACGGACTGAAACGTCACCGCAAAGGTATAGCTCGTATTTAAATTTTTAGAGCACCGTTCCTAGGAAACGTCTGAGTGCTCATGATCTTTATAGGAGAAAAAGCGCTCGCCAGACTGCGGGCGCGGAAGTTGCCGATCCAACCTATACCGGCCAGGCTCCAGCGCCCGGCCTGGAGGGGAGGCAAGCGCAAGACGCGGGCCGGATCCTCCTCCAACGGAGGACACCGACAGATTGTCCGCCACCAAGTCTGAGGTGGAGAGCACCATGAACCATAGGCGCCGCCGGATGGTGTTTCGTGAAGCGTGCTTCTCCCCTGAGGCATTGGACGCCTTTAACACAGGGGACGCGCACCTCCGTGCCGCTCAAGATGGTTTTACCAGAGCCACGGAGCAGTATGTGAAAGACATACTGGTAAGGGAATTTTAATGGTTACCAGTAGCCCCCGAGACTTAAAGTAGTTATGTTAACTTATTTAAGGATCATTTGAAACGCAGGCTCTTACAGAGAAGAATGACCAGCTGTCCCAGGAGCTGCAAGAATGCAAGGCCCAACTTGAGGCCGCACTTGCTGCCGCAGGAGGAGACGCAGAGACCCCTCCTGGTAACACATTTTTATTAATAAATATAAGCGCTGTGCGGCGTGCGCGCAAGTCTAATAGTGACATTGCAGGTGCCGCCGGACAAGATCCGGACAGGCAAGAATTACTATGCCAGCTAAAGGCCGGCGAGAGGGTGCTGAATAGGGTGCAGCAAGAAAGGAACAAGCTCCAGGATGCCAACGCCAAGCTCGGAGAAGAGCTGAAAGGCGCTCGAGCCGGGCTGTCCAGCTCCGTTAAGGAGAATCAGCGGCTTCGTCGCGGCATTTATAGTTAGTGCTTGAGCGGACTCCTTTGAAAAGAAGAGTTCGGCGAGGAAGTAAATTGACATAATATGTCTTGTAGGTATACTCACAGGTCGCCCTGCAGAGGAGATGCCCATATCAACGGGTGATCAACTTCCCGAGCTGTTGCAACTGCTCGAACGAGTTCGGCAGGCAATGAGCGGCGTCGTCCAGGCTTTATGGCCAGCCCTCTCCCTACCCGAGGGCCTTGGGGAGCTTGCGGAGAAGCTTCATGGAGTGCGGCAGCGCTTCCGTTTGTGGAAGATTTCGGCTTGCCGTCAAGGTGCCAGAGAGGCTTGGGCCATGGTGAAGACGCGTTACAAGAAGGCGGATCCCAACCACATGGCCGAAGTTGGACCGATGGGGCCCGATGGGAAGGAGATCCCTGTGAGTTTAGTATACAGCCAAGTAGAGTTGGCTGCTAAATTTTCCCAACGGGACTGTAAGTTAGACAGCCTGTTAGACGGGATTGAGGAGGAATACAATCAGTAAATTTGACAATGTATGTTTTCCTTTAAAGTGACATGTGAGATGCCTTCTAGCCGGATTGTAGATCGTTTGTCTTTGCCGACCTTTTCGATTCGACCTCGGGACCCTAGAGTCCGGAGTGTGTCCGAATACCTTTTTGGTTAAGAAACAACCGAGGTATGCATGGAGACCAGGCGTAGGGGTCATTAGTGCTTTATCAGACAAGTGCCCAACTAGTTATGTTATATTAGATGGTTAGTAAGAAACATATTCCAGGGAGAATAGTTCCGTTAAGGGTTCCTTTCCCTCGGAGGCATGCCCTAAAGTGCATGTCCGGACTGCGAAAAAAGCAGAAAATCATCTGGGGGCGGATAAATGAGTAGGTAAAAAATCATCTTTTAAGTCACCGACCGAATATTCCCTTAAGAACGCTAGCTTTCGGCTTCACCCAGTCTGAGGTACACATCCGGCTGACCCGGCAGTAACAATCGCAGAGGTGCTCCCTTTACCTCCTAGCTGAACAATCGGGAACGTAGGGGTAAGCACAGGAGCCAGGCAACCCAGCTTGGCCAAAACTTAAGTCATATCGATGCATATAATGGTGAGTAAAAGGTACATGTGGAAGCTTGACACATGTGCTGGGCATGAGACCCTTATAATTGAGCTTCTGGAAAAGAAGCCCCCAGGTATAATGAGTGCGGATGGCACATCAAGTGTACGCGAACAATGCGAAAGTAGGCCCTTAGGGGCTTTTTTATTAAAAAGGTTATGAAAAGAGAAACAAAAGACAGCCGAAGTGTAAAAATTTGAATGGAGGAAGGGGACGAACTCTTAGTCCGGCGCTAGGCATAGAATCTTCAGAGGCGGGCTGCGTTCCATGGGTTTGGCTTGAGTCGGTTAACCGACGCATTTCGTAGACGGTACACTCCGCCGGTCAGGACTTGATCGATAATGAAGGGCCCCTCCCATTTGGGCTTGAGCTTGTCTTTTTTCTTGTCCGGCAGGCGTAGAACTAGTTCACTAACGTTGTAGGTCTTGGCCCGTACTTCTCTGCTTTGATATCTTCGGGCCTGCTACTGATAGAATGCGGAACGAGCCTTGGCGACGTCGCGTTCTTCCTCCAATGTGTCCAAGCTGTCCTGCCGATCCAGCTCGGCCTCTCTTTCTTCGTATGTGCGCACTCGAGGTGAGTCATGAATAATGTCGCAGGGCAGGACTGCCTCTGCTCCGTAGACCATAAAAAATGGTGTGAATCCGGTAGTGCGGTTAGGCGTTGTCCGCAGCCCCCGGAGTACGGAGTCGAGCTCCTCGACCCAGTGCGTGTCAGATTTAGTAAGTGACTGCACTAGTCTGGGTTTAATGCCGCTCATTATTAGACCATTTGCTCGTTCCACTTGACCGTTGGTTTGAGGGTGATAGACTGAAGCGTAGTCGAGCTTGATGCCCATATTTTTGCACCATGACTTAACCTCGTCGGCTGTGAAGTTCATGCCGTTGTCGGTGATGATGCTGTGGGGGACTCCGTAACGGTGTACTACCCCGGATATAAAGTCTATCACTGGTCCGGACTCCGCCGTCTTGACCGGTTTGGCCTCTATCCATTTGGTGAATTTATCCACCATGACTAGTAGGTACCTTTGCTTGTGGGTTCCCCCTTTAAGGGGTCCAACCATGTCAAGCCCCCAGACCGCGAACGGCCAGGTAATGGGTATAGTTTTGAGGGCGGTGGGCGGCATATGGCTCTGATTAGCAAAGAGCTGACAACCAACGCATCTCTGGACTAAGTCCTGGGCATCTGCCCGGGCCGTCGGCCAATAAAATCCTGTACGGAATGCCTTTCCTACTAGGGCCCGAGCTGCTGCCTGGTGTCTGCCTAGTCCGGCATGGATTTCGGCCAGGAGGTTTCGCCCTTCCTCTTCGGAGATACACCTTTGAAGGACTCCGGTTGTACTTTTCTTATAAAGTTCTCCCTCATGGACCTTGTAGGCTTTCGACCGCCGGACTATGCAGCAGGCCTCGTTTTGGTCTTCGGGAAGTTCCTGCCTAAGCAAGTAGGCTAGGAATGGTGCTGTCCACGGGGCGATTACGGCCATTATGTCGTGGGCTGAGGGTGTTATGTCATCGGCCGAATCGCCGATTGGCGCGGTTTTTTCCGGTTTGTCATTTCCGGGCTCCTCTTCCCATAGTAAGGAAGGCTTGAAGAGCAGTTCCAGGAATATATTTGGAGGGACGGCATCACGGTTTGCACCGATGCGTGCCAGTACGTCGGCCGCGTGGTTATTATCTCGGGCTATGTGATGGAATTTGAGTCCTTCAAACCGAGCTGACATTTTTAGGACAGCGTTGCGATATGCTGCCATTTTCGGATCCTTGGCATCAAAGTCTCCATTTATTTGGGATATTGCAAGGTTTGAGTCCCCGCGGACCTCTAGGCGTTGAATGCCCATGGAGACTGCCATCCGGAGACCATGTAACAGGGCCTCGTATTCGGCTGCGTTGTTGGAGTCGGTGTACATTATTTGAAGTACATACTGGACTGTGTCCCCGGTTGGGGACGTCAATACGACGCCAGCCCCCAGTCCGGCCAACATTTTAGAGCCGTCGAAGTGCATAACCCAATTGGAGTATGCGCCGTACTCTTTAGGGAGTTCGGCTTCGGTCCATTCAGCGACGAAGTCAGCCAAAACTTGTGACTTTATAGCTCGCCGAGGTTTGTAAGTTATATCGAATGGTAAGAGCTCAATGGCCCATTTTGCAATCCTGCCCGTTGCGTCACGGTTATTTATGATGTCATTGAGTGGTACTTCGGAGGCCACTGTTATCGAACACTCTTGAAAGTAGTGTCGGAGCTTCCGGGATGCCATGAACACCGCATGCGCTATCTTCTGATAGTGTGGGTAACGGGATTTGCAGGGAGTTAACACAGTGGATACATAATACACTGGTTTTTGAAGAGGGAATTTATGCCCTTCTGTCTCTCGTTCGACGACGAGTACCGCGCTTACGACTTGATGCGTTGCTGCGATGTATAACAACATTGGTTCGCCTAGATTGGGCGTGGCCAGGACCGGATTTGTTGCCAATATGGCCTTTATTTCTTCGAGTCCGGCAGTGGCAGCATCCGTCCACTCGAAGTGTTCGGTGCGTCTGAGGAGGCGATAGAGGGGCAATGCCTTTTCTCCTAGACGGGAGATAAAGCGGCTTAAAGCTGCCACGCATCCTGTTAATTTTTGTATCTGTTTGAGGTCTTTTGGAATGTCCAATTGTGACAGAGCTCGGATTTTAGCCGGGTTTGCTTCAATTCCTCTACCGGATACAATGAAGCCTAGCAGCTTTCCGGCTGGTACGCCGAAAACGCATTTTTCCGGATTCATCTTGATGTCATATGCTCTGAGGTTGTCGAATGTGAGCCTCAAATCGTCTACTAGAGTTTCGACGTGTTTTGTTTTGACGACTACGTCGTCTACGTATGCCTAGACTGTTTTGCCGATCTGGGTAGCCAGACATGTTTGAATCATGCGCTGATATGTTGCGCCGGCATTTTTAAGTCCAAAGGGCATCGTGTTGAAGCAGAATGGTCCGTATGGAGTGATGAATGCCGTTGCGGCTTGGTCTGCTTCCGCCATCTTGATTTGATGATAGCCAGAGTATGCGTCGAGGAAGCACAACAAATCGTGCCCTGCGGTAGCATCGATAATTTGGTCGATGCGGGGGAGAGGGAAGGGGTCCTTTGGGCAAGCCTTATTGACGTCTTTAAAATCGACACAGAGGCGCCAGGATTTGTCCTTCTTTGGTACCATTACCAGATTTGCTAGCCAATCCGGATGTTTGATATCTCTGATGAATCCGGCTTCCAATAGTTTGGCTAGCTCTTCTCCCATTGCCTGTCTTTTGGGTTCGGAAAATCGTCGAAGAGCCTGTTTGACTGGCTTAAATCCTTTTAGGATGTTTAGGCTGTGTTCTGCCAAGCTGCGTGGGATTCCGGGCATATCCGAAGGATGCCAGGCGAAGATGTCCCAATTTTCCCGAAGGAATTCACGCAGTGCGGCGTCTACTTCGGGGTTCAACTGTGCCCCAATGGAGGCTGTCTTTGTTGGGTCCGTTGGATGGACCTGGAATTTTATTATTTCATCTGCTGGTTTGAAGGAGGTGGACTTGGATCTTTTATTGAGTATCACATCGTCCCTGTTCACCGTAGAGCGTAGCGCGGTGAGTTCTTCTGCTGCTAAGGCTTTGGATAGTGCCTCCGAGGCTAGTGCGGCTGTCTTGTTTTCGGCGCGGAGTGCTATGTCCAGATCACTAGTGAGAGTGATTATTCCGCCGGGCCCAGGCATTTTGAGCTTCATGTACCCGTAATGAGGTACTGCTTGAAAAATTGTGAATGCCTCCCGTCCTAATATAGCGTGATATCCGCTGTTGAGCGGGGCCACTTGGAACGTGACTTCTTCGGATCTGTAATTGTCCGGCGAGCCGAACACCACATTGAGTGTGATTTTTCCGGTGCAGCGCGCTTCCCGGCTGGGGATTATTCCTCTGAAGGTTGTGCTGCTTCGCTCAATCCGGCTCCAGTCTATTTCCATTTTTTGAAGAGTTTCCTCATATATGAGGTTTAGTCCGCTGCCGCCATCCATGAGGACCTTTGTAAGCCGAAAGCCGTCCACTATGGGACTAAGCACCAGTGCGGCTGGTGCTCGAGCTGTTCAGAATTTAGGTTCGTCGCTAGCGTTGAAGGTGATGGCTGTGTCACTCCATGGATTTGCTGTTGCTACTTGGTAGACTTCGGCAAGTCCGCGGATTGTTCGTTTTCGCATATTGTTTGATGCGAAGGTCTCGAAGACTGTTGATACCGTACCAGTATTGTTGGAGTGGTTTTCCGGGGCTAGAAGCTCCTCGCCACTTTTGGCCACCTGCCGTAGTATACAACATGCTCGAAGGCTATGTGTTGGGACGGCTCCCTCTGTACTATGAAGCTTACAGGGTCCATTGAGCCATCCCTCCAGTACGGTTCCGTGCCCTTTATGGGGTTTTTGCTTTTTTGTTTTTGCATCTGGGGCCTGAGTGAGAGGCACCCTTTTGTTGCGGACTGGGGTTGGGGCCGGATTATCCCAATAATCGCGCAGTACTTTCGTACTATGGACGCCAGATCGGCGAAGTGTGTGATTTTACGACGACCGATGGCGTTCAGTATTCCCTTGTCCGTGCAATTATTGCAAAAGATTGAGATTGCGTTTTCCTCTCGGCAATCCTTTATCCTGTCCATAACCAGGAGGAATCTGGCCTAGTAGTGATGCACTGTTTCAGCGGGCTCTTGCCGTATTAGAGATAGATCGCATATGTCTGGGCGGGTGGGTGGACTAAAATCCGTATCCCTGCCCATCTTGGGGCTTAAAGGCCAAGGAGTTTCCGAATTCAGAAGCTTGGATTGCTGGACACGATCCAGCGAGTCCGGAACGACGCATGATTTTAAGTTCAATGCTCGATCGAAGTCTGTCCCTCCGCGGAAATCCGGCATGGAGGGTTCGGGAATCCGGACGTGACTAGTTTTCAATATAGGCGAAGAATCGCCGTATTGCTCCTCTACCACTGCGACATGGTGGGTGGCCTGGGGAGAGTTAATCTCTCTCAGATCAGTTTTAAGCCCAATCTGATTGTAGTCCGTAGCGACTCCCAGGGCAGCGATGCGATCCAAGAGCTCGTTAACAGACGAGAGCTCTATTGGATCCAACTGCTCGGCAGATTTCGAGCTGACGCGAAGATTGCTTCTGACGACTTGAGAAGTCATTGTCGAAGTGGCGGACGGACAGGCGGTCATAAGAAAACCACCTAGCCGGATAGTTTGGCCGGCGGCCAAGGCCCCTTTGGCGAAAACACCGTATTTGAAAACGGGTGGAGGCATCCTTCCTATCGGTGACAACACAGAGGAACTCTCAATGAAAGCACCAATGTCGGTGTCAAAACCGGCGGATCTCGGGTAGGGGGTCCCGAACTGTGCGTCTAGGCGGATGGTAATAGGAGACAAGGGACACGATGTTTTACCCAGTTTCGGGCCCTCTCGATGGAGGTAAAACCCCATGTCCTTCTTGATTAATATTGATGATATGGGTAGTACAAGAGTAGATCTACCACGAGATCAAGGAGGCTAAACCCTAAAGCTAGCCTATGGTATGATTCTTGTAATGTATGTCGTCCTACGGACTCAAGCCCTGCGGTTTATATAGACAACGGAGGAGGCTAGGGTTACACAGAGTCGGTTACAATGGTAGGAGATCTACATATCCGTATCGGCTAGCTTGCCTTCCACGCCAAGGAAAGTCCCATCCGGACACGGGACGGAGTCTTCAATCTTGTATCTTCGTAGTCTTGGAGTCCGGCGGATGATGATAGTCCGGCTGTCCGCACACCCCCTAGTCCGGGACTCCCTCAGTGTTGCTTCGAAAGAATCGACGGATTTCTAGAGATCAACTAAGGTATTCTCGGATTATTGGCTCGCTTATGTATTTGGCGAGTGCCACGAGGCCTGACATCTCTTTTGCTGTGAGGAAGCTGAGTCGGTTTGTGTCAAAACAGGGAGATGATCATTGGCGTGCGCTTGAGAGAGTTATGCGCTACTTGAAGGGCACTGCGAGCTATGGGACTCACTACACCGGGTATCCAAGGGTACTGGAGGGTTATAGTGACTCGAACTGGACATCTGATGCTGATGAGATTAAGGCCACAAGTGGTTATGTTTTTACACTTGGTGGTGGCCCTGTTTCCTGGAAGTCTTGCAAGCAGACCATCTTAACGAGGTCAACTATGGAAGCAGAACTCACAACATTAGACACTGCCACTGTTGAAGCAGAGTGGCTTCATGAGCTATTGATGGACTTACCTATGGTTAAAAAACCAATTCCCCCTATCCTGATGAACTGTGATAATCAAACTGTGATCGTCAAGATAAACACTTCTAAGGACAATATGAAGTCCTCAAGGCATGTGAAGAGGAGATTAAAATCTGTCAGGAGACTGAGGAACTCCGGAGTTATTACGTTGGAATATATCCAAACGTCGAAAAACTTGGCAGATCCCTTCACAAAGGGTCTATCACGTAATGTGATAGATAATGCATCGATGGAGATGGGTTTGAGACCCATCGCATGAGTTGTCCATAGTGGTAATCCACTCTATGTGATCGGAGATCCCGTGAAGTGGAAGTGGGAGACAAGCTGTTGGTCAGCTGAGAGGAGAGTATCCTTATTTTAATTATCCCACTCCGTGAAGATGCAATACTCTCCTGATCTGCATGGAAGGCTGATATCTATCTTAATGTGTTCCAAGTGGCTTATTTGAGTAAGCAGAGATGTTGTCCTGCAGAGCATCTCCTGAGGAACACACCTATATGAATTTGACTGTTAACGTCGCAGTCTGTGAGAAGTGGGTGCTCTCTAATAAATTCATGAAAGGCCCTGGAGTACGACGTATACGTTCCACCCGCGGGGAAGCCTTGCGGTAGCCCAGTACTGGTCAAGAATTTGGGTGAAACTAGTCTCGCAGAAAACTTATAGTTCAAGGCATAGTCCACTATTCAAGTTGTGATATAGTGTAGCATAAATCTCTAAGTGGAAGTTCAACTTCACAGTCTCCACTAAGCACCGGTATATAAACAATGTTTTGGAACCAAATGGTGAAATGTGCCAATGAGACTTTGTGGGTGATTGTTGGAATTTGCTAGTGGGCTTTTGGCCCAAAGCCCAACTAAATTTCTGAAATTCTCTTGGCCCATTCATGCACACATGTGAGTAGAGTCAGTGAGGCTAAAGTTTAGTCCCACCTCATAAGTTGAGAGAGAGTTGCACCTCTTTATAAGGTGAGCTCTCCTACCACTTGTATGAGCATGAGAAGAGGAGACCTACACGCGCGCTCCTCCTCCTCGCTCGCCTCGCCACGCCACGCCACGCCACGCCACGCCTCGTCACGACGCACCGCGGGTTGCGGGATTGAGCCCACCCGAGGACAGAGCTATGCATGTTGTCTATATTTTTGGTGCTCGGGAAAAATTAACGAGTCATTAATTAATAATTAACGGACGCGTTAATTACTGAACTGTTTCCGATTCTTTTGGATCGTGACGACTCGGACGTGGGGTTTACTCCCACGACCTACCGGCCCGCACTATATAGTCAGGCAGACGTCTACCCTAGCCGCCGCCGCTTCGTATGGGTTCTCACCACCGTTCCAGATCATTGCGCCGCCAAGCAAGTCTTCTCCATCCCTCCTTTCGGCGTGCACCGGGAGAAGGGACAGCAGGCCTCCGGAACCCCGCCTCTCGTGATCTTGTACGGGAGAGGGGCGATCAGGTTTTTGGGGAGCGCACTCGCGCGACTGCTGGCAGCGACGACTTCGCGAACGATGACTTCTTCCCCGACCTCGGCAACCTCATCCTCGACTACGTGGGCGACAATGTCAACGCCGGCGGTGCTACTCCCGCTGCACCGTATGTGATTCTATCTTTCCTGTTCGAGATCGTGGTAGAATTCATGTTTCTAGTATGTGCCCTAGATGTGATCTGTTCATCTACTATACTAGTTCGCATGATTAGTTCAATCTCTGCTACTGTAGTCATGATTTATCTTCTATTAATTCAGATTAAATCTCGTAGTACTTTGCTCATATTTTCAACAATCCAAAAACCTGATTATAGGCAATTTACTCCGAGTGGTTTTAATGCGCATATGAAGCTGCCTTCCTTTAAGGGGGCGCAATATAAGAGGTGGCGCACGAGAGCAGTCTACTGGTTTCAGACCATGGGCTGCTATGACGCCACTAAGGGCAAGCCTGAGGGCGATCTTAATCCAGCACAGCTGGAAGCTTTTGAGAAGATCGATACTCTCTTTAAAGGCGCTCATCTGGGTGTTCCTGATGATTCCATTGTGGATTCGTATATGCCGTTTGACAATGGCAAGGACATGTGGGCAGCGCTCGAGGCCAAGTTTGGTGCCTCGGACGCCGGTAGCGAGTTGTACGTCATGGAGCAATTCTATGACTACAAGATGACTGATGAGCGCTCTATTGTACAGCACGCTCATGAGATACAGTCGCTCACAAAAGAACTTGAGCACTTCAAGTGTGTGTTGCCAGAGGCATTATTGCCAAGCTTCCACCTTCGTGGAACAATTTTGCTACTTCCCTGAAACACAAGAGACAGGAGTTTTCCGTTGCGGATCTCATTGGTACTCTTGATGTTGAAGAGAAGGCGAGAGCAAAGGACACACGTGCTCGAGTTGCCGAGGGAGTTTCTAGTGCCCACATGGTACAGAAGAAGAACTCCCAGCCCAATAAGTTCAAAAACAACAAGAACAACACTCAGGGGAAAGGCAAGTTTGATACAAAGAACAAGCCATCACATTCCACCAACTTCAAGAAGAATTCTCATAAGAAGGGGAAGGGACTTTGCCGTGTTTGCGGTGATCCTAGTCACTGGGCTCCGAAGTGTCCTAACCGCTTTGAGGAGCGCGAACATGAGAAGGGCGGCAAGTCCGCTAATGTTGTCATCGGTGATACTGATATGAAGGAATCAGGGTACGGTATTTTTCCTACCATCCTTTCAGTATTTCAATCCCCTGATTGGTTAATTGACACCGGTGCCAATGTACATGTTTGTGCTGACGCCTCGATGTTTTGTTCTTACCAGGCCACAGGGACTTCTCCCGTGCTGATGGGGAATGGGTCACATGCCATCATTCGAGGTGTTGGTACGGTCGATCTGAAGTTTACTTCGGGGAAGATAGTGCGTCTGAAGAACGTTCATCATGTGCCGTCCATCAATAAAAATCTCGTTAGCGGTTCCCATTTATGTCGAGATGGTTTTAAGTTGGTTTTTGAGTCCAATAAAGTTGTAATTTCCAAGTGTGGACAATTTGTTGGAAAAGGCTATGAGTGCGGAGGCTTGTTCCGCCTACCTTTGTCAGATATTTGCACTAAAGTTATTAATAATGTTTGCCACAATAATGAGTCGGTTATTTGGCATTCACGACTTTTTCATATTAACTTTGGTTGCATGACACGGCTAGCCAATATGAATTTAATTCCGAAAATCTCTATTGTCAAAGGCTCGAAGTGCCAAGTATGTGTGCAAGCTAAACAACCTCGCAAGTCCCATAAGACTGCAGAGGCAAGAGACTTGGCGCCACTAGAGCTTATACATTTTGATCTTTGTGAGATGAATGGCGTGTTGACAAAAGGTGGAAAGAGATATTTCATGACGTTGATTGATGACTCCACTAGATATTGTTATGTGTATCTTCTGAAATCAAAAGATGAGGCCTTAACTTTCTTCAAAAACTATAAAGCTGAGGCAGAGAACCAACTTGATCGAAAAATTAAACGTCTTAGGTCCGATCGTGGTGGAGAGTATTTTTCCAATGAATTTGATCTGTTTTGTGTGGAACATGGTATAATCCATGAGAGTACGCCTCCCTACTCACCTCAGTCTAATGGGGTGGCCGAAAGAAAGAACCGAACTCTAACTGAGTTGATTAACGCCATATTAGACACATCGGGTCTTTCCAAGGAATGGTGGGGGGAGGCGCTAATGACCACGTGTCATGTCCTAAACCGAGTTCCCACAAAGCATAAGACCATGACTCCATTTGAGGAATGGGAAAGGAAAAGGTTGAAACTCTCTTACCTACGTTCTTGGGGTTGTTTGGCGAAAGTCAATATACCAATTCCCAAGAAGCGCAAGCTTGGACCAAAAACTATGGATTGTGTTCTTCTGGGCTATGCTTTTCATAGCATTGGCTATAGATTTTTGATAATAAAATCTAAGGTATCCGACATGCATGTTGGTACGATTATGGAGTCTAATGATGCAACTTTCTTTGAGGACATATTTCCTATGAAGGATATGTCAAGTTCATCAAATCAGGAGATACCTGTTCCATCTAGTGAGGAACTCACTGTAATTCCTGAACCCACCATTGCGATGGAACACGTTGAGAATCCTGTTGAGGGTGACAACGAAAATCCTGTAAGGAGTAAGAGAAAGAGGACTGCAAAGTCCTTTGGTGATGATTTCATTGTGTACCTTGTGGATGACACACCCAGGACTATTTCAGAAGCCTATACATCTCCTGATGCTGACTACTGGAAGGAAGCTGTTCATAGCGAGATGTATTCCATCTTAGCTAACGGGACCTGGGAGATCACTGACCGTCCTTATGGGTGCAAACCTGTAGGATGTAAGTGGGTGTTCAAGAAGAAGCTTAGACCTGATGGTACAATTGAAAAGTACAAGGCACGACGTGTGGCTAAGGGTTATACCTAGAAAGAAGGTGAAGACTTCTTTGATACTTACTCACCCGTGGCTAGACTGACCACAATTCGGGTGCTACTATCACTAGCTGCCTCACATGGTCTTCTCGTTCATCAAATGGACGTTAAGACGGCTTTCCTCAATGGAGAGCTGAAGGAGGAAATTTACATGGATCAGCCAGATGGTTTTGTAGTACCTGGTCAAGAAGGAAAGGTGTGCAAGTTATTAAAGTCTTTATATGGCCTTAAGCAAGCTCCTAAGGAGTGGCATGAGAAGTTCGAAAGAACATTAACTGCTGCCGGCTTTGTAGTAAATGATGGTGACAAGTGTGTGTACTATCACCATGGTGGGGGCGAAGGAGTTATTCTTCGTCTGTATGTTGACGACATATTGATCTTTGGAACCAAACTTGATTTAATCAATGAGGTTAAGGATTTCTTATCTCGCTGTTTTGAGATGAAGGATCTAGGAGTAGCTGATATTATCTTAAACATCAAGCTGTTGAGAGATGAGAATGGTGGGATCACACTGCTTCAGTCTCACTATGTGGAAAAGGTTTTGAGTCATTTTGGGTATAGCGACTGCACGCCTTCTCCAACTCCATATGATGCTAGTGTGTTGCTTCAAAAGAATCAACGGATTGCTAGAGATCAACTGAGGTATTCTCAGATTATTGGCTCGCTTATGTATTTGGCGAGTGACACGAGGCGTGACATCTCTTTTGCTGTGAGCAAGCTGAGTCAGTTTGTGTCAAAACCGAGCGATGATCATTGGCGTGCGCTTGAGAGAGTTATGCGCTACTTGAAGGGCACTGCGAGCTATGGGATTCACTACACCGGGTATCCAAGGGTACTGGAGGGTTATAGTGACTCGAACTGGATATCTGAAGCTGATTAGATTAAGGCCACAAGTGGTTATGTTTTTACACTTGGTGGTGGCGCTGTTTCCTGGAAGTCTTGCAAGCAGACCATCTTAACGAGGTCAACTATGGAAGCAGAACTCACATCATTAGACACTGCCACTGTTGAAGCAGAGTGGCTTCATGAGCTATTGATGGACTTACCTATGGTTGAAAAACCAATACCCCCTATCCTGATGAACTATGATAATCAAACTGTGATTGTCAAGATAAACAGTTCTAAGGACAATATGAAGTCCTCAAGGCATGTGAAGATGAGATTAAAATCTGTCAGGAAACTGAGGAACTCCGGAGTTATTACATTGGATTATATCCAAACATCGAAAAACTTGGCAGATCCCTTCGCAAAGGGTCTATCACGTAATGTGATAGATAATGCATCGATGGAGATGGGTTTGAGACCCACCGCATGAGTTGTCCATAGTGGTAACCCACTCTATGTGATCGGAGATCCCGTGAAGTAGAAGTGGGAGACAAGCTGTTGGTTAGCTGAGAGGAGAGTATCCTTATTTTAATTATCCCACTCCGTGAAGATGCAATACTCTCCTGATCTACATGGCAGGTTGATATCTATCTTAGTGTGTTCCAAGTGGCTTATTTGAGTAAGCAGAGATGTTGTCCTGCAGAGCATCTCCTGAGAAACACACCTAGATGAATTTGACTGTTAACGTCGCAGTCTGTGAGAAGTGGGTGCTCTCTAATAAATTCGTGAAAGGGCCTGGAGTACGACGTATACGTTCCACCGGCGGGGAAGCCTTGCGGCAGCCCAGTACCGGTCAAGAATTTGTGTGAAACTAGTCTCGCAGAAAACTTGTAGTTCAAGGCATAGTCCACTATTCAAGTTGTGATCTAGTGTAGCATAAATCTCTAAATGGAAGTTCAACTTCACAGTCTCCACTAAGCACCGGTATATAAACAATGTTTTGGAACCAAATGGTGAAATGTGCCAGTGAGACTTTGTGGGTGATTGTTGGAATTTGCTACTGGGCTTTTGGCCCAAAGCCCAACTAAATTTCTGAAATTCTCTTGGCCCATTCATGCACACATGTGAGTAGAGTCAGTGAGGCTAAAGTTTAGTCCCACCTCATAAGTTGAGAGAGAGTTGCACCTCTTTATAAGGTGAGCTCTCCTACCACTTGTATGAGCATGAGAAGAGGAGACCTACACGCGCGCTCCTCCTCCTCGCTCGCCTCGCCATGCCATGCCACGCCACGCCACGCCTCGTCACAACGCACCGCGGGTTGCGGGATTGAGCCCAGCCGAGGACAGAGCTATGCATGTTGTCTATATTTTTGGTGCTCGGGAAAAATTAACGAGTCATTAATTAATAATTAACGGACGCGTTAATTACTGAACCGTTTCCGATTCTTTTGGATCGTGACGACTCGGACGTGGGGTTTACTCCCACGACCTACCGGCCCGCACTATATAGTCAGGCAGACATCTACCCTAGCCGCCGCCGCTTCGTATGGGTTCTCACCACCGTTCCAGATCATTGCGCCGCCAAGCAAGTCTTCTCCATCCCTCCTTTCGGCGTGCACCGGGAGAAGGGACAGCAGGCCTCCGGAACCCCGCCTCTCGTGATCTTGTACGGGAGAGGGGCGATCAGGTTTTTGGGGAGCGCACTCGCGCGACTGCTGGCAGCGACGACTTCGCGAACGACGACTTCTTCCCCGACCTCGGCAACCTCATCCTCGACGACGTGGGCGACAACGTCAACACCGGCGGTGCTACTCCCGCTGCACCGTATGTGATTCTATCTCTCCTGTTCGAGATCGTGGTAGAATTCATGTTTCTAGTATGTGCTCTAGAAGTGATATGTTCATCTACTATGCTAGTTCGCATGATTAGTTCAATCTCTGCTACTGTAGTCATGATTTATCTTCTGTTAATTTGGATTAAATCTCGTAGTAATTTGCTCATATTTTCAACATCAATGGCCTCAAACCCGGTCCACTAAGCTAGCTAGAGTGCTGCTCAAGCTCAATGCTAGAAAAGTATTTGTACCAGACCATGGGCAGTCAGTGGAGTAACCAATTAATCAATTAACATGCATGTGCTCTCGCAAAAAAAAAAACATGCATGTGCCCCGGCGGCTTCGTGTCGTCTTTTTGCTACGACTAGTTGGCCGCTCCTCCCCTCGATCGGGTTGACGCACGCACGTGGTTGTTCAGTTTGTCACTGTCGCCAACTGTTGTCTGTATTACGCACAGGAATCGACTCTGTCAAGTCCATCGCTCCGAGGACAAGGCACAACGGATAACTCGGCCGAATCCGTCCATGCTTCCGCTCGGTGAGTAGGTGTCCGTGTTTACGTCCTGCCGCGTACGAACGCATCCCGTTTGGCCGAGCAATTCACCCCAGTCCAGTTGCTCCTAGTCAAAAGGATTTGGTCGCAATCTTTTTTTTTGTGTGTGTGAAAAGGATATGGCCGCCATCAGAAACTACCTCTATAACCTTTTTTTTAGAAATTTTTTAATCTATTCATCAATTGTCAAAGTAGTACAAAGAACATCAAATGTAAAAATTACATCCAAATTTTTAGACCACCAAGCGAGTCGTAGGCGCCACCAACATCGTCCTCCATTACCAGAGTCTGTCAAACCTTTTTGTACTAGATAGTCAAAAAGTCGTCGTGCTAAGCTGTTGGATATCCTCCTCATGTGGGCTGTAAGGAGATGACCATTTGAGGCCTTTTAGGCAGCCCATAGAGGTGCAAAAGCCCACTATCCATTAGGGTTATGACCTAGGGTCATTTTGGACTTTGCACATGAGTGGATGGGGATGCTTTACCCTCCATCCAGCAGCCACCACCAAGTGTGACGAAAATCAGTTCATCCTTCAAGAGAGAAGAAGAGAGAAAACCAAGAGAGCAAGGAAAGAAGAGGAAGATTGAAGGAAGAAGCAAAGGGAGCTCCTCCCCAAGGTTGTGATGGTCCAGATCCACTACCTTGCCTCCTTCAAGCTTCGGTTCCACCATCCTTGGTGAGATTTTTCCAATCCCTAGTTCTTGAGCTTCAAATCCTGTTGTGTTCATCCAAGATTCAGAAATCTTGATGTATGAGATCCTCTAGTGTTGGCTAGAGAAGAACTTATTGTATCCCACATTTGATAATAGTGGAAGAGGATTTGGGTGGCTTCGGCCCGTGGTTTTTCCCCTCAAGTTGGGGGTTTTCCACGTAAAAATCTGGTGTCTCTTTGTTGATGCTTGATGCTGTCAGGAAAATTTACTCCTACCACAAGACACTAGGCTGATGAGTGTCTTGCCTGCTGAGTAACATTTTCTGCCTGCATATATGCTGCTGCATATGTTTCCTTCCGTGCTAAGCAACGATCCTTGAATTAGTACATGATGTGGTGCTGAGATTACTTGTTTCCGCTGCAGTTTTCAGTTAACCACAAGTGCATTTGTGTGCTAATTCTCAACAGAGTGGTATCAGAGCCTTGGTTGCTTAGAATGTTGCAAATCCCAGTTGCTTGATTGTTGCTGGAAGAGCTGTTCACAATGGCTTTGGACGAAAGCGCTACTACAAGTGGCATGATAAAACTTGATTCTTCCAATTACTCATTATGGAAGCCCATGATGGAAGACATCCTTTATTGCAAGGATTTGTATGAGCCAATTGTGAAAGACAAGATACCCACGGGTGTCACGGAAGAAGAATGGAGAGTGTTGCACAGAAAGACAGTAGGTATGATTTGTTTGTACATCAACCACAATATTTTCCACCATGTTGCAAATGACACAAATGCATATGAGATGTGGCAGAAGTTAGAGTCCATGTATGAGAGGAAGACATCAATGAACAAGGCCTCGGTGATCAAAAGACTTGCAAAGCTTGAGTACCGAGATGGCACAAGTGCGATTGAGCACTTGAATGTCTTCCAATGCCATATAAATCAACTTTCAGCTATGAAGATCAACTTTGAGGATGAGGTGCAAGCATTATTGCTACTGATTTCCATGCCTGATAGTTGGAACACGCTTGTTGTGTCACTTAGCAATTCAGCTCCGGATGAGAAGCTGACTTTGGAGATGGTGAAGAACAGTATGCTGAATGAAGAAGCCAGAAAGAAAGAAAAGGGTGATGCCTCTTCTTCTGATGCGTATGTGGCTGAAACCCATGCGAAGAATGAGAACCGCGGACGCAACAATACAAGATTTCAACAAGGCAAAAGCAAATCCAGGAGGAGATCAAAGTCAAAACAGAGAAAAGATATCACTTGGTTTCATTGTGGCAATCCGGGACACATAAAGAGCGAGTGCAGGAAGTACAAGAGAGAGCTTGCAGAGGGGAAACTCACAAAGAAAACCGAGCAAAAGGCTGAGAGCAGTTCAGCCATGACCGCAACAGATGAGGACTATCTAGTCATTGAAGATGAAGATTGCTATAGTGTTGTTCGTGATGATGCCATGAGTTGGGTTGTGGATTCAGGTGCGTCCTTCCACATCACATCACACAAGGAGTATTTCACATCTTACACTAGTGGTGTTACTGGCCAAGTGAGGATGGGAAGTAGTGGTTCATCAGCAATTGTTGGCAAGGCCTCTATATGCATTGAGACAAACACAGGTTGCAGATTGGTGCTCGATGATGTGAGACATGTTCTCGACATAAGGCTGAATTTATAGTCAGTGGGCAAGCTTGATGATATCAAACATCCTAGTTATTTTGGTGAAGGAAAATGAAAGCTCACCAAAGGCTCTTTGATTGTGGCTCGAGGAAGTAAGCAAGGTAATCTCTATGTGACTAAAACCAAATTGTGCAATGAGGTGTTGAATGTTGTTGGAAAAGACACTTCGGTTGAATTGTGGCACAAGAGGTTTGGGCATATGAGTGAGAAGGGCATGCATGCTCTTGCTCGCATGGAGTACCTCCCTGAGTTGAAAGGTATATCCTTGAAACCCTGTGCACATTGTTTTGCTGGCAAACAACACAGGGCTGCATTTCGTACACTCTCTCCACATCGTGCAGATAATGTTCTTGATATTGTGCACACTGACGTTTGCTCCATGATTGAAAAATCTCATGGTGGAGCATTATACTTTGTGACTTTTATTGATGACCATTCCAGAAAGGTTTTTGTGTATGTGCTGAAACACAAATACCAAACGTTTGAAGCCTTCAAGGAGTTCCATGCCAAAGTTGGAAGAGAAACTGGCAGGAAATTGAAGTGCGTGAGATCAGACAATGGTGGTGAATACAGAGGTCCTTTTGAAAGGTATTGCAGAAATGCTGGCATCAGGCTTGAGAAGAGTCCACCAAAGACACCCCAGCTCAATGGTCTTGCAGAGAGAATGAACAGGACACTCACAGAGAGGGTCACAGCTATGCTCTCTCATGCTCATTTACCTAATTCATTTTGGGCTGAAGCTTTGATGAATGCTATGTATGTGGTTAACCTATCTCCATCAGTTCCTCTTGCAGGTGATATTCCTCAGAGAGTTTGGTCAGGGAAGGAGGTATCATACAAGCACTTGAAGGTCTTTGGCTCCAGGGCATTTGTACATGTTCCAAGGGACGAGAGATCCAAGCTTGATAGCAAGACAAAGCAGTGCATCTACCTCAGCCAACCAAGTGAAGAGTTTGGCTACAGGTTGTGGGATCCAGCCAATAGAAAGATTGTGAGAAGCCGAGATGTGGTGTTCATTGAAGATGAAACAATAAATGATATTGGGAAACCAGAGAAGCCAATGACCAACACACCTCAGGTTGACATGGATCCAATCTGTCCTCCTCTCATGCATGACAATCATGGGGGAGATGATGACACTGAAGACAGTGGAGATGCAACTGATCAAGGCAGTTCAAGTCAAAGTGCCGAGCAGCCATCAAGTGATGATGATGATGAAGTTGGTAATGATGATGCCAACGAAAATCCACCTGATTCACCACCAGTGCAGCAGCAAAGAAGAAGTGAAAGAGGTCGCATTCCTTCTTCTAAGTATCCACCACATCAATATGTGTTGATGACAGATGCAGGTGAGCCCTCATGCTATGAGGAGGCAATGTCTGATGAGAACAAAGAAGAATGGTCAGAAGCCATGCAAGATGAGATGAATTCCTTGTATGAGAATGATACTTTTGAGTTGGTGAAACCGCCAAAGGGCAAGAAAGCACTCAAGAACAAGTGGGTGTACAGAGTGAAGACTGAAGAAAACACCTCACATCCAAGGTACAAGGCCAGATTGGTTGTGAAAGGATTCAGTCAGAAAAAGGGCATTGATTATAGTGAGATATTCTCTCCAGTGGTCAAGATGTCTTCGATCCGAGTTGTGCTTGGCATGGCTGCCACCATGGACTTGGAAATTGAACAACTTGATGTGAAGACAGCTTTCTTGCATGGTGACCTAGAGGAGGAGATATACATGGAGCAGCAAGAGGGATTCATGGTTGCAGGCAAGGAGCACTTAGTTTGCAAATTGAAGAAGAGCTTGTATGGCTTGAAGCAAGCTCCTCGGCAGTGGTACAAGAAGTTTGAGTCTTTTATGACTGGGCTTGGTTACCATAAAGCACAACCTGACCATTGTGTCTTTATGAAGAGGTACGCCGAGGGTGACTTCATTATTCTCTTGTTGTACGTTGATGATATGCTGATTGTTGGAAATGGCACATAGAGGATTGCTCTCCTCAAGAAGGCATTGAGTAAATCATTTGCCATGAAGGATTTAGGACCAGCTAAGCAAATACTTGGCATGAAGATCTCCCGTGATAGATCAAAGAAGCTGCTTTGGCTCTCACAGGAAAGATACATTGAGAAGGTACTTGAAAGGTTCAATATGAAAGATGCAAAATCTGTTATCTCTCCGCTTGCAGGCCATCACAAACTGAATTCTAAACAATGTCCTACACGCAAGAAGGAGAAAGAAGAAATGAGGAAAGTACCTTACCAATCTGCTGTGGGCAGTTTGATGTATGCCATGGTATGCACTAGGCCTGACATTGCCTATGCAGTTGGAGTTGTTAGCCGGTTCATGACAAATCCAGGTAAAGCTCACTGGGAAGAAGTGAAGTGGATTCTCAGGTATCTCAAGGGTACTCCTACATCTTGTCTATGCTTTGGAAGTGGTGATCCTGTATTGCGGGGCTATACAGATGCAGATTACGCAGGTGACAAGGATCGTAGGAAGTCCACATCCGGATACCTGATGACTTATGTAGGGGGAGTAGTGTCATGGCAATCAAGATTGCAGAAATGTGTTTCTACATCAACTACAGAAGCTGAGTACATTGCAGCAGTTGATGCTGGCAAGGAAGTTTTGTGGATGAAGAACTTCTTGCAAGAGCTCGGCATGAAGCAAGAGAAGTATGTTCTGTTTTGTGACAGTCAGAGTGCTATTCATCTTGCCAAGAATTCAAGCTATCACTCTCGAACCAAGCACATTGATGTGAGGTAACATTGGATTCGAGATGTTGTGAGTTCCAAGTTGCTGAAACTTGAGAAGATCCATACAGACGACAATGGTTCGGATATGATGACCAAGATATTACCAAATGAGAAGCTACAAGCATGTTGCAAGGTAGCGGGCATGGTGCTGCCCCCCTCATGAGTCAGAGGGGGAGATTTGTTGGGATACCCTCCTCATGTAGGCTGTGAGGAGATGACCATTTGAGGCCTTTTTAGGCAGCCCATAGAGGTGCAAAAGCCCACTACCCATTAGGGTTATGACCTAGAGTCATTTTGGGGATGCTTTACCCTCCATCCACACTAGTAGAAAACCACCCATTAGTCCCGGTTCGTAAGGGCCTTTAGTCCCGGTTCATGAATCGGGACTAATGGGTCGTTACTAATACCTCCACCCATTAGTCCCGGTTCAAACCAGAACCGGGACCAATGTGCCTCCACGTGGCTCTGTGCGCCCACCCCAGTCAGGGGGCCTTTGGTCCCGGTTGGTGGCACCAACCGGGACCAAAATGCATCCACGCGTCAGCATTCCAGTTGCTGGGGTTTTTGTGTTTTTTTTGAAAGGAGGGGAGGTTGGGGGTTTTGGGGGGTTAATTTAATTAGGTGTTTCATATATTGTGTTATCTAGCTAATTAATAGAGAGAAGTGTCCTCTCTTATGTCCGTGCTTGGACACTACGTACTATATATACATAAGTGATCGAGAGAACCATTCAGTACAGAAGTTCGTCATGCATACCGAGAGAAGTGATCGATCGACCTCTCCTTCTCCAAGAGGTTGGTCGAACAACAAGTTTTCATATCATGTATCCGACGCTACTGGCTACATACATGTACAATATGTATAAGATCTCTTAATTACAAACCCCTAGCATTTGAAATCAATTTCCACATGGTATTCTCCGGTTTTACTGATGACGTGGTCAAGAAAGAATCCCGCCAATTCCTCTTGAATTGCTTTCATGCGATCTTGTTCTAGGAGTTCATTCCGCATCTGCCACGTCTAATTTGAAGAAGGGGGTTAATTAATACATATATATGAATGAAACTCAACAGAAATGATGGTGTAATAAAATGAAATTGTGAATATTATTGCTTACGCACTTCATATTGTCTTTGAGAGTAGCCCCGCTTGTTTTTCAAAGTCGCGGTGTGGATGAACTCGCACACGTAGTATCCACAGAAATCATTCCCTTCCTCCTTCCACAAGCACTTTGCGAGAAATAGAGGTCAATCAAACTGATAATGAAGCATTATAAATGGCATTGATGAAAGTATAGCTATATAGAATCAACAGGAGATGCGCGCAACTAGCTAGCCAGTAGTACTTACTTTCGGGTATGTATATCGCAGCTCCTTCGGCAGTCCCGGAGCTTCTGCGGTGAACTGTTTCCAAACCCTGCAAGACAAAGAAAATAATTATTATTACTTGAGATATCAGGAAATGAACAAAAAGTTACCGATATGGTGCGATAATGATCGATTGAACTTACTTGCTGAGCATTTCAGTCATGTCTGCATAGGTTTTGGGATCTTTCCGTCTCGAGTCTAAGACGGTTACTTGTCCATGCTCAAGCTTAATCTCCAGAAGAATATAGTGTTACCTGCGCACGCATGCATAACTCATCAATTACATTACTATAACCTCGCTTGAGTAATAAGGGAAACCGAATATGCACACGGTAGTAACACTCACGGGCCGTTGTAAGCAAAGAGTATGGTATCCTTGTTTTGATTTTTTATCAACGATTGTAGCAAGTTATCCTCGGCCTCTTTGACGTTCTTTTCAACCAGAAATACATCTATGATATTTGTGTTAATGAACCCAATATCATAAATTTCTTGTTTTTTGCACTCAACGATCTTCAATCTACATAATATATTGAGGATAATTAATTATAAATACATGCATGCAATGAAAGAGCCGAGCTATATATAGAGACTTAATGACAGAAATAGTACTTACAGGCAGTAGCAAAAGACCATTAATTTATCGAGGGCCTTTTGATTGAAGAACTCGAAGAACTCCTCAAATGGAACAGTCAACAGATCATTTGCAACGAGATCGTGCTCCTCTTTAATATGCAGATACAAAGCATTCTTACCCTCAGACTCTCTGCAGGTTTCCATGTACCAATTATGGAATCTTCGCATCATTGTTGTCAGAGATTTTTCATCTTTGACGAGAGGCTTCCCGTACTCGTATCTATGTCTGTCCACCTCCAAGAAATCAGGAAGTGCATCGTCAGGCAGGTAATCGTCAAGATTGCCATAACCGGCCACCGTCCCCGGAGCATTAGACACATTGAGCAGGGGGCACGATTGCTGTGCTTGTTCACCGAGATGGGCAATTTTTTCCCCTTTGCTCGTTCTTTTGACCTTTTAGCACTAACAGTAGTTCCCGACCGCTGGGCTTGGAGATATGTCTGTTCAGTAATGCGCTCATAGTTGGTTCTCGGCGGAGACTTTGGTGGTTTCCTCAGGGCATCGATAGTGCGCTTTGCTTTCACCGGATATACCTTCTCCTCCGGAGGTGGATGTCTCTTTGCTTTCACCCCTTCAAAGAACTCCTTCACGTGGGCATGCACAATCGTATCGTTTTCCTCCTTGGACCTCTCGTACGGTAACTTTTCTAGAGGCTTGAGAGATGATGGACCGTATTTGTATTGCCTCCCGCCTCTGGTTGTGCTGCTAGACACCGGAGCATACGGAGCGGCTGCGGCGTCTGTCTTCTTTCGTGCTTGCTTACAAGGCGGAGGAGAAGGAGTACGACGCGCCGGAGCAGCCGGGGCGGTGGCGGGTCTCTTCCGCCCTTGCTGGCGAGGCGGAGAAGGAGGATGCTGCTGGCTGCTCGGGAGCGCTGGCGCAGGCGGAGAAGGAGGCGGAGTGCCACCATGCGCCGGAGAAGGAGGCGGAGTGTCGCCACGCGTGCCCTAATTGTCACTCGCCGGAGAAGGAGGCGGTGGAGGAGGCGGAGTGCCCTGACTCGCCGGAGCAGGAGGAGGAGGCGGAGGCGTCCAGTTCATAAGGTTGATGAGCTCCTTTTTCCATAGGCATGGAGTCTTCAGAGCAGAACCCAGCCTAGTCTCCCCTTCACCGGTAGGGTGGTCAAGCACGAGGTCCTCAAATCCCTCCATTATTTCATCCACCATCACCTTAGCATATCCTTTTGGAATCGGCTGGCAGTGATAAGTTGTGCCGGGTCCACTAGGATAAACTTGGCCAACAGCCGCCTTGACCTTCAAATTCATCCATCGCGCCATCATGTGGCAATTTTGAGACTCCGTGATACCATGCACGGGATAGCTGGCTGGAGCCGTCAAGACATGCTCCGGCTGAAGCAGCTCGGTGGAAGCCACGCTGCTTCTCCGCTGAGATGGCGGGGTAGCTTCGGGGGAAGCTTCGGCATGTCGTTTGTTGTGATCTGCTGCTTCTCGTTCCTCTTCTCGATCCTCTAGCCCCATTACCCTTCCAAGCAGCGCCTGCATTTGGTCCTGCTCCAGTTTCTTCCTCCTCTCATGGGTTTTGTAACCCCATGCGTCTGGAAAACCAACCTTCCACGGAATGGAGCCTGGCGTGCCTCGTGTCCGTCCAGGGTGCTCGGGATTCCCAAGGGCCATTGTGAGCTCGTCCTTCTCCCTGTTCGGAAGGAACGTCCCTCGCTGCGCTGCATCGATATAGTGTCGAAGGTTCTTGACTGGTGTTTGCAGTTGCTCGTCCGTCCATTGACACTTCCCTGTTACAGGGTCCAAGGTTCCGCCAGCCCCGAAGAACCAAGTCCGGCAACGGTCTGGCCAGCGCATTGTCTCTGGTTCGATCCCTTTTTCAAGCAGATCATGCTCAGCCTTGGACCACTTAGGCCGGGCTTTGAGGTAGCCACCTGACCCCGTGCGATGGTGAAGCTTCTTCTTCGCAGCATTTTTCTTGTTTGTCTCCGACATCTTATTACTCTTTTCCGATGTCTTGTGGGCCACAAATGCGGGCCAGTGATCTTTGATCTTCTCATATTTGCCGATGAATTCTGGTGTCTTTTTTTCCTTGACAAACTGGTTCAGCTCTTTCCTCCACCTCCTCATTAGGCCTGCCATCTTGTTAAGATCACAAGACTTGATTAATTGCTCTTTGACTGGCTTCTCCGGATCCTCCTCTGGCGGTAGGGTGAAATTTGCCTTCAGCTCAGTCCAAAGATCTTCTTTCTGCATATCATTGACATAAGACACCTCAGGGTCTTCATCCTTAGCAGGCTTATACCATTGCTGGATGCTGAACGGGATCCTGTCCCTAACAAGAACCCCGCACTGAGCAGAAAATGCCTTCCTTGTCCGGATGGGTTCAATCGGTTCGCCGTCGGGCGCGATTTCTATGATCTCAAACTTTTCATCCGAGCTCAACTTTTTCTTCGGGCCTCGTCTCCTTACCGAAGTTGTGCTCGATCCGGAGGGCTAGAAATTATAAGGAAGAAAGACGACAGTAATTAATATGTGTACATGTACCAAAACAATGGATGCATCAATTAACTAGTCAGCATGGGCTTAACTAATATATATATACCTGGCCGGACTCGGTTCGGTGACCGGAGCAGTCAGCATGGTCTCCTTCGTCTTGTACCTCCATTGTGTCACCGGAGCCATCATGAACATAGTCCTCCTCTTGTACCGGCATTAATGGGTCGAAGCCACCATCATAAACATAGACCTCTTCTTCATCTAGCTGACCAATGGTGTCGAGGAGAAATGACGCAACATCATCACTTGATCCATTTGCGATTATGTCCCCCAACATTGCTTCTGTTTCTTCGTCTCGGGAGTGCTCCATAGTTTCTGCAAATATTTACAACATGTCAATTATTATTCAAACATGGTACAGATGGATATATATATATATATATATATATATATATATATATATATATAAGTGGCAAACATAGAACTAGCTAGCTAATCACAATAAGGAATTATGTTAGTGGCCTCGACACAACGCTTCAAGGGTTTGGGGTGGCCTCGACGATAACGCTCTTTTAACTTGATAAATTTGGGTGGCCTCGAGAGAGTTAATTTGTCGGGTATGGGCGCGGCGGGAGGGGGTAGGAGATCAACATCGTTTTCTCTCTAGGGTTTGGGTTTCCTCGAGAGTTTTGGTCGAGCGAGAGGGCCGAGGGGGGTGCTGTAGTTGTATAAGTTATCACGGTCGAGAGGGGGTATATATATATATATCGACCGCCCCTCATGTCGAAGTTATCTAGAGGGGGTTATATCGACAACGACGCGACATACATATACATGGGAAAATAATGTTATCGGGGAGGGGGTATCGGTACCACCCCCTCGTGTTGAAGTTTCTTCTTTCTCCTCTATTCCTTTCTTTCTTCTTCTCCTCTTCTTTTTCTTCTTCTCCCTCGAGAAAGGAAAATAATTAAGGAAAAGGAAGAAAAGAGGAAGAAGGAAGAAGGAAGAAGAAGAAGAAGAAAAAGAAGAAAAAAAAGAGGAGAAGAAGAAAGGAATAGAGGAGAAGAAGAAAAAATAGAATTTCTTCTATTTTTTCTTCTTCTCCTCTATTCCTTTCTTCTTCTCCTCTTCTTTTTCTTCTTTTTTCCTCTTCTTATTTATTTCTCCTCTTCTTCCTCTCCTCTTTTTCTCCTTTCTTCCTCTTCTTATTTTCCTTTTTTCTCTCATTCCTTTTCTTCTTCTTCTTCCTTCTTCCTTCTTCCTCTTTTCTTCCTTTTCCTTATTTTACTTTCTCCTCTACACTAACCTAAAATGCACTAACCTAAAATCGATCGATATCTACTAACAACCTAAATATAAAATTAATACATATATGAAAAAACATATATAAACAAAAAAATTCTATGAACATTATATTCATGCATACATATATAGCCACATCCATTCATCATATATATATAGCTACCACACACATATATACATTATACATATGAAAAAAATGCAATGAACAAAAAAAATACACTTATGAAAAAAAATACTATGAACATGTACACATATATACACATACAAACACATATACACAAAAAAATGCAAAAAAAATGCTATGGAGGAAAATGCAGGGCAGGGGCGGCGGGGCGGCGCGCGCGGCGGCCGCGTAGGGCAGGGCGGCAGCGCACCGGCCGCGCAGGACAGGGGCGGCGCGTGGTGGCCGTGCAGGACAGGGGCAGCGCGCGGTGGCCGCACAGGGCAGGGGCGGCGGCGCGGCGGCCGCGCAGGACAAGGGCAGCGCGCGCCGGCTGCGCAGGGGCGGCGGCGCGATGGCGGCGCAGGGGCGCGGGACGGGAGGGGCGCGGGAGCAGGCTATGCTCACAGGGGGCGGCGGCGACGGCGAAGGCGAGCAGCCTGACGGCGTCGGTGGCGGCGGCGATGGCAAGGTGGAGCAGGGGCGTCGGGCGGCGACGGCGACGAGGAGGAGCAGGGGGCGTCGGGGGAGAAGTGGGCGATTTGGCCGGAAACTGCTAAGTGCTGCTTATATAGCACAACCTTTAGTTCTGGTTGGTGGCACCAACCGGGACTAATGCACCCTTTAGTCCTGGTTGGTGCCACCAACCGGGACCAAAGGCCTCTTTTTCGTCAGCCCAAAGGGCGGGAAGCTGCGGCCTTTGGTCCCGGTTGGTGGCACCAACCGGGACCAATGCCCCCCCTTTCGTCCCGATTGGAGCCACCAACCGGGACCAAAGGCCCCTATGCTGCCCGCATCGGGGCCAAAGTTTAGTCCCACCTCGCTAGTTGAGAGGGGCGCGCAGTGGTTTATAAGCCCCACTGTCGCACCCCTCTCGAACTCCTCTCTACTGCAGGCTTATGGGCCTACTTGCTACTGCTTTGCCTGATGGGCCTTTTGGGCCTACTGCGGGCCTGAATCCTGGCCCAAAGTAGGGATTCAAGTCGTATTCAGGCCGTGGGGGCCCAGTAGGGGGCATTTTTTTTGTTTTTTTGTTTACTTTACTTATTGTTGCTATTTTTAATTTTTTCCAGTTTTTTTTGTTTTGTTTTCTGCATTATTTATTTTCTTTTGTTTTTTTGCTTTATTTTTTAATTCTTTTTGCTTTTAGTTTTAGGAAAACTATAAAATTTCCACTTTTTTGTTTTTTTTTTGTTTTCTTTCTTGCTTTATTTATTTTATTTTGTTTCTACTTACAACAAAATACTTATTGTTGTTTTTTTGTTTTGTTTTCTGCATTATTTATTTTCTTTTGTTTTTTGCTTTATTTTTTAATTCTTTTTGCTTTTAGTTTTAGGAAAATTATAAACTTTCCACTTTTTTTGTTTTTTGGTTTTTTGTTTTCTTTCTTGCTTTATTTATTTTATTTTGTTTCTACTTACAACAAAATACTTATTGTTGCTATTTTTAATTATTATGAGGGCCGAACCATAAGCCATTAAAGCATTTCAAATGAACTCTGAAAAAGTTGAAAGTTGGCATGGTATCATAAATTGACCCACACATAGCATGTGCATGTACAAAACGGACAATGGTATCATACTCGTCAGTTACAAAGCTGGCATGGTATCATCATAATAGTTGCGGGAGAAAGTCTTCACTTTTTCTTCGCTTGTGTCATTTGCTTATTGCGCCGTAACCATGGATAATCTTCATCGTTTATCAGGATGCTGGGGTCAGCCTTGACTTTAAAGGGAGGAATTTCATGAAACTTTTCATAATCTTCAGACATGTCTGTCTTGTCCTCCACTCCCATGATGTCCCTTTTTCCTGAAAGAACTATGTGGCGCTTTGGCTCATCGTATGATGTATTCGCTTCCTTATCTTTTCTCTTTCTCGTTCTGGTAGACATGTCCTTCACATAGATAACCTGTGCCACATCATTGGCTTGGACGAACGGTTCGTCAGTGTACCCAAGATTTTTCAGATCTACTGTTGTCATTCCGTACTGTGGGTCTATCTGTACCCCGCCTCCTGACACATTGACCCATTTGCACTTAAACAAAGGGACCTTAAAATCATGTCCGTAGTCAAGTTCCCATATGTCCACTATGTAACCATAATATGTGTCATTTTCCCTCTCGGTTGTTGCATCAAAGCGGACACCGCTGTTTTGGTTGGTGCTCTTTTGATCTTGGTCAATCGTGTAAAATGTATTCCCATTTATCTCGTATCCTTTCCAAATCAATACAGTCAAAGATGGTCCCCTGGATAACAAGTACAGCTCATCACAAACAGTGTTGTCACCTCTGATACGTGCTTCCAACCAACTGCTGAAAGTCCTGATGTGTTCACATGTAATCCAGTCGTCGCACTGCTCCGGGTGTTTGGAGCGCAGACTGTTCTTGTGTTCATCAACATACGGGGTCACCAAGGTAGAGTTTTGTAGAACTGTGTAGTGTGCTTGAGACCAAGAATATCCGTCCCTGCATATTATTGAGTCCCTTCCAAGCGTGCCTTTTCCAGTCAGTCTCCCCTCATACCGCGATTTAGGGAGACCTATCTTCTTAAGGCCAGGAATGAAGTCAACACAAAACCCGATGACATCCTCTGTTTGATGGCCCATGGAGATGCTTCCTTCTGGCCTAGCGCGGTTACGGACATATTTCTTTAGGACTCCCATGAACCTCTCAAAGGGGTACATATTGTGTAGAAATACGGGGCCCAGAATGACAATCTCGTCAACTAGATGAACTAGGACGTGCGTCATGATATTGAAGAAGGATGGTGCGAACACCAGCTCGAAACTGACAAGACATTGCACCACATCACTCCTTAGCCTTGGTATGATTTCTGGATCGATCACCTTCTGAGATATTGCATTGAGGAATGCACATAGCTTTACAATGGCTAATCGGACGTTTTCCGGTAGAAGCCCCCTCAATGCAACCGGAAGCAGTTGCGTCACAATCACGTGGCAGTCATGAGACTTTAGGTTCTGAAACTTTTTCTCTGCCATATTCATTATTCCTTTTATATTCGACGAGAAGCCAGTCGGGACCTTCATACTAAGCATGCATTCAAAGAAGATTTCCTTCTCTTCTTTGGTAAGAGCATAGCTGGCAGGACCTTCATACTGCTTTGGAGGCATGCCGTCTTTTTCGTGCAAACATTGCAGGTCCTCCCGTGCCTCAGCTGTATCTTTTGTCTTCCCATACACGCCCAAGAATCCTAGCAGGTTCACGCAAAGGTTCTTCGTCATGTGCATCACGTCGATCGAAGAGCGGACCTCTAGGTCTTTCCAGTAGGGTAGGTCCCAAAATATAGATTTCTTCTTCCACATGGGTGCGTGTCCCCCAGCGTCACTCGGAACAGCTAGTCCGCCGGGACCCTTTCCAAAGATTACGTGTAAATCATTGACCATAGCAAGTACGTGATCACCGGTATGCATGGCGGGCTTCTTCCGGTGATCTGCCTCCCCTTTGAATTGCTTGCCTTTCTTTCGACATTGATGGTTGGTCGGAAGAAATCGACGATGGCCCAGGTACACATTCTTCCCGCAGCTTGCCAGGTATATGCTATCGGTGTCAAGTAAACAGTGTGTGCATGCGTGGTATCCCTTGTTTATCTGTCCTGAAAGGTTACTGAGAGCGGGCCAATCGTTGATGGTCACGAACAACAACGCCTTTAGGTTAAATTCCTCCTATTTGTGCTCATCCCACGTACGTACACCGTTTCCATTCCATAGCTCTAAAAGTTCTTCAACTAATGGCCTTAGGTACACATCAATGTCATTGCCGGGTTGCTTAGGGCCTTGGATGAGAACTTCCGCTTCATGCACATCCAAGGAGGAAGGTTATACATACATAGAGTCACGGGCCAGGTGCTGTGATTGCTGCTCTGCTCCCCGAAAGGATTAATGCCATCCACGCTTAAAGAAAACCATACGTTCCTTGGCTCACTTGCAAACTCATCCCAGTACTTTCTCTCGATTTTTCTCCACTGCGACCCGTCAGCGGGTGCTCTCAACTTCCCGTCTTTCTTACGGTCCTCACTGTGCCATCGCATCAACTTGGCATGCTCTCCGTTTCTAAACAGACGTTTCAACCGTGGTATTATAGGACCATACCACATCACCTTCGCAGGAACCCTCTTCCTGGGGGGTCGCCGTCAACATCACCAGGGTCATCTCGTCTGATCTTATACCGTAAGGCACCGCATACCGGGCATGCGTCTAGATCCTTGTACGCACCACGGTAGAGGATGCAGTCATTAGGGCATGCAAATATCTTCTGCACCTCCAATCCTAGAGGGCATACGACCTTCTTTGCTGCGTATGTACTATCAGGCAATTCGTTATCCTTTGGAAGCTTCTTCTTCAATATTTTAAGTAGCTTCTCAAATCCTTTGTCAGGCAAAGCATTCTCTGCCTTCCACTGCAGCAATTCCAGTACGGTACCCAGCTTTGTGTTGCCATCTTCGCAATTGGGGTACAACCCTTTTTTGTGGTCCTCTAGCATGCGATCGAACTTCAGCTTCTCCTTTTAACTTTCGCATTGCGTCCTTGCATCAACAATGACCCGGCGGAGATCATCATCATCGGGCACATTGTTTGGTTCCTCTTGACCTTCAGCAGCTTCGCCCATTGCAGCATCATCATGCACATCGTCTGGTTCCTCTTGATTTTCAGGAGCATCACCGTATTCAGGGGACACATAGTTGTCATCGTACTCTTATTCTTCACCATCTTCCATCATAACCCCTATTTCTCCGTGCCTTGTCCAAACATTATAGTGTGGCATGAAACCCTTGTAAAGCAGGTGGGTGTGGAGGATTTTCCGGTCAGAGTAAGACTTCGTATTCCCACATACAGGGCATGGACAACACATAAAACCATTCTGCTTGTTTCCCTCAGCACTTCGAGAAAATCATGCACGTCCTTAATGTACTCGGAGGTGTGTCTTGAACCGTACATCCATTCCCGGTTCATCTGCGTGCATTATATAATTAAGTGACCAAATTAATAGAAGTTCATCATCACATTAAAACCAATGTACATACATAGTTCTCATCTAACAACATAAAGATCTACAGAGCATCTAAATTAATTAAACCATACACTAAAACTATGTAAAACATTTCAATGCGAAAACAAATGCGATCATAATCGCAACCAATGTAACAACTGATCCAACGGCATAATGATACCAAGCCTCGGTATGAATGCCATATTTTCTAATCTTTCTAATCTTCAAGCGCATTGCATCCATCTTGATCTTGTGATCATCGACGACATCCGCAACATGCAACTCCAATATCATCTTCTCCTCCTCAATTTTTCTAATTTTTTCCTTCAACAAATTGTTTTCTTCTTCAACTAAATTTAACCTCTCGACAATAGGGTCGGTTGGAATTTCCGGTTCAACAACCTCCTAGATAAATAAAATCTATGTCACGTTGGTCGGCATAATTGTCATAAACAATAAATGAACCAATAGTTATGAAAAGATAATATATACCACATCTGAATCATAGACAGGACGAGGGCCGACGGGGGCGGATACCAAAACCATCGCACTATATAAGATGCAATAATAAAAGTAAGAAAATTATACAAGTATCTATATAAACATACAATAGAGTTTTTTTCCTTTCAGAAAGAAGATAAGAACAAGAGGCTCACCACGGTGGTGCCGGCGACGAGATCGGCGCGGGCGATCGACGGCGGTGAAGAAGGGGACGGGACATGACGGACCGCTAAACCTAGGCAAATATTGAGAAAAATGGAGCTTGGAGGTGGATCTTGGAGAGGAGAAAGCTTAAGTAGTGTGGCTCGGGCATTCCATCGAACACCTCGTGTGCATAGGAGGTGAGCTAGTGCACCACAAAGCTCTCTCCTCGCCTGCCACGAAAAATAGAGCAGTGAGAGTGCTCTGCTCGTGGGGTATATATAGGCAAGTAATTGGTCCCGGTTTGTGGCATGAACCGGGACTAAAGGGAAGCCTTTGGTCCCGGTTCATTCCCCTAACCGCGACCAATGGTGGTGCGCCAGGAGCAAGGAACATTGGTCCCAGTTCGTCCCACCAACCGGGACCAAAAGGTCCAGACGAACCGGGACCAATGGCCCACGTGGCCCGGCCGGCCCCCGGGGCTCAAGAACCATGTCCAATGCCCCCATTGGTCCCGGTTCTGGATTGAACCGGGACTAATGGGCTGGACCGGCCAGGACCATTGCCCCCTTTTCTACTAGTGCCAGCAGCCACCACCAAGTGTGACAAAAATCAGTTCATCCTCCAAGAGAGAAGAAGAGAGAAAACCAAGAGAGCAAGGGAAGAAGAGGAAGATTGAAGGAAGAAGCAAAGGGAGCTCCTCCCCAAGGTTGTGATGGTCCAGATCCACTACCTTGCCTCCTTCAAGCTTCGGTTCCACCATCCTTGGTGAGATTGTTCCAATCCCTAGTTCTTGAGCTCCAAATCCTGTTGTGTTCATCCAAGATTCAGAAATCTTGATGTATGAGATCCTCTAGTGCTGTCTAGAGAAGAACCTGTTGTATCCCACATTTGATAATAGTGGAAGAGGATTTGGGTGGCTTTGGCCCGTGGTTTTTCCCCTCAAGTTGGGGGGTTTTCCACGTAAAAATCTGGTGTCTCTTTGTTGATGCTTGATGCTGTCAGGAAAACTTACTCCTACCACAAGACACTAGGCTGAGGAGTGTCTTGCCTGCTGAGTAACATTTTCTGCCTCCATATATGCTGCTGCATATGTTTCCTTCCGTGCTAAGCAACGATCCTTGAATTAGTACATGATGTGGTGCTGAGATTACTTGTTTCCGCTGCAGTTTTCAGTTAACCACAAGTGCATTTGTGTGCTAATTCTCAACATAAGCTCCCAAAGGAGCAGCACACTAGAACAACAACCGCCACGGATCAAGATAAGTATAGATTGGAAGGATCCAAGCTGTAAACACACGAATGTAGATGAACAAAGATTGGGTCCAAACAGATCCACCGAAGACAAACGGCAACCAAATCCTATGAGATTCGCTGGAGACAAATCTCCACATGCCTTCTAACGATGCTAGAAGCACCACTAATGCGAGGGTTAGAAGGGGGCACCTTAATCCATCTTCAGAAAGCAGTCGTCGCCTCGCCTTTCTAAGCAGGACACAAATCCTATCAAAACTCAATGAAACATCTAAAAACAAAACCCTCCCGTCAGGAAAGACCGGGATCCAGCGCATCTTCATGGCTCTAAAGCCATAGAAGACGAGGCATGGGAACGGCTGTGCAGCGACATGCAGCAAAAATCCTAGCGATGGCTGCCCTCGTGCGTAGGACTGAAGGGGTACGCTCGCGTCATTGGGTCTATATGATTTGTTACCTCTGTAACTTAATCACCATGATAGTGTCAAAAATATTTTACATTTTAATACATAGGGGGTCGTAATTAAGATTCATACAAATACAAGCAGACCACGGCTGCTCATCTGCCATCGCTGTTGATGAAACTATGGAATTTAGCCCAGATAATTCACCTACCACCTCCAACTAAGAAAATATATATAACCTTTGGGCATCTATAATTCAGACCTCAAATCTTCCAGAAGTGTCCGGAGTGCGCAGTGCTAAGGTGTTTAGCCATCCAACGCGTTCTATATCGTTTCATCGAGCGATCTGGACGTAATTTTTTAGGCAAACAGAGACAAACTTGGGAGGAGGGGGCCTTTACAGAAGTCCAGACATCTGCATGACCAATAAAAAGCCGCCATGTCCGTCTCTACTCTGCGTCCGTCCATGATGACTAGTATTTAGTGGAATGCAATATGCTAATTGCAGCAAATAGCTAGCGTTTTGACAGAAGGTAGTGCTGTCTAATATATTTGCATTTGGCGGAAGGTGCAAATTAGTCATTTGGCAAAAGTTGACCGCAAGGTTGGCCTCAGCCATGGCATGGCATGCTTAGCGTGTTTAGTAGCCATTAGATTTGGCGGAAGGTTGGCTTCCGTTATGATTGCTTAGTAGCCTTACTTAGAGCAACTCTAGTAGACCCGTAAAACGCTCTGACCCTCAAAATAATCGTTAAAATGTGGGCGGGCATGGAAAATCCCGCGTGAAAACACCCCGCAAACGCGGTCGGCCCGCAAATTTTTTTGAGGTGCGCAGCAAAATCTTGACCCCAACCCGCCAATACGCAGGTTTTGGCCTCGCCCCTACGGTCATTTCAGCCCGCGGAATCGCGCCGCAGGGCGCGCCCCCCACCCTCCACCACCGATACGCTGCACTGTCTGATGATGCCATAGACGTAGGGTAGGGTCATAGGCCTGACCTATACACCCCACCCAAGGTCACTCCCCTAGAAGCAAAGACATTCAAGGAACAACAGAAAATATCGATTGAAGTCGTCGAGTGCAATCCACTCGACCTGTCATCCCACTCGGGTACCCCTCCCTCCTGATATCACTCGACCAAGACGAAGCCATTCGACTATACGAGAACCCACTCGACCTATAGAAGACCAAGAGTCACTCAGGACGGCAACGGTCAGGCATTCAATCCGTAGTCTTAAAGATCATTAATAGCCCTTTATAACTGGCGTTACCAGTAACACCCTGCATTGATGTACATTGAACCCCTTGTAATGGGGGATGGCTGGGGTCCTGGCGCGCTCTATATAAGCCACCCCCTCCTCTGGGACAAGGGTTCGCACCCCCTGTAACACACACACCCATATTCCAGTCGACTGCCTCAGGGCACCGAGACATAGGGCTTTTACCTCCTCCGAGAGGAGCCTGAACTCATAAATTCATGTGTACAATCTCGCGGTAGCTAGGGCCTTCCCTCGTCATAAGTACCCCCTATGCTTACTGTCAGACTTAGAACCACGATTGTTGGCGCCCACCGTGGGGCAAAGCGTCTTAGCGACTTCCGGCGAGGTTGCATTTTCTTCGATCTTCATCAACATGGTTTCCGGTGGTGGGTTGATCATGGGTTGCGAGTTCTGACTCGGCGCGCTCACTTTCGTCGCCGACGACTCCGCCTGGCTCCAAGAGGCCCCTCTCGAAGTCGAGGCTCTCCCGATTTGTGGTTCGTCGCACTTCCACGCGAGTGCCTGCGGTGTCCTCCTTCGGCAGCCGTCGACCCCGTACCAGTTGGTCCTCGCGTCGTCTTCTCGCTCCTCTGGATGCCGCCGCAAGCGATCTGGTCGATCACGGCTCCAGCGGTGGGTGAAGAACGCGGTGGCTTGTCAGGCGTTCACCCCCCAAGCCGCGGCAATCAAGTCCAACGTACTTCACTGTGGTCCAGTCAACCTGTCGACATACTTAGCAGACACACTTTCCGAGAGCGGGAGCTGTGACCCCGCGACAGAAGTCCTTATGGTCGACTCCCATCGCAGCCCACCTGGTTTCCGTCGCAGCGGCGGCGGCGATGGTCCATCATTCGACCACGAGGAGTATCAAGCCCAACCTCTCAGCTCGCAGCAGAGGGAGGAGCTGCACCGCCGCAACGTGGAGGCCCTCCAGACCCCCCATCATAGGGGAAACCGCCGAGGCTCGTGCCTTGGAGGCAGTGCGCCTGGCCACGCTAGCTGAGCGCACTCGCTTGGAGAATCTCCAACATTCTCTCGACGAGCGTGTCCATCTACTAATTCCCGAGTGCAGTCGACGTCCACAACAATTGTTTCCACCGGAAACTCAGGTATTCCGCACAAGGATCCAGAATCTTGCAGTTGTTGCACGTATCGCAGAGTCCATTCAATCATCCTGTTCAGAGGCTGGAAGAGGCTTGGAATAGATCAGAGCGCTGCTCCGAGCAGCAGGAGACCAGAACTCCATCGTGTCCCGGTCGCGGAACAGAATCCACAGCATACTAGTAAGAGCAGACACCGTTCAGTCGGCGCACAGTCTTGGGTCACCTTTGCGACATGAAGGTCGTGATCACCGTTGAGATCGGCACCTGGGAAGAGTTCATGGAGAGTATAATCGTGAGTACGCCCGCGACAACCACCGTCAAGTTCCTTCGCCCCTCCCGAGGGACGGGTCATATGCGCCCCGGCGGTATGATGAAAGGCGTCCGTATGGAAATGACCGCAGAGTTCCAGTCGACCCAAGAGAGCCTGACTTCAACGCAAGGCCAGTCCTTGTTCAGGGTTTGGTTGATCGGAACAGAGCATACAGAGAGGGGCTGGATAGAGACAGGCCTAGTGGAAGAAGGGTCCACGTTTCTGGCCCTGAGTGTTTCAGAAGAGCCATCAGAGCCGCTGAGATCCCTCACAATTTCAGATTGGTGACTGGCGTCAGTAAGTTCACAGGAGAATCAAAGCCCGACACTTGGCTTGAAGACTATCGAGTGGCAGTGCACATTGGTGGCGGCAGTGATGAGGTGGCCATGAAGCACCTCCCTCTGATGCTTGAAGGTTCTGCCAGGGCCTTGCTGAATCAGCTAGCCCCTGGGAGCATTTTGAGTTGGGATGAGTTAGCCCGAGTGTTTACCGGAACATTTGAGGGCACCTGCAAGAGACCTATTGGTTTGCCAGAATTGCAGCATTGCATGCAGAAACCGAATGAAACCTTGAGAGATTACATCCACAGATGGATCACTCTGCACCAGAAAGTGGAGAATGTGTCAGATCACCAAGCAGTATGTGCCTTTAAGGAAGGCGTTCGCTACAGAGAGCTCAATTTGAAGTTCGATCGGACAGGAGATATGTCTCTGACTCGGATGATGGAGTTTGTCGGTGTCAAAACCGGTGGATCTCAGGTAGGGGGTCCCGAACTGTGCGTCTAAGGCTGATGGTAAGAGGAGGCGGGGGACATGATGTTTACCCAGGTTCGGGCCCTCTTGATGGAGGTAATACCCTACTTCCTGCTTGATTGATCTTGATGATATGAGTATTACAAGAGTTGATCTACCACGAGATCGTAGAGGCTAAACCCTAGAAGCTAGCCTATGATTATGATTGTTGTTGTCCTACGGACTAAACCCTCCGGTTTATATAGACACTAGAGGGGGCTAGGGTTATTCAGAGTCGGTTATAGAGAAGGAGATCTACATATCCGAATTGCCAAGCTTGCCCTCCACGCAAAGGAGAGTCCCATCTGGACACGGGACGAAGTCTTCAATCTTGTATCTTCATAGTCCAATAGTCCAGCCAAAGTATATAGTCCGGCTGTCCGAGGACCCCTTAATCCCGGACTCCCTCAGTAGCCCCTGAACCAGGCTTCAATGAGGATGAGTCCGGCACGCAGATTGTCTTCGGCGTTGCAAGGCGGGTTCCTTCCCCGAATACTCCATAGAAGATTTTGAACACAAGGATCGTGTCCAGCTCTGGAAAACAAATTCCACATACCACCGTAGAGAGTACAATATTCCACAAATCTAATATGCTGACAGCTTTTTGTAACGTGACATCACGCCATAGCCCAGTCATTATTCGAACCGTTTTTCACAACCAGCTACTGCACGTATTGCAAGGTGGTTTCCTTGACACGTCTTGTCGAAGCAGAGATCATGCCCCCTTATCGTGGGATTCTCATCAATACGGGCATGGGTAACCCAACCGCGCCATCAATCGTGGCGCTTGGGAAATAAGTGATTTTAACAGGCAAGTGGGGAGGCGCACAGTTTCTACCGTCTTTATAAAGAGATAGGGATTCCCTTTTTCACCCACGCCTTCTTCCTCCTTCGCTCATTCATTCTCGCACTCTCGAGCTCCAGCGCCCAAGTTCTCACCTTCTCCGTAAAGCCATTCTAGACATGTCCGGAGCGGGAGGCAAGTGGATGGCCTCCCCCGTTATAGAGGAGGACATCATGAAGCTCCGGGAGGCCAGATACTTAGCCGCACACATCGCGTACCGGCTCCCGGACGAAGGGCAGATCATCCCTACTCCGGAACCACACTAAAGGGTTGTGTTCCTCCCCACTTCGTCTGTGGACTGGGATTTCCCCTCCACCCATTTGTCCGTGGGATCATGTTCTATTATGGGCTGGATTTTCACAATCTAGCCCCCAACTTCATCGTCAACATCTCGGCGTTATCGTCGTGTGTGAGGCTTTCCTCCGCATCAAGCCCCACTTTGGCCTGTGGCTGAAGATCTTCAACGTGAAGCCAAAGATAGTGGTCAGCCAGGAAGCAGAGTGCGGAGGCACCATGGTGGGCAAGATGCCCAACGTTACCTGGCTCGAAGGCTCCTAGGTGGAGACCGTGAAGGGGTGGCAGTCAGGGTGGTTCTACATCACCGAGCCGCGAGATGCCAACTGGGCGGCGGCTTCCGAATTCCGATATGGCATCCCCATGCGACTCACCTGCTGGAAAAAGAAGGGCTTAGCCTGGGGCGCACCTGCGGAGTTGGCCGGACTACAGAACTATATCAAAAATATGATAAGCAAGAAGATCAAGCTTGTCAACGTGGTCCAGGTCATGCTCTTCCACCGGATCCTCCCGTGTCAAATACGGGCATTCAATATGTGGGAGTTCGATTCGGCCAAACACCAGACGTTGTGAGAGCTCTTCGGCACGACGCACAAATACGTCTGGAAGGTGCTGTTCAAGGCCGCCGAAGTACCTCTTCCCACTACCGAGGACCGCGGACTCAGCGCAAAGCGCCCCGCCAATCCGGTAAGCTCAATATATTTCACAACATGTGCCTTTCTCAGTATGTTCGTGGGAGGAATCTAAGCCACTATGCTGGTTTAACAGGACTATGTGGCGACAGCGGAGCGGATCGACTGTCCGGCTCCGCTACCCGAAGATCCTGCAACTGCTCTCCTGACAGAGATGCTGTTTCTGGCCAAGAAGAAGGCCACAGGGACCAGGAAAGGTCTCCGGCACAAGGCTCCATCGGACACATCATCCGAAGACGCCGAGGCGCACTCCTCCAACGAAGACGAGGAGGAGGAGGAGGAAATTCCTCCCACAACCAGGGAGGAGAAGAAAATGAAGGCCACCTCATCTGGGGAGGCCGAGGGGTCCGAGAAGGGAAGGTCCCTTCCTCCGGACCAATCCACAACAGCCGCCTACAGCGACGAGGAGTGTTTGCCCAGAGACAAGCCCCGAGCAATGTCGTAACTATCCGGACACTATAATGCTTCTGGTATGTTTTGCTTTATTGATTCTTATCATGTCAAATGTGATTGTGCAGTCCGTCCAAAGCCCACATCAACGTATCCTCCTCGGATGGGTCTTTGAGTCAGTCGGAGATGAATAGCTATTCGCTCCTGACGGCCACCTCCCCCCGGCCCGCGGATGACACCGAGGTGTTGTCTCAGAGGATACCGGAGCAGGGGGAGACGGTTCTGGAGACGCCCCAAGGCAAAATCCCAGACGCCGGGCACATGGGGGGAAAGACCCCCATGGATCTTGACAATGGGGACCGCAGCTAGTCCGGCCCCCGGCCGGATACTGCGCTGGAACCTCCATCGGTTCTGGATTCAGGCAGGAAGCCCCTTGCTAAGGAGGGTGAGACGTCTGTTATGATGACCTCTGTCCAACTAGAGGCATCGGAAAATTTGCTAGAAATGCTTGGCGGAGCTTCCATTGACGAAGAGCACCGTACTCTTATGAGTAGGGTGATTGAGAAGGTTCGGTCCGCCAAAAGTGGATTGACCGAAGCCTGCACCAGCCTCCTAACAGGTTTTGAGGTAAGTAATCACATTACGAGGAAATATCATAGCATAGATAGTAGCCCCTGATGCTCTGTTTGGTGTTCGGAAAGAAAGGCCGAACAAAGGATCAAATAACATCCACAATAGTCTAATCGTATTATGTGTATGTGAATAAGCAGGCGTCACTGCTGGCCGCTGCCGCCCGCAGTATGGAGGTCTCTGGACTGAAATGGGACCTGGGACGGGCTGAGGAAGAGCTCAGCCTCGTGAAGAGGCATCTCGAGGAGAACAAAGGTAAGTGATACCCCGTCCGTGTGTTATATAAAGGAAAGTCGTCGATGCTAATAGAAGCATCATAAAATTTAATTGGGGCCACGACCAAAGTGGCGGCCGTTAAGAAAGCGTTGTCTGAGGCCGAAGACAAGGCGTCCAAGGAGCGCACCGAGCGCGAGAAGCAGGAGGCTCGGGTAAACGAGGTCCAGCAAGAGCTCCAGGACTTCGTCAAAAAATTTGAGTCCTTGGAGCTTGACTCCAAGACGCAAGAGTCCGAGCTTGCGAAGGCCCTCCAGAGCATGCAAGACGCCAAGGACGAAGCCCAAAAGGCCCTCCAGGAGATCCAGGTGGCCAAGAAGATAGCGGCGGGTAAGGCATTCATTAGGCAAAGAAAGCATGTGAATGACACTTTCCTGTTACTTACCCGAATTCGGAGCTCTCCAGGAGCGTTTGTAGATCTGCCACACAACATATCGGATACCGCAGAGTTCTACCATGCTGAGGATGGGAGCTCGACAGAGAAGCTGTTCTGGTGCCAGTATATTGGGGCCGAACATCCGATGTCCTTGAGCGATCAGCTGAAGCAACTGGTCGAACTACACAAAGCGGCCGAACTGGCCATGAAGGAACTTATAGTCCGGCTGTGGCCTGGCGAGCTCCTGCCTGGAAGCTATTTCGGCCTTGTAAAGCGGATGGTAAATGCATGTCCATGGGTTCAACTCATTAAGTGGTCCGTCTGCATTGAAGGTGCACGCAGGGCCTTCGCCCGTTCGAAAGTGCACTGGGCGAAGATGGACGCCGAGAAGCTGGTGACGGAGGGGCCGCCGAAGGGGAAGGAGCATCGCCACCCCGAACAATACTATGACAATGTCATTAAGGGTGCCCGCCTTGTGGCGGATGAATGCGCTAAGGATGTAATATTTGAATGAGTGTACTCATATCATCCTGTAATATGAAAACGAGTTCATGTGCGCTATATGGCGCTTGTTAATTTAAAATATTACCTACTGTGCGGCTGTTTATAAAATCTTGAGAGTTGGCCAGTCATCGGCTTCTGCCCCCATGTAACTAGTACTGGGGTGTTCGGGATAAATATAAACACTCTTTTCCAAATTTTTGGTCCTTTTAGGGATGTGTTTAACGCAGCGAACAAGGCTATCGGACTATACAGCTTTATCACTCTCACTTGGCCATAGAAGTCTACAATTTTACATTTTGATGAAGCCCCTAGTATTCAGAAGGCCGGACTTGGGGCGCTATACACGCCTAAATCGGACGAGGACGATTCCTCTCCTGAAGTGGAAAAAATCTTTAAGAATTTGAGACCTCTCGAACAGCGACCAGCTCTCGCCTTATCATGACAGTCAGTTTTTGGCTTTCTCTACTGAGGTTCTCGTCCGAAAAACTGGGACACAATCACAGTAGTTCTCCCTGTGCTACCTTAGCCTATATAGCGGAACGTAAGGTACCAAAACATGGGAGCCGGGCAAACCCAACTATTGACCCAAGACATGATTCGGAGCTGATGCATATAATGCTATAAGTTCGGGGTGCCGCACTGCCAAAAGTTTTCGGACTTTTCTTGCCATGTTATGGGGTACACTGAAGCCCCTGGCAAACTGGGCATACCAAAATGCACGGGTGTAATAAATAAGCAGTAAAGGAAAGGGGTAAATAAATGTAATAGTACGCTGACGTCGTACACTATTTTCCCTTGTTATTCATATAATACAAGTAGTGCGATAAGAAAAATAGGACTGTTTGACACATCCTGACCAGGAGCGAGCTTTGTGCATGTATGTAAAACAGGTATAACTATCGTTATCAGAGACCACCTGAGGATTCCCTTGTGTGGCCAAGCTTCTTGTCTTCCTGGTGTGTCCGTCCCGCTATGTGTCCGAGAGTCGGTCTATCGGAAGAGCCTCCCAAAGATAGGGACCTGAAAGAAAAAGGTGTAAAGATGCATGGGTCCTGTGGCGGTCGAACCGCATTGTGGACCGCGTCATAGTCGTGCCTCCGCCTATGACCATGGTATTTTAAGTGCATAGTTATGTACGCGCGGCACAAATTTCACTGATTGTCTGGGACTAGGACGGAGACTGAATTGCTAGTCGAGCTCTGGACGTGCCGGACGATCCTGTTGCGGGGTACTCCGGACTCGCTTGACGGTGTCCGGGTTCTTTATCGCCGAATTGGCTGTATGCCTAAGAAGGCTGTTTTGTACTTCTGCCGCGAGGGCCGCCGTGTGCTCCTCTGTACGGAGCGAGCACTCTGTGTTTCCATTAACTGTTATGACCCCGCGAGGTCCTAGCATTTTGAGCTTGAGGTATGCATAATGCGGTACCGCATTGAATCTGGCGAATGCAGTTCGTCGGAGCAATGCATGATACCCACTGCGGAAGGGGACGATATCGAAGATTAGCTCCTCGCTTCAGAAATTATCCGGAGATCCGAAGACCACTTCGAGTGGGATTGAGCCCGTGCAACAGGCCTCCACACCTGGTATGACACCTTTGAAGGTGGTTTTTGTGGGCTTGATCCTTGAGGGGTCGATGCCCATTTTGCACACTATAACCTGATAAAGCAGGTTCAGGCTGCTGCCACCGTCCATGAGGAGTCGTGTGAGATGGAATCCATCGATGATGGGGTCCAGGACCAATGTAGCCGAGCCGCCATGACGGATACTGGTAGGATGGTCCCTGCGATCGAAAGTGACCGGACAAGAGGACCATGGGTTGAACTTTGGGTCGACTGGCTTAATCGCATAGATGTCCCTTAGTGCACGCTTCCATTCCCGCTTGGGAAAATGGGTTGCGTATATCATATTCACCGTTTTCACCTGGGGAGGGAATTTCTTCTGTCCTCCTGTGTTCGGCAGCCGGGGCTCCTTGTCGTCATCGCTATGCAACCCCTTTTCCTTGTTTTTGGCATTCAACTCGCCAGCCTGTTTGAACACCCAGCATTCTCTGTTGGTGTGGTTGGCTGGTTTATTGGGGTGCCGTGAATTTGGCATGAATGATCGAGTATGTGGTCCAGACTGGACAAGCCCGGATTGTTTCTTTTGAATGGCTTCTTCTGCTGTCCAGATTTAGAGCCTCTGAATCCGGCATTGACTGCCGTGTCTTTGGCGTTGTCGCCATTGTTGCGACGCTTGTGTCTATTGCGTCGTGGCTTGCCGTTGCTATCTCTGGTGTATGAATGTCACACCCTAGCTAGATATGCATTAGAGTGTTGCATCATGTCTATTTTTTTCATCAGAAACTTGAAATGGGGATGACAGAACCCCCAGCCCCCTCTGAAACCAACTAGGGTTTACTAAAAACTCTTTCAATGAACCTGAAATGCCCTTCTAAAATGTCCATCATTTTTGTCTTGGTTCAGAACCTCTACCAAAAGTGATGCACAATTTCCTAGGTCATCTTAGGGTCTTTGAATTAAATCATAAATATTTGAATTTGGGCATTTAAAATTATACAAAATATTTCAAATGCTCAAATATCTCCAAACTAAAATGTTTCATGTTGGAAATAATCCAACTATGGACCAGGAGCAGTTTGGTGATTTTAGGAGTTACCTAAGTATTTTTAATAACTCAACAAAGTTGCAAAAAAATAGAAAAAGAAAATAACAGGAAAACTTACCTGGCGCCCAGCACCCGGCCCACCTACCGGCCCAGCCTAGCGCCGCGCCAGCGAGCTGCTTGCCGTCCAGGCAGGCAGGCAGGTGCTCGACGGTGGCACCGCAGCACGCCACGCAGCTGCACATCGCCCTGCTTCCCCCTCTCGCCGCCTAGCTGGCCTGGATGAAATCCACGTCGAGCCGTGAAGCCCCTTGACACCTCCATTCGCCCCCAGCTCCTCTCCCTCGCGCTCCCACGCCATGACCGATGCCACCGTCGCCGCTCCACCGCCGTAGGTGTGCTCTCCGTCATCGCCACGCCGCGCCACCGTGTCCAGAAGCTCCGCCACCCTCCTCTCCTTCGAGCTAGCCGAGCCCCGAGCGCTCGCGTGCCCCGAAGCCGCCGCATCGACCTCGACCGAACCGCCGTCGCCGGAGATCCCCTTCGCCGTCGCCGCCGCACCAGCTCATCCCCGACCGCGCCGTCCGTTCCATCAAGACCGCAGTGAGCTGGGCTAACCTCCCCTCCTTCTCTTTCTTGCACTCGTGCACCACAGCGAGCACACGGAGCTCACCCGCACTCGCCGCCGCGGACCACGTCGCCGACGTGCCTCCGGCTAACCACTGGCCACCTCACCTTGTCCATCGCACTAACCACACCGCGCTGAGGCTAACCGTGCACTCCCCGCACCTCACCGCACACCCTAGCCCGAGTTCGCTTTCACCCGAACTCCGGCGGCCGCCAAAGTCGCCGCCGACGCCAACTCCGGCCACCCCGACCCCAACGGACTCTGCCAAGAGCCGCGGCTCGTCCTCAGCTCCACTCCGATGGCCTCCGCGCCCCTTTTGGTGACCGGAACGGCCAAAACCACTTTCCGCCGCCGCGCGGGCTCGCCGGCGGCTAAACGCCGGTGCAGCCGACCTGTTTTGACCACGGGTGGGCCCTGGTTGACTCCGATGAGTCAATGACAGGTGGGGCCCAGCCCTGTTAACTAAATAGGATTAGTTTTAATTAAATTTTAACTAAACTAATGACCCTGACACCCTGGACCCACTGTCAGGTTTGACCTGGACGTCTCCGTTGACCCTGACGTCATCCTGACGCATGGCCGACGCAATAAATTAATTTCTGGATTTATTCTAATATAGGAAATTCCAGAATATAGTTTAAACTTCAAAAATTCATAACTTTTATTCTGTAACTCCAAATCAAACAAATTATATATGAAAAATGATCAGAAAAATCCAATCTATCCATCTGTACTGTTTCCATGCATGATTAACCAAGTTAACTTGATGTTTAATGCAGAACAAGATAAAACACTTTAAAGGGCCATGTATGAGTTTGAAATTTGAATCTTTGGTTCAAATTGGTTCAAACCCTTCTGGTCTTAGTTGCATTAGCCCAACACACTCAAATTGACATGTTTCATGCATGCATCATATTGTCGCACATTGTTTGGTGATGGCTGTGTATCGGTGTTCTTTGCGGCAGGTTCTGCCTCCGAGGAGTATCGTGATTACCCTAGCAAAGAACCGTATCAGTGCATCGACCCATCAGGCAAGCAACCAACCGTTTGATCATATCGATACAATCCCATGTTCTCGCTCCTGCTCTCTTTTACTGCATTAAGACAACGCGTTTCAAACTGCTGTGTGCTTTGGTAGTTGAACCCATTTCCTCTGTATGACCTGTCATTGCCACAGTAACTAGATGAAACCCACTAGCATGTGTAGGAGTTGTTTGAGCCATATGTATGTGTTGTTCCTACCTTGCTATGCCTGCTATGCTTAGAGTCGTGTCAGGTCTGGTTCATCTGGGTGATGGGCTAGAGTGAAATGATCATATCAGTTCGAGAGTGGTGTGTTGAACACGATTTGGTAAAGGTATCGATGAGAGGCCATGTAGGAGTACATGGTGGGTTGTTTCATTGAGGCCGTCCTTAAGCACTGAGATCTGTATGTGTGATTTAAGATTCAGCTACTACCATGCATTGGGCCCAAAACCAATGGACCCTCTCGGCTTCTTATTCACCCTAGTCTTCTGTCCAGGAGTTGCAAGTAGTTTCTGGTGTTTGTAGCCTACTGGAGGCCGTGGACAGCGCTGACCGTAGGGGTGGACTGTGATGCGGTAGGTACGTGGCCGGGTGTACCGGATGCCCGTTTGGTGTCTCGGGAACCCTGTTCACATCGTTTGGGGCCGTGAGCGAAACTTCGGCCGGATCTCCTCATGGATGGAACCCAAATAGGCGATAAACCTGGACTAGAGACTTAGGTGTCTAGGTAGGTCGTGGCCGACACCCACGTTGGGCTTCCGCTTGAAGGTTGCCGAGTACATGTCGTGTAAACGACGGTAAGTGGTGAGAGTGTGTATGAAGAAGTACACCCCTGCAGGGTTAACCTAATCTATTCGAATAGCCACGTCCGCGGTAAAGGACTACTTGGTTGCTTATACAGTTCATAGACAAGTAAATGGAAACTACTAAAAGCCTCAAGATAAGCGTGAGTGCCGAGGATGGCTCTTCCGTAGGAAGACGGAGGTGGATCCTCGGTAGAGTATTGAGTGGTGAGTAGTGGACTCGTGTGCGCAAAACCATTTCAAGTTGGGTTCTCGTAGGATAGCTTAGCCAAGAGTCAAAGCTAGCTTGCTGCAATAACTCCACCAACCCTTCTTGATAATGTGCATGTATGTAGGATCTGATGTAAGTCTTGCTGAGTACCTTTGTACTCATGTTGCTATAATTTACATTTTTACAGAAGACGCTGCAACCCCTTCTGATGGGTTCTTCGTAGACGTTGACATCAATGAGTAGGCTAAGGCCCAGGTGGTGATCTGAGCTTGTGAAGGACCACGTAGTATAGCTAGGCTTTCCAAGCCTCTTTTATTTTACTAGTTGTCTGTACTCAGACATGTTACTTCCGCTGCTGGTTTGTATGACTGTATGGCTTGAATGCTGGGTCGTGTGACCCGTACTTGTGTGTATGCTATGTATGGCTCTCTGAGCCTTTAAATAAAGTACTTGTGTCATAGAGTCATGTTGTGATGCCTTGTTGTATTTGCACATATCGAGCATATTGTGTGTATGATTGAAATGCTTGGTATGTGTGGGATCTGACTATCTAGTTGTTTATCTTTAGTAGCCTCTCTTACCGGGAAATGTCTCCTAGTGATTCCACTGAGCCATGGTAGCTTGCTACTGCTCCGGAACACTTGGCTGGCCGGCATGTGTCCTTCTTCGTTCCTGTGTCTGTCCCTTCGGGGAAATGTCACGCATTGAGTACCGGAGTCCTGTTAGCCCGCTACAGCCCGGTTTACCGGAGTCCTGCTAGCCAGTGCTACAGCCCAGAACTTACTTGCTGATGACCGACACGTTCGATGCTGGGTCATGGATGCCTGTCCCTGTAAGTCTGTGCCACTTTGGGTTTACAACTAGCCATGTCAGCCCGGGCTCCTTTTCATATGGATGCTAGCGACACTATCATATACGTGTGCCAAAAGGCGCAAACGGTCCCGGACAAAGGTAAGGAGACACCCGTGGGGATACCGTGCGTGAGGCCGCAAAGTGATATGAGGTGTTACCGGCTAGATCGATGTGACATTGAGTCGGGGTCCTGACAGCGTTGGCATCAGAGCCGGACTGCCTGTAGGTTCTCCAAGCCAAACTGGTCGATGTTGAGTCTAGAAATGCTTTAGTTATATATAAGGGAATTGATTGTGGGATGGTACGTAAGGCTCTTTTTACTTCTTTACCTCATGGCATTCTGATCTGAGTCAGTCTATTCTTCCACCGGGGGTTAAGGAATTAGGATCTCTTCTCTCTATCAGGTTCACGTGTTACTAATCAGTAGTACCTTATAGGTTTGATGGATACAAGCCTAGTTCAGTTCGACTACCACATTATGTTGCTAAGATGGACCTGGAACTTTGATATGATGTTGTTGAGTGTGTATGAAATCCTTGTCAAATGTCTCAAAATCCTTTTTGAGCATTTACAGCTGTTATGCTGTCGAAATTTTGCTAGAAATTCTAATGCCTTTGCATTATGGTTGTGCTTTCAGATGGCCACTCGCGACCAAAATCAAGTGGTTCGCCTGACTCGATGCCTAGATGTACCCGGCCATACTGCTATGTTGGTCAGGGTAATGACTGAGGCTGGATACCGTTGGTACCCTGAGTACACGGTCGAAGAGCAATTTCGAGATTTTAATCAAAGCCAGTATCTTTGCACTATCAGGATATTTCCATCTTATCCTGGATCCACCGAGCCCCTTCACTACTCGTATGGACTCGGGGTTACTGTTGAGATGGCTGTGCAGGATGCCGCCTACTCTATGATGACCATCATGCGAGTCAGGACTGGCCTATTCCGGGACTCTGATTTCCGGTATATGCCATCATCACTTCCGGGAGCACAAGGGTATCTCCAGGCTATCTATGCTGACCCCACTCAGGAGGATTCACGGACTCGCACCACTGCTGAGTTGCTCGAGGATAAGGACCGTGAAAACCGGGCCTTGAGGCTAGAGCTTTTCAATACCCGTGCTGACCATTGGGCCACGTTGACTCGGTTTGCACCGGCTGTGCAAGCTGGATATTCGATATGCGCGATCTCTATCCTGTGAGATCTGCTCTGCCAGACGTGATGGGTTGGCGTGATGTAGGAGGCATCACCCCGCCTCGTGGTCCCCGCAGGCCACCATTTGTTGGTCCAAGACCTCACCCTAGCCCTTTTGGTCCACAAGCTCCGCGAGATCGTCTGTTTCCGGATGCTCACGTTGAACTTCCAGGCTATGCAGGTGACTTCTACGAGGACTACTACGGAGACGTCTGAGTTAGTAGTAGTTCCACTAGTTCTGTAACAGTTGTATTTCCGCTGTCCTGCGTGACTTGTGGAATATGACTTAGTGTGTATCATTCCGGAGGTGTATGAAAAATAATGTATAGGAGCTTGGAATGCCTCCGATGAGATGTAATCTCCCTTTCACCGTAGTAGTACTTTGTTTGGTATTGTACTAAACCTTGTATGGTGTGTATGACGATGGAATAAAGAAGTAGTTTCTGTATCTACCATGTCATACGGATGATCATCTTGCATTCTGAGTTGTCCATTACATTCTACATTCTATGTCGGAATCCTAGCATTTTGGACTTAACCATTGTCTTGTTTTTCCTAGGATGGTTAACACGCGCAAAAACCCTGCTCCCCAAGAGCAGGCCGAAGGCAGTGAAGTCAGGAATGCAAATCTGCCTCACCCTCCTTCTCTAGCCGAAGTTATGCTGGAAGCCGAGAGAAACAAGAGGGAGACCAACCGTTTGTTGGAGCGCATCGAACAGAACACAGCACACCATCAGAGGAATAACTTGGTGTCACTCAGTGATTTCATCAAGTTACACCCGCCTACCTTCCACCACACCGTCGAGCCTCTCGACGCCGATGACTGGCTTCGCAGCATTACTCACAAACTGCGTTCTGCGCTGGTAGCTGAGGCTGATAAGGTCACCTTTGCTGCATATCATCTTGAAGGCCCCGCCAGTCTCTGGTGGGAGAAATATGAAGCTATGCGCCCAGCGGGCCACGTCACTACTTGGGCTGAATTCAGCGATGCTTTCCGTGAACATCACATTCCGGAGGGTCTCATGGATCGTAAACGTGAGGAGTTCTGTAGCTTCACTCAAGGTCGACTCTCTGTTGACGCTTACAGCAGGGAGTTCGGTAACCTTGCACGTTATGCAACTGAGGAAGTTTCTACCGATGCCAAGAAGCAGGCAAGGTTCCGTAAGGGACTTAGTCCTGAGCTCCGCCGTGACCTCCGTCTGCATGAGTGCACCTCTTTTCAGAAGCTTGTGAATAAAGCCATCAGTGCTGAGACGGGACAGACTGATTTCGATGCATCACGCAAGCATGGCCGTGATTTGGGTTCTTCATCCGGTGCTGGTCCTCAGAAGCGCCGCGTGTGGGTGCCTAACACTGCCCTGCCACCCAGGTTCACATCGAGGCCATCCTTTCAGGTGCCTCGCCCAGCTCAGCAATATGCACCAGCCAAGCCCTATGGTGGTCCAACCAACAATGCTCCTCCACGCACTAGTTCCGTGACTTGCTTCAAGTGTGGGGAATCAGGCCACTATATGCGCGAGTGCCCCCAAACCAACCCCAACCAGACAGCAAAAACCGTTGGCCGTGGCAAGCCGACAGGGAAAGTGTTCTACGCCAAGCCGGCCACTGCTGCACGTGGCCATGTTAATTGTGTCTCTGCGGAAGAGGCTCAAGAAGATCCCAACGTCGTTCTCGGTACGCTCCTTGTTAATTGCCACCCAGCATCTGCTCTTTTCGATACACGAGCATCTCATTCATTTATATCCGAGAACTATGCTCGCTTGCATAACACCGCCTTCTGTGACATGCCTTCCACCATGGAAATTTCCACTCCGGGTTCTAGATGGCAAACTTCTAGAGTAAGCCATGGAAATGAAATCCAAGTCGATAGACTTGTTTTCCTTGCATCTTTGATAGCTCTCAAATCCTCGGATATTAATATCATCTTGGGTATGGACTGGATGTCAGCCCATCATGCCAAAATTGATTGCTTCTTTAGGACTGTTCAACTCACCCATCCTTCGGGGAAGATAGTCAATGTCTTGACCCGAATAGCCAAGCAACAGTTATATTCTCTTAACGCCAGCCCTTTGCCAGACCTTGAGGACGTTCCGGTAGTCCGTGACTTTCCGGATGTCTTCCCAGAGGAATTGCCAGGTGTTCCACCCGACAGGGATGTTGAGTTCGTAATAGACCTCATTCTAGGAACTGTCCCGATTGCTAGAAGACCCTATAAGATGGCACCACTAGAACTAGCCGAGCTTAAGAAACAACTCGATGAGTCCTTGAAAAAGGGTTTCATCCGACCTAGTTCATCTCCTTGGGCTTGCCCCGTCCTCTTTGTCAAGAAGAAGGATGGTACGGACCGGATGGTTGTAGATTATCGACCGGTTAACTTGGTCACAATTAAGAACAAGTATCCGCTCCCCAGGATCAACGACCTGTATGATCAGCTCGCTGGATCCTCAGTCTTCTCTAAAACGGATTTGAGGTTGGGCTACCATCAAATCAAAATCAGGAACGGGGACATTCCGAAAACGGCCTTTGTTACTCGTTATGGCCAATACGAGTACACCGTCATGTCCTTCGGTTTAACCAACGCTGCAGCCACCTTTTCTCGGTTGATGAACTCAATCTTCAAGGAGTATTTGGATAAATTCGTCGTGGTTTACCTCGATGACATACTCATCTACTCCAAGAACGAGGAAGAACATGCCGAACATCTAAGGCTAGTGTTGAAGAAACATCGAGAGCATCGCCTTTATGCCAAATTCTCTAAATGTGAATTTTGGTTGTCAGAAGTGACCTATCTAGGACATGTAATATCTGGTAAAGGTATTGCTGTTAACCCTGAGCGAGTTCAAGCCATCCTTAATTGGACTCCACCTGAATCGGTCAAGCAAGTTCGGAGTTTCCTTGGCCTAGCGAGCTATTGTCGTCACTTTGTCGAGAACTTCTCCAAAGTTGCTAAACCTCTAACCGAACTCCTCAAGAAAGATAAAAAGTTCGAATGGACTCCACAATGTGAGCACAGCTTTCAGGAACTGAAAAGACGCCTGACATCTGCTCCCGTACTGGTACCGCCAGATTTCTCTAAGGACTTTGTTATCTACTGCGACGCCTCGCGACAAGGACTAGGCTGTATTCTCATGCAAGATCGACACGTAATTGCTTACGCTTCACGGCAATTGCACCCACATGAGGAGAATTATCCTACTCATGATCTAGAGCTTGCAGCTGTAGTCTATGCACTTAAAACCTGGCGACATTACCTCCTCGGTAATCATTGCGAGATATTCACTGATCACCAAAGTCTGAAGTACATCTTCACCCAACCGGATTTGAATCTCAGGCAAAGACGTTGGGTTGAGTTGATCACAGATTTCGACTTAGGAATAACTTACACCCCAGGGAAAGCCAATGTCATGGCTGATGCGCTAAGTCGTAAATCTTATTGTAACAACCTGATGTTACAACAAAGTCAACCACTTCTCCATGAGGAATTTCGGAAACTTAACCTTCACATTGTTCCTCAAGGATTCCTTTCCACCTTGGTGGCGAAACCTACCCTTACGGATCAGATCATCAAAGCACAGAAGGTAGATCCGGGAATCTCTCGCATCAAGAGAAACATCAAGAAAGGAGTTGCGAATTGTTTCTCCATTGATGATCAAGGGATCGTATACTTCGGGAATCGGCTAGTGGTTCCCAAGGTGCGAAACCTGAGGCGATTGATCCTTAAGGAAGCTCATGAATCTCCTCTCACTATTCATCCCGGTAGCACTAAGATGTATCAGGACCTACGCCAGAGGTTCTGGTGGACTAGGATGAAGAGAGAAATTGCTCAGTATATTGCTAATTGCGACGTCTGCCGTCGTGTAAAAGCAGAGCATCAACGGCCTGCTGGCACTCTTCAACCCCTAGCTATTCCTGAATGGAAATGGGATAAAATTGGTATGGACTTCATCACCGGTTTTCCCAGGACCAAGAGAGGGAATAATGCTATCTTCGTCGTTATCGATCGTCTTTCCAAAGTGGCCCATTTCCTACCTGTTCGTGAGAGTATAACTGCTAGTCAGTTAGCAGACTTGTACATCTCCCGAATAGTGTTTCTCCATGGTGTTCCGTTGGAAATTAACTCGGATCGAGGAAGTCTTTTCACCTCTCGATTTTGGGAAAGTTTCCAAAATGCTATGGGAACCCGCCTTTCCTTTAGCACCGCCTTTCACCCTCAATCAAGTGGTCAAGTAGAACGCGTCAACCAGATTCTAGAAGACATGCTTCGAGCTTCTGTTATCTCATTCGGAATGGATTGGGAGAAATGCCTTCCATTTGCCGAATTCGCTTATAATAACAGCTATCAGTCTAGCTTGGGTAAAGCCCCTTTTGAAGTTCTCTATGGACGACGGTGTCGAACACCCCTTAATTGGTCAGACACCGGGGAAAGACAATTCTTTGGCCCGGATATGATCCAGGAAGCAGAACAGCAAGTTCGCATCGTTCGTGAAAAGTTGAAAACAGCCCAATCTCGTCAAAAGAGTCAATATGACCGAAAACATAAGGCTATGACTTTCGAGGTTGACGAGAAGGCTTACCTTCGGGTTACTCCTCTGAAGGGAACCCATCGTTTCGGTATCAAAGGCAAATTGGCTCCTCGTTACATTGGACCTCTTCGCATTCTCGCTAAACGAGGAGAAGTCGCCTACCAATTGGAACTACCTCCGCATCTCTCCAGAGTCCACGATGTCTTCCACGTTTCTCAACTCAGGCGTTGCTTCTCGGATCCTATCCGTGGAGTGGACCACGAAACGCTTGATCTCCAAGATAATCTCACGTATCGAGAGTACCCCGTTCGTATTCTCGATCAGGCCGAGTGTATCACTCGACGACATAATATCAAGTTTCTCAAGGTTCAATGGTCGCACCATTCTGAGAAGGAAGCAACCTGGGAAAGGGAGGATCGTCTTCGACTTGAGTATCCCGCCTTCTTTCCGGAGGAACCCAAATCTCGGGACGAGATTCTTTTGAGTGGGGGTGAGTTGTCACACCCTAGCTAGTTATGCATTAGAGTGTTGCATCATGTCTATTTTTTTCATCAGAAACTTGAAATGGGGATGACAGAACCCCCAGCCCCCTCTGAAACCAACTAGGGTTTACTAAAAACTCTTTCAATGAACCTGAAATGCCCTTCTAAAATGTCCATCATTTTTGTCTTGGTTCAGAACCTCTACCAAAAGTGATGCACAATTTCCTAGGTCATCTTAGGGTCTTTGAATTAAATAATAAATATTTGAATTTGGGCATTTAAAATTATATAAAATATTTCAAATGCTCAAATATCTCCAAACTAAATGTTTCATGTTGGAAATAATCCAACTATGGACCAGGAGCAGTTTGGTGATTTTAGGAGTTACCTAAGTATTTTTAATAACTCAACAAAGTTGCAAAAAAATAGAAAAAGAAAATAACAGGAAAACTTACCTGGCGCCCAGCACCCGGCCCACCTGCCGGCCCAGCCCAGCACCGCGCCAGCGAGCTGCTTGCCGGCCAGGCTGGCAGGCAGGTGCTCGACGGCGGCACCGCAGCACGCCACGCAGGTGCACGTCGCCCTGCTTCCCCCTCTCGCCGCCTAGCTGGCCTGGATGAACTCCACATCGAGCCGTGAAGCCCCAGGACACCTCCATTCTCCCCCAGCTCCTCTCCCTCGCGCTCCCACGCCATGACCGACGCCACCGTCGCCGCTCCGCCGCCGTAGGCGTGCTCTCCTTCATCGCCACGCCGCGCCACCGTGTCCAGAAGCTCCGCCACCCTCCTCTCCTTCGAGCTAGCCGAGCCCCGAGCGCTCGCGTGCCCCGAAGCCGCCGCATCGACCTCGACCGAACCGCCGTCGCCGGAGATCCCCTTCGCCGTCGCCGCCGCACCAGCTCGTCCCCGACCGCGCCGTCCGTTCCATCAAGACCGCAGTGAGCTGGGGTAACCTCCCCTCCTTCTCTTTCTTGCTCTCGTGCACCACAGCGAGCACACGGAGCTCACCCGCACTCGCCGCCGCGGACCACGTCGCCGACGTGCCTCCGGCTAACCACCGGCCACCTCACCTTGTCCATCGCACTAACCACGCCGCGCTGAGGCTAACCGTGCACTCCCCGCACCTCACCGCACACCCTAGCCCGAGTTCGCTTTCACCCGAACTCCGGCGGCCGCCAAAGTCGCCGCCGACGCCAACTCCGGCCACCCCGACCCCAACGGACTCCGCCAAGAGCCGCGGCTCGTCCTCAGCTCCAATCCGATGGCCTCCGCGCCCCTTTTGGTGACCGGAACGGCCAAAACCACTTTCCGACCCCAACTGGCACCCTGGACCCACTGTCAGGTTTGACCTGGACGTCTCCGTTGACCCTGACGTCATCCTGACGCATGGCTGACGCAATAAATTAATTTCTGGATTTATTCTAATATAGGAAATTCCAGAATATAGTTTAAACTTCAAAAATTCATAACTTTTATTCTGTAACTCCAAATCAAACAAATTATATATGAAAAATGATCAGAAAAATCCAATCTATCCATCTGTACTGTTTCCATGCATGATTAAGCAAGTTAACTTGATGTTTAATGCAGAACAAGATAAAACACTTTAAAGGGCCATGTATGAGTTTGAAATTTGAATCTGTGGTTCAAATTGGTTCAAACCCTTCTGGTCTTAGTTGCATTAGCCCAACACACTCATATTGCCATGTTTCATGCATGCATCATATTGTCGCACATTGTTTGGTGATGGCTGTGTATCGGTGTTCTTTGCGGCAGGTTCTGCCTCCGAGGAGTACCGTGATTACCCTAGCAAAGAACCGTATCAGTGCATCGACCCATCAGGCAAGCAACCAACCGTTTGATCATATCGATACAATCCCATGTTCTCGCTCCTGCTCTCTTTTACTGCATTAAGACAACGCGTTTCAAACTGCTGTGTGCTTTGGTAGTTGAACCCATTTCCTCTGTATGACCTGTCATTGCCACAGTAACTAGATGAAACCCACTAGCATGTGTAGGAGTTGTTTGAGCCATATGTATGTGTTGTTCCTACCTTGCTATGCCTGCTATGCTTAGATTCGTGTCAGGTCTGGTTCATCTGGGTGATGGGCTAGAGTGAAATGATCATATCAGTTCGAGAGTGGTGTGTTGAACACGATTTGGTAAAGGTATCGATGAGAGGCCATGTAGGAGTACATGGTGGGTTGTTTCATTGAGGCCGTCCTTAAGCACTGAGATCTGTATGTGTGATTTAAGATTCAGCTACTACCATGCATTGGGCCCGAAACCAATGGACCCTCTCGGCTTCTTATTCACCCTAGTCTTCTGTCCAGGAGTTGCAAGTAGTTTCTGGTGTTTGTAGCCTACTGGAGGCCGTGGACAGCGCTGACCGTAGGGGTGGGCTGTGATGCGGTAGGTACGTGGCCGGGTGTACCGGATGCCCGTTTGGTGTCTCGGGAACCCTGTTCACATCGTTTGGGGCCGTGAGCGAAACTTCGGCCGGATCTCCTCATGGATGGAACCCAAATAGGCGATAAACCTGGACTAGAGACTTAGGTGTCTAGGTAGGTCGTGGCCGACACCCACGTTGGGCTTCCGCTTGAAGGTTGCCGAGTACATGTCGTGTAAACGACGGTAAGTGGTGAGAGCGTGTATGAAGAAGTACACCCCTGCAGGGTTAACCTAATCTATTCGAATAGCCGCGTCCGCGGTAAAGGACTACTTGGTTGCTTATACAGTTCATAGACAAGTAAATGGAAACTACTAAAAGCCTCAAGATAAGCGTGAGTGCCGAGGATGGCTCTTCCGTAGGAAGACGGAGGTGGATCCTCGGTAGAGTATTGAGTGGTGAGTAGTGGACTCGTGTGCGCAAAACCATTTCAAGTTGGGTTCTCGTAGGATAGCTTAGCCAAGAGTCAAAGCTAGCTTGCTGCAATAACTCCACCAACCCTTCTTGATAATGTGCATGTATGTAGGATCTGATGTAAGTCTTGCTGAGTACCTTTGTACTCATGTTGCTATAATTTACATTTTTACAGAAGACGCTGCAACCCCTTCTGATGGGTTCTTCGTAGACGTTGACATCAATGAGTAGGCTAAGGCCCAGGTGGTGATTTGAGCTTGTGAAGGACCACGTAGTATAGCTAGGCTTTCCAAGCCTCTTTTATTTTAATAGTTGTCTGTACTCAGACATGTTACTTCCGCTGCTGGTTTGTATGACTGTATGGCTTGAATGCTGGGTCGTGTGACCCGTACTTGTGTGTATGCTATGTATGGCTCTCTGAGCCTTTAAATAAAGTACTTGTGTCATAGAGTCATGTTGTGATGCCTTGTTGTATTTGCACATATCGAGCATATTGTGTGTATGATTGAAATGCTTGGTATGTGTGGGATCGGACTATCTAGTTGTTTATCTTTAGTAGCCTCTCTTACCGGGAAATGTCTCCTAGTGATTCCACTGAGCCATGGTAGCTTGCTACTGCTCCGGAACACTTGGCTGGCCGGCATGTGTCCTTCTTCGTTCCTGTGTCTGTCCCTTCGGGGAAATGTCACGCATTGAGTACCGGAGTCCTGTTAGCCCGCTACAGCCCGGTTTACCGGAGTCCTGCTAGCCAGTGCTACAGCCCAGAACTTACTTGCTGATGACCGACACGTTCGATGCTGGGTCATGGATGCCTGTCCCTGTAAGTCTGTGCCACTTTGGGTTTACAACTAGCCATGTCAACCCGGGATCCTTTTCATATGGATGCTAGCGACACTATCATATACGTGTGCCAAAAGGCGCAAACGGTCCCAGACAAAGGTAAGGCGACACCCGTGGGGATACCGTGCGTGAGGCCGCAAAGTGATATGAGGTGTTACCGGCTAGATCGATGTGACATTGAGTCGGGGTCCTGACAATGAATCACCGGAGTTTTTTTGGTGTGATGTTGCTACGAGCTAGCCAGTTGTCCTCGCCCGCGCAAAAGTGGGTCATGAGTGTCGTGAGGGCTGCCATGGATTTTGGCTTCTGTTGGCCGAGGTGTTGGGTGAGCCATTCATCACGGATGTTATGCTTGAAGGCTGCTAAGGCTTCGGACAGTCGACAATTTGGTTCTTTTTAGTTAGGAACCGAGTCCAGAATTCCTGGCTGACTCTCCGGGCTACTGGGTTATGTGACTTAAGTCATCAGCATCCGGTGGTCACACATAAGTGCCCTGGAAGTTATCGAGGAATGCGTCTTCCAAGTCCTCCCAACTGCTAAGGGAGCTTGCTGGCAGGCTGTTCAGCCAATGTCGAGCCGGTCATTTGAGCTTAAGCGGTAGGTACTTTATGGCATGTAAGTCATCACCGCGGGCCATGTAAATGTGTAGGAGAAAATCTTCAATCCATACCGCGGGGTCTGTATTGCCATCATATGATTCAATGTTCACAGGTTTAAACCCTTCTGGGAATTCATGATCCATTACTTCATTAGTGAAGCATAGGGGGGGGGGGGTGCGGCGCCTCTATGCCAGGCTACATCCCGACGTAGTTCAAATGACTGGTTTGTTGTAGTCGGCCCGGCTGGACTTTTGTTTATTGTATCCGGCGTGACGGTCATCGTCATGTGTTGTGGCGCGCCCCCGTGAGCCGTAGATCGATCTTGACTGTCCTGCTTTGTTTTCCACTATGTCTCACAGCTCCTTCGTGTAGCCCAGGGCCCTAGTATTATTGTTTGATTGGCGATGGGGTGCGGTCTGGACTTCGGGGTGGTACGCTGCTTTGTCTCGGCCACGGGTTGGCCGGTCAGCCGCATCATGTGCTGCTAGTGTGGGCTTTAACGCCACCTCCTCGAGTTGAGGTAGCTACCTGCGCTTTGGGTAACTTTTTGTAGGGCGCTCGAGTCCATATTCCTCGGCAGCCAGGTCCTCGGTCCATCTATTAGTTAGCAGATCTTGATCAGCTTGAAGCTGTTGCTACTTTTTCTTCAGGATTTTTGCAGTGGCTATAAGCCGGCGCCTGAGGCACTCCTGCTCGACGGGATCCACAGGCACGATGAATTCTTCGTCGCCAAGGCTCACTTCGTCTTCGGAGAGAGGCATGTAGTTATCATCCTATGATTCTCCATCTGTTGCCTGTTCTTTAGGGCTAGCTTGCCCATCTTCTTGCTCGGCCTGCTTGAATTCTGGCTGGGCAGGATTGTTTTCGTCTTCGGCACTATCCGGATTGTTATCATCTCTTGTGCCGGTATCACTATTTTTGCTATGGCGGGGCTTGGAGCGGTGCCTATGACGCCGGTGCCTAGGTTGCTTCTCCAAGGGATTGTCTTCCATTGCCTCATCTCCATTGCTTTCTTTGGGGGTGTCCACCATATATATGTCATATGATGAGGTGGCTATCCAGCGCCCTATAGGCGGTGGTTCCTATTCTTCTCCTGTATCGTCGTCCATACCGTCGATGTCTTCGGAGTTTAAGTCAAGCACGTCGGTTAAGTCATCGACAATGTCTATTAAGTGGGTGGTGGGTGGGGAACGAATTTCTTTGTCGTCCGCTTCGCACTCGATCCGGACATAGTTCGGCCAAGAATCTCCCGTCAAGGAAAGATACCTTAATGAATTTAGCACATCACCCAAGGGCGAGTGCTGAAAAATATCCGCGGAGGTGAACTCCATGACCGGTGCCCAATCAGATTTGATAGGCACAGACGTACGCGGTTCGGATCCTGTAGCCGGAGACAAGTCCGAGGGTCCGATGACACCATCCTCATAGGAGGTGGGATTAGTGTTCGGCTCCAACGCTGATGAGTGTGCGGCCTCCATGGCGGGGTCCATCCACCCGTCCTCGGATGTCGCGATCTGCTCCGGATTGATTCCTGGGGCCGCCGCAGGTGCAATCTCCCGAACAATGTCTGATGGCAGATCTAAGTCATGCTCGTCATGATTGTTTGGTGTACCTGACATGGGCTCGAATCCGTTGAAGATCAAGTCTCCGCAGATATCGGCAGTATAGTTCAAGATTCCAAACCTGACCCAATGGCCAGGGGCATAGCTATCGATCTGCTCCAGGTTACCAAGCGAGTTGGCCCGCAGTACGATGCCGTCGAATACAAAGATCTGTCCGGGAAGGAAAACCTCCCCCTGGACCGTGTCGTTGAAGATGATTGAAGGAGCCATCAAGCCGTACCGCGATGACATAGTGGAACTCTCAATGAAAGCACAAATGTCAGTGTCAAAACCAGCGGATCTCGGGTAGGGGGTCCCGAACTGTGCGTCTAAGGCTGATGGTAACAGGAGGCGGGGGACACGATGTTTACCCAGGTTCGGGCCCTCTCGATGGAGGTAATACCCTACTTCCTGCTTGATTGATCTTGATGAAATAAGTATTACAAGAGTTGATATACCACGAGATCGTAGATGCTAAAACCTAGAAGCTAGCCTATGATTATGATTGTTGTCGTCCTACGGACTAAACCCTCCAGTTTATATAGACACCAGAGGGGGCTAGGGTTACATAGATTCGGTTACAGAGAAGGAGATCTACATATCCGAATTGCCAAGCTTGCCCTCCACGCAAAGGAGAGTCCCATCTGGACACGGGACGAAGTCTTCAATCCTGTACCTTCATAGTCCAACAGTCCAGCCAAAGTATATAGTCCGGCTGTCCGAGGACCCCTTAATCCCGAACTCCATCAGTAGCCCCTGATCCAGGCTTCAATGAGGATGAGTCCAGCCCGCAGATTGTCTTCGGCATTGCAAGGCGGGTTCCTTCCCCGAATACTCCATAGAAGATTTTGAACACAAGGATCGTGTCCGGCTCTGCAAAACAAATTCCACATACCACCGTAGAGAGTACAATATTCCACAAATCTAATCTGCTGATAGCTTTTCGTAACGTGACATCACGCCACAGCTCGTTCATTATTTGAACCATTTTTCACAACCAGCTACTACACGTAATGCGAGGCGGCTTCCTTGACACGTCTTGTCGAAGCAGAGATCATGTCCCCTTATCGTGGGATTCTCATCAAACGGGCGTGGGTAACCCAAACGCGCCATCAATCGTGGCGCTTGGGAAATAAGCGATTTTAATAGGCAAGTGGGGAAGCGCATAGTTTCTACCACCTTTATAAAGAGATAGGGATTCCCCTTTTCACCCACGCCTGCTTCCTCCTTTACTCATTCATTCTCGCGCTCTTGAGCTCCAGCGCCCATGTTCTCACCTTCTCCGTAAAGCCATTCCAGACATGTCCGAAGCGGGAGGCAAGTGGATGGCCTCCTCCATTACGGAGGAGGACATCACGAAGCTCCGGGAGGCCAGATACATAGTCGCACACATCATGCACCGGCCCCCGGACGAAGGGCAGATCATCCCTACTCCGGAACCCCGTGAAAGGGTTGTGTTCTTCCCCCACTTCATCCGTGGACTGGGATTTCCCATCCACCCATTTGTCTGCAGGATCATGTTCTATTATGGGCTAGATTTTCACGATCTAGCCCCCAACTTCATCGTCAACATCTTGGCGTTTAATGTCGTGTGTGAGGCTTTCCTCCGCATCAAGCCCCACTTCAGCCTGTGGCTAAAGATCTTCAACGTGAAGCCTAAGATAGTGGTCGGCCAGCAAGCGGAGTGCGAAGGCTCCATGGTGGGCAAGATGCCCAACGTTACCTGGCTCGAAGGCTCCTACGTGGAGACCATGAAGGGGTGGCAGTTGGGGTGGTTGTACATCACCGAGCCGCTAGACGCCAACTGGGCGGCGGCCCCCGAATTCAGATCCGACATCCCCATGCGGCTCACCTCCTAGAAAAAGAAGGGCTTAGCCTGGGGCGCACCTGCGGAGCTGACCGGACTCCAGAACTATATCAAAAATATGATAAGCAAGAAGATCAAGCTTGCCAACGTGTGTCGGTGTCAAAACCAGCGGATCTCAGGTAGGGGGTTCCGATCTGTGCGTCTTAGGCTGATGCTAACAGGAAGCAAGGGACACAATGTTTACCCAGGTTCGGGCCCTCTCGATGGAGGTAAAACCCTACTTCCTGCTTGATTAATATTGAAGATATGTGGAATACAAGAGTAGATCTACCACAAGATCGTAGAGGCTAAACCCTAGAGCTAGCCTATGATGGTTTGATTGTAAATGTGATCGGTCTTCTAAGGACCATCCTCTCCAGTTTATATAGACACCGGAGAGCTAGGGTTTACATGGAGTCGGTCACAAGGAAGGAAACATAATATCCGGATCGCCAAGCTTGTCTTCCACGCAAAGGAGAGTCCCATCCGGACACGAGCCGAAGTCTTGAGTCTTGTATCTTGACGCTTCTATAGTCGGGACGATGAATATAGTCCGGCTATCTGGACACCCCCTTATCCAGGACTCCCTCGGTAGCCCGTGAACCAGGCTTCAATGACGATGAGTCCACGCACAGTCTTGTCTTCAGCATTGCAAGGCAGGTTCCTCCTTCGAATACTCCAAGGTTATTATCGAACACGTAGGCCGTGTCCGGATCTGCAAAATGATCGTCATCGTCGCTGTGCAGCCCTTTGTCCTTGTTTTTGGTGTTTATTTTGCCGGCCTGTTTGAATACCCAGCAGTCTCTGTTGGTGTTGTTGGCTGGCTTCTCTGGTGTGCCATGAATTTGGCACGAGCGCTCCAGTATACGGTCCAGACTAGACGGTCCTTGATTGTTACACTTGAATGGCTTCTTCCGCTGACCGGATTTGGATCCCCTGAATCCGGCATTGACCGCTGAATCCTCGGTGTTGTCGCCGTTGTTCCTTCGCTTGTGTCTATTGCGCCATGGCTTGCCGTTATTGTCCCGGACATCTGAAGTTCCAGAGTGTGGCGTAGTGCTACTGCGAGCCAACCAGCTGTCCTCGCCCGCACAAAAGCGGGTCATAAGTGTCGTAAGAGCTGCCATGCACTTAGGCTTCTCCTGGCCGAGGTGTCTGGTGAGCCACTCGTGACGGATATTATGCTTGAAAGCCGCCAGGGCTTCAGCGTCCGGACAGTCGACTATTTGGTTCTTTTTAGTTAGGAACCGAGTCCAGAATTTCTTGGCTGATTCTTTGAGCTGTTGAGTAATGTGGCTCAAGTCATCGGCATCCGGAGGTTGCACATATGTGCCCTGGAAGTTGTCAAGAAATGCGTCTTCCAGATTTTCCCAACTGCCAATGGAATTTGCGGGCAGGCTGTTTAGCCAGTGTCGGGCAGGTCCTTTAAGCTTAAGGGGAAGATACTTGATGGCATGTAGGTCATCTCCGCGGGCCATGTGAATGTGGAGAAGGAAATCCTTGATCCATACCACGGGGTATGTGGTGCCATCGTATGATTCAATGTTTACGGGTTTAAACCCTTCTGGGAATTCATGATCCATCACTTCATTAGTGAAGCAGAGGGGGTGTGCGGTGCCTCTATGTCGGCCTATGTCACGTCGCAGTACGGCTGCATCTGGCTGGTTGTATTCGGCCCTGCCGGATTTGCTGTTAGTGTATCCGGTATGACAGTCATCGTCATGTGCTCCGGCGCGCCCCCGTGATCCGTAGATCGATCTTGGTTGTCCTGTGGCGTTATCCAGTTTATCGTGCAGGTCCTGAGTATTGCCCCGGGCCGTAGTAAACCGGCGCGGGGGTACAGGCTGGTATTTCGGCTGATATGCCGTTTTGTCCCGACCTCGAGGTGGTCGGTCAGCCGTGGGGTGCTCGAGTCCGTATTCCTCGGCTGCCAGGACTTTTGCCATCGATCTGCAAGCAGATCTTGATCAGCTTGGAGCTGCTGCTTCTTCTTCTTCAAGCTTCTCGCAGTGGCAATAAGCCGGCGCTTGAAGTGCTCCTGCTCTGCGGGGTCTTCGGGTACGCCGAACTCGTCGTCGCCAAGGCTAATCTCGTTTTCGGAGAGGGGCATGTAGTTGTCCTCCTCCGGATACCCGTCCGCCGCCTGTTCATCTGGGTTGTCATGCCCATCTTCCTGTTCGGCCTGCTCGAAGGCGGGCTGTTCGGGGTCGTATTCGTCGTCGGCACCGTCCGGATTGTTATCTTCTCTGGTGCCGGTATTGCCTAGGCGGGGATTGGAGCGGCGCTGGCGATGCCCATGCTTTGCTTTCTTCTTGGAGGGGTTATCCTCTGTTGCCTCATTGCCATTGGTTTCTTTCGGAGTGTCCACCATGTATATATCATATGAAGAGGTGGCTGTCCACTGCCTTGTGAGCGGTGGCCCCTGTATGTCTCTTGCATCGTCGTCCATATCGTCGATGTCTTCGAAGTCAAAGTCGAGTATGTCGGTTAAATCATCGATCGTGGCGACAAAGTGGGCGGTGGGTGGGCAGTGAATTCCTTCATTGCCTGCTTCCCACTCAGGCCGGACATAGTTCGGCCCGGAGCCTCCTGACAAGGAGAGAGACTTCAATGAACTCAGCATGTCCCGAAGGGCGAGTGCTGAAAGATGTCCGTAGCGGTAAACTCTATTACCGGAGCCCAGCCTGGCTCAGGTGGCTCGAGAGTGAGCGGACCAGGGCCATCAGCTGGATATGAGTCCGGGGGCCCAGGGTTACAGGCCTCCACAGAGGTGGGACCCGTGTTTGGCTCCACCGCCGATAAGTGTGCGGCCTGCGGGGCGGGGTCCAGCCCTCCGTCCATAGGCAACGCAACCTGCCCTAGATTTAGATCCGGGGCTGCTTCAAGGATGATGTCCCGGGCACTGTCCGATAGCAGGTCTAGGTCGTGCTCGTCGTGGCTGTCCGGCGCTCCTGGCGCAGGCCCGATCCCATCAAAGATCAAGTCTCCGTGGATATCTGCCGTGTAGTTCATGTTTCCGAACCTGATCTGGTGGCTAGGGGCGAAGCTGTCGATCAGCTCCAACTGGCCAAGCGAGTTGGCCCGTAGTGCGAAGCCGCCGAACACAAAGATCTGTCTGGGGAGAAAAGTCTCACCCTGGATCGTGTTGTTGACGATTGAAGACGCCATCAAGCCTCGAAGGGACAACATAGAGGAACTCTCAATGAAAGCACCAATGTTGGTGTCAAAACCGGCGGATCTCAGGTAGGGGGTCCCGATCTGTGCGTCTTGGGCTGATGGTAACAGGAAGCAAGGGACACAATGTTCACCCAGGTTCGGGCCCTCTCGATGGAGGTAACACCCTACTTCCTGCTTGATTAATATTGAATATATGTGGAATACAAGAGTAGTTCTACCACGAGATCGTAGGGGCTAAACCCTAGAGCTAGCCTATGATGGTATGATTGTACATGTGATTGGTCTTCTAAGAACCATCCTCTCCGGTTTATATAGACACCGGAGAGATAGGGTTTACATGGAGTCGGTTACAAGGAAGGAAACATAATATCCGGATCGCCAAGCTTGTCTTCCACGCAAAGGAGAGTCCCATCCGGACACAAGCCGAAGTTTTGAGTCTTGTATCTTGACGCTTCTATAGTCCGGACGATGAATATAGTCCGGCTGTCCGGATACCCCCTTATCCAGGACTCCCTCAACATGGTCCAGGTCATGCTCTTCCGCCGGATCCTCCCGTGTCAAAGACGTCAATTCAATATGTGGGAGTTTGATTCGGCCAAACACCAAATGCCGCAAGAGCTCTTCGGCACGACGCACAAAGACGTTTGGAAGGTGCTGTTCAAGGCCGCCAAAGTACCTCCTCCCACTACAGAGGATCGCGGACTCAGCGCAAAGCGCCCCGCTAATCTGGTAAGCTCAATATATTTTACAAGATGTGCCTTTCTCAGTATGTTCGTGGGAGGAATCTAAGCCACCATGCTGGTTTAACAGGACTATGTGGCGACAACGGAGCGGATCGACTGTCCGGCTCCGCTACCCGAAGATCCCGCAACTGCTCTCCTGACGGAGATGCTCTTTCCGGCGCCCTATGAGGTGCCAGAGAAGAATGCCAAGAAGAAGGCCACGGGGACCAGGAAAGGTCTCCAGCGCAAGGCTCCATCGGACACATCGTCCGAAGATACCGAGGCGCACTCCTCCAACGAACACGACGAGGAGGAGGAGGAAGTTCCTCCCCCAACCAGGGAGGAGAAGAAAAGGAAGGCCACCCCATCTGGGGAGGCCGAGTGGTCCAAGAAGGGAAGGACCCTTCCTCCGGAACAATCCACAACAGCCGCCTACAGCAACGAGCAGTGGTTGCCCAGGGACAAGCCCCGAGCGAAGTCGTAAGTATCCGGACACTATAATGCTTCCGATATGTTTTGCTTTATTGTTTCTTATCACATCAAATGTGATTGTGCAGTCCGTCCAAAGCCCACATCAACGTATCCTCCTCGGATGGGTCTTTGAGTCAGTCGAAGATTAATATCTATTCGCTCCCGATGACCACCTCGGACGACACCGAGGTGTTGTCTCAAAGGATACTGGAGCAGGGGGAGACGGTTCTGGAGATGCCCCAAGGCGAAATCCCAAACGTCGGGCACATGGGGGAAAGACCCCCATGGATCTTGACGATGGGGACCGCAGCAAGTCCGGCCCCCGGCCAGATACTGCGCCGGAACCTCCATCGGTTCTGGATTCATGCAGGCAGCCCCTCACTAAGGAGGGTGAGCCATCTGTTATGATGACCTCTGTCCAACCAGAGGCATCAGACAATTTGCTGGAAGCGCTTCGCGGCGCTTCCATTGACGAAGAGCATCGTACTCTTATGAGTATGGTGATTGAGAAGGTTCAGTCCACCAAAAGTGGATTGACCGAAGCCTGCGCCAGCCTCCTAACAGGTTTTGAGGTAAGTAATCACATTACAAGGAAATATCTTAGCATAGATAGTAGCCCCTGATGCTTTGTTTGGTGTTCGGAAAGAAAGTCCGAGCAGAGGATCAAGTAACATCAACAGGAGTCTAATTGTATTATGTGTATGTGAATAAGCAAGCGTCACTGCTGGCCGCTGCCGCCCGCACTGCGGAGGTCTCCGGACTAAAGCGGGACCCTGGGAGGGCCGAGGAAGAGCTCGGCCTCGTGAAGAGGCAGCTCGAGTATAACAAAGGTAACTGATACCCTGTCCGTGTGTTATATAAAGGAAAGTTGTTGATGCTAATAGAAGCATGATGAAATTTAATAGGAGCCACGACCAAAGTGGCGGCCCTTAAGAAAGCATTGTCCGAGGCTGAAGACAAGGCGGCCAAGGAGCGCACCGAGCACGAGAAGCAGGAGGCTCGGGTAAACGAGGTCCAGCAAGAGCTCCAGGACTTTGTCAAAAAAATTCAATTCCTTGGAGCATGACTCCAAGACGCAAGAGTCCGAGCTTGTGAAGGCCCTCCAGAGCATGCAAGACGCCAAGGCCGAAGCCCAAAAGGCCCTCCAGGATATCCAGGCGGCCAATAATATAGCGGCGAGTAAGGCATTCATTATGCAAAGCAAGCATGTGAAAGAGACTTTCCTGTTACTTACCCGAATTCGGAGCTCTCCAGGAGCGTTCGCAGATCTGCCGCACAGCATATCGGATGCCGCGGAGTTCTACCATGCTGAGGAAGGGATCTCGACGGAGAAGTTGTTTTGGTCCCAGTATATTGGGGCCGAACATCCGATGTCCTCGAGCGACCAGCTGAAGCAACTGGTCGAACTGCACAAAGCAGCCAAACTGGCGATGAAGGACCTTATAGTCCGGTTGTGGCCTGGCAAGCCCCTTCCTGGCAGCTATTTCGGCCTTGTAAAGCGGATGGTAAATGCTTGTCCACGGCTTGAAGTCATTAAGCGGGCCGTCTGCATTAAAGGTGCATGCAGAGCCTTCGCCCGTGCGAGAGTGCACTGGGCGAAGATGGACGCCGAGAAGCTGGTGACGGAGGGGCCGCCGAAGGGGAAGGAGCATCGCCACCCCGAACAGTACTATGACAATGTCATTAAGGGTGCCCGCCTTGTGGCGGATGAATGTGCTAAGGATGTAATATTTGAATGAATGTACTCATATCATCATGTAATATGAAAATGAGTTCATGTGCGCTATATGGAGCTTATTAATTTAAAATATTACCTACTGTGCGACCATTTATAAAATCTTGAGAGTTGGCCAGTCGTCGGCTTCAGCCCCCATGTAACTAGTACTGGGGTGTTCGGGATAAATATAAACACTCTTTATCCAAATTTTTGGTCCTTTTAAGGAGGTGTTTAACGCAGCGAACAAGGCAATCGGACTATACAACTTTATCACTCTCACTTGGCCATAGAAGTCTACAATTTTAAATTTTGACGAAGCCCCTAGTATTCAGAAGGCTGGACTTGGGGCGCTATACACGCCTAAATCGGATGAGGCCGATTCCTGGCCTGAAGCAAAAAAATCTTTAAGGATTTGAGACCTCTCGAACAGCGACCAGCTCTCGCCTCATCATGAGAGTAAGTTTTCGGCTTTCTCTACTAAGGTGCTCGTCCGGAAGAACCGGTACACAATCGCAGTAGTTCTCCCTGTGCTACTTTAGCCTATATAGCGGCACATAAGGTACCAAAACATGGGAGCCGGGCAAACCCAACTATTGACCCGATACATGATTCGGAGCTGATGCATATAATGCTATAAGTTCTAGGTGCCGCACTGTCAAAAGTGTTTGGACTTTTCCTGCCATGTTATGGGGTACACTGAAGCCCCTGGCAAACTGGGCGTACGAAAATGCACAGGCGTAATAAATAAGAAGTAAAGGAAAGGGGTAAATAAATGTAATAGTAGGCTGACGCTGTACACTATTTTCCCTTGTTTTTCAGATAATACAAGTAGTGCAATAAGCAAAATAGGACTGTTTGACACATCCTGACCAGGAGCGAGCTTTGTGCGGGTATGTAAAATAGGTATAACGATCGTTATCAGAAGCCACCTGTGGATTCCCTTGTACGCCCAAGCTTCTTGTCTTCCTGGTGTGTCCGTCCCGCTATGTGTCCGATAGTCGGTCTATCAGAAGAGCCTCCCAAAGATAGGGACCTGAAAGAAAAAGGTGTAAAGATGCGTGGGTCATGTGGCGGTCGAACCGCATTGTGGACCGTGTCATAGCCGTGCCTCAGCCTATGCCCATGGTATTTTAAGTGCGTAGTTATGTACGCGCAACACAAATTTCGCTGATTGTCTGGGACTAGGACGGAGGCCGAATTGCTAGTCGAGCTCTGGATGTGCCGGACGATCCTGTTGCGGGGTACTCCGGACTCGCTTGACGGTGCCCGGGTTCTTTATCGCTGAATTGGCTGTTTGCCTAAGAAGGCTATTTTCTACTTCTACTGCGAGGGCCGCCATGTGATCCTCTGTATGGAGCGAGCGCTTTGTGTTTCCATTAACTGTTATGACCCCGCGAGGTCCTGGCATTTTGAGCTTGTGGTATGCATAATGCGGTACCACATTGAATCTAGCGAATGCGGTTCGTCCGATCAGTGCATGATAGCCACTGCGGAAGGGGACGATATCGAAGATTAGCTCCTCACTTCGGAAATTGTCCGGAGATCCGAAGACCACTTCCAGTGTGATTGAGCCCATGCAACAGGCCTCCACACCTGGTATGACACCTTTGAAGGTGGTTTTTGTGGGCTTGATCCTTGATGGGTCGATGCCATTTTGCACACTCTATCCTAATAAAGCAGGTTCAGGCTGCTGCCACCGTCCATTAGGACTCGTGTGAGATGGAATCCATTGATGATGGGGTCCAGGACCAATGCGACCGAGCCGCCATGATGGATACTGGTAGGATGGTCCCTGCGATCGAAAGTGATCGGACAAGAGGACCATGGGTTGAACTTTGGGGCGGCTGGCTCAATCGCATAGACGTCCCTTAGTGCACGCTTCCGTTCCTGCTTGGGAATATGGGTTGCGTATATCATATTCACCTGGGGATGGAATTTCTTCTGTCCTCCTGTGTTCGGCGGCCGGGGCTCCTTGTCGTCATCGCTATGCATCCCCTTTTCCTTGTTTTCGACATTCAACTTGCCAGCCTGTTTGAACACCCAGCATTCTCTGTTGGTGTGGTTGGCTGGTTTATCGGGGGTGCCGTGAATTTGGCATGAGCGATCGAGTATGCCGTCTAGACTGGACGAGCCCGAATTGTTTCTTTTGAATAGATTTTTCCGCTGTCCGGATTTAGAGCCTCTGAATCCGGCATTGACAGCCGTGTCTTTGGCGTTGTCACCATTGTTGCGACGCTTGTGTCTATTGCATCATGGCCTGCCATTGCTCGCTCTGGTGTCTGAATCACCAGAGTTTTTTGGTGTGATGCTGCTATGAAGCAGCCAGCTGTCCTCGCCCGCGCAAAAGTGGGTCATGAGTGTCGTGAGGGCTGCCTTGGATTTTGGCTTCTCTTGGCCGAGGTGTCGGGCGAGCTATTCATCACGGATGTTATGCTTGAAGGCTGCTAAGGCTTTGACATCCGGACAGTCGACAATTTGGTTCTTTTTAGTTTGGAACCGAGTCTAGAATTTCCTGGCTGACTCTCCAGGCTATTGGGTTATGTGACTTAAGTCATTAGCATCCGGCGGTCGCACGTAAGTGCCCTGAAAGTTATCGAGGAATGTGTCTTCCAGGTCCTCCCAACTACCAATGGAGCTTGCTGGCAGGCTATTCAGCGAATGCCAAGCCGGTCATTTGAGCTTAAGTGGTAGGTACTTTATGGCATGTAAGTCATCACCGCGGGCCATGTAAATGTGTAGGAGAAAATCTTCAATCCATACCGCGGGGTCTGTTGTGCCATCATATGATTCAATGTTCACGGGTTAAAACCCTTCTGGGAATTCATGATCCATTACTTCATTAGTGAAGCATAGGGCGTGTGCGGCGCCTCTATGCCGGGCTACATCCCGACGTAGTTCAAATGAGTCTGGTTTGTTGTAGTCGGCCCGACCGGACTTTTGTTTATTGTATCCGGTGTGACGGTCATTGTCACGCGTTGTGGCGTGCCCCCGTGATCCGTAGATCGAACTTGACTGTCCTGCTTTGTTTTCCAATACGTCTTGCAGGTCCTTCGTGTAGCCTCGGGCCTTAGTATTACTGTTTGATTGGCGACGGGGTGTGGTCTGGACTTCGGGCTGGTACGCCGCTTTGTCTCGGCCACGGGGTGGCCGGTTAGCAGCATCATGCGCTGGTAGTGTGGGCTTTAACGCCTCCTCCTCGAGTTGAGGTAGCAACCTGCGCTTTGGGTAACTTTTTGTAGGGCGCTCGAGTCCGTATTCCTCGGCAGCTAGGACCCCGGTCCATCTATCAGTTAGCAGATCTTGATCAGCTTGAAGCTGTTGCTGCTTTTTCTTTAGGCTTTTTGCAGTGGCTATAAGCCGGCGCCTGAGGCGCTCCTACTCGATGGGATCGTCAGGCACGATGAATTCTTCGTCGCCAAGGCTCACTTCGTCTTTGGAGAGAGGCATGTAGTTATCATCCTCTGATTCTCCATCTGTTACCCGTTGAGGGAGTCCTGGATTAGGGGTTGTCCGGCTAGCCGAACTATCACCATTGGCCGGACTCCTAGACTATGAAGATACAAGATTGAAGACTTCGTCCCGTGTCCGGATGGGACTTTCCTTGGCGTGGAAGGCTAGCTTGGCGATATGGATATGTAGATCTCCTACCATTGTAACCGACTCTGTGTAACCCTAACCCTCTCCGGTGTCTATATAAACCGGAGGGTTTTAGTCCGTAGGACGAAGAACAATCATACCATAGGCTAGGTTCTAGGGTTTAGCCTCTTCGATCTCGTCGTAGATCTACTCTTGTACTACCCATATCATCAATATTAATCAAGCAGGAGTAGGGTTTTACCTCCATCGAGAGGGCCCGAACCTGGGTAAAAACATCGTGTCCCTTGTCTCCTGTTACCATCCGCCTAGATGCACAGTTCGGGAACCCCTACCCGAGATCCGCCAGTTTTGACACCGACATTGGTGCTTTCATTGAGAGTTCCTCTGTGTCGTCACCTTTAGGCCCGATGGCTCCTTTGATCATCAACAACAACGCAGTCCAGAGTGAGATTTTTCTCCCCGGACAGACCTTCGTATTCGGCGGCTTTGCACTGCGGGCCAATTCACTTGGCCATCTGGAGCAGATCGAAAGCTACGCCCCTGGCCATCAGGTCAGATTTGGGAGTTTGAACTACACGGTTGACATCCACGGAGACTTGATCTTCGATCGATTCGAGCCACAGCCAAGTGCACCGCACTGTCTCGATGGGTATGATCTAGCTCTGCCGCCAAACAGTACCCCGGAGGCCACACGAGCGTCTGCTCCGGCCCTTAGCTCGGAGCCGACTTCGCCGATCGAGGACGAGTGGCTGGACACCGCCTCGGGGGCTATGATCTCTACGGCGATCGAGCCGAACACCATCCCTGTCCTTTGGAAAGCCTGTGAATCCGAGGTGCCGGACTCCTCTCCGGACTCCGAACCTCCCGCACCCCTGCCAATCAAATCCGATTGGGCGCAGGTTATGGAGTTCACTACCGTGGACATCTTTCAGTACTCGCCCTTTGGCGACATCCTGAATTTACTAAAGTCTCTCTCCTTATCAGGAGAGCCCTGGCCGGACTATGGTCAGGAAGGTTGGGATGCGGATGACAAAGAAATTCAACGCCCACCCACCACCCACTTTGTAGCCACTGTCGATGATTTAACCGACATGCTTAATTTTGACTCCTTAGACATCGACGGTATGGGCGTCGATGTAGGAGATAACCACGAACCAGCACCTACAGGGTATTGGACAGCCACCCCATCTCACGATGTATTCATGGTGGATACACCTAAAGGAAGTGACGACGAGGAACAACGGGATGCTACGAAGGATAAATCCCTCGAAAAGCAATCAAGACGGCGACGAAAGCGCCACACAAAGTTCCGCCTCGACAAAGACGGCGGCCATATAGACCCAGCCATAGAGCAGGTCGAACCGGTGGATGACGAACATGCTATTTAACAACCGTCCAAACAGGACAACTTGGATAAACAACCCGTCCCCGGCGAAGATAACAGTCCGGATGATCTCACACCGGACAAATTGTTGGAGCAGAAGAACCTCCACAAAAGGCTCGTCGCCACTGTGCGTAGCCTGAAAAAGTAGAAGTGGAAGCTCAAAACAGCAGAAGATGCACTTAGAATCTTATGGAGCAAAGTACTCAACACCACACACAAATACGGCGATAGTCGCCAAACAAAGAGTTACCCGAAGCGCAAACTACTGCCCGAATTCGATGAGGAGGCCTTAGAGCCCCCACAATCAAAGAACAAAGAGGCCGCCCGGTCGGATAGACGACCACATGACAAGCATAGAGCGGCAAGCGGCGCCACACACAAACCGGCACACGATCCGCATAAGGATTCGCATCAAAAGGATGGCCCAGTTAGATCCATCTACGGGCCAAGAAAGCAAGCTCTTCTAAGCCATGCAACACGCCAAATATCCGGATATCACGGCACACCCAAATACAGGGGAGCCGCACACCCCCTATGTTTCACCGATGAGGTGCTGGATCACGAATTCCCAGCAGGATTTAAACCCGTAAACATAGAGGCGTACGACGGAACAATAGACCCAGGAGTCTGGATAGAGGATTACATCCCCCACATACACATGGCCAGAGGAGATGATCTCCACGCCATAAAATACTTACCCCTCAAGCTCAAAGGGCCAGCACGGCACTGGCTTAAAAGCCTCCCTGAAAATACCATTGGAAGTTGGGAAGAGCTCGAGTATGCTTTTCGGGCAAATTTTCAAGGGACTTATGTCCGCCCTCCGGATGATGACGATTTAAGTCACATAACTCAACAACCCGGGGAGTCAGCCCGCAAATTCTGGAACAGGTTCCTCACCAAAAAGAACCAAATAGTCGACTGTCCGGACGCCGAAGCCTTAGCAGCTTTCAAACACAACGTCCGAGACGAATGGCTAGCTAGGCACCTTGGCCAGGAAAAGCCAAGAACAATGGCCGCACTAACAAGCCTCATGACCCGCTTCTGCGTGGGAGAGGATAGTTGGCTGGCAAGATGTAGTACCAGCGACCCAAGTACATCCAAAGTCAGAGATGGAAACGGGAAACCACGACGCAGCAAGGACCAACGCCGTACAAGGGGAAACAGTCCGAAGAGCACGACAGTCAACGCCGGATTCAAAAGCGCTCGGCAGAATCATAAAAAACTGCCCCTCAAGGATAACATCCACGAGCTATCCAACTTAAACAAAATCTTGGACAAAATATGCCAAATCCACAGTACCCCCGGGAAGCCTGCAAATCATACCCACAGAGATTGTTGGGTCTTCAAGCAGTCCGACAAACTCAACGCCGGACACAAGGGGCTCGACACACCAAGCGAAGACGATGACGAACCCCACAAGCAGAGCACCGAAAAACAAAAGAATTTCCCACAAGAAGTCAACTCACTTCAAGTGACAAAAGGGAAAATCAGAACGACATCCATAGAAATACGCGCCGGACGGCCTATCCCTGTGGAGTCCCGACATTGTTTGTCAAAACCAATCACCTTTGATCATCAGGATTACTCTGGACGTATCCGGAATGCAGGATGGACTGCCCTGATATTAGGTCCGCTAATCGACAGACTCCAATTCACAGAAGTCCTAATGGACGGCGGTAGTGATCTAAACCTGCTATATCAGGACACAATCTGCAAAATGGGGATAGACCCAACCAAAATTCGCCACAGCAACACCTCCTTCAAGGGGGTAATGCCAGGCCTATATGCCCATTGCACGGGCTCCGTACTGCTAGAAGTTGTGTTAGGCTCATCCGACAACTTCCGCCGCAAAAAGTTAACCTTCCATATCGCCCCATTCAAAAGTAGTCATCAAGCACTATTGGGACGTGAAGCTTTCACCCGCTTTAACGCAATACCGCATTATGCATCTCTTACACTTAAAATGCCCGGTCCATGCGGCATCATCTCATTAAAGGGAAATATCAAGTGTCACTCGAGCACGGAAGAACGTGAGACTGCTTGGACAGTCACACACTAATCCGGCTCCGCTAAACCAAGCACCTGAATAGGTCATTCGGACCCCGGATACGGCTAGACGAGTCCGGCGTAATCAGATGAAGGCCTACTAACTACACACCCCCGTCCAAGGGGCTGCATGCATGTACAAAAAGAGACAATAAAGCTCAAATTTTATTCGCTTTTTGAATCGTACTCCTTTTATTTAAACATAAAGTACATTCTTCACACGATCTTTCTTCAACTAAGTTCTTCTCCTTTACAGATGAACACCATGCTACACCCGTCCAGGATATGGCACAACGGAGACACAGGCGCAGACGTGCAGTAGGGACCCGTTGCAAGGATTCTTTTCAGATTAAGACCCTGCGTAAACCTTTTCTACTGTCTCTTGTTGGTACACATCCCCTGGTTTCTTTCTATAACTGAGGAGGAGGCTGGCGTTTTGGCATCGGCCGCGTCAGAAATTTTTGCGCGTACCTGGACACCAGGGGCTTAGAGCATTGTTCTGCCCGTTTTCATAAAGATCGAATACCTTAGGGAGTGTTCGGCGTCTCGAGTTAGGCCTTATATGCATCGGCTCCGAATCATGTCTTTGGTCAAATGTTGGGTTTGCCCGGCTCTTGTGTTTTGCTGCCTTACGTTCCATTTCATCGGCTAACGCAGCACCAGGAGAACTACTGCGATTGTGCCCCGGTTCGGCCTAGCGAGCACCTCAGTAGAGAAAGCTGAAAACTGACTGTCATGATATAGCGTGAGACTGGTCAACCACTCGATGACCCATTGGAATGTTTTAGAATTCCTCCGCATTAACGAAGGACCGTTTCCCGGTCAGGCACATACGCGCCCCGAATTCGGGAGAGCGCGGTGCCCGTAGGGGCTATATAGTAGCCCCACCATCGAACTCCTATGGCTAAGTGAAAGTGATAAAGCATTATAGTCCAGTTGCCTAGTTTGCTACGCTATCACCTCCTTTACAGGACCAAGACGTTGGGTTAAGTGTGAAAATGCACTTTTTTGCAAACACCCCCGCACTATGTGCGTCGGGGCTGAAGCCAAGGACTGCCATCTTTCAGGTTATATACACATATACATTAACGGCCGCACAGGAGGTACATTACTACTTGCATGCACAAGTATAAAAAGCCCTTATAATATATTGAAACATTGTTTCGCAAATCATACATGTCATTTGAACATAATATCCTTCGAGCACTGCGTCTCTATTAAACGAGCGCCCTGCAGGACTTCCTCAAAATAGTGCTCGGCAGGTACTCGGCTTCTGTCCGAATCCTGGGATGCAACGTCGGTGGCCTTCATCTCTGCCCAGTATGTCTTGACACAGGCGAGAGCCATCCGCGCACCCTCTATGCATGCTGACCGCTTCATTGCACTAATATGCGGCACCGCACCAAGGAACTGCTGCACCAAGCCAAAATAACTCTTCGGCTCGGGCCTCTTTGGCCACAAATGTGTCACGACAGACTTCATGGCAAGTCCGGACAACCTATTCAGCTCAGCCCATTCGGCCAAACGATCGGTCAATGGAAGCGGATGCTCTGGACTATGGAACTACGACCAAAAAAGCTCTTACATTCTGTGATCCTTTTGGCCTCGGAAGTGTTCGCCCGCGTCCGCGGCACTCGCTGCCAAATCCATATAAGCATCCTCCGCACCCCACAGCTGGCCCAACTGAGCATACTTGGGATCCGTGAATTTTCTCCACAGCAGATAAGGCTTTCTAGCCGCAATATCTTCGGCCTAATGTAGCTCCTCTTTCATAGCTCTCATTGCAGAGCGAGCATCCTTGGCCTCAACAGCGGCCTTTTTCAGGTCCTCTTGTTCCGCTCGACCTTCTTTTTCAAGAAGCTCGCAACGGTCGGTAGCATTCTTCAACTTTACGGCCATCTCGGCCATCTCTTTCTTGCTTCGGCAGTGAGCAGCCTGTTCGGCTTTCAGCTCTTTGGCCGCTTTTAAGGCAGCCGCATCACTTTTTCGGGCTTGCTCCTTGGCTCGGGCGAGTTCCTCCCGAAGGTTCTCCATGGCAGCGGCACCATCTGCATCAAGCATACAAGTTGTAAGGCACATACATTAAGCTACCTTACAGGGTGTCCGCAGAGAAGCTGCATACCTTGTGACTCGTCAAGCCACTTATTGACAAGCGCGATGTCAGAATCCGCCACGTCAAGTTGCCGCTTTAGTTCGGCAAATTCATCAGTCCGGCTTGCCACCGGATGCCTCGCCACCTACATAGGAAGAGCGCATATTATACCTGGGATTATGATCCTCAGCGCGCTGTCATTTTTGACAACGCACCGAGTCTCAGGGACTACTATCTATACAGGGCGCATTCTACATGCCAAAGTATTAGCAGGTACATCATTTTTGGGTACCTCAAAACCCGTCAGTAAACTCATGATAGCTCCATGCAATCCGTTTTCAGTGGATGACATCCTTTCAATCACCATACCCATTAGCGCACGGTGATCTTCCGAGATAGATGCTCGCCTGAGCAGATCTTTCAGCTCCTCCGACCGTACAACAGTCGGTGCCGGACTAGTCCGATGGCCTTTTTCGAAGACCGGACGCGGAGGGCTTTGAGGGGGCATACGACTTCCTTCGGGCCCCACCGGATTCGGAGAAACCCTCCGTGACGACACCTCAGGCTCGTCCGCCTCGCATGACGGCACGGCAGGCGGAGGCGTTTCGCTCTCCATCATCTCCGGATCAAGATCCCCTAAAGACGAGCTCTGCCAAGAAGGGCTGAGATCCAAACTACAAAGAAAAACTTCGTTATCTTCAGAAATAAAACAGGGATGCCTCTCATTTTAGGAAGACGCCCTTCTTTACTTACGGCTCGCTGGAGGGCTGGTCTCCTTGGGGAGATAGTGTGGCCGAGGCAACTCCTGGCGCAGGACCCTCTGGCGAGGATTTCTTCCCTCGCTTCGAGGCCTTGGTCTCCTGATCTTCAGAAGCGGTCCTCTTCTCCCCTAGGAGGGAGGGATTCTCGGTCCCTCCCTTCTTGATAAACTCCTTCGCAGAGGCAGTAGCTCTCCCTTGCTCCCCCTTCGCCTTTTTCAAAAGGCGCAGCCTCTAGCATCCTGGTTAACACAGGATCCGGCGTGGTCTCAGGGAGGGGAGCCGGACACTGGATCAGTTTTGCTTTCGCTATCCACTCCTGTTCAAAGGACAGCTCTTTTAAAGGCAAGTTTATGATAGATATACAGATAGCATGTCCAGGTACAGGGCTACTTACTTGAGTATCCGGGCGATTGTAGCTTAGACCTGCGTCCTCAGTCAATTCCGGACAAGTTGCTCGTGATCCGTAGAATAGTTTGTATATCTCCACGGGCGTTATGCCCATAAAATGTTTGAGAGCTCGTGGTCCCTCCGGATTGAACTCCCAAAGGCGGAGGGGGCGACATTTGCAGGGCAGGATGCGATGAATCAGCATGACCTGCGCTACTACGACCAGATTGATCTCCCTCTCTAGGAGGTCTCGAATGCGGCCCTGCAACAAGGGCACGTCCTTGGACGGCCCCCAGTCGAGCCCTTTGTTGACCCATGACGCCGGCCGCGGTGGAGGACCCGAGCGAAAGGCAGGTGGCGCCACCCATTTGGTGCCCCTAGGAGCGGTGATATAAAACGACTCTTGTTGCCATAGTTTGAGCTCCTCTTGAAAAGAGCCCTCGGACCATGGAGCGTCAACATTCTTGCTTATAATAGCTCCTCCGCACTCTGCCTGCCGCCCCCTGATCATCTTCGGTTCCACTTTGAAGGTTTTGAGCCACAACCCGAAGTGAGGGGTAATGCGGAGGAAGGCTTCACATACGACGATAAACGATGAGATGTGGAGGATGGACTCCGGATCCAAGTCATGAAATTCCAGCCCATAATAAAACATGATCCCCCTCACGAAGGGGTCCATCGGGAAGCCTAACCCCTGAAGGAAGTGAGACACGAACACCACGCTCTCACCGGGCTTGGGAGTAGGAATAACCTGCCCTTGGGCAGGCAGCCTGTGCGAAATTTCGTCGGTTAGATACTGGGCGTCTCTCAGCTTTAGCACGTCTTCTTCCGCGACGGAGGAAGGCATCCACCGGCTTTGCAGGTCGCACACGGACATCCTCGGAGGTCCGAAGCGCCTGAATCTAGAGCTTTGGGTGTTGGAACTCGAGGCGAGGGGCGGATTCGATTGAAGATTGAAAGAAAGGAGCGGGCCTTGGTTTCGTTATAAAGAGGTTGAATACCAAGAGCCCTCCCCGTGACCGTTCGGAACTCGCCCTCGATAGAGGAGGCGCGCCAACGGGCACGACTGGGTTACCCACGCCCGTATTGATGAGAATCCCGGAATAAGGGGACACGATCTCTGCTTTGACAAGACGTGCCAAGGAAACCGTCTCGCTAAACGCGCTGAGGTGGGATAGTAAAGACGATTCCAATGAAGGCTTGGCCGTGATGTGACGTCACACCACAAAATACGTCAGCAGATTGAATTTGTGTAAGGATTATTCTCTCTACGGTGGTATGTGGAACTTATTTTGCAAAGCCAGACACTATCCATGTGTTCAAAATCTTCTCTGAAGTATTCGGAGGAGGAACCCGCCTTGCAATGCCGAAGATAATATGCGCGCCGGACTCGTCGTCATTGAAGCCTGGTTCATGGGCTACTGAGGGAGTCCTGGATTAGGGGGTGTCCGTATAGCCGAACTATCACCGTTGGCCGGACTCCTAGACTATGAAGATACAACATTGAAGACTTCGTCCCGTGTCCGGATGGGACTTTCCTTGGCGTGGAAGGCAAGCTTGGCGATACGGATATGTAGATCTCCTACCATTGTAACCGACTCTGTGTAACCCTAACCCTCTCTGGTGACTATATAAACCGGAGGGTTTTAGTCCGTAGGATGAAGAACAATCATACCATCGGCTAGCTTCTAGGGTTTAGCCTCTTTGATCTCGTGGTAGATCTACTCTTGTACTACCCATATCATCAATATTAATCAAGCAGGAGTAGGGTTTTACCTCCATCGAGAGGGCCCGAACCTGGGTAAAAACATCGTGTCCCTTGTCTCCTGTTACCATCCGCCTAGACGCACAGTTCGGGAACCCCTACCCGAGATCCGCCGGTTTTGACACCGACGTTGGTGCTTACATTGAGAGTTCCACTGTGTCAATTTATTTTCAATCATTATCACAAACAATCCAAAATAATTCTCCATCCGTTTTTATCCCGTTTGGACTCTGTTTGATAAGGGCTTTCTGCGAAACATAAAACTTGCAATAGACAGGAACTAGCACTGTGCACTGGATCAATATGTTGGTCCCAAAAAATTGTATAAAAAGTTGCCAAAAGTATATGAAAGTTGTAGAATATTGGCATGGAACAATCAAAAATTATAGATACGCCAGAGACGTATCAGCATCCCCAAGCTTAATTCCTGCTCGTCCTCGAGTAGGTAAATGATAAAAAAGATAATTTTTGATGTGGAATGCTACCTAGCATAATCTTGATCATATATCTAATCATGGCATGAATATTAAGACATGAGTGATTCAAAGCAATAGTCTATCATTTGATATAAAAATAATAATACTTAGGGCATCCCAACAAACAATCATGTATTTCAAAATATCAATGCTTCCAGAACGTTATCCCTACAAAATCATATAGTATTGTATGCTCCCTTTTCTTAACACAAGGTACCCCTCATGCCTATCCCGGTGTCAGCCAAGCAATTGTTTCATACTTTAGTATTCTCAAACTTTTTCAACTCTCATGCAATACATGAGCGTGAGCCATGGATATAGAACTATGGGTGGAATAGAATATGATGGTGGAGGTTATGTGGAGAAGACAAAAAAGAAGAAAGTATCACATCGACGCGGCTAATCAACGGGCTATGGAGATGCCCATCAATTGATGTCAATGTGAGGAGTAGGGATTGCCATGCAACGGATGCACTAGAGCTGTAAGTGTATGAAAGCTCAAACTGCAAACTAAGTGGGTGTGCATCCAACTTGCTTGCTCATGAAGACCTAGGGCATTTCAGGAAGCCCATCGTTGGAATTTACAAGCCAAGTTCTATAATGAAAATTACCACTAGTATATGAAATTGAAAATATAGGAGACTCTCTATATGAAGAACATGGTGCTACTGTGAAGCATAAGTGTGGAAAAAGGATAATAACATTGCCCCTTTTCTTTTCTTCCTTTTTTCTTTTTTTCTTTTTTTGGGTGGGCTTCTCTGGCCCCCTTTTTTATTTAGGCTTCTTTGGCCTCTCTCTCTTTTTTTTTATGGGGCAATTCTCTATAATTATGATCATCACACTTTTATTTACTTACAACTTAATATTGCAACTCGATACTAGAACAAAGATATGACTCTATATGAATGCTTCCAGTGGTGTACCGGGATGTGCAATGATCTAGCATAGCAATGACATCAAAAAACGGACAAGCCATGAAAACATCATGCTAGCTATCTTACGATCATGCAAAGCAATATGACAATGAATGCTCAAGTCATATATATGATGATGATGGAAGTTGCATGGCAATATATCTCGGAATGGCTATGGAAATGCCATTATAGGTACGTATGGTGGCTGTTTCGAGGAAGATATAAGGAGGCTTATGTGTGATAGAGCGTATCATTTCACGGGGTTCGGATGCACCGGCGAAGTTTGCACCAACTCTCGAGGTGAGAAAGGGCAATGCACTGTCCCGAAGAGGCTAGCAATGATGGAAGGGTGAGAGTGCGTATAATCCATGGACTCAACATTAGTCATAAAGAACTCCCATACTTATTGCAAAAATTTAAAATCCCTTGAAACAAAGTACTACACGCATACTCCTAGGGGGGAGGTTGGTAGGAGTTAACCATCGCGTGCCCCCGACCTTCACGCAAAGATAAACAATCAAAATACAATGCGCGGCAATTTGGTTACATAGTTTATAGAACATACGTGCATGCTTCGGGAATCACAAACCTTAACACCAACATCCTTACTAAACACAACCATCTAATAGTACCTCCCACATATTATCATCACTATATCACAAAACTCTTGCATGGAATCAAACATATCATATTCAGTGATCCACAAGTTTATGTAGGATTTTATGACTAACCATGTGAATGACCAATTCCTATCATCTCTCTAAATTGATATAAGTGAAGTAAGAGAGTTTAATTCTTTCTATAAAAGATATTCCCATGATCTAACAAATATAAGTGAAGCAAAAGAGCATTCTACAAATGGCGATTTTCTATGTGAAGAGAAACAGGCAATCCAGACTTCAAATGATATAAGTGAAGCACATGAAGCATTCTATAAAGCCATACTCAAAAGATTTAAGTGAATTGCAATGAGCATTATATAAATCAACCAAGGACTATCTCATACCAGCATGGTGCATAAAAGAAAAGTGAAAACAAAATGCAAAATATGCTCCAAGACTTGCACATATCGCATGAACGAAATGAATACGAAAACATACCGATACTTGTTGAAGAAAGAGGGGATGCCTTATGGGGCATCCCCAAGCTTAGATGCTTGAGTCTCCTTGAATATTTACTTGGGGTGCCTTGGGAATCCCCAAGCTTGAGATCTTGCCTCTCTTCCTTTTCCTCATATCGAGACCTCCTCGATTAGACACTTCATCCACACAAAACGTCAACAGAAAATTCGGTAAGATCCGTTAGTATAATAAAGCAAATCACTACTCTAAGTACTATTTCAAACCAATTAATATTTTGTCTTTGCATTGTCTCTACTGTAATATAACTTTTCAATGGCTTAATCCACTAATATAAATTGATAGATTCATCAAAACAAGCAAACTATACATCAAAAACAGAATCTGTCAAATATAGAACAGTCTGTAGCTATCTGAACATCCACCATACTTATGGTACCCCATAAATTCTACCAAAATTAGAAAAAATAAACAATTTTTACAGAAAGACAGCGCAGGAAGAATCAGAACCATTTCACGTTCGAGCAAAAAATGTAAAATCGTGCACTACAGCCAAAGTTTCTGTCCTGCACCGTACAAACCAACAAGCATTGTAAACATCCTAAAGGCAAACCTTGGCACATTATTTTTATAATACAAAGGAATTTTACAAGGGGATAATTATTTTTTATGAAAAGTTTTTGTAATTAAGATTCACAAAGTTTCCGTGAGCATGAACAAAGTTGAAGGAGCTCTCCCACTTCAACAATGCATGTCTTTCTCACTTCCACTTTCCTTATTGAAAAGTTTTAGGTTCCCCTCTTTATTTTTTTATTTTTAAACTATATAAAAGCACTCAACAAAAAAATGACTTTATAAAACTTCCGGGTTGTCTCCCTGGCAGCGCTTTCTTTAAAGCCATTAAGCTAGGCATTTAGTGCTCAAGTAATGGATCCACCCGGATCCCAAGGTATATCAAAGCCAATTTTAATTAACAATGATTTGTAATTTAGTAGTGAGCACAAAGTAACATATATCATGCAACAATGAAGTCTAACTCTCTTCCTATGCATTGGCATGTCATAAAAGAACAATTCATGCACACCAAGTAAAGGCCAATGCATAGTATAAGCAGTTTCTTGCAATTTCATAGTATGGGAAACATAGAGAGGTGGAGATATAGTTCCTCTCTCATAATAATTGCAAGTAGGAGCAGCAAGCACATGCGTATTACATTCATCAAAAGTATCATGTGCAATGGTAAAAGGCAACCCATCAATATAATCCTTAATAAGCACAAACTTCGCCGATGTATTGTAGTTGGGAGAATTCAAAAAGTAATAGAACTATCATGCATGGGTGCAATAGCAACAATTTCATGTTTAACATAAGGAACTATAGCAAGTTCATCTCCATAAGCATAATTCATATTGGCATCTTGGCCACAAGTATAGCAAACATCATCAAAAAGGGGTATTTCAAGAGAATCAACGGGATCATAGCAATCATCATTCGGTAAGATCGAAGGGACATTAAATAATGTATGAGTTGGAGGGTTACTCTCATTAGAAGGTGGGCACGGGTAGCTAATCCGCTCTTCCTCCTTTTGTTCTTCGCTCTCCTCATCATCTTTTTCATCCAATGAGCTCACAGTTTCATCAATTTCTTCTTCCATAGCTTCCTGCAAAATATTAGTCTCTTCTTGGACAACGGAGAATTTCTCAATATATAGTATGACATAAGCATTAGAAGCATAATTATCATAACAATATTCAAGTATGGCAAAAAAAATCAGATTTGTAGAGAGTAGCATCATACTTTTCAATCAAAGAAGCAATTTCATAAGCACCCTTAAAAGCAACAAATTCTTCAATTTGTTGAACATCATAGTAATTATAAACACCCTTAACATACGAAGATATGATTCCATTATCAATAAACTCACATTGGTAGGGAAGGTGTTTCTTAGGGTTTTTAGAACAAGTAACATCATATATTTCACATAAAGACCAAGCATAGCATTGCAAATGATGAATTTGATCCAGTAAAAGTTTCCCCTTTTCAGACATACGGTGTCGCGCATAACAAGCATGCTCATCTAAAGATTTGCCCTCAATTAAGCTAGTTGGGGTTTCAGCACGAGCACAAAGGGATCGAAGATGATCCAAATAAAAAGCTTCAGGAGTGTGATAGATTTTGAGTGGTTCTTCAACCATTGGTGTGGTAGGTACCACTAATTTTTTTTTGGTATTTTGCGTTTCCTACCCATAAATAAAGATAGAAAACAAATAAGAACAACAAATAAAATTTACTTAGTGATAAAGCAAACAATCACACATGAGAATATTCACCCCACGTTAATGCTCCCTGGCAACGGCGCCAGAAAAAGGTCTTGATAACCCGAAAGTATACGGAATAATTGTAGCCTCTTTCGATAAGTAAGAGTGTCGAGCCCAACAAGGATCTAAAGGTAGAAAAAATATTCTCTCAAGTCCTATCTGCCACTGATATGACTCTATGCACGCTTAGTGTTCGCTTTACCTAGAACAAGTATGAAACTAGAAAGACTTCGCAAGTGTTGTTGGATAGGTTTGCAAGATAATAAAGAACACGTAAATAAAAGCTAGGGGCTGTTTAGATAAAGAAGCAATAAAGTAAATACAGCGAGTGTGGAAAAGTGGTGGTAGGAGTTATGAAATTGTCCCTAAGCAATTGACTATGTTTCTAGACCGGTAATCACTATTGCAAATCTATTTGAGGGAGAGGCATAAGCTAACATACTTTATCTTCTTTTTGCAAAAAAAAAACATACTTTCTCTTCTTGGATCATATGCACTTATGATTGGAACTCTAGCAAGCATCCGCAACTACTAAAGATCATAAAGGTAAAACCCAACCATCGCATTAAAGTATCAAGTCCCCTTTATCCCATACGCAAACAACCTACTTACTCGGGTATGTGCTTCTGTCACTCACGACACCCACCATAAGCAAATCATGAACATATTGCAAACCCTACAGCGGGAATCCCTCACGCTTGCGCGACACGGAAGGCACAATAGGACAGCACCAATAATAAAACATGCAACTCAAACTAATCATAGCAATTCATCAATCACCGATTGGACAACAAAAATCTACTCAGACATCATAGGATGGCAACACATCATTGGATAATAACATGAAGCATAAAGCACCATGTTCAAGTAGAGGGTACAACGGGTTGTAGGAAAGTGGACCGCTGAATATAGATGGGGGAAGGTCATGGAGATGTTGGTGAAGATGCCGGAGGTGTTGGTGAAGATCGCGGTGATGATAATGGCCCCCAGCAGCGTACTGGCGCCACCGGAAGCAAGGGGGAGAGAGCCCCCCTTCTCTTCTTCTTCTTCCTTGACCTTCTCCATAGATGGGAGAAGGGTTTCCCCTCTGGTCCTTGGCTCCTGACGAGGATATAGACCCTGGTAGGGTCATAGACACGACCTATACGTCTTACCCAAGGTCACTACCCTGGAAGATGAAAAGACCAAGAGTCAATAGAAGAGCGCCAGCCAAGTACGTCGAGTGCAATCCACTCGATGGTCACATCACTCGATGGTCACTACCTACCATCACTCAACCATAAGGAAGGTCACTCGACAATATCGAAGACCGGGAGTTGGAGGAGCACACAACGGCCAGATATTTACTCCTTAGCCTTCATGAGCATTAAGAGTACTTAATGCTGGCATTACAAGTAACGCCCCTTACTTTATGTACATTAGTTCCCTTGTAATGGAGACGAGATGGGGTCCTGGCGCACTCTATATAAGCCACCCCTCCTCTGGCACAAGGGTTGGCACCCTCTGTAACACAACACACATAATCCAATCGACCGCTTCCGGGCACCGAGACGTAGGGCTATTACTTCCTCTGAGAAGGGCCTGAACTCGTAAACCTCGTGTGTACATCTTCGCCATAGCTAAGATTTTGCCTCTCCATTCCTACCCTCCTTTCTATTGTCAGACTTAGAACCTCGAAATTTGGCGCCCACCGTGGGGCAGGTGTCTTAGCGACTTATTGGTGAAGTTGCATGTTTTTCCGATCATCATCATGGTTTCCGGCGGTGAGATGGTTGAGGGCTGCGAGATCCGTCTCGGCGTGCTCGTTTTCGTCGCTGACGACTCAACGTTGAGGCGCTCCCCGTTCAAGGGGCGACGCACTTTCTCGCATGCGTTTGCGGCATCCTTCTCCGGCAGCCGTCGACTCAGTATCAGTCGGCTCCGATGGTGTTTTCTCTCCATGATGTTTGCCGTCGCAAGCGTTCCGGTCGATCGCGACTTCAGAGCTGGGTGAAACACGTGGTGGCTCGGTGCTCGACCACCCATCAAGTCGCGGCAATAGAGCCCGACGAAACTCTCCATGACCTGTTCGATCTGTCAACTGGCTCCGGGAGACTGCATCTGAGTGCGATAGCAGCGATCCTGCGGCCGAAGTCCTGATGGTCGATGGTCCTCGCAGCCCGCCCGGGTTTCGCCACGAGGGCGACGGGGACGGAGGCGGAAATCCGTCGCATGTCCATGAGGAATACCGACCCGATCCCCTCTCTTTGCAGAAGAGGGAGGAACTTCGTCGCCGCAACATGGATGCACTCCATACGCCCATCGTTGGAGAAACCCCCGAGGCTCGGGCCTTGGAGGAGGCGCACCTGGCCAACTTGGCTGAGCGCACTCGACTGGATAACCTTTAGCACGCTCTCGACGAGCGCGCCCAAGAGCAGGTCCATGAATCCAGTCGACGACAGCTTTTCCCGCCTCCACCTAAGGTATACCGCACTCCGATTTAGAATCTCACAGCTACGGCCCGAATAGCAGAGTCGATCCAGCCTTCCCAGTCAGAAGCTGGCAGAGGGCTGATGCAGATCCGGGCCCTGCTCAGGGCAGCAGCAGAGCAGAATACAGCAGTATCTCAGTCACGGAATAGGATTCACAGTAGATCCGTTGCAGCGGACACGGTTCAGTCGGCTCACAGCCCAAGATCGCGTCCGCGGCGTGAAGGCTGTGGGCAGTATGATCATCCACTCAACCATGACAATCGTCGTCGGGGACCCATGATTCCGAGGAGTGCGTCATATGTGCCTCGGCAGAACAATGATAGGCGCCATCATAGTGGGGAGCGCAGGAATTCAGTCGACCCAAGGGAACCGGGCTTCAACGCGAGGTCTATCCTCGTTCAAGGCCTGGTCGACCGGAACAGAGCACACGGAGAAGACCCTGGCAGAGATTGTTGGAGTGGTAGCCGAGTGCATATTTCTGGTCCCGAGTGTTTTAGCAGAGCCATCAGGGCAGCAGTGATACCTCCCAACTTCAGGATGGCGTCCGAGGTCAGTAAGTTCACCGGTGAATCCAAGCCTGAAACTTGGCTTGAAGATTACCGAGTGGATATGCAGATTGGGGGCGGTAATGACAAGATAGAGATCAAGCATGTCCCTCTTATGTTGGAAGGGTCAGCCCGAGCGTGGCTGACTCAGTTGACTCCGGACGGTATTCACAGTTGAGAAGAGCTATCCCGAGTGTTCGTGAGAACTTTCGAGGGCACGTGCAAGCGACCAGGAGGATTGCCCGAGTTGCAGCACGTGTGCAGAAGACGAATGAGACTTTGAGGGAGTTCATCCAGAGATGGTCCACTTTGCATCACACCGTCGAGAATTTTTTTAGAGCATCAAGCTGTATGTGCATTCAAGGAAGGCGTCAAATACAGGGAGTTGGTTTTGAAATTCGGTCGGACTGTGGATATGACTCTGGCTCGAATGATGGAGATAGCCACCCGGTATGCTAACGGGGAAGAAGAGGATCGACTCCGTAGCGGGAAGAGCAAACCAGTCGGCCAAGAGGCCGGTGGAGGTAACTCCAGTCGGAAACAGAAGCGTAAGGCCGAGCCAGCGGCACCTAGAGAGATTGCGGCAGTGAATCAAGGAAAGTTTAAGGGAAAACCTAAGGGGCCATGCCCCCCTAAGAAGGTGAAGGATAAAGAAGGGAATGATGTGCTGGATTTGCCATGCCACATCCACACGAAGAAAGATGAGGAAGGTAATCTGATTTACCCGAAGCATACCACCCGGCAGTGTCGACTCCTAATCCAGCACTGCCGAGAGAAGCAACCCAATGAGAAGGAGAAGGAGTCAGACCAAGGTGAAGATGAAGAGGAAGACGATGGTTATCACAAAGTCAATTCCACTCTGATGATATTTGTTGATGTTGAAAGCAAGAGTCGATTGAAGGTCATCAACAGGGAGGTGAACATGGTCGCTCCCGCGACGACGACCACCTACCTGAGATGGTCTCAGACAACCATTACGTTCAACCAGTCTGACCACCCTGCTCGCGTGGCCACCCCTGGGAGGCAAGCTCTGGTGGGCGACCCCGTGGTTGGAGGCACTCGACTGACCAAAGTACTGATGGACGGTGGCAATGGTCTGAACATCCTCTATGCTGAGACCTTGAAAGGGATGGGCATTCCGATGTCCAAGCTTAGCGAGAGCAATATGAGTTTTCATGGTGTTATCCCTGGAAAGAAATCTGAGTCACTTGGCTAGATCGCCCTCGACGTGGTTTTCGGTGACTCGAAGCATTACCGTAAGGAGAAGTTGACATTTGAAGTCGTGGATTTCCAGAGTGCCTATCATGCCATTTTGGGTAGGCCAGCCTATGCACGCTTTATGGCTCTATCATGTTATGTGTATCTCAAACTGAACATGCCTGGCCCCAAAGGTGTGATCACAGTTACAGGCAATCGGCAGAAGGCTGAGGAATGTTCCCAGAAAGGTTCCAAGATCGCCAACGAACAAATGGCAGAAGTTGAATTCCAAGAATATCAGAAGAATGCAGATCCGAGTGATTTTCTTAGAGCCAAGAAGCCTGCCACAGATTCTGCATTCCAATCGACTGGTGAGATGAAGCCAGTTCATATTCACCCGATGGATCCCAATGTTGCACCGACTCATATATCAACGACGCTCGACAGCAAATAGGAAGAAGCGCTTGTTCAGTTCCTCCGTGAGAACTGGGACATCTTTGCATGGAAACCTTCTAACATGCCAGGTGTGCCCAGGGGACTGGCCGAGCACCGTTTGCGTGTAGACCCCAAAGTAAAACCCGTCAAAGAGCACCTTCGGCGGTCCGCTGTGCAGAAGAGGAAAGCAATTGGCGAAGAAGTGGCTTGACTGTTGGCAGCAGAGTTCATCCGTGAAATCTACCACTCCGAGTGGTTAGCCAATGTAGTCATGGTTCCTAAGAAGGATGATTCACTTCGTATGTGCATTGATTTCAAGCATATCAATCGGGCCTGCCTGAAAGATCACTTTCCTCTCCCTTGCATCGATCAGATTGTTGACTCGACTGCGGGGTGTAAGCGCTTTTCTTTCTTAGATGCGTATTCCGGATACCATCAGATCCGATTGTATGGTCAGGATGAAATAAAAACAGCCTTTATCACCCCATTTGTGTGCTTTTGGTTTGAAAAATGCCGGAGCCACATTCATGAGAATGATTCAGAAGTGCCTGCTCACTCAAATCAGTCAGAATGTGGAAGCGTACATGGATGACATTGCGGTCAAGTCTCGCAAAGGTTCCTACCTATTGACTGACCTTGCAGAAACCTTTGCCAACCTCAGGAGGTACGATATCAAGCTTAATCCATCAAAATGCACGTTTGGAGTTCCAGGAGGAAAGTTACTCGGTTTTCTCGTTTCCGAACAAGGGATCGATGCCAATCCAGAAAAAGTTGATACCATCCTCCGAATGAAACGCCCCGTGCAAGTGCATGACGTTCAGAAGCTGACTGGTTGTCTAGCCGCCCTGAGTCGATTCATTTCTCATCTCGGTGAAAAGGCATTGCCTCTTTACCGACTGATGAAGAAGTTTGATAAGTTCGTGTGGACTGATGAAGCTGATGCAGCATTTGCAGAGCTCAAAACTCTACTTTCCACCCAGCCGGTGCTCGCTGGACCAATCAGCAAAGAGCCTTTACTGCTTTACATTGCAGCCACTAGACAAGTTGTCAGCACAGTACTCACAGTCGAGCGAGAAGAAGAAGGAAAAGCTTACAAGGTTCAACGCCCAGTCTATTATCTCTCTGAAGTTTTGACTCCATCCAAGCAACAATACCCACATTATCAGAAGCTTGTCTATGGAATATACATGACCATGAAGAAGGTTGTGCATTACTTCTCTGACCACTCCATTACAGTCATTAGCGATGCGCCACTATCCGAAATTCTGAATAACAGAGATGCAACTGGTCGAGTGGCAAAATGGGCGATTGAACTCCTTCCACTAGATATCAAATTTGAGGCAAACAAGGCCATCAAGTCCCAAGCAATTGCAGATTTCCTTGCCGAGTGGATTGAGCAGCAATTGCCGACTCAAGTTCACTTGGAGCATTGGACTATGTTCTTTGATGGCTCCAAGATGCTGAATGGTTCAGGCGCTGGAGTAGTTTTGGTATCCCCCCACGAAGACATGCTTAGTTATGTTCTCCAGATTCATTTTGATTCCTCCAATAATGAAGCCGAATATGAAGCACTTCTATACGGGTCGCGTATGGCCATTTCACTCGGCGTCCGTCGCCTTATGGTCTACGACGACTCAGATTTGGTGGTTAACCAAGTGATGAAGGAATGGGATGTCAGGAGCCCAGCCATGACTGGTTATTGCAATGCAGTGAGAAAGCTGGAGAAGAGGTTTGAAGGTTTGGAGCTCCACCATATACCCCGACTGAAAAATCAAGCTGCAGATGAGTTGGCCAAGATAGGTTCAAAGAGAGAGGCCATTCCCCGAAATGTGTTCCTGGAACATATTCATTCACCTTCAGTTCAGGAAGATCCTTTCACTGAAGAGTCACCGCAGCCCAAGAGTGCCACGGATTCGACTGAAATTGAAATCCCAGCCGTGGTCAACTTAGTCATGGAGGTTTTGGTCATCACTCCCGACTTGGACAGTGCCATACGTTGCTTACATTCTTAGGAAGGAACTCCCAGACGATGAAGAAGAGGCTCGGCAGATCGTCCGACGGGCGAAAGCCTTTACGGTGATAAAAGGACAGTTGTTCAGTGAAAGTGTACTTGGGGCCTGCCAGAAGTGCATCACGTCAGAAGAAGGCCGAATGATCCTCAACAATATCCACTCCGGGACCTGTGGTCACCATGCATCCTCTCGGACCATCGTAGCCAATGCATACCCAGCCAGGTTTTACTGGCCGCACGCTGACGAGATGGCAAAGGAAATAGTGGACAAGTGTGAAGGTTGTCAGTTTTATTCCAACATGTCCCACAAACCTGCATCAGCTCTGAAAACTATTCCACCCGTCTAGCCTTTCGCCGTTTGGGGACTGGACATGGTTGGACCTCTGAGGACAGGCAGGAGTGGATTTACTCATGTGCTGGTAGCAGTCGACAAGTTCACCAAATGGATCGAAGCCAAGCCCATCGAAAGCCTTGAAGCAAGCACAACCGTGAGATTCATCAGAGAACTTATATTCAGATATGGCGTTCCACACAATATCATCACAGATAACGGCTCGAACGTCAATTCTGAAGAATTCAAAGCCTTTTGTGCCTCTCAAGGCACGAGGGTCGATTACGCTTCGGTCGCTCATCCCCAGTCGAATGGACAGGCTGAGCGAGTGAATGGCCTCAAAGGGCTGAAGCCTCGGTTAATGCGCGACCTCAAGCACGCGGCAGGGGCTTGGGTCGACGAGCTCCTGTCGGTGCTTTGGGGGCTAAGGACAACCCCCAATCGGTCGACTGGACGGACTCCATTCTTTTTAGTCTATGGAGCCGAAGCCGTTTTGCCAAGCGATTTTCTCCACAACGCTCCCCGAGTTGAAATCTTCTCAAAAGAAAAAGCAAAACAAGCTCGACAAGATGCAGTCGACCTCTTGGAGGAGGAGAGAGAGATGGCCTTGATCCGGTCGACCATTTATCAGCAAGACTTATGTCGATTCCATGCCAAGAACGTAAGGGGTCTTGCATTCCAGGAAGGGGACTTGGTCCTCCGAGTGGATCAACAGAAGCCACACAAGCTCTCCCCCGCTTGGGAAGGCCCTTTCGTCATCACCAAGGTGCTCCACAACGGAGCATACCGTCTCTTCAACGTCGAACACAATAAAGATGAGCCGCGCGCCTGGAATGCGGATCTGCTCCACCATTTCTATTCTTAAATATTTAGACTGATCAGATGTAATAAGAAATACCTTTTAGTTCGACTATCAAAAGACATAATTTACTTCTTTTGAATGATTGTTGTTTATTTCTTTTGTGTACATTACCTCAGCCGCGAATCTACTTTGCCTAAGACGAAGTGATAAAAATCCTACCGAGTGACGAGCCTGCCTCTCACTCGGGGGCTTAGCTGCAGCCCAGTGCTCGCCTAAGTGATAAAAATCCAACCAAGTGATGAGTCTGCCTCTCACTCGGAGGCTTAGCTGCAGCCCAGTGCTCGCCTAAGTGATAAAAATCCAATCAAGTGATGAGTCTGCCTCTCACTCGGAGGCATAGATGTAGCCCAGTGCTCGCCTAAGTGATAAAAATCCTATCAAGTGATGAGTCTGCCTCTCACTCAGGAGCTTAGCTGCAGCCCAGTGCTCGCCTAAGTGATAAAAATCCTAGCGAGTGATGAGTCTACCTCTCACTCGGGTGCTTACCTGCAGCCCAGTGCTCACCAAAGTGATAAAAATCCTACCGAGTGGTGAGTCTGCCTCTCACTCGGGGGCTTAGCGGCAGCCCAGTGCTCGCCTAAGTGATAAAAATCCTACCGAGTGGTGAGTCTGCCTCTCACTCGGGGGCTTAGCTGCCGCCCAGTGCTCGCCTAAGTGATAAAAAATCCTACCGAGTGGAGAGAGATCCTCCCACTCGGGGGCTTAGCTGCAGTCTCGTACTCGCCTAAGTTTGAAAAAAATCCTACCGAGTGGAGAGCAATCCTCCCGCTCGGAGGCTTAGCTGCAGTCCCGTATTCGCCTAAGTTTGAAAAAATCCTACCGAGTGGAGAGAAATCCTCCCACTCGGAGGCTTAGCTGCAGCCAAGTGCTCGCCTAAGTTTTGAAAAACCCTACAGAGTGGTGAGCAGACTCGGGGGCTTAGCTGCAGCCCAGTGCTCACCTAAGTGATAAAAAATCCTACCGAGTGGAGAGCGATCATCCCACTCGGGAGCTTAGCTGCAGTCTCGTACTCGCCTAAGTTTGAAAAAAATCCTACCAAGTGGAGAGCAATCCTTCTGCTCGGAGGCTTAGCTGCAGTCCCGTACTCACCTAATTTTGAAAAAATCCTACTGAGTGGAGAGCAATCCTCCCACTCGGAGGCTTAGCTGCAGCCCAGTGCTCGCCTAAGTTTTGAAAAACCCTACCGAGTGGTGAGCAGACCTCTCACTCGGGGGCTTAGCTGCAGCGCAGTGCTCGCCTAAGTTTGAAAAAATCCTACTGAGTGGTGAGCGAACCTCCCGCTCGGAGGCTTAACTACAGTTTCGTACTCGCCTAAGTTTTGAAAACCCTTACCCGATCGGTCGACTAGAACTTCAAAACCATTGTTGAGTGCTTTGCTGATGAGCTGATCAATGCTACTCAAGGATCACCCGATCGGTCGACTGAAACATCAAGACCATTGTTGAGTGCCTTGCTGATGAGCTGATCAATGCTACTCAAGGATTGCCCGATCGGTCGACTGGAACGTCAAGACCATTGCTGAGTACCTTGCCGATGAGCTGACCAATGCTACACAAGAATCACCAGATCGGTCGATTAGAACGTCAAGACCATTGTTGAGTGCTTTGCTGATGAACTAATCAATGCTACTCAAGGATCGCCCGATCGGTCGACTGGAACGTAAAGACCATTGCTGAGTACCTTGCCGTTGAACTGATCAATGCTACACAAGGATCACCAGATCGGTCGACTGGAATGTCAAGACCATTGCTGAGTGCCTTGCTGATGAGCTGATCAATGCTACTAAAGGATCACCTGCGATAGGTCGATTGGAACGTCAAGACCATTGCTGAGTACCTTGCTTATGAGCTGATCAATGCTACTCAAGGATCGCTCGATCAGGCGACTGGCCATTCTTCTCCAGAAGCTGCATCAAGCAATCGGACAAAAATTCGAGAGAAAAGTGAATTTCATTTGAAGACAGACGCAATATATGAGGTGATAAATCCGAAGTTTCTTAATCGCAAAATAAAGTGCTCGGGCATCAGGACCGAAGGAGTTTTAATGATTACAAATCCACTCGCATTCCGAGGCAAATAAAAGCGATGGCATAATGTTTTTTAATCACTCGGCGGGAGAAGGGCTGGCCGGGTCGCAGAAGCTGTCAAGATCGATGCTGTCGGCGATGCGAGTGGCTGCCTCGAGGAAAGTGTCCATGAAGTACTGGAAGGAGTGATCCTTGGTGTTCTCCACTTTGAGAGCTGCCAGCTTGTCTTCCTTAGCCTCCTTGCCGTGCACTCAGACCAAAGACAAGGTGATGTCACCACCACAGCGGGTAGAAGATTTCTTCCACTCTTGCACTCGGTCTGCGATCTGATTTAGCAGGACTCGAGGTCTTGAGACATTTTTGCCTGAGGCCAGAGTTCGGCGTCCACTCGGACCATCGCCGCCTTCAGCCGAGCCAGATAGTCGAGTGCACCATCCAAGCGCGATTCCAGTCGAAGCAAGTTCATTGCAACTTCATCTTTCATGGGACAGTTGATAGGGCCGAGACATGTCTCGACCCGTCCAGTTTCACCCTCGAAGTCCTGACAGAGTTCTGTTTCATCACAACGAACAATGATTCGACAGTATTGCAAATCTTAGCCGACGACAGTTATTTAACTGAACAGACATACCTTCAAGCTTTAGGACAAGCTTCGCCGCAAGTTGTTCCAAATGAAACTCTAGCTTGCCAGTCTTGGTCCTGAGACCCCCAACTTCAGCGGTCAGGTTCTCCTTGTCCTTCCTAAGTTGTTCGACTTCATGATTGGCGTCCGAGACAGCCGTCTTCAATGTCGCATTCTCATCCTCCAACTTGCCTACTGAAGCCAGCTTCTCGTCTGCAAGCTTTATCTTCTCGCGTGCTTCCGTCTAAGCAGCTGCCAGATCCAAATCCTTCTGCTCCAAAGCTTCCTTCATCCTCTCTAAAGAAACAACACTCTTCAGACGGGACTGAAGTTGGCGATTTTCAGTAGCACATCTGTTTGCCTGAATTCACTCGGTTCAAAGAGACTGAAAGAAAAACCAGGGCAAGCATGAAGCTACAAAGCAGACAAAATGGCCGAGTGATTACCTCCCATGATGTATGTTTCTTCTTGAGCTTTCTTCAGATTCTTCTTTGCAAGTTCGAGGTCAAATTCAACACTGATATGCTTCTTCTTTAATTCGGTGAGCCGAGCTCCAAGATCACAAGACCTCTGCAGCCTGAAAGACAGACATGTCAGTCGACACATATAAGCAACAGTGAAGGAAAAGATTTACTCTAAGACTACTGCCGAATCAAATATTCAACAGTAGTCTCGGGGACTACACCCAGTGGGTGCACTTAGCGTGCCCCCACTGGATCACATCAATACTCAGCAAGAGTTCAAAAAAAAGACAGAAAGATCAATACTCATTAGACCTTAGTCGACTGCCAGCAGCCGACCGTGGTCTCGGGGAATACACCCAGTGGGTGCACTCGACGTGCCCCCATTGATTCGGAAAGTGCAAAATCGAAGATTTCTTGAGTTCTAAATGAAGGAACACCCAGTGGGTGATCAAATATAAAGCAACGTTCAAAAGTTCAGTCGAAAGTTTACTGACCTAGACAGTGGTCTGAAGGGTAGTGCAGGCATTGTAGGCTATCTGACTAGCGTCATGCATCACTTTCACCTGTTCCATGACAAGATTTGCCTGGCGAAGAGCTTCCCTAGCGGCACTCGGTGAGTCGTCCGGAGTTTGATATGTAGCAAAGAGGGATGGCTCCAGAGGGGTCAAAGTAGTGGCCGGGTCAGATGAGTGGAGTTGCACCGGTGCAGCAAGCGTCTGTGCAGTCGACCCCGACGAACGATCAGTCGTCAATGGGTTAGCAAATGTGACGTTAGTCCGAGCTATCGCCTCAGGTGCCGGTGTTGACTGAGGGATTTGGACTTCAAGTCTCCTTCTGCTCGAACCTCCACTCTTCTTCTTCCTCACCTGTAGAGGCACTTCTTCTTCCTCGTCATCAGGAAGCACAACGATGTCTTGCGGAGCTACATAAGAAGAGAAGTATCAAATTTTCAATCAATCGACCACCCACTCAGTTAAACAGAACTGGGTTGAATGAACTTACTAGCTCATGAGGTGTCTTCTTCGTCTTCTGGTGCCTTGTCAACGTCAATGTTAGTGGCAGCAGAGGCGGGGCTGGAAGGACACAAGAATTAGTCAGTTGGATCGAGAGAATCTTCAGTCGACTTACGGAAACGCAAGCAAGATACCCACCCTGAGGCAACAGGGACGTCCATCTTGATTCGCGGCAATTTCTTTCGGGTCTTGGAGGGGGCGACTTTAGGCTGCTTAGCTACCTTCTCCGTCGGCTCCGGAGTCGACGTCCGAGTGCGCTTCTGGGTGGTGGCACTCAAAGCCACACTCTTCACATGACCGCCGGATGGATCATGTTGCTGCTTGGATCGACGCTTAGAGCGCGGCTGTGAGTCGACCTCTTCCTCCTCGTCCGATTCCTAACTCTCCTCCTCCTCCTCTTCATCATCCGAGGATTCCCACTCTCCACTCTCCTCCGCGCTGCCCTCCCCCTCCTGGTCCGGCACCAAGGCCTGTTCACCGTTGGGCATTGAGTGCATCTTAGTGAATACCTGCAAAACAAATTGATCAAAACAAGAGTTAGCCAACATCGAGTACAGTCGGAACACAAGCGGAAAACAGTCGGAACGGAAAATGTACCTTGTCGGGTGGGTTGTCACTCCGAAAGGGACAACTCGCCTGGATCCTCTAGGGTTGTCTTGATTGCCCATGATACCCTTCAACCACAAGGCCATGGTGTCGAGCGGCACTTCTTCTGGGTGGACCCGAGCGGTGTCGTCCGGTCCGGAGTACAACCACATCGGGTGGTCACGAGCCTGAAGAGGCTGGATATGCCAAATGAGGAACACCTCCAGCAAGTCCAAGCCAGTGACACCATCATTGATGAGCTGGACCACTCGGTCTACTAACATCTTCGTCTCCATGGTCTCAGCAGCAGTAACCTTCAGTGGAGCGGGGGTCTGGATGTGGTCGAATGAAAAGGGACGAAGACCGGTCGACTGACCTGGAGCCGCAACGTCCTGGCAGTAGAACCAGGACGATTGCCAACCCCTAACGGATTCAGGAAGGGTCACAGCGGGAAAAACACTCCTATTCCTCCACTACTAGGGAAAAGGCTAGCAGCAGCGCGGGTTTTAGATGTATCAGTAGCGCGGGTACCCGCGCTACTAATACGGCGCTATAGCTAACTCATAGCAGTAGCGCGTGCGCACCCGCGCTACTGCTACACAAGTATAGCAGCAGCGCGGTTATGGGAAGCTCGCTGCCGCTAGTAGCGCTAGCGCTCTTTGGCAGGACGCGCTACTGCTATTGTGGCGCTGCTGCTAACTTTTGTACACTCGCTACTGCTAATTTAAGTAGTTTTTTTTGGCATATTTGTTTTGTATTTGAACCGGCTTTGTAGAAGAATCTTTAGCACATAGAAATGTCATCATGATACACATACAAATGCCTGCGAGACCACAAATGTAATCATAGCATGTACATACAAATAGTCTCTTCATAATCATCATCCAACACAAAGTGATATCTTGTCATCATCTCCAAAATAGCAATACATGCAAGTCTCGAATACTTGCAACTACAACAACGTCATCCATCTAAACAAAGGTATACGCAAGAAGTGCTATCACTATGAGTGAGAGCTGAACCATGCAGTACATGAGGTGGCGGTTACGAGTCCTCTCTCGTGCTAGCGTGAACCTCAAGTAACTAGCTTCTCCTTCTTGTCTACTTTTGAAGCCTTTATGGCTGGCACCCGTGAACCCATTCACTTGCGCCTGACACTCATGCCACTCATTGTACACCCCTGGAACTTTCCCTTTGTACACGACATAGCATTTCCATCTCGCCATCAAGAAACTAGGTACCTGTTAGAGATGCATGTTCATGAAGAGGATGTACAATCATATATATGCAACAAAGTATACTAGAGCTACACCAAAAAAGAAAGGTTAGCAACTAGATGCAACATATACAGTACGCAAATTAATTAACTAGAGGTACGCAGGTCATCGTACGCAAACTAACAAAGTAGTGTTACGCAAGTTCGGCAGGGACCGTGGACATCACAAAGTTTCATCGCTACAAAAAGTATACAAGTTCAACCGACACATATCATCATCATCGGCATCATAAATCACTAGAAGTTCCATCCTTCCATATCATCGAGGACGGACCCTAGCTGCTTGAACGGCGTGAGGTCTAGACGTTGCATGCCTATGCGAGTTCGGACGTCAGCTCGCGATATAGGGCCGTGGTGGAACATCCCCTTCTCATCGACGACTTCTTTCATGATGATCGTCGCAATGTCGCTTTGGATGCGAAAGAAGTCATCTCTAAGTTTATAATTCGCTTCTCCATGAGATTCTAGCCACTTGTGGATATGATCATCATTTCTGCTGTTAATGCGAAGCTTTTGGTGATCCGTGTTGAATTGAATCATGAGATGGACGATGTAGAATCCATCCTTCTTGCTTGGTTTTGGGACATGGATGCAGGAGAAGTTAGTTTTATGCGCGAAACCCATCTTCTTGTTCCTTTGTTTCCTGATATGCACGTGGCCACCTCTAAAGCTGAAGCCTTGGAGAGCATCATCTAGAATATTCATTATGTGGGTGTAGTCCATTTTCTCGTAGTCTCTGGAAGGGTCAAAATACACGGCGTGGGAGAATTGCGGGTAAAGAACGATAAGGACGGCGCGCTCGTTGCTGCGGGGAAAAGACACCTCAAATTATTCCCCATATGAGAGAGAAGGAATGATTGAAATGTACGAAAGGGTTGTCCGGAACTGACTTACTTTGGATGATAAGGCACGAGGACAATTTCCCGGTCCTTATTCTGTACCATGAAGTTTTGGAGGTACTCCCTAGCAGTTTCACGCTCAAAGTCGCCGAGACTCAAGAAAGACTCGTGCATGTAGTACGGATCCGCCACACAGATTTGCGAGACTTCTTCACTCTTCATGATGGAGCTCATATGTAGCGCAAAAAGGCGGACGATAGTAAAATCAAGCCGCCTTGTTAGAAACATCTCAAAGATATGGTCAAACCGCAGGAAGAACACCTCCACGGGCCGTGTGTCGACGTAGAACTTCCCCTCAGGCACACGAGCCGCGTATGTCGGATATCCTGGATCCTTTGAGGCTAGTAGGCTTTTCTCAGTCGACAGCAAATGGTCGTGCAGTCTCCTGAGATCCCCTGATAGTGCCTCCAGCGGTTTCGGCGGTAGCATCGGCTCGCCCGTGAGATGGAACATGACCGCACCTTTCACGGGTACACGCTCTTCAGAATGCATCGTCTGGCTGCTGTGTGCTCTGGCTTGTTTGGAGGCAGTTACCTTCCCCGATCTCTTCCCCTCCTTTTTCTTGGGCACACCTTCCAGACCCTTCCTTAACCCCTACCCAAGTGTTCTCGGGCTAAGTACTGTATGACCCTCCCGCCCGGCTAGTTGAGCCTGTGTTGAGGCGGCATCTTCAGGCGTGTCCTGTGAGGATTTCATGAAGAGAGACTTTTTGCAATCCATGGTACGGCCCTGCCCGGGCATATCATCCATATCCTCATTAGCAAGCTGATAGCCCGATTCGTCATATGGTTGACTCATCATATCTATGTCACAGTCATACGCGTTTGTATTGAGGTAATCCATAGGGTCGACCTCCGTCTCATCATCCATTCTCTGTTCTACAGGAGAAATTACATCAGCCAGTACTATTGCACCCCCTTCATGATGTCGTCCGCCGCTCTCACCCGGCACTACTACAGGAGCTGGTAATTGCGTAGGTGGGGTGGTGGTCTCCGCACATGCTTGTTGATGTGTGGTAGTTATTGGTGTGCTCTCGGCCGGCTCCAGACAAATAAGATTCTTCGGCCATAGCAGCACCCGACCCTTGCAGCGTCCAATCCGCGGCGGGGTCTCGTCGTCCGCTCCCACATGTTGTACTGGAGGAGGCAAATCCTCGTGCCCCGATTTCACACTGGTCAAGCTAACCCTGAAGTGCCCAGCGGGGATCGGCTGGTTGTGGAATGTGCGTTGAGAGGGGTCCATTATCATCCCCTTTCCCACGTCCACCTTCTGGCCTTTGATCAAGTAGAGTATGGTGCATGGGGTTTCTTTCACCTGCAAACACATATGTCTGTGGTGTAAAACAACCGAAAGGCAACAAAAATGGAATATTATCTATATATATATATATATATATATATATATATATATATATATGTTGGTGCGACATGTAATTACCGTGACGGCGTCGAGCTCAGCCAAAGACGAAGGCCCACCTAGCGCGCCTGAGACTGAGGACGGGCTGCTATGAGCGGGAGCGGCTGCGAGAGGAGGCCCGGTTGCTTGAGCAAGTGATGGTGCGATGGTGTTGTTGTTCATGGAGTTGCTCGCGACGAAACTGGGCATCGGGAAATCATGTACCGTCTTGTCTGGATTTTCCTTCGCCCAGTTGATGATAACTGGAACCAAGTTAGTAGCAAAATCATTTTTGCAGGCAGTTACAGCTGCATTGACTGCCTGCTGTAGCAACTCATATTTGTCCTCGGCTTCTTTTTTCGCGTCCTCAGCTGCTTTTTTCTCAACCGCAAGCTTCACCTTTGCATTGATGTCCGCCTGACTAAACTTCTTTTTCTGCTTCTTGGCCTCCGGGCCGTCGTTGTAAAACACCTTCCACGTGGCGCCGTCTCCAGCGCCGTGCACAAGACCATATTGCGGCCGCTGGTCCAACGGGAGTCCCTTAAGTTCGTTCAAGGCCTGGTTGAGAGGGGTGTCCCACTTGGGCCTCATCGGAGAAGTAGGGCTTTCGGCTGCAAGCCGGTGTTGCTTCTCCAGTAGTCTAATCAATTTCCTTGTGATCTTGTCCATGTAAAAAACCTTTTTCTCCTTGTCCCACTTGTAGCGGGCCCTGATGAAGTCATGCTCCAAGGGGTTGGTGAACTTCGCGAAGGGGTCTGGGAGACCCGCGGCTTCACGTTTCGCGTCCTCCTTATCCCATATGGGCCTTTTACCGAGGTAGCCACGGCTTCCGAGGCGATGCTTCCCCGTGTTCCTTTGCTGAAGGCTTTTGAATTTCGCAGCCTTAGCCTTGGCTGCCTCGGTAGCGCAAGTGTCCTTGAACTTTTCGAACTCCTCTTCCGTAAGTGTCGGATTTTCCTCCAGAATCTTGGACAGGGGTTCATCAGCCTCAATAGCTCATTTCACCCTCCCTTTCCAGGAGGCCAAATCATTGCTGAACATGCCCATGGCATGATTGTTAATCGTTTTCATCTTCGGATCATCCCACGGTTGTTCTATGTTATCATCCCGGTCGGGGAACTTGAATCTCTTGTGCAACTTCGTTAGGAGCAACTGCGTCAAATGTTCTTTACTCCTTAAGTCATCGTCGTTGATGCTTGCGCATTCCCGTAGGATGCATCCTACTTGGTTCCCATAGCACTTGCGAGGTTCTTCCGGCTCTAACGGCTCAAACTTGCCAGGTGCCATCTTTGTGATCACAAGTCGTCCAATCCCTAGTTTGTTAGGTTTTCGTATCCTCTGCTTCTTATGCTTCCTCTTTTCGGTATCGGCATCGGGGCCGGTACCTTCCCCGCCGGTACCTTCCCTGCCGGTACCTTCCCCACCGGTCTCGGCGCCGCCATCGGTGCCGGCGCCGTCGGTGCCGGCGCCGTCGGTGTCGATGTCGGCGTCAGTACCATCATCGAGGCCGACCTGCAAACTTTGCTTAGCAGTCAAATAGTCGAGGTACTCTTGTTCACCCTCATAATCCATCTCGTCTGCATCTTGGTCAGAAGGCCCAGTTTCTTCGTTGTTCGACATGTTTCCTATGATTAAGTGGCCTCATTTATTTCTAAAAGTATGAATAAATGAGAAATGACATAAAAAGAAATCTATGTGCCAGCACTCGATATGCCAACTATGTAGCACAAATCATGCCTTTATTCACCGGAAATTTCGGCATGACCTTTGCTAAAAAATGGACATACCGAGCGCCTGAAATTCACCTAAACGGAAATGAATCAACATTCCGGCGTAACATAGACCACTCGGATCATTTTCCAAACATGACATGTCCAAAACATGACATATGCACATATCACATGTCCAGTTCAAATTTCCATATAAATTCAGCTAATTTTGAAACCTAGCTAAATTCATAACTAAATAGATAACCTAATTAATTAACATGAAGAACCCTAGCAGAGAGGGGGGAGTTTACAGAGAGTGCAGGGGCGAGGAGGCAGGCCCGACGACGGCCGGCAGGGGAGAGGAGGGAGGCGAGGGCCGACGGGTCGGGGGCGAGCGCGCCGGGGTCGGGGGCGAGCACCGGCGCCGCAGTCGGGGGCGAGCGGCTGGGTCGGGGGTGAGCTGCGTGGTCGGGGGCGAGCACCGGCGCCGGAGTCGGGGTCGAGGGCCGGGACGGGGGCAAGCGCCGGGGCTAGCACCGGCGCCGGCGGAGTCGGGGGCGAGCGCCGGGGCCGGGTCGGGCGCCGTGGAGCGAAGGTGGAGAGAGACTGGGGATTTGGGGGGAAATGGCGGGATGAAGCTGGGCGAGTGAGAATTTTGGGTTAACTGGACGTAGCAGTAGCGCGTTATGACAAAACGCACTGCTACTAAATTCTGTAGCTGCAGCGGTTTCGGAGAAACGCGCTACTACTATGATGCGTAGCTGCAGCGGTTTATGAGAAACTCGCTACTACTATGATGCGTAGCTGCAGCGGTTTATGAGAAACACGCTACTACTAAGGTCTAGCTGCAGCGGTTTTGTAAAAACGCGCTGCTACTGCCGTCGCTACTGCCAGTTTTCCTTTTCATTTATTTTATCCCACTTTTATTTCCCGAGGGCAGTGAATGAAGGGAGGGCGATATATATTGCATCATTTGACGGTTAAATATGTATGCAAAATAGGAACATATATATTACACATCATTGGACCCATGCATAATAATGGCTAAGCGTGTATACAAAATAGGAACATATATATATTACACATCATTGGACCCATAACATACGTTTCCTCAGTGTTGACGTTTTCGTTTTTGAGTCAGCTTCTTTCCCTTCTTGTTCGTCGAAGAATAATTGAGCCCCTCATTGTGACTTTGCCTTTTCCATGGAGTACGATTTTTCTTAGGTAATGTAGTATTGATTCTTCTTTTGATGTATACTTCATCATCATCGTCATCTTCCCTCATTGGGTTGCCGTACTGATCATAGTCTTCCTCGTTGGTGACTCCATCCATTCCAATGATGTTCCTTTTGCCTCTCCTCACGACAACACGGCTGGGATTGCGCGGGTCAGTTATGAAGAAGCATTGTGTCACGTGCTTAGCGTGTACCCATGGCTCGTTTTTTGCGATAGCGTTCACGGAAGCGCTCTTGGCGTCGGGTATAGTCATGGTAGTGAACATCCGGCTTTCTCTTTCGACATTCTTAGCCCATCTGACACGGAACATCGTCGTGTTGTGCAGTCTAGAGTAGTCAAGCTCCCAGATCTCCTCGACCCTTCCATAAAATCGTTCAGTTGTGCCGTTGTCGCTGCCGGTCATGCATTCCATCGTCACCCCTGAGTTCTGATCATCACTGTCCATATCTTTTGCCTCTGTGTAGAACGTGTATCCATTGATATCATATGCCTGATAGGTTACGAGGTTGGGCGAGGGGCCATGTGCTAAGGCGTATATGAGCAAACCGTCCTTAGAGCCCTCCTCCGGGGGATTAGCAATAATATGCTCTTTGAACCAATGCAGGAAAGTGGAGTTGTGCTCTCTAGTAACTTCGGCGTCCGTCCTGCATACCCCCCGGTCACGATACTTCTTTTCGATAATTTCTTTGTGCAGTGCCACGAAAGGATCTACCTCGTCTAGGTGTTGTAGCACTACCAAGTTTGCTCTGTCAAAGTCGCTGCGTCGATCTGAGTATGCCACGTGCAGTTCCGTGCGACCGTTGCAGTGACCATCTCCTTTGAGCCTCCCATCGTGCTTGTTAACGGGCAAACCAACACTAATACCAGGCGGCTGGTCTGCGCCATATAGAAAATTCTCACAGAAAGAGATGCACTCTTGTGCCAAATAGCCCTGGACGATGCTTCCATCCGGACAGGACATGTTACGAACGAATCCTTTGATGATCCCATTCATCCTCTCAAACGGCATCATGTTGTGCAGGAATGACGGCCCCAGGTCTATTATGTCATCCACAATATGGACACACAGATGCACCATCACGTCGAAGAACGCGGGCGGGAAGTACATCTCAAGCTCATTCAGTATCACAACGATCTCTTCCTGTAGCCTTTGGAGCTGCTTCACACTGATCGACTTTCGAGAGATGACATCGAAAAAGTTGCAGAGACCAATAAGCGTGTCACGGACGTGCTTGTCCATTATCCCTCTAAGGGCAACAGGTAGTATCTGCGTCATCATCACATGACAGTCATGAGACTTCATCCCGCTGAACCTTTTCTTGTCCGTGTCTAGATATCTGCTTATCTTGCCACAGTAACCGGAACTAACTTTCACTCCAGTAAGGCACTTAAAGAATTGATTGATCTCAGCCTGACTTAAGGTGAAGCAAGAGGGGGGGCAATAATCCTCTTTCTTTAATTTCTTGCCCTTCTTCTCCCGTGCCTCTATCTTCGTCTCTGTCTCGTCTGACATTTTACGGGGTGGCATGTGCAGATCTTCCCTGATTTTCAAATCTTGCAAGTCTTTTCTTGCCTTCGGCCCATCCTTGGTCTTATCCGGCATGTTCATCAGTGTTGCGAGCAAGCTCTCAAGGACATTCTTACATATATGCATTTGATCAAGGCAACGAGGTGTATCGAGTTTGTGCCAGTACTCCAAGTCCCAGAACACTGACCTCGTCTTCCATACCTTCAGCAGCAGCTCCGGCGCCTTTCTCATCGTCTTTCCTGGCGCGGGGCACTCCTTCCAGTTTTTCAACAGCTCATCGATTTCGGCACCGCTCCTCTTACGCGGAGGTCCTCGATGCTCAGCGTGACCATTGAATAGATCTCCACGGTTTCTCCACGGGTCATCCTGTTCAAGCCATCTTCGATGCCCCATGTACACGATTTTCCCAGACCTGCCAACTTTCCTTGACGTTAGCTGCTGAGACGTTGTATCATCCATGCACCGTGTGCATCCGCAATATCCATGGCACACCTGGCCTACCACATATCCATAACCGAGATAGTCCTGCACTGTCGTGATCAGCACGGCTCTCATGTTGAAATACTCACCTTTGCTAGCGTCCCATGTCTTGGCTGGTGTTTTCCATAACGTGTCTAACTCCTCTTGAAGTAGCCCCAGATACAAATTAATATTATTTCCTAGTTGTTTCGGCCCTTGAATAAGCATGCTCATGTGAATGTACTTCGATTTAATGCACAACCAGGGGGGAGGTTGTACATCCATACAAACACGGGCCATGTACTATGGTTGGTGTTCTGGTTGCCAAACGGATTCATGCCATCGGTACACGCGCCGAGCACGATGTTCCTTGCATCACATTCAAAATACCGATAGAAGCTGTTCAACGCTCTCCACTGGCTTCCATCCTTCATGTGTCTCAGCTTCGGATCATCTCCATCGCTGGGCTTCTTCCTCTCCGTGTGCCAGCGCATTAGCTTTGCTTCCTTGGGATCTACAAAATACCTCTGGAGACGGGGAGTGATCGGTAAGTACCATACAACTTTCTGGGGACATTTCTTCCCGGCCTTCTTGTATCGAGAAGCATTGCACACCGGACAGCTTGTTTTTTCCGCGTGCTCCTTCCGATAAATTATGCAATCGTTGATGCATGCATGGTATCTAACGTGTGCAGATCAAGAGGGCACATGATCTTCTTGGCCTCATCAACACTAGTAGGACATAGATTACCCGCGGGAAGAACATCCTTTAGGTACTTGAGATGCTCATCGAGGCTAGTGTCGGTCCATTTGTTTTTATCCTTCGTCTTCAGGAGTTGGAGCGTGAAACTCAACCGGGTCACCTCAGCATTGCAACCATCATACAATGGAGTGTTTGAGTCTACCACCAGTTGCTCCAGCTTAGCCTCCTCTCTAGAAGCAGCTCTCTCAGTACTCGTCTCCTTGCGAAGCAATGCTTGAACATGAGGGTCCCGCACAATTGAACTTAGTACCGACGAACTCTGCTGCGTGGAGTCCATGTCGTTCTCTCCGCCGCCATGTCCGGCCCCTTCTCCTCCGCCATGTCCGGCCCCTTCTCCGCCGCCATGTCCGGCCTCTTCCCCGCCGCCATTATCGATCATCTCTTCGTCTTGCCCCGTGTCATCATTGCCTGCCCCGTCGGCATCCTCAACATCGTCATCCTCATCTTCAATTATCCACCGAGTATAGCCATCCATGAAACTAGTCATGAGCAGGTGCGCTTCGACACGACCATCGTCATGGGGGTCGAGCCAAACTATTCCTTTGCATTTTCGACATGGACATAAAACCTCTGTCCAGTTATTTTCTTTCATGTCTTGCACCGCCGACCGCAACCACCTGTCCACCATTGTTCCACTGACCATCGTCAACTCTGCACGGTAATAATAAAAAAATTGATTGTGAAAATGCATGCATGCATCAAAGTCATAAAAAAAATTGGCATGACCTTCCCTAAAAATAGGACATATATGGATCTAGAGTTTGCCCGGAATTCGCCGAAACGGAAATAAATCGACATTTCGGCAAAACATAGGCAACTCAAAAGCACAATTTGGCGGCGTCAACTCATGCCACACACACAATTTCCACAAACATATCACACACACATAAACACATTTCCATTTTGCAAAAGCATGAAATTTTCATCACCTCTATCTCAATGGCCGGAGATGATGTTGTAGGGAGATCAAAATTGCACAAAGCTCTTCTTGACAAAGATAGATCTAGTTAGGGGGCAAATAGGTCACTTAACTAAATCCTACATCTACCTAGCTACCTAATTTGGAAGGAGACAACTTCAACTAGTGGAGGGGGAAGGAAAAAGAGAAAGGACATGCATTAATGGAGGTGGTGTAGTTATGTAGGAGTAATGAAGAGAGAGAAGGTGGATAGAGAAGAGAGAGAGTAATGGGGGAGAAGTATTGAGAAGAAGAAGAGTGAGAGTGGGAGCATGTGGTGGAGGGAAGAGAGGAGAGGGGGAGGTAGGGGGAAGGGAAAAGAGGAGGGGGAGGGGAGGGACGGGTGGGGAAAGGTGTTGGGTTGGTGGGGTTAGCAGTTGCGCGGGAGAGAAAACGCGCTACTGCTAAGTTCTTAGCAGCAGCGCGCTTTGCGGTAAGGCGCTACTGCTAACTGGGACAAAAAATTGTGGCAATTTGAAACTTACCAGCAGCGATCTCGAGGAAAGCGCACTACTACTACCTACTTAGCAGTAGCGCTGTTTTTGCGACCGCGCTACTGCTACTTAGAGTTAGGGGAACACCGCCGGTCGATATTTGTAGCAGCGTGTTTCTGGTCGAGCGCGCTACTGCTAAATCCTTATCAGCAGCGAGTTTGCGTGACACGCGCTACAACTACTTAGCAGCAGCGCTCTATTTTGAACCGCGCTGCTGCTAAAATTCTGTGTATAGGCTTTTCCCTAGTAGTGCTCTTTTGAATACCTAGGCCACCGCACATCTGGATAACGTGGGTCTTCGAGTCACTCGACTTTGCCTTTTTCACCGACTGAGAACGAATGGTGAAGATGTGTTTGAAGAGACCCCAGTGCGGTCGACACCCTAAGAAGTTCTCGCACATCGACACAAACGTGGCTAGATACGTGATGGTGTTGGGGGAAAAGTGGTGAAGCTGTGCCCCGAAGAAGTTCAGAAACCCACGGAAGAAAGGGTGCGGAGGAAGTGAGATGCCCCGGTCGACATGAGTGGCAAGCAAGACACACTCACCCAGTCAAGGTTGTGGCTCTGTCTCCCCCTTCGGCAGCCTCGCCGCCCCCTTTGCAATCAGCCCGGACTCCTCCAGGTCGGCCAGATCCTCCTGCCGGATCAAAGACCGGATCCAATCGCCTTGGATCCAACCCGGCGGCAACCCCGAGTGCGACGATGATCCACGGCTTGATTTCTTGCCCTTCGCCGCCCCCATCGCCTTATTAGCGGGCTCTAGTGCTGCCGTCTTGTCCTTCACCATGGTGAGAAAGCGGCGGTATCGGAGGTGGAGGCGCTTCACGTGGCGGAGCAACAGAGAAGAAAGAAGAAGAGGCAGGCGTGCACAGTGCAAGCGCCCCGGCCTCGTCACCTTATAAAGGATCACTTCCAAGTGACTGACACGTGGGGCCGAGCAATGCCGTCAAATCCTGCTACAGTTGCACACAACGAACGTGGCGAAAAAGGCGGCGCGATGATCGAGGCGTCGCTGCTTATCCGGGCCCCCTTTTTTCGGCGCCCTCCTGCCCTCACGCTCCCCCAAAATTTTGTATCCCGCGGAATCCGGGATCCCCCGCGGGCAATCACGCCCGAGATCTCGCACTCCAACGCAACACTCGACGCACAAGGTCATCAATTCAATCGACAGCTCTCTGAGTGGATCAAGGCAACCAAGTCAACACCGAAGTACCAACGCAGACATTCAGTCTAGCAGGAAACACTCGCGGAGACACAAAGCTCAGGATAGGTCCAACTTTGTCTTACTTTCCTCTCACACCTTAATCCATTCGGGGGCTACTGACGAGGATATAGACCCGGGGAAGGGTCATAGACACGACCTATACGTCCTACCCAAGGTCACTACCCTGGAAGACAAAAAGACCAAGAGTCAACAGAAGAGCGCCAGCCAAGTACGTCGAGTGCAATCCACTCGACGGTCACTACCTTCCGTCACTCAACCATAAGGAAGGTCACTCGACCATATCAAAGACCGGGAGTTGGAGGAGCACACAACGGCCAGATATTTCCTCCTTAGCCTTCATGAGCATTAAGAGTACTTAGTGCTGTCGTTACCAGTAATGCCCCTTACTTTATGTACATTAGTTCCCTTGTAATGGAGACGAGCTGGGGTCTTGGAGCACTCTATATAAGCCACCCCCTCCTCTGGCACAAGGGTTGGCACCCTCTGTAACACAACACACATAATCCAATCGACTTCCTCCGGGCACCGAGACGTAGGGCTATTACTTCCTCCGAGAAGGGCCTGAACTCGTAAACCTCGTGTGTACATCTTCGCCATAGCTAAGATCTTGCCTCTCCATTCCTACCCCCCTTTCTACTGTCAGAATTAGAACCACGATAGCTCCCATGGCGTGGGAGGGGCGAGAGCCCCTCCGAGATTGGATCTATCTCTCTGTATCTCTCTGTTTCTGCGTTCTGGAATTCTTCCCCGGCACCGTTTCTTTTATATCCGGAGATCCGTAACTCCGATTGGATTGAAACCTTCGCCTAGTTCTTTTTCCAAAAATCAGCTTTCTTGCGGCCAAAGAAGGGAACCAACCGCCTTACGAGAGGCCCAGGAGGGTGGGGGCGCGCCCACCTGGAGTGGGCATGGGCCCCTGTCTCATGGCCACCTCGGGCACCGTCTCGCGTTGATTTTACTTCCCAAAAATCACAAATATTCCAAAATAATTCTCCGTCCGTTTTTATCCCATTTGGACTCCGTTTGATATGGGGTTTCTGTGAAACATAAAACATGCAACAGACAAGAACTGGCACTGGGCACTGGATCAATATGTTAGTCCTAAAAAATAGTATAAAAAGTTGCCAAAAGTATATGAAAGTTGTAGAATAGTGGAACGGAACAATAAAAATTATAGATACGACGGAGACGTATCATGTGTACCTCAAGATGAAGATGCCTAGCCCCAAAGGCGTGATAATGGTCTCCGGTAACCGGCAAAGAGCAGAAGATTGTCTTTAGGATGGTGCGAAGATAGCAGAAGAGATCATGGCAGCAGTGGAGTTTCAAGAGTACCAAAAGACTGCAGATCCGAGTGATTTGCTGCGTGCCAAGAGGCCTGCCTCGGAGTCCGCATTTCAGTCAGCCGGCGAGACCAAGTCGGTCCACATTCACCCGATCGACCCCAATGCTGCTCCGACCCATATCTCAACGACACTCGACGGCAAATAGGAAGAAGTGATCATCCAGTTACTCCGTGAGAACTGGGACATCTTTGCATGGAAGCCATCTGACATGCCAGGTGTACCCAGGTGTTTGTGTCAAAACCGGCGGATCTCGGGTAGGGGGTCCCGAACTGTGCGTCTAGGCGGATGGTTACAGGAGACAAGGGACACGATGTTTTTACCCAGGTTCGGGCCCTCTCGATGGAGGTAAAACCCTACTCTTGCTTGATTAATATTGATGATATGGGTAGTACAAGAGTAGATCTACCACGAGATCAAAGAGGCTAAACCCTAGAAGCTAGCCTATGGTATGATTGTTGTTCGTCCTACGGACTAAAACCCTCTGGTTTATATAGACACCAGAGAGGGTTAGGGTTACACAGAGTCGGTTACAATGGTAGGAGATCTACATATCTGTATCGCCAAGCTTGCCTTCCACGCCAAGGAAAGTCCCATCCGGACACGGGACGAAGTCTTCAATCTTGTATCTTCATAGTCCAGGAGTCCGGCCAACGGTGATAGTTCGGCTATCCGGACACCCCCTAATCCAGGATTCCCTCAGTAGCCCCTGAACCAGGCTTCAATGACGACGAGTACGGCGCACATATTGTCTTCGGCATTGCAATGCGGGTTCCTCCTCCGAATACTTCATAGAAGATTTTGAACACAAGGATAGTGTCCGGCTCTGCAAAAATAAGTTCCACATACCACCGTAGAGAGAATAATCATTACACAAATTCAATCTGCTGACGTATTCTGCGGCGTGACGTCACACCACGGCCAAGCCTTTATTGGAATCATTTTTACTGTCCCACCTTAGCGTATTTAGCGAGGCGATTTCCTTGGCACATTTTATCAAAGCGGAGATCATGCCCCCTTATTCCGGGATTCTCATGAATACGGGCGTGGGTATCCCAACCGCGTCATTGATTATGGCGCTTGGGAGATAAGCGAGTTTCACCAGGCTGGTGGGGACGCATAGTTTCGTCCGTCCATATAAGGGGATAAGGATCCACCTTTTTACCTATGCCTTCTTCCTCCTTTGCTTATCCATTTCCGCGCACTCGAGCTCCAGCGCCCAAGTCCGCACAGCTCGCCTCAACCTTCCCCAGCCATGTCCGAAGCGGGAGGCAAGTGGATGGCCTCCTCCGTCACGGAGGGGCACATCAAAAAGTTGAGGAAAGTCAGATACCTGCACAACGACATTGCGCACCGGCTTCCAGACGAGGGGCAGCTCGTCCCCACCCCCAGGCCCCATGAGAGGGTGGTGTTCCTTCCCCATTTCCTCCACGGACTGGGCTTCACACTCCACCCATTTGTCTGGGGGCTCATGTTCTACTACGGCCTGGATTTCCACGATCTGGCCCCGAATTTCATCCTCAACATCTCAGCATTTATCGTTGTGTGCGAGGCCTTCCTCCGCATCAAGCCCCACTTCGGCTTATGGCTGAAGACCTTCAATGTCAAGCCGAATGTAGTGGGCGGCCAGCAGGCGGAGTGCGGAGGCGCCATGGTGGGCAAGATGCCCAACGTCATATGGCTAGAGGGCTCCTTCGTGGAAACCATCAAAGGGTGGCAATCAGGGTGGTTCTACATCACCGAGCTACGTGACCCTGAATGGGCAGCGGCCCCCGAATTCCTATCTGGCATCCCCACACGGCTCACCTCCTGGAAAGAGAAGGGCCTGACATGGGGTGATTTGGAAGAGCTGACCGGACTCCAAACCTGCATCCAAAACCTTGGGAACAAGAAGATCAAGCTCGTCAACGTAATCCAGGTCATGCTCATCCGCCGGATCCTCCCGTGCCAACAACGGTCTTTCAACATGTGGGAGTTTGATCCGGCACAGCACCAAACCTTGAGCAGGCTCTTCGACACTACGTACGAAGATGCCTGGAAGGTGCTGTTCAAGGGCGCCGAGGCTCCCGCATCCGCTACCGAAGATCGCGGATTCAGCTCGCAACGTGAAGCCGGCGAGGTAATCTATTTTACCCTTTACAGGACACTTGTTTTTCATAGTTTGACTCTATGCGGGATCTAAACTCCCTTACCTTTGACAGGCCTGGCAGAAGAAGTCCGGGCAGGTTAACTGTCCGGCTCCCTTACCAGAAGACCCAGTGGACGCCCGATTGAGGGGCTGCTGGTTCCGGCACCTCACGTGGTGCCGGATAAGAAGGCCAAGAAGAAGGCCACGGGAACCCGAAAGATTTCCCGGCGTCAGGTGTTATCGGACTCATCGTCCGATGACTCCGAGGCGGACTCCTCCCGCAAAGACGAGGAGGAGAAAAAAGAGGCTTCTGCCCCAGCGGGGGGAGAGAAGAAAAGAAAGGCCTCCCCAACTGGGGAGGCCGGAGGGTCCAAGAAGGGAAGGACCCTTCCTCCGAACTACTCCACCAACACCGATGACGGCGAAGAGGAGTGGCCACCGAGGGCTAAGCCCCTGGCGACATCGTAAGTGTCTGGATACTAGAATAATTCATGGCGTTTCATTTGTCGCATAGAATCTCCTAACACCGAATACAACCCTGCAGCCCGCCCAAGGACGGGCTCGACGTTTCAACGAGCGGCTCCCTGGCTCCGTCGGCCGTGAATAGCACTTCACTTCCGGCCGCCTCCTCTCCTCGCGCTGCTGATGACACCGAGGTGGGGTCCCAAAAGGGGCCCAACCAGGAGGAGGAGGTCCCGGAGGTGCCACTAGGCAACCTCCCGGACTTTGGGCATAAGGGGGATCAAACCCCAAGGGGGTTCTAAGTCCGGCCCTGGGCCGGACTCCACATTGGAACCTTTAGTGGTTCTAGAGTCCTGCGGGCGGCCCCTTCGTAAGAAGGGCAAGACTGCGACGCCGGTGGCCTCCGTCCAACCGGAGGCACCGGATAGCTTGCTGGAGGCACTTAACGGCGCCTCCATCGGCGAGGAGCACCGCATTATCATGAGTGCGGTGATCCAGAAAGTTCAGTCCGCCAAGAGCTGGCTGACTAAAGCCTGTACCAGCCTTCTAACATGCTTTGAGGTAAGTTTTGAAGATATGTAAGAATATTACCGCATAGACAGTAGCCCCTGATGCTTAGTTCAGTGTTCGGAAAGAAAAGCCGAGCTGATGATCTAAAAAGATATACGCAGGAGTCTAACATAAATATGTCAATATGAGAATGCAGGCTGCGCTGGAGACCTCTGCCGCACTGACTGCAGAGGTCAATGCAGTGAAGGAGAGCCTTGAGCGGTCCGATAACGAGCTCGGCCTTGCCAAGAAGCAGCTCGAGGACAAGGAAGGTAAGTAGTACCTTATTAAAGTAATACCTTATAGAAAGGATTTGGTTGCAAAAAATGACAGGAATAACGTGAGTATTGCAGGTGCCACGAACGAGGTGGCGACCCTGAAGGAAGCGGTGTCCAAGGCCGAAAACAGTGCGGCCACGGAGCGCACCAAGCGAGAGAAGCAGGAGGCGCGTGTGGCGGAGGTGCGGCAAGAGCTCCAGGCTCTCGTGGAAAAACACGAGAGTTTGGAGCGTGACTCGAAGACTCGAGAGTCCGAGATCGCCTTGGCTCTTGAGAGTGCCAAAGCCGCTAAGGCCGAAGCTCAGAAGGCCCTCCAGGAGATTGAGGCGATAAAAAAGATAGTGGCGGGTAAGGCATTCTTCATGCAAAGCAAGCATGTAAAAGTGAATTATCTGTTACTTACCCGAATTCGGAGCTCTCCAGGAGCGTTCGCAGATCTGCCCCGTAGTGTGTCCGATGCTGCCGCGTTCTACCGAGCCGAGGAGGGAGCTCGACGGAAAAGGTGTTCTGGTCTCAATATGCTGAGGCCGGACATCCGGTGCCCCTGAGCGACCAGCTGAAGCAGCTGGTCGAGCTCCACAAGGTGGCCGAACAGGCCATGAAGGGCCTCATAGTTCGGCTGTGGCCTAAAGAAGCCATGCCTGGGAGCTACTTCGGTCTGGTGCGGCGGCTGGTGGACGCTTGTCCATGGATTGAAGTCATCAAGTGTTCCGTCTGCATTTAAGGTGCCCGTCGGGCCCTTGCCCGTGCTAAACTGCACTGGGGCAAGATGGACGCCGAGAAGCTTGTGACGGACGCGCCACCGCCGGGAAAGGAGTATCGCAAGCCCGAGATGTACTATGAGGGCGTCCTGAAGGGTGACCGCCTTATAGCGGGTGAATGCTCCAAAGATGTAATTTTTTAGTAGACTCGCATTTGTTATCCTGTACGCTGAAAACTTTGTTCATATGCGCTAAGCAACGCTTGTTAATTTAAAATATTACCTTCTGTGCGGCCGTTTATCAAATTTGAGAGATGACAAGTTGTTGGCTTCAACCCCATGCCACGAGTGCTGGGGTGTTCGGGATAAACTTGAGCGCTCTTGTTCCCATTCTTGGGTCCTTCGAGGGAGGCACTCAACACGACGAACGAGGCAACCGGACTATAATGCTTGAACACTCTGACTTAGCCATAGAATTCTATAATTTTAAATTTCGGCGAAGCCCCTGGTATTCGGAAGACCGAGTGCGGGGTGCTATCCACGCCTTGGCCGGACAATGTCGACTCCTCGCTCTAAGCGGCATGAGTCTTTAGGGACCCAAAAAAACCTCTCGAACAGTGACCGGCTCTCGCCCTATCATGACGGTAAGTTTTAGCTTTCTCCACTGAGGTGCTCAACCCAACTCAACCGGGGCACAATCGCAGTGGTTCTCCCAGCGCTACCTTAGCCGATATAACGGAACGTAAGGTACCAAAACATGGGAGCTGGGCAAACCCAACTATTGACCCAAGACATGATTCGGAGCCGATGCATATAATGCTATAAGTTCGTGGTGCCGCACTTGTGAAAGTGTTCGGACTTATCACACCATGTTTTGGGGTACTTAAGACCCTGGTGTATTGACCGTACCAAGTTGTACGGGTGCAACATGTCATAGATGAACATTTTATGGAAAAAAAGGAATGCAATAATAAGCAGAAGCTATGTATTGTTTATTCAAAAGATACTGCAATGAAAGCAGAACGATACAAATAGTGTGATAAGCAAGGGATGGGACTATTTAACATGTCCCCCTCCAGGGTTAGGCTGCGGGATGGTATGTAAAACAGGTATACTGCTCGTAATAGAGATCACATGGACACTCGACATAGCTTTTCAGCTTCCCTGGCTGTTGCATCGTGAGTTTGGCGATTCTACTGCCGGACAGGGCTTCTGGAAAACGGAGTCCTGAGAATAAGAAAAAAAAAGGAATGACACAATTGGGAGCCCCTGGTGCGGTTGAGCCGCACTCCGGGCATGCCATGGTCGTGCCCCTCCCCCTATGCCCATGGTATCCCCAGAGCGTAGTTATGTACGCGTGGTACTGGTTTCGCGATTTCGCGAGGCCTGGGTTTGGGGCTGCATTGCTACGCGTGCTCGGAACATTCCAGGCGGTCTTGTTGTAGGTTACTCCGGGCGTTTAGTAGTCGGACTTGAGAATTGCCTTAAGAGGCTGCTTTGTACTTCCGCCGCGAGGGCCGCTGTATGCTCCTCCGTTCGGAGAGAGCGTTCGGTGTTTCCATTGACCGTGATTACGCTGCGAGGGCCTGGCATCTTGAGCTTGAGGTATGCGCAGTGCGGCACCGCATTGAACTTTGCAAATGTGGTTCGTCCGAGCAGTGCGTGATAGCCACTGCGGAACGGGCCTATGCCGAAGATTAATTCCTCGCTTCGGAAGTTATCTTTTGGGGTGTCCACCATGTATATGTCGTATGACGAGGTGGCCTTCCAGTGCCCTGTAGGCGCTGGTTCTTGGTTGTCTCCTGCATTGTCGTCCATACCGTCGATGTCTTCGGAGTCGAAGTCGAGCATGTCGGTTAAATCATCGATAGTGGCTACAAAGTGGGTGGTGGGTGGGCGTTGAATTTCTTCGTCGTCCGCATCCCAACCTTCCTGACCATAGTCCGGCCAGGGCACTCCTGATAAAGAGAGAGACTTTAGTGAATTCAGGATGTCGCCAAAGGGCGAGTGCTCAAAGATGTCCACGGCAGTGAACTCCATAACCAGCGCCCAATCGGATTTGATTGGCAGGGGCGCGGGAGGTTCGGAGTCCGGAGAGGAGTCCGGCACCTCGGAGTCACGGGCTTTGCAAAGGACAGGTATGGTGTTCGGCTCAATCGCCATAGAGATCATAGCCCCCGAGGCGGTGTCCAGCCACTCGTCCTCGATCGGCAAAGTCGGCTCCGAGCTAAAGGTCGGAGCGGACACAGGTGCGGCCTCCAGGGCACTGTTCGGCCGCAGAGCTAGATCATACCCATCGAGACAGTGCGGCGCGCTTGGCTGTGGCTCGAATCTGTTGAAGATCAAGTCTCCGTGGATGTCAGCCGTGTAGTTCAAACTCCCAAATCTGACCTGATGGCCAGGGGCGTAGCTTTCGATCTGCTCCAAATGGCCAAGTGAATTGGCCCGCAGTGCAAAGCCGCTGAATACGAAGATCTGTCCGGGGAGAAAAGTCTCACCCTGGACCGCATCATTGTTGATGATCGAAGGAGCCATCGGGCCTAAAGGTGACGACACAGAGGAACTCTCAATGAAAGCACCAATGTCGGTGTCAAAACCGACGGATCTCGGGTAGGGGGTCCCGAACTGTGCGTCTAGGCGGATGGTTACAAGAGACAAGGGACACGATGTTTTTACCCAGGTTCAGGCCCTCTCTATGGAGGTAAAACCCTACTCCTGGTTGATTAATATTGATGATATGGGTAGTACAAGAGTAGATCTACCACGAGATCAAAGAGGCTAAACCCTAGAAGCTAGCCTATGGTATGATTGTTGTTCGTCCTACGGACTAAAACCCTCCGGTTTATATAGACACCGGAGAGGGTTAGGGTTACACAGAGTCGGTTACAATGGTAGGAGATGTACATATCCGTATCGCCAAGCTTGCCTTCCACGCCAAGGAAAGTCCCATCTGGACACGGGACGAAGTCTTCAATCTTGTATCTTCATAGTCCAGGAGTTCGGCCAACGGTGATAGTTCGGCTATCCGGACACCCCCTAATCCAGGACTCCCTCACCAGGGACTAGCTGAGCACCGTTTGCGAGTCGACCCAAAGTCAAAACCCGTTAAGGAACATCTTCTTCGGTCCACCGCGGAGAAAAGAAAGGCGATTGGCGAGGAGGTGGCTCGACTTCTAGCTACTGAGTTCATCTGCGAGATATACCACTCCGAGTGGCTCGCCAATGTCGTTATGGTCCCCAAGAAAGACAAATCACTTCGAGTGTGTATTGACTTCAAGCAAATCAATCGGGCCTACCCGAAAGATCATTTTCCTCTGCCCACATCGACCAGATAGTCGACTCAACTGCGGTATGTGAGCGACTGTCCTTTTTGGATGCTTATTCCGGGTACCATCATATCCGACAGTATGGACCCAGCGAGATAAAGACAGCTTTCATCACCCTGTTCGGGTGTTTTTGCTATGGTACTATGCCCTTTGGCCTCAAGGATGATGGTGACACATTCATGCGCATGATTCAGAAGTGCCTGCTCACTCAAACCAGTCGGAATGTGGAAGCATACATGGATGACATAGTGGTTAAGTCAAGCAACGGATCCGAGCTGCTGACTGACCTCGCCAAAACCTTAACCAACTTCGGAAAATATGATATCAAGCTCAATCCATCGAAGTGGACATTTGGAGTTCCCGGTGGAAAGTTACTCGGTTTTCTCGTTTCCGAGCGAGGGATCGACGCAAACCCAGAGAAGATTTGCACAATCCTCTGAATGAAGCACCCAGTGCGTGTGCACGATGTTCAGAAGCTTACTGGTTGTTTGGCTACATTGAGTCGATTCATCTCGCGCCTTGGTGAAAAGGCACTACCTCTTTACCGACTGATGAAGAAGTCTGACAAGTTCGGGTGGAATGACAAAGCTGAAGCAGCATTTGAAGAGCTCAAAGTCCTGCTTTCCACTAAGCCGGTGCTTGTTGCTCCGGTCAGCAAGGAGCCTTTACTGCTTTACATCACAGCCACGGGACAAGTTGTTAGCACAGTGCTCATGGTCGAGCGGGAAGAAGAAGGCAAAGACTTCAAAGTTCAGCGCCCTGTGTATTACATCTCAGAAGTCTTAACCCCGTCCAAGCAGAGATACCCTCATTATCAGAAGCTTGTTTATGGGATTTACCAGACCACCAAGAAGGTTGCACACTATTTCTCTGATCACTCAGTTTTAGTCGTCTGCGATGCTCCATTGTTAGAAATTCTGAATAACAGAGATGCAACTGGTCGAGTGGCTAAATGGGCGATTGAGCTTCTTCCTTTAGATATCAACTTTGAGGCAAAGAAGTCCATCAAGTCTCAAGAAATTACAGATTTCCTCGCGGAGTGGATAGAACAACAGCAGCAGACTCAGATTCAGTCGAAACATTGGACCATGTTCTTTGATGGATCCAAGATGTTGAATGGCTCAGGTGCAGGAGTGGTTTTAGTCTCCCCACAAGGAGAGAAGCTCAGTTATGTCCTCCAGATTCACTTTGATTATTCAAACAATGAAGCTGAGTATGAAGCACTATAGTATGGGTTGCGTATGGCCATTTCACTCGGTGTCCGGCGCTTGATGGTCTACGGCGACTCGGACTTAGTGGTTAAACAAGTAATGAAGGAATGGGATGTCACGAGTCCAGCGATGACCGGTTATTGGAATGAAGTGAGAAAGCTAGAGAAGAAGTATGAGGTATTAGAGCTCCACCACATACCACGAATCAAGAATCAAGCTGCTGATGATCTGGCGAAGATAGGTTCCACTCGGAATCCTATCCCTTGCAACGTGTTCTTGGAGCATCTCCACACCCCGTCAGTACAAGAAGATCCCTTCAAGGAAGAGCCCCCGCAACCAATAAGTTCAGCCGACCCGACTGCGATTGAGGTTCTAGATGTGGTCGATTTGATCATGGAAGTCTTGGTGATCACGCCCGATTGGACGGTACGTACATCACGTACATTCCCAGGTAGGAGCTCCTAGAGGATGAGGATGAAGCTCGCAAGATAGTCTGTCGATCCAAAGCATTCACCATGATAAAAGGATAGCTTTACAGAGAAACTGTCACAGAGTGGCTCAATGTTGAATCACCCCGGAAGAAGGTCGAATGATCCTAAATGATATCCACTCGGGGACCTGTGGTCACCATGCGTCCTCTTGGACCATCGTGGCCAAAGCATACCGAGCGGGACTATTGGCCTTGAGAAAATGAGATGGCAAAAGATATAGTCGACAAGTGCGTAGGCTGCCAATTCTACTCCAACATGTCCCACAAGCCTACATCTGCCTTGAAGACTATTCCACTCGTCTGGCCGTTTGTAGTTTGGGGGTTGGATATGGTTGGATCCTTCAAGACCGGCAGAAGTGGTTTCACTCATTTGCTTGTAGCAGTCGACAAGTTCACTAAGTGGATCGAAGCCAAGCCCATCAAAAACCTTGACGCAAGCACTGTCGTCAGTTTCATCAAGGAGTTGATATTCAGATATGGAGTTCCTCACAGAATTATCACAGATAATGGCTCCAATTTTGATTCTGATGAGTTCAAGGCATTCTGAGCGTCCTAAGGCACTTGGGTTGACTATGCGTCTGTTGCACACCCGCAGTCGAATGGACAAGAAGAAAGGGCGAATGGTTTGATCCTTCAAGGGTTAAACCCCGACTGATGCGCGACCTCAAGCACGCTGCTGGAGCTTGGGTGACTGAGTTACTATCCGTCCTACGGGGGCTGAGAATGACGCCGAACCAGTCGACTGACCGAACCCCTTTCTTCTTGGTATACGGCATCGAGGCTGTACTTCCGATTGACTTGCTGCACAACACCCCCCAAGTGGAACTCTTCTCAGAAGCTGAAGCGGAGCAGGCACACAAAGACGTAGTTGATCTCCTGGATGAGGAACGCGAGATGGCTTTGATTCGGTCGACCATCTATCAGCAAGATCTGCATTGATTCCATGCCCGTAATGTCAGAGGTCGAGCATTTCAAGAGGGAGACCTTGTGCTTCGAGTGGATCAGAAACGGCCTCACAAGCTTGCTCCGGCCTGGGAAGGTCCCTTCATCATCACCAAGGTGCTTCACAATGGAGCGTACCACATCTAAAATGTAGCCAAGAATATGGACGAGCCACGCGCATGGAACACAGAGCTGCTTCGTCCTTTCTACACCTAAAATCACTCGACTTGACGAGTTGTAATAAGAGTACTTCAGTTTGCTTACCAAAGACAAGATTTCTACAGTATCTTAATGATTGATTCCCCATAATCATTTGTGTCTGAATCCCCCAGTGGGTGGCTTATCCGCGAACCTGATTTGCCTAAGTTAAAAAATATTCTGAGTGGAGGGCAATCCTCCCACTCGGGGGCTTAGATGCGACCCCATACTCGCCTAAGTTAAAAAACACTCTGAGTGGAGAGCAATCCTCCCACTCGGGGGGCTTAGCCGCGACCCCATACTCGCCTAAGTTAAAAAAAACATTCCAATTGGAGAGCATTCCTCCCACTCGAGGGTTTAGCTGCCACCCCGTACTCGCCTAAGTTAAAAAAATATCCCGAGTGGAGAGCAATCCTCCCACTCGGGGGCTTAGCTGCGACCTGGTACTCTCCTAAGTTAAAAAACACTCCGAGTGGAGAGCAATCCTCCCACTCGGGGGCTTAGCCGCGACCCCTTACTCACCTAAGTTAAAAAACACTTCGAGTGGAGAGCAATCCTCCCACTCAGGGGCTTAGCCGCGACCCCGCACTCGCCTAAGTTAAAAAATATCCCGAGTGGAGAGCAATCCTCCCACTCGAGGGCTTAGCTGCGACCCCATACTCTCTTAAGTTAAAAAACACTCCGAGTGGAGAGCAATCCTCCCACTCAAGGGATTAGCCGCGACCCCGTACTCGCCTAAGTTAAAAAACACTCCGAGTGGAGAGCAATCCTCCCACTCGGGAGCTTAGCCACGACCCCGCACTCGCCTAAGTTAAAAACATTCCGAGTGGAGAGTAATCCTCCCACTCGGAGGCTTAGCTGCGACCCCGTACTCGCCTAAGTTAGAAAACACTCCGAGTGGAGAGCAATCCTGCCACTTGGGGGCTTAGCCACGACCACGTACTCGCCTATGTTAAAAAACACTCCGAGTGGAGAGAAATCCTCTCACTCAGGGGCTTAGCCGCGACCTCGTACTCGCCTAAGTTAAAAAAATACTCCGAGTGGAGAGCAATCCTCCCACTTGGGGGCTTAGCCGTGATCCCACACATGCCTAAGTTAAAAACATTCCGAGTGGAGAGCAATCCTCCCACTCGGAGGCTTAGTTGCGACCCCGTACTCACCTAAGTCAGAAAGGTCCTTTGAGCTATGCCACAAGTACAATGTGCATTCCATCCCAATCCACAAGGATGACAAGGTGTCGATTGAACACAACATCAGAGCTGCGCCACAAGTACAATGTACGCTCCATCCCGATCCGCAAGGACGACGAGGTGTCGATTGAACACAGCGTCAGAGCTGCGCCACTAGTACAATGTTCGCTCCATCCCGATCCGCAAGGACGATGAGGTGTCGATTGAACACACCGTCTGAGCCATTCGACGAAAGGTGAAAAGATCAAGTTCACTCAGAATTGAAAGACATTCAAAAGCGACGAAGGCAAAGCCATTGTATTCAAGGGAAAACCAAGTTCAGATAAATCCCGCAAAAGTTTAGAACCGCAACGGGCAGAACTACTCAGGCATCAAGCCTGAAAGAGTTCAACGGTTACATAACTATTCGGCATTCCGAGGCAAATAAAGGTGTGGCATAATGTTTGTTCACTCGGCAGGAGGAGGACTTGCTGGACCGCAAAAGCTATCAAGGTCGATGTTATCTGCGATGTGAGTGGCGGCGTCAAGGAAGGTGTCCATAAAAGACTGTAAGCTGAGCTTTTTGGTGTTGGCAACCTTGAGATCCGCCAGCTTGTCTTTTCTGACATCCTTGTAGTGCACCCGGACCAATGACAGAGCAACGTCGGCGCCACAACGAGCAGATGACTTCTCCCATTCCTGCACTCGACCAGGAATTTGATTCAGTCGTGTCACCAGAGACTCGAGATCCTGTGGGAGTTCCGTCTGAGGGCAAAGTTCAGCGTCAATCCGCATCATTGCCACCTTCAGACGAGCGAGATAATCCACAGCACTATCTAGGCGAGACTCCAACTGCACCACATTCATTGCAACGTCATCTTTGACAGGAGAGTTTATGGGGTCAAGACCTGTCTCAACCCGCCCATTTTCTGCTTCAAAGTCTTGACAAAGTTCTGCACAGTCGGAAAAGCAGTGAATCGACAGTTTAACAAGACATGTTAGTCGACATAAACAAATCCGTCAAACAAGAGGAAATACCTTCAAGCTTCAAGACCAACTTCGCAGCAAGCTACCCCAGATAAGACTCCAATTAGCCCTTCTTGACCTTGAGATTTGCAACTTCGTCAGTCAAGCTTTCCTTGTCCTTCTTCAGTCGTGCAACCTCCTAGTTGGCTTCAGAAATGGCAGTTTTCAACTTGGAGTTCTCCTCTTCCAACTTGTTGACTGAGGCCAACTTCTTGTCCGCAAGTGTCGTTTTCTCTCGCGCTTCCTTCTGGGTTGCGGCAAAATCTTGATCCTTCTTCTCCAGAACCTATTCCATTTTCTCTAAAGAAATAACATTCTTCAGACGAGCTTGGAGTTGACGGTTTTCACTATGCACATCTGTTCGAGTGGAGTCACTTGGTTCAAAGAGACTAAAAGAAAAAAAAGAGAGAGAGTCATAAGGTGGACAGTCAACGAATGGTTACCTCCCATGGTAGCTGCTTCGTCCTGAGCCTTCTTGAGGTTCTTCTTGGCCAGTTCCAGATCAAAGTTGAGGCTGGTCTGCTTCTTCTCCAGTTCAGTAAATTGGGCTCAAAGATCACAAGAATTCTGCAGTCAGCAAATAAGATATGTTAGTCAATGGAAATAAAAGTCAGTCCCAGCGAAAATTGCTCTAAGACTATCGCTAGATCAAACATTCAATAGTAGTCTCGGGGACTACACCCAGTGGGTGCACTTGGCGTGCCCCCACTGGTCTAGTTTTGCACTCGGCATGGTCTGCCCAGCACGAGTAAAAAAGAGAGATTCTCAGACCCCAGTCGAGTACCAGTAGTCGACCGCGGTCTCCGGGACTACACCCAGTGGGTGCACTCTGCATGCCCCCACTGGTTCAGAAAAACACTCGACTCAATTAGAAGAACTATTCAAATCTAAGTCAGAAACACCCCAGTGGGTGATTGGATGCGAAATGCAGACCCATGATAGATGCACATAAAAGGTTCTAAATGCTCATCCAAGGACACTTCACGGGCAATGAAGCAACAGTTGCAACTACCTCCAGTTAAGAGACCAATCGAAAACCAAATAACCTTGACGTTGACTTGCAGAGCGGTGCTGGCATTATAGGCAACCTGGCTGGCCTCGTGCACTACCTTCATCTGCTCCATCACGAGGTTTGCCTAGAGAAGCGCTTCCCTGGCGGCACTCGGTAGATCATCTGGGGTATGATATGCAGCGAAGAGCGATGACGGTAGTACAGTCGGAGCAGTCACAGGGTCTGAAGCATGGAGTTGTATGGGAGCAACAGAGACCTGAGCAGTCGACACCACAGGATGGTCAGTCGACAGTGGATTGGCAAAGGTAACACTAGCCTGAGCCGGATCTCTTGATCGTTGGACCACCATCTCAGGCACCAATGTCGATTGAGGCACCTGACCCTCGGTCATCCTCTGGCCTGAGGCCCTGCCCCTCCTTCTCCTCTCTCTCAAAGGCACTTCTTCTTCATCATCCGGAAGCTCAATGACATCCGCGGAGCTGCAACAAAAGGCAGCTTTGAGAGTTCAATTGACCAACAACCCGGTCGGCAGAAGAAATTCAAGATGGCCAGAGCATACCAGCTTTGGAACCGGCTGTGTCATCAGGATCCTCATCACCTTGTTGTCTGTTGGGTTCTATGGTAGGGTGCTTCGACTGCAAATTAAAATTTGCTACGCGCAGAACAACCAAGAACATGCTACGGGAGATGGATCACAGTTCGTTACCACTAGACGCGCAGTGTCGTGCAGCGGAACAAGAGTTGGGGCAGCGCATCCGTGTGGATCGCCTCCTCCTCGTCCGATCTCCCTCGAATAGTCGGTCGTCCAATCCCACGTACAAGTTCGCCGGAGCGGCGCAAGTGCACCACCTCTAACGGTATCCGTGCGTGCAGGAGGAACACCGTGCAGTGAACTGCTAGGTCCGATCACACAGTCGGCAGCGAGTGGAGGTGTCTATTCGCAACACATGCAAACCCTAATGACATCCCAAAGCGATCAACCGCATGAGTGTGCTGCACCTCCACTTTATATAGGCGTCAGTCGCGGGCTCAAAACTTGGGCCTCGCACGGACCCTAAAGCCCACAAGTCTACTCGGCCATAATCTGAATACAGCTCGGACCATATCCGACTAGTGTCTTCGGATCCGACCTCGTAGGTTCCTTCCCTTAAGCGCGTGACCCCTTAGGTTCAAGTCGGCTTGGTCGCAGTTCGGATCACCTCCGAACTGCACGGTTGGTAGCGGCCTCTAGAAAGGCATGCCAAACACCAAGCAGACTATGAAGCTGGTTAGGTGAACCTATACATTGTGTCACACTTCTGTTCCCTTTGCCTCACGATATATGTTGTCGGGCTCAAGGCAAGACTGTCATCCCTTGTGCTAGCCCGAACTCTTTCTCGTTACAGTGATGCCGACCACTATTCGGATTATCTCATAATCCTTGTCGCACGGCCATGCTTATCCAGGTCGGATCACACGAGGGGCCCAGAGTATATCTCTCCTAATCGGAGGGGCAAATCCCATCTTGCTCGACCATGTCTCATAGCATGGGTCTAGACAAGCCTGAAACCTACCTTTGTAACTACCCAGTCATGGAGTAGCGTTTCGTCGGCCCAAAGCAAGTCTGTCACCATCCCGAGTATATGTGTCAGCTCAGGTCTTAGGACATAGAGCGTATGTTGCACTAGAGACTCACAGATGACATATCGCTGCATCTCATAGTTGGGTCTGTCCGACTCGGACCTTATCTCGACTTGGATTCGACTATGTCGAATCCTTCCAGACCTTTCCAAGTCCATATTATCTGGTTAGCATCCAATGCTCCATGGCTAGTGAGACCAAGCCATTGACCGTGTCATATGCTAGTCTAGTCGGCTGCGCATCCACACAGCCCTTTCGACTAGGGACCTTTTAGGACAGTCATACTACAATGCATAGCCCCACAAACAAGTCACCTACTTGCTGATACACATCATTGATAATGTCCAAGGACTATCTTTAATTCATAAACACATAGGAAATATCATCATACATGATTGTCTCTAGGGCATATCTCCAACAGTCTCCCACTTGCACTAGAGTCAATCAAATAGACATCGAATGCCCATAGCTCTAACGTGCCCCTCATGCTTGGGTTGTGGAAGCAGCTTAGTCAACGGATCTGCAACATTTGCATCCGTGTGAATCTTGCATAACTCTACATCACCATTCTTTATGATCTTTCGTATCAGGTGTAATTTCTGATCTATGTGTCTGACCTTGTGTTGATTCCTCGACTCCTTGGCTTGTGCGATGGCACCAAAATTATCACAATAAAGGTCCAACAGTTTCACCGAGGCTGGGAAAATACCAAGATCATCCAGAAAATGCCGGATCCAAACACCTTCCTTTGCAGCTTCACAAGTCGCAATGTATTCAGCTTCTGTGGTAGAATCGGCCACCGTATCCTTCTTGGAACTCATCCAGTGCACTGCCCCTCCATTCAAGATGTACACAAATCCAGACTGTGATCAACAATCATCTCTGTCGGTTTGGAAACTAGCATCGGCGTAACCCCTTATGATGAGCTCTTCCTCACCTCCATAAACTAGGAACATCTCTTTAGTCCTTTTCAGGTACTTCAAAATAGTCTTTACTGCTGCCCAGTGACTCTCATCTGGGTTGGCCTGGTATCTACTTGTTAGGCTTATTGCAAAAGCAACATCAGGCCTTGTAAATATCATGGCATACATGATGGATCCGATTGCTGAGGCATACGAAATCCTACTCATCCTGCTTCTCTCATCAGATATCGAAGGACTCTGAGTCTCGCTTAGCCTTATACCATGTGAGAGTGGCAAGAACCCTTTCTTCGCCTCACTCATGTTGAACTGCTTCAACACTTTATCTATGTACGTGCTCTGGCTTAAGCCGAGCAGTATACACTGCCTCACCAAGATCTTTCATCAAAAACTTGTCATTCAATGACTCCTTGACCGAGTTCAGCATCGAAACATCGTTCCTGATCAGTAGTATGTCGATCACATACAAGATCAAAAACACTATCGAGCTCCCACTTAACTTCTTGTATAAACAAGAGTCCTCTTCGCTTTTGATGAAACCAAGACCAGTGACGACCTCATCAAAACCAATGTTCCAGCTCCGAGATGCTTACCTCAACCCATAAATGGATCTCTTGAGCTTGCATACCTTACTACTGCTAGTCGGATCGACAAAACCCTCGGGCTGTATCATATACACGTCCTCGGTTAAATTTCCGTGAAAGAAATCTGTTTTGACATCCATCTGCCATATCTCATAATCGAAATATGGAGCTATAGCTAGTATGATCCTCACTGATTTCAGCATCGCTACCGGTGAGTAAGTATCGTCGTAGTCAATTCCTTGAACTTGTCCATAACCTTTAGAGACAAGCCGAGCTTTGTGGATCTGAACATTTCCATCCACTTCGCTTTTCTTCTTAAAGACCCATTTAAAACAATGGCAATTACGCCAGGTGGCGGATCAACCAAGTCCCAGACTTGATTCTCATCCATGGACTTTAACTCGGATCTCATGGCCTCCAGCCATGCCTCGGAATCTGGGCTCACCATCGCTTCTGCATACGTGGCAGGCTCGTCGCTTTCTAGCAACAATACATCACACACTCTGCGCAATCTTTCCGACTGTCGGTGTCAAAACCAGCGGATCTTGGGTAGGGGGTCCCAAGCTGTGCGTCTTAGGATCAATGGTAACATGAACACGGGATTTTACCCAGCTTCGGGCTCTCTTGATGAGATAATACCCTACATGCTGCTTGATTGACTATAATGAGTATAGGGGTTACAAGAGTTGATCTACCCTGAGATCATATGTTGTGGTCTAAACCCTAGATGTGTGATGAGCAATGTCATAATCATATATCGACTAGCCTAGCCTTGGTTTATATAATGTACCATAGGCCTAGGGTAACAAGAGTCCTAGCCGAATACGCCGGTGGGGGAGGAGTCCTTGTCTTGATCACCAAGTCTTGTGGAATCTTCCTTGTATGCGGCAACAGTTCGAACTGGCCCATGAGTATATGGACATGGGGTCCTCGGCCAAATCCAACTGATCGGGAGACGACGTGGTGAGTACCCCCTAGTCCAGGACACCGTCAGTAGCCCCTTGAACAGGTCTTCAAGTTGGGGACGCTCCTCGATTCTTCCGAACTGTTCTTCATCTTTGGTCGTCGGTCTTGAAAACTGGTTCAACAAATCTTCTCATCTTCGATCTTGAGGATCGCCGAAGTAAATCCGAAGAGTTTACACGCCGGGTATCCGAGGATCCCCTTTAAGTTTCCGGCCTTTATCAATGCCATATTATTTTTATGCCACACCTCAGGTTTGAAGTTATTCCCGGGCGGCAATGTCCTCTTCCATCCGAGCTCCAACGCCGAGTTGCATTTAAGGTATCTTTTGCAGCCAAGCACCACTGTCGGACTGCTTCTGAGCTCCAACACCGGGATGTATCCAATATCTAACGTCGGACTGTATCCGAGCTCCAACGCCGGACTATATCCGAGATGTGATAGATCATCTGGGTTCAAAAGGTTGAAGGAGTTTAGCCGAGCTTAATGCCGGAAATGCCCTCTATGGAGCCAGCCACTGGCGCCCGAGCTTAATGCCGTACTGCTTCCGAGGTGGTGCACCACCCCTGAATGCGGGCTGATTTTTTGCTTGGTGCCATTTATTCTCTGCTGAGATATATAGCCAGTAGCCCTCAAGGTGTGTGCGTATGTCTAAAACCCGAGATGCACCTGAAGGAAAACATGAAACCGCTGATCCTAGTTGCCCCTGATACTCAAGTCGATGCGTGAAATCGGCCTGAGGATCAACTCCTAGCTCGGCAGCATGCATAGGAATAGAAATGCGGTGTGCAAAGTCCTCGAGACTCAGGTTGGGTGCGGCCGACCAACCTGAGGATAATAATCTCCTCGAAAACTGTATTGCACTTTAAAATTTCTGCATTAGACAGGCAATGCAGTAGCCCCTGAGACACTGGTCGGGTGGCGACACCAGATCAGGGGATCGATGTACCCCTTTGATATTTGTAAATAATAAGCACGAAGCCCAGTAGCCCCCGAGCCTTAATGTGGGCACATGTGGCCGAATTAAGGATCGATATCCAAAGTAAAATCACAAATTATGTGTAATGATTCTATGTATCCTAGTACTTTACATCATCAATGCTCGGATCTGCATTGTACAAAACTTTGTTAACCGGCCATCGGCTTCAACCTCCTCAGCCAGTAGACGGGGAGTGTTTGTCCATCTTTATAAAGCCTTTAAGAGGGCAAAGATTTAAGGTGGACAAGGCAATCCGGCCATACGGTTTTATAAACAAAGGTATGCAGAGAGACATGTTATATTATTGTTTTAACATAAGAAACATCGTCCAAAGAAAATAGTCCCGCTATCGGTTCCTTTCTTTGGGTTGTCATGCTAAGCATGACCATGAAACCTTAGCTCTGATCAAAAAGTATAATGCTTGTTCGAACCGAACAAAATTTAAAATTGAAAGTTTTTGAGTATGAAAGCAACTTAGGTGGTTGATATGTTCGGCATTGATGACGCGGTCCGAGCTTGATGCGGGACAAGGTTCCAGCCTCCAGACTGGTCCCAAGGTGGCCGAACAGAGAGTTTGGCATCCCGAAAAGATGAAGCCCCCAGCCACGGTAATGGAGCAGGTCGGCACGCCAAGGCAACAACACAATTTGGTCGAAGGAGGCGACAACGCGGCTCAGTCTGAGTCAATTGGCTGCATAGATAAAATAGCGCAAACCAAAGGTAATGACAAATAAAGATAATAATGTATATTAAAAAAATTCTTCTACTTATTTAATACAAGTGAAGGAAATAATGAAAGAGACGTGGCCTGAGCGTCGAGGTCAATGTCGATGCAGGGCGTCGGCGTGACGTAGTGAAGGCGTGATAAAGCCCGAATTCACAGGTCAGTCTGAGTTCCGGATACGGCATTCGCCGAACTATGCACGGAAACTGACTGAACCACCACGGAATCGTCGCTAATGCGGCCACCATTTAATAAACCTGTGTACAGATGATGGAACAAAGCAGAGTAATAATTCCTTGGAAAAAATGAACCCAAACAAGCAAAAATTGCTAGGATTAATAGCACCTGGTTTATTTGGTGTAGCGGTCCGAAGAAAGGTTACTCCCAAAATTGGGACTCGATCTGCACACCCATTGCCTGATGGGTGATGAAGCGATGGCATGGCGATCCTGGCAAAGGTTGGCTCGCCACGGCAAAGCCCGTGGTCCTGCTAATGTGATAAAGCTGGTCGGCCGGTGACGCCGAAGTCTATGAAGTAAGTTGATGAATAGATGGCGAAGTCCTCGGTCTAGCCGAGGTGACGGAGCAGGTCGATAAGGAGACGTTGCAGCTGCCTGTCAGCCGAGGTGTTGAAGTAGTTCGGCGTGATGGACATCGGCATGAAGAAGCAACAGTGCGGCTATGCCGACGCAGGTCGTAACTTGTGACGCGGTCAATGCTGGCTTGATGAAGTGACCGCGCAGCGATCCTGGTGTGCCCGCTCTGTGTAATCCGTGGAGCGGCGGTGTTGGTGACGATTTATCCTTCGCGATGCCAAACTATTGTCCAGCTGGCTGAGATCATGATTCGAAGAAATTGAGCTCGGCTCAACAAAGCGACGACGTGTCTAACGCAGCTCGGCCGCCGTGGAGTGATGTAGTCGGGCTGGTTTGACACCGGCGCGACGGTGAAGTTCGTATTGTAAGAATACTTTTAATACTAGTGGGATGTATTTGAGAATAAAACACAACACCTCGTACGAAAACTTCCTTCAAAAAAGATATCCGAGATCCCGTTCATGAAGAAGATGAACTCGGGTCGGATTCGTTCTCGCGCAGAAAACAGATCCGAAAAGTGATGCACTAATCGGAAGTTTCCTGGAGTTTGGATGGTCGGATCGAGCTGAATATTTGGAAGGTGGTAGATATGGGAATTCCGCAGCAAATCAATGGTTGGATCTGCCAAAGGACATCCGAGCTAGATTCTGGACACCACGCTCTAAACTCGTCCGGATTCTCGTCCAGATTCAACACGGCTCCGGTATATCGGAGATTGCCGGAGATTCCTCCATCGGAACTCGATGAAATTTTGCAGGGTTGTTGTAGACTTAATTCCGCATAATTCCATTGAAGCAATCATTTAGGCGACAATCGAGGAGGCGGTGGCGGCGGATACGAGTCTGCTGTCCAGAAGAACAGCACGGTCGCCCGAGGGCAATGTTGATATTGAGCCCCCGAGCTCCATGGATGACTCCTCCATGATCTTGATAGATATCAGAGTTGATGTTGATGAAGGCCCTCATTCGAACAGGACGATCGGAGGTAGGGCATAGTCCTGGGTCAAGCCGGATGACCAGTCGAGCTGGTGACGAAGAAACCGACGTTGCAGTTGACCTGCAGTCAAGCCAATGATCCTTTAACCGATCACACAGCAGAACTCTCAATGAAAGCACCAATGTCGGTGTCAAAACCAGCGGATCTCGGGTAGGGGCAAGCTATGCGTCTTAGGATCAATGGTAACATGAACACGGGATTTTACCCAGCTTCGGACTCTCTTGATGAGATAATACCCTACATGCTGCTTGATTGACTATAATGAGTATAGGGGTTACAAGAGTTGATCTACCTTGAGATCATATGTTGTGGTCTAAACCCTAGATGTATGATGAGTAATGTCATAATCTTATATTGACTAGCCTAGCCTCGATTTATATAATGTACCATAGGCCTAGGGTAACAAGAGTCCTAGCCGAATGCGCCAGTGGGGGAGGAGTCCTTGTCTTGATCACCAAGTCTTGTGGAATCTTCCTTGTATGCGGCAACTATCTGAACTGGCCCATGAGTATATGGCCATGGGGTCCTCAGCCCAATCCAACTGATCGGGAGACGACGTGGTGAGTACCCCCTAGTCCAGGACACCGTCACCGACCTCCGTGGTTCCGGTGCCGCTTCCACTATGGGTTCCCTGACTGACTCCGGTATGATCTCATCACCAGCCCAGCCGTCCCCGAGTGGTCCACAAATTTCTTTGAGTCGAACCGTCCTCCCACTGACCTCCCGACTGAGAAACTCTTTCTCAAGGAAAACCCCGTTCTGAGCAACAAACACTTTGTTCTCTTCCCGGTTGTAGAAGCTATATCCCAAGGTTTCCCTCGGATATCCCACGAATATGCATTTATCCGACTTGGGTGTAAGCTTGTCTGACATAAGTCGCTTGACAAATGCTTCACAACCCCAAACCTTTAGAAAAGATAAACTGGGATACTTCCCGGTCCACATCTCATGTGGTGTCTTGTCTACGGATTTTGATGGTACCCTATTAAGTGTGAAAGTTGCAGTTTCTAGAGCGCATTCCTAGAAAGACAAGGGTAAATCTGATTTGCTCATCATTGACCGGACCATGTCCAACAAGGTCCTATTCCTCCATTTTGACACGCTGTTTCTCTGTGGCGTACTCGGAGGTGTGAGCTGAGGTACTATACCTCGGGTTTTCAGATAATCATCAAACTCCTGGATCGTGTACTCACCTCCACGATCTGATCGTAAAAGCTTTATTGTCTTGCCGAGCTGATTCTCAACCTTGTTCTAAAACTCTTTGAACTTTTCAAAAGTTTCCGACTTGTGCCTCATCAAATAGACATATCCATATCTACTCAAGTCGTCGGTAAAAGTCACGAAGTACTGATAGACACCTCTGGCAGTTGTGCTCATTGGACCACACACATCACTATGTATAAGTTCCAATAGCTCGGATGCCCTCTCGCAACCCTTTGCGAAAGGAGACCTAGTCATCTTGCCGAGCAAGCATGATTCACATGTCTCGAATGACTCAAAGTCGGACGAAGTTAGGAGCCCATCATCATGGAGCTTCTTCATGCGTTTCAGACTAATGTGCCCAAGCCGGCAATGCCAGAAGTATGTCAGATTTATCTCATTAGGCTTATGCCTCTTGACATTCACGTTATAGACCGGTTCCTGTTCTAGATTCAATATAAATAGCCCATCAACAATGGGTGCATAGCCGTGGAACATACCATTCAAAAATATCGAACAACCATTGTCCTTTAAATAGAATTCATAACCTTGACTCATCAAACATGAGGCAGAAATAATGTTCCGACTAAGTGCAGGAATGTAATAACAATTATTCAATTCCATAATGAATTCGGAAGGAAGCTGGAGCTGCATCGTGCCGACCTCCAATGCAGTAACTCTTGCTTTGTTGCCGACCCTAATGTCAATCTCCCCTTGTGCCACATGCCTAGTTCTTACCAGCCCCTGCATTGAGTTGAAAATATGATCAACCGGTCCGGTATCAAATACCCAAGAGCTACTAGGTATGTCAGCAAGGTAAATGTCTATAACATATGCAACAAGTGTACCTTTGCCTGAAGAAGCATTTCCGGCCTTCTTGCCATGCTCTGCAAGCCACTCGCTACAGTTCCTCTTCCAGTGACCAGTCTCCTTGTAGTGATAGCAAACGGTCTTCGAGTCTGGTCCAGACTTCAGCGCTGCGGTGGAGGTTACCGTCTTCGTGCCCTTTGCCTTAGCCTTTTTCTTGGACCAACTCTTCTTGAACTTAGCCAATTTCTGCACCATCAACACTTGATGCGTGCCTTTCTTAATATCTTGCTCTGCCACCTTGAGCATCCCATGAAATTCAGTGAGCTTCTTATCCATGCCATGCATATGATAGTTTGAGATGAACGTCCCATAGCTGGGCGGAAGAGAACCCAGAACAACATCAGTAGCCAGCTCATCCAAGAACGGGAAGCCCAAATGATCCAAAGCTTGCACATATCCAATCATCTTGATCACATGCGGGCTCAGTGGATCACCTTCCTTCAGCTTACAATCCATCAAGGATCGCCAGACATTGAACCTTTCGGTCCTAGCCTGTGTCTGAAACATGCTCTTGAGACTCTCGATCATATCATAAGCCTCAACATTTTTGAAATGCTATTGCAAATCGGGCTCCATACAAGCCAGCATTAGACAGCTGATCTCCGTTGATTCATCAACGAGTTTCTGGTAGGCATTCTTAGTTGTGGCATTAGCATTATCAGCAGGTTCCTCTGGAAGTGGATCCTCTAGAACATGTTCCTTTTTATCATGCTTGAGAATAATTCTCAAATTTCTATACCAGGTGGTAAAGTTTGTTCCATTCAGTTTATCCTTTTCCAAAATTGATTTCAATGCAAAGTTGAGTTGAGCAGGTGGTGCCATTGATCTACAATAGAAAATATGCAATCACTAAGCAATGTGTTTATGTAGAGTAATTCTAGCCTAAACAGAAATACTCCCACTAAAGTCAGCATCCCTCTGCAAACTCTTAGTGATTCAGGATCCGACTAGCGCATGCGACTAGTGAGCTTTAGCGTCACTGCTAGCCAACATACCTATCCGGTAAGCAACTCCTTGCTAATCGTATCTCTATACGACTCCTGTCGGTCGGGAAGGTATCTCATACCCCGGCTCCCAACCTTCTTTGCCACAAGGCCCAAAACCATTTTGATAGCCTTGTCAAGTTAACCTGATGCAGTGCGTGTCCGTGTCCGACACGAACCCTTCAGTTCAAGGACATCCAGCAGCACCCCAATTTTATGAGCCCACTACTAGACGTACTTGACGTGCGAAGGTGCAACACCGGGGATGGCAATTCGCTTGATATTCATGAGGGATCATTCTACCATTCTATCATGCATAGAAACAAAGAAGCATAACAATCACAAATATAAACACATATTGTGAAATAGTATGGCTCCTTCATGGACGTTCTTCCAGGTCGGCTCTGACTCCGATGACCATCTAGGAACTCCATCTTGTTTGTCACGCCGGGACGCCAAGCCACCAACCTGATCTCTATAATCCAACTACTACAACTAGTAATGAATTTTACATAGAGTCACAAGTCGACACGCAGGTCGTTATACAATATAATGACATCACTTTGGCTCCTGCCCGCTGACAAACATGACACGCAGGTCGTTATACAATATAATGACATCACTTTGGCTCCTGCCCGCTGACAAACATGACACGCAGGCCATGTATAAATTACACACATGCATCACATACACATGAGCCATACTATTCACATCAAACCTGCAAAACAAAGTTATGCATAGAATCGCATTCTACCAGTTTGTGTGTCAGGTACGAAATACACGGCGCTACGCACACGGCAGTACGATCACGCCAAATTTTCTGATCTAACCGATCTTATCGATCATCGCAAATCCGATTCAGATTTACGTTTACTGTTAACCCCGATGGCGGATGACCGACCGGTAGGGGCAGATCGTGTCACGACCTCATCGATCCCGATCATCAGAAAACATAGCCTTTACAATCCCCATGTTCAATTGATCTCATCAGCTGTGCACATAGCCGATCTGATCAAGGACAACAGATTTCATCTGCTGCCTCCACATATCTAATATGCATACGATCTGAAACCAAATCCTATAGCAGAGGCTCTGATACCACTGTTGTCTGTTGGGTTCTACGGTAGGATACGTCGACTGCAAATTAAAATTTCCTACGTGCAGAACAACCAAGAACATGCTCCGGGAGATGGATCACAGTTCGTTACCACTAGAAGCGCAGTGCCGTGCAGTGGAAGAAGAGTTGGGGCAGCGCGTCTGCGTGGATCATCTCCTCCTCGTCCGATCTCCCTCAAACAGCCAGTCGTCCAATCCCACGTACAAGTTCGCTGGAGCGGCGCAAGTGCACCGCCTCTAATGGTATCTGTGCGTGCAGGAGGAACACCATGCGGCGGACTGCTAGGTCCGATCACACAGTCGGCGGCGAGTGGAGGTATCTATTCGCAACACGTGCAAACCCTAGTGACAGCCCAAAGCGAGCAACCGCATGAGTGTGCTGCACCTCCACTTTATATAGGCGTCTGTCGCGGGCTCAACACTTGGGCCTCGCACGGACTCTAAAGCCCACAAGTCTACTTAGCCATAATTTGAATACATCTCGGACCATATCCGACCAGTGTCTTCGCATCCGACCTCATAGGTTCCTTCCCTTAAGCGCGCGACCCCTTAGGTTCAAGTCGGCTTGGTTGCAGTTTGGATCACCTCCGAACTGCATGGTTGGTAGCGGCCTCTAGCAAGGCATGTCGAACACCAAGTATACTATGAAGCTGGTTAGGCGAACCTGTACAACGTGTCACACTTCTGTTCCCTTTGCCTCACGATATATGTTGTTGGGCTCAAGGCGAGACTGTCATCCTTGTGCTAGCCCGACCTCTTTCTCGTTCCAGTGATGCCGACCACTATCCGGATTATCTCATAATCCTTGTCGCATGGCCATGCTTAACCTGGTCGGATCACATGAGGGGCCCAGAGTATATCTCTCATAATCAGAGGGGCAAATCCCATCTTGCTCGACCATGTCTCGCAGCATGGGTCTGGACAAGACCGAAACCTACCTTTGTAACTACCCATTCACGGAGTAGCGTTTGGTCGGCCCAAAGCAAGTCTATCACCATCCCGAGTACATGTGTCAGCTCAGGTGTTAGGACATAGAACGTATGTTGTACTAGAGACTCACATATGACATATCGCTGCGTCTCATAGTTGGGTCTTCCCGACTCGGACCTTATCTCGACTTGGATTCGACTATGTCAAATCCGACCGGACCTTTCCAAGTCCATATTATCTGGTTAGCATCCAATGTTCCATGGCTAGTGAGACCAAGCCATCGGTCATGTCATATGTTAGTCTAGTTGGCTGCGCGTCCACACAGCCCTTTCGACTAGGGACCTTTTAGGACAGTCATCATACAATGCATAGTTCCACAAACAAGTCATGTACTTGCTGACACACATCATTGATAATGTCCAAGGACTATCTTTAATTCATAAACACATAGGAAATATCATCATAGGTGATTGCCTCTATGGCATATCTCCAACACACCTGGGACCTTGTCCACGTCCATGGAAGTCGCGGAAGTTGCAGCAGTGAAAAATTTCATAATCCACTCAGACAGAGCAGAAGTATGACTCGGTATAACAAAACACAGAAAGATAGAGCACTCAGCCAGAGGCAACAGGAACGTCCATCTTCATCTTGGGCAACGTCTTCCGAGGCTTCGAAGGGGCGACCTAGGGTTGCTTGGCGATCTTATTCGTCGGCTCCGGAGTCGAAGTCCGAGTGCGCTTGTGTGCTTGGGTACTCGAAGCCACGGTCTTGCCACGCCCGCCCGCCAGATCTTGGAGTTGCTTGGATCGATGCTCTGAGCAAGGTGGTGAGTCGACTACCTCTTCGTCGTCCGACTCATCACTTTCTTCCTCATCGTCATCTTCTGGAGATTGTCAGTCGCCACTCTCTTCTGTGCTGTCCTCTCCCTCCTGGTCTTTCTCCAGGGCTTTTTCACCATTGGGCATTGAGTACATCTCCGTATAAACCTACAAGACAAGAAGTCAATAAAATATCAGTCGGATTCAGAAACAGTTGCAAGACAGATTGAAGTACACTTGGTAGCGAAGATCAGACCTTGATTGGCTGGTTGTTCGTGTCGAATGGATCGACTCTCCTGGCTCCCCTGGGGTTGTCCTTGTTTCCTGTAATGCCCTTCAGCCATAGGGCCACCATCTCATCCGTGACCTCCTTTGGGTGAACCCGAGCAGTGTCACTGGCTCCCGAGTACATCCACATCGAGTGGTCACAAGCTTGGAGTGGCTGGATGCGTCGACTGAGAAACACCTCTGAGGGAGTCCTGGACTAGGGGGTGTCCGGATAGCCGAACTATCATCATCGGCCGGACTCCAAGACTATGAAGATACAAGATTGAAGACTTCGTCCCGTGTCCGGATGGGACTTTCCTTGGCGTGGAAGGCAAGCTTGGCGATACAGATATGTAGATCTCCTACCATTGTAACCGACTCTGTGTAACCCTAGCCCTATCCGGTGTCTATATAAACAGGATGGTTTTAGTCCGTAGGACAGAACAACAATCATACCATAGGCTAGTTTCTAGGGTTTAGCCTCCTTGATCTCGTGGTAGATCTACTCTTATAATACCCACATCATCAATATCAATCAAGCAGGACGTAGGGTTTTACCTCCATCAAGAGGGCCCGAACCTGGGTAAAACATCGTGTCCCTTGTCTCCTGTTACCATCCGCCTAGAAGCACAGTTCGGGACCCCCTACCCGAGATCCGCCGGTTTTGACACCGACATTGGTGCTTTCATTGAGAGTTCCTCTGTGTCGTCACCGATAGGCTCGATGGCTCCTTCGATCATCAACAACGACGTGGTCCAGGGTGAGACTTTTCTCCCCAGACAGATCTTCATATTCCGCGGCTTTGCACTGCGGGCCAATTTGTTTGGCCATCTGGAGCAGATCGAAAGCTACGCCCCTGGCCGTCTGGTCAGATCTGGAAGTCTGAACTTTACGGCTGACATCCGCGGAGACTTGGTCTTCGATGGATTCAAGCCACAGCCGAGCGCGCCGCGCTATCACGATGGGCATGATCTAGCTCTGCTACCGGATAGGGCCCTGGAGGCCGCACACGAGTCCGCTCCGACCCTCGATTCGGAGCCGGCTATGCAGATCGAGGACGGATGGTTAGACACCGCCTCGGGGGCTGCAACCTCTACGGCGATAGAGCTGAATACTGACCTTGTCCCTTGTGAAGCTCGTGAGTCCAAGGTGCCGGACTCCGAACCTCCTACGCCCCCTTTAATCGAATCCGATTGGGCGCCGATCATGGAGTTCACCGCTGCAGACATCTTCCAACACTCACCTTTCGGCGACATCCTGAGTTCGCTAAAGTATCTCTCGTTATCAGGAGAGCCCTGGCCGGACTGCGGTCAGGACGGTTGGGATGTGGACGACGAAGAAATTCAAGGCCCACCCACCACCCACTTAGTAGCCACTGTCGACGATTTAATCGACATGCTAGACTTCGACTCCGAAGACATCGACGGTATGGACGACGATGCCGGAGACGACCAAGAACCAGCGCCTACTGGGCACTGGAAAGCTGCCTCAACTCACGACGTATACATGGTGGATACACCAAAAGGAAGCGATAACGAGGAACAACGGGACGCGGCGAAGGATAATTCCCCCGAAAAACAACAAAAACGGCGACGCAAGTGCCGCCCAAAGTCCCGCCTCGATAGCAACGGCACCCATACTGACCCAGCCGTAGAGCAGGGCGAACCAGTGGACGAGCAACCCATTCCCGGCGAAAACAACAGTCCAGACGATCTCACGCCGGACACATCACCGGAGCATAAGAACCTTCACAGAAGGCTCTTTGCCACTGCAAGAAGTTTGAAGAAGCAAAAGCGGAAGCTCAAAACGGTGGAAGACGTACTCAGAATGAGATGGAGCAAAGTACTCAAGACCGCAGATAAATACGGAGATAATCACCAAGCAAAGAGCTACCCAAAGCGCAAGCTGTTGCCCGAATTTGACGAGGAGGCCGTAGAGCCCCCACAGTCAAAAAAGAAAGAGGCCGCCTGGCCGGATAGACGACCAGATAACTGGCTAAGAGCGGTAAGCGGCACCGCACACAATCCGGCACACGGTCCACATAAGGATCCTCACAAAAAGGATGGCTCAGTCAGGTCCATCTATGGGCCAAAAAAGAAGGCTCCAGGAAGCAACACAACCCGCCGAGTGTTCGAAGATAAAGGCACACCTAAATACAGGGGCGCCGCACACCCACTATGTTTCACCGATGAGGTACCGGATCATGAATTTCCAACGGGATTCAAGCCCGTAAACATAGAGGCATATGACGGAACAACAGACCCTGGTGTCTGGATTGAGGATTATATCCTACACATACATATGGCTAGAGGAGACGATCTCCGCGCCATAAAATACCTACCCCTCAAGCTCAAAGGGCCAGCTCGGCATTGGCTCAAAAGCCTCCCAAAAAATACCATCGGAAGTTGGGAAGAGCTTGAGGATGCGTTTCGAGCAAATTTTCAGGGAACTTATGTCCGCCCTCTGGATGCAGATGATTTAAGTCACATAACTCAACAGCCCGGCGAGTCAGCACGCAAATTCTGGAACAGGTTCCTCACCAAAAAGAACCAAATAGTCGACTATCCGGACGCCGAAGCCTTAGCAGCCTTTAAACATAACGTCCGAGACGAATGGCTCGCCAGAAACCTCGGCCAGGAAAAACCAAGAACAATGGCCGAGCTCACAAGCCTCATGACCCGCTTTTGCCCGGGGGAAGATAGCTGGCTAGCAAGATGCAGCACCAGCGACCCGAGTACATCCGAGGTCAGGGATGGAAATGGGAAATCACGACGCAGAAAAGATCAGCGCCGGAATAAGGAAAACGGCCCAAATAGCACGGCGGTCAACGCCGGATTCAAAAGCTCGTGGCCGAATAACAAAACACTGCCCCTTAAGGACAATAGTGACGAGCTATCCAACCTAAACAACATCTTGGATAGGATATGTCAAATCCACAGTACCCCCAGGAAGCCTGCAAACCATACCCACAGAGATTGTTGGGTCTTCAAGCAGTCCGGCCAACTTAGCGCCAAACACAAGGGGCTCGACACACCAAGCGAAGACGATGACGAACCCCACAAGCAGCAGGCCGAAAAACAGAGGACTTTCCCACTAGAAGTCAAAACAGTAAACTCACTTCATGTGATAAATAGTGCGGCAACTACTAAAACACGCGCCGCACGATCCACCCAAGCAGAGCCCCGAAATTGGATGTCAAACCCAATTACTTTCAACCATCAGGATTACTCCAGAAGTATTCGAAACGCAGGAGGGACTGGTTTGATATTGGATCCCATAATCGACGGACTACAATTCACACAAGTCCTAATGGATGGCGGAAGCGATATAAACCTGCTATACCAGGACACCATCCGTAGTATGGGGATAGACCCTACCAAAATTCTCCATAGCAACACTTCCTTCAAAGGAGTGACGCCAAACCTTTATGCCAATTGTACAGGCTCTGTACTACTAAAGGTTGTGTTCGGTTCATCCGACAACTTCCGTCGTGAAAAGCTAATCTTCCATATCGCCCCATTCAAAAAGTAGCCATCAAGCACTACTGGGACGCGAAGCTTTCGCCCGCTTTAACGCAATACCGCATTACGCGTCTCTTACACGCAAAATGCCTGGTTCACGCAGCATAGTCTCATTAAAGGGTAACTCCGAGTGTTCCTCGGCCACGGAAAATGTGAGACTGCCTTGACAGCCACACAATAATCCAACCTTGCTGATTAAAGCCCCTAAAAACAGGTCATTTAGACCTCGGACACGGTTAGGCGAGTCCGGCATAAATAAACAAGGGGCTTACCAGCCGCATACCTCTTTCCAAGAGGCTGCACGTATAAACAATGAGAGCCAATAAAGCTCAATTTTATTCATCTTCCAAATCATACTCTGTTTTCAATACATTTTTTGCACGATATTTTTTTCCAAACTAAGTTCTTCTCTTTTACAGATGAACCACGTGCTACACCCGTCCAGGATATAGCACAACGGAGACACAGGCGCAGACGTGCAGCAGGGACCCGTTGCAAGGATTCTTTTCAGATTAAGACCCTGCGTAAACCTTTCTTACTGTCTCTTGTTGATACTCATCCCCCGGTTTCCTACCATAACCAAGGAGGAGGCTGGCGTTTTGGCATCGGCCGCGTCAGAAGTTCCCGCCTGTACCTGGACACTAGGGGCTTAGGGCATTGTTCTGCCTGTTATCATAAAGTCCGAATACCTTAGGGAGTGTTCGGCGTCTCGAGTTAGGCCTTATATGCATCAGCTCCGAATCATGTCTTTGGTCAAATGTTGGGTTTGCCCGGCTCCTGTGTTTTTCTGCCTTACGTTCCGCTCCATCGGCTAACGCGGCACCAGGAGAACTACTGCGATTGTGCCCCGGTTCGGCCGGGCGAGCACCTCAGTAGAGAAAGCCGAAAACTGACTGTCATGATATAGCGAGAGACTGGTCAGCCACTCGATCGACCATTGGAATGTTTAGAATTCCTCCGCTTTGACGAATGACCGCTTCCCGGTCAGGCACACACGCGCCCCGAGTTCAGAGAGCGCGGTGCCTCTAGGGGCTATATCGTAGCCCCACCATCGAGCTCCTATGGCTAAGTGTAAGTGATAAAGCATTATAGTCTGGTTGCCTAGTTTGCTATGCTATCACCTCCTTCAAAGGACCAAGACGTTGGATTAAGTGTGAAAATGCGCTTTTTTTGCAAACACCCCCGGACTATGTGTGTGGGGGCTGAAGCCAAAGACTGACATCTTTCAGGTTATAAATACATATAATTAACGGCCGCACAGGAGATATTTCAATACTTGAACGCACAAGTATAAAAAGTCGTTACATTATAAATATGATCTCACAAATCATATATGTCATTTGAACATGACATTTTTCGAGCACTGTGACTCTATTAAACGAGCGCCCTGCAGGACTTCCTCAAAATAGTGCTCGGTGGGTAATCGGCTCTCGTCCGAACCCCGGGACGCAACATCGGTGGCATTCATCTCCGCCCAGTATGTCTTAACACGGGCAAGAGCCATCCGTGCACCCTCTATGCAGGCCGACCACTTCATCGCCTTGATATGCGGCACCGCCCCAAGGAATTGCTGCAATAAACCAAAATAACTCTTCGGCTTGGGCCTTTCCGGCCACAGATGAGCCACCGCATCCGTCATGGCAAGTCCGGACAATCTATTCAGCTCAGCCCACTCAGCCAACCGATCGGTCAACGGAAGTGGACGCTCCGGACTATGGAATTGAGACCAAAACAGCTCTTCCATTTCATGATCCTTCTGACTTCGAAAGTGCCCAACTACGTCCGCCGTACTTGCCGCCAAATCCAGATAAGGATCCTCCGCACTCCACAACTGGCCCAACTGAGCATACTTCGGATCCGTGAACTTCCTACGCAACAGAAAGGGCTTTCCAGCCGCAATGTCTCCGGCCTGACGCAGTTCCTCCTTTATAGCCCGCATTGCAGAACGAGCATCCTTGGCTTCGGTGGTGGACTTCTTCAGGCCCTCGTGCTCCGCTTGGCGTTCTCTTTCAAGAACCTCATAGCGGTCGGTACCATCTTTTAATTTCACGACCATTACGGCCATTTCCTCCCTGCTTCGGCAGTGAGCAGCCTTTTCGGCTTTTAGCTCCTCCGCTCCCTTCGAGGCAGCCGCATCACTTTTTCTGGCTTGCTCCTTGGCTCGAGAAAGCTCTGCCCGAAGGTCTTCCACAGCAGTGGCACCATCTGCATCAAGCATACATGTTGTAAGGAGTGGGCATCAGCTCCCTTACCAGGTGACCGCGGAGAAACCACCTACCTTGCGACTCGTCAAGTCGTTTATTGACCAGCGCGATGTCCGCATCCGCAACGTCGAGTTGCCGCTTCAGCTCGGCAACTCTATCAGTCTGGCTGGCCACCGAATGTTCCGCCACCTGCTTAGGAAAGGCGACATTTTGTAACTGAGATTATGATCCTCGGCACGCTGTCGCTTTCGACAACATACCGAGTCTCAGGGGCTACTATCTATACAGGGCGCACCCTATGCGCAAAACTGTCAAAAGGTATGTCATTTTTTGCGTACCTCAAACCCCGTCAGTAAACTTCCGACGGCCTCATGTAACCTGCTCTCGGCGGATGAGATCCTTTCAATCACCGCACTCATTAATGCGCGGTGATCTTCTGAGAGAGACGCCCTCTCGAGCAAACCCTGCAGCTCCACCGGCCGTACTCCAGTGGGTGCCGAACTCCCCGGCCCCGCCGGACTCGGGGAGACCCTCCGTGACGACACCTCAGGGTTGTCCACCCCGCCTGACGGGGCGGCAAATGGAGGCGTTTCGCTCTCCATCATCTCCGGACGAAGGTCCCCCGAGGATGAGCTCTTCTGAGAAGGGCTGAGATCCGAACTACAAGGTAAAAACTTCGGTTATCCTTAGAAATAAAATAGGGATGTCCCTTATTATAAAACTTCCCTTTTTTTATACTTACGGCTCGCTGGAGGGCTTATTCCTTTGGGGAGACTGTGCGGCTGGGACTCCTCCCGGCACAGGACCTTCCGGTGCAGATTTCTTTCCCCGCTTCGAGGCTTTGGCCTCCGAGTTTTCGGAAGCTGTCCTCTTCTCCCCCTGGAGGGAGGGATTCTTGATTACCCCCTTTCTGAGAGCCTCCTTAACAGAGGTGGTAGTTTCCCTGTTCCCCCCTTCGCCCTCTTCCAAAGGCGCTACCTCCAACATTTTGATTAACACGGGATCCGGCATGGTCTCAGGGAGGGGGGTCGGACACCGTATCAGTTTTGCTTGCGCTATCCACTCCTGTTCAAGGGATAGCCGGTTAAAAGGCAAATCCATGATAAATAAATGGATGATATGTCTCGATACAGGGCTACTTACTTGAGTATCTGGGCGATTGCAGCTTAGGCCAGCGTCCTCGGTCAAGTCTGGACACACTTCTTGTGATCCGAAGAACAGTTTGTACATCTCCACGGGTTTTGTACCTGTAACGCCCCGGATTCGATGCGCCAGGTGTCCGCCAGTTATTCGCCGTCGTTGCCATGTCATTTGCTTGCGTGTTGCATTTTATCATGTCATCATCTATATTTCATTTTGCACACGTGTTCGTCTCATGCATCCGACCATTTTCCCCGTTGTCCGTTTTGCAATCCGGCACTCCTATGTTCCCCGGCGCCCCCTTTTGCCTCTTTTCGTGTGCGGGTTTTAAACTTTCTCGGAATGGCCCTAGGTTTGCCAAGCGGCCTTGGTATACCACCGGTAGACCGCCTGTCAAGTTTCGTGCCATTTGGAGGTCGTTTGATACTCCAACGGTTAACCGGGGAACCGTAAAGGTTTTTTTTTTGTGCAGCCCAACACCCCTTCCAAAGTGGCCCAAAACCCAGCAAACTCCCCTCCATGCTCTCGGTCGTTCGATCACGATCGTGTGGGCAAAAACCGCTCCTCATTTGGACTCTTCTAGCTCCCTCTACCTATATATATGTGCGCCCCCCCCCCCCCCCAGATTTTTCGCGCAGATGAAACCCTAGCCCCGCTCCTCCCCGCCGCCGGACATGTCCGCCTCCGCGTCGGACGTGTCCACCACCACCGCCACGTCGCTCCGGCCAGTGAGAGGCCGCCACGTCACCGCGCCGCCGCTCACAGCCAATCGAGGCGCGCCACGTGTCCCCGCCAGATCCCCACCGCGCCGCGGCCCGCGGAGCCCATCCAGGGCCCGCGCGAGCCCGGCCGCGCCGCCGCCGCTCGCCCCGCTCGCCCCGCTGCCGGCGAGCCTCTACCCCGCCGCCGGCATGCGCTGCCGCCGCCTCCGCGCGCTGCTCCGCCGCGCCGGAGCGCGCCGCCGTCTCGCCGCCAGCCCCGCGCGGCCCCGCTCCGCCCCGGCCGTCGTCCGCCGGCGCCGCCTGCCTCCGCCCGTCGCCGACCCCGGCCTCCTCCGCCGAAGCCTGGCCCTGCGCCACCGCCTGGGAGCCGGCGCGCCTCCCGCTGGCAACCCCGCCGGCCTCCGCGTCGCCCTCGCCGACCGGAGCCGTGCCTCCCCGCGCCGCGCCTTCCCGCGACCGGATCCAGGTCGGGGCCGACCGGATCCGCCTTGCCCCGGTGCCCCGACCTCACCGGCGTCCTCCCCAACCCCTCCGGCCATCTTCTTCTCCGTCTCCGGCGAGATCCGCCGCCACCTCGCCGCGGTTGACTTTTTCCCCGGGGTGAGAAAATCGTCTAAGTCCCCGTATATTTTGCATAATCATGCCATGTTCATCGCATTGTATCTCTGCACCCGCAGCTCTGTTTTGTGCGTGTAATATGTCAAATTGTTCATCTAAAAGAGTACTTCATTTCATTACATTGCATCATTTTCATTTGAGCTCATCTTGATGCCCGAAATGCTGTTGGAAGAGTGCATGTTGCTGTTAATCTGCTGAAACTGTTATAACTTGCTCATTTGTCATTTTTGCCATGGTTGATGTGTGCATCCTATGAGCATGAGCTCTACATGTGTTTTGATCTATGCCATGCCATCTTTCCAGAGGTGCTATCCATGTATTTTTGTGAGTTGTGTGCTGAGTGCATCGAGCTTGTTAAGGAGGGTACTTGCTATTGTTGTTTTCCTGACAGATTCTGTTATATTCTGTTGCTATGTTAACCTGCTGCTACAAGTCATTTCGTGCATTATTCTGGAGATGTTCACTAAGGTTGTTTTGTTATAAATGTCTTGCTCTATCCATTCATGCCCCTGGTTGCATTTATTGCCTGCTGTATCATGTTGTTATCTTGCTCCAAAGTTGCTAAATAATGTTGCTGTCAGCCTGTTAACATTAAGTTCAGTGTTTCCATGATTATTTTCTAGTGATCCATGCACCCTATGACCTTGATATTGTCATGCTTAGCTTCATAAACATGCCTTCTTACTGTTGGTTGCCTTGCCATGCCATGTATTGCTCTGTGGTGAGTGGTTCAAGCTCACCAACATGCCTACTTATTGTTGTTCCTGCCATGTTTGAATCTGTAATATAACTTGCCATGTTTACATGGGTGCCATCATATTTTCTGTGCCCTTTTGGCTCATGGTCAGTAAGGGACTCTTGTTCTATGCCATTAGTAGATTCATGCCATGCCTTTGTTTTCCATGATATGTTCCTGTAACATGTTGTTTGATAGCTCTAAACATTGCAACCTGATGTTATTTCTGCTAAGTCTGAAACTGTTATTATTTGCAATCTTACCATGTGTGTTTGAGAATGTTCTAGTGATTTCTGGAGATGGCTCAGTGTTCATATTTTGTCATGCTTTACCTTTTTTTATCATGTTGGGGTTCTGTAGCATGTTGTTTTGATGCTTGTAAGATGCCTAGTTGCTGTTATGGACAGATTGTTGTTATGCCTTGTATAGAGTGTATGTGTTGAACCGTTGCTCCGTTTTGAGTGTGCTCTATATGAAACTTGCTTGATTTTGCATGTAGCTTCATATTATCATGTTGCATCCTTGTTTTGAGGTGTTTGCTTGATGTTTGTATGCATTTTGCATCAATGCCATGCTTAACTTGTTTTGCTCATATCTTCTAGGCCGTAGCTCCAAATCTAATGAACTTTATATGTAACTTGACTAGAATTTCGTGTAGATCATCTCGGTGTATCTTAACTTGCTGTTTAACAACTTGAACATAAGGTTTATTCAGATCTGGACCCATTTCGAAATTTGCATATGAGGACTTACCGGAATTGTTATATGTTGTTCCCGGCCTCATTTAAACTTGCCTTGATATGTTGTTCTTGTTTGCATCATCTCTTGACATGGGTAGCCTCATGTAGATTTGTCATGCATCATGCTTGTTGTGCATCATGTCTTGTCTATGTGTGGTGTGTTTACCATGTTGTGTGCTTCTTCTCGATAGTTCCCATTTCGTTGCGATCGTGAGGATTCGTTCGTCTACGCTTGGTTCGTCGTCATGGCTTCATCTTCTTCATGGATTCGTTCTTCTTCCTTGCGGGATTTCAGGCATGATGACCGCTACCCTGAATCTCACTACTATCATTGCTATGCTAGTTGCTTCGTTCTATCGCTTTGCTGCGCTTCCTATCACTTGTTCTTCAAGCCTCCCCTAATTGCCATGAACCTCTAACCTTTGACACCATTCTTAGCAAACCGTTGATTGGCTATGTTACCGCTTTGCTCAGCCCCTCTTATAGCGTTGCTAGTTGCAGGTGAAGTTGAAGATTGCTCCATGGTGGACAGGGTTTTGTTGGGATATCACAATATCTCTTATTTAATTAATGCATCTATATATTTGGTAAAGGATGGAAGGCTCGGCCTTATGCCTGGTGTTTTGTTCCACTCTTGCCGCCCTAGTTTCCGTCATACCAGTGTTATGTTCCCGGATTTTGCGTTCCTTACGCGGTCGGGTGATTTATGGGACCCCCCTGACAGTTCGCTTTGAATAAAACTTGTCCAGCAAGGCCCAACCTTGGTTTTACCATTTGCCTCACCACCACCTATACCCTTCCCTTGGGTCGGCCAACCCAAGGGTCATCTTTATTTTAGCCCCCCCCCCCCCCCTCCCGGGCCAGTGCTTGTCTAAGTGTTGGTCCGAACTGAGCTGCCTGCGGGGCCACCTCGGGGAAACTCGAAGTCTGGTTTTACTCGTAGCTAGTCTCATCCGGTGTTGCCCTGAGAACGAGATATGTGCAGCTCCTATCGGGATTGTCGGCGCATCGTGCGGCTTTGCTGGTCTTGTTTTACCATTGTCGAAATGTCTTGTAAACCGGGATTCCGAGACTGATCGGGTCTTCCTGGGAGAAGGAATATCCTTCGTTGATCGCGAGAGCTTATCATGGGCTAAGTTGGGACACCCCTGCAGGGTATATACTTTCGAGAGCCGTGCCCGCGGTTATGTGGCAGATGGGAATTTGTTAATGTCCGGTTGTAGATAACTTGACACCAGATCCGAATTAAAATGCATCAACCACGTGTGTAGCCGTGATGGTCTCTTCTCGGCGTAGTCCGGGAAGTGAACACGGTTTCTGTGTTATGTTTGACGTAAGTAGGTGTTCAGGATCACCTCTTGATCATTGCTAGCTTCACGACCGTTCCTTTGCTTCTCTTCTCGCTCTCATTTGCGTATGTTAGCCACCATACTATGCTTAGTCGCTGCTGCTATCTCACCACTTTACCCCTTCCTTTCCCATTAAGCTTTGCTAGTCTTGATACCCATGGTAATGGGATTGCTGAGTCCTCGTGGCTCATAGATTACTACAACAACAGTTGTAGGTACAGGTTATGCGATGATCATGACGCGAGAGCGATGCTTGCTTGTGTTGAGTTCTTCTTCTGTTTCTTCTTCGATCAGGGGATAGGTTCCAGGTCGGCAGCCTGGGTTAGCAGGGTGGATATTGTTTGAGTTTCTGTTTATGATCCATCCGTAGTCGGATGTTGTTCTTGTATGTTGTATTGTTGTATTCATGTGACATTGTATGTATTGGATGTATCCCCACTATTATGTAATTGTTGATGTAATGATATCCACCTTGCAAAAGCGTTCCAATATGCGGGTCTATCCTTGGTGGGACCTTCGAGTTCCTTTTGGATAGGGTCGCATATTGGGCGTGACAGTACCCATAAAGTGTTGGAGAGCTCGTGGTCCCTCCGGATTGAATTCCCACAGGCGAAGGGGGCGACATTTGTAGGGCAGAAGACGCCGAATCAGCATAACCTGCGTCACTACGACCAGATTGATCTTCCTCTCTTAGAGCTCTCGAATCTGGCCCTGCAATAGGGGTACGTCCTTGGACGGCCCCCAGTCAAACCCTTTGTTGACCCACGATGTCAGCCGTTGTGGAGGGCCCGGGCGAAAGGCGGGCGGCAGCCTCTGCCTGCTGCCCCTGGGAGCGGTGATATAGAACCACTCCTGTTGCCACAAGCCGAGCTCCTCCTGAAAAGAGCCCTCGGGCCATGGAGCATCGGCCCTCTTGCTTATAACCGCCCCGCTGCACTCTGCCTGACGCCCCTCAATCATCTTCGGCTCCACATTGAAGGTTTTGATCCACAAACCAAAGTGAGGGGTAGTGCGGAGGAAGGCTTCGCAGATGACAATAAATGATGAGATATGGAGGATAGACTCCGGAGCCAAGTCATGGAATTCCAGCCCATAGTAAAACAGGAGCCCCCTCACGAAGGGATCCATCGGGAAGCCTAAACCCCGACGGAGGTGAGGCACGAACACAACACTCTCGCCAGGCTCAGGAGTAGGAATGACTTGCCCTTGGGCAGGCAACCTATGCGAAATCTCGTAGGTTAAGTACCTGGCATCTCTCAGCTTTAGCGCGTCCTCTTCCGTGACGGAGGAGGGCATCCACCGGCCCTGTAGGTCGGAGCCGGACATTGTCGAAGGTCCGAAGATCCCGAATCTAGAGCCCTGGGTGTTGGAACTCGGGGCGAGGGGCGGATTCGATTGAGGATTGAAGAAAAGGAATGAGCCTTGGTATCATTATAAAGAGCGAGAATACCAAGAGCTGTCCCCGTGACCGTTTGGAACTCGCCTTCGATGGAGGGGGCGTGGCAACGGGCGCGGTTGGGTTACCCACGTCCGAATTGATGAGAATCCCGGGATAAGGGGAACACGATCTCTGCTTCGACAAGACGTACCAAGGAAACCGCTTTGCTAAACGCGCTGAGGTGGTATAATATAAACAATTCAATTAAAGGCTTGGTTGTGGTATGACGTCACGCCACGAAATACGTCAGCAGATTGAACTTGTGTAAATATTATTCTCTCTATGGTGGAATGTTGAATTTATTTTTGCAGAGCCGGACACTATCCTGGTGTTCACAATCTTCTATAAATTATTCGGAGGAGGAACCCGCCTTGCAATGCCGAAGACAATATGCACGTCGGACTCGTCATCATTGAAGCCTAGTTCAGGGGCTACTAAGGGAGTCCTAGACTAGGGGGTGTCCGGATAGCCGAACTATCATCATCTGCCGGACTCCAAGACTATGAAGATACAAGATTGAAGACTTCGTCCCGTGTCCGGATGGGACTTTCCTTGGCGTGGAAGGCAAGCTTGGCGATACGGATATGTAGATCTCCTACCATTGTAACCGACTCTGTGTAACCCTAGCCCTCTCCGGTGTCTATATAAACCGGATGGTTTTAGTCTGTAGGACAGAACAACAATCATACCATAGGCTAGCTTCTAGGGTTTAGCCTCCTTGATCTCGTGGTAGATCTACTCTTGTAATACCCACATCATCAATATCAATCAAGCAGGACATAGGGTTTTACCTCCATCAAGAGGGCCCAAACCTGGGTAAAACATTGTGTCCCTTGTCTCCTGTTACCATCCGCCTAGACGCACAGTTCGGGACCCCCTACCCGAGATCCGCCGGTTTTGACACCGACATTGGTCACAAGCTTGGAGTGGCTGGATGCGTCGATTGAGAAACACCTCCAACAAATCCATGCCCTTTACACCCTGACGTACCAACTGGACTACCCTCTCGACCAACATGTTTGTTTCCACTCTTTCCGCTACGGTCACGGTCAGAGAAGGAGGTTGCTGGGCATGATCTAAGGAAAAGGGAGGAAGGCTAGTCGACTGACCGGGGTCACAATATCCTGGCAGTAGAACCAGGTCGACTGCCAGCCCCTGACCGACTCGGGAAGTGTCATGGGAGGGAAAGCACTCCTCTTCCTCATCTGGATCCCTAGACCTCCGCACATCTGGATAACGTGCGTCCTCTTGTCACTCGAATTCGCCTTCTTCACAGTCTGAGAGCGGATTGTGAAGATGTGTTTGAAAAGACCCAGTGCGGTCGACAACCCAAGAAATTCTCACACATGGACACAAATGCAGTGAGGTATGTGATGGTGTTGGGAGAGAAGTGGTGGAGCTGAGCACCGAAGAAATTCAAGAAGCCCCGGAAAAAAGGATGCGGAGGAAGAGAAAAGCCACGGTCGACATGGGTAGCAAGCAGGTCACACTCACCCGACCGTGGCTGAGGCTCTGTCTCCCCCTCCAGCAGCCTTGCGGCCATGACAGTGATCAAACCGGAGGTGGCCAGCTCCTCCAGATCCTCCGGCCGGAGCAAGGACCGGATCCAATCGCCCTGGATCCAGCCCGGCGGCAGCGCAGACCTCGATGATGACCCCTGATTCGTCTTATTGCCTTTCGCATCCCCTGTTGCCTTTTTCGCGCTCCAGCGCCGCCGTCTTGTCCTTCACCATGGTGGGGAGCTGCGCACTGGTGGGGCAGCGGCATCGAGGGCGGAGGAAGATGCAGTGGAGAAACAAAGAAGAAAGAAGGAGAATGAAGGCGCACAGTGCGGACGCCTCAGCCTTGATGCCTTTTAAGGACCCACTTCCGAGTGGCTGGCGCGTGGGCCCGAGCAATCCTGTCAAATCCCGCAACAGTCGCATGACGAGTACGTGGCGAAAAAGGTGGCATGGAAATCAAGGCGCCCTGATCTGTCCGTCCCGCTTACTACGGCGCGCTCCGCCTCGCGCGCTTCCCCAAATTTTTGAATCCCATGAAATCCGAGATCCGCAGAAACCAATTGCGCCAAATATTTCGCATCAAAGTAACACTCAACGAGTGCTAGCATAAGTACACTCGGCAACTTCTAAATCAATCAAGGCGACTGAAACGAAGCCGAAGTTTCAGCGTGGGCCTCCAATCCAGCATGGGTACATGTGAAGCACAAGAGACAAGGTAGGACCAACTTCAACCTTCTTTCCACACGGACCTCAATCCATTCGGGGGCTAATGACGATGCCACAGACCTAGGGTAAGTTCATAGGACTTACTTATAGGCCCTACCCAAGGTCACTACCCTAGAAGCATAGACATTCAAGGAACAACAGAGAATATCAATTGTTGTCGTCGAGTGCAATCCACTTGACCAGTCATCCCACTCGGGTACCCCTCCCTCCTGATATCACTCGACCAAGACGAAGCCATTCGACTATACGAGAAACCACTCGACCTACAAAAGACCAGGAGTCACTCAGGACGGCAACATTAAGGCGTTCACTCCGTAGTCTTAAAGATCATTAATAGCCCTTTATAACTGGCGTTACTAGTAACCCCCTGCATTGATGTACATTGAACCCCTTGTAACGGGGGATGGTTTGGGTCCTGGCGCACTCTATATAAGCCACCCCCTCCTCTGGGACAAGGGTTCGCACCCCCTATAACACACACACCCATATTCCAGTCGACTGCCTCAGGGCACCGAGACGTAGGGCTTTTCCCTCCTCCAAGAGGGGCCTGAACTCGTAAACTGGTGTGTACAATCTCGCCATAGCGAGGGCCTGGCCTCCTCAAAGGTACCCCCTATTCTTACTGTCAGACTTAGAACCACGACACCACCCCCCCAATCCAGCGAGATGATGTCTACTACACTTCTTCTTGTAGACGTTGTTGGGCCTGCAAGTGCACAGGTTTGTAGGACAGTAGCAAATTTCCCTCAAGTGGATGACCTAAGGTTTATCAATCCGTAGGAGCTGTAGGATGAAGATGGTCTCTCTCAAACAACCCTGCAACCAAATAAAAAATAGTCTCTTGTGTCCCCAACACACCCAATACAATGGTAAATCGTATAGGTGCACTAGTTCGCCGAAGGGATGGTGATACAAGTGCAATATGGATGGTAGATATAGGTTTTTGTAATCTGGAAATATAAATACAGCAAGGTAAATAATGATAAAAGTGAGCGTAAATGGTATTGCAATGGTAGGAAACAAGGCATAGGGTTCATACTTTCACTAGTGCAAGTTCTCTCAACAATAATAACATACTTGGATCATATAACTTCCCTCAACATGCAACAAAGAGTCACTCCAAAGCCACTAATAGCGAAGAACAAACGAAGAGATTATGGTAGGGTATGAAACCACCTCAAAGTTATCCTTTCTGTTATATCTATTCAAGAGTCCATAGTAAAATAACATGAAGCTGTTCTTTCCGTTCGATCTATCATAGAGTTCATACTAGAATAACACCTTAAGACCCAAATCAACCAAAACCCTAATGTCACCTAGATACTCCATTGTCACCTCAAGTATCCATGGGCATGATTATACGATATGCATCATACAATCTCAGATTCATCTATTCAACCAACACAAAGTACTTCAAAGAGTGCCCCAAAGTTTCTACCGGAGAGTCAAGACGAAAACGTGCGCCAACCCTTATGCATAGGTTCATGGGTGGAACCCGCAAGTTGATCACCAAAACATACATCAAATGGATCACGCACTACTAGGGAAAAGCCTATACACAGAATCTTACCAGCAGCGCTCTTCAAAATACCACGCTACTGCTACTTAGCAGCAGCGCGTGTCTGCCAAACGCGCTACTGACTTGGAAGTAGCAGTAGCGCGTGTGTAGCCTACAGCGCTACTGCTATAGTTGCCATGACCTTGGCCCCCCCGCTAGCTATAGCAGTAGCGCACTTCACTGTAGAGCGCTACTGCTACTCAGGTTAGCTGTAGCACGTTTTGGCAAATGCGCTACAACTATCCCTACCTTATCCCCACGGAGGACCAGCCCTCTCACTCACACTCTCACTCTCGCCCGCGTCAACCGTCGTCGTCCGTCGTCGCCGCCGCCGCCTTCGTTCGTCCGCCGCCGAGGTACTCCCCTCCTTCCGTCCCTCCTCCATCCTCCTCGCACATCCTCCCTCCGCCTGCGGCCGCCCCTCCCTCCTCCGCCGCTGCCCTCCTCCCTCCGCCTGCGGCCGCCCCTCCTCCCTCCTCCGCCGGCAGCCCTCCTCCCACCGCCCTCGACCTCGCCGCCCCTAGCTACCTCTTCGTCGCCCCCCACCCCCTGCCACTAGTTAGTACTAGATTTAGTAGTAGTAGATGTTAATTTAGGGTTAGCTAGTACTAGATGTTGCTTAGTTAGTACTAGATTTTTAGTAGTAGTATTGGTAGTTGAACTACTTTAGTTGTAGTTGAACTAGTTTAGTAAGTAAATTAATAAACTAGTTGAACTAGTTGAATTAACAGAACTAATCTATTTTTAGTAAGATAATTAATATAACTAGTTGAACTACTTTATTTTTAGAAAGAACTAGTTTTTTTTCTATTTATAGTAAGTTTATATTTAGTAAGAACTAGTTGAATTAATAAAACTAGTTGAACATGTCATGTTTGTTGTTAGTGATAACTTATATGGTTTCAGGTGACCTCCGTCGTCCCCGTCACCGACCCCCTCCGACATCCCCGCCGTCGTCCCAGTCACCGATCCCCTCCGACATCGAGGTGAGACCAGCCAAATATCCTTGTATATCTTGTGTTGTTGCTCAAATTGGATGTGGTTGCCCAAGTGGCCGTTCATGTTCAGTTTACATCTCCGAGTGGCCTATGTTTTGCCGGAGTGTTGATTAATTTCCGTTCCGGCAAATTTTAGGTGCTCGATATGTCCTTTTTTAGCAAAGGTCATGCCGGATTTTGTCGTGAATTCTGGCATGACTTGTGCTAGAATATGTACAAGTTTAATATTTGAATTATGATTGTAGGAAATGTTGTACTCGGACGACGACGGTCTCCCGGGGGAGTGTAGCTGGTGCCACGACGATCGAGGTATGTGCGACAGGTTCGTTCGGCTGGACGACGATCGGCACTTCAGCATTAAGCTCAAGGAGACCTTCGATTGTGAAACGGTACGCAACAACGACAAGTGTTTTTTTTCTCCATTAAGCATGACTTCAACTATTTCAACGTCTAATTTTCATATTTTACAATTCGACTAGCTTATCCCATGCCATGCAAGACGCTATGTCTTGGAGAGGATGGGTTTTGAAGACCGTGAAAATTTCGAAACAAAGAAAATACACCTAAGGACCCATCATGATATGGATTTTGAAGTAAATCTGTACAATGCTCAGAGCGTAACCCATTTTGGTTGCCAAAATTGGGAAGCACTTTGCAAAATGTATGGTTTTTATGAGGGTATGATTGTCACCATGGATCTTGGTGCTCCTGACAGCGAGGAAGACAATATGGACATTTGGGTCCTTGTTGATACGCTTCCGATTGTACCGCTATGTGAGTTTCTCAAACATAGTTATTAACTAATTTATATTGTTTATTTCAAAATAGTTGATAGCTTATTTCCATTGACAGCTTATTTTGATTCTTCAAAGACTGTGCGGAAGATGGTAGATAAAACCCACTACACCGAAGGCACCCAATTAATGTATAAGGAGAAAAATCATCTGATCGCATTTTGTACTCTTCTTGAGAATTACAATGACTATTATCGAACTCCTCCAAATTATGGTGAATACGTGCCACTTGTGCATGTGTTGAACAACGATAACTTCTCTGGAGATACCCTGGTAAGATTTTTTAATATTACGACATCCGTGCATTTTTTGCATACTTGTAAAACTAGCACATCATTGCTAACTATGAAGTTATTATTATGTTTTTCAACAGAAACTCCCGATGGATTGTGTGCCTCATCTGATGTCTCTGCATGGTCGCCTCTCAGTTCTGAACATACTGCCAGGTAAATCTACGGAGCTCACCTGTGCATATCGGATTTCTAAAACCCGTGAACACATGATCATCAAAGAATGGAAGAAATGTATGGACATTCGCAAGGAGGTTCTTGGAAGTAACATTCAGTGAAAGGCAAGAATGGGAGACAGGCTAATCTCCATTCTCCATAATGGAGAGTCAGGGGCTATCTTGTTTTTTGTTATTTTACCTTAGAAAATGTAGTAGGTCTTAATCGAATGTAATAGGTCCTATGAGGTACAATATGTTTATTATGTGGTAATGTGTTAGAGTTGATAATGATGATCTTGAGGAGGTGTTATGTGATGTCAATGATGAAAACGATGATATTGAGGAGGTGTTATATGACAATGATGTATTATGATGCTAAGTTGTTAATGATATGATGATGATGATGATATTATTATATCATTGGGTGAAAGAACCGCGGATTAGTTTCAAGTGGATGGACATCCACTTGAAACTAGTCCACGGTTCTTTCACCCCATGATGTAATAACTCATTATGATGTAAAAACAATCTCTAAATTCCTGTTGTATGAAAACTTGTGTAAAGGTGTATGAATACAACATGAAAAAGGAAAGAAATAAAATACTAAATAATAGTAGCCACCGATGTACTTCTTCCTCCTATATATACCTACGTACCCCAAAAACATCCAGGGAGCCACTGAAACACAATTTCCACCGCCGTAACCTTCTTTATCCGCGAGATCCCATCTTGGAGCCTTCGTCGGTGCTCCGCCGGAGGGGGAATCGACCATGGAGGGCTTCTACATCAACACCATAGCCCCTCCGATGAGTTGTGAGTAGTTTACCACAGACCTTCGGGTCCATAGTTATTAGCTAGATGGCTTCTTCTCTCTTTTTGGATCTCAATACAATGTTCTCCCCCTCTCTTATGGAGATCTATTTGATGTAAACTCTTTTTGCGGTGTGTTTGTCGAGATCCGATAAATTGTGGGTTTACGATAAAGTTTATCTATGAGAAATATTTGAATCTTCTCTGAATTCTTTTATGTATGATTGAGTTATCTTTGCAAGTCTCTTCGAATTATCAGTTTGGTTTGGCCTACTAGATTGATCTTTCTTGCCATGGGAGAAGTGCTTAGCTTTGGGTTCAATCTTGCGGTGTCCTTACCGAGTGACAGAAAGGGTTGCAAGGCACGTATTGTATTGTTGCCATCGAGGATAAAAAAGTGGGGTTTATATCATATTGCTTGAGTTTATCCGTCTACATCATGTCATCTTTCTTAATGCATTACTCTGTTCTTATGAACTTAATACTCTAGATGCATGCTGGATAGCGGTCGATGTGTGGAGTAATAGTAGTAGATGCAGGCAGGAGTCGGTCTACTTGTTGCAGACGTGATGCCTATATACATGATCATGCCTAGATAATCTCATAATTATTCACTTTTCTATCAACTGCTCGACAGTAATTTGTTCACCCACCGTAATACTTATGCTATCTTGAGAGAAGCCTCTAGTGAAACCTATGGACCCCGGGTCTATCTTTTATCATATTATCTTTCAATCTACTTTTATTTGCATCTTTACTTTTTGCATCTATATTATAAAATAACAAAAATATATTTATCTTATCATACTATCTCTATCAGATCTCACTTTCACAAGTGGCCGTGAAGGGATTGACAACCCCTTTATTGCGTCGGTTGCGAGTTCTTTGTTTGTTTGTGTAGGTGCGTGGGACTTTTGAGGAGCCTCCTACTGGATTGATACCTTGGTTGTCAAAAACTGAGGGAAATACTTACGCTACTATTGCTGCATCACCCTTTCCTCTTCAAGGAAAACCAACGCAAGCTCAAGATGTAGCAAGAAGGATTTCTGGCGCGTTTGCCGGGGAGGTCTTCGCTCAACTCAAGACATACCAAGTGCCCATCACAAACTCATCTTCCTCGCATTTACATTATTTGCCACTTGCCTCTCATTTTCCTCTTCCCCACTTCACCCTTGCCGTTTTATTTGCCCTCTCTTTCCCAATGTCTCTCTCTTTCGCTCGCCTTTTTCCGTTTGCTCGTGTGTTAGATCGTTTAACTTGTTGTTATGGCTAGTCCTCCTATCCTTGTTATTACTCCCGAACATGAAATTCTCAATTTTAAGCAAAGGGAGGGAGAAAATTTAAAAGATGCTTGGCATAGAATTTGCAATGCTCAAAATAGATCTACTAGGAAGCTTTCTACTTCCGTTCTTCTTCGCAATTTTTATGTAGGCATTACTCCTTGGAATAGATGCATTCTTGATACTGTTACCGGAGGGGATTTCTTGAGTAGCCATACGTTTGATGCTTATAATGCTATGTTAGATTTGTTTGGCCCACCACCTCTTTTGGTTAATGGAACGGTTTTAACTTTAGAACATGTAATGCAACGGCTTGATATTATTGAAAATAAAATTGCTACTGTTGAGTTGATTTAAAATTTGGATAAAAAGATTCATAATCACATTACCCAATATGGATCTAGGGTTGGAGTTACTTTGAAAAATCTTAAAGAGAAAGAACCTATAGTTAATGAATAAATAGATCTAGATTCTGCAAGAATCGGTAAACTTGAGGATATCATTACCAACTTAGGTTCCGCGTTTTCTTCCATGAAAAACACTCCAAAACCTCCTACCAAAACTGCCAAGTTTATTTATATTCCTAAAAATAAGGGTGAATCTTCTAGTAAGGGAGATGAGGGTCTCAAATCCATAAATGTTCATCCCAATTGTCTCTCTGTCGTTAAGGAACCTTTTGCTACAAATGAATTTCTTGAATTTTTGCCTAAAGGTTTAATCATTGTTAAAAAGGGAGAAACCCCTAAAGATCATAAGTGCTCTATTGAGGAATTGAGTGCCAAAGATGGCACTACTTAGATCTATCTTCGCTTTTTTATGCCTAGCTAGCTAGGGGCGTTAAATGATAGCGCTAGTTGGGAGGCAACCCAATTTTCTTTGTGTTTTTTGTTTTTGTTCCTGTTTAGTAATAAATTTTGCATCTACCTTCTGTTTATATGTGTTTTTATGTTTCAATTAGTGTTTGTGCCAAGTAGAACCTATAGGATAACCTATGATGATAGTTGATTTGATTCTGCTGAAAAACAGAAACTTTGCGCTCACAAGAAAAAATTCAATAAATCACAGAAACGTGCTTTTGCATTGATTCTTTTTTATGCTGATCAATAAAAAAATTTTCCAGGACTTCCTAGTTTGGTAGGAGTTTTAGAGTTCCAGAAGTTTGCGTTAGTTACAGATTTCTACAGACTGTTCTGTTTTTCACAGATTCTGTTTTTTCGTGTGTTGTTTGCTTATTTTGATGCATCTATGGCTAGTATTAAGTGGTATGAACCATGGAGAACTTGGAATACAGTAGGTTTAACACCAAAATAAATAAAGAATGATTTCATTACAGTACCTTATATGGTGGTTTTGTTTTCTTTCACTAACGGAGCTTATAAGATTTCCTGTTGAGTTTTGTGTTGTGAAGTTTTCAAGTTTTGGGTAAAGCTTTGATGGACTATGGAATAAAGAGTGGCAAAAGCCTAAGCTTGGGGATTCCCAAGCCACCCCAAGATATTCAAGAATAGCCAAAAGCCTAAGCTTGGGGATGCCCCGGGAAGGCATCCCCTCTTTCGTCTCCGTTCATTGGTAACTTTACTTGGAGCTATATTTTTATTCGCCACATGATATGTGTTTTGCTTGGAGCATCGTGTATTATATTAGTCTTTGATTTTTAGTTTACCACAATCATCCTTTCTGTACACACATTTTGGGAGAATCCCACTTGATTGAATTTATTAGAAGTTGCTATGTGCTTCACTTATATCTTTTGAGCTTGATAGTTTTTGCTCTAGTGCTTCACTTATATCTTTTAAAGCACGACGGTGGCTTAATTTGATAGAAATTGCTAGTCTCTCATGCTTCACTTATATTATTTTGAGAGTCTTTTAGAACAGCATGGTATTTGCTATGGTTATAAATTGGTCCTAGAATGGTAGGCATCCAAGTTGGGTATAATAAGAACTATCATAGGAAGTGAATTGGATGCTATGATCAATTTGATACTTGATAATTGTTTTGAGATATGGAGGTAGTGATATTAAAGTTATGCTAGTTGGGTGATTATGAATTTAAAGAATACTTGTGTTGAAGTTAGCAAGTCCCGTAGCATGCACGTATGGTTAAAGTTGTGTAACAAATTTGAAACATGAAGTGTACATGGCTTGTGCATCCTTATGAGTGGCGGTCGGGGACGAGCGATGGTCTTTTCCTACCAATCTATCCCTCTAGGAGCATGCGTATAGTGCTTGATTTTTGATGACTTCTAAATTTTTGCAATAAGTATATGAGTTCTTATGACTAATGCTGAGTCCATGGATTATACGCACTTTTACCTTTCCACCATTGCTAGCCTCTTCGGTACCGTGCATTGCCCTTTCTAACCTTGAGAGTTGGTGCAAACTTTGCCGGTGCATCCAAACCCCGTGATACGACACGCTCTATCACATATAAACCTCCACCATACCTACCTATTATGGCATTTCCGTAGCCATTCCGAGATATATTGCCATGCAACTTTCCACCGTTCCGTTCAACATCATCATGACATAGTTTACTTTTGTCATATTGCCATTGCATGATCATGTAGTAGACATCGTATTTTTGGCAAAGCAACCATGCATAATTTTTTATACATGTCACTCTTGATTCATTGCACCATCCCGGTACACCAACAGAGGCATTCATATAGAGTCATATCTTGTTCTAGTTTCAAGTTGTAATTCATATATTGTAATCAATGAAAAAAAGGCCAAAAGAAAAAAAAGAATTTCCCAAAAAGAAAAAAAGCCAAAAGAAAAAAAAGAAAGGCCAAAGAAAAAAAAGGGGGCAATGTTACTATCTCTTTTTCCACACTTGTGCTTCAAAGTAGCACCATGTCCTTCATATAGTGAGTCCCATATCTTGTGCTTCAAAGTAGCACCATATTTTTCATATAGTGAGTCTCATATGTTGTCACTTTCATATACTAGTGGGAATTTTTTATTATAGAACTTGACTTGTATATTCCTACGATGGGCTTCCTCAAATGCCCTAGGTCTTCGTGAGCAAGCAAGTTGGATGCACACCCACTAGTTTTCTTTTGTTGAGCATTCATTTATAGCTCTAGTGTATCCGTTGCATGGCAATCCCTACTCCTCATGTTGACATCAGTTGATAGGCATCTCCATAGCCCGTTGATTATCCTCGTCAATGTGAGACTTTCTCCTTTTTTGTCTTCTCCACACAATCCCCATCATCATATTCTATTCCACCCATAGTGCTATATCCATGGCTCATGCTCATGTATTGCGTGAAGGTTGAAAAAGTTTGAGATTATTTAAGTACAAAACAATTGCTTGGCTTGTCATCGGGGGTGTAGAATTTGGGAACATCTTTGTATGACGAACATGAAGCATAGCCTAACTATATGACTTTGTAGGGATGAACTTTCTTTAGCCATGTTATTTTGAGAAGACATGATTGCTTTGATTGGTATGCTTGAAGTGTTACTATTTCTTTTATCAATATGACTTTTATTTTGAATCATTTGGATCTGAACATTCATGCCACAACAAAGAAAATTACATTGAGAATTATGCTAGGTAGCATTCCACATCAAAAAATTTGTTTTTATCATTTACCTACTCGAGGATGAGCAGGAATTAAGTTTGGGATGCTTGATACGTCTCCAACGTACCTATAATTTTTGATTGTTCATGCTATTATATTACCCATTTTGGATGTTTATGGGCTTTATTTTACATATTTATATCATTTTTGGGACTAACCTACGAACCATAGGCCCAGCCCGTATTGCTGTTTTTTGCCTATTTCAGTATTTTAAAGAAAAGGAATATCAAACGGAGTCCAAACGGAATGAAACCTTCGGAAGCGTGATTTTTGGAACGAACGTGATTTAGAGGACTTGGAGTGCAAGTTAAGAAGCAATCGAGGCGGCCAGGAGATAGGAGGGCGCGCCCACCCCTCCTGGGCGTACCCCTGTCTCCTGAGCCCCACGAGCGGCCACCGACGTACTTCTTCCTCCTATATATACCTACGTACCCCGAAAACATCTAGGGAGCCACTGAAACACAATTTCCACCGCCGTAACCTTCTGTATCCGCGAGATCCCATCTTGGAGCCTTCGCCGGCACTCTGCTGGAGGGGGAATCGACCACGGATGGCTTCTACATCAACACCATAGCCCCTCCGATGAGTTGTGAGTAGTTTACCACAGACCTTCGGGTCCATAGTTATTAGCTAGATGGCTTCTTCTCTCTTTTTGGATCTCAATACAATGTTCTCCCCCTCTCTTGTGGAGATCTATTCGATGTAAACTCTTTTTGCGGTGTGTTTGTCAAGATCCGATGAATTGTGGGTTTATGATCAAGTTTATCTATGAGAAATATTTGAATCTTCTCTGAATTTTTTTATGTATGATTGAGTTATCTTTACAAGTCTCTTCGAATTATCAGTTTGGTTTGGCCTACTAGATTGATCTTTCTTGCCATGGGAGAAGTGCTTAGCTTTGAGTTCAATCTTGCGGTGTCCTTACCCAGTGATAGAAAGGGTTGCAAGGCACGTATTGTATTGTTGCCATCGAGGATAAAAAGATGGGGTTTATATCATATTTCTTGAGTTTATCCCTCTACATCATGTCATCTATCTTAATGCATTACTCGGTTCTTATGAACTTAATACTCTAGATGCATGCTGGATAGCGGTCAATGTGTGGAGTAATAGTAGTAGATGCAGGCAGGAGTCGGTCTAATTGTTGCGGACGTGATGCCTATATACATGATCATGCCTAGATAATCTCATAATTATTCGCTTTTCTATCAATTGCTCGACAGTAATTTGTTCACCCACCATAATACTTATGCTATCTTGAGAGAAGCCTCTAGTGAAGCCTATGGCCCCCGGGTCTATCTTTTATCATATTAGCTTTCAATCTACTTTTATTTGCATCTTTACTTTTTGTATCTATATTATAAAATACCAAAAATATATTTATCTTATCATACTATCTCTATCAGATCTCACTTTTGCAAGTGGCCATGAAGGGATTGAAAACCCCTTTATTGCATTGGTTGCGAGTTCTTTGTTTGTTTGTGTAGGTGAGTGGGACTTTTGAGGAGCCTCCTACTGGATTGATACCTTGGTTTTAAAAAACTGAGGGAAATACTTACACTACTATTGCTGCATCACCCTTTCCTCTTCAAGGAAAACCAACGCAAGCTCAAGACGTGGCACACGGCAAGACATACATCAAGTGTTCTCAAATCCTTAAAGGCTCAATCTGACATGATAACTTCAAAGGGAAAACTCAATTCATCACAAGAGAGTAGAGGGGGAGAAACATCATAAGATCCAGCTATAATAGCAAAGCTCGCGATACATCAAGATCGTGCCATAGAGAGAACACGAGAGAGAGAGAGAGAGAGAGATCAAACACATAGCTACTGGTACATACCCTCAGCCCCGAGGGTGAACTACTCCCTCCTCGTCATGGAGAGCGCCAGGATGATGAAGATGGCCACCGGTGAGGGATCCCCCCCTCCGGCAGGGTGCCGGAACGGACTCCCAAGAGGTTTTTGGTGGTTACAGAGGCTTGCGACGGTGGAACTCCCGATCTATCTTCGTCTTCGATGGTTTTAGGGTTTATGGGAATATATAGGCGAAAGAAGTCGGTCGGGGGAGCCTCGAGGGGTCCACGAGGGTGGAGGGCGCGCCCATGGAGTGGGCGCCCCCCTATCTCGTGGCTTCCTCGAAGCTTCCCTGGCTTCTCCTCCGAGCTCCCTGGATTGCTTCCATTCCAAAAATAATGCTCCCGAAGGTTTCATTCCGTTTGGACTCTGTTTAATATTCCTTTTCTTCGAAACACTGAAATAGGCAATAAAACAGCAATATGGGTGGGCCTCCGGTTAATAGGTTAGTCCCAAAAGTAATATAAAAGTGTATAATAAAGCTCGTAATCATTCAAAATAGATAATAAAATAGCATGAATGATTCATAAATTATAGATACCTTGGAGACGTATCAACATCCCCAAGCTTAATTCCTGCTCGTCTTCGAGTATGTAAATGATAAAAGAAAGAATTTACGAACTGTGAATGCTAGAAGGTGCACAAGTTTGATCAATGATAATTTCAATCACCTTTTCTAGCATGATTATATGTCATAATAGTAGTTCATCTCATAAAACTTCTCACGGACAAGTAACAAGCAATTCACATGTTAAAGCATAGACCACAAACTTTCTTGAAAACTAGCAAACTTCATTCTCAGTCATCAAACAATTGCAATTCATCTTATTTTCAGGAAGGGTCTATGTTAGAGCTTTGATTGAGCAAACTCCGCATACTCAACTGTCATATAGTCTTCTACAATTGCTAACACTCAAGCAATACTTATAGTTATGGAGTTTTAATCGGACACTGAGAAAGATAGGGGCTTATAGTGTTGCCTCCCAACGTATTCACCTTTGGGTGATGTCAACAATAATAGTTCATGCTAACTTACACCCAATTGGATATATATATCAGGATCTTTCCAACATGAGGTGCTTGCCAAAGGATAAAATTAAAAAGGGAAAGGTGAAGATCACCTTGACTCTTGCATAAATTAAAAGACATAAAGTAAAAGATAGGCCGTTCACAGAGGGAAGCAGAGGTTGTCATGCGCTTTTATGGTTGGATGCACAAAATCTTAATGCAAAAGAACATCACTTTATATTGTCACTTGTATATGGACCTTTATTATGCAATCCATCGCTTTTATTGCTTCCATAACAAGATCGTATAAAGCTTATTTTCTTCACACTAATAGATCATACATATTTTAGAGAGCAATTTTTATTGCTTACACCGATGACAACTTACTTAAAGGATCTTACTCAATCCATAGGTAGGTATAGTGGTCTCTCATGGCGAAACTGGGTTTAAGGATAATTGGAAGCACAAGTAGTATCTCTACTTGGTGCAAGGAATTTGGCTAGCATGAGGGGGAAAGGCAAGCTCAACATGTTTGAATGATCCATGACAATATACTTTAACTGAGATGTGAGAAAACATAACCCATTACGTTGTCTTCCTTGTCCAACATAAACTCTTTAGCATGTCATACTTAATGAGTGCTCACAATTATAAAAGATGTCCAAGATAGTATATTTATATGTGAAATCCCTCTTCCTCCAATATTCTTTCATGAATTGTTCAAATGACCAATACAATGCTTGATAACCTTCAATAAATTTACAACCTCTACTTCTTAGATGTGAAGTCATTACTCCCCATGGGATAAGTAAATGAAACATATATAAATTCATATTTATGAAATTCAACTTATTCAGCCATTTACTCATAGGATATAAGTGAAGCACACGAGTAAATGACAAACTACTCCAAAAAGATATAAGTGAAGATCAATGAGTAGCTAAATAATTACGTAAATATGTGAAGACTCTCTCTCATTTAAGAATTTCAGATCTTGGTATTCTATTCAAACAGCAAGCAAAACAAAATAAAATGACATTGCAAGGATAGCACAACTCATGTGAAGAAGCAAAAACTTAGGTTCAACCGATACTAACCGATAGTTGTTGAAGAAGAAAGGTGGGATGCCTAACGGGGCATCCCCAAGCTTAGATGCTTGAGACTTCTTGAAATATTATCTTGGGGTGCCTTGGGCATCCCCAAGCTTGAACTTTTGTGTCTCCTTAATTACTCTCATATCATGGTTTCTCTTTTTATCAAAAGCTTCATCCACACCAACCTCAACAAGAACTCGTGAGATAGGTTAGTATAAACCAATGCAAAACCTTATCATTTTCTACTGTAACAAATCATTGAAATTATTATTCAACATTGCATACTAAATTCCTCTGCATATTTAATACTCCTATCCTCAAATAGAATCATTAAATAAGCAAACATATGCAAACAATGCAAACATAACAGCAATCTGCCAAAACAGTATCGTCCGTAAAGAATGCAAGATTCATCATACTTCACTAACTCCAAAAATTATGCGAAAAATGGTACTCTGTAGAGAATTTATCAGAGATCAATATGCAAAAAGTTTCACCGTTATATCGTTCTCTGACTTTTCTAGGGAATTTTTGCAACAGCGGTAAACTTTTTATTTTCAAACAGCAACATGTATACTAGCAAAATAAGCATGGTAAAGGCTATCCTTGACATTTTTATTGAAACTAAAGATGCAAAACATTAATCTAAATAACAACAAGTAAATACTAACAAAAGGAAATGACGCTCCAAGCAAGACACATATCATGTGGCGAATAAAAATATAGCTCCAAGTAAAGTTACCGATGAACGAAGACGAAAGAGGGGATGTCATCCGGGGCATCCCCAAGCTTAGGCTCTTGGTTGTCCTTGAATATTACCTTGGGGTGACTTGGTCATCCCCAATCTTAGGCTCTTGTCACTCCTTATTCCATAGTCCATCGAATCTTTACTCACAACTTGAAAACTTCACAACACAAGACTCAACAGAAAACTCGTAAGCTCCGTTAGTATAAGAAAATAAAACCACTACTTAGGTACTGTAATGAACTCATTATAAACTCATATTGGTGTAATATCTACTGTATTCCAACTTCTCTATGGTTCATCCCCTCCGATACTACTCATAGATTGATCAAAATAAGCACACAACACATAGAAAACAGAATCTGTCAAAAACAGAACAGTCTGTAGTAATCTGTATCAAACGTATACTTCTGGAACTCCAAAAATTCTACCAAATTAGGAAGTCCTAATAAATTCGTATACCAATCCAGAGAAAAAAGAATCAGATAAAAATCACGTTTCTGTGAATTACCAAAACTAATTTACTGGGTGTACAAGTTTCTGATTTTCAGCAGGATCAACACAACTATCACCGTAAGCTATCCTAAAGGTCTTACTTGGCACTTTATTGAAACAAAAGCTATAAAACATGATTACTACAGTAGCATAATCATGTGAACACACAAAAACATTAAGGATAAATATTGGGATGTCTCCCAACAAGCGCTTTTCTTTAATGCCTTTCTAGCTAGGCATGATGATGACAATGATGCTCACATAAAAGATAAGAATTGAAACATAACGGGAGCATCATGAAGCATATGACTAGCACATTTAAGCCTAACCCACTTCCTATGCATAGGTATTTTGTGATCAAACAATTTATGGGAACAATAATCAACTAGCATAGGAAAGCAAAATAAGCATAACTTCAAGATTTTAAGCACATAGAGAGGAAACTTGATATTATTTCAATTCCTACAAGCATATGTTCCTCCTTCATAATAATTTTCAGTAGCATCATGAATGAATTCAACAATATAACCAGCACCTAAAGCATTCTTTTCATGATCTACAAGCATAGAAACTTTACTACTCTCCACATAAGCAAAATTCTTCTCATGAATATTAGTGGGAGCAAACTCAACAAAATAATTATCATGTGAGGCATTATCCAATTGAAAACTAAAATCATGATGACAAGTTTCATGGTTATCATTATTCCTAATAGCATACAAGTCATCACAATAATCATCATAGATAGCAACATTGTTCTCATAATCAATTGGAACCTCTTCCGAAATAGTGGATTCATCACTAAATAAAGTTGACACTCTTCCAAATCCACTTTCATATTCATCACAATAATATTCAACATCCTCCAAAATAGTGGGGTCATTACTTCATAGAGCTGACACTCTTACAAACCCACTTTCATCAATATAATCATCATAAATAGGAGGCATGCTTTCATCATAATAAATATTCTCATCAAAACTTGGGGGACTAAACATATCATCTTCATCAAACATAGCTTCCCCAAGCTTGTGGCTTTGCATATCATTAGCATCATGGATATTCAAGGAATTCATACTAACAACATTGCAATCATGCTCATCATACAAAGATTTAATACCAAATATTTTATAGACTTCTTCTTCTAGCACTTGAGCACAATTTTCCTTTCCATCATTCTCACAAAAAATATTAAAAAGACGAGGCTTATGAGACAAACATAACTCCATTTTTTATAGTTTTCTTTTATAAACTAAACTAGTGATAAAACAAGAAACAAAAAGATTCGATTGCAAGATCTAAAGATATACCTTCAAGCACTCACCTCCCCGGCAATGGCGCCAGAAAAGAGCTTGATGTCTACTACACAACCTTCTTCTGGTAGACGTTGTTGGGCCTGCAAGTGCACAGGTTTGTAGGAAAGTAGCAAATTCCCCTCAAGTGGATGACCTAAGGTTTATCAATCCGTAGGAGGCATAGGATGAAGATGGTCTCCCTCAAACAACCCTGCAACCAAATAACAAAGAGTCTCTTGTGTCCCCAACACACCCAATACAATGGTAAATTGTATAGGTGCACTAGTTCGGCGAAGAGATGGTGATACAAGTGCAATATGGATGGTAGATATAGGTTTTTGTAATATGAAAATATAAAAACAGCAAGGTAACTGATGATAAAAGTGAGCGCAAACGGTATTGCAATGGTAGGAAACAAGGCATAGGGTTCATACTTTCCCTAGTGCAAATTCTCTCAACAATAATAACATACTTGGATCATATAACTATCCCTCAACATGCAATGCTTTCCAATCTATGAGTTTCCTTTGGCCAAGTTGATGATTAGATCTTTAGTGGAAGTGGTGCATAGTAGTAGATTCAATCTATCGTAACCGGGGCTCCAGGGACCTAAGGAAAGGTTTGAACTCTAGGGTGTGCACGGAGAACTCCACTAGGCTACAACTCGCTGCTCACTGCCTCGCGGCCTTGCTCGGGTGTGCGCGAGCAAGAGGGAGGAACACGATGATTTACCCAGGTTCGGGTCACCTTGCGGTGTAAGACCCTACTCCTGCTTTGTGGTGGATTGCCTCGCGAGGAGGATGAGCATGAACTAGTACAAGTATGAACTACCTTGGGAGGGCTCAAGGATCGACCTCCTTGGATCCCTCACTACGGTGGAGACTAGCCTATGCTTATACCGGGCTTGGCCCTCTTCCCTAGGAGACTCTTGGCGGGAAGGGATACCACAACGACCAATTTTGAAGGGGGATAGTAGTACATCTTATCCTGACTAAAGGTGGTCCTCACCTGAAAAGCTTCTGGTCGTGACGCATAGGTGGGCTCGGCGATGACCTCAGTCCTAGCCAGCCCGCCGTCCTGGTCTTGTTGCACCAAAGAGGTAACCTTCGGGGCCGCCTTGGGAACCCGCGCGCTGGCCTTGTCTCTTTAGCACCAAATAGGAAAGCCTCATTGCCCGTGCTCGCTGGCACCGGTCCTGGCGACGCTCGTCGTGGCTCGCATCACCTACATGCGCCCCGAGGCGGGATGACGAGCCTAGGAGTGTCCGCCTCGCGAGGGACCTAGGGAGGCAGCCTCGGGAGACCGCCCTGTGGGAGGCCCTCGGGAGGCCGCCCCTCATGAAGCCCTCGGGGCATGTGATGACGCGTGCTGATGCACACTTCGTGAGGCGGGGGCCCTCATGAGGGCTTTGCTCGTGGAGTCTTGATGTTGGGCCGGGTCGGGCCCTTTGATGATGCCACACGACGGGCCACAGACAGACGGGCCTGGGTACCCCCAGTCCCAGAGCCCCGACAGTAGCCCCCGGGCCCGTGGTGTGCACGACTTTGTTTGGAGATGGAGGCGAGGAGTGGGGTGATGTCTACTACACAACCTTCTTCTGATAGACGTTGTTGGGCCTGCAAGTGCACAGGTTTGTAGGACAGTAGCAAATTCCCCTCAAGTGGATGACCTAAGGTTTATCAATCCGTAGGAGGCATAGGATGAAGATGGTCTCCCTTAAACAACCCTGCAACCAAATAACAAAGAGTCTCTTGTGTCCCCAACACACCCAATACAATGGTAAATTGTATAGGTGCACTAGTTCGGCGAAGAGATGGTGATACAAGTGCAATATGGATGGTAGATATAGGTTTTTGTAATCTGAAAATATAAAAACAGCAAGGTACACTAGTGTAGAACCGGGCAATAGCACCGGTTCGTAAGTCCCTTTAGTGCCGGTTACATAACCGGCACTTAATTGTGGTCACTAAAGCCCCCCCCCCCTTTAGTACTGGTTCAGCATGAACCGGTGCTAAAGGGCAACCACGTGGCACGAGCCAGCTCCGGGGGCCTAGAGCCCTTTAGTACCGGTTGGTAACACCAACCGGTACTATAAGGTTTGGTGGGTTTTTAGTTTTATGATTTCTTTTTCATTTAATTTTGTGTTTCCATTTTAATTCTTTTTTGTTTGCTGGTATTTTACGATACTACACATTGTACACGTTATGCATATATATATAAATAGAATTTCTAGTAAAACCAATCATCGAGTTCAACATGATTGTCATGATATTATAAGTGTTCATATATAACACCACAAAAGCAAATCACTTAAGTTCAGAACGAAGAACACAGACATGAAAGGATAAGTACTAATTAAGAGCAGCATGAAGAACTAGTTGAATCACTCCTGCTAGCTACTCTCTCTCTGGTAAAATAGCATAGAACATGTATAGCTCTCCTGATTGATCATACTGGAGCATGCCGATGAACCTGTCTCCTAATCGTGGGCTGCGCTTCTCATTGCTGCCCCCTAGTACTTCTCTGCGATCATTAACAATTTTCCTCCAATCTTTCACTATTAAGCATTCATCGCTTCTAGAAATCCTGAATGCATTCATGTGCAATGCAGAATATCTTGGCCGTAAGCTAACAATTGACATCTGACCTTTAGTCTCAATCCCCTGAGGCACAACTGTCATCGGGAGTCCCTGTTGAAGAACATCATATAGTACTTAATTAATATACTTAACAATGAAAGTTTAGCAAAAAAAATATGTATGCAAAATATGCACTGAGGACAAATAGTAAATATCTTACCATCATTCCTAAATAGATGTGACCGTAGTTCAATACCATTACTATTGGTCGCACGTTTTGAGTACTAACATTTCTAAGTGCAGGAAGAAAATTTGTCTTGACAGTATGAAGATCCTCAAGCCATGAAACATAATGACTTATCTCCTCGCGGTTTAGTTCAGCTCCGGGGCAGTAGTAGGTCCTGTCTACCAAGCGCCGGACATGTTTGGTTGAATGGAGATAAGCTGTCAATAGAAATTAGTTGTCAGTTATTTTTGAAATAAGCAATATCAAAGACAAAAATATAGTTGAGAAGAACTCACATAATGGTAGAACTGGAGGCGTCTGCACATCGACCCATATGTCTCTATTACCTTCAATATCATCTTCCGGACGAATATCAAAGGTGATAACCATACCAGGCTCAAATGCATAAGCCTTGCATAGTGCTTGCCAAGTTTTGCATTCAAAATAGGTGTACGTGTGTGTATTGTATACTTTGATGTTGAAAGTATAACCATCATGCTCAATTTTCAGGTAAGCTCTCTTTACCTCCATAGTTTCCATATCTTTGAAACCTATCTTATCCAAGACAAAAATTCTTGCATGGCAGGGGATGTGCTAGTACAATAGTGAAAATTAAAAATTATAAGTTAGGCAAATGAAGCATATATAAGTCATGCTTAATTACGAAAACAGACTTGTCATTGTGACTTACTGTATCAAATTCGAAAGTCTCATCCAGCTTGATGCTGAATCTCCTACCATCAACAAGGAAATTTCTGTCGCACTGGCCGCGCTGGTCTTCACAGTATTGGCACATAATGAAATTTTTTCCATCGTCAGACGACATTTCCTATGTTCATATTAGGCGAAACATTGAACACTTACTAATTCAATTAATTCAACTACTTCTATTAATTAAACTAAGCATTTACTAAAAATAAACTAGTTATATTAATTCAATTAGTTCAACTAAGCATTTACTAAAAATAAACTAGTTCTATATATTAATTCAACTAGTTCAACTAAACATTTACTAAAAATAAACTAGTTATATTAATTCAACTAGTTCAAAGTAAGCATTTACTAAAAATAAACTAGTTCTATATATTAATTCAACTAGTTCAACTAAACATTTACTAAAAATAAACTAGGTATATTAATTCAACTAGTTCAAATTAAGCATTTACTAAAAATAAACTAGTTCTATATATTAATTCAACTAGTTCAACTAAGCATTTACTAAAAATAAACTAGTTATATTAATTCAACTAGTTCAACTAAGCATTTACTAAAAATAAACTAGTTCTATATATTAATTCAACAAGTTCAACTAAGCATTTTCTAAAAATAAACTAGTTCTATATATTAATTCAACTAGTTCAACTAAGCATTATATTTACTAAAAATAAACAAGTTATTATATTAATTCAACTAGTTCAACTAAGCATTTACTAAAAACAAACTAGTTATATATATTAATTCAACTAGTTCAACTAAGCATTTACTAAAAATAAACTAGTTATATTAATTCAATTAGTTCAACTAAGCATTTACTAAAAATAAACTAGTTCGTTCTATATATTAATTCACTAGTTCAAACTAAACATTAACATATTTCTAATTCATCGATGATAACATTTCTAACATTCTAAAAATAAACTAGATAGTTCTAATTCATCTAAACATTATATATAGAAAACATTAAATAAGTAAAAAAAAATATGTGTGTGTGTGTGTGTGTATACGTGTGTGTGTGTGTGTATGTGTGTGTGTGTAGTGTACGTGTAGTGTATGTGTGTGTGTGTGTGTTTGTGTGTGTCTGTGTGTATGTGTGTGTGTATGCGTGTGTGTGTGTGTAGTGTGTGTGTGTGTGTGTGTCTGTGTGTGTGCGTAGTGTGTGTGTGTGTGTATGTGTGTATGCGTGTGTGTGTGTGTGTGTATATATATGGAGTGGGCCGCCGGGCGCGTACGGGTGGCGGGGCAGCGACGACGGGCGGCGGGGGCCGGGGACGGCGACGAGACGGGCGGTGGCGGCCGGGGACGGCGACGAGTCCGGCCAGCGGCGGCCGGGATCGATATGGCGACGAGACGGGCGGCGGGGGCGCGCGGCGATGACGACGGGCGGCGGGGGCGGCGACGACGACAGGCGGCGGGGGCGCGGCGCGATGACGACGACGGGCGGCGGGGGCGGCGACGGCGACGGCACGGCGGCGCGGCGGCGGCGCCGGAGACTACGATAGATCGAGAGGCCGCGAGAAGTGGAACGAAGTGCGAAGAGATAACTGAATTTTCGTAAGTGCCATATATATAGGGGGAGCCTTTAGTACCGGTTGAAGCCACCAACCGGTACTAAAGGCCAATTTTGGCCAGCCGAAGCGGCGGGAAACGAGGGCCTTTAGTACCGGTTGGTGGCTCCAACCGGTACTACAGGGAAACACATTAGTACCGGTTGGAGCCACCAACCGGTACTAAAGGCCGTGTGTTGCCACCGCAGTGCGCTATGTTTAGTCCCACCTCGCCGAGCGAAGGGCAGCCGCACAGGTTTATAAACCCAGCCGCTGCTGCCCTTTCAAACTCCTCTATTTAGCAGGCTTCTGGGCCTAACTAGGGCGCGCTGCCCTGTGAGTCTGCTGGCCCTACTGGGCATGTATTTGCACACCCAAGGTCTGGCAGGCCCACAGGGTAGCGCCCCAACAATTTTTTTCTTTTCTGCATTATTTATTTTCTTCAATTTATTTTGAGTAATTTTTTTATATAGTTATTTCTTTTCTGTTTATTTTTTTCTTCTATTTATTTATGAGTAGTTTTTTGCCGTATTTAGTTTCTTTGTGAATATTTTTGCTTTATATAATTGTTTTTCTTTTCTGCATTATTTATTTTCTTCTATTTATTTTTGAGTAATTTTTTACATAGTTATTTCTTTTCTGCTTTATTTTTTTCTTCTATTTATTTCTGAGTAGTTTTTTTGCCGTATTTAGTTTCTTTGTGAATATTTTTGCTTTATATTAATTTTTTTCTTTTCTGCATTATTTATTTTCTTCTATTTATTTTTGAGTAATTTTTTATATAGTTATTTCTTTTCTGCTTTATTTTTTTCTTCTTCTTCTTCTTCTCCTTCTTCTTCCTCTTCTTATTCTTCTTCTCCTTCTCCTTCTTCTTCTTCTTCTTCTTCTTCTTCTTCTTCTTCTTCTTCTTCTTCTTCTTCTTCTCCTCCTCCTCCTTCTTCTTCCTCTTCTTATTCTTCTTCTCCTTCTTCTTCCTCTTCTCCTTCTTCTCCTTCTTCCTCTTCTTCTTCTTCTTCTTCTTCTTCTTCTTCTTCTTCTTCTTCTTCTTCTTCTTCTTCTTCTTCTTCTTCTTCCTCTTCTTCTTATTATTATTATTCTTCTTCTTCTTCTTCTTCTCCTTCTTCTCCTCCTTCTTCTTCTTCCTCTTCTTCTTCTTCTTCTTCTTCTTCTTCTTCTTCTTCTTCTTCTTCTTCTTCTTCTTCTTCTTCTTCTCCTCCTCCTCCTTCCTTTTGCCATAACAGAAGAAGTCCGGTGTTGTAATAAGTTATTAAAAATAAAAGAGGTGCAATGCTTGTTAATTTGCTTCAAGCCTTTCGGAATAGTGTAAACTACACTGCGCGTAGCTCCGTGCAATCTACCATATTCCTAAAGGCTTGAAGCTAAGCAACGTGAGCATTGAGCCTCTTCTTCATCGTCTCTGCACTCAGGGCTTATAAACCGCTCCTAGTCCCTCTCTCTTGGCGAGGTGGGACTAAAAAACAGCTTACCCTTTAGTACCGGTTTGAGCCACCAACCGGTACTAAAGGTGGTGCGCTGCCTGCACAAAATTTAATTAGTGTCATTTAGCTCAAAACAAATCATTAAATGCATGAAAAATATCAAATGAAGGCAGAAATGGTTGAAAGTTGATGGCGTCGCTTTGAATGATGCATACTGAATGCACAAAAAGTCTGGAGTTGTAATAAGTTTTAAAAAATGAAATGCCTTTGTAACAGATGAGTTTAATTTCGTCAGAAACCTGAATACTTCGAAAGAGATTGTCCAGTTTGAAAACAAAGTGCATCCAGTTTTTGCCGTAACCCTCTCTACTTTTTTGAACAATCTATGTGGGTGAAATGATGATACCATGCCAAGTTTCAACTTTTTTAGAGTTCATTTGTAGTGCTTTTCAATTTCCAGGTCATTTAGTTCTCAAAACAAATCATTGAATGCATGAAAAATAGCAAATGAAGGCAGAAATGGTTGAAAGTTGATGGCGTCGCTTTGAATGATGCATACTGAATGCACAAAAAGTCTGGAGTTGTAATAAGTTTAAAAAAATGAAATGCCTTTGTAACAGATGAGTTTAATTTCGTCAGAAACCTGAATACTTCGAAAGAGATTGTCCAGTTTGTAAACGAAGTGCATCCAGTTTTTGCCGTAACCCTCTCTACTTTTTTGAACAATCTATGTGGGTGAAATGATGATACCATGCCAAGTTTCAACTTTTTCAGAGTTCATTTGTAGTGCTTTTCAATTTCCAGGTCATTTAGTTCTCAAAACAAATCATTGAATGCATGAAAAATAGCAAATGAAGGCAGAAATGGTTGAAAGTTGATGGCGTCGCTTTGAATGGTGCATACTGAACGCAAAAAATATAAGAGAATTTACATCATGATCTTATATTTCTTTATAGTCTAAACTATCAATATGATCTTATAACATCAAAAATACTTTGATCATCAATGATCTTTGTGTGTACAATCTGAATTGTCAATATGAGTCATCAACGATTTATAAACCGATGAAGACTCATATTGCGGCCACAAATTCTACACATAGAGTTCAATGAAGACCAAGTGCTTGTGATAGTTTGAGAAATAACATATTTAAGGTGGTAAAAGGCTTGTTAGGGGAGCGAGGTGGGACTAAAAACAGCTTGCCATAACCTCATTAGTATCGGTTCGTGGTACAAACCGGCACTAAATGGTGATGGTGGGGCCATAGCCTGACCACAGGCTGACACATCCCCTTTAGTACTGGTTCGTGGCATGAACCGGTACTAAAGGTTCGCCACGAACCGGTGCTATTGATCGCCGCCACGAACCGGTGCTATTGTACACATTAGTGCCGGCTGAAATTCAAACCGGCACTATTGTGCTTCACGTTTGACCCTTTTTCTACTAGTGGTAACTAATGATAAAAGTGAGCGTAAACGGTATTGCAATGGTAGGAAACAAGGCATAGGGTTCATACTTTCCCTAGTGCAAATTGTCTCAACAATAATAACATACTTGGATCATATAACTATCCCTCAACATGCAATGCTTTCCAATCTATGAGTTTCCTTTGGCCAAGTTGATGATTAGATCTTTACTGGAAGTGGTGCATAGTAGTAGATTCAATCTATCGTAACCGGGGCTCCAGGGACCTAAGGAAAGGTTTGAACTCTAGGGTGTGCACGGAGAACTCCACTAGGCTACAACTCGCTGCTCACTGCCTCGCGGCCTTGCTCGGGTGTGCTCGAGTAAGAGGGAGGAACACGATGATTTACCCAAGTTCGGGTCACCTTGCGGTGTAAGACCCTACTCCTGCTTTGTGATGGATTGCCTCGCGAGGAGGATGAGCATGAACTAGTACAAGGATGAACTACCTTGAGAGGGCTCAAGGATCGACCTCCTTGGATCCCTCACTACGGTGGAGACTAGCCTATGCTTATACCAGGCTTGGCCCTCTTCCCTAGGAGACTTTCGGCGGGAAGGGATACCACAACGACCAATTTTGAAGGGGGATAGTAGTACATCTTATCCTGACTAAAGGTGGTCTTCACCTGCAAAGCTTCTGGTCGTGACGCATAGGTGGGCTCGGCGATGACCTCAGTCCTAGCGAGCCCGCCGTCCTGGTCTTGTTGCACCAAAGAGGTAACCTTCGGGGCCGCCTTGGGAACCCGCGCGCTGGCCTTGTCTCTTTAGCACCAAATAGGAAATCCTCATTGCCCGCGCTCGCTGGCACCGGTCCTGGCGACGCTCGCCGTGGCTCGCATAACCTACGTGCGCCCCGAGGCAGGATGACGAGCCTAGGAGTGTCCGCCTCGCGAGGGACCTGGGGAGGCAGCCTCGGGAGACCGCCCTGTGGGAGGCCCTCGGGAGGCCGCCCCTCATGAAGCCCTCGGGGCATGTGATGACGCGTGTTGATGCACGCTTCGTGAGGCGGGGGCCCTCATGAGGGCTTTGCTCGTGGAGTCTTGATGCTATGCCGGGTCGGGCCCTTTGATGATGCCACACGACGGGCCACAGACAGACGGGCCTGGGTACCCCCAGTCCCAGAGCCCCGACAGTAGCCCCCGGGCCCGTGGTGTGCACGACTTTGCTTGGAGATGGAGGCGAGGAGTAGGGTGATGTCTACTACACAACCTTCTTCTTGTAGACGTTGTTGGGCCTGCAAGTGCACAAGTTTGTAGGACAGTAGCAAATTTCCCTCAAGTGGATGACCTAAGGTTTATCAATCTGTGGGAGGCGTAGGATGAAGATGGTCTCTCTCAAGCAACCCTGCAACCAAATAACAAAGAGTCTCTTGTGTCCCCAACACACCCAATACAATGGTAAATTGTGTAGGTGCACTAGTTCAACGAAGAGATGGTGATACAAGTGCAATATGGATGGTAGATATAGGTTTTTGTAATCTGAAAATATAAAAACAGCAAGGTAACTAATGATAAAAGTGAGCGTAAACGGTATTGCAATGGTAGGAAACAAGGCCTAAGGTTCATACTTTCAGTAGTGCAAGTTCTCTCAACAATAATAATATAATTGGATCATATAGCTATCCCTCAACATTCAACAAAGAGTCACTCCAAAGCCATTAATAGCGGAGAACAAACAAGAGATTATGGTAGGGTACGAAACCACCTCAAAGTTATCCTTTCTGTTCTATCTATTCAAGAGCCCGTAGTAAAATAACATGAAGCTATTCTTTCCATTCAATCTATCATAGAGTTCATACTAGAATAACACCTTAAGACACAAATCAACCAAAACACTAATGTCACCTAGATACTCCATTGTCACCTCAAGTATCCATGGACATGATTATACGATATGCATCACACAATCTCAGATTCATCTATTCAACCAACACAAAGTACTTCAAAGAGTGCCCCAAAGTTTCTACCGGAGAGTCAAGACGAAAACGTGTGCCAACCCTTATGCATAGATTCATGGGCGGAACCCACAAGTTGATCACCAAAACAAACATCAAGTGGATCACGTGATATCCCATTGTCACCACAGATAAACACGGCAAGACATACTTAAAGTGTGCTCAAATCCTTAAAGACTCAGTCCGATAAGATAACTTCAAGAGGAAAACTCAATTCATCACAAGAGAGTAGAGGGGGAGAAACATCATAAGATCCAACTATAATAGCAAAGCTCGTGATACATCAAGATCGTGCCATAGAGAGAACACGAGAGAGAGAGATCAAACACATAGCTACTGGTACATACCCTTAGCCCCGAGGGTGAACTACTCCCTCCTCGTTATGGAGAGCGCCAGGATGATGAAGGTGGCCACCGGTGAGGGATCCCCCCCCCCTCCGGCAGGGTGCCGGAACGGGCTCCTGAGAGGTTTTTGGTGGCTACAGAGGCTTGCGGCGGCGGAACTCCCGATCTATCTTCGTCTTCGATGGTTTTAGGGTATATGGGAATATATAGGCGAAAGAAGTCGGTCGGGGGAGCCTCGAGGGGTCCACAAGGGTGCAGGGCATGCCCGGGGGGGTGGGCGCGCCCCCCTATCTTGTGGCTTCCTCAAAGCTTCCCTCGCTTGTACTCCAAGCTCCCTGGATTGCTTCCGTTCCAAAAATAACGCTCCCGAAGATTTCATTCCGTTTGGACTCCGTTTGATATTCCTTTTCTTCAAAACACTGAAATAGGCAATAAAACAGCAATATGGGCTGGGCCTCTGGTTAATAGGTTAGTCCCAAAAGTAATACAAAAGTGTATAATAAAGCCCGTAATCATTCAAAACAGATAATAAAATAGCATGAATGCGTCATAAATTATAGATACATTGCAGACGTATCACGAGACGAGCCGCCCTTGGTCGCCGTCGCCACCGGGGATTGACCGCCCTCGAGCCGCCCCTAGTCGCCGCCCGGGATCGCTTGCCCCACAAGCCACCTGTAGTGCTTGCTTGTGATTTGTTTCGAGCAGTGCGCATAGTTGGCTAATGCGCGCGTCTGATTTTTGTTCATGTAGATGGAATTGAGCCCGTGCGAGAAGTTTTTGCTCGACGATTCAAATGATTCAGACGACTCGGATGTTGAAATGCTGCTTGCAAACTGTCGGCAGCAGACGTTGGTGATGGCCCTTGCCATGAAGGAGCATGATACGTCTCTGTCGTATCTATAATTTTTGATTGTTCCATGCTAATATTATTCAACTTTCATATACTTTTGGCAACTTTTTATACTATTTTTGGGACTAACATATTGATCCACTAAACAGTGCCAATTCCTATTTGTTGCATGTTTTATGTTTCGCAAAAAACCAATATCAAACGGAATCCAAACGGGGTAAAAACGGACGGAGAATTATTTTGGAATAATTGGGATTTTCTAGAGGAAGAATCAACACGGAACAGTGCCCGCGGTGGCCACGAGACAGGGGGGCGTGCCCTCCCCCTTGGGCGCGCCTGGCACCCTCGTGGGCCACCCGTAAGGCGGTTGATGCTCTTATTTTGCCGCAAGAAAGCTAATTTTATGAGAAAAATCTGGGCGAAAGATTCACCCCAATCGGAGTTACGGATCTCCGGATATAAAAGAAATGGTGAAGGGGCAGAATCAGGGGACGCAGAAACAGAGAGAGACAGAGAGATACATCCAATCTCGGATGGGCTCTCTCCCCTCCCACGCCATGGGAGCCAAGGACCAGAGGGGAAACCCTTCTCCCATCTAGGGAGGAGGTCAAGGAAGAAGAAGAAGAAGGGGGGCTCTCTCCCCCTTGCTTCTGGTGGCGCCGGAGCGCTGCCGGGGGCCATCATCATCACCGCGATCTTCACCAACAACTTCACCGCCTTCATCACCAACTCTTCCCCCATCTATGCAGCGGTGTAACCTCTCTCTTACCCACTGTAATCTCTACTTAAACATGGTGCTCAACGCTATATATTATTTCCCAATGATGTATGGCTATCTTATGATGTTTGAGTAGATCCGTTTTGTCCTATGGGTTAATTGATGATCGTGATTGGTTTGAGTTGCATGTTTTATTATTGGTGCTGTCATATGGTGCTCTCCGTGTCGCCCAAGCGTGAGGGATCCCTGCTGTAGGGTTTGCAATATGTTCATGATTTGCTTATGGTGGGTGGCGTGAGTGACAGAAGCACAGACCCGAGTAAGTAGGTTGTTTGCGTATGGGATAAAGGGGACCTTATGCTTTAATGCTATGGTTGGGTTTTACCTTAATGAATCTTTAGTAGTTGCGGATGCTTGCTAGAGTTTTAATCATAAGTGCATATGATCCAAGAAGAGTAAGTATGTTAGCCTCAAATAGAATTGCAATAGTGATTACTGGTCTAAGTTATCGAATGCCTAGGGACAAATAACTTTCTCATAACAAAATGCTCTCTACTAATATTTAGTTTATTGCTTCTTTATCTAAACAGCCCCTACTTTTTTATTTACGCGTTCTTTATATTCTTGCAAACCTATCCAACAACACCTACAAAGTACTTCTAGTTTCATACTTGTTCTAGTAAAGCGAACGTCAAGCATGCGTAGAGTTGTATCGGTGGTCGATGGAACTTGAGGGAATATTAATTCTACCTTTAGCTCCTCGTTAGGTTTGACACTCTTACTTATCGAAAACAGTGGCGATCCCCTATACTTGTGGGTTATCAAGACCTTTTTCTGGCGCCGTTGCCGGGGAGTCATAGCGTGGGGTGAATATTCTCGTGTGTGCTTTTTTGCTTTATCACTAAGTAATTTTTATTTGCCGGGGAAACGCAAAATACCAAAAAAAATAGTTGTACCTACTACACAAATGGTTGAAGAACCACTCAAAATCTATCACACTCCTGAAGCTTTTTACATGGATCATCTTCGATCCCTTTATGCTCGTGTTGAAACCCCCACTAGCTTAGTTGAGGGCAAATCTTTAGATGAGCATGCTTGTTATGTGCGACACTGTATATCTGAAAATGGGAAACTTTTACTAGATCAAATTCATCGTTTGCAATGCTATGCTTGGACTTCATGTGAAATATATGATGTTACTTGTTCTAAAAACCCTAAGAAACACCTCCCCTACCAATGTGAGTTTATTGATAATGGAATCATATCTTCGTATGCTAAGGGTGTTTATAATTACTATGATGTTCAACAAACTGAAGAATTTGTTGCTTTTAAGGGTGCTTATGAAATTGCTTCTTTGATTGAAAAGTATGATGCTACTCTCTACAAATCTGAAAATTCTGCCATACTTGAATATTGTTATGATAATTATTCTTCTAATGCCTATGTTAACTATATATTGAGGACTTCTCTGTTGTCCAAGAAGAGACTAATATTTTGCGGGAAGCTATCGAAGAAGAAATTGATGAAACTGTGAGCTCATTGGATGAAAAAGATGATGAGGAGAGCAAAGAACAAAAAGGAGGAAGAGCGGATTAGCCACCCATGCCCACCTTCTAATGAGAGTAACTCTTGAACTCATACATTGTTTAATTTCCCTTCGTGCTTACCGAAGGATGATTGCTATGATGATTGTTATGATCCCGTTGATTCTCTTGAAATATCCCTTTTTGATGATGCTTGCTATGCTTGTGGCCAAGATGCCAACATGAATTATGCTTATGGAGATGAACTTGATATAGTTCCTTATGTTAAACATGAAATTGTTGCTATTGCACCCACGCATGATAGTCCTATTATCTTTTTGAATTCTCCCATCTACACTATATCAAAGAAGTTTGTGCTTATTAAGGATTATATTGATGGGTTGCGTTTTACTACTACACATGATGACTTTGATAGATATAATATGCATGTGCTTGCTGCTCCTACTTGTAATTATTATGAGAGAGGAACTATATCTCCACCTCTCTATGTTTCCAATGTTATGCATTGGCCTTTACTAGGTGTGCATGAATTGTTCTTTTATGACATGCTGATGCATAGGAAGAGAGTTTACTTCGTTGTTGCATGATATATGTTACTTTGTGCTCACTATGAAATTACAAATCATTGTTGATTAAAATTGGCTTTGATATACCTTGGGATCCGGGTGGATCCATTACTTGAACACTATATGCCTAGCTTAATGGCTTTAAAGGAAGCGCTGCCAGGGAGACAACCCGAAAGTTTTAGAGAGTCATTTATTTCTCATGAGTGCTTTTATATAGTCTAAAAACAAAAAAATAAAGAGGCGAACCTAAAAACTTTTCAAAAAAGAAAGTGAAAGTGAGAAAGACAAGCATTGTTGAAGTGGGAGCTAGCCTTGAACTTTGTTCATGCTCACGGAAACTTTGCCAATCTTGATTACAGAAACTTTTCATCAAAAATAATTATCCCCTTGTATAATTCCATTTTATTATAAAAATAATGTGCCAAGGTTTGCCTTTAGAATGTTTACAATGCTTGTTGGTTTGTACGGTGCAGGGCAGAAACTTTGGCTGTAGTGCACGATTTTACATTTTTAACTGGGACATCAAACGGTTCTGATTCTTTTTGCAATATATTTCTGTACAAATTATTTATTTTTCCTAATTTTGGTAGAATTTTTGGGGTAACAGAAGTATGGTGAATGTTCAGATTTCTTCAGACTGTTCTGTTTTTGACAGATTCTGTTTTTGATGCATAGTTTGCTTGTTTTGATGAATCTATCAATTTATATCAGTGGATTAAGCTATGAAAAAGCTATATTACAGTAGACACAATGTAAAAACAAAATATGAATTGGTTTGCAACAATACTTAGAGTAGTGATCTGCTTTATTATACTAACGGATCTTACCGAGTTTTCTGTTGAAGTTTTGTGTGGATGAAGTGTCTAATCGAGGATGTTTCGATATGAGGAAAAGGAAGAGAGGCAAGAGCTCAAGCTTGGGGATTCCCGAGGCACCACAAGTAAATATTCAAGGACACTCAAGCGTCTAAGCTTGGGGATTCCCCGGAAGGCATCCCCTCTTTCTTCAACAAGTATCGATATGTTTTCGGATTCGTTTCGTTCATGCGATATGTGCAGGTCTTGGAGCGTCCTTTGCATTTAGTTTTCACTTTTCTTTTATGCACCATGCTGGTATGAGATAGTCCTTGGTTGATTTATAGAATGCTCATTGCACTTCACTTAAACCATTTGAGTATGGCTTTATAGAATGCTTCATGTGCTTCACTTATATCATTTGAAGTCTGGATTGCCTGTTTCTCTTCACATAGAAAACTGCCATTTGTAGAATGCTCTTTTGCTTCACTTATATTTGTTAGAGCATGGGCATATCTTTTGTAGAAAGAATTAAACTCTCTTGCTTCACTTATATCAATTTAGAGAGATGATAGGAATTGGTCAATCACATGGTTAGTCATAAAATCCTACATAAACTTATGGATCACTGAATATGATATGTTTGATTCCTTGCAATAGTTTTGCGATATAGAGGTGATAATATGTGGGAGGTACTAGTAGATGGTTGTGTTTAGTAAGGATGTTGGTGTTAAGGTTTGTGATTCCCGAAGCATGCACGTATGGTCTACTAACTATGTAACCAAATTGGCGTGCATTGTATTTTGATTGTTTATCTTTGCGTGAAGGTCGGGGGCCCGTGATGGTTAACTCCTACCAACCTTCCCCCTAGGAGCATGCGCGTAGTACTTTGTTTCAAGGGCTAATAAATTTTTGCAATAAGTATGTGAGTTCTTTATGACTAATGTTGAGTCCATGGATTATACGCACTCTCACCTTTCCATCATTGCTAGCCTCTTTGGTACCGTGCATTCTCACCTTGAGAGTTGGTGCAAACTTCGCCAGTGCATCCAAACCCCGTGACACGATACGCTCTATCACACGCCTCCTTATATCTTCCTCAAAACAGCCACCATACCTACCTATCATGGCATTTCCATAGCCATTCCGAGATATATTTCCATGCAACTTCCATCATCATCATATACATGACTTGAGCATTCATTGTCATATTGCTTTGCATGATTGTAAGATAGCTAGCATGATGTTTTCTTGGCTTGTCCATTTTTTATGTCATTGCTACGCTAGATCATTGCACATCCCGCTACACCACCGGAAGCATTCATATAGAGTCATATCTTTGTTCTAGTATCGAGTTGTAATATTGAGTTGTAAGTAAATAAAAGTGTGATGATCATCATTATAGAGCATTGCCCCATGAAAAAAAAGAAAAAAAGAGAGGGCAAAGAAGACTAAATAAAAAAAGGGGCCAAAGAAGCCCACCCAAAAAAAGAAAAGAAGAAGAAGAAAAAGAAAGGAAAAGGGGCAATGTTACTATCCTTTTTCCACACTTGTGCTTCAAAGTAGCACCATGTTCTTCATATAGAGAGTCTCCTATATTGTCACTTTCATATACTAGTGGGAATTTTTCATTATAGAACTTGGCTTGTATATTCCAACGATGGGCTTCCTCAAATGCCCTAGGTCTTCATGAGCAAGCAAGTTGGATGCAGACCCACTTAGTTTTCAGTTTGAGCTTTCATACACTTATAGCTCTTAGTGCATCCGTTGCATGGCAATCCCTACTCCTCGCATTGACATCAATTGATGGGCATCTCCATAGCCTATTGATTAGCCGCGTCGATGTGAGACTTTCTCCCTTTTTGTCTTCTCCACATAACCTCCACCATCATATTCTATTTCACCCATAGTGCTATATCCATGGCTCATGCTCATGTATTGCGTGAGAGTTGAAAAAGTTTAAGAATACTAAAGTATGAAACAATTGCTTGGCTGACACCGGGATATACATGAGGGGTACCTTGTGTTAAGAAAAGGGAGCATACAAGACTATGATTTTGTAGGGATAACGTTATGGAAGAATTGATATTTTGAAAGACATGATTGTTTGTTGAGATGCCCTAAGTATTATTGTTTTTATGTCAAATGATAGACTATTGCTTTGAATCACTCGTGTCTTAATATTCATGTCATGATTAGACATATGATCAAGATTATGCTAGGTAGCATTCCACATCAAAAATTATCTTTTTTATCATTTACCTACTCGAGGACGAGCAGGAATTAAGCTTGGGGATGCTGATACGTCTCCGTCATATCTATAATTTTTTATTGTTCCATGCCAATATTATTCAACTTTCATATACTTTTGGCAACTTTTTATACTATTTTTGGGACTAACATATTGATCCAGTGCCCAGTGCCAGTTCCTGTTTATTGCATGTTTTATGTTTCGCAGAAACCAAATATCAAACCGAATCCAAATGGGATAAAAACGGATGGAGAATTATTTTGGAATGTTTGGGATTTTCCGGAGGAAGAATCAATGCGAAACGATTCCCGAGGTGGCCACGAGATAGGGGGCGCGCCCTCCCCCCTGGGCACGCCTGGCACCCTTGTGGGCCACCCGTAAGGCGGCTGACACTCTTCTTTTGCTGCAAGAAAGCTAATTTTATGAGAAAAATCTGGGCGAAAGATTCACCCCAATCGGAGTTACGGATCTCCGGATATAAAAGAAACGGTGAAGGGGCAGAATCAGGGAACGCAACAAAGAAAGACAGAGAGATAGATCCAATCTCGGAGGGGCTCTCGCCCCTCCCACGCCATGGGAGCCAAGGACCAGAGGGGAAACCCTTCTCCCATCTAGGGAAGAGGTCAAGGAAGAAGAAGAAGAAGGGGGGCTCTCTCCCCCTTGCTTCTGGTGGCGCCGGAGCGCTGCCGGGGGCCATCATCATCACCGCGATCTTCACCAACAACTTCACCGCCTTCATCACCAACTCTTCTCCCCTCTATGAAGCGATGTAACCTCTCTCTTATCCGCTGTAATCTCTACTTAAACATGGTGCTCAACGCTATATATTATTTCCCAATGATATATGGCTATCTTATGATGTTTGAGTAGATCTGTTTTGTCCTATGGGTTAATTGATGATCGTGATTGGTTTGAGTTGCATGTTTTATTATTGTTGTTGTCCTATGGTGCTCTCTGTGTTGCGCAAGCGTGAGGGATCCCCACTGTAGGGTTTGCAATATGTTCATGATTTGCTTATGGTGGGTGGTGTGAGTGACAGAAGCACAGACCCGAGTAAGTAGGTTGTTTGCGTATGGGATAAAGGGGACTTGATGCTTTAATGCTATGGTTGGGTTTTACCTTAATGAATCTTTAGTAGTTGCGGATGCTTGCTAGAGTTTCAATCGTAAGTGCATATGATCCAAGAAGAGAAAGTATGTTAGCTTATGCCTCTCCCTCAAATAGAATTGCAATAGTGATTACCGGTCTAAGTTATCGATTGCCTAGGGACAAATAACTTTCTCGTAACAAAAAGCTCTCTAGTAATATTTAGTTTATTGCTTCTTTATCTAAACAGCCCCTACTTTTTTATTTACGCGTTCTTTATATTTTTGCAAACCTATCCAACAACACCTACAAAGTACTTCTAGTTTCATACTTGTTCTAGGTAAACCGAAGTCAAGCGTGCGTAGAGTTGTATCGGTGGTCGATAGAACTTGAGGGAATATTTATTCTACCTTTAGCTCCTCGTTGGGTTCGAAACTCTTACTTATCGAAAACTTTTTTGATCCCCTATACTTGTGGGTTATCAGATCACAAAGACGAGAACTGAAAAAGGCGGTGAGGATCGACCGACGACCGTCTTTACATTCCTCGAAATCACCATCTCGGGAACGAGATGTTGATGCAAGACTACTTCTATGAGAATCCAACATATCCACCACACCTCTTCCTGAGAAGGTACCAAATGTGCCAATCTCTCTTTGTGAAAATTGTTCAAGCTTGTGAGGCAAATTATCGGTATTTTACTCAAAGAAGAAATGTCGCGGGCTTAAAGGGATTTAGTGCATATCAAAAAATCTCGGCAACTATGCGGGTGATTGCATACGGAGTTCCGGCTGACTATGCCGATGAGTACCTTCACATTGACGAAGATACCACAATTGAGTCAGTGCGTAGGTTTGCCAAAGTGATCATCCATGTTTTTGGTCCTGAATATTTTCGGGCACCCAACGAGGATGACACAAAAAAATTGATGGCATCTAGTGAGAGGAGAGGTTGGCCTGGCATGCTAGGTAGCATTGACTGTATGCATTGGAAATGGAAAAATTGCCCGAAGGCATGACAAGGAATGTATTGTGGCAAGTCTCGTGATGCAACAGTTGTGCTAGAGGTCATAGCATCCGAGGATTTATGGATTTGGCATTGCTTTTTTGGTATGCCGGGGACTCTCAATAATATCAATGTGTTGCAACGGTCTCATTTGTTTGCTAGGCTTGCTAGTGGTGATGCTCCTGCTTGCAACTACACTATAAATGGGCATGAATACACAAAAGGGTACTATCTTGCAGATGGTGTATACCCTCCTTGGTGCATATTTGTCAAGAGCATCAAAAAACCCAAAACTGAAAAACAATGTGAATTCGCAAGGATGCAAGAGGCGGCCCGAAAAGACATTGAAAGAGCATTCGGGCTTTGCAATCTAGGTTTGCAATTGTTCGTGGTCCTGCTCGTTTTTTGGGACAAGCGGACCTTGAAAGACATCATGACATGCTGTGTTATCCTTCACAATATGATTTTCGAAGATGAGAGAGGCCTGAACTTGGAGTTCTTCTACGACAATGTGGGTAGCCGTGTCAAACCAGGTAGAGACGCTAACCGCATTAGAACTTTTCTTCAGACATACAAAGAGATTGAAAATGCAAACACCCACTTTCAGCTTTAAGAGGGTCTCATTGAGCACCATTGGCAATGGGCCGGACAGTAACAAAACTCATTTTTCTATTTATTTTTATTCAATTCATGTGTATTCGTATTCGGGACAAGTTTATATTGCATTATTTAGTTTGCGCCGGTGATTTGAATAATTATTTATACTGTGGATGATTGTTGTATTGTGCCGTTATTGATATTTTTTATAAATAATTATTTTGTATTCTTGTGGTGTGGTATTGATATTTGCGCACCGGTGGCAGCGGTGCAAGAGCAGACTCAGCAAAGCCGACCCGTAAAAAAGTATATTCCGTGAATATCCTTTTATACGAGTCCGTTTTGTGGGGTCTGCCTCTGCGGCACCCCGTGCTGGCCCGCAATGACGCTTTTCCGCGAACTGCAAACGCTTTTTACGGGTCGGCGTTATGCGGAGTCTGCTAGAGATGCTCTTAGTGGTTTTAATAGGTTCATTAAGTCAACCATTTGCCTCTTGTAGGTTCATTTAACCAAATATTTAGCTAGATGTTTAAATGTATACGACTACGGTTGGATAGGCGGCTCCCGTTTTCGTGTACGCTGATTGGTTTTCTAACTGTGGAGCAAATTTATGGGTAGTGTTGGAGATGCACTTGCCACTCTTGCCTTTGATCGGCCTACCGTGCTACCCGGTAATAATAGCACATGCATGCCGAGACTTCATCGAGTAATGAGTGCCACTAGCTCGATCCAGAAGTGTATACGACTTCCTTTTCTTTCCTTTCTCTTTTTTTAGGCTGGTTGTAATGGGGAGTATCATATACTAGTATCATACATATGATACTATTATATGATACTATCTCCGTAATGCATAGTATCATAATTTAGTATCTTAGGTTATTTTATTAATTGACATGCATGACAATCGTGATATGATACCACACCCTCTCTTTCCTCATTTAATTGTGTGTCACATCATTCAAAAAGTCTAGTTGACATGTATAATACCACTTATTATACTTCCATTACGACCAGAGGAGAGCTGACTATGTTAAAACAGCGATTTCGTTTTGTTGATGGAAGTGAACACAGCTGGCCGGAACCTTTGACATGGTGATTAATTCGATGCTGGGTACTGTCTGTAACGGATCTAAGTTCTAGGACCTGAGCTCCATCTTCTCAGTTTAGCTTAGTCAGGTCGCTTGTTGCTTAATTGTTCTCATTTAGGCTGAGGACTGTGGTTTTGTCCTGCTCCATGTTCCTGTTTTGTTGTAAAAAGAATTGTCGTGTTGGTACTGTTGTATGGACCTGCGCTTTGCCCTTTACTTCCCTATAAACTCTTAAAGTTGGACCCCACTAGCCAGCTAATGTTCGCTGAGAGAGGGTGGCAATTGTGAATGTTTTCTGTACCAATTTACGTTGTGGGAGGGTGGCAAATTCTTTAAAAACCCATGGCTACTTTTGGAGAAATGAAAAGATTTGCGGCAAAAATGGAAAGAAATTGCCATCTCCCATCACATGAATTTGCCATAGAAAATGTTCGCTCGCCATGTACTTTCGAGCTGACGTTCACAAGATAACATTGACGATAAAGCTTACACGTGCAGTTTTCATGCATGGTCGGAGAAATACCATTTGCGTTGTACCATGTACACCCATGCACGTACGCATCGCAAAACCAATGGAAATTTGTAAGCAGTGACGTAACATATGTGGAAATCCTTCTGTGCTTCACGGAACGCGCGCTCCAGCGCGCGAAAATATTTTTCTAAATGTCAAAAAACTTTCAACAAAAATTTGTGTTCTTTGTCACCTTCAAATGCTACATACAAATTTGCAGGCAAAAATAATTAAAATTTTTGGCCTGTGCCAAAAAAACAAAAAAAAAACACCAATTGTTACCCTAAATTTGATTTTTCACCGGTGAAACACGCTGCTCCATTTCGCATGAAAATTTTCTAGGATGATTGAGACACTAACACGAACATCTACAAAGAAACTCAGGTCTTTTTGAAAACATTTACTTTTTTTTTGTTTACTATTCACACGGGAGTGTGCGCTCCGGGAGCCAAAACATAATTTTTGTATCATATGCCCCTTCTTAAACAACTACGAATGCAATAATATACTAGTACATCTTCCAATTTTCTTGTTCCTTTGTACTATCTCGAAACAGACCCATGATGCCCTGCTTATAATTTTGTGTGTGAACCCATGCTGCCGTGCTTATAATTAACTGACGGCATGTACGCACACGGTTATGGTCTGGTCTTGTAGTAATTCAGAGCTCTATAACGGGTACTGCCAACTGCAAAAGTGCCATAGGCGCTACACTACAGTTTACGCAAGTGTCAGTTGTATTAGTCCCTTTTTTTCTCATTCCAACCACTAGCTATTCGATCGAGACGCAACAAAGACTCGATCAAGCTGAGCGTGAGCGCGTGGGAGAAGAGAAGCAGCGTCGAGACGTCCGTCAATGTGTGCAGGGTCGGTAAAGTGGTAGTCGTACTACGTGTTTTTCCCTTTTGCGGTAAGTCGTGCGCACTACGTGTTTACGTCGTGCTGCATATGAACGCGTTCCCTTCGATTTATTTACCTGCCGCCCGCGACGTCTCACCGGCGTTCCTCCTCGATCGTCAATTCGGTCGCTGGATTCACCGGCGTGAGAATACGTCACCCGCCCCGGCCGGCGTATTAGCTCTCGGAGTACTACATAATTTTATCTCGCTGCACCTAATCATGGAACTGCAGCTTCGTCAACTGGATTAATTCACTCGCTTTCCTGAGGTCATTAGCGACAGGGTCGACATACGTACATGCGGACGTAAGGCGACCCGATCTGCCGTGGCTGTTCATTGGCTTGAACTGGCCAGTTTTTTTTTCGCAAAAAAAAATAATAAACTGGCCAGCCGGCCGGCCAATCCGAGGGCATTCTGCACGTGCGACTGCTGCTACTACATGCATCTGTTCCGCCGTCGCTGTTGATGCACACCAGTTTGACCTTCTCGTTGCTCCGAACGTTTTCTGGTCGGGCGCGTTCCCGGAAGAGCTAGCAGACCGTGGAACTCAGCTCATACAATTCACCTACTACCTTGCCTGTAGCTACCAGTGCCCGGTCGATCGCCAAGTAATTAGCACATGCGTGCAGAGACTTAATCGAACTGCCTATGTGTTCTTCCTTCTGTTTTTATTGTCTGAGTGAACACAACCGCCGGAACATTTGACATGGTACTATAGCACGTACTGGAAATCTTTTGCATGGTACTAATTCGAAAATCTTTTGAGTTGCACTACTACGGTGTACAGCCATGCATGCATGCAGATCGCAAGACCAATGGAACGTTGTAAGCCATGACGTGGTACCATGCCCGTTCTTAAACAACTGCATGTGAGTGCAATGGTACGTATAGTCCATCTTCCGTACGTGTTTTTCTTATTCCTTTTTGTCTCCAAGAAAACAGTATTTTGCAGATTCAGATTATATACTCGTTCACAAGTAAAGTAAGCCGCCTAGCTGCGTGACCCTTTCCAGGTTCGTTTTAGCCTTTCGGGCCACTCCCACAGCCACATGCATGCATGTACGCAGACGCCCGCCTATAGCCCCTTTTCAAGGGGCGGGAATCAGCGATCAAACATGCCTTAACCATGTGAATACTCCATCGTTTACCTTTGTCCAAAAGCAATTCATCATAGGTAAAAATAAGTATGGAAAGGTTCATGAGGATATTGTTGATTTCTACTTTGAGTGGGATCAGGCAAGCCACCAAAGACCAAACATCCCATCTAGAACGTGGCAACGTCGTTAATGGGAAAGGACAAGATCGCTCAAACGATCGAGACGCCGGACGACGGAGCCAGTGGTGCTAGCTCGACTGCTCCTACTCGCCGTCGATCTTGAACGAATCCCCGACGGTTGACGGACGCGCCCGCCTGCCAGGCTGCGACTTGGCGGGACGAGCAAGAGCCGGCGGCCGGTGTCACCAACCCAGGCCGTTCAGCGATCAGATTCCAGTCTATACACGTAACGCTGATCCGACTGGATTCCTCTTCCATCGCCGTCGGCAAAAGGTCGTTTTCCTTCTACCCAACAAGCACACGAAAAGCATCCGTACGTCCTAGGAGCAGCGATTTGATGGGCAGCATGAAACACACGCACGTTTTCTGCAAGAAATAAAAAGAGTCAAGGACTGATTGTCTCCGGTTGCCCCCAACTTGGACTGATCGACATTCACCATTTTTTCTTCGTCAATACGCAGAGGATGCGTATCTTTTCATTGATAGAAGGAAAGTATTACAGCACAAGATTATCGCGATGCACTAAACCATGTGCGTAGCAAGGCATGGAACTGATCACGGAGCAGACAGATGGGGCTGCTCATCCCCACCATGGCCTAGTCTAACTCTTCGGGACGTTCACCCTTTAAATTGTCCTACATTTAAGTTATGTGCATTTATATTTTTTTATTGGTTATTCTCTATTATTTCCGCAATTTGGCCTAGGAACTCTGGATGGTGATCAACAGTATTGCAAGTACTGGTAATTTGACGGGTTTTTTTTATACAAAGGCTGTAAGGGAGGCCAGAAGCTCTTTCCCCTTTTTCCATGCATTGAGTTAGAGAACAACAATGATACCTGACACAATCATCCTTTATAAATCAACAGGTTGATACAAGATTTAAAAACAGGTTCCTATTTGTCCACCATTATTCTTCCGTTTATAAGTGTTAATTCCTCCAATCTGTTGCTTATATATAGTAATTACTGATTTGCTGAAATTTCAGTTTGTAAAACCCATGATCGTATCCATGCTCCATCGTTATACTACCACGGGCCTGTCGTTCCAAGTAGATAAATACCATGCAAAAAAAAGTAGATAAATGCATGGAAGGACTAAGACAGCTGCTACATATGCTTACTTGTGATCATATTAGATGATGATTCGGGAGGTAACTATTTTGACGAATATTTTCTCAGTCTAACATGTATACTAGATTCACACATTAGTCTTTTGTTTGAATTGGCTCGTGGCATATTTCATACGTGCTGACCCCACAAAGTTGCAAGTTTTATTTCTTAGATGAGGAACATATTGGGTGCTCTCACGGAGGCCATCTTTGCAAAATGGGCATGTCTCGGACTAAACAAAGAGATCCAACCTAAGCCAGTTATTATGTTCTTTGAGGCTGGTTCATATACCTTTAAAAAACTATTTATGTAAAGGTATGTCACACATTTTGTAATGTAACTATAGTTCTCCACACATTATATATATATGATGCCACCAATGGGTCATTTTGACTAGGTATTTATATTTTTAAATGTTGTTTTTCAGTTTGTAGCATCTTTCTTAAGAGACATAAAAGGGGCATCGGGACTATTTTCAAATGTGGAGCTATGGTGAATATTTTTCTATAGAAGAAGACAATGAAGTTTGAAAGGATCGACATAGTTGATTAGAGGGGGGGGGGGGGTGAATAGGCAACTAACAATTTTTAGCTTTTCTTTACCAAATTAGACTTTGCATCAAAGTAGGTTATCTAGATATGCAACTAGGTGAGCAACCTATATGATGCAACAACAATAAGCACACAAGCAAGCAAATGATATAACACAATATAGCTTGCACAAGTAAAGGTAAGAGATAACCAAAAGTGAAACAGATGGAGACGAGGATGTGTTACCGAAGTTTCTTCCCTTTGAGGGGAAGTACGTCTCCATTGGAGCGGTGCGGAGGCATAATGCTCCCCAAGAAGCCACTAGGGCCACCGTATTCTCCTCACGCCCTCACACGATGCGAGATGCCGTAATTCCACTATTGGTGCCCTTGGAGGCGGTGACCGAACCTTTACAAACAAGGTTGGGGCAATCTCCGGAACTTAATTGGAGGCTCCCAGCGACACCACGAAGCTTCACCACAATGGACTATGGCTCCGCGGTGACCTCAACTGTCTAGGGTGCTCAAACACCCAGGAGTAACAAGATCTGCAAGGGATTGGTAGGGGGAATCAAATTTCTCTTGGTGGAAGTGTAGATCGAGGCCTTATCAACCAATCCCTAGAGAATCAACAAGTTTGATTGGCTAGGGAGAGAGATCGGGCGAAAATGGAGCTTAGAGCATCAATGAAGCTTGGGAAGGAAGAGGTAAGTCAACTTGGAGAAGAAGACCTCCTTTTATAAGGGGGGAAACAATCCAACCGTTAACCCCCATTCAGCCCCCCAAAGAGCGGTACTAACGCTGGTGGTAGCAGTACTACTGTTGGGATCAGCGGTACTACCGCTCACCCTAGTGGTACTGTCGTGTAGACTGGGAAGGCCAGAGGCGGAGCAGGATCTGGATCCAGGGTGGTACTAGCAGCGGTGGTAGGGGAGGTACTACCGCTTGCGAGCGGTACTACCGCCTCTACTGTCGCTGCCAGTGCTGCAAAACCCGACACGAGAGGCGACACCCTCGAGTCGAGGCGGTAGGAGCTCGGAACAGCAGCGGTACTACAGTTGAGAGCTTCTAGGCGGTACTACCGCTGAGTAGCGGTACTACCGCCTATGGCTCTTGAGCGGTACTACCGCTGGTGTCCGCGGTACTACTGCTGGGACCAGATTTCCTAGGAAGCAAGGGGGGATCCTCCATCGAAGTGGGAAGGCTCTATGGGTGCAACGGGGATGTGTACGTGTTGATTCCACCCTAGACTTACCAATGCGGACCCCCTCTTGATAGTACGGTGACTCCTATGAAACAAGTCCACCAAAACTGAAACGAAAGAGCTACACCGTCTTCGCTTAAAACTCCGAGGGGAAAGAATCGTCTCGTGCCAAAAGGATGAAACTCTGAAATACTCAATGCACACGATTAGTCCGCAAAAGCGTTGTCATCAATCACCAAAACTACATAGAGAGAGAGAGATGCCTTAACAATCTCCCCCTTTTTGGTGGATTGATGACAACCCGGGATTCGCACAAAGGTAGGACATGAAAGTAAAACGAATCCCTGAACTACAAAATATAGACGGGCTCCCCCTGAATGTGTGCACCTAATTAGAGGTGCCTTTTGAATGCAAGGCACACACATTAGGATCAACACTCCCCCTATATTTTATAGTCCGACAACATTAGCAACAAGTAAAGGTACATATAGCTTGGATGCGATAGGGTAGGTGTGAGCAAGGTATATAACAAGATAAGCATGCAACTCACATACTACCAAAGTACTCGACAAACATAGATAATAAGGGATAAGGAAGCATATGTCTCAAACCATATGAAAGGGAACCAGGTCTCACAAGCACAAACCAAACCAAAGCAAAAGACGAGAAAAGAGTTTGCGAGAAAGAAAGACAAGGCAAACAAGCCACACAAACACACACTCGCAACTCGACAACGACAAATCCCTAGACTCTCTCCCCCTTTGGCATCGAGACACCAAAAAGGCAAAGAGCGTTGCTACGGCTCCAGGTGATAGCAAACTAAGGATCTCTAGCATCACATCCCAGCGGGATCGTCTACACCGCCGTCATTGGTAGGAAACTGCTCAATGTCTGAATCGGTCCACGGGCAGTGCTATTGAACCCACTCCTCCTCATCGGTGATCTTTCCCTCAGATCCGCTGGCAAGGGTTGCATTCAACTGGCGCATGAGCTCCTTCTGATGCCTCCTAGCCTTCTTCTCAGAAACATGAGCCATATACTGTCCATGAGACTCCATGCAAAAGAGTTTCTTCATCTTGCGCTTGATCTTCTTTGCCCATGAGGGCTCCACATCAGAGGGCTCATAATCCGCATCATCGTCGGCATCAGCCTCACCTTCTGTCTCCATGTCAGCAGCTCTGTCAGCAGCTCCAGATGGAATCCCAGACCTAGGAGCCGGGGTGCCCTAGTTCTCCTTCTTCCTTAGACGCTTGATCTCATGAGAGGCTAACTCTCCAGTCTCCAAAACAACATTAGGATAAATGCGCGCCTAAGCCTTCTCAATTAGAAACTTGATAAATGGACCATAGATAGGGCACTTGTGCGGATGGCTGAGACTAGTTCAGACCACATGACATGACAGATATCCAAGGATTCTCTAGTGGTTTCTTCCTTCTCATGCTGGCAGAAGAGAAGCATGTCCACGAGAAATGAGTGAACCATATCCAAGTTCCGAATACGAGGCAAGAGAGTCTCTCGGAAGATGCGATGAAGGATGTCCAGAAAGGCAGGCAATTCATAGGCCTCCTTCTGAGTCACAGGGTGAATCTTCAAAGAACAGTAGAGCCAGAGAGATTGCTTGTGAGTGGAAGTTTCATTATGGTGAGGGTGAAAGCCAACTGGGTTCTCAAGTCCTTGATCTTCAACCCCAAGTAACTCCATGAAGGCCTTCCACTTGACAGAAAGCATCTTGCCATTTGTCATTCAAGTCAGAGTCCTTTCCTCATCTGTTCCAAGATGGACCGTGGCATAAAACTGAGACACCAAATCTGCATCAAAGTCCTTGTTGAATTGCATGATCCTGAGGATGTTCAGCTGAGAACACATCTGTAGGGCTTCGCCAAAGTAAGCAGGATCCTTCTCCATAATTTCAATGTCGATGGAGCGAATATCAACATAGAGATTCTTCTTTGATTTGACCACATCAAAGTAGATGGCAAACTAAAAGCGGTTCTAGAACGGGCGGTTGACCAAAGTGGGTTCTTGATCTTCCGCATAGGGGTTGCAGCGACGCCTTTCCCAGAACTCCTTGGCATTCATCCCTGTCACAGTATTGCCCCTAGGCTTTGGCTTGTTTGCAATAGTCTTCTTGTGTTGAGAAGGAGGGTGAACACTTGAGAAGGCAGCCGCTGTCTCAGAGGTGCGATAGCGCTTCAAAGTTGAACGCCCGGGGTTGACACGGCGGATATGCTGCTCAGAAGGGCCATCACCTGGAACCAAACACACGGATAGAAGAAACAACACGAAAGTAAGAGCATAAGCCACCAAACAAAACAACATGGATCGAAATTTGGTACGAGTATGACGGAAGTGGGCATCCAGCGGTAGTACCGCGATTAGGAAGCGGCAGTACCGCCCGAGCGGTAGTACCGCTCCGGGCGGGGGAACGACGGTTCCCAACTGCCTGGACAAATCCGGCACTACCGGGATGCCAAATTCAAAAATAATCCTACCAAATACCAATCCAAACAGTCTAGACGCCTTCTCCATTCTACTCAAGCCTTGATTTAGCCAAAAATCGAGAAATGCAACAACTATTGCCCCTAAAGACTAGATCTAAAACCTAGGCACAGAGAGAACGGGTATGGGGGCAATACCGGCATCCATGGCAAGAGGACATGGTGGGGACCGATTCCACCGTAGGAAATGGAGAGGGACAGCTCGGAGACGGCGGCCCACCGGAGCCCTCCCGCGGCGTGTCGGCGCTAGCGAAACAAAGAGGATGAGTGGGTTGTGCGAATGGGTATGGGGGAGAAAGAAAACTCCCCCTACCCCGACATAACCCCCAAGGCCCGCCCCATAGCGGTAGTACCGCTAGGGTGGGCGGTAGTACCGCTTGCTGACCATCAGCGGTAGTGTCGCGCACCACCAGCGGTAGTACCGCTCAGCCACAAACCCAAGGACTAGACACAAAAGGGCTTAGCTCAAGAAGGAGAAAGAACCGACGAGAAGAGGGAGCAAACACACAGGCAGAAAAACACCAACGAGAAGACAAGAAACACACTCCACTTCAAGAGAGGGCGGTGGCCGAGGCCACCTATGTTTGAGTCAAGATGTATGGCACCGCGAAGATTTTAACCTTGGGACCATGACCAAAACTCATCTTGGAAGCACAAGTACCATAAAAAATGGCTAATGTGAGAGACTTGATTAATTTATGCATAATGGAGGGAGGAAGAGTTCATTGAGAGAACAACACTCCCCCTATGTCCATGCCTATACCTAAACAAGACATCATGATGAGTATGGTGGGGTGTGCAAAGGTTCAAGCCACATTGCTCGAATCAATGATATTTAGCTCATGCCTTAACTCGCGAAATCTTGCTTCATCCAAGGGCTTCGTGAAGATATCTGCAAGGTTATCATGGGTGTTGGCATAGTTGAGCTTGATCTCCCCTTGCCTAATGTGATGCCGGATGAAATGATACCGAATCTCAATATGCTTCGTCTTGAAGAGTTGCACCGGGTTGAGAGAAATCTTGATGGCACTTTCATTGTCACACCAAAGAGGCACTTTGTCACAAATTACACCATAATCCTTTAAAGTTTGCCTCATCCATAGAAGTTGTGCACAACAACTACCGGCGACCACATACTCCGCTTCGGTGGACAAGAGAGACACACAACTTTGCTTCTTAGAAGACCAACTCACCAAGGAGAAACCAAGGAATTGGCACCCTCCGGAAGTTGACTTCCTATTCACTTTGTCTCCCGCCCAATCGGAGTCTGAATATCCCACGAGGTTGAAGTTTGCTCCTCTTGGTACCATAAGCCAAAGTTTGGGGTATGAGCCAAATATCGAAAGATTCGCTTGACCGCCACATAGTGGCTTTCCTTAGGTGCGGCTTGAAACCGTGCACAAATTCCCACACTCAACATGATATCTGGTCTAGACGCACAAAGGTAAAGCAAGGAGCCAATCATGGAGCGATATACCTTTTGATCCACCGCTTCACCTTTGGGATCTATGTCAAGTTGGCACTTGACGAGCATTGGAGTGGAGGCCGGCTTGACATCACTTAGCTTGAATCCCTTGAGCATGTCTTGAGTGTATTTGGCTTGGTTGATGAAGGTGCCTTCTCTTCCTTGCTTGATTTCGAACCCGAGAAAGAACTTCAACTCTCCCATAATGGACATATTGAACTTTGAGGTCATGAGAGCAGCAAATTCCTCATTGAAAGCTTTGTTAGGGCAACCAAAGATAATATCATCAACATATAGTTGGCATACAAACAACTCCCCTTTAACCTTCTTAGTAAAAAGAGTGGGGTCGATTTTCCCAATTTCAAACCCACGATCTTGCAACAACTCGGTAAGATGCTCATACCACGCACGTGGGGCTTGTTTAAGGCCATAGAGTGCCTTGTCGAGTTGGTACACATGATCGGGGAAATAGGGATCCTCGAATCCCGGGGGTTGTTTGACATACACCAACTCATTAATAGGACCATTAAGAAAAGCACTTTTCACATCCATTTGTTGCAGCTTGAAGTTATGATGAGAAGCATAAGCAATCAACAAACGAATAGATTCAAGGCGAGCAATAGGAGCAAAGTTTTCACCGTAGTCGATACCCTCGACTTAGAAGTAGCCTTGTGCTACCAAACGAGCCTTGTTGCGAACAATAATCCCGTGAGCATCTTGCTTGTTCTTGAATATCCACTTAGTCCCAATGACATTATGGTCCCCCGATGGCCTTGGCACCAATCTCCACACCTTATTGTGCTCGAAGTTGTTGAGTTCTTCATGCATGGCATTGAGCCAATCCGGATCCTCAAGCGCCTCATAGACCTTTTGGGGTTCGACACGAGAAACAAACGCGTTATGTTCACAATAGTTTGCTAATTGTCTACGAGTTCTTACCCCCTTTCTTAGGTTTCCAAGCACATTCGTCATGAGATGATCTTTGGTTGTGAGCTTGGATGCAATCTTAGCGGCACGAAGCTCCAATTCCTCCTTAGGAGTGAGATGAGGAGAGGAAACTTGATCAACTTGAGTGTCATCTTGAGCTTGCTCTTGATCTTCAGCTTGCTCTTGATCTTGAACTTGCTCGGAAGGGAGAACTTGATCTTGGGCATCACTTGGTGGTTCACCACCATATTGAGGTTGTTCTTGCCCTTGATCTTGTTCACTTGGTTGAGGGCCTTCACTTTGTTCTTCGGAAGCGTGTGGGTCTTGGGTTGGTGATGGCTCCACTTGAGTGGAGCATTGTCCTTCACCTTCGGCCACAAGGGTTTCTCAATGGGTAGGATATGACCAACACCCATTCTTCTTATGGCTTGGGGAGGAATTTCATCACCTACATCACAAGTACAACTTTGCTCCATTTGGGAGCCGTTATTCTCATCAAACTCCATGTTACACGTCTCCTCAATAAGTCCCGTGGACTTATTGAGGACACGGTAAGCATGAGAGTTTGTAGCATAACCAACAAACATGCCCTCATGAGCTCTAGCCTCAAATTTAGACAAACGAACACCTTTCTTGAGAATGAAACACTTACAACCGAACACCCGCAAGTACTTGAGGTTGGGCTTGTTACCGGTAAGTATCTCATATGGAGTCTTGTTCAAGCCCTTGCGGAGATAGAGCCGATTAGATGCATGGCAAGTGGTGTTGATAGCTTCGGCCCAGAAGTTGTAGGGAGACTTGAACTCCGCCATCATGGTCCTTGCCGCATCCATCAACGTCCGGTTCTTCCTCTCCGCTACACCATTTTGTTGAGGGGTGTATGGTGCTGAATATTGATGCTTGATCCCCTCATCACTAAGGAACCCAAGGTGTAGTTCTTGAACTCGATGCCATTGTCACTTTTTATTGTCAAGATCTTTTCATCGTGTTGACGTTGAGCTTCATTTGCAAAGTCGATGATGGTTTGTTGAGTTTCACTCTTCCTCTTGAAGAAATATACCCAAGTGTATCTTGAATAATCATCGACAATCACCAAGCAATACTTTCTACCCCCAAGACTATCAAAGGATGGAGGCCCAAAGAGATCCATGTGAAGGAGCTCCAAGGGTCTCTTCGAGTAGATGATAGTCGTGGGAGGGTGAGCCTTCTCATGTAACTTTCCTTCAATACAAGCACTGCAAGCACGATCTTTGGCAAAGCTAATGTTTGTTAGTCCATGGACATGGTCCCCCTTGAGAAGACTTTGCAAAGATCTCATATTGATATGTGCTAAACGATGATGCCAAAGCCACCCCACATCAACTTTAGCCATTAGGCATGTCGCGGTCTTAGTGGGTTGCTCCGAAAAGTTAATCACATAAAGACCGTTCTCGACATGCCCAACAAAGGCTACTTTAAGAGTCTTGCTCCACAAGAGAGCCATGGTATCAATATCAAAGAATGTGGCAAAGCCCATGAGTGCAAGTTGACGAACGGAAAGTAAATTGTATGCAAGGGACTCAACAAGCATGACTTTCTCGATCGTGAGATCATGAGAAATGACAACCTTGCCAAGACCCAATACCTTGGAAGACAAGGCATCACCCCACTCAAAATTGGTGGGCATAGCTAGAATCTTGTGCACGTCCACCACCAAGTCCTTGCTTCCGGTCATATGATTTGTGGCTCCACTATCGAGCAACAATGATCCCCACCGGAAGCAAACACCTACAAGAGATCAATGCTTGGTTTTATGTACTCATTTTGTAATGGGTCCTTTGATGTTAGTAACAAGGGTCTTAGGAACCCAAATAGACCATTCAATGTGCTCATAAGGAGAACCAACAAATTTAGCATAAACATGCCCATCACTAGCATGGCATAACACATAAGAAGGGTTAAAGTCGCTGGCTTTGTTGGGAGGGGTGGCATTGCCCTTATTGACATCACCACCCTTCACATTGTTCTTCTTCTCCTTAGAAGCACCCTCTCCCTCCTTCATAAAAGTTTTATTGAGAGGAGGAGGTCATTTGGCCTTGTCATTCTTCTTCTTGTTCTTGGACTTGGGTGCGAACCCAACTCCCTCCTTGGCCACAACTTCCTTTTGATTGCTCAAAAGGTTGTTGAGATTCTTCTCACCTTGTATGCAAGACACAAGGCCTTTCTCAAGTTGCTCCTTCAACTTGGCATTCTCCTCCACAAGATGCACATGCTCACAACACGGGTTAGTAGCATTTGCATTATCAATTAAGACCATATGAGGACAAGTGGCTTTCTCCTTGGTTAGCTTCACTTGGAGTTGATCATGAGACTCCTTGAGGCTAGCATGAGCACCCTTCAAGGCCTTGTGAGCCTTGTCAAGTATATCAAACTCATCCTTGAGTCTAGCATGGTCAACCCCAAGTTTCGCCTTCTCGGAATCGAGCACACAAGATACAACAAGAGCATGATCAAGATCTTTCTTTAATTTAGCATGGTCATCGTTGTGTGACTCCTCAAGAGCCAAACGATGAACACGCTCTTCCTCAAGCGCATTAGAGAGATTGGATATCTCATCGGCATATTCACGACTATGACCTTCCATCTTAGAGATGGTTTCTTCGTGAGCCTCTATCATGTCATTGGCTTCACCAAGTTGTTCCAAGAGAGCAACGAAGTGCTTCTTGGATTTGCCCTTGATCTTACTCATAAAAGACTCAAATTCATTCACTTCGTCATTAGACCCCTCACTTTCATCAATGCAATCTGTCAAGGAACGATTAGTAATGATGGTAGTTTTGATGTTGGGGGTTACCTTGTTGGTGGCTTTGGCCATGAGGTACTTGGCGGTGATGTTCTTGTTGGGTGAATCAAAGAGAGACACCCGTGGGGTTGTGGCAATGGCAACGGAGGCCATGGCCATGGCTTCACAATCTTCATCATCCTCATTGTACTCTTCTTGTGCCACCAACCCTTTGGTCGGAGTCTTCTTGGTTAAGTTGTTCTTGTTAGGGAAGGACTTGGCTTTGTCTTTTCGGATGAGCTTTCCACCATTGTCTTCCCGCTTCTCGTAAGGGCACTCCACAACAAAGTGGCTCACATTGCCACAATTGTAACATGTTCTCGCACGTTGCTTGCCCTTGAAGCCACTTGAGTTGTTCTTGTTGAAATTGGGCCTTGATTTCTTCTTGCTCCAAAATTGCCTTGAAGCGAGAGCCATGTGCTCATGATAATCATATTTCGTGTCTTCGGGGTTGCTCTCCTCATCTTCTTCTTCATCCTCCTCTTCCACACTATACTTGGCCTTCTAGGCAAGGTTGGGCTTTTTTGCTCTTTGAGAATGCAACACCGCATTGTAGGCGGTCTTGTCCAAGATCCTCATCGTCACAAACTCATCCAACACTTCACTTGAGGTGAAGGTGTGGAAGTCCGTCCTTTGACGGATGATGGAGGACATGGCCTTGTGGTAAGGCATCATGGCCTTGAGGAACTTGCGCTTGATCCAATTGTCATTCGTATCCTTGCTCCCATGATCTCGGAGAGAGACCGCGAGAGTGGTGGATCTCCGGTAAAGCTCGCGAGGTTCTTCATCTTCATTCATTGCAAACTCATTGGCTTCATCTTGCACCACTTCATAGTTGGAGCGTTGAATGCTCGCGCTTCCCTTGTAAATGGAAACAACATGGTGCCATGCTTCCTTGGTCACGGTGAATGGTCGGAGATGCGCAATATCTTCGGATTGAATTGCATCTTGGATGATGAAGAGATAATTCTCGTCGAATTGATGGTCCGCGGCTTCTCTATGGGTGAAGTTTCTTGGGTCATGCGGATAGAAACCTTGCTCAATGATTTTCCAAAGATTATTATTAACATGATTTAAATGACATTTAAAGTGATAGACCCAAGAGCCAAAATCCTCATTTTTCACAATCTTAGGAGGAGGACCAACATGATTCAAATGAGTGGAGGGAACCGGTCCTCCATAAGTGGGTGGAGGTTCAACATGGGCAAAGATGCCGCTACCATTTCTACCACTAGATAAAGGAACTTTATCACAAGAAGCTTCCCCCTTATCGGAGTTAGCATCCGCTACCTTGTTAGTGGGAGGAACCACTTCCAACAGTGCGCTGGATAACTTAAGACCATCAAGAAACTCCTTGAACTTGCCTTTGACCTCGGTCATCATGGAGGTTGTCAATGTGTCCAAAGCCACATTGAATTCCTCACGTGAGACTGGGGATCCCCCATCGGCCGTAGACGAAGACAGATTCACACTGGGGTGCTCCTCCTCACCATCTATGGTGTCAACCATACTCTTTGGATGGTAAAGTCATTAATAAAGAGACGAGGCTCTGATACCAATTGAAAATATCGATATAGTTGACTAGAGGGGGTGAATAGGCAACTAACAATTTTTATATTTTCTTTACTAAATTAAACTTTGCATCAAAGTAGGTTGTCTAGATATGCAACTAGGTGAGAAACCTATATGATGCAACAACAATAAGCACACAAGCAAGCAAATGATATAACACAATATAGCTTGCACAAGTAAAGGTGAGATATAACTAAAAGTGGAACCGATGGAGACGAGGATGTGTTACCGAAGTTCCTTCCCTTTGAGGGGAAGTACGTCTCCGTTGGAGCGGTGTGGAGGCACAATGCTCCCCAAGAAGCCACTAGGGACACCGTATTCTCCTCACGCCCTCACACAATGCGAGATGTTGTGATTCCACTATTGGTGCCCTTGGAGGCGGCGACCGAACCTTTACAAACAAGTTTGGGGCAATATCCACAACTTAATTGGAGGCTCCCAACGACTCCACGAAGCTTCACCACAATGAACTATGGCTCCACGGTGACCTCAACCGTCTAGGGTGCTCAAACACCCAAGAGTAACAAGATCCGCAAGGGATTAGTGGGGGGAATCAAATTTCTCTTGGTGGAAGTGTAGATCAAGGCCTTCTCAACCAATCCCTAGAGAAGCAACAAGTTTGATTGGCTAGGGAGAGAGATCGGGCGAAAATGGAGCTTAGAGTATCAATGGAGCTTGGGAAGGAAGAGGTAAGTCAACTTGGAGAAGAAGACCTCCTTTTATAAGGGGGGAAACAATCCAACCGTTACCCCCCCCCCCCCATTCAGCCCCACAAAGAGCGGTACTACCGCTGGGGGCAGCGGTACTACCACTGGGGGCAGCGGTACTACTACTGGGATCAGCGGTACTACCGCTCCCCCTCGCGGTACTGCCGTGCAGACTAGGAAGGCCAGAGGTGGAGCAGGATCTGGATCCAGGGCGGTACTAGCAGCGGTGGTAGGGGCGGCACTACCGCTTGCGAGCGGTACTACTGCCTCTACTGCCGCTGCCAGTGCCGCAAAACCCGACACGAGAGGCGACACCCTCGAGTCGAGGCGGTAGGAGCTCAGAATAGCAGCGGTACTACGACTAAGAGCCCCCAGGCGGTACTACCGCTGAGTAGCGGTACTGCTGCCTGTGGCTCTTGAGCGGTACTACCACTGGGGTCCGCGGTACTACCGCTGGGACCAGATTTCCCAGGAAGCAAGGAGGGATCCTCCATCAAAGCGGGAAGGCTCCGTGGGTGCAAAGGGGATGTGTACGTGTTGATTCCACCCTAGCCTTACCAATGCGGACCCCCTCTTGATAGTACGGTGACTCTTACGAAACAAGTCCACCAAAACTGAAACGAAAGAGCTACACCGTCTGTGCTTAAAACTCCAAGGGGAAAGAATTATCCCGTGCCAAAAGGATGAAACTCTGAAATACTCAATGCAGACGATTAGTCCACAAATGCGTTGTTATCAATCACCAAAACTACATAGAGAGAGAGACATGCCTTAACAATGTTCATGGTTTATTAGTTTATATTCTGTGTGGTTTATTAATTTATGTGAAATACTTGGTGTATGAAAAACAATTAAGAGTTTCTTGTGCTCCCAAGATGTAACTTTGGCGTGCAACATATTTCAATGAGTTTGTTTGATTACATTAACATAAATATTTAGACTAATAATATAAGAACACTAAAACTAAAAAATACATAAGATTATTTATTATGGGATATTTATTGAATATAAGTAACAATGCAATTAAAACATTTAAGCTTCTTTGCATGCATGATTGCTTGTTGAGACGAGTCTTTTCTCATGCATAATTGCATATTGAAATAGCATTGTTGCATGTTGAGATAAATATGTTAGTAAATATTAACTACTTAGTTATACAGGATATGTGCTAGCTTACTATTACTCCCTCCGTCTCATAATATAAGATCATTTTGCAAGCTAAAACAGCTTGCAAAACGATCATGTATTATGGCACAGAGGGAGTATCAAAGCAAATGTTAACCCTCTCATTCCTCTAGATTTCTTCTTCTTGTATCATTCATTCATTACTAGTAAGGTACGCGTGCATTGCAAGCATGAGATTTGACAATCAATTTATGAATAAATACCACATTATAGCATGTAAGCTTTGAGTCATATATGCATGATGTAGATGTTCGTTTAATTCTTATAGTTCATCTCATTCAAAATCATTTAGTTTTATAAAAAAGCTAACCTATTTTAAGATTTATGGAATTGTGCGTTGTAAAGCATAAAGTAAAGAAAAGAAACAATGGCAATTCATCTAGAAAAAATTTGGGCAATTGTGATACCGAAAATTCTAGAACAAATGAGAAGTGATTGTGTTTTAAGGTTTGTGCATTATGCTTAAGTTCAATCATGGAGTCTTCTAGATTGTACATCTGGCAAAATTTGATGGAATGTAGATGATATCCAACGACCAGCACTGCTTGGATTTGCCACCTTTGCACCGTCGGATTGGCTTCATCCAACGACCATCTTTCAAAATTATTCGCACATTATATAGGGGTATAGATATGAGCTGCCGCTACGTCAGTGTCTCGGTGACAAATGCTAGACTATCTCCACTATTAATTGATGTGGAACTAATGGTCTGGCTGCTCAGGAACAATATAGTTTAGTGGGTACTTCCCGAATAACTTTTTATGGCATTTTTTTGCAGGAGCGACTACTGATGAGGTAATACACAATTTTGGTATCACATAAGCATTATTTATCGGAGGCAGCGAACCTCGGCTGTCGCTGGAAAAACAATGATTGATGCTAAAGAATATGTCATCCGCATATGCTGGTACATACTCCCTCCGTTCCGAAATAATTGTCTTTCTAGAGATTTCAACAAGTGACTACATACGAAGCAAAATGAGTGAATCTACACTCTAAAACATGTCTACATACATCCGTATGTTGTAGTCCATTTGAGATGACTAGAAAGACAATTATTTCAGAACGGAGGGAGTACATGCTAGCTTGCACAAGTTAGTTAAAGGTGCACGCATGCCTATGCATCTGCCCACTATTACGTAAAGAACGTCCACTGCCAGCGAAGCCACCTCTGTGATGCCAGTATAGTACTAGCATATGTCAGTTGTTGAAAATTTTGGACCTATGCATGTCTCGTGTGAAGGATAAAAGAAAATGTCAAGTGCATGCAAATTTGGCTTTTAGATACATGTCGATCTAGTCACCAGCAACTTGTGTTAACATATATAGCTTAGCTTTGGCCAATCCTTTTGCATTGATCTATTCCACTCCCTCCGTTCACAAATATAAATGTTTTGGATATTTCAATATAGACTACGTACAAACTCAAATGAGTGAAGAAACACACTAAATGTGTCTATACACATCCAGTTCACAAAAAACTTAAAACATCTATTATATGTGAACGGAGGGAGTATTTAACTACCAAGGAAGTCACCTGTGAGGATGCATGCTATGTATAGTACTCTCTTCATTCCATAATTATTGTCGTGGTTTTAATATTATTTTTTTGCGGGGAATCGTGGTTTTAATTCAAATTATGATGACAAAGAACGGGCAAGTGGAAATTAGCTCGAGGTAGTGAGTAGCAACTTGTGTTAGTTTTAACATCTCTAACTTAGCTTTTGTCTTCTCTTTTACATCGATCCATGCTATTTAACTAGCTAATTAAGCTGGCTAGCTATAGTAGTGTCATGTTGTCTATATTGAGGTCAGTAAACCCAGTGGGAATGCACATGCACTTTCCCTCCTTCCCCGAAAGTTCGTATCAAACGGTGGCGCCCTCCTATCGTGGAGTGGTGCTGAACATACCGTTTTCTTGCTTGACTCTGCCTTAATTTTGTGTAGGTTCAATGTATGATTTATTTATAAAAACTTGCACTGTTAATTACTCCCTCGCCGGTGATGATTACAGACTTGCTTATACTTTGAACCGACTTGTTGGATGCTTGGTGTTGTTGCTTTATAATATAAAGCAGGGGAAAACCCTTTTTCGTAATTACTCCTTCCGTCCTAAAATTCTTGTCTTACATTTGTCTAAATACGGATGTATCAAGTCACGTTTTAGTATTAGATACATTTGTATCTAGACAAATTTAAGACAAGAATTTTAAGACGGAGGGAGTGTATTGTTACCACATGCACCACAACCACAACCACCACCGAACTGCAATAGTTTGGACTGCCACGTACGCCGAGTATAACCTATGGCTAAGTTAACTACCGGTGAATTATTCATTATAACTAATTGTGCAAAGTGCTGGGCAGTATGATGCATTATGATGATCTCGCGGGCTGGATTGGTTCTTTTTATTTGCCTCGCTACCTTCTCACTGAAATACTCCCTGCCAAAATATTCATATGGTTAAAAAATGTCTTATACTCCCTCTGTCTGGTAATACTTGTCCTAAAAATAAATAAAATGAATGTATCTATAACTAAAATAAGTCTAGATACATCCATTTCTAAGACAAATATTTTCGGATGGAGAAAGTATGTAGTTAAGAGATACTCCCTCCGTAAACTAATATAGGAGCATTTAGATCACTAAAATATAAAAGCAACTTGTGTTAACATGTAGCATCACTATTGCACACGCGGGATTTGGAATGAAATCTCAACTGGCTTTGGCTACCGGGGGCCCGCATGTGCATATATGTTTGCGATCGAGATGGACGCATCTCCCATGCTTGGACGACTTTTCCTGGCTGCTTTGCTCATCCTCGTTCGGGGCCTTTTACCTAATCACAGAGGCTGTGGAATATTCTGCCGAGGTTCAGCCACAGTGCGTAGTGGAGCCTACGTAGTATCTAGACCACGGTCGGGTCGGTCGTTGTTGCTTGAGTAGTGTCTCACATGAACCCGTGTCAAGTGTGAACCCATGCTGCTCTGATTACACAGCTATCAGTTATATTCTGGTCGTGTAATCCAGAGCTATAACGGGTACTGCCAACTGTAAATGGCCATGCGCGCGCGCAACAGTTTAGACAGTCTTCTTTCCCATTGCTACCGCTAGCTATTTATTTACTATCGAGGCCCAAAGACCCGATCAAGCTGAGCGTGAGCGTGTGGGAGAAGAGAAGATAAGAGTAACGTGGTGACGCGAATACGGGACAGGAGAAGCAGCGTGTTTACGTGGTGCTACGTAAATACTCCCTCCGTCCAAAAATTCTTGTCTTAAACTTTTCTGAATACGGATGTATCAAATCATGTTTTAATATTTTGGGACCGAGGGAGTACAATATATATGAAGGCGTGTGTTCCCTTTATTTACCTGCCGGGCCGCGACGTCCGGTTCGTCTCCAAGCATCTGTTCCGCAGCGCTAGCTGTTGATCATGTACCTGACTGCTACGCTACAGTTTAATTAGACAAGCGACCTCTTCCCACCTTTTTTCTCGTTCCAATCGCTGTTCGAGCGTGGGACAAGAGAAGCAGCGTCGAATAATTCAGGCGAATCCGTCCATGTTTTCGTTCGGAAAGTATAGGTGTCCGTGTTTTACGTCTTGCTGCGTACGAACGCGTCCCGTTTGGTGGAGCAATTCACCCCAGTCCAGTTGTTCCTAGCGAGACAATTATTAAGGATTTCACAGTAGTACTCTATCCGTGAAGAAATATAAGACGTTTAGATTAGAGTCAATTACGTTGGTGGTGCTAGAACTTGACGCAAACGGTCACTTTGGTGCTAGAAGTTGCGGTGTACATCGAAGTGGTGCAAAAACTTGGCTCAGACGTGCTAATACAGTGCTAATCGCGTTGGTATACGAAATCTGCGCTGACTAGGCATGTGGGTCCCGCTGTTAGCCACTGGACCTGGCGTATGGCCTGAATTTTTTTGAAAACCCCCTCAAAATATATCTTTTTGCAAAAAAGTACATATCGACACTAATGCAGAACCGGGCATTAGCACCGGTTCGTAAGGCCCTTTAGTGCCGGTTACATAACCGGCACTAAATTGTGGTCACTAAAGGGCCCCCCCTTTAGTACCGGTTCAGCACGAACCGGTGCTAAAGGGCAACCACGTGGCACGAGCCAGCTCCGGGGGCCTGGAGCCCTTTAGTACCGGTTGGTAACACCAACCGGTACTATAAGGTTTGGTGGGTTTTTAGTTTTATGATTTCTTTTTCATTTAATTTTGTGTTTCCATTTTAATTCTTTTTCGTTTGCTGGTATTTTACGATACTACACATTGTATACGTTATGCATCATGCATCATGCATGCTTTGTTTATCAACGCTGCTGCTATGTTCATTGCACCCGCAGATATAACATGCATCATTACATCATCATATATATAATAACAAGTCCTACTAATCATGCATCATCATACAACTTCTACTCGTTATTAATAATAAGTCATACGATCATCATCCTCATATATAGTCATCGAACCCAGCCCTACATAATTGTTCTTAGCACATGATCATCAGTATCAGGTAGGACCTAAACACCCTTAAGGTAAAATAGCATAAAAACAATATAGACCCTGATTCTCCATTATGAAGAATGGCGATCATCCTGTCTCCAATTCTTGCCTTTCGCTGCTTATTGCTTCCAAGAAGCTCCTTATAACTGTCCATACATTTTTTCCATTCTTTGATTGTTATGTCTCCACTTCTTTTAGAAACCCGGTATGGACAGTTGAGATTCGTAGAACGACCTGGTCGTATGTTCAAAACATGAAGGCTACCACGCGTATACATCAGATGAGGCACACAATCATTCGGGGTTATCTGTTAAAAAACATAATAATAATAACTTTGTAGTTAGCAATGATGTACTAGTTTTAGAAGTGTGCAAAAAGATGCACGGATGTTGTAATAGTAAAAAATAATCTTACCAGGGTATCTCCATGGTAATTACCGTAGTTCAACACGTGCACTAGTGGCATGTATTGACCATAATGTTGAGGAGTTTGGTTGTAGATATTGTAATTCTCAAGATCAGTATAAAATCCGACCCGATGATTTTTCTCCTGATAAGTTAATTCGGAGCCTTCAGTGTAGTACGTTCTGTCTACCATCTTCCGCACATTCTTTGAAGAATGAAAATAAGCTGTCAATGGAGATAAGTTGTCAACATTATATTTTGAAATAAACAATATAAATTACTTAATAACTATGTTTAGCTCACATGAGGGAAGAACTGGAGGTGTATCCACAAGGACCCAAATCGAAGGTGTCTCTTGCTCGATTGTAGGATCACCAAGATCCATGGTGACAAGCATACCCTTATCAAGACCATACATCTTGCAAAATGCATCCCAATTTTTGCAACCAAAATGGGTTACACTCTGAGCATTGTACAGCTTTACTTGAAAATCCACACCATGTTCGGTACTTAGGATAATTTTTTTGGTTTCGAAATTTTCATGGTCTTCAAAACTCATCCTCTCCAAGACATAGCGTCTTGCAAAGCATGGGATAAGCTAGTCGAATTGGAAAACATGAAAAATACACGTTAAAATAGTTGAAGTCGTGCTTAATTACGAAAAAAACTATTGTCGTCGTTGCGTACCGTATGAACATCGCAGGTCTCCTCGAGCTTAATGCTGAAGCGCCGATCTTCGTCCAGCTCAATGAACCTGTCGCAGATACCTCGGTCGTCGTGGCACCAGTCGCTTTGAATGGTGCATACTAAATGCACAAAAATTTCGTCAGAAACCTGAATACTTCGAAAGAGATTGTCCAGTTCGTAAACGAAGTGCATCCAGTTTTTGCCGTAACCCTCTCTACTTTTTTGAAAAATCTATGTGGGTGAAATGATGATACCATGCCAAGTTTCAACTTTTTGAGAGTTCATTTGTAGTGCTTTTCTATTTCCAGGTCATTTAGTTCTCAAAACAAATCATTGAATGCATGAAAAATAGCAAATAAAGGCAAAAATGGTTGAAAGTTGATGGCGTCGCTTTGAATGGTGCATACTGAATGCACAAAAAGTCTGGAGTTGTAATAAGTTTAAAAAAATGAAATGCCTTTGTAACAGATGAGTTTAATTTCGTCAGAAACCTGAATACTTCGAAAGAGATTGTCCAGTTTATAAACGAAGTGCATCCAGTTTTTGCCGTAACCCTCTCTACTTTTTTGAACAATCTATGTGGGTGAAATGATGATACCATGCCAAGTTTCAACTTTTTCAGAGTTCATTTGTAGTGCTTTTCAATTTTCAGGTCATTTAGTTCTCAAAACAAATCATTGAATGCATGAAAAATAGCAAATGAAGGCAGAAATGGGTGAAAGTTGATGGCGTCGCTTTGAATGGTGCATACTGAATGCACAAAAAGTCTGGAGTTGTAATAAGTTTAAAAAAATGAAATGCCTTTGTAACAGATGAGTTTAATTTCGTCAGAAACCTGAATACTTCGAAAGAGATTGTCCAGTTTGTAAACGAAGTGCATCCAGTTTTTGCCGTAACCCTCTCTACTTTTTTGAACAATCTATGTGGATGAAATGATGATACCATGCCAAGTTTCAACTTTTTCAGAGTTCATTTGTAGTGCTTTTCAATTTCCAGGTCATTTAGTTCTCAAAACAAATCATTGAATGCATGAAAAATAGCAAATGAAGGCAGAAATGGTTGAAAGTTGATGGCGTCGCTTTGAATGGTGCATACTGAACACAAAAAATATAAGAGCATTTACATCATGATCTTATATTTTTTTACAGTCTAAACTGTCAATATGATCTTATAACATCAAAAATACTTTGATCATCAATGATCTTTGTGTGTACAATCTGAATTGTCAATATGAGTCATCAACGATTTATAAACCGGTGAAGACTCATATTGCGGCCACAAATTCTACACATAGAGTTTAATGAAGACCAAGTGCTTGTGATAGTTTGAGAAATAACATATTTAAGGTGGTAAAAGGCTTGTTAGGGGAGCGAGGTGGGACTAAAAACAGCTTGCCATAACCTCATTAGTACCGGTTCGTGGTACGAACCGGCACTAAATGGTGATGGTGGGGCCATAGCCTGACCGCAGGCTGACACATCCCCTTTAGTACCGGTTCGTGGCATGAACCGGTACTAAAGGTTCGCCATGAACCGGTGCTATTGATCGCCGCCACGAACCGGTGCTATTGTACACATTAGTGCCGGCTGAAATTCAAACCGGCACTATTGGGCTTCACGTTTGACCCTTTTTCTACTAGTGCGACATGTCATTTTACATCTTTAATCAACGGGCCCGCTGGTCAAAATTGTTTGTATTAAGTAAATGTTTACATTCATCATTTTAAAATTTAAATATAAGCCATGAGTGTATATTTATTTGTATTCATTAAACATTGTATTTAATATACATTTTAATATCCGTATTAACTAAATATTTTATATATACATGGGTATATATGTCATTGTTTTTATTTACATAGTATTGATAACACACAAATATTGGAACATAATTTTTATTACTTACATTTTGAAATATCTTATAAATATAGCTTGTGCAAAATGGGCTGCAACATCTGCAGCTCCATAAGCCTCATTGCTAAATATTTACTCTGTCGTTATCATTGTTAACTAATCAAGGCTTAGGAGTGTCTAAAAAAATAATCAACGCTTTGGGTGGTGTGGTTAGCCAAGGTCGCGGGTTCGAAACCTGCCTGAAATCTTTTTCTGTTAATATTTGCACGCGGGACCCACTGGGCATAGTGAAGTAAAATGCCACATCCATATGGTTTTTTTGTCAAAATTATACATGAGGGGGTTTTCGAGAAAATTATACATGAGGGTCGGTCGTTGTTGCTTGAGTAGTGTCTCACATAAACCCGTGTCAAGTGTGAACCCATGCTGCTCTGATTAATTGACTGACTGAATGTACTGAGCACACAGCTATCAGTTATATTCTGGTCGTGTAATCCAGAGCTATAACGGGTACTGCCAACTGTAAATGGCCATGCGCGCGCGCAACAGTTTAGACAGTCTTCTTTCCCATTGCTACCGCTAGCTATTTATTTACTATCGAGGCCCAAAGACCCGATCAAGCTGAGCGTGAGCGTGTGGGAGAAGAGAAGATAAGAGTAACGTGGTGACGCGAATACGGGACAGGAGAAGCAGCGTGTTTACGTGGTGCTACGTAAATACTCCCTCCGTCCAAAAATTCTTGTCTTAAACTTTTCTGAATACGGATGTATCAAATCATGTTTTAATATTTTGGGACCGAGGGAGTACAATATATATGAAGGCGTGTGTTCCCTTTATTTATGGGCCTCGACGTTCGGTTCGTCTCCAAGCATCTGTTCCGCCGTGCTAGCTGTTGATCATGTATCTGACTGCTACGCTACAGTTTAATTAGACAAGCGACCTCTTCCCATCATTTTTTCTCGTTCCAATCGCTGTTCGAGCGTGGGACAAGAGAAGCAGCGTTGAATAATTCGGGCGAATCTGTCCATGTTTTCATTCGGCAAGTATAGGTGTCCGTGTTTTACGTCTTGCTGCGTACGAACGCGTCCCGTTTGGTGGAGCAATTCACCCCAGTCCAGTTGTTCCTACCGAGACAATTATTAACGATTTCACAGTATGTTCACTGGCTTCAACTGGCATCAGCCCGGCCGGCCAAGCCGTGGGCATTCTGCAGGTGTGACTGGCTGTTGTATTTGCTCCGCCATTCGCTGTTGATGCATGTAGCGTTTCCGGAAGAGGAGATTGTGGAATTCAGCCCGGATAATTCACACACCTTCGATCGAGCCCAGCTAACATGCTACTACACGGTAATACTCCATCCGTTTTCAAATATTTGTCTTTCTAGAGATTTCAACAAGTGACTACATACGAAACAAAATGAGTGAATCTGCACTCTAAAATATGTCTACATACATCCGTATGTTGTGTCCATTTAAAATGCCGAAAAAGACAAATATTTGGGAATGAAGGAAGTAGTAATAGCGCATGCCGAGACTTAATAATGCCACTCGATCGACAACTTGATACGGCTTCTCTATCTTCTTCTCTTTTTTTTTTGCGAGGAGAGCTGGCTATGTTAACGGCGATTTCGTTTTGTTTTGTTGATGATGAAAGTGAACACAGCCGACCGGAACCTTTGACACGGTGATTAATTCGAAAATCATTTGTGTTGTACGGTGTACAGCCATGCATATATGCATGCAGATCACAAGGACAATGGAATTTTGGTAGCAATGACGTATGTCTTAAACAACCACGAATGCAATAATACACTAGTACATCTTCCAATTTTCTTCCTTTGTACCTCGAAGCAGAATCATACAAATTAACTTTATATATTCGTTCACAAGTTAGCCGCCGGCGTGGCCCTCTTCAGGTTGGTTTTAGCCTCTCGGGCCACTGCCACATGCATGCATGTAGGCAGACGCCCGCCTCTGGCCTCTTTTCAGGGGGCGGGAATAACTGATTCAGCATACCTTAACCATGTGAATACTCCATCGTTTTCCTTTTTCCGAAGGCAATTTGTCATGAGGATTTTTCTTCTTTTGGAAAGTTTATTGGGGATAATTGATCGTTTCCCTTTCTTTTCAAGCAATGGGAGAAGCTACCACCAAACATCCCATCTTTTTTTCGAATGCCAAACATCCCATCCAGAATGCAGCAACGTTGTTAATGAGAAAGAACACCATCACACGAACGATCGAGACGCCGGACGACGAAGTCAGTGGTGCTAGCTCGACTGCTCCTGCCTACCATCGATCTCAAACGAATCCCCGACCATTGAACCGACGCGCGCGCCCGTCCGCTATCAAAGCGGCTGGCTGCGACTTGGCGGGACGAGCAAGACCCGGCGGCCGGCGTCACCAACCCCGTTCAGCGATCTGATTCAAATCGCTACACGTAACGCTCCGACTGGATTCCTCTTCCGTCGTCGTCGGCAAAAGGTCGTTTTCGTTCTACCCAACACGAAAAGGATCCGTCCTAGGAGGCTAGGAGCAGCGATCTCATTCTCATGGGCAGAATGGAACACACGCTTGTATGGTCAGAGAAGAAAAAAGTCAAGGACAGATGGTCTCTGGTTGCCCCAAACTTGGACCGATCCACATTCACCGTCGTCGGCTAGGAACAGGACGGGTGCACCTGCCGTCGGTAATTATTAACGTCGACACGTAGTGATTTTTTTTTCGACAGGATAGCAGGCAGATTTGTCTGAAAGTTAACCAAGTTCACGACTGACTTTGTAGTTCTCTGCACGTCGCCATCATGTTTTCTTTTGCCGCTGGTACATGCGACAATTCTACAACGAATTGTGATGCTAAACCTGAATTAAACCAACCCATATTTTAGATTTAATATGCTGTCTACTCTATCTGTCATGCTGAAAAGCAAAGAAAGAGGAACCGGCAGATAATCAATGGGTAAACAAGTTAGTGCAATAAACTTGTTATGTGTTCATTAGCCTTGTTCCCAGGATCAGCTTCTCTGAATTCAAGTGTGACTACCTAGCAGCTCGCACTTGTCAGGTGGCAGCGGTATGTTATGCTTGTCAGCAGTGACGGATCTTGGGCTGAATTCTAGGGGAGGCAATGGGCTGGATGGCAAACAATTTACGTTTTGGGCTGATTTTGCTTGAGGTATGGGCCAAATACTAAGGGGGCAACGGCCCAGGTCGGCCCCTGAGAAGCTCCGCCGCTACTTGCCACCCGGGAGCGGACATCGTGTGGCCAGGCAAAAATTGCTCTGTTTTTGCAACCAGTAGCACACCAAGGTCGTCGTGCTAATTGCATGATGTCTTTCCTTTCATCAGTACCAAGTTTGCATGCTCCCATTCTAACGAAAATTATCATTCAGGGAAACAAGGATACAATACGAAAGATTGGAAAATCACCTGCATTTCCAGGAATGATTGTTTTGCTCATATCATCCTTAGGCCCCGCATCAAATGGGTGTAAATTTTTTACACCTGTATTTTGTTTTACAGGTGTAAATTACCGCTCATAGCTGATTTTTCTCCTAAAAACAAAACGACCGATCAAGGCGTGTATTCTAAACCAGCCGGTGGGCGGAGATCCTTGTAAGGCGTGTATTTAGGATGTATAACCCATCTTAATCAATGACCTAATGTCACGGAACGTGCGGCGGGCGAAGATCCTTAGAGCATCTACAACCGTATATGACAAATATGATCCCTCAAACGCCCGCCTGCCGGTTATAGCCTCTTTTCAAGGTACATCGCTTCATACAAAAAGGCTATAGACGGTGCGCGGAATTCCTAGTGTTGGCTATATCAGACACAACAATCACAATTAGGCTAGAGTCGAGGGAAGTGGGATATTTGGAGAGAATTCCTTATTTGACACTCTCTCAAAATTGTGTTCCTTGTTTGACACTGGAGAAAATTTTCTTCCCTATATGATCTCTAGTCTTAATTTTTTTCCCTATATGACACTCTTGTGCATTTTGTACACGTGAAAAGACCATTTTACCCATATGTATAATGTGACCACAAATATGTACAAGATAATAGTTGTTCCAAAACAAATCAGTCGAGTTATCCATATATGACATCAGATATGCTGGTATTGTCATGCAATCGATTTGCTACTGCTCCGGTTAGATTGTATACCTGCAGTAGCATATCTGTGGAAATGATCCATGCTACATTTTGTTAAATATGGGAGCACCCCAGCATGCATCAACATGCAACTGTGCAACACGAGGAGCATCGTACGTACGTAGGTGCGAACGTGCAGGGTCACGTAAACATTTGACCTCAAAAAAGCATGTGGTTTGGTTTGACCCCCCGCACTTTCGAAGAGTCTGTTGAATTAGGCCGGCCGGTAAAAAACCAGGTCAAGTCTACTACGTTTAGGAATTTTCCCCTGGATGGGCGGCGGGGTGGGCGGACAGAGTCAGCCGGCCGGACAGCAACCGCACACGGCCGGAGCCCGGAGTGGCCACCTCGCCCACACGCACGTACTCGTGGACTTGGTCTCCGCCTTGGTTTCTTCCTCTTTTCTCTAACGCTAAGAGCGTCAATGATCAATGTCGATCGACGTCGCACTCACAAACCATACCGCGTGAAACTAGACCCACAACCGAATATGTTCTAAATACATTGGATGCATGCGCTCAGGAATACAGAATACACACGCATCCCAAAAAAGACCAACGGAGGAGATAACATGTTCAGATGTGCTCACTCTCAGAAACGAATTTTCCCTAATTAGGCTCAATGCTACATATTTCTGGTCACATTATGTACAGGGGTAAAAATGTCTTTTCATGTGTAGGAAATGAACTAGAGTGTCATATAGGGAAAGAAATTAAGACTATAGGTCATATAGGGAAGAAATTTTTTCCAGTGTCAAATAAGGAACATGATTTTAAGGGAGTGTCAAATAAGGAATTCTCTCGGATATTTATCCATCCAACGCAGTGTCCACCATCAAATTGCTACCACCAATAACACCCAAAATATCATGGAAAATACTAAACTGAATTGTATAGCCGAGATTTACTCTCTTGGCGCTAGATCGGCTCGCCACCGAAGAAGGAGCCATCGAAGATGGAATCTCACCAAGTTGAGGTGTACTACAATCACGCGGGACGTTTTTCTCCTTCCTTCTCCCACGAGCAACTCCCACGTGAGGCTTTTCCCGCCTCCGTCAACGCCGTCGCCGATCTCCCTCGTTTTCTATGGCCTTAGGGCCATGGTTGCATGGCGGATCCCGACCATTGTCGGTGGGAAGGCTCCTTCTTGTTTTTAGGTGTTTTTTCTAAGTTTTTTAGGGTTTTCGTTCAGCTCAGAAAAATGAGACGGCAGTGGCTCCCTGTAGATGGAATAAGATTCTCCCTGCTTAGAACTCGTCCCGACGGTGCATCTAGCATCGTCGGAGGGCGTGTGGAGATGTACCTCCAGCAGATATTGCGGGATTTAATTGGCGATTATCTTTGATGGATCTGCTTTGCTACGGTCTATGTTTGTCTGTGTTCATGTGTGTGTAGGTTGGATCCTTGCGATTTAAATTTCTCTTCATCGGCAATGGTTGTTGTTCTGGTGTGTTAGTCCTTTAGTGCATCTCGAACGCCGACCCGCAAATTTCCTCCTGCATCCGTCCGCTGACACAAATGCGGGAGGCGGTCATCCAACGCTGCCCGCATACATCCGGCTTCCTTAATTTTTTTGAAAGTCCGAATGTTTAAATAGCCGCATACATAGAGTACAAACGTTCAAATAGCCACATACATAGAGTATATGCATTCAAATGGCCGCATGCATCAGTAGTTCAAATTTTAAAAAGTTCAAATATTACATTCCCACAACGTCCTTCTATAAGATGAAGTAGTCATCATAGGACCGGACGCCATGGTACAAATGATTGAATATAGTCTTGCGCATCCAAAAACGTCGACGAAAATAGTCAGCGAAGAGTGCATCAGGGGCAAAGTAGTCATCCATCAGTGTCAAATGGCCGCACACCCTGTTGCGGTGGAGCACTCGCTGACCATTGATCGTTCCCTCGAAATTAAGAACATGCTCCTCTGCATGCTCCTCGTCTTCAATAACCGCCTGCATCATCACCGACTCAGCTGTGTAGTCCTTGTCGAAGGAGTCGTTGGACGACTCAACATAGTGCAAATCGAAATCCATGGCTTGAAAGAAGAAGGGACGACTTTTTTAGCACCGATGATTCATTGAACAATTGTCGGGCACGATGAGTATAACAATAGCGGATGGTACCTGTCAGAGTGGTCGGAGGAGAGGGGTTGAACGATGATGGAGGAGATGCGAGGTGGAGCCCGACTGGAACACTAAAGGTGACGGATACGTAGAGTTCCGACAGGGGTGGCGTGGCAGCCAGGGTGGTGGAGCGTGGGCGAAGGCAAGAGAGAAAGAAGGAAGTAGAGAAAAATGGGGAGGATGGAGGCGCAGGTCCGAGAAGGGTTTTGGATGGGCCAAGGTGGCCAGAAACGGGTGTGGCTGCTATTTAGACTCCCGCAAAGCCCCTCCCCCCTTCTGGACCTCTCGGCGAACCGATACAGCCTCGCGTTGGATGACAAACCGCATTTAGACCGTGCAGTCCGGACAGTTGCAGGCGGTTTAAGGGTCCGTGTTGGAGATGCCGTTAGGGCCTTAACATGATGACTTTTCGTCTGTCTACTACAACAAGGTTTGCCCTGCTCTGGTGAAGACGAAGATGACTGCGGCGTGTCTTCGACTTGTTGCAGCGCTTGTAGTCAACGGTAGGTGGTCTATGTACATAAATGTATTTATTTATTTATTTTACTGCAATTCTGTTTGATGAATAGATTGGAAGATTTTTCTCTTTTTTTTAGAAATGATGGAAACCAGGCCATGCAAAGTAAGAGGTCCAGGGCCCAACACGTCCCATCCCTACGGTACCAGGCCCAAGCTCCGGCTTGCCGGCCCAAAAATGGCCAGAGCCTCGGCAGCACGTGCCGCGAACATGTCATAGAAGCCCTTTTGAAATTGCAGCCGAATATGCGCACCTTCCCATTTTGTTTGACCGGACCCGACACAGAGTCCCGGATCTAGCAAAGCAACGAAGAAGAGTCCTCGAACCAGCCGCAGCAAGCGACGAAATGTTCAGAGTCGTTGGCGCTGGGCCGCACACCACACCGTTTGAGAGACAACGGGGGACGGGGGACGGGATGCCGCCCCCCAGTGCGCGCTCCCCCAGCTAGTGCGCCAGCCTACCTACCGTTGCACACCCGCCGCGCAGCGTCGGAGCTCTCTGACCGCGCACCACCAACCTAACCCGGCCACTTCTTCTAGGTTCATCCTTCGCCACCAAGCCGCCGGCAGAGGCACCAGAGCACTATATAAGACGCCGAGTCCGTCGCAACCAACAAGCCACACACGCCAAGAGGCATTCCCCGAGCCAGCGATCTTCTCGCCGCACTTCACACAGTTGCTCGTGCACGTGCCACGCCCCGAGAAACCGTAACTTACCACGCAGAGCTAGGCTCTCATTGTTAAGTGAGATACTCACAGTCGCATCCGTCGTCGAGATGGTTGGGAGCAGCCCGATGCAGGCGGTGCTGGTGGCGCCGGGGGTGAAGGACAAGAAGGTGCTGGCGTTCCGGCGGGACGCGCTCAAGGAGAAGGACGCCGTCGCCGCGCTCATGCGCACCATCGCGGCCGGCGGCGTGCGGAGCGCCTTCTACGTCTTCGACCTCGCCCGGGTCGTCGACCTGTACCGCGGCTGGCGCCGCGCGCTCCCCGGCGTGCGCGCCTGCTACGCCGTCAAGTGCAACCCGGAGCCGGCGCTGCTCGGCGCGCTGGCCGCGCTCGGGGCCGGCTTCGACTGCGCCAGCCGCAGGGAGATCGAGGCCGTGCTCGCTCTCGGCGTGCAGCCCGGCAGCATCGTGTACGCCAACCCGTGCAAGCCCGAGGCGCACCTCGAGTACGCCGCTGAGGTGGGCGTCAACCTCACCACCTACGACTCTGAGGAGGAGGTGGTGAAGGTGAAGCGCTGCCACCCGGGCTGCGAGCTCATCCTCCGCATCAAGGGCCCCGACGGCGGCGAGGCACGGGTGGACCTCGGCACCAAGTATGGCGCGCACGAGGACGAGGTCCTGCCGCTCCTCCGCGCCGCCCAGCGCGAGGGGCTCAACGTGGCCGGCGTGTCGTTCCACGTCGGCAGCGGCGCGTCCAACACGGACGTGTACCGGGGCGCCATTGAGGCCGCGCGCGGGGTCTTCGACGCGGCCGCCGCGCTCGGCATGCCGCCCATGCGCGTGCTCGACATCGGCGGCGGGTTCATGGCCGGCTCCGCGTTCGACGAGGCGGCCACGGTCATCAACGCGGCGCTCGAGCGCTACTTTGGGGAGCTTCCCTGCGTGGAGGTGATAGGAGAGCCGGGGAGGTACTTCGCCGAGACCGCCTTCACGATGGCGGCGCGGGTCATCGGGAAGCGCACTCGCGGCGAGGTACGCGAGTACTGGATCGACGACGGCCTCTACGGCACCCTCAGCTGCATCCCCATGGACCACTATGTGCCGCACCCGAGGCCGCTCGCCGTGCCGCGCGCCGGCGAGAAGACGTACACTTCGACGGTGTTCGGGCCGACGTGCGATTCCCTCGACACGGTGGTGACCGGGTACCAGCTGCCAGAGATGAGCGTGGGGGACTGGCTCGTGTTAGACGACATGGGTGCCTACACCACCGCCTCCGGCTCCAACTTCAACGGCTTCTCCACCTCGGACATCAAGACTTACTTGGCCTACTCCAGCTGATATGGAACCTATGATGTGGCCACGTACTACGTAGCACACGCCATTCGATTTGTTTTCGCAGTACACAAAACGAAGAGCTGTAATTAAGCTCGTACACAATGTATGTGCTTTTGTTTGTTCTATTTTTTATTTTAATTAGGTATATATATGTATCCAATGTGGCTATTCTTTTGTTTCAAAAAATCAAGAAATTTTCAATCTATTCATCTTCAATCATGACAATACAAAGCACAACAGAGATAATAAAAATTACAACCATGTCGGTGGACCACCTAGCAACGACTACAAGCACCGGACCGAGCCGAAGGCGCATGCTGTCATCGCCCCTCCCTCACCGGAGCCGGGCAAACCTTGTTGTAGTAGACAGTCAGGAAGTCGCCGGGCTAAGGCCCCATAGGACCAACACACCAGAGTAGCAATCATCATCGATGAAGAAAGTCGTAGATCAGAAGTATCAAACCTGTAAAGATCTGAATGAAGACACACCTCCACACGCCCTCTAACGATGTTAGACGCACCATTGGGACGGGGCTAGAACGTGGGTGACATTTTTCCTACTAAGTGACATTGCCGCCGCCACACAGCCCCAACCAAGACGTTGAACCTAATAAGAACCAGAACGGGGTCCCTTCCATCGGCGGAGGACCAAGATCCTCCGCACCTCCATGGCCTAGAGGCCATCGAAGATGGGGCGAACCGGCAGCGGCACCGACGGAAGGAGAAGAGCTTTTCTTGTGAAAGAGAAAGAGATGGCAGTAACTTTCTTCTCAAATTGACATTGAGTTACTGACTCATTTAATAATGTGATTTTGTTTTCCCACATTTAAGGTTAAGTTTTCCCATTGTGTAGCCAACAACCGGCTATATGAAGTTACCATGTTAGGTATAGCCAATCTAATAGCCAATATCTATAGTAACTAGTTACTAAGAATTACTACTTTATTAATACATGACCCATTTTACACTCTCACAATGTTTCTTGAAGTTCGTGTTGCAGCTCTGTTAATATACAACCCGTTTTCCTTCTCTCATCTTCTCTCTCACCCAACTCATCCAAGATATAATAGTCTAATCCTTACAGACTACTGACTGTACCATTAGACTTGCTCTTATGGACTGCAAGTTATAGAGTGATGTGGCTTCATTTGGTTGTGCGATGTGGCTTCATTTGGTTGGGAAATATGGGTTCACCCAATGAAGATTCAGGGAAAGGTTAATGGGGATGTTGTTTAGAAGTGAACGTAAATGATGGGAACTTAAAACTCATTTAAACCTAGTGGAAAAAATAAGAAGAAAATAATACAACATATAATGATTGTTGTCTCTTAATAACTCATAAGAGAAAAACCTCTGAAGGAGGAGAAAACTCATTAGTGAGTTTATAAAAAATGATTTATGTACTTTCCTTTCAAACCCGATTTGGGAAAATTGAAATTATCACATATTATCTTGAGAAGATATCGCCTCATAAAACACCGTTATATGAAACTTTTGAAAGAAAAACTCATAAAGGAAAATAGTGTGATCTCATGTCACTGAAAACCCCCTCTAAAATCCAGTGGGAAAATATATGAAGAAACTCATTTGACACATCTAAACACTTGTATCTATAAGCCCTCTTAGGAGAAACCATTAGGGGAAAACCCATGAAGGAAAAAAGAGTACCATATATGAATCCGATGATTATTATTAGGTTATAATTTTGGAGTCTACTCCTCCCGAACTTTCCAACTCTAGAGTTTTTGTCATATTAGTTCCATTAGCATGATAATGGAACATAGAAGTTGGTAATAACACTATGAATTATCTGTTAGATCTTCACAATAATTTATGAGTGATTTATTTATGATATTACTCTTCATATAACCTAATGTATTTCAATGATACAAGTGATACTATCTTGATAGATAATAATGTGTGATTCTAATGAATCTTAGCCACGTCATTTTGAGTGTGGTCAACCATTTTGTTAAGCCATTCATATTTTGAATGTTCATATAAAGTAATTGTGTTAGAATGATAAGTGTAACCATTAAAATCTATTTAGATGACTATCATAAGAAGGCTATTCCTGCATATTCAATCATTGATATGGCATTGTTAGTATCAGTAAGTAGCCAGTATCATTATATCATATCATGGGCATATCTTGATTTTCCTGATGTAATTGTCCAAGATCTATTGTGAGCTTGATATATAAGCTGGTATTCTTATCTCGACCATATACCTTTTGTTGGGGGTAGCACTCTAAATTAATATAGCAATATAGTGTCAGGCCTGGCGTAGTTTGCAACTATACGAGTGCTTTGGCATTAATGAGATATAGAAATTTAGGTCCTAATATCACTTCGTTATCACCCCTAGGTAAGAGTGGATTTGTACCATAGCAGGGTAGTATGACCATACATGTCTTTTATTGGTATGATATATCCACATTGAGCTTCTCATGTATGTTTTGGATATATGTAGATTGATATGTATTCTTGAGAAATGTTCAAGTTGTAAACTTAAGATAAATTTGGATGAATCCAAATTTCCCGTCCTGAGATAATTTTGTGTACGTATAGGTCTTGTATAGATTGATGATTAGGTCATCAATATAGAATAAGTTATAAATGGAAATCAATTTGGGATTCCTATATTAACCACACGAACAATCATCATTATTTTAGAAGTCCTTTTAAAGAAGGAACCCATTTAGTCGGTGGTACATATGATTTCTGGCCATTTCAAGTTATAGAGTGACTTATGAAGTTTTACAGAAAGTATGTTGCGATTTATTTTTGGATTCAGAACTGTTAGCCCTTCAGGGACTTCAATATGGATTTTCGAAATGAGTGACATATGAGTATGTAGTCACTACATCCATGAACTGCATGGATAATATCATTTATATTGCCAATGATATTTAGTATCAAAACATAATTCCACTATACCAAGAAGGCATGTTACATCATAATTGATGTTGGGTCTCTGCGTCAACCCTTTTTTTTTGTCGGGTCTCTGCGTGAACCCTTTTTGCTACAAGCCTCGCTTTCTAACAACCTGATATTTTTTTTTATGAATGAGAAGTTATTTGTATTCTATACGGGAGTTACTTATGTGGAGTATGTATTCTTAAATAAATACAACTCTTTTGTTGAACGAGTGCTATTCTTCCATAACTAGCTTCCTTTTATATGAAACCATATGAGTGCAAAAGGCACCCTATTATGTGAAAAAATATATGTCGACAAATCTAGTCTTTATTTTTTACGATTCTGGTGGAATCGATGAAATTTGTGAAAATGTATTTACCCCTTTTAACTCTTTGTGATTTCCTACGACAATGGTGTCAAGATGTTTCGATGTCCTGGCACCAAAACATTTGTGCTGGGCTTTGGATGATGAGCACCGTGTGAGGTGTCTTTCAACATGATGTTGAATTCTTTAAGGATCTAATTTCCCCTGTTTCCGCAGAAGCATATGAGAATATATATCTTGTGGTCAGATTCCTCCCTCTCTTGCTCTTATTTAAGAAGAAGAATGGTTTATTAGGTACCTCCACTACAGTGATGATGTCGAGAATATGTCAATTATTCTATGGGAAGAGTGTCAAATAGGGAATTGCCATATAGCCCACCCATTGGGCAACTAGCCGCTAAAACATATAGAAGGGCACATATGACACGATTCATTGAGTTACATTTTCTATTTTATTTTTATTTAGTGGCTACATTTTTTTCGTTAAATAGATATGAAATGTATACATTGTGGAGAAAAAATTGCACACATACCGTGAAGCAAAGGGAAGTTCTCGTCTATCTAAATTGGAGGTGGACCCTTCAGCGGTGAGAAGAAACAGAGCGTGTGCCATGCCATCTACTTTCTCCGTCCGGGTTTATTGGGCTTGCATGCAAAAACTCAGGTACCAAGGAAAAAAGTTACTACCTCTCTCTCAGTTTACAGGGCGTGCACGTACCCCTAGGTCGTCAATTTGACCAACCTAATACAAGTCATATATTACAAAAAATATACCAATATAAACTTCATATGTTCTATTTTCCAAAGGTATAATTTTTTTGTTATATAGTTTATATTAGGATGATAAAATTGGCAACCTAGGTATACGCGTAGGACTTGTAAACTGAGACGGAGGAAGTAATACAGATGGTGGGTGATTTAACGCTAAGAATGCATTGTCCCGAGAATGCCAATGGCCAACCAGAGTAGCTCAATTTACGGCATGCAGCTGCTGGCCCGCTTCCCTTTTTCACTTGGCCAATAATGCCCACGTTTAGCACTAGCCGAGCAGTTATTGCGTAGTGCATGCAACTAATGATGCGGCTGCCTAACCAATCCTGCATGCATGCATAAGAGAGAATCGAGGGAAATTTACTTCGAAAGTTTAGGGGCCTTACAAAAATGGTACGCGGTTAGTTTGCTGAGAGGCCTAATAAACCAGGACGGAGGGAGTAATATGCTAATTATATTGTTTTAGACTTCATTGTGATATGGATCCATTGTGATATAATAATTTCCTTATACTGCTACAAAAATCCTACAACGTTGATTTTAGAATTATTTAGCCGATTAGAGTTGCTTGGAGATGACACTTTGCAACATAGACTCGAAGGTACTGGAGCTACATAAAGCTGATTGAAGTTGTTAAGTTGGCCGTTCTTTTAGGCCCTTCCCAGTGCTTCACCGTGGACAGGTGCTAAGCATGCCACATAAGCAAAAAAGTGACATGGCACAGCATTTAAGGAGAGTACTTTGGTGACCCCAGGAAGAACCAATGCCAAGCGCGAGAACCTAGGCAAACCACTTAAATGAAACAATTTGGCCAATGCATGAAAGACTTTAGGTGCTAACTCATTAAATAAAATGTGCTTAGCAACAACAAGTTAAGCACCTATGCATTGGGGACTTGAGTTGCTAAGGTATTTAATGCACTTAGCACCTTATCTAAGCACCTTTGTATTGGGAGAGGTCTTAGCAATGTAGGACGCAGAACAATAACTGCGAATACACGTGCGACCAAATTAATGAGACGGTATACGTCCTTCACTGGCAAATTAATGAAGCGACAATCCCTGCATGAAATCAGCCGGCATACACATGCCTTTTGGTTAAGTTTTGCACCGTTTAACTTGAGACAAAAGGTACATGCTACACAATGGGAACGTGCCGGCCGGGCTCGTCATCCGTCGCACAGTGGCAGCTCAGATATTGTTTAGATTTTCCAAAAAATATTGTTTTGAAATTTTTTGATACAACTGAAATAAGCATTCCCATTTTAAAAAGTATTAAAATATTAAAAATGTTAATTTCCTAAAAATTAGGAATTTCAAAAAATTCTTTCCTTCAGAATTTAAAAAATTCCCCCTTTTGTATTTAATAAATTTATAAAATGTCCTTAAATTTCCAAAAACCTTCCCATTTTCAAAAGCAAATTCTGGATTTTTTTGAAAATTTGTTCAAAGTTTAAAAAGGGTGAACATGTTTATTTTGAAAATGACCAAACTTTCAAAATTTTGTCGAGTCTAATTTTTTCCTTTTTCTTAAAAATAATCATATTTCCATAAAATGAAATAAAAATTGGAACATACTGATCGCTATAATAGCATGCTCATAACTCAAGCTGTAGCTGCAGCGCGCGATGGGTCAGTGGGTCAACCCAATGGGGCGGTCCTGTTGTGTGCTGGAGGCCAATTATTGTAGGGCACTACTCTGCGCCGGTGCACCGGCCCAACAATTCGGCCGGTCCACCTAGGACCCTACGATTCCACGTGCATGAACGCCCAGGATCCGCTTTGCCTGTTGATTCCTCGTGTCGTCTAGCATCGTCTCATCCACAGACGGAAAATCCCCCCCTCCCCATCCCCTCCGCACCTCCTGCGCGCTGCCATGGCGCTGCTACCCCCCGGCGTCCTCCACGTCTGTTGTCGGACGCAGCTCGCTGCACCCCTCGCTGCAGCTCGCCGCAGCCGTCGCCGTCGCCGGACGCCCTGCCAATAACGCAGCTGATTTCCAGCGTCACCCACTTGTTGGATGCAACTCAATCGAGCCTAATGCAGCTTGCGGTTAATTCGGTTCTAGCATACTCACGCACCCATCGAACCATGGCGTCGTCGTCCTCCCGGCCGGCTCAACGTCGTCAACAAATCGTAGCACTGCGTTCCAGCAGAAAAACAAATCTGTGCACTAAGAAATTCAAGAAAAGTCAGTTGAAGCAAAAACATAAGCCGCTTCCAGCAAAACAAATTGCAGGTTCCAGCAAAAACATGGATCGTCGTCTTCAGGTCGTAGCAAAATTTCTGGCCGGTCGTAGCAAAACCAAAAGCCGGTTCTAGCAAATGGTCACCATGGTTGCAGCAGCCTCACAGGCGTGGTTCATCGTCGGTAGCTGCGGGCTTCCAGCATCTTGCCGCCAAGGTTCCGGCATCTGACACCACGGTTCCAGCTTCCAGCAATTACAGTTGTAGCTATTTCTATGGTTTGAAGCTTTTTCCCATGGCCATTGGAGCTTCCTCCTTCATCGGTTGAAGCTTTTTCCCGCACAGCTCTAAGATTATTTTCGCGGTTGAAGCTTTTTATCCACGTCCATTGAAGCTTTTCACCCATGGTTGAAGCTTTCTCCTTAGGCGATTGTAGCTTTGTTACAAACCGGTTAAAGCTTTTTCCGCAGTTGAAGCTATTTTCATGCCTGAAAATTTCCGCGGTTGAAGCTTTTTTCATGTCGGTTGAAGCTTTTCTCCATGTCGGTTGAAGCTTTCACCAGCACCCCCCGCCGCTAGTGGAAGGACGTCTCGCTGCTAGTTCCAGCATTGTGCGCCAACGGTTCCAGCTTTTGCTCTTGCCGATTGCAACATGCAGTGTTGTTGGTTCCAGCATCTTTGTCGCCGTCGTAGTTCTTATGCTTGACTCGCATCAATGGTGACGCCAGTCGCACCAAAGCCCTCAGCCTCGTCGTGATGCACCGCACCGCCGTCACCCACCTCTCTCTCTTCTATCATCGCGCCCTCCCGCTCACCACGCATCCCCCGACACCGCTCGCTCCAGCATAGGTGCGGCTGTTATTCCTCGCTGGCTGGAGGAGGAAGAAGAAAGAAGTATGGCTAGGAGAGGCGCGGTGGCGGGCTCCCGCCGGATGCACAATTTCTGGCCGGGGTTAATGGAGGAAGAGGAGCGGAGAAGAAAGGAGAAGAGACGATGTGTTGGGAATAAGAACAGAGGAAAAAAGCGTAGGAAGGGATAAGGTGTGTGGGTCTGGACGTACGCGCGTGAGGAAGGCGACCGGCCAAGCGTTCGGCCGGTCAGCCATTCCTAAACGTTTACCATTATTGTATGCGAGAGATAATTACCGCATTAAGTGATCGTCAGACGACTAGTCTCGCGTCAAGGTTTCCTGGGGTGATTGTTTACTGGGCTGGCCCATGTTCACGCCACGCCAGTAGTTCGTGGTAATAGCTAGGGCACGACCCACTTGAAGTACAACGTGCCGGTTTTCCCCTCTCTTTTTTTTTCTCCGTTTTTTATTTCTTTGCTTTTGTTTTTTTATTTTTTTTTTCTTCTCCGTTTTCTTCATTTTTTCATTGTCCGAACGCTTATTCTACACTTTTCCAATACTTGTTCCACATTTTAATAATTTTTCAACACTTTTGAAATACCCGTTCAACACTTTTCAAATACTCGTTCAATATTTGTAATACTTATTCAACATTCTTATTGTTTATTTATCTTTTGTTTCATTTGGGTTTTCTTCTCCTTTTTGCATTCTTTCTTCTTTCTTCTCAGATTTGATTTGTTTCATTCTTGTTCGTTTCCTTTTTTTTTTCATTTTTTGTCTGGTTTTATTTCTTCTTCTTCATTTTTTTGTTTTTCTTGTGCCTTTCTTTTGTTTGTTTTTGTTTTCACTCTACATTTTCGTACATTTCAAAAAATAATTGTAACAAGCGATCAAATTTTTTGTATACACGTTCAACATTGTCCGAACGCTTTTTCAACACCTTTCAAATACATGTTAAACATTTAATAGTTATTCAACATTTTTTTAAATACTTATTCAACATTTTTTAAATACTTTTCAAAAAAAATTATTACCTATTCAACATTTTTCATATAATTTTTCAACATTTTTAATACTTATCCAATACTTTCAATTAGTTGTTGAACATTTTCCAAATTTTTGTTCAACATTTTGTAAACACTTGTTCAATATTTTTCATATAGTCGTTCAACATTTTTTTAATACCTATTCAGCATTTTTCAAATACTTGTTCAACAGTTTTAATATTTATTCAACATTTTTCAAATACTTGTTCAACAATTTTCAAATTCGTGTTCAACATTTTAAATATTTATTCAACATTTTTCAAATACTTGTTCAACAATTTTCAAATTCTTGTTCAACATTTTTTAATACTCATTCAAATTTTTTTCAAAGGTGTTTTCGAAGAGTGTTTTTTGTTAATATATAACTATATATGTAGAATATATTAAAGTATAAAGAAAAATACACAAATAATAAAAAATAAGAACAGAAAACTGAAAGAAAAAACAGGCTGTGGTTCCCGCACGGCTGGGCCTGCTGTCTGCGGGCCAGTCGGTCAATTCCTTCTGCATAGGAATGCTCGTGGCTCGCGTAACGCGACAAATAGTGGCACCCATTATTGTAGCGCAGGGACTATTTATCGCATTAAGTGATTCCACAAGAGCCTCTCGTGTCGACGTGAACAATGACGGGCCGGTCCATTTAGCGTGCGCATATTCATGAAGGTCAGGAATAAAGGAGCTGCCCGATGGAATCGAACCTTGGTCTTCAAGATTCTAAGCCGCGCAGCTAACCACTCCGCCTATGCCATGTTACTGATTGTTAATAGGATCGAGGTTTACTAGAAGCGATAGAGCCAGTCTTCTCCATTTTTTCTTTTTCATTTGTTTCATTTTTTTATCTCCGTTTTTGCATTCTTTTTTTTCTTTTCAGATTTGTTTCATTCTTTTTTGTTTTCTGTTCTCTCTCCATTTTTGTCTGGTTTTCTTTTTTCTTCTTAATTTCTTGTTTTTCTTGTGTGTTTTCTAATGTTTGTTTTTGTTTTCACTCTACAGTTTCGTACATGTCAAAAAATGTTTGTAACAGGTGATCAACATTTTTTGCATATAAGTTCAACATTGTCCGAACATTTTTTCAACATCTTTTAAATACTTCTTCAACATTTTAATACTTCTTCAACATTTTTTATACTTGGTAAACATTTTTAATACTTATTCAACATTTTTAAATACTCATTCAACATTTTTTAAATACCAATTCAACATTTCTCAACTAATTCTTCAACATTTTTAATAGTTATTCTAAATTTTCAAATACTTGTTTAACATTTTTTAAATTCTCGTTTAACATTTTGTAAATACTTGTTCTATATTTTTCACATACTCGTTCACCATTTTTTTAATACCTACTCAGCATTTTTCAAATACGTGCTCACTATTTTTTATTCAACTTTTTTTAAATATTTGTTTTCAACATTTTTAAAATACTGGTTCAACAATTTTTAATACTTATTCAACATGTTTCAAATACTTGTTCAAATTTTATAATACATATTCAGTTTTTTCAAATACTTGTTCAACACTTTTCAAATACGTGTTCAACATTTTTTAATACTTATTCAGCATTTTTAAATATTTGTTCAACATTTTATTACTTATCTAAATTTTCAAATACTTATGCAACAGTTTTTAAAACTTGTTCAACATTTTAAATACTTATTCAACATTTTTCAAATGATTTTTCAACATTTTCTAAAATGTGATTTCGAATAGTGTTTATTGTATATATGTGTAGGATATTTAGAATATCAATATTACTTACAAAGATAAAGCAAAAAATGAGAATAGAAAGCTGGAAAAAACAATAAACAAGCCTTTCGGCCTCCCCGTTCGCTCGCGTAATGCGATAAATGGGGGGTGCCCTTATTATTATTTTTTTAGACAAACTCGCAAAGCTTTTATTCACCCGTCACAATGTTTACAGGGACGAAATCCAAATTTCCTGGGTGACCTAACCAGACATGGCGGCCAAAACCCAGGGATAATGCATGCTTTGCTAGTTTGTGAGCCTCAACATTCGAGGTTCTAAATTCATGACTAATTAAACACGAAGAAAAAACTCTAGAATGGTCTATGATTTCATGTACCACTGCCCCATATTGTGCACCCGTGCCTTGCTTGATCGCATCAACAGCCATCTTACAATCTGACGCCACTGAAGTCTTGTGGAAGAGCAAGTCATCCGCGAGAGCCAGAGCTTCACGTATTGCCAAAGTCTCCAACGTTTCAGGATCATCGATGTTATTGAAACGGATCACTGACGCCCCTTGAAACTCCCCACTGCCATCTCGACAAATTGCTGCTACTGTCCCGAAGCCCCCATGCCTGGCAACCGCTGCATCGACATTGACTTTCATGTGATATTCTGGAGGAGGGATCCACGCCGCCGTTCTAGGAGCTGGTGCTTGCTTGTCCGTCGCAGGCTTGTCCATGAACTGAATCTCCGACAGGTACTTCGATATGAAACCGTGGGTGGAAAACGGTGTTTGAAAGATTCCCTCGTGTATCAACTTCCTCCGTGAAGACCAGATCGCCCAAAGAGTGACAATCATTGTTACAAGCTCGTCGCTGGGCATCGAATCGAACATGGAGAAGAGCCACTCCTTTGCATCAGTACCTCGGTTCATCGCCATATGTTGCACCATCTCTTCCTTCGACAGAGCCCAAATGCTCCTGGACAGAGCGCAATCCATTAGTGAGTGACGCCAACTATCCTGCGCCCCGCACACTCCACACACATCCGTGGTGGCCATGTTGCGATGCTGCAATAGATCTCCCGTTGGTAGCGAGTGCTGGGCCAATCTCCATGTAAAAACTTTCAGCTTCGGTGGCACTTTTAACTTCCATAAGGCAGTCCAGCTCTTCGTCAGCCCCTGGATATTGGAAGTATGTTCTCCTTCCTCAAGCCATGCTTCCCTTCCACTCTTTATACGGTATATCATATTATATGCAGTCCTGACAGAGAACCGGCCTCTCGGATCCTCGGACCACGCCCAAAAGTCGTCGACCTGACGAGTGCATAGGGGAACCCTCAGAATGGCCTCAGCATCCACTGGAACAAACACTTGTCTGATCAGTTCTTCCCTCCAAGAAGCGGTCGATGCATCAATTAAATCTGCTACTGTCTCTGGAGGGTCATGGATCAAGGATGTGATCGGCCTCATCATACCCGAACAGGGTATCCAATTGTGTTGCCAAATATTGGTTAAACGCCCGTCCCCTATCCGCATGATCGCTCCAAGTTTCAACATGTCTCTCCCATCTACAATAGATCTCCATATCTGGGATGGGTTTGAACCCAACTCTGCCTCGAAGATGGTCGAAGTTGGATAGTAAGCTGCTTTTAGGATGCGAGAGCTCAAGGAGCGCGGCTCTGTCAGGCACCTCCATGCCTGTCTACTTAGTAGAGCAAGATTAAAAACTTCTATCTCCTTAAAGCCGAGGCTGACGAGGACATGTATTAGGGGTAGGGTAACAGGCCTGACCTAAAGACCCTACCCATGGACACCATACACTTTGTACTGGGCCCCTGGGCCAGATCGCTGTCCAGACGTACTGCAACTTCAAAGCCACTCGGACGGCAACAACCACTCGGAGCACAGCACTCCACTCGACGAGCTCATTCCACTCGACAGTGTAACTCACTCGGATATGCAAAGACCAATAGTCAGCATGACGATTTTGTAGTAGCCATGTATTATGGCATTGATACTCCACTTTGTAACATAGGAGGTGAGGGGGTGGCGCACTCTATATAAGCCACCCCCCACCACTAGACTTGGGGGGGTTCTTTTCTTCCACCTCTCTCTCTTTTCACCATTAGTCTCAGGACTTAGCTCAGGCATGGGGATCCGTTCCTCTCTCTCACTCACATTGTAATCTCCGGATATATACTCAGATAAACAAAGCCTCTCCGGAGCACGAGACGTAGGGTTGTTATCTCCACCGTGAGAGGCCCGAACTCGCTAAAACCACCGTGTCACCCATATGCATCTCGATAGATCATGCTCCGTTATCCTACCCCTCTCTTACTGTCGGAGTCGTTCCCATGGCAGTTGGCGCCCACCTTGGGGCATGGCGTCTATCGAGCCATGATGCAGATGGTTATTACTTCTACCACCAGCGGCACATCGATTTCTGCTGGTGCCCTCTATTCGGTTTGATCTTCATGTTTTAACACGTTTCATGTATTGTTCATCTGTGCGACGAGCAAAGCATTGCAAACAGAAGGAAAGCGTACATCCATATGAGCGGATCACTTGAATCAGCGCGAAAGCGAGAAACCAACTGCGCATCCACGCAAGACCACCGGCGCCATCCGCCCCGTCGTCCTCTCCGACCTCGGCACCGTCGATTGTGCCTCCGCGCGCAGCTACCGGCGGCGTCCATGTCATCATCGTCTCCAACCTCGTCGTTGAGCCACACGCATGGCCGTCGTCGCCGTTCACCCCGCCGTCGGCTCCGGCCTTGTGTTCTCGGCTGCTCGCTGGCGACCTCCGCGGTGGCGGCGCAGGCGCGCAGTGCTGTTACCTCCGGTGCCAGTCGCCTGCGACGGTCTCTGTCGTGGAGGTGCGCTGCGGCGGCGACCTTCAAAGCAGCCTCGACCCTCAAGCGACGGTCGTGTGGGATTGGGGGAATAAATGTCTGGTAAGTGCATGCATAACGTATGCCATTTAATGAGCGATAACTGCATGCAGGAAAAAAAGGAACGGAAGGACAACTCCCACACGTACGCAGGTAACGCGGCTCCACCGGCAATCATTAAGAGCATGCCTAATTAATGTCGGTCTCATAATTCCGTCAAGCATGGATCAATCGCTTTTTTAAGGTAATCGCCTTATTAACCGGCCAATTGACGGGAGTTACTAACGCCACTTAATTGCTGCGGCCAGAACTAGGCCATTTCCATGGCTTCCACAGATTCCGCGCCAGTTAATTCATGCATGCATGCATGACTAGCCAGCCTTCAACTTCATGGCCGTATTTGCTAGCGCTAAGTTGCAGGGTCACCCGATGGATCTTCAATCGGACAGCTGCGAACCAGATTCGGTCAGAGTTCGGACCGATGAATCCACTCGGACACAGACTCAAGTTCACTTGGCAACGGACCTAAATTCACTCGGACACCCCGGGCGTCGCCACTCCGCGGGACACCACGGGACGCGTCTACATCACTCGGACGCCTCACGCGTCGCCACTCCGCGGGACGAGTCTACTTCACTCGGACGCCCCGCGCCTCACCATTCCGCGGGACGAGTCTACTTCACTCGGACGACCCGCGCCTCGCCACCCCGCGGGACGCGCCTACGTCGCCCGGACGCTCCGCGCGTCACCACTCTCTGACGCGCATGTACATCACTCGGGCGCCACGCACATCGTCACTCCGCGGGACGCGTCTACATCACTCGGACGCCTCGCGCGTCGCCACTCCGTGGGACGAGTCTATTTCACTCGGACGCCCCGCGCCTCATCATTCCGCGGGACGAGTCTACTTCACTCGGACGACCCGCGCGTCGCCATGCCGCGGGATGCGTCTACTTCACTCGGCTGCCCTGCGCTTCGCCATTTGGTTGGTCACCTCATCACCACTCGGTCGTCCCGCACGTTGCCATCGGTTGGTCACCTCATCACCACTCGGTCACCCCGCGACACAGTTTTTACAATCTCATAAATGATTGTTATTCTTTTTTATATGCTCTAAATCCCCCAGTGGGTGACTTAGTTGCGAATCTGTCTTGCCTAAGTTAGAAAAATTTCTGCCGAGTGGAGAGCAACCCTCCCACTCGGGGGCTTAGCTGCAGTTCAGTACTCGCCTAAGTTTCAAAAAATCCTACCGAGTGGAGAGCAACCCTCCCACTCGGGGGCTTAGCTGCAGTCCAGTACTCGCCTAAGTTTCAAAAAATCCTACCGAGTGAAGAGCAACCCTCCCACTCGGGGGCTTAGCTGCAGTCCAGTACTCGCCTAAGTTTCAAAAAATCCTACCGAGTGGAGAGCAACCCTCCCACTCGGGGGCTTAGCTGCAGTCCAGTACTCGCCTAAGTTTCAAAAAATCCTACCGAGTGGAGAGCAACCCTCCCACTCGGGGGCTTAGCTGCAGTTCAGTACTCGCCTAAGTTTCAAAAAATCCTACCGAGTGGAGAGCAACCCTCCCACTCAGGGGCTTAGCTGCAGTCCAGTACTCGCCTAAGTTTCAAAAAATCCTACCGAGTGGAGAGCAACCCTCCCACTCGGGGGCTTAGCTGCAGTCCAGTACTCGCCTAAGTTTCAAAAAATCCTACCTAGTGGAGAGCAACCCTCCCACTCGGGGGCTTAGCTGCAGTTCAGTACTCGCCTAAGTTTCAAAAAATCCTACCGAGTGGAGAGCAACCCTCCCACTCGGAGGCTTAGTTGCAGTCCAGTACTCGTCTAAGTTTCAAAAAATCCTACCGAGTGGAGAGCAACCCTCCCACTCGGGGGCTTAGCTGCAGTCCAGTACTCGCCTAAGTTTCAAAAAATCCTACCGAGTGGAGAGCAACCCTCCCACTCGGGGGCTTAGCTGCAGTCCAGTACTCGCCTAAGTTTCAAAAAACCCTACCGAGTGGAGAGCAACCCTTCCACTCGGGGGCTTAGCTGCAGTTCAGTACTCACCTAAGTTTGAAAATCGTACCGAGTGGAGAGTAACCCTCCCACTCGAAGGGCTTAGCTGCAGTCTAGTACTCGCCTAAGTTTAAAAACACCACTCGGCCGCCCCGTGCGTCGCCATCAGGTTGGTCACCTCATAACTACTCGGCCGCCTCGTGCGTCGCCATCAGGTTGGTCACCTCATAACCACTAGGCCGCCTCGCGCGTCGCCACTCGGTTGGTCACCTCATAACCACTCGGCCGCTCCGCGCGTCGCCACTCGGTTGGTCACCTCATCACCACTCGGCCGCTCCGCGTGTCGCCACCAGGTTGGTCACCTCATAACCACTCAGCCCCTCCGCGCGTCGCCACTCGGTTGGTCACCTCATCACCACTCGGCCGCTCCGCGCGTCGCCACCAGGTTGGTCACCTCATAACCACTGGGCCGTCCCGCGCGTCGCCACTCGGTTGGTCACCTCATAACCACTCGGCCGCTCCGCGCGTCGCCACTCGGTTGGTCACCTCATCACCACTCGGCCGCGTCGTGTGTCGCCACTCGGTTGGTCACCTCATAACAACTGGGCCGCCCCGCGCGTCGCCACTCGGTTGGTCACCTCATGACCACTCGGCCGCTCCGCGCGTCGCCACTCGGTTGGTCACCTCATCACCACTCGGCCGCTCCACGCGTCGCCACTCGGTTGGTCACCTCATCACCACTCGGCCGCTCCGCGCGTCACCTCTCGGTTGGTCACCTCATAACCACTCGGCCGCCCCGCGCGTTGCCATCGGTTGGTCACCTCATCAACATTCGGCCGCCCCGTGCGTCGCCACTCGGTTGGTCACCTCATCACCACTCGGTCGCCCCGCGCGTCGCCACTCGGTTGGTCACCTCATCACCACTCAACCGCCCCGCGTGCCTTCAGACAGCTAAGTCATTTTACATTATGTTATTTTCGTCTTCCCGAGTATTCCGTAATTCACACATCACGTTCACTCGGAGGCCACGCCACCGAGCGTACCTCTACGCTCGGTTGCTTATTTTCACATACTTGCTTAGTACTGGTTATGTGACTCCCAAGTACAACTTCCATTTTTTCGCATACATCATTCACGAACATCATGTGTCGTTCTTCATTTCGAGTTTGCATCGGTCCTCCGGGGCTGCAACTTAGTCGAAACACTACACTTCCATTTTATTTGAGCCAATATTCCAATGAGTTCAGTCGGATCCATCGCTTCGACAAGTTTGAACTGATCCTTCGCTCTTTCAGACTCTTGCTGGTTAACCAGCAAGCCCCTTGCACTCCCAGCGGGTGTCTATGGGTGTTATTCACACAAATCATTTGAGCACACGCCGAATTTCCTCAAGAAATTATTTCGTTGGCTTGTGTCATTTTTTACACAAGTTACGTGATCACTCGATGGCCCTATGCGCCAACTTCATCGCTGCTCGGACTCGGTCACCGTACCGGTCCTAGTGCACCACAAAACCTACCTTGTCGCTCTGTTGACTTCAAACACATCCGGCCAACCCCTCTGTGGAATCCTCTTCATCGTATCAATGATATAGACCTTGTCAGGCATGAGACAGATAAGTCCCTTTTATAATCAAATTTCACACTTCACTCTTTTGCGAGTTTGCCTCTTTCGAGCATCACTCGGAAGGTTCTCCTCATCTTTACCCGAGTCTAACTCGATGAATTGCAAATCATCCATTCAAAACCATATTTCTCGTGTTCCGACATGTCCATTGTCAAAACCTGTAGTACGCTCGGGGGCTACGCCGCACTCGGGGGCTGCATCTCATTTGGAATGACACTCTCCTGAGTGGTCGACTACTTCATCACCTGGCAGATCCTTCACTTCAACAAATGCATCCGATCCGCCACTTCGACAAGTTTAGTAATCACCTAGACGCTCTGCATGCCATCTTCATTCCTACTCAGAATCAGTTGGCACACCGGTCTTCTCGCGCCGCAACCACATTACACTGACCTCGTCACTACATAAGCTTCGAAAGCATTCGACTAAGTCCTCCGAGGACCATTTTCTCCGTCCGATGGCACACGACTTCGCCTTAGCCACTTCGCGCGCCGCCACTCGGTTGTGCACGTCTTCACCACTCGGTTGCCCCGCGCATCTTCACTTGGCTAGATATGTAGTCCTACGTTCGACCACTTCACACGTCATCACCATTCGACCACCCCACGCGTTGCCACTCGGTTGGGCACGTCTTCGCCACTCGACCGCTCTGCGCGTTGCCACTCGGTTGCGCGCGTCTTCACCACTCAACCGCCGCGCACCGTCACTCGGTTGTACACATCATTGCCCCTCTGCCACCTCGCGCGTCACCATCAGTTGGACGTGTCTTTACCTCTACATCCCCAGCACGGGAACGACTAAGTTACTCATATGGTCAAACCTCATATCACACTCTGTAGCAAGCTTACCTCCTTCGAGCATCACTCGGGGGCTACGCACAGCAATTGGCCATGTCACCCTCAGGGGTTACGCCCATTTGGTCAACCTATTGATCACATCAGGAATATTCTTCTGACCATACATGCTCGGTTCGCCGAAGATCTATAAGTGAAGCACGTCCACTCGGACAAATACCCCTTTCATGCAAAAGGGTGAAAACGAAGCTCCTCTACGGATACAATGTACTCTTGCAAATACCCCTTTCACGCAAAATCTAACGGTCAATATAAGAAGTACTACTGGAACGATCACTCCCTGGAGTGTCCAGCTTTTTTCTACAGTCGGCAGTTTCAAAGCCAAGTTCATTCACCGTGCCGAGAGTACGAAGATTCACCTGCTTGACCGAGTTCCAAGCTGAATTTATTCCGTGCCGAGCGCACGAAGATCAGTCCGACTAACTCAGCTCCAGGCCGAGCTTATTTACCATGTCAAGCGTCTGAAGATGCATCCGATTCACTCAATTTCAGACTAAAAGATATTTACCGTGTCGACTGCATGGAGGTTTACCATGACACTTAAACCCTCTGCCCGACTCATTTAGTCCGACAGAGGCTCGGGGACTACACCCAGCGGGTGCACTCAGCGTGCCCCCACTGGAAGAGAACTCAGAAAGAAACATTTTTTGCTCGGTCAAGACCAGCTCCAGATCACTCAAGTACTAATCGACTTCTGAGTCGAGGAGAAACAAGGTAGACCAATACCAGATCCTCAAGTACTACTCGACCTACGAGTCGAAGAGGAACAAGTTCGACTGGTACCAGCTAAGAAGATTTTTAGTTTTCTCAAACCTCCTCCGACTGCCCGCAGTCGACGGCGGTCTCGGGGACTACACCCAGTGGGTGCACTCAGCGTGCCCCCACTGGAGTAATCTCCACTCGGTACGGCCTGATCAGTCCGAGTGATGAACAACAAAAAAAAGACAGGCTCTAAGACTCCCGTCGACTATTGGTATCCACTCGGAACGGTCCGCCCGGTCCGAGTGACGGCCAAACAACAACAAAAAAATACAAGCTCTAAGACTCCCGCCGACTGCCCGCAGTCGATGGCAGTCTCGGGGACTACACCCAATGGGGTGCACTCAGCGTGCCCCCACTGGAATGGTATCCACTCGGAACGGTCCGCCCGGTCCGAGTGACGGCCAAAAAAAAAGAGACACATTCCAGGCGTGAAGAAATTCCGAGTAATCAGTTACTCGATGCAGGACCGGCTCCAAATCACTCCAAAAAAAATTGCTATAAGATGAGTTCAACGCTCCTCCGTGGACCCGATTGAACTCATTTCACTCGGACACCATGCAGTCTGGAATCCGTCAAGGCAACACGCGGAGATAAGACCACCGGGTGACCAGAGGAAGTTCATAAGTGCCTCCATAGCACTCGACTCATCCGGGAATTCACCTCAACTCGACCCGCTCAACCTCGACTGATTCGGGGGCTAATGACGAGGACATGTATTAGGGGTAGGGTAACAGGCCTGACCTAAAGACCCTACCCATGGACACCATACACTTTGTACTAGGCCCCTGGGCCAGATCGCCGTCCAGACGTACCGCAACTTCAAAGCCACTCGGACGGCAACAACCACTCGGAGCACAGCACTCCACTCGATGAGCTCATTCCACTCGACAGTGTAACTCACTCGGATATGCGAAGACCAATAGTCAGCATGACGGTTTTGTAGTAGCCATGTATTATGGCATTGATACTCCACTTTGTAACATAGGAGGTGAGGGGGTGGCGCACTCTATATAAGCCACCCCCCACCACTAGACTTGGGGGGGTTCTTTTCTTCCACCTCTCTCTCTTTTCACCATTAGTCTCAGGACTTAGCTCAGGCATGGGGATCCGTTCCTCTCTCTCACTCACATTGTAATCTCCGGATATATACTCAGATAAACAAAGCCTCTCCGGAGCATGATACGTAGGGTTGTTATCTTCACCGTGAGAGGCCCGAACTCGCTAAAACCACCATGTCACCCATATGCATCTCGATAGATCATGCTTCGCTATCCTACCCCTCTCTTACTATCGGAGTCGTTCCCACGACAGAGGCCGCCCAAGTTTTTGGGATTTGTCATGACGCCCCAAGAAACCCAGGCAGGTTTTCTCTTTCCACGTTTAGATCCCCACCAAAATTGCCGTATGATTGAGGTTACACTGTCACATAGACCCCTCGGCAGTCGGAAGCAAGACATAGAAAAAACCGGCATGGCTTGAGCAACTGACTTCATCAGCACCTCCTTGCCTGCTGCTGACAATAGTTTCTGCATCCAACCCTTCACCTTTTCCCACACTCTATCCCGAAGATAACGGAATGTGCCATTCTTTGACTGACCAACTGATGTGGGCATCCCCAAATATTTCTCACTCAAAGATTCATTATGAACTAGTAGGATATTTTTGACCTGGTTCCTCAGAACCTCAGGGCATCCTTTACTGAAGAAAATTGAAGACTTTTCAGTGTTAATTCTTTGGCCGGATGCATCACAATAAGTACGAAGTAGGTTTGACACCGCATTTGCTCCCTCCACGCTAGACTTAAAAAGCAACAGGCTGTCATCCGCAAAGAGAAGGTGATTCACCACAGAAGCTGTGGGTGCCACCTTCACACCACCAAGTACCGATGACTGAGAACTAGATTTTAAAAGGCACGAGACAGGCCCTCCGCTGCCAATAAGAATAGGTAAGGGGAAATGGGATCTTCCTGTCGTATACCTCTCGAGGGTTTAAATTGATCCAACTTTTCTCCATTGAACAATACTGAGAAAGATACTGTTTTAACCATGCCCATCACAATGTCAGTCCAAGCTAGACTTCAGCATGATCGCATGTAGGTATGCCCACTCAACCCTATCATATGCTTTCATCATGTTCTTAGACTTATTCCTCTTCATAAAATGCAAGCATTCGTAAGCGCAAATAATATTGTCTGTGATTAATCTCCCAGGCACAAAGGCAGACTGTTCTTCAGAAATAATGTCAGGAAGAATTATCTTCAACCTGTTAGCAACAACCTTCGAGGCAATTTTATATAAAACATTGCAAATACTAATTGGCCTGAATTGGGATGAGTCGGACTAGCTACCTTTGGGATCAACACTAAGACCGTGTCATTAATCCCCTCAGGGCTCTCGTCTCCTCTAATGATGCGCAAAACCACTTCCGTCACTTCTTCCCCACATAGATCCCAATGTCTTTGGTAAAAATGAGCCGGAAATCCGTCGGGCCCCGGAGCTTTAGTCGGGAACATCTGAAAAAGTGCCGTTTTCACCTCCTCATTAGTGTATGGAGCCCATAATGTATCATTCATCTCCTGCGATACCTTACGGGGTACATGCTGTAAGACTTCCTCCATACCGCTCACTCCCTCAGAAGTATATAAGGACTTGTAAAAATCTTGGACCATTGTCCTCAACTCTGCCGGATCCTCTGTAATGATGCCGAGGGAGTTTGATAAAGCACGTATCATATTCTTCTTGCGCCTCAAGCTCGCACGCATATGAAAAAATCTGGTGTTCCTATCGCCCGCCGACAACCATTCTATCCGGGATCTCTGGCGCCACATGAGTTCTTCCCTGTGTAGGAGCTCCACAAGCCTCTCATTGAGCTTTAGCTCGACATGCGTAGGGCCGGTGCGAGCTGGGTCACCCCGTAGCTATTCCAACTGCGCCTTAATCTGCTTCATCTCCTTTCGGACACTCCCAAATGTATCTCTACTCCATGTTGATAAATCCTTGACAATTCTTAGGGCATCTCCAGCCGCGCCCCCAAGAAGGCCTCCCCAGGCGTTTTTTTCGCGCCGGCGCCGAAAAAACGGCCCAGTCGCGCCCCCAGGAGCCCGATTTTCGCCGGCTTGGGCCGAAAACAGCGCCGGCGGACCCAGCCCGAACCCGGCGCGCTGGGGGGCGCTCGGGGGCGCCGGGCGAAGTTTTTTGGCGCGAAGAAACCGCGGGCCCGACGCGTCAGCGACCAGTTTACTTCTCGGCCCTTCGTCGTCCTCATCGCCTCGTTTCCCGCGGCGAATCAATGCCAAAGCTGCCGCGCTGCCGCGCCGGTCAGCCTGCGCCATTGATGCTTCACGGGCGGCGCAGTGAAGGCCGGACGACGCGCGTCCCTCGCCCTCGCCTCGCCCGCCACGCGTACGCACGGTGCCACGCGTGTGGGCGGCGCGTCGGCCTATATATGCCGCGCCCCGGCGCACTCGGTCGCTCACACTCCCCCTCCGCCGTCGCTCCTTCCCCTCCGCCGTCGCTCCTTCCTTCCTCTCCTCTTCTCCAATGGCCGAACGTTTCCCAGGCGACGGCGCGGCGGCGAACGGCTTCGGCCGCCGCCATCTCCATGAAGACGAGGCTCGCCTCCTTTACGAGGCCGAGTACCCGGTCCCGCCGGACATGCGGGTGCCCGGGGCGTGGAGGATCAGCGCCTGCGGCGTGCCGGTGCCCCCGGTACCCTCCGGCGCGGTGCGGCGCGCGAAGATCGCTCGCATCCGGTCGAACCTGCCGCCTGCGGCGAGGGATGCGCCGCGGTACGCCCCCGACGGCGGAGGCGGGGGCGGCAGCGGCGACGACGACGACGACGGCGGCGGCGACTACACGCGGTTCCACAGCCTCCTCGGCATGTAGACGCGTTGGGCGGGTGGCGAGGCGGGCGGCGAGGGAGACGGCGGGATTAGCCCGCCGGTTTTCTTTTTTTGTAAAATATGTTTATGTTTGAACGAACTCGCCGAAGTTTGCTATGTTTGTGCCGTGTTTGCGCCGTCTTCAAATTTTTTGAAATACCGTGGGCGCCGCAACTGGGGGGCATCACGCCCCCAGTGCGCCGTTAGCGCCGGTGCGCCCCCGGAGGCGGTTTTTTGGCCCTCCTGGGGGGCCAACGGCTGGAGATGCCCTTAGAAGCTTGTCCCGAAAATCTCCTACTTCATATCCCGGTGCGAGAGTGCTCCAACTATCAGTTATAGGGGGTGCCCTTATTGTAACGGTCCATTACGGGAGTTCCTATTGTATGCTCATTGCGTCCAACAGCACACATACGCATAGAGGACTAGCGACTGGGCCGGCCCACTAGCAGCGAAGAAACGAAAGCGCGGCGTCAAAATGGCATAAAAAAGGACAATGCCAGGAATCGAACACGTGACTTACCGGTCAAGAACTTATGCCACTAGCCACTCCAGCTGTAGACAACTTCTGCCTTATTGGAAAGGTTATTTCTTTTAGTTCATTACCTAAGCGCTTACATCTCTACTCTTACAAAAAAATCGAGTTGGTGATGATGGTGTGCCTGCCATCTTGCAATACAGACCGTCCGATCTTTATCCGACGGATAGAAAGTAAACTATGGCAATTTTGCAAAAGGATACCCGCACCACTCTCGTTCATCCTTATCTCCCACAACTTCAATGTTGAGTAATTGAAAAAGGAAGCCTCTAGAACTATTTGGCATGGTGGCCGCTACCACCGATCACCACCGTGTCCCACTCCTCCTCACCTTATCTCTCATCTTTCTCGAGATATCATTTTTTCGATGAAATTCTCGAGATACCATTTTTTCGATGAAATTCTCGAGATATTATTAGTTTTCACACCTGGGATTACTCCTGCAAGGGTCAATCACAACAGGTGTTTTGTTAAAAAATGCATCTTGATGATCCGTACAATGCACGTGTATCTTGCTAGTTTTAAGATAATCTGCACACATTATCGAACGTTTCTTAAAACTTTTGCATATAAAATTTAAATGCCGAATATTGTTTCAGAAACGAAAATAAATTTTAGACTATCAAACCTTTTTTATTCCGCATTTTTATGAAATTTGAATAAATTTTGAAATCACGAACATTCTTTTTATATGTGAACAATTTTTGAAAATGGAAACATCTTTCAAAATTCCAACCGAACAATTTTTGAACTCCAAACTTTTGAAAACATGAACAACATGAAAAAAAGAGAACAAAAATTAACATTCCGAACAAATTTTCAGAACAAAAAATAAGATTCTGAACAAAATTTGAAAACATGAACAATTTTTTAAAACACAAACAAGATTGATAAATTAGAATTTTGCTTGAAATTTCCGAAATATTTTTGAATTTTGGAACAAATTTTGAAAATGCATACATTTTCAAAATTCTAATATTTTCTGAATTTTCTAGATATTTAACGAAATTTGGAAACACGAATATTTTTCCGAAATCCGCAAAAAAAAACTATAAGCAAGCATCTTTTGAATCTGTGAACATTTCTTAAAACTAGCATTCTTTTTTTGAAATATTAACAATCTTTGAAATATTGGAACACATTCTGAAGTTCTAAACAAATTTCAAGACAATGAGAACAAAACTTAACATACCAAACAATTTCTGAACTCCAAACTTTTGAAAACATGAACAACATGAACAAAATGTGAAAAAATGAGAACAAAAATTAACATTCCAAACAAATTTTCAGAAAAAAAAAGATTTCACACAAATTTTGAAAACACGAACAAATTTTTGAAATTAGAACATTTTTTGAAATTTCTAAACAAATTTTGAATATGCGAACAATTTTTGGAATTATAATATTTTTTGAATTTTGTATATGTTTAACAAAATTTGAAAAGAGGAACATTTTTATACATGTTGAACAATTTTTTGGAAAATGCAATCATTTTGTAATTTCTGGACAGTTTTTGAAAAAAGGGAAAAAATTTGAAAAAAAAATAGAAAAGGAAAAAGAAACAGAAAAAGCGAAAAAAAATGGTCAAATAAATAAATAAAAAATAATAGAAAGCCGGAAAAACCAGAAAAGCAACGAAACAGGGAAAAAACTTGGCGAAGAATTTTTAAAAACAAGAATTTTTTTGGAAACTTTCGAATATTGTTTATAAAATTTGAGCAATTATTTAATATTTTGAACATTTTAGAAAAGAATGGAAAGAAGAAACAGTAAAGAAAAATGAAATAGAGAAAATTAAAGGAAAAAAGTAAATAGATAAAAACGAAAAAAATAACAATAAATAAAAACAAAATCTAGAAAACGAAAAAAGAAATAAAAAAACCGGTTTAGGAACCTTCTAGAAGGTTCCCAAAACCGGGCAGGAATCTTCCAGAAAGTTCACAAAACCATATGCTCGCACCCTCAGCTGGGCCGGCCCATTCTATCGATTGGTTGACTGTTTGCCGCAATATGCGGCAAATAGGAAATTCCGTCCATTACCGCCGAACTGAGATGACCTTTCGTTGGAGAAACCGAACCCTACACGAACTCGGCCCCGTCCTGTTTTTCATCGAGTTGTTTCTATATATATATGCCTCCGTATAATGATTATAATCTCAGTCTAACCTGTTCGATCTCACGTTGCCATAGTTGCACCGATCGATCGAGCGCAATGAGTTCACCAGGCGACCAGTCTCGCCGGATCGACATGGAACTGGACGCGCCCCTGTTCGCGCATGACCGGCCGCCCGCGCTCAGCTCGTCCGCCGGCGAGGAGGACCGCCTCGGCGCGCTCCCGCTCTGCGCTCGCCACGGCCGCGCTCTCCAAGCGTTGGGCGCTCCTCCTACGCGAGCTCCCTGCGCTCGAGTTTAAGGTCCGCAACGTCCTCCCGGAGCGCTACCGTCGCTACTTCCGCCGCCATATCCGCGCCCTGAATCGCCGCGCCTATATGGAAGCCAAGAAGGTCGACCTCGTCCTAGTCCGATACGAGCGCCGCTGCATGCGCTCGTTGGCCGACTCACTCGGCCGCTTCCTGGACGCAGACGACGGCGCCGAGCCTTGCCGACACGTGCACAGGGTGAGCCTTGAGATTTTCCCCACCCACAACCCTGGAACCTGGAATCGCCTCATTGCCACGGCCCTTGGCCGCTGGGGAGTAGAAGACCTTGAGATCGTCGTCCTCAATGCCGATGGACGTCACCGCGCCCCGAGCTACAGCTTCCCCCACCGTTACTTGGACATCCATTTACCCAACTACGGCGCCGGCGTGAAGCTGAAGAGGCTAAAGCTCACAAACTGCGCCCCGCACGTCTTCAGATTGGACTCAAACCCGTCGCCAGCTCCGGCACACTCGTTCAGCGCGCTCACCATGCTCGTCTTGCAAGACATGCCGAGGTCGACGCGCGGCCGCACATACCAGTCTGTCATCCGGGCATGCCCCGTGCTGGAGGTGCTGCACCTCAGGTCATGTGGTTGTGAGTGCGACGGGAGGTCCTTCACCATAGACGCGCCAGGCTCGCGGATCACAGAGCTGCTCCTCGAGCTCACCAGTCACACGCTCAGAATGATCGATCTGCGCGCCTTGCCGAGGCTTGAGAGGTTGGCATGTATGGGCGCTCCTCTGGAGCTCAAGTTCGGCTGGGTTCCGCGCTTGGCGCGCCTCAGCCTCAGCCACGACGAGGACGCTAACGCCATAACTCCGGCGTTCGTGTTGCATGGCGTACGGAAAATGCACCCTCTCAGCAGATTCTTGAGCGGCCTCACGAGCCTAGAGGACCTCGTCCTCCGGTTCACCGGGCCAGACATGTGGATCTCACGGTCTCTCGGCGACATGCTGCCATTGGGCAAGCTGAAGAGGTTGCTCGTGGCGGACATGCCATCATCGTGGGACATCACGTGGACGCGCTACATCCTGGAGGCCGCGCCTTTCCTCGAGATAATGCACATTCACGTCGACGACGATGACTCTTGCACCGGGGTCGTGACCGGTAAGCTGATCCGGTGGGCGCCGTCGCCGAAGTTCAAGCACTCCCGGCTAGGAGAGGTGGTGGTAGGTGGCTTCGAGGGGACGCCGAGGCAGGTGCACTTCGTGAGGTTCCTCACGAGCGTGTGCACAGCGCTGCGAGACGTCGTGCTTCTCAGGAACGGCCATGTACGGGACAAGGGGCTCTGGGATTGGGAGACGGTGGCGCCACGGCCGGAGTGGAAATGGAGCGACGAGGATAGAGACGGGATGCTGAGAGAGATCGAGGATGGTGGGAGTGGGACTAGCGCTTCTTCTTGCTCGACAACTCGAATAGTTTTTGGCTGATTTTTCACTAGATATCGGACATCTTTTTGTGCAAATAGTTGGCTCCACAAAACACATAGCAGTAGCACCAAATAAAAGTGGTTGTGAACCAACTTGTATATGAATCAGTATTACAACATTCTTCCCACAAGGGAGTAACATTTTTACTTACTTGGCACAGCGGCAATGCTACACGTACAAACGATCTACAGACTTTTACAGGATGGTTAATTTTGATTGGTCAATAGCTGAGCGGGGCGGCTCACCCCCCTGAAAATCAAGGGGGGAGAGGTTTGTGATTGGTTGTTAGATGGAAGAAGCGTGTAAAAGCGTGTAAGTCTTTGTATGTCTAGCATTTTTGCTTGGCACAGTGACATAAAGATATTATAGCCATTCTATAATCTACAAAAACATTATAACATTCTTAGCAGCCCTTATAGCAATTGCAACATTCTAAGCGCAATAATTAAAAAGTGTTCAAAATTAGACAACTCGTGATTATCCAGTAAATAATTCATGACTAGCTAACACAATTATTACCATGCATAGGTCTAGCATACTAGATGAACGGAACAACAGCATCACAAATGCAACATCAATCATAACTAGAAGGGTTAGGCGCGCTTTGCTGCGCCGTAGGCGTTGTTGGGTTTTTTAAAAAGTTACTCATTCTATTTCAAAATATAAAGTGTATTACTTTTTGGAAAGTCAAAATTTTTAAGTTTGATCAAGTTTGTAGAGAAAGTGGTTGTGAACCAACTTGTACATGAATCGGTGTTGCAACATTCTTCCCACAAGGGAGAAACATTTTTACTTACTTGGCACAGTTGCATATTGATTTTATAGCCATTATATAGTACACAAAAACATTGCAATATTCTTAACAACATTTATAGCAATTGCAAAATTCTTAGCACAACAGGAAAAAACTGTTGAAAATTAGACCATTTGTGATTATCCAGTAAATAATTCATGACGAACACACTTTTTACCATGCATAGGTCTAGCATACTAGATGAAAAGAAGAACAACATTACAAATGCAACATCAACCATAATTTGAGACATGATGAGATCATGGCGCACGTACTATTCGTTTATAGGTAAAGTAGTTGTAGCTGCTGCAGACGCGATGTTGTTGACAACAACGTTGGTGAAGACCGGTGAAAGCAAACAACATTCAAGACACCGGTATGCGGAGAACAATGGTGATGAAGTTGAGAAGTTGCGTGTAGCGCTTCCCAAAAAACTAAATTAATCATCTCCCAATACATGATCAAAAGGACAAGAAGTTCCAGAAACCTTCTCTCTCGTTCACCGGTCCATGCTGGTGTTCAGAGTGGAGTACATTACGATGACGACACAAGTAGGCGTCAACGACAACGGTAGTTCTTGCCACAGTCAGTTTTGATATCCACATTTTCGCCTATATACAACCAACACACAAGTATATTAAAAATTTATTAATATGCAACATACGAAATTATTTAGTATGCAAAATTAGTTAATTATTTTTTTGAAATTATTTAATTAGTGTATTCGAGATTAACGTAATTTAACTAGATGCACTAATTATTATATTTTATGTGTTTGTGCAGGAACTTTTATGGGTTGGCGAAACCAATGAGACGGCCTACGGGTATGCAATGGTTGTGTTAATCCTATTCCGTACTCATCGTATTTAACACTGTTGTTTCAGAAGCAGCTAAGTTCTTTCACTTGATGTTTATATTGCAAACTTATGGGATAAATTTCTACCGTCTTCTCAGGCAGTTCCATCGGAAGGGAACACTTCTCTATGTCTACAAGGTTCTCAACAGACACCACACACAGGCTAAACAGAGAACTACCAGCAGAGCTTTCTCCTATAGGATCCCTAGTATAAGAAATCATCTCATAAATTCATAACATAAAGACCAAGTGAAACACGAAACTACTTCATATCGATAACATAATTTACATATGGTTTTCCCTTTCAGGAGACCCTAAAGGGATTACAAAGAGAAAAGAAGGTTACCTTCTGCCTGCCTCCACCATGGAATGATACAATGCCTCAAAGGCTTTATTACAAGTGGAGATAGAGGCTACTACTATGACCACTGAGGAGTGTGAGGGTTGTGGTGCTTGGGTGCTACGATGCTCTGGAGTCTGGTGTTGTGCAGCGCTCAGTCCTCCTCCTTTTATAGTGCGCTAGGGACACCACGCGGTCACTGGTTTATTCTTCTCTAGATGGTACACTACTGCACGCCTTGAAACAGCTTCACTTTCATGCATATTCCTTCGTGTGAGCTGATGAAACAGGTCCATTTTTATCGGCCTTTTAGTCTGCACAATCAAGCATCTTTGTTTGCATAGCCTGGCCATGCATGATTCCGATGTGTGACTGCGTTTTTTCAGCAATAAGATTCGTCTTTTGCTAAATGTTACGGCCTAAAAGCTTTCTTATAGACCACGGATTGAAGACCTTGTCCAGACAGAGGATTTTGTCTAGGCTAGAATCCTTGTCTCGACAGATAATTTTGTCTGGACTGAAAATCTTGTCTTGAAAAATGATTTTGTCTAGACCGAAGCTCTTGTCTCCATTGCAGTTCTTGCCCTGATATTTAATTCCAAGCCTTGCTTGCACTGTTTGTATGCCTTGTAGTATAATATAAGGCATCCATGCCTGGCTGAATATTTTAGCTCTCATGCATGGCTCAATATTTTAAGATGGATGAAGAGTCTTGTCTTGATTGAGGAGTTTACCATAACTCTTCTCCATAACCTTTGTTGATACAAATATTGTGTGTTTGCTTCTTGCAAAAATATTCATGTTGTGTCTATTTATTATATTCATTTTTTTAAATGGTATGGGTCTAGGGCAGCTCCCATTCCACCCTTGGTTTCCTGCAAGTGGTTACACTGAATTTCATGTCAGACATACTGGTGACTTACTCATTGCCACTCAAGTTGAGATCAATGAGTATATCTCCATCTTGCACTTATGCTTTGCCACCAAAGTGCTTTGCACCTTGCATATATTAGTGAATGTAACATTAGTAAGAAACACTATTAAACATTTCTAGAATGTCTATCAACTAAAGTGCTTTGTAGTGGGTTAAAATTTGCTCGCACACTATTATCCAAAATGTTCCAAAGATATGCAGTAAGAATTACTCTTAATATCTTCCACAATAATGGTTTCACGACATCAGTACCAACTATAATATCATCTTCAGTCTAGTAGGAAACATTTAAATTTTAGATATTGTTTTATGTTAATTGTATCTTGAAGTCTACATTAGACCAGTTTGTAAGAAAAGGAGAGAGTTATTTACCTTAATGTTGTTGCATCAAGAATATTCAAATAGTTTAGCATGTTAAGTATCTCCCTTGAAATGGTGTTCCTTTGCATCATAGGGCACGTCTGGTTCTACGTTGTCCAAGTCACAATGGGCGCGTTTGGTTGTGCAACGAGCCAGGCCCAAGCATGCGAGGAAGGGCACATGGGTGGCTAGCTGGGAACGTGTTAGCAGCTAAGACTAGTCGTAATGGCAAGTATCATATACTAGTATGATGCATATGATATTAGTATATGATACTACATCTGTAGTACATAGTATCATATGTTAATATCATGCATGACTCCATTTATTGTCATGCATGACACAAAATAGTATAACATTTAATATGATACTCAACCCTCCTATTTCATTTAATTCTATGACATCTCAACAAATTTGCTTAGTTGGCATGCATGGTACTAACCTATGATACCCCTGTTAGGACCAGCCTCGATAAACCTACACACACGGACCTTTACAGAGCTTTACGGATTCTTTCCAACTAAACTAACCCCCCACCCCCCTGATTTTCAGTGGGGTGGGCCCCGCCTCATCTCCAACTACCAATCCCAAGTTCCCACGTTGGCCAGTCCTTTGATCCCGTGAACAAAGTGTCCGTGAACCTAGCATTGCTCGGACCAGCCTAATCACCTTATCGACTAAGTTTTTTTACCGGAGCCGGTACCTACCGGTCAAGCATCCACCGTTGGTGTCATTTTGGAGATTTGTGCCCTTGTTTTGTTTATCAGATAGATGAATGGTAATACATGAATACATGTACTTGCGTCAGACAAACAGTCAGCTTTTACAGAGAAGAGAGAGGGGAGTGGAGAGAACGGTGCATGCATGCATTCTCTCACCCCATGCACTGGACATGCATTTTATTTTCATCCTCATATTTCTAATGATTCATATCTTTTGAACCAAATGTTCATTACTAAAACTTCTTATACATTTGACGTGGGGTGAAGACCTTCAAAACAAGATCAATTTTGAATATATTTGAACTATCTTTTTCATATATATTTCAATTACATTTGAAATTAGTTTCATGAAACATAAAAATGTTTCACTAGTTCATAGAAGTGATTTATACGGTTTCGAACATGTCACAAGCTGGAATATGGAAAGCACAGACACAATGAAAGATCTTTCATATATTATGAAAAGAAATTTTAATAATCAATTCTGCACTATTTTAACAGATTTGAAAACATCAATATCACACATTTGAACACATAGGTTTCGGCCATTTCAAAGAACTGGCTTCGTACATTTCATAAAACTGATTTCATTCATTAAAAAACCTGATTTTAGAAAACTGATTTCGCTTTGGCAGCCCGGGTGCCGGTGCTGACAAGCTCGTCCGCACGACGTCCCACGCCATCCGTCGTCGCCGGCCTCATCTCAGACTCCGCCGCCACCCCGCCTCCACCGAGCGGCGTCCTTGACCTCGCGCGATCCCCTTGATCACCCGCTCGCCGCCACGATCCGCCGCATCTACGCCGCGCAACCGATCTGGCCCGTCGGTTACGCACGCCTCCGCAGGTCCCGTGAAGATCGTCCCCGAGTCCAGCGCGCTTCTCCACTGATCGAGCAGCGGGCTGCCGTTGCGTCGCCCCGTCGGGCCGCAGCGCCACCGCCCAGTGGTTCTCCTCACGGCTCCATCGACTCGTGCGTCACCACTGCGTCGCCCCTATGGGCCATAGTGCCGTGATACGCGGTCCCAGCCGCCGCCCCGAGGCCGTCGCCACGGTTGCACCGACCCGCGCTTCGCCGCTGCACCGCCCCTTTGGGTCATAGCACCGCGTGAAGGAAATATGCCCCAGAGGCAATAATAAAGTTATTAATTATTTCCTTATTTCATGATAAATGTTTATTATTCATGCTAGAATTGTATTAACCGGAAACATAATACATGTGTGAATACATAGACAAACATAGTGTCACTAGTATGCCTCTACTTGACTAGCTCATTAATCAAAGATGGTTATGTTTCCTAACCATAGACATGTGTTGTCATTTGATTAACGGGATCACATCATTAGGAGAATGATGTGATTGACATGACCCATTCCGTTAGCCTAGCACTTGATCGTTTAGTATGTTGCTATTGCTTTCTTCATGACTTATACATGTTCCTGTAACTATGAGATTATGCAACTCCCGTTTACCGGAGGAACACTTTGTGTGCTACCAAACGTCACAACGTAACTGGGTGATTATAAAGGAGCTCTACAGGTTTCTCCAAAGGTACATGTTGGGTTGGCATATTTCGAGATTAGGTTTTGTCCCTCCGATTGTCGGAGAGGTATCTCTGGGCCCTCTCGGTAGTGCACATCACTATAAGCCTTGCAAGCAATGTAGCTAATGAGTTAGTTACGGAATGATGCATTACGCGAGTAAAGAGACTTGCCGGTAACGAGATTGAACTAGGTATTGGATACCGACGATCAAATCTCGGGCAAGTAACATACCGATGACAAAGGGAACAACGTATGTTGTTATGCGGTTTGACCAATAAAGATCTTCGTAGAATATGTAGGAGCCAATATGGGCATCCAGGTTCCGCTATTGGTTATTGACCGAGAATAGTTCTAGGTCATGTCTACATAGTTCTCGAACCCGTAGGGTCCGCACGCTTAACGTTACGACGACAGTTTTATTATGAGTTTATAAGTTTTGATGTACCGAAGTTTGTTCGAAGTCTCGGATGTGATCATGGACATGACGAGGAGTCTCGAAATGATCGAGACATAAAGATTAATATATTGGAAGCCTATGTTTGGACATCGGAAGTGTTCCGGGTGAAATCGGCATTTTACCGGAGTACCGGGAGGTTACCGGAACCCCCCGGTGACCTAATGGGCCTTATTGGGCCTAGTGGAGGAAGAGGAGAGGAGCCTAGGGGCAGCCGCACGCCCATCCCCCCAAGTCCGAATAGGACAAGGAGGGGGGGCCGCGTCCCCCCCTTTCCTTTCCCCCCTCTCCTCCTCCCCCCCCAAGTCCTAATCCAACTAGGGAAAGGGGGAGTCCTACTCCCGGTGGGAGTAGGACTCCTCCAGAGCGCCTCCTCCCTTGGCCGGCCGCCCCCTCCCCCTTGCTCCTTTATATACGGGGGCAGGGGCACCCCATAACACACAAGTTGATCTTCGTGATCGTTCCTTAGCCGTGTGCGGTGCCCCCCTCCATCATATTCCACCTCGGTCATATCATTGCGGTGCTTAGGCGAAGCCCTGCGTTGGTAGAGCATCATCATCGTCACCACGCTGTCGTGCTGATGGAACTCATCCCCGACACTTTGCTGGATCGGAGTCCGGGGATCGTCATCGAGCTGAACGTGTGCTGAACTCGGAGGTGCCGTACATTCGGTACTTGGATCGGTCGGATCGTGAAGACGTACGACTACATCAACCGCGTTGTCATAACGCTTCCGCTTTCGGTCTACGAGGGTACGTAGACAATACTCTCCCCTCTCGTTGCTATGCATCACCATGATCTTGCGTGTGCGTAGGAATTTTTTTGAACTACGTTCCCCAACAGTGGCATCTGAGCCTGGTTTTATGCGTAGATGTCATATGCACGAGTAGAACACAAGTGAGTTGTGGGCGATGCAAGTCATACTGCTTACCATCATATCATACTTTGGCTCAGCGGTATTGTGAGATGAAGCGGCCCGGACCGACATTACGCGTACGCTTACGCGAGACTGGTTTCACCGTTAAGAGCACTCGTGCTTAAAGGTGACTGGCGGGTGTCTATCTCTCTCACTTTAGCTGAATCGAGTGTGGCTACGCCCGGTCCTTGCGAAGGTTAAAACAGCACTAACTTGACGAACTATCGTTGTGGTTTTGATGCGTAGGTAAGAACGGTTCTTGCTAAGCCCGTAGCAGCCACGTAAAATTTGCAACAACAAAGTAGAGGACGTCTAACTTGTTTTTGTAGGGCATGTTGTGATGTGATATGGTGAAGACGTGATGCTATATTTTATTGTATGAGATGATCATGTTTTGTAACCGAAGTTATCGGCAACTGACAGGAGCCATATGGTTGTCGCTTTATTGTATGAAATGCAAATGCCCTGTAATTGCTTTACTTTATCACTAAGCGGTAGCGATAGTCATAGAAGCAATAGATGGCGTAACGACAACGATGCTACAATGGAGTTCAAGGTGTCGCACCGGTGATCATGGTGATCACGACGGTGCTTCGGAGATGGAGATCACAAGCACAAGATGATGATGGCCATATCATATCACTTATATTGATTGCATGTGATGTTTATCCTTTATGCATCTTATCTTGCTTTGATTGATGGTAGCATTTTAAGATGATCTCTCACTAAATTATCAAGAAGTGTTCTCCCTGAGTATGCACCGTTGCGAAAGTTCTTCGTGCTGAGACACCACGTGATGATCGGGTGTGATAGGCTCTACGTTCAAATACAACGGGTGCAAAATAGTTGCACATGCGGAATATTCAGGTTAAACTTGACGAGCCTATCATATAACAGATATGGCCTCGGAACACGGAGACCGAAAGGTCGAGCGTGAATCATATAGTAGATATGATCAACATATGATGTTCACCGTTGAAACTACTCCATCTCATGTGACGATCGGACATGGTGTAGTTGATATGGATCACGTAATCACTTAGAGGATTAGAGGGATGTCTATCTAAGTGGGAGTTCTTTAGTAATATGATTAATTGAACTTAAATTTATCATGAACTTAGTCCTGGTAGTATTTTGCAAATTATGTTGTAGATCAATAGCTCGCGTTGTTGCTTTCATATGTTTATTTTGATATGTTCCTAGGGAAAATTGTGTTGAAAGATGTTAGTAGCAATGATGCGGATTGGATCCGTGATCTAAGGTTTATCCTCATTGCTGCACAGAAGAATTATGTCCTTAATGCACCGCTAGGTGACAGACCTATTGCAGGAGCAGATGCAGACGTTATGAACGTTTGGCTAGCTCAATATGATGACTACTTGATAGTTTAGTGCACCATGCTTAACGGCTTAGAATCGGGACTTCAAAGACATTTTGAACGTCATGGACCATATGAGATGTTCCAGGAATTGAAGTTAATATTTCAAGAAAATACCCGAGTTGAGAGATATGAAATCTCCAACAAGTTCTATAGCTAAAAGATGGAGGAGAATCGCTCAACTAGTGAGCATGTGCTCAGATTGTCTGGGTACTTCAATCGCTTGAATCAAGTGGGAGTTAATCTTCCAGATAAGATAGTGATTGATAGAATTCTCTAGTCACCATCACTAAGTTACTAGAACTTTGTGATGAACTATAGTATGCAAGGGATGACAAAAACGATTCTTGAGCTCTTCATGATGTTGAAATCGACGAAGGTAGAAATCAAGAAAGAGCATCCAGTGTTGATGATTGACAAGACCACTAGTTTCAAGAAAAGGGCAAAGGGAAAGAAAGAGAAACTTCAAGTAGAATGGAAAATAAGTTGTCACTCCCGTGAAGAAGACCAAAGCTGGACCAAAGCCTGAAACTGAGTGCTTACACTGCAAAGAAAATGGTCACTGGAAGCGGAAATGCCCTAAATATTTGGTGGATAAGAAGGATGGCAAAGTGAACAAGGGTATATTTGATATACAGGTGTTTGATGTGTGCCTTACTAGTGTTTATAGTAGCCCCTGAGTATTTGATACTTGTTCGGTTGCTAAGATTAGTAACTCGAAACAGGAGTTACATAATAAACAGAGACTAGTTGAGGGGAAGTGACGATGAGTGTTGGAAATAGTTCCAAGATTGATATGATCATCATCACACACTCCCTATATTTTCGAGATTGGTGTTAAACCTAAATAAATGTTATTTAGCATTTGCGTTGAGCATGAATATGATTTGATCATGTTTATTGCGATAGGTTATTCATTTGAAGTTAAAGAATAATTGTTATTCTGTTTACATGAATAAGACCTTCGATGGTTATACACCTAATGAAAATAGTTTGTTGGATCTCGATCGTAGTGATACACATATTCATAATATTGATGCCAAAAGATGCAAAGTTAATAATGATAGTGCAACTTATTTGTGGCACTGCCATTTGGGTCATATCGGTGTAAAGCGCATGAAGAAACTCCATAAAGATGGATTTTCGGAATCACTTGGTTATGAATCATTTGATGCTTGCGAACCGTGCCTTTTGGGCAAGATGACTAAAACTCCATTCTCCGGAACAATGGAACAAGCTACTGACTTATTGGAAATAATACATACCGATGTATGCGATCCAATGAGTGTTGATGCTCGTGGCAAGTATCGTTATTTTCTGACCTTCACAAGATGATTTGAGCAGATATGGGTATATCTACTTGATGAAACATAAGTCTGAGATAGTTGAAAGGTTCAAAGAATTTCAGAGTGAAGTAGAAAAATCATCGTAACAAGAAAATAAAGTTTCTACGATCTGATCGCGGAGACGAATATTTGAGTTACGAGTTTGGCCTTCATGTAAAACAATGTGGAATAGTTTCACAGCTCACGCCACCTGGAACACCACAACGTTATGGTGTGTCCGAACGTTGTAACCGCACTTTATTAGATATGGTGCGATCTATGATGTCTCTTACTGATTTACCACTATTGTTTTGGGGTTATGCATTAGAGACAGCTGCATTCATGTTAAAAGGGCACCATCTAAATCCGTTGAGATGACACCGTATGAACTATGGTTTAGCAGTAAACCTAAGCTGTCATTTCTTAAAGTTTGGAGTTGCGATGCTTATATGAAAAAGGTTTTCAACCTGATAAGCTCAAACCCAAATCGGAGAAGTGCGTCTTCATAGAATACCCAAAGGAAACTGTTGGGTACTCCTTCTATCACAAATCCGAAGGCAAAACATTAATTGCTAAGAATGTATCCTTTCTAGAGAAGGAGTTTCTCTCGAAAGAAGTGAGTGGGAGGAAAGTAGAACTTGATGAGGTAACTGTACCTGCTCCCTTATTGGAAAGTAGTTCATCACTGAAATCAGTTCCAGTGATTGCTACACCAATTAGTGAGGAAGCTAATGATGATGATCATGAAACTTCAGATCAAGTTACTACTGAACCTCGTAGGTCTTCCAGAGTATGGTCCGCACCAGAGTGGTACGGTAATCCTGTTCTGAAAGTCATGTTACTAGACCATGATAAACCTACAAACTATGAGGAAGTGATGATGAGCCCAGATTCCGCAAAATGGCTGGAGGCCATGAAATCTGAGATAGGATCCATGTATGAGAACAAAGTGTGGACTTTGGTGGACTTGCCCGATGATCGACAAACCATAGAAAATAGATGGATCTTCAAGAGGAAGACGGATGTTGATAGTAGTGTTACTATCTACAAAGCTCGACTTGTCGCAAAAAGGTTTTTGACAAGTTCAAGGTGTTGACTACAATGAGATTTTCTCAACTGTAGCGATGCTTAAGTCTGCCCGAATCATGTTAGCAATTGCCACATTTTATGAAATCTGGCAAATGGATGTCAAAACTGCATTCCTTAATGGTTTTCTTAAAGAAGAGTTGTATATGATGCAACCAAAAGGTTTTGTCAATCCTAAAGGTGCTAACAAAATGTGCAAGCTCCAGCGATCCATCTATGGACTGGTGCAAACGTCTCAGAGTTGGAATATACTCTTTGATAATTTGATCAAAGCATATAGTTTTGTACAGACTTACGGTGAAGTCTGTATTTACAAGAAAGTGAGTGGGAGCACTACAACATTTCTGATAAGTATATGTGAATGACATATTGTTGATCAGAAATAATGTAGAATTATTCTGCAAAGTATAAAGGAGTGTTTGAAAGGAGTTCTTTAAAAGAAAGACCTCAGTAAAGCTACTTACATATTGAGCATCAAGATCTATTGAGATAGATCAAGACGCTTGATAAGATTTTGAATGAGTACATACCTTGACAAGATTTTGAAATAGTTCAAAATGGAACAGTCAAAGAAAGAGTTCTTGCCTGTGTTGCAAAGGTATGAAATTGAGTAAGACTCAAATCCCGACCACGACAGAAAATAGAAAAAGAATGAAAGTCATTCCCTATGCTTCAGTCATAGGTTCTATAAAAATATGCCATGCTATGGACCAGACCTATTGTATACTCTGCCCTGGTTTGGCAAGGGAGTACAATAGTGATCTAGGAGTAGATCACTGGACATTGGTCAAAATTATCCTTAGTGGAATAAGGATATGTTTCTCGATTATGGAGGTGACAAAAAGGTTCATCGTAAAGGGTTACGTCGATACAAGTTTTGGCACTGATCCAGATGCCTCTATGTCTTAATCTGGATACATATTGAAAGTGGGAGCAATTAGCTACAGTAGCTCCGTGCAGAGCATTGTATTCATAGAATATTTGCAAAATACATACGGCTCTGAATATGACAGACCCGTTGACTAAGCTTCTCGCATGAGCAAAACATGATCACACCTTAGTACTATTTGGGTGTTAATCACATAGCGATGTGAACTAGATTATTGACTCTAGTAAACCCTTTGGGTGTTGGTCACATGACAATGTGAACTATGGGTGTTAATCATATGCAGATATGAATATTGATGTTAAATCACATGGCGATGTGAACTAGATTATTGACTCTAGTGCAAGTGGGAGACTGAAGGAAATATGCCCTAGAGGCAATAATAAAGTTATTATTTATTTCCTTATTTCATGATAAATGTTTATTATTCATGCTAGAATTGTATTAACCGGAAACATAATACATGTGTGAATACATAGACAAACATAGTGTCACTAGTATGCCTCTACTTGACTAGCTCATTAATCAAAGATGGTTATGTTTCCTAACCATAGACATGTGTTGTCATTTGATTAACAGGATCACATCATTAGGAGAATGATGTGATTGACATGACCCATTCCGTTAGCCTAGCACTTGATCGTTTAGTATGTTGCTATTGCTTTCTTCATGACTTATACATGTTCCTATAACTATGAGATTATGCAACTCCCGTTTACCGGAGGAACACTTTGTGTGCTACCAAACGTCACAACGTAACTGGGTGATTATAAAGGAGCTATACAGGTGTCTCCAAAGGTACATGTTGGGTTGGCGTATTTCGAGATTAGGTTTTGTCACTCCGATTGTCGGAGAGGTATCTCTGGGCCCTCTCGGTAGTGCACATCACTATAAGCCTTGCAAGCAATGTAGCTAATGAGTTAGTTACGGAATGATGCATTACGTAACGAGTAAAGAGACTTGCCAGTAACAAGATTGAACTAGGTATTGGATACCGACGATCAAATCTCGGGCAAGTAACATACCGATGACAAAGGGAACAACGTATGTTGTTATGCGGTTTGACCGATAAAGATCTTCGTAGAATATGTAGGAGCCAATATGGGCATCCAGGTTCCGCTATTGGTTATTGACCGAGAATAGTTCTAGGTCATGTCTACATAGTTCTCGAACCCGTAGGGTCCGCACGCTTAACATTACGATGACAGTTTTATTATGAGTTTATAAGTTTTGATGTACCGAAGTTTTTTCGGAGTGCCGGATGTGATCACGGACATGACGAGGAGTCTCGAAATGATCGAGACATAAAGATTAATATATTGAAAGCCTATGTTTGGACATCGGAAGTGTTCCGGGTGAAATCGGCATTTTACCGGAGTACCGTGAGGTTACCGGAACCCCCCGGTGACCTAATGGGCCTTATTGGGCCTAGTGGAGGAAGAGGAGAGCAGGCCTAGGGGCAGCCGCGCGCCCCTCCCCCCAAGTCCGAATAGGACAAGGAGGGGGGGCGGCGCCCCCCCCCCCCCTTTCCTTTCCCCCCTCTCCTCCTTCCCCCAAGTCCTAATCCAACTAGGGAAAGGGGGGAGTCCTACTCCCGGTGGGAGTAGGACTCCTGCGGCGTGCCTCCTCCCTTGGCCGGCCGCCCCCTCCCCCTTGATCCTTTATATACGGGGGCAGGGGGGCACCCCATAACACACAAGTTGATCTTCGTGATCGTTCCTTAGCCGTGTGCAGTGCCCCCCTCCAGCATATTCCACCTCGGTCATATCGTTGCTGTGCTTAGGCGAAGCCCTGCGTCGGTAGAGCATTATCATCGTCACCACGCCGTCGTGCTGACGGAACTCATCCCCGACACTTTGCTAGATCGGAGTCCGGGGATCGTCATCGAGCTGAACGTGTGCTGAACTCGGAGGTGCCGTACGTTCGGTACTTGGATCGGTCGGATTGTGAAGACGTACGACTACATCAACCGCGTTGTCATAACGCTTCCCCTTTCGGTCTATGAGGGTACGTAGACAATACTCTCCCCTCTCGTTGCTATGCATCACCATGATCTTGCGTGTGCATAGGAAATTTTTTGAAATTACTACGTTCCCCAACACCGCGGCCCGCGGTCCCCGCCGCCACCCCGAGGTCTTCCTGCCGTCACCCCGACCTGCCCGCCGCCGTTGCGTCGCCCCTTCGGGCCGTAGTGCCGCGGCCCGCGGTCCACTTCGCCGTCCCCGCGCGTCGACCTCTTGTGGTATGCGTCGCGTCATCTTCCTTGGCGCGGGAACGCCACTATCCGCGTCGGTCTTTGTCACGCTGTCGGGTTCTTCGCCTACTTTGAGCCCCGCCGCCGTCGCCGCCACCGTCAGGCCGCTGCTGCCGCCACTCTTCTTTGGCCGCCGCCGCCGCTACCCCCATAGCCGCCGCAGTCGCCCGTCCACCTCCTTCGTCTTCGTCCAGCACCAGACCGTCGTCAGCGTCGCCGTCATCTACTCCGACAACCGCGGGCGACTTTGGCCCCGCGCCGATTGGCACCGCAACCGTCCTCGAGTCCTCCTCTGCTGGCCTCTCCGACTTCTTCGACATGGCGTACAGCTCGTGGAGGTCACAATCTATGCATTCCCGGTGCTGGCAAAACCGCGGCGTGCCTTCGTCCATGACGTGTCCCTGGGCCTGGCAAGCCTGCTGCGGCGCTTCGTCAACTTCGTCTTTGCCCGTCTACGCATGCCCGGTGCTGGCAACACCGACGCGTGCCTTCATCTACGATGTGTCTCCGGGGTTGGCAACCCTGGTGCGATGCATCGTTAACATCATCTACTTCCTGGCGCACCACTACTTCGACACCACTGCGCCCATGACTAACTCGCGCCTCCTTGCACCCACGGCTCCACGGCAACTTCCTCGACACCGGCTACCCCGACTCGACATCGACCACGGCATTCTTCGCACGGCTACCTCGACCACGGCACCACCATCCACGCTCTCGACTACATCGACAAACGGCACAAAGGCCTACCGCCTGCTTGAGCAACCTCGTCGGTTTCCATTCCAGCCACGACTCCACGATGTATCGACCACTACGACTGTGGGGGAGTGTGTCCGTCGGCTTGCCTTTGGATTCTTCTCCAGTCTCACCGTCTATGTCGCTACCGTTGTGACTGCGGGGGGATGTTGAGTAACGTGGTTGTATTAGGAAACATAGGATAAACTAGGAAGTATTCTGGCTTATCTTGTACTCCAAGTAGATCATTTACTCCTATTTATATGCTCATGAGACTCAAGCAATACAACAAACTATTCCACCAATCCTCTCTCTCCCTTCTAACAGGCGCGGCCGGGCGCGATCTGAACTGCAACAGGTGGACGAAGCGATGGACCAGGTGGAGGAGGACGGGGACCGGATGATGGAGCCAGCGGCGGGGAAGAGCGCGTCGTCCTCGGCAAGCGCCTCGCGCCGCAGTAAGTCCTGGATGGCCTCCACGACTGCTTTGGCGGACTTCACCAGCTCGACGGAGTTGGCGAAGTTGAGGCTGCCAGCGCCCCCGACGCCGAGCGCGAGCATGGAGGCGTTGTTCGCGCGGGCTGCGGCCTCGGCGGTTCCGAGCCAGAGCCTGCTCCCGCGTGTGCCGGGCGGTGTGCACACCCACCGTTTGCAGGGCGAGTAAGTTCTTCCCGCTGCACGGCGAGCCCGATTCCCCGCTGGTCTCCTTGATCTGACGCATCTTCTTCCTTCGATTCACAATCCAACAAGAGGGAGTAGTTTTGCTCTTGATGCTCTTGGTTGATAGGTCCTGGAAGCTTTTGATTTGCTGAGGGCGGAGTGGTTTTGCTCTTCGATGAGAAATTTGAGCAGGGTGGTTTCAACAAAACTAGTACTCCCTCCATTCCAAATTACTCGTCGTGGTTTTAGTTCACTTGACAAAGTCATTTTCTGCATGTATTTTTCCTTTGCGGGGTGAAAGAGCTTTATTCCATTGTTACACGGTTACAATTTCGAGCCAGCTGCTCCTCACAACACGAAGGACTCGAATTCAACCATACCGCAGTACAACTCTCGGTATGGCTATAGTGTGCCAAAAGAGGTGCTACCCTGTTTTGTACTCCACTAATTTTCATAGGAATAAACACCCTACCAACCAAATTTGCTTTAATCTCTGCATCTAAATGACCATATGCAGACTTAGAAAGAGTGTCACCCGAGAGGATAGCCAACGCGTTTATAGAATCCGATTGAACGATCACCGGTTTGTCCGAATGCTGACTAGCCAGTGCCAGTCCTTGCATAAGAGCAACTTTAATGGGGCGAGCCATTTCGTCCGCTGCTGTTCGTTTGGGTCGGCGCAGACAAAGGAGGAGGCCCAACGCGTCGACCCAAACCTAAATTGTGTCTGCTTCGCGTCTACGCCGACACATTTGCAGCCTAAATTTGCGCCCCAAATGCGTCGGCGCGGACGCGGAACGGACGCCACGCGCGCCTTCTTGATGTCTACCACGTCCCCACCTGGCGGTCATCCAACTGCCTGCGGTCAATCTGGTCAGCTTAATTTATGATCTCGGGCCCACGCGTTAGCGACGGCGGTCGTCCTTTTTTAAGCTGGCCGGCCCTGCGCCGACGCTCATCGACCTCACCGACCCCGAGGACGACGACAACGACGCCTAGGGCAGCGCGCCGCCTCGTAGTTTAGTTTGTTTTTTGTTTAATTTTATGCGAATGTGGACGTGTGGACTCTCGCCGGCCTTCCTTGCCGGCTTTAATATTTAATTAAGTTGTTTTTTATTTTAAATATGCATGCACTCTTTTTTTGTCAGCGCCGTCAAAATGGGTCGGACCAACGTTGTGCGCATGCGCCGACCCAAATGCGAAAGCAGACGTTCGTGTCCGCCTGGCCGACCCAAACGGACAAAAAGCGGACAAAACCGTTGTCTGTTTGGGTGGGCCCGTTGGAGTTGCTCTGAGAGCATGGATCTCCGACTCCAGTGCATCATTACAATTGAAGATATACCTATACGCCGCAAAAATCACAGCTCCATCCTTGTTCCGCAATACCATCCCAGTCGATGCACGTCCATCCTGTTCAAAGTACGAACCATCTACTGAAAGAGCAAGCCAGCCTTCAGGTGGGTGAGACCACGGCTCCGGTATTTGTAAACATTGTATGTTCTCTGTACGATGTATGTCGCCCGGTGGCATCTTTCCTTTGATGATCACATCCACACTATACATCCAGACGTCACATCCACGGGGGTCTCACTCTTGCCATGTGCAAAATCATTACGTAACTGCCATATGCGCCAAGTAGTCATAATCACCATATCCCTTGTTTGAGCTGAACAATTTGAAAGAAGCTGCAACAGCCAATCTTGACCAGAACCAATAAGTGCAGACTCATGAGGGAGCGGCTAGATTTTGCGCAGGCCGTCCCATACTTCCCTTCCATGAGGGCATGTAATAAGAGCTTGAAAGCTACTTTCACTCTCTGTTCCACACATTGGGCAGGTACTCCGAGTTGGAATGTGACGACGTACTTTGCCCATATTTGGAGCCAAGGCGCTGGTTGATGTCTTCCATGCCATGATGCGCATCTTAAGTGGTACATGCGACTTCCATATCAAACTCCAGATCGGCCAGTCACCTTCCGGCCTAGTACTGCTAGCACCTCCCGCATGAGCCAGTTCATGAGCTTCCACGGCTAGCTTATAGGCAGATTTGACAGTAAAGGGCGTGTTTGGTCGCAGTTTGCAACAGTAGTTGCATTGCATGTCCATCTCCAGCCAACCTGATTGCTGAAATACAGCCTTATATGCACCAGATGCAACCCGTTTGGTTGCCTGCATCACATCGAGAGGCACTTACCCCCTGCTGTTTGGTTGCCCGCATTTGTGCTTAGGGTGTGCGCAGATGCAAACTTCAGTTGTTTGGTTGCAAACAACGTTTGTGTTCTGCTCACTGCTACGTTTTGAGCTTGCGTTGGTTTTCCTTGAAGAGGAAAGGGTGATGCAACAATGATAGCGTAAGTATTTCCCTTAGTTTTTGAGAACCAAGGTATCAATCCAGTAGGAGGCTCCTCAAAATTCCCACGCACCTACACAAAAAAAACAAGAACTCGCAACCAACGCAATAAAGGGGTTATCAATCCCTTCACGGCCACTTGTGAAAGTGAGATCTGATAGAGATAATATGATAAGATAAATATATTTTTGGTATTTTATGATATAGATAGGAAAAGTAAAGATGCAAATAAAAGTAGATTGAAAACTTATATGATAAAAGATAGACCCGGGGGCCATAGGTTTCACTAGTGGCTTCTCTCAAGATAGCATAAGTATTACGGTGGGTGAACAAATTACTGTCGAGCAATTGATAGAAAAGCGAATAATTATGAGATTATCTAGGCATCATCATGTATATAGGCATCATGTCTGTGACAAGTAGACCGACTCCTGCCTGCATCTACTACTATTACTCCACACATCAACCGCTATCTAGCATGCATCTAGAGTATTAAGTTCATAAAGAACAGAGTAACACATTAAGAAAGATGACATGATGTAGAGGGATAAACTCATGCAATATGATATAAACCCCATATTTTTATCCTCGATGGCAACAATACAATACATGCCTTGCTGCCCCTGTTGTCACTGGGAAAGGACACCGCAAGATTGAACCCAAAGCTAAGCACTTCTCCCATTGCAAGAAAGATCAATCTAGTAGGCCAAACCAAACTGATAATTCGAAAAGACTTGCAAAGATAACTTAATCACACATAAAAGAATTCAGAGGAGATGCAAATATTTCTCATAGATAAACTTGATCATAAACCCACAATTCATCGGATCTCGACAAACACACGCAAAAAGAGTTACATCAAATAGATCTCCAAGAAGATCGGGGAGAACATGGTATTGAGATTCAAAGAGAGAGAAGAAGCCATCTAGCTAATAACTATGGACCCGAAGGTCTGTGGTAAACTACTCACAACTCATCGAAGAGGCTATGGTGTTGATGTAGAAGCCCTCCGTGGTCGATTCCCCCTCCGGCGAAGCGCCGACGAAGGCTCCAAGATGGGATCTCGCAGATACAAAAAGTTACGATGGTGGAAATAGTTTTTCGTGGTCGCCTTTGATGTTCTCGGGGTACGTGGGTATATATAGGAGGAAGAAGTAGGTCGGTGGACGCCCGAGGGGCCCACGATATAGGGGGGCGTGCCCAGTAGGGGGGACGCGCCCTCCACCCTCGTGGCCGCCTCGGTAGTTGCTTGACTTCCACTCCAAGTCCTCTAGATCACGTTCGTTCCAAAAATCACGCTCCCGAAGGTTTCATTCCGTTTGGACTCCGTTTGATATTCCTTTTCGTCGAAACACTAAAATAGGCAAAAAACAGCAATACGGGATGGGCCTCCGGTTAGTAGGTTAGTCCCAAAAATGATATAAATGTGTAAAGTAAAGCCCATAAACATCCAAAATGGGTAATATAATAGCATGGATCAATCAAAAATTATAGATACGTTGGAGACGTATCAAGCATCCCCAAGCTTAATTCCTGCTCGTCCTCGAGTAGGTAAATGATAAAAACAGAATTTTTGATGTGGAATGCTACCTAGCATAATTCCAATGTAATTTTCTTTATTGTGGCATGAATGTTCAGATCCAAATAATTCAAAATAAAAGTTCGTATTGACATAAGAAATAGTAATACTTCAAGCATACTAATCAAAGCAATCGTGTCTTCTCAAAATAACATGGCTAAAGAAAGTTCATCCCTACAAAATCATATAGTTAGGCTATGCTTCATTTTTGTCACACAAAAATGCTCCCATCTTGTACACCCCCGATGACAAGCCAAGCAATTGTTACGTACTTAAATAATCTCAAACTTTTTCAACTTTCACGCAATACATGAGCGTGAGCCATGGATATAGCACTATGGGTGGAATAGAATATGATGATGGGGATTGTGTGGAGAAGACACAAAAAGGAGAAAGTCTCACATTAACGAGGATAATCAACGGGCTATGGAGATGCCCATCAATTGATGTCAACATGAGGAGTAGGGATTGACATGCAACGGATACACTAGAGCTATAAATGTATGAAAGCTCAACAAAAGAAACTAGTGGGCGTGCATCCAACTTGCTTGCTCACGAAGACCTAGGGCATTTTGAGGAAGCCCATCGCAGGAATATACAAGCCAAGTTCTATAATGAAAAATTCCCACTAGTATATGAAAGTGACAACATACAAGACTTTCTATATGAAGAACATGGTGCTACTTTGAAGCACAAGTGTGGAAAAAGAGATAGTAACATTGCCCCCTTTTTTATTTTAGGGTCTTTTACATCTGTATCCCTAACTCGAACCCACTACTCACATTTGCCCCTAATTTTGAAGTGTGCTCAAATTTGCCCTTCCATCGTTAAGTGCACATATAGAAATGCCCTTCCATGCCATTTCCGTCCGGTCAAAGGGGTTTGGCCGCTATCTGAACGTTTGCTGGACAATTTTCCCCTAATTCCATGTGTCACTTACAGGTGGGACCAACTCCTCTAAATAATAAATGGAAAACTCTTTCTCTCACTCACCCCTCTCTATCACTTACAAGCGGACCCAACCGACATAATAAAAATAGAAAAACTTTCTCCCTCACAGCCCCCCTCTCTCTCACGGCCCCCCACTGCCAGGGTCAACACCGGCCCTTGCCTGGTCATGGCGAGGCTTGGCGGCTCCGGTGGCCGTCACCGGCGAGGGCCGGGCGCGACTGCATGTGAGGGCCACAAGGTAGGCTCTAGGTGGTCTGGCGGGGCGGGAGTGGAGGTCAAGGCGGACGGCGGCGTATGGCGGCGCCATGGATGGGGACGGTTCCGACACAACTCTGCCGCCCGTAGCTATCGTCGGAGCCGATGCTCCCGTGCCACTCCAACGAGCGTTTAGTGGTCTACGTGATCTGCAACTCCATTCGGCCCACTCCCCAAGCCTCCTCGTCTCCTGTAACAAGTGCTCGAAGTACACCTGAGAGCGTCCAGAGCTTCTGTCAAGGACGTTGTTGCTAGCCACCGTGGCCGGAGGCCAGATAGAGAGGTACGATCATGTCTATGAGCTCCGTCTTGCGCCTCTCCTCCGGCCTGCACGTTCAATCGGGCCTGGGGCCACCTATACATGACGCACGGGGCCTCGAGATCCGCCACGGTCGTCGCTCTTCCCCTCCTAAATTCGGCTGCCCCGATCCCCCCTTGACCTACCCGACCACTGTGTCGTCATCGTGGAAAGCTTGCGCCCCTACATCCATCTTCCTGCACTCGATTCCATGCCCGAAGCGCACTGCCCGAAGCAGACCGCCATGACCGACCTCGGCTAGCTCGGCCGTGCGGCCTCCTCCCGCGGACAGCATGCCTGCCGCGCCCAGCATGCCTACCGTGCCTGACGCGACTACGCGGCGTGCCTCGCGCTCTCCTCCCGCGGCCATCCGCCCCCTACGGCGAGCCACCGGCGAGCTCAGCCTCTCACGCACGGGCACACAAGGACTGGCGTTGACCCTGACAGTGGGTCCTGTGGCCCACATGTCAGGCAGAGTGAGAGTGAGAGGTAATGAGAGAGGGAGAGAATTTTTTTATATGTAAGGAAGGCGGGGCAAAAATGTCAAAGAAATCGCACGGGAGCGGTCAAACAGCCTTGACTGGACAGAAACGGCATGGAAGGGCATTTCTGTAAGGGCACATAACGGCAGAGGGGCATTTTTGAGCAGGCTTTCGAATTAGGGGTATATCTGATTAGGTGGTTCGAGTTAGGGATAGAAATGCAAATGGCCCTTTATTTTATTTCCTTTTTTGGGGCCTTTCCTTTTTTTATTTGGCCTTTCTTTTTTTGGCCTTTTTTATTTGGCCTTTCTTTATTTTTTATTTTGGGACAACGCTCTAATAATGATGATCATCACACTTCTATTTATTTACAACTCATGAATTACAACCCAAAACTATAACAAGATATGACTCTATATGAATGCCTCTGGCGGTGTACCGGTATGGGCAATGAATCAAGAGTGACATGTATGAAAAATTATGCATGGTGGCTTTGCCACAAATACGATGTCAACTACATGATCATGCAAGGCAATATGACAATGATGATGCGTGCCATGATGATAAACAGAACGGTGGAAAGTTGCATGGCAATATATCTCGGAATGGCTATGGAAATGTCATAATAGGTAGGTATGGTGGCTGTTTTGAGGAAGATATAAGGAGGTTTATGGGTGATAGAGTGTATCGTATCACGGGGTTTGGATGCACCGGCGAAGTTTGCACCAACTCTCAAGGTGAGAAAGGGCAATGCACGGTACCGAAGAGGCTAGCAATGGTGGAAAGGTGAGAGTGCGTATAATCCATGGACTCAACATTAGTCAAAAAGAACTCATATAATTATTGCAAAAATCTACAAGTCATCAAAAACCAAGCACTACGCGCATGCTCCTAGGGGGATAGATTGGTAGGAAAAGACCATCGCTCGTCCCCGACTGCCACTCATAAGGATGCACAATCTAAGAACACCTCATGTTTCAAATTTGTTACACAACTTTCACCATACGTGCATGCTATGGGACTTGCAAACTTCAACACAAGCATTCTTAAATTCATAATCACCCAACTAGCATGACTCTAATATCACTACCTCCATATCTCAAAACAATTATCAAGTATCAAATTGATCATAGCATCCAATTCACTTCCTATGATAGTTTTTATTATACCCAACTTGGATGCTCATCATTCTAGGACCAATTTCATAACCATAGCAAATACCATGCTGTTCTAAAAGATTCTCAAAATAATATAAGTGAAGCATGAGAGACTAACAATTTCTACAAAATTAAGCCACCGCCGTGCTCTAAAGGATATAAGTGAAGCACTAGAGAAAAAACTATCTAGCTCAAAAGATATAAGTGAAGCACATAGAGTATTCCAATAAATTCCAATCAAGTGGGTTTATCCCAAAAGGTGTGTACAGCAAGGATGATTGTGGTAAACTAAAAAGCAAAGACTAATATCATACAAGACACTCCAAGCAAAACACATATCATGTGGCGAATAAAAAAATAGCTCCAAGTAAAGTTACCGATAAACGAAGACGAAAGAGGGGATGCCTTCCCGGAGCATCCCCAAGCTTAGGCTTTTGGCTATTATTGAATATCTTGGGGTGCCATGGGCATCCCCAAGCTTAGGCTCTTTCCACTCCTTATTCCATAGTACATCAAATCTTTACCCAAAACTTGAAAACTTCACAACACAAAACTCAACAGGAAATCTCATAAGCTCCGTTCGTGAAAGAAAGAAAAACCACCACATAAGGTACTGTAATGAACTCATTCTTTATTTATATGGGTGTTAAACCTACTGTATTCCAAGTTCTCTATGGTTCATACTACTTAATAGTAGCCATAGATGCATCAAAATAAGCAAACAACACAAGAAAAACAGAATCTGTCAAAAACAGAACAGTCTGTAGAAATCTGTAACTCCCGAATACTTCTAGAACTTTAAAATACCTACCAAAATAGGAAGTCCTGGGCAATTTGTCTATTGATCTACATAAAAAAGAATCAACACAAAATCACGTTTCTGTGAATTACTAAAATTATTTTCATGCGCGCAAAGTTTCTATTTTTCAGCAGAATCAAATTAACTATCACCATAGGTTATCCTATAGGTTCTACTTGGCACAAACACTAATTAAAACATAAAAACACATCTAAACAGAAGGTAGATAAAAAAATTATTACTAAACAGAATCAAAAACAAAAAACACAAATAAAATTGGGTTGCCTCCCAACTAGCGCTATCGTTTAACGCCCCTAGCTAGGCATAAAAGCGAGGATAGATCTAAGTAGTGCCATCTTTTGTTTTTAGTTTTTTAGTGGAGTCATGCTCGAATCCGGGAGGTTCTTTACGTTTCCCTTCATACTCGGAAATTTTTAGATCTAAAGAGTCCAACCGCTTATTGCAAAGAGTAATCAACATATTCATGCGGTGAAGATTTCCGCTAACACTGTTGAGAGGTTCAAGAGACTTTTGTAAGATTTTTGTAACTTCGCAAATCTTTTCAAACACTTGTGTTTCTTCTTGGGTAGGATGAGATCCCCCTTTTTGAGGAAGTGTTCCCACTATTCCCTCTATAATTTCATGCACAATACTGGGATCAATTTCAATAAAATTTCCTTTGGCAATGCAATCCAAGAGTTGTCTATGGGACATATTTAGCCCAACATAAAAATTGCGAAGTAAGATTCTAAAATTCACCTCTAGGGTGCAATTATGATAAGATTCCATCATCCTATACCAAGCATCTTTTAAGTTTTCTCCTTGCCTTTGCTTGAAGTGAAGAACTTCAAACTCGGGAGACATAGGAGCGGATAAGGGACTAGCCATAGCGATGAGCACACAAAAGGCAAGCGAAAGAGAGAGGAGATTGGGAAAGAGAGGGCGAATAAAACGGCAAGGGTGAAGTGGGGGAGAGGAAAACGAGAGGCAAATGGCAAATAATGTAAATGCAAGGGAGATGAGTTTGTGATGGGTACTTGGTATGTCTTGACTTGAGCGAAGACCTCCCCAGCAATGGCGCCAGAAATCCTTCTTGCTACGTCTTGAGCTTGCATTGGTTTTCCTTGAAGAGGAAAGGGTGATGCAGCAATAGTAGCGTAAGTATTTCCCTCAGTTTTTGAGAACCAAGGTATCAATCCAGTAGGAGGCTCCTCAAAAGTCACACGCACCTACACAAACAAACAAGTACTCGCAACCAACGCAATAAAGGGGTTGTCAATCCCTTCACGACCACTTGCGAAGTGAGATCTAATAGAGATAATATGATAAGATAAATATATTTTTGGTATTTTATGATATAGATAGGAAAAGTAAAGATGCAAATAAAAGTAGATTGAAAACTTATATGATAAAAGATAGACCCGGGGGCCATAGGTTTCACAAGTGGCTTCTCTCAAGTTAGCATAAGTATTACGGTGGGTGAACAAATTACTGTTGAGCAATTGATAGAAAAGCGAATAATTATGAGATTATCTAGGCATGATCATGTATATAGGCATCATGTCCGTGACAAGTAGACCGACTCCTGCCTGCATCTACTAATATTACTCCACACATCGACCGCTATCCAGCATGCATCTAGAGTATTAAGTTCATAAAGAATAGAGTAATGCATTAAGAAAGATGACATGATGTAGAGGGATAAACTCATGCAATATGATATAAACCCCATCTTTTTATCGTCGATGGCAACAATACAATGCGTGCCTTGCTGCCCCTGCTGTCACTGGAAAAGGACACCGCAAGATTGAACCCAAAGCTAAGCACTTCTCCCGTTGCAAGAAAGATCAATCTAGTAGGCCAAACCAAACTGATAATTCGAATAGACTTGCAAAGATAACTTAATCACACATAAAAGAATTCAGAGGAGATTCAAATATTTCTCATAAATAAACTTGATCATAAACCCACAATTCATCGGATCTCGACAAACACACCGCAAAAAGAGTTACATCGAATAGATCTCCAAGAAGACCGAGGAGAACATGATATTGAGATTCAAAGAGAGAGAAGAATCCATCTAGCTAATAACTATGGACCTGAAGGCCTGTGGTAAACTACTCACAACTCATCAGAGAGGCTATGGTGTTGATGTAGAAGCCCTCTGTGGTCGATTCCCCCTCTGGCGGAGCGCTGGCGAAGGATCCAAGATGGGATCTCGCGGATACAGAAGGTTACGGTGGTGGAAATAGTTTTTCGTGGTCGCCTTCGATGTTCTCGGGGTACCTGGGTATATATAGGAGGAAGAAGTAGGTCGGTGGATGCCTGAGGGGCCCACGAGATATGGGGGCGCGTCCTCCACCCTCGTGGCCACCTCGGTAGTTTCTTGACTTCCACTCCAAGTCCTCTGGATCACGTTCGTTCCAAAAATCACGCTCCCGAAGGTTTCATTCCGTTTGGACTCCGTTTAATATTCCTTTTCTTCGAAACACTGAAATAGGCAAAAAAACAGCAATACGGGTTGGGCCTCCGGTTAGTAGGTTAGTCCCAAAAATGATATAAATGTATAAAGTAAAGCCCATAAACATCCAAAACGGGTAACATAATAGCATGGAACAATCAAAAATTATAGATACGTTGGAGACGTATCACTCACCACATTCAAATGTGGCGGCCTTACCACCACACATGATCAGCACAACATCAACAGCACAACAGCAAGATCAAACAAAGCAAGCAATGTAATGACAGCAAACTTAACATAGCAAGCAAGCAAATGACAGCAAACTACTTAACTAGATAGCATAAGTCTAGATTAAGAGCAGGGGCATCCTCCTTCCTTGCTCCGTGCCAGGGTGCTGCTCTTGGCCAAAATATGAACAAGTTCCTAGAACAAGTCTCGCCACACACCATAAAAGTTCTCCACTAACACCTTACTTAACTTAACTACATAGCCTGCTCGATGCCACCATGGCAGTTGTGCCTGCTGCAACGATACCTGCACATCACCGATGAGTCGTGGTTGTAGATCTGAACCTTCAGTCCGAGTCCTGAGATGCGCACAACGACGAGGTCGCCGGAGACGATGCGGTGGCGGTGGCAGAAGTAGTTCCACCCCCGGCCAAGCACCATGTGGCCCTCGAAGTTCTGGACCTGCACCCAGAACACGCACCACTTGTTGGCCGAGAGCCTGAGCACGCGCGGGAGTCGCTTGATGACCAGCCAGGTGTTCATCACCTCCACGAACTTGGGAGGGACGACGAGCATGGCGAGGTCCTCGTTGTCCTTGATCTGCTGGTAGAATCTCATCGGCTCCCTGGCTCCGTCCTCGTGGCCCTGCCTCGGAGATCGTCCCCTTGAACGAGGCCCTCTCATGAAGGCGATCCTGCTAGGCAGGTCCACCATCCTGAGCCACATGTTCGTGGGGATGAAATTCTTGGCGCTCTCAGCTCCGGCCACCACCTGAGCTCCTCCACCCGCCACATCCCAGTCAGTCTTCAGTATCTTGTCAGGCAACATGACAATTATTAGTATCAAACAAAGCAACCAAGCAAGCAAGCAAATGCCACTGATCAGTGGCATTGATCAGTGGACTTGCCCAACAACAAGTGCCACTGATCAGTGGCATTTGCCCAACAGCAAGTGGCACTGATCAGTAGCATTTGCCCAACAGCAAGTGCCACTGATCAGTGGCATGTGCTCATGGCCAAATGGCAATGATCAGTGGCACTTGGTGTTGGGCAAGAGCACTAATCTACTTTCTCTAGTGCAAATGGCACTGATCAATGACACTGATCAGTGACTTGCCCAATAGCAAGTGCCATGGATAAGTGGAATTTTGCCCAATAGCAAGTGTCGTTGATAAGTGGCATTTGCCTATCAATGACACTTGTTGTTGGGCAAGTCACTGATCAGTGGCATCTTCTTTGCTGCAACTGGCACTGATCACTGCACTATCCTAAACAAGGAAACATCTAAAAATAGCAACAACAAGTGCCAATAGCACCCATGTGCAGTGATACGTCTCCGTCGTATCTATAATTTTTGATTGTTCCATGCCAATATTCTACAACTTTCATATACTTTTGGCAACATTTTATACTATTTTTTAGGACTAACATATTGATCCAGTGCCCAGTGCCAGTTCCTGTCTGTTGCATATTTTATGTTTTGCAGAAACCCCATATCAAACGGAGTCCAAACGGGATAAAAACGGACGGATAATTATTTTGGAATATTTGTGATTTTTGGGAAGTAAAATCAACGTGAGACGGTGTCCGAGGGGGCCACGAGATAGGCAGGCGCGCCCCAGGGAGGCAGGCGCGCCCTGGACTCTCCTGGGGCCCCCATAAGGTGGTTGACGCTCTTCTTTTGTCGCAAGAAAGATAATTTTATGAGAAAGATATGGGCAAAAGATTCACCCCAATCGGAGTTACGGATCTCCGGATATAAAAGAAACGGTGAAGGGGCAGAATCTGAGAACACAGACAGAGAGAGACAGAGAGATAGATCCAATCTTGGAGGGGCTCTCGCCCCTCAAACGCCATGGGAGCCAAGGACCAAAGGGGAAACCCTTCTCCCATCTAGGGAGAAGGTCAAGGAAGAAGAAGAAGGGGGGCTCTCTCCCCCTTGCTTCCGGTGGCGCCGGAACGCCGTCGGGGGCTATCATCATCACCGCGATCTTCACCAACACCTTCGCCATCTTCACCAACATCTCCATCACCTTCCCCCATCTATATTCAGTGGTCCACTCTCCCGCAACCCGTTGTACCATCTACTTGAACATGGTGCTTTTATGCTTCATATTATTATCCAATGATGTGTTGCCATCCTATGATGTCTGAGTAGATTTTTGTTGTCCTATCGGTGATTGATGAATTGCTATGATTGGTTTGAGTTGCATGTTTTATTATTGGTAATGTCCTATGATGCTCTCCATGTCGCGCAAGCGTGAGGGATCCCCGTTGTAGGGTTTGCAATATGTTCATGATTTGCTTATGGTGGGTGGCGTGAGTGACAGAAGCACATACCCCAGTAAGTAGGTTGTTTGCGTATGGGATAAAGGGGACTTGATACTTTAATGCTATGGTTGGGTTTTACCTTAATGATCTTTAGTAGTTGCCGATGCTTTCTAGAGTTCCAATCATAAGTGCATATTATCCAAGAAGAGAAAGTATGTTAGCTTATGCCTCTCCCTCAAATAAAATTGCAATATTGATTACAGGTCTAGTAACGTAGTCAATTGCTTAGGGACAATTTCACAACTCCTACCACCACTTTTCCACACTCGCTATATTTACTTTATTGCTTCTTTATTTAAATAGCCCCTAGTTTATATTTACATGTTCTTTATTATCTAGCAAACCTATCCTATCACACCTACAACGTACTTCTAGTTTCATACTTGTTTTAGGTGAAGCGAACACTAAGCGTGCGTAGAGTCGTATCAGTGGCAGATAGGACTTGAGAGAATATTTGTTCTACCTTTAGCTCCTCGTTGGGTTCGACACTCTTATCGAAAGAGGCTACAACTATCCCGTATACTTGCGGGTCATCAAGACCTTTTTCTGGCGCCGTTGCCGGGAAGTCATAGCGTGGGGTGAATATTCTCGTGTGTGCTTGTTTGCTTTATCACTAAGTAATTTATTTGCTGTTCTAAGTTGTTCTCTATCTTTAGTTATGGATATGGAACACGAAACACCAAAAAAATTAGGTGTAGATGCTACTCATGGAGATGGGGAACCTCCTAAAACCATCGATGCTCGTTATGTGAAAGAAATTATGTACTACTTTAATAATCCCGAGAAAACCCCATTCAACTTTGTTATGGGAGACACGTTGGATCAACGTGAATACTTTAGGGATTATCGCTTGACACAAAAAGGGAAACTATTACGGGATCAAATTTCTATGTTGCGTTGGTATGATAGGCAACTATGCTTGATACATGATTATACTTGCTGCTCTAGGATGAAGGCTCCACACCTCCCCTTTTCATGCAAATTCAATGATAATAAAACCTTAGCTTCTTATGCTAATGGTAGATATGATTACTATGATGTGGAACAAATAGAAGAATTTGTTGCTTTTATGGGTGCTTATGAGATTGAATCTATGTTTAAAGCGTTTGACGATTTTGATGATTCAGTTTATAGACCGGAAAGTTTTGATATACTTAGATATTGCTATAAAAAGTATGAATACAATTACAATATTAATGCATTTATTAAGAAAGTCTCCGCTGTCCAAGAAGAGACTAATATTTTGCAGGAAGCTATGGAAGAAGAAATTGATGAAACCGTGAGCTCATTGGATGAAAAAAATGATGAGGAGAGCGAAGAACAAAAGGAGGAAGAGCGGATTGATCACCCGTGCCCACCTTCTAATGAGAGTAACTCTTCAACTCATACATTGTTTAATTCCCCTTCGTGCTTACCGAAGGATGATTGCTATGGTGATTGCTATGATCCCGTTGATTCTCTTGAAATGTCCCTTTTTGATGATGCTTGCTATGCTTGTGGCCAAGATGCCAATATGAATCATGCTTATGGAGATGAACTTGCTATAGTTCCTTATGTTAAACATGAAATTGTTGCTATTGCACCCACGCATGATAGTCCTATTATCTTTTTGAATTCTCCAAACTACACTATATCGGAGAAGTTTGTGCTTATTAAGGATTATATTGATGGGTTGCCTTTTACCATTGCACATGATTATTTTGATAGATATAATATGCATGTGCTTGCTGCTCCTACTTCCAATTATTATGAGAGAGGAACTATATCTCCACCTCTCTATGTTTCCAATACGATAGAATTGCAAGAAGCTGCTTATACTATGCATTGGCCTTTACTTGGTGTGCATGAATTGTTCTTTTATGACATGCCGATGCATAAGAAGAGAGTTAGACTTCGTCATTACTTGATATATGTTACTTTGTGCTCACTACTAAATTACAAATCATTGTTAATTAAAATTGGCTTTGATATACCTTGTGATCCGGGTGGATCCATTACTTGAGCACTATATGCCTAGCTTAATGGCTTTAAAGAAAGCGCTGCCAAGGAGACAACCCGGAAGTTTTAGAGAGTCATTTATTTCTGTTGAGTGCTTTTATATAGTTTAAAAAGAAAAAAAAATAAAGAGGGGAACCTAAAACTTTTCAAAAAGGAAAGTGAAAGTGAGAAAGACAAGCATTGTTGAAGTGGGAGCTAGCCTTGAACTTTGTTCATGCTCACGGAAACTTTGTGAATCTTGATTACAGAAACTTTTCATCAAAAATAATTATCCCCTTGTATAATTCCATTGTATTATAAAAACAATGTGCCAAGGTTTGCCTTTAGGATGTTTACAATGCTTGTTGGTTTGTACGGTGCAGGACAGAAACTTTGGCTGTAGTGGGCGATTTTACATTTTTAACTGGAACGTCAATTGGTTCTGATTCCTTTTGTAGTGTCTTGATATACAACTTGTTTATTTTTTACTAATTTTGGTAGAATTTTTGGGGTAACAGAAGTATGGTGGATGATCAGATTGCTACAGACTGTCCTGTTTTTGACAGATTCTGTTTTTGATGCATAGTTTGCTTGTTTTGATGAATCTATCAATTTATATTAGTGGATTAAGCCATGGAAAAGTTATATTACAGTAGACACAATGCAAAAACAAAATATGAATTGGTTTGCAATAGTACTTAGAGTGGTGATTTGCTTTATTATACTAACGGATCTTACCGATTTTTCTGTTGAAGTTTTGTGTGGATGAAGTGTCCAAACGAGGAGGCCTCGATATGAGGAAAAGGAAGAGAGGCAAGAGCTCAAGCTTGGGGATGCCCGAGGCACCCCCAGTAAATATTCAAGGAGACTCAAGCGTCTAAGCTTGGGGATGCCCCGGAAGGCATCCCCTCTTTCTTCAACAAGTATCGGTATGTTTTCATATTCATTTCGTTCGTGCGATATGTGCAAGTCTTGGAGCATTTTTTGCATTTAGTTTTCATTTTTCTTTTATGCACCATCCTGGTATGAGATAGTCCTTGGTTGATTTATAGAATGCTCATTGCACTTCACTTAAATCTTTTGAGTATGGCTTTATAGAATGCTTCATGTGCTTCGCTTATATCATTTGAAGTTTGGATTGCCTGTTTCTCTTCACATAGAAAACCGCCATTTATAGAATGCTCTTTTGCTTCACTTATATTTGTTAGAGCGTGGGAATATCTTTTGTAGAAAGAATTAAACTCTCCTGCTTCACTTATATCTATTTAGAGTGATGACATGAATTGGTCATTCACATTGTTAGTCATAAATCCTACATAAAACTTGTAGATTGCTGAATATGATATGTTTGATTCCTTGTAATAGTTTTGCGATATAAATATGGTGATATTAGAGTCATGCTAGTGGGTGGTTGTGGATTGTAGAGACACTTGTGTTGAGGTTTGCAAGTCCCGTAGCATGCATGTATGGTAACCGTTGTGTGACAAATTGGAAGCATGGGGTGTTTCTTTGATTGTCTTCCCTATGTGTGGCAGTCGGGGACGAGCGATGGTCTTTTCCTACCAATCTATCCCCCTAGGGGCATGTGTAGTAGTACTTTGCTTCGAGGGCTAATAAACTTTTGCAATAAGTACATGAGTTCTTTGTGACTAATGTGAGTCCATGGATTATACGCACTTTTACCTTTCCATCATTGCTAGCCTCTTCGGTACCGTGCATTGCCCTTTCTCACCTTGAGAGTTGGTGCAAACTTCGCTGGTGCATCCAAACCCCGTGATATGATACGCTCTATCACACATAAGCCTCCGTATATCTTCCTCAAAACAGCCACCATACCTATCATGGCATTTCCATAGCCATTCTGAGATATATTGCCATGCAACTTCCATCATCATCATATACATGACTTGAGCATTCATTGTCATATTGCTTTGCATGATCGTAAGATAGCTAGCATGATGTTTTCATGGCTTGTCCGTTTTTTGATGTCGTTGCTACGCTAGATCATTGCACATCCCGGTACACCGCCGATGGTATTCATATAGAGTCATATTTTTGTTATAGTATCGAGTTGTAATGTTGAGTTGTAAGTAAATAAAAGTGTGATGATCATCATTATAGAGCATTGCCCCATAAAAAAGAAAAAGAAAGAAAAAAAGAAGAAAAAAGGAAAGGCCAAAGAAGCCTAAATAAAAAAGGGGGCCAAAGAAGCCCACCCAAAAAAAAAGAAAAAGAAAAAAAAGAAAAGAAAAGGGGCAATGTTACTATCCCTTTTCCACACTTGTGCTTCAAAGTGGCACCATGTTCTTCATATAGTGAGTCTCCTATATTGTCACTTTCATATACTAGTGGGAATTTTGATTATAGAACTTGGCTTGTATATTCCAACGATGGGCTTCCTCAAACGCCCTAGGTCTTCATAAGCAAGCAAGTTGAATGCACACCCACTTAGTTTCCAGTTTGAGCTTTCATACACTTATAGCTCTTAGTGCATCCGTTGCATGGCAATCCCTACTCCTCGCATTGGCATCAATTGATGGGCATCTCCATAGCCCGTTGATTAGCCACGTCGATGTGAGACGTTCTCTTTTTTTGTCTTCTCCACATAACCTCCATCATTATATTCTATTCCACCTATAGTGCTATATCCATGGCTTGCGCTCATCTATTGCGTGAGGGTTGAAAAAGCTGAAGCGCGTTAAAAAGTATGAACCAATTGCTCGGCTTGTTATCGGGGCTGTGCATGATGAGGGCATTTTGTGTGACGAAAATGAAGCATGGCCAAACTACATGATTTTGTGGGGATAAGCTTGATTTTGCCTTGTTGTTTTGAAAAGACATGATTGCTTTATTGGTACGATCGAAGTATTATTGTTTTTTATGTCAAATGATAGACTATTGCTTTGAATCACTCGTGTCTTAATATTCATGCCATGATTAGACACATGATCAAGATTATGCTAGGTAGCATTCCACATCAAAAATTATCTTTTTTATCATTTACCTACTCGAGGACGAGCAGGAATTAAGCTTGGGGATGCTGATACGTCTCCGTCCTATCTATAATTTTTGATTGTTCCAGGCCAATATTCTACAACTTTCATATACTTTTGGCAACTTTTTATACTATTTTTTGGGACTAACATATTGATCCAGTGCCCAGTGCCAGTTCCTGTTTGTTGCATGTTTTATGTTTTGCAGAAACCCCATATCAAACGGAGTCCAAACGGGATAAAAATGGATGGAGAATTATTTTGGAATATTTGTGATTTTTGGGAAGTAAAATCAACGTGAGACGGTGCCAGAGGGGGGCAGGAGATAGGGGGCGCGCCCCAGGGAGGCAGGCGCGCCATGGACTCTCCTGGGCCCCCCGTAAGGCAGTTGATGCTCTTCTTTTGTCGCAAGAAAGCTAATTTTATGAGAAAGATCTGGGCGAAATATTCACCCCAATCGGAGTTACGGATCTCCGGATATAAAAGAAATGGTGAAGGGGCAGAATTTGAGAACGCAGAAACAGAGAGAGACAGAGAGATAGATCCAATCTCGGAGGGGCTCTCGCCCCTCCCACGCCATGGGAGCCAGGGAACAGAGGGGAAACCCTTCTCCCATCTAGGGATAAGGTCAAGGAAGAAGAAGAAGAAGAAGAAGAAGAAGGGGGCTCTCTCGCCCTTGCTTCCGATGGCGCCGAAACGCTGTCGGGGGCTATCATCATCACCGCGATCTTCACCAACACCTTCGCCATCTTCACCAACATCTCCATCACCTTCCCCCATCTATATTCAGCGGTCCACTCTCCCGCAACACGTTGTACCCTCTACTTGAACATGGTGCTTTATGCTTCATATTATTATCCAATGATGTGTTGCCATCCTATGATGTCTGAGTAGATTTTTGTTGTCCTATCGGTGATTGATGAATTGCTATGATTGGTTTGAGTTGCATGTTTTATTATTGGTGCTGTCCTATGGTGCTCTCCGTGTCACGCAAGCGTGAGGGATCCCTGCTATAGGGTTTGCAATATGTTCATGATTTGATTATGGTGGGTGGCGTGAGTGACAGAAGCACAAACCCAAGTAAGTAGGTTGTTTGCGTATGAGATAAAGGGGACTTGATACTTTAATGCTATGGTTGGGTTTTACCTTAATGATCTTTAGTAGTTGCGGATGCTTGCTAGAGTTCCAATCATAAGTGCATATGATCCAAGAAGAGAAAGTATGTTAGCTTATGCCTCTCCCTCAAATAGAATTGCAATAGTGATTACCGGTCTAGTAACATAGTCAATTGCTTAGGGACAATTTCACAACTCCTACCACCACTTTTCCACACTCGCTATATTTACTTTATTGCTTCTTTATTTAAACATCCCCTAGTTTATATTTACATGTTCTTTATTATCTTGCAAACCTATCCTATCACACCTACAACGTACTTCTAGTTTCATACTTGTTTTAGGTGAAGCGAACACTAAGCGTGCGTAGAGTCGTATCAGTGATAGATAGGACTTGAGAGAATATTTGTTCTACCTTTAGCTCCTCGTTGGGTTCGACACTCTTACTTATCAAAAGAGGCTACAACTATCCCGTATACTTGCGGGTCATCATGCAGCGATGCAAATTTGGACCATCCTAAAATGGTCCTACTACATGCACGTATAACATCCACTGATGGCACAAAGCCTAGCTTCAGCATGCAACATGAAACAAGGACATGATCCTAACATGAACATGCCATCAGTCAACATGATTCTAGCATTCATCACTCAACATGAACATGCCATGAGTATAACATTCATCAGTCAACATGAACATGATTCTAGAATGAACACACCTACTAGCATGTAGCACAAATCTTAGGACACACAAGCAGTAGCACAACAAAATTATCCTAGCACACACACTGTACAAAACAAGAACAGATCAGTCCGATTGGATTTGATTGGGATCGCATCCAATCGGATCTGCTAGAATCCTATCAATCCTAGCACATGCCTAAGAAATTAACCGCTAATCTACATCTAGGAGCAAGCTTTGAGGGGGTTTGACTCACCGGAGCACGCGCAACCGCGGTGAACCGGGGTGAAAACCCCGGCGGGAAGGATAGAGGTGGCGGAGCAGAGGACGAGCCGGCCCCGGCGACGGCCTGCGGCATCGGCCCCATGTTGAACACCATGCCAGAGGTCGAGAAGGACGGCCCGCCGACCGGATAAAACCCTTGGACGGGGGTCAAGAAAACCCCCGAGCCCAATGGTGTTCTGATACGTCTCCGTCGTATCTACTTTTCCAAACACTTTTGCCCTTGTTTTGGACTCTAACTTGCATGATTTGAATGGAACTAACCCGGACAGACGTTGTTTTCAGCAGAACTGCCATGGTGCTATTTTTGTGCAGAAATAAAAGTTCTCGGAATGACCTGAAAATCCACGGAGCAACTTTTCAGAATAAATAAAAAAATACTGGCGAAAGAATCAGCGTCAGGGGCCCCACACTTTGTCCATGAGGGTGGGGGGCGCGCCCCCTCCCCTAGGGCGCGCCCCCTGCCTCGTGGGCCCCCTAGACGTCCACCGACCTCAACTCCAACTCCATATATTTGCTTTCGCGGAAAAAAAAATCAGAGAGAAAGTTTCATCGCATTTTACGATACGGAGCCGCCGCCAAGCCTTAATCTCTCTCGGGAGGGCTGATCTGGAGTCCGTTCGGGGCTCCGGAGAGGGGGATTCATCGCCGTCGTCATCATCAACCATCCTCCATCACCAATTTCATGATGCTTACCGCCGTGCGTGAGTAATTCCATCGTAGGCTTGCTGGACGGTGATGGGTTGGATGAGATTTACCATGTAATCAAGTTAGTTTTGTTAGGGTTTCATCCCTAGTATCCACTATGTTCTGAGATTGATGTTGTTATGACTTTCCTATGCTTAATGCTTGTCACTAGGGCTCGAGTGCCATGATTTTAGATCTGAACCTATTATGTTTTCATGAATATATGTGAGTTCTTGATCCTATCTTGCAAGTCTATAGTCACCTATTATGTGTTATGATCCGACAACCCCGAAGTGACAATAATCGGGATACATCTCGGTGATGACCGTAGTTTGAGGAGTTCATGTATTCACTATGTGTTAATGCTTTGGTGCGGTACTCTATTAAAAGGAGGCCTTAATATCCCTTAGTTTCCAGTAGGACCCCGCTGCCACGGGAGGGTAGGACAAAAGATGTCATGCAAGTTCTTTTCCATAAGCACGTATGACTATATTCGGAATACATGCCTACATTACATTGATGAATTAGAGCTAGTTCTGTGTCACCCTATGTTATAACTATTACATGAGGAATCACATCCGACACAATTATCCATCACTGATCCGATGCCTACGAGCTTTTCACATATTGTGCTTTGCTTATTTACTTTATCGTTGCTACTGTTACAATTACTACAAAACTGCTACTATTACTTTGCTACCCTTATCGTTACTTCCATACTACTTTGCTACTAAATACTTTGCTGCAGATACTAAGTTATCCCGGTGTGGTTGAATTGACAACTCAACTGCTAATACTTGAGAATATTCTTTGCCTCCCCTTGTGTCGAATCAATAAATTTGGGTTAAATACTCTACCCTCAAAAACTGTTGCGGTCCCCTATGCTTGTGGGTTATCATGTCCCAAGAAGGGGTGGCTCCGTCAATGGCGCCGGCGCCGAGCCCAGGACCACGAGGTCCCAAATCGGCGGCAGAGCAGGAGCGGCCGGCACAGCACTGGCCGGCGCTCGTGGAGGCCGGCAGCAGATGGGGGACGGCGCCCGCAGCGCCTACGCCAGGTCGCGGCCCGAGTTCTGGAGCTCGGCCAGCCAACTCTCCTGGATGCTGGCGATGCGCTAGTCGACCAGGGTCAGAGGGCGGCGCGGCGGTGGGCGTGGCGGAGCAATTGGAGAAGAGGAGAGGAGAGGGAGGGGCGATGAGGGAGAGAGAGGGAGCGGTGGGAACAGTGCGCCTGGGCGGTGACAGAAGAGTGGGGGGCGAGTAATGAGACGTCGCCTCCATCTCCCACGCTGCCCGAGGCGTGCAACTGCCCCGCACGCATGGCCACGCTCGACCAGGCTCGTGAGAAACTACCGATTCGACAGTTTCCGTCGGGCCAGGCTGCGGGCTGCTTTGAGGTCCGTGCGGGCCTCAAACCGCATGCAGCCCAGCCAACCAAATAGGCTGCGCACATCCTGCGCGTGCCTGGTTGGGCTGCATGCAAGAAACCAAACACGCCCAAAGATACCATGCAGCTCAGGATACCAGCCAATGAAATCTTGCCTTCTTCTTGGGGAAGTACGAATTTTAAGAATTTCAGCAACATCCATTGGCCAAAAATGCTCCTCAAGCCGGTTCAACATCCAAGCTCCGTTATTATCCAAAAAATCAGAGACACGATTGTATCGACAATTTCTTTTGGGAGTAATAGGGCGAAAATCATACCGTCGAGGGATACATGGGTCTCTCCAAGTTCTTACCGAAGCAACATCGCCAATTCTCCAAATTATACCTTTCTTTAGAAACTCCAATCCATGAGCTATACCCTTGCAGACGGCCGAAGATCTTCCTGTAACCACTGTATCGATAATATTGCCATCGGGGAAATATCTTGCTTTTAACAATCGAGCACACAAACTATCAGGAGACTCAATTAGAATCCATGCCTGTTTTGCAAGAAGTCCTTGGTTGAAAGCTCGCATGTCCTGGAAACCCATGCCTCCCTTATTTTTCGGCAACCTCATCTTGTCCCAGCTCAACCAAGCCATCTTCCTCCTACCCTTATCTACTCCCCACCAGTACTGCCTCATCAACTTAGTGAGATCATCACAGACCGAAGCAGGCAAACAAAAGACACTCATAATATAAGCAGGAATAGCCTGGGCTACTGACTTGATTAAGATATCTTTGTTACCAATAGACATAAACTGCTCACTCCAAGTCACCGCTTCTTCAACCTTTCTTGTGTAGTTTCAAACCTTCCCTTGTGCATTCTCCCCTCTGGTACTGGCAAACCCTAAGTATTTGGCCTCAAAAACTTCACTAGTAATATACAAGATCTGTTTCACTTGCGCAGACACCACCTCACTGCAGTTACTAGAGAAAAGGATGGAACACTTCGAAGGGTTTATAAGTTGACCCGTAGCTTGTGCATAAGTGCTCAACAAACCTTTTACAATTGTTGCCTGTTGCTTTGAGGCTTGAAAGAACAATAATGAATCATCCGCAAATAGCAAGTGAGGGATTGTCGCTGCCCGACGACATATCTTAACTCCTTCCAGGCCCTCCTCTGAAATAGCTTTATTCACCAAACGAGAAACTGCATCAACAACAAAGATAAATAGCTTTTGCATGTCTTTCCTTAGCCAGGCCCTGCTCAACCTGACCCGGTTTTCCATGCAACCTCAAAAAACGATGCAGGTAACCAAATGCGCCCAATATGTTCCAGTAACTGCAAAAGAACGATGTAACATCATAGCAACTATGAAGGGTTCAGTAAGGAAGGATAAAATAAATGTTAACTCTGCCGGCAATGGAGATGGCCCAAATTTAAAGGAAACACACATAATATTGCCAATAATGATGGTATACCTTCTTTCCCACGAGTTACTATTAGGAGTTCTGCTTGTTTTGGCTAGTGAAGGTTCCGTCGAAAATAGAATATATTTTTTGTCAGAGAAGCTGAACGGAGAGGATTTCACTTTGCAAAAACTCAAACTCTTCTCCATGTTTCCTTTACGATGTACAGGAACACCCAAACTACGTCAGAAGATGTTTTTGAAGGGGCATTTTATGACTTGGATGATCCAGATTATAACCCGCATGAAGAAGACGCGGAAGTAGAGGAAGAGGAAGAGAAATGGAATTATCACATTGTTGATGAGCCATTGCAGGACCATGCAGATCAGCCAACACTAGATCATCCACATGAAAAAGAGGTAGAAGAATAGCAAGAGGAAGAAGAGGAAGGGAATGCTCAGCTCTTAGATGCAGATTACAACCCGACAGATTCATACAATAAATACTACACTGAAGAGAAAGAGGAAGGTTGGATTGTTTTTTAACATCTTGACATTGCTGATGAGCCACTACAAGATCATGCACATCATCAGGAAGCACATCTAGATGATGAATCCGATGATGACTACTATTCATCTTCTGAAGATGAATCAAATTAGAGTGATCTGGGAGGTTTGTGTGATGATTGTCGGTTGTCCTTAGTATCCGAAATAGAATCTGAAGACGATGCAGGTGACCCAGATTACCACCCTTCATCTGAGTCGGACTAATTAATGCGACGAGGAGGGAGCCGCGGGGGTTAGTGCTGCTTCCTGCTCAATAAGGGTGTGTTTGGTTCCAGTTTGCAATAGTAGCTGCATTGCATGTCCATCTCCAGCCAGCCTGGTTCTTGAAATGTAGTCTCATATGCAGCAGATGCAACATGTTTGGTTGCCTGCATCGCATGGAGGGGCACTTACCCCCCCTGCTATTTGGTTGCCGTTTTTGTGCTTAGGGTGTGAGCAGATGCAAACTTTAGTTGTTTGGTTGCAAATAGCATTTGTGTTCTGCTCACCCCATTCAAATGTGGTGGCCTTACCACCACATGATCAACACAACAACAAGCACATATGAGATCAAACAAAGCAAGCAACCAAATGAGATCAAACAAAGCAAGCAAGGAAATTACAGCAAACTACTTAAGATTAATAGCAGGGGCATCCTCCTTCCCTACTCCACGCCAGGGTGCTGCTCCTGGCCAAAATATGAACAAGTTCCCAGCACAAGTACCATAAGTCTAGCCACACACCATAAAAGTTCAACACTAACACCTTACTTAACTACATAGCATGCTCAATGTCACCAACGCAGTTGTGCCTGCTGCAACGAAACTTGCACATGACCGAGGACTCGTGGTTGTAGATCTGAACCTTCAGTCCGAGTCCAGAGATGCGCACAACGACGAGGTCCCCGGGGACGATCTGGTGGCGGCGGCAGAAGTAGTTCCAGCCCCGGCCAAGCACCATGTGCCCCTCGAAGTTCTGGACCTGCACCCAGAACATGCACCGCTTGTTCGCCGATAGCCTAACCACGCACGGGAGCCGCTTGATGACCAACCAGGTATTCATCACCTCCACGAACTTGTGAGGGACGATGAGCATGGTGAGGTCCTCGTTGTCCTTGATCTGCTGGTAGAAGCGTAGCAACTCCCGGGCCCCCTCCTCGTGGCCCTGCCTCGGAGATCTTCCCCTTGAACGAGGCAGGCTCATGAAGGCGATCCTGCCAAGCAGGTCCACTGTCCTGTGCCACCTGTTCGTGGGGATGAAATCCTCAGCGCACTCAGCTCCGGCCACCACCTGAGCTCCTCCACCCGCCACATCCCAGTCACTCTTCAATATCTTGTCAGGTAAGATGACAAGTATTAGTGCACAAACTCTTTGCCAAATGCCACTGATCAGTTGCACTAGCACTATGATACGTCTCCAACGTATCTATAATTTTTTAGTGTTCCATGCTATTATATTATCTGTTTTGGATGTTTTATATGCATTAATATGCTATTTTATATTATTTTTGGGACTAACCTATTAACCGAGAGCCCAGTGCCAGTTTCTGTTTTTTTACCTATTTTAGAGTTTCGCAGAAAAGGAATACCAAACGGAGTCCAAACGGAATGAAACTTTCGCGATGATCTTTCTTGGACTAGAAGTAAACCATGAGACTTGGAGATGAAGTCGGAGACGCAACGAGGCAGCCACAAGGGTGGAGGGCACGCCTAGGGGGGTAGAGCGCGCCCCCTGCCTCATGGGCCCCTCATGGGTCTCCTGACCTAGTTCCTTCGCCTATAAATACTCTTATACCCTGAAAACATCCAGGGGAGCTGTCGGTGTCAAAACCGGCGGATCTCGGGTAGGGGGTCCCGAACTGTGCGTCTAGGCGGATGGTAACAGGAGACGAGGGACACGATGTTTTACCCAGGTTCGGGCCCTCTCGATGGAGGTAAAACCCTACGTCCTGCTTGATTAATATTGATGATATGGGTAGTACAAGAGTGGATCTACCACGAGATCAAGGAGGCTAAACCCTAGAAGCTAGCCTATGGTATGATTGTTGTAATGTATGTTGTGTCCTACGGACTAAAGCCCTCCGGTTTATATAGACACCGGAGGAGGCTAGGGTTACACAGAGTCGGTTACAATGATAGGAGATCTACATATCCGTATCGCCAAGCTTGCCTTCCACGCCAAGGAAAGTCCCATCCGGACACGGGACGGAGTCTTCAATCTTGTATCTTTGTAGTCTTGGAGTCCGGCGGACGATGATAGTCCGGCTGTCCGGACACCCCCTAGTCCAGGACTCCCTCAGTAGCCCCTGAACCAGGCTTCAATGACGATAAGTCCGGCGCGCATAATGTTCGGCATTGCAAGGCGGGTTCCTCCCTTGAATAATCCAGAGAAGATCATGAACACCAGGATAGTGTCCGGCTCTGCAAAATAAATTCCACATTCCACCGTAGAGAGAATAAAATGTACACCAGTCCAATCTGCTGACGTATTATGCGGCGTGACATCACACCGCTACCAAGCCTTTATTTGAATCGTTTTTACTATACCACCTCAGCACATTTAGCGAAGCGGTTTCCTTGGCACGTCTTGTCGAAGCAGAGATCGTGTTCCCCTTATTCCGGGATTCTCATCAATACGGACGTGGGTAACCCAACCGCGCCATTGATGGTGGCGCTTGGGAGATAAGCGAGTTTTATCAGGCCAGCGGGACGCATAGTTTTTGTCCGCATATATATAAGGGATAAGGATTTACCTTCTCACCTACGCCTTCTTCCTCCTTTGCTTATCCATCTCCGCATACTCAAGCTCCAACGCCCAAGCTCGCGCATCTTGCCCTAACCTTCTCCGAATATGTCCGGAGCGGGAGGCAAATGGTTGGCCTCCACCGTTAAGGAGGAGCACATCACCAAACTGCGCAGCGCCGGATATCTTTCCGGCGATATCGCGCATCGGCTGCCCGACGAGGGGCAGCTCGTCCCTACCCCTGGGCCTCACAAGAGGGTCGTCTTCCTTCCCCACTTCCTCCGCGGACTGGGCTTTCCGCTCCATCCATTCGTCCGGGGGCTCATGTTCTATTACGGCCTGGATTTCCACGATCTGGCGCCGAACTTCATGCTCAACATCTCGGCGTTCATCGTCGTGTGCGAGGCCTTCCTCTGCATCCGGCCCCACTTCGGCCTATGGCTCAAGACCTTCAACGTCAAGCCGAAGGTTGTGAAGGGCACGCAAGCGGAATGCGGAGGCGCCATGTTAGGTAAATTACCCAACGTCCTTTGGCTCGAAGGGGCCTTCGTGGACTCCGTCAAGGGGTGGCAATCGGGGTGGTTCTACATCACCGAGCCGCGCAAGCCCACATGGGCGGCGGCCCCCGAGTTTAGTTCTGGCGTCCCCATGCAGCTCACCTCCTGGAAAGAGAAGGGCTTGTTGTGGGGCAATCCGAAGGAGCTGACGGGACTCCGAGCCTGCATCCAGAAGCTGGTGAGCGGTAAGCTCAGGCTCGTCGACGTGGTCCAAGTCATGCTCATCCGCCGGATCCTCCCATGCCAAGAACGGGCATTCAATCTGTGGGAGTTCAATCCGGAATAGCACCAGACGCTAAGCGGGCTCTTCGGTATGACATACGAAGGCGCCTGGAGGGTGCTGTTTAAGGGCGCCGAAGCCCCCGCCTCCGCGATGGAAGATCGCGGATTTCGCTCGCAGCATCCGGCTGACGAGGTAAGTGATTCAACCCCTTTACGGGACACTTGTGGTAATCAAATTGATTCTAGAGGGGTTTCATTCTGTCTCTTCCTTTGACAGGAATGGATGGAGAAGGCCAAGCTGCTTATCAGCCCGGCTCCCATGCCAGAAGACCCAGTGGACGCCCATTTAGCAGGGCTGCTAGTTCCGGCACCGCATGTGGTGCCGGAGAAGAAGGCCAAGAAGGTGGCTGCGGGGACTCGAAAGAGTTCCCGCAATCAGGTGTCCGACGACGAGGCGGACTCCTCCCCCGAAGACGAGGAGCAGGAGGAGGATTCTCTCCCAGAAGAGGGAGAGAAGAAGAGGAAGGCTTCCCCAATAGGGGAGGCCGAAGGGTCCAAGAGGGGGAGAACTATCCCCCCGGACAGTTTCGCCAATACCACCGTTGGCGAGGATGAGTGGCCTCCAAGGGCCAGGCGTCCGGCAAGATCGTAAGTATCCGGATCCTTTATATGCAATTTCTTTCATGTCGCGTAGTGTCCTTCTAACGCCGCATTCTGTCCGTAGTCCGGCTGATGATGATCTCCCCGCTTCATCAAGCGGGTACTTGGCCCCGTCGGATGTGGATTCACTTCCGACTGCCTCTACCCCACGCGCCGACAAGGACGCCGAGGTGGGATCCCAGAGAGGGACCCATCAGGAGGAGGCTCCGGAGGCGCCGTCAGGCAGCCTCCCGGACTTTGCGCCGGACTCTACATCGGAACCCGCAGTGGTTCCAGAGTCCGGCAAGCGGCCCCTTCGAAAGAAGGGCAAGACCGTGACACCGGCGGCCTCCGTCCAACCGGAGGCGCCGGATAACTTGTTGGAGGCGCTTAAAGGCGCTTCCATCGAGGAAGAACACCGCACTATCATGAGTGCGGTGATTCAAAAGGTTCAGCTCGCCAAAAGCGGGCTGACCGAAGCCTGCAGCAGCCTTCTAATAGGCTTTGAGGTAAGAAGTTAAAATTATGTAATGTAATACCGCATAGACAGTAGCCCCTGATGCTCAGTTCGGTGTTCGGAAAGAAAAAGCCGGACTGAGGATCTAACAAGATATACGCAGGGTTGCTTAAAATATGTCAATATGGGTTTGCAGGCTGTGCTGTTGACCCCTGTCGCACTAACGGCGGAGGTCGATGTGCTAAAGCAGGATCTCGAGCGGTCCGAGCGAGAGCTCGGCCATGCGAAGAAGCAGCTCGAGGACAAAGAAGGTGAGTAACACCACTTTGAATAGTTACCTTACAGAAAAAGGATTTTGGTTGCAATAAAATTAACAAGGATAATATGTGTATTGCAGGGGCCATGAATGAGGTGGCAGCCCTGAAGGAGGCTGTGTCCGCAGCCGAACGCAGTGCGGCCGCGGAGCGGAAAGAGCGGGAGAAGCAGGAGGCCCGGGTGGCGGAAGTACGGCAAGAGCTCCAGGCTCTCATGGAGAAACATGAGAGTTTGGAGCGTGACTCCAAGACTCGAGAGTCCGAGCTTGCCTCGGCTCTCGAAAGTGCCAAGTCTGCCAAGGCCGAGGCCCATAAGGCCCTTCAGGAGGTTGAAGATGTAAAGAAAATAGCGGCGGGTAAGGCATTTTTCATGCAAAGCAAGCATGTTAATGTAAAATACCTGACACTTACCCGCATTCGGAGCTCTCCAGGGGCGTTTGCAGATCTGCCGCGTAGTGCGTCCGATGCCGCCGCATTCTATCGTGGCGAGGAGGGGAGCTCGACGGAAAAAGTCTTCTGGTCTCAGTATGCTGAGGCCGGACACCCGGTGCCCCCAAGCGACCAGCTGAAGCAGCTGGTCGAACTCCACAAGGTAGCTGAAGAGGCCATGAAGGGCCTTATAGTCCGGCTGTGGCCTGGACAGGCCATGCCTGGGAGCTACTTTGGCCTCGTGCGGCGGCTGGTGGATGCATGCCCCTGGGTGGATGTCATCAAGCGCTCCGCCTGTATTGAAGGCGCTCGCCGGGCCCTCGCCCGCACAAAGGTGCATTGGGGCAGGTTGGATGCGGAGAAGCTTCTCACGGACCCACCGCCACTGGGCAAGGAGTATCGCACGCCCGAAATGTATTATAAAACTATCCTGAAGGGAGCCCGCGATATTGCGGATGAGTGCCCCAGAAATGTAATCTTTGAGTGAATTTGCTATGTATTATCCTGTGCGCTGAAACTTTGTTCCTATGCGCTTTGAGCAATGCTTTTTTAATTTAAAATATTACCTTCTGTGCGGCCGTTTATAAAATCTGAGAGATGGCAAGTCGTTGGCTTCAGCCCCCAAGCCACTAGTGCTGGGGTGTTCGGGATAAACTTGAGCACTCTTGTTCCCATTGTTGGGTCCATCGAGGGAGGCGCTCAACACAACGAACAAGGCAACCGGACTTATAATGCTTGAACACTCTCACTTAGCCATAGAATTCTATAATTTTAAATTTCGGCGAAGCCCCTGGTATTCGGAAGACCGAATCCGGGGCGCTATCCACGCCTTCGTCGGACATTGTCCGGAACTTCGCTCGAAGCGGCGTGAGTCTTTAAGGACCCAAAAAAACCTCTCAAACAGCGACCAGTCTCTCGCCTTATCATGCCGGTCAGTTTTAGCTTTCTCCACGGAGGCGCTCGCCCGGCTCAACCGGGGTGCAATCGCAGTGGTTCTCCCAGTGCCACCTTAGCCGACAGAACGGAACGTAAGGCACCAAAACGTGGGAGCCGGGCAAACCCAACTATTGACCCAAGACATGATTCGGAGCCGATTCATATAATTCTATAAGTTCGGGGTGCCGCACTTATGAAAGTGTTCGGACTTATCACGCCATAGAGTGGGGAACATAAGCCCCTGGCGTATTAGGCCGTACCAAAATATACGGGCGCAAGATGTCATATAATGAGCATATATATATAAAAGGTAATGCAGTTGCAATCAAAAAGGTGCTGCATTATTTATGAAAGAAAGTCTGCTAGGAGAGCGGACTGATACAAATAGCGCGGTAAGCAAGGGATTTGGACTAAGTAAACATGTCCCCCTCCAGGGGTGAGCTGCGGACTTGGTGTATAAAATCGAATTTAATGCTCGTAACTGAGACCACTTGAGTGTTCGTCGCAGCCTTCTTTAGTCCCTGACTGTTGCATCATGAGTTCGGCAGGTTCGCCGCCGGACAGGGCTTCTGGTTAACGGAGTCCTGTGTTCATAAAAGAAGGAAAATAAAAATAAAAAAAGGGGGGCACACTTGCGAGCCCCCGGTGTGGTCGAACCACACTCTGGGTCCGTTGCGATCGTGCCCCCTCCCCTGTGCCCATGGTATCTCCAAAGCGTAATGATGTATGCGGAGTGTTATTATTGCGATCATGCGCGGGCGAGGGTTGGGGCCGCATTGCTACGCATGCTCTGATCGCGCCAGGTGGTCTTGGTTGGTATTGCTTCGGGCGCGTTTTGCTGTATCCGGCTGTTTAACGACCGGACTGGAGAATTGCCTTAAGAGGCTACTCTGTACTTCTGCCGCGAGAGCCGCTGTATGTTCCTCCGTTCGGAGGGAGCGTTCCGTATTCCCATTGACCGTGATGACTCCACGAGGGCCCGGCATCTTGAGCTTTAGGTATGCATAATGCGGCACCGCGTTGAATTTTGCAAACGCGGTTCGTCCGAGCAGAGCGTGATAGCCGCTGTGAAACGGGACTATGTCGAAGATTAACTCTTCGCTCCGGAAATTATCCGGGGATCCGAAGACCACTTCCAGTGTGACTGAGCCTGTACAGTTGGCTTCCACTCCTGGTATGACACCTTTAAAGGTTGTCTTTGTAGGTTTAATCCTTGAGGGGTCTATGCCCATTTTGCGCACTGTATCCTGATAAAGCAGGTTCAGGCTACTGCCGCCGTCCATCAGGACTCTCGTGAGGTGAAATCCATCGACGATTGGGTCTAAAACCAATGCGGCGAATCCGCCATGGCGTATGCTGGTCGGATGGTCTCTTCGATCAAAAGTGATCAGACAAGAGGACCATGGATTGAACTTCGGGGCGACTAGCTCCATCGCATAGACGTCCCTTAGTGCGTGTTTCCTCTCCCTCTTGGGTATATGGGTCGCGTATATCATATTCACCGTCCGCACTTGTGGGGGAAAACCCTTCTGTCCTCTATTGTTCGGCAGTCGGGTCTCTTCCTCGTCGTCGCTGTTTAGCCCCTTGTCATTGTTTTCGGCAATTAACTTGCCGGCCTGCTTGAACACCCAACAATCTCTATTAGTGTGGTTAGCTGGCTTTTCAGAGGTGCCATGTATCTGGCATAAGCGGCCGAGTATTCGGTCCAGATTGGACGGACCCAGAGTGGTTCTTTTGAATGGCTTCTTCCGCTGACCGGGTTTAGAGCCTCGGAATCCGGCGTTGACTGCCGTATCCTCCTTATCGTCGCCGTTAATGCGGCGTTTGTTTTTGTTTCAACATGACCTGCCGTTGTTGTCCTTAGTATCCGGACTGCCAGAGTTTTTACGGAGATTGTTGCTGCGAGCTAGCCAGCTGTCCTCTCCCGCGCAAAAGCGGGTCATTAACGATGTGAGGGCGGCCATGGATTTCGGCTTTTCCTGCCCCAGGTGCCGGGCTAGCCATTCGTCCCGGATGTTATGTTTGAAGGCTGCAAGGGCCTCTGCATCCGGACAGTCGACGATTTGGTTTTTTTTGTCAAGAACCGTGTCCAGAATTGTCTGGCCGATTCGTCTGGCTGCTGAATAATGTGGCTTAGGTCATCGGCGTCTGGTGGTCGCACATACGTGCCCTGGAAGTTGTCGAGGAATGCGGCTTCCAGGTCTTCCCAGCACCCAATTGACTCTGCAGGCAAGCTATTTAGCCAATGCCGAGCTGGTCCTTTAAGCTTGAGTGGGAGATACTTGATGGCATGGAGATCGTCGCCGCGGGCCATGTGGATGTGGAGAAGATAATCTTCGATCCAAACCGCGGGGTCTGTTGTGCCATCGTAGGATTCGATGTTTACGGGTTTAAACCCTTCGGGGATTTGATGATCCATTACTTCGTCAGTGAAGCATAGCGGGTGTGCGGCGCCTCTGTATTGAGCAATATCGCGACGCAGCTCGAGAGAGCGCGGTCTGCTGTGCTCGGCCCGGCCGGGGTTATTGTATCCGGCGCGACGGTATTCGTCGTGGGTCGTGGGGCGCCCACGTGATTCGTAGATGGATCTGGATTGTCTTGCTTTGTCCTCCAATATGTCTCGCAAGTCCGGCGCGTTCCCTCTTGGCTTCGTACTTTTGGAGCGATGCCGAGGTACGGTCTTGGCTGGGCTAGATGCCTCTCTGTCACGACCACGGGGTGGTCGGTCAGCCATATCGTGCGCTGGTGATGGAGGTATGTATGCTTCCTCCTCTAATCGGGGGAGCAGCTTGCGTCTTGGGTAGCTTTTGGAGGGGCGTTCGAGTTTATACTCTTCGGCCGCGAGGACCTCGGTCCATCGATCGGCCAGCAGGTCCTGATCAGCTTGAAGCTGTTGCTGCTTTTTCTTTAGGCTGTTTGCTGTGGCGATAAGCCTGCGCTTGAAACGCTCTTGTTCGACGGGATCCTCAGGTACGACGAATTCGTCATCGTTGAGGCTTGCTTAGTCTTCGGAGGGAGGCATATAGTTATGATCCTCAACCTCTTCGTCTGCCGCCCTCTCGTGAGGGCTTGCTTCTGCATCCTCCTGCGCTGAGTCTTGCTGGAGGGGATTGTCTTCGGCACTCTCTGGGGTATTATTATCTCCTGTGCCGGAATCTCCATTCTTGCTGTGGCGGGATTTAGAGCGGCGCCGCTGACGCCGGCGTTTGGGCTGCTTCTTTAAAGAGTCCGCCTCCGCTGCTTCTTCGCCGTCCCCGTCTTTTGGGGTGTCCACCATATATATGCCGTATGACGAGGTGGTCTTCCAGTGCCCTGTAGGCGCTGGTTCCTGTTCGTCTCCGGCATCGTCGTCCATAGCGTCGATGTCGTCGGAGTCGTAGTCTAGCATGTCGGTTAGATCGTCGACAGTGGCTACAAAGTGGGTGGTGGGTGGGCTCTGAATTTCTTCGTCGTCCGTACCCCAACCATCCTGGCCATAGTCCGGCCAGGACTCTCCTGATAACGAGAGATGCTTTAGCGAATTTAGGACGTCGCCAAAAGGCGAGTGTTGGAAGATGTCTGCGGCGGTGAATTCCATAACCGGCGCCCAATCCGAATCGATTGGTAGGGGTGCGGGAGGTTCGGAGTCCGGCAAGGAATCCGGCACCTCGGAATCACAAGTTTCGCGGGGGACAAGATTAATGTTCGGCTCCATCGCCGAGGAAGTTGAAGCCCCCGAGGCGGCATCTATCCACCGATCCTCGATCTAGGCGATCGGCTCCGGACTGATGGCCGAAGCGGATTCATGTGGGGCCACCAAGGCACTGTTCGGCAACAGAGCTAGATCATGCCCATCGTCACAGTGCGGCGCGCTCGGCTGTGGCTCGAGTCCGTCGAAGATCAAGTCTCCGCGGACATTGGCCGTGAAGTTTAGGCTTCCGAATCTGACCTGACGGCCAGGGGCGTAGCTTTCGATCTGCTCCAGATGGCCAAGCGAATTAGCCCGCAGTGCGAAGCCGCCGAATACGAAGATCTGTCCGGGGAGAAAAGTCTCACCCTGGACAGCGTCGTTGGTTGAATATGCCATCAAGCCTATCGGTGACGACACAGAGGAACTCTCAATGAAAGCACCAATGTCGGTGTCAAAACCGGCGGATCTCGGGTAGGGGGTCCCGAACTGTGCGTCTAGGCGGATGGTAACAGGAGACGAGGGACACGATGTTTTACCCAGGTTCGGGCCCTCTCGATGGAGGTAAAACCCTACGTCCTGCTTGATTAATATTGATGATATGGGTAGTACAAGAGTGGATCTACCACGAGATCAAGGAGGCTAAACCCTAGAAGCTAGCCTATGGTATGATTGTTGTAATGTATGTTGTGTCCTATGGACTAAAGCCCTCCGGTTTATATAGACACCGGAGGAGGCTAGGGTTACACAGAGTCGGTTACAATGGTAGGAGATCTACATATCCGTATCGCCAAGCTTGCCTTCCACGCCAAGAAATGTCCCATCCGGACACGGGACAGAGTCTTCAATCTTGTATCTTCGTAGTCTTGGAGTCCGGCGGACGATGATAGTCCGGCTGTCCGGACACCCCCTAGTCCAGGACTCCCTCAGGAGCCACGAAACCACCTTTCCACCGCCGCAACCTTCTGTACCCGTGAGATCCCATCTAGGGGCCTTTTCCGGCATCCTGCCGAAGGGGGATTCGATCACGAAGGGCTTCTACATCAACACCATTGCCTCTCCGATGAAGCGTGAGTAGTTTACCACAGACCTACAGGTCCATAGCTAGTAGCTAGATGGCTTCTTCTCTCTCTTTGATTCTCAATACCATGTTCTCCTTGATGTTTTCTTGGAGATCTATTTGATGTAATATTCTTTTGCGGTGTGTCTGCCGATATCCGATGAATTTTGGATTTATGATCAGATTATCTATGAATATTATTTGGTTCTTCTCTGAATTCTTATATGAATGATTTGATATCTTTGCAAGTCTCTTTGAATTATCGGTTTAGTTTGGCCTACTAGATTGGTTTTTCTTGCAATGGGAGAAGTGCTTAGCTTTGGGTTCAATCTTGCGGTATCCTTTCGTAGTGACAGTAGGGGCAGCAAGGCACGTATTGTATTGTTGCCATCGAGGATAAAAAGATGGGTTTTTCATCATATTGCTTGAGTTAATTCCTCTACATCATGTCATCTTACTTAATGTGTTACTCCGTTCTTTATGAACTTAATACTCTAGATGCATGCTGGATAGCGGTCGATGTGTGGAGTAATAGTAGTAGATGCAGAATCATTTCAGTCTACTTGACACGAACGTGATGCCTATGTTCATGATCATTGCCTTAGATATCATCATAACTATGCGCTCTTCTATCAGTTGCTTGGCAGTAATTTGTTCACCCACCGTAATATTTGCTATCTTGAGAGAAGCCACTAGTGAAACCTATGACCCCCGGGTCTCTTTTCCATCATATAAGTTCTCTTTTACATTATACTAGTTTCCGATCTACTATTTTGCAATCTTTTACTTTCCGATCTATAAACAAAAAATACCAAAAATATTTACTTTATCGTTTATCTATCTCTATCAGATCTCACTTTTGCAAGTAACCGTGAAGGGATTGACAACCCCTTTATCGCGTTGGGTGCAAGTTGTTGATTGTTTGTGCAGGTATTCGATGACTTGTGCGTTGTCTCCTACTGGATTGATACCTTGGTTCTCAAACTGAGGGAAATACTTACTCTACTTTGCTGCATCACCCTTTCCTCTTCAAGGGAAAAACCAACGCAAGCTCAAGAGGTAGCACACTACAGCAAATGGCACTGATCAGAGACATTTGCCCAAGAGCAAATGCCACTGATCAGTGCACAAACTCTTTGCCAAATGGCACTGATCAGAGACATTTGCCCAAGAGCAAATGCCACTGATCAATGCACAAACTCTTTGCCAAATGCCACTTATCAATGGCACTTGCTCTTGGGCAAATGCCACTGATCAGGGTACTTGCCCAACAGCAAGTGCCACTGATCAGTGATAGTTGCCCATGAGCAAATGCCACTGATCAGTGCAGTTGCCCATGAGCAAATGCCACTAATCAGTGCCACTGATCAGGGTACTTGCCCAACAGCAAGTGTCGCTGATCAGTGGCATCTGGTTTTCTGCAACTGCCACTCATCATTGCACTATCCTACATGGAAACATCTAAAAAAGAGCAACAGCAAGTGCCACTCGTCAATAGCACCCATGTGCACCCATGCACATTTGGCAGCATCCTAAAATGGTCCTACTACATGCACGTATAACAATCTAGAGCATGCAACACAAACCCTAGCTTCAATATGTATAACAATCTAGAGCATGCAACATGAACAACAACCTAAACATTATCCTAGCTTTAACATGAACATGCCATTTGCATGAACACAAATCTTAGCAAGACCCTACCATGAAAACAGATCCTAGCAAAGCACACTAGCATTGGGGATTCTAGCATGAACAAGATACTAGTATGAACACAGATCCTAGAAAAGCACTAGAACATTATCCTAGGACACACACTGTAGCACACAAGAACAGATCGGTCGGATTGGATTCGATTGGGATCACATCCAATTGGATCTACTCGAATCCTATCTAATCCGATCGAATCCACTAACTACTAGCACATGCCTAAGAAATAAACCCCTAATCTACATCTACGAGCAAGCATTGGGGGGTTTGACTCACCGGAGCTTGTGCAGCCGCGGCGAACCAAGGCCGGGGTGAAAAACCCCGGCGGAAAGGAGAGAGGTGGTGGAGCAGAGGAGGAGCCGGCCCTGGCGACGGGTTGCGGCATCGGCCCCGTGCTCATGGCCACACCGGAGGTTGAGGAGGACGGCGCGCCGACAGGAGAAAACCCTTGGACGGGGGTCAAGAAAACCCCCCTGCTCAATGGGGTCCCAAGAAGCGGCGGCTCCATGGACGCACCGGCGTCGAGCCCGGGAACACGACGTCTGGAATCGGCGGCGGAGCAGGAACAGCCAGCACCGCATTGGCCGGCCCTCATGGTGGATGGCATCAGATGGGGGACGACGCTCACAGCACTGACGCCAGGTCTCTGCCCGAGTTCTGGAGCCCGGCCAACCAGCACTCCTGGATGCTGGCGATGCGCTAGTCGATGGGGGTCAGAGGACGGCACGGCGGTGGGCGAGGCGGAGACATCGGAGGAGAGGAAAGGTAGAGGCAGTGAGGCAGACAGGAAGCGGCGGGTCGTTTCATCCGTCTCCCGCGCTTCCCGAGGCGTGCAAACCCTCCCCCCCCCCCCCCCCCCCCCGCGCACGCGTGGCCGCGCTGAGCCAGGCTCGCGAGGAACTTCCGATTCGGCAGTTTCCGTCGGGCCAGGCTCCGGCCTGCTTTAAGTTCCATGCGGGCCACAAAACGCATGCAACCCAGGCAACCAAACAGGACGTGCACATCCCGTGCGGGCATGGTTGGGCTGCATGCGGGCAACCAAACACACCGTAACTCAAACAGCCGCGGGGACACTTTTTCTGTGGGAAGAGCTGGCGGCACTAAGGGCGTGTTTGGTTGCCCGCATCGAGCCCAACCAGGCCCGCACGAGAAGGAAGAGACCTGTTTGGTTGCCTGGTTTCACTGTTGGGCCTACATCGCACGCTTCTTAAAGCAGCCCAGAGCCTGGCTCGCTGGAAACGCTCGAATCGGCAGTTTCTCGCGAGCCAGGCTGAGCCGAGCGCAAGTGGGCGGGCCCTTGCACGAGTGGAGACGGGAGGGATGCGGGTTGATTACGTGAGGTCTTCTTCAACCTCTAGTAAGCTCCTATCTAATCTCCTCCCACTGATCTACACGACGGTGCTTCGATTCGAGGTAAGCTCTACACGAAGAAGATGCATCTCGATGCTACGGTTCCATTCAGGCGATCGGTTCGTAGTTTCGTCGGCCGTAAGTTCTGAATTTCGTCTTCCCATTTGGAGCTATTCTGGACGAATTTTGTCAAATTTGTCGCGCAGGATCGATCATTTGAAATTTTCTTTGACTGGCAACCTAATTTCGTATTTCCTCGCAACATTCGTGTTGTAAGTTTTTGGTCTCGACGATCGTAGCTTCATCTCTCTTTGAACAATATCTACTACACTGACGCCGCCATGTCGAGCTCCTCTGTCCTCTGCTTAGAGCCCTCCTATTCGTCCCTCTCGACGCCGGAGCCCTTCCTCTTGTCTCCTTGCCCGCGTCCTACTACACTAGACTCGTTTCCGGCGTCACTCATCTTGACCTACTTTTTGTCGTCCTCCTACTGCATTGGCGCTGCAATGGCCCGCACACTAATTTCTTGTGTTCTCTGCCTCCATGCACACTGCAGTTCGCCGCCCGCCGATGGGGTCGATCATCTCTGCCTCCTCTCTCTTGCCCTACTACACTGGAGTCGTTTCCGGCGTCGATCATCTCGACCTCCTCTCTCGTCCACTGCACTGACGATACAATGGCGCGAGCACTGCATTCTCCTCCTCTGTCTACTGTCTTTGCGCGAGCACCGCAACTAGTCTGCCGATAGGGTCGCTCGTCCACGACTCCATGCTCGTCATGTCGGACACGGCGCCACAACCACTATCCACCGCAGTCGCCATGATCCGGCACACACTGCATTTCTTCTCCCCCTTCCTCTGCTACCTCTTAACCATGTGTGCTAAGTGCAAATGCTAGCTCTTAATCATACCCCATGCGGGCAACCAAACAGCGTGTAGTTGTATGCGCCGAGACAATGCAAGCAACCAAACAATGTGCCAAGTTGATCCCCTAATGCAGGAAGTCCATATGCAGACAACCAAACAACTTGCAGATGTCGCATATGAGGCTGTTTTTTCAAAGCCAGACTGGATGGAGATGGCTATGCAATGCAGCTACTGTTGCAAACTGAAACCAAAACACGGCCTAAACACATGGCACCAAATGAAAATGGTTGTGAACCCCCTTGTACGTGCACAGTTCGCAGTAGAAATGTCAAAAACTATCAATGGCCCTGTCCTGTCCTGCCCATGTACAGACTAGAAAAAATCTTACAAAGGCACAACTCTACAACACACCGTGAACAGCCCGTGCTTTCCCTATACGCCACACAATGTGTGATCACAGATTATCCTCCGTCGGCAAGACAAGACATTCAGAGAGGTTTTACAGGTGAGCAAAAGAACCAGCTTGGACCCTGAAGAGAAGTCAGTACTGTGACGCTACATCGTCAGCGAATCAGGAAGCGAGGTCGGAGCGCCGCAGATCTTGCCGCCAACGTCAGGGAAGCATTCTTGGTCGGGCAGCGGGACGATCTTACCATCGGGCTCTACCTTCACTGGGTATCTGAGGAGGTGCCCTTGCAACGTTTTCATCTCTTCTGATGCGAACCTTTCCCAGTTTTCTTCGGCTATTTGGTTCACTAATCTTACACACTCCAGGCTAGAAGGTTCCTTGAAGTGGTCGTCAACCATACCAAGGTGCTCTGCCCAGAGGGAGCTCCTATACCCATATACCTGCAAGCAAAGCAAAGGTTACAACATTTCTAACGAAGCCTCTGCTGTTAACCAGTAAAAAAGAAGCTGAAGGAGAAAGCCAGTCGACGAACCTGACCGTGAGGATGACCCTTCTTCGAAGACCATGCATGATGAGGCTGGTAGGCACCCATTGCGATTTCGGTATCTCTCGAGCCAGCCAAGGATCTCTGATTGATGTTTGCCGAGCCCAAAATGACGTATTCATCGTCTACAATCATCCCTTTTGCATGAACATAGATCATGAACCGCTGATGTTTTCTAGCTAGGCCCTGTCAATTTTCAAAGGGGGGATTAAAATAACTGTGTTAATTCAGATTAAACTTTTAGGAAAGGAAGAGCTGGAACAATGCTCATGATGAGTAAATTATGTTTGCCAACGTAAGAGGAAGGGGGGGGGGGGGGTTATAAATTACAACGATCAAGGATAGAAACAAAACAAAACTTCAATCAATGTAACAGTAATTGCTTCAGTCTTTTGAAACGGCATTGGCAAACATAAAGATCCTACCGCACCAACAGTTGGCTAAACCAACATTTTGGTAACATAAGGTAAGAAAGCAACTTTCCAAACCAATGATGCCTAGACAGCTATCTGTATGTTTGACATCCACTAGAACTTTAACCAAATGTCCACTAGAGAAGCAACGCTTAAAACTGATGATACACGTACCAACTTCAGAAAATATTCTTTCTATGAAGGAATGAAGAATACAACAAGACATTACCGCTGCACTTTTATCTGTAGATTTATCTGACTCAGGGCTACCATCTGTTGACGGTTCTTCCCGATTGCCTAGACAGTAAAAGTTCAAGTAATCTTGAAGGTGTGCATCCTCAATATTCATGGCCTTGAGCTCTCGTGCGATTACTCCATACATCATCTCCATTGTCTGAGCCTGTGAGAAAAGAACAAACAATTAGTATTTTTGATTTATTCAAGCCAACAAGTGAGTTGTCTTTTTATGGGGAAGCCTACAAGTGAGCTGTGTCACACTTCACTGTATATCCTCTCTTGCAAAATCAAGCCTATCAAGTATCAACAGCCATCAGGCAGAAAACTATGAGTGTAGGTTATGGATTTTGATGAATCATGGGTGAAGTGATCCCAGCAGGAGAACATAGGAGTGGTGGAAGGGCCTGTGGGATACTTCACATGCTAATTTGTGAAAAGCATCTGAAGCTTGTTATTGTAAGCTCGGTTGCTTTTGAACTTTGGTCTTCCTTATTCTAGTGGATATGCTTAGTTTTGTGGCTGCTTTTTAGTAGTAAGATCTTGAGACATCCCATGATACGGCCTGTGTATCAGGGATGTAGGGATAGTGTTAAGCATAGGATTGTACAGGACACCACTTTCATAATGCAAATGGGGACCATGAGGACTGTGCACTGTTGTAACCCCTGCTTCCATATCGAACTTCCTAATTCAACATACATGCATGTAAAAGTACAATTTATTGTATCATCTTCATTAGATTTTTCAAAGCTATTCCCTGTCTTCAGTGGCATGGACAATTAAAGGTTTACAAAACGGGCAAGTCGGAAGATCCTTTATAATATGGTAGGCATGTATGGGATAATCATCATTCGCGTACAATCAGCATTGCACTTCCGCAGCTTTTAGAGCAATAACGACTTTATATACTACATTGCCTCTATGAAATTTACTGCTGCTGAGCAAAAAGGATCACATAAGGTAAAATTTGATAGTGAGAGTTTTATTTACCAAAACGAAGACAAGAACAGAATAGCACTGAACTAGACAAAGGGGAGTGGTCATAAAGTAGAGTACTGTTGTATTAAAACAAAAAAACAGCATACACATCAGGGACAGGGAGTATGCCGACGTGCTCTCAAATGAAATTCATTAATTGGGAGAAGATTGAAATTATAAGGTTGAATGAGATTTCCATATCTCACTGAATCTCAGATTTGGAGTTTCCTAATAGCTGCTATAATGCTTTTACAAAATAGAGCTTACCTGAAAGAAAAGAATTTCTTGCACAGAGGCCGAGGTAGGGACTCCTTCAGGCCACATTGGTATGACTACATAAACTGCAAACCGTTCACCAGCTCTAATCTTGGTTGCAATTTTGAGGGCCAATTCCATTGGTATCAGGTTGTCAGCACCTGCAACATCCCAAGGGATCAAAATTCCAGTTTGTCTAGATCATATCATAAAATTAAACATCAATGCTGAATTTACACAACAGGACTGACAGCAACAAAGGCATGAATGGAACAAAAAGAATGTGGCCTATCTAAAAGAAGCAGGACGAGCAAAATGAATCCATATTCCCCCTGCAATGTCGCCTATCTAATAAAAGTACGAAGAGCAAACAAAATCTATGTTCTCCCTGCATTATGTTGTGCATGTTTTGCCTTGTTTTACCAGCAGAAGAATATGCAGGCAACTGTGGAAGGTAAGCTATACCTAACAATCAATATTCCAAGTTTTAGACAGGATACAAAGGAAGAACCCCCAACCTGAATTCACGTAGGAAGGCCACTCGTACGAAGAACCAAGAAAATACTGATTTTCTATATAAATGAAATGTTGTGCTGATCTGATTGCCCGGACATATGCTGTGTGAATGCTCTTATCAATTATGAGGTTCTTTCGGCACACAAGATTCTGCACAAGTCCATTAAATGGTAAGTACTTTATACAAGAAGAATGTAGTTCCAAATAGTACAGGACAAGATAAAAAAAATAAAGAAAAAGATGAAACAACACCACAAATTTCAGTATAGATGTGGATTTATTAAACATTGCGAAGGAGTATAATGAAGACGTGCCAAACTAACCTGCTTTGAAGCCTCTTTGCAATCACTAGGAAATCCTTTTAGAGAGCCCGAATCAATTGACCGGAATACCTGAAGAAATAATATATGTTAACCAGTGCCTAGAATTCACACAAGTACTGACATAAGCACAACTTAAAGAGCAGTGCCAAGACCTGAACATGCCAATTTTCAGGATCTTCTTCTTTTGAAACCCGCAAACTAACATGATCATTTGGAACATTAGGTGAAGGACTAAGTATCCACGAGATACGCTCCAGCTTTATCAGGGCATCATCTTTCCAGCGAGATACTTTCCTAAATCGATCACGGAATTTGGATGCCTTTCTCCAGCGTTGTTCAAAATTCTTCAAGACATCATAGGCAGCTGGTCCATCAATCTTACAGTGCAAATCATGCCATGGTTGTCTCGGTCCTTTTGCGCCTGCCTGCATCAAGGGAATACATATGATGACAGGAAGATTAAAACTCAATGAGATTAATGTGGTGCAAGATAAGCTCTGTCAGTCAGGCATTCACACATGACATGAGCTCCCAGAAGCTTACTTCCTCGACTTCAACTTGATAAGCATAGAGTAAAACATATTGGCAAAAATGAACTCACCGAAAATGTTGGGTTATGGAAATCATTTTCAAATACTGTGTCAAGGTCTTTAAAAAGCCTATGTTGAGGAGTATCATAACGCCCATCACAAAGATCTAGGCCCCCAATGAAAGCAGTAACTTTCCGCTTGTTTCCCGAAGCTTGTGTATCAACCAGCACACATTTTTGGTGGTGTGTAAACAATGTCCCAACAACCTGCAAGATAGTAGTTCAAGATTGCCAAATGTGGCAAAACAAAAGAGCATATGAGTAGCCTGCAGAATACAAAAGATATTCACAAGACTAAGATGATGCTTATTCTGAAAGCAACATGACGGTGACCTCCTGATTTTATTTATATATATAAAGCTATCTGTCAACTTAGTTGGTATCATTTACTATCCATAAGGCACCGTCACACACATCATGATTTTAAAGAACATTCAAATTCTCCTAAAAGAGGATGCATGAGTAAATATTAACTTGCTTAAGGTTTATGATGATAGCAATTACTTGCAGCCTATCAACAAAAGAAATAAAACACAAATAAAGTACAAGCACACTGCCTGAACTTGCCTGTTGTTTGAAAATGCTCAGCTTACTGCTGGCATATCGAGGTGAAAGAACGCAGATGACTGAGGAATGCTTGAAAAACTTTCTAGTTTCTTCATCATGCGTTCCCATCACACCACCCTGCAAAAGCATAGAAAGGAGGACTTACTCTCAGATATTATGACATAGAACCCCTTAAAGAACAGCACATCAAAAGGAAGAGCAAGTATGAATTATGATGGGGATCATAAACTGTGCAGTGCGCACCCTTTTATGAATGAAAATGCGGGCCATGTGGCCCCTTTAATCAAAAAATTAAACTGTGCACACTAATTAGTAGATTTGGAGAACACGGCCGAGGTATGAGCTCGGAAAAGACGTATGGTCATAGATTATGGTAAACTGGAATCAGGGAGAACACTCCCAGGCCATATATCCAGGTTCAGGCTTTTTTTGGGTAAGAATATCCAGGTTGAGTTGATTGTTGCAAGTCTATAACAGTCATCGAGTGATTGTTACCCTCTATTACATTCCTACGAATATGGAAATTACTTATGAACAAGTAACCTCTCAAAAAACTTGATTATGAACAAGTACTACTTGACTGAACACTCAAATGCACCAACCTGCGCAATAATAAATCCCTATCTATGGAACAAAATCCAAAGAATTCCTCGCAATCAAGTCAACATCAAATGCATCTGGGGACGTTTCCGACGGCTATCCAAACTAGGCAGTGAAATTAGAGGCGGAAGCAGATCGTAATGCCTCACCGTTTTGATGAAGAGCTTGTCATGGGACGTCTTGTCGTCCCAGACGAGCAGGCACACTCTCACGCCTTCCTGCGACTTGAACTTGAGCAGCTCTCCGAGCGTGAGCTCGCCGCCCTCCGGGAGCGTCCTGGACGAGGACGGCTCGCGCACCAGCTTGACCTTGTCGTAGATCGACCAGCCGACGATGTAGATCATATGGTGCGCCTCGAGTATGGCGTGGCAGATGTCCTCCCAGCACTGGTTGTGCTCGAACTTCTTCCCCCGCTCGAGCTGGATGTCCGGCAGGTCCCCCTCGTTGACGTGCGCGTCCTGGTAGAGCGTGACTTTTCCGCCGTGGCGGAGCGGGAAGTAGGAGTCCTTGACGCCCTGCTGGTCGGGGTCCCCGGGGATGCCGCGGCGGTAGACCGGGTTGGCGGCGAAGGGGCGGAAGCGATAGCGGATGAAGAGCGCGGTGCGGGGCTTGTAGGTCTTGCCGCTGGTGCCGACGATGGGGACCCACTCCTCGACCTCGTCGACGGCGGCGACGACCCGTTCGGCGGGGACGGAGGCGGTGCCGATGAGCTGCGCGCCGAAGGTGTCGTTGTCCTTGACCTGGAAGTCGAGCAGGGTGGCGCGGTGCGCGAGCGGCACGAAGAACTGCTCGTCCCAGCGCGGCTCCTGGCTGTTGGGGATGACGGCGGTGCGCGCGACGACGGCGCCGGCGACGGAGAGCGTGACGTAGGGGTCGCTGGTGATGATCCTGCGGTGGTGGTGGCGGCGGCTGCCGGCCTCCCCGACGCCGCGGCTGTTGGGCGGGGGCTGCCTGGGCGCGCAGGAGGAGGCGGTGCCGCAGGAGGCGAAGCAGCGGCGGATGTGCTCGGAGAACATGTCCATGTTGGGCAGCAGCCGCGCCTCGACGACCCAGAGGTCGAGGTCCCCGTGCAGGAGCACGGGCTTGGCCGGCGACGGCGACTCGTCCCCGCCCGACGACGCCATCGACGGCGACGCGGAGCGGGGCGCGGTGGCGGCGGCGGCGGCCAGCTTGAAATCGGAGCCGGGCCCCCGGTGCCGGGAGGCCCTCCTCTGGTGCAACCGCGACGACGGCCCCCGCGAGGCGGCGGGGATTCCGGTGGGGGAGGCGAGGCCGAGGCCACCCACGCGGGGAGGCAAAGCTGGAGGAGGTGGGTGGTGAGGTGGTGGAGGATCTCGGCGTTGGCAATCTAGCCTAAAATAGCATGGGTTTTACTTTTCTCCACACAAATACTAAGAAGACTAGGCCCGTAAGGGTTCCTTTTTTCTGGTTTTTCTGGATTTTTTTTACCGTGGTTGTTTGAGCGACACATGTGCAGAAGTGATCGATCTCATTTCTTTCTTGCTTAACTTGTTTACGCACGTTTTTTTTAGCGCTGCCATTGCCACGTTATGTGCTTCTGCCTATAGACGCGTGTGCATCGGGAAGGTTCTTCCTTGTTTTTTAAGTTGGGTTGACTGTGAGCATATGGTAGGCTTGATTTCACGTGCCTGTTCTAGATGTGTGTGGGCTGGTCTTGTCCCACGTGACGATGTCTGGTTCTTGCATGTGGTCACGTTTGCCCAATGCATTGTTGACTGTCCTATGCCATCGATGGGCACGTAGCATTCTGGGCAGTTCTTTTTTGTCTCACGTTACCTTGAGGGGTGGCTTTTTAGATATTTTATTCGGTGTCCTCTGGCGAAGACTCGAGATGAGTGTGGTGCCACCGGTCGGCCGCCGTATACGCCTATAAAAGGGTCTTCTCCTTTCTGACGGTCACTGCCTCGCGTACCTCACCACGCTGCTTCCAACCCCGATCTACCCTACCCACGCTGCTTCCAACCCCGATCTTCTCTCCGCGTGGAGCTGGTGGTAGACGTACAGCCGAGGGGACGAAGCAACGGCGTCGTGCCACCGCCACCTCCAATGCATAGCAGCCACGCCACCAACGGCACAAGATTCGCGTGGGGAGGCCAGCCGTCGAGCAAGAGACATCGAGGACCGGGTAGATTAGAGGTGAGGTGGATTCTGCGTGCGAGGCCCTCTACCCTTTCTCATGTTCTGCGTGATCTCGGGCGGGAGGCGGTGTATCCATCCTGATTTGGCCTTCTTCCTCCCCGATTTTGCGTTCTTTTCGGCCTACGCTCATCTCCGGCCGGTCATCATTCCATTCCCGTGACTCGTGCACCAACGGGAGACCCCGGCCTCGCCTCCTCTGAATGTCCCAGTTCTTCTCCGTGAAGACCATGCCCTTCATGGTCCGGCGGGGCGGTCACTGTTGTCAACGTCTCCGTGCCCTTCCCGCACGAGGAAAATAGCAGATGGTGTCGTCCATGGCGTCGTCGCCAACTCTAGCATGTCGGAGATGACGTGGCCACCAGATGACGAGCTCCGCCATGGTAAATTTTTCTGTACTTCTGCCTATTTGCTTGGCACTTTTTATTCAGATGTTCTAATTCTTATTTTCTGATGTGTTGTGTGAAGGTTTATGGTGAGGAGAGGAGAAGTGGTCGTTCGGGTTCTGTGAGAATGCACGTGCAGGTTAACTCGGAAATTCCGGATTTCGGTCTTAGGAAAGGAAGTGTTGCACGGTCATATTTTATTTCAGTGTTAATATTCCATAATTGTATGATAAATTGAACCTGAACTTCGGAAGTGGCAATTGCAATACACTAATTTCCAGTTTTGATTGATACTTTATGAAAGAATATGTTGGCGGACATGGCAATGCAGTTTCATGTCGACATCCGCTCGAACTGAAGTATCCGCGGAAGTGAGAACATAGTAACTGTCTGGACCTCTCGATGTAGTTAGTGGCATCAGTTATATAATTACGTTTCATATATCAACTAATTAAATGTTGCACTATTCATCTAAAAAAAGTAGCACTACTGATCTACTGTATGTAAGTATTGCAGATTCATGTACAATGTTGTCTGATAAATTGGTGGCAAATAGCTGTGTGAGCTTCATTTGGTGATCTATTTTTTTATATCCTTCTTTCATCTGGTATAACTACATGGGACTGTAATTGTTTACTGCATTTTGCATCACATACTTTATTACTGTACATATTACTTGTATTTTTGTTTTTCCTTATTGCTTCTGTGCTACTGATTTCGCCACAGCAAATTTTATTTTGTTCTCTGGTGCAAAACATCACACAATGTCATGTTAGAAGGACCCTTGATTTCATCATACTCAGATGGTTTAGTTTCTAATGATGGTTGAGGAAGTAGCCTCTGACCAAGCTATACTATGATGACGAGTAGAGTCAAGATTTTTGTTGTTGCAAGGATCACAAAGAAAGAAATCAGTATTCAATAGACAGTAGATTGATCTTTTGTAACATCTTTCTTATAAATCAGTTTGGTTCACAATCAGTTGCTCTATCCAGGTTCTTTGGAATGCATGATGAGACATGGATTCCTAAGGATTGTTCAAGTGCATTCAATGTTAAGGGATGGAACACGGAATAGCCTTGGCCACAATGAGCAGGTGAGTCTTGTCATCTTGCATCTTCGTTAATCTCATGCATTTCATATAGATATGCTACAAAACATACAACAGAAGTGCTACTTTTTATTTTATTTCCTTGTATCATCTGATTTCTTATCAAAGAAAAGAACCACATGCTGTTACTTGAAACAGGCAAAGATCTCAAGTTTCATTCTTCATTTTTGACGTTGGCAGTCCCAAACTTCACACAAGTATGTTCTCTTGTCCACAGAAGGAGTACAATATGGGTGACTGCAGGTACGTCCCCAGGGACACTGCTACTACCGTCACTGTTGAAGGAATCACAGTTAGTGCTGGAAGGTGTTGCCTTCCTGCTTGCTGTGTCTGCCTTCTCATCTTATTTATGATCGTTATGTGAAGAAGCAGCAGCAACCTCATATATTTTCTTGTGTAGTAATATGTGACCTGCATTTGCAGACATATATATGGGTCAAGTCACTCTTTGTTAGTTATTAGACGTTGTTAGTGTTTTTCTAACAGACATGGTGCTGCAATGGGCTTGACTGCTTAAGTCTCACTCAGATTTTAGACTTGATTATTAACTGCTTCCTTTCATTAAGATGTGAGGTCCTGATCCCAATGATAGAGCATCATCGCCCTCTGAAATAATATTCATGAGAGTTCACTGTTTGATTTTGTTGAACCATGCAAGTTCAAATTTTGATGAAGCCATGCAACTGGTAGATGCTTCAACAAAGCATATTTTTGCAGTGTTCCTCTGGAACGAAAATACTCTGGTCCTTCTGTACTTGATAAAATTAGTGTTGTATTTGCCTGGTATAAGAAAGATAGTGTTGTATTTGCCGGGTATTAATTTACATGTGTTGTGTCGAAAGCAGGCTGAGGAGAACACACATGCACGGCCAGCTGCATGGATTAGCCGATGGAACCAATTAATAACAGGAGAAAGGGCGGAAAATAGGAGGGAGATGGTGATATTGACAATGGGCGGTAGTCTGCAATTGTGTCACGCCGTGTTGGTCGGATTAGGCCCACCTAATCAATTGTTTTTGGGAAGCACTAGAAAATTAATGAATGCATGCTGTACAATTTTTGCTGATCTTCTCTAATTTTCTAACAGATGTGAAATGTTGCCCAACTATTATTTGAGATGTAAATTAATATTCAGTCGTAGAAATTGATATATGTACGCCTTCATTTTCTGCATTTTTTTCTACTTATGTGTTCATGCCTTCAAGTCCAGATGACAATTGTTCTTGCTATTTAGATCTGCTATTTCGTAATTTTTCCTAGAAATACAGTGAAAGTTAAATTGAGAAGATTGCATGAATAGAATAAACACACTATTATTTCTATGTCTCTTCATGCTTTCAAATTCAAAGGGACAACATTATTCCCATTCCGGTCGCCGTGCCTTAGTTTGTAATTTACTTTACAAGTACTATGAAGGATATCACTCGACCAGACTGCGCATGAATAGCATACACGGTGTGATCTCTTCCGATGTCATGTCGAATCAAATCCACATGTATATTGTATGTGCAAAATTATAGTACTCCCGGAGACCCGTAGTCAACAAGTATAAATATGAAAAATTATAATACCCTGAAAATCAGTAGGGAAGAGCTACTAGCCTCTGCCCTCTGTCACTACATCACCGAGACAAAGTAGCTGTCTCTGCCCTCTGACTATATATCACCGAGAGAAACAGCAAGCTCTAACTTCTGCCCTCTGTCAACACAACCCAATAGGCAATTCCACCTTAGCTCTAAATATCACGTTATAAAGATGAATAACTCGATCGGTAGAGCTAATCTTCCCAGATTCTTTGTATCCACGTTCGTATTATGTACAAAATGCACTAATAAACAATTAATAAACAACCAGGGCACAATCGTCTCTCACATCTTGTACAAGAGCTGCTCAGCCGCAAGAATGGAGTAAGACCAAGGAAGAAGAATTAGAAATACAGAAACAGTAAAAAGCAAGCCTTGTTATCAAGGCAAACAACAACCCTTAACAAAATTGTTTTTAATTTTAAAATATTTTGCCAATCCGTCGAGAGCTAGATAACGTGCATCCAGCAACAACTTTTAACATTGTTTACACAGGAAACAAACCACCAAGAACAGAGAAGAAGAACTAGGTTTATTTCTCTAGCATTACATCACAGAGACAGACTCAACTGGAGGATCAACATCTCAAGTCTAAGAAAAGAACAAGAGCTTCACAACTCTGCGTCCAGTACTCACTATCACTATGTGTTGTAGATAACTTATGCATGTAGGCACCAACTAAATGTACCCATTCCTTATATGATCTACTTTGTCACGAATCAAGTCTTCAAATGACTTACCAAATATTACAAAAAAACTAAATTGCTTATCGATCCACGTGGCGCGGCGTGCCGCCGCGCACTACCCGCTAGTACTACTAATAACGCATGGGGTTTACGTTCCACTGCCGATTTCTTCTTATCTTTACGGCCACCAACAAACAAACGGGGGCTGCATCAAAATGCTCCTCGACCCAACACACCTCCCTGCCTTGATTCATTCCGAGACAGTTACATCCATGAAAAAGAGGCTCCACCTACAAAAATCTCTGCACTGCAGCTGCAGATCAACCAAAGATGAAAAATATGAACTCGAACGAACTGTGGTGGTGTTTTTAACCGGGAGAGTCGAACTGTGGCGTTGTATTTTCCTGGCGCGCGCGCGCGTTGGGTGCGAGGGGGAGAAACGGGATTTTCCTGGGCGTTGCCGTGCGTTTTATGGAACGCGGGGCCAACGGTCGCACGTACGACCAGCTCCGGCGTGCGTAACGGGCGCTGAGCGGTGGAGCCCGCGAGATGAGATCCGATCGGGGAGGCCGGGCCCGGGTCCCAGGGTCGCGAGTGGTTGGGTTGGGTGGGGATCTGCGTTGCGTGCGGCCAGGTTCAGGTCGGCCGAGTCCCCTGCGGCCCGGATGCATGGACTCTCTCTCTCTCTCTCTCTCGGGTTGCCTCGGGCGGGTGGGTGGTTGCTGATGAGGTGGTGGGCGGCGGGGCGAAATTGCTCCACGGACGACATGTGATGGCCGACCTGTGGACGATCAAACAATCCAGCGGCCCTTGCAAAGTCAATCATGCGCATGTGTGGCTGATTTAACCTGTCGCCTTAGAATCGTCCGAAGAAAATCGTGTGTATAGCAAGACTCGCGGCGGGGCACGTCGCGGGCGTGTGCGGATCGACGATGGCGACGGCGTACGCGTCGGGTCGCGTGGCGCCGTGCTGAGCGGAGCGTGAGTGGGTCAAACTAGACAAGCCAGATGGCCTCCCTATGCGCCCACACAAAGCCGAGCTGGCGAGCTGTCTGTCGCCTTCCGCTCCCCACCCCAAATCCAACTTCTCCAACGCTCCCCGACCCCTTTTTTTTCATTTTTCGTTGGAGGATAAACGCTCCCTGACTCGGTGGTAGGGTCCGGCCGTTTTGGCGCCACTATAGGACTACTCCGGCCGTTTTGCGCGTGGATTACAGGCGGGTTTGGGAGTTACTTTCTTTCTGGGGTCGTTTCTGTAGGACAGGCGTTCGTTTCCATTTTAGATTTTAGAAACGGGGTTTGTTCGGTGCCATTTCCTCCAACCGGTGTAAAAGCACAAGCAGCACGAAAAGCATGCGCGCGTGCGAAACGGACTGGCGGTTAGGCCAACTTCAACGCCCTACCCAAACAGACACGGATTTGATCTTTTTTTTGTCTGTTTGGATCGGCTGAAAGCGCACCGACCGTCCACGTCAAAGTCTAGTCAGTGCACACAATTGGCCGATCCATTTTAATTTGTCCTACCGAAATTTTAGAACAACATATATTTTCACAACGGCCAGCGGCCATAGTTCATGTCGGTATACATGCCAACGGCCTGCATTCGTGCCGGTATAAAAAAAGGGTTATAGTTCATGCATCTCAGCCAGAGTTCTTGCCGGCACACAAAATGATCACGCCCCGGCCATAGTTCATCCATCTAGCTCGAGCATCTCCTTTTGTCTCTTCTTGAATCAAACCCTTCTTCTTGGGACACCTTGGTCAAGTCGACAGTCATGATCTTCATTTTCTTCGCCATTGCCGCGAGCGCCACCTCTTTTGCTCTTTGTCGTTGCAATGCTCGCCTCGATCTCGAGCTTCTTCTTTTGTATCTCGGTGTAGGCCTTCATTTGATCCTACTTCTCTTGCCGCTTCCTCTTCTCCCTCGCTTTCTTTTGGGTCATGAACCCCTTCAAAAATTCTTGCAAGGCGAATGTGGTGGCATCACGCTTGTCATCCATCTTCGAGTTGGTCTTCCTCCTTGGCCGCCTCTCACCTTCACCATGCTCAACAACCGCCGCCCGCTCTACATTCTTCTTTTGGACGGCCTCCCTAACTTAGGGCAATCACAAACGACCATTCAACAATGGGTTTTTTATTTCTGTGCCCTTGGTTCATTAGCTCTACTCATTCATCCCCATTCTGTTAACTTTTGCTCACTTTTCCCTACTATCTTGCCCGAAACCCTCAGAACAGGTTATAATAAACGTTGCCGTCGGGTCAATGCCTTTGACCGTTAACTCTGACGAGTGGGGCCGCGTATATGTGGGCGCATGCAAGACCGCGGTCATGGGGTAGCACGTGTCCATGGACATGCCCGAAACGTCCCATCGATAAAGAGGGGCAACCACCTCCATCGCCCCTACCATTTCCCCCAAACCCCCTCCCTGTCGCATCGTCTTCCTCTCCCCCACCGGCGTCGTCTCGCTCTCCTCCACTGCCTCCACCGCACCGTCTCGCTCTCCCCCACCGCATCCTCTTCATCACCTTCATCGCCTCCATCTGTCAGATGGCCGAAGCTCGTGGCGACGCCGGCGCAGCGGCCGGAGATGTGGTGGAGCTGCAGGGCGCGGTGACCGCGGATGTTGGCGGCGTCCACGGTGGTGCGGGGAAACTCGCAACCGCTGCGGATGTGGAGAAGGATGTGGAGGGCTCCGCCTCAGCGCTGTAGAAGGTGACGGCGTCGAGCGGCGCAGTCCATACCGATACCCCCGATGCGCCGCCTGCCGTTGAGCAGCAGGTATTTGCACTTGCTTAGCTTGTAGAGTTAGTTGCTCCCTAGTTGCATTGGTTAGATTGTGATTCATACGGAAGTTCAGATGGTTAGAGTAGTTGGTTTGACGGATGGGTCGGAGTTTTTTGTATTGGGGGGATGGGGGTTTTTGGACTAGGGTTTGTTGGATAAATTAGTTGCAAAAATGCTAGATAGATCTATATGAGAGATAGGGATCTCTGAGTTTCAATGCTACACAGATGCATGCTTATTAGATTTATTTTTAGTGCTCACAGATTGGGGTTTTTTAATGGTACTTAGATTCGTTGCCTTAGATTGGGTCCCTATTAGATTTTTTTTGAATGCTACTCGGATTGGGGTTTTGAATGTCATATGCCCAAATGGAATCCATTGATTAAGAAGTTATTTGATTCATTAGTATATAAATTTGTCCACAATATGTAGTTATATTAGCTCTATTGTTCAATCTGTGTGCATGACAATGGAAAATGCAAAACAATGATCATGGTATAGGTCCGGGTCAAGGTCAAGTGCCTCGACTCCTCCAAGCTCCGTGCAACCATTCGTGTGTTCTTCAACGACCAGGCTTTGACCTCAGGATCGCTCCCGAGCCCCTGCTACGACTTGAGCTTGCATTGGTTTTCCTTGAAAAGGAAAGGGTGATGCAGCAATAGTAACGTAAGTATTTCCCTCAGTTTTTGAGCACCAAGGTATCAATCCAGTAGGAGGCTCCTCAAAAGTCCCACGCACCTACACAAACAAACAAGAACTCGCAACCAACACAATAAAGGGGTTGTCAATCCCTTCACGGCCACTTGCGAAAGTGAGATCTGATAGAGATAATATAATAAGATAGATATATTTTTGGTATTTTATAATATAGATTGGAAAAGTAAAGATGCAAATAAAAGTAGATTGAAAGCTTATATGATAAAAGATAGACCCCGGGGGCCATAGGTTTCACTAGTGGCTTCTCTCAAGATAGCATAAGTATTACGGTGGGTGAACAAATTACTGCCGAGCAATTGATAGAAAAGCGAATAATTATGAGATTATCTAGGCATGATCATGTATATAGGCATCACGTCCGTGACAAGTAGACCGACTCCTGCCTGCATCTACTACTATTACTCCACACATCGACCGCTATCCAGCATGCATCTAGAGTATTAAGTTCATAATGAACAGAGTAACGCATTAAGAAAGTTGACATGATGTAGAGGGATAAACTCATGCAATATGATATAAACCCCATCTTTTTATCCTCGATGGCAACAATACAATACATGCCTTGTTGCCCCTACTGTCACTGGGAAAGGACACCGCAAGATTGAACCCAAAGCTAAGCACTTCTCCCATTGCAAGAAAGATCAATCTAGTAGGCCAAACCAAACTGATAATCCGAAGATACTTGCAAAGATAACTTAATCACACATAAAAGAATTCAGAGGAGATTCAAATATTTCTCATAGATAAACTTGATCATAAACCCACCATTCATCGGATCTCGACAAACACACCGCAAAAAGAGTTACATCGAATAGATCTCCAAGAAGATCGAGGAGAACATGGTATTGAGATCCAAAAAGAGAGAAGAAGCCATCTAGCTAATAAATATGGACCCGAAGTGTTGGGGAACGTAGCAGAAATTCAAAATTTTCTACGCATCACCAAGATCAATCTATGAAGTATTCTAGCAACGAAGGGAAGGGGAGTGCATCTACATACCCTTGTAGATCGCTAAGCGGAAGCGTTCAAGTGAACGGGGTTGATGGAGTCGTACTCGTCGTGATCCAAATCACCGATGATCATAGTGCCGAACAGATGGCACCTCTGCGTTCAACACACATGCAGCCCGGTGACATCCCCCATGCCTTGATCCAGCAAGGAGAGAGGGAGAGGTTGGGGAAGACTCCGTCCAGCAGTAGCACGACGACGTGGTGGTGGTGGAGGAGCGTGGCAATCCTGCAGGGCTTCGCCAAGCACCGCGGGAGAGGAGGAGGACTTGGGAGAGGGGGAGGGTTGCGCCAGAACTTGGGTGCGGCTGCCCTCCCACCCCCCACATATATATAGGGGCAATGGAGAGAGGGGCCGGCCCCCTCAGATCCAATCTGAGGAGGGGGCGGCGGCCAGGGGGGTTGCCTTGCCCCCCAAGGCAAGGGGGGCGCCCCCTTTTAGGGTTCCCCCAAACCCTAGGCGCCTTGGGCCCTGGTGGGGGGGCGCACCAGCCCACCTGGGGCTGGTCCCCTCCCACACTTGGCCCACGCAGCCCTCTGGGGCTGGTGGCCCCACCTGGTGGACCCCCGAGACCCTCCTGGTGGTCCCGGTACATTAACGATAGAACCCGAAACTTTTCCGGTCACCAAAACGGAACTTCTCATATATAAATCTTTACCTCCGGACCATTCCGGAACTCCTCGTGACGTCCGGGATCTCATCCGGGACCCTGAACAACATTCGGTAACCACGTACATCTATTCCCTATAACCCTTGCGTCATCGAACCTTAAGTGTGTAGACCCTACGGGTTCGGGAGACACGTAGACATGACCGAGACAACTCTCGGGCCAATAACCAACAACGAGATCTGGATACCCATGTTGGTTCCCACATGTTCCATGATGATCTCATCGGATGAACCACGATGTCGAGGATTCAATCAATCCCGTATACAATTCCCTTTGTCTAGCGGTATAGTACTTGCCCGAGATTCGATCGTCGGTATCCCGATACCTTGTTCAATCTCCTTACCGGCAAGTCTCTTTACTCGTTTCGTAACACATCATCCCGTGATCAACCCCTTGGTCACATTGTGCACATTATGATGATGTCCTACTGAGTGGGCCCAGAGATACCTCTCCTTCACACGGAGTGACAAATCCCAGTCTCGATTCGTGCCAACCCAACAGACACTTTCGGAGATACCCGTAGTGTACCTTTATAGCCATCCAGTTACGTTGTGACGTTTGGTACACCCAAAGTATTCCTACGGCATCCGGGAGTTGCACAATCTCATGGTCTAAGGAAATGATACTTGACATTAGAAAAGCTTTAGCATACGAACTACACGATCTTTGTGCTAGGCTTAGGATTGGGTCCTGTCCATCACATCATTCTCCTAATGATGTGATCCCGTTATCAACGACATCCAATGTCCATGGTCAGGAAACCGTAACCATCTATTGATCAACGAGCTAGTCAACTAGAGGCTTACTAGGGACATAGTGTTGTCTATGTATCCACACATGTATCTTAGTTTCCTATCAATACAATTATAGCATGGATAATAAACGATTATCATGAACAAGGAAATATAGTAATAATAACTAATTTATTATTGCCTCTTGGGCATATTTCCAACAGTCTCCCACTTGCACTAGAGTCAATAATCTAGTTCACATCGCCATGTGATTAACACCAACATCCAAAGAGTTTACTAGTGTCACTAAACTAGTTCACATCATCATGTGATTAAGACTCAATGAGTTCTAGGGTTTGATCATGTTTTGCTTGTCAGAGAGGTTTTAGTCAATGGGTCTGCAACATTCAGATCCTTATGTACTTCGCAAATCTCTATGTCATATTGTAAATGTTGCTTCCACGCTCCACTTGGAGCTATTCCAAATGGTTGCTCCACTATACGTATCTGTTTTGCTACTCAGAGTCATTCGGCTAGGTGTTAAAGCTTGCATCGATGTAACCCTTTACGCTGAACTCTTTATCACCTCCATAATCGAGAAACATGTCCTTATTACTCCAAGGACAATTTTGACCGCTGTCTCGTGATCCACTCCTTGATCACCTTTATACCCTCTTGCCAGACATGTGGCAAGGCACACATCAGGTGCGGTACTTAGCATAGCATACTGTAGAGCCTACGTCTAAAGCATAGGGGACGACCTTCATCCTTTTCTCTCTCTTCTGCCGTGGTCGAGCTTTAAGTCTTAACTTCATACCTTACAACTCAGGCAAGAACTCCTTCTTTGACTGATCCATCTTGAACACCTTCAAGATCATGTCAAGGTATGTGCTCATTTGAAAGTACCATTAAGCGTTTTGATCTATCCTTACAGATCTTGATGCTCTATGTTCAAGCAGCTTAATCCAGGTTTTTCTATTGAAAAACACTTTTCAAATAACCCTATATGCTTTCCAGAGATTCTACATCATTTCTGATCAACAATATGTCTTCAACATATACTCATCAGAAATTCTATAGTGCTCCCACTCACTTCTTTGGAAATACAAGTTTCTCATAAACTTTGTATAAACCCAAAATCTTTGATCATCTCATCAAAGTGTATATTCTGACTCCGAGATGCTTGCTCTAGTCCAAGGAAGGATCGCTGGAGCTAGCATACCTTTTAGCATCCTTAGGATCGACAAAACCTTTCTGATTGTATCACATACAACCTTTCCTTACGAAAACTGGTAAGGAAACTCGTTTTGACATCCATCTGCCAGATTTCATAAATGCAGCTAATGCTAACATGATTCCGACGGACTTTAAGCATCGCTACGGATGAGAAAATCTCATCGTAGTCAACTCCTTGAACTTGTGAAGAACTCTTCGCAACAAGTCGAGCTTCATAGATGGTGACATTACCGTCCACGTCCGTCTTCTTCTTAAAGATCCATTTATCTCAATGGCTTGCCGATCATCAGGCAAGTCCACCAAAGTCCATGCTTTGTTCTGATACATGGATCCTATCTTGGATTTCATGGCTTCTAACCATTTGTCGGAATATGGGCCCACCATCGCTTCTCCATAGCTCATAGGTTCATTGTTGTCTAGCAACATGACCTTCAAGACAGGATTACTGTACCACTCTGAATTAGTACACATCCTTGTCACCCTACGAGGTACGGCAGTGACTTGATCCGAAACTTCATGATCACTATCATAAGCTTCTACTTCAATTGGTGTAGACGCCACATGAACAACTTCCTGTGCCCTGCTACACACTAGTTGAAGTGACGGTTCAATAACCTCATCAAGTCTCCACCATCCTCCCACTCAATTCTTTCGAGAGAAACTTTTCCTTGAGAAAGGACCTAATTCTAGAAACAATCCCTTTTGCTTCCGGAACTGAGACTGGAGGTATACCCAACTATTTTGGGTGTCCTATGAAGATGCATTTATCCGCTTTGGGTTCGAGCTTATCAACTTGAAACTTTTTCACATAAGCGTCGCAGCCCCAAACTTTTAAGAAACGACAACTTAGGTTTCTCCAAACCATAGTTCAAACGGTGTCGTCTCAACGGAATTGCGTGGTGCCCTATTAAAGTGAGTGCGGTTGTCTCTAATGCCTAACCCATGAACGATAGTGGTAATTCGATAAGAGACATCATGGTACGCACCATATCCAATAGGGTGCAACTATGATGTTCGGACACACCATCACACTATGGTGTTCCAGGCGGTATTAATTGTGAAACAATTTACACAATGTCTTAATTGCGTGCCAAAGCTCGTAACTCAGATACTCATGTCTATGATCATATCATAGACATTTTATCCTCTTGTCATGATGATCTTCAACTTCACTCTGAAATTTCTTGAACCATTCAATAATTCAGACTTGTGTTTCATCAAGTAAATATACCCAGTATCTACTCAAATCATCCGTGAAGTAAGAACATAACGATATCCACTGCGTGCCTCAGCACTCATTGGACTGCACACATCAAAATGTATTACTTCCAACAAGTCGCCTTCTTGTTCCATTTTACTGAAAACGAGGCTTTCAGTCATCTTGCCCATGTGGTATGATTTGCATGTCTCAAGTGATTCCAAATCAAGTGAGTCCAAATGGTCCATTTGCATGGAGTTTCTTCATACATATACACCAATAGACATGGTTCGCATGTCTCAAACTTTTCAAAAACAAGTGAGTCCAAAGATCCATCAACATGGAGCTTCTTCATGCGTTTTATACTAATATGACTTACATGGCAGTGCCACAAGTAGGTGGTACTATCATTACTATCTTATATCTTTTGGCATGTACATGTGTATCACTACGATCGAGATTCAATAAACCATTCATTTTAGGTGCAAGACCATTGAAGGTATTATTCAAATAAACAGAGTAACTATTATTCTCCTTAAATGAATAACCGTATTGCGATAGACATAATCCAATCATGTCTATGCTCAACGCAAACACCAAATAACAATTATTTAGGTTTAACACCAATCTCGATGGTAGAGGGAGCATGCGATGCTTGATCACATCAACCTTGGAAACACTTCCAACACATATCGTCAGCTCACCTTTAGCTAGTCTCCGTTTATTCCGTAGCTTTTATTTCGAGTTACTAACACTTAGCAACCGAACCGGTATCTAATACCCTGGTGCTACTAGGAGTACTAGTAAAGTACACATTAACATAATGTATATCCAATATACTTCTATCGACCTTGCCAGCCTTCTCATATACCAAGTATCTAGGGTAATTCTGCTCCAGTGACTGTTCCCCTTATTACAGAAGCACTTAGTCTCGGGTTTGGGTTCAACCTTGGGTTTCTTCACTAGAGCAGCAGCTGATTTGCCGTTTCATGAAGTATCCCTTCTTGCCCTTGCCCTTCTTGAAACTAGTGGTTTCACTAACCATCAACAATTGATGCTCCTTCTTGATTTCTACTTTCGCGGTGTCAAGCATCGTGAACATCTCAAAGATCATCATATCTATCCCTGATGTGTTATAGTTCATCACGAAGCTCTAGCAGCTTGGTGGCAATGACTTTGGAGAAACATCACTATCTCATCTGGAAGAGAAACTCCCACTCGATTCAAGTGATTTTTGTACTCAGACAATCTGAGCACAAGCTCAATGATTGAGCTTTTCTCCCTTAGTTTGCAGGCTAAGAAAATCGTCGGAGGTCTTATACCTCTTGACGTGGGCACGAGCCTGAAATCCCAATTTCAGCCCTCGAAACATCTCATATGTTCCGCGACGTTTATAAATTGTCTTTGGTGCCTCAACTCTAAACCGTTTAACTGAACTATCACGTAGTTATCAAAACATGTATGTCAGATGTCCGCAACATCCACAGACAATGTTCAAGGTTCAGCACACTGAGCGGTGCATTAAGGACATAAGCCTTCTACGAAACAACAAGGACAATCCTTAGTTTACGGACCTAGTCCGCATAATCGCTACTATCAACTTTTAACTAATTTTTTCTCTAGGAACATATCTAAACAGTAGAACTAAAGCGCGAGCTTACGACATAATTTGCAAAGATCTTTTGACTATGTTCAGGATAATTAAGTTCATCTTATGAACTCACACTCAGATAGACATCCCTCTAGTCATCTAAGTGATTACATGATCCGAGTCAACTAGGCCGTGTCCGATCATCACGTGAGACGGACTAGTCAATGTCGGTGAACATCTTCATGTTGATCGTATCTTCTATACGACTCATGCTCAACCTTTTGGTCTTTCGTGTTCCGAGGCCATGTCTGTACATGCTAGGCTCGTCAAGTTAACCCTAAGTGTTTTGCGTGTGTAAATCTGGCTTACACCCGTTGTATTCGAACGTTAGAATCTATCACACCCGATCATCACGTGGTGCTTCGAAACAACGAACCTTCGCAACGGTGCACAGTTAGGGGGAACACTTTTCTTGAAATTACTGCGAGGGATCATCTTATTTAAGCTACCGTCGTTCTAAGCAAATAAGATGCACAAAGATGATAAACATCACATGCAATCAAAAGTGACATGATATGGCCAATATCATTTTGCTCCTTTTGATCTCCATCTTCGGGGCTCCATGATCATCATCGTCACCGGCATGACACCATGATCTCCATCATCATGATCTCCATCATCGTGTCTCCATGAAGTTGTCTCGCCAACTATTACTTCTACTACTATGGCTAACGGTTTAGCAATAAAGTAAAGTAATTACATGGCATTGTTCATTGACACGCAGGTCATACAATAAATTAAGACAACTCCTATGGCTCATGCCGGTTGTCATACTCATCGACATGCAAGTCGTGATTCCTATTACAAGAACATGATCAATCTCATACATCACATATCATTCATCACATTATTTTTGGCCATATCACATCACATAGCATACCCTGCAAAAACAAGTTAGACGTCCTCTAATTGTTGTTTGCATGTTTTTACGTGGCTGCTATGGGTTTCTAGCAAGAACGTTTCTTACCTACGCAAAAACCACAACGTGATATGTCAATTGCTATTTACCCTTCATAAGGACCCTTTTCATCGAATCTGATCCGACTAAAGTGGGAGAGACTGCACCCGCTAGCCACCTTATGCAACAAGTGCATGTCAGTCGATGGAACCTGTCTCACGTAAGTGTACGTGTAAGGTCGGTCCGGGCTGCTTCATCCCACAATACCGTCGAAACAAGATTGGACTAGTAACGGTAAGCATATTGAACAAAATCAACGCCCACAACAACTTGTGTTCTACTCGTGCATAGAAACTACGCATAGACCTAGCTCATGATGCCACTGTTGGGGAACGTAGCAGAAATTCAAAATTTTCTACGCATCACCAAGATCAATCTATGGAGTAATCTAGCAACGAAGCGAAGGGGAGTGCATCTACATACCCTTGTAGATCGCTAAGCGGAAGCGTTCAAGTGAACGGGGTTGATGGAGTCGTACTCGCCGTGATCCAGATCACCGATGATCCTAGTGCCGAACAGATGGCACCTCCGCATTCAACACACATACAGCCCGGTGACGTCTCCCATGCTGTTGAGGATATAGCTACTGAGTGTAAACCGGCTAGGAGGGCCCAGTTCACCCTCGACTATGTTGAAGCCCATGAAGATCCAAGAGATGGCGCTTTACTGAATGAAGCCTAGAAGCCCGAAGCCCAAAGGCGGATTAGGGCCCATAGTGGTAAACCGCCATGACTATGTAAACTTGTAATGTAAGTTAGGGAAGGAGAGACCGAGCCGGACACTTTGTATGAGTCGGCCTTGGGGCTCTGTAGACCGGCCGGGCGTCAACTTGTGTATATAAAGGGATGACCCGGCGGCGGTTCAGGGACAAGAGACAACAACTCGAGACTCAGGCAAGCGTATTTCGCTCCCTGATCATCGAAACCCAATCAATCCCATCACAACTAGACGTAGGCTTTTACCTTCATCGAAGGGGCCAAACTAGTATAAACTCCCGTGTCCCTTGTCCGGTTTAACCCCTTCAAGCTAACCCGTTGCGATGGCTCCACGACTACGTCCTTTCATGAGGACATCTGACGTGATAATTCCACGACAGTTGGCGCCCACCATGGGGCTATCGCATGATGGTGTCGAGTTCTTGAAGGGCTGCTCTAAAGGACTTAAGGGGTACGTGATCGGCCGGATGACCAAAAGTCATCGCGGCAAGGTCTACATCGACGACGAAGGATGGGGCCCCTGTTGGAAATATGCCCTAGAGGCAATAATAAAAGTATTATTATATTTCCTTGTTCATGATAATTGTCTTTTATTCATGCTATAACTGTATTATCCGGAAATCGTAATACACGTGTGAATACATAGACCACAATATGTCCCTAGTGAGCCTCTAGTTGACTAGCTCGTTGTGATCAACAGATAGTCATGGTTTCCTGGCTATGGACATTGGATGTCGTTGATAACGGGATCACATCATTAGGAGAATGATGTGATGGACAAGACCCAATCCTAAGCATAGCAAAAAGATCGTGTAGTTCGTTTGCTAGAGCTTTTCCAATGTCAAGTATCTCTTCCTTAGACCATGAGATCGTGTAACTCCCGGATACCGTAGGAGTGCTTTGGGTGTATCAAACGTCACAACGTAACTGGGTGACTATAAAGGTGCACTACAGGTATCTCCAAAAGTGTTTGTTGGGTTGACACGGATCGAGACTGGGATTTGTCACTCCGTGTAAACGGAGAGATATCTCTGGGCCCACTCGGTAGGACATCATCATAATGTGCACAATGTGACCAAGGGGTTGATCATGGGATGATGTGTTACGGAATGAGTAAAGAGACTTGCCGGTAACGAGATTGAACAAGGTATCGGTATACCGACGATCGAATCTCGGGCAAGTACAATACCGCTAGACAAAGGGAATTGTATACGAGATCGATTGAGTCCTTGACATCGTGGTTCATCCGATGAGATCATCGTGGAACATGTGGGAGCCAACATGGGTATCCAGATCCTGCTGTTGGTTATTGGCCGGAGAACGTCTAGGTCATGTCTGCATGGTTCCCGAACCCGTAGGGTCTACACACTTAAGGTTCGATGATGCTAGGGTTATAAAGGAAGTTTGTATGTGGTTACCGAATGTTGTTCGGAGTCCCAGATGAGATCCCGGACGTCACAAGGAGTTCCGGAATGGTCCGGAGGTAAAGATTTATATATGGGAAGTCCGGTTTTGGTCACCGAAAAAGTTTCGGGTTTTACCGGTAACGTACCGGGACCACCGGGAGGGTCCCGGGGGTCCACCAAGTGGGGCCACCAACCCTGGAGGGCTGCATGGGCCAAGTGTGGGAGGGGACCAACCCCAGGTGGGCTGGTGCGCCCCCCCACAGGGCCCAAGGCGCAGGAAGTGGGGAAGGGGGCAAACCCTAGGGCAGATGGGCCCTAAGGCCCACCCTGGGTGCGCCTCCCCCTTCTCCCCTTCTGGCCGCCACCCAGATGGGATCTGGGGGCTGCCGCCACCCCTGGGGAGGGAACCCTAGAGGGGGCGCAGCCCCCTCCCCTCCCCCTATAAATACTTGAGGTCTGGGGGCTGCCCAATACATGAGAACCTCTCCCTCTTGGCGCAGCCCTACCTCTCTTACTTCTCCTCTCCCGCGGTGCTTGGCGAAGCCCTGCAGGATAGCCACGCTCCTCCATCACCACCACGCCGTTGTGCTGCTGCTGGATGGAGTCTTCCTCAACCTCTCCCTCTCTCCTTGCTGGATCAAGGCGTGGGAGACGTCACCGGGCTGTACGTGTGTTGAACGCGGAGGTGCCGTCCGTTCGGCACTAGGATCTCCGGTGATTTGGATCACGACGAGTACGACTCCTTTAACCCCGTTCTCTTGAACGCTTCCGCTTAGCGATCTACAAGGGTATGTAGATGCACTCTCCTTCCCCTCTTTGCTGGTTTCTCCATAGATAGATCTTGGTGACACGTAGGAAAATTTTGAATTTCTGCTACGTTCCCCAACAGTGGCATCATGAGCTAGGTCTATTGCGTAGATTCTTTGCACGAGTAGAACACAAAGTAGTTGTGGGCGTTGATTTTGTTCAATATGCTTACCGTTACTAGTCCAATCTTGTTTCAACGGTATTGTGGGATGAAGCGGCCCGGACCGACCTTACACGTACTCTTACGTGAGACAGGTTCCACCGATTGACATGCACTTGGTGCATAAGGTGGCTAGCGGGTGCCAGTCTCTCCCACTTTAGTCGGAACGGATTCGATGAAAAGGGTCCTTATGAAGGGTAAATAGCAATTGACATATCACGTTGTGGTTTTGCGTAGGTAAGAAACGTTCTTGCTAGAAACCCATAGCAGCCACGTAAAACATGCAAACAACAATTAGAGGACATCTAACTTGTTTTTGCAGGGTATGCTATGTGATGTGATATGGCCAAGAAGAATGTGATGAATGATATGCGATGTATGAGGTTGATCATGTTCTTGTAATAGGAATCACGACTTGCATGTCGATGAGTATGACAACCGGCAGGAGCCATAGGAGTTGTCTTAATTTATTGTATGACCTGCGTGTCATTAAACAACGCCATGTAATTACTTTACTTTATTGCTAGCCGGTAGCCATAGTAGTAGAAGTAAATTTGGCGAGACAACTTCATGAAGACACGATGATGGAGATCATGATGATGGAGATCATGGTGTCATGCCGGTGACGATGATGATCATGGAGCCCCGAAGATGGAGATCAAAAGGAGCAAAATGATATTGGCCATATCATGTCACTATTTGATTGCATGTGATGTTTATCATGTTTATGCATCTTGTTTACTTAGAACGACAGTAGTAAATAAGATGATCCCTTAGAAAAATTTCAAGAAGTGTTCTCCCCTAACTGTGCACCGTTGCTAAAGTTCGTCGCTTCTAAGCACCACGTGATGATCGGGTGTGATGGATTCTTACATTCACATACAACGGGTGTAAGACAGTTTTACACATGCAAAACACTTAGGGTTAACTTGACGAGCCTAGCATGTACAGACATGGCCTCGGAACACAGAGACCGAAAGGTCGAGCATGAGTCGTATAGTAGATACGATCAACATGAAGATGTTCACCGATGATGACTAGTCCGTCTCACGTGATGATCGGACACGGCCTAGTTGACTCAGATCATGTAATCACTTAGATGACTAGAGGGATGTCTATCTGAGTGGGAGTTCATAAGATGAACTTAATTATCCTGAACATAGTCAAAAGATCTTTGCAAATTATGTCGTAAGCTCGCGCTTTAGTTCCACTGTTTAGATATGTTCCTAGAGAAAATATAGTTGAAAGTTGACAGTAGCGATTATGCGGACAGTAGAAAGCTTATGTCCTTAATGCACCGCTCAGTGTGCTGAACCCCAAATGTCGTTTGTGGATGTTGCGAACATCGGACATACACGTTTTGATAACTACGTGATAGTTCAGTTAATCGGTTTAGAGTTGAGGCACCAAAGACATTTTCGAAACGTCGCGGAACATATGAGATGTTTCGAGGGCTGAAATTGGGATTTCAGGATCGTGCCCGCGTCAAGAGGTATGAGACCTTCGACGATTTTCTTAGCCTGCAAACTAAGGGAGAAAAGCTCAATCGTTGAGCTTGTGCTCAGATTGTCTGAGCGCAACAATCACTTGAATCGAGTGGGAGTTGATCTTCCAGATGAGATAGTGATGTTTCTCCAAAGTCATTGCCACCAAGCTGCTAGAGCTTCGTGATGAACTATAACATATCAGGGATAGATATGATGATCCTTGAGGTATTCACGATGTTTGACACCGCGAAAGTAGAAATCAAGAAGGAGCATCGATTGTTGATGGTTGGTGAAACCACTAGTTTCAAGAAGGGCAAGGGCAAGAAGGGATACTTCATGAAACGGCAAATCAGCTGCTGCTCTAGTGAAGAAACCCAAGGTTGAACCCAAACCCGAGACTAAGTGCTTCTGTGATAAGGGGAATAGTCACTAGAGCGGAATTACCCTAGATACTTGGTAGATGAGAAGGCTGGCAAGGTCGATAGAAGTATATTGGATATACATTATGTTAATGTGTACTTTACTAGTCCTCCTAGTAGCACCAGGGTATTAGATACCGGTTCGGTTGCTAAGTATTAGTAACTCGAAATAAAAGAGCTACGGAATAAATGGAGACTAGCTAAAGGTGAGCTGACGATATGTGTTGGAAGTATTTCCAAGTTTGATGTGATCAAACATCGCACGCTCCCTCTACCATCAAGATTAGTATTAAACCTGAATAATTGTCATTTGGTGTTTGCGTTGAGCATAGACACGATTGGATTATGTCTATCGCAATACGGTTATTCATTTAAGGAGAATAATGGTTACTCTGTTTATTTGAATAATACCTTCAATGGTCTTGCACCTGAAACGAATGGTTTATTGAATCTCGATCGTAGTGATACACATTTTCATGCCAAAAGATATAAGATAGTAATGATAGTACCACTTACTTGTGGCACTGCCATGTAAGTCATATTGGTGTAAAACGCATGAAGAAGCTCCATGTTGATGGATCTTTGGACTCACTCGTTTTGAAAAGTTTGAGACATGCGAACCATGTCTATTGGTGTATACGCATGAAGAAACTCCATGCAGATGGATCATTTGGACTCACTTGATTTTGAATCACTTGAGATATGCAAATCATACCACATGGGCAAGATGACTGAAAAGCCTCGTTTTCAGTAAGATGGAACAAGATAGCAACTTGTTGGAAGTAACACATTTTGATGTGTGCAGTCCAATGAATGCTGAGGCATGCAGTGAATATCGTTATGTTCTTACTTCACAGATGATTCGAGTAGATGTTGAGTATATTTACTTGATGAAACACAAGTCTGAATTATTGAATGGTTCAAGTAATTTCAGAGTGAAGTTGAAGATCATCGTGACAAGAGGATAAAATGTCTATGATATGATCATAGAGATGAGTATCTGAGTTACGAGCTTTGGCACGCAATTAAGACATTGTGGAATTTGTTTCACAATTAATACCGCCTGGAACACCATAGTTTGATGGTGTGTCCGAACATCATAGTTGCACCCTATTGGATATGGTGCGTACCATGATGTCTCTTATCGAATTACCACTATCGTTTATGGGTTAGGCATTAGAGACAACCGCACTCACTTTAATGGGGCACCACGTAATTCCGTTGAGACGACACCGTTTGAACTGTGATTTGGAGAAACCTAAGTTGCCGTTTCTTAAAAGTTTGGGGCTGCGACGCTTATGTGAAAAAGTTTCAGGTTGATAAGCTCGAACCCAAAGCGGATAAAATGCATCTTCATAGGACACCCAAAACAGTTGGGTATACCTCCTAATTCAGATCCGAAAGCAATAGGGATTGTTTCTTGAACCAGGTCCTTTCTCGAGGAAAAGTTTGTCTCGAAAAGTTGAGTGGGAGGATGGTGGAGACTTGATATGGTTATTGAACCATCACTACAACTAGTGTGTAGCAGGGCACATGAGTTGTTCCTGTGGCACCTACACCAATTGAAGTAGAAGCTTATGATAGTGATCACGAAACTTCGGATCAAGTCACTACCGTACCTCTTAGGGTGACAAGGATGTGTACTACTTTAGAGTGGTAAAGTAATCCTGTCTTGAAGGTCATGTTGCTAGACAACAATGAACCTACGAGCTATGGAGAAGCGATGGTGGGCCCAAATTTCGACAAATATTTAGAAGCCATGAAATCCGAGATAAGATCCATGTATCAGAACAAAGCATGGACTTTGGTCGACTTGCCCAATGATCGGCAAGACATTGAGATAAATGGATCTTTAAGAAGAAGACGGACGTGGATGGTAATGTCACCATCTATGAAGCTCGACTTGTGGCGAAGAGTTTTTCACAAGTTCAAAGAGTTGACTACGATGAGATTTTCTCATCCGTAGCGATGCTTAAGTCCGTCGGAATCATGTTAGCATTAGCTGCATTTATGAAATCTGGTAGATGGATGTCAAAACGAGTTTCCTTACCAGTTTTCGTAAGGAAAGATTGTATATGATACAATCAGAAAGGTTTTGTCGATCCTAAGGATGCTAAAAGGTGTGCTAGCTCTAGCGATCCTTCTAAGGACTGGAGTAAGCATCTCGGAGTTGGAATATGCACTTTGATAAGATGATCAAAGATTTCTGTTTATACAAAGTTTATGAGAAACTTGTATTTCCAAAGAAGTGAGTGGGAGCACTATAGAATTTCTGATGAGTATATGTTGTTGACATATTGTTGATCAGAAATGATGTAGAATTCCTGGAAAGCATATAGGGTTATTTGAAAAGTGTTTTTCAATAGAAAACCTGGATTAAGCTGCTTGAACATTGAGCATCAAGATCTATAATGATAGATCAAAAACGCTTAATGGTACTTTCAAATGAGCATATACCTTGACATGATCTTGAAGGTGTTCAAGATGGATCAGTCAAAGAAGGGGTTCTTGCCTGAGTTGTAAGGTATGAAGTTAAGACTTAAAGCTCGACCACTGCAGAAAAGAGAGAAAGGACGAAGGTCATCCCCTATGCTTTAGACGTAGGCTCTATAGTATGCTATGCTATGTACCGCACCGGAAGTGTGCCTTGCCATGAGTCAGTCAAGGGGTACAAGAATGATCCAGGAATGGATCATTGGACAACGGTCAAAATTGTCCTTGGAGTAAATAAGGACATGTTTCTCGATTATGGAGGTGATAAAGAGTTCAGCGTAAAGGGTTACGTAGATGCAAGCTTTAACACCTATCTGAATGACTCTGAGTAGCAAACCGGATACGTATAGTGGAGCAACCATTTGGAATAGCTCCAAGTGGAGCGTGGAAGCAGCATTTACAGAATGACCTGGAGATTTGCGAAGTACATACGGATCTGAAAGTTGCAGACCCGTTGACTAAAACCTCTCTCACAAGCAAAACATGATCAAACCCCAGAACTCATTGAGTCTTAATCACATTATGATGTGAACTAGTTTAATGACACTAGTAAACTCTTTGGATGTTGGTCACATGGTGATGTGACCTGTGAATGTTAATCACATGGCGATGTGAACTAGATTATTGACTCTAGTGCAAGTGGGAGACTGTTGGAAATATGCCCTAGAGGCAATAATAAAAGTATTATTATATTTCCTTGTTCATGATAATTGTCTTTTATTCATGCTATAACTGTATTATCCGGAAATCGTAATACACGTGTGAATACATAGACCACAATATGTCCCTAGTGAGCCTCTAGTTGACTAGCTCGTTGTGATCAACAGATAGTCATGGTTTCCTGGCTATGGACATTGGATGTCGTTGATAACGGGATCACATCATTAGGAGAATGATGTGATGGACAAGACCCAATCCTAAGCATAGCACAAAGATCGTGTAGTTCGTTTGCTAGAGCTTTTCCAATGTCAAGTATCTCTTCCTTAGACCATGAGATCGTGTAACTCCCAGATACCGTAGGAGTGCTTTGGGTGTATCAAACGTCACAACGTAACTGGGTGACTATAAAGGTGCACTACAGGTATCTCCGAAAGTGTTTGTTGGGTTGACACGGATCGAGACTGGGATCTGTCACTCCGTGTAAACGGAGAGATATCTCTGGGCCCACTCGGTAGGACATCATCATAATGTGCACAATGTGACCAAGAGGTTGATCACGGGATGATGTGTTACGGAACGAGTAAAGAGACTTGCCGGTAACGAGATTGAACAAGGTATCGGTATACCGACGATCGAATCTCGGGCAAGTACAATACCGCTAGACAAAGGGAATTGTATACGAGATCGATTGAGTCCTTGACATCATGGTTCATCCGATGAGATCATCGTGGAACATGTGGGAGCCAACATGGGTATCCAGATCCCGCTGTTGGTTATTGGCCGGAGAACGTCTAGGTCATGGTTGCATGGTTCCCGAACCCGTAGGGTCTACACACTTAAGGTTCGATGACGCTAGGGTTATAAAGGAAGTTTGTATGTGGTTACCGAATGTTATTCGGAGTCCTGGATGAGATCCCGGACGTCACGAGGAGTTCCGGAATGGTCCGGAGGTAAAGATTTATATATGGGAAGTCCTGTTTTGGTCACCGGAAAAGTTTCGGGTTTTACCGGTAACGTACCGGGACCACCGGGAGGGTCCCGGGGGTCCACCAAGTGGGGCCACCAACCCTGGAGGGCTGCATGGGCCAAGTGTGGGAGGGGACCAGCCCCAGGTGGGCTGGTGCGCCCCCCCACAGGGCCCAAGGCGCAGGAAGTGGGGAAGGGGGCAAACCCTAGGGCAGATGGGCCCTAAGGCCCACCCTGGGTGCGCCTCCCCCCTTTCCCCTTCTGGCCGCCACCCAGATGGGATCTGGGGGCTGCCGCCACCCCTGGGGAGGGAACCCTAGAGGGGGCGCAGCCCACTCCCCTCCCCCTATAAATACTTGAGGTCTGGGGGCTGCCCAATACATGAGAACCTCTCCCTCTTGGCGCAGCCCTACCTCTCTTACTTCTCCTCTCCCGCGGTGCTTGGCGAAGCCCTGCAGGATAGCCACGCTCCTCCATCACCACCACGCCGTTGTGCTGCTGCTGGATGGAGTCGTCCTCAACCTCTCCCTCTCTCCTTGCTGGATCAAGGCGTGGGAGACATCACCGGGCTATACGTGTGTTGAACGCGGAGGTGCCGTCCGTTCGGCACTAGGATCTCCGGTGATTTGGATCACGACGAGTACGACTCCTTCAACCCCGTTCTCTTGAACGCTTCCTCTTAGCAATCTACAAGGGTATGTAGATGCACTCTCCTTCCCCTCGTTGCTGGTTTCTCCATAGATAGATCTTGGTGACACGTAGAAAATTTTTGAATTTCTGCTACGTTCCCCAACAGCCCCGAGGCCGGCTCGATCCAGTATGGGTACCGGGTCCCCTTCGGGGGAATTCATGTCTTCATCGGCAAGATCGGTGAACCGGGCCCTGAGCCAAACATCTGCACCGACCTCGTCGAGACGGCTCAGCGTGCGAGTCCAGTCCGGGTTAAGCCTGCCGTGAAGCGTGCGTTCGTAGGATGTGTCCATGGGATCGGATCTGAACCGGTGTCTAAAGGCGAGATGGCCGTATATTCCAACGGCGAGTCATCCACTGGCGAAACCGAGTCCTTATACCAGATTCATAGCGGGGTGTTCGAAGGATATTCCGATGGCAACAGTATTCCGGATCTCCTTGAACCACCAAGTCGGGTTGCTGTTTACATGGCCGAAACGCAGCCCACGTTGCAGTCTTCGTCTACCGCAGCGATGAATACCGGATCAGCAGCCGCGGCAGGTGCCTCGGCGCGCCGACCGGCGCAAGTCCTCTCCGGTTTGATGGACGCCTGGGCGACCTTGTTAACCGCGACAGTCACCCCAGAGACGCGGGATCTGCACAATGCGGACGTGGCGAAACTAAAGGACCAAATAGCGCAGGCTAAGGAGGACCTAGCAGCTGAGGATAATAGGATGGCTGAAGAACGGTCCGCTTTGGATGCCCAGTCACAGCGGATACAGGCACAGAATTACCAGCTCATGCTGGATCGGACCGCATCAGAGGATGTAATGCGGAGGAAGTACCGGTCACGTCTGCCGCCGGTTTACGAAGGGTTAAATCTCTTTCAGACGCCAGGCGCTGGGCCGAGCAATCCGGCAGCTGCAAACCGGACTGAGGCGCCTAGGACAGCTCCGGATCAGCCACGAGCAACGGAGCCACCCCGATGGACAGATAACCCGTTGCAATACGTGCCTACACCACCGGGTCACTTCATGATTGCCGCGTCTTCACGTTTGGCAGCCATTCCAATGGAGGGCGATTCAATAGCAGCAGTTGAGACGCGGCGGGCGAGAGATCTTCTTCAAACAGCCGTGTTGCAGCAGCAGGCTTATTCATATAGCCGAGATAGAATTCATTCAACCCCTCGTCCAAGCCCAAGTTATAGCAGGCGTATGGACGAACCGGAGGTGTCTAGCAGCGCGCGGCATCGCAATGCTCAAGATATGGTGGACCATGGTAGGGCACGAAGGGATGCCGCTTTGGGTCATTACCAACCCGCCCCAGTTCAGCCAGCAGCGTTGGTTGACAGAGGTGTTGGGAAACGTAGCAGAAAATTAAAATTTTTCCTACGGTTTCACCAAGATCCATCTATGAGTTCATCTAAGCAACGAGTGATAGGAGTGCATCTACATACCCTTGTAGATCGCGAGCGGAAGCGTTCAAGAGAACGGGGATGACGGAGTCGTACTCGCCGTGATCCAAATCACCGATGACCAAGTGCTGAACAGACAGCACCTCCACGTTCAACACACGTATGGAGCGGATGACGTCTCCTCCTTCTTGATCCAGCAAGGGGGAAGGAGAGGTTGAGGAAGAAGGCTCTAGCAGTAGCACGACGGCGTGGTGGTGGTGGAGATGCAGTACTCCGGCAGGGCTTCGCCAAGCAACTGCGGGAGGAGGAAGAGGTGTAGCAGGGGGAGGGAGGCGCCAAGACTCAGGGTGCGGCTGCCCTCCCTCCCCCCTCCTTTATATAGGCCCCCAGGGCGGCGCCGGCCCTGGAGATGGGAATCTCCCAAGGGGGCGGCGGCCAGGGTGACCCCGAAACTTTCCCGATGGCCGAAACAGCACTTCTTATATATAAATCTTCACCTCCGGACTATTCCGGAACTCCTCGTGACGTCCGGGATCTCATCCGGGACTCCGAACAACATTCGGTAATCACATACAAGTCTTCCTAATAACCCTAGCGTCACCGAACCTTAAGTGTGTAGACCCTACGGGTTCGGGAATCTTGCAGACATGACCGAGACAGCTCTCCGGCCAATAACCAACTGCGGGATCTGGATACCCATGTTGGCTCCCACATGTTCCACGATGATTTCATCGGATGAACCACGATGTCGAGGATTCAATCAACCCCATATACAATTCCCTTCGTCAATCGGTATGTTACTTGCCCGAGACTCGATCGTCGGTATCCCAATACCTCGTTCAGTCTCGTTACCGGCAAGTCACTTTACTCGTACCGTAATGCATGATCCCGTGACCAAACACTTGGTCACTTTGAGCTCATTATGATGATGCATTACAGAGTGGGCCCAGAGATACCTCTCCATCATACGGAGTGACAAATCCCAGTCTCGATCCGTGTCAACCCAACAGACACTTTCGGAGATACCTGTAGTGCACCTTTATAGTCACTCAATTACGTTGTGACGTTTGGTATACCCAAAGCACTCCTACGGTATCTGGGAGCTACACGATCTCATGGTCTAAGGAAAAGATACTTGACATTGGAAAAGCTCTAGCAAACGAACTACACAATCTTGTGCTATGCTTAGGATTGGGTCTTGTCCATCACATCATTCTCCTAATGATGTGATCCCGTTATCAACGACATCTAATGTCCATAGTCAGGAAACCATGACTATCTGTTGATCAACGAGCTAGTCAACTAGAGGCTTACTAGGGACATATTATGGTCTATGTATTCACACGTGTATTACGATTTCCTGATAATACAGTTATAGCATGAATAAAGACAATTATCATGAATAGGGAAATATAATAATAATCTTTTATTATTGCCTCTAGGGCATATTTCCAATAGTCTCCCACTTGCACTAGAGTCAATAATATAGTTACATTGTGATGAATCGAACACCCATAGAGTTCTGGTGTTGATCATGTTTTGCTCGCGAAAGAGGTTTAGTCAATGGATCTGCGACATTCAGATCCGTATGTACTTTGCAAATATCTATGTCTCCATCTTGAACATTTTCACGGATGGAGTTGAAACGACGCTTGATGTGCTTGGTCTTCTTGTGAAACCTGGGCTCCTTCGCAAGGGCAATAGCTCCAGTGTTGTCACAGAAGAGTTTGATCGGCCCCGATGCATTGGGTATGACTCCTAGGTCGGTGATGAACTCCTTCACCCAAATTGCTTCATGCGCTGCCTCCGGGGCTGCCATGTACTCCGCTTCACATGTAGATCCCGCCACGATGCTCTGCTTGCAGTTGCACCAGCTTACTACTCCACCATTCAACATATACATGTATCCGGTTTGAGACTTAGAGTCATCCAGATCTGAGTCGAAGCTAGCATAGACGTAACCCTTTACGACGAGCTCTTCGTCACCTCCATAAACGAGAAACATGTCCTTTGTCCTTTTCAGGTACTTCAGGATATTCTTGACCGCTGTCCAGTGTTCCTTGCCGGGATTACTTTGGTACCTTCCTACCAAACTTACGGCAAGGTTTACATCAGGTCTGGTACACAGCATGGCATACATAATAGATCCTATGGCTCATAGTGGATGACACTCATCTCTTCTTTATCTTTTGTCGTGGTCGGGCATTGAGCCGAGCTCAATCTCACACCTTGCAATACAGGCAAGAACCCTTTCTTGGATTGATCCATTTTGAACTTCTTCAAAATCTTATCAAGGTATGTGCTTTGTGAAAGACCTATGAGGCGTCTCGATCTATCCCTATAGATCTTGATGCCTAATATGTAAGCAGCTTCTCCAAGGTCCTTCATTGAAAAACACTTATTCAAGTAGGCCTTAATGCTGTCCAAAAGTTCTATATCATTTCCCATCAAGAGTATGTCATCTACATATAATATGAGAAATGCTACAGAGCTCCCACTCACTTTCTTGTAAACGCAGGCTTCTCCATAAGTCTGCATAAAGCCAAACGCTTTGATCATCTCATCAAAGTGAATGTTCCAACTCCGAGATGCTTGCACCAGCCCATAAATGGATCGCTGGAGCTTGCATACTTTGTTAGCATTCTTAGGATCGACAAAACCTTCCGGCTGCATCATATACAGTTCTTCCTTAAGATGTCCATTAAGGAATGCCGTTTTGACGTCCATCTGCCATATCTCATAATCATAGTATGCGGCAATTGCTAACATGATTCGGACGGACTTCAGCTTCGCTACGGGAGAGAATGTCTCATCGTAGTCAACCCCTTGAACTTGCCGATAACCCTTAGCGACAAGTCGAGCTTTATAGATGGTAACATTACCATCCGCGTCCGTCTTCTTCTTAAATATCCATTTGTTTTCTATCGCTCGCCGATCATCGGGCAAGTCTGTCAAAGTCCATACTTTGTTTTCATACATGGATTCTATATCGGATTGCATGGCTTCAAGCCATTTGTTGGAATCTGGGCCCGCCATCACTTCTTCATAGCTCGAAGGTTCACCGTTGTCTAACAACATGATTTCCAAGACAGGGTTGCCGTACCACTCTGGTGTGGAACGTGTCCTTGTGGACATACGAAGTTCAGTAGCAACTTGATCCGAAGTACCTTGATCATCATCATTATTTTCCTCTCCAGTTGGTGTAGGCATCACAGGAACATTTTCCTGAGCTGCACTACTTTCCTGTTCAAGAGGTAGTACTTCATCGAGTTCTACTTTCCTCCCACTTACTTCTTTCGAGAGAAACTCTTTTTCCAGAAAGGATCCGTTCTTGGCAACAAAGATCTTGCCCTTGGATCTTAAGTAGAAGGTATACCCAATGGTTTCCTTAGGGTATCCTATGAAGACGCATTTTTCTGACTTGGGTTCGAGCTTTTCAGGTTGAAGTTTCTTGACATAAGCATCGCATCCCCAAACTTTTAGAAACGACAGCTTAGGTTTCTTCCCAAACCATAATTCATACGGTATCGTCTCAACGGATTTAGACGGTGCCCTATTTAACGTGAATGTAGCTGCCTCTAGAGCGTATCCCCAAAATGATAGCGGTAAATCGGTAAGAGACATCATAGACCGCACCATATCCAATAGAGTGCGATTACGATGTTCGGACACACCGTTACGCTGAGGTGTTCCAGGCGGCGTGAGTTGTGAAACGGTTCCACATTTCCTTAAGTGTGTACCAAATTCGTGACTTAAATATTATCCTCCACGATCTGATTGTAGGAACTTTATCTTTCGGTCACGTTGATTCTCTACCTCATTCTGAAATTCCTTGAACTTTTCAAAGGTCTCAGACTTGTGTTTCATTAAGTAGACATACCCGTATCTACTCAAGTCATCAGTGAGAGTGAGAACATAATGATATCCTCTGCGAGCCTCAACGCTCATTGGACCGCACACATCGGTATGTATGATTTCCAACAAGTTGGTTGCTCGCTCCATTGTTCCGGAGAACGGAGTCTTGGTCATCTTGCCCATGAGGCATGGCTCGCATGTGTCAAATGATTCATAATCTAGAGACTCTAAAAGTCCATTAGCATGGAGCTTCTTCATGCGCTTGACACCAATGTGACCAAGGCGGCAGTGCCACAAGTATGTGGGACTATCGTTATCAACTTTACATCTTTTGGTATTCACACTATGAACATGTGTAACATTACGCTCGAGATTCATTAAGAATAAACCATTGACCATCGGTGCATGACCATAAAACATATCTCTCATATAAATAGAACAACCATTATTCTCGGATTTAAATGAGTAGCCATCTCGTATCAAACGAGATCCAGATACAACGTTCATGCTCAAACTTGGCACTAAATAACAATTATTGAGGTTTAAAACTAATCCCGTAGGTAAATGTAGAGGTAGCGTGCCGACGGCGATCAGATCGACCTTGGAACCATTCCCGACGCGCATCGTCACCTTGTCCTTCGCCAGTCTCCGCTTATTCCGTAGCTCCTGCTGTGAGTTACAAATATGAGCAACGGCACCGGTATCAAATACCCAGGAGTTACTACGAGTACTGGTAAGGTACACATCAATTACATGTATGTCAAATATACCTTTAGTGTTGCTGGCCTTCTTGTCCGCTAAGTACTCGGGGCAGTTCCGCTTCCAGTGACCCTTCCCTTTGCAATAAAAGCACTCAGTCTCAGGCTTGGGTCCATTCTTTGATTTCTTCCCGGCAACTAGTTTACCGGGCTCGGCAACATCCTTGCCGTCCTTCTTGAAGTTCTTCTTACCCTTGCCCTTCTTGAACTTGGTGGTTTTATTGACCATCAACACTTGATGTTCTTTCTTGATTTCTACCTCTGCTGACTTCAACATTGAAAATACTTCAGGAATAGTTTTCACCATCCCTTGCATATTATAGTTCATCACAAAGCTCTTGTAGCTCGGTGGGAGCGACTGATGGATTCTGTCAATGACCGCCTCGTCCGGGAGGTTAATGTCCACCTGGGACAGGCGGTTGTGCAACCCAGACATTTTGAGTATGTGCTCACTGACAGAACTATTTTCCTCCATCTTACAACTATAGAACTTTTCGGAGACTTCATATCTCTCGACCCGGGCATGAGCTTGGAAAACCATTTTCAGCTCCTCGAACATCTCATATGCTCCGTGTTGCTCAAAACGCTTTTGGAGCCCCGGTTCTATGCTGTAAAGCATGCCGCACTGAACGAGGGAGTAATCATCAGCACGTGACTGACAAGCGTTCATAACGTCTTGGTTCTCTGGGATGGGTGCTTCACCTAGCGTTCCATCTAGGACATATGCTTTCTTGGCAGCTATGAGGATGATCCTCAGGTTCCGGACCCAGTCCGTATAGTTGCTGCCATCATCTTTCAGTTTGGTTTTCTCTAGGAACACGTTGAAGTTCATGTTGACATGAGCGTTGGCCATTTGATCTACAAGACATATTTGCAAAGGTTTTAGACTAAGTTCATGATAATTAAGTTCATCTAATCAAATTATTTCAATGAACTCCTACTCAGATTAGACATCCCTCTAGTCATCTAAGTGTTACACGATCCAAGTCGACTAGGCCGTGTCCGATCATCACGTGAGACGGACTAGTCATCATCGGTGAACATCTCCATGTTGATCGTATCTTCCATACGACTCATGTTCGACCTTTCGGTCTCTGTGTTCTGAGGCCATGTCTATACATGCTAGGCTCGTCAAGTTAACCCTAAGTGTTTTTGCATGTGTAAAACTGTCTTACACCCGTTGTATGTGAATGTAAGAATCTATCACACCCGATCATCACGTGGTGCTTCGAAACGACGAACTTTAGCAACGGCGCACAGTTAGGGGAGAACACTTTCTTGAAATTGTTACAAGGGATCATCTTATTTACTACCGTCATTCTAAGTATACAAGATGCATAAACATAATAAACATCACATGCAATTATATAGTAGTGACATGATATGGCCAATATCATATAGCTCCTTTGATCTCCATCTTCGGGGCTCCATGATCATCTTCGTCACCGGCATGACACCATGATCTCCATCATCATGATCTCCATCATCGTGTCTTCATGAAGTTGTCACGCCAAGGACTACTTCTACTTCTATGGCTAACGCGTTCAGCAATAAAGTAAAGTAATTTACATGGCGTTCTTCAATGACACGCAGGTCATACAAAAAATAAAGACAACTCCTATGGCTCCTGCCGGTTGTCATACTCATCGACACGTAAGTCGTGATTCCTATTACAAGAACATGATCTCATACATCACAATATATCATTCATCATTCATCACAACTTTTGGCCATATCACATCACAAGGCAATTGCTGCAAAAACAAGTTGGACGTCCTCTAATTGTTGTTGCATCTTTTACGTGGCTGCAATAGGGTTCTAGCAAGAACGTTTTCTTACCTACGAAAAAGCCACAACGTGATTTGTCAACTTCTATTTACCCTTCATAAGGACCCTTTTCATTGAATCCGCTCCAACTAAAATGGGAGAGACAGACACCCGCTAGCCACCTTATGCAACTAGTGCATGTCAGTCGGTGGAACCTGTCTCACGTAAGCGTACGTGTAAGGTCGGTCCGGGCCGCTTCATCCCACAATACCGCTGAAGCAAGATAAGACTAGTAGAGGCAAGAAAGTTGACAACATCTACTCCCACAACAAATTTGTGTTCTACTCATGCAATAGAGAACTACGCATAGACCTAGCTCCGATACCACTATTGGGGAACGTTGCAGAAAATTAAAAATTTTCCTACGGTTTCACCAAGATCTATCTATGAGTTCATCTAAGCAACGAGTGATAGGAGTGCATCTACATACCCTTGTAGATCGCGAGCGGAAGCGTTCAAGAGAACAGGGATGATGGAGTCGTACTCGCCGTGATCCAAATCACCGATGACCAAGTGCTGAACGGACAGCACCTCCGCGTTCAACACACGTACGGAGTGGATGAAGTCTCCTCCTTCTTGATCCAGCAAGGGGGGAGGAGAGGTTGAGGAAGAAGGCTCCAGCAGCAGCACGACGACGTGGTGGTGGTGGAGATGCAGTACTCCGGCAGGGCTTCGCCAAGCAACTATGGGAGGAGGAAGAGGTGTAGCAGGGGGAGGGAGGTGCCAAGACTCAGGGTGCGGCTGCCCTCCCTCCCCCCTCCTTTATATAGGCCCCCAGGGTGGGCACCGGCCCTGGAGATGGGAATCTCCCAAGGGGGCGGCGGCCAGGGGGGTGGAGTGCTCCCCAAGGCAAGTGGTGCGCCCCCCCACCCTAGGGTTTCCAACCCTAGGCGCAGGGGAGGCCCAAGGGGGGGCGCACCAGCCAACTAGGGGCTGGTTCCCCTCCCACTTCAGCCCACGGGGCCCTCCGGGATAGGTGGCCCCACCCGGTGGACCCCCGGGACCCTTCCGGTGGTCCCGGTACAATACCGGGTGACCCCGAAACTTTCCCGATGGCCGAAACAGCACTTCCTATATATAAATCTTCACCTCCGGACTATTCCGGAACTCCTCGTGATGTCTGGGATCTCATCCGGGACTCCGAACAACATTCGGTAATCACATACAAGTCTTCCTAATAACCCTAGCGTCACCGAACCTTAAGTGTGTAGACCCTACGGGTTCGGGAATCATGCAGACATGACCGAGACAGCTCTCCGGCCAATAACCAACAGCGGGATCTAGATACCCATGTTGGCTCCCACATGTTCCATGATGATTTCATCGGATGAACCATGATGTCGAGGATTCAATCAACCCCGTATACAATTCCCTTTGTCAATCGGTATGTTACTTGCCCGAGACTCGATCATCGGTATCCCAATACCTCATTCAGTCTCGTTACCGGCAAGTCACTTTACTCGTACCGTAATGCATGATCCCGTGACCAAACACTTGGTCACTTTGAGCTCATTATGATGATGCATTACCGAGTGGGCCCAAAGATACCTCTCCGTCATACGGAGTGACAAATCCCAGTCTCGATCCGTGTCAACCCAACAGACACTTTCGGAGATACCTGTAGTGCACCTTTATAGTCACCCAGTTACGTTGTGATGTTTGGTACACCCAAAGCACTCCTACGGTATCCGGGAGTTACAGGATCTCATGGTCTAAGGAAAAGATACTTGACATTGGAAAAGCTCTAGCAAACGAACTACACGATCTTGTGCTATGCTTAGGATTGGGTCTTGTCCATCACATCATTCTCCTAATGATGTGATCCCGTTATCAACGACATCTAATGTCCATAGTCAGGAAACCATGACTATCTGTTGATCAACGAGCTAGTCAACTAGAGGCTTACTAGGGACATATTATGGTCTATGTATTCACACGTGTATTACGATTTCCTGATAATACAGTTATAGCATGAATAAAGACAATTATCATGAACAGGGAAATATAATAATAATCTTTTATTATTGCCTCTAGGGCATATTTCCAACAAGAGGCACCGGGCTTGCTTTCAGTTCCTGGGGAGTGCCGTGCCTTATTCCGGCTCTCCGTAATGTGCGTCTGCCCAAGGATTTCAAGGGTCCATGCAAAGTGCCTAATTACACGGCGGATCAGCCACCCAAGGCGTGGGTCGAGAGTTATGAGATGGCAATGGAGATGCTGGATGTAGATGAAGCAGCTTGTGCAAAGTACTTCACGATGATGTTGGAAGGAACAGCCCGTACTTGGTTTAAAAATCTACCAGCTAATTCCATCGAGTCATGGGATCAGTTGAAGGCCCGGTTTATAACCAATTTTAAAGACACGTGCAAGCATCCCATGTCCATTGTGGATCTGGACGCTTGTGTTCAGGGAGAGAATGAGTCCACAACTCATTGGGTACGCCGGGTTTCAGAAGTTTTGCACTCGTCCGACCGGATTAATGCTGGCCAAGCGATTGTCACACTGGAGCGCAATTGCCGGTTTAAGTCACTAAAGATGAAGTTGGGACAGCTCAAGCGCCACTGCAACGACATGGGAACCCTCATGGCAGCCTTGGTATAGTATTGCGATTCTGATAATACCAAGGATCCCGATTCTGATAATGAGAAACCGGAGAAGGGAAAGAAGAATGGCGGTGCGAAGGGACAACATCACAACCAAGGAGGCCATGGGAATAATGGTAAGCGTAAAGCGGATTCTGATTTTGTGGCTAACGCTAATGTGCAGCGTCGTAAGGGTAAACCGCCCCAGCACGACGGGGCGATGAATCTGGAGCACTTTTTGAATCAGCCCTGTCCGAAGCATGGGACCAAGGAGGCCCCTGCAACACATCTCTTGAAGGATTGTAACATTATGAAGGAGTTCAAAAACTCTGATCTTTTCCGGTATGATCAGGGTCCGACGGGCAGTTCAGGTCCAGGTTTTCATGGTGGCGGCGGTTCAAACTCTGGGTTTCAGAATGATCATGGCAACCAGAACAACCAAGGTGGTAATAACCAGCAGAATAATCAAGGGAATCAGCAGCAGTCGGGTTACCAGAGTCACCCAAAACAGTTGAATGGTGGGCAGTATCATGTGTTCACCACTAGTCTGTGCAAGCGTGATCAGAAGCTTCACAAGATGGCAGTTAATGCTGTTGAACCGGCAGTTCTGCATTATCTGCGGTGGTCGGAACAGCCTATTTTGTGGAGTAGGGAGGATCATCCGCCCCGGGTTGACAATCCGGGTCAACTAGCTCTGGTGGTGGCGCCTTAGGTGGGAGGTTATAAGTTTACCAAAGTACTCATGGATGGAGGAAGCAGTATCAATATTTTGTATTATGAGACATTCCGCCGCATGGGGTTGACAGATAAGAATTTTAAACCATCCAATACTGTTTTCATGGTGTGGTACCAGGTAAATCGGCATATCCAGTAGGTAAGACTGCTTTGGAAGTTGCATTCGGTGATGAACATGATTCCCGGTCTGAGACATTGACCTTTGAGGTGGTGAGAATCCAGAGCCCGTATCACGCACTGTTTGGGCAGCCGGCTTAATCAAAATTCATGGCGAGGCCTTGTTATATTTACTTGCAGCTCAAGATGCCGGGTCACAAAGGAACCATCACGGTTCATGGAAGTCGAAAAATCGCTTTGGATTGCGAGGAAAGTGATGCGGCTTACGCTGAGTTGGTTTGTGCTACAGAGGAGTTAAAGTTTTACAAGGAGAATGTTGATCCGGCAGATATGACCCCTCTGAAGAAGCCCACCACTGAGCATGACCCAACCCTGCATTTCAAACCAGCTGACGAGACTAAGCTTGCTGATTTTGTACCTGGCGATTCGTCCTAGCAGTTCAGCATCAGCACCAATCTGGATCCAAAATAGGAAAGCACGCTCATCGAGTTCATCCGTGAGAACCAGGACATTTTTGCATGGAAGCCTTCTGACATGCCAGGTGTACCGAGGGAACTCGCTGAGCACACTCTTAATATTGATCCGAAGTTCAAACCGGTCAAGCAATTTCTTCATCGCTTTAATGAAGAGAGACGCAAGGCAATTGGTGAGGAGGTAGCCCGGCTGTTGGCTGCTGGGTTTATTGTTGAAGTGTTTCATCCTGAATGGTTGGCTAATCCGGTGCTGGTTCTTAATAAAAATGGCACTTGGCGTATGTGTGTGGACTACACGGACTTGAACAAGGCTTGCCCGGCCGATCCCTTTGCTCTCTCGCGTATTGATCAGATCATTGATGCGACGGCGGGTTGTGAGCGCCTGAGTAATTTGGATGCTTATTCAGGATATCATCAGATTAAGATGGCAGTTAAGGACCAGGAGAAGACATCCTTCATCACTCCCTTTGGAGCCTTCTGCTATGTTTCTATGCCCTTTGGGCTCAAGAGTACTCAGGCAACTTATCAGCGTTGTGTGCAAAATTGTCTTCACACGCAGATTGGGCGTAATGTTCATGTCTATGTGGATGACATTGTGGTAAAATCCAGGAAAAAGGAGACATTGATAGCTGATCTCAAGGAGACGTTTGACAACCTTCGGGTTTACAAGATGATGCTTAACCCGAATAAACGTGTCTTTGGTGTTCCGGCAGGCAAGCTGCTCGGTTTTCTTGTGTCCAACAGGGGCATTGAGGCTAATCCGGAAAAGATCAAGGCAATCACATCCCTGGCTAAACCGAAGTGTATCAATGATGTTCAGTGTCTAGCAGGTCGGATTGCAGCCCTCAGCAGGTTTATCAGTCGTCTGGGTGAGAAGGCCATTCCTTTGTATCAGATGTTGAAGAAGACGGATGATTTTGTCTGGAGTGATGCAGCCAATGCGGCCTTTGAGGAGTTAAAGCGGCAGTTGGTTGAACCGCCAGTTCTTGCAGCCCCAGTTGATCATGAGCCTTTACTATTATACGTGGCTGCCAATGCCCGAGTGGTTAGTGTGGCAATTGTGGTTGAGCGTAAAGAAGCTGGAAAGGAGTATCCGGTTCAATGACCTGTATACTACATCAGTGAAGTCCTGATCGAGTCAAAACAACGCTATCCGCATTGGCAGAAGTTGGTGTATGGGGTTTTTATGGCCAGTCGAAAGCTCAAGCAATATTTTCAAGGCCATCCCATCACAGTGGTTACTTCTGCTCCTTTGGGCGATATCATTCAAAACAGGGAAGCAACTGGCCGGGTTGCAAAGTGGGCAATTGAGCTTGGTCCACACGGTTTAAAATATGTACCTCGAACAGCCATCAAGTCTCAGGCTCTTGTGGACTTTATCAATGACTGGACCGAGTTGCAAGCACCGGAAGATAAACCGGATAATACATACTGGACTATTCATTTCGATGGATCCAGACAGTTGGAAGGCTCGGGGGCTGGAGTTGTTCTTACTTCCCCTCGAAGTGATAAAATCTGCTATGTCCTCCGCTTGATGTTTCCTTGTACTAACAATGCAGCTGAGTATGAAGCTCTACTTCATGGTCTCCGTGTGGCTAAAGATATGAACTTAAGTTGAGTTCGTTGCGTCGGAGATTCTGATCTGGTGGCTCAGCAACTTTCTGGTACTTGGGATTCTAAGGATCCACTCATGGCGGCTTACAGGTGTGAGGTGGATATTGTGGCAGGTCACTTCAAAGGTTATCAGGTCGAGCATATTGATCGACACAAAAACGAAGCAGCAGACGCTTTTAGCGGGCTTGGATCTCAGCATAAACCGGTACCTCCTAACACCTTTTTAGATATCTTGCATAACCCGTCTGTTAAGTTGTCCATAGAAGAGGATTTGGCTGTTCCTGATCCGGAGGCTCAGTTGGTGGCCGCTTTACACATTGTGCCGGATTGGACGGCTCCATATCTGGCGTACATGAGCCGGGGTCAGCTACCAAATGACAAAATCCTGGCCCGACAGATAGTCTGGCGATCCAAGTCCATGGTTATTCACAATGGCGAGTTACACCGCTGTAGCGTTTCAGGCGTATTTCAGCGTTGTGTTTCTCCGGAAGAAGGCCAAGAGATCCTATAGGAAATTCATGAAGGGGATTGTGGTCATCATGCCGGTTCAAAGTCCCTGGTTGCAAAAGCTTTTCGTCATGGGTTTTACTGGTTGACAGCTCATGCTGACGCGGAGGATCTGGTAAAGCGATGTGAGGCTTGTCAAAAAAATTCACGTCGAGCTCATGTTCCGGCTCAGGAACTACGGATGATTCCTATCACTTGGCCTTTTCCTACTTGGGGGCTTGATATGGTGGGACCCTTCAGACGTTCCCAGGACAAGAAGACCCACCTGTTTGTGGCAGTTGACAAATTCACTAAGTGGGTTGAACCGGAGCCTGTTAGCAAGTGTGATGCAGCTACGGTGGTTCAATTTCTCAAAAAGATTATCTTCCGGTTTGGCTTTCCGCACAGTATCATCACGGATAATGGTACCAACCTTTCCAAAGGTGAGATGGAGGATTTCTGTCAGAGAGAGCACATCCGGCGTGACCTAGCATCTGTGGCACACCCTCAATCCAACGGGCAAGCAGAGCGAGCTAATCAAGATATATTAAAGGGTCTTAAACCCCGGCTCATGATTCCCTTGAAGCGAACACCGGGTTGTTGGGTGGAAGAATTACCTTCTGTGTTGTGGAGTATAAACACCACCCCCAATCGATCAACAGGTTACATGCCTTTCTTTATGGTATACGGGGCAGAGGCGGTTCTCCCAAGTGATATACGTCATGATTCGCCCCGGGTTGCTAATTATGTTGAAGCGGACAATGAGCAAGCTCGCCAAGAGGCAATGGACCTATTAGATGAGAAACGGGATATGGCTTTGGCTCGATCGGCGGTTTATCAACAAGACCTACGACGTTATCACAGCCGCCGGGTTAAGACAAGAACCTTTCAAGAAGTTGACTTGGTGCTCCGGCTCATCCAGGATCAGACCGACATGCACAAGTTATCCCCGCCTTGGGAAGGACCCTTTGTGGTCAGCAAGAATCTGCACAACGGATCATACTACCTCATTAACGTTCGAGACAACTCACGCAACTCTCAGGAGGAGACCCGACGGCCGTGGAACATAGCTCTCCTCCGGCCTTATTAAACTTAAGCCATAGGCTCTTTTTATGTACATATTTCGACAATGTATATATTATGATCAGTAAATAAATCAGCATCCTTGCTCTAAAGTGGGGCCTCTGCTGTTTTTTCTCAAATATCCTTTGAGTTACATGGGGGCTTCAGCTGACAAAGCGGAGTACTACCTGTTAAACCGGCTATCACGCCACAAAGCTTGGGAGCTTCACACCCAAGGGGCCAAAGAGAGTCTGGATGCTATGCACAACTCAAACATAGGCACCCAATGAGCTGTTCCCAATGAGCACAGCTCATCACGTTACTTGGGGGCTCCTTGGTCAAATACCAAGGAGTTTGAATAGACCCTTGTAGCTGGGTATCGACCCACGGCTTGGAAGCCTGGTATGTTTACCTAAAACCCCGGGTTAACCTGCCTTCATCAAGTAAGACACTCCTATCCAAGTCATCCTGGCACGGCCCTCCGAACATTTGACAGTTACTCTCATTGAGACCCTGCACTTGTCAAAGTTAAAACGGTGATTGGTTAGTTGGAGGTCCATCTTAAAAGGCTTTGTTAAATGGTTCAACTCAGCGGCCTGGCAGCCCACAAAAAGCCTCGAATTTGGGCCTGGCAGCCCCCAAAAAGCCTCGACTACACGGTTTTATTTGTGTTTTGCTGAACTTTATGTTAAACCGATTTTCTTGGCTTGGTCAGTCATTTTATTAGCTCGATATTCTTTAAACCGGCTTGGTTTGCAACTATACGTTGACAGACCTTATTCTTAAACCGGAGTTCAATAACCCGACCTGGCATTGACTACCTGTCACCAGCTTGGATCATCTGGCGTGAATCATCACCCGGTATGACTTACTATACGACATCAGTACATGATGGAGTTATACAAGAAATTCAGATTTGGGTTTTCACCCTTCTTACAATCAAAGTTGACCAGCCAACTAACCAGGGATCTTACATCACAGGTATGAATCAGTTCATATTTTTATGATTTGATTATCAATCCGGCCTTTTCTTGGGCATTATGGCCCGTCCGGCGGTAAACCGCCAGGACCCTTGTCTTTTTATGCACACAGGAATTGCATATTATGATACATGAATCAAAATTGACATTGACATGGCGGATCACACAAAGTATCTCCTCCTGCACGATGGCAGCAGATCACAATAAGTTTTTGCTACCCTATTACAAGGCACTTAGAGGCCCAAAATATGGAATTGTTTTAACACGGACAGTTCCTGACATATCAACCGCCCTGACGGATTAAGCTTCATCGCCGGGTTGATGCGAAGTGGATGGGTCATCTGGCGTCGGTTCAGCCTCCTCCTCCCCATCCAATGGCTGGAAGTCATTGGTGGTCCATTCAATCCGGGTTAAAGCCTAAAAGACAGCCTCTTCACTTATAAGCTCAGCCGGATCAACGTCAGGGGCGTAAGTGTGCTTACAGATTGGTGGAATAAGGTTCTGCACTTCAAGAATCACAGCTTCAACCCGTCTGTTGTTTACATCATAGAAGGATCGGTGAACCGTCAGGTTAGCTTCATCTGCCAACTGACTCGCCAAAGGACGCATCTCCCTTGTCACCCGTCTAAGAGCGTCGTTGTCAAACACTTTGCCGTTTTCTTGTGCGCTGGGAAAGCCCTTGGCTATATCAGCCAGATCAAGATCAGCTATCCATGCCTTGGCTCGAGTCAGCACCAATAAAGTGCCAGCCCGGGCAGCGGATTGCTTCAACTCTTCTATTTGCGCTGGCATCATAGATAGCCGGTCCAGCGTGTCCATGATCGGTGTTGGCGCCGCATTGTCATAGGAAGTGGCGCAGATCACCCGTTGAACATCGGTATACAGCTGTTCAACCAGTGTATACGCGGCCTTGAGTTTCTTCCGCATATTAGAACCCAGATGAGCAATGCGACTTATTTCGGTTTAAGAAGTTCATGTTAAACCAGAGAAATTTCAAAGCGAAATATTCATAAAACCTTGGCAAAACAGTGCTTACCAAATATTGCAGAGGTCATGGCATTGACTTGGCGCTTCAATCCAAAAAGTTCTTCCGCCACCGGTTTAAGAGCTGCTTCGGCGTTTTCTGCCCTCTTCAACAAACCGGCCTTTTCTGTATCCTAGTTGGCCTGCTCAGACTTGAACCATTCTTTGAGCTGCTCCATGGTGGTTAAGGCGGTTTTTAACTCATCCTTGGCCTTGATGGTTTCTGCTTGTTGGGATTTCAGATTTTCTTGAAGGTCAGCGATTTGCGAGACGTGTTGGTTTATCTCACACTGCAACAGTAAGAGAACAGGTTAATATCTTTGTTAAAGTCCCAAGCATATAGCTAGTTATACACTTGGCACTTGGGGGCTAATGCGGATCATTTTTATGCTGATTATTGAAGTCCCAAGGATTAATACAAGTTTTAATCATGGCACTTGGGGGCTAATGGGTGTTTATCAGAAATACACAAGGGAATTTCATAAAGTACAATATGAAGTATACAAAGTCCCGGTTTGACTTTCTCAAGACAAACCGACCCTTGGGGGCTATAATGTAATGAAGGTATAGAGCAAAGAGCAAAATTGTTTACCTCATAGCATTCCTTCATTAGATTTACTAAACCGGCTTCATAATCACGGCTGGTGTAAAGCCGGTTCAAGAAGTCGGAGTGAAGGTCTGGAACAGAGAGATCGACATAAGCTGACAGATCAGTCTTCCCCTTCCCCTTGTTCATGGCAGCAAACTCATCTTTGGCAGTGTGCTTTGATAGAGCAATCAGATTACCAGGGGCGGTATATCCCGTGCTAGTAACAACGACGTCATCATCTTTGGCCGGACTGGATGAGTCAACATTCTATACAGGACTTGGTTCCTTGGTAGTGGGACTTGGCGGTTTATTGACAGGGCTTGGCGGATCAGCAGTTGAGCCCCGTTGTTCAACTGTTGGACTAGGAGGAGCAGGAGGATGGGAAGTATCAACCTCTACATTCAGTTCAACCTCTGGTGGGTTAGCATCAGCATCTTGGTTTTTCCCAGCAGAGCTGTCTATAGCAACTTCAGGATCTTCGCCATGATGCTCTGGAGTCTTCTCCGGATCAACATCCATAGTTGGGTCGCTGGTCTTGGCTTTCTTACTCAATCGAGCCTTGGCGCTACAACATCAAAGGTTAGAATATGGTAAACCGGTAAATAAAAGAAACAAATTAAGGAGTAATATACTTACCCAGCGACGACTTTGAGAGGAGGCAGCTGAGTGGTTGATGAACCGCCAGACGAGTTGGAAGAAGCCTGGTAATTCGGGTTAGACGGATTGAGAGGGCAGCGGAAGAAACCTTTCAAAGGGTAACGTTTTTCAGGAGAGCAAGTCACCTCTGGACGACGTTTCTGGGTTGGCGTATCAGCTAAACCAGACGACGTGATTTGTTGACCACTATGCCGGGTTGTGCGACGTTCTTCAACTTGCTGTGTCTTCAAAGAAAATTTTGGATCCAAATGAGCAAGGGGGTGAGATTGTTTTACTTTCCGGACTGTGCGGCGAATTCTTTGAACCGGTACAAGATCTGAATCGGAAGAAAGAAGGATTACCTCAACATGTTCTGCATGGCTAGCTTCAGCATCATCCTGGGAATAGTCATTGTCAATAAGATGTACGAAAAAGGAACCAAGTGAGTCAAGTTCTACCTCAGCATCTGATTCCTCCTCCTCTGGCGGGTCAGAAGACTCGGCGGTTTTCCTCTTGCCAGCTTTCTTGATGGCCTTGGTTTTTGCACGAGGAGCCTGGGCTGGTTTAGTCCGTTTCCAAAAAGAGCTGTTAGCCTGAAATTAAGACAAGGAAAGGTTAGTACACAATCAATACAGAAGCAAATCAGTAAAGTATTTAGATAAACTTTACCGCTGGCGGTTTATTGGAGATGCAAAACGGAGCCAAACCGGTTTGGCTGCATGCAGAGATCGGTTCATCAAGCATTTTCTTCACCGATTCAGTGACTTCAATATCGTTCATTACTATTTCATGATATCGTTGAGGGTCTTTGACATCACCAGTGTACTCATGCATCAATCCGGGGCGGCGGCTTAAAGGTAAAATGCCCCAAGAAACCCAGCAGCAGACAAGGTCAATACCAGTTAAACCATTGGCCATCAGAGCCCTGAGCTTGGCGAGTTGAGGCGCAAAATTCTTCCGTTCTGCGGCAGTCAAGCGTGAAGGTAATGGGTGGCTATTGCTAAGCCGGTGAGGGCGATAACCCGGCAAGGGATTTTCTCCATCAGGGGCAGTATTCCGACAGTAAAACCAGGTCTGATTCCAATCTTTAGGATGGCTATGATGTTTGGCATGAGGGAAGTCAACTTATTTTCTTTTCTGAATTGAAACGCCGCCAAGCTCTGTGTTGGGACCATCTGAGAATTCCGTACGGCGGTTCAAATGGAAAAAGTCTCGGAATAGCTCCACAGTTGGCTCTTCTTGGAGATAGACTTTGCAGAATACTTGAAAGTTGCATATGTTTGACACAGAGTTCGGGCCAATATCTTGCGGATGGAGTTGGAAGCTTGCAAGGACATCTCGGAAATTTTTTGATCCGGTCGGACTGAATCCCCGGTCTAAGTGTTGCACAAAGACAATCACCTCTCCTTCTTGAGGTTCAGGCGGACATTCCGATTCTGGAACTCGCCAGTGGAGAGCCCTTTTTGAAGCTAAAGCACCAGTGGTGACATAACCATTGATTTGTGTCTCTGTGATCCGGGACGGAACCCAATTGCAAGCAGCGAATTGTCTCAACATTCCGGAAGGAGGGGACTGAAAGAAAAAACAAGTGCCGGTTTTACAATTTACGGTTTTAAGTGTACAATTCAGTGTTTAACCGGAGAAAAATACTATGCAAGGTTCAGTTGGCGGTTTAAGAGAGGGCTAATGACATATGGCGGATTGACTATCAAATATTAAACCGCCCGTTGGCAGAAGGGCCAGGATTCAAAATTTCTGCTAAGTGTTGACAGAAACAGGTTTCACATAATGATCAAATTTATTTGGATCTACCGCATATCCGTAAAGCAATTTTTTCTGTGACCTCTAAAGGCGCTAAGCAGAACAGGGAAGGTCGTATACTCTACAGAAAAAAGGACGATCTGCTAGTATTAAAAACGGATGCGGAGTAACTACCGCATAAGATCTACACTACTATTGGATCAAAACTACCGTGGCAGAAGGAAGAACAAATAAGAAGAATGAAGAACTGTACAGAGGAGCTCGCAAACCCTAACACAGATCTAAAGATGAAGGAAAGAGGAAGTTTACCACTGCAGATTTGCTGCGGAGGAGGGCGGCGAGTTTCTGGTCTGTTTCAGGTTGATGCAGCGGCCTTTGTCGGTGCAGTTCTCGAAGGTCGCGGACGGCAGCGGAGCTTCAGAGCTTGGGCGTCGCGAGGAAGAAGAAGGCACATAAGGGGAAAAGTGAGAAGGGCCCTCGGGCCTTATTTATAGGGGAAGGAGTAAAATGGCAGGCGCGAGAATCAAGGAGCCTGAAACGGCAGAATGAGTGCGCCCGTCGCCTCGATTTTCGAGATAACCATTAAGTGAAGGGAATCTTTTTAATCTTTTTATACAGAGATGATGTCATGATGGACCGTTACTGTGTTCAGAAGATGACGTCACGGCGGTTTACAAAAATTACAGGAGAAGACAATATGGCGGTTTACGAAAATACAAGAAGATGCCTACAAGATATCTTTGAAGTATTGAAGATTGACATGAACAAATTCAAATCAATCTGGGGCCTAATGTTGAGGATATAGCTACTGAGTGTAAACCGGACAGGAGGGCCCGGTTCACCATCGACTATGTTGAATCCCATGAAGATCCAGGAGATGGCGCTTTACTGAATGAAGCCTAGAATCTTGAAGCCCAAAGGTGGATTAGGGCCCATAGTGGTAAACCGCCATGACTATGTAAACTTGTAATGTAAGTTAGGAAAGGAGAGACCGAGCCGGACACTTTGTATGAGTCGGCCTCGGGGCTCTGTAGACCGGCCGGGCGTCAACCTGTGTATATAAAGGGACGACCCGGCGGTGGTTCAGGGACAAGAGACAACAACTCGAGACTCAGGAAAGTGTATTTTTCTCCCTGATCATCGAAACCCAATCAATCCCATCACAACTAGACGTAGGCTTTTACCTTCATCGAAGGGGCCGAACTAGTATAAACTCCCGTGTCCCTTGTCCGGTTTAACCCCTTCAAGCTAACCCGTTGCGATGGCACCACAACTACATCCTTTCATGAGGACATCTGACGTGATAATTCCACGACACATGCCTTGATCCAGCAAGGAGAGAAGGAGAGGTTGGGGAAGACTCCGTCCAGCAGCAGCACAACGGCGTGGTGGTGGTGGAGGAGCGTGGCAATCCTGCAGGGCTTCGCCAAGCACCGCGGGAGAGGAGGAGGACTTGGGAGAGGGGGAGGGCTGCACCAGAACTTGGGTGCGACTGCCCTCCCACCCCCCACATATATATAGGGGCAAGGGAGAGGGGGGCCTGCCCCCTCAGATCCAATCTGAGGAGGGGGCGGCGGCCAGGGGGGTTGCCTTGCCCCCCAAGGCAAGGGGGGCGCCCCCTTTTAGGGTTCCCCCAAACCCTAGGCGCCTTGGGCCCTGGTGGGGGGGGGGGGGGGCGCACCAGCCCACCTGGGGCTGGTCCCCTCCCACACTTGGCCCACGCAGCCCTCTGGGGCCGGTAGCCCCACCTGGTGGACCCCCGGGACCCTCCCGGTGGTCCCGGTACATTACCGATAGAACCCGAAACTTATCTGGTCACCAAAACGGGACTTCCCATATATAAATCTTTACCTCTGGACCATTCCGGAACTCCTCGTGACGTCCGGGATCTCATCCGGGACTCCGAACAACATTCGGTAACCACGTACATCTATTCCCTATAAGTGCGTCATCGAACCTTAAGTGTGTAGACCCTACGGGTTCGGGAGACACGTATACATGACCGAGACAACTCTCGGGCCAATAACCAACAGCGGGATCTGGATACCCATGTTGGTTCCCACATGTTCCATGATGATCTCATCGGATGAACCATGATGTCGAGGATTCAATCAATCCCGTATACAATTCCCTTTGTCTAGCGGTATAGTACTTGCCCGAGATTCGATCGTCGGTATCCCGATACCTTGTTCAATCTCGTTACCGGCAAGTCTCTTTACTCGTTCCGTAACACATCATCCCGTGATCAACCCCTTGGTCACATTGTGAACATTATGATGATGTCCTACCGAATGGGCCCAGAGATACCTCTCCATCACACGGAGTGACAAATCCCAGTCTCGATTCGTGCCAACCCAACAGACACTTTCGGAGATACCCGTAGTGTACCTTTATAGCCACCCAGTTACGTTGTGATGTTTGGTACACCCAAAGCATTCCTACGGCATCCGGGAGTTGCACAATCTCATGGTCTAAGGAAATGATACTTGACATTATAAAAGCTTTAGCATACGAACTACACGATCTTTGTGCTGGGCTTAGGATTGGGTCCTGTCCATCACATCATTCTCCTAATGATGTGATCCCGTTATCAACGACAGCCAATGACCATCGTCAGGAAACCGTAACCATCTATTGATCAACGAGCTAGTAAACTAGAGGCTTACTAGGGACATAGTGTTGTCTATGTATCCACACATGTATCTGAGTTTCCTAGCAATACAATTATAGCATGGATAATAAACGATTATCATGAACAAGGAAATATAGTAATAATAACTTATTTATTATTGCCTCTAGGGCATATTTCCAACACGAAGATCTGTGGTAAACTACTCACAAGTCATCGGAGGGGCTATGGTGTTGATGTAGATGCCCTCCGTGGTCGATTCCCCCTCCGGCGGAGCGCCGATGAAGGCTTCAAGATGGGATCTCGTGGATACAGAAGGTTACGGTGGTGGAAATAGTTTTTCATCATCTCCTTCGATGTTCTCGGGGTACGTGGGTATATATAGGAGGAAGAAGTAGGTCGGTGGACGCCCGAGGGGCCCATGAGATAGGGGGCGCGCCCAGTAGAGGTGGGCGCGCCCTCCATCCTCGTGGCTGCCTCGAATGCTTCTTGACTTGCACTCCAAGTCCTCTGGATCACGTTCGTTCCAAAAATCACGCTCCCGAAGGTTTCATTCCGTTTGGTCTCCGTTTGATATTCCTTTTCTTCGAAACACTGAAATAGCCAAAAAAACAGCAATATGGGCTGGGCCTCCGGTTAGTAGGTTAGTCCCAAAAATGATATAAATGTATAAAGTAAAGCCCATAAACATCCAAAATGGGTAATATAATATCATGGAACAATCAAAAATTATAGATACGTTGGAGACGTATCAAGCATCCCCAAGCTTAATTCCTACTCGTCCTCGAGTAGGTAAATGATAAAAATAGAATTTTTGATGTGGAATGCTACCTAGAATAATTCTCAATGTAATTTTCTTTATTGTGGCATGAATGTTCAGATCCAAATGATTCAAAATAAAAGTTCATATTGACATAAGAAATAGTAATACTTCAAGCACACTAATCAAAGCAATCATGTCTTCTCAAAATAACATGGCTAAAGAAAGTTCATCCCTACAAAATCATATAGTTAGGCTATGTTTCATTTTCATCACACAAAATACTTCCATCAAGAACAACCCTGATTTCAGCCAAGCAATTGGTTCATACTTTTTAACGCGCTTCAGCCGTTTTCAACTCTCACGCTATACATGAGCGTGAGCCATGGATATAGCACTATGGGTGAATAGAATATGACGATGGAGGTTGTGTGAAGAAGACAAAAAAGGAGAAAGTCTCACATTGACGAGGCTAATCAACGGGCTATGGAGATGCCCATCAATTGATGTCAACATGTGGAGTAGGGATTGCCATGCAACGGATGCACTAGAGCTATAAATGTATGAAAGCTCAACAAAAGAAACTAAGTGGGTGTGCATCCAACTTGCTTGCTCACGAAGACCTAGGGCATTTTGAGGAAGCCCATCGTAGGAATATACAAGCCAAGTTCTGTAATGAAAAATTCCCACTAGTATATGGAAGTGACAAGATATGAGATTTGCTATATGAAGAACATGGTGCTACTTTGAAGCACACATGTGGAAAAAGAGATAGTAACATTGCCCCCTTTTTATTTATTTTCTTTTTTCTTTTTTTCTTTTGGACCTTTTTTTTCTTTTTGGCCTTTCTTTTTTTTTCTTTGGCCTTTCTTTTTTTGGCCTTTCTTTTTTTATTTTTGGGGACAACGCTCTAATAATGATGATCATCACACTTTTATTGATTTACAACTCATGAATTACAACCAAAAACTAGAACAAGATATGATTCTATATGAATGCCTCCAGCGGTGTACCGGGATGGGCAATGAATCAAGAGTGACATGTATGAAAAATTATGCATGGTGGCTTTGCCACAAATACGATGTCAACTACATGATCATGCAAGGCAATATGACAATAATGATATGCGTCATGATGATGAACGGAACGGTGGAAAGTTGCATGGCAATATATCTCAGAATGGCTATGAAAATGCCATAATAGGTAGGTATGGTGGCTGTTTTGAGGAAGATATAAGGAGGTTTATGTGTAATAGAGCGTATCATATCACGGGGTTTGGATGCACTGGCGAAGTTTTCACCAACTCTCAAGGTGAGAAAGGGCAATGCACGGTACCGAAGAGGCTAGCAATGATGGAAAGGTAAGAGTGCGTATAATCCATGGAATCACATTAGTCATAAAGAACTCATATAATTATTGCAAAAGTTTTATTAGCCCTCGAAGCAAAGTACTACTACGCATGCTCCTAGGGGGAGGTCGGTAGGAGTTAACCATCGCGCGCCCCCGACCTCCACTCAAGGGAAGGCAATCAAAAGAGCACCTCATGCAATAAATTTATTACACAACTTTTACCATATGTGCATGCTACGGGACTTGCTAACTTCAACAAAAGCATTCTTTAAATTCATAATCACCCAACTATCATGACTTTAATATCACTACCTCCATATCTCAAAACAATTATCAAGTATCAAATTGATCATAGCATCCAATTCACCTCCTATGATAGTTTTCATTATACCCAACTTGGATGCCTACCATTCTAGGACCAATTTTATAACCATAGCAAATACCATGCTGTTCTAAGAGACTCTCAAAATAATATAAGTGAAGCATGAGAGACTAACAATTTCTACAAAATTAAGCCACCGCCGTGCTCTAAAAGATATAAGTGAAGCACTAGAGCAAAACTATCTAGCTCAAAAAGATATAAGTGAAGCACATAGAGTGTTCTAATAAATTCCAATCAAGTGGGCTTCTCCCAAAAGGTGTGTACAGCAAGGATTATTGTGGAAAACTAAAAGGCAAATACTAATATCATACAAGACGCTCCAAGCAAAACACATATCATGTGGCGAATAAAAATATAGCTCCAAGTAAAGTTACCAATGAACGAAGAGGAAAAAGGGGATGCCTTCCGGGGGCATCCCCAAGCTTAGGCTTTTGGCTATTCTTGAATATCTTGGGGTGCCATGGGCATCCCCAAGCTTAGGCTTTTGCCACTCCTTATTCCATAGTCCATCAAATCTTTACCCAAAACTTGAAAACTTCACAACACAAAACTCAACAGGAAATCTCATAAGCTCCGTTAGTGAAAGAAAGAAAAACCACCACATAAGGTACTGTAATGAACTCATTATTTATTTATATTGGTGTTAGACCTATTGTATTCCAAGTTCTCTATGGTTCATACCACTTAATACTAGCCATAGATGCATCAAAATAAGCAAACAATACACGAAAAACAGAATCTGTCAAAAACAGAACAGTCTGTAGCAATCTGTAACTAACACAAACTTCTGGAACTTGAAAAATCCAACCAAAATAGGAAGTCCTGGGAAATTTGTCTACTGATCTACAGCAAAAAGAATCAATGCAAAATCACGTTTCTGTGATTTAACAAAACTAATTTAGTGCGTGAAATGTTTCTGTTTTTCAGCAGAATCAAATTAACTATCACCATAGGTTATCCTATAGGTTCTACTTGGCACATTCACTAATTAAAACATAAAAACACATCTACACAGAAGGTAGATGAAAGATTTATTACTAAACAGAAACAAAAACAAAAACACAAATAAAATTGGGTTGCCTTCCAACTAGCGCTATCGTTTAACTCCCCTAGCTAAGCATAAAAGCGAGGATAGATCTAAGTAGTGCCATCTTTGGCACTCAATTCATAAGTAGCTCGCATGATAGATTCATAAGGTAATTTAAATCTTTTTCTTGGAAAGTGCTCCATGGCTTTCCTTAATGGAAATTGGAATCAAATATTCCCTTCCTTCATATCAATAATCGCACCAATCGTTCTAAGGAAAGGTCTAGCAAGAATAATAGGGCAAGAAAGATTGCAATCTATATCAAGAACGATAAAATCTACGGGCACAAAATTTCTATTTGCAACAATGAGAACATTGTCGGTGTCAAAACCAGCGGATCTCAGGTAGGGGGTCCCGAACTGTGCGTCTAAGGCTAATGGTAACAGGAGGCAGGGGACACGATGTTTTACCCAGGTTCGGGCCCTCTCGATGGAGGTAATACCCTTCTTCCTGCTTGATTAATCTTGATGATATGAGTATTACAAGAGTAGATCTACCATGAGATCGTAGAGGCTAAACCCTAGAAGCTAGCCTATGATTCTGATTGTTGTTGTCCTACAGACTAAACCCTCCGGTTTATATAGACACCGGAGGAGGCTAGGGTTACACAGAGTCAGTTACAAAGAAGGAGATCTAACATCCGGATCGCCAAGCTTGTCTTCCACGCAAAGGAGAGTCCCATCTGGACACGGGACGACTCTCGAGTCCTGTATCTTCATAGTCCAACAGTCCGGCCAAAGTATATAGTCTGGCTGTCCGTATACCCCCTAATCCAGGACTCCCTCAGTAGCCCCTGAACTAGGCTTCAATAACGATGAGTCCGGCTTGCAGATTGTCTTCGGCATTGCAAGGCGGGTTCTTCTTCAAATCCAGTGCACCAGTTGTAGCGAAGAGTGTTCAGCCTCCCATCAATGTAGCATTCCTTGGCTTCTGTGCCTTAATAATGGCCATCTCCACGTGTCGGGCGACTACGAGGAGCCGGGGCATTTTTACATTTGCCACCCCGACCCTGCAGGCCAACCGTCTATTTGAAAAGATGGGGATCTTCAGATCTGAATCTCACCTTTTTCCCTCAAGCAAGCATTCAACAGAGCGCGTCCGGAAAAACCATTCCATCATGGCCGGTCGCCGCAGCTCCTCCTCTCGCTCCCTTAGCTCCAAGCCAGGCGATTGGGAAAAATGTTCTGTCCCCCACAGCCGCTTAGTAGAGTTGCAGACCCAAGGGTTTCTTCCACCGACGTACATGGTCCCCGTCCGAGCCGGAGTAGCCACCTACAATGGCGGGGCGCAAGCGGAGAGATCTCCTAACCCATCTCAAGGGGAGCGAGTATGCCTCATCCCATATTTGCTAAGAGGCGTCGGGTTTCCAATCCACCCATTCCTTCGCGGGCTCCTGGAGTTCTATGGCCTCTAGTTGCACAACTTCACCCCCGCCTCCGTGCTACACATTGCAGGATACGTCGCCCTTTGTGAATTATTCCTGGGCTGTGAGGCTCACTTCGAGTTATGGAAGAAGTTATTCTGCCTTGGCCCTCGCAATCAGGGGGAATCTATATATCAAGTGGGCGGAGCCGAAATATGGTGCGTCGCCCAGACTGGATACCTGTTCGGCACTCCAAAGAAGGCATCCGAAGTCTGGCCCTCGGAGTGGTTTTATGTAGATGACGTTCCCCTTCCGGATCTAATCCGGACGGGCCTCCCTGCGTTTAATAACGCTCCGCTGAAGAAACGCTGAAGTTGGCGCCCTCGGAGCCCCCAGGAGGAAGATACCCGAGAAGTCCACTTCCCGATGAGCAGGATAAAGACACTGGCCCAATAAGGACAATAGTCGAGGTTATATCAATGTGCATAATGCGGGGGGGGGGGGGGGGGTGCAGCCACTTCAATATCGGGGGAAGCCCATGTGGCACTTCAACGGGGAAGACGATGCCACCCGCTGTGGTCGTAAAGGTCCGGACTCCGCCACTGCTCTGGCGAGAATACTATCCGATTTATATAAAGGAGAAGAAGAGGAGTTCCTCCGCATCAAACCGCGGGATGGATTTTCCATGTACAACCCCCCAAGCTAGGTGAGCCGTTACTCTTTACTCAAATCTATCCATCCTTGTTCCCTTCATCACAATCATTTACCTTGATATTTCTAAGTAGGAACTAAGGCAGGCCGTGAATGAGTTCAACAACCCTTCTCCGCAGCCAGAGGATCCTGGCCGGGCCCTCGACCCCGGACTTGAAGAAGATCCAGATATATCTGTGGAGCTTGTTGACGGGACATTTTATTAGGCGAGCTACGACGGCACTTTGGTGGCTATTATCGCCAATTATCCCGGACTACTCCCTGCATCACGTGTAAGCAAAGCTGAAGCTTTCTGAAGAGGATTCCTTCCTTATGCCATGCCTTATGCACAAACATCTTATTTTTATAGAGACGACCATCGGAATGCGGCGCCGAGCCCCTGGGAGCTCATCAGCAAAGGGCACCCGGGCCAGGCAGGCTCAAGAGGAAGGCGGTTAGGGTTGAAACGCTGTCACAGAGGTATAGTTAAAACCTGCTCTGTGATTATGATGTTTGAAATGTATCAGAGTCCTTCGTGTCTTGGCAGAAAGAGTAGTTGCCAGACTATATCCGGAGATCCTGCCGGTCACTCCTCTACTAGCCGGATTCCAGAACCGGCTTCGAGAGAGGAGGCCAATGCGGGGCCGATGACGAATTGTCCTCCGACAAAGGATGCGGATAGGCTCTCCGCCACAAATTCCTAAGTAGAGAGCGCCATGAATCACCGGCGCTGACGGGCCCTACTTTGCAATGGTATCTTTTCCTAAGAGGCATTCAATGCCTTCAATTCGGGAGACGCATACATCCAAGCTGCCCAAGACGGGCTCTCCCGAGCGATGGACCAGTATGCGAAAGATATACGGGTAAGAAAATTTGATAAGCATGTATAGCAGTAGCCCCTGAGACTTGAAACAATTGGAACAACTGATTTAAGGATCATTGTATGCACAGGTTCTTGTAGATAAGAATACCCATTTGTCTCAAGAGCTAGAAGAGTGCAAGACCCAGCTGAGGGCCGTGGTTGCCAAACTAGAGGAATCCCAGAGGGCCTCATCTGGTAACATTTGTCTCAATAGAGAAATTTTAAGGAAATATACTAGTTAGTAGTTGGCTTGCTTTATAAGTCTAACAGAAAATTCTGCAGACAATCCCAGGGAGAATCCGGAGATAGTAAAAGATAGTGAGTCACATCTCCACAGACAGCTAAAGGCTGGCAAGCGTGTGCTTACGCAGGTTAGGCAGGAGAAAAACAATCTCCAAGATGCCAACGTCCGGCTGGGCGTCGAATTAGCATATGTTCGAGCTCAGCTTGCGGACTCCGTGAAGGAGAACAGGAGGCTTCGTTGCGGCATTTATGGTAAGTGCCTAAACGAACTGCAGTACAGTTTGGCGAGGAAGCATATTAAAAGAGTTTATATCTGTAGGTATGCTGACAGGCCATCCTGAACAGGAGATGCCCGAATCCGCATGAGATTTGCTGCAAGATCTCTCTCAACTGCACGGACGAGCTCGGCAGGTGATGCAAGGTATTGCCTAGGCCTTGTGGCCATCCGCTTCCCTGCCAGGAGACATGGGGGCGCTCGTGGACATGCTCCAAGGAGCACGGCGGCACTTCCAATTATGGAAGGTATCAGCCTACCGATAAGGTGCCAGGGAAGCCTAGGCCATGGTGAAGACGCGATACGCCAAGATTGACCCGAACCATATGGCCGAAGTCGGACCGGCGGGGCCAGATGGGCAAGAGATTCCCATGAGTCTAGTGTATGACCTGGTAGCATTAGCCCCAAAGTATTCCCAACAGGATTGCAAGCTAGATAGCCTGTTGGATGGTATAGAGGAAGAATATAGCCTGTCCAAGTGACTATGTAATTCAACGGACATATGTAGTCCCTAGCCGGATTAAAAATCTTTTGTCATGGCAGACCTTTTCGCTTCAGCCCCCGGATCCGACAGTCCGGGGTGTATCCGAATACCCACTCAGTTATGCAAAACCGGGGTATGCGTGGAAACCAGGCGTAGGGGTCATAAGTGCTTGAACAGACAAGTACCCAACTAGTTATGTTATATTACATGGGTAGTAAGAAACATCTTCCAGGGAGAATAGTTCCGTTAGGGGTTCCTTTCCCTGGGTACGCATGCATCGATGTGCATGTCCGAACTGCGAACAGAAATGGAGGATACAAAACATCTAGGGATTCATGTTGTAATAAACGAAAGAAACATCTTTTGTTCACTGACCGAATATTCCCTTAAGAACGCTAGCTTTCGGCTTCACCCAGTCTGAGGTACACATCCGGCTGAACTGGCAGTAACAATCGCAGAGGTGCTCCCCTTATGCCCTAGCCGAATTAACGGGAGCGTAGGGCATAAACACAAGAGCCAGGCAACCCAGCGTGGCCACATCTTAAGTCATACCGATGCATATAATGGTGAAGAAAAGGCACATATGGAAAAAGGACACGTATGTGGAAGGCAGGAAGCCATAAAAAATTATATTTAGCTTCCGTATAGGAAGCCCCCAGGTATGGTGAGCACACATAGTGCGGCCGGAGTGATCCGAGCATCCGCACTATATTTAATACTTTGTATGAAGAAGGTAAAAAAGGTGAGAAAGGAAAAAGGGGGAACATAATTAAGAGAGCAGGGGCAAGGAGACGAACACTAAGTTCGGCACTAGGCGTAGAATCTCCGGAGTATGGCCGCGTTCCATGGGTTCGGCTCGAGTCTGTTATCAGATGCATTGCGCAGGCGGTACGCTCCTCCAGTGAGAACTTTATCAATGATGAAGGGGCCCTCCCACTTGGGTTTGAGCTTGTCCTTCTTCTTCTCTGGTAGGCATAGAACAAGTTCGCCAATGTTATAAGTTTTGGCCCGCACTTCTCTTCTTTGATACCTTCGAGCCTGCTGCTGATAGAATGCGGAATGGGCTTTTGCGACGTCGCGCTCCTCCTCCAGGGCATCTAAGTTGTCCTGCCGATCTAGCTCGGCTTCCTTCTCTTCGTACATGCGCACGCGGGGTGAGTTATGGATTATGTCGCAGGGTAGTACTGCTTCTGCGCCGTACACCATAAAAAATGGTGTATATCCGGTGGTACGATTCGGCGTGGTCCGCAGCCCCCAGAGTATGGAGTCGAGCTCCTCGACCCAGTGCGTGTCTGATTCTGTCAAGGATCGCACTAGTCTGGGTTTGATGCCGCTCATGATGAGACCATTTGCACGTTCGACCTGGCCGTTTGTTTGGGGATGATAGACGGAGGCGTAATCGAGCTTCATGCCCATGTTGCCGCACCAAGTTTTCACTTCATCGGCTGTGAAGTTTGAGCCATTGTCAGTGATGATGCTGTGGGGGACACCGTAACGGTGTACAACCCCTGATATGAAGTCTATCACTGATCTGGATTCGGCCGTTTTAACTGGTTTGGCTTCTATCCATTTGGTGAACTTGTCCACCATGACCAATAAGTATTTTTTCTTATGGCTTCCCCCTTTAAGAGGTCCGACTATATCCAGCCCCTAGACCACGAAGGGCCAAGTTATGGGGATTGTTTGGAGAGCGGTGGGGGGCATATGGCTCTGATTGGCGAAGAGCTGGCAACCGGCGCAATGCTGGACAAGGTCCTGTGCATCTGCCCGTGCTGTCGGCCAATAAAAACATGTACGGAAGGCTTTGCTGACAAGTGCCCGAGCCGCAGCGTGGTGCCCGCCGAGTCCGGCATGAATTTCAGCCAAGAGTTGCCGCCCTTCCTCTTCGGAGATGCATCTTTGGAGCACTCCGGTGGCACTTTTCTTATAGAGCTCTCCCTCATGGACTTTGTAGGCCTTGGAACGCCGCACAATACAACATGCTTCATTTTGGTCCTCGGGGAGCTCTTGCTTGTTCAGGTAGGCTAAGAAGGGCTCGGTCCACGGGGCGATGACAACCATGATTTCGTGGGCCGAAGGTGTTATTTCAGTGGCGGATCCCCGATTACGTCAGATGATTCAGAATCTGGGGTTGTATTCGGAGCCGGACTGGGGTTCCCGGACTCCCCTTCCCATACCACGGATGGCTTGAACAACCTTTCCAAGAATATATTAGGTGGGACGGGGTCACGTTTAGCCCCGATGCGGGCGAGGATATCTGCCGCTTGATTGTTTTCTCGGGCCACATGGTGGAATTCGAGCCCCTCGAACCGAGCTGACATTTTGAGGACGGCATTACGGTAGGCCACCATTTTCAGATCCTTGGCATCAAAATCTCCGTTTATTTGTGATATTGCTAGGTTCGAGTCCCCGCGCACTTCTAGGCGTTGAATGCCCATAGAGACTGCCATCCGAAGACCATGCAATAGAGCCGCGTATTCGGCTACGTTGTTGGAGTCTGTGTATAATATTTGGAGTACGTATTGGACCGTGTCTTCGGTGGGGGATGTCAGGACTACACCCGCTCCCAATCCGGCCAGCATTTTAGAGCCATCGAAGTGCATGATCCAACTAGAGTACGCGCCATACTCTTTAGGGAGTTCGGCTTCTCTCCATTCGGCGACAAAGTCAGCCAGTACTTGCGACTTAATAGCCCGCCGTGGTTTGTATGTTATGTCGAACGGAAGGATCTCGATAGCCCACTTTGCAATTCGTCCCGTGGTGTCGCGGTTGTTTATTATGTCGTTGAGTGGTACTTCGGAGGCCACCGTAATCAAACACTCTTGAAAGTAGTGTCATAGCTTCTGGGATGCCATGAAGACCGCGTATGCTATCTTTTGATAGTGTGGGTGTCGGGATTTGCATGGAGTGAGGACAGTGGACACATAATATACCGACTTTTGGAGCGGGAACTTCTATCCGTCTGCCTCTCGTTCGACGACGAGCACTGCGCTTACAACCTGATGTGTTGCAGCTACGTATAATAGTATAGGTTCGCCCGTATTTGGCGCGGTCAGAACTGGATTGCTGGCCAATAGGGTCTTTATTTCATCCAGTCCGGTCGTGGCCGCATCTGTCCACTCGAAGTGTTCGGTGCGTCAAAGAAGGCGGTAAAGAGGTAGTGCCTTTTCTCCTAATCGGGAGATGAAGCGGCTTAACGCAGCCACGCATCCAGTTAGCTTCTGGATATGCTTGAGGTCTGTTGGGATAGCCAACTGCGACAGAGCTATCATCATCGGCCGGACTCCAAGACTATGAAGATACAAGATTGAAGACTTCGTCCCGTGTCCGGATGGGACTTTCCTTGGCGTGGAAGGCAAGCTTGGCGATACGGATATGTAGATCTCCTACCATTGTAACCGACTCTGTGTAACCCTAGCCCTCTCCGGTGTCTATATAAACCGGAGGGTTTTAGTCCATAGGACACAACAACAATCATACCATAGGCTAGCTTCTAGGGTTTAGCCTCCTTGATCTCATGGTAGATCCACTCTTGTACTACCCATATCATCAATATCAATCAAGTAGGAGTAGGGTTTTACCTCCATCGAGAGGGCCCGAACCTGGGTAAAAACATTGTGTCCCTTGTCTCCTGTTACCATCCGCCTAGACGCACAGTTCGGGACCCCCTACCCGAGATCCGCCGGTTTTGACACCGACATTGGTGCTTTCATTAAGAGTTCCTCTGTGCCGTCCCATATAGGCCCGATGGCTCCTTCGATCATCAACAACGATGTGGTCCGGGGTGAGACTTTTCTCCCCGGACAGATCTTCGTATTCGGCGGCTTTGCACTGCGGGCCAATTCGCTTGGCCATCTGGAGCAGATTGAAAGCTACGCCCCTGGCCATCAGGTCAGATTTGGAAGTCTGAACTTCACGGCTGACATCCGCGGAGACTTGACCTTCGATGGATTCGAGCCACAGCCGAGCGCGCCGCACTGTCTCGATGGGCATGATTTAGCTCTGCTGCCGGACAGTGCCCTGGAGGCCGCACACGAGTCCGCTCCGACCCTTAATTCGGAGCCGACTGCGCAGATCGAGGATGGGTGGCTAGACACCGCCTCGGGGGCTGCTATATCTACGGCGATGGAGCCAAATACCGAGTTTGTCCCTTGTGAAGCTCGTGACTCCGAGGTGCCGGACTCCTCGCCGGACTCCGAACCTCCTGCGCCCCTACCGATCATATCTGATTGGGCATCGATCATGAAGTTCACCGCTGTGCACATCCTTCAGCACTCGCCTTTTGGCGACATCCTGAATTCGCTAAAGTATCTCTCGTTATCAGGAGAGCCCTGGCCGGGTCACGGTCAGGACGGTTGGGATGCGGACGACGAAGAAATTCAAAGCCCACCCACCACCCACTTTGTAGCCACTGTCGACGATCTAACCGACATGCTAGACTACGACTCCGAAGACATCGACGGTATGGACGACGATGCCGAAGACGACCAAGAACCAGTGCCTACAGGGCATTGGAAGACCACCTCGTCATACGACATATACATGGTGGACATCCCAAAGGATGGGAATGGCGAGGAAGCAGCGGAGGAAGACTCCTCCAAGAAACAGCCTAAACGCCGGCGTCAGCGGCGCCGCTCTAAATCCCGCCACAGCAAGAATGGAGATTCTGGCACCGGAGATAATAACACCCTAGACAGTGCCGAAGACAACCCCCTCCAGCAAGATTCAGCACAAGAGGACGCAAAAGCCAGCCCTCATGAGAGAGCGGCAGACGAAGAGGTAGAGGATGATAATTACATGCCTCCCTCTGGAGACGAGGCAAGCCTCGACGACGACGAATTCGTCGTGCCTAAGGATCCCGTCGAACAAGAGCATTTTAAATGCAGGCTTATGGCCACGGCAAACATCCTAAATAAAAAGCAACAACAGCTTAGAGCTGATCAAGATCTGCTAGCCGACAGATGGACTGAAGTCCTTGCGGCCGAAGAGCATGAACTCAGACGCCCCTCCAAAAGCTACCCCAAACGCAAGCTGCTCCCCTGATTAGAGGAGGAGGCATATAAACCTGCATCACCAGCACACAATACGGCTGACCGACCACCTCGTGGCCGCGACAGAGAGGCCTTTAGGCCCTCCACCAGAACCGTACAGCGGCATCGCTCGAAAAGCACAAAGCCACAGAGGAACGCTCCGGACTTGCGAGATATATTGGAGGATAAGGCAAGACAATCAAGATCGATCTACGGATCGCGTGGGCGCCCCATGACACGCGATGATAACCATCACGCCGGATACAGCAGGTCTGGCCGGGCCGAACACAGTAGACAAAGCTCGTTTGAGCTACGTCGTGATATAAACCAATACAGAGGCGCCGCAGACCCACTATGTTTCACAGATGAAGTAATGGATCATCAATTCCCCGAAGGGTTCAAACCCATGAATATTGAATCCTATGATGGCACAAAAGACCCCACGGTTTGGATCGAAGACTATCTCCTTCATATCCACATGGCCCGCGGTGACGATCTTCAGGCCATCAAATATCTCCCACTCAAGCTTAAAGGACCAGCTCGGCATTGGCTTAACAGCTTGCCAGCAGAATCAATTGGGTGTTGGGAAGACCTGGAAGCCGCATTCCTTGACAACTTCCAGGGCACATATGTGCGACCACCAGACGCTGATGACCTAAGTCACATAATTCAGAAGCCAGACGAATCGGCCAGACAATTCTGGACACGGTTCTTAACAAAGAAAAATTAAATCGTCGACTGTCCGGATGCAGAGGCCCTCGCAGCCTTCAAACATAACATCCGCGACGAGTGGCTTGCCCAGCACCTAGGACAGGAAAAAGCCGAAATCCATGGCAGCCCTCACATCACTCATGACCCGCTTCTGCACGGGAGAGGACAGCTGGCTAGCCCGCAGTAACAACCTCAGCAAAAATTCTGGCAGTCCGGATACCAAGGACCGCAATGGCAGGTCACGTCGCAATAAAAACAAATGCCGCGTTAACGGCGATAACACTGAGGATACGGCAGTCAACGTCGGATTCAGAGGCTCCAAACCCGGTCAGCAGAAAAAGCCATTCAAAAGAACTACTCCAGGTCCGTCCAAATTTTACCGAATACTCGACCGCTCTTGCCAGATACAGGGCACCCTTGAAAAGCCAGCTAATCACACCAACAGGGATTGTTGGGTATTCAAGCAGGCAGGCAAGTTAATTGCCGAAAACAATGACAAGGGGCTGCATAGCGATGACGAGGAAGAGACCCGGCCGCCGAACAATAGAGGACAGAAGGGTTTCCCCCCACAAGTGCGGATGGTGAACATGATATACGCAACCCACATACCCAAAAGGGAGCGGAAGCGTGCACTCAGGGATGTATACGCGATGGAGCCAGTTGCCCCGAAGTTCAACCCATGGTCCTCCTGCCCGATCACTTTTGATCGAAGGGACCACCCCACCAGCATCCGCCACGGCGGATTCGCCACATTGGTTTTAGACCCAATCGTCGATGGATTTCACCTCACCAGAGTCCTGATGGACGGCGGCAGCAGCCTGAACCTGCTTTATCAGGATACAGTGCGCAAGATGGGCATAGACCCCTCAAGGATTAAACCCACAAAGACGACCTTCAAAGGCGTCATACCAGGTGTAGAGGCCAATTGTACAGGCTAAGTTACACTGGAAGTGGTCTTCGGATCCCCGGATAACTTCCGAAGCGAGGAGTTAATCTTCGACATAGTTCCATTCCGCAGCGGCTATCATGCTCTTCTCGGACGGACCGCATTTGCAAAGTTCAATGCGGTGCCGCACTAAGCATACCTCAAGCTCAAAATGCCAAGCCCTCAAGGAGTCATCACGGTCAACGGAAACACTGAACGCTCCCTCCGAACGGAGGAACACACAACAGCTCTCACGGCAGAAGTACGGAGCAGCCTCTTAAGGCAATTCTAGAGTCCGGCCATTAAGCGGCAGTGAGCACGCGTAGCAGTGCGGCCCCAACCCCAGCCCTTGCAAAATATCAAGACCGGTACTTCGCGTACATCATTACGCTCTAGAAATACCGTGGGCATAGGGGGAGGGGCACGACCATGACGGGCCCATAATGCGGCTTAACCACACCAGGGGCTCCCAAGTGTGTCATCCTTTTTTTCCTTTTTCTTTTTCTTCCTCTTTATCCACAGGACTCCGTTCACCAGAGGCCCTGTCCGGCAGTAGACCTGCCGAACTCACGATGCAACAGCCAGGGAGGGAGAAAGGCTATGATGAGTATCCAGGTGGTCTCCATTACGAGCATTAAATCTGTTTTATACACCATTCCACAGCCTACCCCTGGAGGGGGACATGCTAAATAGTTCCACCCCTTGCTTATCGCACTATTTGTATCGTTCTGCATTCAAGGCAGTATTTTTTGAATAAACAATGCATCGCTTTTTGCCTATAATTGCATTCCTTTTTTATACATATGTTCATTTACGACATGTTGCATCCGTACACTTTGGTACGGCTAAATACACCAGGGGCTTAAGTTCCCACATTATGGTGTGACAAGTCCGAACACTTTCACAAGTGCGGCACCCCGAACTTATAGCATTATATGCATCGGCTCCGAATCATGTCTTGGGTCAATAGTTGGTTTGCCCGGCTCCCATGTTTTGGTACCTTATGTTCCGTTGTATCGGCTAAGGTAGCACTGGGAGAACCACTGCAATTGCACCCCAGTTGAGCTGGGCGAGCACCTCAGTGGAGAAAGCTAAAACTGACCATCATGATGAGGCGAGAGCCGGTCACTGTTCGAGAGGTTTCTTTCGAGTCCCTAAAGACTTATGCCGCTTAGAGCGAGGAACCGGCTTTGTCCGGCCCAGGCGTGGATAGCGCCCCGAATTCGGCCTTCTGAACACTAGGGGCTTCGCCGAAATTTAAAATTATAGAATTCTATGGCTAAGTGAGAATGTTCAAGCAATATAAGTCCGGTTGCCTTGTTCATTGTGTTGAGCGCCTCCCTAGATGGACCCAAAAATGGGAACAAGAGCGCTCAAGTTTATCCCGAACACCCCAGCACTCGTGGCATGGGGGCTGAAGCCGACGACTTGCCATCTCTCAGATTTGATAAACAGCCGCACAGAAGGTAATATTTTAAATCAATAAGCGTTGCTTAGCGCATACGAACAAAGTTTTTGGCGCACAGGATAACAAAATGCGAGTCTAATCAAATATTACATCTTTGGAGCACTCACCCGCAATGATGCGGGCACCCTTCAGGACACCCTTGTAATACATCTCGGGTGTGCGATACTCCTTGCCCGGCGGCGACGCGTCCGTCACAAGCTTCTCAGCATCCATCCTGCCCCAGTGCACCTTAGCACGGGCAAGGGCCCGACGGGCACCTTCAATGCAGGCGGAGTGCTTGATGACTTCAACCCAGGGACACGCATCCACGAGCCGCCGCACCAGGCCGAAGTAGCTCCCAGGCATGGCCACTTTGGGCCATAGCCGAACTATAAGGCCCTTCATGGCCTGTTCGGCCACCTTGTGGAGCTCGACCAGCTGCTTCAGCTGGTCGCTAAGGGGCACCGGATGTCCGGCCTCAGCATACTGAGACCAGAATACCTTCTCCGTCGAGCTCCCCTCCTCGGCTCTGTAGAAAGCGGCAGCATCGGACACGCTGCGAGGCAGATCTGCGAACGCTCCTGGAGAGCTCCGAATTCGGGTAAGTAACAGGTAATTCACTTTTACATGCTTGCTTTGCATGAAGAATGCCTTACCCGCCGCTATTTTCTTCAATTCCTCGATCTCCTGGAGGGCTTTGTGGCCTTCGGCCTTAGCGGCTTTGGCACTCTCAAGAGTCGACGCAAGCTCGGACTCTCGAGTCTTCGAGTCACGCTCCAAATTCTCGTGTTTTTCCACGAGAGCCTGGAGCTCTTGCTGTACCTCCGCCACCCGCGCCTCCTGCTTTTCTCGCTCGGCGCGTTCCGCAGCCGCGTTGCATTCGACCACGGATACTGCCTCCTTCAAGGTCGCCATCTCGTTCGTAGCCCCTGAAGTACCCACGTTCTCCTTGTCATTCCTCTTGCAACCAAATCCTTTTCTGTAAGGTAAAACTCTAATCAGGTGTTACTCACCTTCCTTGTCCTCGAGCTGCTTCTTGGCACGGCCGAGCTCGTTCTCAGACCGCTCGAGGCTCTGCTTCAAAGCATTGACCTCTGCAGTCAGTGTGGCAGAGGTCAGCAGCGCAGCCTGCATTCCCATATTGACATATTTTTGTTAAGACTCCTGCGTATATCTTTTTAGATCCTCAGTCCGGCTTTTCTTTCCGAACACCGAACCAAGCATCAGGGGCTACTGTCTATGCGGTACTACTTTACACATATTAAAATTCTTACCTCAAAGCCTGTTAAAAGGCTGCTGCAGGCTTCGGTCAGCCTGCTCTTGGCGAACTAAACCTTCTGAATCACCGCACTCATGACAGTGCGGTGTTCTTCTTTGATGGAAGCGCCATTGAGCGCCTCCAGCAAGTTATCCGGCGCCTCCGGTTGGACGGAGGCCGCCGGTGTCACAGTCTTGCCCTTCTTACGAAGGGGCCACCCGCCGAACTCCGGAACCACTGCAGGTTCCGACGCGGAGTCCGGTGCATAGTCCGGGAGGTTGCCCTGCGGCACCTCCGGGGCCTCCTCCTCATGGTGGGTCCCTTCCCGGGATCCCACCTCGGCGTCATCAGCATCGCGGGGGGTAGAGGCGGTCGGAAGAGAATCCATATCCGACGTGCCCAAAGACCCGCTCGACGAAGCGGGAAGATCGTCCTTGGGCAGACTACAGGGTTGTATGCGGCATTAGAAAGACACCGTGTGGCGAAAAGAAAAATCATGAAGTTATTCGGGAGTCCGGATACTTACGATCTCGCCAGGGGCTTGGCCCTTGAGGGCCACTCCTCGTCGCCGTTGCCGACGTTGGCGGAACAGTCCGGGGGAAGGGTCCTTACCTTCTTGGACCCTTCGGCCTCCCTCGCTGGGGAGGCCTTCCTCTTCTTCTCTCCCCCCGCTGGGGGAGAGGCCTCTTTCTTCTCCTCCTCATCCTCGTGGGAGGAGTCCGCCTCGGAGTCATCGGACGATGAGTCCGATACCACCTGACGCCGGGAACTCCTTCGGGTTCCCGTGGCCTTCTTCTTGGCCTTCTTCTCCGGCACTACGTAAGTGCCGGGACCAGCAGCCCTGTCAAACGGGCATCCGCTGGATCTTCTGGAAGAGGAGTCGGATAGTTAACCTGTCCGGACGTCTTTTGCCAGGCCTGTTAAAGGCATTGGGAGTTTAGATCCCGCATAGAGTCAAACTATGAAAAGCGGTGTCCCATAAAGGATAACCTGGCTTACCTCGCTAGTCGGACGCTGCAAGCTGAATCCGCGACCTTAGGTAGCGGATGCGGGGGCCTCGCCGCCCTTAAACAGCACCTTCCAGGCATCTTCTTACGTAGTGTCGAAGAGCCTGCTCAAGGTCCGGTGCTGTGCCGGATTGAACTCCCACAAATTGAAGTCCCATTGCTGGCATGGGAGAATCCAGCGGATGAGCATGACCTGGATTATGTTGACAAGCTTGAGCTTCTTGTTCACCAGGGTTTGGAGACAGGATTGAAGTCCGGTCAGCTCTTCCAAATCTCCCCACTGCAGGCCCTTCTCTTTCCAGGAAGTGAGTCGCATGGGGATGCCAAATCTGAAATCAGGGGCCGCTGCCCATTCAGGGTCACGCGGCTCGGTGATATAGAACCACCCCGATTGCCACCCTTTGATGGTTTCCACGAAGGCGCCCTCGAGCCAAGTGACGTTGGGCATTTTGCCCACCATGGCGCCTCCGCACTCCGCTTGGCTGCCCTTCACAACCTTCGGCTTGTCATTGAAGGTCTTCAGCCACAAGCCGAAGTGGGGCTGGATGCAGAGGAAGGCCTCGCACACGATGATAAACCCCGAGATGTTGAGGATGAAATTCGGGGCTAGATCATGGAAATCCAGGCCGTAGTAGAACATGAGCCCCCGGACAAAGGGGTGGAGTGGGAAGCCCAGTCCGCGGAGGAAATGGGGAAGGAATACCACCCTCTCATGGGGCCCAGGAGTGGGGATGAGCTGCCCCTCGTCGCGGAGACGGTGCGCGATGTCGTTGGACAGATATCCGGCGCTACGCAGCTTCTTGATGTGCCCCTCCGTAACGGAGGAGGCCATCCAATTGCCTCCCGCTCCGGACATGGCTGGAGAAGGTCGAGGTGAGATGTGCGGACTTGGGTGCTGGAGCTCGAGTGCGCGGAGATGGATAAGCAAAGGAGGAAGAAGGCATAGGTAAAAAAGGAGGATCCTTATCCCCTTATATATGGGCGGACGAAACTATGCGTCCCCACCGGCCTGGTAAAACTCGCTTATCTCCCAAGCGCCACAATTGATGGCGCGGTTGGCTTACCCACGTCCGTATTGATGGGAATCCCGGAATAAGGGGAACACGATCTCTGCTTCGACAAGACGTGCCAAGGAAACCGCTTCGCTAAACGCGCTGAGGTGGTATAATAAAAACGATTCAAGTAAAGGCTTGGTTGTGGTGTGACGTCACGCCACAGAATACGTCAGCAGATTGAACTTGTGTAAATATTATTCTCTCTACGGTGGTATGGGGAATTTATTTTACAGAGCCGGACACTATCCTCGTGTTCACAATCTTCTATGAATTATTCGGAGGAGGAACCCGCCTTGCAATGCCGAAGACAATATGCGCGCCGGACTCGTCGTCATTGAAGCCTAGTTCAGGGGCTAGTGAGGGAGTCCTGGACTAGGGGGTGTCCGGATAGCCGAACTATCATCATCGGCCGGACTCCAAGACTATGAAGATACAAGATTGAAGACTTCGTCCCGTGTCCGGATGGGACTTTCCTTGGTGTGGAAGGCAAGCTTGGCGATACGGATATGTAGATCTCCTACCATTTTAACCGAGTCTGTGTAACCCTAGCCCTCTCCGGTGTCTATATAAACCGGAGGGTTTTAGTCCATAGGACACAACAACAATCATACCATAGGCTAGCTTCTAGGGTTTAGCCTCCTTGATCTCGTGGTAGATCCACTCTTGTACTACCCATATCATCAATATCAATCAAGTAGGAGTAGGGTTTTACCTCCATCGAGAGGGCCCGAACCTGGGTAAAAACATTGTGTCCCTTGTCTCCTGTTACCATTCGCCTAGACGCACAGTTCGGGACCCCCTACCCGAGATCCGCCGGTTTTGACACCGACACTCAGATTTTCGCCGGATTGGCTTCGATTCCTCTATTGGAAATGATGAAGCCGAGCAACTTCCCGGAGGGTACGCCAAAAACACATTTTTCCGGGTTGAGCTTAATGTCGTATGTTCGGAGGTTGTCGAACGTAAGTCTCAAGTCACCTATTAAAGTTTCGACGTGTCTTATTTTTATGACCACGTCATCCATGTATGCCTCCACTGTTTTGCCGATTTGCTTCTCCAGGCATGTCTGAATCATACGTTGATAGGTTGCGCCGGCATTTTTGAGCCCGAAAGGCATAGTGTTGAAACAGAAGGGACCATATGGCGTTATGAAGGCCGTTGCGGCTTGGTCAGACTCTGCCATCTTTGTTTGATGGTATCCGGAGTATGCATCGAGGAAACATAGTGAGTCGTGTCCTATGGTGGCATCGATGATTTGGTCGATGCGAGGGAGCGGGAAGGGATCCTTGGGGCAAGCCTTATTGAGGTCTTTGAAATCGACACATAGGCGCCAGGATTTGTCCTTCTTTGGTACCATTACCAGATTTGCCAGCCAATCCGGATGCTTTATATCTCTTATGAATCCGGCCTTAAGTAGCATGGCTAGCTCTTCTCCCATGGCTTGCCGTTTAGGCTCTGAGAAACACCTAAGAGTCTGTTTGACTGGCTTGTATCCTTTTAGTATATTGAGGCTGTGTTCAGCCAGCCTGCGTGGGATGCCCGGCATGTCTGAAGGATGCCAGGTGAAAATGTCCCAATTCTCGCGTAGAAAGTCTCGCATTGCGGCATCCATTGTGGGGCTCAACTGTGTCCCGATGGAAGCTGTCTTTGTGTGGTCCGTTGGATGGACTTGGAATTTGACTATCTCGTCCGTGGGCTTGAATGAGGTGGACTTGGGTCGTTTGTCGAGTATCACATCGTCTCTGTCCACTGTGGCGCGCAGCGTTGTTAGTTCTTCGGCCGCTAGGGCTTCGGATAATGCTTCCAGGGCTAGTGCGGCGGTTTTATTTTCGGCGCGGAATGCGATGTCCGGATCACTGGCAAGAGTGATGATTCCATTGGGTCCGGGCATTTTGAGCTTCATGTACCCGTAATGTGGTATAGCTTGAAAGCTCGTGAATGCGTCCCGCCCTAAAAGGGCGTGGTATCCGCTGCCGAACGGGGCCACTTGGAACGTGATTTCTTCGGACCTATAATTCTCCGGCGTACCAAATACCACATCCAGATTTTTCCCGCACACCGTGCCTCCCAACTAGGGATGATTCCCCTGAAGGTTGTGCTGCTTTGCTCAATGTGACTTTTATCAATTTCCATCTTGTTGAGGGTTTCTTCATAGATCAGGTTTAATCCGCTTTCGCCGTCCATGAGTACTTTAGTGAGCCAAAAGCCGTCCACGATTGGGCTAAGGACCAAAGCGGCTGGTGCCCGAACTGTTTGGAATTGAGGTTCGTCACTGGCACTGAAGGTTATAGCAGTGTCGCTCCACGGATTTATTTTTGCCACGTGGTGGATGTCAGCGAAACTTCGATGAGCTTGCTTGCGCCTATTATTTGAGGCGAAAGTCTCGAAGACTGTCAGTACCGCATTGTTGTTTTCGGTGGGATGTTGCTCTGCTTTAGGATTTACAAGAAGATCCTCGCCGCTTTTTGTTACCTGTCGGAGTATCCAGCATGCTCTAAGGCTATGCGTTGGCGTAGTATCTGGTGTGCTGTAAATTTTGCATGGCCCATTGAGCCATTCTTCCACTACGGTTCCACGCCCTGGAGTGGGCTTTGGTTTTTTGGGAATCAGATCGGGTAACTTATGAGAGTTTGCCCTTTTAGTTTGGCCGAAGGGTTTATTGAGAGCCGGATTATTCCAGAAGTATGTCTGGGTTTTCCAGGCGCTTTCCATCGCACAGTACTTTTGTACTATGGCTGCTAAGTCAGCAAAGTGTACTATGTCATGGCGACTTATAGCATTGGGGTTCCCTTTGTTCGTGCAATTTTTGGAGAAGAGTGAGATTGCGTCCTCCTCGCGACAGTCCTTGACCCTGTTTATCACAAGGAGGAATCTGGCCCAGTAGCGATGTACTGTCTCTTGGGGCTCTTGTCTGATATGGGAAGGACGACATAAGTCTAGGTGGGTGGGTGTAGTTAAGCCCGAATTCTGACCCGATTTGACATCCAGGCGCAGAGTAGCTTCCGGGCTTGGCAGCTTGGACTCTGGGATGTTGCCCAATTTTTTTGGCCCGTTACCTGATTCTAAGTCCGGGGTCTAGGTCATGTCCTCCCGCGAGCGGGTATCCGTCTCAAAGAGTTCGGTAATCCGGACATAATTTGTCCTCAAAGTAGAGGGATAATCCATGTGTGGCTCTTCCACTACCGCTATCTCATGGGTGACCGGTGGGGATTTGATATCCCTTTGGTCGGGTTTAAACCCAATCCGATCGTAGTATGTAGCGATTCCCAGAGCGGCGATGCGATCCAAGAGCTCATTAAGGGAGGAGAGCTCCATTGGATCCATCTGTTCGGCGAGTTTCGAATTGACGTGGAGGCTGTTTTTGATGACCCGAGAGGTCATCGTCGGCGCGGCAGCCGATCGGGCGGTCATGACGAAGTCACCTAGTCGGAGAGTTTGGCCTGCCAGTAGGGCTCCCCCAGAGGTGATGTTGTCCTTGACAACGAGACGAGCCATCGAGCCTTGCAGTGACGACACAGAGGAACTCTCAATGAAAGCACCAATGTCGGTGTCAAAACCGGCGGATATTGGGTAGGGGGTCCCGAACTGTGCGTCTAAGGCTAATGGTAACATGAGGCAGGGGACACGATGTTTTACCCAGGTTCGGCCCTCTCCATGGAGGTAATACCCTACTTCCTGCTTGATTGATCTTGATGATATGAGTATTACAAGAGTAGATCTACCACGAGATCGTAGAGGCTAAACCATAGAAGCTAGCCTATGATTTTGATTGTTGTTGTCCTACAAACTAAACCCTCCGGTTTATATAGACACCAGAGGAGGCTAGGGTACATAGAGTTGGTTACAAAGAAGGAGATCTAACGTCAGGATCGCCAAGCTTGTCTTCCACGCAAAGGAGAGTCCCATCCGGACACGGGACGAAGTCTCGAGTCTTGTATCTTCATAGTCCAACAGTCCGGCCAAAGTATATAATCCGGCTGTCCGGATACCCCCTAATCCAGGACTCCCTCAAACATCATTGATCCTTCCCATTGGCTTTTTAATGGTGGAATCCGCAAGGTGCAAATTTAAAGAGCAATCATCAAGATCATGGAAACCTAGAATATCACATAAAGTTTTCGGAATCGTGGAAACACTAGCACCCAAATCACATAAAGCATAACACTCATGATCTTTAATTTTAATCTTTATAGTAGGTTCCCACTCATCATTAAGTTTTATAGGTATAGAAACTAACAAATTAAGTTTTTCATCAAAAGATTGCATCAAGGCATCAACAATATGTTTGGTAAAAGTTTTATTTTCACTATAAGCATGAGGAGAATTCACAACGAATTGCAACAAGGAAATACAACCTTCTAAAGAACAATTATCATAATTAAATTCCTTAAAATCCAAGATAGTGGGTTCAATGCTATTTAAAGTCTTGACCTCTCCAATCCCACTTTTACAAAATTTAGCATCAAGATCTAAAAACTCCGAATCATTGGGACGCCTTTTAACTAAAGTTGACTCATCTCCAGTCCCATCATTATTAAGATTCATATTGCAAAACAAAGATCTAATAGGGTACACATCAATAACTTTAAGATATTCATCATTATTTTCATAAAAACTAGAAGAACACGCCTTTACAAAGCATTCTTTCTTAGCACACAATCTAGCGGTTCTTTATTTACACTCATCAATGGACACTCTCATTGCTTTGAGAGACTCATTGATATCATGCTTAGGAGAATTATATCTAAGTTTCAAAGAATCAACATCAAGTGAGAGTTTATCAACGTTCCTAGCCAAATCATCAACTTTGAGCAATTTTTCTTCAAGCAAGGCATTAAAATTATTTTGAGTGATCATAAATTCTTTCACACTATTCTCAAAATCAGAGGGCATCTTATTAAAATTACCATAAGAATTATTGTAGGAATTTCCATAATTATTAGAGGAATTACTAGGGAACGGTCTAGGATTAAAGTTTCCTCTATAAGCATTGTTATCGAAACCATTCCTACCAACAAAATTCACATCCATAGATTCATTATTATTCTCAATCAAAGTAGACAAAGGCATATCATTGGGATCAATAGGAGCACTCTTAGTAGCAAATGATTTCATAAGTTCATCCATCTTTCCACTCAAAACATTAATTTCTTCTATAGCATGCACTTTTTTACTAGTAGATCTTTCGGTGTGCCATTGAGAATAATTAGCCATAATATTATCAAGGAGTTTTGTAGCATCTCCTAAAGTGATTTCCATAAACGTGCCTCCTGCGGCCGAATCTAAAAGATTTCTAGAAGCAAAATTCAATCTGGCATAAAAATTTTGTATGATCATCCATAAATTCAAACCATGAGTAGGGCAATTGCGAATCATCAATTTCATTCTTTCCCAAGATTGGGCAACATGCTCATGATCAAGTTGTTTAAAATTCATAATATCGTTCCTAAGAGTGATGATCTTAGCGGGAGGAAAATACTTAGAGATAAAAGCATCTTTGCACTTGTTCCATGAATCAATACTATTCTTAGGCAAAGACAAAAACCAAACTTTAGCATGATCTCTAAGTGGATATAACTTCAATTTAACAATATCATTATCCGTATCTTTCTTCTTTTGCATATCACACAAATCAACAAAGTTGTTTAGGTGGGTAGCGGCATCTTCACTAGGAAGGCCGGCGGATTGATCTTTCACAACAAGATTTAGCAAAGCAGTATTAATTTCACAAGACTCAACATCATTAAGAGGAGCAATTGGAGTACTAAGGAAATCATTTTTATTGGTATTGGAGAAATCACACAATTTGGTATTATCTTGCGCCATCGCGACAAGTAATCCAACACACAAGTAAAGGGAAAAAGACAAGCGAAAAAGAGAGAGGAGATTGGGAAAGAGAGGGCGAATAAAACGACAAGGGTGAAGTGGGGGAGAGGAAAACGAGAGGCAAATGGAAAATAATGTAAATGCAAGGGAGATGAGTTTGTGATGGGTACTTGGTATGTCTTGACTTGAGCGAAGACCTCCCCGGCAACGGCGCCAGAAATCCTTCTTGCTATGTCTTGAGCTTGCATTGGTTTTCCGTGAAGAGGAAAGGGTGATGCACAATAGTAGCGTAAGTTCTTCCCTCAGTTTTTGAGAACCAAGGTATCAATCCAGTAGGAGGCTCCTCAAAAGTCCCACGCACCTACACAAAGAAACAAAGAACTCGCAACCAACGCAATAAAGGGGTTGTCAATCCCTTCACGCCCACTTGCGAAAGTGAGATCTGATAGAGATAGTATGATACGATAAATATATTTTTGGTATTTTATAATATAGATTGGAAAAGTAAAGATGCAAATAAAAGTAAATTGAAAGCTTATACGATAAAAGATAGACCCGGGGGCCATAGGTTTCACTAGTGGCTTCTCTCAAGATAGCATAAGTATTACGTTTGGTGAACAAATTACTGTCGAGCTATTGATAGAAAAGCGAATAATTATGAGATTATCTAGGCATGATCATGTATATAGGCATCACGTCCGTGACAAGTAGACCGACTCCTGCCTGCATCTATTACTATTACTCCACACATCGACCGCTATCCAGCATGCATCTAGAGTATTAAGTTCATAAAGAACAGAGTAACGCATTAAGAAAGATGACATGACACAGAGGGATAAACTCATGCAATATGATATAAACCCCATCTTTTTATCCTCGATGGCAACAATACAATACGTGCCTTCCTGCCCCTGCTGTCACTGGGAAAGGACACCGCAAGATTGAACCCAAAGCTAAGCACTTCTCCCATTGCAAGAAAGATCAATCTAGTAGGCCAAACCAAACTGATAATTCGAAGAGACTTGCAAAGGTAACTTAATCACACATAAAAGAATTCAGAGGATATTCAAATATTTCTCGTAGATAAACTTGATCATAAACCCACAATTCATTGGATCTCGACAAACACACCGCAAAAAAGAGTTACATCGAATAGATCTCCAAGAAGATCGAGGAGAACATGGTATTGACATCCAAAAAGAGAGAAGAAGCCATCTAGCTAATAACTATGGACCCGAAGGTTTGTGGTAAACTACTCACAACTCATTGGAGGGGCTATGGTGTTGATGTAGAAGCCTCCGTGGTTGATTCCCCGTCGGCGGAGCGCCAGCGAAGGCTCCAAGATGGGATCTCGTGGATACAGAAGGTTACGGTGGTGGAAATAGTTTTTCGTCGTCTCCTTTGATGTTCTCGGGGTACGTGGGTATATATAGGAGGAAGAAGTAGGTCGGTGGACGCCCGAGGGGCCCACGAGATAGGGGCGTGCCCAGTAGGGGTGGGCACACCCTCCACCCTCCTGGCCGCCTCGACTGCTTCTTGACTTGCACTCCAAGTCCTCTGGATCACGTTCATTCCAAAAATCACGCTCCCGAAGGTTTCATTCTGTTTGGACTCTGTTTGATATTCCTTTTCTTCGAAACACTGAAATAGGCAAAAAAACAGCAATACGGGCTGGGCCTCCGGTTAGTAGGTTAGTCCCAAAAATGATATAAATGTGTAAAGTCAAGCCCATAAACATCCAAAACGGGTAATATAATAGCATGGAACAATCAAAAATTATAGATACGTTGGAGACGTATCATTGAACTTTCTTCACGATCCAACGATTGAGTACGGAACGTACGGCACCTCCGAGTTCTACACACGTTTAGCTCGGTGACATAACTCGCCTTCTTGATCCAGCAAGATGTCGAGGTAGTAGTTGAGTTTCGTCAGCACGAGGCGTGGTGATGGTGAGGGTGAGGTGTTCTCCGCAGGGCTTCGCCTAAGCACTACGAAGTTATGACCAGAGGCGTAAACTGTGGAGGGGGGGTGCCGCACATGGCTAAGATAATGTCTGGGGTATGCTAGGCGCCCCTTCCCACATATATATATATAGGTGGGAGGAGGAGGGAGCAGCCAAGGGGTGCCCCAAGTAGGATCCAAATCCTACTTGGGGTTTCCCCAAGTGGCGCCCCCTGCCTTTTTTCATCGGAGAAGAAAGGGAAGGGGAAGAGAGAAAGGAAAAGGGGGGCCGACCCCCCCTTTTTTTCCTTCTCCCAATCGGCCTCCTGCCATAGGGGGGCATGCCACCCCTTGTGGGCTGGTGTGCTCCCCTCTCATGGCCCATATGGCCCATATCTTCCCCCTGGGGGTTCCGGTAACCCCTCCGGTACTCCGATAAATACCCGATACACTCCGGAACACTTCCGGTGTCCAAATACAATCGTCCTATATATCAATCTTTACCTATCAACCATTTTGAGACTCCTCGTCATGTCTGTGATCACATAGGGGACTCCAAACAACATTCGGTCACCAAATCATATAACTCATATAATTCTATATCGTCAACGAACGTTAAGTGTGCGGACCCTATGGGTTCGAGAACTATGTAGACATGACCGAGACATCTCTACGGTCAATAACCAATAGCGGAACCTGGATGCTCATATTGGCTTCCACATATTCTAAGATCTTTATCGGTCGAACTGTTATGACAACATACGTTATTCCCTTTGTCCATCGGTATGTTACTTGCCCGAGATTCAATCGTCGGTATCTTCGTACCTAGTTCAATCTCGTTACCGGTAAGTCTCTTTACTCATTACGTAATACATCGCCTTGTGCCTAACTCCTTAGTCGTTTGCTTGCAAGCTTGTGATGTGTATTACCGAGAGGGCCCAGAGATACCTCTCTGATACTCGGAGTGACAAATCCTAATCTCGATCTATGCCAACTCAACAAACACCTTCGGAGATACCTGTAGAGCATCCTTATAATCACCCAGTTACGTTGTGACGTTTGATAGCACATAAGGTATTCCTCTGGTTATCCGGGAGTTGCATAATCTCATAGTCGAAGGAATATGTATTTGACATGAAGAAATCAGTAGCAATAAAACGGAACGATCATTATGCTAAGCTGACGAATGGGTCTTGTCAATCACATCATTCTCCTAATTATATGATCCCGTTATCAAATGACAACTCATGTCCATGGTTAGGAAACCTTAACCATCTTTGAACAACGAGCTAGTCTAGTAGAGGCTCACTAGGGACATGTTGTTTGTTTATGTATTCACACATGTATTAAGGTTTCCGATCAATACAATTATAGCATGAATAATAAACCTTTATCATGAATAAGGAAATATAAAATAACAACTTTATTATTGCCTCTAGGGCATATTTCCTTCAAAACTGGCCCAAATTTGAGCCGACAATGGGTCACAGGCGGACTAAAAACAGACACTCCTCTGTTTGCGTCGACGCGTTGGGCCATGATTTCTGTCTGTTTCGACCCAAACGGACACTCGAGAAGCAAATGGGTTGGTGCTAGGACAACTACAATGCCCTGACCTTTTGTCCACCTGCCGTTCATATGCAGCCCGCTAGACAAAAAACATTGCCCAACGCACCGACGCAGACGGACGAATGTCCATTTTCGTTTGTTTAGACCCATTGCTAAACCAAATTTGGGTCAAGTTTTCTTTTGCACGAACAAGCAGTAGATGTCCGCGGCATTCTCCCATCAGCCCATCCGTCTGTAGCATACCAAGGCGCCATTCCCTCCACTCTCTTCCAAAACCCTCCCGCCTTCCCGCCATGGCCAACACGCCCAACCCCGTCGTCGCCCTCTTCCCGGCGGCCACTGTCCATGACATGGTCGCCTAAGTTGTGCGCCCAAAGAAGCCAAAGAAGGTGCGCACCTTGGAGGTGACGGCCGCCAAGACGGCGAAGAGGCCTGCCCGGAGGAAGGAGGCGGAGAAAAAGGAAGCCGCCGAGGTCGCCGCCCTAGTCGTAGCCGCTAAACGCTAGGTCGTCGTTGCGGAGCATGATGCCCTAGTTGCCAAGGACACACAATATGTCCTCCTCGTGTAAGGGATCCGTGGCGAGTCGAGCATTCTCGCAGTTGCCACTGCAGCCACGGCGAGCACGGGCTCGTTGGTTGGCCGCCCACCGTGCCCGGAGTCGCCACACAGCTCGACAACATATTGGTTCCTTTCTTAAAACAACCAGTCCGTGACCCACTTTGCCACGTCGTCTTGGGATGGCTTGCTGCAAGTGGTGAATTCGTGTCGGTACTGCCCATGGTGATGGAAGATCCCCATGATCAATTTTCCAATTGCCCGCAACCTATTTGTCAATATGACTATGCTGGCGTGGACGACGTACGATACAGCCTACTACAATGAATACATGGAGGAGTTGATTTTTTAGGGTGGACAAGCATACGACCCCGAAGAGAGTTGATCTTCGAATGTGGCCAAGCATACGATCCCGAAGAGAGTTGATCTTCGAGGGTGACCAGCCATGATTTTTGTATGCTGGCATGTATGTCAACATGAACTGTGGTCGACAAACACTTTTTTGTATGTTGGCATGTATGGAGACCTCAACTATGGTTGGGAGGCGTTAATTTGGCATGATGGCATGATGCCGGCGTGAATTCTAGCTTCATTTGTGCAATATAGAAAGCTATAGTTGATGGTGCAAATATATTTGTTGAGAAAAATCCGATCATGCGGATCATATGGTTCGATCGGTTAGGGGCACTAGTATCATTGACGCGGACAAGGACGGACGGCACTCGTAAGGCCAACTCCAACGCACGACCCCATCTTGTCCGCCCGCGTCCTTTTGTGGGTAAACGTGAATGAAATATGCCCTAGAGGCAATAATAAAGTTTTTATTTTATATTTCCTTATTCATGATAAATGTTTATTATTCATGCTAGAATTGTATTGATCGGAAACCTAAATACATGTGTGAATACATAGACAAACATTGTGTCCCTAGTGAGCCTCTACTTGACTAGCTCGTTGCTCAAAGATGGTTAAGGTTTCCTAACCATGGACATGAGTTGTGATTTGATAACGGGATCACATCATTAGGAGAATGATGTGATGGACAAGACCCATCCATTAGCTTAGCATATTGATCATTCAGTTTTATTGCTATTGCTTTCTTCATGTCAAATACATATTCGCTCGACTATGAGATTGTGTAACTCCTGAATACCGGAGGAATGCCTTGTGTGTGATCAAACGTAACAACGTAACTGGGTGATTATAAAGATGCTCTACAGGTTTCTCCAAAGGTGTTTGTTGAGTTGGCATAGATCGAGATTAGGATTTGTTACTCCGAGTATCAGAGAGGTATCCTCCTGATAATACACATCATAAGAAGCCTTGCAAGCAAAGTGACTGATGAGTTAGTTGCAGGATGATGTATTACGGAACGAGTAAAGAGACTTGCCAGTAACGAGATTGAACTAGGTATGAAGATACCGACGATCAAATCTCGGGCAAGTAACATATCAATGACAAAGGGAATAACGTATGTTGTCATAACGATTCGACCGATAAAGATCTTCGTAGAATATGTGGGAGCCAATATGAGCATCTAGGTTTCACTATTGGTTATTGACCGGAGAGGTGTCTCGGTCATGTCTATATAGTTCTCAAACCCGTAGGGTCCGCACGCTTAACATTCGATGACGATATAGTAATACACGAGTTATGTGATTTGGTGACCGAATGTTGTTCGGAGTTCCGGATGAGATCACGGACATGACGAAGAGTCTCGAAATGATCGAGAGGAATATTGATATATAAGACGATGGTATTCGGACACCGGAAGTGTTCCGTAGTGTACCGGGTACATATCGGAGTACCGGGGAGGTTACCGGAACCCCCGGAGGGAAGATATGGGTCATATGGGCCATGAGAAGGGAGCACACCAGCCCACAAGGGATTGCCCCCCCCCCATGGCAGGAGGCGAAGTGGGAGAAGGAAAAGAGGGGGTTCGGCCACCCCCTTCCTTCTATCTTCCCACTTCCCTTTCCTTCTTCGGTAAAATAAGGCAGGGGACGCCACTTGGGGAAACCCCAAGTAGGATTCAGATCCTACTTGGGGCGCCCCCTAGCTACTCCCTCCCCCCCCCCCCCACCTATATATATGTGGGAGGGGGCCCCTAGAACACACAACATCATTTGTTAGCCGTGTGTGGCGCCCCCTCCACCGTTTACTCCCACGATCATGTCTTCGTAGTGCTTAGGCGAAGCCCTGCGCGGATCACTTCGCCATCACCGTCACCACACCGTTGTGCTGACGGAACTCATCTACTACCTCGACGTCTTGCTGGATCAAGAAGGCGAGGGACATCACCGAGCTGAACGTGTGCAGAACTCGGAGGTGTCATACGTTCGGTACTCGATCGGTGGATTGCAAAGAAAGTTCGACTACAACAACCACGTTGTGAAACGCTTCCGCTTACGGTCTACAAGGGTACGTAGACACACTCTCCCCCTTGTTGCTACACATCTCCTAGATAGATCCTGCGTGAGCATAGGAAAATTTTGAAATTACATGCTACGTTTCCCAAAAGTGGCATCCGAGCCAGGTTAGAACACAAAGAGTTGCGGGCGGTGATCGTCATACTGCTTACCACCAATGTCTTATTTTGATTCGGTGATATTGTTGGATGAAGCGGCCCAGACCAACCTTACATGACCACGTTCATGAGACTGGTTCCACCGACAAACATGAAACTAGTTTTGTATAAAGGTGGCTGGCGGGTGTCTGTTTCTCCTACTTTAGTTGAATCGAATTTGACTGCGGTCGGTCCTTGTTGAAGGTTAAAACAGCAAACTTGATAAATCACCATTGTGGTTTTGATGCGTAGGTAAGAATGGTTTATGCGGGGCATGTTGTGATGTGATATGGTCAAGACATGATGTGATATACATTATTGTATGAGATGATCATGTTTTGGAGTAGTTATCGGCAACCGACAGGAGCCTTATGGTTGTCTCTTTATAGTATGAAATGCAAATGCCATGTAATTTCCTTACTTTATCACTATGCGTTAGCGATAGTTGTATACACAATAGTTGGCGAGACGACCATGACGCAATGATGGAGATCAAGGTGTCAAGCGGGTGACGATGGAGATCATCATGATGCTTTGGAGATGGAGATCAAAAGCACAAGATGATGATGGCCATATCATGTCACATATTTTGATTGCATGTGATGTTTATCTTTTATGCATCTTATTTTTCTTAGTACGATAGTAGCATTATAAGATGATCCCTTAACTAAATTTCAAGGTATAAGTGTTCTCCTTGAGTATGCACCATTGCGACAGTTCGTCGTGCTGAGACACCACATGATGATCGGGTGTGGTAGACTACGTTCACATACAGCGGGTGCAAGATAGTTTTGCACATGCGGAATACTCAGGTTAAACTTGATGAGCATAGCATGTACAGATATGGCCTTGGAACAGTAGAGACCGAAAGGTCGAACGTGAATCATATAGTAGATATGATCAACATAGAGATATTCACCATTGATGACTACCCCATCTCACGTGATGATCGGACATGGGTTAGTTGATTTGGATCACGTATCATTTAGATGACTTGAGGGATGTCTATCTAAGTGGGAGTTCTTAAGTAATTTGATTAATTGAACTTAATTTATCATGAGCTTAGTCCTGATAGTATTTACATATCTATGTTATAGATCAATGGCCCGTGCTACCATTCCCCTGAATTTTAATGCGTTCCTAGAGAAAGCTATGTTGAAAGATGATGGTAGCAACTACACGGACTGGGTCCGTAACTTGAGGATTATCCTCATTGCTGCACAGAAGAATTATGTACTTGATGCACCGCTAGGTGAAAGGCCTGCTGCAGGAGCATGTTGGGAACGTAGTAATTTCAAAAAATTTCCTACGCACACGCAAGATCATGGTGATGCATAGCAACAAGAGGGGAGAGTGTTGTCAACATACCCTCGTAGACCGAAAGTGGAAGCGTTAGCACAACACGGTTGATGTAGTCATACATCTTCACGGCCCGACCGATCAAGCACCGAAAGCACGACACATCCGAGTTCTTGCACATGTTCGGCTCGATGACGTCCCTCGAACTCCGATCCAATCGAGTGTCGAGGGAGAGTTCCGTCAGCATGACGGCGTGGTGACGATGATGATGTTCTACCGACGCAGGGCTTCGCCTAAGCACCGCTACGATATTATCGAGGTGGAATATAGTGGAGGGGGGCACCGCACACGGCTAATAGATCTCAAGGATCAATTGTTGTTGTTTCTAGAGGTGCCCCTGCCCCTGTATATAAAGGAGCAAGGGGGAGGGGGCGGCCGGCCAGGAGGGGGCGCGCCAGGAGGAGTCCTACTCCCACTCCACCGGGAGTAGGACTCCCTCCTTTCCTTTTCCAAGTAGGAGAGGGGGAAGGAAGGGAGAGAGGGGAGGAAGGAAAGGGGACCCCCCTCCTTGTCCTATTCGGACTAGAGGGGGAGGGGGGCGCGACCTGCCCTGGCCACCCCTCCTCTTCTCCACTTTGGGCCCATGAGGCCCATTAGCCCCCCGGGGGTTCCGGTAACCCCTCGGTACTCTGGTATATATCCGATAACCCCCAGAACCATTCCGGTGTCCGAATATAGTCGTCCAATATATCAATCTTCATGTCTCGACCATTTCGAGACTCCTCGTCATGTCCGTGATCATATCCGGGACTCCAAACTATCTTCGGTACATCATAACATATAAACTCATAATATAACCGTCATCTAACTTTAAGCGTGCGGACCCTACGGGTTCGAGAACTATGTAGACATGACCTAGACACGTCTCCGGTCAATAACCAATAGCGGAACCTAGATGCTCATATTGGCTCCTACATATTCTACGAAGATCTTTATTGGCCAAACCGCATAACAACATACGTTGTTCCCTTTGTCATCGGTATGTTACTTGCCCGAGATTTGATCGTCGGTATCTCAATACCTAGTTCAATCTTGTTACCGGCAAGTCTCTTTACTCGTTACGTAATGCATCATTCCGTAACTAACTCATTAGCTACATTGCTTGCAAGGCTTATAGTGATGTGCACTACCGAGAGGGCCCAGAGATACCTCTCCGACAATCGGAGTGACAAAACCTAATCTCGAAGTACGCCAACTCAACATGTACCTTTGGAGACACCTGTAGAGCTCCTTTATAATCACCCAGTTACGTTGTGATGTTTGGTAGCACACAAAGTGTTCCTCCGGTAAACGGGAGTTGCATAATCTCATAGTTGTAGGAACATGTATAAGTCATGAAGAAAGCAATAGCAACATACTAAATGATCAAGTGCTAAGCTAACGGAATGGGTCAAGTCAATCACATCATTCTCCTAATGATGTGATCCCGTTAATAAAATGACAACTCATGTCTATGATCAAGAAACATAACCATCTTTGATCAACGAGCTAGTCAAGTAGAGGCATACTAGTGACACTATGTTTGTCTATGTATTCAGACATGTATTATGTTTCCGGTTAATACAATTCTAGCATGAATAATAAACATTTATCATGATATAAGGAAATAAATAATAACTTTATTATTGCCTCTAGGGCATATTTCCTTCAGTCTCCCACTTGCACTAGAGTCAATAATCTAGATTACACAGTAATGATTCTAACACCCATGGAGCCTTGGTGCTAATCATGTTTTGCTCATGGAAGAGGCTTAGTCAATGGGTCTGCAACATTCAGATCCGTATGTATCTTGCAAATCTCTATGTCTCCCACCTGGACTTGGTCCCGGGTGGAATTGAAGCGTCTCTTGATGTGCTTGGTCCTCTTGTGAAATCTGGATTCCTTTGCCAAGGCAATTGCACCAGTATTGTCACAGAAGATCTTCATTGGTCCAGATGCACTAGATATGACACCTAGATCGGATATGAACTCCTTCATTTGCTGCTTCTGAAGCAGCTATGTACTCCACTTCACATGTAGATTCCGCCACGACGCTTTGTTTAGAACTGCCCAACTGACAGCTCCACTGTTCAATATAAACACGTATCCGGTTTGCGATTTAGAATCGTCTGAATCAGTGTCAAAGCTTGCATCGACGTAACCATTTACGACTAGCTCTTTGTCACCTCCATAAACGAGAAACATATCCTTAGTCCTTTTCAGGTATTTCAGGATATTCTTGACCAGTGTCCAGTGATCCACTCCTGGATTACTTTGGTACCTCCCTGCTAAACCTATTGCTAAGCATACATCAGGTCTGGTACACATCATTGCATACATGATAGAGCCTATGGCTGAAGCATAGGGAACATCTTTCATTTTCTCTCTATCTTCTGCTGTGGTCGGGCATTGAGTCTGACTCAACTTCACACCTTGTAATACATGCAAGAACCCTTTGTTTGCTTGATCCATTTTGAACTTTTTCAAAACTTTATCAAGGTATGTGCTTTGTGAAAGTCCAATTAAGCGTCTTGATCTACCTCTATAGATCTTGATGCCTAATATGTAAGCAGCTTCACCGAGGTCTTTCATTGAAAAACTTTTATTCAAGTATCCTTTTATGCTATCCAGAAATTCTATATCATTTCCAATCAATAATATGTTGTCTACATATAATATCAGAAATGCTACAGAGCTCCCACTCACTTTCTTGTAAATACAGGCTTCTCCAAAAGCCTGTATAAAACCATATGCTTTGATCACACTATCAAAGCGTTTATTCCAACTCCGAGAGGCTTGCACCAGTCCGTAAATGGATCGCTGGAGCTTGCACACTTTGTTAGCACCTTTTGGATCGACAAAACCTTCTGGTTGCATCATATACAACTCTTCTTCTAGAAATCCATTCAGGAATGCAGTTTTGACATCCATTTGCCATAGTTCATAATCATAAAATGCGGCAATTGCTAACATGATTCGGACAGACTTAAGCATCGCTACGGGTGAGGAAGTCTCATCGTAGTCAACTCCTTGAACTTGTCAAAAACCTTTCGCAACAAGTCGAGCTTTGTAGACAGTAACATTACCATCAGCGTCAGTCTTCTTCTTGAAGATCCATTTATTCTCGATGGCTTGCCGATCATTGGGCAAGTCAACCAAAGTCCATACTTTGTTCTCATACATGGATCCCATCTCATATTTCATGGCCTCAAGCCATTTTGTGGAATCTGGGCTCATCATCGCTTCATCATAGTTCGTAGGTTCACCATGGTCAAGTAACATGACCTTCAAAATAGGATTACCATACCACTCTGGTGCGGATCTTACTCTGGTTGACCTACGAGGTTCGGTAGTAACTTGATATGAAGTTTCATGATCAATACCATTAGCTTCCTCACTAATTGTTGTAGTTGTCACAGGAACCGGTTTCTGTGATGAACTACTTTCCAATAAGGGAGCATGTATAGTTACCTCATCAAGTTCTACTTTCCTCCGACTCACTTCTTTCGAGAGAAACTCCTTCTCTAGAAAGGATCCAAATTTAGCAACAAAAGTCTTGCCTTCAGATCTATGATAGAAGGTCTACCCAATAGTCTCTTTTGGGTATCCTATAAAGACGCATTTCTCTGATTTGGGTTCGAGCTTATCTGGTTGAAGTTTCTTCACATAAGCATCGCAGCCCAAACTTTAAGAAACGACAACTTTGGTTTCTTGCCAAACCACAGTTCATAAGGCGTCGTCTCAACGGATTTTGATGGTGCCCTATTTAACGTGAATGCGGCCGTCTCTAAAGCATAACCCCAAAACGATAGTGGTAAATCAGTAAGAGACATCATAGATCGTACCATGTCTAGTAAAGTACAATTACGACATTCGGACACACCATTTCGTTGTGGTGTTCCGGGTGGCGTGAGTTGCGAAACTATTCTGCATTGTTTCAAATGTAAACCAAACTCCATGATCGGATCATAGAAACTTTATTTTCTTGTTACCATGATTTTCCACTTCACTTTGAAATTCTTTGAACTATTCAAATGTTTCAGACTTATGTTTCATTAAGTAGATATACCCATATCTTCTCAAATCATCTGTGAAGGTGAGAAAATAACGATACCCGCTGCGAGCCTCAATGTTCATTGGACCACATACATCAGTATGTATGATTTCCAACAAATCTGTGGCTCGCTCCATAGTTTCGGAGAACGGCGTTTTACTCATCTTGCCCATGAGGCACGGTTCACAAGTACCAAGTGATTCATAATCAAGTGATTCCGGAAGTCCATCAGTATGGAGTTTCTTCATGCACTTTACACCAATATGACCCAAATGGCCGTGCCACAAATAAGTTGCACTATCATTATCAACTCTGTATCTTTTGGCTTCAACATTATGAATATGTGTATCACTACTATTGAGATTTAATAAAAATAGACCACTCTTCAAGGGTGCATGACCATAAAAGATATTACTCATATAAATAGAACAACCATTATTCTCTGATTTAAATGAATAACCGTCTCGCATCAAACAAGATCCAGATATAATGTTCATGCTTAACGCTGGCACCAAATAACAATTATTTAGGTCTAAAACTAACCCCGAAGGTAGATGTAGAGGTAGCGTGCCGACCGCGATCACATCGATTTTGGAACCATTTCCCACGCGCATCGTCACCTCGTCCTTAGCCAATCTTCGATTAATCCGTAGTCCCTGTTTTGAGTTGCAAATATTAGCAACAGAACCAGTATCAAATACCCAGGTGCTACTGCGAGCATTAGTAAGGTACACATCAATAACATGTATATCACATATACCTTTGTTCACCTTGCCATCCTTCTTATCCACCAAATACTTGGGGCAGTTCCACTTCCAGTGACCAGTCTGCTTGTAGTAGAAGCACTCAGTCTCAGGCTTAGGTCCAGATTTGGGTTTCTTCTCTTGAGCAGCAACTTGTTTGTTGTTCTTCTTGAAGTTCCCCTTCTTCTTCACTTTACCCTTTTTCTCGAAACTGGTGGTCTTATTGACCATCAACACTTGATGCTCCTTTTTGATTTCTACCTCCGCAGCTTTTAGCATTGTGAAGAGCTCGGGAATAGTCTTGTCCATCGCTTGCATATTATAGTTCATCATGAAGCTCTTGTAGCTTGGTGGCAGTGATTGAAGAATTCTATCAATGACACTATCATCAGGAAGATTAACTTCTAGTTGAATCAAGTGATTATTATACCCAGACATTTTGAGTATATGTTCACTGACATAACTATTCTCTTCCATCTTGCAGCTATAGAACTTATTGGAGACTTCATATCTCTCAATCCGGGCATTTGCTTAAAATATTAACTTCAACTCCTGGAACATCTCATATGCTCCATGACATTCAAAATGTCGTTGAAGTCCCGGTTCTAAGCCGTAAAGCATGGCACACTGAACTATCGAGTAGTCATCAGCTTTGCTCTGCCAGACATTCTTAACGTCATCAGTTGCATCTGCAGTAGGCCTGGCACCCAGCGGTGCTTCCAGGACGTAATTCTTCTATGCAACAATGAGGATAATCCTCAAGTTATGGACCCAGTCCGTGTAATTGCTACCATCATCTTTCAACTTAGCTTTCTCAAGGAACGCATTAAAATTCAACAGAACAGCAGCATGAGCCATCTATCTACAACAAACATAGGCAAGCAAAAATACTATCAGGTACTAAGTTCATGATAAATTTAAGTTCAATTAATCATATTACTTAAGAACTCCCACGTAGATAGACATCCCTCTAATGATCTAAGTGATCACGTGATCCATATCAACTAAACCATGTCCGATCATCACATGAGATGGAGTAGTTTCCAATGGTGAACATCACTATGTTGATCATATCTACTATATGATTCATGCTCGATCTTTCGGTCTCAGTGTCCCGAGGCCATATCTGTATATGCTAGGCTCGTCAAGTTTAACCTGAGTATTCTGCATGTGCAACTGTTTTGCACCGGTTGTATTTGAACGTAGAGCCTATCACACCCGATCATCACGTGGTGTCTCAGCACGAAGAACTTTGGCAACGGTGCATACTCAGGGAGAACACTTATGCCTTGAAATTTAGTGAGAGATCATCTTATAGTGCTACCATCAATCAAAGCAAAATAAGATGCATAAAGGATAAACATCACATGCAATCAATATAAGTGATATGATATGGCCATCATCATCTTGTGCTTGTGATCACCATCTCCGAAGCACCATCATGATCACCATTGTCACCAGCGCGACACCTTGATCTTCATCGTAGCATCGTTGTCATTTTTCCACCTATTGCTTCTACGACTATCGCTACCGCTTAGTGATAAAGTAAAGCAATTACAGGGCGATTGCATTGCATACAATAAATTGACAACAATATGGCTCCTGCCAGTTGCCGATAACTCGGTTACAAAACATGATCATCTCATACAATAAAATATAGCATCACGTCTTTACCATATCACATCACAACATGCCCTGCAAAAACAAGTTAGACGTCCTCTACTTTGTTGTTGCAAGTTTTACGTGGCTGCTACGGGCTGAGCAAGAACCGTTCTTACCTACGCATCAAAACCACAACAATAGTTCGTCAAGTTAGTGTTGTTTTAACCTTCTCAAGGACCGGGCGTAGCCACACTCGGTTCAACTAAAGTTGGAGAAACTCACACCCGCCTGCCACCTGTGTGCAAAGCACGTCGGTAGAACCAGTCTCGCGTAAGCGTACGCGTAATGTCGGTCTGGCCTGCTTCATCCAACAATACCGCCGAACCAAAGTATGACATGCCGGTAAGCAGTATGACTTGTATCGCCCACAACTCACTTGTGTTCTACTCGTGCATATAACATCTACGCATAAAACCTGGCTCGGATGCCACTGTTGGGAACGTAGTAATTTCAAAAAAATTCCTACGCACACGCAAGATCATGGTGATGCATAGCAACGAGAGGAGAGAGTGTTGTCCATGTACCCTCGTAGACCGAAAGTGGAAGCGCTAGCACAACGCGGTTGATGTAGTCGTACGTCTTCACGGCCCGACCGATCAAGCACTGAAAGCACGGCACCTCTGAGTTCTTACACACGTTCAGCTCGATGACGTCCCTCAAACTCCGATCCAGCCGAGTGTCGAGGGAGAGTTCCGTCAGCATGATGGCCTGGTGACAATGATGATGTTCTACCGACGCAGGGCTTCGCCTAAGCACCGCTACGATATTATCGAGGTGGAATATAGTGGAGGGGGCACCGCACACGGCTAATAGATCTCAAGGATCAATTGTTGTTGTTTCTAGAGGTGCCCCCTGCCCCCGTATATAAAGGAGCAAGGGGGAGGGGGCGGCCGGCCAGGAGGGGGCGCGCCAGGAGGAGTCCTACTCCCACTCCCACCGGGAGTAGGACTCCCTCCTTTCCTTTTCCAAGTAGGAGAGGGGGAAGGAAGGGAGAGAGGGGAGGAAGGAAAGGGCCCCCCCTCCTTGTCCTATTCGAACTAGAGGGGGAGGGGGCGTGACCTACCCTGGCCACCCCTCCTCTTCTCCACTTTAGGCCCATGAGGCCCATTAGCCCCCCGGGGGTTCCGGTAACCCCTCGGTACTCCGGTATATATCTGATAACCCCCGGAACCATTCCGGTGTCCGAATATATTAGTCCAATATATCAATCTTCATGTCTCGACCATTTCGAGACTCCTCGTCATGTCCGTGATCATATCCGGGACTCCGAACTATCTTCGGTACATCACAACATATAAACTCATAATATAACCGTCATCTAACTTTAAGCGTGCGGACCCTACGGGTTCGAGAACTATGTAGACATGACCTAGACACGTCTCCGGTCAATAACCAATAGCGGAACCTGGATGCTCATATTGGCTCCTACATATTCTACGAAGATCTTTATCGGTCAAACCGCATAACAACATACGTTGTTCCCTTTGTCATCGGTATGTTACTTGCCCGAGATTTGATCGTCGGTATCTCAATACCTAGTTTAATCTCATTACCGGCAAGTCTCTTTACTCGTTACGTAATGCATCATTCCGTAACTAACTCATTAGCTACATTGCTTGCAAGTCTTATAGTGATGTGCATTACCGAGAGGGCCTAGAGATACCTCTCCGACAATCGGAGTGACAAAACCTAAGCTCGAAGTACGCCAACTCAACATGTACCTTTGGAGACACCTGTAGAGCTCCTTTATAATCACCCAATTACGTTGTGACGTTTGGTAGCACACAAAGTGTTCCTCCGGTAAACGGGAGTTGCATAATCTCATAGTTGTAGGAACATGTATAAGTCATGAAGAAAGCAATAGCAACATACTAAACGATCAAGTGCTAAGCTAACAGAATGGGTCAAGTCAATCACATCATTCTCCTAATGATGTGATCCCGTTAATCAAATGACAAATCATGTCTATGGTCAGGAAACATAACCATCTTTGATCAACGAGCTAGTCAAGTAGAGGCATACTAGTGACACTATGTTTGTCTATGTATTCACACATGTATTATGTTTACGGTTAATACAATTCTCGCATGAATAATAAACATTTATCATGATATAAAGAAATAAATAATAACTTTATTATTGCCTCTAGGGCATATTTCCTTCAGAGCATATGTTGATGTTTTGAACGTTTGGCAAGCTTGATCTGATGACTACTCGATAGTCCAGCGTGCCATGCTTTAGGGCTTAGAATCGGGACTTCAAAGACGTTTTGAATGTCATGGAGCATATGAGATGTTCCAAGAGTCAAAGTTAATATTTCAAGCAAATGCCCGAGTTGAGAGATATGAAGTCTCCAATAATTTCTATAGCTGCAAGATGGAGGAGAACAGTTCTGTCAGTGAACACTGATACGTCTCCAACATATCTACTTTTCCAAACACGTTTGCCCTTGTTTTGGATTCTAACTTGCATGATTTGAATGGAACTAACTCAGACTGATGCTGTTTTCAGCAGAATTGCCATGGTGTTATTTTTGTGCAGAAATAAAAGTTCTGAGAATGACCTGAAACTCCGTGGAGTCACCTTTTGGAATTAGTAAAAAATACTGGCGAAAGAATCAACGTAAGGGGGCCCTCATCCTGTCTACGAGAGTGCAGGGCGTGCCCCCTGCCTCGTGGGCCCCCTGGACCTCCACCGACCTTGACTCCAACTCCATATATAGATATTCACGTTCAGGGAGAAACAAATCAGAGAGAAGGATTCATTGCATTTTATGATATGGAGCCGCCGCCAAGCCCTAATCTTCCTTGGGAGGGCTGATGTGGAGTCCGTTTGGGGCTCCGGAGAGGAGAATCCGTCGCCATTGTCATCACATCAACCATCCTCCATCTCCAATTTCATGATGCTCACCGCCTTGCATGAGTAAGTCCGTCGTAGGCTTGCTAGACAGTGATGGGTTGGATGAGATTTACCATGTAATGGAGTTAGTTTTGTTAGGGTTTGATCCCTAGCATCCATTATGTTCTAAGATTGATGTTGCTCTGACTTTGCCATGCTTAATGCTTGTCACTAGGGCCTGAGTACCATGATTTCAGATCTGAACCTATTATGTTTTCATGAATATATGTGAGTTCTTGATCCTATCTTGCAAGTCAATAGTCACCTACTACGTGTTATGATCCGGCAAATCCTAGAGTGACAATAGTCGGGACACTTCCCGGTGATGACCGTAGTTTGAGGAGTTCGTGTATTCACTAAGTGTTAATGCTTTGGTCTAGTACTCTATTAAAAGGAGGCCTTAATATCCCTTAGTTTCCAATAAGACCCCGCTGCCACGGGAGGGTAGGACAAAAGATGTCATGCAAGTTCTTTTCCATAAGCATGTATGACTATATTTGGAATACATGCCTACATTACATTGATGAACTGGAGCTAGTTTTGTGTCATCCTATGTTATAACTATTGCATGATGAATTGCATCCGACGTAATTATCCATCATTGATACATTGCCTACGAGCTTTTCACATATTGATATTTGCTTAGTTACTTCTCCGTTGCCACTGTTACGATTGCTACAAAACTGCTACTATTACTTTTGCCACCGTTACGTTACTTCCATACTACTTTGCTACTAAATACTTTGCTGCAGATATTAAGTCTTCCAGGTGTGGTTGAATTGACAACTCAGCTGCTAATACTTGAGAATATTCTTTGGCTCCCCTTGTGTCGAATCAATAAATTTGGGTTGAATACTCTGCCCTCGAAAACTGTTGCGATCCCCTATACTTGTGGGTTATCAAACACATACTCAGAATGTCAGGATATCATAATCACCTGACTCAGTTGGGAGTTAATCTTCCAGATGATAGTGTTATTGCCAGAGTTCTCCAATCACTGCCACCAAGCTACAAAGGCTTCGTGATGAACTATAATATGCAAGGGATGGAGAAGACAATTCCCCAGCTCTTCGCAATGCTCAAAGCTGCGTAGGTAGAAATCAAGAAGGAGCATCAAGTGTTGATGGTTAACAAGACCACTAGTTTCAAGAAAAGGGCAAGGGAAATAAAAGGAACTTCAAGAAGAATGGCAAGCAAGTTGCCACTCCCGGGAAGAAGCCCAAAGCTGGACCCAAGCCTGAAAATGAGTGCTTCTACTGCAAAGGGACTGGTCACTGGAAGCGGAGCTGCCCCAAGTATTTGGCGGATAAGAAGGATGGCAAAGTGAACAAAGGTATATTTGATATACATGTTATTGATGTGTACCTTACTAATGCTCGTAGTAGCGCCAAGGTATTTGGTACTGGTTCGATTGCTCACATTTGTAACTCGAAACACGAGCTACAGATTAAGCGAAGATTGGCTAAGGACGAGGTGATGATGCACGTCGGGAATGGTTCCAAGGTCGATGTGATCGCCGTCGGCACGCTACCACTACATCTACTTTCGGGATTAGTTTTAGACCTGAATAATTGTTATTTGGTGCCAGCGTTGAGCATGAACATTATATTTGGATCTTGTTTAGTGTGAGACGGTTATTCATTTAAATCAGAGAATAATGGTTGTTCTATTTACATGAGTAATATCTTTAATGGTCATGCACCCTTGAAGAGTGGTCTATATATATCTGTTGAATCTCGATTGTTGTGATACACATATTCATAATATTGATGCCAAAAGATGCAAAGTTGATAATGATAGTGTAACATATTTGTGGCACTACCATTTAGGTCATATTGGTGTAAAGCGCATGAAGAAACTCCATGCAGATGGACTTTGGAATCGCCTGATTATGAATCATTTGATACTTGCGAACCATGCCTCATAGCCAAGATGACTAAAACTCCGTTCTCCGAAACAATGGAGCAAGCTAATGACTTATTGGAAATAATACATACCGATGTATGCGATCCGATGAGTGTTGAGGCACGCAGTGGGTATCATTATTTTCTGACCTTCGCAGATGATTTGAGCAGATATGGGTATATCTACTTAATGAAACACAAGTGTGAAACATTTGAAAAGTTCAAAGAATTACAGAGAGAAGTGGAGAATCACCATAACAAGAAAAATAAAGTTTCTATGATCTGATCGCGGAGGCGAATATTTGAGTTACGAGTTTGGCCTTCATTTAAAACAATGTGGAATAGTTTCACAACTCATGCCACCTGGAACACCACAGCGTAATGGTGTGTTCGAACGTCGTAATCGTACTTTATTAGATATGGTGCAATCTATGATGTCTATTACCGATTTACCACTATCGTTTTGGGGTTATGCATTAGAGATAGCTGCATTCACGTTAAATAGGGCACCGTCTAAATCCTTTGAGATGACACTGTATGAACTGTGGTTTGGCAAGAAACCTAAGCTGACGTTTCTTAAAGTTTGGGGTTGCGACACTTATGTTAAAAGGCTTCAGCCTGATAAGCTCGAACCCAAATTGGAGAAGTGCGTTTTCATAGGATACCCTAAGGAAACAATTGGGTACACCTTCTACCACAGATCCGAAGGCAAGATCTTTGTTGCCAAGAATGGAACCTTTCTAGAGAAGGAGTTTCTCTCGAAAAAGTGAGTGGGAGGAAAGTAGAACTTGATGACGTAATTGTACCTTCTCTCAATTTGGAAAGTAGCTCATCATAGAAATCCGTTCCTGTTATGCCTACACCAACTAGAGAAGAAGCTAATGATGATGATCATGAATCTTCAGATCAAGTTACTACTGAACCTCCTAGGTCAACCAGAACACGATCCACACCAGAGTGGTACGGTAATCCTGTTCTGTAAGTCATGTTACTAGACCATGGAGAACCTACGAACTATGAAGAAGCTATGATGAGCCCAGATTCCGATAAATGGCTTGAGGCCATGAAATCTGAGATAGGATCCATGTATGAGAACAAAGTGTGGACTTTGCTGGATTTGCCCGATGATCGGTGAGCCATAGAGAATAAATGGATCTTCAAGAAGAAGACTGACGTTGATGGTAATGTTACTGTCTATAAAGCTCGACTTGTTATAAAAGGTTTTCGACAAGTTCAAGGAGTTGACTACCATGAGATTTTCTCGCCCGTAGCAATGCTTAAGTCTGTCCGAATCATGTTAGCAATTGCCGCATTTTATGATTATGAAATCTAGCAAATGGACGTCAAAGTTGCATTCCTTAATGGATTTCTTAAAGAAGAGTTGTATAAGATGCAACTAGAAGGTTTTGTCGATCCTAAACGTGCTAACAAAGTGTGCAAGATCCAGCGATCCATCTATGGACTGGTGCAAGCATCTCGGAGTTGGAATATACACTTTGATGAGGTGATCAAAGCATATGGATTTATACAGACTTTCAGAGAAGCCTGTATTTACAAGAAAGTGAGTGGGATCTCTGTAGCATTTCTAATATTATATGTGGATGACATATTGTTGATTGGAAATGATGTAGAATTTCTGGATAGCATAAAAGGATACTTGAATAAGAGTTTTTCAATGAAAGACCTCGGTGAAGTTGCTTATATATTGGGCATCAAGATCTATAGAGATAGATCAAGATGCTTAATAGGACTTTCACAAAGCACATACCTTGATAAAGTTTTGAAAAAGTTCAAAATGGATCGGTCAAAGAAAGGGTTCTTGCCTGTGTTACAAGGTGTGAAGTTGAGTCAGACTCAATGTCCGACCACTGTAGAAGATAGAGAGAAAATGAAAGTCATTCCCTATGCCTCAGCCATAGGTTCTATTATGTATGGTATGTTGTGTACCAGACCTGATGTGTGCCTTGCCATAAGTCTGGCAGGGAGGTACCAAAGTAATCCAGGAGTTGATCATTGGACAGCGATCAAGAACATCCCAAAGTACCTAAAAAGGACCAAGGATATGTTTCTCGTTTATGGAGGTGACAAAGATCTCATCCTAAATGGTTACGTCGATGCTAGTTTGACACTGATCCGGATGACTCTAAGTCACAAACTGGATATGTATTTATTTTGAATGATGGAGCTATCAGTTGGTGCAGTTCCAAGCAAAGCGTCGTGGCGGGATCTATGTGTAAACCGGACTACATAGCTGCTTCGGAAGCAGCAAATGAAGGAGTCTGGATGAAGGAGTTCATATCCGATCTAAGTGTAATACCTAGTGCATCGGGTCCAATGAAAATATTTTGTGACAATACTGGAGCAATTGCCTTAGCAAAGGAATCCAGATTTCATAAAAGAACCAAACACATCAAGAGACGCTTCAACTACATCCATGATCAAGTCAAGGAGGGAGACATAGAGATTTGCAAAATACATACGTATCTGAATGTAGCAGAGCCGTTGACTAAGCCTCTTCCACAAGCAAAACATGATCAGCACCAAGACTCCATGGGTGTTAGAATCATTACAATGTAATCTAGATTATTGACTCTAGTGCAAGTGGGAGACTGAAGGAAATATGCCCTAGAGGCAATAATAAAGTTGTTATTTTGTATTTCCTTATTGACGATAAATGTTTATTATTCATGCTAGAATTGTATTGATCGGAAACCTAAATATATGTGTGAATACATAGACAAACACTATGTCCCTAGTGAGCCTCTACTTGACTAGCTCGTTGATCAAAGATGGTTAAGGTTTCCTAACCATGTACATGAGTTGTCATTTGATAACGGGATCACATCATTAGGAGAAAGATGTGATGGACAAGACCCATTCCTTAGCTTAGCATATTGATCGTTTCGATTTATTGCTATTGCTTTCTTCATGTCAAATACATATTCCTTCGACTATGAGATTATGCAACTCCTGGATACCGAGGAATGCCTTGTGTGTTATCAAATGCCACAACATAACCGGATGATTATAAAGATGCTCTACAGGTATCTCCGAAGGTGTTTGTTGAGTTGGCATAGATCGAGATTAGGATTTGTCACTCCGAGTATCGGAGAGGTATCTCTGGGCCCTCTCGGTAATACACATCATAAGGAGCCTTGCTAGCAAAGTGACTAATGAGTTAGTTGCAGGATGATGTATTATGGAATGAGTAAAGAGACTCGCCGGTAACGAGATTGAACTAGGTACGAAGATACCGACGATCGAATCTCCGGCAAGTAACATACTGATGACAAAGGGAATAACATATGTTGTCATAACTGTTCGACCAATAAAAATCTTTGTAGAATATTTGGGAGCCAATATGAGCATCCAGGTTCCGCTATTGGTTATTGACCAGAGAGGTGTCTCGGTCATGTCTACATAGTTCTCGAACGACCGAATGTTGTTTGGAGTCCCGGATGAGATCACGGACATGACGAGGAGTATCGAAATGATCGAGAGATAAAGATTGATATATAGGACGATGGTATTCGGACACCGGAAGTGTTTTGGAGTGTACCAGGTACATATCGGAGTACCGGAGAGGTTACCGGAACACCCGGAGGGAAGATATGGGCCATGAGAGGGGAGCACACCAGCCCACAAGGGGTGGCGTCCCCTCCCTATGGCAGGAGGCCGAGTGGGAGAAGGAAAAGAGGGGGTTCGACCACCCATTCCTTCTGTCTTCCCCCTTCCCTTTCGTTCTCCGGTAAAATAAAGCAGGGGGCGCCACTTGGGGAAAGCCCAAGTAGGATTCAGATCCTACTTGGGGCGCCCCCTGGCTGCTCCCTCCTCCCCCCACCTATATATATGTGGGAGGGGGCGCCTAGAACACACAACATCAATTGTTAGCCGTGTGTGGCGCCCCCTCTGTCGTGGCTTTGTCACGGCAGATGTCCTTATGAAAGGACTTAGTCGTGGAGCCATCGCTACGGGTTAACTTGAAGGGGTTAAAGCGGACACAAAGACACAAGGGTTTATACTAGTTCGGCCCCTTCGATGAAGGTAAAAGCCTACGTCTAGTTGTGATGGAATTGATGTGGTCTCGATGACTAGGGAGCAAACAAGCTTCGCCTAGGCCTCGAGTTGTTGTTGTCTCTCCCTGAACCGCCGCCGGGTCGTCCCCTTATATACACGGGTGACGCCCGTCGGTCCATAGAATCCCAACACCGGTTCATACTCGTATCCAGGTTGGTCTCTCTCTATTCCTAACTTACAATACAAGTTTGCATACCAAGCCGGTTTACGGCTACAAGTTCTAAACCGACTACAGGCCTTGGGCCTTCATCTGCTTAATCATCTTTATACTGCTAATGAAGTTAACCCGGCCCAGGTAGGCCAGTTCACGCCCAGTAGTAATATCCCCAACATTAGGCCCCAGATTGATTTGAACTGGTTCATGTCAATCCTTCACAAAAATCTTTGTCTTCAACATCTTCTGGTAATTGGTAAACTGCCATGTCGTCATCATCTCTGGTTGCTGTAAACCGGCATGACGTCATCACGAAGTTAACATTTATGACACCTTCTTTCATTAATAGATCTGCGATACCCAAGGCAGCAGCTCCACTTCCGAATTTTGTGGCTCCTGGATTTGCGCGCCTGACACACGTCTTTTGCCTTATAAATAGGACCGAAGGGTCATTTCCTTTTCTCCCCTTCGTCTCTTTCTCTTCGTCTTCCTCGCGTCGCCAGCCTCGGAGCTCCGCCGTCTCCGTTGACCTCTGCACCGTCTTGGGCCGCTGCATCAACCTGAACGCACCAGAGCACTGCGGTAGCTTTCCGCGTCTTCCTCGATTCTGGTAAGCCTTCTATTCTTGTTAACATAGATCTGCTCTAGGGTTTCGTGTTCTTGCCGTGTTCATCACTTGTTCATGCTCGTACCCAGACTCCTGGATAGATCTGTGAAGCCCTGCTCTGCCCATTGATTCACTTCTGTTTTGCTTTAATCTTTTGAATATTTTCTGTTTTTCTGAACGTGCTTCAGATCCATTGCTGCAATAAGACCTTGTGAAACCTGTTTCTGCATACTTAGCCATCCGCACCCTCAATTGCTTTCAATGTTTAGATCAGGCGGTTTAACTTAATATAGAAAAACTTAATAAATCGGTATATACCATTAGTCCCCTTGTTGAACCGCCAGAACTCTTTAGCCATATGATGCCACTTCACAGAAATCCGGTTTAAATATACTGCCTCCGGTTTAGCATTGTTCATACCAGCGCCTTCTTTTATCCAACATATTCTTGAACCGGAATCACCTATTTCTTGTAGATCTCACCATGGCCAAACAAGTATATGAGTGCAACTGGGTTCCTTCTTGCGTCACAGAAACTCAGTTGGATAATTTAGTCTCGATCGGCGCTTTAGACAGCAAAGATACTATCCACTGGAGGGTTCCTGGTGATGAATGTCCTCCCACACCTCAAGAGGGAGAGGTTGTGATCTTTGCGGATCATTTAGCCCGAGGTTTCAAGCCGCCCAGTTCTAAATTTTACCGGGATGTGTTGGCCAATTTTCAACTCCGCCCGCAAGACACTGGCCCCAACTCTGTTACCAACTTATGTCACTTCCAAGTGCTCTGTGAGGTATACCTTCAAGAGGAACCCACAGTTGAATTGTTTAGAGACTGTTTCCACTTAAACCATCACACAGAATTCACTAATGGTCCCAATACCGAATTGGGTGGTATGGCAATTCAGAAAAGGCAAGAGATCACTTATCCCCATGCCAGACTACACAGTCACCCCAAGGAGTGGAATGCAACATGGTTTTACTGCAAAGATACTTCTCCTGATGATGAAAATCCTTTGCCTGGCTTTCGTCCAGAGCGGCTCAGCAATACACACCCCTTCCCACAAAGGTTAAGTGCCAAGGAGAGAAGTAAATACGCTCCGCAACTATCCAAGCTCCGAGCCTTCATGGCCAACGGTTTAACAGGAGTAGATCTCGCACGTTGTTGGATATCATGGAGCATACTGCCTCTCAGCCGGCGCTCCGGTTTAATGTGCAAGTATACTGATAGCGTTGATGACCCACTCCGACACACCAACATCCAGCTCCTAGATGATGAAGTCACAGAGGCTGTGAAGAAAATGTTGAACGAACCGGAACACCTCTGCGCTCAAACCGGCATGCTCCCTTTCTGTGCTACCAACAAACCGCCAGCTGTAAGATTTTGATTGCATTTTTTACTGAACCTGTTATTGCTATTTCTGTCTAACATCAACTGCTGCTTACTCAGGGTGATAATCCGGTTTGGAGCAAGAAGCTTCCACAAGAAAAACTAGAGAAAACGGAACGGTCAACCCGGCCAAAGACTAAGGTTGTCAAGAGGCCTGCTCACAAGAGGAAAACCACCGCTTCATCTGATCCGGCTGTTGATGATGATGTGGGTAACTCGGACCTTGAGGTAGAACTCGATTCACTAGGCTTACTTTTTACACGCCTTATTGATGATGATACTTGTCAGGACAACGCTGAAGCCAGTAATGCTGATGTCGCTGAGGTAACTATTCTCTCTTCCGATTCAGATCCTTTGCCTTTGCCAAAACTTCGCCAGGCATACCGGAAAGTTAAATTTTCTCATCCTCTTGCTTACTTGGATCCCAAATTTCTTATGAAGACTCAGCAACATGAAGCTCGCCGCACAACCCAGCACATCGGCCAGGTAGTTACCTCCGCCGGTTTACCAAATAGTCCGGTTCGAAAACGCCGCTCAGAGGTCTCCGACCTTTTTATTAATTTCTATCCTAAAGTGGGTTTCATCCGTCAACCTCTTAATCCGTCCGACTCTGATTATCAGGTTACTTCTCATTCATCCTCTGGTGAATCATCGGCCACTCAGCTGCCACCACTGAAAACGGTTCTTGGGTAAGCTAGACTGAACATATGCTTCTGGTATACTGTGTTATAACTTATGTTGTTCCTTGACTCTTTGTTTCTCTTTCAGGGCTAAACCTAAACCGAGCAAGAAAGCCCGCCTGGATAAAGCAGCCGAGGAAGATGTTGCCCTTGAACAGGATAAAGCACCAGATCTTGAAGCGTTCGTTCATGAGGATATTCCCACTGATCCTTGAGGGAGTCCTGGACTAGGGGGTGTCCGGACAGCTGGACTATCATCGTCCGCAGGACTCCAAGACTACGAAGATACAAGATTGAAGACTCCGTCCCGTGTCCGGATGCGACTTTCCTTGGCGTGGAAGGCAAGCTTGGCAATACGGATATGTAGATTTCCTACCATTGTAACCGACTCTGTGTAACCCTAGCCCTCTCCGATGTCTATATAAACCGGAGGGCTTTAGTCCGTAGGACATAACCTCCATTACAACAATCATACCATAGGCTAGCTTCTAGGGTTTAGCCTCCTTGATCTCGTGGTAGATCCACTCTTGTAATACACATCATCAATATTAATCAAGTAGGACGTAGGGTTTTACCTCCATCAAGAGGGCCCGAACCTTGGTAAAACATCGTGTCCCTTGTCTCCTGTTACCATCCGCCTAGACGCACAGTTCGGGACCCCCTACCCGAGATCCGCCGGTTTTGACATCGACATTGGTGCTTTCATTGAGAGTTCCTCTGTGTCGTCACCGCTAGGCTCGATGGCTTCTTCAATCAACAAACGCCGTCCAGGGTGAGATTTTTCTCCCCGGACAGATCTTCGTATTCGGCGGCTTCGCGCTGCGGGCTAACTCACTTGGCCATCTGGAGCAGATCGAAAGCTACGCCCCTGGCCATCAGGTCAGGTTCGGAAGCCTAAACTTCACGGCCGACATCCGCGGGGACTTGATCTTCGACGGACTCGAGCCACAGCCGAGCGTGCCGCGCTGTCACGATGGGCATGATTTAGCTCTGCCGCCGGACATTGCCTTGGTGGCCGCACACGAATCCGCTCCGACCCTCAGTCTAGAGCAGATCGCCCAGATCGAGGACCGGTGGCTGGACACCGCCTCGAGGGCTGCACCTTCCACGGCGATGGAGCCCAACACTAACCTTGTCCCTTGTAAAGCTCGTGACTCCGAGGTGCCGGACTCCGAACCTCCTGCGCCCCCGCCAATCGAATCTGATTGGGCGCCGATCATGGAGTTCACTGCCGCGGACATCTTCCAACACTCACCCTTTGGCGACATCCTAAATTCGCTCAAGCATCTCTCGCTATCCGGAGAGCCCTGGCCGGATTACGGCCAGGATGGTTGGGATATGGACGACGAAGAAATTCAAAGCCCACCCACCACCCACTTTGTAGCCACTGTCGACGATCTAACCGACATGCTAGACTACGACTCCGAAGACATTGACGGTATGGACGACGATTGTCGGTGTCAAAACCGGCGGATCTCGGGTAGGGGGTCCCGAACTGTGCGTCTAGGCGGATGGTAACAGGAGAAGAGGGACACGATGTTTTACCCAGGTTCGGGCCCTCTTGATGGAGGTAAAACCCTACCTCTTGCTTGATTAATATTGATGATATGGGTAGTACAAGAGTGGATCTACCACGAGATCAAGGAGGCTAAACCCTAAAGCTAGCCTATGGTATGATTGTTGTAATGTATGTTGTGTCCTACGGACTAAAACCCTCTGGTTTATATAGACACCGGAGGAGGCTAGGGTTACACAGAGTCGGTTACAATGGTAGGAGATCTACATATCCGTATCGCCAAGCTTGCCTTCCACGCCAAGGAAAGTCCCATCCGGACACGGGACGGAGTCTTCAATCTTGTATCTTCGTAGTCTTGGAGTCCGGCGGACGATGATAGTCCGGCTGTCCAGACACCCCCTAGTCCAGGACTCCCTCAGTAGCCCCTGAACCAGGCTTCAATGACGATAAGTCCGGCGCGCATAATGTCCGGCATTGCAAGGCGGGTTCCTCCCTTGAATAACCCAAAGAAGATCATGAACACCAGGATAGTGTCCGGCTCTGCAAAATAAATTCCACATTCCACCGTAGAGAGAATAAAATGTACACCAGTCCAATCTGCTGACGTATTATGCGGCGTGACATCACACCGCTACCAAGCCTTTGTTTGAATCGTTTTTGAAGGAAATATGCCCTAGAGGCAATAATAAAGTTATTATTTATTTCCTTATTTCATGATAAATGTTTATTATTCATGCTAGAATTGTATTAACCGGAAACATAATACATGTGTGAATACATAGACAAACATAGTGTCACTAGTATGCCTCTACTTGACTAGCTCGTTCATCAGAGATGGTTATGTTTCCTAGCCATGGACAAAGAATTGTCATTTGATTAACGAGATCACATCATTAGGAGAATGATGTGATTGACTTGACCCATTCCGTTAGCTTAGCACTTGATCGTTTAGTATGTTGCTATTGCTTTCTTCATGACTTATACATGTTCCTGTAACTATGAGATTATGCAACTCCCGTTTACCGGAGGAACACTTTGGGTACTACCAAACGTCACAACGTAACTGGGTGATTATAAAGGAGTACTACAGGTGTCTCCGAAGGTACATGTTGAGTTGGCGTATTTCGAGATTAGGTTTTGTCACTCTGATTGTCGGAGAGGTATCTCTGGGCCCTCTCGGTAATACTCATCACCTAAGCCTTGCAAGCATGTAACTAATTAGTAAGTTATGAGATGATGTATTACGGAACGAGTAAAGAGACTTGTCGGTAACGAGATTGAACTAGGTATTGGATACCGACGATCAAATCTCGGGCAAGTAACATACCGATGACAAAGGGAAACAACATATGTTGTTATGCGGTTTGACCGATAAAGATCTTCGTAGAATATGTAGGAACCAATATGGGCATCCAGGTCCCGCTATTGGTTATTGACCGAGAATGGTTTTAGGTCATGTCTACATAGTTCTCGAACCCGTAGGGTCTGCACGCTTAACATTTTGATGACAGTTTTATTATGAGTTTATAAGTTTTGATGTACCGAAGTTTGTTCAGAGTCCCGGATGTGATCACGGACATGACGAGGAGTCTCGAAATGGTCGAGACATAAAGATTGATATATTGGACGACTATATTCGGACACCGGAAAGGTTCCGGGAGTTTTCAGAGAAAACCGGAGTACCGGAGGGTTACCGGAACCCCCCCCCCCCCCCCGGGGGAAGTAATGGGCCTTGATGGGCCCTGTTGGAGAAAGAGAGGGGCCGGCCAGGGCAAGTGGCGCACCCCCTCCCCTTGAGTCCAAATAGGACAAGGAAGGGGGGGCGCCCCCCTTGCCTTCCCCCTCTCCTACTCCTTCCTTCCCCCTCCTTCTTGGATTAGGAAAAGGAGGGGGGAAACCTGCTTGGAGTAGGTTTCCCCCTCCTAGGGCGCGCCTCCCCTTAGGCCGGCCCCCTCCTCCCTCCCTCCTTTATATACGGGGGCGGGGGGCACCCCATAGACACAGAAGTTGATCTACGGATCGTTCCTTAGCCGTGTGCGGTGCCCCCTTCCACCATATTCCCCTCGGTCATATCATCGCGGAGTTTAGGCGAAGCCCTGCGCCGGTAGAACATCATCATTGTCACCACGCCGTCGTGCTGACGAAACTCATCTCCGGAGCTCGGCTGGATCAGAGGCCGGAGATCGTCATCGAGCTGAACGTGTGCTGAACTCGGAGCTTCCGTACGTTCGGTGCTTGGATCGGTCAGATCGTGAAGACGTACGACTACATCAACTGCGTTGTGATAACGCTTCCTCTTACGGTCTACGAGGGTACGTGGACGAACACTCTCCCCTCTCGTCGCTATATCATCACCATGATCTTGCGTGTGCGTAGGAAATTTTTTGAAATTACTACGTTCTCCAACAGTGGTATCAGAGCCTAGGTTTTATGCGTTGATGTTATATGCACGAGTAGAACACAAGTGAGTTGTGGGCGATACAAGTCATACTGCTTACCAGCATGTCATACTTTGGTTCGGCGGTATTGTTGGATGAAGCGGCCCGGACCGACATTACGCGTACGCTTATGCGAGACTGGTTTTACCGCCGTGCTTTGCACACAGGTGACTAGCGGGTGTCAGTTTCTCCAACTTTAGTTGAACCGAGTGTGGCTACGCCCGGTCCTTGCGAAGGTTAAAACAGCACCAACTTGACAAACTATCGTTGTGGTTTTGATGCGTAGGTGAGATTGGTTCTTGCTTAAGCCCGTAGCAGCCACGTAAAGCTTGCAACAACAAAGTAGAGGACGTCTAACTTGTTTTTGCAGGGCATGTTGTGATGTGATATGGTCAAGACGTGATAAGATATAAGTTGTTGTATGAGATGATCATGTTTTGTTGAAGTTATCGGCAACTGGCAGAAGCCCTATGGATGTCTCTTTGTTGCATAAGATGCAGGTGCCAAATAATTGCTTTACTTTATCTCTATACGATAGCAATAGTTACAAGAGCAATAGTTGGTGAGACAACCATGTGATGACACATTGATACAGATCAAGATGATGAAGATCATGGTGTCGTGCCAGTGACGATAGAGATCATGACAGTACTTTGGAGATGGAGATCAAAGGCGCAAGACGATCATGGCCATATCATGTCACATATTTTGATTGCATATGATGTTTATCTATTATACATCTTATTCTTGCTTTGATTGACGGTAGCATTTTAAGATGATCTCTCACTAAATTATCAAGAAGTGTTCTCCCTGAGTATGCACCGTTGCCAAAGTTCGTCGTGCCTAGACACCACGTGATGATCGGGTGTGATAAGCTCTACGTCCATCTACAACGGGTGCAAGCCAGTTTTGCACACGCGGAATACTCAGGTTAAACTTGACGAGCCTAGCATATGCAGATATGGCCTCGGAACATGGAGACCGAAAGGTCGAGCGTGAATCATATAGTAGATATGATCAACATATTGATGTTCACCATTGAAAACTACTCCATCTCACGTGATGATCGGTTATGGTGTAGTTGATATGGATCACGTAATCACTTAGATGACTAGAGGGATGTCTGTCTAAGTGGGAGTTCTTAAGTAATATGATTAATTGAACTTAAATTTATCATGAACTTAGTCCTGGTAGTATTTTGCAAATTATGTTGTAAGATCAATAGCTTGCGTTATTGCTTTCATATGTTTATTTTGATATGTTCCTAGAGAAAATTGTGTTGAAAAATGTTAGTAGCAATGATGCGGATTTGATCCGTGATCTGAGGTTTATCCTCATTGCTGCACAGAAGAATTATGTTCTTAATGCACCGCTAGGTGACAGACCTATTGCAGGAGGAGATGCAGACATTATGAACGTTTGGCAAGCTCAATATGATGACTACTTGATAGTTTTGTGCACCATGCTTTATGGCTTAGAATCGGGACTTCGAAGATGTTTTGAACATCATGGACCATATGAGATGTTCCAGGGATTGAAGTTAATATTTCAAGCAAATACCCGAGTTGAGAGATATGAAGTCTCCAACAAGTTCTATAGCTAAAAGATGGAGGAGAATCGCTCAACTAGTGAGCATGTGCTCAGATTGTCTGGGTACTTCAATCGCTTGAATCAAGTGGGAGTTAATCTTCCAGATAAGGTAGTGATTGACAGAATTCTCTAGTCACCATCACTAAGTTACTAGAACTTCGTGATGAACTACAGTATGCAAGGGATGACAAAAATGATTCCCAAGCTCTTCGTGATGTTGAAATCAACAAAGGTAGAAATCAAGAAAGAGCATCAAGTGTTGATGATTGAGGAGACCACTAGTTTCAAGAATAGGGCAAAGGGAAAGAAAGGGAACTTCATGTAGAATGGCAAGCAAGTTGTCACTCCCACAAAGAAGCCCAAAGCTGGACCAAAGCCTGAAACTGAGTGTTTCTACTGCAAAGGAAATGGTCACTGGAAGCGGAAATGCCCTGAATATTTGGTGGATAAGAAGGATGGCAAAGTGAACAAGGGTATACAGGTTATTGATGTGTGCCTTACTAGTGTTTATAGTAGCCCCTGAGTATTTGATACTTGTTCGATTGCTAAGATTAGTAACTCGAAACAGGAGTTACAGAATAAACAGAGACTAGTTGAAGGGGAAGTAACGATGAGTGTTGGAAGTAGTTCCAAGATTGATATGATCATCATCACACACTCCCTAAACTTTCGGGATAAGTGTTAAACCTAAATAAATGTTATTTAGTGTTTGCGTTGAGCATGAATATGATTTGATCATGTTTATTGCACTACGGTTATTCACTTAAAATCAGAGAATAATTGTTGTTCTGTTTACATGAATAAAACCTTCAATGGTCATACACCCAATGAAAATAGTTTGTTGGATCTCGATCGTGATGATACACATATTCATAATATTGATGCCAAAAGATCCAAAGTTAATAATGATAGTGCAACTTATTTGTGGCACTGCCGTTTGGGTCATATCGGTGTAAAGCGCATGAAGAAACTCCATAAAGATGGATTTTCGGAATCACTTGGTTATGAATCATTTGATGCTTGCGAACCGTGCCTTTTGGGCAAGATGACTAAAACTCCGTTCTCCGGAACAATGGAACAAGCTACTGACTTATTGGAAATAATACATACTGATGTATGCGATCCAATGAGTGTTGATGCTCGTGGCAAGTATCGTTATTTTCTGACCTTCACAAGATGATTTGAGCAGATATGGGTATATCTACTTGATGAAACATAAGTCTGAGATAGTTGAAAGGTTCAAAGAATTTCAGAGTGAAGTGGAAAAATCATCGCAACAAGAAAATAAAGTTTCTGCGATCTGATCACGGAGACGAATATTTGAGTTACGAGTTTGGTCTTCAATTAAAACAATGTGGAATAGTTTCATAGCTCACGCCACCTGGAACACCACAACGTTATGGTGTGTCCGAACATCGTAACCGCACTTTATTGGATATGGTGCGATCTATGATGTTTCTTATTGATTTACCATTATCGTTTTGGGGTTATGCATTAGAGACAGCTGCATTCACGATTAAAAGGGCACCATCTAAATCCGTTGAGACGACACTATATGAACTGTGGTTTAGCAAGAAACCCAAGTTGTCGTTTCTTAAAGTTTGGGGCTGCGATGCTTATGTGAAAAAAGTTTCATCCTGATAAGCTCGAACCCAAATCGAAGAAGTGCGTCTTCATAGAATACCCAAAGGAAATAGTTGGGTACACCTTCTATCACAGATCCGAAGGCAAGATATTCGTTGCTAAGAATGGATCCTTTCTAGAGAAGGAGTTTCTCTCGAAAGAAGTGAGTGGGAGGAAAGTAGAACTTGATGAGATAACTGTATCTACTCCCTTATTGGAAGGTAGTTCATCACGAGAACCGGTTCCCGTGACAACTACACCAATTAGTGAGGAAGCTAATGATATTGATCATGAAACTTCAGATCAAGTTTCTGCTGAACCTCGTAGGTCTACCAGAGTAAGAACCGCACCAGAGTGGTATGGTAATCCTATTCTGGAAGTCATGTTACTTGACCATGATGAACCTACGAACTATGAGGAAGCGATGATGAGCCCAGATTCCGCAAAATGGCTAGAGGCCATGAAATCTGAGATGGGATCCATGTATGAAAACAAAGTATGGACTTTGGTTGACTTGCTCGATGATCAGCAAGCCATGTTAAATAAATGGATCTTCAAGAGGAGGACGGACGTTGATAGTAGTGTTACTATCTACAAAGCTCGACTTCTCGCAAAAGGTTTTTTTGACAAGTTCAAGGTGTTGACTACAATGAGATTTTCTCAACTATAGTGATGCTTAAGTCTGTCCGAATCATGTTAGCAATTGCCACATTCTATGAAATCTGGCAAATGGATGTCAAAACTACATTCCTTAATGGATTTATTAAAGAAGAGTTGTATATGATGCAACCAGAAAGTTTTTGTCAATCCTAAAGATGCTAACAAAGTCTGCAAGCTCCAGCAATCCATCAATGGACTGGTGCAAGCATCTCGGAGTTGGAATATACATTTTGATGAGTTGATCAAAGCATATGGTTTAATGCAGACTTTTGGAAAGGCCTGTATTTACAAGAAAGTGAGTGGGAGCACTACAACATTTCTGATAAGTATATGTGAATGACATATTGTTGATCAGAAGTAATGTAGAATTATTCTGCAAAGCATAAAGGAGTATTTAAAAGGAGTTTATCGAAGAAAGACCTCAGTAAAGCTACTTACATATTAAGCATCAAGATCTATTGAGATAGATCAAGACGCTTGATAAGATTTTCAATGAGTACATACCTTGACAAGATTTTGAAATAGTTCAAAATGGAACAGTCAAAGAAAGAGTTCTTGCCTGTGTTGCAAAGGTATGAAATTGAGTAAGACTCAAATCCCGACCACAGCAGAAAATAGAAAGAGAATGAAAAGTCATTTCCTATGCCTCAGTCATAGGTTCTATAAAGTATGTTATTCTATGTACCAGACCTATTGTACACCTTGCTCTGTATTTGACAAGGGAGTACAATAGTGATCTAGGAGTAGATCACTAGACATTGGTCAAGAATATCCTTAGTGGGGACTAAGGAAATATTTCTCGATTATGGAGGTGATAAAAGAGCCCGTCGTAAAGAGTTACATAGGTGCAAGCTTTTACACCGATCCAGATGACTCTAAGTCTCAATCTGGATACATATTGAAAGTGGGAGCGATTAGCTAGAGTAGCTCCGTGCAGAGCATTGTAGACATAGAATATTTGCAAAATACATATGGCTCTAAATGTGACAGACCCGTTGACTAAGCTTCTCTCATGAGCAAAACATGATCACACCTTAGTACTCTTTGGGTGTTAATCACATAGCAATGTGAACTAGATTATTGACTCTAGTAAACCCTTTGGGTGTTGGTCACATGATGATGTGAACTATGGGTGTTAATCATATACAGATATGAATATTGTTGTTAAATCACATAACAATGTGAACTAGATTATTGACTCTAGTGCAAGTGGGAGACTGAAGGAAATATGCCCTAGAGGCAATAATAAAGTTATTATTTATTTCCTTATTTCATGATAAATGTTTATTATTCATGCTAGAATTGTATTAACCGGAAACATAATACATGTGTTAATACATAGACAAACATAGTGTCACTAGTATGCCTCTACTTGACTAGCTCGTTTATCAGAGATGGTTATGTTTCCTAGCCATGGACAAAGAACTGTCATTTGATTAACGAGATCACATCCTTAGGAGAATGATGTGATTGACTTGACCCATTCCGTTAGCTTAGCACTTGATCGTTTAGTATGTTGCTATTGCTTTCTTCATGACTTATACATGTTCCTGTAACTATGAGATTATGCAACTCCCGTTTACCGGAGGAACACTTTGGGTACTACCAAACGTCACAAGTAACTGGGTGATTATAAAGGAGTACTACAGGTATCTCCGAAGGTACATGTTGAGTTGGCGTATTTCGAGATTAGGTTTTGTCACTCCGATTGTCGGAGAGGTATCTCTGGGCCCTCTCGGTAATACTCATCACCTAAGCCTTGCAAGCATGTAACTAATGAGTTAGTTATGAGATGATGTATTACGGAACGAGTAAAGAGACTTGCCGGTAACGAGATTGAACTAGGTATTGGATACCGACGATCAAATCTCGGGCAAGTAACATACCGATGACAAAGGGAAACAACGTATGTTGTTATGCGGTTTGACCGATAAAGATCTTCGTAGAATATGTAGGAACCAATATGGGCATCCAGGTCCCGCTATTGGTTATTGACCGAGAATGGTTTTAGGTCATGCCTACATAGTTCTCGAACCCGTAGGGTCCGCACGCTTAACGTTTCGATGACAGTTTTATTATGAGTTTATAAGTTTTGATGTACCGAAGTTTGTTCGGAGTCCCGGATGTGATCACGGACATGACGAGGAGTCTCGAAATGGTCGAGACATAAAGATTGATATATTGGACGACTATATTCAGACACCGGAAAGGTTCCGGGAGTTTTCGAAGAAAACCGGAGTACCGGAGGGTTACCGGAACCCCCCCCCCCCCCCCGGGAAGTAATGGGCCTTGATGGGCCCTGTTGGAGAAAGAGAGGGGCCGGCCAGGGCAAGTGGCGCGCCCCCTCCCCTTGAGTCCGAATAGGACAAGGAAGGGGGGGCGGCGCCCCCCTTGCCTTCCCCCTCTCCTACTCCTTCCTTCCCCCTCCTTCTTGGATTAGGAAAAGGAGGGGGGAAACCTACTTGGAGTAGGTTTCCTCCTCCTAGGGCGCGCCTCCCCTTAGGCCGGCCCCCTCCTCCCTCCCTCCTTTATATACGGGGGCGGGGGGCACCCCATAGACACAGAAGTTAATCTACGGATCGTTCCTTAGCCGTGTGCGGTGCCCCCTTCCACCATATTCCACCTCAGTCATATCGTCGCAGAGTTTAGGCGAAGCCCTGCGCCGGTAGAACATCATCATCGTCACCACGCCGTTGTGCTGACGGAACTCATCTCCGGAGCTCGGCTGGATCGGAGGCCGGAGATCGTCATCGAGCTGAACGTGTGCTGAACTCGGAGGTTCCGTACGTTCGGTGCTTGGATCGGTCGGATCGTGAAGACGTACGACTACATCAACCGCGTTGTGATAACGCTTCCGCTTACGGTCTACGAGGGTACGTGGACGAACACTCTCCCCTCTCGTTGCTATATCATCACCATGATCTTGCGTGTGCGTAGGAAATTTTTTGAAATTACTACGTTCTCCAACAGTTTTTTACTACACCACCTCAGCACGTTTAGCGAAGCCGTTTCCTTGGCACGTCTTGTCGAAGCAGAGATCGTGTTCCCCTTATTCCGGGATTCTCATCAATACGAACGTGGGTAACCCAACCGCGCCATTGATGGTGGCGCTTGGGAGATAAGCGAGTTTTACCAGGCCGGTGGGGGACGCATAGTTTTCGTCCGCCTATATATGAGGGATAAGGATTTACCTTCTCACCTACGCCTTCTTCCTCCTTTGCTTATCCATCTCCTGCGCACTCAAGCTCCAACGCCCAAGCTCGCGCATCTCGTCTCGACCTTCTCCGAATATGTCCGGAGCGGGAGGCAAATGGTTGGCCTCCACCGTTAAGGAGGAGCACATCACCAAGCTGCGCAGCGCCGGATACCTCTCCGGCGATATCGCGCACCGGCTGCCCAACGAGGGGCAGCTCATCCCTACCCCTGGGCCCCATGAGAGGGTCGTCTTCCTTCCCCACTTCCTCCGTGGACTGGGCTTTCCACTCCACCCATTCGTCCGGGGGCTCATGTTTTACTACGTCCTGGATTTCCACGATCTGGCGCCGAACTTCATCCTCAACATCTCGGCATTTATCGTCGTGTGCGAGGCCTTCCTCTGCATCCGGCCCCACTTCGGCCTGTGGCTCAACACCTTCAACGTCAAGCCGAAGGTGGTGAAGGGCACGCAAGCGGAATGCAGAGGCGCCATGTTGGGTAAGTTGCCCAACGTCCTTGGGCTCGAAGGGGCCTTCATGGACTCCGTCAAGGGGTGGCAATCGGGGTGGTTCTACATCACCGAGCCGCGCGAGCCCACATGGGCGGTGGCCCCCGAGTTTAGATCTGGCATCCCCACGCAGCTCACCTCCTGGAAAGAGAAGGGCTTGCTGTGGGGCAATCCGAAGGAGCTGACGGGACTCCGAGCCTGCATCCAGAAGCTGGTGAGCAATAAGCTCAGGCTCGTCGACGTGGTCCAAGTCATGCTCATCCGCCGGATCCTCCCATGCCAAGAACGGCCATTCAATCTGTGGGAGTTCAATCCGGAACAGCACCAGGCACTAAGCGGGCTCTTCGATACGACATACGAAGGTGCCTGGAGGGTGCTGTTTAAGGGCGCCGAAGCCCCCGCATCCGCGACAGAAGATCGTGGATTTTGCTCGCAGCATCCGGCTGACGAGGTAAGTGATTCAACCCCTTTACGGGACACTTGTGGTAATCAAATTGATTCTAAGAGGGTTTCAATTTCTCTCTTTTCCTTTGACAGGAATGGATGAAGAAGGCCGAGCAGCTCATCAGCCCGGCTCCCCTGCCAGAAGACCCAGCGAACGCCCGTCTAGCAGGGCTGCTGGTTCCGGCACTGCACGTGGTGCCGGAGAAGAAGGCCAAGAAGGTGGCCGCGGGGACTCGAAAGAGTTCCCGTAATCAGGCGTCCGACAACGAGGCGGACTCCTCCCCCGAAGACGAGGAGGAGGAAGAGGACTCTCTCCCGGAGGAGGGAGAGAAGAAGAGGAAGGCTTCCCCAATAGGGGAGGCCGAAGGGTCCAAGAGGGGGAGAACTATTCCCCCGGACAGTTTCGCCAACACCATCGTTGGCGAGGAGGAGTGGCCTTTAAGGGCCAGGCGTCCGGCAAGATCGTAAGTATCCGGATCCCTGATATGCAATTTCTTTCATGTCGCGTAGTGTCCTTCTAATGCCGCATTCTGTCCGTAGTCCGGCCGATGATGATCTTCCCGCTTCATCGAGCGGGTCGTTGGCCCCGTCGGATGTGGATTCACTTCCGACTGCCTCTACCCCCCGTGCCGACGAGGACGCCCAGGTGGGATCCTAGAGGGGGACCCATCAGGAGGAGGCTCCGGAGGCGCCGTCAGGCAGCCTCCCGGACTTTGCGCCGGACTCTACATCGGAACCCACAGTGGTTCCAGAGTCCGGCAGGCGGCCCCTTCGAAAGAAGGGCAAGACCATGACACCGGCGGCCTCCGTCCAACCGGAGGCACCGGATAACTTGTTGGAGGCGCTTAAAGGCGTTTCCATCGAGGAAGAACACCGCACTATCATGAGTGCGGTGATTCAGAAGGTTCAGCTCGCCAAGAGCGGGCTGACCGAAGCCTGCAGCAGCCTTCTAACAGGCTTTGAGGTAAGAAGTTAAAATTATGTAATGTAATACCGCATAGACAGTAGCCCCTGATGCTCAGTTCGGTGTTCGGAAAGAAAAGCCGGACTGAGGATCTAACAAGACATACGCAGGGTTGCTTAAAATATGTCAATATGGGTTTGCAGGCTGCGTTGCTGACCTCTGCCGCACTGATTGCGGAGGTCAGTGTGCTGAAGCAGGATCTCGAGCGGTCCGAGCAAGAGCTCGGCCATGCCAAGAAGCAGCTCGAGGACAAAGAAGGTGAGTAACACCACTTTGAATAGTTACCTTACATAAAAGGATTTTGGTTGCAATAAAATTAACAAGGATAGTATGGGTATTGCAGGGGCCACGAACGAGGTGGCAGCCCTGAAGGAGGCTGTGTCCGCGGCCGAACGCAGTGCGGCCGCGGAACGGGCAGAGTGAGAAAAGCAGGAGGCACGGGTGGCGGAAGTACGGCAAGAGCTCCAGGCTCTCATGGAGAAGCATGAGAGTTTGGAGCGTGACTCCAAGACTCGAGAGTCCGAGCTTGCCTCGGCTCTCGAAAGTGACAAGTCCGCCAAGGCCGAGGCCCGTAAGGCCCTTCAGGAGGTTGAAGATGTAAAGAAGATAGCGGCGGGTAAGGCATTTTTCATGCAAAGCAGGCATGTTAATGTAAACTACCTGACACTTACCCACATTCGGAGCTCTCCAGGGGCGTTTGCAGATCTGCCGCGTAGTGCGTCCGATGCCGCCGCATTCTATCATGGCGAGGAGGGGAGCTCGACGGAGAAGGTCTTCTGGTCTCAGTACGCTGAGGCCGGCCATCCGGTGCCCCCAAGCGACCAGCTGAAGCAGCTGGTCGAACTCCACAAGGTAGCTGAGGAGGCCATGAAGGGCCTTATAGTCCGGCTGTGGCCTAGACAGGCCATGCCTGGGAGCTACTTCGGCCTCGTGCGGCGGCTGGTGGATGCGTGCCCCTGGGTGGAGGTCATCAAGTGCTCTGCCTGTATTGAAGGTGCTCATCGGGCCCTTGCCCGCACAAAGGTGCATTGGGGCAGGTTGGATGTGGAGAAGCTTCTCACGGACCCACCGCCACCAGGCAAGGAGTATCGCACGCCCGAAATGTATTATAAAACTGTCCTGAAGGGAGCCCGCGATATTGCGGATGAGTGCCCCAGAAATGTAATCTTTGAGTAAACTTGCTATGTATTATCCTGTGCGCTGAACTTCGTTCATATGCGCCTTGAGCAACGCTTGTTTTAATTTAAAATATTACCTTCTGTGCGGCCGTTTATAAAATCTGAGAGATGGCAAGTCGTTGGCTTCAGCCCCCGAGCCACGAGTGCTGGGGTGTTCGGGATAAACTTGAGCACTCTTGTTCCCATTTTTGGGTCCATCTAGGGAGGCGCTCAACACAACGAACAAGGCAACCGGACTTATAATGCTTGAACACTCTCACTTAGCCATAGAATTCTATAATTTTAAATTTCGGCGAAGCCCCTGGTATTCGGAAGGCCGAATCCGTTGCGCTATCCACGCCTTCGTCAGACATTGTCCGGAACTTCGCTCGAAGCGGCGTGAGTCTTTAAGGACCCGAAAAAACCTCTTGAACAGCGACCAGTCTCTCGCCTTATCATGCCGGTCAGTTTTAGCTTTCTCCACTGAGGTGCTCGCCCGGCTCAACCGGGGCGCAATCGCAGTGGTTCTCCCAGTGCCACCTTAGCCGACAGAACGGAACGTAAGGCACCAAAACGTGGGAGCCGGGCAAACCCAACTATTGACCCAAGACATGATTCGGAGCCGATTCATATAATGCTATAAGTTCGGGGTGCCGCACTTATGAAAGTGTTCGGACTTATCACACCATAGTGTGGGGAACATAAGCCCCTGGTGTATTAGGCCGTACCAAAATATACGGGTGCAAGATGTCATGTAATGGACATATATATATATATATAAGGTAATGTAATTGCAGTCAAAAAGGTGCTGCATTATTTATTAAAGAAAGTCTGCTATGAGTGCAGACTGATACAAATAGTGCGGTAAGCAAGGGATTTGGACTAATTAAACATGTCCCCCTCCAGGGGTGAGCTGCGGACTTGGTGTATATAATCGAATTTAATGCTCGTAATTGAGACCACCTGAGTGTTCGTCGTTGCCTTCTTTCTTCCCTGGCTGTTGCATCATGAGTTCGGTAGGTTCACCGCCGGACAGGGCCTCTGGTTAACGAAGTCCTACGTACACAAAGAAGGAAAATAATAATAAAAAAGGAGGGGCACACTTGCGAGCCCCTGGTGTGGTCGAGCCGCACTCTGGGTCCATTGTGATTGTGCCCCTTCCCCTGCGCCCATGGTATCTCCAAAGCGTAATGATGTACGCGGAGGGTTGTTCTTCCAATCATGCGCGGGCGGGGGTTGGGGTCGCATTGCTACGCGTGCTCTGATCGAGCCAGGTGGTCTTGATTGGTATTGCTTCGGGCGCGTTTTGCTGTATCCGGCCGTTTAACGGCCGGACTCGATAATTGCCTTAAAAGGCTGCTCTGTACTTCTGCCGCGAGAGCCGATGTATGTTCCTCCGTTCAAAGGGAGCGTTCCGTATTCCCGTTGACCGTGATGACTCCACGAGGGCCTGGCATCTTGAGCTTGAGGTATGCATAATGCGGCACCGCGTTGAATTTTGCAAACGCGGTTCGTCCGAGCAGAGCGTGATAGCCGCTGCGAAACGGGACTATGTCGAAGATTAACTCCTCGCTCCGGAAATTGTCCGGGGATCCGAAGACCACTTCCAGTGTGACTGAGCCTGTACAGTTGGCTTCCACACCTGGTATGACACCTTTAAAGGTTGTCTTTGTAGGTTTAATCCTTGAGGGGTCTATGCCCATCTTGCGCACTGTATCCTGATAAAGCAGGTTCAGGCTACTACCGCCGTCCATCAGGACTCTCGTGAGGTGAAATCCATCGACGATTGGGTCTAAAACCAATGCGGCGAATCCGCCATGGCGTATGCTGGTCGGATGGTCTCTTCGATCGAAAGTGATCGGACAAGAGGACCATGGATTGAACTTCGGGGCGACTTGCTCCATCGCATAGACGTCCCTTAGTGCGCGCTTCCTCTCCCTCTTGGGTATATGGGTTGCGTAAATCATGTTCACCGTCCGCACTTGTGGGGGGAAACCCTTCTGTCCTCTATTGTTCGGCGGTCGGGTCTCTTCCTCGTCGTCGCTATTTAGCCCCTTGTCATTGTTTTCGGCAATTAACTTACCTGCCTGCTTGAACACCCAGCAATCTCTATTAGTGTGATTAGCTGGCTTTTCAGGGGTGCCATGTATCTGGCATAAGCGGTCGAGTATTCGGTCCAAATTGGACGGACCCAGAGTGGTTCTTTTGAATGGCTTCTTCCGTTGACCGGGTTTAGAGCCTCGGAATCCGGCGTTGACTGCCGTATCCTCCTTATCGTCGCCGTTAATGCGGCATTTGTTTTTGTTTTGACGTGACCTGCCGTTGTTGTCCTTAGTATCCGGACTGCCAGAATTTTTACGGAGATTGTTGCTGCGAGCTAGCCAGCTATCCTCTCCCGCGCAAAAGCGGGTCATTAATGATGTGAGGGCTGCCATGGATTTCGGCTTTTCCTGTCCCAGGTGCCGGGCTAGCCATTCGTCCCGGATGTTATGTTTGAAGGCTGCAAGGGCCTCTGCATCCGGACAGTCGACAATTTGGTTTTTGTTTGTCAAGAACCGTGTCCAGAATTGTCTGGCCGATTCGTCTCGCTGCTGAATGATGTGGCTTAGGTCATCGGCGTCTGGTGGTCGCACATACGTGCCCTGGAAGTTATCGAGGAATGCGGCTTCCAGGTCTTCCCAACACCCAATTGACTCTGCGGGCAAGCTGTTGAGCCAATGCCGAGCTGGTCCTTTAAGCTTGAGTGGGAGATACTTGATGGCGTGGAGATCGTCGCCGCGGGCCATATGGATGTGGAGAAGATAATCTTCGATCCAAACCGCGGGGTCTGTTGTGCCATCGTAGGATTCGATGTTTACGGGTTTAAACCCTTCAGGGATTTGACGATCCATTACTTCGTCAGTGAAGCATAGCGGGTGTGCGGCGCCTCTATATTGAGCAATATCACGACGCAGCTCGAGAGAGCGTTGTCTGCTGTGTTCGGCCCGGCCGGGGTTATTGTATCCGGCGCGACGGTATTCGTCATGGGTCGTGGGGCGCCCACGTGATCCGTAGATGGATCTGGATTGCCTTGCTTTGTCCTCCAATATATCTCGCAAGTCCGGCGCGTTCCCTCTTGGCTTCGTACTTTTGGAGCGATGCCGGGGTACGGTCTTGTTTGGGGGCCTGGATGCCTCTCTATCACGACCACGGGGTGGTCGGTCAGCCGTATCGTGCGCTGGTGATGGAGGTATCTATGCTTCCTCCTCTAATCGGGGGAGCAGCTTGCGTCTTGGGTAGCTTTTGGAGGGGCGTTCGAGTTTATACTCTTCGGCCGCGAGGACCTCGGTCCATCGATCGGCCAGCAGGTCCTGATCAGCTTGAAGCTGCTACTGCTTTTTCTTTAGGCTGTTTGCCGTGGCGATAAGCCTGCATTTAAAACGCTATTGTTCGCCGGGATCCTCGGGCACGACGAATTCGTTGTCGTTGAGGCTTGCCTCGTCTTCGGAGGGAGGCATATAGTTATAATCCTCAACCTCTTCGTCTGCCGCCCTCTCGTGAGGGCTTGCTTCTGCATCCTCCTGCGCTGAGTCCTGCTGGAGGGGGTTATCTTCGGCACTTTCTGGGGTATTATTATCTCCTGTGCCGGAATCTCCATTCTTGCTGTGGCGGGATTTAGAGCGGCGCCACTGACGCTGGCGCTTGGGCTGTTTCTTTAAAGAATCTGCCTCCGCTGTTTCTTCGTCGTCCCCGTATTTTGGGGTGTCCACCATGTATATGTCGTATGACGAGGTGGTCTTCCAGTGCCCTGTAGGCGCTGGTTCCTGTTCGTCTCCGGCATCATCATCCATAGCGTCGATGTCTTCGGAGTCGTAGTCTAGCATGTCGGTTAGATCGTCGATAGTGGCTACAAAGTGGGTGGTGGGTGGGCTCTGAATTTCTTCGTCGTCCGTATCCCAACCATCCTGGCCATAGTCCGGCCATGACTCTCCCGATAATGAGAGATGCTTTAGCGAATTTAGGATGTCACCAAAGGGCGAGTGTTGGAAGATGTCCGCGGAGGTGAATTCCATAACTGGCGCCCAATCCGAATCGATTGGTAGGGGCGTGGGAGGTTCGGAGTCCGGCACCTCGGAATCACGAGTTTCGCGGGGGACAAGATTAGCGTTCGGCTCCATCGCCGTGGAAGTTGAAGCCCCCGAGGTGGTGTCCATCCACCGATCCTCGATCTGGGCGATCGGCTCCGGACTAAAGGCCGAAGCGGATTCGTGTGCGGCCACCAAGGCATTGTTTGGCGGCAGAGCTAGATCATGCCCATCGTAACAGTGCGGCACGCTTGGCTGTGGCTCGAGTCCGTCGAAGATCAAGTCTCCACGGACGTCGGCCGTGAAGTTTAGACTTCCGAATCTGACCTGACGGCCAGGGGCGTAGCTTTCGATCTGCTCCAGATGGCCAAGCGAATTAGCCCGCAGTGCGAAGCCACCGAATACGAAGATCTGTCCGGGGAGAAAAGTCTCACCCTGGACAGTGTTGTTGGTTGAAGATGCCATCGAGCCTATCGGCGACGACACAGAGGAACTCTCAATGAAAGCACCAATGTCGGTGTCAAAACCGGCGGATCTCGGGTAGGGGGTCCCGAACTGTGCGTCTAGGCGGATGGTAACAGGAGAAGAGGGACACGATGTTTTACCCAGGTTCGGGCCCTCTTGATGGAGGTAAAACCCTACGTCCTGCTTGATTAATATTGATGATATGGGTAGTACAAGAGTGGATCTACCACGAGATCAAGGAGGCTAAACCCTAAAGCTAGCCTATGGTATGATTGTTGTAATGTATGTTGTGTCCTACAGACTAAAGCCCTCCGGTTTATATAGACACCGGAGGAGGCTAGGGTTACACAGAGTCGGTTATATTGGTAGGAGATCTACATATCCGTATCGCCAAGCTTGCCTTCCACGCCAAGGAAAGTCCCATCCGGACACGGGACGGAGTCTTCAATCTTGTATCTTCGTAGTCTTGGAGTCCGGCGGATGATGATAGTCCGGCTGTCCGGACACCCCCTAGTCCAGGACTCCCTCAACGATGCTAGAGATGAACAGGAACCAGCGCCTACAGGGCACTGGAAGACCACCTCGTCATATGACATATACATGGTGGACACCCCAAAAAATGGGGACAGCGAACAAGCAGTGGAGGCAGATTCCTTAAAGAAACAGCCCAAGCGCCGGCGTCAGCGGCGCCGCTCTAAATCCCGCCACAGCAAGAATGGAGATTCCGGCATAGGAGATAATAACACCCCAGACAGTGCCGAAGACAATGCCCTCCAGCAAGATTCAGCGCAGGAGGATGCAGAAGCAAGCCCTCGTAAGAGAGTGGCAGACGAAGAGGTCGAGGATGATAATTACATGCCTCCCTCCGGAGATGAAGCAAGCCTCGGCGACGACGAATTCATCGTGCCCGAGGATCTCGTCGAACAAGAGTGTTTTAAACGCAGGCTTATCGCCACGGCAAATAGCATAAAGAAAAAGCAGCAGCAGCTTCAAGCTGATCAAGACCTACTGGCCGATCGATGGACCGAGGTCCTCGCGGCCGAAGAGTACGAACTCGAACGTCCCTCCAAGATCTACCCAAAACGCAAGTTGCTCCCCCGATTAGAGGAAGAAGCATACATACCATCATCACCAGCGCACAATACGGCCGACCGACCACCCCGTGGCCAGGACAAAGGGGCACCCAAGCCCTCCACCAAGACCGTACCCCGCTATGCTTCACTGATGAAGTAATGGATCATCAAATCCCTGAAGGGTTTAAACCCGTAAACATTGAATCCTACGATGGCACAACAGACCCCGCGGTTTGGATTGATTATTATCTCCTTCACATCCATATGGCCCGCGGCGACGATCTCCACGCCATCAAATACCTCCCACTCAAGCTTAAAGGACCAGTTCGGCATTGGCTTAACAGCTTGCCCGCAGAGTCAATTGGGTGTTGGGAGGACCTGGAAGCCGCATTCCTCGACAACTTCCAGGGCACATATGTGCGACCACCAGACACCGATGACCTAAGCCACATAATTCAGCAGCCAGACGAATTGGCCAGACAGTTCTGGACACGGTTCTTGACAAAGAAAAACCAAATCGTCGACTGTCCGGATGCAGAGGCCCTCGCAGCCTTCAAACATAACATCCGCGACGAGTGGCTAGCCCGGCACCTAGGACAGGAAAAGCCGAAATCCATGGCAGCCCTCACATCATTAATGACCCACTTCTGTGCGGGATAGGATAGCTGGCTAGCTCGCAGCAATAACCTCGGAAAAAATTCTGGCAGTCCGGATACTAAGGACCAGAATGGCAGGTCGCGTCGAAGCAAAAATAAACGCCGCATTAACGGCGATGACAAGGAGGATACGGCAGTCAACGCCGGATTCTGAGGCTCCAAACCCAGTCAGCGGAAGAAGCCATTCAAAAGAACCACTCCGGGTCCGTCCAATTTGGACCGAATACTCGACCGCTTATGCCAGATACATGGGACCCCCGAAAAGCCAGCTAATCACACCAACAGAGACTGCTGGGTATTCAAGCAGGCAGGCAAGTTAATTGCCAAAAACAATGACAAGGGGCTGCACAGCGACGACGAGGAAGAGACCCGGCTGCCGAACAGTAGAGGACAGAAGGGTTTCCCCCCACAAGTGCGGACGGTCAACATGATATACGCAACCCATATACCCAAGAGGGAGCAGAAGCGTGCACTAAGGGACGTATACGCGATGGAGCCAGTCGCCCCGAAGTTCAATCCATGGTCCTCTTGTCCGATCACTTTCGATCGAAGAGACCATCCGACCAGCATCCGCCATGGCGGATTTGCCGCATTGGTTTTAGACCCAATCGTCGATGGATTTCACCTCACGAGAGTCCTGATGGACGGCGGCAGTAGCCTGAACCTGCTTTATCAGGATACAGTGCGCAAGATGGGCATAGACCCCTCAAGGATTAAACCTACAAAGACGACCTTCAAAGGCATCATACCAGGTGTTGAGGCCAATTGTACAGGCTCAGTCACACTAGAAGTGGTCTTCGGATCCCCGGATAATTTCCAGAGCGAGGAGTTAATCTTCGACATAGTCCCATTCCGCAGCGGCTATCACGCTCTGCTCGGACGAACCGCATTTGCAAAGTTCAACGCGGTGCCGCATTATGCATACCTCAAGCTCAAGATGCCAGGCCCTCGTGGAGTCATCACGGTCAACGGAAATACGGAACGCTCCCTCCGAATGGAGGAACATACAGCGGCTCTCGCGGCAGAAGTACAGAGCAGCCTTTTAAGGCAATTTTCGAGTCCGGCCGTTAAACGGCCGGATACGGCTAAACGCGCCCGGAGCAACATCAACCAAGACCACCTGGCACGATCCAAGCACGCGTAGCAATGCGGCCCCGACCCCAGCCCTCGCATGATTGCAAAACCAACCCTCCGCGTACATCATTACGCTCTGGAGATACCATGGGCCTGGGGGGAGGGGCACGACCACAATAGCCCCAGAGTGCGGCTCGACCACACCAGGGGCTCACAAGTGTGTCGCCTTTTTTTTATTTTCCTTTTTTGTATACACAGGACTCCGTTCACCAGAGGTCCTGTCCGGCGGCGAACCCGCCGAACTCACGATGCAACAGCCAGGGAGGGAAGAAGGCTGCGACGAACACTCAGGTGGTCTCCATTACGAGCATTAAATTCGATTACATACACCAGTCTGCAGCCCACCCCTGGAGGGGGACATGTTTATTTAGTCCAATCCCTTGCTTACCGCACTATTTGTATCCTTCCGCACTCATAGCAGAACTCCTTGAATAAATAATGCAGCATCTTTTGCCTGTCATTGCATTACCTTACACATATGTTCATTAATGACATCTTGCACCCGTATATTTTGGTACGGCCGAATACACCAGGGGCTTACATTCCCCGCATTATGGTGTGATAAGCCTGAACACTTTCACAAGTGCGGCACCCCGAACTTATAGCATTATATGAATCTGCTCCGATTCATGTCTTGGGTCAATAGTTGGGTTTGCTCGGCTCCCACGTTTTGGTGCCTTACGTTCCGTTCTGTCTGCTAAGGTGGCACTGGGAGAACCACTGCGATTGCGCCCCGGTTGAGCTGGGCGAGCGCCTCAGTGGAGAAAGCTAAAACTGACTGGCATGATAAGGCGAGAGACCGGTCGCTGTTCGAGAGGTCCTTTTGGGTCCTTAAAGACTTATGCCGCTTCGAGCGAAGTACCGGATAATGTTCGACGAAGGCGTGGATAGCACCCCGAATTCGGTCTTCCGAATACCAGGGGCTTCGCCGAAATTTAAAATTATAGAATTCTATGGCTAAGTGAGAGTGTTCAAGCATTATAAGTCCGGTTGCCTTGTTCGTTGTGTTGAGTGCCTCCCTCGATGGACCCAAAAATGGGAACAAGAGTGCTCAAGTTTATCCCGAACACCCCAGCACTCGCGGCTTGGGGGCTGAAGCCAACGACTTGCCATCTCTCGGATCTTATAAACGGCCGCACAGAAGGTAATATTTTAAATTAAACAAGTGTTGCTTAGCGCATATGAACAAAGTTTTCAGCGCACAGGATAATACATAGCAAGTTTACTCAAAAATTACATCTCTGGGGCACTCATCCGCAATATTGCGGGCACCCTTCAGGACAGTCTTATAGTACATTTCGGGCGTGCGATACTCCTTGCCCGCTCGCGGCGGGTCAGTAAGAAGCTTCTCCACATCCAGCCTGCCCCAGTGCACCTTTGTGCGGGCAAGGGCCCGACGAGCACCTTCAATACAGGCGGAGCGCTTGATGACCTCCACCCAGGGGCATGCATCCACCAGTCGCCGCACGAGGCCGAAGTAGCTCCCAGGCAGGGCCTGTCCAGGCCACAACCGGACAATAAGACCCTTCATGGCCTCCTCAGCCGCCTTGTGGAGCTCGACCAGCTGCTTCAGCTGGTCGCTAGGGGGCACCGGATGGCCGGCCTCAGCGTACTGAGACCAGAAGACCTTCTCCGTTGAGCTCCCCTCCTGGCCACGGTAAATTGCGGCGGCATCGGATACACTGCGCGGCAGATCTGCAAACGCCCCTGGAGAGCTCCGAATTCGGGTAAGTGTCAGGTAGTTTACATTAACATGCTTGCTTTGCATGAAAAATGCCTTACCCGCCGCTATCTTCTTCACATCTTCAACCTCCTGAAGGGCCTTACGGGCTTTGGCCTTGGCGGACTTGGCACTTTCGAGAGCCGAGGCGAGCTCGGACTCTCGAGTCTTTGAGTCGCGCTCCAAACTCTCATGCTTCTCCATGAGAGCCTGGAGCTCTTGCCGCACCTCCGCCACCCGTGCCTCCTGCTTTTCTCGCTCTGCCCGTTCCGCGGCGGCATTACGTTCGGCCGCAGACACAGCCTCCTTCAGGGTCGCCACCTCGTTAGTGGCCCCTGCAGTACCCACGTTATCCTTGTCATTTTTATTGCAACCTAAATCCTTTTCTGTAAGGTAAATCTTTAAAGTGGTGTTACTCACCTTCTTTGTCCTCGAGCTGCTTCTTGGCACGGCTGAGCTCTTGCTCGGACCGCTCGAGATCCTGCTTCAATGCACCGACCTCCGCAGTCAATGCGGCAGAGGTCAGCAGCGCAGCCTGCAAACCCATATTGACATATTATTTAGCAACCCTGCGTATATCTTTTTAGATCCTCAGTCCGGCTTTTCTTTCCGAACGCCGAACTGAGCATCAGGGGCTACTGTCTATGCGGTATTACATTACATAATTTTAACTTCTTACCTCAAAGCCTGCTAGAAGGCTGCTGCAGGCTTCGGACAGCCCGCTCTTGGCGAGCTGAACCTTCTGAATCACCGCACTCATGATAGTGCGGTGTTCCTCCTCGATGGAAGCGCCTTTGAGCGCCTCCAACAAGTTGTCTGGCGCCTCCGGTTGGATGGGGGCCGCCGGTGTCATGGTCTTGCCCTTCTTGCGAAGGGGCCGCCTGCTGGACTCTGGAACCACTGCGGGTTCCGGCGTAGAGTCCGGCGCAAAGTCCGGGAGGCTGCCTTGCGGCGCCTCCGGAGCCTCCTCCTGATGGGTCCCTTCCCGGGATCCCACCTCGGCGTCCTCAGTGGCGCGAGGGGTGGAGGCAGTCGGAACGGATTCCACGTCCGATGCAGCCAACGACCCGCTCGACGAAGCAGGGAGATCATCGTCGGCCGGACTGCAGGCAGTATGCGGCATTAGAAGGACGCTATGTGACCAAAAGAAATTGCAGACTATTCGGGGATCCGGATACTTACGATCTCGCCTGAGGCCTGGGCCTTGAGGGCCATTCTTCCTCGCCAACGTTGGTGTTGGCGGAGCTGTCCGGGGGAATAGTTCTTCCCCTCTTGGACCCTTCGGCCTCCCTTGTTGGGGAGGCCTTCCTCTTTCTCTCTCCCTCCTCTGGGAGAGAGTCTTCTTCCTCCTCATCTTCGGGGGAGGAATCCGCCTCGGAGTCGTCGGACACCTGAAAACGGGAACTCTTTCGAGTACCCGTGGCCACCTTTTTGGCCTTCTTCTCCGGCACCACGTGCGGTGCCGGAACCAGCAACCCCGCTAGACGGGCGTCCACCGGGTCTTCTGGCATGGGAGCCGGGCAGATGAGCTGCTCGGCCTTCTTCATCCATTCCTGTCAAAGGAAAAGGGAGATTAAAACCCGCTTAGGGCCAAACTATTAACAACAAGTGTCCCATAAAAGGGTAGAATCACTTACCTCGTCAGCTGGACGCTGCGAGTGGAATCCGCGATCTTCCGTCGCGGATGCGGGGGCTTCGGCGCCCTTAAACAGCACCCTCCAGGCGCCTTCGTACGTTGTGTCGAAGAGCCCGCTCAGCGCCTGGTGCTGTTCCGGATTGAACTCCCACATATTGAATGCCCGTTCTTGGCATGGGAGAATCCGGCAGACGAGCATGACCTGGACCACGTTAACCAGCCTGAGCTTCTTGTTCACCAGCTTCTGGATACAGGCTTGGAGTCCCGTCAGCTCCTTCGAATTACCCCACAGCAAGCCCTTCTCTTTCCAGGAGGTGAGCTGTGTAGGGATGCCAGATCTGAACTCGGGGGCCGCCGCCCACATAGGTTCGCGCGGCTCGGTGATATAGAACCACCCCGATTGCCACCCCTTGACGGATTCCACGAAGGCCCCTTCGAACCAAAGGACGTTGGGCATCTTGCCCAACATGGCGCCTCCGCACTCCGCTTGCGTGCCCTTCACAACCTTCGGCTTGACGTTGAAGGTCTTAAGCCACAAGCCGAAGTGGGGCTGGATGCAGAGGAAGGCCTCGCGCACGACGATAAACACCGAGATGTTGAGGATGAAGTTCGGCGCCAGATCATGGAAATCCAGGCCGTAGTAGAACATGAGCCCCCGGACAAAGGGGTGAAGTGGAAAGCCCAGTCCGCGGAGGAAGTGGGGGAGGAAAACGACCCTCTCATGGGGCCCCGGGGTGGGGATGAGCTGCCCCTTGTCGGGCAGCCGATGCGCGATGTCGCTGGAAAGGTATCCGGCGCTGCGCAGCTTGGTGATGTGCTCCTCCTTAACGGTGGAGGCCAACCATTTACCTCCCGCTCCGGACATGGTCGAAGAAGGTCGAGGCGAGATGCGCGAACTTGGGCGCTGGAGCTTGAGTGCGCGGAGATGGATAAGCAAAGGAGGAAGAAGGCGTAGGTGAAAAGGTGAATCCTTATCCCTTATATATAGGCGGACGAAGACTATGCGTCCCCACTAGCCTGGTAAAACTTGCTTATCTCCCAAGCACCACCATCAATGGCGCGGTTGGGTTACCCACGTCCGTATTGATGAGAATCCCGGAATAAGGGGAACACGATCTCTGCTTCGACAAGACGTGCCAAGGAAACCGCTTCGCTAAACGCGTTGAGGTGGTATAGTAAAAAATGATTTAAGTAAAGGCTTGGTAGTGGTGTGACGTCACGCCACAAAACACGTCAGCAGATTGAACTTGTGTGCATTTTATTCTCTCTACGGTGGAATGTGGAATTTATTTTGCAGAGCCGGACACTATCCGGGTGTTCACAATCTTCTCTGGATTATTCAAAGGAGGAACCCGCCTTGCAATGCCGAACATTATGCGCGCTGGACTCATCGTCATTGAAGCCAGGTTCAGGGGCTACTGAGGGAGTCCTGGACTAGGGGGTGTCCGGACAGCCGGACTATCATCGTCCGTCAGACTCCAAGACTACGAAGATACAAGATTGAAGACTCCATCCCGTGTCCGGATGGGACTTTCCTTGGCGTGGAAGGCAAGCTTGGCAATACGGATATGTAGATCTCCTACCATTGTAACCGACTCTGTGTAACCCTAGCCCTCTCCGGTGTCTATATAAACCGGAGGGCTTTAGTCCATAGGACATAACCTCCATTACAACAATCATACCATAGGCTAGCTTCTAGGGTTTAGCCTCCTTGATCTCGTGGTAGATCCACTCTTGTAATACACATCATCAATATTAATCAAGCAGGACGTAGGGTTTTACCTCCATCAAGAGGGCCCGAACCTGGGTAAAACATCGTGTCCCTTGTCTCCTGTTACCATCCGCCTAGACGCATAGTTCGGGACCCCCTACCTGAGATCCGCCGGTTTTGACACCGACAATCCTCCCTTGCAAGATGATGCTATTACTGAGAAAAGGCCTATCAATACTTCAGTCCCTGTTGACCAGCCTGCCAGCTCCGTCCGAATTGAAAGATCCCGCAGTCCCTCAAAACATGCCGATAAACCGATCGCGCCGATGCAAACCGGCGAGTCCAAGGATGATGACGTTGTAATTACCGGCGTAGGTCGCTTTGAACCAGGGAATCCTGTCGCTTTAGCCAAGCATACTGTGAAAGAAGATTTTTCTGCCATGAACAAAGGCAAATGGGATGTTGATCTGGAAACATATGCTGCTCTGAGTGCCCAAGATCTTCATTCTGGTTACTTGAACCGGCTATATACTAGTCGTGACTGTGAAGCTGGTCTGGTAAAGATGATGAGAGATAAATTTGAGGTAACTTCCTTGTGCTTCTTCTTTCTTTAATTACTGCCACTCTATTAATCCTCCTAGCCCCCAAGGGCCGGGTTGTAACTTTCTTTAAGCCGGGACTTTAATATAGTCCTCAATACTTTGAAATCCATCAATATAGCCCCCAAGGGCCGGTTCAACTTAGTATAGTTAAACCGGGACTCCAAATCAAAACATAACTGAGCAAATAGCCATTAGCCCCCAAGTGCCAAGTTGAATACTTGTATTGAGCTTGGGACTTTGTGATTTAGTAATAGATGAAGATTGAAGATGCATTAGCCCCCAAGTATCAAGCGTATAACTTGTTATGTGGTTGGTACTTCAAATTCTTGTACCGTTTGTTTAAAGCCAAGCACTGTCTTGATGCAGGCTGAAGTGAGGATCAAAGAGGACCGGATTACTGATCTGCAAGAAACTTTGAAAACCCAACAAGCCGAAACCGACAAAGCAAGGGAGGAATTAACTAGCGCTTTGAGCATCACGGAACAGCTAAAGGAGGGCTTCAAGAAGGAGCGGGCTGATTGGGCCACTGAGAAGGCCGCTTTAATAAAAAGAGCTGAAAACGCTGAAGCTGCCCGTAAACCGGCGGTAGATGAGCTGACCGCCGTAAAGCGGCAAGTACATGCCATGACCGCTGCTATCTTTGGTAATCTCCTTTTGGTTTCTTTGACAACTTTGGCCTTCTTATAATAGATCCGGTTTGTGATCTTTCCTGTATTGCTGCAGGTACACGCATTGGTCACTTAGGGTCAGATGTTCGGAAGAAGTTGAAGGCTGCCTACACTTTAATTGAACAGCTGTATACCGAAGCGCAGCGGATCATCACCACTGCATCTCATAACAATCCAGCACCCACTTTAATCCAAGATACTCTGAATAGGTTGTCAATGCTTCCTGCTCGGATTGAAGAAATGAAAAAATCTGCTGCTCGAACCAGAGCCATTAATGCCTTGATCCGGGCAAAGGCATGGGTGCCGGATTTCGATCCTATTGAAGCAGCTCAAGGCTATCCCAGTTTGAAGGAAGATGGCTCAGAGTTCAATGAAGATGATCTGAGGGCGATAAACCATGCAGTACGCCCTCTGGCTTGTCAATTGGCTGAAGAGGCAGACTTGTCGCATTATCAAGCTCAGTACAATGATCAGAACAAACGAGTGGCTGCACCGATTCTTGAAGCAGAGAATCTGATTCCTCCAATCCGTAAGCATACTTACGCTCCTGATATTGAACCGTCTTCTCTGATCCATGAAGAGGTTGTCTTTCAAGCTTTAATGGGAATCGACTGGACCACTGTTGATTTCCAGCCAATGGATAGAGATGAGGAAGCTGAAGCAGCGCGGGACGACCCACAACCATCAGACCGGGGCGATGAGCAGGCTTGAACTGGAAGCCGGTTTAAATAGCTGCTTAATTATGATCCGCCAAAACAACAATGATCTTATTTGGGCACCGCGTTGCCTTGTAATAGAATAGCAAATACTGTTGCTTTAAATATGCCTTCGTGCATAAGTACTGATGCTTTTGCTTGAAATCCTCAATTTATATTTCCTGCAATCAGAAAATCTTGAACTGCGGTGGCGGTTATACCGCCAGCCGGTTTATGACCTTTATATATACATCATCAATGTATTCAAGACATATAATCAAATATGTGATACAAAATACCTGCCATCGCTGGGCATGAAGTTGGCTTAGCCAGGCTTGAAACGGAGTATTTATAAACCGTTACCATCAAAGGGGAGAAAACAACTCCCATGTAAACCGTGCTGGGTCATTATGAGCCCCCCTGCTACTCCATGATGTTAATAGGAAAGTTAAACCAGGCATATTTCTCCGGATTAAAAATGAACCGAATTCCGTCAGCTGAACAGGTAAAAAAGTGTTGTTGGTTTAAAGGAAACACAACAAAAATTGAAGAATAGTCATAAAGAAATATGGAAGCAAAGGCAATGATAAAAACCGTTTGCAAAAACATGCTTTACTGAGCTGATCAGATGGTATTACCATGGTCGGACAAGACCAAGCCCCCAATAGGAGTGGCGATGGTTCAAGTCAGCCAGGTCCCCAAATGAAACCGTAGCATTTATGCCGATCAAAAGGCGTGGCAATGGTTCGGGTTCGACCAAGCCCCCAAGTGATTCTGTGGCCTTAGGCTGATCAAGAGGCGTGACTGGTTCAGACTTGACCATGTCCCCAAGTGATCTGGTGGCTTTCGCCTATAAAAAGGTGTCGCATTGGTTCGGACACGACCAAGCCCCCAAGTGATATCACAAAGCTTTTTTGAAAAGCAAATTTCAAGGGGTAAACCGGAGGCCGCTTTAAAACAGAACCACTCCATGTAACCACACATGATATGAAAGGACAGAGACCCCGCTTTAGCTGAGGCTCCGGTTTTATTATATCAATGATAATATATACACTGTCATAATATGTACATAGATAGAGCCGATGGCTCAAGTGTAGTAAGGCTGAAGATGAGCTATGTTCCACGGCCTATTGGTCTCCTCCTCTGATGTGCGTGAGTCTTTATGCTCTCGAATATCAATCAGATAGTACGACCCGTTGTGCAGATTCTTGCTGACCACGAAAGGTCCCTCCCAAGGTGGGGATAACTTGTGCATATCCGTCTGGTCTTGGATGAGCCGAAGCACCAAATCTCCTTCTTGAAAAGCTCTGGTTCTGACCCGGCGACTGTGATAGCGACGAAGATCTTGTTGATAAATCGCCGAGCGGGCAGCCGCTATGTCATGCTCCTCATCTAATAGGTCCAAAGCATCTTGCCGTTCTGTCTCATTGTCCGCTTCAACATAAGCCGCCACACGAGGCGAATCGTGCCGGATATCACTAGGGAGAACCGCCTCTGCTCCGTAGACCATGAAAAACGGCGTGTATCCTGTAGATCGGTTGGGCGTAGTATTGATACTCCATAGCACAGACGGTAGCTCTTCAACCCAACACCCCAGTGTTCTTTGCAATGGAACCATAAGCCGGGGTTTGATGCCTCGCAAGATCTCTTGATTAGCCCGTTCTGCCTGCCCATTGGACTGGGGGTGAGCCACTGACGATACGTCAAGTCGGATGTGCTCACGTTCATAGAATTCCTTCATAGCACCCTTGGATAAATTGGTACCATTGTCAGTAATGATACTGTGTGGAAAGCCAAACCGAAAAATCACATTTTTAATGAACTGCACCGATGTAGCTGCATCACACTTGCTAACAGGCTCCGCTTCAACCCACTTGGTAAACTTGTTAACTGCCACCAAAAGGTGGGTTTTCTTATCTTTGGATCTTTTAAAAGGTCCGACCATATCCAGCCCCCATGTTGCAAACGGCCAAGTAATTGGAATCATCCTCAATTCTTGAGCCGGCACATGAGCACGCCTTGAAAATTTCTGACAGCCATCACACCGTTTAACCAAGTCCTCCGCATCAGCATGAGCTGTCAACCAGTAGAACCCGTGACGAAACGCCTTAGCCACCAGAGACTTTGAACCGGCGTGGTGACCACAATCCCCTTCATGGATTTCGCGTAAAATTTCACAGCCTTCCTCAGGAGAGACGTGGCGTTGAAACGCCCCTGATACACTGCAATGATGCAATTCGCCATTGACAATTGTCATAGACTTGGATCGCCGGACTATCTGCCTGGCTAGAGTCTCATCCTCTAGCAACTCTCCCCGGTTCATGTACGCAAGATAAGGAACTGTCCAATCCGGTATAATATGCAGGGCTGCCACCAATTGAGCCTCCGGATCAGGAATAGCCAAATCCGCTTCACCCGGGAGCTTGACTGACGGGTTGTGCAACACATCAAGAAAGACATTAGGCGGGACCGGTTTACGCTGAGAGCCCAACCGGCTTAAAGCGTCTGCCGCTTCATTCTTTCGGCGATCCACGTGATCCACCTGATAACCCTTGAAGTGACCCGCAACAATATCCACCTCACAATGATATGCAGCCATAAGCGGGTCCTTAGAATCCCAAGTGCCAGACACCTGTTGAGCCACGAGGTCCGAGTCACCGAAGCACTTAACCCGACTTAGATTCATCTCTTTAGCCATCCGGAGACCATGGAGCAAAGCTTCATACTCAGCTGCGTTATTAGTACAAGGGAACATTAAGCGGAGAACATAACAAAACTTATCACCTCGTGGGGAAGTTAATACGACTCCAGCCCCCGAGCCCTCCAATTGCCTGGATCCATCAAAATGGATAGTCCAATATGTGTGATCCGGCTTCTCCTCTGGTGCTTGCAACTCAGTCCAATCATTGATGAAATCAACAAGTGCTTGAGACTTCACCGCCGTCCGAGGTACATACTTCAATCCGTGCGGCCCAAGTTCTATAGCCCACTTGGCAATCCGGCCAGTCGCCTCCCGGTTCTGTATGATATCGTCCAAGGGAGCTGAACTGACCACTGTGATGGGGTGCCCTTGGAAATACTGCTTCAACTTCCGGCTTGCCATGAAAACTCCATATACCAGCTTCTGCCAATGCAGATACCTTTGCTTGGATTCAATAAGCACCTCGCTGATATAGTAAACTGGCCGCTGAACCGGATATTCCTTGCCCGCCTCCTTGCGTTCTACCACAATAGCCACGCTAACTGCGTGAGCATTGGCCGCTACATATAGTAACAACGGCTCCTTGTCGACCGGAGCTGCAAGAACAGGCGGATTGGCTAATTGCCGCTTCAAGTCCTCCAACGCTTCATCAGCAGCCGGACTCCAGATGAATTGATCTGTCTTTCTCAGCATCTGGTATAAAGGGATGGCCTTCTCTCCGAGGCGGCTGATAAACCGGCTCAGCGCGGCATCCGACCCGCCAAACGCTGAACATCGTTGATACACCTCGGTTTAGCCAGGGAGGTGATAGCCGTAATCTTCTCCGGATTAGCCTCAATTCCTCTATTGGACACAAGAAAGCCCAGTAACTTGCCTGCCGGAACACCAAAGACACATTTGGCCGGGTTAAGCATCATCTTGTACACCCGCAAGTTATCAAAGGTTTCCTTCAAATCATCAACCAACGTCTCCTTCTGCCTTGACTTGACTACAATATCATCCACATAGGCGTGCACATTACGGCCGATCTATTTATGCAGGCAATTCTGCACACACCGTTGATAAGTGGCTTGGGCGCTCTTGAGCCCAAAAGGCATAGATACATAGCAGAAGGCTCCAAAGGGAGTAATAAACGCCGTCTTCTCCTGGTCCTTAACCGCCATTTTGATCTGATGATACCCAGAATACGCATCCAAAAAACTCAAACGCTCACAACCCGCCGTGGCATCAATAATCTGGTCAATGCGGGGGAGGGCAAAAGGATCCGCTGGACAAGCCTTGTTAAGATCCGTGTAATCCACACACATACGCCAAGTGCCATTTTTCTTAAGGACTAGCACCGGATTAGCAAGCCACTCTGGGTGGAACACTTCAATGATAAAGCCAACTGCTAAGAGCCTGGCCACCTCCTCTCCAATAGCTTTGCGCCTTTCTTCGTTAAACCGGCGGAGAAACTGCTTTACCGGTTTATACTTGGGATCAACATTAAGAGTGTGCTCAGCGAGTTCTCTCGGTACACTTGGCATGTCAGAAGGCTTCCATGCAAAAATGTCCCGATTCTCACGGATGAACTCGATGAGTGCGCTTTCCTATTTAGGGTCCAAGTTGGCACTAACAGTGAACTGCTTGGTCGAATCGCCGGGCTCGAAGTCAACAAGCTTGGTCTCAGCCGCTGATTTGAACTTCAGATCTGAATCATGCTCTGTAGTCGGCTTCTTCAAAGGGGTCATGTCCGCCGGATCAACGTTGTCCCTATAATATTTCAGCTCCTCCATGGCACAAACCGACTCTGCATAGGCCGCATCACCTTCCTTACATTCCAAGGCAATCTTGCGGCTCCCATGAACCGTTATTGTCCCTTTGTGACCCGGCATCTTGAGCTGCAAATAGATATAACAAGGCCGTGCCATGAATTTGGCATAAGCCGGCCGCCCAAACAAGGCGTGATACGGGCTCCGGATTTTCACCACCTCAAAGGTTAGTGTTTCGAATCGGGAATCATGCTCGTCCCCAAAAGCCACCTCCAGGGCTATCTTACCAACAGGATATGCGGATTTGCCAGGCACCACACCATGGAACACCGTATTAGACGGTCTGAGATCTTTGTCTGTTAGCCCCATGCGGCGGAATGTCTCATAGTACAGGATGTTAATACTGCTCCCTCCATCCATGAGCACCTTGGTGAATTTATAACCTCCCACCTGAGGGTCTACCACTAACGCCAACTGGCCCAGATTGTCAACCCGGGGTGGGTGATCCTCCCTGCTCCACACGATAGGTTGTTCCGACCAACATAAGTAACGTGGTACGGCCGGTTCAACAGAGTTCACCGCTCGCTTGTGGAGTTTCCGGTCGCGCTTATCCAAACTGGTTGTGAAAACGTGATACTTCCCATTGTTCAATTGTTTTGGATGGATCTAATAACCCGACTGCTGCTGCTGCTGCTGGTTGTAACCTCCTTGACTGCTCTGATTATTCTGGTTGTTATGACCGCCCTGATTGAAACCTGAACCGGAAGCTCCATCGTGGCTCGGCCCATGGAAACCGGATCCTGAGCCACCACCTGACCCATGGTCATACCGGAAGGTATTAGAGTTTTTAAACTCCTGCATAATGTAACAATCCTTCCAAAGGTGGTTCGCCGGCGCTTCCTTCGTCCTGTGTTTTGGACAAGGCTGATTCAACAAATAGTTTAAGCGATCCGGGTTAGGATTCGGAGCTCCACTATGATTCGCCTCTTTACCTCTGCGCCGCTGACCCTTGTACTGCGCATTAGTGTTAGCCACAAAATCCATGCTGCCATCCCTTTACGCTTGCCTCCGTTCCCATGGCCCGCCGGTTTGTGTTGATGCCCTTTGGAATTGTTGTTCTTCTTTCCCTTCCCTGCCTCGTCATCGTCAGTCTCGGGATCCTTGGTACTATCAGAATCAGCATACTTCACTAAAGCGGCCATGAGAGTTCCCATGTCATTACAGAACCGCTTCATACGCCCCAACTTCAACTTCAGAGGCTTAAATCGGCAGTTGCCCTCCAGGGTTAAGATCGCAGAGTCAGCATTGATCCTGTCGGACGAGTGCAAGACTTCCGAAACGCGGCATACCCAATGGGTTGTTGACTCTCTGTCCTCCTGAACACAAGCCGCCAAGTCTACTATGGACTTAGGCTGCTTACAATATCTTTGAAATTCTGGATAAACCGGGTCCGCAACTGGGCCCATGAACTGATAGAATTAGGCGGCAGGCTCTTCAACCAAGTACGGGTCGTGCCTTCAAGCATCATGGTGAAGTACTTTGCACACGCGGTCTCATCCACATCCAGCATCTCCATGGCCATCTCATAACTCTCTACCCACGCTTCTGGAGATAAATCAGCGGTGTAATTTGGCACCTTGCGCGGACCCTTGAAGTCTTTGGGCAGGCGTACATTGCGTAAAGCGGGGACTAAACAGGGCACTCCCAAGCTAGATGTGACCCCTGGCCCGGCAGAGGTGGTAGGACGAACCGGTGTAAGCTGACCCGCCTCGTTCTGTGCTGCTAACTCGGCCTCCCTTCGTGCCCGGGCCCGGTCCACTACATCCTGAGCATCACGAACACCACCTACCGGGTTATTGCCACGGGTCGCTTCACGGCTCCGCGCATTGCTTGATACGGCCGGTTCATCCATGCGCCTACTATAGCTCCGGCTTGGACGAGGTGTGGAATGAATCCGATCGCGGCTGTATGAATATGCCTCCTGCTGAATCAAAGTGGTCCGGAGAAGTTCCTTAACCCGGCGCGTCTCTATTGCTTGCGGAGAGTCTCCTTCGATCAGGATAGCTTCTAATCGCGCAGCAGCTGCGACAAGATTATCCATAGGATTAGAATAATGACCCGGAGGTGTCTGGACCGGCGGAGGAATCATAATGTTCTGCCGAGGAGGTTCCATCAGGCAGGGTTGGACCGTCGCTCCTAGCCCTGGTGCCTCGACCCGGTTTACCTCCCGGTGCCCCGGCGGATTGCTGGTTCCAGCTTCTGGAGTGTGAAAGAGATTTCGAGGGTCGAACCCTAACGGCAGGCGTGATCTGTGCTTCCGCTTCAAGACCTCCTGTGATGCGTTCTGGTTGAGCATGAGCTTATAGGCCTGGGCGTCCAAAGCGGCCCGCTCTGCGGCCATCCTGTCCTTCTCTGCTGCCAGGTCGGCTTTGGCTTGTACGATCTGCTCTCTCACATTTGCAACCTCTGCATCATGGGCCTCCTGATCCGCCGGATTGGCCTCTGCCATAAGTACAGCTAGTGCGTCAAATAGGTCAGACAGAACTTGAACCCGTGGGTGCACAAGGCCTCCTGCCCTGCTGCCGCTGCCGCTGCTGATCCGGAGAGCATTGCTGCTGCGGTCGAAGAGTGATTCGCCGCCTGCGTGCCGGCCATGAATATTCCAACCCGGTTGATCTGATCTGGGGGGTCCAGAATACTGTCGCCATCGGAACAGCCCCTAATCTGGTCGTCTTGCAACTGGTACAATGATTCGGTCTCTCCGGTTGAGGACTCGTCGCCGGAATAGACGACGGTCTCGCTACCGTATCCTGACTCGTCCTCATGCTCTCCTCCGTGGATGACTCCCACGAAGGCACGCTTCACGGCCGGTTTAACCTGGGTAGATCTCGCACGCTGAGCCGTCTCGACGAGGTCGGTGCAGATGTCCGGCTCAGGCCCAGGCTCACCAATCTTGCCGATAAACACGTGTATGCCACCAAAGGGGACCCGGTACCCGTACTCGATCGAACCGGCTTTGGGACCCCATCCTGCATCGTCGATGTAGAGCTTGCCACGACGACTCTTGGTCATCCGGCCCACAGCATAGCCTTCGAGTCCTTCGAATTTGCCCTCCAAGATCATCAAACCATCGTGCGACGGCCCCACGGTGGGCGCCAACTGTCGTGGCTTTGTCACGGCAGATGTCCTTATGAAAGGACTTAGTCGTGGAGCCATCGCTACGGGTTAACTTGAAGGGGTTAAAGCGGACACAAAGACACAAGGGTTTATACTAGTTCGGCCCCTTCGATGAAGGTAAAAGCCTACGTCTAGTTGTGATGGAATTGATGTGGTCTCGATGACTAGGGAGCAAACAAGCTTCGCCTAGGCCTCGAGTTGTTGTTGTCTCTCCCTGAACCGCCGCCGGGTCGTCCCCTTATATACACGGGTGACGCCCGTCGGTCCATAGAATCCCAACACCGGTTCATACTCGTATCCGGGTTGGTCTCTCTCTATTCCTAACTTACAATACAAGTTTGCATACCAAGCCGGTTTATGGCTACAAGTTCTAAACCGACTACAGGCCTTGGGCCTTCATCTGCTTAATCATCTTTATACTGCTAATGAAGTTAACCCGGCCCAGGTAGGCCGGTTCACGCCCAGTAGTAATATCCCCAACACCCTCCATCGTTTACTCCCACGGTCATATCTTCGTAGTGCTATGGCGAAGCCCTGCGCGGATCACTTCACCATCACGGTCACCACACCGTCGTGCTGACGGAACTCATCTACTACCTCAATGTCTTGCTGGATCAAGAAGGCGAGGGACGTCGCCGAGCTGAACGTGTGCAGAACTCGGAGGTGTCGTACGTTCGGTACTCGATCGGTGGATCGCGAAGAAAGTTCGACTACAACAACCGCGTTGTGAAACGCTTCCGCTTACGGTCTACAAGGGTACGTAGACACACTCTCCCCCTTGTTGTTATGCATCTCCTGGATAGATCTTGCATGAGCATAGGAAAATTTTGAAATTACATGCTACATTTCCCAACAAAATAGACATATCAGGCCTCCCAACGCGCGGCCGCAAACGGACAGTCGTCCGCTTTCTGTCCGCTTTCGACCCATTCCTGACCCAAGTTTGGGCCGAGTATGCGGCCGAACGGACACGCGCGGACGACGCGTGGCGCCTGCCCATGTCCTCTCCTGGCCCGCCCGTTGGTGAGACAAACCCCTCTTTTTCTATCCCCCACCCACCCCCTCCAGCCGCACCCCCGCCACTCTCGTCCCTCGCCGCCACCATGGACTGGCCGGGCACCGGGCCAGAAGGCCCCGGCAAGGCCGCAAGAACGCATGCAGGTATTGAGTCCTCCTCTAGCTGCTCGGATATACACCATCGGTGGTTCGCCGGCAGATACACGAACGGCCATCGGTCGGGCTTGTTGCTGGCCATAAAGCTCATCGGCGCACCGTTGCCACTCATTAAGTGCGACGAATGCCCAAAGAAGGTGTTGCTCCGCGTGTCTACAATGCCGGAACATCCCGGATGTGTGTTCATCAAGTGCTCAACCGATGGGGTATGTGCTACTTTAGCTTCGGTTGTGCTCTCGGATTCGACTACTTGTACTAACTTAAATTTTTATTTTGTAGAATGAATGCAACTTTTGGTATTGGAAAGAAAAGTACATGGATATATTGATAGAGCGCAATTTAGTAGATGTTCGTGTACTTTTAGTTAGAATAGAGGCTAGAGATGAAGCTAGTGCACTTATTGATAGAATAGAGGCTAGACATGAGACTAGATGTGAGGAAGTAACGTCTACTTCTTTAGACTCGAAGAAGAAAGAAGCACGCAAGATCGAGCCTCCGCAGATCAACAATGAATGCATCGAGAAGGGTCTAATCCAACTTACGGGAGCAGTTATGGAAGTTGAATATTTTCTAAAATGTCTTGTGATTTTTGTTCTCTTTGGTCTTGCTACTCTAGTTAAGATTTGGTGAGGTGCTTCCATGTATCAAAAATCAATGATGAAAATAAAAGATATGTGTTTGCGAAAAAAATGCATGCGGACGAGATGCGGCCGTGCATTCGGCGCGCGGCCGGCGCATCCATAAATCCAGACGGACACGGCTTTATTGTCCCCTCCAAACGGACGAAAAGCGGATGAGACGACGCGTGTTGGACTTGGGCCAAGTCTCGGGATGTCCGCTGCATCTCATTTTCACGGCGTTCAGTAAACCGGCCGGTTTGTTGTTTAACGCGTCGTCAGGCTGTCAGTCTTACACCACCGGTTCCGACGCCGAGCTGGGTGAAATGGGGCGCACGACGCACGACGACCATTTCGGAGCGCCCTACGATCCACCTGTCTCTCACGAGAGCACAGCGACGCCAGGTTAGACACGAGCAAACGATTCAGGCCAGCTCATTTTTGCTGCTATTATACTACTCCACTCACTAAAATACCATGTGATGTAGCCGTAGGTCAACTACATGGAAGATACTGTACTGTACGACGCCCCAAGTAATCGAGCAGGAGCCAGGTGTACGGGGAGCGGACTAAACTAAGCCGAGCGATCTCCTGGCCAGCGCCGGGACACGATCCGCCCTTTGCTGCCGCCGAGCAAAGCGAACTGACCCACCCATCGTCGTCGTTAATCAATTCAACACTTTACGCGGCACGGTAGCCTCCCTTCCAAGCGCCGAGCCAAGCCTAATGATACAATGACCAACTTTTAAGTACAAACCTCCGATGCGCCCCGCCATTATTCATTCGCCTCTACTTTTCCCTTGCTGCTGCTGCAGCGCATTGGACGACAGGAATCATCTTTTCCTTTCACGTGGCCAGAAATTTAGAATAGCGCTGAAAAAGTACTCCATATGAAAACAAATTAGACAGACCGTATTCTTCTGCCACGGCCGGTCAGGCACTGCGATTGGCTCCTGTCCTGAGAGTAGTCGTCCGTGAAAAGCAAGCGAGCCTTTTCGCCTTGTTTTTCTGAGATCTTGTCTTGGCTTGGCTGATAGTCGGTCAAACGTGCTTGTGTTTCACGCCACGGAATGCCTGTTACGTCGAGTGACAAAACCGCCAGAGCAGGCTGTGCTGTTGTTTTACTCGCGAAAAAAAGAGAGACTGTGCTGTTGTTTCACGCCGAGCCAGGACGGTGGTCTGGCCCAGTGACGCGCCAGATCTGAGCAGGCCGGCGTGGAAAACAAATCCTACTGTACTAGTCCCCTGCAGGTTGCAGATATGCCTTGCTGTCTTGTCCTCTCCGTCGAAAAATTCAGATGACACGAAGACAGCACGGGCCATGGATTTGTCGGCACAGGCGTGTGGTACGCCGTTGATCGATATGCGTAATCTGTCTTCACGGACGGAACACTCGTAGCATCTGAGGTGCACCCAACGTCTGCATCAAGCTGGTGGTGCGTTTCTGTGTCTCTCTCCTCTGTATCTGTAGCCGTGTTAACTGTGACCGCCCTGCCGCTCCTACCCTGGGGGAGGCCAATCCGTCCTGCCCCACTCCACAGCGACGGGAGCCGGCGATGGCGACGGCGACAGTGCCGGCCGTCAGCATCGTCGATCGAGTGCTCAGCTCAGTCCCCCACGTACACACCGGAGCGGTCGCAGTCTCTTTGTCTGGCAAACAGCGACGCTCGCCCTCCTCTCCTGTCATGTCGGCGGACCACGGTGGATAGACGATGAATGGATCTGTCTCCAAGCGTGCTTAATTTGGCGGCAGAACAAGCAGACGTGCCGCCACCACTACGCACAATGCTTTACCAGTTTGCCAAATTTTAGCAAGTTTTTGGCAGTACCAGATCAAACATGTACAACATGGCTATTTGGGTCTGCAAGCCCAACTCCCAGTCCCTTTCGTGCCTGCTCTGCACTGCGGTCCAGAAGAATTTTTTTCTCAAAAAAAAAGAAGAATTGTTTTTTTATCCTCCAGAAGAATTGTAGGGTCATGGATTTTAGTCGGAGAACGGAGCGTAGTTTAGATGGCAAGGCGCAGGAGTCCGCAGCCAGCCCATCAGTGTTCGAGTCTCGACTCGACCGCTGGGTGCTCACGGAGTTTTCTTCTTAAAAAAATGACAAATGGCCCGGGTGGTCTAGTTTTTTCTATGGAGTTTGGTCCACGTGGCACTTTCGTCCACGTTTCCACATGGGCTCGAGTGAGCACTCGACCAATTGTCTTGCTAATGGCTAGAAACCGGCTCATGGCCGTGCAAGTTTGACCAATTGTGCGTCGATAGCTCCTATAGATCATTGATTTTGTAAAAAACTGTCGCTGATTTTGAAAAAAGTTCATTCAATTGAAAAAAACATCAATTGTGAGAAAATTTAATGGAATTTTAAAAACTTCGTTGATTTTTGTTTTTATCAAAAAAAATAAAAGTTCATCAAATTTGAAAAAAAAATCATCTATTTTAAAAAAGTTCAACAAAAATGAAAAAAGTTCAGCAATTTGAAAACAAGTTCATTGAATTGAAAAAAGTTGTGCATTTTCAGAAAATAAGAGAATAAATAAAGGGAAAATGATTAAAGATTAAAGAAAAGAAATAGAAAAATAAAAAAGATCCAACAAACAACAATGAAAAGAATGAAAAATGGTCTATGAGCTCCGAGAAGCTTCACAAACAGACTGTGAAGCTTCTAGAAGTTTCCCCGAAACAGAGCAGAAATCACATTACGTTCTTAAAATGGGACGGCACATCTCGTGCAATGCGTCTGGAAGGGGGTGTGCGTCATTTGTGATTATCGTTGTACGTGGCGCTTTGGGAGCCATAAGGCGCCGTACAGAAAATGGATTGAACATGATATTACCAAGAGATGCGCGTGAATCCTATTCGGCACTTACGACACTACGAATACACCAGGAATATATCTCGCTCAACGCGAGTCGGAAGATAGTCTCGCCTGAAGCATTTCACTTCCCGCTTATCACTTGACCAGACCATCTTCAGCAATCGTTCCCGCTCCCTCGCGCGCTCGTGTTTTTTTTTCTTTTCGCATTCCTTCCGGTTTTTCACTTCCTCATGGGTTTCTTCAGGAAAGCGATCGTTCCTGCTCCCTCGCACGCTCGTGCTTTTTTGTTTTCGTTTTCCTTCTGGTTTTTTGCTTCATCATGGGTTTATTCATGTTTTTTTCGTTGTTTCTTCATTTTCTTCTGATATTTTTACTATTTTTTTCCTTTGGTTTATTTTGGTCCTTTCTCCATTTTACTGGGTTTCCCCTGTTTTATTTAATTTCCTTCGGATTTCATTATTTCTTTGTTTTTCATTTTCTTTTGTTTTTCTTGGGTTTTCTAATTTTCCTTGTGGTTTTCACGGTTTTCTTTTGGTTTTTGGTTTTTCTTTGTTTCTAAAGTGTTTCTTTTGCTTCGGTTTTCACTGCATTTATTCAATTATTTTTCTTTTCGTTTCAACACATATCCACGTTTTTCATACATATTTGTGTATTTTATGTATACAGCAGGACCTTTTATACAGCAGGACCTTTTTAAAAACAAGTTTAACATTCAAAAAAAATGTTTGTTGACTACTTCTTTCATACACTTTGTTAATTTTTGGTATATATCAAGAAATTTTTAGTACATGTTTAACATCTTTAAAATATATGATTGACATTTTTATATAAATGATCAGAAATTTGATCTATTTTATGTTTAAATATTTTAATATCGCTCTGCATTTTTCTTATACATCACAAACATTTTAATATGTTTAATCTTCTAAGTAGATGATTTTCTTTTAAAATATTTATGTTTAAGGCCTACTTGTTTCATACACATAGTACATTTTTGGTATATACCAGGACCGATTTTTATACTTGTTTAACCCTTTTTAATATATGATTAACATTTTCTGCTACATGATTCATATTTTTTAAAATTTATGTTTTCATGCTCAATTTTTTCAGTAATACACATTTAACATTTTCCTATAAATCAGCAATACACATTTAACATTTTTTAAATTGATGATTAACATTTTTTCAAATATTTGTCTTTAAAAAGATTTTTTTTCTTGCACTTTACAATTTTCATATATAGCACGAATTTTTGTTAAAGAGTACTTTCTTAACTTTTTTTCAAATGCTTCATTTAAAAAAATACATATTGAACCTTTTTCATACACATTGTATATTTATTGTATATATTTTTCGTGGACATGAGAAACAGTTTTAAACACATGTTAAACATTCTTCAAATGTTAGATTAACATTTTCCAAATGTTTAATATATAGTAATTTTGATTTTTTGTAGTTTCCAAATGTTTGATTAAACACATTTGACTTATTTTTTCAATCAAACAACAAAAATAATAAAATAAAATAAACGATGCTATGGCCTCCCGCAACCTGGGTTGCCCTAGTCTCACGTTTCCTCGGGCAAGGCTGCCTACGTCTCACGTCAAGCAAGACATAGGCGCACCCGCCGATCACTTCCGACGAATAGGCATCTCACATATGCACCGCCCACAACGACCTCCGACCGCTTCCTACTGGTCGGCTCATGTGGGTGTTTTTCACTGGTTTCGGTTCTTTTGTAGTTTTTCATGGGGCGGTTTTATTTCTCAGGATCAGTTTTTTTTTATTTTTCCTCTTTATTTCTTTTCCTTTTTTCATTTTCTTCTCCTTTTTTTCATTTTGATCTTTGATCAGCAAATATTTATCAAGTTCATGAACATTTTTCAAATTTGTGAACTATTTTTTCCCAATAGATTAACTTTTTAAAATCCAGGAATATTTTTAAAGTAGACAAAAATTTCTCAAATTTCAGAACTTTTTTTGAAATCCAAAACATTTTTTGTAAACTATTTTTAGTTTGTGATTTTTTGATATTCAGGGACATTTTTTGAATTTTCTTCAAATTCATGAACATTTTTCAAATATGTGGACTTTTTTCGGATGCATTAACTTCTTTTGAATTCGTGAACAACTTTTCAAAATTGTTTTCCTGATATGTAGGTTTTTCAAAATGAAATAAATCGTACCAACACAAAGTAAATTGGAATCTTGAAGCGCCACCACGAATGCTACCGCACGTGCGCGTGCGCGTGCGGTAAGGCACCACCCTGCTAGCAGCCAACTCTGGCATGTCAGCTTAGTTATCCTCATCAAGCCACAACCTTGATGTCTAGCTTCCCAACTGGTGGATGGTTCCCTTTCCCCTATATCAATGAAGAAGGGAGAAGTCGGTTGATTCTTTCAAAGAACCGAATGCGAAGCGCTATACCGGGGCGAGGGGATGGGAAAAGAAACTGCTCCCAAGAAAGATATTGGTGTTCCCAATGCATTGCCACGCCCAATGGGCTGCGCCAACCTCGAGATGCTTTACCATGATGGTTCTGTGACGGAGCTTAACATGGGTCTCGGTTAAGAACTGCGACGATCTACATGTCACACGGTGCACGATTCCATGGATAGTTTCATTTGAGATCGTGATGGAGGACACAACTTATGATCATCGGCTTTGATCATGCCACTAGGCATTTTATTAGGACATTGCACAATGATCTGAACACTTTGTCGCGTCTCTTCCATACGAATACAATAATGATCATAGGGATCTCCTATGGTACCTACTGGTACGTCAAGATCTGATTGGTCATGAACATCATAAGGTGCTGCTCTTTGCGAATCCCAGCATACCCTAGGTTGGGATGGGTAGGCCCACCACTTCACTTTTGCAGACCTAGGCCTCGGCCAAGTCAATGGGGGGACACTGTCGGGCTCCCTCAAAAACAACTTGTACGTGGGAGTGTCCCTTCATATGGCCGGAATCATTCTCCGATGCTCCGAAAGGCATTTTTCGTTATGATCTGGTGGTTCAGACATGCGCAAACGAGCACCGGCCGCAACAGCAAAGAACTATGGCCAAAAGAGTCAGACACATAGTGTCATACTTCTTTATATTGTGATGGTTGAGGAGTTTTTTTCTCAGAGGGTGCGGGACACTTGCGGAGCCGTGATAACCCACAATTATAGGGGATCACAATAATTTTTGAGGATAGAGTATTCAACCCAAATTTATTGATTTGACACAAGGGAAGCCAAAGAATAATTGCATGTATTAGTAGTTGAGTTGACAATTCAATCACACCTGGAGACTAAATATCTGCAGCAAAGTGATCAGTAGCACAGTAGTATGATAGTTTGATAGTAGTGGTAACAAAAGCAGTAGTAACGATAACAGTAGTAGTTTTTGTAGTGATTATAACGGCAGCAATAACAGTAGTAACTTAGCAACGATCAATATGTGAAAAGCTCGTAGGAATTGGATCGGTGATGGATAATTATGTTGGATGATATTCGTCATGTAATAGTTATAACCTAAGGCGACACAGAACTAGCTTCAATTCATCAATGTAATGTAGGCATGTATTTTGTATCTAGTCATACGTGCTTATAATAAAGAACTTGTATGCCATCTTTTGTCCCGCCCTCCTGTGGCAGCGGGGTCCTATTGGAAACTAAGAAATATTGAGGCCTCCTTTTAATAGAGAACCGGGACAAAGCATTAGCACATAGTGAATACATGAACTCCTCAAACTACGATAATCACCGGAAAGAATCCCAATTATTGTCACCTTGGGTATGCGGATCATAACACGTAATAGGTGCACATAAAGGGTTCAGATCTAAAATCATGGCACTCAGGCCCTAGTGACAAGCATTAAGCATAGCAAAGTCACAACAATATCAATCTCAGAACATAATGGATACTAGGGATCAAGCCCTAACAAATCTAACTCGATTACATGATAAATCCCATCCAACCCATCACCGTCCAACAAGACTACGAAGAAATCACTCACTCCTGGCGGTGAGCATCATGAAATTGGTGACGGAGAATGGTTGATGATGACGAAGACGGAAGATCCCAATCTCCGGAGCCCCGAACGGACTCCAGATCTGGCTTCCCGATGAAGAACGGGAGGTGGCAGCGGCTCTGTATCTTAAAACATGGTGAAACTTCCTCTCTTATTTTTTTCTCGGGAAATAGGAATTTATAGTGTTGAGATTAGGGTCTGCGGAGCCATGTGGGCCCCACAAGCCACCAGAGCGCGCCCTGGTGCCTCGTGAGCACCTGGTGGCCTCCTCCAGTGGATCTTTGCTCCAGTATTTCTCTTTTATTCCGTAAAAAATCTCCAAAAAGTTTTCGAAAACTTTTATTTCTGCACAAAAATAACACCATGGTAGTTCTGCTGAAAACATCATTAGTCCGGGTTAGTTTCATTCAAATCATGCAAATTAGAGTCCAAAACAAGAGGAAAAGCATTTGGAAAAGTAGATATGATGGAGACGTATCAAGCCATGCCTTTCGTACCACCACAGGTCGTTCTTGGGAAGATCTGGCTCCTAAACATAAGGGGGAGATAGGGGGAAGGGCCCCTCAAAATCATATAAATAGGGTTGTAGAAAGACTATTTTCATTCGACGTTTTGGGGTGCCCGATCTGATCGATGAATTCGGTGAGCTGACCCGCTTTGATCTAGAAACAAGCCTAGTTAGCCACCTATTCGGTGCAGGTCACGTGACCTACAGCTTGGCCTTCGCTTTTTGAGACTTCCTCTAGCCACATCTCTATGTGACCCTAGCACTTTCATATCGACAAAGATGGGCTTACCATGTTCCATCAATAGAACCAAACTTATGGCGATTTTGGCGGCCGTGCTCCACCCCGATGAACTCATGCGGTTTCGACGTGCCCAGAAGCCAGAGAAGAATCCATTCACAATCTGTGGAACCAACACCTTTTGAAGGTTGATGGCCCGCCCCGCCTAGAATAGGAAACTTTACACACATTCACTCCATTACACTGTCCCCCTCAGCTGACCCTAGCCCCGGGTATGTCGTCTCTAAGGCTTCACACAAATCTTCATTGACAACATATGCATGCTTTTGTAGGGTCAGGCTGAACCTTTGTTGCCTGAAGGGAACTCTCCCATATGGCTATCAGTGTCTTTATGTCGCACGACCTCTTAACATTACACCACTGAATCCCCAATCCTTTGGTTGTTGTGCAGTGACATTACCAATATCTATTAATCGTTGTTTCCAGATACGGTTGTCGGTTGACATCTCTTCCAATTCATCGATACGAGAAGCAAATTGTTGTGCGGAGGAATTAATATCTTGACATAAGCCAAAGAGGCGGATCTTGTGCCACTCCACCAGGTCGTATGAAACTGGCATGCATACTAGCTCCCGGGACTCTTTCATAGAATTTCAACAATTTCTCCCACTCCTCAAAAGCCCAAAGGAACAGAGTTGATGCTCCCACGTCCATAGCATGAGTAGTTGAAACAAGTGAATGATTTGAAATTTGAGTTATTTCACAGAATAACACTCTTATATGTTGAGCTTGTAAAGGTACCTCACAATTCAAAAGTCTCACTAATGCTGAAGAATGAGCGTGTTCTTGGGCCATCATAGAAACATAGATAGGGCCAACGATGGGACGAACAACGAAACTTTTCGAGAGCTTTTTCGTACACGTTCACTTGCATCACATACATAAGTGCTCTCTGAACCGTGCAATAAGTTCACCCGTAACACAGCTCTCCCACTTGAGTTACCTTAGCCCCGGGCCATGCTATTCCATGATACTGGAAAAAGTTTACTAATGATTATCGTCGTCTTGAAAACTGGGTGTCTTTTGAATATGAATGGCACTCCTAGTCTAGGCGGCGCCTTCGTGTAGCCAAACGAGAGCAAAAGGGCGAGGCCACACCCGACTTCGAATAGGAGGGGGGCTTAGCTCTGGATCCCGCCTGCTTCCATAAATGAAATGATTAGAAAGGGGGGTTGGGTTCTATTTCCGGGCTCAGGAGGTGAAGGCTAGAAGAAGAAGAGAAGTGCGCTTTCCCGGTAAGGAAGAGGATAAAAAAGGTGTTGTCAACTATCTCGATCTGTTTTTTGAGGCGTTGGAATTGAAAATTGGCTCAGAGAATCACTAGCGTGCTCTCTCTCCCCCATCGTTTCGCCAACATAGAAATCATCCTTGACTTGACGATTGACCATTCCATCCCTACCGAGCCGCCTCTTCGAAGTATTTACATCTACCTTTCGTTTTTTAGAACATACCCTTCAAATCAAAAAGGATGGAAGAAAGAAAAGTCCTCGTGTGTGATTTAATCAGCCCTAAGGGAGTTTACTCGACCCATTCTCTCCGGTCTCCCGCACTGCTCAAGACAACTTTATGAGGGAATACGGTTTTGGATGTAATTTCTATTATTTCTGGTGTTCGTTGTCGTACCATGATTGAAGATGAATAGACTGGAAGTTTTCTCGAAAAAAAAGAACCATGCTAGTTTCTCACGTGTAAAACACCTCACGAATCAACAATATAATGCATGTTGTCTTGATCAACTGGGTGCATATATATGACCATTTTTTTCGAACAGTTTGGATTGCTTAGCACATGTGCCATATGGTCCATGTGAAGATCATTAGCTAGATTATTTGAATAGTACTGTACTATGTTCATTAACGAGAGTCAGTCCTGCGTTCGGTTAACATATGATGGTCCGGCTGACATCCAAGTCTACAGTGGTAATAAGGATGGCAATTTTACCCATGGGTACGGGTACCCGCAGGTACCGTACCCGCATGGGCAGGGTATGGGCACACTTTTATACCCATGGGTAGTACCCATGCCCTATCCATTAAGTAATGGGTAGGGTACGGGTATGGCCTTGTACCCACGGGTATACCCATACCCAGCCCACTATTGAACTAATGTTAAGTTGTCATCAATTAATCGTTAATTTGTCATGTGACTCATCCTATTGACTTATGAGTATGTTGTGACTTCTAAATTTTGATAATGGTCATCTACCTATTGTTGAGCTGGGATAATTGTTTTTTTGGTCAAATGTGCTATCAATGTGTGTAAATTGTGAACAACTTGTGTACTATTTGATCTCCCCGTTGCGTATCCAATGGGTATAGGTACCCGCCGGGTATGGGTATGGGTAAAGTTTCATACCCATGGGCATAGGTACGGGTAGAATTTTGAACCCATCGACTATATGGGTATGGGTATGGTATTGGTCTACCCTACCCATACCCTGCCCATTGCCATCCTTGAGTGGTAACTTGTGCTGCCCAAAATTCTGAGACCGAAAACACTCCGCGCTCATAATTAACCGGGGGTTTTCAGTTTTCTAGACGAAACGTGCGTCGACACAAAACTGCTCTGAACATGACATGATGCTCGATCGGGAGGGGCCGAGCATGCCATAGGCCCATGGTATGGACGGGAAGGCGCCATCGTCTTGACTGTTTCGACCATGACACCGATCGAACCATTAATAATTATGTCAAAATCCTTCTCAAAATCGGAGGCTCTAGTGTGGCTAGCGTATAAATATTTTCCTCATCTTGGAAAAGAGGACGACGACCAAGCCGCCTCTCTTTGGAGAGGATATGCTCGCCGCCGACGCTCGCAAGTTTGTTCGACCAACCAAAGCAAGCAAGGATGCGTGTGCGCGAAATTATGATCGTTCGTCGACGTTGCAGAATTATGCTTTCACTCCTGCTGATCTTTTCAAAAGAAAAAAAACTTCTTTAATTCCTTCCAGAACAGGGATCATCGCGCATTTACAAAATCAAATCGATACTACCTACTCCCTCTATAAACTAATATAAAAGCGTTTAGATCACTACTTTAGTATTCTAAACGCTCTTATATTAGTTTACGGAGGGAGTACTTTGTATGAGCATCACGTAGAAGTATACCACTACTGTACAAACTCTAGGGATGAAAGAGCAGACGATCGACACGTTTGGCATGGCCTGCATGCGCGCATGCAGGCCTGCTAGCTGCTGCGGCGACCGCTCTCAGGGGAGCTCCAGCGGAGTGGGAGGGGACATGGGGCGGCGCCGCCACAGGTTCACCTCCTTCCTCGGCTCCGACGCCACCACCCCGCCGCCGAGCACCAGCGGCGCCGAGAACGCCACGAACCCGTCGTCCGCGTAATCATCGTCCACGTCGACGTCGGACCCCCTCCTCTCCGCCTCCCTCCAGTCGAAGTCCTGGAACGCGCCGCGCCCGCTCGTGAACCGCTTCATCTGTCCCAGCCCTGCCATCCCCGGCCCCGACACCGGCGCTGCGGCCACGGCGGCGCTGCTCCCCGGCCTCCCCTTGAAAAGATCGGCAGCGCCGCTCGACTTGTGGGACGACGAGGAGGACGAAGGCCGCGACCTGCTCCGTCGGGAGAACATCCGCTTGACGAGCGACCTCTTCGGCCTGCTGTGGACCGGCGGCCGCGGCGGCATCGGGCAGGCGCCGCCGTCCATCCCGCAGGCCGTCGCGGGGGCGACGTTCTTTGCCGCCTTCCTGGCCTTGCTGGTCTTGGACTTGCTCCGCTTGATCTGCCCGATGCACGACACCTTGGGCGACGAGGCCTCCGGCGTCCGGTACCCGCTGCCGCCCCCCTGCTTACTACCGCCCCGCCTCCTGCCGCCGCCGCGCGCCTCGGGCGGCACGATGGAGACCATGGGGCCGGAGAAGGCGTTGCGGTGATTGAAGGACGCCTTGCCGCCGCCGGCGGGGCGGGAGCCGAAGGTGGTGGCCGTGGAGGAGGAGAAGGAGGCCGCCGTGGACCTGAGGAAGGACGCCAGCGCGCCGCTCCTGGTCCTCGCGTGCTTCTTCGGCTTCCTCTCCATCGCCTGCCTCTGCCGAGACCTGGACGCGCTACCTAGCTATAGATTCTTGGTTGATCAGCTCGACCTCGATGGATTGTCTGCCTTTTCAGCCTTGTCCCTTGTACGGTGTACTGGTCCTGGTTATATACGACGGGCGTTGGCCGGGCACGGGAGGAGGAGGAGGATGGTTGGTGACGGAGTAAAATAAGCGCGCGGGGTCGCGATGTGACGGCGCACCGCGCAGGCACTGGTGGAATGGCGTGTGCGGTGCGGTGGTCAAAGGCCGGGAAACCGGCGGGGGCAGCAGGTTCGTTCCGGCCGCAGCAGCTACTCGTGCTCCTCATTAATCCCCGCGGCGAAACCGCGCTCGCTCCAGCTAGCCAGCCAGTGGGCGCCGACGAGGTCGTGGTCGGGAGAATTACTTGTCTTAGATTATATTAGCGTTTCCCGCGCGACCTCGGCGCTCACTATTGAGACGACCCGGTTTCCCCGTGACATAATCCCACGGCCGCGTCGCGTCGACGTCGCCGCCGTTTGCCTCGTCACCCCCCGCGCGCGCCGTCGTGGCGCCGGCGCCCGTGGCCGACAACGACGACGGCTCGCGGGCGCTGTAAGCTACTGTATACGTACGTCCGTAGCGATCGATCGATCGGCCGGGGCTGGATCGGAGCTTCCCCGGCCGTGTGTACGCGAACGGGAGTAGGGCCAAATTCCGTCCCAGTCCCGGGCGGCCCGTCGCTGTGCGAATCAATTCGATCGTTGGCTTGCTCCGCCGCACGACCTGCATGCTGCGTTGTTGCTTAGCTAGCTAGCGGCCCGGTACGCCATCAGGCATTACGCCGTGGAAAAAGGCTGCACGTACCGGTGAAGAAAGTTTCTCCCGAAATGAATGGTGGTTTTGACCTGTGGGTGGGGATCAGCTCTCGTCCTATTTTTCTTTCTTTCTTTCTTTAATTTTCTTTCTTGAGACTGTGGGCAATGAAAACGTGTAGCTGTCTGTGCGTTGTTGTGTAGCTTGCCGTTTACACTGCCAGCCAGTCTCGGTGCCCCACCTGCTTGTGTTATGTTATTCCACCAAACATGCCTGGGTTACCTTAAAAAAGAGAACAACCAGCATGGATCTATGGAGGATGGAGGTCAGTCATATCATACGCATGCTCTCATTCTCCTCCCGGGCGGTTTGAACGTGCAGAGCGTACGCCCGGCAAAGTCGCGCACACACCCGGAGGCCGAGTCCAAATATGAAGTATTTTACCACGGTTGATTATCAGCGTTAGATTAGTTTTTCGATGTCACGGCCCGCCGGCACGGACGAACGGAATGGTCACCTACCACTGCCCTTCCTTCCCCAGCTTCTTGGGTTCCTCCATGTTGATAAGCCACCGCGTCAGCTTGTCCCACTGTACCGGCGTTCACGCGACCTCAAGCCCTCAAGCGTACCATGACGGGTCCACGTCAAGTTTTTTTTATCAACCCTCATAAGTCCACGCCACGTATTGCCGCACCATATAAATTTTTTCCAGAAACCTTATATGGAACTGATTTTCCCCGTTTTCTGAGGGACGCCGGGTGTGTTATCGCTCACATGAATTTAGCGATACGTGGCAATCACGGTGGTACACTTGTTCGCTTCAATGCACCACTCTCAACGAATAAAAGACATGAAATAGGAAAATCAAGCAAAAGACCCACCCCCTATCTTGTCCTTCAAAATCACATCTGAATGGCACTTTGTAACAGTTCCTCCTGATGTAGCATGACAATCCTCTTCTCCTAGCATGTCAATGCCTCAACAAGTAGGCAAATCTCTTTCATATAGCATGCCAAGTCTGTGTTGTAGCATTGCAAGCCTACCTGTTGTAGCATAACAATTCAGACATGTATGCCAACTTTCTGTCATGTGGCATGTCAATTATTCTATACTGTAGCATTTGTTATGTTCTTCATCTACAACATGGCGAGTCTCCTATGTTGTAGTGTGGAAATGATTGAAACACATGGCACCTTTTCTGCTATAGTATGTCAATTTTTTTTCTACTGATAAACATTGGTTTCCCTCGCGAGAGCCGCCCAGAGCGCACACCGCTCAGGGAACTTTTCTCTGAGTGAACATTGTTAGGGTACTTTTTTAAGAAACCTTGCGATTTCATCTTGTAAAACCTCGTGGATGATTTAACTGTTATATGAGCAATAAAGATTATGATAGATTTTTGTTAGAAAAAGAATACATTCTTTCAGAGCTTCGCACAATATACGTTTTTTTAGCTAGCGCATTATATACACTTAAAAAAAATTTGCTTTATTAAACGGCGACTTTTAATGGAACAATTACAAATTCATGGGGCACGCTAAGCCTAACATGACGGCCCGCATCAAGAGATAAAACAAATTTCGCTAAACTGTGAGCTTCATGATTATTGTTTCTTCATTCATAGGTGAACTTGCATTCTTCAAAGTCTCATGCTAGAGCATTGATCTCCACGTGATGACTCCTTGTCTAGCACCCGATTTATCAGAGATATCCTTCAAGATTGATAGGCAATCATAAGCGACGAACAATCGCTGAATAAGCAGCTATTTTGCTAGTGGTTGAGCTTTTTTCTTTTGTGAGAAGAATTGCAAGAGGTTGGGCTTCTCTGCATGCAAGAGCTTCAATAGGTAGTGATACAGCCCGGCCCAACAGCTCACTTCACGGGCTACATGGGCCTTGAAATGACTACAGCCTGAACCCATCGAAATCACGTAGTCCAGACCGAAACCCTGAACCCTACCGCCCCCACGTCGCCGGCAACCGCGACAGAGCAGTCGCCGCCGCCACCATGGCTCTCCTCCTCAAGCGCAACCACCACCTCTCCACCACCTCCCGCCCCCTTCTCCGCCGCCTATGCACCACCGAGGCCACCACAGAGCCGGCGCCCGCCTCGCCGCCGCCGCCAGCTCCCGACTCGCCTCCACCCATGACGCCCGCGGAAGCCAAGCTCCTGGAATCGCTCCACGCGGCGATCCTCGACCACAGCCGCGCCCACCCGTCGACGGCGCTCACCGCCTCGCCGCCATTCGAGCCCCTCCCCGCGCTTTCTTCCACCCTCGCCGGCCTCCTCCCTTCCCCGCCCGCTCCGCACCTCGCGCTCCAGCTCCTCGGCCGCCTCCTCGCGCTCCGCCGCGGCGTCCCGTTCCCGGAGGCCCTCACGTTCTTCCACCACGTCCTCCCGTCGCTTCCTGCGGACTCGCTCCCCGCGCTCTACGCCGCTATGATTGACCTGCTCGCGAAGCACCACCACTTCCCGCTCGCCCGACACCTGCTCGACGAAATGCGCGAGCGCTCCATCCCCGTCTCGTCGCAGGTCATCCTCGCCATAATCCGCCGGTACGTCCGGGCGGGGATGTCTGCCGAGGCCTCCGAGCTGTTCCGTCGCATGGAGGAGTATGGCGCCGGGGTCCCTGACCCTGCGGTGCTCGCGTCTCTCCTTGGCGCACTGTCCAAGAAGCGCCTCGCCAGTGAGGCCCAGGCTCTGTTCGACAGCTACAAGTCGGTATTTCCGCCTGATGTGGTGCTCTACACGACCCTGGTGCATGCCTGGTGTCGGGCCGGGTGTCTCGACAAGGCAGAGCAGGTGTTCGCTGAGATGCAGCAGGCGGGGATCATGCCGAACGTGTACACCTACACTTCTGTGATTGATGCCATGTACCGCGCGGGGCAGGTGCCCCGTGCGCAGGAGCTCCTCTGCCAGATGATTGACACCGGGTGTCCACCAAACACTGCGACCTTCAACGCCATCATGCGGGCTCATGTCAAGGCCGGGCGTTCTGAGCAGGTGCTGCAGGTGCACAACCAGATGCGGCAGCTTGGTTGTGATCCGGACATTATCACATACAATTTCTTGATGGAGACACATTGCGGGAAGGGGCAGAGCAACCTTGACGCAGCGATGAAAGTGCTCGCCAAGATGATTGCCAAGGGGTGTATTCCTGACTGCCACACGTTCAATCCCATGCTGAAGCTGGTCCTGGGGACCGGCAATGTAGAGGCTGCACGAAAGTTGTATGAACGGATGCAGGAGCTGCAGTGCAAGCCAAATGTGGTGACTTATAATCTGCTTATGAAGTTGTTCAATAAGGAGAAGTCGATGGACATGGTGCTGAGGATAAAGAAGGACATGGATGCACAAGGTGTGGAGCCAAACGTGAACACCTACGGAGCGCTAATCGAGTCATTCTGTGGGAGGGGAAACTGGAGGCGCGCTCATGCGACGCTGAGGGAAATGGTTGAGGAGAAATCCCTGAAACCCACGAAGCCGGTGTATGATATGGTGCTGATGCTGCTGAGGAAGGCCGGTCAGCTCAGGAAGCACGAAGAGCTTGTGGAAGCAATGGCTGACCGGGGTTTCATCAAGCGCCCATCAGAGGATGCCTTGTGGAAGGCGGTAGCTGCTTCCTAAACATTTTTTCCCATATGATCCAAAAGGACCGGGAAGTTTCAGCTATCAGCATGATAATGGAACGACGTAGTACCAGCATCCAGTGCAGAAACAACGAGAATATGAGGTTCTGCTGCCGCCTAATGCTAGCAGCAGCTAAGGAGCTAGAAGATTTGAGTAAACATAAATGACTGCATAAATTTGTAGAACAGTAGGGCCAGGAACATCAGGCAAACAACATTGATCAGGCACATCAAACTTCACCAGCAGCTACAGGCACCATGTTTTCTGCTTGCTTCCTGCAGTTTATTTGCTAGACTGTTATTGATGTGCAATCTTATAGGAGTGGTATTTTTCTATCTGGTGTGTTGTATCCTAGTATCACATAGAGTAATAATGTTTCCCTAGTAATACTGATAGAAATTGGCGTTTCGAATTCCTACACTGCAAAATTTGATTTCTCGTCTTCAATCAGATGATAACATCGCCTTTCGGCCGGCGGTATCCGCTTCCTGATGTTTACTAGTATGTCCTACTAGTAAGTTAATGCAATCTGGTAAGATTATTATTTCTCATCTGTTGTATTCCCTCGTCGAGAAATAATGCTTCCTTGATTGATACTACAGGAGAGAGGGCTGCAGTTCTGAGCTCTCAACAGTAGCCACAGATGTTTATAAACCTCTTGGTGTCAATCATCGACGGACCGTAACTGATTAATTAGCCGGCTCTTCCTTCTTCTGGCATGTTTCGGAAAGCTGTACTACACTGATTCGGCGAAGCAAATCATCCACCCACCGTACCTGATCTGATTCTTCTTTCTTGGGTTATGTCTGGGAAAGCTCAAAGCTGTAGTACTACACTAATTTGGTGGAGCAAAGCAGTACCCTGTAGGCCAGTAGAGTAGGTACCATGCAATCTGTTTGACATTTGCACAGGGCTTTAGGTTAGGATGCATCAATCTCAGATCTGGGTTGGTATTGTCTGATGATTCACGGCTTGGCATTCATCATATTTTTGAATCGACCGGCGTGCTCTGAATCGCACCGTGTACTGGAAAGGGAGACAGTCGTCCTCTGGTTCACACAAGTCCTGAGCTGCTCTGAAATTAATGTCCAATTCAATTTTACCTGCCATGTAACGTGGTGATGATTTAAAGTACTACACGAAAATTTGAGTTATCTCCTGGATAGTAGAGTTCTGAACATCCATGCGCCATGCTCAGTGTGAACTCGTATTGCTTCTTGCGATCTCCACTACAGCATCAACGGTTACCTTGTAGTTCGAATAGAAGGGGGACACAGACAGCGGTCCTTGGTTTCGTATAAATTCGAGCTGCTTTGAAATCAATGCCTGGGTCAATTATTTTTACCTGCCATTCGATTGTGATTCCCGTACAAGAAAATTAATCGATTTGCCAGTCTTTATTTACTTACGTGCGTTGCTAGTTGTTACTCCTTGTTGCAGTAAGTAGGCTCGGTTCAGGACGACAGGTTCGTGGTCTCTGGATCCGCTCGCAGTGTCCGTCGACCCGGTGCGGTGTATCAGTAGTACGTGACTGCCTCCAGAGCCACTTGTTCATAGATTAACGAACACATGCTGGAGTCGGACCAGCTTTTCTTGCTGCTTGTTGCAGTGGTAAACTACTAGGCGCAACATGTTTCGTGTCCGTTTTGTTGCTAGGTAGCCACACTTGCGTCTGCCGGGCTGACGTGATGTCGGGCTCGCAGCGTAGAATCTATCGACCACCTTTATTCAGTCAGTCAGCCAGTCAGTCACGGGGCTTGCTCATCACATGACGCCAGGCTGTTCACATGCGGTATAAAACTCACGGTCACCCCCAGCCTTCTGGATTCCGAAGAGAAACTCCGGAACATCGACACCGGGACACGAACGAGCAGCAGAGCCATCGTCCGTGCACGGGACGACGATGACAAGTCCAAGCCACGGCACGCAGGAGTACCCCACGTACGCGTGCTCTCAGCTAACCCCCATTCATGCTCCTTGACGTGCGCTTTGAATTGAAGCACGGCTAGTGCCTAGTGATGTGCGCTTTCGGTTGGTGAGGGCAGGCGTGCATGGCTGATGGGTGTTGACCGGAGTGCGAAATGGTCGGTGCGTCACGTTGGGTTCGGTGTGGTTTTCAGTTCACCTGCCGCTGGCCGTTCCATGCGTAGGTAGTCCGGGCCGGGCTAATGACGAGGCTCGCTCGTCGCGAGAGGCGTGCACATGGCGCCGCGGCGTGTTTTGGCCGGAGGCGCGCCCGTGCTCGCTCCGTGGATGTCGCCGCCTCCTCGCCGGGGGCCACACGGCATGCATGCATATGCATGAGAGAGGCCAACGCAACCGGACACCGGGAGAAAATTTGTGAGCAGGATCCTTGGTTCCGAGGACGTATCCTATGCACCGGTTCAACTCGTGCAACGAATGCACCTGTAGATTCTGGGCCACTGGATTCATAATAGACGGAACAGATTTATCACAAGAAGGGTTGCAGGTACGTTTTACGTCCTGGACCTTGCAGAATTGTCGAAATGCCTAAATAATCCTCAACATAACTTGTCCTCTCCTTCCTTATCCTGCTCCTCTCCCCATTCTCTTCTGATGGCGGCTGGCTGATGACGCCGGCCGAAGAGGGAGAGCAAGACGACGCCCTTCCTCCAGGTAACCCTCCAGCCTCTCCCCTCCCAGCCGCGGCCTCCCCATCGAGGTAGCAGTGCAGTGACGCTCGACGTCTCCTCGATCTCCCCTGGTCAACGCACTTCCGTGTTCGGCTGCTGTACACCCTCATACCCTCCCTGCTCGATGCCACCGAGCTCCGGTAGTCCAGCTCATCAAATCCGGCGGGTCAGAGGCTGCAGCTCACCATGTTCCACAGCGTCCAGCTCCAATCCGGCAACTGTAAGTGCACTGCACTGTACATATCCTAGTTGTAGTGTTGTACCGCTGACTGATGCAGCCTGTAGCAACGTTTGTTGAAGACTTGGAGTAAATTCAAATTAATTTAAGATTTTGTGTTAGTCTTGAGAGAATAGAGATGCACCTCAGTTCAGATTTTGTTCTCTTCTCTTGGTCCAGTATCTCATTATTAAGAAAAGAACATAACAAAAAAAGAACAGGTCAATTCTTTCAGTAGGATTTTTCAGAAATGAGCTAGGCTAGCTAGCACCTAGCAGTGGTGGTGTACTAAGAATTGGCACTGGTAGCTGTAGCTTATCTTGTCATATATCAAGTACTGGGATTGTTGTATATTAACAACTGACAGTAGTAGTGTAGTTTGTAGCTTGTCATATATTATTAAGAACCAGCAGTAGTAGTGTATTCTAAACTGGGCTTGTCATATATTAAGAGTTGTAGGTTGTAGTTGTACTGAACTTTTAGTTGCTATATAAGCAATATAGCTGGGCCTTATGTAGTTATGCTGCATTTCTTTTATACACTGTCTTGATACATTCAGTTTACTTTTGCAATTTCTAAATTAGATGAAGAACTACTACAAGATGACGAGCCATCGGAAGATGAAGCTGGGGTTACCATCAATTTAAAGAGCAATTTAAAAAAAACTTCAACCAGATCATTTTGTTGACCCTTCGTCTTGATATGCATATGAAATCAGATGATATTCCTATTTTTTCTGGTAGTGTCTACATGCTAATCATAATTACAAATTTGATTTGATTAGATGATTGTTCACCTGAGCCATAACAATTTCAGGTTAGCTGTACTCCTATTCCTTTTAAATTTTCTATAGCATATCAGGATTGTAAGATGAAGAGCTATCAATAAGTTCAAGAAAAAGCTTGAACCAATGGCAGCAAGTAAGGACAAATTCTTTTGTAATCAACACTCACTAGTGATTTTAGGAGTTGTAGTCATGTTCTGGTACCCAAATTTTAACTAGCATCGTTGAAATTCTATTCAACATAAGTTTAATTCTTGTCAAACCAGATCATTTTGTTGACCTTTTTGTCTTGGATGTGCATATTAAAATAGATATTCTTTCAGGTATGATCCGGTTCCTTTTTTTCAGGTATGATCTGGATGTTTTGTTGCAAGTTCATATCTGAAAAAAAAATGCTTGTTGTGACGAGCTAGTATTCTTTCAGGAAGCTGAACATGCAAGTTCATATCTGCAAAAAAAATTGCAAGTTCAGTTGCATCCACTTTGTCTCTTTCAGGAAGCCAAGATGTCTTGTTCATATGATCATGGGAGCTGCACGGTGCTCAACCTATTGGCATACAAAAGCATCCCTCGATTCATGTTATTCGTGGATGATGCCCTTGTGGAGTTATCTGGAGCTATGGACACCTTCCCTAAAGTTTGAAACATGTAGTTTCTGTTTAGATTTTGTAATGTGCTGGAATGTTTGGAACTTCAGTTTTCTACTTTGTTTTTGCTTTTCTGAACTGCCATAGGCAGATGTCGGTGAGCAGATATGTAACTGGCTATGATGTGGTTCCATTTTAATTAAATGAAGCCGGGCGTTCCACCCTATTTTTCGGAATAAATTTCACCTTCTCAACAGAATATATGATTTTTGTATTGCAAGTTAGCCAGATCGCAGCGCATGTCGGTCGACGATAAGCAGAAGCATCCTTTGCGAAAAGCAGAAAAATAGTCTGTAGACTTTGCAGAACTCCTGACCACTCTTTGTGTTCACCTAAAGAGTCAGCCGATCAGTCCCAGGCCTGATTAGACCACCAAGCATTTGTTAAGCTTCATTAGCAGATAAATAAAAGATATATAGCACTAAAATTTTGACTTAAACCAGCTCTGAGTTGGTCCTGAAGCAGAAAATAATTTTTTGCACGTACAAGAGCACCGCCGCTATGTTTACGTGCTCGCCGGCGGCAATGGCTTCTTCGTTGGGCGCGACTCAGAGGAGAGGAGGGGAGCTCGTGCTTCAACGGCGCGTCGGCGCCCGAACTAGGTACGTGGATAGAAGGAGGAGAGAGAGAGAGGCGACGGACGGAGCAGCCTTCCCGAACCCTAGCGCGCAGCTGGACGGGCTGGTACAGAACATGGCAAGGGGAGGAAGACGATACGGGTACAGAGAGCTCAGACCGCTGGATTTAGCTGTACTTGAAGGACTGTCTTGCAAATGTACCAGCAAGTCCATCGCCGCCCAAATCCTGTCCCTCTCTTTTGAATCTAACGGCCCACGTATATCTGATGCATCCGGTGCATCAGTTTGGCCGTTTCACCAGATACGTTCTCCCTTGGTTCCTCCCTTCCTTGTATGTATGCACATGATCGATGCCTTCATCTAGTATGAATCTATCCGTCGCCAATCTGTGGGCAGCACGTGAACCCTTCTCCGGCTGGCCATGGTGTGAGAAGAGAAGAGAAGAGGGGAGGGGTCACCGGCTAGTGGCTACTCGCCGTCGCGCTGCGTGATTGGCTCACCTGTCTACATTATACTAGCATTTTAGATGGCCTATTTGATTGGTACTGTACAATTCAATCATCTTTTGATATATGCATGTTGGCCACCATCTCCCGTACGTCTTTTCTATGAGGGTGTTTGAATTACTAGAGACTAGAGACTAGAGACTAGTAGTAGTCACCTTTAGTCAGTAAACCTCCAAACACCCCTGACTAGTGGGTGACTAAAACTAGTTTAGTCCCTAGTCACCCCACCCCCAACTTTTACTGACTAGAGACTAGTAGTAGTCACTTTTAGTCAGTAAACCTCCAAACATCCATGACTTTTACTGACTAAAGTCTCCCCCTCTCTTCTCTAATTGGTGTTGCACAAGGGACATTTAATACTGAGACATTTAATGCTGACTAGTAGTAGTCATCTTCCAAACAGGGCCTGACTAAAAACTTCTAGTCTGACTACTACTAGAGTATCCAAACACCCTCTAGGGCTCCATCTCCATCTCCGTACGTACACCGCTTTGTTTGATGATAGACCGATCGGTCGAGGACTCGAGGTGTCTAGCTAGCTAGGCCGAGCTAGGCATATGCAGCACTCATAATGATGGAGGATACCATTGGCACGCACTGGCCTTCCCTTGCCACGACAACATAATCAAGGTGGGTCACCACAATGGCCCTTTCTCTTGTCTTTTCTTCTACCAATTTTGTTACAACGACAAAAACAGTTTGGCTAAAGCACATCTAGATGTGCAATACTTATAGCACATCTAAATGTGCAATTCCTATATAGATTCGTGTAATTTTTCTCTTTTTCTTTTTATGCTTGATTGAGTCATTTAGATGTGCAATAATTAGGGCACAACTAAATAGACCCTAACAAAAAAGACAAAACAACATAGCGAGTTGGAGCACCGATAGCAAACCATTACAAATGGTTACCTTCCAAGTGAAAACATGTTTGGCACTACCTGATTTACCATAGAACGATTGTTCTACGGTGTGTGGGTTAGAAAAAAACTGTTGGCACTACCGACGGTGAAGTTACTTTGATCCTGGATACTAGGTTATATGCATCGAAAGTATGATGAATAAGCGAACGAATGACCTCGCCGAACAACTTCAACAGAACCGTAAAGAAGAGACGCACAGATACACAATTTTAGTTATCTAAACGCTCTTGTATTTCTTTACAGAGGGAGTATGTTATATACTATGCCTCCTACTTCTACACGGATACACCATCATATCTACATACTGACATAAATTGTGGCAAGTGTCATGGAGGGGGATTTTTGGTCTATGGGGACATATGCACCCTATATGGGAAAAATTTAGTAATTCAACAAAAAATCAAAAATTCCTGAAAAATATTTTTGAAATAAACTTGACCTTCTATTGTACTCGTGAAAAATAAAATCCACAAAAAAAAATATCCCTTTGACTTCTTTTAAAGAAGACAATTTTTTGGCTAAAATAGTGTGAATAGTGACCTATAGTAGCAAATAAATTTTGTCTTTTTTGCTATGAGGTCAACTTTGGTTGTTTTTTTTGTCGAGATTTATATACTAGTGCAAAAGTAAATCAAGTGTTTTGTCAAAATAGTTCTTACCTATTTTGATTTTTTATTAAAATATTAAAAAAATCGTATATAGGATGCATATACAACCAGAAATCAAAGTGTATTTCCCCAAGTGTCATCGACAACTACAAAGTCTAGAGTTTAGGCAGAGAGCGCGTAACAGTTATTACAGGCCGAAAAGGAGCAGTAGCGGCCGAGCAGGTCGACGCACGGCCACCAAAAGCACCACTGTTGCCTGCTCGTGTCAACTCGCCAGTTACCGTGACCGTGAGCGGGGGTCCGCCCGCCATCTTTGCACCGCATGCGGTCGACCAGCACAGCACAGCACGGTCAACATTGGATTTGCCGTTTGCGTCGTGCTCGACTGCTCGTGCACGCTCTGTCTCAGTCTCACTCGCCCCACACCTCAGCTCGCCGGCGCTGCCAACCACGAGGACCACGGCCACACCATCACATGCCGAGCAATAGCAGCCGCAGCAGCAGTGCCGATCCGGCTGAATCCACCGCCCGCGCGCGCGCCGTGGATTCATGGGCGCGCATCACGGCCTTGCCACCGCCAGCGCCAGCGCCAGTGCCGGCCGGACGTGGACGTGTCAAGGACGCTAGGCGCCAAGGGTGGCGCATCGGTTCTCCCTCCCGCGTATAAAGCGACGACCCACCCCGGTGCGTGCGTGCGTACCCGCGGGCCCTCCCTATCTCTACAAAGGTGGCGACGTGACGAGCCAGTAAGGGCTTGGATTGGGGCTCAAGTAGACTCACTGCATCGCGGCCAGCGGCCAGCGGCCAGCAGCTAGGCGCCAACGACCACCCTGGACGTCCTCCCCAACGCGCGGCGTTTCCCGAGCGCGCGACCGTCCGGGCGGCGAAACCACCGCCACCGCTTGGCGCCTTCTTCCTTCCTTGAGCCGGGCCTCTTTAAGTCTCCCGCCCCGTTGCCGCCCGCGGTGTCTCTCCGCCCGTGACGCCCTTGATAGCGCGCGGTGCCGTCGCTCGCTGCGAAGGTGGGGTCCTCGTCGCTGCTCAGGGGGTGCTGGAAGATGGGCGCCGAGGTGGAGGTCGTGGCCAGGGTGGCGCCGGCCAAGAAGCGGACGTCCACCACCCTGCTGCACCTGCTCCAGCTCGACAACCCCGACGGCGTCTTCGTCTTCGCCGCCGCGGCGGAGGCGGCGGCTAACAAGCTGCCGCCGCCGGAGCCCGAGCCCGAGGCCGAGAGCCTCATCGACAAGATCGCCTCCTGCTGCCGGGTCTTCACGTTCGCGGACGACGACGCCGCCGAGCGGGACGCCAAGCTGGAGCGGCTCGAGGAGGTGCTCGCCGCCGTGCGCTCCAGCGGCAAGAACCAGCCGCCCGGGCTGGACCACCTCGTCATGGTCGCGCTGGTCAAGATGTTCGCCGCCAACCTGTTCCGGACGATGCCGCCGCCGGCGACGTGCCCGTCGGTGCTCGCCGAGGCGGCGGACGAGGAGGCCCCCTCGGCGTCGCTGCTCCCGTCGTGGCCGCACCTCCAGGCGGTCTACGACGTGCTCCTCGCCGTCATCGCCGCGGCCGACGCCAAGGCCCTCCGCAACCACATCGACCGCCCCTTCCTCACGTCGCTGCTGGCGCTGTTCGCCTCCGAGGACCCCCGCGAGCGCGACCGGCTCAAGACCGCCTACCACCAGCTCTACGCCAAGCTGACCCCGGAGCGCGCGTTCATGCGCCGCTCCATGGCGGCCGCCCTGCTGGCGTCCGTCCACGAGTGCGGCGGCGGCGTGGCGGAGCTGCTGGAGATCTGCGGCAGCATCATCAACGGCTTCGCGGTGCCGCTCAAGGAGGAGCACCGCGGGTTCCTGCTCCGGGTGCTGCTGCCGCTGCACCGCGCGCGCTGGCTGCACGCCTACCACCGCCAGCTCGTCTACTGCGTGCTGCAGTTCGTGCACAAGGAGCCGGGGCTGGCCGGCGCCGTGGTGGAGGGCATCCTCCGGCGGTGGCCCGTGACCAACTGCCAGAAGGAGGTGCTGCTCATCGACGAGCTGGAGGAGATCGTGGACGCCCTGGACCAGCGCCAGTTCGACGCCCTCGCCGCGCCCATCTGCTCCCGGATCGCGCGCTGCGCCACCAGCTGCAGCTCCCAGGTAAAAAAAAAAAACGTTTCCGCTTAATCACTCTACTGTGCCGCCATTAGTTCTGCAAGCACGCACTAGGTTCATATGATCGAAATTGAAATTTTAATCAAGTGGCAATTTGCTCCCTCCGTTTCTAAATATTTGTCTTTTTAGAGATTTCAACATTCTCCGGAGAGAGTAGAATTTTTGTCAGGTTAGAGTAAATCTTTGAATCAAAGGCTTCAGACTGACATTGGATTGCAGAATATACCGTTAGAACACGAAGCTTTAGTTTTAACTTTTGAGGAGATCCGTCCATACAACAGCCTCTGTTCCGTTCAGTTAGTTGGCTGCATGTGGGGAAGAAAGCTTGCAGGCGGTGAACAGTAGTTGATCGAAAGTTTGGGCGATTGGTAAAGAGGCTTTATAAAGTGATGTCACTTTGGCTAATCAATTTGTCGACTTCATGCACGTACCACTACTGCACGGTTCGTGCAATTCGGGTTCAAAAACCTCGCTTTTCTGCCGCCCCCATCCACCCTATCTTTCAGTCCCGATGCAAACGCAATCCGTCTGGGAATGCGGCTCCCGAACGGAACATGGCCGTCACATGCCGATGCCAACTCCACTGTGCACCCACACTCACAGTGGAAGGAATGTGCCCTTGTGGTACCCTGTCTGCCACGTACACAAATGCATTAGTACCAACTACTAACCTTGCAAAGCGGCTTTGCAATGGCGATGATTTGACCGGAGCAAACGTTCCTTGTCGTGTAATCCAGCCATGGATAATTGCCCTGCCCTACCCTATCCATCCTTAGCACGAATCATAATACTACTACTATCACTTGACTGCTTTGATGATGAGCTGTGGGCTGAACGAGCAAAAAAATTTGTGTTGTTTCATTTGCAGGTGGCGGAGCGCGCGCTGTACGTGTGGAACAACGAGCGGTTCCTGGAGATGGCGTCGGCCGGCGGCGCCATGGAGCGCATCCTGCCGCCCTTCGTTGCCAGCGTCGAGGACAACCTGGAGCGGCACTGGAGCAAGTGCGTGCAGCAGGTCACCGCCAGCGTCAAGGCGCTGCTCCTGCAGGTGGCGCCGGACCTCTACGACCGCTGCCTCGCCGACCTCGCCGCCAGCCGCGCCGAGGCGGACGCCCGGGCCGCCGCGCGCGACGCACGGTGGCGGACGCTGGAGGCGGCCGCCGACGCCAATGGCCTGAGCGGTAGCTAACGAGCGTGGCGTTTTGTTTCCGCTTTGTACATTGCGTGATGACGATGCCGGCCGGCGGGCACCGCAACTGATGGGGCGGCGTCGTGGCTGGCAAAGTACCACGTTGGTTTCAGCCACGACACGACGCGGCGATTATTGTGTGTGTGTTTTTCCCCAGGCGCGTGCGCCTACTGATATCGGACTGAGATAACTGCATATTCGTTGATACAATGAAAACTTTGTCACGTTTTTTCCTTTCAGTTTGCACAAAATTGCATCAAAAAATGCACAAGGCATGAAGTTGAAACCTTTCACTGGCGATGACGTGCATAGAAACTAAACTGAATGATGCGAGGCTCAAAATTGAACTCCCTAGCATGATTACGCTCTGACAGGCCAAGCCAATTTCTCTGTTCCTTGTAGGGCAAATAAAACCATCGAAAGGGCAACAGGTGAGAAGCTAAGGATCGGATAATGCGATTCGACAACAGATAGTGCATCCATGTTACAAAAGAAAAATGAAGAGCTGTTTACGAAAACAACTTAGTACCTAAATGTACATGTGTATCATACATGAAAGCACCGAAGTGAAGGAGAATAAAGTCCAAGAACGGTCACGCTCATCTTCAGATCGAGCGTTCTGACTGCAGGAGTGCAAGACCATTACATAACTTATCATGAACAATCGCCACCAGGATTCTGACTGGAGGCTCCCCATCAACGGACACCAAGCCATGTTCGTCTGTATAATTCATTATGCTATATGCTACTACTTCTGGAAAGAAACGGAGTACGAGCCCGTGTTTGGATCCTTGACAGCTTTGAAATTGTCCACGCTCATCCCAAACCGCCCCAGCACTGAGTTGCCCAGATCTTTCAGCTTTGCTGCATCACATAAATTTAGATAGGGAAAACATGAGCGAAGAATAAATCAATCAAATGTCACAAGGTCTGAGGGTGCAGAGCTGTGCAAGAGCCTAAATGGGGCATTCCATATGACAGAACCATGGTGTCTGAATAATTCAGAATCCTTCCTCCTGCTGAATAATCCTTTTTTGCTCAACAAAAGTTGGGAGGGCATATGAGCTATGTAAAACATTTGGTACATTCACGGCACATATTCTGATGACACTTTTAATCACTAAAGAAAATTGTGCCAGCAAGTAATAACACAATCGTGAATGCCGTGCAACCAAATATCATCACCGACAGGACCAATATGTTACTCCCTCCGTCCCATAATATAAGACGCTTTTTGACACCAGTGTAGTGTCAAAAAACGTCTTACATTATGAGACGGAGGGAGTACTATACATATATAAGATGGCTAGAGCTGTGAACTACACTGGAAGCATAAACAAAGATAAAGCTGTTATAAAGTCTAAACATTAGCGGAAGATCTTACCAAGCATTTCCTCCTTCATCTTTTCCTTTTTCTCTGCCGCCAGTGGCTCAAGTCGGAACAATGATTTCTTAGCCTGTTGATTTGAAGGATCTAGCTCAATGATTTTTTTCATATCTGCAAAGAGGAACAATACTCAAAACTTAGCACTGGTGGAACATGAAAAATGTCATAAAAAATTATGTGAATGCACTGATCTGAAATTGACAATATAAAGCACATAATGAGGATGAAATCTAACCAGCAATAGCGTCATCATAGTTTTCAAGCTTTTCATGTGCTTCTCCCCTCCGAAGCAGAGCTTTCAAATATGAAGGATTCAGCTCAAGCGCTTTGGTGCACTCCTTAATTGTTTCATCATATTTCCCCTAGATCACATGAAGTCAGCACCAGAGTGTGCGTGTGATAAGATATGACCAAAATAAAAACCCTTACTTAACAGAAACGCTCATTCAAGTACATAAAGGGCGTTTGAAATTAGACTACAAATCAAAGATGTCATCGACGCAATAACATATTAACATGGCCTAGTCTAGCAAGTTTAACAGCACAGTTCTTAGTAATGAGATATCAAGAAGGGTGCCCAAGCACAGGTGAGCTCTTTATCCTGACGTTTGGTATGCATGGGGATTGACGCACCAGAATGCATACAGTGTTGTATGTGTTCAGTATTTTCGCACTGTGGTGTTTAAACAATTTCTGGCTGACACATGGTACTGCTATCCTAAGGATGCAAGCGGACGGCATCTGCATGTCCGCGAAGACTTTTCTGTTCGCGGACATGCGGACGCCATCCGCTTGCATCTATCCTGACATGAAGAGGTCCCACTCACACAAGCCATGATTGCACACCTTTCTCTTTACCATTAATATACTTATGCTGCAGCAGCCATTCATTGTGCAACACCATTATTCATCCTAATTAGCACCAGATTAGGACAGATTGATTGCATCATCACCACAATAGATGTTTCACTAAATCAATCTTGGCACCCAAGTTTTTAACCAGTCAAAGTACAAGATATTGGCATGAATATGAAAAAAAGCAGATCAATTGTGCAGTAAAAACCTTTGCATGAAATGGTCTGCATGGGGAATAAAAGTTGATGAACAAAACAAATGCTCTAGACATCCGAACTAGTTGATGACCCATCCAGCACTGCTGCTGCTACAAATAAATTATCGATTCACAAAAAAATGCAGCACTACAAATTGCATAGCAGGAAATCAATTGATTTGTGATTAACCGATATAAGATCCAAAGAAGAAGAAAAGGAGCATTGTCAAGCAAACAAGGAACCACACGCATGAGAAGTCACCTCGGCCCTCCACCGAGAATCCACCTGCACCAACTCAGTGCACGTCAGCATGGCCAGAGTCGAGGGACAAGCCAGATCCACAACCTCTGCCCGCAGGAGACGAGGGGCTTGCGTGATCAGTCGCTCAGGCAGCCGGAGCCGACGAGGGAGACTACAGATCAGGCACTCAGGCAGTCGCATCCATGTAAACAACACCCCTCCCCACGCGTTGCAGCGCCCGATCACCGCAGCCCACCGGATTCCTCGGCGTCTCAAGTTGGATAGAACGAGTGTTGGCTCCAGCCCCCTCCCATCGGTAGAAGAGAGATCAGAGAAACGAGAAGATGTGATGAGAGAGAAGCTAAAGGCATTTACTGTCGTCAGACTGCCTGCCTCTGTATCCCTATGCATATTGTTCCGTAAATCTTACACTAAATAATAAGGACGCACATCCCTAGGTATCTGGATGGTCCACACAACAATAGCATATGTGCTCGGGAGCCAAATCGCTGCTCCCTGCTTTCTACTGAGATTACACAGAAAACAGATAAAAGTAATGACATTCCTACAGTACATCAGGAATGGATAAACCGTAGATAAAAGAAATAATTATATGATGGTACCATACCATCTTCATGCAATGATAATACTATGACCGAACTACTGCATGTTCACATCAATGTAAATGGGCAATAATGGCGGGCAAATGTGGATAGTATCCGATGTCCTCCGAGTTGTCAACCGACCAGAAAAATGTCTTACCAACTTCAAGAAACATACAGCACGATTTGAATGGCATGCAGAGGATATATCTTCAGAAGATTCCAGTTCAGCAGCAATTTGCAGTGCAATTTCATATTGTGATAATGCATCCTCATACTGTCCAGCTGCAAAATGCTTGTTTCCTTCTGCTTTTGCATCGTTTGCTTGGCTTCTAGCTTTCTGCACCAAGTTGAAGGGAAAATTTTAATACAGGAAGGCAAAACTCTTCAACGTGGTGCTCTAGGAAATGCCCAGCCCAACATAGCATAAAAAACAGCATAGTAAGACATGAAGTTCCGTCAACAGTTTCCAGAAGCCTATTTAGAGGCAGTTAGTAGCAGCAGTCCAATAATTTATCAAAGCAAGAAATTTGGCTAGTCATTGCTTCATTTATTACAGACCAGAACACTTAAAACGATCCCGTGAAAAAAAAGTATGGAAATAAGCTTGGAAGGTAAAATTTTAGGAACAAGCTCTGTGCAAAATCTAGCGCTGCCAGTTCAGCGAAGTTAGTTTCGTACAGCAGTCATATGATAGAGCGTATTGTATTCAATTCAGCCTTTCTTACTTAAGTTTTTCTAGAGTGTATTGTCGATTATTTGCCTGCTACATCCGAGGAATGAGAACACCAGATCATGAAACTAACCAATGGTGCTACCTGCATACTAATACTCAACCACGATAGTTGGTTCAGGACAATATCATCTACTCCCTCCGTTCCTAAATATTTGTCTTTCTAGAGATCTCAACAAGTGACTACATACGGAGCAAAATGAGTGAATCTACACTCTAAAATATGTCTATATACATCCGTATGTGATAGTCCATTTGAAATCTCTAAAAAGACAAATATTTAGGAATGGAGGGAGTAGTAAGGCAACATATACACTTGTTTCATAAGAAAATCTGAAGGGTCCAACAAATTAAAGAGACTAAATTCATTAGCTGACTGAGTGGAACGCAATCGATCACCAATTATCATGCACTAACTACCAATCCTTGCATCCTCGCCCTAAGAACCAGCCCACTAGTGGAACCCTCGCGGCACGGCACCGCCATATGTCCTAATCAAAGCTTTCAGGGTCGGGATCTCAAATTCGAGCACAGAAATCAAGAAGGAGAACGGGCGGATGGATGGGGTGCTCGGGGCGATACCTCCCGCAGCTGCTCGTCGGTGAGCGCGTCCTCGAAGGCCTCCTCGTCCTGCTCCGCGCCCCTCGGGTCCGGGGCTTCCACGAACTCCGGCGGCGAGGAGGGGCGTTTCGTCTCCTCGCCCTCGTGCTCCGGCTCGAGCTCGATCACCACCATCTCTCGCCTCCGATGGTCGCCGCCGTCCGCCCGCGCCGATCGAGGGTTCGGCCCCAGTCCAGCCGCAAGAGCAGTCAGCCCGCTAGGGGGGGAGAGAGAGAGGAGAAGATGATTTTACTGTGCTCACGGCGATCCGGAACAGCCTAGACCCACGAGGAGTAGAGGGAAGAGGCCCTTGGCCCTGGGAGCGTGTAAGCTCACGTTGGGCCGTTCCATAACAACTTTGAATTCTCGATCTTGTGTATTTTCTGAGTCTGAGTACTTAAGAAAATCAACTCAGAAAAAGAGTACTTAAGACAAATACCATCAAAAAAACTTAAGAAATGTCAATCATAACTTTTTCAAACTCAACGTAAGATATTGTTTCACTTGAACACTAATCATATAGAAAATAGTCATTTGTATAAAATATGTATTCATGTTTCCTGGGAAAATTGTTCTGACTACACATAGATTTTGTGAAAAAATAATAATATAAATACATAAACAATTATTTCTAGCATATGAACTTTTTTTTTCAAAACCATAAACATATTTTCGAGATACATGAACATTTTGAGATACATGATTTCTTCATAAAACAATAAGTGTTTATTTTCCGTCCTCCATGTATATTTTCCAATTGCATTTGCGTTTCTAATAATAATATTGTACATATTGTTGTAGATGCCAGAAGGAGAGGCCTGGCAGAGTGTTGAAGTACTCCCCACCTCTATACATTGCATTGGGCAAGGGTAAGGCTTGCCCTATATAATCCTTCACCAGACCCCACCTGGTATGGGAGCTTCTAGCACTCTGTCTGTCATTTATTGATGTAGATGCCAGACACACCTTTAGACATGCAAATTAACCCAGCTAATGGAGATGAGAGGAGGAAGAAGAAAAGAAATAAGGTAGCAACTAGGCTTAGTAACTACAATGTTAATTTATTTCTCGTTTTTGTGTGTGCAATGGACACAATGTTTAATGTTTTCATAATACTCACCTGACCGCCACATTGATACATAAGTTACTCAATGGAAACAAACTCTCATGGTTCATATTCACCTTCCAAAATTTCTAGTACTTGCTATGGAAATTTCATACTACACCTTCTTGATGTGTGTTGAATGGACAAGCAAAATCTGAGATGGTGATAGATGCTAAGATCCAAGAATTCAAACCCGGATTGGACACGTTGAACATATTGCCATGCCTGGTTGTTCTATGTAATCTGTGTTAATTTTGCAATGTCACTGCACTAGAGTGTTCCACCTTTTTCTTGAGATTGCTCCTTTGTACTGTTGGAGAACGTTGCATGGGAAACAACAAATTTCCTACGCTCACCAAGATCAATCTAGGAGATGCACATCTACGAGAGAAGAGATTGGATCTACATACCCTTGTAGATCGCTAAACGGAAGCGTTAAGAAACGCGGTTGATGTAGTCGAACATCTTTGCGATCCAGTCATGATCCGTCCACGAACTCCTGATCAAGTGCCGAACGGACATCACATCCGCGTTCAACACACATACGGCTTGATGATGCCTTCACCTCCTCGATCCAACGAGCGATGGTGAAGTAGTAGCTCGAGTTCTCCGGCAGCACGACGGCGTGGTGGCGGTGGTAGTGGAGAAATCTCAGCAGGGCTTCACGAAGCCTAGTGGAGAAGAAGAGGATCTACGAGGGAGAGGAAGGGCAGCACCATGGCAATGATGGGTGCAGCTGCCCTCCCTCTCCACCTCTATATATAGGGGGAAGGGAGGAGGGGTGGGGTGCCCTAGGGTTTCCCCTAGGGGGGCAGCGGCCACCAAATGGGGAGCCCCTAGGGAAACCCTAGGGTGGCTTGGCCCCCAAGCCATGTGGGGCGCCGGCCCTAGATGGCCTCCTCCACCCCTTGGCCGGCTGAGGTGAGGATGGCGCCCAGCCCCTTGTGGGCTGGTGTGCCCCCTTTCCTTTTCCTATGAGGCCCCCAACACTTGCCGGGCCCCCCCGAAACCCTTTTCGGTCTTCCGGCGATAACTCGGTACCTCCCGGAACACTTCCGGAATCCGATTCCCTTCGTCCTATATATCATTTCTTCACCTCCGGACCATTCCAAAGTTCCTCGTCATGTCCAGGATCTCATCCGGGACTCCGAACAACCTTCAGTCACCAACACAATAACTCAACTATACTTAGATCGTCATCAAACGTTAAGTGTGTAGACCCTACGGGTTTGAGAACTATGCAGACATGGCCGAAACACCTCTACGGTCAATAACCAATAGCGGGACCTGGATGTCCATATTGGTTCCTACATATTCTACGAAGATATTTATCGGTCGAAGCTTGATGCCAAGGATTCAACTAATCCCGTATGCAGTTCCCTTTATCCATCGGTATCTTACTTTCCCGAGATTCGATCGTCGGTATCTCCATACCTAGTTCAATCTTATTACCGGCAAGTCTCTTTACTCGTTCTGTAATACAAGATCCCGTGACTAACTCCTTAGTCACATTGCTTGCAAGCTCATTGTGATGCCGTATTACCGAGTGGGCCCCGAGATACCTCTCCGTCATACGGAGTGACAAATCCCAGTCTCGATCCGTGCCAACTCAACAAACACCCACGGAGATACCTGTAGAGCATCTTTATAGTCACCTAGTTACACTGTGACATTTGTTACACACAAGGTACTCCTCCGGTGTCAGTAAGTTGCATGCTGTCATGGTCATAGGAACAGATACTCGACATACAGAAAACGATAGCAATAGACTTGATACGATCATATGCTACACTTATAGTTTGGGTCTTGTCCATCACATTATTCTCCTAATGAAGTGATCCCATTATCAAATGACAACTCATGTCTTTGGCTAGGAAACCACAGTCATCTTTGATCAACGAGCTAGTTCGGTAGAGGCTCACTAGGGACATGTTGTTGTCTATGCATCCACACATGTATTTGAGTTACCAATCAATAAAATTATAGCATGGATAATAAACGAATATCACGAACAAGGAAATATAATAATAACCATTTTATTATTGCCTCTAGGGCATATTTCCAACATGTACTAGTTCCATCGCTGCTCTTGCTTTCATGGACTACTTACATGTACAATATGTGAGTGTTTCTCACCGGTTCATGGTACAGAAGACAGGCCACTTGCTACATACACAAGGTTACCAATCTATGAGATTCAAGGCTATTAGTGGCTCTTTTAGCAATGCAAACGTTCAATTTTCTGTGAACTTAGCTATGGTGTGAACCTTGCGTGCATTGTGATCATGTGATATTATCATGAACCCTTGATGTATTGCAAGGCTTGAAATTTTGACAACGAAATGGCGATGATGGTCGTGCACCTTTGGCTTGCTCTAGTACTTGTAGTCGGTGCTAGGTGGTCTACGAATTTGATTGTAATTTTTACTTCTAGTTTCTTTGTACTACCCCGACAATCGATGAATTGATAGAAAATTTTCTCGCCAAAAAAGAAGAGTGGACCATCATGGGTGAGTTTAGTGCACCATATTATTACATGTGTGAACAGCAGAGGTTCGACGTTATATTCCTACTCATTTTTGTGTTGGTTAATGAGTGTGCCTCAAAATAGCAAGCAACCATGGGATAGAATAATTTCAATTCATAAATTTTGTGTCAGCCAAACATTAAAGTTGAATTGAAATTTAAATCCAACCAAATGAAATCTAGATAGATATTTCATTTCTACCTAATGAAATGAAATACGGGAAGCCAAACGGACGTGGAGTTTCTACACCTGGGCTCAAATGCTCCTGGTGTGAACGGTAAAATAAATAAAACAGAAAACATTTCAAAAAATTCTGATTTTTTTGTGGCATACTTTAAGCAATGTTTGTTGTGCATGCAAAATTTCATCACCAAATGACATTGGAGGAAGGCGCAAAAAAACAAAATTCACGGCGATCCGGAACAGCCGCAAGAGCAGTCCAGCCCGCTAGGGGGGGAGAGAGAGAGGAGAAGATGATTTTACTGTGCTCACGGCGATCCGGAACAGCCTAGACCCACGAGGAGTAGAGGGAAGAGGCCCTGGGCCCTGGGAGCGTGTAAGCTCACGTTGGGCCGTTCCATAACAACTTTGAATTCTCGATCTTGTGTATTTTCTGAGTCTGAGTACTTAAGAAAATCAACTCAGAAAAAGAGTACTTAAGACAAATACCATCAAAAAAACTTAAGAAATGTCAATCATAACTTTTTCAAACTCAACGTAAGATATTGTTTCACTTGAACACTAATCATATAGAAAATAGTCATTTGTATAAAATATGTATTCATGTTTCCTGGGAAAATTGTTCTGACTACACATAGATTTTGTGAAAAAATAATAATATAAATACATAAACAATTATTTCTAGCATATGAACTTTTTTTTTCAAAACCATAAACATATTTTCGAGATACATGAACATTTTGAGATACATGATTTCTTCATAAAACAATAAGTGTTTATTTTCCGTCCTCCATGTATATTTTCCAATTGCATTTGCGTTTCTAATAATAATATTGTACATATTGTTGTAGATGCCAGAAGGAGAGGCCTGGCAGAGTGTTGAAGTACTCCCCACCTCTATACATTGCATTGGGCAAGGGTAAGGCTTGCCCTATATAATCCTTCACCAGACCCCACCTGGTATGGGAGCTTCTAGCACTCTGTCTGTCATTTATTGATGTAGATGCCAGACACACCTTTAGACATGCAAATTAACCCAGCTAATGGAGATGAGAGGAGGAAGAAGAAAAGAAATAAGGTAGCAACTAGGCTTAGTAACTACAATGTTAATTTATTTCTCGTTTTTGTGTGTGCAATGGACACAATGTTTAATGTTTTCATAATACTCACCTGACCGCCACATTGATACATAAGTTACTCAATGGAAACAAACTCTCATGGTTCATATTCACCTTCCAAAATTTCTAGTACTTGCTATGGAAATTTCATACTACACCTTCTTGATGTGTGTTGAATGGACAAGCAAAATCTGAGATGGTGATAGATGCTAAGATCCAAGAATTCAAACCCGGATTGGACACGTTGAACATATTGCCATGCCTGGTTGTTCTATGTAATCTGTGTTAATTTTGCAATGTCACTGCACTAGAGTGTTCCACCTTTTTCTTGAGATTGCTCCTTTGTACTGTTGGAGAACGTTGCATGGGAAACAACAAATTTCCTACGCTCACCAAGATCAATCTAGGAGATGCACATCTACGAGAGAAGAGATTGGATCTACATACCCTTGTAGATCGCTAAACGGAAGCGTTAAGAAACGCGGTTGATGTAGTCGAACATCTTTGCGATCCAGTCATGATCCGTCCACGAACTCCTGATCAAGTGCCGAACGGACATCACATCCGCGTTCAACACACATACGGCTTGATGATGCCTTCACCTCCTCGATCCAACGAGCGATGGTGAAGTAGTAGCTCGAGTTCTCCGGCAGCACGACGGCGTGGTGGCGGTGGTAGTGGAGAAATCTCAGCAGGGCTTCACGAAGCCTAGTGGAGAAGAAGAGGATCTACGAGGGAGAGGAAGGGCAGCACCATGGCAATGATGGGTGCAGCTGCCCTCCCTCTCCACCTCTATATATAGGGGGAAGGGAGGAGGGGTGGGGTGCCCTAGGGTTTCCCCTAGGGGGGCAGCGGCCACCAAATGGGGAGCCCCTAGGGAAACCCTAGGGTGGCTTGGCCCCCAAGCCATGTGGGGCGCCGGCCCTAGATGGCCTCCTCCACCCCTTGGCCGGCTGAGGTGAGGATGGCGCCCAGCCCCTTGTGGGCTGGTGTGCCCCCTTTCCTTTTCCTATGAGGCCCCCAACACTTGCCGGGCCCCCCCGAAACCCTTTTCGGTCTTCCGGCGATAACTCGGTACCTCCCGGAACACTTCCGGAATCCGATTCCCTTCGTCCTATATATCATTTCTTCACCTCCGGACCATTCCAAAGTTCCTCGTCATGTCCAGGATCTCATCCGGGACTCCGAACAACCTTCAGTCACCAACACAATAACTCAACTATACTTAGATCGTCATCAAACGTTAAGTGTGTAGACCCTACGGGTTTGAGAACTATGCAGACATGGCCGAAACACCTCTACGGTCAATAACCAATAGCGGGACCTGGATGTCCATATTGGTTCCTACATATTCTACGAAGATATTTATCGGTCGAAGCTTGATGCCAAGGATTCAACTAATCCCGTATGCAGTTCCCTTTATCCATCGGTATCTTACTTTCCCGAGATTCGATCGTCGGTATCTCCATACCTAGTTCAATCTTATTACCGGCAAGTCTCTTTACTCGTTCTGTAATACAAGATCCCGTGACTAACTCCTTAGTCACATTGCTTGCAAGCTCATTGTGATGCCGTATTACCGAGTGGGCCCCGAGATACCTCTCCGTCATACGGAGTGACAAATCCCAGTCTCGATCCGTGCCAACTCAACAAACACCCACGGAGATACCTGTAGAGCATCTTTATAGTCACCTAGTTACACTGTGACATTTGTTACACACAAGGTACTCCTCCGGTGTCAGTAAGTTGCATGCTGTCATGGTCATAGGAACAGATACTCGACATACAGAAAACGATAGCAATAGACTTGATACGATCATATGCTACACTTATAGTTTGGGTCTTGTCCATCACATTATTCTCCTAATGAAGTGATCCCATTATCAAATGACAACTCATGTCTTTGGCTAGGAAACCACAGTCATCTTTGATCAACGAGCTAGTTCGGTAGAGGCTCACTAGGGACATGTTGTTGTCTATGCATCCACACATGTATTTGAGTTACCAATCAATAAAATTATAGCATGGATAATAAACGAATATCACGAACAAGGAAATATAATAATAACCATTTTATTATTGCCTCTAGGGCATATTTCCAACATGTACTAGTTCCATCGCTGCTCTTGCTTTCATGGACTACTTACATGTACAATATGTGAGTGTTTCTCACCGGTTCATGGTACAGAAGACAGGCCACTTGCTACATACACAAGGTTACCAATCTATGAGATTCAAGGCTATTAGTGGCTCTTTTAGCAATGCAAACGTTCAATTTTCTGTGAACTTAGCTATGGTGTGAACCTTGCGTGCATTGTGATCATGTGATATTATCATGAACCCTTGATGTATTGCAAGGCTTGAAATTTTGACAACGAAATGGCGATGATGGTCGTGCACCTTTGGCTTGCTCTAGTACTTGTAGTCGGTGCTAGGTGGTCTACGAATTTGATTGTAATTTTTACTTCTAGTTTCTTTGTACTACCCCGACAATCGATGAATTGATAGAAAATTTTCTCGCCAAAAAAGAAGAGTGGACCATCATGGGTGAGTTTAGTGCACCATATTATTACATGTGTGAACAGCAGAGGTTCGACGTTATATTCCTACTCATTTTTGTGTTGGTTAATGAGTGTGCCTCAAAATAGCAAGCAACCATGGGATAGAATAATTTCAATTCATAAATTTTGTGTCAGCCAAACATTAAAGTTGAATTGAAATTTAAATCCAACCAAATGAAATCTAGATAGATATTTCATTTCTACCTAATGAAATGAAATACGGGAAGCCAAACGGACGTGGAGTTTCTACACCTGGGCTCAAATGCTCCTGGTGTGAACGGTAAAATAAATAAAACAGAAAACATTTCAAAAAATTCTGATTTTTTTGTGGCATACTTTAAGCAATGTTTGTTGTGCATGCAAAATTTCATCACCAAATGACATTGGAGGAAGGCGCAAAAAAACAAAATTGATGGTCTGAAAATGTTACTTTCAAACACATTTTGAAGCTCTGATTTTGTTTCTTTGCCATGACTTTCATCATTGTGATTTCATGATGAAATTTTGCATGCACAACAAATATTTTTTAAAATTTGCCAAAAAAATCAGCATTATTTAATTATTTTTTATTTTACTATTCAGATCAGGAGCATTTGAGCTCGGGTATAGAAATGTACTTTTGTAGCCAAACTAGTTGTTAAAGACATTCTAGCTCTACTATCTAGCTTAGACTCGGTTGGTTAGGAACTTAGGATTACAAGCTGTAAAATTGTACGCACCAGCCAGTTGATCAAAAAGCTCAAAGTGATGGGGAAAGATGGGTTATGCATTTATACGTCAACACTTCTCCTCAGCTCTGATACCATGTAGAACTGCAAAGCACCAACCAATTCACCCAAAAGCTCAAGTTGATGGGGAAAAGATGGATTATGCATTTATATGTCAACACAAACTAATGGCATCATTAGTAATTGATGCCATCATTTCCCAGGTGTGGCACCATTGACAGGATGTTGAGCCAAAAATAGCCCCCAACAACTACTGTTAACCCAGTTTTTTACCAAAGCATGTGTAATTACCCCCAACTTTCCGTATTTTTATGGAAAGATGATCTTCCCGTGTAATTTTGGCGGGCTGAAACCGCATGAACTTTCACGCTCGAACACCCTAGCGCTGCTGGAGCCAGCCCATGCTGTCGCCACCGCTGCGAGGCCACATCGTCGCTGTCAAAATTGGTCGCCGTCGGCGAGCCCCAACCTCTGTTGCCTGCTTCCTCGTCTCCATCGCTACCACTCCGACCTTCTAGACACGTCCAAGACTGACAGTAGCGTCCTCCTGCTACCTCCCTTGCGGCGCGGCGCGGCGCTTCGACCATCACTCAACATCGTCGCTGGCGACGTTTTCGGTCAACCCCGACAACGCCACCAACACCATCCATCGCAGCTTACTGTGGGCGTCCGAGTGCATGCACATGCACGACGGGATAGGGCCGAAGGCGAGCACATGTTCGTCGGCCGTGTGCCCCTGTACCACGCGCGTGTGTATTGTTGGGTCACTGGCAGGGGTGCCACGATGATCACATTATGAGATTTAGGGGGCTAAAATGGATTAACGAAAAATAAGTTTATAGAAACTGAGGAATGTAGTTGTCAGACAATTTCTCCTAAATAATACAATCATCCCAAAATGAATTTGATGGAAAGTTTTTGACATGAGCTATTGGAGTTGCTCCAAGCAAATAAATCATCGTTGTATGCACTGTTGCACCAAAGTAAAAAAAAATACATATTTATACTTCATTTTTCTACTTTGTATACTTTTTCACGAAGATAGTAAACTTCGTGCGATAAAGTAACGGAGATGCTAAATCTCAGTCGACTTAGACTTTGCGAAGTCTCAGTCGACGCCCCGTCCGTTGGATCGTTGGATGCTCCAAGATTCGTGCAACTGCACTACCAGCCCATTTGTTTTTTTTTCTGTTTGTTTCTGGGCCGGGCCCTGTCCTTTTGTTCTTCTTTGTCGGGGCTAGCCTGGGCAAGGTTTCGGCCTTTTATTCATTGTTTGTGGCAGGTTTCTTATAAAAAATAATTATGTGTCGCAAATTTAAACACCCAGGGCTTAGGAGGGGAAATTCAAAGGGCGTCTTGATGTTGCTTTTCTTTAGGTGACGTATTTTTTGATATTTGTTTTACAATATAGTTTTCATACATTTCAACTGCACATAGAGTGCCAAGCTTGTATTTTTTTTATTTTAAGTAATTTATCCAAATACGACTAATTTTATACATGTTTATTTTCCTTTTCTTTTTGCAGCTATACTTCTTTTGGCTTACACGTTTATTATAAATTGTTTTTCAAAATGTAAATAAGAATAAACAATAATGTATGCTTTTCTTTTATTTGGTTTATTTTTTCCATGGTTGTACTTGTTAGTAGACTAAAGTTCTACTCCGGTGAGGGAGGACGATGATGGGGCCCACCATTGACTCATTCTGGTGCTTATAGTTGTCGTTAGGTGGTCTACATGCATGGATGCAATTTTTCTTACTCCTGGTTTCTTTTGTAACGCCATGATGTCCTGATGAATAGATGGATGTTTTTCCGCAATAAAAAGTTGCATGTACTTTCTTTGTTGGCTAAAGTTGTTTTTACAAATTGGTTGTTGCTGTCGAGGTAGAGGCAGAATGCAACTAAAGGTAGGGTTGGCGATATTCTTAAAATTTTCTTTTTGTTTCTAGAAAAACTTCTACTAACTTGCCGTGCACCCTAACATAAGGAACACTATGTTGGTAGAAATGAAACTTCTACTAACTATTTGTTTTTTGCCTACATGTGGCATATCTGACTCCCATGCCTAATCGCACAAGTTGCAACTATACGCAACATGTTCAATGCACAACTATATGTGTTGCGGCCCTTTTTTAGGATCAACATGTGACGCGACCTTAGGAGGCACTAGTTAGACATTTAGCAGTGGCGTTTTTCATTTCTGTTCCTTTTTTGTTTTGTTTTTCTCCCACTGCACGAGAATAATATTCCAAGAAAATCTTCGGGGGAGGGGTGTCCTTTTTTTCTCCAGTTGCATGTCCACCCTCGACATGAAATCCCCCCTAAAGGTGGCAGTTGCATCTCCACCCTCGACATGCAATTGGCCCAGCTGTGTGTGTTGTGTGTGTCTGTGTGCGCACGTCGCTAGGGGAGGTCCCAATGTCAGTGTTTTTCATTTCTTTTATTTTTATCTCCCACCACACAAGAACAATATCCCAAGACTCCACCCCCCGTGCACTGGGGAATTTTCCTTGTTCCCCGGTTGCATGTCCACCATTGACACGCAACTGCCATTGGATGTGGCCTGTTGCATGTATACCCTTGACACCCAACTGCCCCCGACCAGTTGCATGCTTATCGACATGCAACAACCCCCAGGTGTGTGTGATTTTCTTATCCCACCGCATGTGGATCTATGTTGTTTTGTGGGAGGAGGGGAAGTGGGGGGTAGTTGCATGTCTGCAACTAGGCATGCAACTGCAAGTGTCTGTACCGGCTGCAACGACATGTCTTCAACATGACTGCAACTCAGTGGTGTTTTGTTGGGGGAAGGGCCAGTGATGTTTTTGCCCCCGGCTGTAAGTACATGTCTACCCACTGTAACTGACCTTTTTGTTTTGTCGGTGGGCAGTGGGAGAGGAGGCGGTTGCATGTATGACATTAGGCATGCAATTGCAAGTGTCGCCCCGCCTGCAATTGCATGTGCACACCTCCGACTACAACTAGCCTTTGTTTTGTCGGAGGGTGGCGAGAGAAGGGGAGGGTAGTTGCATGTCTAACACTAGGCACACAATTGCAAGCGTCGCCCTCAACTGCAATTGCATGTGCCACCACCCGACTACAAGTGACATTTGTTTTGTTGAAGGGCGGCGGAGGGAGAGGGGGAGTTGCATGTTTGACACTAGGCATGCAACTTAAAGTGTGCCCCCGACCGCAATTGCATGTGCACTCACGCGACCGCAACTACATGTGCACTCATCCAACCACAACTGACCTTTGTTTTTTCGGAGGGTGGCGAGAGAGGGGAGGATAGTTGCATGTCTAGCACTAGGTACACAATTGCAAGCGTCGCCCCCAACCGCAATTGCATGTGCCACCACGCGACTGCAACTTACATTTGTTTTGTTGGAGGGCGGCGGAGGGAGAGGGGGAGTTGCATGTTTGACACTAGGCATGCAACTTAAAGTGTGCCCCCCGACCGCAATTGCATGTGCACTCATCCAACCGCAACTGACCTTTGTTTTTTCGGAGGGCGGCGAGAGAGGGGAGGGTAGTCGCATGTCTAACACTAGGCACACAATTGCAAGCCCCGCCCCCAACTGCAATTGCATGTGCCACCACCCGAATGCAACTTACATTTGTTTTGTTGGAGGGCGGCGGAGGGAGAGGGGGAGTTGCATGTTTGACACTAGGCATGCAACTTAAAGTGTGCCCCCCGACCGCAATTGCATGTGCACACATCCGACCGCAACTGCATGTGCACTCATCCGACCGCAACTGACCATTGTTTTTTTGAAGGGCAGCGAGAGAGGGGAGGGTAGTTGCATGTCTAACACTAGGCACACAATTGCAAGCGTCGCCCCCAACTGCAATTGCATGTGCCACCACCCGACTGCAACTGGCATTTGTTTTGCTGGAGGGCGACGGAGGCAGAGGGGGAGTTGCATGTTTGACACTAGGCATGCGACTGCAAGTGGCATCCTCGACTGCAACTGCAGGGCCACCCTCCCGACTGCAACTGACCTTTTGTTATGTCGGAGGATGGGAAGGGGTAGTTGCATGTCTGACACTAGACACACAACTGCAGTGTCACCACCCACTACAAGTGCATGTCTAGTTATGTGACTGCAACTCATCTTTGTTTTGTCGAAAGGCGGTAGGAGAGGGGGGCAACTGCATGTCTTTTTTTTTTACCAAGAGTGTGGGGGGACCATTTTCATTGTTGTTTTTATTATGTTACATAAAAAAGTTATAGTATCTTCTTTTTTTCATTTCTTTTTTTTTGTTTTGTTACTTAAATCAGTTATAAAGTCCCACTTATTTTTGTGTGTGTGTCTAAACTGTCGATGAAACTAACGAAGTAGCCAAAGTTTTTCCATTTATTTTTGTTGTCCAGTCCCCTTGTTTACATTTGATAGTTAGAAATATAGTTTTTGTTAGACTTTTTTTTTATCTGCTGGACAGTATATTTTCAAACTCTATAAGAATTCATTTTTTTTGTATATTTTGAACTGTGTAAAAACAGGCTGACAGAGGTTTTAATTGATGTGGCAAGTCATTTTTCGTCTTGCAAATTTGTTCAGACATCGTAAGTAGTAGCTGCTGGGCATTTGTTCCGATTATATATTTTTGTTCAGATTTTGATTTTTGAAATGCGGATCTCTCCAGTGTCAGAGTGGTGTCGCTAGCAAATTGTGTGCCAGGGCATGATATCCTGAATTACTATCAGTTATAATCAATAGTAGTAATTGTTTTTGTCAAAAATCTTAGCAGTTGTTTTATTTTTTATTTTTTATTTTATAAACACTGGTTTATAGCTGTTGGGATTTCTTTTTTCATAATCACACAAATTTTACAAAGCTACGGAAATTTTCCAGCAAACCAGCACGTATATGCATAGTTGATGCTTTTTCTTATTTTTTTCCCCAAGCGTACCAAACAAGCACACAGACACATACAGCGAGTTGAGTGCTTCTTAGTACAAAGATCAAGCACTTAAACACATATCGCCAGGGCCTATTCTTTTTCTGTTGAGTACCTTTTTTGCTGTGTCAAAAGAAAACAAATAAACAGTCTGCCCAAATACACAAACACAGTAAAGAGCCCGGCCCAAAATAAAAAACAAACAAACAGAAAAAGAAAGCCCAGAATCTAAGCCGAATATAGTCCAGCAGATGACGAGCTAAGAAACGGGCCTAATCTCTCTTAGATGACGTCAGCCGACGGAGACTTCGCGAAGTCTCCCATAAAGTAATTATTACGGTATATAATGAACGAATTGGGTGTGCCATTAATCAGGTGACGGGACAGAAGGTGATGTGGTAGCCGGCGGCGCCGGCACACGTGAAGGTGGAGCTGGCGTCGTCGTAGGCGTAGCTGTAGGCGGCCGGGCAGGCGGCCTTGAATACACGCGAGTAGTTCGTGGGCCCGCACTTCGCCGGCGTGCTGTAGTCGCCAGTGCAGCAGTAGCGCGCGCTGCCGTAGGCGTTGCACGCGCTCTTGCACGCCACCACCTCGCCGGAGCCGGACACCACGCGCAGGTCCGACGGGCATACCGCGTTCACGTCGCCCGCGCACGCCGCGGCGCGGCAGGCACCGCCGTCCCCATTGTTGTTGGGCGCGATGGAGAGGGGCAGGTTGAATCCGTCGACAAGGCTGACGTCGTAGAAGTCCAGGCCTCCTCCGCCCGGGGCGGCGAGGGTGATCTCAGCGAGCGTGACAGGCGGGGCGGGCCCGTGGCCGGCGCAGGTGACATCGCCGGTGCCACAGTCGGCGGTGGCGCAGGCGAGGCGGCCCGTGGAGGCGTCGACGGCGCAGCCGGTGCGCGCCCAGAAGTTGCCGGACCAGGCGCCGGAGGACGGGGCGGCGAGGGCGTCGGTGGCGCCGGGGGCGAGGTAGAAGCCGGTGCGGGCGAGCCGCGGCGATGTGGCGCCGTTGAGAGCGCCCACCCACACCGGGTGCGCGCACGCGTTGTGGAAGTTGAACGACCTCGCCGCCGCCGCCTCCGGCCGACCGTTGGTGGCGACGCCGAGGAGAAGGACGATGGTCAGGTGGAGAGGAAAGAGTTTGGTCAGCTGCCTGCACATGCTGCAGGTGGAAGTAGCTCCATTGCCTTTATCGCCGGCGGCGGCCGTGGACATCATCAGTCGGCTGGAGACGAGAAAAGGCCTGTCACAGGAAGCAGCTAAGCTAGGTAGCGATGAATGGAGAAACACCTCGATCGATTGATCGATCCATCCATCTATCTCGTCAAATTTATAGTAGTGCGTGCCGACCTACAAGAAGAGGGCGTACATGTCATGCACGCACAAGACTGTCTATGAACCACAGGAGTAGGTAGGTAGGTAGATAGACGGGATAGGTGATAGGGGGTGCGTGCGTGGAGGAGAAAAACTGAATTGCATTTTTTGTGTGGAATTTATTTATTTACTTTTTTTTGCGAGTGTTATTTGTTTACTCTTGGTGGCTCACGTACATACGCTTGTCGATCGGCATGGGCTAGCTGCATCATATACTGCTAGACAGAGTGGCGCTTCAACATTGTCTTTGTCTGGCTGATCATGAATTGTATATCCTCGGTACGCTTCTCAGTTCGGGTAAATGGTGAGCTATTGCCCTTCTTTACACCCTCGCGCGGGCTGAGACAAAGTGACCCGGCGTCGATATGCCTCTGTCGATATGCCCATTACTGTAGTACATCCTGAGAATCTATGGTGAATCATCGGGTCAGTGTGTTAACCGTACTAAGAGCGCCATTTACTTCAGCTCCAACACACCGGCCCAGCTTAAGCAGCAGCTAAAAGCAGTCCTCAACATTGATGTGGAGGCCTTTAGTGAGCGTTACCTGGGGCTTCCCATTGCGGTCGGCCGCATCACTAGCGGAACATTCGATCACATCGGGGAGAGAGCTAGCGGGAAGATTCAGGGATGGCCTGAGAAATTACTTGCATGTGCAGGTCGCGAAACGTTGTTGAAATCAGTTGTCCAGGCGATTCCCACGTACTCTATGAGTACATTTTTATTGACAAAGAAGGTGTGCAAGAGCTTGACTTCACCAATGACCAAGTATTTCAGGAGAAGCTCCATTGACAAAAATGCGTTGCATTGGGTGTCCTGGAAGAATTTGGCTACACCAAAGTGCCAAGGTGGTATGGGGTTTTGTGAACCCCACCAGTTCAATCCTGCGCTACTCGGGAAGCACGGTTGGCGCTTTATGACTAACCCTAACTCTCTGTGCGCAAGGGTAATGAAAGGTCACTACTTTCCTGACACAGATTTCTTGCATGCTTCTGTTCCCAAATCAGCGTCAGCTACTTGGCGAGCTATTATTACTGGCAGAGAAGCTTTGCAAGCGGGCCTTATCAAAAGAGTGGGAGACGGGAGCTCCATTGATGTGTGGACCGACAAGTGGATTCCCGGACCATATCTATGACACCTTTGCTGAAGCCTCAAAACACTAATGTTCAGACAGTCTCGGATCTCATCGATACCGAAAACTGGTCGTGGGGGCAGGAACTGATCAGGACAACCTTCATTGCCCCGGATGCTGATGCCATTCTTAATATCCCAATCAGGAGGGGGGGAGGAGAGGATTTTTATGCTTGGGCCTTTGAACGATCAGGCAACTACACTATTAAATCGGCGTACCGCGCTCTAGTGACTCAGAACGAGCGCATTTCTCTAGAGGAAGGGACGGCTACCGGTGCTTCAAGAGATGATAAACAGATGTGGACGGCCTTGTGGAAACTCAAAGTGATCCCAAAGGCACGAGTGTTCTAGTGGAGGGTACTGAGAGGGATCCTACCAGATGAATGCACTCTAAAGTATCGCCACATTGCAGTCTTAGATACTTGTAAAGTTTGCTTAGCAAGAGAGGAGGATCTCATGCATGCGCTCATTCAATGCTCCCATGCACGACGTTTTTGGAATGAATCTTGTGCTTGATTTGATCCGCGGCTCCCTCGGCTACACCTGCAATCATGGGCCAGAGATATACTATGCGGAGATCGGATCAGAGATGAAGATCGAGCAAAGATTATTACCACAATGTGGACAATCTGGCATTCTCGCAACCGGGTCAAGCATGGGGAAGAGGGGAGAGACCCAACAGCTGCTATCAGGTCGACCAGAGAGGCCCTGGCGCTGCTGGAGTTACCCCGGAATGAACCTAGTGTTCTACCAGGTCATGGATGGAGGCCGCCCGAACCATGTATGATCACAATAACAACGGATGGTGCTCTCAATGTGGCGGAGGGTCGAGGAGGCGCGAGTGGCATAGCCTGCTCCGAGTCCATGCTACTGGGAGCTTGGTGCAAACTGTTCGGTGATATTTCAGATCCACTGATTATGGAAGCTCTATTAATGCGAGAAGGAGCGCTTTTTGCAAAACTTCGAGGCCTATGGCATGTGATAATGGAGACCAATTGCCAGGAGTTAGTGCACCTCTGGTATACCCGCCACAATTCACGCTCGATTGTGGCTCCTATCCTAGACGAAATAGGAGAGCTAGCTTTCAATTTTTCAATTTTTGAGATTCAATATGTAAACAGGTCAGCAAACTTACCGGTGCATCTTTGTGCGAAACGTGCATGCAAACTGAATGTGACCGATTGTTGGCTTGAGGAGACCCCTAGCTTCTTGGTAACCACCCTCCTGGATGATTGCCCGGGGAACACTTTTGTTGAATAAAGCTCTATGATTTACCCGCAAAAAAGAAGATAGAGTGGCGCATTCCACTACGCCGGCTATAGCTCTGTTCTACAGATGCGAGTTTAGGTTGCTCGGCATGCCAAGAACTGTAAAACTGAGGCATGCATATACAACACATGAAAAACTCTTAGCTATGGTATTAGCGTTTTCACTGACCTTACCATACTGCATTGACAGTCTCCTGGTCTGCAGCTAAGATACAACAAACAAGCTTCCACATGAGAATACAAAAGCCAAAACAAAATAACTACAGTGCCTCGCGTGTGGCATGAAGCACTCTGGCTCTGATGTCTTTTGAAACTAAAATTGTCATAAAAACCCCTAAAAAGACTGAAATTTTCCATCTGAAAAGGAAGTTGCCATGCTTGGCAACTAAGTTGTCATACTCACGTCATTAAACTTGACATTAAAAGTGTTCGGAGTTGCTATGTGTTCATGCCGCACATGTAGCACTTATCAGGGTCCAATGGCTAAGCTCGATTTTATCAAAGGACTACATACATAAATGGCAAAGTCAAATCTTCTCCAGGGACTGCTTGCTTAAATAGTAAGGGCATCTCTAATGGCGATCATCCAACCACGTGCAACCGTCCTGATCGCGCGGTCCAGACGTGTTTTGTCATCCAATGTGGTCTTACATCGGTCCACAGGACGATCCGGACACACTTTTTCCCGTAAACCCCTGGGCCCGATCTGGGTCAGGGCGGGCCAGTTTGGATTCCGGCGAGTCATTTTTGGCTGGTCTGAAGGGCTACGCGCGATGGGGGCGGCGGCTACTATGTTGGATCTCCTATAGCGCGGCGGTGGGAGCTTAGCAGGAGTTGGCCTGGCATGCTCTGATACGTCCATTTTGCATCATGTTTTTTTACTGTTATTTATAATGTTTTTATGTATAATTGAAGGAAATATGCCCTAGAGGCAATAATAAAGTTATTATTTATTTCCTTATTTCATGATAAATGTTTATTATTCATGCTAGAATTGTATTAATCGGAAACATAATACATGTGTGAATACATAGACAAACATAGTGTCACTAGTATGCCTCTACTTGACTAGCTCGTTTATCAGAGATGGTTATGTTTCCTAGCCATGGACAAAAGAGTTGTCATTTGATTAACGGGATCACATCATTAGGAGAATGATGTGATTGACATGACCCATTCCGTTAGCTTAGCACTTGATCGTTTAGTATGTTGCTATTGCTTTCTTCATGACTTATACATGTTCCTGTAACTATGAGATTATGCAACTCCCGTTTACCGGAGGAACACTTTGGGTACTACCAAACGTCACAACGTAACTGGGTGATTATAAAGGAGTACTACAGGTGTCTCCGAAGGTACATGTTGAGTTGGCGTATTTCGAGATTAGGTTTTGTCACTCCGATTGTCGGAGAGGTATCTCTGGGCCCTCTCGGTAATGCACATCATTATAAGCCTTGCAAGCAATGTGACCAATGAGTTGGTTACGAGATGATGCATTTCAGAACGAGTAAAGAGACTTGCCGGTGACGAGATTGAACTAGGTATTGGATACCGACGATCGAATCTCGGGCAAGTAACATACCAATGACAAAGGGAACAACGTATGTTGTTATGCGGTTTGACCGATAAAGATCTTCGTAGAATATGTAGGAGCCAATATGGGCATCCAGGTCCCGCTATTGGTTATTGACCGAGAATAGTTCTAGGTCATGTCTACATAGTTCTCGAACCCGTAGGGTCCGCACGCTTAAGGTTTCGATGACAGTTTTATTATGAGTTTATGAGTTTTGATGTACCGAAGGAGTTCGGAGTCCCGGATGAGATCGGGGACATGACGAGCAGTCTCGAAATGGTTGAGACGTAAAGATCGATATATTGGACGACTATATTCGGAGTTCGGAAAGGTTCCGAGTGATTCGGGTATTTTTCGGGAGTACCGGGGAGTTACGGGAATACGGGGAAGAGTATTGGGCCTTGATGGGCTTTAGTGGGAAGAGGAGAAAGGGCCAAGGGGCTGCTGCGCCCCCCTCCCCTCTAGTCCGAATTGGACTAGGGAAAAGGGGGCCGGCCACCTTTCCTTCTCCTCCACTTCCTTCTCCCTTCCTCCCCTCTTGGTGGACTCCTACTAGGACTTGGAGTCCTAGTAGGACTCCACATCCTGGCCGCACCTATTGCCTTGGCCGGCCTCCTCCTCCTCCATCCTTTATATACTGAGGCTAGGGGCACCTCTAGGGAGAACACAAGTTGATCTATGGATCGTTCCTTAGCCGTGTGCGGTGCCCCCTTCCACCATATTCCACCTCGGTCATATCGTCGCGAAGCTTAGGCGAAGCCCTGCACCGGTAGAACATCAAGATCGTCACCACGCCGTCGTGCTGACGGAACTCTCCTCGACACTCGGCTGGATCAGAGTTCGAGGGACGTCATCGAGTTGAACGTGTGCTGAACTCGGAGGCTCCGTACGTTCGGTGCTTGGATCGGTCGATCGTGAAGACGTACGACTACATCAACCGCGTTGTGCTAACGCTTCCGCTTACGGTCTACGAGGGTACGTGGACAAACACTCTCCCCTCTCGTTGCTATATCATCACCATGATCTTGCGTGTGCGTAGGAAAATTTTGAAATTAGTACGTTCCCCAACAGTGGCATCCGAGCCTGGTTTTATGCGTTGATGTTATATGCACGAGTAGAACACAAGTGAGTTGTGGACGATATAAGTCATACTGCCTACCAGCATGTCATACTTTGGTTCAGCGGTATTGTGAGATGAAGCGGCCCGGACCAACATTACGCGTACGCTTACGCGAGACTGGTTTCACCATTACGAGCACTCGTGCTTAAAGGTGGCTGGCGGGTGTCTGTCTCTGTCACTTTAGTTGAACCGAGTGTGGCTATGCCCGGTCCTTGCGAAGGTTAAAACAGAGTCTATTTGACAAACTATCGTTGTGGTTTTGATGCGTAGGTGAGAACGGTTCTTGCTAAGCCCGTAGCAGCCACGTAAAATTTGCAATAACAAAGTAGAAGATGTCTAACTTGTTTTTGCAGGGCATGTTGTGATGTGATATGGTCAAGACGTGATGCTATATTTTATTGTATGAGATGATCATGTTTTGTAACCGAAGTTATCGGCAACTGGCAGGAGCCATATGGTTGTCGCTTTATTGTATGAAATGCAAACGCCCTGTAATTGCTTTACTTTATCACTAAGCGGTAGCGATAGTCGTAGAAGCAATAGATGGCGTAACGACAACGATGCTACGATGGAGATCAAGGTGTCGCGCCGGTGACGATGGTGATCACGACGGTGCTTCGGAGATGGAGATCACAAGCACAAGATGATGATGGCCATATCATATCACTTATATTGATTGCATGTGATGTTTATCCTTTATGCATCTTATCTTGCTTTGATTGACGGTAGCATTTTAAGATGATCTCTCACTAAAATTATCAAGTAGTGTTCTCCCTGAGTATGCACCGTTGCCAAAGTTCGTCGTGCCCAGACACCACGTGATGATCGGGTGTGATAAGCTCTACGTCCATCTACAACGGGTGCAAGCCAGTTTTGCACACACGGAATACTCAGGTTAAACTTGACGAGCCTAGCATATGCAGATATGGCCTCGGAACACGGAGACCGAAAGGTCGAGCGTGAATCATATAGTAGATATGATCAACATAGCGATGTTCACCATTGAAAACTACTCCATCTCACGTGATGATCGGTCATGGTTTAGTTGATTTGGATCACGTAATCACTTAGATGACTAGAGAGATGTCTGTCTAAGTGGGAGTTCTTAAGTAATATGATTAGTTGAACTTAAATTTATCATGAACTTAGTCCTGGTAGTATTTTGCAAATTATGTTGTAAGATCAATAGCTTGTGTTGTTGCTTTCATATGTTTATTTTGATATGTTCCTAGAGAAAATTGTGTTGAAAAGTGTTAGTAGCAATGATGCGGATTCGATCCGTGATCTGAGGTTTATCCTCATTGCTGCACAGAAGAATTATGTCCTTAATGCACCGCTAGGTGACAGACCTATTGCAGGAGCAGATGCAGAAGTTATGAACGTCTGGCTAGCTCAAAATGATGACTACTTGATAGTTTAGTGCACCATGCTTAACGGCTTAGAATCGGGACTTCAAAGACGTTTTAAACGTCATGGACCATATAAGATGTTCCAGGAGTTGAAGTTAATATTTCCAGCAAATACCCGAGTTGAGAGATATGAAGTCTCCAACAAGTTCTATAGCTAAAAGATGAAGGAGAATCGCTCAACTAGTGAGCACGTGCTCAGACTGTCTGGGTACTTCAATCGCTTGAATCAAGTGGGAGTTAATCTTCCAGATAAGATAGTGATTGACAGAATTCTCTAGTCACCATCACTAAGTTACTAGAACTTCATGATGAACTATAGTATGCAAGGGATGACAAAAACGATTCCCGAGCTCTTCGTGATGTTGAAATCGACGAAGGTAGAAATCAAGAAAGAGCATCAAGTGTTGATGATTGACAAGACCACTAGTTTCAAGAGAAGGGCAAAGGGAAAGAAAGGGAACTTCAAGTGGAAAGACAAGCAAGTTGTCACTCCTGCGAAGAAGCCCAAAGCTGGACCATAGCCTGAAACTGAGTGTTTACACTGCAAAGGAAATGGTCACTGGAAGCGGAAATGCCCTGAATATTTGGTGGATAAGAAGGATGGCAAAGTGAACAAGGGTATATTTGATATACAGATTATTGATGTGTGCCTTACTAGTGTTTATAGTAGCCCCTGAGTATTTGATACTTGTTCGGTTGCTAAGATTAGTAACTCGAAACAGGAGTTACAGAATAAACAGAGACTAGTTGAAGGGAAAGTGACGATGAGTGTTGGAAGTAGTTCCAAGATTGATATGATCATCATCGAACACTCCCTATACTTTCGGGATTAGTGTTAAACCTAAATAAATGTTATTTGGCGTTTGCGTTGAGCATGAATATGATTTGATCGTGTTTATTGCAATACGGTTATTCATTTAAAATCAGAGAATAATTGTTGTTCTGTTTACATGAATAAAACCTTCAATGGTCATACACCCAATGAAAATAGTTTGTTGGATCTCGATCATAGTGATACACATATTCATAATATTGAGGCCAAAAGATGCAAAGTTAATAATGATAGTGCAACTTATTTGTGGCACTGCCGTTTGGGTCATATCGGTGTAAAGCGCATGAAGAAACTCCATAAAGATGGATTTTCGGAATCACTTGGTTATGAATCATTTGATGTTTGCGAACCGTGCCTTTTGGGCAAGATGACTAAAACTCCGTTCTTCGGAACAATGGAACGAGTTACTGACTTATTGGAAATAATACATACTGATGTATGCAGACCAATGAGTATGAAGGCTCGTGGCAAGTATCGTTATTTTCTAACCTTCACAAGATGATTTGAGCAGATATGGGTATATCTACTTGATGAAACATAAGTCTGAAATAGTTGAAAGGTTCAAAGAATTTTAGAGTGAAGTGGAAAATCATCGTAACAAGAAAATAAAGTTTCTGCGATCTGATCGCGGAGAGGAATATTTGAGTTACGAGTTTGGTCTTCAATTAAAACAATGTGGAATGGTTTCACAGCTCACGCCACCTGGAACACCACAACGTTATGGTGTGTCCGAACGTCGTAACCGCACTTTATTGGATATGGTGCGATCTATGATGTCTCTTACTGATTTACCAATATTGTTTTGGGGTTATGCATTAGAGACAGCTGCATTCACATTAAAAGGGCACCATCTAAATCCATTGAGACGACAACATATGAACTATGGTTTAGCAAGAAACCCAAGTTGTCGTTTATTAAAGTTTGGGGCTGCGATGCTTATGTGAAAAAGTTCTCATCCTGATAAGCTCGAACCCAAATCGGAGAAGTGCGTCTTCATAGAATACCCAAAGGAAATAGTTGGGTACACCTTCTATCACAGATCCGAAGGCAAGATATTCGTTGCTAAAAATGGATCCTTTCTAGAGAAGGAGTTTCTCTCGAAAGAAGTGAGTGGGAGGAAAGTAGAACTTGATGAGGTAACTGTACCTGTTCCCTTATTGGAAAGTTGTTCATCACAGAAATCAGTTCCTGTGACAAATACACCAATTAGTGAGGAAGCTAATGATATTGATCATGAAACTTCAGATCAAGTTACTACAGAACCTCGTAGGTCTTCCTGAGTAAGATACGCACCAGAGTGGTGTAGTAATCATGTTCTGGAAGTCATGTTACTAGACCATGATGAACCTACGAACTATGAGGAAGCGATGATGAGCCCAGATTCCGCGAAATGGCTCGAGGCCATAAAATCTGAGATATGATCCATGTATGAGAACAAAGTATGGACTTTGATTGACTTGCTCGATGATCAGCAAGCCATGTTAAATAAATGGATCTCCAAGAGGAAGACGGACACTGATAGTAGTGTTACTATCCACTAAGCTCGACTTGTTGCAAAAGGTTTTCAACAAAGTTCAAAGGTGTTGAATACGATGAGATTTTCTCACTCGTATCGATCCTTAAGTCTGTCTGAATCATGTTAGCAATTGCCACATTTTATGAAATCTGGCAAATGGATGTCAAAACTGCATTCCTTAATGGATTTATTAAAGAAGAGTTCTATATGATGCAACTAGAAGGTTTTGTCAATCCTAAAGGTGCTAACAAAATGTGCAAGCTCCAGCGATCCATCTATGGACTGGTGCAAGCATCTCGGAGTTGGAATATACGCTTTGATAAGTTGATCAAAGCATATAGTTTTATATGGACTTACGATGAAGCCTGTATTTACAATAAAGTGAGTGGGAGCACTACAGCCTTTCTGATTAGTATATGTGAGTGACATATTGTTGATCAGAAATGATGTAGAATTTTTCTGCAAAGCATAAAGGAGTGTTTTAAAGGAGTTCTTTAAAAAGAAAAGACCTCAGTAAAAGCTACTTACATATTGAGCATCAAGATCTATTGAGATAGATCAAGACGCTTGATAAGATTTTCAATGAGTACATACCTTGGCAAGATTTTGAAATAGTTCAAAATGGAACAGTCAAAGAAAGAGTTCTTGCCTGTGTTGCAAAGGTATGAAATTGAGTAAGACTCAAATCCCGACCACAGCAGAAAATAGAAAGAGAATGAAAAGTCATTCCCTATGCCTCAGTCATAGGTTCTATAAAGTATGCTATGCTATGTACCAGACCTATTGTATACCTTGCTCTGAATTTGGCAAGGGAGTACAATAGTGATCTAGGAGTAGATCACTGGACATTGGTCAAGAATATCCTTAGTAAGGACTAAGGAGATGTTTCTCGATTATGGAGGTGATAAAAGAGTTTGTTGTAAAAGTTACATCAGTGCAAACTTTTACACTGATCCAGATGACTCTAAGTCTCAACCTGGATACATATTGAAAGTGGGAGCAATTAGCTAGAGTAGCTCCGTGCAGAGCATTGTGGACATAAAATATTTGCAAAATACATACGGCTCTGAATGTGACAGACCCGTTGACTAAGCTTCTCTCACGAGCAAAACATGATCACACCTTAGTACTCTTTGGGTGTTAATCACATAGCGATGTGAACTAGATTATTGACTAGTAAACCCTTTGGATGTTGGTCACATGATGATGTGAACTATGGGTGTTAATCATATACAGATATGAATATTGGTGTTAAATCACATGGCGATGTGAACTAGATTATTGACTCTAGTGCAAGTGGGAGACTGAAGGAAATATGCCCTAGAGGCAATAATAAAGTTATTATTTATTTCCTTATTTCATGATAAATGATTATTATTCATGCTAGAATTGTATTAACCGGAAACATAATACATGTGTGAATACATAGACAAACATAGTGTCACTAGTATGCCTCTACTTGACTAGCTCGTTTATCAGAGATGGTTATGTTTCCTAGCCATGGACAAAAGAGTTGTCATTTGATTAACGGGATCACATAATTAGGAGAATGATGTGATTGACATGACCCATTCCATTAGCTTAGCACTTGATCGTTTAGTATGTTGCTATTGCTTTCTTCATGACTTATACATGTTCCTGTAACTATGAGATTATGCAACTCCCGTTTACCGGAGGAACACTTTGGGTACTACCAAACGTCACAACGTAACTGGGTGATTATAAAGGAGTACTACAGGTGTCTCCGAAGGTACATGTTGAGTTGGCGTATTTCGAGATTAGGTTTTGTCACTCCGATTGTCGGAGAGGTATCTCTGGGCCCTCTCGGTAATGCACATCATTATAAGCCTTGCAAGCAATGTGACCAATGAGTTGGTTACGGGATGATGCATTTTAGAACGAGTAAAGAGACTTGCCGGTGACGAGATTGAACTAGGTATTGGATACCGACGATCGAATCTCGGGCAAGTAACATACCAATGACAAAGGGAACAACGTATGTTGTTATGCGGTTTGACCGATAAAGATCTTCGTAGAATATGTAGGAGCCAATATGGGCATCCAGGTCCCGCTATTGGTTATTGACCGAGAATAGTTCTAGGTCATGTCTACATAGTTCTCGAACCCGTAGGGTCCGCACGCTTAAGGTTTCGATGACAGTTTTATTATGAGTTTATGAGTTTTGATGTACCGAAGGAGTTCGGAGTCCCGGATGATATCGGGGACATGACGAGGAGTCTCGTAATGGTCGAGACGTAAAGAACGATATATTGGACGACTATATTCGGAGTTCGGAAAGGTTTTGAGTGATTCTGGTATTTTTCGGGAGTACCGGGGAGTTACGGGAATACGGGGAAGAGTATTGGGCCTTGATGGGCTTTAGTGGGAAGAGGAGAAAGGGCCAAGGGGCTGCTACGCCCCCCTCCCCTCTAGTCCGAATTGGACTAGGGAAAAGGGGGCCGGCCACCTTTCCTTCTCCTCCACTTCCTTCTCCCTTCCTCCCCTCTTGGTGGACTCCTACTAGGACTTGGAGTCCTAGTAGGACTCCACATCCTGGCCGCACCTATTGCCTTGGCCGGCCTCCTCCTCCTCCTCCATCCTTTATATACTGAGGCTAGGGGCACCTCTAGAGAGAACACAAGTTGATCTACGGATCGTTCCCTAGCCGTGTGCGGTGCCCCCTTCCACCATATTCCACCTCGGTCATATCGTCGCGAAGCTTAGGCGAAGCCCTGCGCCGGTAGAACATCAAGATCGTCACCACGCCGTCGTGCTGACGGAACTCTCCCTCGACACTCGGCTAGATCGGAGTTCGAGGGACGTCATCGAGCTGAACGTGTGCTGAACTCGGAGGCTCCGTACGTTCGGTGCTTGGATCAGTCGATCGTGAAGACGTACGACTACATCAACCGCGTTGTGCTAACGCTTCCGCTTACGGTCTACGAGGGTACGTGGACAAACACTCTCCCCTCTCGTTGCTATATCATCACCATGATCTTGCGTGTGCGTAGGAAAATTTTGAAATTACTACGTTCCCCAACAATAATAAGGCTTTAATTCTAATGCCTTTTCTCTCATAATATGCAAGGCTTACACAAAGAGGGAGAATGCCGGTAGCTGGAATTCTGGACCTGAAAAAGCCATGTCAGAGATACTATTCTGCACATCTCCAAATGAGCTGAAAATTTGCAGAGAATTATTTTGGAATATATAAAATATACTGGAGCAAATAACTACTGGATGCATAGTGACATCCGCGTAGTACTCATACACTGAGTCCGCCATATGCTCCCGATACACCTAGTACACTGGATTGGCACTGTCGGGGTAGAGTTGACGCCACACGTTCCGAAGCAGATGCGGCGAGGTGAAGGGTACTGGCTTAGACTGGTACGGGTACGGTACTGGGGCCATCTACACTCACAATCATTAGTCGGTTAGCAATAACAATAAATCAAATGCATGCAATGCAGCAACCAGGTGCAAACTACTGTCACTCAAGACTAAATTATCATTTTACTAATGCGTCGGCGGTCTAGCGTGTCCTACAGTCAGCGCAGCTCTGATACAAGGCGTTGTGGCACCCCGACTCAGACCAACCGGTTTACCTTGCATTGCCAACCCAAAGATCTCGTTTACTGGCAACACACAACAACTTGGTGCTGAAAACAACCGCTTTATTGATGCTAGCGGAAACATAGATTCGATATTACATCAGGTAGCGAGGCCAAGCGGCACACATGGTGCGGCTGAACAGTATATATATTATTTAATGAACATGAAGGGGGCCTCGATCACGACAACTACGCGGCAGCAGAACGACGACGAAGCGGAACTCCATAGCACAGGGACACCGATGTGGACACGGCCTAGACATGGGAAGCACTCCGATCCGGCAAGACTTTCCTGAAATCTAGCATGACACGCTAGGTCAGTACATTGAATGTACTTGCAAGCTCACAACAAGTAAAAGCGTAATTGCAAATAATAACATGATAATTAAGCAGGTTAAATGCAAGGCTATAACATGCTACTCATGAAGCGATCATGCTTGTGCATCAAGTCCCTCGGACTCCCTTACCATACGGGTTACCTCGTAACCAACGTCATTGATACGGTGATCAATCCCAGATCACAAACGAAACCAACTCTTTGGTTCCCTCAACAACGACCATCTTCCTGGTCTCAACAATCTCATCACATAACCCGTGCCAACCATATAACTTTAGTGTGCAAAATTAACTTATTTATGTTGATCCATGGTGTGACCTACAACGAACTATCTTCGTAACCGAGGAAGCAGCTATCGATAGATTTAAGAAACACTCTACAGAGGTTAGCACATTGTACCCACACCATGGAATCCATGGCCTTAAACTCCCATTCGGGTGGACCAACGGCATTCCGACAAAACCAACCCATTGCCATGACACTCTCTCGGCCACTCCGACCCACTCCCCTCTAGGCTAAGTCATGGGTGGCCCCGATGCCAACCCGTGGCATCCACCCGTCGTGGCAAAACATCCACGATCCCAAATGGGGACATGGTACCAAAAGAACAACAGACACACAAGGTTATGTCTGCTTACCAGGCCAGGGTACACTACAAAAGAAAACACATCCATGACATTTTGGGCCGAACGAAAAAAAATTATGTCATACTTATGACACTTCTATGACGATAATTGTGACAAAACCCGGTATCATCATAGATATGGTGGGCTCCTACTTCTATGACAAAAAATCATGACAGAAAATGGGCTTTTCATCCTGGGTGGGCCGGAGACGCAGCTGCATGACATTCTTTTGGCCATCCATGATGGAAAAACCCGTGGTAGAAGCGAGGGCGAGGAAAATTTCGGGGTTCCCGGTTACGGTGGGTGGTCGGGGGCCGAGCGATGCGCGTTTCTCTCGTACACGTACGCGCGTGTGTGTGAGGTGTTGGGCTCTAACAGAACCCGAGTGAGGCGTTGGGCTCTAACTGAACCCGAGCGATTGCACTAGCTACGTTACTGAACTTGAGTGATTCCTTCGCTGCTGCTGCTAACTGAAGCCGATCGATGCTGCCTCTGGATGAACAGTGAGTGTTGCTTGGGGGGGGTCGGATGAACAGTTCCCGGTGGGGTGGATGAACAGGACTCCGTGATGTTGCCTCTAGATGAACAGGACCCCGATCGAGCCGGTTGGGGATGGATGAACAGGACCCCGTGGAGGGCTGGATGAACAGGACGACCCCGTGGAGGGCTGGTTGAACAGTAGCCGGTGGAGGGCTGGATGAACAGTAGCCCGTGGAGAGGGCTGGTTGAACAGTAGCCGGTGGAGTAGCACGCGGTGGAGGCTGGATGAACAGGAGCTCGTGGATGAACAGTCGCAGGTGGAGGCTGGAGGACGTCGATGGTGGATGAACAGTAACCCGTGGAGGCTGGAGGAGGTCGACGGTGGAGATGAACAGTATCCCGTGGAGTCCCGTTTTGTGGTACACCACACCCTTCCCGATTAACAGGACCCCCTTTTCGATCGTGGTGCTCCAACACAAGTCCGTTTCCTCTGTTTTGCGGTACGCCACACCCCTCCCGATCAACAGGACCCCGTTTCGACCATAGGAGGTCCAGCAGAAATCTGTTTCCTCTGTTTTGCGGTATGCCAGCCCCCTCCCGATGAACAAGATCCCGTTTCGACTGTGACTGGTCGAACACAAGGCCGTTTCCTCTGTTCTGCGGTACGCCAGGCCTCGTTTCCATCGGTTGTTCCGTCCAAGATGGTTGGCTCCCACGCGTTCCGTTGCCTCCTGATGAACACAACGCATTCCGTTGCCTCCTCATGAACACGATGATGACACAGTTTCTCCGTTCCGACCCAGCCATGTACATGAGCCCTGGCCGTACGTATGCGCGAGTAGTCGTTCAAGATCCCTCCCATATATACATACGTGGTCGTATTTATTTTCTTGCACCATGGCTGATGTACGTATGTGTACATGCTACGTGCGCGCCTCTACAACGACACGTGCGCGTCTACATCGACCAGTATGTACGTACACATTCACAACCAGAATGACAACGCTACGTATGCTTTGATCAGGTGGGTCCCAACTGTCAGGCACTTCCTTGCGTGCGAAGATGTAGCTGGTGGGTCCCAGCAGTCAGGGGGCGAATCATTTTTTACCCGTAATATGGACGCACTTCCTTGCATGCGAAGATGTGGCTGGTGGGTCCCAGCAGTCAGGGGGAAACATTTTTTTTTGCGAAATATGGTGGCCCGTCCGATGGGTCCCTGCTGTCAGGTGGAGGAATAATTATTTTGCGCGTAATAAGGAGGCACTTCCTTGCGGCCGCCATGGACCCAGCTGTCAACCTCTCCACGTACAGTACTCTTTCGATGGAAGTCATTCCTTGACCATGTTGACAAGGCCGCGCCGAGAGCACCAGGGCGGTGGACGACGACAAGGCCTAGGAAGGGGACGATGCTGAGCCGGGGAAGATGTGGCAGTGGAAGCCCGCGCGGAGAGGAGTACGAGGGTTCACTGGTTCGACTGCGGTGTGAGGCTGCCTTCGCCGCAGGGCCTAGCCAGCGGTGGGAATAGTAGGGGCGGTGAGGCCTCCGCGGCAGCACGGCCGCCACGGGAGGCAAGAGCATGCGGCACGAACGGCGCTGCTTTGGGCGGCTGGAGCAAGAAGACCAGAGGTTGAAGAAGCACTACGGCCATTGAATGGACATCGTACGGTCACTAGGGCTAGAATCATTCATATTGACTAAGTTGACAAAGCGCTGCGTCCCCGTCAACTTAGTAGGCCCACAAGTCAGCCTCCCACCAAGGTGGGTCCCAGCTAGCACGGGGAGTATTCATTTTTTTTGTGCGTAATAAGGAGGCACTTCCGGTGGGTCCGAGTTGACAGCGGGGGGAACGTTTTTTCGCGAATTACAAAGGCCCTTCCAGTGGGTCCCAGCTGTCAGGTGGAGGAATCATTATTTTGCGCGTAATAAGGAGGCATTTCCTTGTGCGGGACCCTACTGTCAGCCTCTTCCAATGGCTGTTGTTTGTTGACCATGTTAACCTCGCCGCGCCGAGAGCACAAACGCGGTGGACGAGGGTGAGGCCCAGGAAGGGAACCACCTGGAGCCGGCAAAGCCACCGCAGTGGATGCCCACGCTGAGGGGAGTGCGAGCGCTGACTGGTCGGCTGCGAGGTGAGGCTGACGTCGCCGGAAAATAACAGGATGTGTGCGTGGGTAGAGGGATGGCCTGGCGGCAGCACAGCCAGCCACGGGAGGAGGGAGCAGGCAGTCCCACCGGCGCTGGTTTGGGCGGCTGGAGCAGGAAGATCAGAGATTGAAGAAGCACGACGGCCGTTGGATGGACATCCAACAGTCACTGCTCTGTGTTGACTAAGTTGACAAAGCCTTGCGTACGCGTCAAAAAAATTTTAGGACAACGTCATCGTCAACCTAATAGGCCTAGAAGTCAGCCTCCAAATCTGTGGAAAACAGCATACAGCCCATTAGCCATTATTTTCAATAATTTACAACCCATTTGCTAATTCTTAAGGATATTTGAAGCCCATATTCTTTTCATTAGCATTACAGACCATATATTCTGGGCACTGCTAAAAATTCAACGAAATTTTGCATATTTCGGTGGGGTCAGAACTGTTTTAATCACGAAATTTCAAGTCACGTTAAAAATAATTTTTTAAAAATTATATCAAAATAAAATTCAAAACACAATTCTCCGCAAAAAAATGAATGAAATTTAGAATCTTAACTAGCAAGATGCATGTTTGTTGCACGGAACATGAAGATGCATTTGTATGAGTAGTTTATCTTGTGGGAGAAAAGATGATATTTTAATGTAATTGCCAGTTGGCTTTGGTTTTTATAAGAGTAGAGAGTAGAGAAATCCTGAAAAAAATGATATCTTAAAGCAATTGCCGGTTGGCTTTGGTTTAAAAATGTACAACCCATTTCTTACAACTTATAGCCAATTTTCTGGGGAAGCCAATTTCTTACTACTTACATCCCTCCTCGTCTTGAAAGATTTGCAGCCCAGCAGGGCTGAGAAAAGCAAGTAGGCCTCGGTTTTGGTATTCTCCAAAAAAAGAACTGGGCTAGCCATTTTCAGAAAGAAAAAATATATCAACTGGGCTTGTCATGTGCTTAAATAAAAGCGTAAGTGTGGGCTAGATGGGCCACAGCCCCCGCACAGCGCACGGTTGAGCTCCATCTCTGAAACTAAAAAATAACTGGGCAAGCTGTTGGGTCCCTTGTTATCCGCTCATTGTGTAATTTTCTCATTTGTTGACTACATTGACAATAGTGTGGGACCTAGTTGTCAAACAATTAGGAGGAAGTATTTTTTTGGCTTGTAATAACGAGGCACCTCCTTGTGAAATGCAATGACCCTGGTGGGTCCCTACTGTCAGCCTCTCCGCGTACAGTCATCTTCTGATTCCTCTTGGTTGTTGACCATGTTGACAATGCCAGACAGCTGCGGGCACAGCGAGCGAACCAAGGTGGAGAACGACGGTGAGGCCTCGGATGGGAACGAACAGCAGCCGTGGAAGATGCGGCAGTGTAGTGGCAGGTGGAGGGGAATACGTGGGCAACAACATACAACTCAAGCTTACAAATGGTACAAAAAGCCCAAGGATTAATTGTTCATCAAATTTTTAGACAAAAGCCAGATTGAACATGGCAGTAACATCTAACCCAACCACTCTTTTTTGCAGTCACAAACAAATGGATCGGTCTGATCCATAAAATCAACATCGTGTGCAAAAAAAATTATTTCAGGATGACTACAACTTGTTGTAAATAGAAGACGAGCAAGTTTAGAAGCCCATTTGTCCACCTGAAACTTCTTTTTTGGCTATTCAACGTGTCCGTCCATGAGAAATCTCTTGCGGTAAAACTTAAGCCTCATGGACAATAGTAACCTCGCATTCAACAGGAAGAATGTGACAAGCTTCTGTTTGCCTGGTTCGATGCATATCCTTCCATCGTTATTATCCTCAAACGAATGTCATGAGAATTGAGAAAATCCTGGTGCTTATTATGCCACCGATTGGTTATATGTTTTGCTCCATGTGGTTGTGCCTAGGTAGACATGAAGATTGAAAACAGTTAAGGTCTGAAAAAAGAGTATGTCAAAAGAACGACAGTTGAATAGTTAATTCTAGTACAATATATACGGGCTTTCAATGTGCATGAAATCATCACCTCTATATATAAATTCTCCAGAGATCGAAAGCATCGCAGCAAGCCAATAATTATGTCCAGATCAAAACTAAACATTTTAATATATAAGATCTTGACAAAATCCAGCAGCATTGATAGGCTATCAATGGACGAACTCTTCATTGAGCATATGACATAATATTAGTACTCAAAATGTACTCCAAGATGATATAAAACTTATGCGCACAAATGAAAAATGCAGCTTATGATTACAAATGTGTAGATGATAATATACGGTACCTGAAAAAGTGAGGAGCCAAACACCAACTCCTTGTGATCATTAAACGGGTCACAAATTACACCAAAGGTCTCCAGTTTGGGCGCAAAGATGATAGTTATTTGTGAAGGTTTATAACAATTATCAAGGAGCAACCTTTGAAGTGAAGGGGCATCTTCGATGATGAGTTATTGTCTTTCAAAACAAATGCCAATGCTTTTAAGGTGAGGCGACTTTATTTGGAGACAACTGATACGGATTTCTATTCCCAAAACAATCAGCAAGCGCTCCAGGGCAGGGCAACTGGAGTGGATGATGCTGTGCAGTGAGGCCTCCGACAAATAAACCACCACAAGCGAAAGTTTTTTTAGCAGTGTGAGTCAAAGCATTTGTACCAGATCGTCTGGTAGATGGCACCGGGCGAAGGTGGCAGTGTGTAGAGAGGAGGAAAACCGCGAGATGGAAAACGATGGTGTGGGCACGAATTCTTGGTGTGTTCGTGGTATGAAACTTTTGTGGTAATCGTACAACTCAAACTGTTGGAGTTTTCCGAATTCAGGGGATGTCAGCCAAGTCCACCATGCCGGGTATGGACAGCAGGTAGCGTGTCGAGATGCAGAGGCATTGAACGGGGCCCTGCTAGTGAGAGGAGACGATGGCTCTGAGGAGATCAAATTCAGGAAGGATGGATATCTAATGACAGTTGAGATTGAGGGGCGCGGTGTGCCATAGAGGGCGCCACCAAGTTGACAGGACTTGTGTGCGGTAACAATCCTTGGTGGGGAGAAGCAAGATGATCTCCTCAAGGATGACGTCTGGGAGATCGTTGATGCAGTCCACCGGAGATTCTACCGGTTCCTCATATCCGGGTGGGGGGGGGGGGGCTCGCCGCTTCTCCCCGCGCTACCAGGTTTGGGATCTACAACCAGCGTTGCCACTGGCGGGAGCCTCATCTTCTTGGCGCTAGGGCCAACCGACTCCATTTTCCTTGTGGGCGTTGCTCCAAGCTCACGGGTTTGAGAAGAGTAGCCAGAGACGAGCCTAGTGGCACTGCGAATGGGAAAGAAGGAGGGCTAGGGATTTCTGTAGGAGTGGAAGAAGAGGAGCAGGTGTTTTCTGTACGAGTGAGGAAGAAGGTGAGCAGAGGTTTTCTGGACGAGTGAGGAAGATTGGGGAGCAGGGAGAATTGGGGGGAGACGGAAGCGGGAGAGCGAGCTATTCGTGTTTATAAGGCCCGTTGCACTAACTACTCGCTTTTTCCCAAGAATCACTCTCTTCTTTTGCGTTGCTGCATTGGAGCTGGCGCATGGACTTGGCTGACTAGCCATGCATGCAGGATGCATGTGCCCGCCGGCCACTGCATGTGCCTGGTTTGTTACTAGGCATGTTCAATAGGGTGGTTATGGAGTAAATTAAGGAGATTTATTTTCTCTGTGTTCATCTTCTTGGTCTTAGCAATTGGCTCATGGGCCTAATAAACCCGGACGGAGGGAATATTAGTGGAAGCAAGGAGGAAGGAGGGTTTTTCTGGGATCGCCCCCTCTTCAAGAAATATGGGCTTCTCCTTGCAAAAAACAAAAACAAATGAGCTTTAAGATGGATAGGCTTTTGTATCGGCCCAGTCGGCTACCCGTTTTCGTACTAGAGGGCCTTGTGCTAGAGGCAACCCGAGACACTCTCCAGCTTATTGCCCATTCGAAAGAAAAAAAGAGACGCCTCTAGCTTATGGCTACTCATTGGTAACGTTTTTCAACTTGGCATCCACCAAATTCGAGGATGCGGTACTGGATGCAGACACTCACATTAAACTAAGCTTCAGAATATACGGTATGCATACTAACATTCAGAAGAACAAAAGTTCAGCATGTTTATGCATCTCAATGATTCACCATACTATAACCAATACAAAGTTGTGAGAAGGTGTGGAAATAAAGAAAACCGGTCGATGCTTGTCTGAGTAAAGGGCCTCCCTACGCACGCATTAATTTCCTGGGCATGCTTGTTTCTTCTCAATGTTGTGAGCACTTTGAGCATGTTGGCAACTCCACATCTAGCTAGCTGCCTCATCTTGCAATTGATGCCGACACATTTGCAGCAAACACATGAGGCAATAGAGGTGACTCAACATGAGTCCATATTGTGCAGTTCCCCTGAAATCATCTTCATTGTCCTGAATCTAAAAAGATAGGAAAACAGTAGCTATACTTAAACGGTGTTGCAAAATAGTAGCACATATCAATAGCTCGGCATGACAAAACACGATCATCTGGATGAAGGGGATACTGACCTGCCTAAGGAAGATTATATATAATTTCATAAGTCCTTGGTTGATTTCCACCTTCGGCTGCACTGCTTGTTTGCTCCTCCACACATGACAGGATCATTCCGCACTGCAATCAGCAAGTCAACATACGAATAAGCTTAGTTCATCTTGTGGTGGTCATTGTACCAGTTACGGATGTAGGAATACCTGGAGCACCATGAGGTTTGCTCACAGCAGGTAGATGCAGCCATATAAATTTTGTGCGGTGCTACCAAAATTGAGGTTTGTATCCCTTCCCGTTATGAGAATTCTTCTTGAAGTTGGTAGAATGTGATGACTTGTTCTTTGCATCAAACTTGCCTTTCCCCTGAGATTTGTTCTTGTTGTTTTGGGGTTGGTTGGGCTGGAAGTTCTTCTCGTGTACCATGTGGGCACTAGAAGCTTCCTCAGCGACCCGAGCACGTGTGTCTTTTGCTCTCGCCTTCTCTTCAAAATCAAGAGTGCTAATGAGATCCAAAACAGAAAACTCATGTCTCTTGTTTTTCAGAGAAGTAGCAAAATCGTTCCACGAAGGTGGAAGCTTGGTAATGATGGTCCCATCAACAAATTTGTTCGGCAACACACACTTAAAGTACTCAAGTTCCTTAGAGAGTGACTGCATCTCATGAGTCCGCTGAACAATAGAGCGCTAATCAGTCATCTTGTAGTCACAGTATTGCTCCATGACGTACAACTCGTTGCCAGCTCCTGAGGCCCCAAACGTGGCCTCGAGCGCAGCCCACATGTCTTTGCTGCTGTCAAACGACATATATGAATCCACAATGGAATCGTCAAGAACACTCAGCAGGGCGGCTTTGAAGAGGGTATCCATGTTCTCAAAAGCTTCCTGCTGTGTAGGATTAAGATCGCCCTCAGGCTTACCCTTAGTGGCGTCATAGCAGTACATGATCTGAAACCAATATACTGCTCTTGTGCGCCACCTTTTATATTGCACCCCCCTTAAAAGTAGGCGGCTTCAAAAGCGCAACAAAACCACTCGGAGTAAATTGCCTATAATCAGGTTTTTGGATTGGATTGTTGAATATATGAGCAATTTAGTATGAGATTTAATCCGAATCAGCAGTAAATAGATCATGACAACAATTGCAAACATCAAAGTAATGATGCGGACTAAACCAGGAGGACAGAATCACATATTGTACAGCGGGAGCAGAACCGTTGTGGTTGATGTTGTCACTCATGTCGTTGATGAAGAGGTTACCGAGGTCGGGGAAGAAGGCTGTCGTTGAGGAAGTCGTCGCTGGCAGCAGTCATATGAGTGTGCTCCCCAAAAACCTGATCGCCCCTCTCCCGTACAGGATCACGAAAGGCGGGGTTCGGAGGACTGTTGTCCCTTCTCTCGGTGCACGTCGGAAGGAGGACTGGAGAAGAATTGCGTGGCGGCGCTAAGATCTGGAACGGTGCGAAACCATATGATACAGCGGCGGCTAGGGTAGAGCATGTCAGGTCAGTCGTGCGAGTAAGACCAAGTATAATAGTAGGCCTTTGGCCCCCAAACCCCACGTCCAAGTCAATAATAGCCCCACCAAGGTTTGTCTCAAAAAAACTGAGTAATTAAGGCGTCCGTTAATTATTAATTAATGACTTAAAATAAATTTTCTGACCAACAAAAATATAGAGCACGTGGATAGCTTTTGTCCTTAGACAGGCTCATTCCCAAAGAGCGCGCGTGTAGGTTTTCTATTATCATGCTCATGCAAATGCTAGAATAGATCACATTATGAAGTGGTGCAACTCACACCCACCTAGCAGTATGGGACTAAACTTTAGTCCCACTCACACCACACTTAGAGCATGGTTAATAGTATAGCCAACATCCGTCTATATGAAGTTGACACATCATCTAGAACCAACCTAATAGCCTGCTAGTACAATAGTTAGTCCCTTTAGTATAATATTATATCATTAATAATGGCCCCACCTTTTGTCTCACAAAGTATGTTGGGGCTCCTGCTACAACCGGCTATAAGTTTACAACCCGCTTCTCTTCTCTCTCCTTCAAGTAAGCACAAATACTATATTTAAATCCTTATAGCCTGCTTATGTCATCTAATTGAAGTACTTGCTCTAAAGTTACTCTCCACTATGTAGTCTGAAATGTCGGGCGTGCAGCGGGCAGTGCCCTCGGCCGGCGCACCGCTTCAACAACGGAAGCAGTGAGAGGTCGTGTCGCCCTGACTTGCCATCAATGTGGAGCGGCGGGCTCAGCTGGCGCTCGGCAGGAAGCGCGCGCGGGAGGGGGGAGGGTTTTTTGTTGGGCCAAGAAGGTGAGAAGCCAACTTGGGATCGGTCTGGACGGAGAAATATCATGTGCTCCCATACTCACTAGTAGTTTCATGCATATGACACTAGTCTATGTTACTACTCCCTCCTTTCCGGTTTATAAAGATGTTTAGAGTAACATAGTAATATGTTACGGTATAAGTTACTCCCCACTATGACCAGCCTTGGCCTCTCCCAGTGCTGCACCATGTATAGCTGCTAAGCCTGCCATGTAGGCATAAAATATGATGTGGCAAGTTAATTAAGAAGAGAGAGACTAGTTTGGTGACCGCTGGAAGAAACGGTGGAAAGACAGTTTTGAGTCTATGGCTAATTAAATGAAGCAAGCTTAGCAACAACAAACTAAGCACCTATGCATTGGAGACTTGAGTTGCTAAGCCATTTAATGCACTTAGCACCTCGTCTAAGCACATCTAAGCACTTAGCACTTAGCACTTAGCACCCCCTTGACCGTGGACCTTGACGGTGTACGTCACCTTGTGTCTAGATCTGAGATGCCACGTGTACCAGATGAATGACTCCAAGCTCGACCACCGTGATGCAAGAGGTGCGAGCCGAGGAACACTGTTGGAGACACCCCCCTCAGACTAGCCACAATGGGTAGTAACATAGACTAGTAATATGCTCATGTTACTAGTCTATGTTACTACCTCTATAGTAACATATCTGTGATAACATGCAACACTTCATTTATTAGGCTATAGACACTTCTGGCCTTGATATGTGTGATGTTACTACTTTCCTCTCTTTCTTCATTTATTGCTTGCCACATCATCTACTTTATCTAGACATGTGTGGTGTTACTACCTATGTTACTCCCGCTGCGGGTAGTCTCATAATTTTCCTCATCATCATCTGAGTCCTAGAAGATCTCACCCACATCATCATTAGGCATGCATCCGCCTTGATAGACAACGTGCACAGAAGGAGTAGAGGCGACTGGGGACGCACCACGTCATGGGCACTCCGTACGTGCTCGTGTGCTTGCAGCGTGCGTGTTTTTTCATTGGTGCTAGCTCAAAGGCCGAGGTTGCGGTCGTCTTCGTCTCTGACTAGTCGTTGAGCAACGACGGCAAAGAGGTGGTGTAAGAGATGCGTAGGCGCTGTTGTGTGCGAGTTTTGCCGTAGCACGATGAACCGGACGTCGCCGCAGATGGTGCACGCCTCCATGCAGCCGAGTGCGTGAGCATGCATGTGTTATTCACGTGGATTCTGCGGCCGAGTGTGTGTGCATGCACGTGTTATGTACGTGTGTTGTGTGCTCCATGCCGTGCGCGTATGTGCATGAGTTGGATCGAATGGAGTTAGTGTGTTGGTGTGTGTACACGCGTGTCTGCATGCATCCTGTACATGCGTGGCTTGTTGCGTGGTTATCAATATAAACTACTTCCTCCGTTCCTAAGTACTTATATTATTAGAGATTTCAAATGGACTACCACATACGGATGTATATATACATACTTTAGGGTGTAGATTCACTCATTTTGCTTCGTATGTAGTCACTTGTTGAAATCTCTAAAAAGATAAATATTTAGGAACGGAGGGAGTATAAAACATCTTCAACTTAGCAACCTGATGTATCGTCTCTAGTGGTTAGCGAAGAGTTCATGTTCTTTCATTTGTTTATAGGTGGGCAGGCGGCAAAAAGCAGGGGAAAACGCGCAAGGTTCCTTGCAGACGCTCCACCGCGAGGTTCCTTGCTCCTTCTCGGTCATCAGGAATCTATGTTCTTCAACTCTTTTTTTACGTGAGCTTTGTTCATCCTTTTGCCAACACGCGAGATATCTAACATCAAGGTGCACGTGTCATGCAAGAAAATGGAGATAATCAGACAAGCAGTGCATAAGTGAGTCGTGCACTTCAATGGCACCTACTACGCAATATTTTTTCTCCTCGATGGCACGTGAATAGTGCATGTACTCAACGACAGAGCACGGGATGGTAGCCATGACATGGTCAGCCCTTTTTTTGGAGAGAGTGCGTACTAAATAACTTTGATGTGTCCCGTCAACTCACAGAACGATGAGAAGCTTGCTTACTACGCCTTCTCCGTCGCCAACGCGTGCGCCGTGGCTCACAACACGAGGAGAAACTTTTGCTTACAAGCGGTGGACGTGCAGCAGTTCATTTGGTGTCAGATTGCCAGAAGTACTACTGTAGAACCATCGACTTCCGTAAGAGGTGAAGAGCCAAGCGCAAGGTCACCTACTAACCTTAGGCTTGGCGTAATGGAAGTAACATAAGTAGGGGTACCTCCTTTTTTTATTCTAGAAACAACCACACGCAAATATTGGACGGTAGTAGCACAACAACTGAACCAAAAATCGAAACCAACCAATGAACTACTACTACTGGTGAGCGTTTGCTAGTACGTATCATGTACTCCGTTTGTCCATGTATATACTAGCAAACGCTCACCAGTAGTAGTGGTTCATTGGTTGGTTTCGATTTTTGATTCAGTTGTTGTACTGCTACCGTCCAATATTCGCGTGTGGTTGTTTCTAGAGTAAAAAACGGAGGTACTGGTACTTACTGTGGGAAAGGTGAAGTGATGGTTGATTCGCCCGGGCAACTTATTACTCTGGGAATATGGGAGTACCAGCGGATTGAAGGAACAGAGAAATGATGGTTGCTTTGTCCGAGCAACTTACTGTGGTGAAGGTGGGGCTCTGTGATTTGACTGCTCACTAGTCATTACTACTGCGGCGCAACGAGAGGGGTGAATCTTTCCCTCCAGTTGTGCACTCAATATTGCTGCATGGCAGATGGAGCCGGATGAAGGATGTCCCACATGTCGGTGAAACCAAGTTGAATTGTTTCTGGCATTGCTATCAATCCTTCAGGATTTGTTTATATGTACACATAATTTTAATGAAATTGTACTGTGATGCTATGAAGGTTTCAACTTTGGTTCCCGCTGGAAAAAAGGTTTCAACTTAGGATTCATGTCTCTTGCCTGAAGATTATCTCGCTACAACATTCCATCAAATACAAATGAAACTACCATGGCTGCTAATGCATCTCAATGGTTCGCACATCAGCGCCAATATTCACATCACAACTGAAGACAAAGTTGTGAGAATGTGTACAAATAAAGAAAAATATATAATTGGTCGATGCTATTCGAACGCATGGCTCCATTTCCTTGGAACAATGTTCATTGCTTGACAGCTAGTTTCACCCAGCTCTGTAGCCAAAAAAGAGGTATATGGAGGACACCACAATACGATCATTTTGTGCAGCTCCACTAAAATCGAGCGGACCATCCCTATTTGCAAAGATATCCAGTCAGTGTGACTACAATAATAGTGGAACTAGATGATGAAACATAACACACACAAATAGAAGTCGATCACCTCTACGATCTCTCTTAGGACTAACTACTTGTTGAAGAAGATTAGGCATGGAGTTGGATGAGGAGGATAGCAAAACCAATCTCCCTTTTTTCAGTCCCACAGAAATGTAAAAACGTTGCCCGTGTGACATTTTGGCGGAACTGCACAAAACACTCTTAAGAAAAAAGTGATTTGTTCAGTTCACCAAAAGGTCGCAATAGCAACGAGGTGAAAATGGATAGCCCTGTTTCCAAAAGGAGGTAGAAAGGAAACAATTACTGCCTAATAACACGAGTGAAGACACATACGCCGACAAAAAAGAAGCATATTCCATGTAGTAAGGGAAATATAGCACATGGTGGTTTATCAAAAATGCTTTGAGGACGAGATCGCAAGATGGAAAGAATGCCGGTCGAGATACGTTTTAAGCAAACAACTAAAGAAGATCCACATGCAGCAACGTGGGAAGATGGGCAGTGGAGCAAGGCCGGAGGAAGCTGTACCCGAGAGTCGTCGGGATGTTACTAGGAGGGCGCCGGCGGCCGGGAACTACCCATACTGCGGCAGTGAGCAAGTGTCGAAGGCCCTACCGCGCCGGAGCTTGGTCAGAGAGAATGGCGGGTACCATAGATCGGGACATGCTGCCTCAAGTCCGTCGAACGGAGAGAAGATGCACATCCTCCCTTTTCGCCGGCGGACAGGATGCGGCCGGATCACTGACCAACGCTGAGAGAGAGAGAGGCCACCGCTGCCTTGTGTGAGATGGTGTGACGAGAGACAAACCCATTTTTCCATTTTCCCCACGGCAATCGTTTTATATTATGTACGTGCCATTGAGGAATATATAACTTTATTTAATACTAACGCGTCAAGTCGAACTTTGTTCTGTCTAGGCGTGGTACCCGACCCTCCTTCGAGTAAACAACCGCTACACGCGTCAAATTATCACGTGGGCTGCATTTTTGTACAGAAACAAACTCCACCGTGTACCCGCGCGAGTGTGGCCAGGCACGAGACGTGAGTACGTGTGTCCTGCGTGCACCTCTTCTTTAGGCGCAGGTACGTACGTGGGTGGGTGTGAGAGAGATGGTTTGTGCGAAACAGAGGCAATGTGTTGATGATATCTCAAACAAAAAAATGTAACATATGCAATGTGTGTGAAACAGAGTCATGGACGTGAGATATGGATAGAATTGAAAACAGGGATGAAGTGTGTGGCTGCGCGATCGATAAAGAGTGCCATCGAATTTGTGTTTGCCCACGTCAAAGATATAGGGCGGCTGGCCTACTGGAATTTGAGAGGGCAAAGGTGCAGTTTTTCTCTGTGGCATGGATACCTACCTACAACATTCGACTATTGGTGTGTGTGTGGGGGGGGGGGGGAGGGGGCAGAGACCGATCGACTAGTATATGTGTGGGGAAAGAGAGAGACCTAGCTATGTGTTGAGCACTAGTAGAAAAAGGGGCAAATCTGAGACACATTAGTGCCGGTTTGATTTTGAGCGGCACTAATGTGTCCACTAGTGCCGGTTCCAACGGCTAGCCGGCCATTCTCATTAGTACCGGTTTGTGGCAAACCTTTAGCACCGGTTCGTGCCACAAACCGGTACTAAAGAGAGTGGTGGAAGGATGTTGTCAGTCTGGGGCCCGTCCAGCACCTTTAGTACCGGTTCGTGGCACGAACCGGTACTAAAGGTCAACGTACATAAGCCCTTCGTCCACCCGAGCCACTCTATTCTTCCCCTTTCCCCTCACTTCCTCTGTTCTTACCCTCTCTTCCTCGAGCTCCTCACAAATTTTGCCCAAAATTTGTCAAGATTTGAAGGCCCCCATCCATTCAAATGATCACAAAGGTTAGCAACTTTGTCCTTTCAACTCTCATTGCTAGATTAGCTCTTGCAATGCTTTGTATAGTGATTAATTTGGGAGGAATTATATTTGCTAGTATTTGATTTATATGCAATTTGAGGTTAAAAATAACACTTAGTTTGCATATGTAGGTGTGGTTTACTTAGTGCCTTCTAAATCTCCGTCGTAACCACCGTCGATTGCCCGCACCGTCCCGTCGCCGGCACCACCTTGTGGTGAGGCTCTTGTTCATGAATGTTTTACATACCAAATTGATGTTTGTGTGATTTGGATATATAGTTACTCATATAATTATCTTACCCGTACGTTGTTTGTTATACATAGTGCCATGGTTTTGATATCCATCCCCGTCGACCCTCGTCCTTGTTATGATTCGGATGTGGTATATTCTCTTTTAAAACTAGTTGTTGCATTTCGTGTTTATGACAAATTATGCCCATCAAGTTGACATAGATATTTTTATCTAGGAGGTATGTGAACCGGAAATTCCAACCAACCCTATTGTTGAGAGGTTAAATTTAGTTGAAAGAGAAAACGAGTATTTGAAAGAAAAATTGAAAAGAATTGAGGGGGAGAAGATGGAATTGGAGTTGCATGTTGCCGATGTCGTCGATGATCACAAGATCAAGATGGAGAAAATGAGGTTGAAGATTAGAAAGATTAGAAAATATGCCATTGATAGTGTGGCTTGGTATCATTATGTTGTTGGATCAATTGTTACCTTAGTTGCAATCTTGATCGCATTTGTTGTTGCATTTAAATTCTTTAGCTAGAGAGTTATTTGTATGTTGCATTTAATTAAGTGTTGTATATGAACTTTATGTATGAACTTTATGTATGAACTTGTATTAATTTGGTCTATTCGGTGTTGTGTAATGAAGATGAGCCGACAATGGATGTATGATGACCGATGCTCTCCCGAGTTCATTAATGGCGTGCATACTTTTCTGCTTGCTGCTGAGGCAAACAAGTGGGCGGATGGTCTTATGCCTTGTCGATGTGCTGGCTATAAGAATGGTCACAGTTACTCTACGTCAAGAACCATTCACGTCCACCTATTTGAGTCCGGTTTCATGCCCCACTATAATGTTTGGACCAAGCACGGAGAAATAGGGGTCATGATGGAAGACAATGAAGAAGAAGAGGACAACGACGGCTATCCTGGCCATGGGTTCCCTGAATATGATGATACAACAATGGGGGAAGAAGCTGAGCCGGCAATGCGGGAAGAAGCTGAAGAAGAGGCATCAGATGAGCCCGCTGATGATCTAGGTCGGGCCATTGCCGATGCAAAGAGAAACTGCACAAGTGATCTGGAAAGGACGAAGTTGCAGCGCATGTTAGAGGATCACAAGAAATTGTTGTACCCGAATTGCGAAGCTGACAAAAAAAGTTGGGCACCACACTTGAATTGCTGCAATGGAAGGCAGAGAATGGTGTATCTGACAAGGGATTTGGAAAGTTGCTGGTAATGATAAAGAATATGCTTCCAAAGGACAACGAATTGCCCGAGAGTACGTATGAAGCAAAGAAGGTTGTCTGCCCTCTAGGGTTAGAGGTGCAGAAGATACATGCATGCCCTAATGACTGCATCCTCTACCGCGGTGAGTATGAGGATTTGAATGCTTGCCCGGTATGCGGTGCATTGCGTTATAAGATCAGTCGCGATGACCCTGGTGATGTCGAGGCGAGCACCCTAGGAAGAAGATTCCTGCCAAGGTGATGTGGTATGCTCCTATAATGCCACGGTTGAAACGGTTGTTCCAAAACAAAGAGCATGCGAAGGCGATGCGGTGGCATGCAGAAGACCGTAAGAAAGGCGGAAAGTTGAGAGTACCCACTGATGGTTCGCAGTGGAGAAAAATCGAGAGAAAGTACTGGGAGGAGTTTGCAGGTGACCCAAGGAACGTATGGTTTGGTCTAAGCGCAGATGGCATTAATCCTTTTGGGGAGCAAAGCAGCAACCATAGCACGTGGCATGTGACTCTATGTTTGTATAACCTTCCTCCTTGGTTGTGCATGAAGCGGAAGTTCATTATGATGCCAGTGCTCATCCAAGGCCCTAAGCAACCCGCAACGACATTAATGTGTACCTAAGGCCATTAGTTGAAGAACTATTACAGCTGTGGAATGGAACAGGTGTACGTGCGTGGGATGAGCACGGACAGGAAGGATCTGACCTAAAGGCGTTGCTGTTCGTGACCATCAATGATTGGCCTGCTCTCAGTAACCTTTCAGGACAGACAAACAAGGGATACCGCGGATGCACGCACTGTTTGGATGATACCGACAGTATATATTTGGATAGTTGTAGGAAGAATGTGTACCTAGGACATCGTCGATTTCTTCCGACAAGGCATCTCGTAAGAAAGAAAGGCAAGCATTTCAAAGGTGAGGCAGATCACCGGACGAAGCCTCACCACCGTACTGGTGCTGATGTACATGATATGGTCAAGGATTTGAAGGTAATCTTTGGAAAGGGTCCTGGCGGACAACCTGTTCCGAAGGACGCTGACGGATGCACACCCATGTGGAAGAAGAAATCTATATTTTGGGACCTGCCATATTGGAAAGACCTAGAGGTCCGCTATGCAATCGACGTGATGCACGTGACGAAGAATCTTTGCATGACCCTGCTTGGCTTTTTTGGCGTGTATGGGAAGACAAAAGATACACTAGAGGCACGGGAGGACCAGCAACGTATGCACGGAAAAGACAGCATACATCAGGGTCAGGCCAGCTACGCTCTTACCAAAGAAGAGAAGGAAATCTTCTTTGAATGTCTGCTCAGCATGAAGGTACCGTCTGGCTTCTCGTCGAGTATAAAGGGAATAATAAATATGGCAGAGAAAAAGTTCTAGAACCTAAAGTCTCATGACTGCCACGTGATTATGACGCAACTGCTTCCGGTTGCATTGAGGGGGCTTCTACCAGAAAACGTTCGATTAGCCATTGTGAAGCTATGTGCATTTCTCAATGCAATCTCTCAGAAGGTAATCGATCCAGAAATCATACCAAGGTTACAGAATGACTTGGTGCAATGTTTTGTCAGTTTCGAGTTGGTGTTCCCACCATCCTTCTTCAACATCATGACGCACGTCCTAGTTCACCTATGAGAAGAGATTAACGTTTTGGGTCCTGTATTTCTACACAATATGTTCCCCTTTGAGAGGTTCATGGGAGTCTTGAAGAAATATGTTCATAACCGTGCTAGGCCAGAAGGAAGCATCTCGAAGGGCCATGAAAATGAGGAGGTCATTGAGTTTTGTATTGACTTTATTCCTGACCTTAAGCCGATTGGTGTTCCTGAATCGCGGCATAAGGGTAGACTGGAAGGAAAAGGCATGCTAGGAGGGCATCAAATAATATGTATGGACGGGCATTCTCTCACTGAAGCACACTACACAGTTCTACAGAATTCCGCCTTGGTGGCTCCGTATATGGAGGAGCACAAGAATTTTTTTCACTCCAAACACCCGGAGAAGTCTGACGACTGGATTACACGCGAACAAACAAGGACTTTCGCCGGTTGGTTGCAGAAACGTGCCCTGAATGATGGCAATATTCAAAATGACCTGTACTCGCTGTCCCAGTTACCATCTTCAAATATAATGACTTTCAAAGGGTACCAGATAAATGGGAATACATTTTACACGATCGCCCAAGATAAGAAGAGCACCAACCAAAACAGTGGTGTCCGCTTTGATGCAACAACCAACACGGGACATGAAACATATTATGGTTACATAGAGGACATATGGGAACTTAACTATGGAGGTGATTTGAAGGTCCCTTTGTTTCGGTGCAAATGGGTCAATATGACACCAGGCGGGGTAACGGAAGACCCGCAGTACGGAATGACAACAGTGGATCTCAACAATCTTGCGTATGCAGACGAACCATTCGTCCTAGCCAATGATGTGGTGCAGGTTTTTTATGTGAAAGACATGTCTACCAGGCCGAGAAAAAGAAAAGATAAGGAAGCGAATGGATCATACGACGAGCTAAAGCGCCACATAGTTCTTTCAGGAAAAAGAAACATCGTGGGAGTGGATGACAAGACAGACATGTCAGAAGATTATGAAAAGTTCAATGAAATTGCTCCATTCACAGTGAATATTGACCCGAGCATCTAGTTAAATGATGAAGATTTTCCATGGCTACGGCGCAAAGGGACACACGCGAAGAAAAAGTTTCACACCCAAAGATCTGGGATGTGATCGGCTTCACTATCATCACTTTCTTCTTTGTTTCACACCCAGGAGGGAATCTCTGTAATAGTTAGGGTAGTTATGTGTTTTGACATTTGAAACACGAAGAAATTTTATGTGCAAACAAATTCTTTTCATGCATTTACTGATTTTTTCCAGCTAAATGACCCTAAAATTGAAAAGCATTTCAAATGAACTCAGAAAAGGTTGAAAGTTGGCATGGTATCATAATTTCATCCAAATAGCATGTGCAAAAAAGTAGAGAGGGTTAGGTAACACACGCTGAGTATGTTGATTTCAATAGTGATGAAGATGACTTGCTTGTGGATGATGATTTACTTGTTGACAACTCTAGTGATGAATACTATGATGAAATGTCAATTAATCATGCTAATCAAGATAAAACGAATGACAATGATAAGGAGAAGATTGAGCTTCTAACTAAAGAACTAAACACTCTTAAGTTAGCTCATGAAACTATCTACGAAGATCATCGAGAACTTTTAAGGGCTCATGAGAAGTTACGCTTTGAAAAGCTCAATCTTGAGAAAGAGCATGAGTTCTTAAAGGCAATCAATGATGATCTTCGCAATAAAAGTTCTTCTTACATTGCCAAGCGTTTACTCTTATCTACTTACATGCCTCAAGTCAAGTCAAGTAACAAGTACAAGAAAGATACTTCCTCTAGTAGTAACAATAATAATGTCAAATCTAATATTGTTGCTTCTAGTAGTTCTATTGATTCCACTAATGATTCTCTTAGCCAAGTTACACTTGAGCAAGAAAATAGCTTATTGAAGGGAATTATAGAGAAAGGTGTTTACAAGAGCCTTACCGGGAGTAAGCAATTCGAGGAAATTGTACGCAAGCAAGGAAGGCACCGGAAGAATCAAGATGTTGGTTTTGAACGAAGGTTCAATGCCAATGGAGTTGAGTGGGAAGAAGATCAATACCCCAAGACGAAGTTTGTTCCTCAACAAGAGAAGTATGATCCTACTTCTTTCAAGGGAACAAAAGCTCAAGATGATCTTCCACCACAAGACCACAAGAACAAAGGCAAAGACAAGCTTCAAGAAGAGATTGATGCATTTGAAGAAGCACCTAAAGCCTCGTTCAAGTGGGTCCCCAAGACTACGTCAAGTTCTACTTCATCAAGTACAACTACAACTCCAAGGATTCCCATCAAGATGATGTGGATCCCGAAGAAGAAGAACTAGAGAGTTCTTGAGGGTGACTCCGCCAACATTCTTCACTCATATCATTTTGGCAAGAACCAGTGCAATCAACTTCCACATCTTGCACTAGTTCAAAGAGTCACAAACCCTCATGTTGGTAAGGCAAGGGACAAGGTAACCTAATGAGTTCATGGACATCATCTTGTGTGTGCATCACTCTATTTCTATGGATATTCTTGTTTGTTCCTTGTGGGACTAACCCATGTAGGTAAGTTGAAAGTGCAACTCACTCCAAAGGATTGCTCCAAATTATCTACACCAACAGTGAGCATCCACATCTTCAACACCTACATGAAGTCATCATCGACGAAACCCAAGGTTAGTTCATCCCTCTAAGGGGGGATCTCACATCTAGGGGGAGCTTAACTCTAAGAATTGAGTCAAAGCAACTCTAATGGTGTGAACACATCAATGCATTATGTAAAAGTGGTAACCCCACTTGAGCTTAAACGATGAGTATGACCTATGATCAAATGTTCTCATTTGACTCCTAAGTCAATATACTCATATATAGATGACCTAGTCATCGCCAATTGTTTGATAGATGCTAGAATTGGTTGTGCATGCTTTGCCGCATATTTCATTTGCCATCTTATTGTGTGAGCATGTTGGTGCATATTTTACTCATTCAAGAACATCCACTTGTTGTTTTGATTGTTTGCTCTCTTTTCTTGTTGCCAAGTGGATGGACAAGAATGCCTAAGAACCTTCTTTAGCTATCTATGCTTTTCTCGTCTCAAACTCTATTCATGCTACATCACAAAATTTGATCAAGTCAGATTCGAACCACTCTGTGTGAGGAGCACTCAGAGTCCCCGATTCGTCATAGACTTAAACCTCCAAAACCTCTTTGTGACTCTCGGTCTGACCGATTCCTCCATTTCGGTCCTACCGAGATCACTAAGTTGATCTGAGTTTTCAATCTCGGTGCAACTGATTTGAACTTTTCGGTCACACCGAGTTGTTGTAACTGTACACAGTTATGCATCTCGGTGCCACCGAGTTGTTCCACTCGGTCACACCGACAGGGTCGGGCTATATATAGCCACGGGTAAAACTTTTGGAAATTTCTCCGAAACCCTTCGCCCGCGCAATAGCTCGCTCTACCATCGAAGGTCTCTGGATCGTCTCCTCGTCGCCAGCAGCCTCCTGTCGCTGGTCTCCGCCGCCGTCAAGGAATTCGTCCCCGCCGTTGTCGCCGTAGCGAGTCCACCGCCAAGTTAGGGTATGGACTCAATCTTTGTGCTATCCACGTCTGATTCCAAGCACATTGTAATCTTAATGAATCTTGCCACGATTGAAACACTTCTATCCAGTCAAAGTAGTCTGTAGATTAGATGAGATTCAAATTTTTAGGGTTAGGTTTCCGCCGAAACCATCTCGGACCCACCGAGTTGAAAAACTCGGTCTCACTGATTTGGCTTATGCCATTGCACTAGTGACTCTCGGTCTAACCGAGAATTACTAATCGGTGCGACCGATTTGAGGATTCTGTGAAACCCTAGCAGTCTCGGTGCCACCAAACTGTGACTCGGTCCAACCGAGATCATCAGTTTAGGTTCCAAAAACTGCTTCGGTATCACCGAATTTGAAAATCGGTTGATCCGAAATGCTTTCTGTGGAAAACTAAAACTGAACTTTTGAATCATTCTTTTGCAAAAATCTCTGCATTTTGTGATGCTCATCTATTCTATCTCATCTATTACTCTTCACAAGGTCAGCAGTCAGCTTTTTGCAGCATGTCAGACCAGAGTGACAGTCAGAACAGGTCAGAAGAGCAGATGGACTTGAGTGAGGGCACTAGTCCCTCAACTACAGATGAAGGGGGCAGAAGTACTCCTAGCAATTTACCTAAGGCTGCTACTAGGCACAGGAGGAAGAGGACTTCAGACTCAGAAGATGAAGATTATAAAGCTGAGGAAGATGAGGCCACTTCCAAGAAAGTGGTGCTCAAGAAGGAATATGGCTCTGCACATAGCACAAAGCCAGGCCTGAAGAAGAAAGTTCCTGCCAAGAGGACACCAATGCCAAAGGCCAGAAAGTCCACTCAAGTGCCAGCCCAAACAGAACCCAAAGAGGCACCTGAGAAGAAAGTCACTTCTTCCAAACCTCAGAAAGTCCCTACTGATGAGACTATGAAGTTCACAATTGAATCAGAGGATGAAGGTGGTCAGGACAAGAAGAAGAAGAGAGCAAGAACCACAACTGCCAAGGTCCTTGGAAAGCCCTCCATGAGAAGAGATTCTGAAGAAGAGGAAGAGGTTGCTGCACCAGCACCTAAGGCACCCAAGCTTATGGGAGATGTAATCAGATCAGGGGCTGCAACATCTAAGCCCAAGGAAGCACCCAAAGCTGCCTCCAAGGCCAAGCAAGTTCCAAAGAGGAATACTAGGAGTATTCCAGCTGCTGAGAAGAACAAGGCCCCAGTGCCAAATGTTGCTGAAGAAGAGGATGAAGAAGGACAGGTCCTAAGAAAGCTCAAGCCCAAGATACCAGACCACAATGATGCCCATCCCGTGGCTGAGGACTTGAGGATCAGGAAAGATTCAGGGCTGAGACTGTGGAGGATGGAAGATCCATATGCATCAAGAAGAAGAACTGCTGTTAACTACAGGTTCCACACAAAGGAATAGCAGGATTTCTATGAAACAATTCTGTTGGACAAGAAGCCTATAGTTTGTGACATGAGGTGGGTCGACTGGACCTACATCAAAGACAATGAATAGCACTATCCTGGAGTGCAAGAAAGCTTTGTTGCTTGTGGAGTTGCTGATTTTGTTGGACAGAAGTTCACCCACGGGAACGATGAACTTATCATGCAATTCTACTCCACAGCACACTTTTACCCAGATGGAAGAATTGTTTGGATGTCTGAAGGTACAAGGTACCAATCCACTGTTGAAGAATGGGCAAGTCTGATAAATGCCCCCAAGGAAAATGAGGATGACCTGGATATCTATGCAAATAAGAAGATGGATCACAATTCCATGGCTCGCATGTACAAGGAAATTCCAGACAAGGCAGTAGAGACTCACAAGTTTGGATCAATTCACTTTCTGCTGTCAGGGTTGCCAACCATTAATTGGATTCTGAGGCATACTTTGTTGCCCAAGTCTGGTGACCATAACATGATCAGAGGGCATGCCATCAACATGTTGCATGTGTTTGATGTGCCACAAAAGTTCAAAGTCATGAGCCTGATGATTAAAACAATTAAGAGGACTGCAGCAGATCAGAAGAGGAGCTATGGATATGCACCTCAGATTCAGGAATTGATCAACTCAAAGACGGGCACAGGGAAATATCAGTTGGATAAGGAACACTTTCCACTTTATCCAGACTTTGAGGACAATGAGGTTGTCATGAATGAGAATGATTCACAATCAGTTCAAGCTCAGGAGAAGAAGGAGAAGGCAAAGAAGGAGAAGGCTGCCAAGATGCCAACTCAAGAGGAGGCATCTGAATATTTCTTGAAAACCAAACAGGAGCAGCTTGGTTACTTGATAGCATCTACACTGAGGATTGAGAAGGGACTGGCCACCCTCACTCAGAATCAGGAGAGCCTTGAGAGAATCATGGAACTCAAATTCCATGACCTTGATGTCAAATTCAGTTGGTTGTAGAGCAGGTGCAGGAGGACTTGCAGGAGAAGCAGGGCAAGACAACAACTAATGTGTTTGCCAGAGTGCCCAGAGCCCAGAGGTCCGTTGCAGTGCCAGAGGCAGACACTAGAGCAACAACTTCAGCACCAGCCACTGCCCCTTCAGTTCCAGTGCAACCAGCTCCAGCATCCACTCCAGCACCCTCTACTTCAACTGAAGCCTTCGTCCTTGGAGTCATCAGGACACCTCCACCAGAAGATCAAGCCTGAGAGTCGATCTAGCACTATGCATTTTCTATGAACTTTTTGGTAACTTGTTGCCAAAGGGGGAGAAAAATGTATAGATCATAGGGCTTCGAGAGAGAGAGAGTGTTGCTTTTGTTCTCTCTTGCTTTTATTTTGTGATTTTAAACTTTGTTTGCTTTTGGTTGAGATACTGTGCTTGTGAGACATTGATGATCATGTGTTTGATCATAAGCTACACTTATGCATGCTTGATATTATCCTATCTATCTTATGTGATCATTCACAATGCTTGGTGATGAGTGCATGTATTCAATATTTATTATTTTGAGCACTCCACCAAGATGTATGTGACATGGAAGAGTAACCCATGAGCCTAATTCATTGTGCATTTGCAGTCCAAAGCAAATCTTAAACTATGCACAAATTTAGGGGGAGCTCTTGCTTATCACATACTTCTCAAAGCGATGATGTTATTCAATCTTATTATCATTTGTCGAAGCTTTGATCTATATGTTGTCATCAATTACCAAAAAGGGGGAGATTGAAAGTGCAACTATCCCTAGGTGGTTTTGGTAATTCATAACAACATATAGCTCATTGAGCTAATGCTATTCCAAGACTATTATTTCAGGAAAGCTTAATGAATGGCATGGCATGGATGATGAAAGTGGATCCCTCAAAATACTAAGGACAAAGGATTGGCTCAAGCTCAAAAGCTCAAGACTCTTCATTTTATATGTTAGTGATCCAAGATCACATTGAGTCTATAGGAAAAGCCAATACTATCAAGAAGGGATGAGGTGTTGCTTAATAATCCTCTTGCTTCATGTGCTTAGTGATATGCTCCAAAACCCTCAACTACTTTCCCACTTCCACAAATGACCTACACCCAAAGTCAAAATCGGTCACACCGATTCTTTCTATCCAGCGCCACCGATTCCAAAAGTCATAGCCACTGCCACAAACCCTAAGCAAATCGGTCCTACCGATAGGGATCTCGGTATCACCGAGATGGGGTTGTAATCTCTCTGTTTCCCTTCGTAACGTTTCGGTCTAACCGAAGTGAGCGATCGGTCCCACCGAGATTGCAATGTAAACTCTGTGTTTCCTTTTTGTGACATTTCGGTCTCACCGAAAAGAGAAAATCGGTCCCACCAAGTTTACCTGACCAACCTCTGGAAAGCTTATTACCAAATCGGTCTCACCGGGTTTGTGTAACCGGTCTTACCGAGATTACGTTATGCCCTAACCCTAACCGAATCGGTCTCACCGAGATGCATGTCAGTCCCACCGAAAACCCTAACGGTCACTAGGTTTACTATATCGGTCTGACCGAGTTTAACAATTCGGTCCCACCGAGTTTGGTAAATTGTGTGTAATGGTTAGATTTTGTGTGGAGGCTATATATACCCCTCCACCTCCTCTTCATTCGTGGAGAGAGCCATCAGAATGAACCTACACTTCCAACTTAGCATTTCTGAGAGAGAACCACCTACTCATGTGTTGAGACCAAGATATTCCATTCCTACCATATGAATCTTGATCTCTAGCCTTCCCAAGTTGCTTTCCACTCAAATCTTCTATCCACCAGATCCAAAACCTATGAGAGAGAGTTGAGTGTTGGGGAGACTATCATTTGAAGCACAAGAGCAAGGAGTTCATCATCAACGCACCATTTGTTACTTCTTGGAGAGTGGTGTATCCTAGATTGGCTAGGTGTCACTTGGGAGCCTCCGACAAGATTGTGGAGTTGAACCAAGGAGTTTGTAAGGGCAAGGAGATCGCCTACTTCGTGAAGATCTACCGCTAGTGAGGCAAGACCTTCGTTGGTGACGGCCATGGTGGGATAGACAAGGTTGCTTCTTCGTGGACCCTTCGTGGGTGGAGCCCTCCGTGGACTCGAGCAACCGTTACCCTTCGTGGGTTGAAGTCTCCATCAACGTGGATGTACGATAGCACCACCTATCGGAACCACGCCAAAAACATCCGTGTCTCCAATTGCGTTTGAATCCTCCAAACCCTTCCCTTTACTTTCTTGCAAGTTGCATGCTTTACTTTCCGCTACCTATATACTCTTTGCATGCTTGCTTGAATAGTGTGATGATTGCTTGACTTGTCCTAAAATAGTTAAAATCTGCCAAACTCTAAAATTGGGAAAAGGTTAAGTTTTTATTGGTCAAGTAGTCTAATCACCCCCCCTCTAGACATACTTCAAGGTCCTACATCGGTCCAAGCACGGACCGACGCCGCCTCCAGCTCCGCCTCGGCCCGGTTCCTGTCCAGCCAGGCCAAGGCCTCGGCGTCATTCGGGTCCAGGCCGAGGTCCGAGTCTCCCCGTCCCTCCACCTCGACCTGGTCGGTGAGGTCAGACCGGCTCCTGCCGAACGCGGCCCCTTTGGCGGCCACGGCTTCCGCCGCCGCCCTCGCCAGCGCGATTGGCAACCTGAAGAAGAAGACCCAATGAGTAAAAAAGAAACAAGACTAGCTCAAAAAATCTGGGCGCAAACAAGAAATAAAGCTTACCCCGTCAAGACCGGGACCGGGGTTGGCCTCCCGTGCCCATTGTCGCGCTTCCTCTTGGCCGGCCTACCGTCCCCGACCGGGTCCGCCGTGCGCTTCGGGGCCCGGGGTCACGGCGCGACGCTGTCTTTCCCACGCGGGCGGCCCGGCACCGCCCCGCGCGAGGACCCAGCTCCGCCCGCATCGTCGCCTCCCCTACCCAACGCCACTACGCCAAGCAACCGGCATCAGCATCGCCCGCACCGTGCCATGATCAGCAATTCAAGACACATAAAGAAAGATATGAGACTTACCCGCGCGACGCCCAACGCCGGCGTCGGACTCGGCTTCCTCCTCCCCGCCATGGGCTGCGGGCTCCTCTGGCACCACCGGCGCCACCTGCGATGGAGCCCGGGCATAAGGATGCCGAATCGCGTTCAGAAGTATCTCCCGCGTCGCGTCAGGACGGATGAGGAGGTGCGCAGCAGAAAAATAAGAAGACCAGACACTCACCTGCGGCGCCAGGTTCGACTCGCTATACGGTGCTGATGGCCGACAAGTATAGGGGATCTATCGTAGTCCTTTCGATAAGTAAGAGTGTCGAACCCAAGGAGGAGCAGAAGGAAATGATAAGCGGTTTTTAGCAAGGTATTCTCTGCAAGTACTGAAATAAGTGGTAACAGATAGTTTTGTGATAAGATAAATTGTAACGAGCAACAAGTAACAAAAGTAAATAAAGTGCAGCAAGGTGGCCCAATCCTTTTTGTAGCAAAGGACAAGCCTGGACAAACTCTTATAATAGGAAAAGCGCTCCCGAGGACACATGGGAATATCGTCAAGCTAGTTTTCATCATGCTCATACGATTCGCGTTCGGTACTTTATTAATTTGATATGTGGGTGGACCGGTGCTTGGGTGCTGTTCTTACTTGAACAAGCATCGAACGAATACCAAATTCACATGACTACTAATAGCAAGACTTCTCCCTTGTCCTCAGGAACAAACGTAATTACTCACAAAGCATATTCATGTTCATAATTAGAGGGGTAATAATATGAATAAAGGATCTGAACATATGATCTTCCACCAAATAAACCAAGTAGCATCAACTACAAGGAGTAATCAACACTAATAGCAACCTACTAGCACCAATCCCGGACTTGGAGAAAAGAATTGGATACAAGAGATGAACTAGGGTTTGGAGATGAGATGGTGCTGGTGAAGATGTTGATGGAGATTGCCCTCTCCCGATGAGAGGAGCGTTGATGATGACGATGGTGATGATTTCTCCCTCCCGGAGGGAAGTGTCCTCGGCAGAACAGCTCTGCCGAAGCCCTAGATGGTTCCGCCAAGGTTCCACCTCGTGGCGGCGGAGTCTCGTCCCGAAAGGTTGCCTTTTATTTTTTTCTCATCGAAAGACTTCATATAGGAGAAGATGAGCGTCGGAGAGCCACCAGGGGGCCCACGAGGTAGGGGGGCGCGCCCAGGGGGCGCCCCCACCCTCGTGAGCAGGGTGTGGCCCCCCTGGCCTTCATCTTTGGCGACGATTTTTCTTTATTTATTGTAAGATATTCCGTGGAGTTTCAGGACTTTTGGATTTGTGCAGAATAGGCCTTCAATATTTGCTCCTTTTCCAGCCCTGAATTCCAGCTGCCGGCATTCTCCCTCTTCATGTAAACCTTGTAAAATAAGAGAGAATAGCCATAAGTATTGTGACATAATGTGAAACAACATCCCATAATGCAATAAATATTGATATAAAAGCATTATGAAAAATGGACGTATCAACTCCCCCAAGCTTAGACCTCGTTTGTCCTCAAGCGAAAAACCGATAATCAATAAATATTTCCTCATGTTTAGAGGTAGAGGCGTCGATAAAAATAAAATACGGACATGAAGGCATCCTGATTATTTCCATAACAGCAACATATATAGATTTTGTCATATGACTACTCATGTTCAAGTGATGAACTTTTCACAAAGCCACAGTATGGATCAAAAACCTTATTGAGCTCCAAAAAATATAATCTCAGTCATTGAAGCAATTGCAATTTATCATAACATCGGAAAGAGTCTATGTCAGAGCTTAAAAGCAAGTCCACATACTCAACTATCACTTAGTCCTTCATAATTGCTAACACTCATGCAATACTTGTGGTTACGGAGTTTTAATCGGACACAGAGAAAGATAGGGGCTAATAGTTTTGCCCCACAACCTTTTACCTCAAGGGTAATGTCAACAATAATAATTTCATGCTCCCCCACATCCAATTAGATATATATATATATCATGTTCTTTCCAACATGCTGAGCTTGCCAAAGGATAAAATGAAAAAGGAAAGGTGAAGATCACCGTGACTCTTGCATAAGGTAGAGGATAATAATAAAAGATAGGCCCTTCGCAGAGGGAAGCAGAGGTTGTCATGCGCGTTTAGGGTTGATGCACAAAATCTTAATGCAAAAGAACGTCACTTTATATTGCCCCTTGTATGTGGACTTTTATTATGCAGTCCGTCGCTTTTATTGCGTCCACAACAAGTTTGTACAAAGTTTATTTTCTCCGCACTAATAAGTCATGCATATTTAGAGAGCAATTTTTATTGCTTGCACCGATGACAACTTACTTGAAGGATCTTACTCAATCCATAGGTAGATATGGTGGACTCTCATGACAAAACTGGTTTAAGGGTGTTTGGAAGCACAAGTAGTATTTCTACTTGGTGCCGAGAAATTGGCTAGCATGAGGGGGAAAGGCAAGCTCAACACGTTAGAGGACCCATGACAACATACTTTATCTTAGATGTAAGAAAACATAACTCATTATGTTGTCTTCCTTGTCCAACATCAACTCTTTAGCATGTCATATTTTAATGAGTGCTCCCAATCATAAAAGATGTCAATGATAATATATCTATATCTGAAACCTCTCTTTCCTTATTACTTCCTATTAATTGCAACGATGACCAAAGCTATATTTGCCAACTCCCAACAACTTTTAATCATCATACTCTTTCTATGTGAAGTCATTACTTTCACTAAGATCAATATGAACTCTTTGATTCTTTTTATTCTTTTTCTTCTATTCACCCGAGATCATGGCAAAATAATCAAGCCCTTGACTCAACACTAATCTTTATTATATAGCTCACGGACTCGATTACAAAGGATAATAAAGCAAAACTCAAAACTAGATCATGCCATGACTTTATTCTACTAAATCAAGATACTACTAATAGGATCGAACTAAGAAAAACGGTAAAGGTAGGAGTTGTGATGGTGATACGATACCAGGGCACCTTCCCAAGCTTGGAAGTTGCCAAGGGGAGTGCCCATACCCATGTGATTATGTCCTCGGAGGTGATGGAGGTGGTGATGATGATGGTGGATAATCACACATCGAGCGTAAAAGTTCCTCCAACTTGCGGATAATGCCCTTGAGCCCAGCAATATGATCCTTCAACAAAATATTCTCCTGTGTAAGATACTTGTTCTGTATGCGGGCTAACTCAATCATCTTGAATGCTTCAATCTCTGTTGGAGTGAAAAGGTTAGGTAAAGGTTGAGGGATGTCTTCTTCTTTCACCACCGGAGCTTGAACCTCCATGTCCTTCTTGATCCTTTCATCCTTGTTGATCTCTTCTGGTTCCTCTCTTTTCAACTCTATCTTCAATAGCCAAGCATCATTGTCTTTGTTTTTGGAGGAGGGAGAAGTCATGGTGCTCTAAATCTGTCAGAAAAACCGGCTCGAAACAAGAATAGGGGAGATTTGCGTGATACGAGAGTCAAAACCTTCGGGAGTATATATAATGAATTTTTACCGACCAAAATACGTATTGTGCAAGGAAACGGAGTTTGGAGGGCACACGAGGTGCTCACGAGGTAGGGGGGTAGGGCGCGCCCTCCACCCTCGTGGAGGCCTCGTGTCCTCCCCGGACTGCTACTTATTTTTCTATTTTTCTAAATATTCCAAAACGGAGAAATATTACCTTGAAAATTGTTTTGGAGTCGGTTTACTTACCGTACCACATACATATTCCTTTTCAGAGTCTGGAACAGTCTGGAAGGTGTCCTTTATGTGTTCCTCCGGGGTTACGGTTTCAATAATATTAGTTTCAACATTTATAGGATTACCTGAGATATAGTGTTTGATCCTTTGACCGTTTACCACCTTTGGATTTGTGCCTTCGAAGTTGTTGATTTTTATGGCACCAGAACGATAGACCTCCTCGATAACGTAGGGACCTTCCCATTTAGAGAGAAGTTTTCCTGCAAAAAATCTTAAATGAGAGTTGTATAGCAATACATAATCACCTACATTAAACTCACGCTTTTGTATCCTTTTGTCATGCCATCTTTTAACTTTTTCTTTAAACAACTTGGCATTTTCATAAGCTTGGGTTCTCCATTCATCAAGTGAGCTAATATCAAATAACCTCTTCTCACCGACAAGTTTGAAATCATAGTTGGGCTCTTTAATAGCCCAATATGCCTTATGTTCTAGTTCGAGAGGTAAGTGACATGCTTTCCCATAAACCATTTTATAAGAGACATACCCATAGGATTCGTATATGCAGTTCTATAGGCCCATAATGCATCATCAAGTTTCTTGGACCAATTCTTCCTAGACCTATTGACAGTCTTTTGCAAAATTAATTTGAGCTCTCTATTGCTCAATTCTACTTGACCACTAGACTGCGGGTGATATGGAGATGCAATTCTATGATTGACATCATACTTAGCAAGCATTTTACGAAAAGCACCATGAATAAAGTGTGAACCACCATCAGTCATTAAATATCTAGGGACTCCAAACCTCGGAAAAATAACTTCCTTAAGCATTTTGATAGAGGTGTTATGATCAGCACTACTAGTTGGAATAGCTTCTACCCACTTAGTAACGTAATCAACAGCAACTAAAATATGTGTATATCCATTGGAGGTAGGAAAAGGTCCCATATAATCAAAGCCCCAAACATCAAATGGTTCAATAACAAGTGAATAATTCATGGGCATTTCTTGACGTCTACTAATATTACCAATTCTTTGACATTCATCGCAAGACAAAACAAACTTACGGGCATCCTTGAAGAGAGTAGGCCAATAAAAAACGGATTGCAATACCTTATGTGCAGTTCTATCTTCCGCGTGGTGTCCTCCATAAGCTTCGGAGTGACACTTACGTAGGATCTGTTCCTGTTCATGCTCAGGTACACAATGTCTAATAACACCATCTACTCCTTTATAAAGGTGTGGGTCATCCCAAAAGTAATGTCGCAAATCATAGAAAAACCTTTTCTTTTGTTGGTATGTGAAGCTAGGCGGTATAAATTTAGCAACAATATAATTAGCGTAATCAGCATACCATGGAGTGCTACGGCCTACGAGAAGTACTTATGACATTTAATTGTTCATCAGGAAAGCTATCATCAATAGGTAGTGGGTCATCAAGAACATTCTCTAACCTAGATAAGTTATCCGCAACGGGGTTCTCAACTCCTTTTCTATCAACAATATGCAAAAAAAATTCTTGTAGCAAGAGAACCCATCTAATAAGTCTAGGTTTTGCATCTTTCTTTTCCATAAGATATTTAATAGCAGCATGATCAGTGTGAATAGTTACTTTAGAATCAACAATATAGGGTCTGAATTTATCACAAGCAAATACAACTGCTAAAAGTTCCTTTTCGGTAGTAGCATAATTTCTTTGAGAATTGTTTAGAGTCTTACTAGCATAATGGGTAACATTTAATTTCTTATCAACTCTTTGACCTAGAACATCACCTACAGCATAATCACTAGCATCACACATAATTTCAAAGGGTAAATTCCAATCAGGTGGCTGAACAACAGGTGCAGAGACTAATGCTTTCTTAAGTATTTCAAATGATTCTACACAATCATCATCGAAGACAAATGGTACATCTTTTTGTAGTAAATTAGTCAGAGGCCGAGAGATTTTTGAGAAGTCCTTAATGAACCTCCTATAAAATCCGGCGTGACCAAGGAAACTTCTTATACCTTTGATGTCCTTGGGACATGGCATCTTTTCAGTAGCATCAACCTTGGCTTTATCAACTTCAATACCTCTTTCAGAAACTTTGTGCCCCAAAACAATACCTTCATTAACCATAAAGTGGCACTTTTCCCAATTCAAAACAAGATTAGTTTCTTCACATCTCTGCAAAACTCGAGCAAGATTGCTCAAGCAATCATCAAAAGAGGAACCATATACAGAAAAGTCGTCCATGAAAACCTCGCAAATTTTCTCGCAAAAGTCAGAGAATATAGCCATCATGCATCTTTGAAAGGTAGCAGGTGCATTACATAAACCAAAAGGCATGCGTCTATAAGCAAAAGTACCAAAAGGGCATGTAAAAGTACTCTTTGATTGATCTTTGGCCGACACAGGTATTTGGGAGAAACCAGAATAACCATCTAGAAAACAATAATGTGTATGTTTGCATAATCTTTCTAGCATTTGATCAATAAAAGGTAAGGGGTAATGATCTTTCTTAGTAGCCATATTTAATTTTCGGAAATCAATTACCATCCTATAACCTGTGATAATTCTTTGCGGAATCAATTCATCTTTATCATTAGGGACAACAGTAATACCTCCCTTCTTAGGGACACAATGGACTTGACTTACCCACTGACTATCAGCAACGGGATAAATTATACCTGCCTCCAAAAGCTTGAGTATTTCTTTCCTTACCACTTCTTTCATTTTAGGATTCAAACGTCGTTGAGGATCACGAACTGGTTTGGCATCCGCTTCCAAATTTATTTTATGTTGACATAGAGTGGGACTGATGCCCTTAAGATCATCCAGAGTATATCCGATAGTGGCACGGTGCTTTCTCAGAGTTTTCAATAATCTTTCTTCTTCATGCTCTGAAAGGTTAGCACTAATAATGACAGGATATATTTTCTTTTCATCAAGATAAGCATATTTAAGATTATCAGGCAACGGTTTAAGCTCAAACACGGGATCACCCTTGGGTGGAGGAGGATCCCCTAGGATTTCAACAGGCAAATTGTGTTGCAGAATAGGTTCCTGTTTAAAGAATACTTCATCTATTTCCCTTCTTTCATTCATGAACATATCATTTTCATGGTCTAGAAAATAGTGTTCTAAAGGATCACTAGGAGGTACAGCAATAGAAGCAAGACCAATAATTTCATCTTTACTAGGCAATTCCTCCTCACGATGTTGTTTACTAAATTTAGATAAATTAAATTCATGAACCATATCATCCAAGCCAACAGTAACAACATTCTTTTCGCAGTCTATCTTAGCATTAATAGTATTCAAGAAGGGTCTACCAAATATAATGGGACAAAAGCTATCTTGTGGAGAACCAAGAACAAGAAAGTCAGCGGGATATTTGGTTTTTCCACACAAGACTTCAACATCTCTAACAATTCCCATTGCAGATATAGTATCTCTATTGGCAAGTTTGATTGTAACATCAATATCTTCTAACTAGCAGGTGCAATATCATGCATAATTTCTTTGTATAAGTTAATGGGTATAACACTAGCACAAGCACCCATAGCACATAAGCCATGATAACAATGATCTCCTATTTTAACAGAAATAACAGGCACGCCTACCACAGGTCTATGTTTATCTCTAGCACAAGGTTTAGCAATTCTAGCAGTTTCACCACAGAATTGAATAACATGCCCATCAATATTATCAGACAAGAGATCTTTAACAATAGCAATATTGGGTTCTAGCTTGACTTGCACAGGAGGTGTATAAGTTCTAATATTGCTTTTACGAACAACAGTTAAAGCTTTAGCATGATCCTTCATTCTAACAGGGAACGGAGGTTTCTCAACATAAGAAGTGGGAACAATAGGATCATTATAAGTGACAGTCTTTTCTTCAACTTTAATAGGTGCAGCTACTTTTACTTCTATGGGGGGATGATATTTAAACCACTTCTCCTTGGGGAGATCAACATAAGTAGCAAAAGATTCACAGAAAGAAGCTACTATCTCAGAGTCAAGTCCATATTTACTGCTAAACTTATGGAAAATATCGGTATCCAGAAAAGATTTAACACAATCAAACTTAGGTGTCATATCTGACTCCTAACCTTCGTCGAGGTCACAATCTTCAGAGTTGCGTTTAATTCCATCCAATAAATTCCATCTAAATTCAATAGTCTTCATCATAAAAGAGCTAGCACAAGAAGTATCGAGCATGGTGTGATTCTTATCAGAAAGCCGAGCATAAAAACTTTGCATGATTATTTCTCTTGGGAGCTCATGATTGGGGCATGAATATAACATTGATTTAAGACTCCCCCAAGCTTGAGCGATGCTTTCTCATTCGCGAGGCCAAAAATTATATATATAATTGCGATCACGATGAACAAGATGCATAGGGTAATACTTTTGATGAAATTCCAATTTCAATCTTTTATAGTTCCATGATCTCATATCATCACATAGCCTGTACCATGTCAATGTGTCTCCCTCCAAAGATAAAGGGAAGGCCTTCTTCTTAACAACATCATCAGGTATACCTGCAAGCTTAAATAGTCCACAAACATCATCCACATAGTGTAGATGTTCATCAGGATGCTTTGTTCCATCTCCTGTAAAAGTGTTAGCTAGCAGTTGTTCCATCATACCCGAAGGAATTTCAAAAGGAGTTTCATTTTCAATAGGTTCAGTGGGTTGAGGAGCAACTCTTTGCTCTACGGGACGGGGTGAAGATACCCCGAACAAGCCCCTCAGAAAATTACTTTCCATAGTAACAAGTGACAGAAAATTTCAGCACACTATATAAATTTTTCCTTACCAAATTCCACCTACCAAAGGCGCTTCACTCCCTGGCAACGGCGCCAGAAAAGAGTCTTGATGACCGACAAGTATAGGGGATCTATCGTAGTCCTTTCGATAAGTAAGAGTGTCGAACCCAACGAGGAGCAGAAGGAAATGATAAGCGGTTTTCAGCAAGGTATTCTCTGCAAGTACTGAAATAAGTGGTAACAAATAGTTTTGTGATAAGATAAAATGTAATGAGCAACAAGTAACAAAAGTAAATAAAGTGCAGCAAGGTGGCCCAGTCCTTTTTGTAGCAAAGGACAAGCCTGGACAAACTCTTATAATAGGAAAAGTGCTCCCGAGGACACATGGGAATATCATCAAGCTAGTTTTCATCATGCTCATATGATTCGCGTTCGGTACTTTGATAATTTGATATGTGGGTGGACCGGTGCTTGGGTGCTGTTCTTACTTGAACAAGCATCCCATTTATGATTAACCTCTATTGCAAGCATTCGCAACTACAACAAAAGTATTAAGGTAAACCTAACAATAGCATGAAACGTATGGATCCAAATCAGCCCCTTACGAAGCAACGCATAAACTAGGGTTTAAGCTTCTGTCACTCTAGCAACCCATCATCTACTTATTACTTCCCAATGCCTTCCTCTAGGCCCAAATAATGGTGAAGTGTTATGTAGTCGACGTTCACATAACACCACTAGAGGTTAGACAACATACATCTTATCAAAATATCGAACGAATACCAAATTCACATGACTACTAATAGCAAGACTTCTCCCTTGTCCTCAGGAACAAACGTAATTACTCACAAAGCATATTCATGTTCATAATCATAGGGGTAATAATATGCATAAAGGATCTGAACATATGATCTTCCACCAAATAAACCAACTAGCATCAACTACAAGGAGTAATCAACACTACTAGCAACCTACTAGCACCAATCCCGGACTTGGAGACAAGAATTGGATACAAGAGAGGAACTAGGGTTTGGAGATGAGATGGTGCTGGTGAAGATGTTGATGGAGATTGCCCTCTCCCGATGAGAGGAGCGTTGATGATGACGATGGTGATGATTTCCCCCTCCCGGAGGGAAGTGTCCCCGGCAGAACAGCTCTGTCGGAGCCCTAGATTGGTTCCGCATGGGTTCCGCCTCGTGGCAGCGGAGTCTCGTCCCGAAAGGTTGCCTTTTATTTTTTTCTCATCAAAAGACTTCATATAGGAGAAGATGAGCGTCGGAGAGCCACCAGGGGGCCCACGAGGTAGGGGGGCACGCCCAGGAGGGGGCGCGCCCCCACCCTCGTGAGCAGGGTGTGGCCCACCTGGCCTTCATCTTTGGCGATGATTTTTCTTTATTTATTGTAAGATATTCCGTGGAGTTTCAGGACTTTTGGAGTTGCGCAGAATAGGCCTTCAATATTTGCTCCTTTTCCAGCCCAGAATTCCAACTGCCGGCATTCTCCCTCTTCATGTAAACCTTGTAAAATAAGAGAGAATAGCCATAAGTATTGTGACATAATGTGAAACAACAGCCCATAATGCAATAAATATTGATATAAAAGCATGATGCAAAATGGACGTATCAGGCGCCTTGCCGAACCACCAGTCCTCTCCAAGTTTGGCCCTGGAGATGCCGTTCACGCCGCGCGCGATCTGCTCCGCGGGCAGCCGCGTTGACCCCATACGGTTGGGGTCTTGAAGCCCGACCATCTCGCCGATGAGGCAGGAGCACCCCTGAAGCGGCCCGGCGCATGATGAACGCGGCAAGGAGGTCGGTGCCGGTGAACCCCTCATGCGTCCTCATCACCGCCATCCGCTCACAGAGATTGATGATCTCCTGCGACGAGCGCCTGGGCGAGTAGCCCCAGTTCATCTTCGCTCGCGGCGGCGCGATGGCGAAGTCCGGAAGGTTGATGCGATCCGCATCGAGGTTGCGGACGTAGAAGAAGGAGTTCTGCCACTTCTTGGCAAAATCTTCCAGCGGGATCTTGGGGAAATCCGCCCTCGACCGCTTCGAGATGATGGCGGCACCACAATCGGCGAACTCCCCGGCCGACGGGCCCTGCTGCTTCAAGGAGAAGAAGTGCGCCCAGAGGTCGATCGAGGGCTCGACCCCTAGGTACCCCTTGCAGAGCGTGACGAAGCCGAAGAGCTGGACGATGGCGCCGGCGCCAAGATAATGCGGTTGGAGCCTGAAGAACTCTAGGAACGTGCGGAAGAAGGCGCTCGCCGGCAGCCCGAACCCGCGCTCAAAGTGCGTAAGGAAGACCACGCGCTCCTGCCCCTCGGGCTGAGGCCTCTGCTCGCCGCGCGGTAGGTGGACGCCAACGTCCGTCTCCCGCGGCAGGCGCCGCGTCGCCCGGAGTTGGGTGATGTCCTCGGTGGTGACATCGAACCCATCCAGGAGCCCAATGGCAGCGCCATGATCAGAGGAAGAAGAAGGAAGATGGACGGCGAAGGAGCTCTGCTCGGAGCAGCGGGCGCCGCAGTGCGTCAGTTGCAAAGAGTGGAGCGAGAGCAAAGGGACAGGAGGGCGCGAACGAGAATAATGTCCGCCGCCCCCTACCCCCCGATTTATAACCCTCAGTTTGAACGTGGGAAAGTGGGGAAGTGGGATCGTCTGCACGTGCCCGTTCCACTACCCTGCAATAAGTGCGCACGTACACGCGCAGTAACTGCCCGAGGAAGAGCAACCGGCCCCCGGACGCCGCAATAAATCCATGCGCGTGGGCCAAGGACGCGCGACGGCGGGCCCCAGCCCGTCGCCCAGTCCCATCAGGCGCGTGGCCTGTCAGGCCCCTCCGACTTCCGGGCACCACGTGGCGCCCATGCAAAGCCCGAGGGATTGCCCCAAGATTCGATGAACTCCTCGGTTCCCGCCACGACCGGGGTGCCGCGATCTGATTTCCGAGAAAACCGGCACACAGTGGGTGTTGCCGGACCCGGCGCTCGCAGAATCCGCCTTGCTTAAGGGGGAAACTGCAAAGGCCCACTCATCCGAAGACGGTGGACCTTCACAGCTTCGGGGACTACTGTCGGGGGGATGGACCCCGGGCAAGCAACGGAACCCGGATCCCCTTCAAAAACAACGAGGCTGGGACCGCCCCCTAATACCGGCACGCTCTTGGCCGGGTTGCTCGACCCAGCCGAGCCCCGCAAGCCGGCCAGACTCGCCGACCCGGCAAGATACATTGACTCGGCCCCAACGGCAAGCGCAAGACAGCCGAACCCGGCACGACCAAGGCTTCCTCAACAAGCTAGCACCACCCGTGGCGTGCTATGCAATCCAGCCGCGGGTCAGCTCCCGTCCCATCCAAGCCATACGATGGGATGAGTCTTCAATCAACAATGACCGAGGCAATAGTGCCCCGCCCATGCCTCTGGTCAGCCGGAGCGTGGCAACAGTGCCCCTCACCTGCCCGCTGACCAGGGCCGGTGTGGCTACAGTGCTCCCGCCCTCACCGATGACGACAGCAAGCGGCAGCCTGACAGAGAGCACTGTGCATGACTCGACTCGGCCACGCCCTGACGATCGACAAGACGGCGCACAGTTCCCCTAGGCACACGGGGCCCGCACCTAGGGGAAACCGGCGAACCACAAGCCCTCAGCAGGACCCATCCCGGGTTCCCGGACACCGACAATACGGACCCACCGACTTGTAACATTACCATTGTACCCCTGGGGGGTTGGTCTATAAAACCCCCAGGAGCCAACGATCATAGAGGAGAAGCAAAGAACACATACGAGAGAAAAGCAAGTAAGCATAGGACTAGCCACCCAACGGCAACACCGGAGAGAAGGAGCAGCCCAAGCCTTGGCTAGCTTCCTTCCTCCTCCATACAGCTCCAGGGCGACATTGTACTATCGATCATCCAACTACACTCGGCAGGACTAGGGGTGTTATCTCTCCGGAGAGCCCCGAACCTGGGTATGTCCGACGTCCCGCGCCCGCTCATGCCAACCTCGCCTCTAGAGTCCACCAGCGCCCTCAAGCCTCCTCCTCTCTTTAGCCATCCCTTGGCATCTGCCGTGCGCCCACCACGACAGTACTGCATGCCCATAACCTTCCCTCGTAGTCGTAGCAGGCACTGGCCAGAGGCATGACAACAGACCGAATAAGGGCCTCCCCATAAAGGCAAATGTGGTTGCACTGGGAAGCTCGATTCGGTGGCACCATGACTCGATCAACATTATGTTCAAGTTGAATTATCGTCAGGCTTAACTTGAAATAAAATAACTCGAGCCATAGAATTCCATGAACATGCAACCATATGACATGCAACTATATGACGTGCCACTATATTCACATAGCACTAAAATGAAATGGATCAACCTCAAAGAATCATCATGCACTACTGATCATATAAAGGCACTGGTTAAACTCCATCATTTTTAGTTATGCCATTAGCATGGTGAGAATATAAGTATTAACCATCATTTGAAAATAATACCAGTCATTAACATAGTCATGTTATCAAAGTAACTCTACTGTGTTTAACTAGTCCATGCACTCAAGTGCTTCAGCAAGCTAAACATTTCTAGCAAAAAAATGCAATAACTTAAGAAATATTATTAAATGATTTAATGCATGAAATAAATCATATTCAAGTTGGAAAAATCATAGTTATTGAAATGAACTATGCAAATATTGTGGTGGCTTGCCTTAGCACAGCGGAGGGTCGGACTCCTCCTGGTTCTTGGTAACCCACAAGTATAGGGGAACGCACCACTTTTTGAGGGTAGAGTATTCAACCCAAATTTATTGATTCGACACAAGGGGAGCCAAGGAATATTCTCAAGTATTAGCAGTTGAGTTGTCAATTCAACCACACCTGGATAACTTAATATCTGCAGCAAAGTATTTAGTAGCAAAGTAGTATGGAAGTAACAGTAACAGTAGCAAAAGTAATAGTAGCAGTTGTGTAGTAATTGTAACAATGGCAACGGTAAAGTAACTAAGCAAAGAGCAATATGTGAAAAACTCGTAGGCATTGGATCAGTGATGGATAATTATGTCGGATGTGATTCCTCATGTAATAGTTATAACAGAGGTTGACACAGAACTAGTTGCAGTTCATCAATGTAATGTAGGCATGTATTCCGAATATAGTCATACGTGCTTATGGAAAAGAACTTGCATGACATCTTTTGTCCTACCCTCCCGTGGCAGGGGGGTCCTATTGGAAACTAAGGCATATTAAGGCCTCCTTTTAATAGAGTACCGGACCAAAGCATTAACACTTTGTGAATACATGAACTCCTCAAACTACGGTCATTACCGAGAGTGGTCCCGATTGTGGTCACTTCGGGGTTGTCGGATCATAACACATAATAGGTGACTATGGACTTGCAAGATAGGATCAAGAACACACATATATTCATGAAAACATAATAGGTTCAGATCTGAAATCATGGCACTCGGGCCCTAGTGAGAAGCATTAAGCATAGCAAAGTCATAGCAACATCAATCTCAGAACAAAGTGTATACTAGGGATCAAACCCTAACAAAACTAACCCGATTACATGGTAAATCTCATCCAACCCATCACCGTCCAGCAAGCCTACGATGGAATTACACACGCATGGCGGTGAGCATCATGAAATTGGTGATGGAGGATGGTTGATGATGACGACGACGACGAATTCCCCTCTCCGGAGCCCCGAACGGACTCCGGATCATCCCTCCCGCGAGAGTTTAGGGCTTGGCGACAGCTCCGTATCATAAAACGCGATGAATCCTTCTCTCTGATTTTTTCTCCCCGAACGTGAATATATGGAGTTGGAGTTGAGGTTGGTGGAGCTCCAGGGGGCCCACGAGGCAGGTTATAAACTTCTCTATGGTTTATAAACTAATTTACTAGCCATAGATTCATCAAAATAAGCAAACAACACACGAAAAACAGAATCTGTCAAAAACAGAACAGTCTGTAGTAATATGTAACTAACGCAAACTTATGGAACTCAAAAACTTCTACCAAAATAGTAACTCCTGGACAATTTGTTTATTGATCAGCAGCAAAAAGAATCAATGCAAAAGCACGTTCCTGTGATTTATCATAACTAAATTCGTGCGTGCAAAGTTTCTGTTTTTCAGCAGAATCAAATCAACTATCATCGTAGGTTATCCTATAGGTCTTACTTGGCACAAACACTAATTAAAACATAAAACCACATCCAAACAGAAGGTAGATGGATTATTTATTCCTAAACAGAACCAAAAACAAAAAACACAAAATAAAATTGGGTTGCCTCCCAACAAGCGCTATCGTTTAACGCCCCTAGCTAGGCATAAAAGCAAGGATAGATCTAGGTATTGCCATCTTTGGTAGGCAATCCATAAGTGGCTCTAATGATAGATTCATATGGTAATTTTATTTTCTTTCTAGGAAAGTGTTCCATGCCCTTCTTTAAGGGAAATTGGAATCTAATATTCCCTTCCTTCATATCAATAATTGCACCAATCGTTCTAAGGAAAGGTCTACCAAGAATAATAGGACATGAAGGATTGCAATCTATATCAAGAACGATAAAATCTACGGGCACATAATTCCTATTTGCAACAATAAGAACATCATTAATTCTTCCCATAGGCCTTTTAATAGTGGAATCCGCAAGATGCAAGTTTAGAGAGCAATCATCAAAATCACGAAAATCTAGCAAGATGACATGATGTAGAGGAATAAATTCATGCAATATGATAAATACCCCATCTTGTTATCCTCGATGGCAACAATACAATACGTGCCTTGCAACTCTTTCTGTCACTGAGTAAGGACACCGCAAGATTGAACCCAAAGCTATGCACTTCTCCCATTGCAAGAACTACCAATCTAGTTGGCCAAACCAAACGGATAATTCGAAGAGACTTGCAAAGATAACTCAATCATACATAAAAGAATTCAGAGAAGAATCAAATATTTTCCATAGATAAGTTGGATCATAAACTCACAATTCATCGGTCTCAACAAACACACCACAAAAAGAAGATTACATCGAATAGATCTCCACGAGAGAGGGGGACAACATTGTATTGAGATCCAAAAAGAGAGAAGAAGCCATCTAGCTACTAGCTATGGACCCGAAGGTCTGAAGTAAACTACTCACACTTCATCGGAGGGGCTATGGTGTTGATGTAGAAGCCCTCCGTGGTGGATGCCCCCTCCGGCGGAGCTCCGGAACAGGCCCCAAGATGGGATCTCATGGATACAGAAGGTTGCGGCGGTGGAATTAGGTTTTTGGCTCCTCTTCTGATCATACGGAGATACGTAAGTATATATAGGAGGAAGGAGTACGTCGGTGGAGCTCCGAGGGGCCCACGAGGTAGGGGCGCGCCCAGGGGGGCGCGCCCTCCACCCTCGTGACCTCCTCGGAAGCTTCTTGGAGTAGGGTCCAAGTCTCCTGGATCACGTTCGGTGAGAAAATCACGTTCCCGAAGGTTTCATTCCGTTTGGACTCCGTTTGATATTCCGTTTCTTCGAAACACTGAAATAGGCAAAAAACAACAATTCTGGGCTGGGCCTTCGGTTAATAGGTTAGTCCCAAAAATAATATAAAAGTGGAAAATAAAGCCCAATATAGTCCAAAACAGTAGATAAAGTAGCATGGAGCAATCAAAAAGTATAGATACGTTGGAGACGTATCAAGCATCCCCAAGCTTAATTCCTGCTCGTCCCCGAGTAGGTAAATGATAAAAAAGAATTTTTGATGCGGAGTGATACTTTGGCATAATTTCAATGTAAATCTTCTTAATCATGGCATGAATATTTAGATTCGAAAGATTCAAGATAAAAGTTCATATTGACATAAAAATAATAATACTTCAAGCATACTAATTAAACAATTATGTCATCTCAAAATAACATAGCCAAAGAAAGTTCATCCCTACAAAATCATATAGTTAGGCTATGCTTCATTTTCGTCACACAAAGATGTTCCCAACTTCTATACCCCCGATGACAAGCCAAGCAATTGTTTCATACTCAAATAATCTCAAAATCTTTCAACCTTCACGCAATATATGAGCGCGAGCCATGGATATAGCACTATGGGTGGAATAGAATATGATGATGGGGGTTATGTGGAGAAGACAAAAAAAGGAGAAAGTCTCATATTGACGAGGATAATCAACGGGCTATGGAGATGCCCATCAATTGATGTCAACATGAGGAGTAGGGATTGCCATGCAACGGATGCACTAGAGCTATGAATGCTCAACAAAATAAAACTAGTGAGTGTGCATCCAACTTGCTTGCTCACGAAGACCTAGGGCATTTTGAGGAAGCCCATCATTGGAATATACAAGCCAAGTTCTATAATGAAAAATTCCCACTAGTATAAACAAGACAATTTATGAGACTCACTATATGAAAAATGTGGTGCTACTTTGAAGCACAAATATATGAGACTCACTACATGAAGAACAAGGTGCTATTTTGAAGCACAAGTGTGGTAAAAGGATAGTAACATTGCCCCTTCTCTCTTTTTCTCTCTCTTTTTTTATTGGCCTTTCTCTTTTTTTTATTGGCCTTTCTCTCTTTTTTTTCCTTCGGAGTCTCATCCCGACTTGTGGGGGAATCATAGTCTCCATCATCCTTTTCCTCACTAGGGCAATGTTCTAATAATGATGATCATCACACTTCTATTACAACAACTTGATATTACAACTCGAAACTAGAACAAGATATGACTCTATATGAATGCCTCCGGCAGTGTACCGGGATGGTGCAATGAATCAAGAGTGACATGTATGGAAAATAATGCATGGTGGCTTTGCCACAAATACGATGTCAACTACAAGATCATGCAATGGCAATATGACAAAAGTAATGCATGTCACGATGATGATGGTGGAAGTTGCATGGCAATATATCTCGGAATGGCTATGGGAATGCCATGATAGGTAGGTATGGTGGCTGTTTTGAGGAAGATAAAAGGAGGTTTATGTGTGATAGAGCGTATCGTATCATGGGGTTTGGATGCACCAGCGAAGTTTGCACCAACTCTCAAGGTGAGAAAGGGCATTGCACGGTACCGAAGAGGCTAGCAAAGGCGGAAAGGTGAGAGTGTGTATAATCCATGGACTCAACATTAGTCAAAAGAACTCATATACTTATTGCAAAAATTTAGAAGTCATCAAAAAATTCAAATACTACGCGCATGCTCCTAGGGGGATAGATTGGTAGGAAAATACCATCGCTCATCCCCGACCGCCACTCATAAGGAACAAGCCAGGTACACTTCATGTTTCAAATTTGTTACACAACTTTAACCATACATGCATGCTACGGGATTTGCTAACTTCAACACAAGTATTTCTCAAATTCACAACTATTCAAATAGCACGACTTTGATATTATCACCTCCATATCTCAAAACAATTATCAAGCATCAAACTTAATTTAATTCACTCAAAAAAAGAGAAAGTTTCACAAATCATGAACACCAAGTATATTAACATTAAGCAAATTACCATGCTATTAATGACTATCAAAATAATCTAAGTGAAGCATGAGAGATCAAGTTTCTTTAAAACAAATCCACCACCATGCTCTAAAAGATCTAAGTGAAGCACTAGAGCAAAAAATTATCACGCTCTAAAGATATAAGTGAAGCACATAGAGCAAAGCTATCAAGCTCAAAAGGTATAAGTGAAGCACATAGAATATTCTAACAAATTCCAAATAAATGTATGGCTCTCTCAAAAGGTGTGTACAGCAAGGATGATTGTGGTAAACTAACAAGCAAAGACACAAATAATACAAAACGCTCCAAGCAAAACACATATCATGTTGGTGAATAAAAATATAGCTCCAAGTAAATTACCGATGGAAGTGGACGAAAGAGGGGATGCCTTCCGGGGCATCCCCAAGATTTGAATTTTTGGTGTCCTTGATTATCTTTGGGGTGCCATGGGCATCCCCAAGCTTAGGCTCTTGCCACTCCTTGTTCCATAATCCATCAAAAGAATTCACCAAAAACTTGAAAACTTCACAACACAAAACTCAACAGAAATCTCGTGAGCTCCGTTAGAGAAAGAAAACAAAAAACTACTTCAAGGTACTGTAATGAACTCATTATTTATTTATATTGGTGTTAAACCTACTGTATTCCAACTTCTCTATGGTTTATAAACTAATTTACTAGCCATAGATTCATCAAAATAAGCAAACAACACACGAAAAACAGAATCTGTCAAAAACAGAACAGTCTGTAGTAATCTGTAACTAACGCAAACTTATGGAACTCAAAAAATTCTACCAACATAGGAAGTCCTGGAAAATGTGTTTATTGATCAGAAGCAAAAAGAATCAACGCAAAATCACGTTCCTGTGATTTATCATAACTAAATTCGTGCGCGCAAAGTTTCTGTTTTTCAGCAGAATCAAATCAACTATCATCGTAGGTTATCCTATAGGTCTTACTTGGCACAAACACTAATTAAAACATAAAACCACATCCAAACAGAAGGTATATGGATAATTATTCCTAAACAGAACAAAAAACAAAAAACACAAAATAAAATTGGGTTGCCTCCCAACAAGCGCTATCGTTTAACGCCCCTAGCTTGGCATAAAAGCAAGGATAGATCTAGGTATTGCCATCTTTGGTAGGCAATCCATAAGTGGCTCTAATGATAGATTCATATGGTAATTTTATTTTCTTTCTAGGAAAGTGTTCCATGCCCTTCTTTAAGGGAAATTGGAATCTAATATTCCCTTCCTTCATATCAATAATTGCACCAATCGTTCTAAGGAAAGGTCTACCAAGAATAATAGGACATGAAGGATTGCAATCTATATCAAGAACGATAAAATCTACGGGCACATAATTCCTATTTGCAACAATAATAACATCATTAATTCTTCCAATAGGCCTTTTAATAGTGGAATCCACAAGATGCAAGTTTAGAGAGCAATCATCAAAATCACGAAAATCTAGTAAATCACATAGAGTTTTGGGGATAGTAGAGACACTAGCACCCAAATCACACAAAGCATGAAACTCAAAATCTTTAATTTTAATCTTAATGGTAGGTTCCCATTCATCATGGAGTTTTATAGGGATGGAAACTTTCAACTCAAGCTTTTCTTCATAGGATTGCATCAAGGCATCAACAATATGTTCGGTAAAGGCCTTATTTTGACTATAAGCATGAGGAGAATTTAACACGGATTGCAACAAGGAAATACAATCAATCAAAGAGCAATTTTCATAATCAAATTCCTTGAGATCCAATATAGTAGGTTTAGCAGCATCACGGTTTCTATTAATTTCAACCCTACTTTCATCAATTTCATCATCAAGATCTAGAAACTCAGAATTCTTAGAACGCCTTCTAGATAAGGGAAGATCATATTCAGATTCATCAAGATTCATATTGCAAAACAAAGATTTAATGGGGGACGCATCAATAACTTTTAGATCTTCATCTTGATTTTCATAGGGATTTGGTTTAGCGGCCATCTTATTGATAAAGGTGGCTTGCATATCCGAAATTTCAGCGGTCATCTTTTCAAGATGAGCAATTTGGGCTCTTATGCCATCAAATTCTTTGGACATATCATCGATCTCTTTATTCATATAACTCATAAAACTCTTTTGTTCATTAAGCTCGTTTCTAAAGAAATTATTATGCTCAAATTGCAAAACCATAAATTTCCTGACATTGTTTTCGATCTCCTCTAGCCTTTTAAGGTGAAGATCACCAAATTTAGGTAAGGCCATCACGACAAACAAGCAAACTAACACGCGAGCAAACAAAAGGCAAACCGGAAAAAGAGGGCGAATAAAACGGCAAGGGTGAAGTGGGGGAGAGGAAAACGAGAGGCAAATGGCAAATAATATAATGCGAGAGGTAGGGATTGCGATGTGTACTTGGTATGTTTACTTTTGCGTAAGCCTCCCCGGCAACGGCACCAGAAATTCTTCTTGTTACGTCTCGAGCTTGCGTTGGTTTTCCCCAAAGAGGAGAGGATGATGCAGCACAGTAGCGTAAGTATTTCCCTCAGTTTCTGAGAACCAAGGTATCAATCCAGTAGGCGGTCACGCGCAAGTCCCTTGTACCTGCACAACACGATAGCAACTCGCAACCAACGCTTAGGGGTTGTCAATCCCTTCACGGTCACTTACGGGAGTGAGATCTGATAGAGATAATATTTTTGGTATTTTTGATAGATAGATGCAAAGTAAAAAGTAAAGGCAAAGTAAAAACAAAGCAAGTAAATAAAGTGGTATAGATTGATATGATGAGAATAGACCCGGGGGCCATAGGTTTCACTAGTGGCTTCTCTCAAGAGCATAAGTATTCTACGTGGGTGAACAAATTACTGCTGAGCAATTGATAGAATCGAGCATAGTTATGAGGTTATCTAGGTATGATCATGTATATAGGCATCACGTCTGTGACAAGTAGACCGAAATGATTCTGCATCTACTACTATTACTCCACTCATCGACCGCTATCCAGCATGCATCTAGAGTATAAAGTTAAAAACAGAGTAACGCCTTAAGCAAGATGACATGATGTAGAGGAATAAATTCATGAAATATGATAAATACCCCATCTTGTTATCCTCGATGGCAACAATACAATACGTGCCTTGCAACTCTTTCTGTCACTGAGTAAGGACACCGCAAGATTGAACCCAAAGCTATGCACTTCTCCCATTGCAAGAACTACCAATCTAGTTGGCCAAACCAAACGGATAATTCAAAGAGACTTGCAAAGATAACTCAATCATACATAAAAGAATTCAGAGAAGAATCAAATATTTTCCATAGATAAGTTGGATCATAAACTCACAATTCATCGGTCTCAACAAACACACCACAAAAAGAAGATTACATCGAATAGATCTCCACGAGAGAGGGGGATAACATTGTATTGAGATCCAAAAAGAGAGAAGAAGCCATCTAGCTACTAGCTATGGACCCGAAGATCTGAAGTAAACTACTCACACTTCATCGGAGGGGCTATGGTGTTGATGTAGAAGCCCTCCGTGGTGGATGCCCCCTCCGGCGGAGCTCCAGAACAGGCCCCAAGATGGGATCTCGTGGATACAGAAGGTTGCGGCAGTGGAATTAGGTTTTTGGCTCCTCTTCTGATCATACGGGGATACGTAGGTATATATAGGAGGAAGGAGTACGTCGGTGGAGCTCCGAGGGGCCCACGAGGTAGGGGCGCGCCCAGGGGGCGCGCCCTCCACCCTCGTGACCTCCTCGGAAGCTTCTTGGAGTAGGGTCCAAGTCTCCTGGATCACGTTCGGTGAGAAAATTACGTTCCCGAAGGTTTCATTCCGTTTGGACTCCGTTTGATATTCCGTTTCTTCGAAACACTGAAATAGGCAAAAAACAGCAATTCTGGGCTGGGCCTTCGGTTAATAGGTTAGTCCCAAAAATAATATAAAAGTGGAAAATAAAGCCCAATATAGTCCAAAATAGTAGATAAAGTAGCATGGAGCAATCAAAAATTATAGATACGTTGGAGACGTATCAAGCATCCCCAAGCTTAATTCCTGCTTGTCCCCGAGTAGGTAAATGATAAAAAAGAATTTTTGATGCGAAGTGATACTTTGGCATAATTTCAATGTAAATCTTCTTAATCATGGCATGAATATTTAGATCCGAAAGATTCAAGATAAAAGTTCATATTGACATAAAAATAATAATACTTCAAGCATACTAATTAAACAATTATGTCATCTCAAAATAACATAGCCAAAGAAAGTTCATCCTTACAAAATCATATAGTTAGGCTATGCTTCATTTTCGTCACACAAAGATGTTCCCAACTTCTATACCCACGATGACAAGCCAAGCAATTGTTTCATACTCAAATAATCTCAAACTCTTTCAACCTTCACGCAATATATGAGCGCGAGCCATGGATATAGCACTATGGGTGGAATAGAATATGATGATGGGGGTTATGTGGAGAAGACAAAAAAGGAGAAAGTCTCATATTGACGAGGATAATCAACGGACTATGGAGATGCCCATCAATTGATGTCAACATGAGGAGTAGGGATTGCCATGCAACGGATGCACTAGAGCTATGAATGCTCAACAAAAGAAAACTAGTGGGTGTGCATCCAACTTGCTTGCTCACGAAGACCTAGGGCATTTTGAGGAAGCCCATCATTGGAATATACAAGCCAAGTTCTATAATGAAAAATTCCCACTAGTATAAACAAGACAATTTATGAGACTCACTATATGAAAAATGTGGTGCTACTTTGAAGCACAAATATATGAGACTCACTACATGAAGAACAAGGTGCTATTTTGAAGCACAATTGTGGTAAAAGGATAGTAACATTGCCCCTTCTCTCTTTTTCTCTCTCTTTTTTTATTGGCCTTTCTCTTTTTTTTATTGGCTTTTCTCTCTTTTTTTCCTCTGGAGTCTCATCCCGACTTGTGGGGGAATCATAGTCTCCATCATCCTTTTCCTCACTAGGGCAATGTTCTAATAATGATGATCATCACACTTCTATTATAACAACTTGATATTACAACTCGAAACTAGAACAAGATATGACTCTATATGAATGCCTCCGGCAGTGTACCGGGATGGTGCAATGAATCAAGAGTGACATGTATGGAAAATAATGCATGGTGGCTTTGCCACAAATACGATGTCAACTACAAGATCATGCAATGGCAATATGACAAAAGTAATGCATGTCACGATGATGATGGTGGAAGTTGCATGGCAATATATCTCGGAATGGCTATGGGAATGCCATGATAGGTAGGTATGGTGGCTGTTTTGAGGAAGATAAAAGGAGGTTTATGTGTGATAGAGCGTATCGTATCACGGGGTTTGGATGCACCGGCGAAGTTTGCACCAACTCTCAAGGTGAGAAAGGGCATTGCACGGTATCGAAGAGGCTAGCAAAGGCGGAAAGGTGAGAGTGTGTATAATCCATGGACTCAACATTAGTCAAAAGAACTCATATACTTATTGCAAAAATTTAGAAGTCATCAAAAAATTCAAATACTACGCGCATGCTCCTAGGGGGATAGATTGGTAGGAAAAGACCATCGCTCATCCCCGACCGCCACTCATAAGGAACAAGCCAGGTACACTTCATGTTTCAAATTTGTTACACAACTTTAACCATACGTGCATGCTACGGGATTTGCTAACTTCAACACAAGTATTTCTCAAATTCACAACTATTCAAATAGCATGACTTTTATATTATCACCTCCATATCTCAAAACAATTATCAAGCATCAAACTTAATTTAATTCACTCAAAAAAAGAGAAAGTTTCACAAATCTTGAACACCAAGTATATTAACATTAAGCAAATTACCATGCTATTAATGACTCTCAAAATAATCTAAGTGAAGCATGAGAGATCAAGTTTCTTTAAAACAAATCCACCACCATGCTCTAAAAGATCTAAGTGAAGCACTAGAGCAAGAAATTATCACGCTCTAAAGATATAAGTGAAGCACATAGAGCAAAGCTATCAAGCTCAAAAGGTATAAGTGAAGCACATAGAATATTCTAACAAATTCCAAATAAATGTATGGCTCTCTTAAAAGGTGTGTACAGCAAGGATGATTGTGGTAAACTAACAAGCAAAGACACAAATAATACAAGACGCTCCAAGCAAAACACATATCATGTTGGTGAATAAAAATATAGTTCCAAGTAAATTACCGATGGAAGTGGACGAAAGAGGGGATGCCTTCCGGGGCATCCCCAAGCTTTGAATTTTTGGTGTCCTTGATTATCTTTGGGTGCCATGGGCATCCCCAAGCTTAGGCTCTTGCCACTCCTTGTTTCATTATCCATCAAAAGAATTCACCCAAAACTTGAAAACTTCACAACACAAAACTCAACAGAAATCTCGTGAGCTCCGTTAGAGAAAGAAAACAAAAAACTACTTCAAGATACTGTAATGAACTCATTCTTTATTTATATTGGTGTTAAACCTACTGTATTCCAACTTCTCTATGGTTTATAAACTAATTTACTAGCCATAGATTCATCAAAATAAGCAAACAACACACGAAAAACAGAACAGTCTGTAGTAATCTGTATCTAACGCAAACTTATGGAACTCAAAAAATTCTACCAACATAGGAAGTCCTGGAAATTTTTTTTATTGATCAGCAGCAAAAAGAATCAACGCAAAATCACGTTCCTGTGATTTATCATAACTAAATTCATGCACGCAAAGTTTCTGTTTTTCAGCAGAATCAAATCAACTATCATCGTAGGTTATCCTATAGGTCTTACTTGGCACAAACACTAATTAAAACATAAAACCACATCCAAACAGAAGGTAGATGGATTATTTTTTCCTAAACAGAACCAAAAACAAAAAACACAAAATAAAATTGGGTTGCCTCCCAACAAGCGCTATCATTTAACGCCCCTAGCTAGGCATAAAAGCAAGGATAGATCTAGGTATTGCCATCTTTGGTAGGCAATCCATAAGTGGCTCTAATGATAGATTCATATGGTAATTTTATTTTCTTTCTAGGAAAGTGTTCCATGCCCTTCTTTAAGGGAAATTGGAATCTAATATTCCCTTCCTTCATATCAATAATTGCACCAATCGTTCTAAGGAAAGGTCTACCAAGAATAATAGGACATGAAGGATTGCAATCTATATCAAGAACGATAAAATCTATGGGCACATAATTCCTATTTGCAACAATAAGAACATCATTAATTCTTCCCATAGGCCTTTTAATAGTGGAATCCGCAAGATGCAAGTTTAGAGAGCAATCATCAAAATCACGAAAATCTAGTAAATCACATAGAGTTTTGGGGATAGTAGAGACACTAGCACCCAAATCACACAAAGCATGAAACTCAAAATCTTTAATTTTAATCTTAATGGTAGGTTCCCATTCATCATGGAGTTTTCTAGGGATGGAACTCAAGCTTTTCTTCATAGGATTGCATCAAGGCATCAACAATATGTTCAGTAAAGGCCTTATTTTGACTATAAGCATGATGAGAATTTAACACGGATTGCAACAAGGAAATACAATCAATCAAAGAGCAATTTTCATAATTAAATTCCTTGAGATCCAAAATAGTAGGTTTAGCAGCATCATGGTTTCTATTAATTTCAACCCTACTTTCATCAATTTCATCATCAAGATCTAGAAACTCAGAATTCTTAGAACGCCTTCTAGATAAGGGAAGATCATATTCAGATTCATCAAGATTCATATTGCAAAACAAAGATTTAATGGGGGACGCATCAATAACTTTTAGATCTTCATCTTGATTTTCATAGGGATTTGGTTTAGCGGCCATCTTATTGACTAAGGTGGCTTGCATATCCGAAATTTCAGCGGTCATCTTTTCAAGACGAGCAATTTGGGCTCTTATGCCATCAAATTCTTTGGACATATCATCGAGCTCTTTATTCATATAACTCATAAAACTCTTTTGTTCATTAAGCTCGTTTCTAAAGAAATTATTATGCTCAAATTGCAAAACCATAAATTTCCTGACATTGTTTTCGATCTCCTCTAGCCTTTTAAGGTGAAGATCACCAAATTTAGGTAAGGCCATCACGACAAACAAGCAAACTAACACGCGAGCAAACAAAAGGCAAACCGGAAAAAGAGGGCGAATAAAACGGCAAGGGTGAAGTGGGGGACAGGAAAACGAGAGGCAAATGGCAAATAATATAATGCGAGAGATAGGGATTGCAATGGGTACTTGGTATGTTGACTTTTGCGTAAGCCTCCCCGGCAATGGCGCCAGAAATTCTTCTTGTTACGTCTCGAGCTTGCGTTGGTTTTCCCCGAAGAGGAGAGGATGATGCAGCACAGTAGCGTAAGTATTTCCCTCAGTTTCTGAGAACCAAGGTATCAATCCAGTAGGCGGTCACGCGCAAGTCCCTTGTACCTGCACAACACGATAGCAACTCGCAACCAATGCTTAGGGGTTGTCAATCCCTTCACGTTCACTTACGGGAGTGAGATCTGATAGAGATAATATTTTTGGTATTTTTGATAGATAGATGCAAAGTAAAAAGTAAAGGCAAAGTAAAAAACAAAGCAAGTAAATAAAGTGATATAGATTGATATGATGAGAATAGACCCGGGGGCCATAGGTTTCACTAGTGGCTTCTCTCAAGAGCATAAGTATTCTACGTGGGTGAACAAATTACTGCTAAGCAATTGATAGAATCAAGCATAGTTATGAGGTTATCTAGGTATGATCATGTATATAGGCATCACGTCCGTGACAAGTAGACCGAAACGATTCTGCATCTACTACTATTACTCCACTCATCGACCGCTATCCAGCATGCATCTAGAGTATTAAGTTAAAAACAGAGTAATGCCTTAAGCAAGATGACGTGATGTAGAGGAATAAATTCATGCAATATGATAAATACCCCATCTTGTTATCCTCGATGGCAACAATACAATATGTGCCTTGCAACTCTTTCTGTCACTGAGTAAGGACACCGCAAGATTGAACCCAAAGCTATGCACTTCTCCCATTGCAAGAACTACCAATCTAGTTGGCCAAACCAAACGGATAATTCGAACAGACTTGCAAAGATAACTCAATCATACATAAAAGAATTCAGAGAAGAATCAAATATTTTCCATAGATAAGTTGGATCATAAACCCACAATTCATCGGTCTCAGCAAACACACCGCAAAAAGAAGATTACATCGAATAGATCTCCACGAGAGAGGGGGAGAACATTGTATTGAGATCCAAAAAGAGAGAAGAAGCCATCTAGCTACTAGCTATGGACCCGAAGGTCTGAAGTAAACTACTCACACTTCATCGGAGGGGCTATGGTGTTGATGTAGAAGCCCTCCATGGTGGATGCCCCCTCCGGCGGAGCTCCGGAACAGGCCCCAAGATGGGATCTCGTGGATACAGAAGGTTGCGGCGGTGGAATTAGGTTTTTGGCTCCTCTTGTGATCATACGGGGATACGTAGGTATATATAGGAGGAAGGAGTACGTCGATGGAGCTCCGAGGGGCCCACGAGGTAGGGGGCGCGCCCAGGGGGGCGCGCCCTCCACCCTCATGAACTCCTCGGAAGCTTCTTGGAGTAGGGTCCAAGTCTCCTGGATCACGTTCGGTGAGAAAATCACGTTCCCGAAGGTTTCATTCCATTTGGACTCCGTTTGATATTCCGTTTCTTCGAAACACTGAAATAGGCAAAAAACAGCAATTCTGGGCTGGGCCTCCGGTTAATAGGTTAGTCCCAAAAATAATAAGTGGAAAATAAAGCCCAATATAGTCCAAAACAGTAGATAAAGTAGCATGGAGCAATCAAAAATTATAGATACGTTGGAGGCGTATCACTCTCCGGTGGGTGCTTTTTAATAAGAGGCCGATGACTCAACATAAAAGTTAATAGATAGGCCCTTCGCAGAGGGAAGCAGGGATTTGTAGAGGTGCCAGAGCTCGATTTTGAAATAGAGATAAATAATATTTTGAGCGGTATACTTTTATTGCCAACATAACAACCAAGAGATCTCGATATCTTCCATGCTACACACATTATAGGCGGTTCCCAAATAGAATGGTAAAGTTTATACTCCCCCTCCACCAACAATCATCAGTCCATGGCTTGCCCGAAACAACGGGTGCCTCCTAACAACAATCCTGGGGGAGTTTTGTTTGTAGTTATATTGATTTGATTAGAGCATGGTACTGGGCATCCTGGTGACCAGCCATTTTCTCGTGAGTGAGGAGCAGAGTCCACTCCTCTTCAGAATAACCCACCTCGCATGGAAGATATAGACAGCCCTAGTTGATACATGAGTTGTTCGAGCATACAAAACAGAATTTCATTTGAAGGTTTAGAGTTTGGCACATACAAATTTACTTGGAACAGCAGGTAGATACCGCATATAGGAAGGTATGGTGGACTCATATGGAATAACTTTGGGGTTTGTGGATTCTGGATGCACAAGCAGTATTCCCGCTTAGTACAAGTGAAGGCTAGAAAGAGACTGGGAACTGACCAACTAGAGAGCGACAACAGCCATGAACATGCATTAAAATTAATGGACATTGAGTGCAAGCATGAGTAGGATATAATCCACCATGAACATACATATCGTGGAGGCTATGTTGATTTTGCTTCAACGACATGCGTGAACATGTGCCAAGTCAAGTCACTCGAATCATTCAAAGGAGGATACCACCCTATCATACCACATCACAACCATTTTAATAGCATGTTAGCATGCAAGGTAAACCATTATAAACTCCTAGCTAATTAAGCATGGCATAAGCAACTATAATCTCTAATTGTCATTGCAAACATGTTTATTTATAATAGGCTGAATTAGGAACTATGAACTAATCATATTTACGAAAACAAGATAGGTCGAGTTCATACCAGCTTCTCTCATCTCAATCATTTCATGATATATCGTCATTATTGCCTTTCACTTGCATGACCGAATGGTGTGTATAATAATAATAGTGCACGTGCATTGGACTAAGCTGGAATATGCAAGCATTCAATTCAAGGGAGAATACAAGGTAATATGGGCTCTTGGTTAAATTAACAATAATGCATATGAGAGCCACTCAACATTTTCATCATGGTCTTCTCCTCTCGACCCCCAAAGAAAAGAAAAGAAATAAAACTATTTACACAGGAAAGCTCCCAACAAGCAAAAAAAGAACGAGAAATCTTTTTGAGTTTTCTTTTAATGACTACTACTACATGCATGGAAACTAAACTAGCTAAAAGTTACAACTAATTTTTTTGGTTTCTCTTAAGGTTATTCAAACACACAGGAAGAAAGCAAGAAAAGGAAATAAACTAGCATGGATAGTACAGTGGAAAAGTATGAGCACCGACAACTAGAATGAGTGTGTGAACATGAATGTAATGTCGGTGAGAAATACGTACTCCCCAGGCTTAGGCTTTTGGCCTAAGTTGGTTTATGCCCATGGATTAGAGCTAGTCTCTTCGGTGTACTGAGGAGTGCCAGTGCCATTGGCTGGCGATCTCTTCCGGATCGCACTGATAGAAGGACTGTCGATAAGGGTCAAGTGGTGGTTCTGGCTTAAGCTCTAGAGCTGGTGTCTGGCTCCGGTATGCGTGAATGGCCTCCGGCAAGACGAGGTACGTGCCTGCAGATAAGTCAAACAAAGAGGGTGCAGGCAAGATAATAGTCTCACTGTGAGTTTTATTAAATCTCAAATTATACTTAAGCATCATCTCATTATTTTTAACAATAAATTCATGTGCTACCATACTCTTATAGTCTAGAAAAATAGGGGCAGCAACTTTTCCTCTTTCTCATAATGCCTAATAGGTATCCTAAAGTGTTTAGCAAGGCATGAAGCAAAGATGCCTCCAAAGTTGGGGCCCTTTGTACGATTCAGACTTAATCGTTTAGCAATAATAGCGCCTAAACTAACAGTGGTATCGCGAAATAAAGCATGGCACAAAATAACAATATCAGGGGCACTTTCCACAGTTCCCGCGATCAATTAAGCATCTACTAGCAAATATTGCAAAGTAACGTAGAACAGGAAAGTGTATGCTAGTAATTCTTGCATCAGAAACCTCCCTTGTTTCCCCTACAGCAATCATATCAATAAATCCGTCCACATCACTATGATGTGGTTCCTCTATGTTGCCCTCGAAGGGTATCTTGCAAACCGCACAAAAATCACATAGTGTCATCTCCTTAACCTCATCATATAAATGAAACTCCACTAAAGGTGGTGATTTCTTAGCATGAAAGTAAATTTTTTGCACGAAAGTATTAGTGAGTAGGAGATACTGATCGAGCTGGTCGTGGAGGAAGTCGGTGAGGCCTGCATTCTCAGCCAAATGATGGAAATCATCGTGAATCCTGGCTGCTCTCAAGAACTCATCACAAGGCCATTCACACGGTCGAACCTCCGTGGTGCGAGGGAGATTAAATTTGGGATTTTTGTTCTCTTCACTTTGCTTATCCTTCGAGCTTTGGCTCGAAGAGCCCCTCAAAAATCTCTTCATCATTTTCTGAAAATTTCTGAAATTTTTAGTAACTCAAAATAAAAGTGAACCAAACTCAACAAAATTGATAGCAACTACTCCCACAAGTGCCTCGAGACTATATCATGCATTAGAATTACTTGGGACCAAATAAATTTGACATGCAAGCTCAAGAACAGGGTCACCTTAGCAGCAAAATTTTGCAATGAATAAAGCACTAGAACAAAAACTAATTGGACCATTGGAGGAGTCACATACCAAAGAACAATCCGCCAAAGCAGTTTTGTGAGTGGAGCTTTGAGCAAGGAGATCGAAAATGGCAGCAAGATGAGCTAGAACTCGTGCTTGAGCTGGTTGATGATTTTTTTGGGAGGAAGAAGAAGTGTATGGGTGCAGGAATAAGTGGAGGGGGGCCACCAGGGGCCCACGAGGCAGGGGGCATGCCCCAGGGGGGTGGGCACGCCCTGGACCCTCGTGGCCAGGTGCTGGCTCCCCCTATGTGTTCTCAGTGCCAAATATTCTCAAATATTCTAGAAAAAATCATATTTCATTTTCAGGGCATTTGGAACACTTCTATTTTCAGGCATTTTTATGAGATAATTAGATTTATGCCCCTAGTTGTGTCCCACTCGTCTGTTTTACCCCTAATTCCCAAAAGTCACCGGTTCTGTCAATGTCACTTTGCTCCTCTTATGCTTTTGCCCTTTGACCGTTTGACCGACAGTTTGAAAACTTCATAACTAATTCATACTAAATCAGAAAAATGCAAATAAGATACCAAAATGTTCAGAAAAACATCACCTATATGTTAGTGTCATTTGCATTCATGAAAAAAGTGTTGGAAAGTGCACATCCGAGTTTTAGCTCTTTTGGTACCACCATGAATAGTAAACTCTTAAAAAATTCAAAAACAATATAGTGGCAAAGAACAACAAATGTTCTAAGTGCTTGCCAAGTTTCATTAGGGAACGACATTCATGGAAGTCGTGGCAAAAAACATAATCTATTTAGGAGTGCTGATTGTTTTTTTTGCCGCGGCACCCACGAATGTTATTCCCTGATGAAACTTGGCAGGCACTTAAAACATTTGTCATTCTTTGCCACCAAATTTTTTTTGAATTTTTTTGAACTTTTTTAGATTTTACTATTCATGGTGGTAGCATAAGAGCTAAAACTCAGATGGGCACTTTCCAACACTTTTTTCATGAATGCAAATGACACTGACATATAGGTGATGTTTTTCTGAACATTTTGGTATCTTATTTGCATTTTTCTGATTTAGTATGAATTAGTTATGAAGTTTTCAAACTGACGGTCAAATGGTCAAAGGGCAAAAGCATAAGAGGAGAAAAGTGACTTGGACAGAATCGGTGACTTTTGGGAATTAGGGGTAAAACAGACGAGTGGGACACAACTAGGGGCATAAATCTAATTATCCCTATTTTTATTGCATGGATAAATCAGAAAATAGATAGAAAAATATTGTTTTTGCTTTATTTAATCTAAATAACAGAAAGTAAAAGGAGGGTACAGAAGGTTGTGCTTTCTAACTTCATCCATCTCATGTTCATCAAAAGGAATCCACAAACAAGGTTGATCAAGTCTTGTTAACAAACTCATTCCGAATAACATGGAACCGGAGAAATTTCGAATAACACTAGGTTACCTCAATGAGGATATGGACATCCCAAATAATAAGAATATCATATTTCTTCTTGATAGTAGGAATAGGGAACTCAAAACCTCCAATAATAATAGTTGGAATTCTTCCAATAGAATTTACACTGTGAACTTGAGGTTGTTTCCTTGAAAAATGCACCGTATGTTCATTACCATTAACATGAAAAGTGACATTGCCTTTGTTGCAATCAATAACAGCCCCTGCAGTATTCAGAGGGTCTACCAAGGATAATCGACATACTATCGTCCTCGGGAATATCAAGAATAACAAAGTCCATTAAAATAGTAACATTCGCAACCACAATAGGCACATCCTCACAAATACCGACAGGTATAGCAGTTGATTTATCGGCCATTTGAAAAGATATTTCAGTACGTGTCAACTTATTCAATTCAAGTCTACTATATAAAGAGAGAGGCATAACACTAACACTGGCTCCAAGATCACATAAAGCAGTTTTAACATAGTTTCTTTTAATGGAGCATGGTATAGTTGGTACTCCTGGATCTCCAAGTTTCTTAGGTATTCCACCCTTAAAAGTATAATTAGCAAGCATGGTAGAAATTTCAGCTTCCGGTATCTTTCTTTTATTTGTAACAATATCTTTCATGTACTTACCATAAGGATTCATTTTAAGCATATCAGTCAAATGCATACGCAAAAAGATAGGTCTAATCATTTCAGCAAAGCGCTCAAAATCCTCATCATCCTTTTTCTTGGATGGTTTAGGAGGAAAAGGCATGGGTTTCTGAACCCATGGTTCTCTTTCTTTACCGTGCTTCCTAGCAACAAAGTCTCTCTTATCATAACGTTGATTCTTTGATTATGGGTTATCAAGATCAACAGCAGGTTCAATCTCTACATCATTGTTATTGCCAGGTTGAGCATCAACATGAACATTATCATTAACATTATCACTAGATTCATGTTCATCACGAGATTGTGTTTCAGCATCAGAAATAGAAATATCATTGGGATTCTCAGGTGTGTCTACAACAGGTTCACTAGAAGCATGCAAAGTCCTATCATTTTTCTTTTTCTTCCTCTTAGAAGGACTAGGTGCATCAACATTATTTCTCTGAGAATATTGCTCAATTATCTTGGGGTGGCCCTTAGGATACAAAGGTTCCTGAGTCATTTTACCACCTCTAGACATAACTCCAACAGCATTATCATTTTTCTTATCATTTAACTCGTTGAGCAAATCATTTTGAGCCTTAAGCACTTGTTCTACTTGAGTGGTAACCATGGAAGCATGTTTACTAATAAGTTTAAGTTCACCTTTAACTCTAGCCATATAATCACTCAAGTGTCCAATCATATAAGCATTACTTTTCAATTGTCTACCAACATAAGTATTGAAGTTTTCTTGTTCAGCCATAAAGTCATCAAACTCATCCAAGCATTGGCTAGCAAACTTAGCAGACAGGATTTCAACTTTATCATATCTATAGAGAGAATTTACCTTTACTACCTATGTCGGGTTATCAAGATCATGTATTTCTTCAATAGGTGGTATATTAACGCCATGTATTTCTTCAACAGCAGGTAAATTCTTAACATCTTCAACTTTAATACCTTTTTCTTTCATAGATTTGTTTGCCTCTTGCATATCTTCGGTACTGAGAAATAGAACACCCCTTTTCTTCGGAGTTGGCTTAGGAGTTGGTTCAGGAAGTAACAAATTGTTTTCATTAGTCAACATATTATTCAATAGCAATTCAGCTTGATCAACTGTTCTTTCCCTGAAAACGCAACCAGCACAACTATCCAGGTGGTCTCTGGAAGCATCGGTCAGTCCATTATAAAAGATATCAAGTATTTCATTTTTCTTGAGAGGATGATCAGGCAAAGCATTAAGTAATTGGAGAAGCCTCCCCCAAGCTTGTGTGAGACTTTCTTCTTCAATTTGCACAAAATTATATATTTCCCTTAAAGCAGCTTGTTTCTTATGAGCGGGGAAATATTTAGCAGAGAAGTAATAAATCATATCATGGGGACTACGCACACAACCAGGATCAGGAGAATTAAAACAAGTTTTAGCATCGCCCTTTAATGAGAACGAAAATAGCTTAAGGATATAGTAGTAATGAGTTTTCTCATCATTAGTTAATAGGCTGGCTATATCATTCAATTTAGTAAGATGTGCCACAACAGTTTCAGATTCATAGCCATAAAAAGGATCAGTTTCAATCAAAGTAATTATCTCAGGATCGACAGAGAAATCATAATCCTTATCAATAACACAAATAGGTGAAGTAGCAAAATCAGGGTCATATTTCATTCTAGCATTCAGAGACTTTTCTTTTAGCTTAGCTAATAACTTCTTAAGATCAGATCTATCATTGCAAGCAAGAAAATCTCTAGCAGTTTCTTCATCCATAACATAACCCTCGGGAACAACAGGCAGTTCATATCTAGGGGGAGAATCTTCATCATCACTTTCATCAATATTATCAGTTTCAATAATTTCATTCTCTCTAGCCCTAGCAAGTTGTTCATCAAGAAATTCACCTAATGGCACAATAGTATCAAGCATAGAAGTAGTTTCATCATAAGTATCATGCATAGCAGAAGTGGCAACATCAATAACATGCGACATATCAGAATTAATAGCAGAAGCAGGTTTAGGTGTCGCAAGTTTACTCAAAACAGAAGGTGAATCAAGTGCAGAGCTAGATGACAGTTCCTTACCTCCCCTCGTAGTTGAGGGAGAGATCTTAGTTCTTTCGTCTTTCAAGTTCCTCATAGTGATCAGCACATATAAATCCCAAGTGACTTAAAGAGTAGAGCTATGCTCCCCGGTAACGGTGCCAGAAAATAGTCTTGATAACCCACAAGTATAGGGGATAGCAACAGTTTTCGAGGGTAGAGTATTCAACCCAAATCTATTGATTCGACACAAGGGGAGCCAAAGAATGTTCACAAGTATTAGCAATTGAGTTGTCAATTCAACCACACCTGGATAACTTAATATCTGCAGAAAAGTATTTAGTAGCAAAGTAGTATGGAAGTAATAGTAACTGTCGGTGTCAAAACCGGCAGATCTCGGGTAGGGGGTCCCGAACTGTGCGTCTAGGCGGATGGTAATAGGAGACAAGGGACACGATGTTTTACCCAGGTTTGGGCCCTCTTGATGGAGGTAAAACCCTACGTCCTGCTCGATTAATATTGATGATGTGTATTACAAGAGTGGATCTACCACGAGATCAAGGAGGCTAAACCCTAGAAGCTAGCCTATGGTATGATTGTTGTAATGGAGGTTATGTCCTATGGACTAAAGCCCTCGGTTTATATAGACACCGGAGAGGGTTAGGGTTACACAGAGTCGGTTACAATGGTAGGAGATCTACATATCCGTATCGCCAAGCTTGCCTTCCACGCCAAGGAAAGTCCCATCCGGACACGGGACGGAGTCTTCAATCTTGTATCTTCGTAGTCTTGGAGTCCGGCGGACGATGATAGTCCGGCTGTCCGGACACCCCCTAGTCCAGGACTCCCTCAGTAGCCCCTGAACCTGGCTTCAATGACGATGAGTCCGGCGCGCATAATGTTCGGCATTGCAAGGCGGGTTCCTCCCTTAAATAATCCAGGGAAGATCATGAACACCAGGATAGTGTCCGGCTCTGCAAAATAAATTCCACATTCCACCGTAGAGAGAATAAAATGTACACAAGTTCAATCTGCTGACGTATTTTGCGGCATGACGCCACACCACTACCAAGCCTTTACTTGAATCGTTTTTTATTATACCGCCTCAGCGCGTTTAGTGAAGCGGTTTCCTTGGCACGTCTTGTCGAAGCAGAGATCGTGTTCCCCCTTATTCCGGGATTCTCATCAATACGGACGTGGGTAACCCAACCGTGCCATTGATGGTGGCGCTTGGGAGATAAGCGAGTTTTATCAGGCTAGTGGGGATGCATAGTTTCGTCCGCCTATATATAAGGGATAAGGATTCACCTTTTCACCTACGCCTTCTTCCTCCTTTGCTTATCCATCTCCGCGCACTCGAGCTCCAGCGCCCAAGTTTGCGCATCTCGTCTCAACCTTCTCCGACCATGTCCGGAGCGGGAGGCAAGTGGTTGGCCTCCTCCGTTAAGGAGGAGCACATCACAAAGCTGCGCACCGCCGGATACCTTTCCGGCGACATCGCGCACCGGCTGCCCGACAAGGGGCAACTCATCCCCACCCCCAGGCCCCATGAGAGGGTCGTTTTCCTCCCCCACTTCCTTCGTGGACTGGTCTTTCCACTTCACCCCTTTGTCCGGGGGCTCATGTTCTACTACAGCCTGGATTTCCATGATCTGGCGCCGAACTTCATCCTCAACATCTCGGCATTTATCGTCGTGTGCGAGGCCTTCCTCTGCATCCAGCCCCACTTCGGCTTGTGGCTCAAGACCTTCAATGTCAAGCCGAAGGTAGTGAAGGGCACTCAAGCGAAGTGCGGAGGCGCCATGTTGGGCAAGATGCCCAACGTCCTTTGGTTCGAAGGGGCCTTCGTGGAATCCGTCAAGGGGTGGCAGTCGGGGTGGTTCTATATCACCGAGCCGCGCCACCCTACGTGGGCGGCGGCCCCCGAGTTCAAATCTGGAATCCCTACGCAGCTCACCTCCTGGAAAGAGAAGGGCTTGCTGTGGGGTAATTCGAAGGAGCTGACGAGACTCCAAGCCTGTATCCAGAAGCTGGTGAATAAGAAGCTCAGGCTGGTTAACGTGGTCCAAGTCATGCTCGTCCGCCGGATTCTCCCATGCCAAGAACGGGCATTCAATCTGTGGGAGTTCGATCCGGAACAGCACCAGGCGTTGAACGGGCTCTTTGACACGACGTACGAAGGCGCCTGGAGGGTGCTGTTTAAGGGCGCCGAAGCCCCCGCATCCGCGATGGAAGATCGCGGATTTCACTCGCAGCGTCCTGCTGACGAGGTAAGTGATTCTACCCATTTACGGGACACTTATTGTTAATAGATTGATTCTAAGCGGGCTTCAATCTCCCTTTTCCTTTGACAGGAATGGATGAAGAAGGCCGAGAAGCTCATCTGCCCGGCTCCCATGCCAGAAGACCCAATGGACGCCCGTCTAGCGGGGCTACTGGTTTCGGCACCGCATGTGGTGCCGGAGAAGAAGGCCAAGAAGGTGGCCACGGGCACTCGAAAGAGTTCCCGTTTTCAGGTCTCCGACGACTCCGAGGCGGACTCCTCCCCCGAGGATGAGGAGGAGGAAGAAGACTCTCTCCCAGAGGAGGGAGAGAGGAAGAGGAAGGCTTCCCCAACAGGGGAGGCCGAAGGGTCCAAGAGGGGAAGAACTATTCCCCCGGACAGCTCCGCCAACACCAACGTTGGCGATGAAGAGTGGCCCTCAAGGGCCAGGCCTCAGGCGAGATCGTAAGTATCCGGATCCCTGAATGATCCGCAATTTCTTTTGTGTCACATAGCGTCCTTCTAATGCCGCATACTGCCTACAGTCCGGCCGACGATGATCTCCCTGCTTCGTCGAGCGGGTCGTTGGCTGCGTTGGATGTGGAATCCATTCCGACTGCCTCCACCCCTCGCGCCGCTGAGGACGCCGAGGTGGGATCCCGGGAAGGGACCCATCAGGAGGAGGCTCCGGAGGCGCCGCAAGGCAGCCTCCCGGACTTTGCACCGGACTCTACGCCGGAACCTGCAGTGGTTCCAGAGTCCGGCAGGCGGCCCCTTTGCAAGAAGGGCAAGACCGTGACACCGGCGGCCCCCGTCCAACCGGAGGCGCCGGACAACTTGTTGGAGGAGCTCAAAGGCGCTTCCATCGAGGAAGAACACCGCACTATCATGAGTGCGGTGATCCAGAAGGTTCAGCTCGCCAAGAGCAGGCTGACCGAAGCCTGCAGTAGCCTTCTAACAGGCTTTGAGGTAAGAAGTTAAAATTATGTAATGTAATACCGCATAGACAGTAGCCCCTGATGCTCAGTTCGGCGTTCGGAAAGAAAAGCCGGACTGAGGATCTAAAAAGATACACGCAGGGTTGCTAAAAAGTATGTCAATATGAGTTTGCAGGCTGCGCTGCTGACCTCTGTCGCACTGACTGCGGAGGTCGGTGCGTTGAAGCAGGATCTCGAGTGGTCCGAGCAAGAGCTCGGCCGTGCCAAGAAGTAGCTCGAGGACAAAGAAGGTGAGTAACACCACTTTGAAAAGTTACCTTACAGAAAAGGATTTAGGTTGCAATAAGAGAATGACAAGGATAACATGGGTACTGCAGGGGCCACAAACGAGGTGGCATCCCTGAAGGAGGCTGTGTCCGCGGCCGAACGTAATGCGGCCGCGGAATGGACAGAGCTAGAAAAACAGGAGGCACAGGTGGCGGAGGTGCGGCAAGAGCTCCAGGCTCTCATGGAGAAGCATGAGAGTTTGGAGCGCGACTCAAAGACTCGAGAGTCCAAGCTCGCCTCGGCTCTCTAAAGTGCCAAGTCCGCCAAGGCCGAGGCCCATAAGGCCCTTCAGGAAGTTTAGGATATGAAGAAAATAGCGGCGGGTAAGGCATTTTTCATGCAAAGCCGGCATGTTAATGTAAACTACCTGACACTTACCCGAATTCGGAGCTCTCCAGGGGCGTTTGCAGATCTGCCTCGCAGTGTATCCGATGCTTCCGCATTCTACCGTGGCGAGGAGGGGAGCTCAACGGAGAAGGTCTTCTGGTCTCAGTACGCTGAGGCCGGCCATCCGGTGCCCCCTAGCGACCAGCTGAAGCAGCTGGTCGAGCTCCACAAGGTAGCTGAGGAGGCCATGAAGGGCCTTATAGTCCGGCTGTGGCCTGGACAGGCCATGCCTGGGAGCTACTTCGGCCTCGTGCGGCGGCTGGTGGATGCGTGCCCCTGGGTGGATGTCATCAAGCGCTCCGCCTGTATTGAAGGTGCTCGTCGGGCCCTTGCCCGCGCAAAGGTGCACTAGGGCAGGCCGGATGCGGAGAGGCTTCTTACTGACCCGCCGCCAGCGGGCAAGGAGTATCGTACGCCCAAAATGTACTATAAGACTGTCCTAAAGGGTGCCCGCAATATTGCGGATGAGTGCCCCAGAGATGTAATTATTGAGTAAACTCGCTATGTATTATCCCGTGCGCTGAAAACTTTGTTCATATGCACTATGCAACGCTTATTTAATTTAAAAATTACCTTCTGTGTGGCTGTTTATAAAATCTGAGAGATGGAAAGTCGTTGGCTTCAGCCCCCAAGCCACGAGTGCTAGGGTGTTCGGGATAAACTTGAGCACTCTTGTTCCCATTTTTGGGTCCATCTAGGGAGGCGCTCAACACAATGAACAAGGCAATCGGACTTATAGTGCTTGAACACTCTCACTTAGCCATAGAATTCTATAATTTTAAATTTCGGCGAAGCCCCTAGTATTCGGAAGACCGAATTTGGGGCGCTATCCACGCCTTCTTCGGACATTATCCGGTACTTCGCTCGAAGCGGCATAAGTCTTTAGGGACCCGAAAAGACCTCTCGAACAGCGACCAGTCTCTCAACTTATCATGCCAGTCAGTTTTAGCTTTCTCCACTGAGGCGCTCACCCAGCTCAACCGGGGCGCAATCACAGTGGTTCTCCCAGTGCCACCTTAGCCGACAGAACAGAACGTAAGGCACCAAAACGTGGGAGCCGGGCAAACCCAACTATTGACCCAAGACATGATTCGGAGCTGATTCATATAATGTTATAAGTTCGGGGTGCCGCACTTGTGAAAGTGTTCGGACTTATCACACCATAATGCGGGGAACATAAGCCCCTGGTGTATTCGGCCGTACCAAAATATACGGGTGCAAGATGTCATTAATGAGCATATATGTAAAGTAATGCAATAGCAGGCAAAAAATGCTGCGTTATTTATTCAAGGAATTCTACTATGAGTGCGGAAGGATACAAATAGTGCGGTAAGCAAGGGATTGGACTAAATAAACATGTCCCCCTCCAGGGGTGGGCTGCGGACTGGTGTATATAATCAAATTTAATGCTCGTAATGGAGACCACCTGAGTGTTCATCGCAGCCTTCTTTCTTCCCTGGCTGTTGCATCATGAGTTCGGCGGGTCCATCGCCGGACAGGGCCTCTGGTAAATGGAGTCCTGTATATAAAAAAAGAAGGAAAATAAAAAGAGTGACACACTTGGGAGCCCCTGGTGTGGTCGAGCCGCACACTGGGTCTGTTGTGGTCGTGCCCCTCCCCCTAGGCCCATGGTATCTCCAGGGCGTAATGATGTACGCGGAGGGTTGGTCTTGCAATTATGCAAGGGCTGGGGTTGGGGTCACATTGCTACGCGTGCTCGGAACGTGCCAGGTGGTCTTGGTTGATGTTGCTCCGGGCCTGTTTGGCCGTGTCCGGCCGTTTAACGGCCGGACTCGAAAATTGCCTTAGAAGGCTGCTCTGTACTTCTGCCGCGAGAGCCGCTGTATGTTACTCCGTTTGGAGGGAGCGTTCCGTATTTCCGTTGACCGTGATGACTCCATGAGGACCTGGCATCTTGAGCTTGAGGTATGCGTAATGCGGCACCGTGTTGAACTTTGCAAATGCGGTTCGTCCGAGCAGAGCGTGATAGCTGCTGCGGAATGGGACTATGTCGAAGATTAACTCCTCGCTCCGGAAATTGTCCGGGGATCCGAAGACCACTTCCAGTGTGACTGAGCCTATACAATTAGCCTCAACACCTGGTATGACACCTTTGAAGGTCGTTTTTGTAGGTTTAATCCTTGAGGGGTCTATGCCCATCTTGTGCACTGTATCCTGATAAAGCAGGTTCAGGCTACTGCCGCCGTCCATCAGGACTCTCGTGAGGTGAAATCCATCGACGATTGGGTCTAAAACCAATGCGGCGAATCCGCCATGGCGGATACTGGTCAGATGGTCTCTTCGATCGAAAGTGATCGGGGAAGAGGACCATGGATTGAACTTCGGGGCGACTGGCTCCATCGCGTATACGTCCCTTAGTGCGCGCTTCCGCTCCCTCTTGGGTATATGGGTTGCATATATCATGTTCACCATCCACACTTGTGGGGGGAAGCCCTTCTGTCCTCTACTGTTCGGCGGCTGGGTCTCCTCCTCGTCATCGCTATGCAGCCCCTTGTCATTGTTTTCGGCAATTAACTTGCCTGCTTGCTTGAATACCCAACAGTCTCTGTTGGTGTGATTAGCAGGCTTTTCGGGGGTGCCATGTATCTGGCATAAGCGGTCGAGTATTCGGTCCAAATTGGACGGACCCGGAGTGGTTCTTTTGGATGGCTTCTTCCGCTGACCGGGTTTAGAGCCTCGGAATCCGGCATTGACTGTCGTATCCTCCTTGTCGTCGCCGTTAATGCAGCGTTTATTTTTGTTTCGACGCGACCTGCCATTGTGGTCCTTGGTATCCGGACTGCCAGAATTTTTACTGAGGTTGTTGCTGCGAGCTAGCCAGCTATCGTCTCCCGCACAAAAGCGAGTCATTAGAGATGTGAGGGCTGCCATCTATTTCGGCTTTTCCTGTCCTAGGTGCCGGGCTAGCCACTCGTCGCGGATGTTATGTTTGAAGGCTGCGAGGGCCTCTGCATCCGGACAGTCGACGATTTGATTTTTCTTTGTTAAGAACCGTGTCCAGAACTGTCTGGCCGATTCGTCTGGCTGCTGAATTATGTGGCTTAGGTCATCGGCGTCTGGTGGTCGCACATATGTGCCCTGGAAGTTGTCGAGGAATGCGGCTTCCAGGTCTTCCCAACACCCAATTGACTCTGCGGGCAAGTTGTTAAGCCAATGCCGAGCTGGTCCTTTAAGCTTGAGTGGGAGATACTTGATGGCGTGGAGATCGTCGCCGCAGGCCATATGGATGTGAAGGAGATAATCTTCGATCCAAACCGCGAGGTCTGTTGTGCCATCGTAGGATTCAATGTTTACGGGTTTAAACCCTTTAGGGATTTGATGATCCATTACTTCGTCAGTGAAGCATAGCGGGTGTGCGACGCCTCTATATTGAGCAATATCACGACGTAGCTCGAGTGAGCATTGTCTGTTGTGTTTGGCCCGGCCGGAGTTGTTGTATCCGGCACGACGGTATTCGTCGTGGGTCGTGGGGCGCCCACGTGATCCATAGATGGATCTGGATTGTCTTGCCCTATCCTCCAATATGTCCCGCAAGTCCGGCGCGTTCCCTCGTGGCTTCGTACTTTTCGAGCGATGCCGGGGTACGGTCTTGATGGAAGGCCTGGATGCTTCTTTGTCGCGACTACGGGGTGGTCTGTCGGCCGTATTGTGCGCTGGTGATGATGGTATGTATGCTTCCTCCTCTAATCGGGGGAGCAACTTGCGTTTTGGGTAGCTCTTGGAGGGGCGTTCGAGTTCATACTCTTCGGCCGCGAGGACCTCGGTCCATCTGTCGGCCAGTAGGTCTTGATCAGGTTGAAGCTATTTGTCGTGGCCATTAGCCTGCGTTTGAAACACTCTTGTTCGACGGGATCTTCGGGCACGATGAATTCATCGTCGTTGAGGCTTGCCTCGTCTTCGGAGGGAGGTATGTAATTATCATCCTCGACCTCTTTATCTGCCGCTCTCTCGTGATGGCTTGCTTCTGCATCCTCCTGCGCTGAATCTTGCTGGAGGGGATTGTCTTCGGCACTTTCTGGGGTATTATTATCTCCTGTGCCGGAATCTCCATTCTTGCTGTGGCGGGATTTAGAGCGGCGCCGCTGACATCGGCGCTTGGGCTGTTTCTTTAAGGAATCTGCCTCTGCTGCTTCTTCTCCGTCCCCCTCTTTTGGGGTGTCCACCATGTATATGTCATATGACGAGGACGTCTTCCAGTGCCCTGTAGGCGCTGGTTCTTGTTCGTCTCCGGCATCGTCGTCCATACCGTCGATGTCTTCGGAGTCATAGTCTAGCATGTCGGTTAGATCGTCGACAGTGGCTACAAAGTGGGAGGTGGGTGGGCTTTGAATTTCTTCATCGTCCGCTTCCCAACCATCCTGGCCATAATCCGGCCAGGGCTCTCCGGATAGCGAGAGATGCTTTAGCGAATTTAGGATGTCACCAAAGGGCGAGTGCTGAAAGATGTCCACAGTGGTGAACTCCATGATCGGCGCCCAATCGGATTCGATTGGCAGGGGCGCAGGAGGTTCAGAGTCCGGCAGGGAGTCCGGCACCTCAGAATCACGAGCTTTATAGGGGACAAGGTTAGTGTTCGGCTCCATCGCCGCGGAAGTTGCAGCCCCCGAGGCGGTGTCCAGCCACCGGTCCTCGATCTGGGCGATCGGCTCCGGACTAAGGGCCGGAGCGGATTCGTGTGCGGCCACCAAGGCACTGTCCAGCGGCAGAGCTAGATCATGCCCATCGTGACAGCGCGGCACGCTCGGCTGTGGCTCGAGCCCGTCGAAGATCAAGTCCCCGCGGATGTCGGCCGTGAAGTTTAGGCTTTCGAACCTGACCTGACGGCCAGGGGCGTAGCTTTCGATCTGCTCCAGATGGCCAAGTGAATTAGCCCGCAGTGCGAAGCCGCCGAATACGAAGATCTGTCCGGGGAGAAAAGTCTCACCCTGGACAGCGTTGTTGTTGATTGAAGAAGCCATCGAGCCTATCGGTGACGACACAGAGGAACTCTCAATGAAAGCACCAATGTCGGTGTCAAAACCGGCGGATCTCGGGTAGGGGGTCCCGAACTGTGCGTCTAGGCGGATGGTAACAGGAGACAAGGGACACGATGTTTTACCCAGGTTCGGGCCCTCTTGATGGAGGTAAAACCCTACGTCCTGCTCGATTAATATTGATGATGTGTATTACAAGAGTGGATCTACCACGAGATCAAGGAGGCTAAACCCTAGAAGCTAGCCTATGGTATGATTGTTGTAATGGAGGTTATGTCCTACGGACTAAAGCCCTCCGGTTTATATAGACATCGGAGAGGGTTAGGGTTACACAGAGTCGGTTACAATGGTAGGAGATCTACATATCCGTATCGCCAAGCTTGCCTTCCACGCCAAGGAAAGTCCCATCTGGACACGGGACGGAGTCTTCAATCTTGTATCTTCATAGTCTTGGAGTCCGGCGGATGATGATAGTCCGGCTGTCCGGACACCCCCTAGTCCAGGACTCCCTCAGTAATAGTAGCAAAAGTAATAGTAGCAGTTGTGTAGTAATTATAACAATGGCAATGGTAAAGTAACTAAGCAAAGAGCAATATGTGAAAAGCTCGTAGGCATTGGATCAGTGATGGATAATTATGTCGGATTCGATTCCTCATGTAATAGTTATAACATAGGGTGACACAGAACTAGCTGCAGTTCATCAATGTAATGTAGGCATGTATTCCGAATATAGTCATGCGTGCTTATGGAAAAGAACTTGCATGACTTCTTTTGTCCTACCCTCCCGTGGCAGCGGGGTCCTATTGGAAACTAAGGGATATTAAGGCCTCCTTTTAATAGAGTACCGGACCAAAGCATTAACACTTAATGAATACATGAACTCCTCAACTACGGTCATCACCGAGAGTGGTCCCGATTGTTGTCACTTCGGGGTTGTCGATTCATAACACATAATAGGTGACTATGGACTTGCAAGATAGGATCAAGAACACACATATATTCATGAAAACATAATAGGTTCAGATCTGAAATCATGGCACTCGGGCCCTAGTGAGAAGCATTAAGCATAGCAAAGTCATAGCAACATCAATCTTAGAACATAGTGGATACTAGGGATCAAACCCTAACAAAACTAACTCGATTACATGGTAAATCTCATCCAGCCCATCAACGTCCAGCAAGCCTACGATGGAATTACTCACGCACGGCGGTGAGCATCATGAAATTGGTGATGGAGGATGGTTGATGATGACGACGGCGATGAATTCCCCTCTCCGGAGCCCCGAACGGACTCCAGATTAGCCCTCCTGAGAGAGTTTAGGGCTTGGCGGCGGCTCCGTATCGTAAAATGCGATGAATCCTTCTCTCTGATTTTTTTCTCCTTGGACGTGAATATATGGAGTTGGAGTTGAGGTCGATGGAGCTCCAGGGGGCCCACGAGGCAGGGGGCGCGCCCAGGGGGTAGGGCGCACCCCCCACCCTCGTGGACAGGGTGTGGGGCCCCTGGTCTTGATTCTTTTGCTAGTATTTTTTATTAATTCCAAAAAGTTGCTCCGTGGATTTTCAGGTCATTCCGAGTACTTTTATATTTGCACAAAAATAACACCATGGTAGTTCTGCTGAAAACAGCGTCAGTCCGGGTTAGTTCCATTCAAATAATGTAAGTTAGAGTCCAAAACAAGGTCAAAAGTGTTTGGAAAAGTAGATACGATGGAGACGTATTAGTTCTCCTCAAGGCAAGATTCTCCCTCTGAAAATAATTAAAAACAGTGAAAGAAAATATCAAAAACTACTCTGAAATTCCAGAAATTTTAGACAACAAGGAAAAATCTCAAATTTGGTGTGCTGCTAGAGAATTTCAATACAAAACCAATGCAAAAAGAATCAACTCATTTGGACTTATAGTTTAGGAGTTAGAGCTGGTCAAAGTTGCTGGTCAAAATGAATTTAAATTTGAATAAAAGAAAAACTAGGGGGGTGACGTCGAAGACGTATTCAGAGAATACGCCTCCACTCGTACCGCTTCAGGCTAGGGTGGAGTGGCTGACAGTGGCCCCGCCCATCAGTTTTGGAGAGAAAGGGAAAACAGAGGACGACGATGCTTCCCCGGGGCTCTCTCCAGCGAGGAGGGCTCAGCGGCCGATCTGAGAGGGAAGAATGGATAGAGGAGACTCAGGCGCACCTGACCATACCCGTAGCTTGGCAAGAGGTGGCCGGAGTTGATCGGAAACGACGTCTCCAGCGGCGACTGCGGACGGAGTTCGCCGGAGATGAGGAAGACGACGAGGATGGGCGATTACAAGGGCTTCAATGAAGTCAACTAGCACTAGTGGACCTCCAGGGAGTTGTCGGAGAAGAAGATGGAGCTCGAGGGGCACTGGAGAGGTGGGGAGCTGCAGGAGGGGATCACCGGTGAGCTCGGGTCGGGGACGGCGGCCAAAGGCCTGCACGGCCGGGCTGGGGCTATCTACGGGATCATGGTGGTTGAGTGAGTGAGTTGAGATGCTCGGAGAGGTGAGGGAGGGCTCTATTTATAGGTGGAGGGGATGGGGGTCTCGGCTCCGCCGGAGAGCTCTAGAAGCGGCGCACGGCGACGAGGAGCGTCAATGGGAGGGGGAGAAGAGGTTAGTGCTCACGGGCCACTATGGGAGCTCGAAGATGAGCACAGGGTGCGTGTGAAGACGGGGACACATGCACGGGCGCACTATGCGCTTGGCCGCGACGTGCCCGTGCTCGCTACGGCGGCTCCAGCATTGGCGAGCTAGAGGGAGGGGTCAAAGGTGATGGGTCGAGGCTGGTGGCACGGTGGGGCAGACGGAGGCGAGCGTTGCGACGGGCACACACTAAACAGGGGCTTGAGCGCAGCATAGAGCGTGTCGAACGCATGCGAGAGCCCATGTCCACACGCGGTCACACGCGAACTGTGCCAACGCGACACCCAGGTGATGCCAAAACTTTTCGAGTGTGTTGTCCGTGCAGTGTTTGGTCTAGGAGATGAGATGGCACACTGCCAGGCCGACTGAATTGAACAAGAGCTCAGCAACAAGTTTCTGGACAGAAACTTGTGCACTGTGTTTGGATGTGTTCTAGAAGGATTTTAGGGCTAATCTCTTGGGGTTAAGGTTTTCTTAGGAGGGTAATGAAGCTCATGAAAAATCAGCTTCATTGGTTCAAGGATTAATACACTTCCTTTGTAAAGTGCATTTTCAGGGCAGAATGCAAATGATTTTCCCTAGCAAAATTTGGTCACATGAACACATGATAATTTTGCATAGGGTGATGGGGCACTGTCTAAAGGGTGTGTGAGAATTTTCTCCGATTTTTCTGATAAAGAAACAGAGGGGTTGCTTTGGAAGGGAAGTGAAAATATTCCATTTTCAAGAGGAAAATGAATATTTTCTTTAGAAGAAAAATATTCCAAAGCATTTTGATGATGAATGGGAGATCAAGAGAGGTTGTGAGAGGTGAGAGGGGTCACTTGGGTGAAAATAAAAACAATGCCCAAGTGCAAGTCTAAATGAATTAACTCAAAAATCCAATTTTAAAGAAAAAGGCGGAAGAAAAGTATGATGGCAAAAACCAGGGTGTCACAACTTCAGAAAATTGAATAAAGCTACTAGAAAAGATCATTACCCTCTGCCTTTCATTGATCAAATGCTAGAAAGATTATCTAAGCGCACACACTTTTTTTGGATGGATATTCTGGTTTCTCTCAAGTACCTGTTTCACAACCTGATCAAGAGAAAACCACCTTCACTTGTCCCTTTGGAACCTATGCTTATAGATGTATGCCTTTTAGTTTATGCAATGCACCTACTACTTTTCAAAGATGTATGACTGCTATATTCTCTGATTTTTGTGAAAAGATTGTTGAGGTTTTCATGGATGATTTTTCCATTTATGAAACTTCTTTTGAAGATTGCTTAAGCAACCTTGATCGAGTTTTGCAGAGATGTGAACAAACTAATCTTGTATTGAATTGTGAGAAGTGCCACTTTATGGTTAATGAAGGTATTGTCTTGGGGCATAAAATTTCTGAACAAGGTATTGAGGTGGATAAAGCTAAAGTTGATGCAATTAAGAAAATGCCATGTCCTTAAAATATTAAAGGTATTTGTAGTTTCCTTTGTCATGTTGGTTTCTATAGAAGGTTTATTAAAGACTTCTCTAAAATTTCTAGGCCTCTTACTAATCTTTTACAAAAGGATGTTCCATTTGTTTTTGATGATGATTGCATAGGTGCCTTTGAAACATTTAAGAAAGCCTTAATTTCTATACCTATTGTTCAACCACCTGATTGGAACTTGCCTTTTGAAATTATGTGTGATCCTAGTGATTATGTTGTTGGTGATGTTCTAAGAAAAAGAGTTGATAAGAAATTAAATGTTTTTCATTATGCTAGCAAAACTCTAGACAGTGCCCAAAGAAATTATGCTACTACTGAAAAGGATTTTTTAGCAGTTGTGCTTCCTTGTGATAAATTCAGATCTTACATTGTTGATTCCAAAGCAATTGTTCACACTGATCATGCTGTTATAAAATATCTTATGGAAAAGAAAGATGCTAAACCTAGACCCGTTAGGTGGGTTCTCTTGCTACAAGAATTTGATTTACATATCACTGATAGGAAAGGAGCTGAGAACCCCATAGTTGATAACTTGTTTAGGTTAGAAAATATTCTTGATGACCCACTACCTATTGATGATAGCTTTCCTGATGAACAACTAGCTGCCATAAATGCTTCTCATAACACTCCTTGGTATGCCGACTATGCTAATTGTATTGTTGCTAAATTTATACCACCTAGTTTCACGTACCAACAAAACAAAAAGATATTCTATGACTTAAGACATTACTTTTGGGATGACCCAAATCTTTATAAAGAGGGGGTAGATGGTTGTAGGATCAAAAGTATGTCTAGAGGGGGGTGATTAGACTACTTGACCAAATAAAAACTTAACCTTTTCCCAATTTTAATTCTTGGCAGATTTTAGCAAATTAGCACAAGTCAAGCAATCACAATACAATTCAAGCAAGCATGCAAAGAATATATGAGCAGCGGAAAGTAAAGCATGCAACTTGCAAGAAAGTAAATGGGAGGAGTTCGGAGGGAGCAAACGCAATGTTGACACGGAGATTTTTGGCGTGGTTCTGATAGGTGGTGCTATCGTACATCCACGTTGATGGAGACTTCAACCCACGAAGGATAACAGTTGCACGAGTCCACGGAGGGCTCCACCCACGAAGGGTCCACGAAGAAGCAACCTTGTCTATCCCACCATGGCCATCGCCCACGAAGGACTTGCCTCACTTGGGTAGATCTTCACGAAGTACGCGATCTCCTTGCCCTTACAAACTGCTTGGTTCAACTGCACAATCTTGACGGAGGCTCCCAAGTGAGACCTAACCAATCTAGGAGACACCACTCTCCAAAAGGTAATAGATGGTGTGTTGATGATGAACTCCTTGCTATTGTGCTTCAAATGATAGTCTCCCCAACACTCAACTCTCTCTCGCAGATTTGGCTATGGTGGAAAGATGATTTGAGTTGAAAGCAACTTGGGGAAGGCTAGAGATCAAGATTCTTGTGATTGGAATGGAATGTCTTGGTCTCAACACATGAGTAGGTGGTTCTCTCTTAGAAAATGAATGCTGGAAGTGTAGGCATGATACGTCTCCAACGTATCTATAGTTTTTGATTGTTCCATGCTATTATATTATCTATTTGGATGTTTAATGGGCTTTAATATGCTCTTTTATATTATTTTTGGTACTAACCTATTAACCGGAGGCCCAGTGCCAGTTTCTGTTTTTTTGCCTATTTCAGAGTTTTGCAGAAAAGGAATACCAAACGGAATGAAACCTTCGTGATGATCTTTCTTGGACCGAAAGCAACCAGAAGACTTGGAATTGAAGTCAGAAACGCCACGAGGCATCCACGAGGCAGGAGGGCGTGCCCCCCACACTCATGGGCCCCTCGTAGCTCCACTGACGTACTTCTTCCGCCTATATATACTCTTATACCCTAGAAACATTAGGGGGAGCCACGAAACCACTTTTCCACTGCCGCAACCTTCTGTACCCGTGAGATTGCATCTTGGGGCCTTTTCCGACGATCTGCCGGAGGGGGAATCGATCATGGAGGGCTTCTACATCAACACCATTGCCTCTCTGATGAAGCGTGAGTAGTTTACCACAGACCTTCGGGTCCATAGTTATTAGCTATATGGCTTCTTCTCTCTCTTTGATTCTCAATACAAAGTTCTCCTCGATGTTCTTGGAGATCTATTCAATGTAATACTCTTTTGCGGTGTGTTTGCTGAGATCCGATGAATTGTGGATTTATGAACAAGATTATCTATGAATATTATTTGGTTCTTCTCTGAATTCTTATATGCTGATTTGATATCTTTGCAAGTCTCTTCGAATTATCAGTTTAGTTTGGCCTACTAGATTGATCTTTCTTGCGATGGGAGAAGTGCTTAGCTTTGGGTTCAATCTTGTGGTGTCCTTTCCTAGTGACAGTAGGGGCAGCAAGGCACGTATTGTATTGTTGCCATCGAGGATAAAAAGATGGGGTTTATATCATATTGTTTGAGTTTATCCCTCTACATCATGTCATCTTGCTTAATGCGTTACTCCATTCTTACGAACTTAATACTCTAGATGCATGCTCGATAGCGGTCGATGTGTGGAGTAATAGTGGTAGATGCAGAATCGTTTTGGTCTACTTGACACGGATGTGATGCCTATGTTCATGATCATTGCCTTAGATATCTTCATAATTATGCGCTTTTCTATCAATTGCTTGGCAATAAATTGTTCACCCACCGTAATACATGCTATCTCGAGAGAAGCCACTAGTGAAACCTATGGTCCCCAGGTCTCTTTTCCATTATATTGCATCTCTTTAAATCTCGTTTACTACTTTGCAATCTTTACTTTCCAATCTGTACAACAAAAATACCAAAAATATTTACTTTACTATCTCTATAAGATCTCACTTTTGCGAGTGACCGTGAAGGGATTGACAACCCCTTTATGGCGTTGGTTGCAAGGTTCTTGATTGTTTGTGCAGGTACTAGGTGACTTGTGCGTCATCTCCTACTGGATTGATATCTTGGTTCTCAAAACCGAGGGAAATACTTACGCTACTTTGCTGCATCACCCTTTCCTCTTCAAGGGAAAAACTAACGCCAGCTCAAGAGGTAGCAAGAAGGATTTCTGGTGTCGTTGCTGGGGAGATCTTCGCCGAGTCAAGCCATACCAAGTACCCATCATAAACTCTTCTCCCTCGCATTACATTATTTGCCATTTGCCTCTCGTTTTCCTCTCCCCCACTTCTAAAACGATTTTCTAAAACCTTTGCCTTTTCTTCGCCCCTCTTCCGTTCGTCTCTTCTCGCTTGCTTCTTGTGTGTTTGTTCATTAGTGCGGTTTGTTACCATCATGTCTGAAACTGGGGAGGTTATCATTGAAAAAGATAGTAGTACCGATGGGGAAACTTTGATGCTTTTGATAATCCTCATGAAGAACCTACTATTTTGCACACTAAAAAGTTCCGGATTGGTAGTGGTAATATTATTGGAAAAGGAGTTATTCAAGATTTCTTTACTTGTGCTGGTGCTTTGCCCACTAATGGGTCTATTCTTCATAGAACTAGTAGTCTTGCGGATGCTATATCTTTGCTCGTAGTTGAACTTGAAAGACAATTTATCCACATGCATCCTTGCATACAAAGGATTTTTCAAGAGTTTTCTAATATTGAGCATTCTTCTGTTAAGCGAGCGGCTACCATCTTTCTAGCACATGAGTTCAGATTTATAATGAAAGAGGCCAATGAAATTTTTGCGCATTATAGAGTGGATGTTGGTCGTACTCCCATAGAAGCGATTCTTTTTAATCAAGAAGACATAATGCATTTATGATCTTTAGATCATGTTGCTTATAATGAAAATCTTAGAAAAAGGGTTCCTACCGATGTTCTAGTTGATAGGATTTCTGAACTTAATGATAATTTTTCTATTCATAACAATGGGTTAGGTTTTCCTCTTGAACAAAGGCTCATGACTTTTTGCCAAAAGAATGCTTATAATAATGAATTGGTTGTGCAATATGAAGGGCCAAAGGAGGAACCAATTCCTCCCGAGCTTGATCTTGGGGACTTTTTGTCCCATTAAATTTAGCCCTTTTGATTACTTTTGCTAGCCATAAAGAAAACTTGCTGTTGAACGTACGGAGTACGAGATGAGTTTTCGCGGTTTGCCCTATCATTATTATGGCAATACCTAGATCTATTCGTGTTTTTATGCCTAGCTAGGGGCGTTAAACAATAGCGCTTGTTGGGAGGCAACCCAATATTATTTTTGTTCTTTGCTTTTTGCTCCTGTTTAGTAATAATAATTCATCTAGCTTCTGTCCAGATGTGGTTTTATGTTTTAATTAGTGTTTGTGCCAAGTAGAACCTTTGGGAAGACTTGGGTGAAGTCTTTGTGATCTTGCTGTAAAAAACAGAAACTTTTGCGCTCTCGAGAATAGCTGTCATTTTTTACAGAAGAGTGCTTTTAGGTTTATTCTTTTTGCAGATGATTAATAGACAAATTACTCATGTCCACCAATTTATTTCAGAATTTCTTGAGTTACATAAGTATTCCAAAGTTACAGATTGCTACAGACTATTCTGTTTTTGATAGATTCTGTTTTTCGTGTGTTGTTTGCTTGTTTTGATGAATCTATGAGTAGAATCGGGGGGTATGAACCATAGAGAAGTTGCAATACAGTAGGTTTAACACCAAAAAATAAAGAATGAGTTCATTACAGTACCTTAAAGTGGTGGTTTATTTTCTTGTACTAACGGAGCTCATGAGATTTTCTGTTGAAGTTTTGTGTTGTGAAGTTTTCAAGTTTTTGGGTAAAGATTTGATGGATTTTGGAATAAGGAGTGGCAAGAGCCTAAGATTGGGGATGCCCAAGGCACCCCAAGGTAAAATTCAAGTACAATCAAAAGCCTAAGCTTGGGGATGCCTCGAAAGGCATCCCCTCTTTCGTCTTTGTCTATCGGTAACTTTACTTGAGGCTATATATTTTTATTCACCACATGATATGTGTTTTGCTTGGAGCGTGTACATGCCAACGCCAGCGCCAGCGCCCGTGCCCGTGCTTGTGCATGCCCCTCCACCCACCGCGGCGCCGGTACCGTGTGTTTGGCTGCACCCGCCGCGCCCGTGCCCGTGCGCGCACCCCCCTCAGCGGCATGGGACGCTGCCGTCGACCGCTACCTCTCAGTGCTGCCAGCTATCGACCTGTCGTCCTCCCGCGCCCCGCTCGTCGATCGCGCGACTATATGACGTTTGATTTGTAAGTGAAGAACATTTTGTACTGCGTTGAAGACTTCAACAATGGTGTCCCGGAGGACGACAACGACAAGGACGGCGCGGCACGCCGCCTCCGTCGTTGCCGGAAATAGATATTTTTCTTGAGTTTAATATTGTATCTCGATCACAAATGTTTTAGTTAGAACACCCATATGAAAACCAACAGCTTCCCCAGGAAGCCAAGGGGAAATGTGTCGAGCAGGATTTGTGCAGCTCTTGATCGCAAACGTTTTAGATAGAACACCTGTATGCAAAGCGAGAGTAGGATTTGTGCATCTCTTCAACGCAAACAGTTGTTTTGGATGACCCGTGTGCAACCACTTACAAACAATTTGGTAATATTTGCATCTGTCATATTGGGTATGTTGCCATTTGTTAAACTTGAAAGATTGACTTTTGTTGATCTAGTAACATTGCCATTTGTCAACCTTGTAACACTGCGATTTGTCAAAAAATGCAGCTAAAAATCACTTGCAGTATCTAATTTTGCAACTAAAATTCAGCAATTAAGCATAGATTTCATTCATAGATTAAGCAGTCATGCTTAATTTATACAAATAGTTTAACTCGACTGCTGAACCGACCAAACTTTTCCCTAATTGTTGCCAACCACGTTCTGAAATAGCTAGTTCTACTTTATATACTAGCTAATTTTAAGTACGTTGTACAGTTCCACCACATCTATAGTCAGATGAACTAAACAAAATAGCCCCTAAATACTACTACGGAGGGGCTTTGTACTACTTCCGGCAGCCTCTCCTCTGCCGAGCACATTCAGTAAGAGGCGGCAGAGGAGGAGGATCCTACCGACGAGCTGCGCAACTGCAATACGGTGCCTGACGCTGCTGCAACTTCAGCGACGCTCACCTCAAACGCCCTCTGCCACTCCAGATGACCCCTCTCGAAGTGGTGGTTCTCCTTGTATATATCCTGATTCCTCGCCTCTAAGGCGGTGTGTGTCGCGGCCACGGTGGCGGTAAGGCTCTTTGCATGCTCGACAAGGCGCTCCTCCTCCTCCTCCCGTAGGAACTCATTGTAGCGCACAAGGTCGCTGACGCACGTGCCGGCATCCACCTCTGCCTCCCACTTCGGGCGGTGATGGCGGAGCGGGTAATGACCCCGGCGGTCGACATTGGGCTAGCGGCCACAGCGGCCGATGATGGGGTGGCGGCCACGACCACCACCTCCCGCCTTCGGGCCGTGGTGGCAGAGCGGGTGATGGCCACGATGGCTAGCAATAGGGTGGCAGCCACGACGGCCACCTCCCGCCTTCGGGCTGCTGCGGCGGAGTGGGCGATGGCCCTGGCTTTCGATGGTGGTGTGGCAGCAACGGCTGCCGGCAACAGCTGCCGACGGGCACCGGCGGCAGAGCGTGTGGTGGGTGTTCCGCGCAAACCCAACAGGGATGACACACGCACTACACTACGTCGGGGACTGCACCACCGTCGGTGTAGCCTCCCAGCTGGAGCTATCGTCTGATGACGGCGGAGTGGCTGAGCGACCATGATGAACCGGTGCCATTGGCGATTGTGGGAGAAGCAGACCAGATAAGCTACACGGAGGGAGGGGAAAATGCAACGCATGACTCGCTGGTCGTGAGGGTTTTTATAGCAGGCCGGTAAGCATTGGGGTTTTGGGGGATTTCACCCAGTCGGGCGGGAAGCATGCACGGGAACCTGTGAGGTTGTGCGGGAACGGGCTCCCGACGATTCATTGGCACCACTGTTTGGCCAAAAGAACGCTCCCGCGCGCTGCGCAAGCTTGCGCTGTAAGCCGTCTGCGGCAGCGGGGTGACAAGACGTGCGAGAGGAGAACGAAAGGCCACATACACATACGGTTAATAAAAAAACGTTTGCGATTGAATTACCTACTATACACCCGTCCTGGTTTATAAGTAGGATTTAACTAATAAAATACGAATGCATGTCGCCAAAGATTATATAGTTGGATTCGTATTTGAACATAGTTTCCAATTATATAATTTTTATAACATGCATTAACATTTTGTTGGTTAAATTTGAGGGCAAAGTATGTCACATAAAATAAAGGGGACTATAGACCAAGACGGAGGTAGTAGCACACAACCGCTCTCTACGCAGCGACGCAAGTGTCGGCGGGCTTGTAGGCGACCATTTCCTGCGTGTTCAACTGCTTTATGCGTGTGGTTGCTTGCGGTTGAGGCGGACGCAGCGCGCTCTGCTTGCGTCCCACCGCGTGCACTCTACTCTCGCATCCCTCCGGTGCTCTGCCCTCGTCCCTACACGCGCACTGCCAGTGTTTGGGGCCGGCGGACGTTTGTGTGCATGCGGTTGCGTCGGGCGCGGCTCGACAATGCAGTTATCCACTGCAAAAACTGCCATGCGGACGCACCGAGAATCCAGGCCGCCCGGCCCCCATTTATTCCTGCGGCCATGTATCTTCATCTCTCACGTCACAGGACACAATAAGCACCTCAACGACAACACATACAGAGAGGACATCCAACGGTTCCAATGGCGATCCCCGTGGCTCCAATGTCGCTCCCAACGGCCGACGACGACAACAGCGGGCAGTTCACCATGCATCACGTAGTGGACACCCACGTGAGGGGGAAGGCCCTCTCGGTGATGTACACGAACGATCCGGTGTCGGTGGAGAGCTCCATCCAAACTATGGAGCAGTTCCTTGCCGAGGACAAGTACCAAGTGGTCGGCTTTGACCTCGAGTACACCATCGGTCGTGCCGGGCACGATCAAAAGGTTGTCGTCGCCCAGTTGTGCATCCGACATGACGTCCTCGTCTACCACTACCACCTGGCCACAAGGCCTTGCGAGCGTTTCTCCAGGTTTATCAACAGCTCCGACTACAATTTCGCTAAAAGAGTTCAAGGTTTCGGGCTTGAAATGCCAGAATCTTGTCAACATCCAGGACCACTACAAGGTCTGGGGCAGCAACCACAACAAACGGAATTCCCTGGTTAACCTCGCCTCGACCATCATCGACCCCTACTACATGAAGATGAAGGATGAGAGCAAGAAGGACAAGAACGCCTGGCACAGTGTTTGGCGTGAGAGACTGGATGAACAACATGTCAAGTACACGGACAAGGACGTGTACACAAGCTACGAGATGTACACGCGGATCGTTGACATGAGGAAGTGGTCTTCTTCATGCCCTAGACGAGGGATCGAGCCACAGAGCAGTGGCGGGAGCGTCACAAGAAGTAGATGACTAGACGATCGTTTCTCCTACTTTAGAATGCATGCAATTGTTTATTGAGGCGTGTGCGAATGATCTATATAGTCATTTATGTAATTGGATGTTTATTTTAGTTATATATATACATGTTATTTTTCTGTAGACAGAGCAAATCACATGGCTTATTAGCAGCAATCGTCTGTGTTATTATTGGTCTCCGCACACATTTCTGATCACGGACTTGTTTGCCGCATATCACACAAATCTTGTTCAGTTGAACCGTTTCCATTGTGTTGTGCAATAAAGGCTGCAAAGAGGGATCTACGGCAGTAGGGTCTATCAAGGTCTTTGTTTTGTAATTTTTGACATTTTTTATTTTTTGAACACATGTTGATTGGCTTGAAGAAGGTCTATCTCATTACCTTTTGATAATTGTTTATATGCAAGCAACTAGTTTGCATTTTCTAAGTTTTTTGTACGAACAAAATCGCACATGAACTTACTATAGTAATCGTCTGTGTTATAATCTCTCATGGCAAACAGTTCATCCGAGTGGGTTGTTTGCTGCGTATCACAAGCATCTGGTTTACACGAATCGCTTGTGTTCTTTTGGCAGATCGCAAATGTCGCATATCACACACATCTTTTTAAGATGAACCGTTTCCGTTCTCTTGCCTAATCGAAAATAGTTTGTTCAAGTGAACCGTATGTTGTATATCACACACATCTTGATCTGGCTGATCGTTTCTGTTGGATTCCCAAATAGCACACAGTTCATCAGAGCGAACTGCATGCCGTCACACATTGATATGGCTGCCCATTTCTGTTGTTCTTCCTCATCCCAAACAGTTCTGCTGGATCAATCATATGCCCAGCATCACACACGCAAGTAAAATCTGAACCGTGTTTGATGTCTCTGCCACCGCAAACATTTTACACCTTTTTTGATGGGTTTTTTACACCATCGTTTGCAATTATTGCATCGCACATAGTTTCATCAAAGGGTCTCTGATCGTAGTGTCGCATTAGCAGCATCCTGCAGTAGTGAACGTAGGCAAAGCTCGTGCAAACCTTTCAGGTGCGCAAACGAGATATTGTTGTTAGACAACAGTATATCTACGATACACAAGGAAGCATTAACGGTCCCTGACTCCGGAATTGGCTAAATGCCAATATAATCCGAGATAGTTTCCATAAATGAATCAAGATTTAAATCTTGATAAACCTTCCGAAAGACTTAGATTCTAACGAATTGTAATGGGACTATAAACTGATACGGATAAAAATGTTTTATCCATTAAGCTCGACTTGTTGTAATAACAAGTTCAAGGAGTTGTCTACAATGAGATTGTCTCACCGTAGCAATGCTTAAAGTCGGTTCGGGTTAAACTAGCAATTAATACATATTTCAAACATGAGATGTGAAACATGGATGACAAAAGAATTTCCATGAAATGGAAATACAACCAAGGACTTGTATGTGATACAATCCAAAGTATTTTGTCGGTCCAGAGGATGCTAGTAAGTATGCAAACTTCAGAGTTCCAACAATGGACAAAAGAGAACAAAATGGAGTTGGAATCTTTGTTTTTGATGGAATGGTCAAAGGGGTTTGACTTCATTAATGGGTAACGAATATACTTGTGGTTTCAAGAAAGTAGGTAGGAGTATAATAATATTTTCTGAAAACCTTGTTAATTGGAAATAAATTTCTTGACACGAATTAGGACTTCATTTGAAAATAGTTTTTTCGATGAAGTGCTTGGGCTAAATAGCCTTGATATTAGGCATAATGATCTATGGAGATAGATTTACCTAATGGGGCTAAGCAAAAATACATATTGACAAGATGCTAAAACAGTTTAGCACTAAAAATGCCAGGGGGTGATTCTTGCCGAAGTCACATGGACAGAGTTTTGCAAGACTAGGTGTCCCAAAACACTGATGATCAAAATACATGATGGAGATTCCACACACTGTTGTGTTTGGATTAATCATGTATTCCATGGTATGTAAAACAACCAGATATGTTTGATTCTCCCAAGATGTTTCGAGTATAGATACCAAAGTGATCAAAAGTGCTAATCATGTGACAACAGCGAAAGAGGATCATTGAGTACTAAAGTAGCACCAATGACATGTTTTCTCGCAAGTGGAGATCATGAAGAGTTCGTTGTAAAAGGTTACATCGATACAATCTTCATCATTTCTCCATGCGAGTTTTGATTTAAATTGAGGGTTTTTGTGTAACACACAATATGGTGGCATAGTTAGTTGGAAATTGTTCCAAACAAGTTACTGTGGTGAATTCTGTAATAGAGGTGAAGTATGTTGCCGCTTTCGAGGCGACAAAGAAGAAGATGTTGAATCATATAGTCCATTCATGAACTTAGTATGTTCCAAGATGGCTTTGGTCAATGGGACACTATTGCAGATAGTTGCTCCATAGCTCAGTCTAAGGAATCAAGGTTCGACCTGTGATTCACATATATACAAAGCCAAGTCCACACAAAATATGAATTTTGTCAAATTGTGAAAATGCGAGGATATACAAAGACACATGGAGCTGAAGTCGTCAGATCCGTTGGACATTAGGCTATACCACAAGCGAAGCATATTTACACCGGTGTGCCACAGGTGTGAAGTGCATTAGCCTTAAACTAGATTATTGACTCTAGTGCAAGTGGGAGTATGTAGGAGATATGCCCTAGAGGCAATAATAAATGTTATTGATTTTCATAATTATGTTTATGTTCCATGCTATAACTGCTATGGTTCTCGAGTATACAATAACCACGAGGCTCGAAGGAAGACTCATACGCATGTATGGAATAATAAAACGGTAAAATATATTCCTAGTCTGGCCGCTAAGACTAGCTCAAGTGTTGCATGATGGTTCTGTTTTCCTGTTCATGGGCATGTCTATGCCAGCAACCTTGTGTTGGGGAACGTAGTAATTTCAAAAAAATTCCTACGCACACGCAAGATCATGGTGATGCATAGCAACGAGAGGGGAGAGTGTTATCCACGTACCCTCGTAGACCGAAAGCGGAAGCGTTATGACAACACGGTTGATGTAGTCGTACGTCTTCACGATCCGACCGATCCAAGCACCGAATGTACGGCACCTCCGAGTTCAGCACACGTTCAGCTCGATGATGATCCCCGGACTCCGATCCAGCAGGGTGTCGGGGATGAGTTCCGTCAGCACGACGGCGTGGTGACGATGATTATCTACCGACGCAGGGCTTCGCCTAAGCAACGCAACGATATGACCGAGGTGGAATATGGTGGAGGGGGCACCGCACACGGCTAAGGAACGATCACGATGATCAACTTGTGTGTCTGGAGGTGCCCCCCTACCCCCGTATATAAAGGAGGGAGGGGGAGGTGCGGCCGGCCCCCTAGGGGTGCGCCTGGAGGAGTCCTACTCCCACCGGAAGTAGGACTCCCTCCTCTTGCCTTGGTGGAGAAGGAAAGGGGGAAGGGGAAAGAGGAAAGGGGGGCGCCGCCCCCCCTTCCTTGTCCTATTCGGACTAGGGGGAGGGGGCGCGTGGCCTGCCCTGGCCGGCCCTCCTCTTCTCCCTCATGGCCCATGTAGGCCCATTAACCCCCGGGGGGGTCCGGTAACCCCCCGATACTCTGGTAAAATCCCGATTTCACCCGGAACGTTTCTGATATCCAAATATAGGCTTCCAATATATCAATATTTATGTCTCAACCATTTCGGGACTCCTCGTCATGTCCGTGATCACATCCGGGACTCCAAACAACCTTCGGTACATCAAAATTTATAAACTTATAATAAAACTATCATTGTAACATTAAGCGTGCGGACCCTACGGGTTTGAGAACTATGTAGACATGACCTAGAACTGTTCCCGGTCAATAACCAATAGCGGAACCTGGATTCTCATATTGGCTCCTACATATTCTACGAAGATCTTTATCGGTCAAACCGCATAACAACATATGTTGTTCCCTTTGTCATTGGTATGTTACTTGCCCGAGATTCGATCGTCGGTATCCAATACCTAGTTCAATCTCGTTACCGGCAAGTCTCTTTACTTGTTACGTAATGCATCATTCCATAACTAACTCATTAGCTACATTGCTTGCAAGTCTTATAGTGATGTGCATTACCGAGAGGGCCTAGAGATACCTCTCCGACAATCGGAGTGACAAAACCTAATCTCGAAATACGCCAACCCAACATGTACCTTCGGAGACACCTGTAGAGCTCCTTTATAATCACCCAGTTACGTTGTGACGTTTGGTAGCACACAAAGTGTTCCTCCGGTAAACGGGAGTTGCATAATCTCATAGTTGTAGGAACTTTGTATAAGTCATGAAGAAAGCAATAGCAACATACTAAATGATCAAGTGCTAGGCTAACGGAATGGGCCATGTCAATCACTCATTCTCCTAACGATGTAATCCCATTAATCAAATGATAACACATGTCTATGGTTAGGAAACATAACCATCTTGGATTAATGAGCTAGTCAAGTAGAGGCATACTAGTGATGTTATGTTTGTATATGTATTCACACATGTATCATGTTTCCGGGTAATACAATTCTAGCATGAATAATAAACATTTATCATGATATGAGGAAATAAATAATAACTTTATTATTGCCTCTAGGGCATATTTCCTTCAGTCTCCCACTTGCATTAGAGTCAATAATCTAGATTACACAGTAATGATTCTAACACCCATGGAGTCTTGGTGCTGATCATGTTTTGCTCCTAGAAGAGGCTTAGTCAAAGGGTCTGCAACATTCAGATCCATATGTATCTTGCAAATCTCTATGTCTCCCACCTGGACTTGGTCCCGGATGGAATTGAAGCGTCTCTTTATGTGCTTGGTCCTCTTGTGAAATCTGGATTCCTTTGCCAAGGCAATTGCACCAGTATTGTCACAGAAGATCTTCATTGGTCCCGATGCACTAGGTATGACACCTAGATCGGAAATGAACTCCTTCATCCAGACTCCTTCATTTGCTGCTTCCGAAGCAGCTATGTACTCCGCTTCGCATTTAGATCCTGCCACGACGCTTTGTTTAGAACTGCACCAACTTACAGCTCCATCGTTTAATAAAAATACGTATCCGATTTGCGATTTAGAATCGTCCGGATCAGTATCGAAGCTTGCATCGACGTAACCATTTACGACTAGCTCTTTGTTACCTCCATAAATGAGAAACATATCCTTAGTCCTTTTCAGGTATTTCAGGATGTTTTTGACCGCTGTCCGGTGATCCACTCATGGATTACTTTGGTACCTTCCTGCCAAGCTTATTGCTAAGCATACGTCAGGTCTGGTACACAACATTGCATACATGATAGAGCCTATGGCTGAAGCATAGGGAACATCTTTCATTTTCTCTCTATCTTCTGTTGTGGTCGGGCATTGAGTCTGACTCAACTTCACACCTTGTAATACAGGCAAGAACCCTTTCTTTGCCTGATCCATTCAAAACTTTATCAAGGTATGTGCTTTGTGAAAGTCCAATTAAGCGTCTTGATCTATCTCTATAGATCTTGATGCCCAATATGTAAGCAGCTTCACCGAGGTCTTTCATTGAAAAACTTTTATTCAAGTATCCCTTTATGCTATCCAGAAATTCTATATCATTTCCAATTAATAATATGTCATCTACATATAATATCAGAAATGCTACAGAGCTCCCACTCACTTTCTTGTAAATACAGGCTTCTCCAAAAGTCTGTATAAAACCATATGCTTTGATCACACTATCAAAGTGTTTATTCCAACTCCGAGATGCTTGCACCAGTCCATAAATAGATCGCTGGAGTTTGCGAACTTTGTTAGCACCTTTTGGATTGACAAAACCTTCCGGTTGCATCATATACAACTCTTCTTCCAGAAATCCATTCAGGAATGCAGTTTTGACATCCATTTGCCAAATTTCATAATCATAAAATGCGGCAATTGCTAACATGATTCGGACAGACTTAAGCATCGCTACGGGTGAGAAAGTCTCATCGTAGTCAACCCCTTGAACTTGTCGAAAACCTTTCGCAACAAGTCAAGCTTTGTAGACAGTTACATTACCATCAGCGTCAGTCTTCTTCTTGAAGATCCATTTATTCTCAATGGCTTGCCGATCATCGGGCAAGTCAACCAAAGTCCATACTTTGTTCTCATACATGGATCCCATCTCAGATTTCATGGCTTCTAGCCATTTTGCGGAACCTGGGCTCATCATCGCTTCCTCATAGTTCATAGGTTTGCCATGGTCAAGTAACATGACTTCCAGAATAGGATTACCGTACCACTCTGGTGCGGATCTTACTCTGGTAGACCTACGAGGTTCAGTAGAAACTTGATCTGAAGTTTCATGATCAATATCATTAGCTTCCTCACTAATTGGTGTAGTTGACACAGGAACCGGTTCTTGTGATGGACTACTTTCCAATAAGGGAGCAGGTATAGTTACCTCATCAAGTTCTACTTTCCTCGCACTCACTTCTTTCAGAGAAACTCCTTCTCTAGAAAGGATCCGAATTTAGCAACGAAAATCTTGCCCTCAGATCTGTGATAGAAGGTGTATCCAATAGTCTCTTTTGGGTATCCTATGAAGACACATTTCTCCGATTTGGGTTCGAGCTTATCTGGTTGAAGTTTCTTCACATAAGCATTGCAGCCCCAAACTTTAAGAAACGACAACTTTGGTTTCTTGCCAAACCACAGTTCATAAGGTGTCGTCTCAACGGATTTTGATGGTGCCCTATTTAACGTGAATGCAACCGTCTCTAAAGCATAACCCCAAAACGATAGCGGTAAATCAGTAAGAGACATCATAGATCGTACCATATCTAGTAAAGTACGATTACGACGTTCGGACACACCATTTCGTTGTGGTGTTCCGGGTGGCGTGAGTTGTGAAACTATTCCGCATTGTTTCAAATGTAAACCAAACTCGTAACTCAAATATTCTCCTCCACGATTAGATCGCAGAAATTTTATTTTCTTGTTACGATGATTTTCCACTTCACTCTGAAATTCTTTGAACTTTTCAAATGTTTCAAACTTGTGTTTCATTAAGTAGATATACCCATATCTGCTCAAATCATCTGTGAAAGTGAGAAAATAACGATACATGTCGCGAGCCTCAATATTCATTGGACCACATACATCAATATGTATGATTTCCAATAAATCAGTTGCTCGCTCCATAGTTCCGGAGAACGGCATTTTAGTCATCCTGCCCATGAGGCACGGTTTGCAAGTACCAAGTGATTCATAATCAAGTGATTCCAAAAGTCCATCAGTATGGAGTTTCTTCATGCGCTTTACACCGATATGACCTAAACGGCAGTGCCACAAATAAGTTGCACTATCATTATCAACTCTGCATCTTTTGGCTTCAACACTATGAATATGTGTATCACTACTATCGAGATTCAATAAAAATAGACCACTCTTCAAGGGTGCATGACCATAAAAGATATTACTCATATAAATAGAACAACCATTATTCTCTGATTTAAATGAATAACCATTTCGCATCAAACAAGATCTAGATATAATGTTCATGCTCAACGCTGGCACCAAATAACAATTATTTAGGTCTAAAACTAATCCCGATGGTAGATGTAGAGGTAGCGTGCCGACCGCGATCACATCGACATTGGAACCATTTCCCACGCACATCGTCACCTCGTCCTTAGCGAATCTTCGCTTAATCCGTAGTCCCTGTTTCGAGTTGCAAATATTAGCAACAGAACCAGTATCAAATACCCAGGTACCACTGCGAGCATTAGTAAGGTACACATCAATAACATGTATATCACATATACCTTTGTTCACTTTGCCATCCTTCTTATCTGCCAAATACTTGGGGCAGTTCCGCTTCTAGTGTCCAGTCAGCTTGCAGTAGAAGCACTCAGTCTCAGGCTTAGGTCCAGACATGGGTTTCTTCTCTTGAGCAGCAACTTGTTTGCTGTTCTTCTTGAACTTCCCCTTCTTCTTCCCTTTGCCCTTTTTCTTGACACTGGTGGTCTTGTTGACCATCAACACTTGATGCTCCTTCTAGATTTCTACCTCCGCGGCTTTTAGCATTGCGAAGAGCTCGGGAATAGTCTTGTCCATCCCTTGCATATTATAGTTCATCACGAAGCTCTTGTAGCTTGGTGGCAGTGATTGAAGAATTCTGTCAATGACACTATCATCAGGAAGATTAACTCCCAGTTGAATCAAGTGATTATTATACCGAGACATTTTGAGTATGTGTTTACTGACAGAACTATTCTGCTCCATCTTACAGCTATAGAACTTATTGGAGAGTCCATATCTCTCAATCCGGGCATTTGCTTGAAATATTAACTTCAACTCCTGGAACATCTCATATGCTCCATGACGTTCAAAACGTCGTTGAAGACCCGGTTCCAAGCCGTAAAGCATGGCACACTGAACTATCAAGTAGTCATCAGCTTTGCTCTGCCAAACGTTCTTAACATCGTTAGTTGCATCAGCAGTAGGCCTGGCACCCAACGGTGCTTCCAGGACGTAATTCTTCTGTGCATCAATGAGGATAATCCTCAGGTTACGGACCCAGTCCGTGTAATTGCTACCATCATCTTTCAACTTAGCTTTCTCAAGGAACGCATTAAAATTCAACGGAACAACAGCACGAGCCATCTATCTACAACAAACATAGAAAAGCAAAATACTATCAGGTACTAAGTTCATGATAAATTTAATTTCAATTAATCATATTACTTAAGAACTCCCACTTAGACAGACATCTCTCTAGTCATCTAAGTGATCACGTGATCCAAATCAACTAAACCATGTCCGATCATCACGTGAGATGGAGTAGTTTCAATGGTGAACATCTCTATGTTGATCATATCTACTATATGATTCACGTTCAAACTTTCGGTCTCCGTGTTCCGAGGCCATATCTGTATATGCTAGGCTCATCAAGTTTAACCTGAGTATTCCGCGTGTGCAACTATTTTGCACCCGTTGTATTTGAACGTAGAGCCTATCACACCCGATCATCACGTGGTGTCTCAGCACGAAGAACTTTCACAACGGTGCATACTCAGGGAGAACACTTCTTGATAATTTAGTGAGAGATCATCTTAAAATGCTGCCGTTAATCAAAGCAAGATAAGATGCATAAAGGATAAACATCACATGCAATCAATATAAGTGATATGATATGGCCATCATCATCTTGTGCTTGTGATCTCCATCTCCGAAGCACCGTCGTGATCACCATCGTCACCGGCGCGACACCTTGATCTCCATCATAGCATCGTTGTCATTACACCATCTATTGCTTCTACGACTATCGCTACCGCTTAGTGATAAAGTAAAGCAATTACAGGGCGTTTGCATTTCATACAATAAAGCGACAACCATATGGCTCCTGCCAGTTGCCGATAACTTCGGTTACAAAACATGATCATCTCATACAATAAAATATAGCATCACGTCTTGACCATATCACATCACAACATGCCCTGCAAAAACAAGTTAGACGTCCTGTACTTTGTTGTTGCAAATTTTACATGGCTGCTACGGGCTGAGCAAGAACCGTTCTTACCTATGCATCAAAACCACAATGATAGTTTGTCAAGTTAGTGATGTTTTAACCTTCGCAAGGACCGGGCGTAGCCACACTCGGTTCAACTAAAGTTGGAGAAACAGACACCCGCTAGTCACCTGTGTGCAAAGCATGACGGTAAAACCAGTCTCGCGTAAGCGTACGCGTAATGTCGGTCCGGGCCGCTTCATCCAACAATACCGCTAAACCAAAGTATGACATGCTGGTAAGCAGTATGACTTGTATCACCCACAAATCACTTGTGTTCTACTCGTTCATATAACATCAACGCATAAAACCTGGCTCTGATGCCACTGTTGGGGAACGTAGTAATTTCAAAAAAATTCCTACGCACACGCAAGATCATGGTGATGCATAGCAACGAGAGGGGAGAGTGTTGTCTACGTACCCTCGTAGACCGAAAGCGGAAGCGTTATGACAGCGCGGTTGATGTAGTCGTACGTCTTCATGATCCGACCGATCCAAGCAGCGAACGTACGGCACCTCCGAGTTCAGCACACGTTCAGCTCGATGACGATCCCCGGACTCCGATCCAGCAGGGTGTCGGGGATGAGTTCCGTCAGCAGGACGGCATGGTGAGGATGATGATGTTCTACCGACGCAGGGCTTCGCCTAAGCACCACAACGATATGACCGAGGTGGAATATGGTGGAGGGGGGCACCGCACACGGCTAAGGAACAATCACGATGATCAACTTGTGTGTCTAGAGGTGCCCCCTACCCCCTTATATAAAGGAGGGAGGGGGAGGTGCGGCTGGCCCCTAGGGGTGCGCCTGGAGGAGTCCTACTCCCACCGGGAGTAGGACTCCCTCCTCTTGCCTTGGTGGAGAAGGAAAGGGGGGAGGGGAAAGAGGAAAGGGGGGCGCCCCCCCCCCCCCCTTCCTTGTCCTATTCGGACTAGGGGGGAGGGGGCGCGCGGCCTGCCCTGGCCGGCCCTCCTCTTCTCCCTCATGGCCCATGTAGGCCCATTAACCCCCGGGGGGGTCCGGTAACCCCCCGGTAGTCCGGTAAAATCCTGATTTCACCCGGAACATTTCCGATATCCAAATATAGGCTTCCAATATATAAATCTTTATGTATCGACCATTTCGAGACTCCTCGTCATGTTCGTGATCACATCCGGGACTCCGAAAAACCTTCAGTACATCAAAACTTATAAACTCATAATAAAACTGTCATCGTAACGTTAAGCGTGTGGACCCTACGGGTTCGAGAACTATGTAGACATGACCTAGAACTGTTCCCGGTCAATAACCAATAGCGGAACCTGGATGCTCATATTGGCTTCTACATATTCTACGAAGATCTTTATCGGTCAAACCGCATAACAAAATATGTTGTTCCCTTTGTCATTGGTATGTTACTTGCCCGAGATTCGATCATCGGTATCCAATACCTAGTTCAATCTCGTTACCGGCAACTCTCTTTACTCGTTATGTAATGCATCATTCCGTAACTAACTCATTAGCTACATTGCTTGCAAGGCTTATAGTGATGTGCATTACCGAGAGGGCCCAGAGATACCTCTCCGACAATCGGAGTGACAAAACCTAATCTCGAAATACGCCAACCCAAAATGTACCTTCGGAGACACATCTAGAGCTCCTTTATAATCACCCAGTTACGTTGTGACGTTTGGTAGCACACAAAGTGTTCCTCCGGTAAACGGGAGTTGCATAATCTCATAGTTGTAGGAACTTTGTATAAGTCATGAAGAAAGCAATAGCAACATACTAAACGATCAAGTGCTAGGCTAACGGAATGGGTCATGTCAATCACATCATTCTCCTAATGATGTGATCCCGTTAATCAAATGACAACACATGTCTATGGTTAGGAAACATAACCATCTTTGATTAATGAGCTAGTCAAGTAGAGGCATACTAGTGACGTTATGTTTGTCTATGTATTCACACATGTATCATGTTTCCGGGTAATACAATTCTAGCATGAATAATAAACATTTATCATGATATGAGGAAATAAATAATAACTTTATTATTGCCTCTAGGGCATATTTCCTTCACCTTGAGGGCACAATGTTGGAAGACCATTTGTGTTGAATCGACCCGAATTGATGTTATGCTATGAGATTCATTCGTCACAAGTTAATGGTAAATAACACAAAGGAAGTTTACGTTTGCATAATTCCTTAGACCACGAGAGTATCGAGTTTCTTCATGCTTGCTTCATGAACTTTGGGGTTTGTTAAACGTCATCCGTAAATGGGTGGCTATTACGACGGCTTACGGGTTCATGGAAAAGTATGTCAAGTAACTTGATTGCTCAAGAATGGGATTTGCTCCTCCAACGACGGAGAGATATCTCTGGGCCCTCTCGGTGTTACGGTATCCATCATCGTCTGGTCAGACACGGTGTGATTTGATCACAGGGATACCGGAACACGGTAACGAGAAAAGAGAACAATTCCGGTAACGAGGTAACTGGCATAGTGGACAAGTTGTTGATCTACAGGAATGCCAACATGTCTCACCTCGGGTATTTGTAACATACCGCGAAGCAACAGGAATAGCACACGACAACTGGAGGTTCACTCGAATATTCATTCGTGTGGGTATAGGTGTCAATATGGGTGTCCACGGCTCCAATGTTGATCATTGATCGGAAAGTGTTCCGGTCATGTCTATACTTCACCGAACCTATAGGGTCACACGCTTAAGGGTCATCTATCTATTGAATACTAGACAGGGAGTCTGAGAGAAAATCACCCAGCGAAAAAGTTTCGCAGAGAGAGGTCATTGGATGAGTTCCGGTGAAACCGAAAAGTTTTTTTGGGATATACTATTAAGTCAAATTGGTTTCGGCACATGCCTTAATTCTTGGAGGGTGCCAGAATCATTCTGGAAACTTCTGGGAATTTTCCGGGATAAAAACCGGAAATGTTCCGGAGCTGCCAGAGCCACTTCAGATGCTTTTCGCAGATGAAAATCACTAAACCGGAATTGTTTCGGAACGTGTTAAAAATTATTTTAGTGGGTACCGGAAATGTTCTAAGCCCACATAAATATTTTCAGTTCGAACGGACGCTGAAAAATGTCGTCATGAATAGTGAAAGTGCTTTTTGGATATTTTTATGGAAAGCCACCTTTTAGGGCCTTTCCCAAAAGGCTTCTAGAAGGACTTGGGGATCAAGGAACCCCCTTTGGGGGCCCCCCATGAAGGTGGGACGTTCAAAGGTGCAGCTCCTCCATGGAGCTCCACTTGTCACCCCTTTATGCCCTTTATGCCCTTTTATGTGTGACATAAATTGTGGGCATTTTGGGTTTTTCATGTTTCCCCTACCCCTTGGGTTTTTTCTATAAATATAGGTGGAGAGGCTCTCTCCACACACATCCCTTCTCACATACACATGCCATGCAATGATCTGGCTTCTCTCTCCCTCCCAGCGAAATAGTTTCGTAGAGCCGAAAGGTTGTCTGGGTTCCGGTGGGAACTAGTTCTGGACGGCGAAGCCCTGCCGGATAGATGACACCGTATGTGTGCAACTCAGTAGAGAGATCGTAGTTTCGGTCTTAGTTCGATAGTGGCTACCGAAGGGCTGTCCATGTGACTGCCCGAGTTTCGAAGATCCTCCCAAGGGCTGTCCGAGTGACCGTCTTGTTGGGGAACATAGTAATTTCAAAAAAATTCCTACGCACACGCAAGATCATGGTGATGGCATAGCAACGAGAGGGGAGAGTGTTGTCCACGTACCCTCGTAGACTGTAAGCGGAAGCGTTAGCACAACGCGGTTGATGTAGTCGTACGTCTTCACGATCCGACCGATCCAAGTACTGAACGTACGGCACCTCCGAGTTCAGCACACGTTCAGCTCGATGACGATCCCCGGGCTCCGATCCAGCAAAGCTTTGGGGATGAGTTCCGTCAGCACGACGGCGTGGTGACGATGATGATGTTCTACCGGCGCAAAGCTTCGCCTAAACTCCGCGACGATATGACCGAGGTGGAATATGGTGGAGGGGGGCACCGCACACGGCTAAGGAACGATTCGTAGATCAACTTGTGTGTCTATGGGGTGCCCCCCTGCCCCCGTATATAAAGGAGCAAGGGGGGAGGCCGGCCGTCCCAAGGGGGCGCACCAGGAGGAGGAATCCTCCTCCTAGTAGGAGTAGGACTCCTCCTTTCCTACTCCTACTAGGAGGGGAAGGAAGGGGGAGAGGGGGAAGGAAAGAGGGCCCCCCCCCTCCTAGTCCAATTCGGACCAGAGGGAGAGGGGGCGCGCGGCCCACCCTGGCCGCCCCTCTCTCTTCCCACCAAGGCCCATGTGGCCCATTAACTCCCCGGGGGGTTCCGGTAACCCCTCCGGCACTCCGGTTTTCTCCGAAATCACCCGGAACACTTCCGGTGTCCGAATATAGTCGTCCAATATATCAATCTTTATGTCTTGACCATTTAGAGACTCCTCGTCATGTCCGTGATCACATCCGGGACTCCGAACAAACTTCGGTACATCAAAACTTATAAACTCATAATAAAACTGTCGTCGTAACGTTAAGCGTGTGGACCCTACGGGTTCGAGAACTATGTAGACATGACCTAGAACTATTCTTGGTCAATAACCAATAGCGGAACCTGGATGCCCATATTGGTTCCTACATATTCTATGAAGATCTTTATCGGTCAAACCGCATAACAACATACGTTATTCCCTTTGTCATCGGTATGTTACTTACCCGAGATTTGATCGTCGGTATCCAATACCTAATTCAATCTCGTTACCGGCAAGTCTCTCATCCCCTAACCAACTCATTGGTCACATTGCTTGCAAGGCCTATAGTGATGTGCATTACCGAGAGGGCCCAGAGATACCTCTCCGACAATCGGAGTGACAAAACCTAATCTCGAAATACGCCAACTCAACATGTACCTTCGGAGACACCTGTAGTACTCCTTTATAATCACCCAGTTACGTTGTGACGTTTGGTAGTACCCAAAGTGTTCCTCCGGTAATCGGGAGTTGCATAATTCTCATAGTTACAGGAACATGTATAAGTCATGAAGAAAGCAATAGCAATATACTAAACGATCAAGTGCTAGGCTAACGGAATGGGTCATGTCAATCACATCATTCTCCTAATGATGTGATCCCATTAATCAAATGACAACACATGTCTATGGTTAGGAAACATAACCATCTTTGATTAATGAGCTAGTCAAGTAGAGGCATACTAGTGACGTTATGTTTGTCTATGTATTCACACATGTATCATGTTTCCGGTTAATACAATTCTAGCATGAATAATAAACATTTATCATGATATGAGGAAATAAATAATAACTTTATTATTGCCTCTAGGGCATATTTCCTTCACGTCCGAGTTTTGAGGGTCCTCCCGAAGGGCTGTCCGCGACACTGTCCGAGGGACTGTCCGACTGCCTCCCAGAGGGCTGTCCGTGGGGTGGATGAGGGTATACATCCTCGCGGTTGGGAGGTTGTAAATCCTAGCTGCGGGGATCTGCACCACTGATCATCATCGACTGTACTTCCGCTGCGCTACGAGTCGGTAATGAAAAAGATCAAACCTTGTATGCAGTCTCCATAGTGGTCCTGGGCTGGTGCGTAGGTCGGATTTTTTTTTTGTTTTCTGTTGCGTTACCCTACAACTTGTTGCATACCTTGCATCTTCTTCATCTTTTATATCTACACCAAGTTCATCTTCATAGTTGCTTCCAGATTTGGTTGTCGTGCTTTAAAAAAAGAGTGGCAAAAAAATCAAAGAGGGGAAGAAAATAGTGCCATGAAAAATTCAAGAGAGGGAAAGAAAGTATTGTGTAAGATCCAAAAGTTTCAGCTTGGTAGGAAAAAACAGAAGCTTGTGCGTTTGTTCAATCTCGGTGCAAAGGTGTAACAAATCTATTCACATATTTTCTTGGTTTGCATCAACTTGTTTCAGCACAAACCCCTTTTTATTTGCCCCCATCGAGCTCCACCAAAAACCAAGTTAGTTCTCTCATCCTTGTCTTTTAATCGCTTTAACACATCCGGGAGAAGCGCAATCTGATGTGAACTCATAAGAACATTGGTGAGTAAGAGGTGAGGTTGTGTGATTCCAGTTAAACAAATATCCTACTCCACTTCTAGCCCTACTAACATGGCAAGATCTAGATCAAGTTTTGAGGGAGAAAAACAAGGGGAAGAAGATGCCCCATTCACATGTGCTGAGTTACGGGAATTAGGGAACATGGTTCAAGAATTTCAAAGGAGGCTTAACGAGCAAGTGGTGATGGGGTTCGACACCGACAACCCCCTGTTGTTTCTCATGAAGTGCAACAAAGAAGACATGCTCGAGGGCATGGTGTTGTTGCTTGTGGGTGTGTCGCTGCTGCTCCTGAAGTGCGGCAAGGATGGCATGCTCAAGGGCAAGTTACTGCTTCCCCTAGGCGAGTTGATGTTGCTCATGTATCGTATCAAGGACGTCATGCCTGACGACAAATTTATGGCACTCATCGGCACACCACGATCCACCGCAAAGCATGACGGTGGTTTATGAACCGACTCCGGTGATTCATAGCCCATGTTTACATGAGAAGCTCATTCCTAGTGCTGCCATCTTGACCACCACTATTGTCCCTACATTCAAGAAACATGTCCCACAAATTCCATGTGAGGAATAGAGTCCACAATCCAAAATCCCACGACTTGATAGTCATAAGAAAAGCAAGCTGAGTGACTCCTCCAAAAGTGAGGAAGAGTGTCCACTTTCAAAACCCCCACCACTTGAGAGTAAAAAAAAGAGTTGAGCGACTCCACCAAATGTGAGAAAGATGTTCACTTTCCATAATTCTATATATCGAGAGTGATGAGAAAAGTGAGGTGAGTGAGTCCAAAAAATGTGAGGATCTGATCATTCATCATGGGATTAGAGAAATGAAAGATCTCCACCTTGATATACCACACATTCAGGGAGAGAGGATTAGTGAGTTGTGTGAGTCCACAAAATGTGAGATTGAGATAATCCTAGACCTCATTAGAGAGATACGTGATCCACAACCCAATATACCACATAATAAGAGTGAGAAGAAAAGTGAGTTATGTGAGTCCACCAAATGTGAGGTTAAGATTTTCAACAAGAGAATAGAGAGATGAGTGATCCACCAGCATGGGAAGTTAGTAGTCCACCAAATGAAAAGAAGAGGGGAACATTCAATAACTAACCTTTCACATAATTCTATTTCTTTGCAATATGTGCAGGTGCAAAAGACATACCTATGAGCTTTCTTGCAATGATGGGAGGATGAGATCCAGGAACAAATGTGGTGTACACGGAACACCACTAAGGTGCATGCTTGCCGATTAATTTTCACCCAGGAATGGAAGTACTTAATGAGGTAGAAGAAGAGAGATCATCCATTTCCATGAATCCAGAGGTATGCACCTATGATTTTGTGAAGCAATGGCGTGATATGGTTAGAGAAAATTTGTTTGGTACATCATCCATCCAACAATATCATTTCGTCAATCTTAGGGAGACTACAAAAGAGCTAATAAAATTGAACGTTGCACATGATTATTCATCTTTTCTTTCTCCTAGTTATTTTCTAGTGTCCTCGTGCTATAATTTTGTATACCAAATGGAGTTGAGGATGACTTTTCTCCAAGAGGGGGAGGAGGATATGGACATGACAACATTGTCGAGTCAAAAAAACATCATGTTTACATTCATAAACATTTGAAGAAGTTCGCAAAGGTGAAAGCTAGACTTATGCATCCATAAAGTATTTGTGTTGCTTCTTTGTACTGGCCCATTTTGTTTTGTGTGATGGCCAACTAGAGTCGAGGACGACTCCATTTCAAGAGGGGGAGGATGATGGGGAGTTGAGGACATCGCAACATTTATACACCCGCGATCATCAAAGGAGAATTCATAATATTTTGTGTCGAACAAATACATGACCAGCTGAATGCTAGCTTAAATTCATATTATAATCTTGAACACATGGCTGCACTTTCATCTCCTTGTTGTTGGCTAGGAAATATCGAAGGAAGCGAATAACATCTCAGCCCATGAAGAAACGAAGTCAAAGAAACAATTTTTTTTATCAAAACAAGTTTCAAGTGAAGCTGATGCCGTCAGTTTTTTACCTCTGATGTTTCGCCGTGTCACGCCCATTCGGAGGAGAGACGGGGCCATAGGGGTACATCACCAGAACCTACATCAAATTTACCTTCCAATGCCAAAAAACCTCATATCATTTAGAGTTGTGAGTCAAAAGTTCTAGTCATTCTTGTGGAAGGCGCTACGCTGTCAAGGCTTCGCGAATTTCCGAGGAGCTCTACAACAACTTCCGAAGTTGACTGCTTATTCCCCCAAGGAAGTCGTAAAAAGTTGTCTACTCTTGAATCCTTCTCACACCTAGCTAAGGGGGGTTGTCCCTGTTATAGAACCCCATCTCCCCATCCTTTTAGAAAACCTTTTGGCAAACCATTCAGTTGCAAGCTTATACTACAAGACTACTATAGATCTGAGAGATCCTTGCTACCTTCACTCTTGTGAGTTCATCTGGTTTCGCGAGAAGGAGCCTCTGGTTCCCCCTAATTAGTGCTCTATGGTTTTGGCCATCTTGTGTGGGTTAGTCCTGGTTTATGGTTCTGCGATTGCTCAGACAGCCGGTCGAAGTTCTTGCAGCTCCGGTCAACCGTCCCCAGCATACGGGTTGCATCCAACCTTAGCAGGTATAAATCTAGTTATGCCTCCCGATTTGATCTTGCGAAGTGAAGATCGGGCCGCCCTCGTGCGTGAACTCGTTCATCATGTTCCCACATATGAGTGGTTAAGAACTTGAGCGAGGTCTACAAGATCACTAATGTCGCCTTCTCATTCGAAGCACGTTTACAACCTCTACATCGTTACAATTGTATATGTAGTTTAGATTCGTTATTCTCTCCATATCTCAGGTTAACATTGGACCACATCTGATCACATGTTTGGAATTTGGAAATGCGACGTGCCGTCCTCTTGTGGACCAACACGAGCGAGACCCGAATCACAATAATGAGTGTTAATGCCTGAATGAGCAACTTCATCCGTTTGTCCTAGTGAAATCTATATTGCGGTAAGTAGCGATGAAATGGACCATACACCTCATCCAACGACCTAAAAGTCAAGTGATGGAGGGTAGTTGTATGTTGCTTACCACCATGGGAGACGACAATGACTTGCCCATGTCAGAGATGAAGCGGACTAGATGGAAACAAAGATGAAGAGACGGGTAGCTCACTGAGGGGAGGAGCACGTCCCGGTGCCCGAGATCTTAGTTCGCGCCCAGGTACGGAGATCTAAGTCAACGCCGACGCCGGTGCCAAGAACTGAGGCCGAACATGCCTTTTGCTAGGGGTGAGTGAGTAAAAGGGGGTATTAGTGCAAATTTCGTACCATATCGTGTTTGCAGGTTTTTGTCTCCAGCTATCTTCACGCCTGCAACATGTGGATGCCGTTTGTCCCCTTGCGTTAGCCTCATCACGGCATGAAACAATTGATTCGAGCGTTTTTAGTGAGCCCGGGATGTGGGCGCTTTGAGTTTCATGCGGGTACAGGCCAACGCCTCGCACGAGGAACCAAATCATTTTTACGTCATCTATCGGACGTGTTTGGGGGCTGAGACCAACCAAACACGCCCCAAAATAGAACACCAACACATAAAAAGTCTCGACGCCTAAATCGCATCAACCGAGAATTGAGAATTGGCAAAACTGTAACTCATTTCTCCGACCTGAGACTGGTTTCCTTGGGCGCATTTCAGTTGCAAAAATAGAAAGGAGAAATCAACAAGCACTGAGTGCGGCGATTTGGAGCCCGAGCTCAGCTGCTCCCTATATCTCTTTCGTCTGTTTCGACCTCGAGATGCGATAAAATCCAGCTGTCTTGGTGGTTTCGAGCGCACGTAAATGTGATATACGTTGAAATACGGTAGTGAACAGTGGGCACGCGAGGAAGAGGCATGACGGCCGTCGGGCCGTATAGCACTGGGCCGTGGCCCAGCGAGGCGCCTTGACGCCTGGGCCGTGGATCAGGTCGTCGGTTTTTCCGCCTAGGCCATGGATCAGAGTGTGAGACCGTCATGTGGGTTGCTGTCTGAGCCGGTGGGCGGGCCATTACTAGAATGCACATGCGGTAGAGTAAAAAAAACATATCCAGCCATTAACCTCGTTCCTTCTGGAGACCGCGGCTGGTCGGCGACCTGAAGCAGCTTGGTAGAAGAAAGCAAATCAAGAAGAAAAGCCGAGGGCAGCGACGGCGTGGTTCCGCTGAGCGGCTGGGTGTGGGGCGTGCTTGATCCGCCGCGGGCCTGCGCGTGGATGGACGAGGAGGGCATGGAGTTTCTGCTTGATGCGGTCGATAGGTCAGTCAAACCCCTCCCTCACTCCCCCGTCTGATTTGGGTTGTGCGTCTGCTGTGTGGATTTGGCCTAATCGATTCACGCCCCCTACCGTAGGTTTCCTGTGCGGGAGGAGTTTGCTGATAACATTGAACAGCCAGATCCGGTTCCTCTTCTGTATTTGTTAGAGAATGGGGGTGGTGGGGGGCAATGTGCTATTGCAGCAAACAGTGGTTCTGGGGTGGCTCAGTTTGTCGGTGGAGATATCTCGCCCGACGAGCAGGGTGATGCCAGGAGACGGCGAGCTGCGTCTCCGACGAGGTTTGCTCAGTCAACCGGCCGAGTGAATCCAGAGGCGCCCGGCTGGACCAAAAGGTTTGCAAAAATTTCGTTGCCACTTATTTTGATTGCAACCCGCACCTGCCATCTAAGCAGGGGATAGGGTTATGTCCTGTTTAATACAAGAACATGTAGTCTGGAAAGGGCAACGAATGAAATGAAAAAATCCATATGCACAAACATATCTGCTTCCTTGCGTGTTTTTGTGCAGTGCTATATCTGAATACTGATATAGTCGTTCACATTAACAGCTTTGTAAAAAATCCTGTGTGTGGAGAATGTTATGCAATTAACTTGCAATAAAAAAATGCAGGTTGCGTCTTGGGAGTGCGCCACCAGACCGTGTGCCATGCCCATCCAGGATGACTGCTCTCGAGTTAACAATCCGCAAATATGCCGAGCAACCGGACAAGAGCGTGATGCGGCCTGAACTAGGGCTCAGCTTTGACTCGTTGGGTGAGGCATACGACTTCTACAATCTTTATTCCTGGGAGATCGGTTTCAGAATAAGATATGGGAAGAGCAGACTAAATGCTCAAACGACAAAGACGATGCAGGAAATTGTTTGTGGATGCTCGGTAAGTGCAATCAGATGTGCATGTAGGATTATTTTGTGGGCGCGTGGGAGCGCGCGGACTTGACATTAATTTTTCTGTCTTGATGTTTCCCTGCAGGGGAAACCGGAAGCAGAGAACAGCAGATCATGCCGATGCGAGTGTCCAGCACTGATTAGGTTGCTGCGAGCGTCGGATAACAGTTGGTACATCACCGAGCACCGGGAAAATCACAACCATTCTATGTCGCTGACTATGGGTGAGAAGGTGCATTGGCCATCACATAAACACATAGATGTTTACACCAAAGATCTGATTAGGCAACTAAGGGAAAACAATGTCAATTTGGGAAAGGTGTACAGCATAATTGGGAGTTTCTTTGGGTCTGTTGAGAAGGTGCCATTCACAAAGAGGACACTCAGGAATATCTGTGGAAAGATTAGTCGTGAACAAGCTGACGATGATGTCTGGAAAACGCTTGAAGTGTTTGCTGACATACGTTCAAGGGATCCAGGGTTCACCTATGTGGTGTTGGCTGACAAGACAAGTAAGGTCAAGAATCTAATGTGGGCGAATGGCAGCAGCCGTATGCAATACAAGTTCTTTGGGGATGTTGTGACGTTCGACACAACTTACAAAACAAACCTGTATGATATGCCGTTCGGGTTATTTGTTGGAGTCAACAATCATTATCAGAGCATCATCTTGGCGGGGGTGTTAATGCGCGATGAGCAAGAAGAGAGCTTCGAGTGGGTTTTCGCGGAATTTCTTCGTATGATGGGAGGGCCTACCCCCAGAACTATACTCACAGGTTAGTGACAGTGCTATAGAAAAATGAAAATATACTAGCAAAAATGTTTTTGATGCAAAAGTACAGCACAATGATATGTCCAGTATAAGTAGACAAAGAACTCGCTTCTCCGGAAATCCAGTTCTCTAATTTTTTCAGAGGTGATTGATGATTTTGGTTTTATAACTGCAGACCAGTGTAGGGCTATGGAGGTCGCGATCATGAAAACTTATCCTGGCACTGTCCACCGTTGGTGCAAGTGGCATGTCCTCAAGAAGGCAAAGGAAACGCTGGGCCCACTATACATGAAGAAGAGCGATTTCCAGGCTGAATTTCACAAGGTAGTGAATCACATGTTAACGGAAGAAGAGTTCAAATCAGCTTGGGGCGCGCTGCTGGATAAGTACAACTTGAGGAGTCACGCCTACATGACACAAATATATGAAACCCGGAGGAAATGGGCCAAGCCATATTTCAGGGGTGTGTTCTGTGCAAATATGACAAGCACCCAGCGCAGTGAGAGCGCAAACCACATGCTGAAGTCATACATGCCCCCTGCAAGCCCAATGCATGTCTTTGTCAGGCAGTACATGCGGCTGCAATTTGACAGAGAACGCGATGAAAGCTATGAGGAGAAGAGGACCATGATAGTAAGTTGCCCTTCCGCCAGCTATGCGAGAGGAAAAAATGTTTCCGATGCATGAAAAAGGTTCATATGAAGAGCTCTAAAAAAACGTGACTCTGCTTCTAATTCTGCCACTTCTTGGTTTGTTAAATTGATGCAGGGGGGACCGATAAGACGAACTAACCTCGCGATAGAGCGCCATGCCAGCAAAATATACACTACGAACATGTTCGAGCAGTTTGGCGACCTCCTTGTTGAAGGAACCGCGTACAATGTCACTGAAGTCGATAGGATGAGGAGGTATATCACGACCCACAATAATGCAGCGAAAAGGGAGAAGTGGAGCAGGGTTGCGTACGAGGTAACGATAAGCGAAGATATGTCAATCTTCAGTTGCGAATGCGGCCAGTTCGAGCATACTGGCATGCTTTGCAGCCATTCGTTGAGGGTAAACAAAAAGTCGTCAGCAAGGATTTTGTAAAAAAGTAACAAAGAAATTGCAGTCTTCTTGACAAGTTAGCTTCTTTGCCGTGTAGGTGATGGAAATTCTTCACATGGAGGAGATCCCGAAGCATCACATCATGAAACGGTGGACAAGGGACGCGAGAGATGTACTGCCTGAGCACCTGGTTCAGTACCAGAAAGACAGTTCTCAGAACCTGTCATTCACATGCAGGCATGCAACTCTGTATGTGAAAGCTATGGAGGTCGTCAGGATGGGAGATGCAAGTGCTGCATCATATGATCATGTGAACGCGGCTCTCGACGCTGTGCTACAGAGTGGGGCAGCGATTGCGGAGAAGAGGGATGGGCTGGCTTTCGAGGATCGGCTAGTTGAAAATATACCTGCAATACCAGCACCAAATGGGGACCTAGCGTTTGTCCCCCTGGGCAATGATCAATGCTGGAGCCCCGGTCAGTCTTTCAGTGCGAATGCAATGCCGAAACTAGCAGCTCCAGACAAGCATAGAGGTGCTGGGAGACCGACAAGCAGCTGAGAGAAGGCTCCGTATGAGGGGCTAAGCAAGAGGACAAGGTTCTGCAGCATCTGCCGCCGCGAGGGTCATAAGAAGACGACGTGCCCAGAAAGGGGGGATGCACCGAAGAAGCCGCGGAAACCTGGCAAATGCAAGAATTGTGGAATAGAAGGGCATCGACGAAATACATGCAAGAGGCCGCTTGGGAGTGCCGAGCCATGAGTTGTAAGGAATCAGAAAATTCTCATGTTTCAGTGATTTGTTTGAGGGGATTTCCCCCCGAGTGTTTAGAGTGAGTCAGCGATGCATTTGAACTTTTAGCATGTAGACAGGCTGTGCGCAGCGACGTGTCTGAGAGCACAATCTTTCTTTCTGTGGAGGCGAAACTGATTACTGAATTTTCCAAGAACAGCTGTGGTTCATGTAGTTCTGTTGCTTCAAATTTGAAAATGGTGGAAACTGTGATTGCTGTCAGAATAGCCATTCGAGATCATACTGCTGAGATTTTTTCCAAAAATTTATGTCTTTTTCGTGTCACATTTTTGACACATGGCCGACATGCAGACAAGCAGGGTGCGCGCGGTGACAATGTATGTCCTGCTCTCATTCAAATTTTGAAAAAAAGAAATTAATGCATCACGAACCTGCGTCCTACCTCAAGTGCTGATATAAATATGAGGTGCAGGGTCCGGGTGCTACACAGTTGAGTCCACACAACGCCATTCCCATCCAGACTTTCAAATTTTTTGTAAAGCCGCCGGATGCATACGATGGGGCTCTCCAGTGATGAACCAGCATGGAGCGGCACAACCATTGGTGGTGAAGACCTCGTGCCTTTCATCGTGTCCAATCTGCAGGTAAAACTCTTACTGTCGAGCAAAATCTCCTCTTCCTCATGTGTCTGCATCAAAAACATTGTCACCGATGGGGGGGATGACGAAATGGTCACCTTATGCAGCCGTCGTCGCCAAGCCGAGTCGAATCCACCGGGAGCGCATGGAGTACAATTGATGAACCGTTGTTCATCTACGGGGAAGGAGAGGTGAGCACTGGCGACTTCGATTTTCACTTTCTTCCCCCGAAAAGTTCTGACGTTCGTCCCGCGCGTGCTGTCTGATTTTTTCTTAGGGCGATGTGATCCAGCAGGAAGAGCCTCGTCGGGTTCCTCGTAACCAAGAGCCGGATCAGAAAGCTGAGCGAGTTCTAGAAGAAGAAGGATTCGGTGATTACGATCCAGCAATTCCTGAGCAGTCGACATTCAGCAATGGTGGCTCCGCCGTGCTGTCTGCGTTGGGAGTAGTTGACACCAACGGAGAGGGTGCTCCTGACGATGAGGAGGAGGTTACCAGCCAGCCCACTAAACGGCGGCGTACATTAAAATAAAAGGTAGGTCATGGCGTGTCAACGAGTACTGTGAAAGGGGTGTTTAAGTGTGAGCTTAGACTTTTCTGCTATCGGGTGCATCGCTGAGACTCGTGGCCATGCCCCTCACGTGATTGTGTGTGTGTGTGTGTGTGTTCTATGCTTTCCATGCAGATTATGAGTTTGATGTTGACGTCTAGTGCACGACGCTGTCACTTGAAAAAAGACCCGGATGGTGTGATGAATTTCTCTATGCCGTAATTATATTAACTCCGTACCATCTTGAGGAAACAGCCACCGTCGGCGGTGTGGGTGTTGCATAGTCAATAAAAATTTTTGTGGGCCTGTACGAGAGTCATTTTAACTAGTTTTAACCCAACGCTCATGATGGTTAGTGCCTCCCTCAAAAAATACGATCAGGTCATGTAGTTTGTCGATTAGTATATTACTGTGCGGACGGGGTAAATTAATAAGATAAAACTACCGGTCGGGACAGAGGACCTTATTAAATGCTTGCCCCCCAGGTGCAGATCCCTCCAGTTGCAGCTGCTGCGTTGAGCTGCTCCATTATTCCTTGTCCTTGGCGCGGACCGCATGAACAATAGTAATTGGACTGTTCCGACCGGGACCGAATCAGCTGCGTACTTCGTCTGTTGCCCAAAAGCGGCAAAGCGTACAACTCCTGTGTCTTTCTGTATGTGGGCACACATGGAACATATCTCGCCGGCACATGGCAAGGAGGCGCTACGAGAAAAGGGTTGGCCTCAGCTGAGCCACGTCTTAAATCCGGGGAGGGGCGCTTAAAAAAAAGTGAGCATCTGCTCTCCACGACACAGACATGCATAGAGCGGGATCAAAAACCTCTCGTGCCCCCACGATAAAACATTTCAATTTCAATTTGGGTGGAGGGCAAAACGGGTCACCTATCCTATCCCGTTTTGTGAAATGCAACGGGCAGATTAGGAAAAACCAAATAAGTGCGGTGCGATAAAAAAATTTGGGCGGCTGGGGTCAGGTAAGCGCTAAAGGTTGACAAGACTAGACATTGCCGCGTGGGAGAGACCGCCCGTGCCCTCGAGTGGAAAAACTAGCTCGCCTGCTAGCCAGCTAAAAGGAGAACCAGCCGCATCCATCTCCCACACTCATCAGTGCTACTTCGCCCCCCACCTCTCCACTCTCCCCCCAATACACTGTTTGCAAGGAGAACAAGATCTGGTGGCCGGGATTTGGGACGGAGACTACTTCTCATCCGCCGGCCCCGGCATTGGATAAGGTGATGTTTCCTCCGTGCGGTCATATATTAATCCGCTGCTCTCGCTTTCTTGGGGTCGCTTTTTGTTATCTGTAGCGAGCACTTTTCTACGGATGATTCTTCTGCAAGGTGGCTTTTTCTCACTGCCTTTCCATCATTGTCCGATGTAGGATCCTCGAGATGGAGCCACCAGATCAACCAAGGAAGAGGAATCTGCTGGGCGAAGCGGATGGAAAAGAAGGCACCAAGAAAAGGGCAAGATCTGTCATGCCATTGGGGGTGGCTGGAGATGGCGACGGTGCACATCTAGCCATGCTAGCTGCTCCGGGGCAGCGTTCTTCAGCAGACACTACATCCATCTCGGTAAGCAGCTGCACTGCAACAAGTGGCTGAACTGATTGCAGATCTGTTTCTTATATATTTTTTCCAACCCCCTTCGGTCTCTCGCTGATGATACTCATGGAACCATTGTGCTGACGCACGCGAGCGTGATTTTCGAACTGACGCAGGATCCGGATGCTGACGAGTTGGAGATGCGAACGATGATGAAACGGGAAAGGAAACGGGTGCTCGTGGACAAGTACGTCGGAAGCAATGCCAGTAAGCGTATGCTTAGGCGTACGCTTGTCCCAGTACCGAGGACACCACCGCCTGCTGGATATGTTGTTCCTGCTGTTCCGCCAGGCCGTCTTGCCGAGACTACTGTCCTACGAGGTAGAGTCGTCAGGTGCACTTGGAGCTGCCATCAGATTGTAAGCCTGGGGTTGCAGTGCTACCCAAAAGTTCATACATCAGGCATGGCTAGTTTGTTGACTACTGCATGGAGTGGAGAGGCTGATAGAAGGTTCTACGCTTCGCTGCTGAGTAGATTTAGGTGGGAGGATATGAATTTCACATTCCCTGATGGTCAAGTTAGGTATTTTACTCCCAGGTCGATTGTTCATACATTGGGTCTGAAAAATCATGGCCGACCAGTAAGCTTGCTTAAATTAAACCAAAGGAGAGACAAAACCTAACATTAAGAATCAGAACAATCCTGGGGTTAGAGAGTAGGAGGAATGCCAGAGATGGAGGGCTAACAATCCAGGCTGTGAGTGACCTAGTTAACAGCTTGAAAACGTTGCATCTTGACCAGCATCAGACCAGGGTTTTCGAGATGGCGTTCTCGCTGTTAGCAGCTGCTACCTGTGTGGGACCAAAACAGTCATACTCATCCATCCCCTGGGAGATGTTTGCGTGCGTGCTGTGCAATGGTGGCACTGGTGAGTTTGATTTAGCAGAATGGGCATTTCAGATCATCAGAGCTGCTGTGAAGAAACTTCTGAGAGATTTAGCCGCTGGAGTCAGGACTCTGATAGTAGGAGGCAGCCATTTGGGACTGCTTGTAAGTAACAGTTACATAACAAATACAAATATTTTCTTCTCCATGATTTGGCGGCGCACATTTCTTGATCTAACATATGACTGTTGATTCCTGTTTTGTCTGCATGTCTGACAGCCATGGTTCTTCGACTGGATTGACTTCGGGGTATATAACTTAGAACAGCGCACCGTCCCACGGATCAGCGTTTACACAGGAGAGATATGCAGGAGGATGATTTTCCTCATCAGGGAGTACCCAGGCATATTCCCAGTAAGGAAACAAATCCTTTTCCACATGATTAAAAAAAGTATATTTCTTAGGCAGGTAGCCATCTAGCAACACGTGTGGCATCTCACAGTGAGAACCCTTGCTTTCTTCTTGAACAGACAAAACCTCAGGATGAATTCGATCATCTGGATGAAGACTGGCATGATGTAGTCGGCGGGCCTGGTGGGTTCCTACGCCATGCAGGTAAATAGAGAGATTGTTAAGCATGTATATTGCTCTCTCCCAGTAAATGTTGTTGCAAAAAAAATATGAAAAGAGTTTGCTGAGTCTATTAACAATGATCTGTTCTGTAATGGGCGAAAAAAGGTCAAGAAGATGCGCTCCGAGCAGCTGAAGCCCTCATCGCTGCCAGCCGAGATAATTGCAGCCCGCCTCAAGGTGAGCGTGGCGGCCAGGGGCGTGCCGGTGGCTCGGAGAGAAATACAGTGGCATATAAAGGTAAAGGGCTAGCTGACAAAAATTCAAGCTCGTCGGATAGCGACAGTGATGTCGAACCAATCGATCCAAGCGTTCGCCTAGTAAGGACAATCCTTAGGGCTGAAAGGAGAGGTTCGTATCCAAGCTTTTGGACCATCAATTATCTTAACTAGTGATTAGAAAAATGTTTGGGTTTTGCCCCATGCATATGACATACACAACTGGCGCTTTCAATTTCAGGTGAAAACATGGAAGCTCCACCAACTAGCGTCAGGATCCCGGGGGTGGGGCCGGGTGCACGTGCTACAGGCTAGTTATCTGCTGAACTAAGAAAAAGGGGGTGCAACCTAAAAAGGGTACACTGCGATATGCAAAAACATAATGTGGACCGCCACCATTTAAACTTGCAGGTCCGCATAGCCTTAACCGCTTCAGGCAACGGCTGCTTATGAGGAATAACAGCAACAATGAAGTGGGTACAAGCAACACATGTGTTTTGGCTGTGAACCAAGACCGGCGTGCTTTGCTAAGGAGCAGGGGGGAGCACCTCAGAGCAGAGTTGTCTGTGATTGAGGCTCAAGCAAAGTCCGACCTCAAGTGTGAGTACCTCTAATTCTGCTTTTATACTTTCCACTACCCGAAGCTACGCTATGAAATGGGTATCATATATACAAAAAAGGTTCAGTAGGTACTTAAAAGCATAGTGGCATCTATTTTGACAGATGCAAGAACGCATGGAGTTATCAAACCTAGAGAGGCGATGCCTGGATGTGCTGGAGTTGACTGCCCACATGAAGGCAATGAAGAGGAGAGGAGGGATCGTGTGCGCAGCTTAGCAGCGGTTGCGCTTGCTGTAGTGGAGCAAGCTATTGACAATCCAGATCTCTTTGAAGGTACTCGCCTTAAACCAATTGATGCAACTGTTTGGGTAGTTCTGGCTTTAGTACTGAACTAACAAAAATGCTGGCTACAGGAATATTTGACCAGGCCAGATCGGTGCTTTCGGGACTAGGTGTTGAAGGATACACTGGAGGTAAGTGTTGTTTGACGCATTGCAGTTGTGTTGCTTATGTTTTGTGTGTGTCAGTAATTTTTGGTTTCCCGAGAGCAAAGATTCAGCTAATACGGATGTGTCTCGTTGAACAGAACAAGTACCTCGAGTGAATGGAAACAGCAACAATACACCAGAACATGAGGAAAATGATGGGATCAATTGGGAGGATCTAGAGAGGGAGAGCCAAGAACTTGTGGAACTGGGAACCTATCAGCCATGCACTGATGCAAAAATGACCATCGTCGCCCCTGCTCTCAATGGTGATAGCATTAGTTCTGGGGGTCCTAACCATGTAGGGCTTGTAGGAAAAGCGCATCAGGGTGGCATGGGCGGCAGCAGGGGGATGCCAGTACACGGAGGTATGATTTCTATGGTTAATTTTCCTGTACGGGGCTGAGAAGCGTTGCACACGAAAAAGGGCGTATGTAGAAAGTTGAGACTTTGTTCCTGTGTTTCAACAACTGATGATGCTTTGTTGGGCATATCATCGCCGGCACCAAGTGATTATATTGAAGAAGAAGAGAACGGGATAGGTGTGCAAGCCTAACTTCGTACCATAAGACCTAGAAAGAAAAAGTTTCTTCTTTGAGCATAAAAGCAAAAAAGGAAAAAAACGCTTGCCACTGAAGACTTTTGTGTTTTTTGCAGAGCTGGACGACGAGTTCCTGGCTGTGGCAGCACAGGTGCCCATAGATTACACGATGGATGAAGAGGAACTGAATGAGGAGAACAATTTGGTTGGCCTTGGGAACTTAGGGGCCGTGCATGCTGCTCTGAATAAGTGCATCAGATGGATAGCATGGATAGCAGGTGCTCCCCTGTTGCGATTAACTAACCGAGACACTATGATAGAAATAAATTGCGGAAAATAGTGTAAACCTGCTAACCTCTTCAATGTTTTTTCCAGCAACGATGGTGGTTGGGAGCGCAAGGCCGGGAGATGATGAAGATGAAGACCCTCCTCTCAATGGCCAGATATTGTTGGGTTGGCATGGTACTGAATACCGAGAAGATGCCTGTCCCAGCAGACAGGAACTTGTTGCTCGAGTCCGGCATGCTACCCGTCCGCACGCACTAGATATTCAGACATCATGTCGGTCTGCGCCTCCTTTTCATCGCGATGGCAGAGGTAAAATGCTTGTGCGCAATGATAGAAGAAATCCTGCGCACCCGGGTTCCGTGTCAGGCATGCTGTCCTTATGCCTCTGTTTCTTTATTCTTTCCATAGATGGTAGTGACGATCAACCTCCTGGGAGTGGGGTGACATTGCCAGAGGGTGGGTCAGCGTCTCGCTTTCAGCAAGCAATTATCAAGTATCTTCATGACTGTGCAAACCATGATAAAACACCTAGCAGTGTGGGAGCCCGTGAGCGTGCAACCGAGCGTGGTGATGCAGGAGAGCTTGGACCGCATGCCGCACCTCGTCCGCGAGCCTTGGACGTGCAAACAAACTGTCATCCTGGACCTTCATTCCGTCGTGATGATGCTGGTAATTGCCTCCTGAATATACCATGCATCATTAATCTACCTTTCCCAACTCTGTCTTTTCTTGCTGTAATCTTGGGGATGAAATGCAGATGGCGGCGACGGGAAGGCTCCTACCAAGATGTTGCCATCTGGAGCTTGTGGTTCAGCCTCTCGTTTCCAGCAAGCAGTTCAGAACTATCTGCGCCGATGTGGGATTAAATACACAGTGAATAACACGGGTAAAACACATGGTGTATCACGTGAAAATGGATACACAAGTGAGCAGGTCGCTGTTAGGAGAGATTGGGGGGATAAGTACCCCCCCCTCAGTTGGCCTGAACCATAGGGACCCTCCAGCTACGGCCATCTCCAAATTTAATAGTAACATGCTAGCATGTGAAGGTGGAATGCTGAAAAGGTAGTCATTGTTTTATTAAAACACCAGAAAAAAGTTTGCTCCCAGAAATGGATTCGTGATGCTCCTAGCTGACAGAGATTAACAATCTGTAAACCTTGCAGGAAATGGGTTAAACACTACCATCCAATTCTTGCGGTCGCATCTGGGCAGGACATCAAGGATGAACTGACCCCAGGGGGGATTTGTCTACAGACCTTTATAGGTGTGTTCAACGCATGCTATGTGGGAAGGACGATGCTATATACGACGGCTGGCAAGATAGGTTCAGAGGGTTGTTCGACCCACGTTTTGTTGTAAGTACCATCATTTATTCAAATTGGGGGAGCTGGGGGGTGGGGGCACCCTATATGGGATTACTATGTTTTCGTTCTCGGTAAAACACTCCTAATGCATCTGTCCTTCTTGTTGCACAATAAAAAACGCAGAACGAGATTTGCAGAGATGACGGTGAAACAGACTGGGATTACATCGACACTGTTATGAACTCGCAAATGATGGGGTACAGGATTGATTGGTTGACAAAGGTAATGTCGCAAATACATATAAATGCAATAAAAGTAATGTGGATATTAGACAGGAACATCATTTCTGATTTTTTTGCTGGTGTGGGAAAAAACGTGAACTTGCAGTTGTGGTTCCCATCAAAATTCATGGATTGTTGGGCGATGTACCTTATGGACAAGGAGAAGAAAACCATGATGGTCCTTGACCCTACGGAGACAGATGTGATGGATGAGATGAAGATCAAGCATGAAGCCCGTGCAAAGAAATTCCAACGTAGATTCTGTTCTCTTTTCAACAACTTCTTCGGCAACGGGTTGGTTGACACCGATGGCTGGACGTTCTTATATCCACTGGTGGCGCAGCATGAGCCTTGCAGCAGGTTTCCCCCCCACCCCCCACATCCCTGCCATGAAAATTGTGCATTAGTACAGCAGGGAGAAGTTAGGTCTATTGACAGCATGTAGTAACTGCATTGTTCTTCGACTAACAGGGAAGACAGCGGAGTGTACATCACACACTACTACACTGATTTCACCGGTCTGTACCTCCGGTCGACGCTGACTCAGGTTTGTATTTCCAAAAACTGATCAATTTTTCATATGGAATACACGGCTAAAATTGTTCATCATGACAAAGCAAAAGGAACTGAAGACTTCTTTCATTTATGTGGTTTAAAACACAGGGCCAACTCGACAGTCTGCGGATGAAGCTAGCGTATGAGATCGTAAACATGAAGGGCAACAAGGGGGAGATTCCAGACTTCCTCTACGACATTATCATCGACTGAACCAAGCAGTAAAAAAAATGAGAGATGGACTCGGACTCCGTGGTTCCTTGTTGCGAAAAAAGGGTTGCAGACTTGCATGCCATTTTGTCTGCAAACCCTGGTGCTGCTGAGTCCGAAGGGGGGAAACGGGCGCCCCATTTTGGATTGCGTTAAAAACCCGGTTGCGTTGTCAAGCCTTAATCTTAATATTGTGGATTGTGCTGCCCAGTTTGTAAGCCCTAAGTAGGCCGTAATAGTATTGTCTGTGGACCTGGTTGTTCCTACGATGTGAACATCAATCTATGTGTTGCGCGACCTTGTAGTTTAACCGCTCTTCGGAACAAGGCCGTGGTCTACTGTGATCATCATCAGGAAGCACCACTTCCTGCTTTGATCAATTAACTACCCGCGTCATGTGAAATATGAAACACGAATAACGCTACAGAAGTTGCGGCGTTCGTGCGTGCATAGACACAAGGATACTACTTGAGGGGATCTGTCCCAAACATTAAGAGTCTCGTGACTGCTCCGATTTTGTACCATTGGTTTCAAACACATGCTACATCAATACAAAAGGGACTTGTTTGCCTTGCGAGCGAGGGGGGGTGGGGTGTGGAACATAGGAAAATCTTCTACTCGCCATTGATGGGGTGATCCCCCATGATCCAGCTTCCAAAAAGTGATATATAAAGTGTTTGAGAAAAAACTCGGGAAAAATATATGAATGTCTACAAGGGAGTGTGGCTACACTCCCAACAGTTTCCAGGTCCATCTCTCTAAATGCACAATGAGCAACAAGAAGTTTGTGCAAAAAATGAAGCATGAATTGGGTCACAAAGATGTTCAGCCGTTGGAACTATTCATTACTGGATTTAGATTTTTTGCTTCGTGAAGTACATCTTTAGTTTGGACCTGGAATTTAATGAAAGATCGCATTTTTAAGAGAATTTAGATACTTTTAAAAAATGATGTTTCCTGCTAGGAGCATAGGGAGAACTCCAAGAGTGGTGGTGCATGATATTTCCCAATGGGGTTTCAACATCGTACTACAGCTGAAACATGTAGGGGCTAGGGGGTAAACAAAGCTCGATCGGCTCAGGAAAAAAGACACGTATGTTGACATGTCCAACTACATTCAAACTAATGTTGCAAATGTCGGACGGCAGCCTTACAGTCGTACTGGAGAAAGCAAGCTAAGAACATAATAGAAAAGGAAAAAATGTCTGGGGGTACATGTTGCTAGATATTACGCTGATATGTTTGAAATGAAGATGGGGACCCTTCCGCTCACGAATCAGCACCGTATATCCGTGAAAAAGATGATTTTTTGCGCGCTCTACGTGTCGCTAATCCATGAGTCAGTGGGTGCTAGTACCGTCCACAGAGTCTCATGCGCCAGCTTCGATGAATTCCCCTGAAGTTTGACACACTCGTGCAGTGCTTGCCTTTTTGTTTTGCCGGCGTTGTACTGTGGGTAAGGGAAAACATTTGATTTCTATCAATCGATCAGGCGGATAAAACTAAGAAAATGTCATGTATCACTATGACAGAGGGGCATGGGTGTGTGTTTCTCAAAAAAAAACACGAATAGCAAGGTGGCCGTGGAAAGATAAATGACCTTGGTAAGGGGAATCTTCAGCTTGACGCCATCATAGTGGCGGCAGATGTGGAGCACACACACGCTAGTTTCATCTCTGGTTTTGGTGTTCAAACATTGCATGCAAACATCGGGAAAAGGGTTAGTCAACGAAAAGCTTTTTGGATACAAAGACGTGGAGGGGAGTTTTCTGTGGCAGTAGCATTAGAGAGGGTGAGGAAGTACCTGCAAAAATTTTCTTCAGCTACGACTGGATACTTGGTCACCCACTGGCCATCTTGCGTAGGCCATCCAGCATAATACTCGTTAAGGCAGTCGAACAGCGCGTGGTGAAGTTTCTAGGCAACCAACTCGAGCCTGTCTTTCATTGGTTCGCTAGGACCATCACCTCTGATGAGTGGGTGAAGGACGTGGAGCTTCCTCTCCATCATGTCCCACATCAGTGCTATCCAGCCATCCTCCAGCGGGACTGGTAAAAAAAACTGCCAAAACAAAATTAAGAAGAAACACAATATGAGTTCTGATGCCATTCCATTGCTGGCAAGCGCATATAGTGAAAAAAAAATTCCAGCAAAAAGCAAGATCAGCAGCGCGCCACACTGATCTCCAAAGAAAAGAGCATGAGTCTGTACCATCTGACAGGAAGTTATGTCGTACGGGATATCCTTGCCGACAAGCTGGTTCTGGATAGATATGTTTGTCACATATTCATGGTCCGCTAGGACGATTGTCTGTCATGGCTCGACATGAGTAGAAAAAATGAAAAAATTAGGATGCTAAGGCAATAAAAAGGTCGTCGTCAATAGCTAGTTAAAAGGAATCAGGAATGGAGATGACTGAACAAAAAGAAAATGACACCACACGAAAGGAGGGGGTGATTTACCGTGAAGTCAGGTTCCATGTTGTGCCTCCATTTCATGTATGGGCATTCGGAATTGGCTTCCTGATCTGACTGTGTATACCTTCGCATGATTATAGACATGAGCTCGTGGTGGATACCCCGCGTGCCAACTAACTGCTGGCTGATAGCCAACCCAGAGATGCGTATAATCCTAGGGCCGGCGTGCATAATGTAGATCCTGGTGATGTTACCAATATAGGAAAGAAACAATGATAAGGATGAACAATGTGAGAGCATGCGGCACAAAACACACAGTTAATAAAAAAATAGTGGGGAGATGTACGGCGAGGGTCACCAAGAAGTTCACCTCTGAAGTTCTTGTTCAGGCAGCTTGGATAAATGGGCAGCGAGGAGGTCCGTGGTTGGACCATGCGGGGGGTGTGGCACAACTCCCTTCCCCCATGGATCGTTTGCAAAGCCATGCTGGAATACATACTTCCGCTTCTGTAAGTTGGTGCAGCATTGACCAAATACAGTAGCAGGTGTGTTGGCTGGGAGATCCGCATATAGTTGAGCTATTGACATTAGGTTAGTCTTGGAAAAATTGAATAGGCCGCCCGATGCCCCTGAAGAGGACTTCTTGCTGACAGGTGTGCAGTCGTCGACGTTGTGGGGGCGTTTCCGCTTGAGACCAGGTGATGTAGCTGCAAAAACGAGAAAAGATGATGAAAAACAACAACCATGCCTATGGGCCTTGGTCAATGGGAAAAAAAGCAAGAACTGATCATGCTGTGGAGGAGATAGTCACACCTTCGTTATCAGACAATTCAAGCCTTTGCCCGTGTATCCTGTGTGCAACCGGCGTGGTAAAACGTACCGACTTGGAACTAGCGGATGCTGCGAAAGGGAATATTTACCTATCTCAGTAATCCGGTGAGTGGAAAAATGGGAAAAAGATGGCTCACTTTTGTTTGGAACACACATACTGCGCTACGGGCTTACCTGATGCACGACCGTCATTAACCCCCCTCGCGTTGTGGGGCCGTTTCCGGTTGAGACCAGGTGATGTAGCTGCAAAAACAAGGAAAAGCTTATGAAAAAATGGAACCATGCCAATCGGCCTCTGTCAAATGGGAAACAAAGCAAGAAAACTGATCATGAGGTGGTGGAGATAGTCAGACATTCATTGTCAGAAGTTTCAAGTCTTTGACCATGTATCCTATGTGCCACTGGCATGTGAAACCGTACTGCCTTGGAATTAGCGGATCCTGTGAAAGGGAATATGTACCTAGCACATTAATTTGGTGACTACAGAGGCAAAAAAAATGACTCACGTATGTTTGAAAAAAAACTGCGGTAACGGATTACCTGATGCAGCACAATCATTGAAGCCCCTCGCGCGACACCACACACATCGTGTTGCGGATGAATTGATTACTTTATCTGATAACTTGTACATATCCATCTGCAGACAATTTTTCGCTTCTAACAGAGCCTGCTGGATGGAGTTGCTAGCTTTCGTTAAGTGCATAATGGCCCTCGCGTTGTATTGTTTTAATACCATGGTGATCTCATCCGTTACCTGCACGGGACACACGCCACGGGGGGTGTGGGTACATTTTAGGGAATAATAGCATAAAAAAAAGAGACAATGTTTCTGAAACATGAACATCACACATACAAGGAGTGGGTACTTCTCCCGGAGGTATTTAGAAAATTCTAGTGGACCAGGAACTGCACCAATCGCTGTTGGGGGAGTGTTGTTCCGCTGCTGAGCATCAGGTGGCGTGCCGGAGAGCCTAGGCTGCCTCTTGAGTATCGATGACGTCGGGGCCTGAAGCAGGTACTTCTGCCGTGTGTAGCATACGGTCGAAGCATCTCTTATCTACCACATAGAAAGCAACCATAAGGGGGAGACCCAGCATGGGTACGATCATTAAAATGTGAGTGAATTCCATTTTTTACCTTGTAGTTGTACATTTGTGACACATATTACCCTATTTAGCGGAACTTTTATCGAAATGTCAGATTTTGGAGACTTTTAACACGGTTTTACCCCAGTTTTACATTTTGTTTGTTTATGGTCGATAGGATCGGCATGTTGCGTCATTGATTCGTAAAAAAAACTGTAAGGATCGGAGGGCATCATTGGCGATCTTGTCCAAGCTTCTCTTGTCTATCTGTTCCACTCTTTGTGGCCGTCCACATGTTTTTGGATACAGGGCGTCACCTCACACCTTACCTGATGGACACGCATCAAAAAACAAGGGTCCAAAGATTTCAAAAGGGGTATTCTAGACGAATTTTCACTCGAAGGGGTAATTAGTGTCACAAATGTATAAATATAGGGTAAAAAGTGGAATTCACTCTTAAAATGTATTGCGTTGGCAGTCACGGGGGGGGGGGGGGGGGGTTTCACATGATGCAAAACAGGGAAATATACAGATAACGGCCACAAAAGTAAAAGGGGGAGTGTTCTACATTAGCATGCGAGTAGGAATTAGATCCTTTGACAGGATCGAGGGCCATGGTCAGCATTCGGCTAAATGATTCAGGGTCGAAGTCAATTATCCTGGGGAGCACGTTGTGCGCCTTGTTAAAGATGCCCAAATCAAGATTGTCCAGCAAAAAAATCTGCAAAAAAAGGTGGGAACGCATGTCATTCTTGCTGAATGGAAAAGGTAATGTGGTCTAGCAGACAATACTGACAGCTGTGATCAAAAGTTGACTTGCCTGGAAGAACAAATGGCAACCGGTTAGATTAGTGGACAAGCTATTAGCCATCATATCTCTCTTGACCTTCTTCACTGCAGCTAGCAAGTGCTTCATAACATACTCACACCAATTGAATTGGTCTATCGACTCGGTGTTTGCTATTGCCCCCCAGAAATCGATTGTAGTGTAGTTATGCTTGGTTGTAGGCACTAGCACGTGTCCCATGACAAAAATAACGAATGCAATCTGGAAACAATCTTTCTCTAGCTTGCTTGAATTCTCATTTATGTCCCGCAGCAGAAAATCTTCGGCTGCCCGCAAGCTGTGGACGCCTGTTTTGTTCACCTGCAAAGTTGTCTTTATGAAATGAACTGCCTCAGGGTTGATGTTCGCATCTCTGCCTTTCACATTACGATGGCCACATGGGATACCAAACACCTTGTAAAGATCCTCGGCGTAGAACTTGATAACCTTATTATCCCTAAGCTTAATCTCCCTGCGACTGACGCTCACTCTGCTCATTATCCACGCGCTGCACTTCAGATTTAGCTTCTGAATGTCCGGCAGCTTCAGCATCCCTCCAAAACCAATTTGCTCTACTAGCCATCTCTTGTATTCATCAGAAGTCTTGATTACGCTCACCGCGTGCTTGACCGATATGCGTGAAGTTGGCGGAGGTGGCTCTCTCTCCCCGGCGCTAGATGACGAGCCATCTGGACCTTGCGCGGGCACCTGATGAGCTGCATCCGGTTGCCCACTGCCAGATCCATCCCCGTTTGCTCCGCAGCTGCCGGACTCAGAACTGTGTTCGTCCTGCGGACGACCGGGCGCGGGACAGCGATTAGATCCGCTTGAGTGTGAAATCTAGCAAAATGCAGGGAATAGATCTGAATAATACCATCTGGGAAAAGAGGGGGGAATACCATGGTGATGTGACTCCGGTGTGGCGCCGCCACCGCCGGGATGGGAGGATTCGCCGTCAGATGGACTCGGCTAGGTAAATTCCTGGCCGGCGGCTGGTTGATTGGGAGGTTGTGTTGTGTGGAGCCAGCTACGGGTGGATGAGTGTTTCAGCCGATGACAGGATTGCAACGTGGGGCTTGGGTGAAAGGCGAGCAGCGCCGCGTGCGTCCGGTTCCTGTGTGACTGAAAAGTGGGGCACAGATGAACGCGGTGGGCGGATGGCGAGTTTAGTAGGTGGGGCAATTATGACCGGGCGACGCCGTTCGGTGGTGAACGGCCACAGATGGCTCATGTGGCTCAGTTTTGTAGCCGATCCATCTGTTGCCATCCTGTACCACGACGGATGGGCAACGACGCGGCTCAATAAATGACCGACTGCGGCGCGGAGGGAAACTCCATATACGGTAATGCAATACAGAAAGACGCGCGGATCTTAACGTGGACCAGCGGCGTAGATATCGGGATCATCTGAGCTCGAGCTCAGAAACAGATTTTCGACAAGCACTCGCTTTCTCTCCCTCTCTTCTCTCTTCTATAAAAAAGACAATCCGTCTCACTGCGTAGAGGGCCCTACTCCCTCCCTGGCCCACCGCACAACTATAGTTTTGACTCGCTGGTCCTCAGTTTCGTTTTTGGCGGGGCGAGCCCGCGAAGCAATCGCCGCGGTGCGAAAAGCCACCCCTGGCGCGCCAAGTTTTTTCCTATACTTTCCTTTTGGGCGGGGGCGTGGGCTCGGCCGAAACTTGTGGCGCGCGCGCCGGGGCCGTGGGAGGAGTAGAAAATCCTTCGGACGCGCCAAACCTTCGCTCCCATTCTCCAAATTAAACCCGCCCCCGCGCGCTGTCTTCTCCCCCCTCCTGCCTCCCCCCATCCCCCCAATCCCACCGCCGCCTCCCCTCCCCTCCCCCGCGCCGTCGCCTCCCGCGGCCACCGTGCTTCCCACCCGGATCCGCACCGAGGCGCGCGTGCCGCCTCCACGGGAAGGAATTCGTCTCTCTCTCCCGCAAGCGGCGTCCTTCACGGCCAGCGGCGGCGACCCGGCGCGGGACTCCTTTTGCCGGTAAGGAACCCTAGATTTCTGTTCGTTTCCTTCTTCCGCCTTTCTGTTGCTATGGAATGCCGAATCCGACCAGATCTTGATTCGTTGCCCAGGCCGTGCTCATCGAAGGGGCGGGGCCGAGGAATGCGCCGCTGTGCCTGTACCTGAGACGGCGTCTGCGGCAACTGAAATCCCCGTAAATCTGTGATCTGCGATCTGAACCCAACCGTCGCCAATCCCCGCCCACAATGGAGGCCGGCGGTGGCGCTGCTCGCCCCGAAGCCCCTAGCGGCGAAGGCGCCAGGTTGGGGCAGTCGCAGATGGAGTTTGACGGCCCGGTCGTGCTCAACCGATCTGCCGAGCTCGAATCAAGCGATGCGATGGATATCGATGCGACCCCAGCGCAAGCTCCAAGCCAGATGGTGCCGCCGACGCAGTCACCCGCTGCTACACTGACGGATACCATCGTACAAGTGCAGAAGCAGCTGAAGCGGAAGAGGGCATCCAACGGCCCTGTGATTGCTCCTGCAGAGAAGGACACTCTTGCCGCCGGGTGCCGCCAGGAGCTCCAGGGCTTGTTCGAGTACTACAAGGAGGTTTCCGGGCACAAGATGCAGCTTGATGGTGGTGGAAATCTGTCAACCAATGCCATGATTGGGTGCTTGCTGGAGGAGAGCAATCTTGGGCTATCCAAGTTGGTAGATGAGACATTTGAGAAGCTGAAGGGGACAGAGGGTGTCTCTCTGGTCTCTGTCCGCAGCTCTGTGCTGCTCATTGGGCAGAGGATGATGTACGGACAATCTAGCCCTGATGCTGATGTGTTGGAAGATGAATCAGAGCTCTCTCTTTGGTGCTGGGAGGTAAATCCTATCCTATGTTGTTCATTTACAAGTTAGTGCCATAATAGTTCAGTTCAATGCTATTTTAATCCAGAAAGAGTGGCTCTGTTTAAATTAATATGTCTTGATGTCTTGTGGTGGGTTGTTAATTGCAGGTAAGAGATTTGAAGGTACTGCCTGTGAGAACGCGTGGGTTTTTAAGTGCGCGGAGAACTGCCAGAAAGAAAATCCATGAGAGGATCACTGCTCTCCATTGTAAGACATATCTTCTTGCACCATGTTTGAACTTCCATCTATCAATGTTTGACAGTTAATATGCAAATTGCAGTTTTTTGGTTTGTATAGCTCAAGTTGTGCCCATTCTTTGAATATACAACATGCTTAGCTGTTATTTTTTTCTTGAAATGTTGTTGCAAGTTAGCTTTCATTGACATCTAATTAGAACTGTGAATTTGCCTACTCCATAGCTTTTATTCTGTTCACTAAGTGCATCTCTATTGCAGCAACTTTGTCAGCTCTGGAATCTACAGGGGCTGAAGGTCAAGTAAATGAACTTAGAAAAGTATCAATGAAGTTAAGCAAAGCACTGAACCTGGAAGGGATTAGATCAATGGTGGAAAGAGTGACACAAAAGAACAACATTCAAAGGTGTGTGTGCGCGCCTTTTGCATTGTGTTTTGTTTGTAGGCATTGGCATGCTCATCTTATCTGAACCTTAAGGATTTGAAGCCCTAATACATGTGTATTTATTTGTGAATGAAGGGGTGCCAAAGATGTAGAATCAGCAGATCAGTCAATGCAAGTGATGCAAAATAATGAGGGAACTGTTGGCGGAGTAGATGCTGTGAATGGCTCTGAGCTGCCAAATGGAAATGATCCTGCTAATGTTAGTATCTCTTTCCTTTCCATCATTTAAAAAAACGCAGCGTGCAAGTATTTAAATAATTTCAGAGAATGTGATTAGCTATGTATTCTATAGATGCTATGAAGATACTGACAAATTTTGTATACATTAAGTTGCTGCACCTTATTTGAACTTTTAGAAACCAGATTAATTTTCTTATGTGAACTCATAGTACATATACACAACCAACCTGTCCTTATATTGGATTGCTTAGCACTTTTGTGAATTCTGAGCCAATATAGCCTTGTTTCTTTCTAAATAAATTAGGATATCATAATAGACCTGCTAATCTGAGATTGTTGGTTTTGCCATTTGATCTGCAACTACAATGATTCAGTGGATATGTTAGTTTCTTGTATAACATTCCAACATAAATTAGGTTATCTGTTTTTGAGTAAGAGCAACATGCCATATTACAACAGCAGTGTTGCAAGTGAACTGCATTTCTGTTTTATCCACTAATGTCATGTTGTACCACCAAATTCTAGGAACAAGTAATTCTGAAAATGCAAAAACAATCCCAGAAGGAAACAAAACGCCAGGAGAAAGAGGAACATCAGATGATGAAACAGCAAAAGAAAATGCAAGAAGAGGCACTGAGAGAACAAAAAAGACGTGAAAAGGAAGAAGCTGAAGTAAAGAAGCGACAAAAGAGGCAGGAAGAAGAAGCACTGAAAGAGCAGAAGCGCCGTGAAAAAGAAGAAGCTGAAATGAGAAAACAAGAAAAGAAGCAGCAAGAGGATGCACTGAAAGAGCAGAAGCGCCGTGAAAAAGAAGAAGCTGAAATGAGAAAACAACAAAAGAAGCAGCAAGAGGAAGCTGATAAAGAACAAAAGCGTCTTGAGAAGGAAGCCGCGCAACTCAAGAAACAACTGGCCATTCAGAAGCAAGCTTCGTTAATGCAGCGCCTTTTCAAAAGTAATGACAGCGAAAAACCTAAATCTGGAGAGAATGACTCAGATGCGCACACTGTTGATCCAGGCACTACGAAAAAAGAGATATCAGCTGCTACATCAATAATTGATTCTTCCTTCTCTCTGAAAGAGAGCTGGACTTTGGAGTACCTTCAGAGGTGAGCTATGTCTCCTAATGTCAATATTCCTTATGATAGTAGGCTAGCTTATTAAACACATTCATGAGGTTGCTCGGAAGCAAAATATGCATGAGGCTTTCCCAGAGAAAATTAACATTCATGAACTATTGTAGTCTTACTGTGCCTTTTACATGCTTTAGATATGCCATTGATATGGTTGAATGGAATGCATCACAGGTTGCAGATCACTGGTTGGCAAAAGTTATCAAGCTATAACAGGTCCTCCAGATGGGGTATCAGACACAAACCCAAGGAGGCATTTAAAGAGCTGAAGCTTCAAAAAACCTCAGATGACATGATCGATGAAATACTTTCTACTCCAAATGAAGATGCTTGTCACAATTCAGGTCAAGAAAATGAACCAGATAAACTAGGAAATGACATTGATATGCTTCCAGCCAGTGAGGTGCAGTGTCATGTCACCTGTAATGATAATTCTCTGCCAACTAGATTGATAAAGAGAAAGCTTCTGCAATTTGCCAAAAGTAACAGGCCAGCATATTATGGGACTTGGAGGAAGAAAAGGTTAAAACCTAATCTGAAAAATATTAATAAATTCTTAATGTTTTTCAATCTACTGCCATATCATGCTATGTTTTATAATCATTTGCAGTGCTGTAATTCGTCCAAAGTGTCCACTTATGATGGACCCTGATCTTGATTATGAAATCGACAGTGATGATGAATGGGAGGAGGTAATTACCACTGATCTTGCTTTGTCGTCCTTCCTTTCTCCCAAGAGATACTCATGTTATGTTTGCTGCACAGGTGGATCCTGGTGAGAGCCTTTCTGACTGTGAGAAGGACACTGATGAGGTTATGGATGAAGAAGATTCCAAGATTACAGATGAAGAAGAGGAAGATAGCTTTGTCGTCCCTGATGGTTACCTCTCGGATAGTGAGGTATACTCTTCTAACATTGAATAAATGAATTGATCTGTGAACATACGGTAGAAATTTTATTCCACATGTTTTTGCCTGTATGCTTACATCCAAGCATGTCCCTACCACCTCAGAGTTGACAAAAACGCAAGACAGACAAGATTAAACCTGCATTCAGATGTGATAGACAGCAAAGCATTCTCTAGCATTTAGCTAGGTTGACCTGCAATACTTGTGTTATCCCCTTTATCTCGAGCTGTTACAAAGATAACAAAATTATAATGCTATCTTAAGCAAGAAATAAAAGTAATACACATGCTCTTTGTTGATATGATGCATCTCCAGTTCTGTTTGAGAGCATATGTGAGATCATTAGTTTTTTCATGTCTATAAGTATGCTACCCCATTCCCAAGTATCCATCATAATGAAATATTGTTCTGCAATTCAACATCTGGAGTTTCTTTCCTGCAGGGTATTCAGGTAGAAAGTCTATTGGATGAAAAGGCTGATGATGCCAGTAGTTTGCCAATGAGCCAGTGTCCTGAAGTAGAGGAATTCAGAACTTTACTACGCCAGCAAAAAGTGCTTAACACTTTGACTGAACAGGCTCTCCGCAAGAGTCAACCTCTAGTAATATCCAACTTAGCTCATGAAAAGGCTGACTTATTGACCGCCCAAGATCTCAAGGGAAGTTCAAAGATCGAGCAACTTTGTCTGCAAGTTCTTTCAATGCGGATCTGTCTAGGCGGTGGAGTTGTTGATGTGCCGGCCATTGACAGTTCATCTGCTGCTTCTGAAGAAACCAACCAGTTGAATGCAAAAAGTAGCCCTGCACCTGCATCCTCTGTACTGGATACAGACCTGCAAGAAATTGTAAGTAGTCACAACTTGTTTGTATTTCCCTGTTGAATGGAGGTAGCATTTTAAGGCATGTTTAATTATTCTTTGTTTAACTCCACCACAGGTTCAGGTGATACAGTCAAGTCGAGATGGTATCCACAAGCTGGTGGAATTGCTGCACCAGAAATTTCCGACTGTAAAAAAGACTCAACTGAACCATAAAGTGAGGGAGATATCTGACTTTGTTGATAACCGCTGGCAGGTTAGAATACTTACACACTTGTCAGCACACCTTAGTACCTGACTATCAAAGCTAGAGCATGATTGGATCAAAGATTTCACTCTATTAAGGTGTTCTGCTCTTATTTGGCTGCAGGTTAAGAAAGAGGTTCTTGACAAGCTTGGCTTAACTTCCTCACCACCTGGTAACTACCCTATACTTCTTTTCTCAGTAGGAATGTTGCACCTCACTAACCATTTTTTCGTTTTTTCAGTGGATCGTCCCCAGAAGACGAAAGCAGTAGCCGAACGTCCCTCTAAGACCAAAGGAATAGGCATGTACTTCTCAAAGCGGTGTTTACCTCCAGAAGAGGCCGTCAACGCCCTTGCATCTTCACCTGAGCTGCGCTTGAAACCGAGAACTGTTCAAGGCACCAATTGTGTTTCTGGTGCTCCTCAGGTTGATCTGTTCCCCTCGCAGAAGTGATGGTCCTGACAAGCTGATCCTGAGCAGGCTTTCTTGAATTGGGTCAGTGCATTGGCGATTTAAAACAAGCAGAAACCTCTTGGGTAATAATGGTTTAATACAAAGGCCACTCAGGTGCAATATGGCATTGCATCCTGCTCCGAGCTATGGAGTGATTTTTGGCAATCTGCTCTAGCTTTTGTGGTTTTATAGACATGAAGTACATTCAGTAATTCTGTCTTTGGTCACGGCAACTGTTCAATTGCCATATATGCTGTTCTGATAGTGAAGCTTATAATCTTTTTTGCATGTGTTCATAATTTTTAACATCAGACTGGACCAGCTGCCCCATCGGGAATGTTTAACCTAGCTTAATTCCGTCAAGTTACATTTTTAACACTATGACAATCACTTGATCTTGGAAATGTTCAAGTTACATGTTACAGGAAACGTGCCAACAATATGACCTCAAATTAGAAGTGATAAACATGAAAATTGCCCACCTTGTCAAGGCGATTAATTTTTTTATGGACAACCTCAATCCGAGGTCATATGCAACCTCCAAAGTCAACATTCTGAGACTGTTTGGCCTGCATGAACCTTCGTGCCCTTTTGACGGAAGTAGCCGAATGTCCCTCTAAGACGAAAGGAATAGGCATGTACTTCTCAAAGCGGTGTTTTGGATGACAAATCCATATGCCAACGAAGAACAATTTACACGCTTCAACGTCTTGTGATATTAGCAAGGTACAACATGTGTATTCAGACTACCATGCATCGTTAAGTCCATATAATCCATATGTCGATGAAGAATAACTTACATACCTCAACATCTTATGATACTAGCAACATGCAACATGTGTATTTGAACTCCCATGCATCGACAACCCACAAATCCATATGACGACGGATAACATGAGAAGGTCCAATTAATCATTGTGAAACGTCCAACGATAGGAGCTTCAGTAACATGCATGTGTGTACAGTCAGGTGTCCTCCCCTCCCCCCTCCCCGGGCAAAGCTTTTCAGTCGGGCACCAGCATGACTGGCGATAGCCGGTCTTCTACAGTCAGTTAAGGAGACCTCACCCACAATCTCAACTATGCATTAAAGAGGAGCCATTACCCAATTGTGCAATATCTAGTTAAATACGACCGTTACTACTTTGTTACGACCGTGCATGGCCGTTACTGATAGCACAGTACCAGCCTATTATGAAACCCCTACTAGCGCTCTTTATATAAGTCGGGAGGAGGTCACCGGGCAAAGGGTGGAACTCTCATAGCCTACGTGCAAAGGCAAGAACACCACCAGATGAGTAGGGTATTAGCTCCTCCGACGAGGGCCTGAACCTGTATAAATACTTGTGCGTACTCCTATCTACACCTTACGATAGTCACGACGCTCTTCCATACGCACCACCTATAGTATTGTCAGGAAAATTACCACAATAGGGGTCAACTCTGTCCACAGATGAACACCAAGAGACCAATGTCCTTAAACTTGATGACCGACATTAGCCGTCACCATTGTTTAGGAAATCGTTAATTGGTAGCTGCCCGGTCGGCTTGGGATTAACGATTAATCGGTGAATCGGCCTATTAATTGGATTAATCGGTCCATCATTAATCGGTAGATTAAATAGGAACTTGCCAGCATATATCTAGTTTTTTATGTATTATACCATACTCATGTTCTCAGCTATGTAATATACCAAAATATGACACTGTTTGGTCGAACCATAGCTATTGAGGAGCAAAAGGGGGCTGGGAGGGGTTATGGGCAAACTTTTGTGCTTGTTTGTCCACAAGTTAATGGGTTAGCAACGATTAATCGGCCTAACAACTAATTAACTGGTCTGACAGGCCAATTCATCAGCCTTACAAGTTAACGCGATGAATAAGTGCTATTCGATTCGGCCACCCTAATGGGTAGCAATTAACTGACTCGTTAACTAATTAATTAGATGAATTCTTGAACAGTGGTCCTCACTAACCCCATTGCCATAAAGACCAAAATACCATTAGGGATATAATGCATTTTCAAGGGTGGAGACTTCCCCAAAGGACCAAGTGGAATGTTAACTTCAAGATTGGTGTCCGAACCTAATGCTTCATCATTTTCTCTCATGTCTTTATGATACGTCACAAACGTACCTATAATTTTTCATTGTTTCTTGCTATTATATTATCACATACACACACGTGCACGCACGCACGCACGCACACACACACACACACATAATACTATTCATCACCCAGGATGCAGAATAAGTTATTCTTCGCCTGAGGTAATCTTACGATCGCTTCATAAATAAATTACATTTAGAATACAAATAGTTACATTCATATTGATTCACTACGTAAAATTTGATATAAGAAAACAAAAAAGTTATAAGACCAGAAATATCGCATTTTATGTATGTTTTACACTATGTTTTTACGTTTGTAATTTTACGTAACATAAAATATTTTTTACGGCGAGTATATTTTTCTTACGTTCTCTTTTTACGTATGAAATAAGACAAAATTTACAAAACCTAAAAATACGGTGCATTGACGTCAAAATAGGGAGGGGGTGAAGAATAACTATTCCTCACCCAGGGTGACGAATAGCGCGACCCTATATATATATATATATATATATATATATATATATATATATAATAGCATTTTATACCATTTTTATGGACTAACCTATTAATCTAGTGCCAAGTGCCAGTTCCTATTTTCTACATGTTTTTGGTTTCGCAGGAAAACAATATCTAGGAAGGCCAAAATACGATGCCAATTCAACACGATTTTTTCGGGCAATGAAGGAGCCAAGAAGCACTGGGAAGGATCGAGAAGAGCCATAGGGGCCCACACGGCCCGATGGCGTGCCTAGGGCGTGTGGGGCCCACCTGGATCCCTCGCCATCCATTCCACCATCATAAAGTCCTATAAATACCCAAAACCTTTGATGCATTTTAAGAAGAATTTTTCTGCCGCTGCAAGCTCCTGTTTCACAAAGATCCAATCTGGAGGCCTGGTCCGGAGCTCTGCCGGAGGGGGAGTCCATCTACGGAGGTTTCTTCATCAACCTTGCTGCCTCCATGACTATGTGTGCATTGTTCCCTTAGGACCTTAGGGTCCATAGCAGTACTTAGACGGTTCTCTCTCTCTCTCTCTCTCTCTCTCTCTCTCTCTCTCTCTCTCTGATCTTCAATACCATAATCCCGTGAGCTGCCCTACATGATCAGGATCCATCTGATGTAATTTGTGTGGTGTGTTTGTTGGGATACGATGAATCGTCACTTTATGATCAGATTGTTCATTGAATTCAGTTGAATCTTTTGAGGTTTTCTCGTTCTATAATTGAATAGCTGTATATGCTCTCGGGTCTATTTGTCTACTTTGTCCAAGTTTGATGGGTAGTTCTCCAGAGGGAGAGGTGCATTGCAGCGGGTTCATATTTGGTGGTGATCTATATCCCACTAATAGAAAGAGACAAGACACGTATTGTATTATTGCCATAAAGGATAAACAACGGTGTCTCGTCATATCGATTGATGTTTTATTGTCTACATTATGCCATCCTGCTTATTGCGATGCTCTGTTTCTTGCAAACTTAATACTTTGAGATGCATGCTGAATAGCGGTGTTAGAGTGGAGTATTAGTAGTAGATGCAGTTGAATTAACAGAGTACTTATCACAGACGTAATGCTTATGTAAAATTGTACCATGAATGGTCATAGCCACAAATATAAATTTAATCGTTGCCCAACCACAAACCACACCATTTGCCTACTTTTGAGAGAGACACCTCTAGTGAACCTATGACCCTTGGGTCTATTCTCTTTACTGAAAGCCATTATATTGTCTGCTGCTCTATTTGCCTTTATTTTACCTTGTTACAATTTATCCCTATCACTTGTGCTTAATGTTGTAACTAGCAAGACAAGGGGCTTAACAGTCCTCTTATTGTGTTGGGGACAACTGTGTTTGTGCTGTGTATGCAGGTGTTGCTTACTTTGCTCCTAGGTGGAAGTTCCTACTGGATTGATAACCTTGGTTCTCTAAACTGAGGGAAATACTTGCTTTTTTTCTACTTCACCCTTACACTTGCGGGAATCCCAACAACTCATGCGGGAGCAAGCACTTTATCATTAATTAAACTCTCATGTCATACTAAAAGTTGCTTGTGTGGAATATCTCAAGAAATTCTATGAGGCAGTGAGTGCAAAATTATCTATGAATTATCTCAGTGTTAGGTTGGTTTGAAAATCTAGAGAAATTGAATTCAAATTGATCATCATGATACTTGATAGCTACTTTTTTTTTATCAAAACAACCAATTACAATATTAACAATATGTAAAACGGGTCTACCAAACACTATGGGACAAATGCTATCTTGTTCAAATCCAAGCACAAGAAAATTAGTAGGGTATTTAGTCCTACCACAGAGAACATAAACATATTTCATTATATCAATAGGATGAACATAAGATCTATCAACAAACTGTATCACAATATCAGCTTTTCATTGCTCAAAGGTGCTATATCACCAAATATTTCTTTTGATGGGGAACGAAGCATGAAAATCAAATATTTTCCTATGAAACACCCAAGATCCAATCTAGGAGATGCATAGTTACGAGAGGGGAGTGTGTCTACATACCCTTGTAGACCGAAAGCGTTAGCGTCGTATCACAGCTGATGTAGTCGTACTCTTCATGATCCAATCGCGATCCAATCCGATGTAGTGCCGAATAAACGACACCTTTGAGATTAGCACACATTCATATCGATGGCGTCCTCTCCTTCTTGGTCCAGCAAGCGAGGGAGAGGAGGTAGATGAGATCACAACCAACACGGCGGTATGGCGGTGGTGGCAGCAGTGGAATTCTAGTAGGGCTTTGCCAAGCGCGTACTGGAGGGACGTGGGAGGAATTGGGAGCGGGAACGGGCCAAGGTGAAGGGGTGGCTGCCCCCATGCGCCTCCCCCATCTATATATAGGCTAGGGGGCAGGGGAGGGCATCCAAAACACATCTAGAGCCGGCCACAAGGTTGAAATCCCTTTAAACTTGGAGATAGCATCTTATCTCTAGATTGAACCCTTTAAATTTAGAGATAATTAAGACCTTATCTCTAGATTTAAACAACATGTGCCTTGGGGAATGGGCCAACCAGCCTATGTGGGATGTAGCCCCAACCCTCCGTCCATGTGGGCCCTTGGTCGTTGGCCCCATGGTGGAACCCCCGAAACCTTCTAGAACCTTCCCAGTACAATACCGAAAAACCAAACTTTTTCCGAAACCCAAAATATGACTTCCCATATATAAATATTTACCTATGGACCATTCCGGAGCTCCTCATGATATCCCGGATCCCATCTAAGACTTTGAACACCTTCGGACTTTCCGCTATTAATATCTCAATACTACCCTAGCGCTATCGAACGTTAAGCGTGCGACCCTACGGGTTCGGACATGCAGACATGATTGAGACTCCTCTACGGTCAATAACCAATAGCGGGACCTGGATGCCCATATTGATTCCTACATATTCAACGAAGATCTTTATTGGTTGAACCATTATGTCAAGGATTCAGTCAAACCCCTATGCAATTCCCTTTGTCCGGTGATATGTTACTTGCCCGAGATTCGATCGTCGGTATCTCCATACATAGTTCAATCTCGTTACTGGCAAGTCTCTTTACTCATTCCGCAATACAAGATCTTGTGACTAAACTCATTAGTCACATGAAGCTTCTTATGATGTTGTATTACCGAGAGGGCCTAGAGATATCTCTCCGTCACACTAACACACAAATCCCAGTCTCGATCCATGCAACCCAACAGACATCTTCGGAGATACCTGTAGAGCACCTTCATGATCACCCAGTTATGAAGTGATGTTTGATAGCACACAAGATATTCCTCCAATATCCGGGAGTGGCATGATCTCATGGTCGAAGGAACAGATACTTGACATGAAGAAAGCTATAGCAAATAACTAAACGATCTGATGCTAAGCTTACGGTTGGGTCTGTCCATCACATCATTCTCCTAATGATGTGATCCCGTTATCAAATGACAACTCCTATCTATGGTTAGGAAACCATAACCATCTTTGATCAACGAGCTAGTCTAGTAGAGGCTTACTAGGGAGATGATGTAGTTTATGTTTTCACACTTGTATTTAAGTTTCCGGTCAATACAATTCTAGCATGAATAATAAACATTTATCATGAACAGGAAATATGATAATAACCCCAATTTATTATTGCCTCTAGGGCATATTTTCAACATCTTTATATAAAGAAAAATTAATATCACTAATACTTGCACCAATATCACACAAGCCAAGCTAACTTGGAGTAACAATAGTAACAGAGATAAAGAGTGTTCCGGAATGACGATGGTCCCATCAAGCAAATTATTTGTTCATGAGAATCTTTAGTACTTAATTCTTTAATCATACACACCTCTGGGTGTGCTTATATTTGTTCGTAAGGAGTGTGAGATTTATTCTCACTTTTACCCCTAACAATGGAGGCAATCGTACGCTCTCTAATTTTCATGGAAAAAATGTGTTTTCTCAACATACTGAGTAGGTTCCATTGATTTAACAATGTTAACACAAATTTCTTGATGACCCACAAGTATAGGGGATCAATCGTAGTCCTTTTGATAAGTAAGAGTGTCGAACCCAACAAGGAGCAGAAGGAAATGACAAGCGGTTTTCAGCAAGGTAATGTCTGCAAGCACTGAAATTATAAGTAACGAGTAGTTTGATAGCAAGATAATTTATCACAAGTAAGTAAAGGTAATGGTAACAAGAGTGAAGCAAGGTAGCCCAATCCTTTTGAGGCAAAGGACAGGCCAAAACGATCTCTTATGATAAGCAAAGTGTTCTTGAGGGTACATGGGAATTTCATCTAGTCACTTTCATCATGTTGGTTTGATTTGTGTTTGCTACTTTGATAATTTGATATGTGGGTGGACCAGTGCTTAGGTACTGACATTACTTGAACAAACCTCCTACTTATGATTAACCCCCTCGCAAGCATCCGCAAGTACGAGAAAAGTATTAAGAATAAATTCTAACCATAGAATTAAACTTTTGGATCCAAATCAGTCCCTTACGGAATAGCGCATAAACTAGGGTTTAAGCTTCTGTCACTCTCGCAACCCATCATCTAATAACTACTCCAAAATTCATTCCCTTAGGCCCAAATATGGTGAAGTGCCATATAGTCGACGTTCACATGACACCACTAAGGGAATCACATGATTACTTGCAACAAGATTTCTCCCGTGACCTCAAGAACAAAAGTAACTACTCACAAATGATAATCATGTTCAAGATCAGAGGGGTATTTAATAGCATAATGGATCTGAACGTATAATCTTCCACTAAATAAACCATATAGTAATCAATTACAAGATGAAATAAACACTACTAGTCACCCACAAGCACCAATTTATAGTTCCAGTACAAAGTTTGAACACAAGAGATGAACTAGGGTTTGAGAGATGGTGCTGTTGAAGATATTGATGGAGATTTCCCTCCCCAAGATGGGAGAGTTGTTGGGATGATGATGACGATGATTTCCCCCTCTGGGAGGGAAGTTCCCCCGGCGGAATTGCTCTGCCGGAGGGCAAACGTGCTCCTGCCCAAGTTCCACCTCGAGACGGCGGCGCTTCGTCCCGAAAGTCCTCCCCTTATTTCTTCTAGGTCAAAATGACTTATATACCAGAAGATGGGCACCGGAGGTGGGCTGGGCTGAGCACAACCTACCAGGGCGCACCCGGCGGGCCTTACGCGCTCTGGAGTCTTGTGCTCACTAGGTGGCCCCCTCCGGTAGTTATTTGCTCCATTATTGATTATTTATTCCATAGAAATTCCTAGTGAAGTTTCGGCTCATTTGGAGTTGTATAGAATAGGTGGCCTGGTGTAGTTTTTTCAGGTTCAGATTTCCAGCTGCCGAAATTCTCCTCTTTGTGTGAACCTTGCATATTATGAGAGAAAAGGCATTAGAATTACTCCAAAAAGCATTATTATGCATAAAAATATTATGAATAACTGTAGGTAAACATGATGCAAAATGGATGTGTCAACTCCCCCAAGCTTAGACCTCGCTTGTCCTCAAGCGAAAACCGAAATCGAAAAACATGTCCACATGCTTAGAGAGAGAGAGAGAGAGAGAGAGAGAGAGAGGCGTCGACATTGTTTAGGAAATCGGTAATTGGTAGCTGCTCGGTCGGCTTGGGATTAACGATTAATCGGTGAATCGGCCTATTAATTGGATTAATCGGTCCACCATTAATCGACAGATTAAATAGGAACTTGCCAGCATATATCTAGTTTTTTTATGTATTATACCATACTCTCATGTTCTCAGCTATGTAATATACCAAAATATGACACTGTTTGGTCGAGCCATAGCTATTGAGGAGCAAAAGGGGGCTGGGAGGGGTTATGGGGCAAAATTTTGTGCTTGTTTGTCCACAAGTTAATGGGTTAGCAACGATTAATCAGCCTAACAACTGATTAACTGGTCTGACAGGCCAATTCATCGGCCTTACAAGTTAACGTGATGAATAAGTGCTATTCGATTCGGTCACCCTATGAGTAGCGATTAACTGGCTCGTTAACTGATTAATCAGATGAATTCTTGAACAATGGGTGCTGATAAAAACAAAATACGGACATAGAAGCATCATGTAAATTAACAGCAACAAACTTTAACATAAAACTTTTATCATAGACTTCTCATGAACAAGTAACAGTCCATCACAACATCGAAGTATAAAGCATAAACTCTATTGAAAACCAACAAACTATGTTCTCAGTCAACTTTGCAACTACAATTCATCATCTTTTCAGGAAGGGTCACTTGTCAGAGCCTTTTTGGCAAGTCCACATACTCAACCATCATATTGTCTTCTATGATTGCTAACACTCACCGCATACACATGAGAAAAACATTTCAACTAAACACATAGAAATATAGGGGCTTATAGTTTTGCCTCCCAACATACTCACCTTGAGGATGATGTCAATAATAATAACTCATGCTACCCATATCCAACTAGATATATGTGCCTAGATCTTTCCTCACCACATGATGCTTGCCAAAAGAGAAAAAGAAAATGGCATAGAGAGAAAAACGTTGACTCTTGCATGAAAGTAAATACATAAAAGTAAAATATAGGCCCTTCACAGAGGGAAGCAGAGTTTGCCATGCACTTTTTGTTTGTATGCTCAATCCCTTAGTGCAAAAGAACGTCACGTTATATTGCCCCTTATGATAGCAACCTTTATTATGCAGTCTGTCGCTTTTATTCTTTGCCATCACAAGTTCGTACAACTCTCAATTTTCTCTTACACTAAATGATCTAACACTTTTAGAAGCAATTTTTATTGCCTCGTTGCACCGATGACAACTTACTTGAAGGATCTTACTCAATCCTTAGGTAGGTATGGTGGACTCTTGAAAATAAGATTTGGGTTTAAGGGTTTTTGGATGCACTACTAGTATCTCTACTTGGTGCGGAGTTTTTGGCTAGCAAAGATGGGGGGCAAGCACCACATGTTGAAGGATCTATGACAATATAACTTCTGTGTGAATATGAACAAACATAAATCATTATGTTGTCTTACTTGTCCAATGTCAACAATTTTGGCATATAATATTTTGATGGGGGCTCACAATCACAAAATATTTCCAAGATAGTGTATTTGCATGTGAATCTTCTCTTCCCTTATTAATTCTTTCATGAATTGCATCATTGGACAATGCTATGTTTGTCAATCTCCAATAAAATTTTCTACTTATACTTTTCCTTACGTGGTGTCATTACTTACCATAGGATTAGTGAGGGAGTCCTGGACTAGGGGGTGTCCGGACAGCCGGACTATCATCGTCCGCCGGACTCCAAGACTACGAAGATACAAGATTGAAGACTCCGTCCCGTGTCCGGATGGGACTTTCCTTGGCGTGGATGGCAAGCTTAGCAATACGGATATGTAGATCTCCTACCATTGTAACCGACTCTGTGTAACCCTAGCCTCCTCCGGTGTCTATATAAACCGGAGGGCTTTAGTCCGTAGGACACAACATACATCACAACAATCATACCATAGGCTAGCTTTAGGGTTTAGCCTCCTTGATCTCGTGGTAGATCCACTCTTGTACTACCCATATCATCAATATTAATCAAGCAGGACGTAGGGTTTTACCTCCATCAAGAGGGCCCGAACCTGGTTAAAACATCGTGTCCCTTGTCTCCTGTTACCATCCGCCTAGACGCACAGTTCGGGACCCCCTACCCGAGATCCGCCGGTTTTGACACCGACAATTAGCATATGATATTTTTCATTTATTTCCTTTCTTTTTATTGAAACATGAAAGTAAAGAAAGCAAAACTCAAACTAAACTTTATTATATATCTCGCATACGATTACAAGGATAGATCACTAAGCAAACTTTCAAAAGAAAGGATCGAACTAAACTTTTATTCATCTAAAGCAAAAGATAACTATGGATCGAACTAAGGTAAATAAAGGTAAAAGATAGTGGAGGTGATACGATACCGGGGCACCTCCCCCAAGCTTGGCACAAGCCAAGGGGAGTGCCCATACCCGATACTCAATTTTCTTTGGGTGATGAAGAAGGAGGTGGTGGTGATGAAGTGGTAGCGATCTTGTCCTTCATGATCAAGAGATTCTCTAATATACGGATGACGCTCTGGAGGGCGATGATGTGCTCTTGCAACAGAATATTTTCATGGGTAAGGTACTTATTTTGCACACGAACCTTTTTGATGATCCAAAAGGCTTCGATCTCGGTGGGGGTGAGATGATCATAGTAAGGTTTAAGGATATCTTCTTCTTCTTCCTCGACAGACAAGGCCTGCTCAACCACCAGCGCTTGATCTTTGGTAGCCTCCTTGCTCTTGTCCCCTTCGATGGCTTCTAGGGGCTCTTCTCTCTTCAACTTGATCTTCATCAACCAAGCATCCTCCTCCACGTTGTTGGAGGAGGAAGAAGACATGATGCCTGGGTTAACAGATCTGACCAAAAACAAAAAGAAAAGAAAATAGAAGATTTCTCCGCGATACGGTGGTCAACGGGTTCGGGGGGTATATAAAGATTTTTTTATCTTGGGAAACAAGCAAACAGAAGAAAAACGGAGTCTGGAAGGTAGGTGGGCACAACCCACCTGGGCGCGCCTGGCAAGCCAGGCGCACCCTGGTGTCTTGTGCCCACCAGGGGCGCCTTCCTGGTTGTTTCTTATTTTTCCTAATTTTTGTTATATTCCAAAATGGACAGAAAATATTTTTTGCAGATTTTCGGAGTCCGTTTACTTACCGTATCACGTACCTCCCTTTTTTCACGATTCTGGAGTGTTCCGAGAGGTTTATTTTATGTGTTCCTCTAGAGTCATAGTTTGGATAATATTGCTTTCAACATTAATGGGCGTACCTGAGATATAATGTTTTATTCGTTGCCCATTAACAACCTTCGGGTTAGTACCTTCGGCATTATTTATTTTGATAGCTCCAAATCGATAAACCTCCTCGATAACATAGGGTCCTTCCCATTTGGAGAGGAGTTTTCCTACAAAGAATCTGGAACGAGAGTTGTACAAAAGAACATATTCTCCAACCTTGAACTCACGCTTTTGGATTCTTTTATCATGCCATCTTTTAACTTTTCTTTAAATAACTTGGCATTTTCATAAGCTTGGGTTCTCCATTCATCTAATGAGCTAATATCAAATAACCTCTTCTCACCAGCAAGTTTGAAATCATAGTTGATTTCTTTAATTGCCCAATAGGCTTTATGTTCTAACTCAAGAGGCAAATGACAAGCTTTTCCATAAACCATTTTATAGGGAGACATACCCATAGGATTTTTATATGCTGTTCAATAAGCCCAAATCGCATCATCTAATTTCTTAGACCAATTCTTCTTGGACCTATTGACAGTCTTTTGTAAAATTAATTTTATTTCTCTATTGCTAAGTTCAACCTGACCACTAGACTGAGGATGATAGGGTGATGCAATTCTATGGTTAACATCATACTTGGCAAGCATTTTACGGAAAGCACCATGAATAAAGTGTGAACCACCATCAGTCATTAAATATCTAGGGACTCCAAACCTTGGGAAAATAACTTCTTTAAGCATTTTAATAGAGGTGTTGTGATCAGCACTACTAGTTGGAATAGCTTCTACCCACTTAGTAACATAATCAACAACAACCAAAATATGAGTATACCCATTAGAGGAAGGAAAAGGTCCCATGTAATCAAATCCCCAAACATCAAATGGTTCAACAGCAAGTGAATAGTTCATAGATATTTCTTGATGCTTACCAATATTACCTACTCTTTGAAATTCATCACAATATAAGACGAACTTACGAGCATCCTTGAAGAGAGTAGGCCAATAAAACCCAGATTGCAATACCTTATGAGTAGTTCTGTCTCCCGCATGATGTCCTCTATAAGCTTCGGAGTGACATTTCCGTAGGATTTGTCCCTATTCATGCTCAGGTACACAACGTCTAATAATACCACCTAATCCTTCTTTATAAAGATGTGGGTCATCAAAAGTAATGTCTTAAATAATAGAAGAATTTTTCTTTTGTTGGTATGTAAAGCTAGGGGGATGTATTTAGCAACAATATAATTAGCATAGTCAGCATACCAAGGTGTACTATTAGAAACATTTATTGCAGCTAATTTCTCATTAGGAAAACTATCATCAATAGGTAGCGGGTCATCAAGAACATTCTCCAACCAAGACAGGTTATCAATTATGGGGTTCTCCGCTCCTTTTCTATCAGTGATATGCAAATCAAATTCTTGTAGCAAGAGAACCCATCGAATAAGCCTAGGCTTGGCATCTTTCTTTTCCATGAGATACTTTATTGAAGCATGATCAGTGCGAACAATTACTTTTGAATCTACAATATAGGATCTAAATTTATCACAAGCAAACACCACTACTAGAAATTCCTTTTTGGTAGTAGCATAATTTCTTTGTGCACTGTCTAGAGTTTTACTTGCGTAGTGAATAACATTCAGTTTCTTATCAACTCTTTGTCCTAGAACAGCATCAACAACATAATCTCTAGTATCACACATAATTTCAAAAGGCAAGTTCCAATCAGGTGGTTGAACAATAGGTGCAGAAATTAAGGCTTTCTTGAGTGTTTCGAAGGATTCTAAACAATCATCATCAAAAACAAAAGGAATATCCTTTTGCAAAAGATTTGTAAGAGGCCTAGAAATTTTGTAAAAGTGTTTGACAAATCTCCTATAGAAACCAGCATGACCAAGGAAACTAACAATACCCTTGATATCTTTAGGACATGACATTTTCTCAATTGCATCAACATTAGCTTTGTCCACCTCAATACCTCTTTCAGAAATTTTATGGCCCAAAACAATACCTTCGTTAATCATAAAGTGGCACTTCTCCCAATTCAAGACAAGATTTGTTTGCTCACATCTCTGCAAAACTCGATCAAGATTGCTTAAACAATCATCAAAAGACTTCCCATAAACACAAAAGTCATCCATGAAAACCTCAACAATCTTTTCACAGAAGTCAGAGAATATAACAGTCATACATCTTTGAAAGGTAGCAGGTGCATTGCATAAACCAAAAGGCATACGTCTATAAGCATAAGTTCCAAAAGGACAAGTAAAAGTGGTCTTTTCTTGATTAGGTTGAGAAACAGGTATTTGTGAAAAACCAGAATATCCATCAAGGAAGCAAAAATGTGTGTGGTTAGATAATCTTTCTAGCATTTGATCAATAAAAGGAAGATGGTAATGATCTTTTCTAGTTTCTTTGTTTAATTTTCTAAAATCAATTACCATTCTATAGCCTGCAACAATTCTTTGTGGAACAAGTTCATTCTTATCATTAGGAACAGTAGTAATACCTCCTTTCTTAGGGACACAATGGATGTGACTTACCCATCTACTATCAGCTATTGGATAGATTATACGTACTTCCAGAAGTTTTAATATTTCCATCCTTACCACTTCTTTCATCTTCGGATTCAACCGACGTTGGTGATCAACAAAGAGTTTAGCATCAGGTTCCATATTAATCTTGTGCTAACATAGAGTGGGACTGATGCCCTTAAGATCATCAAGAGTATATCCAATAGCAGCTCGGTGCTTCCTTAGAACTTTCAATAATATTTCTTCTTCATGTTCTTAAAATTTAGCACTAATAATAACATGACATATCTTCTTCTCATCAAGATAAGCATATTTCAAAGTGTCTGGCAATTGTTTTAATTCAAACACATGATCACCTTTAGATGGAGGAGGACCTCCAGAGTTTCAATAGGCAAATTGTGCTTAAGAAGAGGTTGTTGTTCAAACAAGATTCTATCTATTTCATTTCTTTTGTGCATATGCAAATCATTTTCATGGTCTAGCAGATATTGTTCTAAAGGATCAGTAGGAGGTACAACAATAGAGGAAAGACCAATAATTTCATCCTTACTAGGCAATTCTTTCTTATGATGCTTCCTACTAAACTTGGAAAAATTAAACTCATGAGACTCATCACCAAAACTAACACCGACAGTTTGTTTCTCACAATCTATTTTATCATTAACGGTGTTCAAGAAAGGTCTACCAAATATAATGGGACAAAAGTCATCCCGGGAACCAAGAACAAGAAAATCAGTAGGGTATTTTATTTTCCCACACAAGACTTCAACATCTCTAACAATCCCAAGTGGTGTGATGGTGTCTCTATTAGTAAGTTTAATAGTAACATCTATGTCTTCTATCTCAACGAGTGCTATGTCATTCATAATTTCTTGATATAAAGTAAAAGGAATAGCACTCATGCTAGCACCTATGTCAAATAAACCAAGATAACAGTGATCTCCTATCTTAACTGAGACAACAGACATGCCAAGAAGAGGTCTATGTTTATCTTTTTCATCGGGTTTGGCAATTCTATCAGTTTCATCACAGAAGTAAATAACATGCCCATCTATGTTTTCTACCAGGAGATCCTTAACCATAGCAACACTAGGTTCTACCTTGATTTGTTCATCTGGATTAGGTGTTCTAATATAACTTTTATTGACCACAGTTGAAGCCTTAGCATGTTCCTTCATCCTAATAGGGAAAGGTGGTTTCTCAAAGTAAGCAGTAGGGACAACTGGATCAACACTGTAAATGATAGTTTCTTCTTTAGCAACTACTGGTTCTTTAATTTCTTATTTAATATAGGGATGATATTTAAACCGCTTCTCTTTAGGGAGATCAACATGAGTAGCAAAAGATTCACAAAAGGAGGCTACTATCTCAGAATCTAGTCCATATTTAGTGCTAAACTTTTGAAAAACATCGGTATTCATAAAAGATTTAACACAATCAAACTTAAGCTTAATACCTGACTCTTTATCTTCATCGAATTCCCAATCTTCAGAGTTGTGTTTAATTCTTTCTAAAAGATCCCATCGGAATTCAATAGTCTTCTTCATAAAGGAACCAATACAAGAAGTATCGAGCATGGATCGATCATTATGAGAAAGCCGAGCATAAAAATTCTGAATAATAATTTCTCTTGAGAGCTCATGATTGGGCCATGAATATAACATTGACTTAAGCCTCCCCCAAGTTAGAGAGATACTTTCTCCTTCACGAGGCCAAAAATTATATATATAATTTCGATCACGATGAACTAGATGCATAGGATAATTTTTTGATGGAATTCCAATTTCAACCGATTCCAATTCCAAGATCCAATATCATCGCATAGCCTATACCATTTCAATGATTTTCCTTTCAAAGATAAAGGGAAAACCTTCTCGTTAGCTTCATCTCCGGGTAAACCTGCAAGCTTAAATAATCCACAAATTTCTTTCACATATATCAAGTGCATATCAGGATGTTCAGTTCCATCTCCTACATAAGGATTAGCTAGCAGTTGTTCTATCATACCCGAAGAAATATCATATTCAATATTTTTAGTAGGTGCAGTGGGTTGAGGGGCAACTAATTGTGGTTCCGATCAAGGTGAAGATACCCCGAACAAACCCCTCAAAGGATTGTTCTCCATAGTAACAAGTGACAATAAATTTCAGCACGTAGTAATAATTTTTCCTTACTAATTTCCACTTACCAAGAGCGCTTCACTCCCCAGGAACGGCACTAGAAAAGAGCCTTGATGACCCACAAGTATAGGGGATCAATCGTGGTACTTTTGATAAGTAAGAGTGTCGAACTCAACGAGGAGCAGAAGGAAAGGACAAGCGGTTTTCAGCAAGGTAATGTACACAAGCACTGCAATTATAAGTAATGAGTAGTTTGATAGCAAGATTATTTGTATTGAGCAAGTAACGGTAATGGTAACAAGAGTGCAGCAAGGTAGCCCAATCCTTTTGAGGCAAAGGACATGCCAAAATGATCTCTTATGATAAGCAAAGTGTTCTTGAGTTTCACGGGAATTTCATCTAGTCACTTTCATCATGTTGGTTTGATTTGTGTTTGCTACTTTGATAATTTGATATGTGGGTGGACCGGTTCTTAGGTGCTGTTCTTACTTGAACAAACCTCCTACTTATGATTAACCCCCTTGCAAGCATCCTCAACTATGAGAAAAGTATTAAGAATAAATTCTAACCATAGCATTAAACTTTTAGATCCAAATCAGTCCCTTACGGAATAGCGCATAAACTAGGGTTTAAGCTTCTGTCACTCTCACAATCCATCATCTAATAACTACTCCACAATGCATTCCCTTAGGCCCAAATATGGTGAACATGTAGTCGACGTTCACATGACACCACTAAGGGAATCACAACCTACATACCATCAAAATATCGAACACATATAAAATTCACATAATTACTTGCAACAAGATTTCTCCCGTGACCTCAAGAACAAAAGTAACTACTCACAAATGATAATCATGCTCATGATTAGAGGGGTATTAAATAACATAATGGATCTGAACAAATAATCTTCCACCAAATAAACCATATAGTAATCAACTACAAGATGTAATCAACACTACTAGTCATCCACAAACACCAATCTATAGTTCCGGTACAAAGATTTAACACAAGAGATGAATTAGGGTTTGAGAGGAGATGGTGCCGTTGAAGATGTTGATGGAGATTTCCCAGCCCAAGATGGGAGAGTTGTTGGTGATGATGATGACGATGATTTCCCCCTCCGGGAGGAAGTTCCCCCTGCGAAATCGCTTCGCCGGAGGGCAAAAGTGCTCCTACCCAAGTTCCGCCTCGAGACGGCGGCACTTCGTCCAGAAAGTCCTCCCCTTATTTTTTCTAGGTCAAAATGACTTCTATACCAGAAGATGGGAACCAGAGGTGGGCTGGGATGAGCACAACCCACCAGGGCGCGCCCGGGGGGCCTAGCACGCCCTGGTGTCTTGTGCTCACAGGTGGCCCCTCTAGTAGTTATTTTCTCCATTATTTCTTATTTATTCCATAAAAATTCCTCGTGAAGTTTCAGCTCATTTGGAGTTGTGCAGAATAGGTGGGCCGACGTAGCTTTTTCAAGTTCAGATTTCTAGCTGCCGGAATTATCCCTCTTTGTGTGAACGTTGCATATTATGAGAGAAAAGGCGTTAGAATTACTCCAAAAAGCATTATTATGCATAAAAATATTATAAATAACAGTAGGTAAACATGATGCAAAGTGGATGTATCATTTCTCTATCACTATAATTTATTTACCTAAAGACATCCTTAAATGGTTCATGAATCCCCCACCCCAACTAGACTTAGGAATATAATATAGGAAGCAAACTAATTTAAAGAGATTTTAGTGGCATGATCTCATGGTTGAAGGAACATATACTTGACATGAAGAAAGCTATAGCAAATAACTAAACGATCTGATGCTAAGCTTACGATTGGGTCTGTCCATCATATCATTCTCCTAATGATGTGATCTCGTTATCAAACGACAACTCATGTCTATGGTTAGGAAACCATAACCGTCTTTGATCAACGAGCTAGTCTAGTAGAGGCTTACTAGGGACATGGTGTAGTTTATGTATTCACACATTATTTAAGTTTCTTGCCAATACAATTCTAGCATGAATAATAAACATTTATCATGAACGGGAAATATGATATTAACCAATTTATTATTGCATCTAGGGCATATTTTCAACACCTTTATATAAAGAAAAATTAATATCACTAATACTTGCACCAATATCACACAAGCCAAGCTAACTTGGAGTAACAATAGTAAGAGAGATAACATGTGTTCTGGAATTACGATGGTCCCATCAAGAAAATTATCTCTTCATCAGAATCTTTAGTACTTAATTCTTTAATCATACGCACCTCTGGTTGTGCTTATATTTGTTCGTAAGGAGTGTGAGATTTATTCTCACTTTTACCCCTAACAATGGAGGCAAGCATACCCTCTCTAATTCTCATGGAAGAAAATGTGTTTTCTCAACATACTCAGTAGGTTCCATTGTTAACACAAATATCTCTATCACAATAATTTATTTACCTAGAGACATCCTTAACTGGTTCATGTATCCCCCACCCCAACTAGACTTAGGAATATTAATATGGGAAGCAAAAGAATTTAAAGAGATTTACGTCAGAATAAAGATTATATTTAGTGCTCATATCATTAAAGCCATTTGTTTCAGAAAAAAAATTCTTAGTGCATTCACACTCAAAGGTTTTACCTTGTTTGTAACCTTTATCCATTTCCCATGCTTCATTGTGGGAAGTAATACTATTAACATTATACCAAGCATCCTCAACACTTTTATTATTTAAACATCCTCCAGAAGAGCTACCAAGTCCTCTATCACTGGAAAGCCTTGCATAAAAGTTACCAGCAATAGTTTTATCAAATAGCTCATGATTGGGGCATTTCAGGAAGAGTTTCTCCAATATCCACTAAGATTGAGCCATGATCTGTCCCATATTAGGTCAGAAATTATGTATAAAGTTTCTATCAACATGAATTGGATGGAGAGAATAAAAGCTCTTGCAAAATTTACCACCCAAATCTTTCCAATTAATGACATAATGATTATCGAGAGAATGATACCATTTTAGAGCTTCATCCGCTAAAAAGAGAGGTAATAATTTATTATTCAAGTCATTGTGAGATAACCTATTAATATGAACGAGGCAACATATGTGGTCATGCGAGTGAAGATGATCATCAGGATGATCTTTCTCATTTCCTGTATAGTAGTTAGCTATGCCATGTTTGCTATAACCAATAGGTTGTACAAACCTCTTCTTGCTATTTGGTAGGTTCCTCACAAGCTTTTTAAAGGGTGATAGGAAAGTTCCAAGAAGAGTACCACTAAAATACAAAGCCACAATGATAAAAGTGGTAGGCGAAAAAAGAACACACACAATAAATAGATTCCTTACCACTTTCAACTTACCAAGAGCTCTACTCTCACCGACAACGGTGCCAGAAAAGAGTCTTGATATCCCACAAGTGTATGTGATCAATTGTACATCTATTTAATAAGTAAAAGCATCGATCCCTTGAGGACTTGAAGGAATTGACAACACTACAAAAAAAATACACTTCCGTGATGATACGTGTTTATCACAGTAGGTCATGTTTTCTATCATGCATGTACATCCATGACGATTTGATGACAGAATCAAGATAGTCATATCTGTGCTATCGTAGAAGTGTTCCATGACATTACCAAAATTATCATCACGGAAGTGTCCACTTCCATGACGATAAATCGTGCCTCATAGAAGTGCTGGTGACCGACACGTGGCATCCACCATAACGGCTTGCCGTTAAGCTATCGGGTCCGGTTTTGGATCCGATAACCCATTAACAACCCCGACCAATGGGGATTTTCCACGTGTAAAATCATCATTGGCTGGAGGAAACACATGTCGGCTCACCGTTGGGACAGATGTCATCCACTCGTTGGACCGAACGCGCCTATGATACGTCGACATGTGGCACGGCCCAACATAGGCCCATTCCTGTGAAAAGGCCGACCCATTTGACTTGGTCAAAAGGTGGCGGGCCGGCCCACGGAAAGCCTGGTAACGACCTGTTCGCATATAGCCCATTTACAACCCACTAACACAGGGCCCGTTACGACCTATCCGAATTAGGCCCAGTAGCGTCATCTGGGATGTCCAATATGATTCCAGCCCATTTTAAATTTCGGCCCATGAATGGCCCATGACGTCTTTCGGCCCATATGAGGCCCTTTGTAACTCTTGGCCCATTAACAGCCCATGGTGAAACTGGCCCGTAATGAACAGTGTATCACTTTATACCCATTAACGGCCCATTATTCCATTGGGCCGTTTCCAGCCCATGTTATCTTTCGGCCTTCTCAGGGCCCATTTATTCTTGGGCTCATTTCCAGTATTCGGTTACTTACGGCCCGTTACTGTAATTTTCTGGTTGTGGGCCAAATTCAGCCTATGGTTACAATCGGCCCGTTTGTGGCCCGTTAATATGTTGGGCCGTTTTCATAGCATCATCAAATACGGCCGATTAATGATAGCCCATTATGGACGGCCCATGAACGGACAATTCCAACTCTAGCCCGTTTACGGCCATAGTGCGGTCTGCTATTGGCCCATGTTTGGCCAATCGATCATACGTCCCGTAGAAGGCCCATCGTGTCTATGGCCCGTAGAAGGCCCATTGTTTCTATGCCCCTAGAAGGCCCATTGTTTCTATGGCCCGTAGGAGGTCCAGTGTCACTATAGTAAATATGTAGCCCATGGTTATTGTGGCCTAGTTCTAAAAAATAGGTTATTGCGGCCACTAGCAAACCGCAGAAAAAGAACTGCACTGTCTACAAGCAAACAAATAAATAAGACAACAAGGAAATAAATAAGCAAGCAACTTACGCTAGGCTATCACGGCTATTACACATATTACATCCACTGGGCATCAAAGTCACCACCAGTGCAAATATAGGGAACAAAGCAGCATATCATATACACTGGTTGTCAAAGTTGGCAACCAGTGCAAATAAACACCACAGCAAAACAAGTCCAGAACTAAAACCACTTCAGAAGATCTCAAGAAACAATATCCTGGGTACCCATAATGCTGGCAAGATGCTTAGCAAGCTTATTAACTTTCACTTGTTTGTCACTTAAATCCTCCAGCGCTTGCTGTTGCACCAGAAAGTATGCATCTGGATTCTGCACGGACTTCCTTAGTCCTTCAGCTTCCTGTCGCAGCACATCTGATCGATGTCTTTCAACTTGAAGTTGAGACTCAAGAAGACGAACTGATTCAGGCAGTGAGTTCGAAGAGCTTGTGCCAGCAATAGTGGCCAGTAACTCGAACACTACATCAAGACATGATTTTTGGGTTCTCTCACTATCGTCAAGATAGTTTTTATCAGCTTTCTTGGAGACCAACAGGGATGTCTCACTATCTTGAACCTTATCTGCATTACTTCCTTTACCATTGCATAACGGGGTACTGTTCTCCAATATTTTGTCCGCATTCTAAAATACAAACAAGCAGACACATCACATGTTTACCATGTTGTATATAAAACTCATTTTGGTAAATCAGTTCAGTAGTAAAGTGGACAGGATAACAACATGAAACAAACATATATCTATGTACCATGGTCACTTTATGGTCTATATAATTCTAGTTTTTGTTGCCAAATCAAGATAAAGACATAGTTCAAATAATATTTGTTCAAGACAAAGCAGAATAGACAGAATATAAGTGTGGGAAACTATAGAGCAATAACAACACTTGTAATGTGCATGACATGAGAACATAACTGTTTATTCAATTGAAACTGAAATCAACATAGAGCAAGTTACAACAGCAAACCAGTTAAAGAAACAGGTTTAAAACATACCTGTTGCACCATTGGAGTTTCAATTCCATCCTTCAAATTTGAAAATAGTTGGTATGAGTAAATACAGTGATGTAAGAGCAAAGGAGTATGAACCATAGCTGCATAACCTGACCTGAGAACAATTCTTCTTCTCCTTTAAGCGTTGAGTTGGGATTCGGAGTGGTGGTCCTCGTGCTTTGGGCACTGTAGTTCTCTTACTATCTGCTCGTGTTTGGGTGCTCTGTGGTGGAGACGGTGCGTGTCAACTGGAACTGGGTTACTATCTGCTGGGGTTGGGGTTAGAAGGAGTGTAGCTGGTTCTCTGTCCAACTGGGTAGGGGTACAATCTACGAGAGTCTGGGTTATGTGTGGTGGGGCTGGTTCTTGGGCAAGTACAACCGTGGTTCTATCTGCATCAACTGGTAGCACTATCTTTTCCGAAGACCGTGTTGTTACTCCCTTAGATACTCCCATCACCCTCTCCAATTCAAATGGCTGATAAACAAGAAAAGTAATTGAATGTACAGACATTGTATGATAGACAGGTGCAATGGATAGTGGGGAATAAAAGAGGGAATGAAATAATTCACATTTATGTTGTCTAACCAAACATGATAGCATGACACAATTTCACATATATGATGGCTAACTAAACAGGATAGCATGACACAATTCCACATTATGATGGCTAACTAAAAAAGATGGAAAGACATAGTTCAAAATATGTTGACTATGTAAACAGGATGACATGATATAACTATATAATGTGTTTATTAAATAGGTTGGCATGCCATAATTCACATACATGCCGCCTATGGAAACATGATAGCATGATATAATTCACGGATAGAATGACATAATTCAAAATATGATGACTGTAAACACTAAACATGATGAGATGATATAACTATATGATGTCTTTATTAAATGGGTTGCCATGCCATAATTCAGATAGATGTTGTGTATGTAAACATGATGACATGATATAATTCAAATATATGATTTATATAGTAAGCAAGTAGGCAGATGGCAATCCATATATGATGTAAAAACTAAGCAATGCAAGACAACATGCATGACATGGATAATATAACCCTGCCAAGTTTGAGCATACACCTTAGGGGGGAAATAGGACTGATCATCAGTCTCTGAGTCCTCCTCTGAGGACCTCTCTGTAACCAGCAAGATGTCTGCTTCAGCAGGTAGCATTGTCTGCTATGAATACCTTGTTTTCACTCCAGATACTTCCATCACCGCTTCAAATGGCTGATGCACAAGAAGAGTAGTTGAATATACAAACGTTGTCGACAAATGGAACACGTCATACAAAAAAATGATAGCATGATATAATTCACATACATGATGATTGGCTAAACAGCATGACATTGCATAATTCACATATATAATGCCTTTGCAGCAAGATAACATTGCATAATTCACATATATAATGTCTTGCAACAAGATGACAATGCATAATTCACATATATGGTAATTAGACACTAAACAGGTGGCATTCACACAAAGCATGTCTAACCTAATCAAATGACATAGCAATGCAAGACACTATACACACGATATGAGCAACATAACCCTGTCAAGTTAGAGCATACACCTCGGGGGGGGGGATAGGACTAGTCATCTGTCTTTGAATCCTCCTCTGAGGAGCTATCCATAACCAGCGAGATATGCGCTTTGTCAGATAGCATAGTCTGCTCTAAAGACCTTTGTCAGGACCCCGACTCAATGCCACATCGATCTAGCATGTAACACCTCATATAACTTTGCGGCCTCACGCACGGTATTCCCACGGGTGTCGTCTTACCTTTGCCCGGGACCGTTTGCGCCTTTTGGCACACATATATGATAGTGTCGCTAGCATCCATATGATAAGGAGCCTGGGCTGACATGGCTAGTCGTAAACCCAAAGTGGCACAGACTTACAGGGACAGGCATCCATGACCCAACATCGAACGTGTCGGTCATCAGCGAGTGAATCCGGGCTGTAGCACTGGGCTAGCAAGACTCCGGTAAACTGGGCTGTAGCGGGCTAACAGGACCCCGGTATTCATCGCGTGACATTTCCCCGAAGGGACAGACACAGGAACGAAGAAGGACACATGCCGGCCAGCCTAAGTGTTCCGGAGCAGTAGCAAGCTACCATGGCTCAGTGGAAGCACTAGGAGACATTTCCCAGTAAGAGAGGCTACTAAAGATAAACAACTAGATAGTCAGATCCCACACATACCAAGTGAGGGAGTCCTGGACTAGGGGGTGTCCGGATAGCCGAACTATCATCATCGGCCGGACTCCAAGACTATGAAGATACAAGATTGAAGACTTCGTCCCGTGTCCGGATGGGACTTTCCTTGGCGTGGAAGGCAAGCTTGGCGATACGGATATGTAGATCTCCTACCATTGTAACCGACTCTGTGTAACCCTAGCCCTCTCCGGTGTCTATATAAACCGGAGGGTTTTAGTCCATAGGAGAGAACAACAATCATACCATAGGCTAGCTTCTAGGGTTTAGCCTCCTTGATCTCGTGGTAGATCCACTCTTGTACTACCCATATCATCAATATCAATCAAGCAGGAGTAGGGTTTTACCTCCATCGAGAGGGCCCGAACCTGGGTAAAAACATCGTGCCCCTTGTCTCCTGTTACCATCCGCCTAGACGCACAGTTCGGGACCCCCTATCCGAGATCCGCCGGTTTTGACACTGACATTGGTGCTTTCATTGAGAGTTCCTCTGTGCTGTCACAATTAGGAAGGATGCCTCTTCCCATCTTTAAAGACGGTACCATTGCCAAGGGAGCTTTGGCCACCGGCCAAACTATCCGGCTAGGTGGTTTTCTTATGACCGCCTGTTCGGCCGCCGCTCCAACAATGACCTCTCGGGTCATCAAAAGTGATCTTCACGTCAACTCGGAATTCACCGAGCTGCTAGATCCAATGGAGCTCTCCTCTGTAAACGAGCTCTTGGATCGCATTGCCGCCCTGGGAGTCGCTACAAACTACGATCAGATTGGGCTTAAAACTGGTCTGACAGAGATCAACTCTCCCCAGGCTACCCACCACGTTGCGGTGGTGGAGGAACAACGCGACGACTCTTCTTCTATATTAAAGATTAGTTATATCCGGATTCCTGATCCCTCCATGCCGGATTCCCGCGGAGGGACGGATGCCAATCAAGTACTGAACCTAAAGTCAGGCAGCGGACCAGATTCGTTGGACAACATCCAGCAATCCGACCTTCCAAATTCGGAAACTTTTCGGCCCTTGAGCCTCAGATTGGGCAGGGTTCCGAATTTATTTCCACCCGCCCACCCAAACACAAGCGATCTATCTCAAATCCGGCAAGAGCCCGCTGAAACAGTACATCATTACTGGGCCAGATTCCTCCTGGTTATGGACAGGATAAAGGACTGCCGTGAGGAAAAGGCAATCTCAATTTTCTGCAACAATTGCACGGACAAGGGAATCTTGAACACCGTAAGTCGTCGCGAAATTACACGCTTCACCGACCTGGCATCCATAGTACGAAAGTACTGTGCGATGGAGAGCGCCTGGAAAACCGAAACCAAGTTTTGGGACAATCCGGCTCCGAACACAACCCTAGTCCGAAATAAAAGGGTGCATCATGCTCAGGCACCTGGGACAAAAACGAAAAAGCAAAAACCCCCTAAAGGGCACGGAACCGTACTGGAGGGATGGCTCAGCGGACCCTGTAAAATACATAGT